>JAOPSE010000004.1:78051032-82851032 GCA_029449295.1 Zea luxurians | reverse complement strand
ATGGCCCCGACGTCGCCTCCAATGATGAGGTCTCCTTTGTCTCGGCGCACACGTCGAGGAGTCCACCGCCGCCGGCAAGCCGTCCGGAAGGTCATACAGGACGTCATGAAGACGGTGGCCACGCGCTTTCGACGCGACCCTGCTGGTGCCGAGTAGTTCGTACCTGTAGGAATGGAGCTAGGGTTCCACTTGAAAGCAGATGTAATAACTTTGTTTTTGTAGGATACTTTGGAGTACTACTTATCGAGCAGTATTAGCACTTATCTGTATGCTATTTGTCCCTATTGAGTGTGGCGTTACCGACTCCTTCCCAGTACCTAGCCCCCTTGGGATGTAGGCTCGTGTGTCGGGGCTGGATACCAGCATACTTAAAATAGTTGGCAACGCCCCCTAGGGGGTAGCCTCGACTGGGACCTAGACCTGTACACAGCTTCAGCCAGGAAGCATTAGTAGCACACCCATGGGACCCACCGTATGATATTAGCCATCCTTTAATACATGCACAGGACCTGCAAGACTTAGCCTAGGAAGCCAAGTTGTGTGTCCGGACCCCCTGGACCACGGTGCCAGATACTAGGACACCCGTCGTAGAGTGGTGGAGCGTGCAGGCTTATGGTATGGGACCAGGCTAAGCGGCTACACGGCTCCAGACCACCCCAGGAGACAAGTGTCCATTCTCTAGAACCGGACCCTAGATTGTCAGACCCACAGGACCATAGCTCCAAATACTAGGGTACCCGTCACAGAGTAGTGGAGTGTGCAGGCTTAGGGTATGGAACCGAGCTAAGCAGCTACACAACTCTAGACCACCCCATGGAATGAGCTCTCGTTCTTTAGAACCGGCCCCCAGACTGCCAAACCCCCTGCCTTTGTAGAGGGGTCCTAAACTGTAAGCCTGGCTACTCAATTCAGATGTCGTCATATCAGCAGGGATGGGAACTGTACGGGTGGGTTAGATAAAAAATAATATCTGGAGACTGTAGGATAAAACCATGGAGCAGGAGGATAAGACTCATAAAAGCGTATCTGAGGGGGTAATTCTTTTCTTTATAACCTTACATGCATGGGTGTAGACCAACAGGCCGGGTTTATGAGGACGGACCTCACCGGGCTGGCGTACACATATGCATGATTTAATTACAAAAAAACTTAACCCCTCAGACTTGCTCCTATTGGGCAGAACTTACGGAGATGCTCCATGTTCTAGGGGCTGGGAAGAGGTTCTCCTTTTGTTGTGGCAAGACGGATACACCCAGGTCAGCATACTTCCCTCACCTTGAAGGGTCCTTCCCGGCTGGGGGAGAGTTTGCGGACCCCTTCTTGGTTCGGTACTCGCCGTAGGACTAGGTCCCGACCCGGAGCTCCCTACTAATGCACGAACCGTTGGCGGTAGCGCCTGGGCGCCTAGTTGCAATGTGCACCTCGGATCACTGCCTGCTATCAGCGTTCGTTGGTGGAGTCCATGTCCTCGCGCTGCAGCCGTTCCTGCACAGACTTATCAAAATACTGGACCCGCGGGGAGTCTAGGAGGGTTTCCGGGGGAAGGCAGGCTTCGACCCCGTAGACCAGGGAGTCCGGGGTCCCCTCGGTGGTCCATCTAGTTGTCGTCACCGGAGTCGGAGTCTCCAGTGAAAACATCCTTCAGGACCCCCTCGGGTGACTGATACCCGAGGTCCGGTTCTCCCGCGACCACCTCGCCGCTGTCGACCCTTTCCTTGCTAGGCCAGCGGCGAGGAGGGGAGCCATCCCCGGAGGTCTGCTCGCGCCGCTCGCTGACGCACTTTGCGAGCTCGATATCTCGCGACACTCTGCGACGCTATGGCGACTGTTGGGGTGTATAGGGCATGAACCGCTATTACCCCTCTGCGGCCGTGGGAGCTTGTTGTGCTCGCTCCGGCCCCCAGCTGCAACTGCTACGACCAGAGCGGCAGACGACGACTTCTCGTGGCCGCGGTTCTTTTTCTTCTTTTTTTTGCCGTCCTGAGCGACGGCACCCGAGCCACCGGTCTGGGTAGCCCCGGTCTATGGCACCGAGTGGCATGCACGGCCCTCGGTGGCTCTGGCGCACTTGTCGGCTAGGGCGAAGAGTGTGGCGACAGTCTTCATGTCGTGCGTGGTTAGCTTCTCCAACATCTTTTCATCACGTACTCCCTGGCGGAAAGCAGTGATGATGGAAGCATCTGAAATACGAGGTATGGTGCCTCGTACCTTAGTGAAGCGGGAGATGAACGTCCGGAGAGTTTCCCCAAGCTCCTGCCTCACTGCGTGGAGGTGGGCCTCCACGCCATGCTGTTGGTAAGCACTGGCGAAGTTCGCTGTGAACCACACACAGAGCTCTTCCCAGGAGTAGACCGATCCTGGGGCAAGGTTCATGAGCTAAGTCCGGGTCGGCCTAGACAAGGCAACATGGAAGTATGTTGCCATCACGGTGGTGTCTCCACCTGCTGCCGTGATGGCGGTGACATAAACCTGCAAGAATTTCGATGGATTGGATGTACCATCGTACTTCTCCGGCAGGTGTGGCCGGAACTTGGATGGCCAGGTCACCGCGCGGAGATGGTCCGCGAGTGCGGTGCAGCCCACGCCGGCCAATGGGACACCCGCTTGGATCCGGGCGCCCCTTAGAGTCTACGGTGCGACCGCAGTGAAGTCTTGGTTGAGGTTGCGACCCTCGACGTTCTGTCGGCGCTCTCGCGCCCTCTCTAGAGAGACTCGAGCGTCTTTGCGACCCTCGAAGTTTTGTCGGCGCTCCCGCGCCGTCTCTAGAGAAATCCAGGCATCCTCTCCTGCACGCCTGCGGTTGAGCTCTGCTCGAAGGTCATCGGTCTGTGCACCCCTCACCGAGGGTGAGCGCACAGACGCCGTCACCTCATGATGGTGCTGGGATGGTCAAGACCTGCATCTGGTCGAGCCAGAAAATGCCATGCTGAGCAGCCGATCGACGTCGTCATGCCACTACTTCATGGCCCCCAGCGAGGCCATGGAGCTAGGAGGGTGGCGCAGCATCTCTCTGGCCGCTGACAACGCCCCAGGCGCTGCACTTGTTGGAGTCCGGGACGCCTGTGCAGGCGTGTGCTGCCGCGCTGCATGCACAGCAGCAGCCCCAGACGCAGGACGGTTGGACACTCGTGGCGTGGAAGATGCAACTTCTTCCTCCACCAGGAAGTTTTCCGAAGTCTCGGCGCGGTGCTCAACGATTTGCACCATCATGCTGAGCAAGAAAACAAGCAAAAACCTGCCAAGCCCCCTACCTGGCGCGCCAAATGTCGGAGAGGAAATCTCCGGCCGGGTGGCGGAATGCACCCGCCCTAAATCCTAAGTTGAGGAGGGGGCCTAAGCATTTTGCCTGCTGCTAGATGGATGATGAACACAAGAACACGCAAGGGTTTAGAGTGGTTCGGGCCGCCAGAGCGTAATACCCTACTCCACTGTGTGCTGTATTGAGCTTGAGAGCTTGTATGAACTTGTGAGTCTGAGAGTCTAAGTCCGTGTGTTCGAGTGAGCGTCGTGTGCCCTCCCTTTTATAGTTCAAAGGGGGCACATACAAGGATACTGAGCCCTGACATATGGGCCCAAGGACAAATGGAGGGAAGGAACTACTGCCTGCCACACTAGGGTGATCTCCGAGCGCCATAATATCCGTAGTGCATACATTATTGATATCCCGCGGCAGCGTCCTTGGTAACAAGCGAGTCATGATGAGTGCAGCGCATGCAGCAGCACAGGCATACTACCTGCCAACGGGAATAGACAGGCATGCCGCTTGCCAGCGGAATGGACAAGTGTCATTAAATGCTGAGGCAGCACACTGCTTGCCAGTGGAACAGACAGGTCGCCGCTTGACAGCTGAGTGGGCAGGCCTCATTAAATGCCGAGGCGGCACATCGCTTGTCAGGCGGCACGCCTTATCCGCAATAAATGCAAGGGCCACGCAACCCGGAGGCCTTACGTCAGGCTCCGCCCGCTGGCTTACGTCACGCGCTGTAGGCCACGTGGCAGCATCGAGTCTCCGCCTGGGTGGGGAGCAGCAGCGCTATGCGGACAGGTCCGCACCAGGCTGGGCCCGGACACGTGTCGGCATCGGACCCCTACCTGAGCAAGGCCTAGGTATTTTCTATCCCAGAGTCCCGGGACCCGGCTGTGGGTAGCCCAGATCCACACAGAGTGGTTCGAGACCTGTCCCAGGGGTCCGGGTCGCACCCGTGGGGGTCCCAGACCCTACCTGGAGGTCTGGTCTACATGTACAGGGGTCCGGCACTTTCCCATGGGGGTCCGGACCCACTGCTGATATCTTGGAGTATATCGCCTTCCCTGGCCACGTGGCGACCCCAGAGCCGTCCACGTGGCGGGGCAGAGTGCTGTTCGCCACGCAACTAAACGTAGTCGCGCGCGTATAGCGTCTTCATACTGTAGCAAGGGGTACCCCTGTTTCAGGGTACGGACAAGTTGTAACTCTATCATTTTGATTCATGCGCTCTCTCGTTGTGTTTGTGTGCATGATGTTGTTGCGTTGTGCTCTTGTGTGTGTTTCTACTCCCCTCTTTACTCCGGTTTTGATTGTAATCATTTGTGTAAGTCGTGAGAGACTTCAATTTATGGAGATTCCTCACAACGTGATATTGATATAAGGAAGACTACGGTGGCACTCAAGTTTGATCTGTGGATCACTTGAGAGGGGTTGAGTGCAACCCTTGGCCAAAGGAGGTCACCACAACATGGAGTAGGCATTGGCCGAACCACGGTAAAAATCGTTGTGTCTCTTGTCCATTTACTTATTGCGAGTAATGTCTTCTTGAGTTCTCTTCTCACTTGCATTATTCCTCCTAAGTTTAACACTCATCTTAAAAGAGCAATCAAGTGAAGCGTTCTCCCTTCTTCTCTCTTATCATCCTAACTTGGTTTTAGTTTTCACTAACATGTATTATAAACCAAGTTTGTGTAATTTAGAGCTAATTTTGCCGGATCACCTATCCACCCCCTCTAGGTGCTCTCAGCTATATTTCCTTGCTATCTTCACCTTGTCAAACCTTCCTTAAGCCAAACTAAATTGAGTGTATATTGAATATCCTTCTTCTCTTGTGATATCCATAATCCATATTCTGACTTAGCTTATATGGCATATCACATTGACCTCATGTGTTCAAACTTGCATGCTTTTCACTAAGTTTTTGTTCAACACTTAACACCATTATTAGGTTATCTCTAACAGTTGCCCTATGTACCCTATCTCATCCCCTATGTCAAACTTCACTCTACAAATAGTGTCAAACAATGTCATCTATAGTGTCGCGTCCCTTATTTTACATGATCCACCGAAGACCACCTTAGACCTTTAATTGTGTTGTCATCCAAACATCTTGTCTCGCACCTTTGTTACTCTTGTGTTGAGCCTTTTCCATGCCGAAGCTGGTGACCTCGGCTCACACCTTCGTTACATGTGTATTCACAAAACTTCTCCATAGGCTGGTTTGGCCGAAGGCCATCTTCGTGTCATAGCTGGATTTAAGGGCAAACCCGGGCGCGAATCAAATGTGTGCTAGGATCAAGTCTCACACATATGATGACTCATGGTACATAAACGAATGTCACATTTTTACTATATAATAGAAGTTATGTACAAAATAGCTAAATAATTACATCAACTATAGACAACGATCCTCCGTAACCATAGTTGACTCGGAGACGATGACCTAGACCTCTCACGAACTCATCGCCGCGTCCTTCATGCTCCTTATCTTGCGGTACTTGTCCTTGACCTAGGGGGGTGAGTACAATAAGAGTGAGCTCATATATGTTCAACGCTTAACAAGTTGTTGGGAATAATGTGCATGAGCTCACTTACTGTGGGGGTTCATGTGAAGTATAAGATTTACCAAAGAGAATGGTTAAGGCTGAGCATTGCTTTTAACACGTTGGTCAAAATTTTATTAGCAGTTACTAAGTATAAGTAGATACCATCCCAATAAAATAAGAGATCACAATTAATAATAAATCCCATAATGCAATGCAAATGATAGATTAAATTTAATTCCATAAATTAATCATGTGAGGGTCCGAGTATCTCATGACCGTGAGCACGGTTGATATACCAGTTTTACACTCTGCAGATGTTGTACCCTTTACCCACAAGTCGTGTATCCCATCTAGCCAGGATTTGCAAGGCCCTTAGACACTTCTGAGGTGAATGCCTAGGGATCCACTATGAGGCCTTTACAAAGTTCCACTAGCTTCAGAAAACCCACTACGATTTCGTGAGAAGAGCGATATAGGAATCGATCGTCCGGAAAGCCATCGCAGCATGATCGACCCAATAACCTCCCTACACCGACAACTCCTCTATCGCCCTTACCCGTTTCAGGTAAGGTTGTCCTCCACTAGCTTTCCTAATTAGTCAGCCAAGGGCGTCCCATACCACCCTTGTGGTAGCACTGTTTTTCCGGGTGGTCGCTCCATGTTCTATCTAACATAATAATATTATCATGAACAATAATTAAACCAACAATAACAATGGAACATGATTGTAATTTAATATAGCATTAATCCCAAAACCAGGTAGAACAATAGCAAGTCTACCAAATAGTTCATTTGTTTGCAAGGTATGTGGTAAACAAAACTAGGATAACCTATTAGGTCCCATCAAATTAACCTGAGCATGTCACAGTGATTAACAGGAACATTATTAGCTAAATAAGAGTGATCAAGGGCACAACTTGCCTTATACTCGCGATAACCTGTTGTCCAAATGCTGACCCAAACGTTGGGCTTCTGATTCCTCGTCACCTCGCCTATACTCGTAACAATACATACAATCAACCAAATACTGGATATGGTAATATTACACCAAAGCATATAGACAAATAGCGTAAGAATATCCTACGCGTCGCTACGAGGTCGTAAGTTCGAGAACCATTAAAATTGGAGCTAAAACGAAGAATTTATGGATAAAACAATATTTTAGGCGCAATACATCTAATAGATGGGATCTAACAAATATTGCTTTTAAACTAAGCAGTTATTAAATTAAAATATTTGAATTGGTATTATTCATTAACAATTATTTATAAAATGTGTAGGTTGAAAGGGAAATAGGGTTTAACCTTTTCCTATAAATAATTTTAGTGGTTGAATGCCCGACACAAATAATTGGACTAACTAGTTTACTCTAGATTATATTCCAGAGGTGCATAAAGGTTCAACGCAAACCAATAAAAAGATCAAAGTTAGGGTTCAAAAAAAAGGAGCAAAGGAACCGAAGGGTGCCCTAGTCTGGTGCACCGGACTGCCCGGTGCACCAGTGTCACACCCGGCTTTAAGGAACAAAGCCAGGTGCATCTCATACATGCGGCAAGAAGACAACATATATAATAACAGAGTGTATAGAGATAAATGTCACAATAACATCAGAGTACTTATTACATAGCGGAAGACTTATTACAAAATAAAAGAATAAATATAAAACGAACTAAGGATCGTCGGCGCCAATGCCTACTGAGAAACACCACCTAGATCAGATCATACTCCTCGCCTTGTGGCTCCTCCTGAACCACCTGTTCTCCTGTGGGGGGGGGGTGTGAGACAGCAAGGGTGAGCTCACACATGATCATAGCTCAACAATTTGTGGGGAACCAGTGGACATGAACTCACAAAGGTGGGAGATCATATGATGTGTAAGGCTAATCAATGACAGGGGTTAAAGCTGAGCATTGCTTTTAAGTAGCTGGTCAAAATTTTATTAGCAGTTACTAAGTGTAAGTAAATACCAAACCATAAGTAAAGTAATAGAACAAAATTAATAATAAACCCATGCATATGCGAATGACAAATTGAATTTAAGTTCCATAATTTAAACATCAGAGAGTCCTGAGCTGCTCATGACCGCGAGCTCGGCTAGTATACCAGTTTTACACTCTGCAGAGGTTGTACCCTTTACCCACAAGTCATGTTACCCATCTGCCAAGGGGTCGCGACTCCCATACACCTCTACCTAGGAAGCGCGGCAGGGCAACACTACGAGGCCTTTACAAAGTTCCACTAGCTTCCGAAAACCCGCTATAGTTTATGGGAAGAGCACTTGCAAGAATCCCCCGTCTGACTGCCATCGCAGCTAAATCAACCCGAGAACCTCCTTGCATGCAACTCCCCTACTGTCCTTGCCCCTTATGGGTAAGGTAGTCTTCCACTAGCTTTCCTAATTAGTCAGCCAAGGGCGTCCCATTAAACCCTTGTGGTGGCACGTGTTTCTCAAGTTAAGCTCTATGTTCCAATTACATTAATGAACTTGACATGAACATAAATAGAATAACAAAAGGAATTGGAATATAGATATAATAAATGATTATCCCAAAACCATGTAAAGCAATAGCAAACTACCCAAGTGATTCAGGGGTAAACAAGGTAATGAGATAAACAATCTAGGGTGACCTATCGGGTCCCATCAAAATTAAACTATGCAGGGATAAATGATATTAAAGAACATTATTGGGTAAAAAGTGGTCAAGGGCACAACTTGCCTTCAATGAGCTCCTACTCAGCTACTTCAACCTGCTGCTCACCAGGATCCTCAGTCACAGTCTCTTCTACTTGCCACAATACAAACAAGCACAGTATATAGAGAAAATTAACATCACACCAAACATGTAAACAAAATACACAGTAATAATCTACATATTAAAATAAAATCCTAGGAATAGGAATCATAATTTTTGGAGTTATAGATTTTAAGTTATGAATTTTCAAAGGTTTTATGTGTGTTAAATAGGATTAAGTGAGAAATAAATTTTCTTACTGTTTTCATGCCAAAACAGAGACTCTAAGTGGTAGATAATAAAATTACAAAATTTTAGAAAGTTGAATGGCTCAATTTGGACCAAGTATGGATTTTCTATTGATTTATCAAGTTCTAGTAATTATTTTCATATTAAAAACCTATTTTCCAATTTATTTATTCAGTTTTTTAAACTACACTGGATTGGGCCTCAATATCTGAGAACAGCATGGTCTCTGGCGCAAAAATCCGCAAGACTCAGGTTTCGATCATGTGGACCGCGGGTTTATTTTAGTAGACCACAGGGACTCTTATGAAAGAGTGCAAGGCTGAAAGGGTATGAGTGGGTTCTAGCCGTTTGATCTAAAATGTGAGCCTCGGATTAGATCTAGAGTGGCCCGAAACGTTACACGATCGCCACCGTCGGATGCCCGATCAACGGATTGGATTAAAAATGACCGAGACGCACTAACACCTGTCCGATCCCCATCCGATGGCTCTGATTAACTTCGCGAAGGGGTACGCATATAATCTAATCGCAGCCGTCGCTGGTCATCCAACGGTCCACGATTCATCGCCCCAACAGGGCACGCACGCACGGCGGCGCCGCCCCGCACGCTCGGTGGAGCACGCCGGCGAGGCCTCCAATTGGCCGAACCGAACGCCAAATCCAAATTGGACCGAGCTACACGTAAAAGAGGACTTGGCGAGCACGGTGTAGGGATCCATACCGAGTATTATGCGGCGCAGGGGGCCAATCCACGACGCGCTGCGCTCTGCGGCGGATGGAGAAGTACGACGAGCAATTTCCCGGCCACCGGCCACAGACACGTTGGAGGAGACTCGGCTAGGCTTCACGGACAAGCACCGAGGGTTCTCCGCCGAGAAACTCATGCCACCGTGTGCGGTGGCACAACGTTCTGCGCTGGGGTTGCACGGCGAAATTGGAGGGTTTTAGGGAACAGCTCGATGTCGCGAGTGGTTGAGAGGGGAGAGGAGACGTTTTGCCCTGATGTTATAAGGGGACCGCATGGTGGGTGGAGCTAGTGCCGCGGATTGCACGCGGATTCTGTTGCAACAGCACGCCGCGAGGAAGAGGGATACCCTGACGGGTGGGTCCCACACGTAAGCGAATTACAGAGACAGTGTGGCACGGTGGCTTAGTCTGACGCGAGGGCCCTGCCTATCGGCTCTACTGCGAACGCGGGCATGCAAGGGGGGTAATGGGCCGAGCGGGTAAAAGGGGAGGTGGGCCGAATTGGAGATAGTCTGGCCTAGGCAGTCTTTTCCTTTATTCTTTTTATTTTATGTTTCCCCTTTTCTCCTTTTCAAATTCAAACTCCTTTCAAATTTAAATTTCCATTCTTGTTGGAAAATTTATCCTCAATTTTATATTATGGCATGAACAGTATCAATTTGGAGATATATTTATATATACATTGTTTTTTTATCTTAAATCTTTATATATCTTCTCTTTTTCAAACTTCTATGATTTCTTTTATATTCCAAAATTTCCCTTGGGAATCTAGTATATTTCTTTTCATATGGTTTATTATGTGGTCACATGATGCACACAACAATGAAAACTAGCATGACACATATTTTAGTGGCTTTTATGTTATTAATTATTTGTTTTTACATAGGGTGTTCACATATGATGATGCATAAAGGTCAAACTCACATAAGGAGAAATTGTCTCTCTATTGATATTATTTCTAACCAATTACAAAGTGGGTATTACAAATCCTACCCCCCTTAAAAGAATCTCATCCTCGAGATTTAGGAGGAACGAGGGAAAAGATGGGGAAAATCTATGCGAAGCTCTTCTTCTCTTTCCCATGTTGCTTCATCTTCTCCGTGGTGACTCCATTGTACTTTGCACATCTTTATCACCTTATTTCTTGTAACTCTAGTCAAAGTATCCAAAATCTTGATCGGGTACTCCGTGTAAGTCAAATCACCCTGAACACTGAGCTCTTCCATTGGTAACTGCTCCTCAGGGACACGGAGACACTTCTTCAGTTGAGACACATGAAACACATTGTGCACATTAGAGAGAGTAGCAGGTAACTCGAGTTGGTATGCCATCTCCCCAACTCGCCTAAAGATCAAGAATGGTCTAATATAGCGTGGGGACAGTTTGCCCTTGACTTTAAATCTCCTCATTCCATGAAGTGGTGACACCTTGAGGTACACATAATCTCCTTCTTCAAATTCCAGTGGTCTCCTTCTATTATCAGCATAGCTCTTTTGCCTGGTTTGAGCTACTCTCAAATTCTCTCGAATTATACGGACTTGTTCTTCTGCTTCTTGAATCAGTTCAGGCCCAAAGAACTGTCTTTCTCCAGTCTGATCCCAATATAGAGGAGTCCTGCACTTTCTCCCGTATAAAGCTTCAAAAGGTGACATCTTCAGACTGGCCTGATAACTATTATTATATGAGAACTCAGCATAAGACAAACTTTTATCCCAACTTCCTCCATGCTGAAGGGCACACGCTCTCAACATATCTTCCAGTACTTGATTAGTTCTTTCAGCCTGTCCATCAGTCTGGGGGTGATAAGCCGTACTAAAATTCAACTTTGTATTCATATTCTCATGGAAGCTTCTCCAAAATCTTGAGGTAAACTGGGAACCTTGATCAAACACGATTTTCTTTGGTACTCCATGTAAACACATAATCCGAGCCATATATAACTCTGCTAGCTGAGAACCTTTATAAGTAGTCTTGACCGGAATGAAATGAGCCACTTTAGTCAATCTATCCACAATCACCCATATAGCATCATATCCTTTCTGGGTGCGAGGCAGTCCAGTAATAAAATCCATACCAATTTCTTCCCACTTCCACTCGGGTATCTTCAGTGGATGTAACAATCCAGCTGGCCTCTGGTGTTCAGCCTTAACTCTTTGACATACATCGCACATAGCTACATGTGCAGCCACATCTCTCTTCAATTCATACCACCAATATTTCCGCTTCAAATCCTGATACATCTTGGTACTACCAGGATGAATAGAATAATCCGAATCATGGGCCTCCTTCAATATAGTCTCACGAAGGCTTTCAATATCAGGAACACACATCGTATCCTTGAACCATACAGTGCCTTGCTTATCTTCCGTGAATTCCGGACCTCGACCTTCAGTAATCAAATCCTTAATCTCTTGTATTTTCGCATCACCAATTTGTCCTTTGCGGATTTCTTGCTCCAAAGTAGGTTCCACATCAATAGTAACTCCTTCAGTATGAGCAACTATCCCCAGGTTAAGTCTCCTGAAATCCTCAACAATCTCATCGGGTAGCTGGGCAACAATAGCTGAATGAACATGCTCCTTGCGACTCAAGGCATCTGCAACCAAATTTGCCTTGCCCGGGTGATAGTGAATCTCCAAATCATAATCCTTAATAAGCTCCAAGCAACGGCGTTGCCTAAGATTGAGATCCTTCTGAGTGAATATATACTTCAAACTCTTATGATCTGTGTATACTTGACACTTGGTTCCCATAATGTAGTGTCTCCAAATCTTGAGTGCATGCACAACGGTTGCCAATTCCAAGTCATGAGTGGGGTAGTTCAATTCATGTTTTCGTAACTGACGAGAAGCATAGGCAATCACATGTCCTTCTTGCATGAGCACACACCCTAAGCCTTGGCCACATGCATCACAATAAATATCAAATCCTTTCTGTAGGTCTGGCATAACCAATACTGGTGGTGACATTAATCTCTTCTTCAATTGATCAAAGCTGTCTTGGCACTTCTCGTCCCACTTAAATTCTCTTCCTTTCTCCAAAAGCAAAGTCATAGGTTTAGCAATCTTAGAAAATCCTTCAATAAATCTCCGATAATAGCCAGCTAATCCCAAGAAACTCCGAATCTCAGTAACTGTAGTGGGTACTCTCCACTCCATTATCTCCTTAACTTCAGCAGGATCCACTGAAATTCCTCCATTAGAAATAATATGACCGAGAAATGGCACCTCGCCAATCCAAAACTCACACTTGCTAAACTTGGCATATAATTGGTTATCTCGTATCTTCTGTAGCACCAATCTCAGATGTTCCTCGTGATCACTATCACTCTTGGAATAGATAAGAATATCGTCGATGAACACCACGACGAATCTATCCAAGTACTCCATAAACACCTTGTTCATCAAATTCATAAAATAAGCTGGTGCATTGGCTAATCCAAACGACATAACAGTAAACTCATATAATCCATATCGAGTCGAGAAAGCTGTCTTGGGAATATCCGATGGTCTAATCCTCATCTGATGGTAACCCGATCGAAGATCAATCTTCGAGAATACTCTAGCTCCTCTCATCTGATCAAATAAATCCTCAATACGGGGTAACAGATACTTGTTCTTCACAGTAACATCGTTGAGGGATCTATAATCCACACACATTCTTTATGATCCATCCTTCTTCTGCACAAACAGAACCGGTGCTCCCCACGGTGAGGAACTCGGACGAATGTTCCCAGCCTCTTATAACTCAGTTAACTGCTTCTTAAGTTCCTTCAACTCCTCTACAGACATCCTGTATGGCCGTTTAGAAATAGGGGCGGTTCTAGGTAGGAGATCAATAACAAACTCAACTTCTCTATCCGGTGGCATCCCTGGTAACTCCTCTGGAAGGACATCCGAAAAATCTGTAACCACATGGATGTTGTCACCAACAAACTCCTCAGGTATAAAGAACATTGCACGTTTGGATGAGGTGGTCACTGCAATATTAACTTGAAATCTTTCTCCTTTAGTGGTAGTGAGTTCTACGGTACCTCTACCACATGCTATAATGGCCTTTGCCTTTCTTAACCATGACATACCAAGGATCAGATCTATACTGCTTGCCTCTAATATTATAGCAGTAGCTCCAAATTCTCTCCCCATAATTGTTAATGTCAATCTACGTGTCATTTGATTTGCCTCAACAGGCCCTTTAGGTGTAATTACTATCATTGGTTTTCTCATATTTAGCAGTGGTATTTCATTTGTGTTGGCATATCTAGCAGACATAAATGAATGTGTAGCACCAGAATCAAATAAGATGGTTGCAGGAATAGCATTAACGTAAAACATACCAAGCACGATGTCAGCACCATCCGGAGTTGCATCGACGCTGACTTGATTAACCTTGGCAATAGAATATCCCTTGCCAGATCCTGGAGTTTGCTGCCTATTCTGAACTGGAGTAGTAGCAATCCTCTGTGGGCAGACATTTGCATAATGACCAGTCTTCCCACACTTGAAACAAGTAGTGCCTGGACTCTGTCCTGAAAACTTCGTCGGGGTGCCAGTGGGGGTAGCCTGTCGAGGAGGTGGAGTCCTCAGAGGTGATTGCTGAACTGGGCGCTGGCCTCCGCCAGTGCGAACTGGTGTTCCCTAGGGTGAACTGTAGCGAGGACGAACACTGCTTCTTCCTTGTCCTTGAGATATAGCCTTTCTCTTCAAATCTCCCAGCTGAACACGCTTGTGCTCAATAGCTAGGGCCTTATCAAGCAGCCTCTGAAATGATGGAAATGTATGTGCCACTAGAGCATACTGCAGAGGTCCATTAAGTCCTTCAATAAAATGCTCTTGCTTCCTCTCATCTTCAGCAACTTCATCAGGGGCATATCTGGATAACTGGATAAACTTGTCGCGGTACTCGCTGACTGACATACTTCCTTGCTTCAGCGATAGAAATTCCTTCTTAATCTTCATCAATCCAGCAGGTATATGATAATTCCGGAACTATGTACTGAACTCTGCCCAAGTGATAGTATCAGCAGCATCGTGGGCAGCAGTATATGAATCCCACCAGTCAGTAGCAGGACCTATCAGACGACCTGAGGCATAAAGGACTTTCTCCCGGTCTGAGCATTGTGCAATATTCAACATCTTCTCAACGGACTTCAGCCAATCATCCGCGTCTAGTGGATCAGGAGAGCTTGCAAATGTCGGTGGCTTATGACTCATGAACTCCCTATGCTTATCTCGGGGTGGAACTGGTGATGGTGGTGGAGGCAGTGGTACTTGTTGCTGTTGCTGCTGTTGTTGTTGTTGCATTTGCTGTTGCAGCTGTTGTTGCGCCCTCCTTTCCTGGCGTATCTCCTCTCGTTCCTGGCGCAATTCCTGGCGTATCTCTTCTCTTTCCTGGCGCATCTCCTGGCGTTCTTGCTGCATCTGAGCACGCATATCCGCCATAATGTCCGCCATTTGTTGCATCATCCTCATCTGAGCTGCAATCAGTGGGTCAACTCCGCCTGGTGGAGGATTAGGAGGATTCATCTCTGCTGGCTGTGGCTGGGGTTGTCTATATATCCACCGAGTGTGTCGATTAGGAGGCAAATCAATTCCACCACCCCGCCTGGTATTGACCATCTGAGTTAGATACATATGGTAAGAGAATAGCAGAAAAGGCAGGTATTTACAAATCAGGTTACTTTTGGGGATTTATTAGCTAAGCAGATTAATATTTTACCTACTAAAGCTAACTCAATACCTTATGTTGGTACATGCTAAGATGTCCATCTATAATAATTCAATCAATCAAAGAAGCAAATCAGGCATTTATCATTAGCACAATCAACCAGTCATTTTTAAATAAAGAAAATAGTTTTAAATTTTGTATTAGGTTCCCTATCTCTTAAAAAGATCATAATGGTAGGATTCCAAGGTGTGAAATCCATCTTGTCTTAGAGTAGAAGAGATAAGATTAATCAGAGTAGAATAGCAAAAGGTGAGACAAGATCAAGATGAGATGAGTATAGAATGAGTCAGAATAAGGTAAGTAGGTAAGGGTTTGTCCATTTCTATCTAGGTTTCGTCCTAGAGTCAACATTTCCTCTGATACCACTTCTGTCACACCCGGCTTTAAGGAACAAAGCCAGATGCATCTCATACATGCGCCAAGAAGACAACATATATAATAACAGAGTGTATAGAGATAAATGTCACAATAACATCAGAGCACTTATTACATAGCGGAAGAATTATTACAAAATAAAAGAATAAATATAAAACAAACTAAGGATCGTCGGCGCCAATGTCGACTGAGAAACGCCACCTAGATCAGATCATACTCCTCGCCTTGTGGCTCCTCCTGAACCACCTGTTCTTCTCCTATGGGGGGGTGAGACAGCAAGGGTGAGCTCACACATGATCATAGCTCAACAAGTTGTGGGGAACCAGTGGACATGAACTCACAAAGGTGGGAGATCATGTGATGTGTAAGGCTAATCAATGACAGGGGTTAAGGCTGAGCATTGCTTTTAAGTAGTTGGTCAAAATTTTATTAGCAGTTACTAAGTGTAAGTAAATACCAAACCATAAGTAAAGTAATAGAACAAAATTAATAATAAACCCATGCATATGCGAATGACAAATTGAATTTAAGTTCCATAATTTAAACATCAGAGAGTCCTGAGCTACTCATGACCGCGAGCTCGGCTAGTATACCAGTTTTACACTCTGCAGAGGTTGTACCCTTTACCCACAAGTCATGTTACCCATCTGCCAAGGGGTTGCGACTCCCATACACCTCTACCTAGGAAGCGTGGCAGGGCAACACTACGAGGCCTTTACAAAGTTCCACTAGCTTCCGAAAACCCGCTACAGTTTATGGGAAGAGCACTTGCAAGAATCCCCCGTCTGACCTCCATCGCAGCTAAATCAACCCGAGAACCTCCTTGCATGCAACTCCCCTACTGCCCTTGCCCCTTTCGGGTAAGGTAGTCTTCCACTAGCTTTCCTAATTAGTCAGCCAAGGGCGTCCCATTAAACCCTTGTGGTGGCACGTGTTTCTCAAGTTAAGTTCTATGTTCCAATTAACATTAATGAACTTGACATGAACATAAATAGAATAACAAAAGGAATTGGAACATAGATATAATAAATGATTATCCCAAAACCATGTAAAGCAATAGCAAACTACCCAAGTGATTCAGGGGTAAACAAGGTAATGAGATAAACAATCTAGGGTGACCTATCGGGTCCCATCAAAATTAACCTATGCAGGGATAAATGATATTAAAGAACATTATTGGGTAAAAAGTGGTCAAGGGCACAACTTGCCTTCAATGAGCTCCTGCTCAGATACTTCAACCTGCTGCTAACTAGGATCCTCAGTCATGGTCTCTTCTACTCGCCACAATACAAACAAGCACAGTATATAGAGAAAATTAACATCACACCAAACATGTAAACAAAATACACAGTAATAATCTACATATTAAAATAAAATCCTAGGAACAGGAATCATAATTTTTGGAGTTATAGATTTTAAGTTATGAATTTTCAAAAGTTTTATGTGTGTTAAATAGGATTAAGTGAGAAATAAATTTTCTTACTGTTTTCATGCCAAAACAGAGACTCTAAGTGGTAGATAATAAAATTACAAAATTTTAGAAAGTTGAATGGCTCAATTTGGACCAAGTATGGATTTTCTATTGATTTATCAAGTTCTAGTAATTATTTTCATATTAAAAACCTATTTTCCAATTTATTGATTCAGTTTTTTAAACTACACTGGATTTGGCCTCAATATCTGAGAACAGCAGGGTCTCTGGCGCAAAAATCCGCAAGACTCAGGTTTCGATCATGCGGACCGCGGGTTTATTTTAGTAGACCACAGGGACTCTTATGAAAGAGTGCAAGGCTGAAAGGGTATGAGTGGGTTCTAGCCGTTGGATCTAAAATGTGAGCCTCGGATTAGATCTAGAGTGGCCCGAAACGTTACATGATCGCCACCGTCGGATGCCCGATCAACGGATTGGATTAAAATGACCGAGACGCACTAACACCTGTCCGATCCCCATCCGATGGCTCTGATTAACTTCGCGAAGGGGTACACATATAATCTAATCGCAGCCGTCGCTGGTCATCCAACGGTCCACGATTCATCGCCCCAATAGGGCACGCACACACGGCGGCGCCGCCCCACACGCTCGGCGGAGCACGCCGGCGAGGCCTCCAATCGGCCGAACCGAACGCCAAATCCAAATTGGACCGAGCTACATGTAAAAGAGGACTTGGCGAGCAAGGTGTAGGGATCCATACCGAGTATTATGCGGCGCAGGGGGCCAATCCACGACGCGCTGCGCTCCGCGGCGGATGGAGAAGTACGACGAGCAATTCCCCGGCCACCGGCCACAGACACGTTGGAGGAGACCCGGCTAGGCTTCACGGACAAGCACCGAGGGTTCTCCGCCGACAAACTCACGCCACCGTGTGCGGCGGCACAACGTTCTGCGCCGGGGTTGCATGGCGAAATTGGAGGGTTTTAGGGAACGGCTCGATGTCGCGAGTGGTTGAGAGGGGAGCAGAGAGGTTTTGCCCTGATGTTATAAGGGGGCCGCGAGGTGGGTGGAGCTAGTGCCACGGATTGTGCGTGGATTCTGTTGCAATAGCACGCCGCGAGGAAGAGGGATACCCTGACGGGTGGGTCCCACACGTAAGCGAATTATAGAGACAGTGCGGCACAATGGCTTAGTCTGACGCGAGGGCCCCGCCTATCGGCTCTACTACAAACGCGGGCGTGCAAGGGGGGTAATGGGCCGAGCGGGTAAAAGGGGAGGTGGGCCGAATTGGAGATAGTCTGGCCCAGGCAGTCTTTTCCTTTATTCTTTTTATTTTATGTTTCCCCTTTTCTCCTTTTCAAATTCAAACTCCTTTCAAATTTAAATTTCCATTCTTGTTGGAAAATTTATCCTCAATTTTATATTATGCCATGAAGAGTATTAATTTGGAGATATATTTATATATACATTGTTTTTTTTATCTTAAATCTTTATATATCTTCTCTTTTTCAAACTTCTATGATTTCTTTTATATTCCAAAATTTCCCTTGGGAATCTAGTATATTTCTTTTCATATGATTTATTATGTGGTCACATGATGCACACAACAATGAAAACCAGCATGACACATATTTTAGTGGCTTTTATGTTATTAATTATTTGTTTTTACATAGGGTGTTCACATATGATGATGCATAAAGGTCAAACTCACATAAGGAGAAATTGTCTCTCTATTGATATTATTTCTAACCAATTACAAAGTGGGTATTACAACCAGGGCCGTACAACTCCAAACTCTTCACCTTCGGGTTTCTCCAGCGCCGCTCCGCTATAATTCACCGGACTGTCCAGTGTGCCACCGGACTGTCTGGTGCACCAGCGGAGCAATGGCTACCAGCGCAACGGTCGACTGCAACGGACACCTACAAATGCTACAGTGCGTGGACAATTCGCGCAGAAGTCAGAGCAACCGCTAGAGGCGCACCGGACAGTGAACAGTGCTTGTCTGGTGCGGCACCGGACCGTCTGGTGCCACAAGAAGACAAAGCTCCAACGGTCGAAAGCGCCCGAACCCTAACGGTTGGGTGACGTGGCTGACGCACCGGACTGTCCAGTGCGCCCATCGACAGCAGCCCAACCCCAACGGTTGTTTGGTGGTTGAGGGCTATAAATACCCCCCAACCACCTCCACTCCAACCATCCAAGCATTCAACACATTGCATTCAATACAAGAGCAATAGACTCCACTCCAAAGACACAATTCAAGTGATCAATCCGCTCAAAGTCCCCAATTCAACTCTAGCGCATTAGGACTTGTGAGAGGATCATTTGTGTTCCTTGTTGCTCTTGTTTGCTTGGCTTGGCTTTCTTTTCTTTCTCACTTCTTACTCTCAAGAGCTTTGTAACCAAGGCAAGAGACACCAATTGTGTGGTGGTCCTTGCGGGGTCTAAGTGACCCGTGAGATTAAGGAAGAAGCCTCACTCGGTCTAGGTGACCGTTTGAGAGAGAGAAATGGTTGAAAGAGACCCGAACTTTGTGACCACCTCAATGGGGACTAGGTTCTTTAGAACCGAACCTCGATAAAACAAATCACCGTGTCATCCACTTTATTTTCTTGGTTGATTTGTTTTCCCCTCTCTCTCAGACTCGGATTTTATTCTAACGCTAACCTCGACTTTTTTAAAGTTGTAAATTTTAGTTTCCGCCTATCCACCCCCCCTCTAGGCGACTTTCAATTGGTATCAGAACTCGGTACTTCATTTAGAGTCTAACCTCTCGAAGTGATGTCAGGAGGATCCGCCAAGAGGGAGATGGAAACCGGCGACAAGGCCACAAGCCACGGGAAGGCTCCATCAAGGGAGTCCGGCGCCAAAGGAAGGGAGGAATCACCTCCCGACGTCAAGTCGCATTAGAGTGGCGACAAGAAGAAAAAGATGAAGAAAGTGGTCTACTATGAGACTGACTCTTCATCGCCCTCCACCTCCGGCTCCGACGCGGCATCCGTCACTTCTAGGCGCCATGAGCACAAGAAGTTTAGTAAGATCCCCCTACGCTATCCCCGCATTTCTAAATGCGCTCCTTTACTTTCTGTTCCACTAGGCAAACCACTACAAGAAACTGGTTAAAGAACGTGGGTGCAAAACCGTCGAACTTAATGTAATAGGCCGTCGAACTTAACATAAGAACGTGGGTTTACCCACGTTCATAGCCGACGGCGTTTTTTTGACGAACTTAAAGAAGTAAGTTCGACGGCCCCCACGTTCTTAACGTTAAGAACGTGGGTACCGTCGAACTTAACTGTAAGAACGTGGGTTTTTAAGTTCAACGGGGACCGTCGAATTGTGTCCCGTAAGTTCGACGGCACCCACGTTCTTAACGTTAAGAACGTGGGTACAGGTGGCCGTCGAACTTATGTGTCCTGCGCGAGTCGGCGCGGGCTGCCCATTAAGTTCGACGGTACCCACGTTCTTAACCTTAAGAACGTGGGTACCCACGTTCTTAACTCTTTTCCAGAAAAAAATAAAAAATACAGAAATGATAAATTAGACACACATAATAACACATGCAACACAGAATATCACATACAATACAATTTTCAAACACAGGGATATATATACATATCACAAATTCATACAAGTCCAAATATACATAAGTTCACAAATTCACACAAGTCCAAATACATAAGTTCACAAATTCACACAAGTCCAAATACATAAGTTCACAAATTCACACAAGTCCAAATACATAGGTTCATATCCATAGTTCTCATTTTTAGTTCACAAGTTCAAACATTAGCTCCATCGCTCTCGATCAGGACATCGGATTGTTGTTCGTAGCTCCACCACTAGAATTGAGACATCTGTCCGCAAAGTCAGCGTGAGGGGGAGGAGTCACTTGATGAGAGCCGGAATCCTACAAAATAAACCAAAATTCTCATAAATATACAACTGGCATTAAATCACATGTACACCAAGATATAGGAAAGCATGATAAACATAGCGTCCTTTTCTAAATAAATATAGGAAAGCATTAAATCACATGTACACATAAACCAAAATGAGCACCAGCAGCAACAAAAATAGTGACTAAAGCTAGACGATAAAACCAATCTAGACTTAGTTTATTTAATTAGGAGGAAATCAACTAGCATTGAAATTCAGGAACGTACCGCATGTGACGGAAGTGGCTGTGTTGGCCATGGGGGGCGTCCCCAAGGCCCCATTGGATGTGTAGGATATCCCCATGGTGGTGGTGGCCAATATCCCATACCTGGTTGTGGAGGAGGAAGAATCTGTCCTCTAGGAGGCATCGACCACTGAATGTCCATCTGTGGGTTTCCTTGTCCGGTCTCAGAACCCTATAACCAAATAAAACGATGCATGATTATAATTGTAAATGAAAGTAAATATACTACAAAACTATACCTGTGTTTCGTTGGTGTTTGGGGTCTGTCCAGATTGTGACGGACGGGTGAACTGGGGTCCCATTGGAGATCCCATCTGAGCACTATACATCTGCAAATACATTAAGCTTGAGTTAGATGTAATTTTTTATTTCATTTACTTAATTATGCTAATGAGTGTAAACATACAAGACAAACTTAGGAGTGGTCAAATAACTCAGAAGTCCATAGCCTAAGTCTTCTAAATTTTTAATCTGGCCAGGATGTTGGTAGGTTGCCAGCACGCAAATCTTCACAACAATAGAACACACGAGCGTATTGTTGTTGTGCCCATTCTATAAACTAATGAACGATTATATATCCACCTTCCTCAAAGACAATGGAGTGTTTTTGCGATAGAATACGGATACATCAGGTGTAACAAAGTCAAACTGTCAATCTGAGAAGTGAGAACATTAGTGATTCAGCATACGGAGTGTTATTGTGAAATTTGGAATCTTTTTTCGTTTTTTTTACAAATTGAAAACACATCGGTGATTCAGAGAAGCCCATTCCATGCCATAATTCAGACCAGTTATACCTGGATCAGCTTGAGCATGGTCTAAGATTGAGCAGAAACATCAGTGGTTTGATCATGAGATAAGCCAATTGGATATTCCATAATTGACCCTCGTATCAGCTGAGCTACCAACCAACTAAACTGTACTTACCAAATTAATACATCAAGAAAAAGATAGTAAAAAGATTAGTTTGTCTATTGACCGAGTTTTGGAGCAAGACGTGCTTGCATATGATTTCTACGTCAGCTTTTGTGTGATTGACCAACATTTTTAAACGCCCATTCTCTCCATCACAAACGCCCATGTCATTACCAAATCATTCGCATCCAGCACTGAAACTCTAGTCTGAATTCTGAACTTCAACCGGCCTTTCAAGAGACTAAGCAGACATTGGGTACCCACTGGCATCTATACTAATAAACACGCATGGTTAACATAGGTGTCCTAAGTTAACAAACATGATTAATATGTGATAGGGAATAGAGAGTTAGGGTTGGGTTACTTTTACACAACAGTGTGCACCTTAACGTCGATGTCAGAAATAATTTTTCATACATGCGAACGGTTGGTCTTGCAATTATGTCTTTTCCCAGATATTTTTTATATCAATGCTGGCATAAAACAAATTATGAAATGAAAACAAGTGCAATTGAACCATTGGTGAGGCCAGGTAACGGCGGTATGGCTATGGGTGTCATTAGCATTTTACCATGAACCTTTGAGCAGAAAGTTAGGAAAAGGATTGGCCCAAAAAGTGTGTTGCTCCATAAAGTCAGCAGACTGCTGACACACAAGAAGGCAACCCTTCGACATCTCCAAACAATCACAGTTCCTTTTGCTTATTCACTTTGCCAACTCAAAGGCAGGTAGCAAACACATCTACCATCAGAAAAAAAATTATGTGTGAAATGGATTATTACCGAGTTGTGGGCATGTGTTACTGGGTCTTGCTGTGAGAGAACTCTCTCCATGACAAAAGCATGAGTTTACACCATGGTTGGTCATTGACAGCTACATATATATATAGTACGAAGTGTGCGTATCCTTTCTTTTCTGAACTGCACTGAAGCTTCAAACTATGAAATCCTAATTGATCAGCCATAAAATCCTCTTAACTGGAGTGATTCATTCACTACAAAGTCTCAAATGGTTTTCCTTATTGTACCGATTCAGTATGTCCTCTCCTATGTAACATCTCGATCAGCAAAAAACTTGATTTGCCAATGCGATCACATGAATTTTAGATGAAACCTCTGTTCCCTTCAGATTCTAATTTATATGCTCAAAGAACATGTGCCCTTGCATAGTTGCATCTCACAATGATTCCAAATAATTCTTGGAAAAACTAGATCAGTTTTCAATAATCAGCGACGAATAGGAAACATCAGAGTCATCTGCTCTTGTTTTATCCTCAAACACGTAAGAGAGCTAGGTATCTTTGTAGTAAAAAGAGAAGAAAACCCAGACCTTAGAAGTAACCACTCACTCTCCTAGGAGAATCAGAAGGGTTACAGGACAGTACACGACAAAACACAATCACCAGGGATAATACACAATAACCTGGCGTTAGACAAGTGTGTCGATGTATACACAATACACAATAACCTGGCGTTAGACAAGTGTGTCGATGTTCTTTAATTCTTTGAATTTGCCCCCAGGTTGCTTGGCTAATGTTAAGGGATTGACATTGTCTCACTTAGCCTAGATTCAACTAATCACATCCTGAATCTGAAGTGGTTGTGCTTGTGCAGTTAAGGGTATGTTCATATCACAGGCTGTGACAACCTCCTAATAAATGCAGAAATCACTCAACAATTGACCAGACCGATTTTAGGCTGTCTAAGGCTCAGAGCGATTTAGATAAAAAAAATATGGGCAGATTCTGAGCGGATTAATAAAATTATTACCTGCATCAGCATTCCCTGCATCATCTGAACTTGTTGAGATAGATGTTGAACTTGTTGTTGTTGTTGTCTTAGTTGCTCATCAAGCTCTGATTCCCTCGAAGTTGAAGTTCGAGATCTCCCCACCGAGGAAACTGACCGACGACCAAAGCTATCGCGACTCACAACCCCATCGCCGATCCCCAACCTAGAAACATCACAAGTTATGATAATATAGTGTTTATATATCACAACTTTGATCTTATCATACCTCCCATGTGGTAGCCCACCACCGGCAACATATGCTGCATCCGGATCGAAAGGTGCCTCCCTCCAATCTAGATCATCGTCTCCTGCTTTCCTCCTAACCTCCTTAGCATAACGAGTCTACAAAACAATTTATGTTAATTATAAATGAGTCACAAGTTAATTAAGAATAGATAGTAATTATTTACACCTACCAGCTTTTCTGTCGCGCTTTCGTCACATAAAACTTATGGATGATCTGGATCTGGACCTCGGTGTCCCTCCATGTAAACGTCAATGAATCGGGGTTCAACACCATCACGAGCCTCCTGCAGTAAGAGACATAATAAAATATACAAATTTGTCTGAGGGAAAAAGACTAAATGTTACTTAGCTCGTCATACCATTCGTTGTGATTTCCCAATAAATCCATCTGCTCCAAATCGATGGAGGCCCGGTTTGCTCTTCCGGTTCAAACGATTTCTATCTGACTTCACTTTGTACTCATCTGAGGACCAGTACTCGCAGAGCTTGACCCAAGCTTCAGGATGAGCAGTGAGCCAGTCCACTTCACTTTGTTTGTACTCCTCAGCTGTCAAGTGGATTTCACATGCCTGCTTGTTGGTCATTCTTTGACCCTTCACTTTCTTGAAGTACACGGTAACAGCTTTGACCCGTGCATCTGACATTGAACCATTTATAACTTTTCTAGCAGCATTGTGGAATACACGTTTTGCATGTTCTTCGTTCGCTGTTTCGTCCAATCTAAATTGTTCCTGCAAAATGAAGAAGCAATTAAATTCATTTATAGACGCCCACGATAAGTAAATTTAAAAGACATAATAAACTCACCCAAAACGATGACCACACTGCGTCTTGGTGAGTACGGTCGGGTCCATATGGTTTGAGGCCCCAGTGAGCCCAGTGATACGCCCCTATCTCTGCCCCGTTGAGTTGTACCACCCCTGGATAGTGAAAACGAGCTATAGATCCCAGCACTGCGTTAACTGGTGTCCGATGACCTTTGCCACTCCATGCCACCTCCACCCAACTCCTCTCTCCTGCAGGGTTTATGACCCTACGTTGGTCCAAGGGTTGTGTCGGTGGAACTCTAAGGGACCGCCGAAACCTACAAAATTGTAAATTGTGCACTGGTAATAATATCAATCCAACAAAAATGGAACTCCTCGTCAAAATAAAATTACCTGAAGTTTGTTGCCTGTGTCGTTGTAACAACCTCGTCATCAGCCTCTCCATCGGCCTCTCCATCGTAGTCCTCCCCATAGTCATCATCATCACGCATCGGTGAATCTTGGCGTGCCAGTTCGTCCTCCTGCCTAGGTGCATTGTGCTCTGCCGCCTCGCGCGCTTGCTCAAATGCATTGTGGTCCTGCTCTAGCATAGGTCCACTTGAGCCTATCGCCTCACGCTCTGGCTCAAGTGCAGTGTGGCCTGCCACATCGCGCTCTTGCCCAGGTGCACTATGGCCTGCCACCTCACGCTCGTGCCCAAGTGCACTATGGCTTCCCACTTCGCGCCCCTGCTCCTCCATGCAACCAAGGAGCTGCTCTAGCCGTTGCCTTGACGCTGTAGAGCCCTACAAACATAATCAACAATGAGATATATCAAGTACTCGATGTATACGTAGAAGAAAAGAAAATAAAACAAATTAAATACCTGGAACAACATAGAGGATGTATCCCCACCACCTGAACCCCTAGTTGACCGTGACCTCGAGGAGTCACCACGGTCTCCGCGCTTCTTCCCTTTGAGCTTGTCCATGACCCTCATCATCTGCACAAATTTCATTACAAGAATTTAAATATATATACTTTTAGTATTGAAATAGGAATGCATATACAAGAATTTAAATATATATACTTTTCAAAAATCATCGGCATCAGAATCTGCTTCAGCAACACGCTGCTCAATTATTTCAAGTCTTTGTTGTTTTTCAAGAATTCTCTGTGACTTACGAGTCCTTGCCCTAGAAGGACCTGGTTCTTCTGCCATCAAATCTATGGCAAGACTAGCTACTTCATTGAGCCCTAAATCCTCAGATATAGTAAATTCTCTATTTTCTGACTGATCGCCATCTTCTTGATAAATATCAACAGAATCATCATCTTCGTTATTTGTGTTGTAATAATCATATCGTAACGGATGGACTTCAGGATTAATTTTGTATACAACCCAACAAGACTTCAAGTTTTCATGAGGATATGTTAGATAGTACACCTGTTGCGCTTGATGTGCAAGCACAACATTGCTATAATCGCTGCCTTTAAACCGTGATTCATGCTTTACCTCCACAATTCCAAATTCATCCTCTCGCGTTTGTTGCGGATCAAACCATTCACAATCAAATAACACAAACATGAACTCTTTGGCCCCACCAAGAGTGTACTCCGTTATGTCTTGAAGAACACCATAATAGTCATGAGTGCCTCCGTCTGCATTTGTGGCAGTTGCTACTACTCCACTGTTTGTCGTGGCTGCCTGCGGGCGGATTTTTTCTAATTTTGATGTTCGAAAACGGTATCCATTAATATCATAGCGGCTATATTTTCTTGCTTTCAACTGACCATGTGATATCTGTCGCAAATCATCCGAGACTAGAGAGTCAAGTTTCTTACACTACATAGAGCAGAAAAAAAGATATAGGTAAATAGCAAGTCATATGTGCAATCTAAGTACACAAAGGAAAATTATAAAGAGATAATTACATGCTCGTGGAACCATTCAACGAAACATGGACCTCCATTCATCCCTTTCATACGTAGATTATCCAGTTCCTTTGGTGTAGGTTTGTGGCCAGCTAAATATATGGAATCAAACATTTCAAAGTATGGATCAAGTTCCTCCATGTTGGTGTACAAGTAGAGCATGGTGAAATTACGCTCTCTTATGTCAACATAATGTGCAGTAGAAGCCCCGACCCCTTTCCCCTTCCAGAGAAAAACACTAAGGTCGGTCGAAGGACCTTCTTCTTCAGTATGATACCGTGTTGACTGAGCATTCACGTTGTTAGTGTGTGATAAATACTGACTTGAGAAGATTGTGATCTCTTTAGCTGCAAAGGCCTCTGCGATACACCCCTCAACCCTTGCTTTGTTCCGCACAGTAGCTCTAAGTTTTTTCAATTCTCTTTCTTGACTGTACATCCATCGGAACTGCACTGGTCCTCCTACCAATGCTTCATAAGGTAAGTGCACTAGCAAATGTTGCATCACATTCATAAATCCAGGCGGAAATACTTTTTCCATCTTGCATACAAGCACCGCGATTTGTTTCTCAAATTGAATCATCAATTTCTTTGAGATATGCTTAGCACATATATGTCTATATATGTAACTAAGTTCAGCAATCATCTTCCACAAAGGAGGCTTCAAATAGCCACGGAACATTACCGGCATAAGTCTTTCCATCAAAATATGGTAATCGTGAGCCTTCAAACCATTTAATTTATTAGTGTCGAGGTTAACAGTACGTTTTATGTTAGCTGCATAGCGGTCTGGAAACTTCAACATTTTCAACCATCGAAATACTTCTTTTCGCTCTTCCGGCTTTAGACAGTATGGAGCTCGTGGTGTCCTCTCCTTTCCATTAGGATTTAATTTGACCTCAAGGCTAGGGCGATCGCAAAGATTAGCTAAATCTTTCCTGGCATTGATGTTGTCTTTTGTTTTACCCTTAATGTTTAGACACATGCTTATGATGCTTTCAGCAACATTGCGCTCTTGGTGCATCAAATCTATGTTGTGTGGTAAAATCAATACCTTCGCATACGGAAGTTCCCAGAGAAAAGAAATATGAGTCCAGTTGTGATCTTGACCATAGCCTTCAAACTCATGACCTTCTGCAGCCCTTTGAAGGGCACGATGTTGTATCATGATATCTTCACCCATTAAACGTTTTGGTGGACCGTCTTTAACTTTTATGCCTCTTCTAAATGACTTCGTATCATTTCGAAACAGATGATTGGATGGAAGAAACCGTCGATGACAATCAAAGAATGAGACCTTTTTACCATGCTCCAATCGATATGCTTGTGTGTCCCCCATGCATATGGGACAACACAGTCGACCGTGAACACACCAGCCAGACCAAATACCATATGCAGGCAAATCATGAATTGACCACAAATATGCCGCACGTAAGGTAAATTCACGTTTTAGATGACCATCATAAGCCTTTACCCCTACCCATAGCTCTTTGAACTCTTCAATCAACGGTTGCATGAATACATTGATCTTCTTTCCAGGATGTTTAGGCCCTGGAATAATAAGGGCAAGAAATATGAACCCTTCTTTCATGCATTTGTTGGGAGGGGGGTTGTAGGGCATGATGAAAACCGGCCAACAAGAGTATGAAGTTGAACTGTTGTCGTAAGGAGTGAAACCATCAGTGGACAAGCCTAGACGAACACTCCTAGCGTCTCTTCCAAATTCTGGGTCAAAACGATCCAGAGCCTTCCAAGCATCGCCATCTGATGGATGCATCATAATGTCTAGGTCTTGGATCTCACGTTCTCCTTCCTTATGCCACAACATTAGCTTCGCAGTTTCTGGGGTTAAAAACAGACGTTTAAGCCTTGGAGTGATGGGCATATATCGAAGTTGTTTAACTGCCACTTTTGTAGCAAAAGTAGCTCCATCCTCTTTTAGTACCTCCGCATATCTTGATTTACCGCATTTCTGACAATGGGTGCTCGCTTCATATTCCTTCCAGAACAACATGCAATTATCTTCGCACACATCAATCTTCTTATACTTCATCCCAAGACCAGACACAATCTTTTTAGACTGGTATAAGTCTTTTGGCATCTTATGGTTCGATGGGATGAGATCAATAATCAGATTGATTATATCGTTATAGCAATTATTCGAGAAGTTATACTTTGCCTTCATTGCCATAAGACGTGTAACCACCTGCAACACAGTCACAGTGGTGTCGTCATGCACTTTTTCCTCTGACGCGTGAAGAAGCTTGTAAAACTCCTGCACTTCATTTGGTGTATCCTGTTCTGAGGCCAATGTTGGATACTCTCTACTAATATCAGCCACCAAGTCATCCATCCGATCCTCCTCATCATCATCAATTATTTCTGACTCTGTGATATTCTGCTCTACTTCTCCATGTGAGCGCCACACAAGATAGTTAGGCATAAACCCATTCTTGCAAAGGTGATGCTCCAGTTCTTCGATCTTTCTCACATACTTAAAATTCCGACACTTGGTACACGGACACTTCACCACACGAGGTCCACCGGAAAATGCGAGATCCACGAATTGTTTTGCAACCCTAACCCATTCCTTTGAGTGACCTAGAGTCACGCTATTGAATCCATCATACATCGCCCTTCTTCTATTGTCATCCATTTGCAAAACTAAATAACCCAATGTATAAAAAATATGTAAGTAAACCTCATTAAGCATACAAACGTAAATAAAAAAATGTGTAAATAAACATCATTAAGCATACAAACATAAATAAAAAATGTGTAAATAAACATCATTAAGCCCTTCTTCTATTAGGAAGGATCACTAGACATAAAAAAATTAACCAAACATTGAACCTAACATCGAATAATTTACAATGAACAAGAAATTATGCATCAATTGTAACAACTAGCCAAAATCATGCATCAAATTTTAACTAACAAACTAATTCTAATAATATGCATCAAAGAAAGAAGAAAAATACCTTCACGAAGACCGTCAAGGTGGTGATGGTCGAGGAGACGCGGGCCAGCTGTAGTTAGAGTGGAGAGAGAGACCGGAGACTAGAGTCAAATGGGCCTACAATTAGATGGAAACACGGCTTTAGGTTTCATAACTTTGCATAGAACAAAACATAACTATATGACCTGCTACCCAGTACCCAGCCACCCAGAAAAATAACTATACACAGCTGCAAGTTTTTTTCTTCCTATTCTTACTTTAGGACATCTGCAACTTCTGAATTCAAATGACTATGTTGTTGCTAATTAATTTACCAAGATGCGCTGAAGCAATGTTTTAATAAGACAGCAAACCCCAGCAATGTTTTAATAAATAAGTTGCTGAAGCATATCACTGTTTTCTACTTGCTTGAACATGTCAGCAATCTCGCATGTTGGTAATCTATTGGTAATCATGTGGACATAATGCAGTAGAGCTGTAAACGATGCTCTTTATCCTCTGTTTTCTACTTGCTTGAACATGTCAGCATTCTCGCCTGTTGGTAATCTATTGGTAATCATGTGGACATAATACAGTAGAGCTATTAGTAGAATAAGAATTATTGTAAGGGTTTGAAACGGGAGTCACTGCTATCGCGTGAAGTCTTCTCCACCAACGACGCTAGAGTTCGAGTCAAGCCACCTTCTGGTTTTAGGTGAGATGATGGTTGGGTTCACGGGGAAGAGGAATGAGATGGAGCAAGCGGTGAATAGCCTCTCTTATTTCTCCCTCTCCGGTCCCGCTGCAAAGAGCCACAGACTGTTGAGTCGGTGAGCTGTCTGTGCTTTCTTTTAGTGGACTCCTGACTAGGCTGGTTGATTATAGGGATTAGGACTTGGCTAATTGTTTTTGTTGTTTCAGAATCCTGAAGAATACCATGAGCCAACCAACACAGTAAGTCTAGCTGCTCGTTCATGTCATATTGAGAATTTCACCAGTTCAAGCAAACAAGAAATTCCCAATGTCAAGATCGACATGGAAGCCAAATTACGAGCATGGTTGGAATCAAAGGGGAAAACAAAGTGCATCCAAAAAATGGATGGTCTTTTCTCCCCAATTGCCAGCAAGACTCTATTGTCTATGACCCATATATTACATGGAACCATACATAGTTCTTATTTCTTTATCTTCTCCTGCACAAGATACTTTTTGATCCAGTAGTCCTTGTTCCCACTGAAAATATACTACGAGAGCACATGCAGACAGAAGTAGATACACCAAAGAAAGGTACTTTAGGAAACTTCAGGGTATTATATTTGTGTGAAATAGTAGTTACAAAATATGAAAAGTTGGTTGAAATTTACTCAGAACAGCCTCTGAGATTTTTTACTTGTGCGTTCACGTGTGAATCTGATGTTTAAAGTCTTATGTAGTGGTGCTTCCTTCAGTTACTCCATGCAATGAAAAACATGAAGCTTCTCTCAGGAAAGCTGCCTTGGCCTAGGAAACAGGTTTCTACTAGCCTGGCAGGGATTAAAAAATGAGCTCGATCACATGTATTTGGATACGAAGTGGTAGCAGAGTCTAATCAAAGAGGTGCACAGAGGATAGTTTGGTAGCAGCAATTTCATTTTAGACACAACCATCGAGTTGGGAGAGTGACTGCGGAAATAATTCAATTTGCCTAGTGTTCTCCATGGCCAAATTTTAGCTAACCAAACCAATACAGTGCCATAGGGATGATTTCTACTTGAACCCCTTTCACAATTTTCCTACGACACAGATTTGGTTGCCATACTTGGCCACTTACACAGCTGGCATGTGATCTGATGAATCAGTTATGGCCTTAACATAATTATGAAGACCAATGCATTCATGCTGCGCAAATTGACCTACCATCCATCGAACATCTTCAGGTGCCATGTGAACAGTAGGCACTGTCCTCCTAAACATATATGCGCCAATTTCTTGGTTATCTTCCATTACCAACTCGTAACCTGATTCCAGATTTCTCACTTACTGCGCCGTCCAGCTGTTGGGGAGGAACCGATTCCAGATTTCTCACTTACTCCCACCTCCAAATCATAACCCGAGGAAGACCCGACCAAAATGGGGCGTAAAAGCTGGAGCTTCAGGACTTACGGGTGTGGTGTGGCGGCGAGCTGGGGCGGTCGGGCCGAGTTGGCGAGCCGGGGCGGCGGCGCGGCGCTGCGGCCCGCTCGCGGCGGCGCAGCCCGCTCGCGGCGGCGAGGCGGCGGCACGGTGGCAGCGCGGCCCAGTCGCGGTGACGGCGCGGTGGTGGCGCGGGCTCCCGGCGGTGGCGGCGCGGGCTCCTGGCGGAGCGTGTGTGGGCGCGCGGGATGAGACAGCAGGGTGAGAGAGAGAGACGCGCGTGTGGGATTTTGGGATTTAGGTTTTCAAGATTAAGTTCGATGGTGTCCACAAGCCCGACGAACTTAACGTAAGAACGTGGGTACCCACGTTCCTAACTCGTTAAGTTCGACGGTTTTATCCAGGGCCCACGAACTTAACTTAAGAACGTGGGTACCCACGTTCTTAACATAACCCATGAACTTAACTCAAGTAAGAACGTGGGTACCCACGTTCTTAATTTTACCCACAAACATTTATCAGTTTCTTGTAGTGAACCACCATATTTTGATGGTGAAGATTATTGTATGTGGAGTGATAAAACGAGGCATCACCTAACCTCACTCCACGCAAGCATATGAGGCATTGTTGAGTTTGGAGCCAGGTACCTACCGTAGGGGACGAGGGCTATGACTCGGACGAGGTCGCCCAAATTTGGCACTTTAACTCCCAAGCCACTACTATTCTCCTCGCCTCTCTATGTCGAGAGGAGTATAATAAGGTGCAAGGGTTAATGAGTGCCAAGGAGATTTGGGACGTGCTAAAGACCACACACGAAGGGGATGAGGTGACCAAGATCACCAAGCAGGAGACGATCGAGGGGGAGCTCGGTCGATTCATCCTCAACCAAGGAGAGGAGCCACAAGCGATGTACAACCGGCTCAAGACCTTGGTCAACCAAGTGCGCAACCTCAGGAGCACAAAATGGGATGAACATGAAATGGTCAAGGTTATTCTTAGATCCCTCATGTTTCGTAATCCTACTCAAGTTCAATTAATATGTGGTGATCCTAGATATAAGCTAATGTCTCCCGAGGAGGTAATTGGGAAGTTGTGAGCTTTGAGTTGATGATCAAAGGCTCCAAACACATCATCGACTTGGAGCAAGGCGGCACCTCCACACCCGAGGTGCAACCCATCGCATTCAAAGCGACAGAAGAGAAGAAAGAAGAGTCTACATCGAGTAGGCTCCCCATCGACGCCTCCAAGCTCGACAACGAGGAGATGGCGCTCATCATCAAGAGCTTCCGTCAAATCCTCAAACAAAGGAGGGGGAAGGACTACAAACCCCGCTCCAAGAGGGTGTGCTACAAATGTGGTAAGCCTGGTCATTTTATCGCTAAATGGCCTATGTCTAGTGATAGTGACAGGGACAACGACAAGAGGGGAAAGAAGGAGAGGAAAAGATACTACAAGAAGAAGGGTGGTGATGCCCACGTGTGTCGGGAATGGGACTCCGACGAGAGCTCCACCAACTCCTCCTCCGACGAGGATGCCGCCAACATCGCCGTCAACAAGGGACTTCTCTTCCCCAACGTCGGCCACAAATGGTTTATGGCAAAGGACGACAAGAAAAAGAAGGTACAATCTAGAACCACCCCCAAATATACTACATCTAGTGATGAGGGTAGCTCTAGTGAAGATGAAGATGACTTGCTTAGTCTTTTTGCAAATCTTAACATGCAACAAAAGGAAAAATTAAATGAATTGATAGGTGCTATTCATGAGAAGGATGAACTCTTGGATAGCCAAGAGGAATTCCTTATTAAGGAAAATAAAAAGCATGTTAAGGTGAAGAATGCTTATGCTCAGGAAGTAGAGAAAAAAGAAAACTTGACTAAGGAGCTTAGCATTTGCCATGATTCAATTACTAATCTTAGAAATGAAAATGCTAGTTTAATTGCTAAGATTGATAAATTGAATGAATCAATTTCTAGCCTTAAAACTGAAAATGCTAGTTTAATTTCCAAGGCTAAAGATTTAAATATCTGTAATGATCCTATTTCCTGTATTAGAGATGAAAATGCTATGCTAAAATCTAAGATAGATGAATTAAATGTTTGCAAACCCTCTACATATACTATTGATCATGTATCTATTTGTACTAGATGTAGAGATATTAATATTGATGCTATTCATGATCACCTTGCTTTAATTAAACAACATAATGATCATATAGCTCAATTAACTGCTAAAATAAATGAGCATGAAATTGAAAATGAAAAATTTAAATTTGCTAGAAGCATGCTCTATAATGGAGACGCCCTGGCATCAAGGATGGCATTGGTTTCCAACAGGGAAGCAATGTCAAACTTAATACCCCTAAAAGATTGTCTAATTTTGTTAAGGGTAAAGCTCCTATGGTTCAGGATAATGAGGGCTATATTTTATATCCTGCTAATTATCTTGAACACAAAATTAGGAGAATTCATGCCAAGAAGTCTCATTCTGTTTCACACCATGCTTTTATATATAAGAATGAGGCTTCTAGTTCTAGGCAATCAACTCATGTTAAATTGCCTAAAAAGAAAACTCCTGCTGCATCAAATGAGTCTAATATTTCATTTAAGACTTTTGATGCATCTTATGTTCTTACTAACAAATCAGGCAAAGTAGTTGCCAAATATGTTGGGGGCAAACACAAGGGCTCCAAAACTTGTGTTTGGGTACCCAAGGTGCTTGTTTCTAATGTGAAAGGACCCAAGACCGTTTGGGTACCTAAGAACAAGGCCTAAAATTGTTTTGTAGGTTTATACATCCGGGGGCTCAAGTTGGATAATAGACAGCAGATGCACAAACCATATGACAGGGGAGAAAAGAATGTTCTCCTCCTATGAGAAAAACGAAGATCCCTAAAGAGCTATCACATTCGGGGATGGAAATCAAGGTTTGGTCAAAGGACTTGGTAAAATTGCTATATCACCTGACCATTTCATTTCCAATGTTTTTCTTGTAGATTCTTTAGATTACAACTTGCTTTCAATTTCTCAATTATGCAAAATGGGCTACAATTGTCTATTTACAGATGTAGGTGTTACTGTCTTTAGAAGAAGTGATGATTCAGTAGCATTTAAGGGAGTATTAGAGGGTCAACTATACTTAGTTGATTTTAACAGTGCTGAACTCGATACTTGCTTAATCGCTAAGACTAATATGGGTTGGCTCTAGCATCGCCGACTAGCCCATGTTGGGATGAAGAATCTTCACAAACTTCTAAAGGGAGAGCACATTTTGGGACTAACAAATGTTCATTTTGAGAAAGACAAGGTTTGTAGCGCATGTCAAGCAGGAAAGCAAGTTGGCTCCCACCAACCACACAAGAACATAATGACAACGGACAAGCCACTGGAACTACTTCACATGGATCTATTCGGCCCGATTGCTTACATAAGCATCGGCAGGAGTAAGTACTGTCTAGTAATTGTGGAAGATTATTCTCGCTTCACTTGGGTATTTTTTTTGCAGGAAAAATATCAAACCCAAGAAACCTTAAAGGGATTCTTAAGACGGGATCAAAACGAGTTCGGATTAAGGATAAAAAAGATAAGAAGTGACAATGGGACGGAGTTCAAGAACTCACAAATTGAAGGCTTTCTTGAGGAGGAGGGCATCAAGCATGAGTTCTCTTCTCCCTATACACCTCAACAAAATGGTGTAGTGGAGAGGAAGAATAGAACTCTACTAGACATGGCATGGACCATGCTTGATGAGTATAAGACTCCGGACCGGTTCTGGGCTGAGGCAATTAACACCGCCTGCTATTCCATCAACCGGCTCTACCTTCACCGAATCCTCAAGAAGACATCATATGAACTCCTCACCGGTAAAAAGCCCAATGTTTCATATTTTAGAGTCTTTGGTAGCAAATGCTTTAGTCTTATTAAAAGAGGTAGAAAATCTAAATTTGCTCCTATGGCTGTATAAGGCTTTTTACTAGGATATGACTCAAACACAAGGGCATATAGAGTCTTCAACAAATCCACTGGATTAGTTGAGGTTTCTTGTGACATTGTGTTTGATGAGACTAATGGCTCCCAAGTGGAGCAAGTTGATCTTGATGAACTAGATGATGAAGAGGCTCCGTGCATCGCACTAAGGAACATGTCCATTGGGGATGTGTGTCCTAAGGAATCCGAAGAGCCCGCTCAAGCACAAGATCAACCATCATCTTCCATGCAAGGATCTCCACCAACTCAAGATGAGGATCAGGCTCAAGATGATGAAGACCAAGAAGATGAGCCACCTCAAGAGGAGGACAATGATCAAGGGGGAGATGAAGATAAGGAAGATGAGCAGGAGATACAGGGTCAAAGACCGCCACACCCAAGAGTCCATCAAGCGATTCAAAGAGATCACCCCATCAACTCCATTCTTGGTGATATTCATAAGGGGGTAACTACTCGATCTCGAGTCGCACATTTTTGTGAACATTACTCTTTTATGTCCTCTATTGAGCCATACAGGGTGAAGGATGCACTAAGTGACTCGGATTGGGTGATGGAAATGCAAGAGGAACTCAACAACTTCACGAGGAATGAGGTATGGCATTTAGTTCCACGTCCTAACCAAAATGTTGTAGGTACCAAATGGGTATTCCGCAACAAGCAAGATGAGCATGGTGTGGTGATAAGGAACAAAGCTCGACTTGTGGCCAAGGGATATTCACAAGTTGAAGGTTTGGATTTCGGTGAAACCTATGCACCCGTAGCTAGGCTTGAGTCAATTCGCATATTACTTGCCTATGCTAATTACCATGGCTTTAAGCTTTACCAAATGGACGTGAAAAGTGCCTTCCTCAATAGACCAATCAAGGAAGAGGTCTATGTTGAGCAACCTCCTAGCTTTGAAGATAGTGAGTACCCTAACCATGTTTATAAACTCTCAAAAGCGCTTTATGGGCTCAAGCAAGCCCCAAGAGCATGGTATGAATGCTTGTGAGATTTCCTTATCACTAATGGCTTCAAAGTCGGAAAAGCCAATCCTACACTCTTTACTAAAACTATTGCAAAAGATTTGTTTGTATGCCAATTTATGTTGATGATATTATATTTGGGTCTACTAACAAATCTACTTGTGAAGAGTTTAGTAGGATCATGATTCAAAAATTCGAGATGTCTATGATGGGGGAGTTGAAGCATTTTCTAGGATTTCAAGTCAAGCAACTCCAAGAGGGCACCTTCATCAGCCAAACAAAGTACATTCAAGACATACTCAACAAGTTTGGAATGAAGGATGCCAAGCCCATCAAGACACCCATGGGAACCAATGGGCATCTCGACCTCGACACGAGAGGTAAATCTGTAGATCAAAAGGTATACCAGTCAATGATAGGATCTTTACTTTATCTATGTGCATCTCGACCGGATATTATGCTTTCCATATGCATGTGTGCAAGGTTCCAAGCCGATCCTAAGGAAGTTCACCTTAGGGCCGTGAAAAGAATCATGAGATATTTAGTTTACACTCCTAAGTTTGGACTTTGGTACCCCAAGGGATCCACCTTTGATTTAATAGGCTATTCAGATGCTGATTGGGCAGGGTGTAAAATTGATAGAAAGAGCACATCAGGGACTTGTCAGTTTTTGGGAAGATCCCTGGTGTCTTAGGCTTCAAAGAAACAAAACTCAGTAGCTCTTTCCACCGCCGAAGCCGAGTATATTGCCGCAGGTCATTGTTGTGCGCAATTAATTTGGATGAGGCAAACCCTCAGGGACTATGGCTACAAATTGAGCATAGTCCCTCTTATATGTGATAATGAGAGTGTAATCCACATGGCGGATAATCCCGTTGAACACAGCCGCACTAAGCACATAGACATTCAGTATCACTTTTTGAGGGATCACCAACAAAGGGGGTGTCGGGGACCATAATTAGGGGTACCCTCAAGACCCCTAAATCTCAGCTGGTAACCCCATCAGCACAAAGCTGCAAAGGTCTGATGGGCGCGATTAAGTCAAGGATCGGTCCATTCAAGGGACACGATCGTGCCTCGCCCGAGCCTAGCCTCGGGCAAGGGAAGCCGACCCCGGAGAACCTACGTCTCGCTCGAGGACCCCCCTCCAGCAACGGGCACACTATCGGCTCGCCCGAGGCCCAGTCTTCACCGAGAAGCAACCTTTGCCACATCACCACGCCGACCGACCAAATCGCAGGGGAATTTAATGCAAAGGTGGCCTGACACCTTTATCCTGACGCACGCCCACCAGTCGACAGAGCTGAAGTGACCGCGGTCACTTCGCCGCTCTACTGACTGGTCTGACAAGAGGACAGCGCCGCCTGCGCCGCTCCGACTGCTGAGCCACCCGACAGAGTGAGGCTGACAGCAGCCAAGGCCGGCCTCGGGCGTCATAGGAAACTCCGCCTCGCCCGACCCCAGGGCTCGGACTCGGGCTCAGCCTCGAAAGACGGCGAACTCCGCTCCGCCCGACCCAGGGCTCGGACTCGGGCTCAGCCCCAGAAGACGGCGAACTCCGCTCCGCCCGACCCAGGGCTCGGACTCAGGCTCAGCCCCGGAAGACGGCGAACTCCGCTCCGCCCGACCCAGGGCTCGGACTCGGGCTCAGCCCCGGAAGACGGCGAACTCCGCTCCGCCCGACCTAGGGCTCGGACTCGGGCTCAGCCCCGGAAGACGGCGAACTCCGCTCCGCCCGACCCAGGGCTCAGACTCGGGCTCAGCCCCGGAAGACGGCGAACTCCGCTCCGCCCGACCCAGGGCTCGGACTCGGGCTCAGCCCCGGAAGACGGTGAACTCCGCCTTGCCCGACCCCAGGGCTCGGACATGGGCTCAACCCCGGAAGACAACGAACTCCGCCTCGCCCGACCCCAGGGCTCGGTCATGGGCTCAACCCCGGAAGACGACGAACTCCGCCTCGCCCGACCTCAGGGCTCGGACATGGGCTCAACCCCGGAAGACGGCGAACTCCGCCTCGCCCGACCCGGGGGCTCGACCTCGACCTCGACCTCGGAGGAGCCTCCACCTCGCCCAGCCTAGGGCACGGACCGACCACGTCAACAGGAAGCGCCATCATTACCCTACCCCGAGCTGACTCGGGCTACGGGGAACCAGACCGGCGTCCCATCTGGCTCGCTCCACCATGCGAGTAATGATGGTGCCCCGCATGCCCTGTGACGACGGCGGCTCTCAGCCCCCTTACGGAAGGAAGAGGACGTCAGCAAGGACTCGACAGCCCCAACAGCTGTCCTCTCGCCAGGCTCCAGCGCTCCTCCGACGGCCACGACACCACGCGAATTGGGCGCCAAGACCTCTCCGGCTGCCACGATGGCATGTACTTAGGGCGCTAGCTCACCACCGCTAGACACGTTAGCACATTGCTACACTCCCCATTGTACACCTGGATCCTCTCCTTACGCCTATAAAAGGGAGGACCAGGGCCCTCTTACAGAGGGTTGGCCCACGCGGAGAAGGACGGGACGGCGCTCGCGCAAGGCCGCTCGCTCCCACTCTCGCGTGGACGCTTGTATCCCCCTATTGCAAGCGCACCCGACTCAGGCGCGGGGCTAACACGAAGGCCACGGGATCCACTCTCTCACACCTGCCTCCCTCCGGCTGCTTCCTTTCCCCCCTTCGCGTTCCGCCTCGCGTCGACCCATCTGGGCTGGGGCACGCGGTGACGATTCACTAGTCGGTCCAGGGGCTCTGGCGGAACCGCCCGAATTATTCCAGCTTAAGTGCCCAAGTCGCACCCTTAAGGGCTAGCAACACACTTAAACAGGAATAACCCGTCAGTCCCTCGGATCTAGTCCGATAAAGCCACTTATCCAGGATCGAATACCACTAACTCACACGAAGGTGAGGCACAGAGAAATACAATAAAACATAATACCACAAATTTATTAAGTATCAATAGTGATTACATTATCGGAGTTTCAGAAATAATAATCATAAATTTTAATGCAGCGGAAATAACTAACGGAGAAAACCGAGTAACATGGCGAAGCCTGGCCACGCTACTCCTCCTGGTCCTCTCCTGCGGAAGCAGTAACCCACTCGACCATCTATCCCGGTGGCAGGGATGGAGGCCAAGTCACACCATCAACCAATCATCCTAAGGAGTACCTGCAAAAATTGTGCCACAAGCAAGGCTGAGTATACTAATACTCAGCTAGACTTACCCGGTGTGAGGAGTCTACTCCTCTACCTCTAGACATGCAGCTGTTTGGCTGAGGGGTTTGGTTTGCCAAAAGCACTAGCTGAGTCTAAAAACAAGTTTTAGCTTTTCAAGTTTTAGTAGAATCCTTTAGACTAAATGTGTACCTAGCTAAGCATACATGGTATCAAACATTTTTACCAATCAACATCTTTTGCCAGTCACCTCATTTCCACTTATTACTCAATGTAGCAGCATGGATCAAGCAGTCTCATTAGCTGCGAGAAGCAGACGATTCGAATCGAGTTTTTAAACCTTGCAAGGTAAACCTAAACACACGACGTGGCGAGGCACTCCGTCCCCACACACATCAACCGTCCCCATCGATTCCCCGTCAGCAGATCAGGGCTCACCGCCTTGGCGTACAATGCCTCACTGACCCCGACTGCCGTCGTGCAGTGACCGCACTTGTACCCACCATAACCGGAATGGGAGACCACGTCTCAGGTCGCGTGAGGGGATATCTCCACTGCCAGGTTCACTCAGGTACTAGGCTTACCGATTTACCATATTTCTCGGCATATGTTTAGTACGTTCAAACGCTTGACTCACGGTACCACACCTTAATCCTTATTCCCGTTTTTATCCCGTGGGCAACCAATCCCCATGGATTGTTGTCCACAACCAGCATCATTATGAGAAGAAAGTGGATACAACCAATTTCCTGACCTCGCGCGAGTGCTAGAAAAATCACTCGACTTCTACCGACATCTTAATTAATAAAGCAGCTACTCGACCTAGCATACTAGTATTCATTTCAACAGGATTCCTGAGATCATGCAACTAGGGTTTCAAACAACTCCTACACTTAAGTGCACAATACAAGCCTACAAACATTAAGTGTAGTAAAATAGCATATATAACGGTTATGCATAAAACCGGGGCTTGCCTTTAATTTAACACTTAGATAGTGTTTGCTGAGGGAGGGTACTCGCTTGGCGAGCATCCACTGGTTAAGTCCATCCTTCCTTGGGTTGTCCGTCGACTGCATCTTGTGGTTGGCACCACATCAGTTGCTCGATCATCATCTCTCGGTCCTATATGAGATGCAAGATGCATATGTATGAATATACTGAAAGTAGCACAAAAGTAGCACAAGATCTATAAAGGCATAGTGGCGAACTAAACATTAATTTGGAAGACACCGTAGACAACCATACGCTAGCAATTGTTATCTACACATTCTCGGCGATCAACATTAACACCATTAAAAGACAACAATGTTTTATTTATTGACGCGGCGCAACTACGACATTACAAGTAACCACACACACTATCGTTAGCGCACTACATATCGTCGAGCGCACAACATTAACACCACTAAAAAGGCGATCAACATTTTGGATATTTACGCAACACAACACTACATCACAATTAACTAGAGAAAGAAACGTATAAAAATATGACACATATGTTATCTCAAGCTTAGTCATGATAATTCTATATGAATTTAGTGCTAACCATCCATTTTTAGCCAAAAGGGTGAACTAACGATTAATTGAGCATATGCAGATTTTTAGGACAGCAGCACAGCAGCTACTTGTTTTAATCATAACTTTTCGAATATTAATCCAAAAATAGCAAACTACGATTTTCTGGAAAGTTTAAAACGTGCTCTACCACTTTGGTATTTTCATCACAATATGATTCAGCACTTAGCAAGGTCAAAGCGTGCTAATACAACAGCGCTGTCCAGATTTGGACAGATTCAGGCTAGCAACTTCAAAAATTCACAACTGAAGATTCAGACATCCAAACAAAGTGATTTTAGACTTTTTAGAAAGATAATTAAATGTTCTACAAATTGTTTATAAACATCACTGGCTAGTTTAATATGTATCAAGGGTAAAATACACTATGAAGGCTGTGCTGTCCAGAAATGGACAGATTCAGTCTTCACACTTCAATCATTCATAATTTAATCCTCAGATCACCAAAAAGAGTGATCTAAGACTTTTTGGAAAGCTTAGAAAAAGTACTACACAACTTTTATAATCACCAAGAGGTGATTCCAGGTTTAACTAAATCAAACATTTCAGTCTTCAAAATCTGTTCTGTCAGGGGACAGAACACAGCAAGCAGTTTGTAAAATTCATAACTCTTAAAACGTCAGGCCTATAGTTATGAAATTTTAACACAAGCAAGATCCGAAAAGCATCTACAACTTTCTTATAACAACCATGAACAGATTGCAAAATTAAATTGAGCAAACAGTACAGTTTCTGAAATCTGTACAGAATTGAGACAGATTCAGTTACTGAATTTCGAAAAAGCATAGCTCCTAAACTGTCGAACCTATGGCTGTCAAATTTTAACACCAGCAAGATAATAAAGTTGTCCACAACTTTCTTATGAACACCAATAACTTATTTCAACATTAACTTAAGCAACCATTGCAATTTCTGAAATCTGTCCAGAAATTCGACAGATTCAGGTGCTGGGCTTGTGGAAATCACAACTCCTAAACGATCAGGTTTATGGCCGTCAAATTTTGTACAAGCAAGATAATCATGTTATCTACCACTTTTCTATAGCACATATTTACAGAAAACATAATTTAGTTCACCAAACATACAGCACAACTAAAACAGCGCATGCAGTCCAAAACAGCAATCAATAAATTTCAGCTCACATATAATTCAAGAATTACCGCGTTCTAAGTACTTGAACCATTCTAACACTTTACCATTCGTTAGAGTTGAATTAATTAAATGAGGACTAACAAGTAGACTTACAAATTTTATCCAAAGCATTCAGTGCACTAAAATTACCACATTCATTTAACGACGCATTCTCTACGATAATCAATATCGAAGCGCTTTTTATCCAATAGTTTGCAATTTAACTTAGACATCACATGAGCACTAATACTTTTCATCCGCGAGCATAAACATACGTATTTAGACTACAACAAACAATTTATCGTGATTACGCGCTTAACCCAGTCATCTAACAAGTCGGCTAACTAGAGCAACGGCATAGCCCGCTATACATCCTACACGTCGGCTTGCCTCTTATTATCGCAATCCGAAACAACACATATATATCAAACACTTAACGAAATCGACTCCTATTTAACATGAGTTGGCTAATCACAGTAGAAGACCTAGCGAACCTTTTTAGATATCGTAACTCAAGAACATGGGTTGGGGCTGATTGATCAGTGTTTCTCAACCATTGCTCAACTTGAATTAGTTAACACACGAGTCACCTAAATAGCACATTTTTGGGGTCTATCGTGGAGGCATTTACACATGGCGTAAAACTCCATAAGACTACATTTGCTACTGGCATCAACAATACCTACCGACCTATTATTCACCATACGAACGCAGTTACACACCGCCTACTAGTTTTTAACATAATCCTCATATAGCTCGGAATTCCAACTACTCACTAACAATAAATCACGCACGACAACTACCACATCAACCGGTTAATTTATTTGGACACCGCCTGCCTAGCGTATCACTAGTACCCCATATTTTGACTCGACTCATAAACATAGAGGAAGCAATGACTACTTCGGCATGTCACCACCTCTCTATTCAAGCAAAGACAATTTCTACCTGCAACGACCAACATTCATATCTAGCACACTTTATTTTACCTTGTCTCGCATACAACCATATTGTGGCATGCACTCGAGACATTTACTGTTTAACTTAACGCCGTCACTACTACAGCGCATTTCGGCACACACAATCATCCACCGATTCGCCCTCCGCATAATTGAGATAGACATTTTTAATTCTCGTCGCCACATCAGACAAACACAACTCGACTATCCTCCAATTTTTCCTACGCAACCATGCCACCTTTTTCTCATACATTCTTCTCTCATGAAAACTCTAATCTACACATGTTCATATCCACGCACATAATTACAAGCGCATCCTAGGCATCGATCTCCTCCTTAAAATTTAATCGAGAGACATGCACACATGTACATACACGATACCGACCAATTTTTTACAAGTAGAACAAACCACAAGGAAAATAACCTGAGCGAAATGGGACTAGTCGCAGGGGGCTGTCCACATGGCTCATTTCGCCGAACGGGCAAGGCGCGAAACGCGGCGTCGACCACTAGCTGCGATTAGACACACACAACGGTTCAACATTTTTACCGAGCACAAAATACGATAGCAGCAAGGGCAACGGGGTGTCTCACCACGGTTTCCAACGGCGTCGCGGATGGGCTACGCAAAACAGCGAACACACGGTGGGCGTCGACGGCGTGCTGTCCACGGGGCTCCACGAAACAGCGAGCCGGCAGTATGCGGCTTGCTGCACATTTTTACGAATAGCCGGCGGGCTCCACGGGGAACAGCGAGGAGGGGGCTCGCTGTTTGCAGAGGAGGGCACAGGGAAAAAAATGGAGCAGGGAGGGGAGAGAGTTTCCTGCTGCTGAGCAGCCATGGTCGGCAACAGCAGGGAGCCGGCCACCCTTGACGCGAGCAGGGGGGGCATCCATGGAGGTAGCTGTGCTCGGCCACCATGGAAAAGAGTAGGATCTGCTGCTCACCTGCAGGGGTTGGAGACAAGGCGACCAGAGGGAGCTCGCGGCCCTAGAAGTCGCAGGGAACAAGGGCGCCAAGGAGGGAATGGAGCAGAGAACGTCGCTGGGAAAAGGCGCCATGGAAGGAGCAGGGAAGGGGAGGCCGCTGGCTTCTTGCCGTTTGGGGAACAGGGGGAGGACGAGCCAAGGAGGAGGTCCGCTGCTGCATGTGGAAGGTGAGGGAGCCGAGGATGAGACATGTACCACGGCTGGAAGGTTGGGGACGACGCCATGGAGAGGTGCTCGCAGGGAGGGCGCTCTGCCGTGGAGGTCCTTGCCCCTGCGCTAGCGTGCTGCTGCTGTGAACAGGGAGGAAGAAGGGGGCGCTGGGAGAAAGGGCGCCATGGAGCAGAGCTCGCCCACGCCATGGCTGGCCGACGGCGAAGAGCTCCTGCGCGCTGGCTGCTGCGTGTGGTAGAAGAAGGCAGGGAAAAGGAAGTGGCGGCTAGGAAAAAATGCAGGGTGGGTGGGAGTGAAAGATTTACAAGTGAGCACCCCTATTTATAGAAGGTGGCTAGGGTTAGGGTTTCTAATGGGCCTATTGGGCTGGAATAGACTGGCCCAAAACGCTAAATCGGGCCGCGCTAATTTATTTTCCGGAATAAAAATGCTCTCGCGGAATTCGTCTGTACGCAGAATAGAGTGAATTAGAGTTCAGACGAACAGACGACTACGCGATTAACTCGGTCGAGAGTTTGGTTTGACTTTGCTCGAAAATAATTCCCTACGCGTGATTTGAAAATAAATCATCCTGAGATTCGATCGGCTTTGGGTTTTTAATCGGAGAAGGCGAATCGTGATATTTTAAAATCGCTGTCGGTATGGGGTTTTGAATTCGGTTTGGACATAGAGATTTCCGGCCGAGTCGAGTAAGAAATAATTAGAGGACGACGTACTGAGTATTTCGTGTGAGAGTACGGACTCAGATAAAATAGTCGGACGTCGACTGAGGTTCCAGAAATTAGACTCGGGCTCAGGTCAAATAGCAGTCGTCGAGAGTTTGATTAAACGAGCTTCAGATGAGATTTATAAATCGAGATGGATAATCGAGTTCGCATTCGTTCTGAGAATAAAAGTTTTAACACGCTCCAAAATTGGTTGTGTCTCGCGATCGATTAACTCTAAATTCGGTGAACTTCCGAGAGAAAGCCTGATAAACAGAGATAGGCACGATCGAGAAATAGAAATTTTTACTGAGCATCCGAGATTAGGATTAATCTCCCGACATAACGCGAAATAGACACCTGGGGTGTCACAGCCTTCCCCCCTTAAACAGAATCTCGTCCCGAGATTCGAATGAGGATCTTCAAGGGTGGAGAAGCATGTAACTCCCAGGCTAGAGATAGATGTAAATTCATTAGATGGGAGCTGACAAGATAATGAAGATAGATTCGGATAGAATATCGCGGCATGCTGAGACAAAATGCTGCGATCACTTTGAGAGAATGTTCACAAGATACAACACATCAGTATAGTCTCGTAATGGATCACGACTATTAACCGCGATACCAGCGCGTGCCGAGTAGCTCAACCATGTGTGCACCATAGTAGGCTCTCGGTTTCGTCACGGCACCATCAGTCGTTAGTCATGACGTCATTACCAAACGCAACCAATAAGAAATTCACATAGCACAGATAGATGGAGCCCATGAGAGTATGGCTCAGAAAATGTGACTAAAGTTGAAGCAGAGATTGCTGGCCCAAAAGAGCAGCACATAAGAATTTCCTTCAATTCAGAGAACTATTTTATTATCAACATGGAGATTATTAGGCAAGAGATTTATACGAGATTTTGATATGAGGAGGAACCACCCATGAGTTCAGGATTGATGAGCTTTTTGAGACATGAGAGATCCAAAAACAACAGCAACATGATCCATTAATTCACATGGAGATGTCGTTTAGAGATAAGTTGATAAATTCACATCATGATCCTTAGAGAAAGAGTATGAGAATGATCAGAAATGAGAGATTTAGACAGATCATCATCTGATACTTGAGAACGGGTTATAGCAGATAACCAGATAACAAGACAGAATCATTAAGGGATTCGGAGATTCGGATAATAAGTCACAACATGATTCACAAGGAGAAAGATTACCAGATCCAAGCGAAAGGAGAGGTAGGCAAATAGGAGCAGCTAGATGATCAACAGGAATGCTATGAAGTTTTAGGGGCAAGGATTTATGAAAAGAAACATGGCCTTGATAGGGTTTGCGCAACTAGACAACAAACGATGTTTTTTTACATAACCACGTGCACAAGGAAGTTTCGGTTTGGCTAATGGTTAAGCTATGGGGGTCTACAGGTTGTGTAGGTGTAATGTCAAGGATAAAACACACAAGGGCTAGAAAATATCAACACAAGCATTTTTTTTGAACAAAACAAGCAACAAAATTTTTTTGCAAAAAGGGTTGAACAATTACAATACCACCTAGATAGCAAGACAAGAGGAACACACAACACGACCTAACAAGACTTACCAATCTGACACAAGGTAAGACATTTTTTCAGTTCATAGCAATACATCACATTATTCACAATTTCTTATTATTGGAATAAAGGTGAGAGAAGCAGGTTGGTGCACAAGAGACAATTATAATGCGACAATCATGATGCATGCTCATTCTAGTCGTCTTCTCAGACCTAGCTAATTTTTCGGGTGCTTCTATAGCATCCCAATAGTAGTAGCAGCCTTTATGGCCTAAATAACTAGCCACCTAGCTACCCATCTATTTCCTAAGGCTTCACGTCCTAAGTCTATCCTTATCGTCCTGACATCTATCCAACATTGGTTTCTAGCAGTTTTACTTTAGAAAAGGTTGGTAATCATGACTTATTGACTTCTCTGTGATGGTATTCGCTCCGATACCAGCTGTGGCGGAACCGCCCGAATTATTCCAGCTTAAGTGCCCAAGTCGCACCCTTAAGGGCTAGCAACACACTTAAACAGGAATAACCCGTCAGTCCCTCGGATCTAGTCCGATAAAGCCACTTATCCAGGATCGAATACCACTAACTCACACGAAGGTGAGGCACAGAGAAATACAATAAAACATAATACCACAAATTTATTAAGTATCAATAGTGATTACATTATCGGAGTTTCAGAAATAATAATCATAAATTTTAATGCAGCGGAAATAACTAACGGAGAAAACCGAGTAACATGGCGAAGCCTGGCCACGCTACTCCTCCTGGTCCTCTCCTGCGGAAGCAGTAACCCACTCGACCATCTATCCCGGTGGCAGGGATGGAGGCCAAGTCACACCATCAACCAATCATCCTAAGGAGTACCTGCAAAAATTGTGCCACAAGCAAGGCTGAGTATACTAATACTCAGCTAGACTTACCCGGTGTGAGGAGTCTACTCCTCTACCTCTAGACATGCAGCTGTTTGGCTGAGGGGTTTGGTTTGCCAAAAGCACTAGCTGAGTCTAAAAACAAGTTTTAGCTTTTCAAGTTTTAGTAGAATCCTTTAGACTAAATGTGTACCTAGCTAAGCATACATGGTATCAAACATTTTTACCAATCAACATCTTTTGCCAGTCACCTCATTTCCACTTATTACTCAATGTAGCAGCATGGATCAAGCAGTCTCATTAGCTGCGAGAAGCAGACGATTCGAATCGAGTTTTTAAACCTTGCAAGGTAAACCTAAACACACGACGTGGCGAGGCACTCCGTCCCCACACACATCAACCGTCCCCATCGATTCCCCGTCAGCAGATCAGGGCTCACCGCCTTGGCGTACAATGCCTCACTGACCCCGACTGCCGTCGTGCAGTGACCGCACTTGTACCCACCATAACCGGAATGGGAGACCACGTCTCAGGTCGCGTGAGGGGATATGTCCACTGCTAGGTTCACTCAGGTACTAGGCTTACCGATTTACCATATTTCTCGGCATATGTTTAGTACGTTCAAACGCTTGACTCACGGTACCACACCTTAATCCTTATTCCCGTTTTTATCCCGTGGGCAACCAATCCCCATGGATTGTTGTCCACAACCAGCATCATTATGAGAAGAAAGTGGATACAACCAATTTCCTGACCTCGCGCGAGTGCTAGAAAAATCACTCGACTTCTACCGACATCTTAATTAATAAAGCAGCTACTCGACCTAGCATACTAGTATTCATTTCAACAGGATTCCTGAGATCATGCAACTAGGGTTTCAAACAACTCCTACACTTAAGTGCACAATACAAGCCTACAAACATTAAGTGTAGTAAAATAGCATATATAACGGTTATGCATAAAACCGGGGCTTGCCTTTAATTTAACACTTAGATAGTGTTTGCTGAGGGAGGGTACTCGCTTGGCGAGCATCCACTGGTTAAGTCCATCCTTCCTTGGGTTGTCCGTCGACTACATCTTGTGGTTGGCACCACATCAGTTGCTCGATCATCATCTCTCGGTCCTATATGAGATGCAAGATGCATATGTATGAATATACTGAAAGTAGCACAAAAGTAGCACAAGATCTATAAAGGCATAGTGGCGAACTAAACATTAATTTGGAAGACACCGTAGACAACCATACGCTAGCAATTGTTATCTACACATTCTCGGCGATCAACATTAACACCATTAAAAAGACAACAATGTTTTATTTATTGACGCGGCGCAACTACGACATTACAAGTAACCACACACACTATCGTTAGCGCACTACATATCGTCGAGCGCACAACATTAACACCACTAAAAAGGCGATCAACATTTTGGATATTTACGCAACACAACACTACATCACAATTAACTAGAGAAAGAAACATATAAAAATATGACACATATGTTATCTCAAGCTTAGTCATGATAATTCTATATGAATTTAGTGCTAACCATCCATTTTTAGCCAAAAGGGTGAACTAACGATTAATTAAGCATATGCAGATTTTTAGGACAGCAGCACAACAGCTACTTGTTTTAATCATAACTTTTCGAATATTAATCCAAAAATAGCAAACTACGATTTTCTGGAAAGTTTAAAACGTGCTCTACCACTTTGGTATTTTCATCACAATATGATTCAGCACTTAGCAAGGTCAAAGCGTGCTAATACAACAGCGCTGTCCAGATTTGGACAGATTCAGGCTAGCAACTTCAAAAATTCACAACTGAAGATTCAGACATCCAAACAAAGTGATTTTAGACTTTTTAGAAAGATAATTAAATGTTCTACAAATTGTTTATAAACATCACTGGCTAGTTTAATATGTATCAAGGGTAAAATACACTATAAAGGCTGTGCTGTCCAGAACTGGACAGATTCAGTCTTCACACTTCAATCATTCATAATTTAATCCTCAGATCACCAAAAAGAGTGATCTAAGACTTTTTGGAAAGCTTAGAAAAAGTACTACACAACTTTTATAATCACCAAGAGGTGATTCCAGGTTTAACTAAATCAAACATTTCAGTCTTCAAAATCTGTTCTGTCAGGGGACAGAACACAGCAAGCAGTTTGTAAAATTCATAACTCTTAAACCGTCAGGCCTATAGTTATGAAATTTTAACACAAGCAAGATCCGAAAAGCATCTACAACTTTCTTATAACAACCATGAACAGATTGCAAAATTAAATTGAGCAAACAGTACAGTTTCTGAAATCTGTACAGAATTGAGACAGATTCAGTTACTGAATTTCGAAAAAGCATAGCTCCTAAACTGTCGAACCTATGGCTGTCAAATTTTAACACCAGCAAGATAATAAAGTTGTCCACAACTTTCTTATGAACACCAATAACTTATTTCAAAATTAACTTAAGCAACCATTGCAATTTCTGAAATCTGTCCAGAAATTCGACAGATTCAGGTGCTGGGCTTGTGGAAATCACAACTCCTAAACGATCAGGTTTATGGCCGTCAAATTTTTGTACAAGCAAGATAATCATGTTATCTACCACTTTTCTATAGCACATATTTACAGAAAACATAATTTAGTTCACCAAACATACAGCACAACTAAAACAGCGCATGCAGTCCAAAACAGCAATCAATAAATTTCAGCTCACATATAATTCAAGAATTGCCGCGTTCTAAGTACTTGAACCATTCTAACACTTTACCATTCGTTAGAGTTGAATTAATTAAATGAGGACTAACAAGTAGACTTACAAATTTTATCCAAAGCATTCAGTGCACTAAAATTACCACATTCATTTAACGACGCATTCTCTACGATAATCAATATCGAAGCGCTTTTTATCCAATAGTTTGCAATTTAACTTAGACATCACATGAGCACTAATACTTTTCATCCGCGAGCATAAACATACGTATTTAGACTACAACAAACAATTCATCGTGATTACGCGCTTAACCCAGTCATCTAACAAGTCGGCTAACTAGAGCAACGGCATAGCCCGCTATACATCCTACACGTCGGCTTGCCTCTTATTATCGCAATCCGAAACAACACATATATATCAAACACTTAACGAAATCGACTCCTATTTAACATGAGTTGGCTAATCACAGTAGAAGACCTAGCGAACCTTTTTAGATATCGTAACTCAAGAACATGGGTTGGGGCCGATTGATCAGTGTTTCTCAACCATTGCTCAACTTGAATTAGTTAACACACGAGTCACCTAAATAGCACATTTTTGGGGTCTATCGTGGAGGCATTTACACATGGCGTAAAACTCCATAAGACTACATTTGCTACTGGCATCAACAATACCTACCGACCTATTATTCACCATACGAACGCAGTTACACACCGCCTACTAGTTTTTAACATAATCCTCATATAGCTCGGAATTCCAACTACTCACTAACAATAAATCACGCACGACAACTACCACATCAACCGGTTAATTTATTTGGACACCGCCTGCCTAGCGTATCACTAGTACCCCATATTTTGACTCGACTCATAAACATAGAGGAAGCAATGACTACTTCGGCATGTCACCACCTCTCTATTCAAGCAAAGACAATTTCTACCTGCAACGACCAACATTCATATCTAGCACACTTTATTTTACCTTGTCTCGCATACAACCATATTGTGGCATGCACTCGAGACATTTACTGTTTAACTTAACGCCGTCACTACTACAGCGCATTTCGGCACACACAATCATCCACCGATTCGCCCTCCGCATAATTGAGATAGACATTTTTAATTCTCGTCGCCACATCAGACAAGCACAACTCGACTATCCTCCAATTTTTCCTACGCAACCATGCCACCTTTTTCTCATACATTCTTCTCTCATGAAAACTCTAATCTACACATGTTCATATCCACGCACATAATTACAAGCGCATCCTAGGCATCGATCTCCTCCTTAAAATTTAATTGAGAGACATGCACACATGTACATACACGATACCGACCAATTTTTTACAAGTAGAACAAACCACAAGGAAAATAACCTGAGCGAAATGGGACTAGTCGCAGGGGGCTGTCCACATGGCTCATTTCGCCGAACGGGCAAGGCACGAAACGCGGCGTCGACCACTAGCTGCGATTAGACACACACAACGGTTCAACATTTTTACCGAGCACAAAATACGATAGCAGCAAGGGCAACAGGGTGTCTCACCACGGTTTCCGACGGCGTCGCGGATGGGCTACGCAAAACAGCGAACACACGGTGGGCGTCGACGGCGTGCTGTCCACGGGGCTCCACGAAACAGCGAGCCAGCAGTATGCGGCTTGCTGCACATTTTTACGAATAGCCGGCGGGCTCCACGGGGAACAGCGAGGAGGGGGCTCGCTGTTTGCAGAGGAGGGCACAGTGAAAAAAAATGGAGCAGGGAGGGGAGAGAGTTTCCTGCTGCTGAGCAGCCATGGTCGGCAACAGCAGGGAGCCGGCCACCCTTGACGCGAGCAGGGGGGGCATCCATGGAGGTAGCTGTGCTCGGCCACCATGGAAAAGAGTAGGATCTGCTGCTCACCTGCAGGTGCTGGAGACAAGGCGACCAGAGGGAGCTCGCGGCCCTAGAAGTCGCAGGGAACAAGGGCGCCAAGGAGGGAATGGAGCAGAGAACGTCGCTGGGAAAAGGCGCCATGGAAGGAGCAGGGAAGGGGAGGCCGCTGGCTTCTTGCCGTTTGGGGAACAGGGGGAGGACGAGCCAAGGAGGAGGTCCGCTGCTGCATGTGGAAGGTGAGGGAGCCGAGGATGAGACCTGTACCACGGCTGGAAGGTTGGGGACGACGCCATGGAGAGGTGCTCGCAGGGAGGGCGCTCTGCCGTGGAGGTCCTTGCCCCTGCGCTAGCGTGCTGCTGCTGTGAACAGGGAGGAAGAAGGGGGCGCTGGGAGAAAGGGCGCCATGGAGCAGAGCTCGCCCACGCCATGGCTGGCCGACGACGAAGAGCTCCTGCGCGCTGGCTGCTGCGTGTGGTAGAAGAAGGCAGGGAAAAGGAAGTGGCGGCTAGGAAAAAATGCAGGGGTGGGAGTGAAAGATTTACAAGTGAGCACCCCTATTTATAGAAGGTGGCTAGGGTTAGGGTTTCTAATGGGCCTATTGGGCTGGAATAGACTGGCCCAAAACGCTAAATCGGGCCGCGCTAATTTATTTTCCGGAATAAAAATGCTCTCGCGGAATTCGTCTGTACGCAGAATAGAGTGAATTAGAGTTCAGACGAACAGACGACTACGCGATTAACTCGGTCGAGAGTTTGGTTTGACTTTGCTCGAAAATAATTCCCTACGCGTGATTTGAAAATAAATCATCCTGAGATTCGATCGGCTTTGGGTTTTTAATCGGAGAAGGCGAATCGCGATATTTTAAAATCGCTGTCGGTACGGGGTTTTGAATTCGGTTTGGACATAGAGATTTCCGGCCGAGTCGAGTAAGAAATAATTAGAGGACGACGTACTGAGTATTTCGTGTGAGAGTACGGACTCAGATAAAATAGTCGGACGTCGACTGAGGTTCCAGAAATTAGACTCGGGCTCAGGTCAAATAGCAGTCGTCGAGAGTTTGATTAAACGAGCTTCAGATGAGATTTATAAATCGAGATGGATAATCGAGTTCGCATTCGTTCTGAGAATAAAAGTTTTAACACGCTCCAAAATTGGTTGTGTCTCGCGATCGATTAACTCTAAATTCGGTGAACTTCCGAGAGAAAGCCTGATAAACAGAGATAGGCACGATCGAGAAATAGAAATTTTTACTGAGCATCCGAGATTAGGATTAATCTCCCGACATAACGCGAAATAGACACCTGGGGTGTCACAGGGACCCCCCGGGTTTCGAAACACCGACAGTTGGCGCGCCAGGTAGGGGCCTGCTGCGTGTTGACGAACAACTTCCCGTCAAGCTCCAGATGGGCAGTCTCCAGCAACCTTTCCAGCCCGGGACGGTGCTCCGTTTCGGGAATCTTGAGTTCATGTCCCTCGACGGCAGCTACGACATGATATTCCTTCTCCCGCCGCGCGACAGCGACAATGGCGGTCGACAACCCGCTCGCCGGCGGGGAAATCGACGACGCCTTCCCCACGTGGTGGAAGGACGACATTCGGGCTTGTCCCGTCCCCTCCCCCGCCGATGGAGGAGGAGGCGGGGCAACCAAGGCCAAGCGGGAAGCGGCACCTCGTTGGCTGTCGAGCGAGTCGGCGGCGCCGGCGCCCCAACGGAGGGCACGTCGGGCATCGATCTCGCGTCTGAGACGAAGACGAGCGCCGCCTCCCCGCAACACGCCAATCTCAAGCAAACGCACGATGCCAGCACGCTCGCGAAGAACTTGCTGGGCGTCACCCTTGTACCTGAGACAACGGTGCAGTCAGTCCCAGACGCGACCTCGTCACCGACCGTCGACCGAAAGGTACCGACTGATTCCCATCTCATGTCTTTTGGATTCGGCCTCGACCCACCAAGCGACTCCGCTTCGGTGAGCACTCTCTTAGAGGCGAGTCCAAACCCTCTGGGGTATTGTGTGCGGTTACCCTGGGACCGACTGACGGCCGACTCGACCTACGAGCCCTCGGGGTCCGAGGAAGATGGCGAGCCCGACTTCTGTTGGGATTTCTCCGGACTTGGTAACCCCAGTGCCGTGCGGGACTTCATGACCGCATGTGACTACTGCCTTTCCGACTGTTCCGACGGCAGCCGCGGCCTCGACAATGAGGACAGCGACCCAAGTCGTGAATGTTTCCACGTCGATCTAGGGGGTCCCGGCGAAGGCAACCATCTTGGTATGCCGGAAAACGGTGATCCCCCTAGGCCCGTGCCTCGCGTTGACATCCTTCGGGAGCTAGCTATGGTCCCCGTCCCGGTGGGGGGTCCTGACCCACAGCTCGAGCAAATCCGCGAGAGGCAGGCCAGGCTCGACGAGGGAGCAGGAACGCTTGTGCCGATCCGCCGGGACATCGGGCAGGAATGGGCGGTCCAACCCCCGGCCGGAGGAGCGCGTCATCTCCCCCAGGACATCCAGCACCGCATCGCCGACGACGTCAGGGTGAGGCCGCCGCCGGATTCCAGCGGAGTCGGCCAGAACCTGGCTGCAGCGGCAATACTCCTCCGCGCGATGCCGGAGCCATCAACCACCGAGGGGCGGCGTATCCAGGGAGAGCTCAAGAATCTCCTGGAGGACGCCGCGGTCCGACGGGCCGAAAGCTCTGCCTCTCGAAGGCAGGGGTTCCCCTCGGAACATCGCGCCGCGACTTCCCGACTCATGCGGGAAGCCTCGGTCCACTCCGGGCGCACACGCAACACAGCGCCTGCGACCCCGGGTCGCCTCGGCAACGAGCGCCATCATCACAGCCATCGGGCCCACCTCGACGATAGGGTGCGCCGAGGCTACCACCCCAGGCGTGGGGGACGCTACGACAGCAGGGAGGATCGGAGTCCTTCGCCTGAACCACCCGGTCCGCAGGCTTTCAGCCGCGCCATACGACGGGCACCGTTCCCGACCCGGTTCCGAACCCCGACTACTATCACAAAGTACTCAGGGGAGACGAGACCGGAACTGTAGCTCGCGGACTATCGGCTGGCCTGCCAACTGGGTGGAACGGACGATGACAACCTCATCATCCGCAACCTCCCCCTGTTCCTCTCCGACACCGCTCGAGCCTGGCTGGAGCACCTGCCCCCGGGGCAGATCTCCAACTGGGACGACTGAAAGGGAAATGTGCCCTTGGGCCATTTCTAAGTGTTTTGGTGATTTAGTGTCCAACACAAGTGCCTAAGTGTAAAGAGGTGGATAAAGTACAAATCAAGGATAAAGGTATGTTTCTCAGACTTAGTACATTGTTTTATGGACTAATGTATTGTGTCTAAGTGCTGGAAATAGGAAAAATCCAATTGGAAATGTCTTGGCTCGAGCAGCCAAGAATCTGCTGAATCTGGGAGCACCGGACTGTCCGGTGGTGCACCGGACAGTGTCCAGTGCGCCAGGCTGGTTCGCGCGAACTGGCCGCTCTCGGGAATTCACCGGCGACGTACGGCTATAATTCACCGGACTGTCCGGTGTGCACCGGACTGTCCGGTGAGCCAACGGTCGGCCGGGCCAACGGTCGGCCGCGCGATCTGCGCGGGACACGTGGCCGAGCCAACGGCTAGAAGGGGGCACCGGACTGTCCGGTGTGCACTGGACTGTCCGGTGAGCCAACGGTCGGTCGAGCCAACGGTCGGCCGCACGATCTGCGCGGGACACGTGGCCGAGCCAACGACTAGAAGGGGGCACCGGACTGTCCGGTGTGCACCGGACATGTCCGGTGCGCCAACGGCTCCACGTCTGCCAACGGTCGGCTTCGCTATTTAAGGAAGGAAATCGGGCACCGGACAGTGTCCGGTGTGCACCGGACTGTCCGGTGCGCTAGTCGACAGAAGGCAAGATCAACCTTCTAAGATTGCTCCCAACGGCTCCTAGCTGCCTTGGGGCTATAAAAGGGACCCCTTGGCGCATGGAGGAGGACACCAAGCATCTCCACAACATTTCTAAGCACCAAGACATCGATTTCGCGCATTCGTTTCATTGTGATAGCATATAGAGCTCTTGTGGAGTTGTGAACTCATTGAGTCGTGTTGCGAGCTCTTGTTGCGATTTGTGTGCGTGTTGACACTCTGATTCTTGTGTCTTGTGTGCGTTGCTAATCCCTCCCTTGCTCCGTGTTCTTTGTGAATTTCAAGTGTAAGGGCGAGAGGCTCCAAGTTGTGGAGATTCCTCGCAAACGGGATTGAGATAAAGCAAGCAAAACACCGTGGTATTCAAGTGGGTCTTTGGACCGCTTGAGAGGGGTTGATTGCAACCCTCGTCCGTTGGGACGCCACAACGTGGAGTAGGCAAGCGTTGGTCTTGGCCGAACCACGGGATAACCACCGTGCCATCTCTGTGATTGATCCTTGTTGGTTATTGTGTTTTGTTGAGAATTCCTCCTTAGCCACTTGGCAATTATTGTGCTAACAATTAACCAAGTTTTTGTGGCTATAAGTTTTTGAAGTTTTACAGGATCACCTATTCACCCCCCCTCTAGGTGCTCTCAATTGGTATCAGAGTCGTTCTCTTCAAGGAAGGGACTAACCGCCCGAAGAGATGGATCCTAAGGGCAAAGGGATGGTGATCAACGACAAGGAGAAGGAGTCCTTCGTCAACGAGCCAAATGATGACAGGCCCATCGACTCAGGCTCGGGCCACAAAAGAAAAGACGGGAGGAAGAAGAAGACAAGGCGCATCAAGGAAATTGTCTACTACAACAGCGACGAATCTTCCTCCTCCCAAAAGGACAACGACGACTACGACAGACGAAAGACGGTTAACTCAAACTTTTCTTTCGATTATTCGCGCATTCCGCATAGCTCAAATGCCCAATTGCTCCCCATTCCACTTGGCAAGCCCCCTCACTTTGATGGAGAGGACTACGGATTTTGGAGCCACAAAATGCGTACTCACCTATTTTCTCTCCATCCAAGCATTTGGGAGATTGTGGAAAGTGGAATGAAATTTGATAGCTCGGATAGCCCTGTGTTTATTAATGAACAGATTCATAAGAATGCACAAGCTACTACTGTGTTGCTAGCCTCTTTGTGCAGGGACGAGTATCACAAGGTGAGCGGCTTGGACAATGCCAAGCAGATCTGGGACACCCTCAAGATCTCTCATGAGGGGAACGACGTCACCTTGCTCACCAAAATGGAGTTGGTGGAGGGCGAGCTTGGAAGGTTCGCGATGATAAGGGGCGAGGAGCCAACTCAAACATACAACCGGCTCAAGACCCTTATCAACAAAATAAGGAGCTACGGAAGCACGCGATGGACGGACCACGACGTCGTCCGACTGATGCTAAGGTCCTTTACCGTTCTTGATCCTCATTTGGTGAATAATATTCGTGAGAATCCCAGGTACACCAAAATGTCGCCCGAAGAAGTCCTCGGAAAATTCGTTAGCGGGCGAATGATGATCAAGGAGGCGAGGTACGTGGACGACGCCTTGAATGGTCCGATCAACGAGCCGCAACCCCTTGCTCTCAAGGCAACAAGAAGCAAGGAGGCGCTACCTAGCAAGGTGGCACAGATTGAGGCGGTCGGACTTAATGATGAGGAGATGGCCCTCATCATTAAGCGCTTCAAGATGGCGCTTAAAGGTCGCAAGGGACAGCCAAGCAAGACCAAAGCCAAGGGGAAGCGCTCATGCTTCAAATGCGGTAAGCTTGGTCATTTTATTGCTAACTGTCCCGACAATGATAGTGATCAGGAACAAGGGAACAAGAGGGAGAAAAAGAAGAACTATAAGAAGGCAAAGGGCGAGGCTCATCTTGGCAAGGAGTGGGATTCGGACTGCTCCTCGTCCGACTCCGACAATGAAGGACTCGCCGCCACTGCCTTCAACAAGTCATCCCTCTTCCCCAATGAGCGTCACACTTGCCTCATGGCAAGGGAGAAGAAAGTAAGCACTCATAATACTAGTACTTATGCTTCTTCAAGTGAGGATGAGTCTAGTGATGATGATGAGATAGATTACTCATGCTTATTCAAGGGATTAGATAGAACCAAGGTAGACAAAATTAATGAATTGATTGATGCCTTGAATGATAAGAATATGCTTTTAGAAAAGCAAGAGGATTTGTTGTATGAAGAGCATGATAAATTTGTAGAAGCACAGAAATCTCTTGCTCTAGAAATTAAGAGGAATGAAATGCTCTCTAGTGAATTATCTTCTTGTCATGAAACTATTGCTAAGTTAAAAAGTTTTAATGATGATTTAAATGCTAAACTAGAAGTAGCTAGTAAATCTGATTCTTGTGTAGAAATTGTTGAAACTTGTAATAGGTGTAAAGATTTTGACATTGATGCTTGTAGTGATCATTTAGTCTCAATTTCCAAATTAAATGAGGAATTAGCTAGTCTTAATGCCCAACTTAAGACTAGCAAGAATGAATTTGACAAGCTAAAATTTGCAAGGGATGCCTACACGATTGGTAGACACCCCTCAATTAAGGATGGACTTGGCTACAAGAGGGAAGCCAAGAACTTGACAAGCCATAAGGCTCCCATCTCCGCCAAGGAGAAAGGGAAGGCCCCTATGGCTAGTAGTGTGCAAAAGAACCATGCCTTTATGTACCATGATAGGAGACAATCTAGAAATGCTTATAGGAATTGTAATGCATATAATGCCTTTGATTCTCATGCCATGTTTGCTTCTAGTTCTTCTTATGTGCATGATAGAAATGTTGGTAGGAGAAATGTTGTTCATAATATGCCTAGGAGAAATGTTGTTAATGTTCCTAGGAAAGTAAATGAACCTTCTACAATATATCATGCTTTAAATGCTTCTTTTGCTATTTGTAGAAAGGATAGGAAGATAGTTGCTAGAAAATTAGGGGCAAGATGCAAGGGAGACAAAACTTGCATTTGGGTCCCTAAGGATATTTGTGCTAACCTTGCAGGACCCAACATGAGTTGGGTACCTAAGACCCAAGCCTAAATTTGCCTTGTAGGTTTATGCATCCGGGGGTTCAAGCTGGATTATTGACAGCAGATGCACAAACCATATGACGGGGGAGAAGAAGATGTTCACCTCCTACGTCAAGAATAAAGATTCCCAAGATTCAATAATATTCGGTGATGGGAATCAAGGCAAGGTAAAAGGGTTAGGTAAAATTGCAATCTCAAATGAGCACTCTATCTCTAATGTGTTTTTAGTAGAGTCTCTTGGATATAATTTGCTATCTGTTATCAATTATGCAATATGGGATATAACTGTCTATTTACAAATGTAGATGTGTCTGTCTTTAGAAGATGTGATGGTTCACTAGCTTTTAAGGGTGTACTAGACGGCAAACTTTACTTAGTTGATTTTGCAAAAGAAGAGGCCGGTCTAGATGCATGCTTAATGGCTAAAACTTGCATGGGCTGGTTGTGGCATCGCCGCTTAGCACATGTGGGGATGAAGAACCTCCACAAGCTTCTAAAGGGAGAACATGTGATAGGTCTAACCAATGTACATTTCGAAAAAGATAGACCTTGTGCAGCTTGTCAAGCAGGGAAACAGGTGGGAGGCTCTCATCACACCAAGAATGTGATGACAACATCAAGACCCCTGGAGCTGCTACATATGGACCTCTTCGGACCAGTCGCCTATCTGAGCATAGGAGGAAGTAAGTATGGTCTAGTTATTGTTGATGACTTTTCCCGCTTCACTTGGGTGTTCTTTTTGCAGGATAAGTCTGAAACCCAAGGGACCCTCAAGCCCTTCCTCAGGAGAGCTCAAAATGAGTTTGAGCTCAAGGTGAAGAAGATAAGGAGCGACAACGGGTCCGAATTCAAGAATCTTCAAGTGGAGGAGTTTCTTGAGGAGGAGGGGATCAAGCACGAGTTCTCCGCTCCCTACACACCTCAACAAAATGGTGTGGTAGAGAGGAAGAACAGGACACTCATAGATATGGCGAGGACTATGCTTGGAGAGTTCAAGACCCCCCGAGTGCTTTTGGTCGGAAGCCGTGAACACGGCTTGCCACGCCATCAACAGGGTCTACCTTCACCGCCTCCTCAAGAAGACTTTATATGAGCTGCTGACTGGTAACAAACCCAATGTATCGTACTTTCGTGTATTTGGGAGTAAATGCTACATTCTAGTGAAGAAGGGTAGGAATTCCAAATTTGCTCCCAAAGCCGTAGAAGGGTTTTTATTAGGTTATGATTCAAATACAAAGGCGTATAGAGTCTTCAACAAATCATCGGGTTTGGTTGAAGTCTCTAGCGACATTGTAATTGATGAGACTAATGGCTCTCCAAGAGAGCAAGTTGTTGATCTTGATGATGTAGATGAAGAAGACGTTCCAACGGCCGCGATAAGCACCATGGCGATTGGAGATGTACGGCCTCAGGAACATTTGGAGCAAGATCAACCGTCTTCCTCAACTATGGTGCATCCCCCAACCCAGGATGACGAACAGGTACCTCAAGTGGAGGCGCATGATCAAGGGGGAGCACAGGATGTTCAAATTGAAGAGGAAGAAGCACCTCAGGCACCTCCAACCCAAGTTCGAGCGACGATCCAAAGGGATCATCCCGTCGACCAAATTTTGGGTGATATTAGCAAGGGAGTAACTACTCGTTCAAGATTAGTTAATTTTTGTGAGCATTACTCTTTTGTCTCTTCTATTGAGCCTTTCAGGGTAGAAGAGGCCTTGCTAGATCCGGACTGGGTGTTGGCCATGCAGGAGGAACTCAACAATTTCAAGCGCAATGAAGTTTGGACACTGGTGCCTCGCCCCAAGCAAAATGTTGTGGGAACCAAGTGGGTGTTCCGCAACAAACAGGACGAGCACGGGGTGGTGACAAGGAACAAGGCTCGGCTTGTGGCAAAAGGTTATGCCCAAGTCGCAGGTTTGGACTTTGAGGAGACTTTTGCTCCCGTGGCTAGGCTAGAATCAATTCGTATCTTGCTAGCATATGCCGCTCACCATTCCTTCAGGTTGTACCAAATGGATGTGAAGAGCGCTTTTCTCAACGGGCCGATCAAGGAGGAGGTGTACGTGGAGCAACCCCCTGGCTTTGAGGATGAACGGTACCCCGACCACGTGTGTAAGCTCTCTAAGGCGCTCTATGGACTTAAGCAAGCCCCAAGAGCATGGTATGAATGCCTTAGAGACTTTTTAATTGCTAATGCTTTCAAGGTTCGGAAAGCCGATCCAACTCTTTTTACTAAGACTTGCGATGGTGATCTTTTTGTATGCCAAATTTATGTCGATGACATAATATTTGGTTCTACTAATCAAAAGTCTTGTGAAGAGTTTAGCAGGGTGATGACGCAGAAATTCGAGATGTCGATGATGGGCGAGTTGAACTACTTCCTTGGGTTCCAAGTGAAGCAACTCAAGGACGGCACTTTCATCTCCCAAACAAAGTACACGCAAGATTTGCTAAAGAGGTTTGGGATGAAGGACGCCAAGCCCGCGAAGATGCCGATGGGAACCGACGGACACACCGACCTCAACAAAGGAGGTAAGTCCGTTGATCAAAAAGCATACCGGTCCATGATAGGTTCTTTGCTTTATTTATGTGCTAGTAGACCGGATATTATGCTTAGCGTATGCATGTGTGCTAGATTTCAATCCGATCCTAAGGAGTGTCACTTAGTGGCTGTGAAGCGAATTCTTAGATATTTAGTCGCTACGCCTTGCTTCGGGATCTGGTATCCAAAGGGGTCTAACTTTGACTTGATTGGGTACTCAGATTCCGACTATGCTGGATGTAAGGTCGATAGGAAGAGTACATCGGGGACGTGCCAATTCTTAGGAAGGTCCCTGGTGTCATGGAACTCTAAGAAACAAACCTCCGTTGCCCTATCCACCGCTGAGGCCGAGTACGTTGCCGCAGGACAGTATTGTGCGCAACTACTTTGGATGAGGCAAACCCTCAGGGACTTTGGCTACAATCTGAGCAAAGTCCCACTCCTATGTGATAATGAGAGTGCTATCCGAATAGCGGAAAATCCTGTTGAGCACAGCCGCACAAAGCACATTGACATCCGGCATCACTTTTTGAGAGACCACCAGCAAAAGGGAGATATCGAAGTGTTTCATGTTAGCACCGAGAACCAGCTAGCCAATATCTTTACCAAGCCTCTAGATGAGAAGACCTTTTGCAGGCTGCGTAGTGAGCTCAATATCTTAGATTCGCGGAACTTGGATTGAATTGTAGCATATATGTGTTTATGCCTTTGATCATGTTCATTCTGCATTCTGTTGCTTATTGTGGTGCTCAAGTTGTACAAACACTCCCTGGACCTCACAAGTCCTTTTTTTGCAAGTGATGCACGTATTTAGGGGGAGCTGTGCTACAACTTGACCCTTTGAGACTAACCATGTACTTGAGTTTGGTTGTTTAGTCTCCAAGGAGAATTGAAAGGGAAAAGGTGGACTTGGACCATGCAAGACTTCCACTGCACTCCGATGAGAAAGAGTAACTTTTCCAAGTTCATCTTTATACTCCTATTGCCTTTGTGTTCTTATTTGAAAATTTTGGTGAGGCAATGGGGTTAAAGGGCCAAGATTGATCCCGTTTTGGTGCTTGATGCCAAAGGGGGAGAAAATAAAGGCCAAAGCAATAAATGGATCAGCTACCACTTGAGAAATTTTGAAAATAGTAGATTAGAGCTTTTGGTTTGTCAAAACTCTTTTATTGTCTTTTATGTCAAAAGTTGGCCTCTTGTGGGGAGAAGTGTTGATTATGGGAAAAAGGGGGAGTTTTTTTGAAATCCTTGATCAAATATCTTTGGAAAACCTCTCTTTATGTCTCTACAAGTGGTTTTGACTTAGAGATAGGAATTTGAGTTTGATTTGCAAAAACAAACCAAGTGGTGGCATAGAGTGATCCATATATGTCAAATTGAATCAAAACAATTTTGAGTTCTAATTTGAATTGTTTGTGTACTTGTTCTACTTGCTTTATGTTGTGTTGGCATAAATCACCAAAAAGGGGGAGATTGAAAGGGAAATGTGCCCTTGGGCCATTTCTAAGTGTTTTGGTGATTTAGTGTCCTACACAAGTGCCTAAGTGTAAAGAGGTGGATAAAGTACAAATCAAGGATAAAGGTATGTTTCTCAGACTTAGTACATTGTTTTATGGACTAATGTATTGTGTCTAAGTGCTGGAAACAGGAAAAATCCAATTGGAAATGTCTTGGCTCGAGCAGCCAAGAATCTGCTGAGTCTGGGAGCACCGGACTGTCCGGTGGTGCACCGGACAGTGTCCGGTGCGCCAGGCTGGTTCGCGCGAACTGGCCGCTCTCGGGAATTCACCGGCGACGTACGGCTATAATTCACCGGACTGTCCGGTGTGCACCGGACTGTCCGGTGAGCCAACGGTCGACCGGGCCAACGGTTGGCCGCGCGATCTGCGCGGGACACGTGGCCGAGCTAACGGCTAGAAGGGGGCACCGGACTGTCCGGTGTGCACCGGACTGTCCGGTGAGCCAACGGTCGGCCGGGCCAACGGTCGGCCGCGCGATCTGCGCGGGACACGTGGCCGAGCCAACGGCTAGAAGGGGGCACCGGACTGTCCGGTGTGCACCGGACATGTCCGGTGCGCCAACGGCTCCACGTCTGCCAACGGTCGGCTTCGCTATTTAAGGAAGGAAATCGGGCACCGGACAGTGTCCGGTGTGCACCGGACTGTCCGGTGCGCCAGTCGACAGAAGGCAAGATCAGCCTTCTAAGATTGCTCCCAATGGCTCCTAGCTGCCTTGGGGCTATAAAAGGGACCCCTTGGCGCATGGAGGAGGACACCAAGCATCTCCACAACATTTCTAAGCACCAAGACATCGATTTCGCGCATTCGTTTCATTGTGATAGCATATAGAGCTCTTGTGGAGTTGTGAACTCATTGAGTCGTGTTGCGAGCTCTTGTTGCGATTTGTGTGCGTGTTGACACTCTGATTCTTGTGTCTTGTGTGCGTTGCTAATCCCTCCCTTGCTCCGTGTTCTTTGTGAATTTCAAGTGTAAGGGCGAGAGGCTCCAAGTTGTGGAGATTCCTCGCAAACGGGATTGAGATAAAGCAAGCAAAACACCGTGGTATTCAAGTGGGTCTTTGGACCGCTTGAGAGGGGTTGATTGCAACCCTCGTCCGTTGGGACGCCACAACGTGGAGTAGGCAAGCATTGGTCTTGGCCGAACCACGGGATAACCACCGTGCCATCTTTGTGATTGATCCTTGTTGGTTATTGTGTTTTGTTGAGAATTCCTCCTTAGCCACTTGGCAATTATTGTGCTAACAATTAACCAAGTTTTTGTGGCTATAAGTTTTTGAAGTTTTACAGGATCACCTATTCACCCCCCCCTCTAGGTGCTCTCAACGACCTGGTCCAAGCCTTTGCCGGCAATTTCCAGGGCACGTACGTGCGCCCTGGTAACTCCTGGGATCTCCGAAGCTGCCGCCAGCAGCCAGGAGAGCCTCTCCGGGACTACATCCGGCGATTCTCGAAGCAGCGCACAGAGCTGCCCAACGTCACCGATTTAGATGTCATTGGCGCGTTCCTCGCCGGCACCACCTGCCGCGACCTGGTGAGCAAGCTGGGTCGCAAGACCCCCACCAGGGCGAGCGAGCTGATGAACATCGCCACCAAGTTCGCCTCTAGCCAGGAGGCGGTTGAGGCCATTTTCCGGAAGGACAAGCAGGCCCAGGGCCGCCCACCGGAAGATGCTCCCGAGGCGTCAACTCAGCGCGGCACCAAGAAGAAGGGCAAGAAGAAGTCGCAAGCGAAACGCGACGTCGCCGACGCGGACCTTGTCGCCGCCGCCGAGTACAAGAACCCTCGGAAGCCTCCCGGAGGTGCCAACCTCTTTGACAAGATGCTCAAGGAGCCGTGCCCCTATCATCAGGGGCCCGTCAAGCACACCCTTGAGGAGTGTGCCATGCTTCGACGACACTTCCACAAGGCTAGGCCACCCGCGGAGGGTGGCAAGGCCCTCGACGACGCAAAGGAGGAAGATCACAAGGCACGAGGGTTCCCCGAGGTCCGCGACTGCTTCATGATCTACGGCGGGCAAGTGGCGAACGCCTCGGCTCGGCACCGCAAGCAAGAGCATCGGGAGGTCTGCTCGGTAAAGGTGGCGGCGCCAGTCTACCTAGACTGGTCCGATAGGCCCATCACCTTCGACCAGGCCGACCATCCAGACTACCTGCCGAGCCCGGGGAGATACCCACTCGTTGTCGACCCCATCATCGGCAACGTCAGGCTCACCAAGGTCCTCATGGACGGAGGCAGCGGCCTCAACATCATCTACGCCGAGACCCTCGGGCTTCTGCGGATCGATCTGTCCTCGGTCCGGACGGGCGCTGCGCCTTTCCACGGGATCGTCCCTGGGAAGCGCGTTCATCCCCTCGGACAACTCGACCTACCCGTCTGCTTCGGGACGCCCTCCAACTTTCGAAAGGAGACCCTCACGTTCGAAGTGGTCGGGTTTCGAGGAACCTACCACGCAGTGCTGGGGAGGCCATGCTACGCCAAGTTCATGGCCGTCCCCAACTACACCTACCTCAAGCTCAAGATGTCGGGCCCCAACGGGGTCATCACCGTCGGGCCCACGTACCGACACGCATACGAATGCGATGTGGAGTGCATGGAGTACGCCGAGGCCCTCGCCGAATCCGAGGCCCTCATTGCTGACCTGGAGAGCCTCTCTAGGGAGGCGCCCGACGTGAAGCGCCACGCCGGCAACTTCGAACCAGCGGAGACAGTCAAGTCCGTCCCTCTCGACCCCTGCAACGATGCCTCCAAGCAGATCCGGATCGGTTCCGAGCTCGACCCCAAATAGGAAGCAGTGCTCGTCGACTTTCTCCGCGCAAACGCCGACGTTTTCACGTGGAGTCCCTCGGACATGCCCGGCATACCGAGGGAAGTCGCCGAGCACTCTCTAGATATTCGAGCTGGGGCCCGACCCGTGAAGCAGCCTCTACGCCGATTCGACGAAGAAAAGCGCAGGGCCATAGGCAAGGAGATCCACAAGCTACTGGCGGCAGGGTTCATCAAAGAGGTATTCCATCCCGAATGGCTTGCCAACCCTGTGCTTGTGAGAAAGAAAGGGGGGAAATGGCGGATGTGTGTAGACTACACTGGTCTAAACAAAGCATGTCCGAAGGTTCCCTACCCTCTGCCTCGCATCGATCAGATCGTGGATTCCACTGCTGGGTGCGAAACCCTGTCTTTCCTCGATGCCTACTCAGGGTATCACCAGATCAGGATGAAAGAGTCCGACCAGCTCGCGACTTCATTCATCACACCCTCGGCATGTACTGCTATGTTACAATGCCGTTTGGTTTGAGGAATGCGGGGGCAACGTACCAGCGATGCATGAACCATTTGTTTGGCGAACACATCGGCCGAACGGTCGAGGCCTACGTCGATGGCATCGTAGTCAAGACGAGGAAGGCCTCCGACCTCCTTTTCGACCTTGAAGCGACATTCCGATGTCTCAAGGCGAAAGGCGTGAAGCTTAATCCCGAAAAGTGTGTCTTCGGGGTCCCCCGAGGCATGCTCTTGGGGTTCATCGTCTCTGAGCGGGGCATCGAAGCCAACCCGGAGAAGATTGCAGCCATCACTAGCATGGGGCCAATCAAGGACTTGAAAGGCGTACAGAGGGTCATGGGATGTCTCGCGGCTCTGAGCCGCTTCATCTCCCGCCTCGGTGAAAAAGGTCTGCCTCTGTACCGCCTCTTAAGGAAAGCTGAGTGCTTCGCTTGGACTCCCGAGGCCGAGGAAGCCCTCGGGAACCTGAAGGCGCTCCTCACGAACGCGCCCATCTTGGTGCCCCCCGCTGCCGGAGAAGCCCTCTTGATCTACGTCGCCGCAACCACCCAGGTGGTTAGCGCCGCGATCGTGGTTGAGAGACGAGAAGAAGGGCATGCATTGCCCGTCCAGAGGCCAGTCTACTTCATCAGTGAGGTACTGTCCGAGACCAAGATCCGCTACCCACAAATCCAGAAGCTGCTGTACGCGGTGATCTTGACACGGCGGAAGTTGCGACACTACTTCGAGTCTCATCCGGTGATTGTGGTGTCATCCTTCTCCCTGGGAGAGATCATCCAGTCCCGAGAGGCCTCGGGTAGAATTGAGAAGTGGGCGGTGGAGATCATGGGCGAGACGATCTCGTTCGCCCCTCAGAAGGCCATCAAGTCCCAGGTCTTGGCGGACTTCGTGGCTGAATGGGTCGACACCCAGCTCCCGACGGCTCCGATCCAACCGGAGCTCTGGACCATGTTTTTCGACGGGTCCTGATGAAGACAGGGGGCCGGCGCAGGCCTCCTCTTCGTCTCGCCCCTCGGAAAGCACCTACGCTACGTGCTACGCCTCCACTTCCTGGCGTCCAACAATGTGGCAGAGTACGAGGCCCTGGTAAACGGGTTGCGAATCGCCATCGAGCTAGGGGTCCGACGCCTCGACGCTCGCGGCGACTCGCAGCTCGTCATCGACCAAGTCATGAAGAACTCCCACTGCCACGACCCGAAAATGGAAGCCTACTGCGATGAGGTTCGGCGCCTGGAAGACAAGTTCTACGGGCTCGAGCTCAACCACATCGCCCGACGCTACAACGAGACTGCGGACGAGCTGGCTAAAATAGCCTCGGGACGAACAACAGTTCCCCCGGACGTATTCTCCCGAGACCTGCATCAACCCTCCGCCAAGACCGAGGACACGCCCGAGCCCGAGGCACCTTCGGCTCCGCCCGAGGCACCTTCGGTTGAGTCCAAGGTATCCTCGGCTCAGTCCGAGGTACCCTCGGCCCAGTCCGAGGTACCCTCGGCACGGTCCGAGGTACCCTCGGCTCAGCCGAGGTACCCTCGGCCCCCGAGGGTGAGGCATTGCGCGTCGAGGGGGAACAGAGCGAGGTCACGCCTAATCAAAGCTGGCAGACCCCGTACCTGCAATATCTCCGCCGAGGAGAGCTGCCCCTCGACCAAGCCGAAGCTCGGCGGTTGGCGCGGCGCGCCAAGTCTTTCGTCTTGCTGGGAGATGGGAAGGAGCTCTATCACCGCAGCCCCTCAGGCATCCTCCAGCGATGCATTTCCATCGCCGAAGGCCAGGAGCTCTTACAAGAGATACACTCGGGGGCTTGCGGCCATCACGCAGCACCTCGAACCCTCGTTGGAAACGCCTTCCGACAAGGATTCTACTGGCCGACGGCAGTGGCCGACTGTAACACCTCAGGTGTTACCATGGTTAGAACCCACCTTGGCATTAAGGGTTGTGATCATATGTGGTAGAGACTTAAGGAACTACATAAGAACTTTGGAGCTCATGTGTTAATCAAAGTTTGTTAACGACTTAAGAGTTATTACTCAAATCTTTATACCCTTACTACCTTGGAAGGGAGAGGGGGGAAGAACCCTTGACCTCTCTTAAACCCTATCTTCCAAAACCATGGTTAAAAGGGGAAAGAGAGTGAGCAAATGTGCAAAACATGGGTAATTGTTAACCAAACCTTAAGTAACCTTATAACCAGCAATTAGGGGGGGAAATATTGCAAAAAGACCCCTGGAGAAACCCCAAATCCAAACTCCAAGTGGAGAGAGAGCTAGAGCTCTCTATTTCTCTCTAAGTTAAAAACTACACCTACACTAAAGATCAGTCGTGTTCACCTCGAAGCTGGCACCAAATCCACCTGTGTTCTATACCAAAAATGTGGCATACCACCTAGGGCACCCACTGGAAAAAGCTGAGCCCGAGACTTGGACGTTTGACATGCCTTGGCATGGTTTTTGTCGCGGGGTGGGCAGTGTGACACACCCGATTTGGCGACCGGAGATCTCCCTCCCTAGGCCGTATCTGCCATGGCGTCTCACAGGTAAGTGATAGCCCTAAGTGCCAGGAGTAGACCCACGCCGGATTTGTGCCAAGATTCACACGTTTGCGACTTGGGTGAGCTGTGGAGCAAGGGCAGAAGAAAAGCTCCACGTGTTCGACGCGCTCTGCCGCGCCAGAGCACGCCCGCGCCCGACCCCGCGCCACGCCGAGCCGCGCCCGTGTCCCCTGTGCGCGCCCGCACCTATAAAGCCCACCCAGGCGTCGACTGCACTCCTCCGCGCACCCTCAAGCCTCACCGGAGCTTAGCTCACCGCCGTTTGCCCGTGCGCGACGTGTTCGCGGCTACCCGACCCACTGCCGCCGTAGACCGGCCAGCCCAGCGTTTCCCAGCCCCGTCCAACCCTCGGAGACGAGTGTGCACGACTCAGTGAAGCTCCCCGAGCGAGGAATCGAAGCCTGCTTCACCGGAGAGGCCAGTCCACGGTCGCCGGAGCTCACACCCTCGCCGGAGTACGTGGACCGGGTAATCCACTCAATCATTTTCCAATTCCTGGTGCACACAGCCACTACGGGACCCCATGAAGCTCACCTTGCCCTCGGATTGAACCAGCTCGCCGTGGTTTGGCCGGTACACTCGCCGCCGACGAGAACACCCGCCTGCGCACGTGGACCGAGCGATTCCGGCCATCCCCGCCGTCGAGCCGCACCTCGCCGTGACCGCCAGAGCCTCCCCGAGCCAACCCTGCCCTTCGCCGGACCTATCTCGCCGCCGGTAAGCCGCGCCATCCTTTTCTTTCCCGCGGGCACTGTTTACATTGGGGGAAGGACTGCGGGTGAGAGGAAGAAAAGGTCAGGGGGCTTTTTGAACTGTCAGCGACTTAGGGGAATAGTGGCTCAGGGGTAGTTTTGAGTGGGTTGATTCAGTTTAAACCCAGGGACCTCGGTGCAAATTGTTTTTCCAGGAAACCCTTATTTAAATCTGTTTTTAAATTGAACAGAGACTTTAAAAATTCATAACTTCTGTTTAGTTCATCCAAATTTGGTCAAACCAATTTTGTCAGACCCTAAATAATGTAGCCTACTTAAGAAAAATATAAAACCCCCTATGTACTATAGAAAACTTTAAAGCTCTGATTTAAATATAGTTTTGGCCAAAAGCTCAATAATAGAAAGAAAAATAGTTATATTATTTGACTAGGGTTAGGAAAAATTAGAGAAGTTTGTATCTACCTACTAACCTATTTAAAAATGTTAAACCTCTCTGTCCACTCCATTAAGTTAGTTTTTACTACTTATTTTACAATATACTTAAGGTTAAGAAAAATAGAAAATATAATTTAAATAATGAAACAGAGGGCACCTCTATTTTTATTAGGGTACTTATTCAATGAAGTTCACTGGAAAAATCTATCATACCCTGGTTTAGTATAAAATAAGTAGGATCCCTTTTATTTTTAGAAAACAAGGGAAACTTAGGAAAAACCTACAAAAATAACCCTAAGGCAAAGACACCCCAAACCTTGGGATAACTAAAGTTTGGTTATTATGAACAGAGGAAAAATACAAAATCTGTTGTTTGATATTTTTCAAATGACAAGTTAGTTATAAGCACCTTTTTGGCATAAAACTTTAGAAAATCACCACCAAATAATCACCAATTAACTTTCTGTGAATTTTGGCACAGAGGTTTAGTATTACTGTTAGATTCCAACAAAAATAACCCTTAGGAAGGAACTTAACTCTAATGGGGAGATGTAGTGTAAAGTGGCCCATTTTACACCACTCTTATTAGTTTTGTCTAAAACATAGCCTTTATATTTTAAGCCTCAAATTCTTAAAACAAGCTAGAATAGCAAATGGCAACCCACTGTAATTTTTACAGAATTTTTGGAAATTATTAACCCACTGTCGTAGTTCAAACCTACACTAGAAACCATAAGTAGAAATTAAAGAAAGGAAAATAAATACTGGTAATTAGTGTCATCCTAAAACCCTTGTAACATTGCCCACTAAAATGTGTAAGGACAATGCAAATCCACTATGTTATCCTCAACAAAAACCCAAACCTAAAAGTGATAAGCACAACCCTCTAAAATCCCTGCATGACCAAGAAACCCTAAGTTACTCCTTAACTTAGTTTTCTTCTTAGCATAATGTTATTAAATCCTGCATCATCATGACATTCATGTTCATTGCATTTGATAGACTGTAACCTTGCTGACGAAGAGTACGTCCTCGTGCCGGAGCAAGGAGCTGCTCAGGAGGTAGCCCCGGATCCAGCACCCGAGTCTGCACCAGAGGATCTGCCTGCCACTGCTTTGGAAGGCAAGCCCCGGTTTTATGCATAACCGTTTATATATGCTATTTTACTACACTTAATGTTTGTAGGCTTGTACTGTGCACTTAAGTGTAGGAGTTGTTTGGAACCTTAGTTGCATGAACTCAGGATTCCTTTTGAGATGAATACTAGTATGCTAGGTCGAGTAGTTGCTTTATTAAATAGGATCTCGGTAGAAGTCGAGTGATGTTTCTAGCACTCGCGCGAGGTCAGGAATTGATTGTCTCCACTTTATTATCATAATGATGTTGGTCTGTGGACAACAATCCATGGGGATTGGTTGTCTACAAGACGGAAATTGGAATAAGGATTAAGGTGTGGTACCGTGAGTCAAGCGTTTGAACGTACTAAGCACATGCCGATAAATATGGTAAATCGGTAAGCCTAGTACCTGATTGAACCTACCAGCGGACATATCCCCTCACGCGACCTGAGACGTGGTCTCCCATTCCGGTTATGGTGGGTACAAGTGCGGTCACTGCACGACGGCCAGTCAGGGTCAGTGAGGCATTGTACGCCAAGGCGGTGAGCCCTGATCTGCTGCCAGGGAATCGATGGGGACGGTTGATGTGTGTGGGGACGGAGTGCCTCGCCACGTCGTGTGTTTAGGTTTACCTTGCAAGGTTTAAAAACTCGATTCGAATCGTCTGCTTCTCGCAGCTAATGAGACTGCTTGATCCATGCTGCTACATTGAGTAATAAGTGAACTTGTGCTGAGATGATACAAGATGTTGATTGCTAAAAATGTTTGTTACTATGTATGAGTAGTTAGTACATGTTTAGCCTTAAGAGAGTCACACTTAATTTGACAAAGTTAAAAACTTGATTAGAAAACTCAGATAGTGCTTTTGGCAACCAAACCCCACAGCCAAACAGCTGCATGTCTAGAGGTAGAGGAGTAGACTCCTCACACCGGGTAAGTCTAGCTGAGTATTAGTATACTCAGCCTTGCTTGTGGCATAATTTTACAGGTTCTCTGGAGGACATGGTTGCTGGAGTGACTTGGCCGTCGGCCTTGCCACCGGGTTGGACTGTTGAGTGGGACCCTGCCTCGGCCGAGGAGGAGCATGAGGAGTGATGGGACAGGCTTCCCCATCCCTCCATTTATCTATCGTTAGTTTTATTCCGCTGCACTTCGAACAATGATGGCGACTTTTGCAAAAACTCCGATGTTGATGTAATAATTTAATACTCCTTAATGTATGGTTTTATGCTTTATTGTATTTGCTCTGTGACTCACCTTCGAGTGAGATTGTGGTACTTGATCCTGTCAGTGGCCTCGTCGGACTAGATCCGAGGAATTGACAGGTTATTCCCATTTAAGTGTGGTCTAGCCTCTAAGGCGGGACTTAGACACTTAAGTCGGAATAATTCGGGCAGTTCCGCCACACCGACGCTACTAGAATTGTTCGCACCTGCGAAGGGTGTCAGTTCTACGCGAGGCAGACCCACCTGCCCGCTCAGGCTCTGCAGACCATACCCATCACCTGGCCGTTTGCTGTGTGGGGTCTGGACCTTGTTGTGTAACACCCTAAAGTTCAATTTTGTGAAGACAAGGAAAATTTCTCAAAAATTTTAAATCAAAACACCTTTCTTTAAAGATAATCATAATTTAGAAGTTTCTAGTCCCGAAATGAATATGTTAAAAATATATAATTAAAGATACTTAGATAATCTAAATTGCCTTTGGATTAGGTTATACAGAAGAATTATGATTAAACTATTTCTTAATACATATATAGTCTACAATATAAATTTGATTTCCCTAGAATTAATAAGGTATGGATTATTCTCTACTATATGATTAAAAGCTTGTCTAAAAGAACTAAAATAAATAAAGAAATATATAAAAATATGTTTTTGCACACTATGCTGAAGTTCTATATGTGTATCCAAATTAAGGGTTTGAACTTTAAACTTGTGTTGATTTGAAATTCAAATGGAAAGGAAAATAGAAAAGGAAAAATAGAAAGAAAAAGGAGAAAGGAATAAAACCTTATGTGGGCCAAGAACACCAAATTCGGCCCAGCAACCGGATTAACTCCACTGCGGCCCAACTTCACCCACCTTACGCGCACTCACTGGAGCATGGGGCCCACCGCCCAGTCTTCGGAGCACGCGCGCGGCCGACTTCGTGCCTGCGCGGGTGGAGCACTGGCGATTGGGCCCTACCTGTCAGTCTCTTTCACACGCACTCCCGATTTCTCTCTCGCTTACGGGTGGGGCCGCCCTGTCATCACCTATTCCTTGCTCCGTGCGCATCTCAACAGAACCCGCCATGCTCGTCGCGGATGCTTCGCCGGTCAGCGCCGCAAAGCTCGCTACTCCCTCGTTCCTCGCACGGACTCCACCTGCACCTGGGTATAAAGACGACCCCTCTCTCTCTCGTCATCTACCTTGTGCCGTTGCCGCGTTTTCCCTGTGACCACCGCCGCCGCACCGGAATCACAAGCCCAGCTCAGCCATACTCGCGAAAAGTGTCCGGCGGGGTTCGCTCGGGCCTAGGATAGGTGGTTGACGCCTTTCTTGGGTCGAATCGCGCTCCTGCACCGCGGAATTCATCACCGGCGTGCACGCTTCTCCGCCGGTCCGCCGCGCGCCGTGGTCGGGCCTCTGTGCTTCGTCCCTAACAGTAAGGTACGTCTCAGTGTGTTCGCCATCCCCTAGGCATCGTGTAGCAGTCTTTAATTGCGTTTTAGAGCACTGGAACACTGGATTGGAGTTTCACCGGCGAGGTTCGCCGGGACTGGTGGGCGGCGCCGCCGTGTTCCCTGTCGGGTTGGGGAAGAGTCCTTACAGCCGTTGGATCGGAGGGGAACGGCCTGGATTAGATCCTGGCTTACCCCTTCGCGCTTTGGATCTGGTCCGTCCGATCGGGATCAGATGGCGGTCATCGCTCTGGGCTTCATTAAACCAGGGGCGTCGGATCTGGATCCAGCGGATCGCGCAGCGTACCGGTTCGCCGCGATCCAGGCCTAATCTCGAGCATCCAAGTTCGATCGTGCGGCCAGAAACAACTCATACCCCTTCGGTCGGGTCTTTTTGTTAAAGAGCCCTCGGGGTTTTGTGTAATCAACCCGCCGTCCTCTGACGGTGTACACTGAGTCTTAGGAATTTTATCCCCGAGCCCCCTGCGCTTCTGTTTAATTGAGGCGCAGTCCAGTGGATAGGAAAATCATAGAAAATGATTTAGAAAATGATTTTTAGTGTTAAAATAAATCAGAAACTTATTTAATTCATAACTAATTCATTTTAGCTCCTTTTTGACCCATTCCAGTTGCAATAATTTTGTTTTAATATTATTTACCACCTAGAGCCTCTGTTTTGTCATGAAAACAATTGGAAATTTAATCTCTCACTTAATCCATTTTAAGCACATAAAACCTTTGAAAATTCATAACTTCAAATCTATAACTCCAAAATTAATGATTCCTGTTCCTATGATCTTATTTTAATATTATTAATGTGTATTTTGTCCTTAAGTTTGGTGTAATGTTAATTTTGCCTATACCATGTTTGTTTGAATTGCTACGACTAGCAGTGAGGATACGTATCACCTGAAGATCATCCTGGTACCTGGAATCTCAAGGCCCAGGCAAGTTGTGCCCTTGATCACTTCTTTTTACCTACTCATGTTCTAATTAATCATAATGATCTGCATAGGTTAATTTTGATGGGTCCCCAATAGGTTACCCTAGTTTGATTATCTTTATACCTTGTTTACCACTGAACCTTTTTGGGTAGTACTCGCTAGTGCTTTATGTGGTTTTGGGTATGAAGATACATTATTCATGATCACACTTTTATTATCTGTTTATTATTACTGTTCATGTTAAGATCATTATGTTAATTGGAACATGGAGAACCACCCGGGAAAACAGTGCTACCACAAGGGAGGAATGGGACCCCTTGGCTGATTAATTAGGAAAGCTAGTGGAAGACTACCTTACCCGAAAGGGGCAAGGGCAGTAGGGGAGTGGTCAGTGTAGGGAGGCCCTCGGGAGGATTTTGCTGCGATGGCGGTCCTGCAAGGGATTCCTGCATTGGAACTTCCTATAAACTGTAGCGGGTTTTCGGAAGCTAGTGGAACTTTGTAAAGGCCTCGTAGTGGATCCCCAGCCATTCACCTCGGTAGTGTCTAAGGGCCTTGCAAACCCTGGCGGCATGGGATACACGACTTGTGGGTAAAGATGCGCAACCTCTGCAGAGTGTAAAACTGGTATACTAGCCGTGCTCACGGTCATGAGCAGCTCGGACACTCACATGATTAAATTATGGAACTTAAACTCAATTTGTCATATGCATTGCATCGCAGGTGAAGTTGTTACTTTTGTTCTACTATTTAACTGGGTTGGTATTTACTTATACTTAGTAACTGCTAATAAAATTTTGACCAACTTTAAAAGCAATGCTCAGCTCTAACCATCTTCCTTGGTAAGCCTTACACTTCACGTGAGCTCCCACCTTTGGCGAGTTCATGCACATTATTCCCCACAACTTGTTGAGCGATGAACGTATGTGAGCTCACTCTTGCTGTCTCACCCCCCCACAGGTCAAGAACAGGTACCACCGGATGAGGCGCATGGAGGATGCTGTGAAGTGTTCGTGAGAGGTCTAGGCCGTCGTCTCCCAGTCAACTTTGGATTGCTGGACCGTTGTCTCCTTATAATGTAATTATTTATTTTGTATAGAACTCCTGTTATATATAAAGATGTGACATTCGATCCTGTGCCATGATTCATCATATGTGTGAGACTTGGTCCCAGCACACCTGGTGATTATGTTCGCGCCCGGGTTTTGGACCCCTAAAATCCGGGTGTGACAGAAGTGGTATCAGAGGAATGTTGACTGTAGGACGAAACCTAGATAGAACTGGACAACCCTTACCTACTTACCTTTGCTACTCTGGTTCTTTTCTAAACTTGACTTAATCTTTTCTCATCTAATTCCGCTTTACTCTGATTATTCTTACCTTTTTCCCTCTAAAGACAAATGTGGATTTCACACTTTGAAATCCTGTGCCTAAAGTAACTTTAGGAATAGGAGACCTAATCCTAGGAATAAAAACAAAACTATTTTTATAAGTGTCTATGTATTTGAATGTTTGCTCTTATGAAATATGTCTGATTTGGATCTTTGTTTGAGTGTGATGGGTTGTGGATCAATGTCCACAACTACATCTGCATATACAACTAGGCATAAAGGATAGCATTTGTAAGATAACTAGACAATCTAGATTATCCCCTTAGAAAATATATGTATATATAGTATTCCGTATCTATCTCATCTTGACATATTCTATCTTACCTTTGGACATTCACCTCGTACAACTAATTACCCTAGTCTTGACATAAAATATTAGGTCAAGCCCTGCCAAGGAAAGTTTTAGTACATAACCAACTATTAGCTTATTCATTCTGTCTACTAAATGATTCCCTTGCAAAGCTATCTTACCATATGCTTCTAACTTAGATGGTCAATACCAGGCGGGGTGGTGGAATTGATTTACCTGCTAATCGACACACTCGGTGGATATATCGACAACCCCAACCACAGCCAGCAGAGATGAATCCTCCTAATCCCCCACCAGGCGGAGTTGATCCACTAGTCGCAGCTCAAATGAGAATGATGCAGCAAATGGCGGACACCATGGCAGATATGCGCACCCAAATGCAGCAAGAACGCCAAGAAATGCACTAGGAAAGAGAGGATGCACGTCGGGAAATGCGCCAAGAGCGGGAAGAGATACGCCAGGAGAGAAGGGTGCAACAACAACAGCTGCAGCAACAACTTCAACAACAGCAGCAACAACAACAAGTGCCATTGCCTCCACCTCCACCACCAGTTCCACCCCGAGATAAGCACCGGGAATTCATGAGCCACAAACCACCAACCTTCTCCAACTCCGCAGATCCGCTACAAGCAGATGACTGGTTAAAATCCATAGAGAAGATGCTCAACATAGCTCAGTGCTCGGATAGAGAGAAAGTACTCTATGCATCTGGTCGTCTTGCTGGTCCCGCTGCGGATTGGTGGGATGCGTACTGTGCAGCTCATGCTGCTGCCGATACGATTACCTGGGCAGAATTCTCCACACAATTCAGGAATTACCATATTCCTGCTGGACTCATGAAGATTAAGAGGAAGGAGTTTCTATCCCTCAAGCAAGGAAGTATGTCCGTGAGTGAATATAGGGACAAATTCATCCAGTTATCTCGATATGCTCCTAGAGATGTTGAGGATGATGAGCAAAAGCAGGAGCTTTTTCTGGACGGTTTGATTGGACCCTTGCAATATCAACTGGTATCGCACACATTCCCATCCTTCCAAAGGCTACTTGACAAAGCTGTTGCTGTAGAAAACAAGAGGAGTATATTTGGAGAGAAAAGAAAGGTTGTCAACCAAGGGCAGGCTGGAAGTAGTTCCCGTCCTCGCTATACTACCACTCCAAGTACACCAGCTAGTGGCAGTTCTGGACAACAAACTCATCAGGCATCAACTGCTCCTCCAAAAGTAAGCACTCCAGTAGGACCCGTTGCTCCTAACACAACCGCCATCAGGACATGCTTCAAGTGTGGACAACCAGGACACTACGCCAACTACTGTCCCAACAGAGCTGCCTATACTACACCGGCTCCGATGAAGCAAGGACAAGCCTCGGCAGGAAAGAGTCAGCCCCTATCTATCAACCGGGGACATGCCTATCATGCAGAAGTAGAAGCTGAACCAAGTGAACTTGAAATTCAAGAAGAAGAGCCAGTTGAAGATGAAGTAGTTGGTGAAGAAGTCAACGAGCAACAAGAATAGAGATAAACATAGATATAGATACATATATATATATATATTTTACTATTTGTAAGACCTAAATATTAGTTTAGCTATTAGTTAGTATTATTACTATTTTAGATAATAGTAAGGTCTATTTGACCCCATGTGTTGCCAATAAATTATGCACCATGCTGAGATTTTTGGATTGTGCATATGTGTTGAGACAATATGAGTATACACCCTTTCCTTACAAATCTCGAGGACGAGATTTCTGTTAAGGGGGGTAGGATTTGTAACACCCTAAAGTTCAATTTTGTGAAGACAAGGAAAATTTCTCAAAAATTTTAAATCAAAACACCTTTCTTTAAAGATAATCATAATTTAGAAGTTTCTAGTCCTGAAATGAATATGTTAAAAATATATAATTAAAGATACTTAGATAATCTAAATTGCCTTTGGATTAGGTTATACAGAAGAATTATGATTAAACTATTTCTTAATATATATATAGTCTACAATATAAATTTGATTTCCCTAGAATTAATAAGGTATGGATTATTCTCTACTATATGATTAAAAGCTTGTCTAAAAGAACTAAAATAAATAAAGAAATATATAAAAATATGTTTTTGCACACTATGCTGAAGTTCTATATGTGTATCCAAATTAAGGGTTTGAACTTTAAACTTGTGTTGATTTGAAATTCAAATGGAAAGGAAAATAGAAAAGGAAAAATAGAAAGAAAAAGGAGAAAGGAATAAAACCTTATGTGGGCCAAGAACACCAAATTCGGCCCAGCAACCGGATTAACTCCACTGCGGCCCAACTTCACCCACCTTACGCGCACTCACTGGAGCATGGGGCCCACCGCCCAGTCTTCGGAGCACGCGCGCGGCCGACTTCGTGCCTGCGCGGGTGGAGCACTGGCGATTGGGCCCTACCTGTCAGTCTCTTTCACACGCACTCCCGATTTCTCTCTCGCTTACGGGTGGGGCCGCCCTGTCATCACCTATTCCTTGCTCCGTGCGCATCTCAACAGAACCCGCCATGCTCGCCGCGGATGCTTCGCCGGTCAGCGCCGCAAAGCTCGCTACTCCCTCGTTCCTCGCACGGACTCCACCTGCACCTGGGTATAAAGACGACCCCTCTCTCTCTCGTCATCTACCTTGTGCCGTTGCCGCGTTTTCCCTGTGACCACCGCCGCCGCACCGGAATCACAAGCCCAGCTCAGCCATACTCGCGAAAAGTGTCCGGTGGGGTTCGCTCGGGCCTAGGATAGGTGGTTGACGCCTTTCTTGGGTCGAATCGCGCTCCTGCACCGCGGAATTCGTCACCGGCGTGCACGCTTCTCCGCCGGTCCGCCGCGCGCCGTGGTCGGGCCTCTGTGCTTCGTCCCTAACAGTAAGGTACGTCTCAGTGTGTTCGCCATCCCCTAGGCATCGTGTAGCAGTCTTTAATTGCGTTTTAGAGCACTGGAACACTGGATTGGAGTTTCACCGGCGAGGTTCGCCGGGACTGGTGGGCGGCGCCGCCGTGTTCCCTGTCGGGTTGGGGAAGAGTCCTTACAGCCGTTGGATCGGAGGGGAACGGCCTGGATTAGATCCTGGCTTACCCCTTCGCGCTTTGGATCTGGTCCGTCCGATCGGGATCGGATGGCGGTCATCGCTCTGGGCTTCATTAAACCAGGGGCGTCGGATCTGGATCCAGCGGATCGCGCAGCGTACCGGTTCGCCGCGATCCAGGCCTAATCTCGAGCGTCCAAGTTCGATCGTGCGGCCAGAAACAACTCATACCCCTTCGGTCGGGTCTTTTTGTTAAAGAGCCCTCGGGGTTTTGTGTAATCAACCCGCCGTCCTCTGACGGTGTACACTGAGTCTTAGGAATTTTATCCCCGAGCCCCCTGCGCTTCTGTTTAATTGAGGCGCAGTCCAGTGGATAGGAAAATCATAGAAAATGATTTAGAAAATGATTTTTACTGTTAAAATAAATCAGAAACTTATTTAATTCATAACTAATTCATTTTAGCTCCTTTTTGACCCATTCCAGTTGCAATAATTTTGTTTTAATATTATTTACCACCTAGAGCCTCTGTTTTGTCATGAAAACAATTGGAAATTTAATCTCTCACTTAATCCATTTTAAGCACATAAAACCTTTGAAAATTCATAACTTCAAATCTATAACTCCAAAATTAATGATTCCTGTTCCTATGATCTTATTTTAATATTATTAATGTGTATTTTGTCCTTAAGTTTGGTGTAATGTTAATTTTGCCTATACCATGTTTGTTTGAATTGCTACGACTAGCAGTGAGGATACGTATCACCTGAAGATCATCCTGGTACCTGGAATCTCAAGGCCCAGGCAAGTTGTGCCCTTGATCACTTCTTTTTACCTACTCATGTTCTAATTAATCATAATGATCTGCATAGGTTAATTTTGATGGGTCCCCAATAGGTTACCCTAGTTTGATTATCTTTATACCTTGTTTACCACTGAACCTTTTTGGGTAGTACTCGCTAGTGCTTTATGTGGTTTTGGGTATGAAGATACATTATTCATGATCACACTTTTATTATCTGTTTATTATTACTGTTCATGTTAAGATCATTATGTTAATTGGAACATGGAGAACCACCCGGGAAAACAGTGCTACCACAAGGGAGGAATGGGACCCCTTGGCTGATTAATTAGGAAAGCTAGTGGAAGACTACCTTACCCGAAAGGGGCAAGGGCAGTAGGGGAGTGGTCAGTGTAGGGAGGCCCTCGGGAGGATTTTGCTGCGATGGAGGTCCTGCAAGGGATTCCTGCATTGGAACTTCCTATAAACTGTAGCGGGTTTTCGGAAGCTAGTGGAACTTTGTAAAGGCCTCGTAGTGGATCCCCAGCCATTCACCTCGGTAGTGTCTAAGGGCCTTGCAAACCCTGGCGGCATGGGATACACGACTTGTGGGTAAAGATGCGCAACCTCTGCAGAGTGTAAAACTGGTATACTAGCCGTGCTCACGGTCATGAGCAGCTCGGACACTCACATGATTAAATTATGGAACTTAAACTCAATTTGTCATATGCATTGCATCGCAGGTGAAGTTGTTACTTTTGTTCTACTATTTAACTGGGTTGGTATTTACTTATACTTAGTAACTGCTAATAAAATTTTGACCAACTTTAAAAGCAATGCTCAGCTCTAACCATCTTCCTTGGTAAGCCTTACACTTCACGTGAGCTCCCACCTTTGGCGAGTTCATGCACATTATTCCCCACAACTTGTTGAGCGATGAACGTATGTGAGCTCACTCTTGCTGTCTCACACCCCCCCCCACAGGTCAAGAACAGGTACCACCGGATGAGGCGCATGGAGGATGCTGTGAAGTGTTCGTGAGAGGTCTAGGCCGTCGTCTCCCAGTCAACTTTGGGTTGCTGGACCGTTGTCTCCTTATAATGTAATTATTTATTTTGTATAGAACTCCTGTTATATATAAAGATGTGACATTCGATCCTGTGCCATGATTCATCATATGTGTGAGACTTGGTCCCAGCACACCTGGTGATTATGTTCGCGCCCGGGTTTTGGACCCCTAAAATCCAGGTGTGATATTGTTGGCCCCTTGCAGAAGGCGCCCGGGGGCTACACGCACCTGTTGGTCGCCATCGACAAATTCTCCAAGTGGATCGAGGTCCGACCCCTAAACAGCATCAGGTCCGAACAGGTGGTGGCGTTCTTCACCAACATCATCCATCGCTTTGGGGTCCCGAACTCCATCATCACCGACAACGGCACCCAGTTCACCGGCAGAAAGTTGCTAGACTTCTGCGAGGATCACCACATCCGGGTGGACTGGGCTGCCGTGGCTCACCCCATGACGAATGGGCAAGTGGAGCGGGCTAACGGCATGATCCTGCAAGGACTCAAGCCTCGGATCTATAACAACCTCAACAAGTTTGGCAAGCGGTGGATGAAGGAACTCCCCTCGGTGGTCTGGAGTCTGAGAATGACGCCGAGCCGAGCCACGGGCTTCACACCGTTCTTTCTAGTCTATGGGGCCGAGGCCATCTTGCCCACAGACTTGGAATACGGTTCCCCGAGGGCGAGGGCCTACACCGACCAAAGCAACCGAGCCAACCGAGAAGACTCACTGGACCAGCTGGAGGAGGCTCGGGACATGGCCTTACTACACTCGGCGCGGTACCAGCAGTCCCTGCGATGCTACCACGCCCGAGGGGTTAGGTCCCGAGACCTCCAGGTGGGCGACCTGGTGCTTCGGCTGCGACAAGACGCCCGAGGGCGGCACAAACTCACGCCTCCCTGGGAAGGGCCGTTCGTCATCGCCAAGGTCCTGAAGCCCGGAACGTACAAGCTGGCCAACAGCCAAGGCGAGGTCTACAGCAACGCTTGGAACATCCAACAGCTACGTCGCTTCTACCCTTAAGATGATTTCAAGTTGCTCGTATACCTCGTTCACACACCAAGTCTGGTCATCAAGGAAGGGTCAGCCTTGCCTCGGCAAAGCCCGACCCTCCCTCGGGGGCTAGAAGGGGGCAACCCCCTCTGCGTCAAAATTTTCCTCGAAAAAAAGAAAAAAATCTTTTCTGCCAGAATGCCTTTCGTGCTCTTCGACTACTTCAAAAGTGGATCCTGAAAACGACGGAGTACACGTAAGCAGCCAAGGCTGACCGAGCTGAGGGACTCCTACGCCTCCGGGATATGGATACCTCACTCATCACCTTCTGCGATAAGTAACTCGCGTTCGGATAAGTGACTCCACGGACCGAACAAGTCTTCATGCTCGAGAGTTCCTCTGCCGAAATGATTTTTCGGGCCTTCTCGACTGCGTCGGTAACAGAACCCTATGGACGAGTAAGAGCGCGCGTAAGCGGCAAGGCCGACCGAGCCGAGGGATTCCTACGCCTCCGGGATACGGATACCTCACTCATCGCCTTCCGTGAGGAGCAACTCTCGCCCGCACAAACAATTCTGTTACCGACAAATGAGTCCGGATACTTGAAACAAGAGGAAAAGAAACGCAGCTTTACAACACGACGACGGTGTGTTTAGGCCTCGGCGGCCGCAGAAAACATACACACACTACAAGACAACCTGATCCTACAGGCTCGGACGTCGACAGCCGAAGGGGGCAGCAGCACCCTCGGCATCAACTACACCTTCGGCGGGGTCTGACCTAGCCTCGGACGGCGACGCAGTCTGAGGGCCCCCACTCTGAAGGACGACATCAGCACCACACCCGGGCCATCGCCGCCAGGGTCTTCTTCGAGAATCCGGCCCGATCAGGCGGCTCGGCCGGCCACCCCGAGGCCTCGGCCAGCTATCCCCCAAAGACATCAGCTCGGCTTGTGGCCTCGGCAGCTCAACTCCGGCGTCGGTTCCGCCAGTGGACGACCCGGCCAGGCTCTGGCCAACCACACCTCCTTTTCGAAGCCAACTCTGCCTCCGTCCGTGCTGACACCGCTACCTCCGGCTTCGGCTCGTCGAAGGGCGGCTGAGGGGTTCCCTTAACTAAGCAAGAGGGGCCTCGGACTGCAAGGCCGACCAAGCCGAGGGACTCCTACTCCTCCGGGATACGGATACCTCACTCGTCACCTTTGCATGAGGCAACTCACGCTCGGTGAAGCGGTCCAGATAATCGACAAGGCGAGTCTTAGTGCTCGAAATGAAGAAAAAACACGGCTCCGTGCTGAAAATACATACACGTTCAGGCCTCGACAGCCGCATTGAACAAAACACTGGCACTTAAGGTGCCTTTACAAATGGAACTCCGGTTCCACCTCCGCAGGTAGGAACAACCCCACTCGACTGGGGGGCCTGCGGAGCAACAGAAGACCGACAAACGGCTCGTCGTCGCCCACCCCGGCAGCGGCAACGACGACGACTTCTGCTCCGGAGGGCCGAACAGCAGCAGCGATGACCTTAGGGCGGATGCTGCTGCCATGAGGCCCTCGCCCATGCCCCCAACTCGAGGGGCAAGGACGGACAGAAGGCCGTAGAGTTGGAGGCCAGTCCGTGGGTGGCGCCGGCTAGCTCGTCGGCGGCGGAACCTCTTCCAGCTGCCGTGGCGGAAGGCGGCACCAGGAGCGGCTCCGAAACCGCTCGGCTCAGAGAGCCGGGCACGCGGCAGCTGCCCATGCCACGAACGGCGGACGCCCTTCCCCCCGATCACTGAGGGGAGGAGCGGGCCGCCGCCCGCACAGGGACCGACCCCAACTCGGCACACTCCCCTCCCCAGCACTGATGATGAACATCCTTGAAGCTGAGGGAGGGGCAGAGGCCGCAGCCCGGTTCGCTTCTCCCCACCATCAAGCTGATGGTCACCGTCTTGGGTGACCACCGGCGAGGGGATGCAGCCGGGCTGCATGATGAAAATCCTTGAAGCCGAACGATGGCTGAGAGGTACCAACTTCCACGAAGTTGCGTTCCTCCGACGACAAGACGGAAGGACTGCGGGTATCTCCCATCCGGGGGCTCGGAAGGTGGAAAAGCGCGATGCATGAGGGGAGCGCGAAGACATGGTTGCCCTCCAAGGGGGTCGCCCCCCCTTTAAAAGGTGACTCTCCCCACTTGCGCCCTCAACCATTGTGGGTTGAGTCTTCTCCAACACGCTCCAAGATTCTCCCCCCCACGGCACGGGGGCTAGGTCCCACACGTCATGCAAGCCGGTCCAGGGGAGAAGAAGCCAAATCGCCACGCGCGCGCGGTGCATGCAACCACCCGGCGGTTACAAGCACTCCTCCACTTTCGCCCAGACCAGCGGGTGAAAGGGCGGACAGCCATGCAGGCGGCATGCAACCGTGCCAAGTAGGCGCGCCCCTTCGACTCCAACGAGCCCAGCATGGAGGTCCAGGACCACGCGTCATGCAACCGGCGCGCCGGTTGCTACATGTGAGCAACTGCACCGCCACTCACGCCACTACCGCGCCTCTTCGACTGCGGAGTCAATACCGCGACTCGAGGCAGCCCTGCAGTGCCAGCCAAGCGCGACGGTCAAATGCGGCCAAAAATGGGCCGGCAGTAATGGCGGTGACAGGCGGGCAGGAGCAGCGGTCACATCGTCAGCCAAGCTCACGTCCCATCCAGGGGCAGCGGGGGAGCCCTCTCTCACGACGTGAAGACGGTGCGCCCATGATCCGTTCCTCGAACGGCTCGCACACGCGCAACGACCGCCTCGCGAACCGCTCGCCCCGTCGCATTAACTCCGCGGCAGGACAGGCGGCGCCTCAGGCGAGAGAAGCAAGCGACGCTTCGCCTTCGCCATAATGACCGCATCGAAAAAGGTACGCCACGTCATTCGACTTCGTACCCTTTTCCTTTTTCCTCTTTCTCTCTCTTACAACAGGGACCGAGAAAGGGGGATACCCCGAAAAGGACCCTTCTCCGTGAAGGAAACAGGCTCGGAGCCTCCCTACTGATCAGAGGTTCGAAGGCCGGCCCCTCGGAGGGGTTCAACGGCCGCCTCAGATCGATTGGGTTCTGCGCCCACTACTGGTCAGAGGTTCGATGGCCGGCCCCTCGAAGGGTTCAACGGCCGCCTCAGGCCACTCGGGCTCCACGCCCACTACTGATCAGGGGTTCATAGGCTGGCCCTCGTAGGGTTCACAGTCACCTCAGACACAGAGCGAGGGATGACCCTGGGTACGTTCGATACATAACCAAGGCTCGGGCTGCGCTCCCGAGGTACCCTAGGACATTTCCGAGACCAGCGGGAGCGATCTTGTAACGGAATCCCATCAGAGGGAGGCATCGAGCCCTCGGACCCCGTCAAAGGGGACCGGGTCCGGCAGATCACCCGCAGGTACTTTTGGAGCGCGCCTCCGGGCCTCTAGCCGACCCCTAGCAAATGGGGCACGGGCGTCCGCTCGGATTACCCGCCAGCAGCTTACCGGAAACACCATGTTCGGCGCCCTCCGAGGACAACATGGCGCTTTCCTCCCTCCTCCTTGCGGAAAGGCGACGCAGGGGCGTATGTAAAAAAGGCGAGTCTGTCCTTGACCGTCCTCTCGCCCTGTGCAGAGGCTCGGGGGCTGCTCTCGCAAACCCGGCTCCGGCCAAACCGTTGACAGCGTCAACATACCAGCCCGAGAACTTGGGACCCGACCGTGCACTCGGGCTACGGCCAGCTCGCATGAGGGAACAACTAGACCAGTCGAAGTGTTGCGGAACGCACTAAGACCTCGAAGGAGTAAAACTACTCCTCCGAGGCCTCGGGGGCTACACCCGGCGGGTGCGCTCGAGCGCACCCACCAGAACAGAATGCAACCGAAAAAGGCTGGTCCCCTTGCAAAAAAGTGCGGCAAAAGCCTCCAAGCGAGTATTAGTACTCCCTTGGAGGCTCGGGGGCTACTGTCGGGGACCATAATTAGGGGTACCCTCAAGACCCCTAAATCTCAGCTGGTAACCCCCATCAGCACAAAGCTGCAAAGGCCTGATGGGCGCGATTAAGTCAAGGATCAGTCCATTCAAGGGACACGATCGTGCCTCGCCCGAGCCTAGCCTCGGGCAAGGGAAGCCGACCCCGGAGAACCTACGTCTCGCCCGAGGACCCCCCTCCAGCAATGGGCACACTATCGGCTCGCCCGAGGCCCAGTCTTCACCGAGAAGCAACCTTGGCCACATCGCCACGCCGACCAACCAAATCGCAGGGGCATTTAATGCAAAGGTGGCCTGACACCTTTATCCTGACGCACACCCACCAGTCGACAGAGCCGAAGTGACCGCGGTCACTTTGCCGCTCTACTGACCGGTCTGACAAGAGGACAGCGCCGCCTGCGCCGCTCCGACTACTGAGCCACCCGACAGAGTGAGGCTGACAGCAGCCAAGGCTGGCCTCAGGCGTCATAGGAAACTCCGCCTCGCCCGACCCCAGGGCTCGGACTCGGGCTCAGCCCCGGAAGACGGCGAACTCTGCTCCGCCCGACCCAGGGCTCGGACTCGGGCTCAGCCCCGGAAGACGGCGAACTCCGCTCCGCCCGACCCAGGGCTCGGACTCGGGCTCAGCCCTGGAAGACAGCGAACTCCGCCTCGCCCGACCCCAGGGCTCGGACATGGGCTCAACCCCGGAAGACGACGAACTCCGCCTCGCCCGACCCCAGGGCTCGGACATGGGCTCAACCCCGGAAGACGACGAACTCCGCCTCGCCCGACCCCAGGGCTCGGACATGGGCTCAACCCCAGAAGACGGCGAACTCTGCCTCGCCCGACCCGGGGGCTCGACCTCGACCTCGGAGGAGCCTCCACCTCGCCCAGCCTAGGGCACGGACCGACCACGTCAACAGGAAGCGCCATCATTACCCTACCCCGAGCTGACTCGGGCTACGGGGAACCAGACCGGCGTCCCATCTGGCTCGCTCCACCATGCGAGTAATGATGGCGCCCCGCATGCCCTGTGACGACGGCGGCTCTCAGCCCCCTTACGGAAGCAAGAGGACGTCAGCAAGGACTCGACAGCCCCAACAGCTGTCCTCTCGCCAGGCTCCAGCACTCCTCCGACGGCCACGACACCACGCGAACTGGGCGCCAAGACCTCTCCGGCTGCCACGATGGCATGTACTTAGGGCGCTAGCTCACCACCGCTAGACACGTTAGCACATTGCTACACTCCCCATTGTACACCTGGATCCTCTCCTTGCGCCTATAAAAGGGAGGACCAGGGCCCTCTTACAGAGGGTTGGCCCGCGCGGAGAAGGACGGGACGGCGCTCGGGCAAGGCCGCTCGCTCCCACTCCCGCGTGGACGCTTGTATCCCCCTACTGCAAGCACACCCGACTCAGGCGCGGGGCTAACACGAAGGCCGCGGGATCCACTCTCTCACGCCTGCCTCCCTCCGGCTGCTTCCTTTCTCCCCTTCGTGTTCTGCCTCACGTCGACCCATCTGGGCTGGGGCACGCGGCGACGATTCACTAGTCGGTCCAGGGACCCCCCGGGTTTCGAAACACCGACAGGGGGATATCGAGATAGCTTATGTTAGCACCAAAGAACAATTAGCCGATATCTTTTCCAAACCATTAGATGAAAAAAACCTTTACCAAACTTAGGAATGAGCTAAATATACTTGATTCTTGAATTTTGATTGAAACATTGCACACATAGCTCATTCATATACCTTTGATCATATCTCTTTTATGTCTACGACTAATGTGTTTTCAAGTGTATTTCTATGCTAAGTCGTAGATTGAAAGGGAAATGGAGTCTTCGGCGAAGACAAGGCTTCAACTCTACTCTAACGATATCATTTATCCTTCGCCGTCACTCCGCATCCTCTCCAAATTGGTATAATCTTCACTCATATTTCATTTACCAATGGGGGAGAAAGTAAAAAGGGCTTACAAAGTCTCCGTTTTTGGCGATTAATGCCAAAGGGGGAGAGAAAATTAGCCCAAAGCAAAAGGACCGCACCACCACTCTTTGAATTTTTTTAATTGATATATTTCAAATTGGTATGTTTACTTTCAAATGGTATATATTAAAGATGGAATTTCAAAACTAGTATCTAAGTATAAGTTTCAATTGGTATCTATTAAAACCCTCCTGAAAACTAAGAGGTGAATTTTATTCACGGGGAGTTTTGTTTATGTCAAAGGAAAAGCATTTGAAACAGGGGGAGAAAATTTCAAATCTTGAAAATGCTTCTCGAAATCTTATTTATATACCTTTGACTATTTGCAAAAAGATTTTGAAAAGACTTTCCAAAAGAATTTGCAAAAACAAAACATGTGGTGCAAATGTGGTCCAAAATGTTAATTAAAAGAAAGCAAACCATGCATATCTAGTGAAACTACAAATTGGTTTAATTCTAAGTAACCTATGCACTTACATTATGCAAACTAGTTTAATTCTGCACTTATATATTTTTTCTTTGGTTTGTGTTGGCATCAATCACCAAAAAGGGGGAGATTGAAAGGGAAATATGGTTTAACCTTTTCCTGTAAATAATTTTGGTGGTTGAATGCCCAACACAAATAATTGGACTAACTAGTTTGCTCTAGATTATATTCTAGAGGTGCATAAAGGTTCAACACAAACCAATAAAAAGATCAAAGTTAGAGTTCAAAAGCAAAGGAGCAAAGGAACCAAAGGGTGCCCTGGTCTGGCGCACCGGACTGTCCGGTGTGCCACCGGACAGTGTCTGGTGCACCAGGGTCGTACAACTTCGAACTCTTCACCTTCGGGTTTCTTCAGCGCCGCTCCGCTATAATTCACCGGACTGTCCGGTGTGCCACCGGACTGTCCGGTGCACCATCGGATCAACGGCTACCAGCATAACGGTCGACTGCAATGGACACCTCTAAACGCTACAGTGCGCGGACAGTTCGCGCAGAAGTCAGAGCAGCCGTCAGAGGCACACCGGACAGTGAATAGTGCTTGTCCGGTGCGGCACCGGATTGTTCGGTGCCACAAGAAGACAAAGCTCCAATGGTCGAAAGCGCCCGAACCCTAACGGTTGGGTGACGTGGCTGGCGCACCGGATAGCGTCCTGTGGCACACCGGACTGTCCGGTGCGCCCATCGATAGCAGCCCAACCCCAACGGTTGTTTGGTGGTTGAGGGCTATAAATACCCCCAACCACCTCCACTCCAACCATCCAAGCATTCAACACATTGCATTCAATACAAGAGCAATAGACTCCACTCCAAAGACACAATTCAAGTGATAAATCCGCTCAAAATCTCCAATTCAACTCTAGCGCATTAGGACTTGTTAGAGGATCATTTGTGTTCCTTGTTGCTCTTGTTTGCTTGGCTTGGTTTCTTTTCTTTCTCACTTCTTACTCTCAAGAGCTTTGTAAGCAAGGCAAGAGACACCAATTGTGTGGTGGTCCTTGCGGGGTCTAAGTGACCTGTGAGATTAAGGAAGAAACCTCACTCGGTCTAGGTGACCGTTTGAGAGAGGGAAAGGGTTGAAAGAGACCTGGTCTTTGTGACTACCTCAATGGGGACTAGGTTCTTTAGAACCGAACCTCGGTAAAATAAATCACCGTGTCATCCGCTTTATTTTCTTGGTTGATTTGTTTTCCTCTCTCTCCTGGACTCGGATTTTATTCTAACGCTAACCTCGGCTTGTAGTGTGTTTAAAGTTGTAAATTTCAGTTTCCGCCTATCCACCCTCTCTAGGCGACTTTCATAGGTTAGAAATATAAAATAGATTAACTAGATTATCTAGCTAATTAACATTAATTAATTAAAATATGTGGCATAATTAAAACAATGTTGTTACTATGTGCGCAAAAATTAATATGAACCTAATACAACTTGAACAGATGAAAACAAATTATTTGATCTAGAAAATATCACATTTTTAATAAATTAGTAGGGATGCACAGAAATATGAGACATGACAGTGAGAAAGGTTTGTTTACAAATGCATGACCTAGCTGTTGCCAACTTATCATGATTGTACCTACTGTTAAATTTGTGCTATCTATCAGTCTTGCATGTAAAAATGTATGTGGTGGTGGTTATCTATTAGGTGAGAATCATCAAGCGTATCATACGAAAAGACCTCTAACCTACCACTAACTTACCTTCCAATCAAGCTCTTCACTCTCTCGTTGTTGCTGGTCATCTCAGTTTTGATTATGAACCGGAGATCGATCGACGCACCAGAAGCACGGCAACGAAGCTCTTGCGAGCTGGTCACGACGATGTTCTGGCTGCCCCGGAAGATGAACGGATGGTGAGAAATTACTCGCTGGAGTTGTCGCTAGAGTTTGGGTGAGGTCAAACTTCGACGAGCTAGTCATCGAGGCTTATGGCTGCGAGCTTGGCTAGCGACGGGCTGTTGTGGCTTCGATGATGGCGACACTGTTGCGAGGCTATAGAGGATATGAGTCTATGATTGATGACTTGAGGTGTTATGGTGGCATGTATTTATATAGGTTGGGAGGTGGGTGGTTACACAAGTACACAACAGATCTAATCTGTTACAATCCTATCCTATCTGTTAGGAACTCTAACAAACTTGAAACCAAATCTGTTACATGACAGATCTAATCGGTACTTATCTGTTACAATTCTATTCTATCTGTTAGCAATTCTAACTTATCTCTTTTATTTCAATAATATTGTTGTTAATTTGTACAAATAATATTAGATCTTCAATTTAAATAAACCTTAGAATATATTTTTATTTAAAATTTTAAATTAAATTTTTGGGTGTTACATGCGAGCTGAAAGTAGTATTTTCTTAAATATCTTATTGTGATATCCTAAATTGTATCGATTTTACCTAAAGGACGTCGTGTGCAAACAAACCAATAAACATGCATCGATCCATTACATTAGCTTATATTTCTATTTTTTGCTTTCTATTTTAAATTTAAAATTCAAGTCTAATTTAGAGCTAAATTAAATTTTCTATTTCAAGCATAAATTGCAACAAACAAAAACTCAGTATGAATGCAAAGCATTTTTATTAATTAATTTATCCATTTAAGCAAATGAAAATTAGTAGAAATAATTCATGTAAGATGTTTTACAATAATAATTATTAAGAAAATAATTTAAACACATAGCCATATTTTAGAAGTATAATAAAATAAATTTATAATCTTCACTTATTTATTTAAAAAAATATAATTTCTTATGTAAAATCTATATTAAGAGATTGTTTAACTTATTTTTTTAAATAAATCTTTAACACAAAGGATAGTTCACATAAGAATCTTTTAGGTAATCTATTATTTGAAAACACATTTGTTTAAATAACAAAATGAGTTTTCCTTTTATCCAGAATAGGATTTTGGTGTGTTACAAATTCTATCCGCTTAAAAATAATCTCCTCCTCGAGATTAGTAAGAAATGACATGCAACAACTTTGGATTGCGGTTTACCTTTTAGTTTTCTAATTAGTTCAAAAATCGATGTTTTTTCTTATTTTAAATACTAATTAACACGTGCTTTAAGAAAGCATGGGTATCTTTTAGTTATAAGATAAGATATGGTTTGAGCAATGATAGATTGTGACAAGAAAAAAAGACTCCATCCCAAATGGTGAATCTTGATTCATCTGAGGATTTGGTTCTACTCATATCCTTCTTTGTCGAGGTTGACCTTCTTCTTTCATTCGGTCTTGGTGTGATCATCCGTCTTAGGGACATATAGTTAAGATAGTTGGGGTACATGTGTCGGCGTTCCGAGACCGGGGGGTCCCCGAGCCGACGAGTGAGAGTGCCGCGTGCCCCAGCCCAGATGGGTCGAGCGCGTGGGCGAGCGCGAAGGGGGGAACAGAGAGAGAGGTCGGTGGCCGGAGCCGGGTCGTGAGGGAGTCGGAGAATTCCCGCGGCCTTCGTGTTCGTCCCGCGCCCAGGTCGGGTGCGCTTGCAGTAGGGGGTTACAAGCGTCCGCGCGAGGTGAGGGGAAGCGAGCGGCCCCGAGAGAGCGCCTGCCCCTGCCCTTCGTCCCCGCGAGGCCAACCTTCTCTAAGAAGGCCCTGGTCCTTCCTTTTATAGTCGTAAGGAGAGGATCCAGGTGTACAGAATGGGGGTGTAGCAAGGTGCTACGTGTCTAGCGAGGGAGTGCTAGCGCCTAAGTACATGCCAAGGTGGCAGCCGGAGAGGTCTTGGCACCCTGTTGTTGTGGCGTCGTGGCTGTTGGAGGAGTAACGGAGCCGGACGAGGGGACAGCTGTCGGAGTGGCTGGGCCCTTGCTGACGTCCTCCTACTTTCGTAAGGGAGCTGAGAGTCGCCTTCGTCATGGTCTAGCGGGGCGCCATCATTTGCCTATCTGGCGTGGCTGGCCAGATGGGACGCCGGTCTCGTTCTCTGCGACCCAAGTCGGCTCAGGGCAGGGTGATGATGACGCTCCCTGTTGACGTGGCGGTCTCGTGTCCTAGGTCGGGCGTCGTGGAGGCTCCTCCGAAGCCGAGGTCGAGTCCGTCCTGCAAGACAGAGGCAGAGTCCGAGCCCTGGGTCGGGCGAGGCGGAGATCGTTCGGCAGAGGCTGAGGCGGAGTCCGAGCCCAGGGTCGGGCGAGGCGAAGGTCGCCGTCTTCCGGGGCCTTAGCCCGAGTCCGAGCCCTGGGTCGGGCGGAGCGGAGTTCGCCGTCTTCCGGGGCCTTAGCCCGAGTCCGAGCCCTGGGTCGGGCGGAGCGGAGTTCGCCGTCTTCCGGGGCCTTAGCCCGAGTCCGAGCCCTGGGTCGGGCAGAGCCTCCTATGGCACCTCTGGCGAAGTCTGGTCGCCCGTCGGTCTTACCTTTTGCGTTAAACGCCCCGGTGACTGGGTCGGTTGGCGCGGTGATTTAGTCAGGGTTTCTTCTTATCGAAGGCGGGGCCTAGGGCGAGCCGGAGATGCGTCTGCCGTGAAAGAGGAGGCCTCAGGCGAGACGGAGTCATCTTAGGGTCGGCTGCCCTCGCCCGAGGCTAGGCTCGGGCGTGGCGTGGTCAAGTCACTCGTATGGACTGATCCCTGACTTAATCAAACCCATCAGGCCTCTGCAGCTTTATGCTGATGGGGGTTACCAGCTGAGAATTAGGCGTCTTGAGGGTACCCCTAATTATGGTCCCCGACAGTAGCCCCCGAGCCTCGAAGAGAGTGTTAACACTCGCTTGGAGGCTTGCGTCGCACTTTTTTGCAAGGGGACCAGCCTTTCTCGGTGGTGCTTTGTTCCGGTGGGTGCGCGCGAGCGCACCCGCCGGGTGTAGCCCCCGAGGCCTCGGAGGAGTGGTTTCACTCCTCCGAGGTCTTAATGCCTTGCGTAATGCCTCGGCTGGTCTGGCGGTTCCCTCATGCGAGCAGGGCGTAACCCAGGTGCACTGTCGGGGCCCAAGTTCTCGGGCTGGTATGTTGACGCTGTCAACGGTTCGGCCGGAGCCGGGTTTGCGAGAGCAGCCCCCGAGCCTTCGCACGGAGCGAGAGGACGATCAGGGACAGACTCGACTTTTTATATACGCCCCTACGTCGCCTTTCCGCAAGGAGGAGGGGGGGAGTGCGCCATGTTACCCTCGATGGGCACCGAACATGGTGTCTCCGGTGAGCTGCAATCGGGTAATCCGAGTGGACGTCCGTGCCCCGTTCGTTGGGGGTCGGCTAGGGGCCCGGAGGCACGCCCAAAAGTACCTGCGGGTGATCTGCCGGACCCGGTCCCCTAGCGACGGGGTTCGAGGGCTCGTTGCCTCCCTCCGATGGGATTCCGTTACAGAGTCGTTCCCGCTGGTCTCGGAAATGTCCTAGGGTACCTCGGGAGCGCAGCCCGAGCCTTGGTTATGTATCGAACGTACCCCTGGTCATCCCTCGCTCGGCGTCTGAGGCAACTGTGAACCCTTCGACAGGCCAGCCTTCGAACCCCTGATCAGTAGGGGGCACGGAGCCCGAGTAGCCTGAGGCAGTCGTGGGACCTTTCGGGGGCCGACCTTCGAACCCCTGACCAGTAGTGGGTGTCGGGCCCACGTGATCTGAGGCGGCTGTTGAACCCCTCGGGGGGCCAGCCTTCGAACCCCTGATCAGTAGGGAGGCTCGGAGCCTAGTTCCTTCACGGGGAAGGATCCCTTTGGGGTTATCCCCCTTCTCGGTCCCTGTTGCAAGAGATAGAGAAAGAAGGAAAAGGGAAAAAGGATTCGAAATTGAACGTCGTGGCGTACCTTTTTCGGCGTGGTCGTTTTGGCGAAGGCGAAACGTCACCAGCCGCTCCCGCCCGTAGCGCTGTCCGTCGAGCCGCGGAGTTAATGCGCCGGGGTGAGTAGTTGGCGAGGTTGCCGTTGCGCGTGCGCGAGCCGTTCGTGGTACGGGTCACGGGCGCGTCGTCTTCACGCCGTGAGAGGGGGTTCTCTTGCTGCCTCCGGATGGGACATGAGCTTGGCAGACGGCGTGACCGCTGCTCTCGCGCGCCTGCCACCGTCATTACTGCCGGCCCATTTTTGACCGCTTTTGACCGCTGCGCCAGGCTGGCGCTGCTGGGTCGCGGGCTGGGTCGCCTCGAATCGCGGTATCGGTTCCGCAATCGAGGAGGTGCGGTGGTGGAGCGAGTGGCACAGCGGCTCGCATGCAGCGCCCGGCGCGCCAGTTGCACGACGCGTGGGCTTGAACCGTCGCGCTGGCTTGTCAGGAGTCGGAGAGGCGCGTCCACTTGGCGCGGTTGCATGCCGCCTGCATGGCCGCTTGCCCCCTTTGCCCGCCGGTCTGGGCAAAAGTGGAGGGTTACTTGTAACCGCTGGGTGGTTGCGTGCGTCGTGCGCGGCGGTTCGGCTTCTTCTGCTTAGAGCCGGTCTGCATGACAGGCGGGCCCCAGCCCCCGCGCCGCAGGGAAGGGCTTTGGAGGCGTGTTGGAGAAGACTCAGCCCGTGACGGTTGAGGGCGCAAGCAGGGGGAGTTGCCTTTAAAAGGAGGGCGACCCCCTTCGTAAGGTGACAATGTCTCCTACCTCCCCTATGCATTGTGTCTCTCCATCTTCCGAGCCCCCGGATGGGGGGAAACCGCCGTCTTTTCGCTCCATCGCTGGAGGAACGCAACTCCGTGGGAGTTGGTACCTTTCAGCCATCGTTCGGCTTCAAGGATTTTCATCATGCAGCCCGGCTGCACCCCTCCACCGGCGGTCACCCAGGGTGGTGACCTCCGGCTTGATGGTGGGGTGAAGCGAGCCGGGCTGCGGCATCCGCCCCTTCCTCAGCCTCAAGGATTTTCATCACCAGGGCTGAGGAGGGGCGTGTGCCGGGTCGGGGTTGGCCCCTGCGCGGGTGGTGACCCGCTCCTTCCCTCAGTGATCGGGGGGAAGGGCGGGAGTCGTCCGTGGCGCCAACAGCTGCAGCGTGCCCGGCTCTCTGAGCCGAGCAATCTCGGAGCCGCCCCCGGTGTCGCCTTCCGCCACGGCAGCTGGAAGAGGTTCTTCCGCCGGCGCGACGGCCGAGGTTGGCCACGGACCAACCTCCGACTCTACGGCCTTCTGCCCGTCCTTGCCTCTCGAGTTTGGGCAAGGGCGGGGGCCTCCCAGCAGCAGTATCCACCCTGAGGCCATCACTGCTGCTGTTGGGCCCCCCGGGACAGACGTCTTCATCGTCGCCGCTGCCGGGGCGGGGCGGCGACGTGCCGTTCGTCGGTCTTCTGCTGCCCCGCAGGCCCTCCCCCATCGAGTGGGGTTGTTCGTACCTGCGGGGGGGGGGGGAACCGGAGTTCAGTTTGTAATGGCACTTCGAGTGCCGGGTTTTTTGTTCATTTCGGCTTTCGGGGCCTGAACATGTATGTAGCCACGGCACGGAGCCGTGTTTTTTCCTCAGTTCCGAGCACTAAGACTCGTCTGCTGATTGTCTGGACCGCTTCACCAAGCGTGAGTTGCCCCGTGTCAAGGTGACGAGTGAGGTATCCGTATCCCGGAGGCGTAGGAATCCCTCGGCTCGGTCGGACCTGTTGTCCGAGGCTCCTCTAGCTTAGTTAAAGAAACCCCTCGGTCGCTCTTCGTCGAGCCGAGGCCAGGGGTAGCGATATCAGCATGAGCAGAGGCGGAGCCGGCTCGGAAATGAAACCTGGTTGGCCGGAGCCTAGCCAGGTTGCCCGTTGGCAGGATCGACGTCGGAGTTGATCAGCCGAGGCTTCGGACCAAGCTGGCGCCCTCGGAAGGCGGTCGGCCGAGGCCCCGGAGGTGGCCGGCCGAGCCGTCCGCTCGGGCCGGGTTCTCGGAGAAGTCCCTAGCAGAGATTGCTCGAGCGTGGTGATGACGTCGTCCTTCGGAGCGGAGGCCCTCGGACTGCGTCGCCATCCGAGGCTAGGTCGGGCCTTGCCGAAGGTGCTGTTGATGCCGAGGGTGTCATCGCCCTCTTCCAGCGTCAAGATCCGAGCCTGCAGGGTCAAATCGTTTTGTAGCGTGGGCCTTGCGCGGCCGTTGAGGCCAGAACACATACCCTTGTTGCGTTGTAAAGCTGCGTCTCTTTTCCTCTTGTTTCGAGTATCTAGACTTTTTGTCGGTAGCAGGGATGTTAGTGCGAGCGAGAGTTGCTTTTCGCGGAAGGTGATGAGTGAGGTATCCGTATCCCGGAGGCGTGGGAGTCCCTCGGCTCGGTCGGCCTTGCCGCTTACGCGTACTTTTACCCGCCCATGAAGCCCTGTCACCGACTTGGTCGAGAAGGCTCGAAGAATCGCTTCGACAGAAGAGCTTCCGTACGTAAAGACTCGTTCGATCCGCGGATTCGCCTTATCCGAGCGCGAGTTACTTATCGCAGAAGGTGATGAGTGAGGTATCCGTATCCCGGAGGCGTAGGAGTCCCTCGGCTCGGTCAGCCTTGACTGCTTACGTGTACCCCGTCGTTTCCAGGACCCGCTTTTCGAAGTAGTCAAAAAGCACGAAAGATGTTCTGGTGAAAGAGATTTTTTGTTCGAGGAAAATTTTGACGCAGAGGGGGTTTCCCCCCTTTTAGCCCGAGGCGAGGCCGACCCTTCCTTGTTGACTAAACTTTGCGTGGGTGCGAGGTATATGAACAACTTGGAAACAGCTTAAGGGTAGAAGCGACGTAGCTGTTGGATGTTCCAAGCGTTGCCGTAGACTTCGCCTTGACTGTTGGCCAGCTTGTACGTTCCGGGCTTCAGTACTTTGGCGATGATGAACGGCCCCTCCCAGGGGGGCGTGAGCTTGTGCCTCCCTCGGGCGTCTTGCCGCAGCCGAAGCACCAGGTCGCCCACCTGGAGATCTCGGGGTCGGACCCCTCGGGCGTGGTAGCGTCGCAGGGACTGCTGATACCGCGCTGAGTGTAGTAAGGCCCTGTCCCGAGCCTCGTCCAGCTGGTCCAGCGAGTCTTCTCGGCTAGCTTGGTTGCTTTCTTCGTTGTAGGCCCTCGTCCTCGGGGAGCCGTATTCCAGGTCCGTGGGCAAGACGGCCTCGGCCCCGTAGACCAGGAAGAACGGCGTGAAACCCGTGGCTCGGCTTGGCGTCGTCCTCAGGCTCCAGACCACCGAGGGGAGTTCCTTCATCCATCGCTTGCCGAACTTGTTGAGACCGTTGTAAATCCGAGGCTTGAGCCCTTGTAGAATCATGCCATTGGCACGTTCTACCTGCCCATTCGACATGGGGTGAGCTACGGCGGCCCAGTCTACCCGGATGTTGTGATCATCGCAAAAATCCAAGAATTTTTTGCCGGTGAACTGGGTGCCATTGTCGGTGATGATGGAGTTCGGGACCCCGAAGCGATGGATGATATTGGTGAAGAACGCCACCGCCTGCTCGGACCTGATGCTGTTCAGGGGTCGGACCTCGATCCACTTGGAGAATTTGTCGATGGCGACCAGCAGGTGCGTGTAGCCCCCGGGTGCCTTCTGCAGGGGGCCGACGAGGTCCAGACCCCACACAGCGAAGGGCCAGGTGATGGGTATCGTCTGCAGAGCCTGAGCGGGCAGGTGGGTCTGCTTCGCATAGAATTGGCACCCTTCGCAGGCGCGGACAATTCTAGTGGCGTCAGCCACCGCCGTTGGCCAGTAGAAGCCTTGGCGGAAAGCGTTCCCGACGAGGGTTCGAGGTGCTGCATGATGACCGCAAGCCCCCGAGTGTATTTCCTGCAGGAGTTCCTGACCCTCGGCGATGGAGATGCATCGCTGGAGGATGCCCGAGGGGCTACGGTGGTAGAGCTCCTTCTCATCGCCCAGCAAGACGAACGATTTGGCGCGTCGCGCTACCCGCCGAGCCTCGGCTCGGTCGAGGGGCAGTTCTCCTTGGTGGAGATATTGCAGGTACGGGGTTTGCCAATCTTGATCTGGCACGACCCCGTTCTGCTCCTCCTCGATGCACAGCGCTTCGCCCTCGGGCTCCGAGGGTTCCTCGGGTTGAGCCGAGGATGGCTCGGGCTGGGCCGAGGTCACCTCGGACGAGGCCGAGGGTGCCTCGGGCTCGGGCGCGTCGCCTATCTTGACGGAGGGTTGGTGCAGATCCCGGGAGAAGACGTCCGGGGGAACCGTCGTTCGCCCCGAGGCTATCTTCGCCAGCTCGTCCGCAGTCTCGTTGTAGCGCCGGGCGATGTGGTTAAGCTCGAGCCCGTAGAACTTGTCTTCCAGGCGTCGAACCTCCTCACAGTAAGCCTCCATCTTTGGGTCGCGGCAGAGGGAGTTCTTCATGACTTGGTTGATGACGAGCTGCGAGTCGCCACGTGCATCGAGGCGTCGGACCCCTAGCTCGATGGCGATTCGCAATCCGTTGATCAGAGCCTCGTACTCAGCCACGTTGTTGGACGCCGGGAAATGGAGGCGAAGCACGTAGCGCAGGTGTTTCCCGAGGGGCGAGACGAAAAGCAGGCCCGCGCCAGCTCCCGTCTTCATCAGCAACCCGTCGAAAAACATGGTCCAGAGCTCTGGTTGGATCGGAGCCGTTGGCAACTGGGTATCGACCCATTCGGCTACGAAATCCGCCAGTACCTGGGACTTGATGGCCTTCCGAGGGGCAAACGAGATTGCCTCGCCCATGATTTCCACCGCCCACTTCGCGATCCGTCCTGAGGCTTCTCGGCACTGGATGATCTCCCCCAGAGGGAATGATGACACCACAGTCACCGGATGGGACTCGAAGTAATGTCGCAGCTTTCGCCTCGTCAGGATCACTGCGTATAGCAGCTTCTGGACTTGTGGGTAGCGGATCTTGGTCTCGGACAGCACTTCGCTGACGAAGTAAACTGGCCTCTGAATGGGCAAAGCATGCCCCTCTTCCTGCCTTTCGACTACGATCGCGGCGCTGACCACCTGAGTGGTTGCGGCGACGTAGACCAGGAGGGTTTCTCCATCAGCTGGGGGTACCAAGATGGGCGCCTGGGTGAGGAGCGCCTTCAGGTTCCCGAGGGCTTCCTCGGCCTCGGGAGTCCAAGTGAAGCACTCGGCCTTCCTTAAGAGGCGGTACAGGGGCAGGCCTCTTTCGCCGAGGCGCGAGATGAAACGGCTCAAGGCCGCGAGGCATCCCATGACCCTCTGTACGCCTTTTAAGTCCTTGATGGGCCCCATGTTTGTGATCGCTGCGATCTTCTCCGGGTTGGCTTCGATGCCCCGCTCGGAGACGATGAATCCCAAGAGCATGCCTCGGGGCACCCCGAAGACGCACTTCTCGGGATTGAGCTTGACGCCCTTCGCCTTGAGACACCGGAAGGTCAGTTCGAGGTCGGAGAGAAGGTCAGAGGCTTTCCTCGTCTTGACTACGATGTCATCGACGTAGGCCTCGACCGTGCGACCAATGTGTTCGCCGAACACATGGTTCATGCACCGCTGGTACGTTGCACCCGCGTTCCTCAAACCGAACGGCGTTGTGACATAACAGTACATGCCGAAGGGCGTGATGAAAGAAGTCGCGAGCTGGTCGGACTCTTTCATCTTGATTTGATGATACCCTGAGTAGGCATCGAGGAAAGACAGGGTTTCGCACCCTGCAGTGGAGTCCACAATTTGGTCGATGCGAGGTAGAGGGTAGGGGACCTTCGGACATGCTTTGTTGAGACCAGTGTAGTCTACACACATCCGCCACTTCCCCCCTTTTTTCCTCACAAGTACAGGGTTGGCAAGCCATTCGGGATGGAATACCTCTTTAATGAACCCTGCTGCCATCAGCTTGTGGACCTCCTCGCCTATCACCCTGCGTCTTTCCTCGTTGAATCGGCGCAGAGGCTGTCTGACCGGCCGGGCTCCGGCCCGAATATCCAGCGAGTGCTCGGCGACATCCCTCGGTATGCCGGGCATGTCCGAGGGACTCCACGCAAAAACGTCGGCGTTTGCGCGGAGAAAGTCGACGAGCACTGCTTCCTATTTGGGGTCGAGCCCGGAACCGATCCGGATCTGCTTGGAGGTGTCGCCACTGGGGTCGAGAGGGATGGCCTTAACCGTCTCCGCTGGCTCGAAGTTGCCGGCATGCCGCTTCACGTCCGGCACCTCTCGGGAGAGGCTTTCTAGGTCGGCAATGAGGGCCTCGGACTCGGCGAGGGCCTCGGCGTACTCCACGCACTCCACATCGCATTCGAATGCGTGTTTGTACGTGGGGCCGACGGTGATGACCCCATTGGGGCCCGGCATCTTGAGCTTGAGGTAGGTGTAGTTGGGGATGGCCATGAACTTCGCGTAGCATGGCCTCCCCAACACTGCGTGGTAGGTTCCTCGGAACCCGACCACCTCGAACGTCAAAGTCTCCCTTCGGAAGTTGGAGGGTGTTCCGAAGCAGACAGGGAGGTCGAGCCGTCCGAGGGGCTGGACGCGCTTCCCGGGAATAATCCCGTGGAAGGGCGCAGCGCCTGCTCGGACGGATGACAGGTCGACGCGCAGGAGCCTGAGGGTCTCGGCGTAGATGATGTTGAGGCAGCTGCCTCCATCCATCAGGACCTTGGTGAGCCTGACGTCGCCGATGACGGGGTCGACGACGAGCGGGTACTTCCCTGGGCTCGGCACGTGGTCGGGGTGGTCGTCCCGGTCGAAGGTGATGGGCTTGTCGGACCAGTCTAGGTAGACTGGCGCCGCCACCTTCACCGAGCAGACCTCCCGACGCTCTTGCTTACGATGCCGAGCCGAGGCGTTTGCCGCGTGCCCTCCGTAGATCATGAAGCAGTCGCGGACCTCTGGGAACTCTCCTGCTTGGCGATCCTCCCTTTTGTCGTCGTCGCGGGCCTTGCCACCCTCTGTGGGTGGCCCGGCCCTGTGGAAATGGCGCCGAAGCATGACGCACTCTTCGAGGGTATGCTTGACGGGCCCCTGATGGTAGGGGCACGTCTCCTTGAGTGCCTTGTCGAAGAGGTTAGCACCTCCAGGGGGCTTCCGAGGGTTCTTGTGCTCGGCGGCGGCGACAAGGTCTGCATCGGGAACGTCGCGTTTCGCTTGCGACTTCCTCCTGCCTTTCTTCTTGGCGCCGCGCGGAGTAGACGCCTCGGGAGCATCTTCCGACGGGCGGCCCTGGGGCTGCTTGTCCTTTCGGAAGGTGGCCTCTACCGCCTCCTGGCCGGAGGCGAACTTGGTGGCGATGTCCATCAGCTCGCTCGCTCTGGTGGGGGTCTTGCGACCCAACTTGCTCACCAGGTCGCGGCAGGTGGTGCCGGCGAGGAACGCGCCGATGACATCGGAGTCGGTGATGTTGGGCAGCTCGGTGCGCTGCTTCGAGAACCGCCGGATGTAGTCCCGAAGAGACTCTCCCGGCAGTTGCCGACAGCTTCGGAGGTCCCAGGAATTCCCGGGGCGCACGTACGTGCCCTGGAAGTTTCCGGCGAAAGCCTGGACCAGATCCTCCCAGTTGGAAATCTGCCCCGGAGGCAGGTGCTCCAACCAGGCACGAGCGGTGTCGGAGAGAAACAGGGGGAGGTTACGGATGATGAGGTTGTCATCGTCCGTCCCACCCAGTTGACAGGCCAGGCGGTAGTCTGCAAGCCACAATTCCGGTCTCGTTTCCCCCGAGTACTTCGTGATAGTAGTCGGGGGTCGGAATCGGGGCGGAAATGGCGCCCGCCGAATGGCTCGGCTAAAGACCTGCGGACCGGGTGGTTCGGGCGAGGGACTCCGATCCTCCCCGCTGTCGTAGCATCCCCCACGCCTGGGGTGGTAGCCTCGGCGCACCCTCTCGTCGAGGCGCGCCCGACGGTCACGGTGAGGGTGCTCGTCGCCGAGGTGGCCCGGGGCCGCAGGCGCGGTGTTGCGCGTGCGCCAGGTGAAGACCGAGGCTTCCCGCGTGAGTCGGGAAGTCGCGGCACGAGGTTCCGAGGGGTACCCCTGCCTTCAGGAGGCAGAGCTCTCGGCCCGCCGGGCCGCAGCGCCTTCCAGGAGATGCTTGAGTTCTCCCTGGATTCGCCGACCCTCGGTGGTTGATGACTCCGGCATCGCGCGGAGGAGCATCGCTGCGGCGGCCAGGTCCTGACCGGTTCCGCCGGATGCGGGTGGCGGTCTGTCCCTGGCATCGTTGGCGATGCGGTGCTGGAGACCTTGGGGCAGGTGACGTATTCCTCCGGCCGGGGGTTGGCTCGCCCATACCTGCCCGATGTTCTGGCGGATTGCCTCGAGCGCTCCTGCTCCCTCATCGAGCCCGGCCTGCGCCCCGCGGACTTGCTCGAGCTGTGGGTCGTGACCCCACGCCGGAACGGGGACCACAGCTAGCTCCCGCGGGATGTCGGCGCGAGGCGCTGGCCTAGGGGGATCACCATCCTCCGGCGTGCCGAGACAGCCGCCTCCGGAGGGATCCCCTAGCTCGATGTGGAAACATTCGCGACTCGGGCCGCAGTCCTTGTCGCCAAGGCTGCGGCTGCCGTCGGAACAGTCGGAGAGGCAGTAGTCACATGCGGTCATGAAGTCCCGCATGGCACTAGGGTTGCCAGATCCGGAGAAATCCCAGCAGATGCTGGGGTCGTCATCTTCCTCGGACCCAGAGGGTCCGTAGGTCGAGACACCCGTCAATCGGTCCTAAGGTGACCGCACACGAAACCCCAGAGAGGTTGCACTCGCCTCAATGTGAGCGCCCGCCAAAGCGAGGTCGCCAGGCGGGCTGAGGCCGAGTCGAAATGACGAAAGATGGGTAGCAGTCGGTACCTTTTTGTCGACGAGGAGCGATGAAGTCACGTCGGGGGCTGACCGCGCCGTCGTCTTGGGTACGAGGGCGACGTCCTGCAGGCCTTTCTCGAGCGTGCTGGCGTCGTCCACTTGCTCGGGGTCGACGTGTTGCGGGGGGATGGCGCTCGCGTTTGCCTCGAACGCGAGGGCGACGCTTGGCGTGTCCTCCGTTGGGGTGCCGGGGATGTCGATTTGCTCGACAGCCATCGGAGCGCGGCCTCCCGCTCGGCCCTGGTTGCCCCGCCTCCTCCTCCTCCGATGGCGAGGGAGAGGATGGGGCGAGCTCGAAAGTTGTCCTTCCCCCACGCGGGAAAGACGTCGTCGATTCCGCCGCCGGCGGGCGGGCTGTCCGCCACCATTGTCGCTATCGCGCGGCGGTGGAAGGAGTACCATGTCGTAGCCGCTGTCGAGAGACATGAACTCAAGGCTCCCGAAGCGGAGCACCGTCCCGGGTTGAAGGGGTCGTTGGAGACTGCCCATCTGGAGCTTGACGGGAAACTGCTCGTCAACACGCAGCAGGCCCCTACCTGGCGCGCCAACTGTCGGCGTTCCGAGACCGGGGGGTCCCCGAGCCGACGAGTGAGAGTGCCGCGTGCCCCAGCCCAGATGGATCGAGTGCGTGGGCGAGCGCGAAGGGGGGAACAGAGAGAGAGGTCGGTGGCCGGAGCCGGGTCGTGAGGGAGTCGGAGAATTCCCGCGGCCTTCGTGTTCGTCCCGCGCCCAGGTCGGGTGCGCTTGCAGTAGGGGGTTACAAGCGTCTGCGCGAGGTGAGGGGAAGCGAGCGGCCCCGAGAGAGCGCCTGCCCCTGCCCTTCGTCCCCGCGAGGCCAACCTTCTCTAAGAAGGCCCTGGTCCTTCCTTTTATAGTCGTAAGGAGAGGATCCAGGTGTACAGAATGGGGGTGTAGCAAGGTGCTACGTGTCTAGCGAGGGAGTGCTAGCGCCTAAGTACATGCCAAGGTGGCAGCCGGAGAGGTCTTGGCACCCTGTTGTTGTGGCGTCGTGGCTGTTGGAGGAGTAACGGAGCCGGACGGGGGGACAGCTGTCGGAGTGGCTGGGCCCTTGCTGACGTCCTCCTGCTTTCGTAAGGGAGCTAAGAGTCGCCGTCGTCATGGTCTAGCGGGGCGCCATCATTTGCCTATCTGGCGTGGCTGGCCAGATGGGACGCCGGTCTCGTTCTCTGCGACCCAAGTCGGCTCAGGGCAGGGTGATGATGACGCTCCCTGTTGACGTGGCGGTCTCGTGTCCTAGGTCGGGCGTCGTGGAGGCTCCTCCGAAGCCGAGGTCGAGTCCGTCCTGCAAGACAGAGGCAGAGTCCGAGCCCTGGGTCGGGCGAGGCGGAGATCGTTCGGCAGAGGCTGAGGCGGAGTCCGAGCCCTGGGTCGGGCGAGGCGAAGGTCGCCGTCTTCCGGGGCCTTAGCCCGAGTCCGAGCCCTGGGTCGGGCGGAGCGGAGTTCGCCGTCTTCCGGGGCCTTAGCCCGAGTCCGAGCCCTGGGTCGGGCGGAGCGGAGTTCGCCGTCTTCCGGGGCCTTAGCCCGAGTCCGAGCCCTGGGTCGGGCAGAGCCTCCTATGGCACCTCTGGCGAAGTCTGGTCGCCCGTCGGTCTTACCTTTTGCGTTAAACGCCCCGGTGACTGGGTCGGTTGGCGCGGTGATTTAGTCAGGGTTTCTTCTTATCGAAGGCGGGGCCTAGGGCGAGCCGGAGATGCGTCTGCCGTGAAAGAGGAGGCCTCAGGCGAGACGGAGTCATCTTAGGGTCGGCTGCCCTCGCCCGAGGCTAGGCTCGGGCGTGGCGTGGTCAAGTCACTCGTATGGACTGATCCCTGACTTAATAAAACCCATCAGGCCTCTGCAGCTTTATGCTGATGGGGGTTACCAGCTGAGAATTAGGCGTCTTGAGGGTACCCCTAATTATGGTCCCCGACAACATGGGTAGGTCAAAATCTTGTTTATCAATATGTTAGAATAGATGGATTATGTAACCTATTAGGAGTGCATGACCGAAATGGTCTAAGGCATCAATTTAGGCATAGTAAATCATGTTAGAAAGAATACCTGAGTGGGGGCCCAATTTACCTAATTGAATTAGGTAGGGTAAGATACTCAATTTGGATAAGATGAGATTGTCTAATTAGATTAGATTAGATCTGATTCAAATAGATTAGATTAGATCCAACTAGATTAGATTAGATGATTAGACCGAATTGTATTAGATTATAGATCTAAATTAGATTCGATGGGACCTAGATTAGATTGGTATGACTAGATTAGATTAGATAAGAGTTAAGTAATTTGGATTAGATCATGGTGGTTACTCTAGGATGAGATAAGCAAAGTGGTTAAGATAAGATAGAATCTTTTTAAGGTAAGATGGGTCTATAAGATAGATTTATTTGTTTTTTATATGGGGGATAATCTATCTTTCTAAATATATTTTTATGCCTATATGTATTTAGATGCAATTGTGGATATTACTCCACAACCCATCACAATCAATCAAAGAACCAAATCAGATAAGTATCATAAGGACAAGCATTCAAGCGTATAAACACCTACAAAAATAGTTTTGGTTTTATTCCTAAGATTTGGTTGTGGGGGATAGATATCCCTCGGGTCCACTAGAAGGCAAGAAGGCCTCGCGAAGGGCCCCAGGCCCATTATTTCGCAAGGCCATCCCTTCGTGGGCCAGGGGAGGAACTTTCGGCAGATCGGATCAACTCAAGCCCATGCGGTTCACTGAATTCAAGCGCTATCCGCAGCAGTGATCCGATTCTCCCGCACAACACCCTAAGACGTCGGAACTAATCGATGATAAATCAGTAGGATCATAGGAAGATAAGTTTAGTCAGTTCACTATTGCTTAGGCGCACGTTGTTATCATATCCGCATGTATCGCCCCACGGTCGAGTATATAAGGCATAGGGGGCACCCCATCAAAACCATCTTCATCTCATTCATCGGCCATCCACTTAGCTCTCTAGCATCCCTCGTACTAGAGAATTCCTCTGTAACCCACCCCATAAAAGATCCACACCAGGACGTAGGGTGTTACGCGTCTCAAAGCGGCCCAAACCTGTGCAAAATTGTCTACTATCTCTCGTGCATCTAGCATGAACCATTGAGCTACAGTCGGTTACACCGTCCTATTCCAAAAAGCACCTCGAGGGGTAACCCCAGGTGCGCGGTCGGACCCAAAACACCGACAGCTGGCGCGCCAGGTAGGGGGTGTGTCACTGATCCAAGCTAGCTCAATGGCCATCACTTTCCAGCACAAGATCATCCTCCGCCCTGGATCCGTGTTCTGCTTCGGAACCATTTCGTCCGTGGCAGACGAAAAAGGAACTCTACATCGCATCGTGGATCCACCGGAGAAGAAGCCTTTCTCAACAATCTCTGAGAAAGTCGGAGCAAAGCAGGAAAAAGCGCAATCTCCAGCGCTCCGAGTGAAGACTACCTCCTGCAAGCCGGGAGCTGAGGATCCGTCTACCCGGAGAACTCCGCTATCCACCTCTTCTATGGAAAAATGGACACGGATCATAAGGAAAAAGGAAGCAAACGAGGTAAAGGATCGTCAAGCTGCTCTTCTGGTATCTCCGCCCTCAAAGGAGAACAAGAAGAAGCTTGTCACTACGATGGTTCCATTCTACCTCGACGTCCTATTTATCGGGGGAAGAGTGGAATCAACCCCCATCTCCGACGATGAACCAACCGCGCCGGGAGAAGAACCTCTTCAGCGGGAATCTCGCCGATGGAGGAACCGACGCCGAAATATTCGGCGACATCACGAAGCCGGAGAGCAGGACCCAGCGTAGCCTGTATCACAAGATGAGATCTCGGAGATGGGAGAAACCCCAGAAGAACGGGTCTTTAGGGAAAGAAGGAATTCCCGACGACGTGATCGTCGGCAAGCTCAAGAGCAGTCCGAACAGGAGGCGAGACAACGTCGAGAGAACCCTCTTCTCGGACGAAACCTGAACCCCGACTTCGCCCGAGCCATGAACAAACTGAGTGAGGTCGGTGGAGTGTTGGCTCGGATAGCCGATGGCCTCCCCCGGACTCTAGATGCCGAGGGCTATCGGTAGCTGCTCACTTGGGCAGCTAATCATCTTCTACCTCTCGCCCATCCACCGAGCGATCTACGACACGCCATCAATAGTCGGCGGGACGCACAGAGCTCCATCAACGCTTCGCGCGAACGACGACACAAGAACGAGATTCGACGCCGAGAAGAGTATGACCGGGATCACGGTATCCCTGTGCGAAGTCAGGCCACCAGAGTTGAGTCGGCAATGGCTTCAACTAGCGGCATGACCCGGGGACGGTCGAGACACCACGTCAACAACTCCCCTCCCCGGGACCGACATCATCATCGTCGATAGGAGGACACGTGTGGAGTATCGGCGCTCACTCCACGTCTCAGGGCCATTCAATGGCCCCCTAACTTCAAAGTCTCCAACATCGACAAGTATGAGCCTAAGCAGGACCCGAGAGGTTGGTTGGCTGTATACACCACCGCTGCCTGAGCTGCCGGGGCAACTGAATATGTGATGACCGCGTACTTGCCCATCGTCCTCGGGCAGGATGCGCTGCAATGGCTATGACACCTACCTCGACACTGCATCGACGACTGGAGCAACTTCAGTCGACGTTTCATCGCCAACTTCCAATCTCTCTCCGACAAACCGGTGCAACCATGGGACCTCAAATCCATCAAGCGCCGAAGGGATGAGACTCTCCGATCGTACCTCAAAAGATTCTAGACCATGAGAAATCGAATCCCCGAGGTTGCAGAAGCAGCGGTAATCGAAGACTTCTACCAGGGATCTAATGACTTGGCCTTCGTTCGAGCCATACTGCAAAAGGCACCGACTACCTCCGAGCAGCTATTCCGGGAAGCGAACCTCTACATCACCACCAACGAACGAGCTCAGGACCTCATCGGAGGAGCAAAGCCTGCACCAACGGCACCACGACGCGACACGAACCAACAACCCGACAAGCGTTGGGGGAAGAGGCCTCGTGAAGAAGTTCACGCCGCCGGACCACCCGCTTCTCGCGCCCGAGGAGCACCTCGTGGAGGCGAACGTACATTGGACGGCATCCTCGACGCCCAGTGCCCGTACCACAAGGACATGCGCCACACCCTCCAAAACTGCAGAGACTTCAAGCACTCCATTGGGAACAGTCGACCCTTCCAACCTTTACCACCTCCCCTACCTCGAGGAGGACCCAGAGAACCTCGACTGCCTAAACAACAGGAAGGGAGAGGAGGCGGAGCATTCCCGCGCATCGACGGAGAAGTCAACGTCATCTTCGGTGGACATGGGTCACAAGAAAACAAGAGGCAACAGAAGCTCAACGACTGTCAGATGCTGGTAGCGGTCACAGGTCCTCCCGCCCCATATCGATGGTCTAAACACCCGATCACCTTCACTCGGGCGGATCAGTGGCTCAACTTCGATCACCCGGGCAAATACCCGCTCCTCATCGATTCGGTGATCCGAGAGAGCAGGGTAAAGAAGGTGTTAGTGGACGGGGGAAGCAGCATCAACGTTACCTTCCCTCGGACGCTTCAAGGCTTGGGGGTCACACTCAAAGAGCTCGACGAGTCAGACACTCCATTTTTCGGCATCGTGCCGACCGAAGGAGAATATCCACTCGGACACATCTACATGTCGGTCACCTTTGGAACTCCGGAAAACTACAGAACCGAGTTCCTGAGGTTCGAGGTGGTAAGCTTCGACTGCGGATGCAACGCCATTAACGGTAGGCCTGGATTGGCGAAGTTCATGGCCATTCCGCATTATACGTACATGATATTGAAGATGCCTGGACCACAAGGAATCATCACTGTGCGCACTGACTTCCAAGGCACCGCAGAGTGCTTCCGAGTGGCCATTCAGGCGACCCTCACCACCAAACCATCAACGACTTCTTCTGCGCAGGCGAACTCAAAGCCTGAGGAGGACCTCACAGTACCTACAAATGAAGCTCAAGCCGTGACCTCTATGCAGTCGATTGAGGAAACCAAGAGAATCAACCTCGGGTTCACTGATGAACGCAAGACTGCCATCATCAGCTCCAGCCTGGATGACAAATAGGAAAGCGCGCTCGTCCAGTTCCTGCAAGATAACCGAGACGTATTCGCATGGCAACCTATGGATATGTCGGGAGTCCCAAGGGAGCTGGCCAAGCACAAACTGAACGTCTATCCCTAAGCGAGGCTGATCCGACAAAAGTTACACCGTTTCACGCCCGACAAGAGAGAAGCCATCCGTGCTGTGCTAGCTCGCCTAGTCACAGCAGGATTCATTAGAGAAGTACTGCATCCTGAATGGTTAGCAAATCCTGTTCTTGTACTCAAAAAGAATAAAGTGGATTGGCACATGTGCATCGACTATACAGATCTCAATAAACAATGTCCGAAGGATCCCTTAGGACTTCCAAGGATAGACCAGGTGGTAGACTCGATCGCCAGGTGTTCTATGTTGTCCTTCTTGGATTGCTACTCCGGGTATCATCAGATCTGCCTGGCAAAAGAAGACGAGGAAAAAACTGCATTCATCACCCCATTTGGAGCTTTCTGCTATACCTCCATGCCGTTTGGCCTCAAAAACGCTGGAGCAACTTACCAAAGAGCCATTCAGACATGCTTAGCCGATCACTGGGGCAAGCATGTAGAAGCTTATGTGGATGACGTGGTGATCAAGACAGAAAACTTCATTAAAGATTTGCATTTGGTCTTCAATAGCCTGCGGCGATATCGGTGGAAGCTTAATCCGGAAAAATGTGTCTTTGGAGTACCAGCAGGAAAATTGCTCGGATTCATTGTCAGCCACCGAGGAATTGAAGCTAACCCAGAAAAATCGTGGCTATCATGAGGATGGAGGCACCACAGTCACAAAAGAAAGTGCAAAGACTTACTGGATGCATGGCAGCTCTAAGCAGGTTCATATCAAGGTTAGGAGAAAAAGGCCTACCGTTCTACAAGTTGCTCAAGAAGGTGGACAAGTTCCAGTGGACCTCAGAAGCTCAGGTATCCCTTGATGCACTAAATAAATTCCTGACAACACCGCTAGTATTAAAGCCGCCACGCCGAGCTACGCCAAGTCAACCGCCAGAAGATCTGTTGTTGTACATCTCTTGCACGACTCACGTGGTAAGCACCGCGTTGGTAGTCGAGCGAGCAGAGGAGGGACATGCATATCCAGTACATCATCCCATCTATTTCATCAGTGAAGTTCTGGGACCCTCAAAGAAGAAATATCCTCAAGTTCAAAAGCTATTGTATGCAGTACTTCTAACTGCACGCAAGCTCCGTCACTACTTTGACGACCACAAAGTCATAGTAGTCACTAGATTTCCAATAGGGGATATTCTCCACAACGAAGCCATCGGAAGAATAGCCAAGTGGGCATGCGAGCTGGGAGCTCACGACATCGAGTTTCGACCTCACACTGCAATAAAGACTCAAGCACTAGTCGACTTCGTATCAGAGTGGAGTGAGCAACAAGTGCCAGATAACTTGGAGACTGTAGAAGTATGGCAGATGTATTTCGATGGCTCGTTGAAGCTGCAGGGGGCAGGCGCAGGGATCCTCTTCATTGCACCTAGAGGTGAACAACTCAAATATGCTCTTCAGTTGTTATTCTCAGCATCCAACAATGTAGCAGAATATGAAGCTTTGATTCACGGACTAAACATTGCCGTATCTCTAGGCATTAAGAGACTGATGGTATACGGAGATTCACTGGTGGTCATAAGTTAGATAAATAAAGAATGAGATTGCTCGAATGACTCTATGGGCAAGTACTGCACAGCCGTCCGAAAGCTGGAAGACAAATTTGAAGGGCTGGAATTTCATCATGTGGAGAGAGATCGTAACGCGGCAGTAGACGCATTGTCAAAACTAGGATCCAGTCGGACCCAGGTCCCACCTGAGATTTTCGTCCAAGAGGTACCACACCCAAGTATTTCCTCAGATCGGGCAGAAGAGTGTAATGTTTTAAGCCAGCTACAGTCAGACTCTAATGACTAGAGGGAGCCTATTAATAAATATATAAAGAATGAGGAGGAGCCGGATGATAAAGCTACAGCAGAACGTGTTGCAAGATAGTCAGCACACTACACCCTCATTGGGGATACACTGTATAGAAGAGGTGCATCGTGAGTCCTCATGAAGTGCATTCCTTCGGCTACTGGGAAAAAACTATTAGATGAGGTCCATGCCGCACAGTGTGGAATACATGCAGTGTCCAGAACACTGGTTGGGAAGGTCTTCAGATCTGGTTTCTACTGGCCGACCGCAAAGCACGATGCAACCGAGTTAGTCCAGAGGTGTGAAGCCTGCCAATACTTATCAAAGCAGCAGCATTTACCAGCACAGCAACTGCAAACCATACCCGTAACATGGCCATTTGCGTGTTGGGGACTGGACATGATTGGACCCTTCAAGAAAGCTCAGGGAGGATATACTCACTTGTTGGTTGCCATTGACAAATTCACTAAATGGATAGAGTACAAACCCATCGCTTCTCTAACTTCAGCTAAAGCAGTGGAATTCATACAAGATATAATATTCAGGTTCGGGATACCAAATAACATTATAACTGACTTGGGATCCAATTTCACTAGCTCAGAATTCTTTGATTTCTGCGAACAAAGAAGCATCTAGATCAAATATGCGTCAGTAGCACACCTAAGAGCCACCGGTCAGGTAGAAAGGGCTAATGGAATGATATTGGAAGCACTCAGGAAGAAAGTCTTCGACAAGAATGAAAAGTTCGCAGGAAAATGGATCAGAGAGTTGTCGTATGTGGTTTAGAGCCTAAGAACTCAACCTAGCCGAGACTTGCATGGAAACACTCCTTTCTTTATGGTCTATGGTTCAGAAGCAGTGCTACCTGCCGACCTCAGGTTTGGAGCACCAAGATTGGTCTTCGAAAATATAGCCGAGACAGAGGCTACCAGGTTGGAGGATATTGATGTACTGGAAGAAGAGCGATTGAATACAGTAATTCAGTCAGCCAGGTACCAGCAAACCCTGAGGCGCTATCATGATAAGGCTATTCGGCATCAATCTTTCATAGTGGGAGACTTGGTCCTTCGCCGAATTCTAACACGGGAAGGACGACACAAATTGTCACCATTATGGGAAGGGTCATTTGTAGTAGCAGAAGTCACCCGGCCAGGATCATACCGGCTTACTCAAATGGATGGCACGGAAATAGGGAATTCATGGAATATAGAGCACCTTAGGAAGTTTTACCCCTAGCTAGATTTCAAAAGCTATCAGGGCAGCACTGTATTCTATAATCAGAAAATACATCATCAATAAAAAGTCTTCATTCTCAAAGGCACTCGAACTACTTGCTATCAATCTGCATGCCCACTTAACTAAGAATGACCACTATACCCTACTAATGGAGCAATCGGCTTAAGTCGGCAGTGACTTAAGACGGTGCAACATGCTCACGCTTACTTAACTTAGGTTGACCACTATACCCTACTAACGGAGCAATCGGCTTAAGTCGGCAGTGACTTAAGACGGTGCAACATGCTCACGCTTACTCAAATTAGGGTGACCACTATACCCTACTAACGGAGCAATCGGCTTAAGTCGGCAGTGATTTAAGACGATGCAACATGCTCACGCTTACTTAACTTAGGGTGACCACTATACCCTACTAACGGAGCAATCGGCTTAAGTCGGTAGTGACTTAAGACGGTGCAACATGCTCACGCTTACTTAACTTAGGGTGACCACTATACCCTACTAACGGAGCAATAGGCTTAAGTCAGCAATAACTTAAGGCGGTGCAACATGCTCATGTCCACTTGACTTAGTATAAACATGCTTACGATCACTCATCTTAGGGTGATCTCTCTACCACACAAAACAAGGAGAAATTTCGAAACCAGCACACTACATTTATTTCTGCAACCATGACAACTGTTGAATTCAAACAACAGAAAAACAAAAGTAGCATCCAGTACCAAGAACACGTTTTAAACAAAGTATTCAGGCACATTGATCACATATACATCATGAATGTATTCAGTATCTCTACTTGGCAATATTTTTCTCAGGAGCAACCGATGAAGAAGGGCGACTCGAGGAGTCAGGAGGAGCTTTGACATCGGCAACTATATCATCAGGAACAACCACGCCTGGCCTCCTCATCAAGATCCGCCCCACACAAATGGCTTTGTCCATGGCCTTGTCGCGCTGGGCCTTCAGAATGACGGAATTATCTTCTGCAGCTTTGGTAGCCAGTCGAGCGGCCTCTAGCTCCTGGGCGACTGATTTCTTGGAGGCACACAGATCCTTGATGATGGAATCTTTGCTCGACACCAACTGCCTAAGACGCAGGACCTCATCCTGAGAAGCTTGCAGTTCATGACGATGGTGATCCAAATCTACCATGGTAAAACGATGGCTCCTCTCCATGATAGTCAGAGAATTGCTGGCATCACGATACAACCTATCAAGATTATTGCGAGAAGCCGCAAGTACACATTTTTCCTCCTACAAACAAGAATCAGCTCTCAAACATCCAGTAAGCAGAAAAAACACAGCAGAAAAAGTCAAGTAAGCTTACCTCGTTAGCCGCCCTTTCAGAGTCAAGCTGAGCACTAAGAGAGGAATTCAATGAATGGGTGTCATCTAAGGAAGCAGAAACCTGAGCCAGATCGATCTGACCTTGGGAATACTTTTCTTCGAGTTCAGAGTACCGCCAGGCCATATCTAATGAAAAACGGTTGAAGAAGGGCACACAGTTTAAAACAGACTAATCAAGTAGCCAAGGAAGAAAACAAAGACACTAACCAGCATTTGCCATTTTCAAATCAGATATATGTTTCTAAAGCAGCAACAGATTCCATTGCGTCAGGGACAGAGCTTCTTTCGGGACAGAGGCACCTTGTGATCTCAATTGACCAGCCATCCCGTCAACCAAAGCCTGATATTACAAACAAATGAGTTAAAGACAGTAATTTGCCAGGAGTATCGCCAGAACAGGAAAAGCCAGGTTACCTGAAGATTAGAGAAGAACGATGGAAATCCCAAGTCACGAGAAGCTAGATGATGGCTCGATGAAGGAACATCACTAGGGATCAATTCGATGCCACTAACAGGCATCAGAACTCCAGCATCCAGTGCACTGACCTCTAAGGCCACTCCTTCACTTGAAGCAAGCACTGCTAGTACACCTCCAGAATGTGGTGGAGAAGATCCAGCGTGGACATCCATGGAGGTATGAGAAGAGGAGCCTGCTCGGACATCCTTGGGGGCTGGGTTGCAGCCTGTACTGCCCATCAGAGCCGGATCACCACCGGCAACACCCTCGGGGGCTGGGTCGCAGCTTGCGCTACCCACCTGAGCTGGATCATTACCAGCAACACCCTCGGGGGCTGGGCAACCGCTGGCACCATCCTTGAGAACTGGATTCTCTACAACAGCCACCTCTAAGGCTGAAGGACTCTCAGCCATCTCCATGGGAATTGAACAACCTTAACTAACCCCTTGGCTCTGAAGACCGCCCTCCAAGGTCGACGATGCACGAGACGCTGCCCGAGATACCTCTAATCCCACATCTGGAATGTCAGAGCAGATGTCCATCATATCACCATCAATGGGCTCGGATAGCAGATCTTCAGGAACAACATCCTCGAGAGCCTGATCAAAATTTGCTATGGACAATTCTTGCAAACCAACAAGAGCAAATAGAGCTGGAGAAGGAATATCGCTACTCCCCCCACTGACTCTGTAACGTCGACTGTTCTTCCGAATCAATGAGACTTCTTCTTCTTCGTGCTCGTCAACAATATGGACCATAAACGACGTAGAGTCACACCCATTGGGATCAGCTCTGGCGGAGTCACACCCATTGGGATCAGCTCTGGCGGGGTCACACCCATTGGGTTCAGCATCATCAGGGTCACATCCATTGGGTTCAACTCTAGCAGGGTCACACCCATTGGGATCAACTCTGGCGCCATTGGGTTCAGCTCCAGTAAAGAGTTCCACCGATACTCCTTCAGCGGCAGGAGCAGAAGGGTTAGCACCCTGGTCCAAACACGACACTTGTCAAAGCCGTCTCTTTTTCTTTTTCTTCCCCTCGGCAGGCGCAGTTGGACGACTGACCTGGCGGAGACGTTTCGGATGAGTACCCTCAGGCCTTCGAGTATACACGATTTTTTCAGGCTCTGGGATAGTTGCAACAGCCATTGGCTCAGGAGGGGCCAAGTTAGAAGAATCTCTAGCCAACATGTCTAGCATAGCACTTATCTCTGCATCACCCGGATTCATAGGCATCTCAAAGTGAACTTGCCTATCATCATTGGGAAGATCACCAAGTGAAGCAACCAGAACCTCAACTTCTTCGAGAGAGGGTCGCACTCTAAGACCCAAACCACTGTCACTATCAGGAGGATTGGACACAAAATCAAAAAAAGACTTGAAAGATGGCAGATTCTAGGCAGAATATGCAACAGGAGCACCAATATTTGATACTTTGCTCCTAAGAATCATTTCCAGTTGGCTCACCAAATCCACAGCAGGAATCCTCTTGTTGGTAACCCGGGTTGAGTCAGCGACACCACTGTATAAGTAAGCCGGGTATGCTTTGTCCTTCAGAGGCTGAATATTCTTAAACACAAAGTCTGCAACCACAGCTTCAGCAGTCAGACCTCTCTCCTTCAGCAAACAAATTTCAGCAAGCAGAGCCTTGGCCTCTGTTACCTCCAGGGCTGTAGGAGACTCAATCCAACTCAGAGTGCGCACATCCGGTTGTCTCCCTGACCGAGGGGGGAGGGAGTTACCATGGTTTTCCATTATGAACCACTCTAAGCGCCATCCTTTAATACTGTCCTTAAGTGGGATATCGAGGTACTCCGTTTTCCTCCCACGGCGCATCTCCAAGCTCGCACCGCTCACAAGCTGATGCTACCGCCCAGCCATCCTAGGGCGACAATGATACAAGTATTTCCACAAACCGAAGTGAGGAAGAATTCCAAGGTAGGCCTCACACAAGTGAACAAAGATAGAAATTTGCAGAATAGAGTTGGGATTCAGGTGAGTCAGATTCAGATGGTAAAAGTCAAGGAGACCGCGAAAGAAGGGAGAAATGGGAAGGGCAAGACCACGAATAAGAAAATGAACGTAAACAACGGACTCGTGGGTATCCTCTGTCGGGATAGTAACCCCACGATAAATCTGCCAAGAACAAAGCTCCTTGGGAGGAAGAATTTCGACATCGACAAGGTGGAGAAGATCCGACTCGGAAACAACAGACATATGATTACCTGCGAAAGGCAATTGGCTGTTGGGATCGATAGGAGGAATGCCCGCAGCAGCTGAATTCTGGTTCTTCTGCTTGGGCGCCTGTCGGTGTTTTTGGGTCCGACCGCGCACCCGGGGTTACCCCTCAAGGTGCTTTTAGGAGTAGGACGGTGTTACTGACTGTAGCTCGATGGTTCGTGCTGGACGCACGAGAAATAGTGGACAATGATGTACAGGTTCGAGCCACTTTGAGATGCGTAATGCCCTACGTCCTGGTGAGAGTGCTTTATGCGGTGGGTTACAAGGGAGTTCTCTAGTGCTGGAAAACATAGAGAACTAGGTGGATGGTTGAGTAATGAGCAATCGATCTGAAGGGGTGCCCCCTAGGCCTTATATACTCGACCGTGGGGCGTTACATGCAAATATGATTACAACGTATGCCTAAGAAATAGTGAACCAACTGAGTCTATCATCCTATAATTCAGCTGACCCATCCTCGCTTGGTTCCGTCGTACGAGGCTCCTGCGCGGGAAGGTCGGGTCACTGTTGTGATTACTGCTCGAATTCGTTGGGCCGTCTGGGCTTGCGCCAATCCGGCCTTGTGTCAATCCGCTTCACTGGTCGTTCCTCCCCAGGCCCACGAGGGGATGACCTTATGAATTATGGGGCCCTTGGGCCTTTCATGAGGTCTTTTATCCTTCTGGTGGACCCGGGGGATATCTGTCTCCCACAAGCCCCCGATCTTTGGGTTGATTTTGAGGTAAACGACCCAAAGATCCTAGGTCCAGCTTGTAGTCCTTGATTTTAACAAGGAATGCTTTGGAAATAAGCCTGCTAGACCACTGCTTCTGAACTCTGAGTGATCTGGTAAAAACATTTTTTTACTGTCTTCTTCTGATATTATTCCTCGAGTTTTGGTGTTCCGTCTCAGGTTTATGCTTTGGAGGTCAGCATTTTGTACTGTAGAACTTCGAACTTCATTGGGTGCACCGAAGGTGCACCCAATGGGTGTAGCCCCCGAGCTTCGAGTGGATTTTCGCAGACAATCCACTCGAAGGTCTTCATTTCAAGTATTATCAGAAATCACTTTTATCTTCCACTTGTGCTTTTTCAGAGGTCAGCCTTGTCTTAATTTTGCCTTATGCTTTAGAGGTCAGCATTTTGCTTCTTCGGGGATGATGATTTCTTGGGTGCACCGAAGGTGCACCCAATGGGTGTAGCCCCCGAGCTTCGAGTGGATTTTTAAAAATAATCCACTCGAAGGTCTTCATTTCATGCCTTTTTCCGGGAATCATCCTTTCCTTTTGTCGAATGCCTTTAGAGATTAGCATGTTATTAACACTATGCTTTAGAGGTCAGCATACGTTCTTGTCTTTGAGGCCGAGTATGTGATCTGCCCATATTTTGTTGGGTCTTGCAATTTATTTGATCTGCTACTGATTGGACGTTCGATAGATGGCCTCTGACTAGTCTTCATGTCACTTCACGCTTTATGCTTCTGTCGATTAGACTTGTACCTCATCGGCTATATTTGGCTTTCCTTTGATCCTTGCTGATATCTTTCTTCTGTCTTGAAGTATTCATTGCATATACTGTTCGGATGTGACAGTTTTGAAAATATACTGATAATTCCTGGGCGTCCCCCCAATGGGTGTAGGCAAGGGACGGCTTGGTACGCTGAGAATTTAGCAAACTGCTGTCTGAGTAGTAACTTGATGTGACCGCGGGTGTAATCATATCGCCCGCACAGTTGACTGGAGTCCCAATGGGTGTCGTGTTACATGAAACGGCGTCAGCCGCCTGATGTGTCTCCAGACGATTTGAATTGCATATTGAATTTTTGCGACTGTTCAGTGGCCGTGGTAGGAGGTGAGCGGTTGCCTTCTTCTTCTATAAATAGTGTTCTTGCTTCTCCGGCATTTTCACATCTCTTACTGCTGCTTGCTGTTCGCTCTCTTCTCTTTCCTTTTTCCTCCACCATGGGCAAGAGCAAGAAAGGTGGTAGTTCTTCGCATCACTCCGGCGACAAGCGCAAGCGCGAGCCGACTTCTCCTTCAGAGGACTTCGGCGACTCGGAGTACTCGGAGGAGGAGTTCTCCTCCGAGTCCGAGGGCTCTCCGGCTCCTGCCTCTCTCCCAGCGTCGTCTGATGATTTAGACGACTCCTAGGGGATCGCCGTGGAGGTATGGACTTACATCCGGGCCGTCGAGCGCGCCGGGCTCGAGGGCTCGGATAAGTCGGAGTACTCCTCGGACGAGGAGAACTCCTCCGACTCGTCCGAGGAGGGCAGCGGCGGCGACGGCGGTGACGGCGACGACGACGGAGGCGACGGTGACGGCAGCGGCAACAGCGGCAAGGGCGGTGACGGCAGCGGCAAGGGTGGCAGCGGCGACGGCGGCGACGACAACAAGGGCAGCAACAAGGCCAGTGGCTAGACGCCACTGGTTTTAGATGTTAGTGTAGATTAGTAGTAGAAATAGTATTAGCGAAATAATGTAGTAGTAGCTAGTAGTATAGTTAGTGAAATGTAATGCAGTAGTAGCTAGTAGTATAGTTAGTGAAATGTAATGTAGTAGTAGGGAAGGCATCAGCTCATAATGAGTTGATTTGTAAGTTCAGTAATGCTTCCCTTATGAAGAATGATTTCGCCCCACTTCTGTGTGCATTACTTTGCCTTCTGACCAGTCGTCGATCGTTTTAATATTTACCGCCAATGATGTTTTCTGTCTGCAACGCTTGAGTAGCAACTTGGAGTCATCGGGTCACGCTTCAGATTGCTTTATTTGCGACGTCAGTGCTTTGGTGGTAGCGGCCGAGTTATTATTGGCGATGTTGGCGCTTTTTGAAGTAATGGCTGAGTGATAGCGGGCCACGTCGGTGTTTTAGAAGTAACGACCGAGCGGTTACTGGTGATGTCGGTGTTTTAGAGGTAACAGCCGAATCCTTTGGAGTCACGTCACCGCTTTAGGAATAACAACCGAGTGATTGATGGCGACGTCGGCGTTTTAGAGGTAGCAGCCGAGTGATCGATGGCGACGTCGGCGTTTTAGAGGTAACAGCCGAGTGATAACGGGTCACGCCGGCTGCTTTGGAAACAATGGCCGGGTGAGGTCTGGTAACGTCAGCGTTTTTAGAAATAACCGCTGAGTTAAAATGGGCCGCGTCGGCCACTTTGGAAATAACGGTCGAGTGATGATGTGGCACGCCCGCGTTTTAGAAATAACGGCCGGGTGATGACATGGCGTGCCAACATTTTGGAAGTGGCGCCTGGCCCGAGAAAACCCCATATGTACTGCACTGTCGCACGCCTCCGCATTCCGTGCCCTAGTTTTTGCTTTTCCGCATCCAGGCCTTCTATGCTTTCCTGCAATATTGCTTCCGCTCTGCTCGTCAGCAAGGTTGAGATGGCGCCCAAGTGGGAAGCTTCGAGTTCGTCCGTCGCAGTCATTCCCCCCATCGATCCCAACAGTCAGTTGCCCTTCGTAGGTAACCATATATCTGTTGTCTCTGAATCCGACCTTCTTCATCTCGTATCCATCGGAGTTCTTCCTCCGAAGGAGCTCTGTTCCTGGCGGATCTACCGTGGGTCATTGTTCCGACAGAAGACACCCACTAATCTGGCATTTACGTTCCTTTTCTTATCTGCGGTCTTGCTCTTCCCATTTCTCCTTTCTTCCGCGGTCTCCTTGATTTCTATCACTTGAATCTGACCCATCTGAATCCCAATTCCATTCTGCAAGTCTCTGTTTTTGTTCATTTATGTGAAGCCTTCCTTGGTGTTTTGCCTCACTTTGGCCTTTGGAAGTATTTGTACCACTGTCGGCCTGGGATGGTCGGAGGGTAGCACCAGCTGGTGGGGGGCGCGAGCTTGGAGATGTGCGGTGGGAGAAAGACTGACTACCTCGACATCCCACTCAAGGACAACATCAAGGGATGGCGCCTAGAATGGTTCATCATGGAGAATCATGGGAATTCTCTCCCCCCACGGTCAGGGAGACAGCCAGATGTTCGCACTTCGAGCTAGACCGAATCCCCCATGGACCAGGAGGTGGCTGAGGCAGGGGCTCTGCTTGCTGAAGTTGGATTGTTGAAAGAAAGGGGTCTGACTGCGGAAGCTGTGGTCGCTGACTTTATTTTCAAGAACATTTAGCCGCTAAAAGATAGAGCATATCCGGCCTATCTGTATCGAGGCCTCGCTGATTCAACTCGGGTAACCAACAGAAGAATTCCTGTTGTGGACTTAGTGAGTCGGCTCGAGATGATACTCAGAGGTAAGGTGTCGAACATCAGCGCTCCTGTCGCATATTCGGCCTGGAATCTGCCTCCTTCCAAGGCCTTTACTAGTTTTGTGTCAAATCCTCCTGCTGGTGATAGCAGTTTGGGCCTTAGAGTGCGACCCTCTCCCGAAGAAGTTAGTGCTTTGGTTGCCTCACTTGAAGAAATTCCTGACGACGAGAGGCAAGTTCATTTTGAGGTGCCTTTGAATCCGAGTGATGCAGAGATAAGTGCCATGCTGGATATGTTAGCTGAAGATTCTTCTGATGCAGTCCCTACTGAAACACTAGTGGTAGCGCCCATCCCAGAGGCTAGCAAAGCTTTGGATATTCAGAAGTCTGACAGTGTTCGCCTGAAGCGTTCTCGCCGAGCCAATCAGCCTACTTCTCCTGCTGAGGGGAAGAAAAAGAAGAAGAGACGTCTTCGTCGAGTGTCTAGCTTGGATCAGGATGCTGGTCCTTCTGTTCCTGCTGCTGAGGAAGTGCCGGTGCCTGCATTTGCTAAAGCTGACCCCAATGGGTGTGACCCGACTGCTGTGGAACCCAATGGGTGTACTGTCCGTGTTGTTGATAAAGATGAGGAAGTGGAGGATGAAATCCCTCTAATTCGGAAGAACAGCCGACGCTACATTGCCAGCGGGGAAAGTAGTGGTGTTCCTTCTCCAGCCCTGTCTGCTCTCGTTGGTCTGCAAGAATTGTCTCTGGCAACCTTTGGTCAGACTCTTGAGGACATGGTTCCAGAAGGTCTGTTGTCAGAGCCGGCAGATGGTGGCATAATGGATGCTTGTGCTAACATGCCTGATGCTGGGTTGGGGTTATCCCGAGCAGCGTCCCATACCTCATCGACCTTGGAGCGCAGTCTTAAGGGTCAGGAGACTGATCTAGATTGTACTGCTCCCATGGAAGTGGTTGAAGGCCCTTCAGCCTTAGAGGTGGCTGTTACGGAAGGCTCGGCCCTCAAGGATGGCGCTAGCGCTTACCTAGCCCCAGAGGGTGTTACCGGAGATGATCCGGCTCGGATGGGTAGCGCGAGCTACGACCCAGCCCCCGAGGGTGTCCGGGTTGGTTCTCCCTCTCACACTTCCATGGATGTTCATGTAGGATCTTCTCCTCCGCACTCTGATTGTATGACAGCAGCACGAGTTTCAGGTCAGGAAGTCGCTTTAGAGGCCAGCGCACCTGATGACAGAGTTCTGACTTCTGCTGATGACACTGACTTGGTTCCCAATGATGCATTGCGGGTTGTTCCAATTGGTGACCCTTCAACGAGCCGTCAGTTGATTTCCCACGACTTGGGAGTTCCCTCGTTCTTCTCCAACCTCCAGGTAATTTGGTTTCTTCTGGTCTGACTTTTATTCCAGGTAGACTGCTGTTATTATACTCATCTGTTCTTAATGTTAGGCATTAGTGGACGAGATGGCTGGCCAGCTGAAATTGCATGGTGCCTCTGTCCCAGAAGGAGCTTTGAAGCGTCCCGATCCTTTGGGACTCAAATGTGATATAATTACTAGTCCCAGGAGGCTAGTAAACACATTCCTTACTTCAAATAGTATAGAGTTTAAATAAAGGTTATTACAATACCGGGGTTGTTGGGGACCTGTTCTCAAATGCTATGAATCAAGAACAAGGCAACACAAAAGATGATAAATATCAAATGCCCTTCGTCCGCTGAAGCATTATCTCCTCAAGGGTTTAATGAACTTCGGACGAAGGCCATAAACATAATATTACGAAGGTAACAAAGATAATATAAAGTGATGTAAAATGTAGAACATTAAAGATAAATATGTTGGAGATAAATGGCATCATTCATATATTTTATTATTTGAATCTAAAATGTTTGAATACGATGTTTAAGGTATGTTTATACCTTTGCCTTGACAAGTAATAATTCCCGAGTGATGCACTTGCAATTACAGGAATGTGTGAACAGTAAAGGAATACTGTTCACTATTTATAGGCACAGGACACAGCCTGTGAGGAATTACAATCATGCCCTTCATAAAAGTTTACAACAATGACTTAGACCCCTACAGGCTAAAAGGTCATTCTATCTTTAAGTCGGTTCGACCCTTCATCTTCAGTTATGTTATAATCCCGAAGCTTCATGAATGATACCTTCGTCATCACGTACGAGCAGCTTCAGCCGCAGCTGTTTCTTTCTGCAGGACCTTCGGCGATGAAGCATGGTCCCAACAGTAGCCCCTTCACGGTGCTAGATCGTTTTTCGTAACGAGCTTGATCCATGAAAAAAGTCTCTTAGGCTTCAGGAAGCCGAAGGTCCGAAAAACACCTTCCCTGAGCTCGTTGTCGAGAAACGATACAGTTTCCGAGCGCGTAGCGATTCCACCATGCAGGTTCACTATTCTGGTTTTTGCGGCCCACCGTTCAGCGGGTGCGAGCAACTGTTTGCTTGGTGTAAAAATCCTGATGATTCACCTTCTTTCCTGCAACACTATATAAACAGGCGGGTAGGTGTGAAGTTACCACAGCATTCATTGCTATTGCACTGTTTTGCTGCCAAAATTTTTAACCATAGCCGAAGCTTGACTTTCGCATTCGAACAAAGCTCTAGTTTAGCGTCTGCTTCGTCAGAAGAAGGGCTTCGGGAGAAAGGTTATTAATTTCCGAGCAATTTTCAAGATATTCAAAATCAAATGGCCAGAGTGCGCTCTACTGCTAGGGCTGAGCGCGAAGGAGACGAAGCCGAAGCTGCGGAAACTGTCCCTATTTCGGAAGCAATGAGGCGATGTGGGTTGGTGACATCGAAGAACACCCCTGCTGCCAAAGCAGAACAAGTAGATATTGAAGAGACTGATTCTGAAGATGATCATAATATCGCAATACCAAGCAAGCCTAGCCACCTGGACTTCGGAAAGTCAACCATCTCCAAGGCTGATTTTCCGAAGATGGTAAAGTCGGGCTACTTTAGCGAAGATGAGAAAAAGATGATTCGCTTCGGTGGAGAAGAAACTACTCCGAAGCCACAGAAAGATGAAATAGTGATTTTCAAGAGTTTCCTCAAAGCTGGTTTGAGATTTCCTTTAAATAGGATGATTGCCGATGTGCTAAAGAAGTTTGGTATCTATTTTCATCAACTAACTCCTAATGCTATTGTTAGGCTTAGTGTTTATATTTGGCTCTCCGAAGCCAGGGGGTGGAGCCATTTGCCGAAGGTTTCTGTCGGGTACACGAGCTACATTATCAAACTAAGGCCAGAAAGGATGGGTTACATGAAAATTTTGGTTATTATAATTTTGCCTATCGGAAGACTACAAAATTTCCTGTGATCAGCTACCGAAGCAAGTGGCCGGCAGGCTGGAAATCGAAATGGTTCTACGTCAAAGTTGACGATGACAAGGAGAAGCTAGTACAGAGTCTGTTTGAACTGATCTTCGGAGAGACCAGACCCCACTGCAATATGACACCAGAAGGTCCAACTCAAATCACGTTGGCTGAATTCAGGACTATTGCTGAGCACATTGGCACTAGAGATCTTGTGCAAGAATTTCTGTCGTTCAAAATATTTCCAACTATGAAGGAATGGGCTATGCCGAAGCCCGAAAAAGATAAGAAAGAGGGGGAACTTGTCCGCCTGCCCTACCACTACAAGTTCAAGAAATATTTTAAAGAACCCTGCCAAGAATGGCTCGAAACAATCGAAGTAATGAGTACTGAAATTCTTGGGAATTATTCTAAAAAAGAAGATCAATTGATGACAGCAGCCTTCGCACCCGGCTGAAACGAAGGCTAAACAGAGTGCTTGATGCTATAGGTTTTGAATACCCTGACTACGAGCGGCTAGACAAGGGTGCCGAAGGGTAGAAAAGAAAACGAGTGGCTAGCACTTTAATTAAAGACGACGAAGATCAACCAAAAAAGAAGAAAGAAAAGCTTGAACCGAAAGTAGTTGCTCCAAGAAAGAGAAAAGCTGTATCTCTGAAGCCCGCGTCTCCAGAACCAGAGAGATTGGTCCGAGATGAGGAAGTGTCTGTGACACCTTCTGCTGCCGAAGTAGAAGAAATTTGAAGGTAATGACTGAATCTTTGCCTGTCAAGCTAAGTCCGCTGGCACCGGAACTAACAAAGTTTTTTCAGAAGGACGAAAAAACTTCGGCAGCAGAAAGTTCTGCGAAGCCGAAAAAACAGAGAATCATTCAAGTAACAGATGTGATCCATCAGACGCCGCCACCGACGACGGTGTCAAAAATTGTCTTTGCCAAGACTGCCGAAGCCAAAGACGCCGCAGCCGAAGCTACCGGAGTGGAGACCACTGAAGCTGAAACCGGCGAAGCCGAAGCTACCGGGGCCGAAGCCGGGACCACCGAAGAGTCGAACCTGGAAACCACACTTGAGGTTATTGACAATATACTCCTGAAAATGGCTGAAGAAGAAGCTGTTATGGCTGCGGTGAACAAGACAACTGAAAAGGGGAAAAAGCAGATTGATGAAATTTTGGAAGAAGGAGATTTTAACTTTCAAGATTTGCTTGGACAAGAGTTAACAGACGCCGAAAAAGAAGAGTTGAAAAAATGTGCCATATCTTGCGGATATAAACCAGGGGCTATGCTATTTGGTGGGGTCAACGAAGGGAAGCTAAGATGCCTTCGGAACCGCACCGAGGCCAAAATTGTTAGAACCCTCTCCAAAAGCATTGGCTTGCCGAAGGTAGAAGCAGACCTCTGCAGGTACCAGCGACATCATGTCGCTGGTAGCCTGCTCTACGCGAATTTTAAGGTAAAAATATTATTATTATTATTTTATTATTGTTATTTTTTATGTCTTTCTTTGACGAAGGTTGTTTTGGCAGAGTATATAGCAAAGTGCTGAAAATGCAACAAGATCTTGAAGTGGAGAAGAACAAAGCTATCATCAAAGATTTAGAAGAAAAAGTTGAAAACTACGAAGCTGTTCTGAAGAAGAAGGACTTCGCCATTCAAGATCTTGAAATTATGGCTAAAGAACACGAAGGTGCTTTAGAAAAGAAAGACTTTATTATTCAGTCTATGGAAGGCTCCTTGGCCGAAGTCCAAGCCGAAAATGACAGTTTAAAGAATGAATTACTCGAAAAGTTAGAAAAATATGAGCAAGAAAAGGAGAAGCTTGAAGCAAGTCTCAAGACTTAGGTCGAGAAAAATTCAAATTTGCAAAAATCATTGAAGGATCTCCAAGAGAAATGTCTAAATTTCGGCAGCCGATGCGTGCAGCGGCTGAAGGACGTATTTCACTCTATCGGAGCCAGCTCTGAAAAATTTTCACCTTCAGCTGAAAACCTGCCCAGCACCTTGGAACATATTGAAGGCGAGGTTGATGCTCTTGACGAAGTTATTGGTGGGCATGCCGATTTCTGCGCCCTGGTAGCTTCTCGAGGCACAGCTGCCGCTTTTCTGAAGGCCGGTTGTACTCATGGGAAAATTGTGAATAGGCCAAACTTTAGCTTGTCAGCAGCAGATTTGATTGATATCCCGAGCCTAGCCTGAAGCATCGGAAATAGATTTATGACCCAAATTTGGGTAAATGGCGGGCGAAGGATGGCTGGTGACGAAGCTCGAAGTCACCTTAAGCCGGTAAGAAACTTATATTTGTTACTTTTACCTTCTCCTTGAAATTTGCACCTTTCTTATTCTGCTCCTTAATATGTGCAGGATGACGAAGCTGAAGTATGATGAAGCTGAAGCTTGATAGTTGCTAAAATAGACTTTCCTACAAAAAATTCTGAAGGGATCTTTGTAATATCATTATGGAAAAAATTTATGTAAATTTGTACATACCTTGTAATATATTCTATCTCCTTTATCCGTGTACAATCTGCTTTGCTGTGGACGAAATTTCTCTTTTTGAGCCGAAGGAGAAAAACACCTTCCCTTCTTTTCGTACACAACGAAGCATGAAAACTTCCTCTTTCTACGAAGTTTTTCCTCATTGCCGAAGCATCTGTCTTTTTTATGTGGTATGATGATGATTCTATATGTCTAAATGGATGTTTATGAGTGCAAATGACATGATGTAATGTATCGTGCAGATGAATATCGGGACACATATTCAAAAACCATAATCATAGACCTTCATCCCCTTGGGAATGATTCAAATCTTTCTGCCGTTTAGTTTTTGGCTTTACCGTTTACTTTTCGGTGTATCAGCGTTGACTTTTCGCTGTAAGCCTCCCTTAGGAGCTTCTTCGCCTTTTACTTTCAGCGGAATCAGCGTTGACTTTTCGCTGTAAGCGTCCCTTAGGAGCTTCTTCGCCTTCTACTTTCGGCGGAATCAGCGTTGACTTTTCGCTGTAAGCTCTGCATTCCCTTAGGAACGACTTTTGAGCTTCTCCCTGTTTTCTTTTCTTTTTCCTTTGCATTTACATTTACATTGTTGGGGGATATCATTCTTATAGAATTGAAATAGGGAAAATTACATGTTGTGGCCCCATGAAAAACCTTTCTCCCCCTTTGGAAAGGAAAAGGGTGCCACAAAAAAAAAGAATAGAAAAAATTACATCAAGCTAAACATAATATCGCCGAAGCTCATCCGCATTCCACGATCTAGGGATGTCATTGCCGTCCATATCCTTTAATCTATAGGAACCGGGTCTTGACGAAGATACTACCAAAAAAGGGCCTTCCCACTTCAGCTGTAGTTTGCCTACTGTGTCTGGGTTGGCCACTCTTCGCAACACCAAATGTCCTGGCTTAATGTTCTTCAATCGAACCTTTCTATCACACCATTTTATTGTTTCGGCTTGGTATTTATTGATGTTTTCCACAGCCTGAAGCCTGATCCCCTCTATAGCATCTTTTTCCACAGAGCAGTCAGCTTCATCTTCGCCTTTTGCCGAAGCTATTGTTCTTATTGATCCTGCTTTGGCTTCTTCCGGGGTTATTGCTTCGTCACCAAACAATAGTTTGAATGGCGTAAAGCCTGTTGATCTTTTCGCTGTTGTGTTATGGCTCCACACCACTTTGATTAATTCTTCTGGCCACTTTCCCCTGGGCTGATTGAAGATTGACTTTATTATTCCTGTCATTATGATGCCATTAGCTCTTTCGACTAATCCATTTGATTCTGGATGTCGAACTGACGCAAAATGGATCTTCGTGCCAATTTGGTCACAAAACTCTTTAAAAGCTTCGGAGTCAAACTGCGTTCCATTGTCCACAGTGATGGCCTTCGGCACTCCGAAGCGACAAACAATGTTTTGCCAGAAAAACTTTTGGACAGTGACCGAAGTTATTGTGGCTAAAGGCTTTGCCTCAATCCATTTAGAAAAATATTCCACTGCCACTACAACATATCTTAAATTTCCTTGTGCTGGTGGTAGCGGACCTAACAAATCAAGGCCCCACCTTTGCAACGGCCAACTGGGTTGTATTAACTGAGTTAGAGACGAAGGTTGTTTTTTATCTCTTGCACATTTCTGACAACCTTCGCACTATTGCACTAGTTCCGCTGCATCCGAAGCTGCTTTTGGCCAATAAAATACTTGGCGAAAAACTTTTCCCAACAAAGGCCTAGATCCAATATGAGATCCACACAGGCCTGCATGTATTTCCTTCATCAATTCTATGCCTTCGGCTCTGGATAAACACTTGAGCAACGGGGAACAGACCCCACGCTTGTATAATTCCCCTTCTATAATGACATATGGTCGAGCTCTTGCTTCTATCCTCCTGTTATAAGCTTCGTCATCTGAAAGAAAATTACCCTGAAGGAAAGAAATGATTTCAGTTCTCCAATCTTCACTATAGACAGGGGTTATGTTGAGGACCGCTCTTTCAAGAAGCTCGACCGAAGGTGCTTTTATTGTTTCGAAAAATACTTCCGAAGGTAAAGGCAGCCCCTGTGCTGCTGACTTGGCTAATAGATCAGCATATTCATTTTCTCCACGAGGAATGTTTTTAACAGAGAATCCTTCAAAGGAAGCATCAATCCTTCGGACTGTATCTAAATATTTTTCAAGCTTCGGATCTCTTGCCTTATAGCTCTTGTCAATATGACCAGAAATAACTTGGGAATCAGTTTTAAGAATGGCCCTTCTGATTCCCATTGCCTTTAACTTTCGAAGACCCAAGAGCAGAGCTTCGTACTCAGCAATATTGTTTGTGCAACTGAAATCAAGTCTTGCCGCATAACAAGTTTTAACTTTGGAAGGTGAAACCAACACAGCAGCTGCTCCTGCTCCGAAGGTTCCCCAAGACCCATCGCAAAACACTGTCCATGCTCCGGCATCTTTATTCGTTTCTTCCTCCTGAGCCCCTGGCGTCCAGTCAGCAATGAAGTCTGCCAACGCTTGGGACTGAATCGAAGATCTATGCACATAATCAATACAAAATTCATTGAGCTCTGCAGCCCATTTTCCAATCCTTCCAGTAGCTTCTCGGTTTCTCATAATATCCTTCAACGGTTGTGAAGAAGGAACAATTATATTATAAGCTTGAAAATAATGCCGAAGCTTCCTGGAGGCCATCAAAACAGCATACAGTACCTTCTCCAATTTTGTATAATTTTTCTTTGACAAACTAAGAACTTCGGATACAAAGTATATTGGGGCCTGCCTTTTGACTTGGCCTTCAAGCTTCTCCTGAACAAGTGTTGCACTTACCGCTGAGTGCGAAGCTGCCACATATAATAACAAAGGAGCCCCTGGCGTTGGTGGAGTTAGTGTTGTTAGATCTATCAAATATTGCTTCAAGTCTTCGAAGGCTTTCTGCTGGACTGGTCCCCATTGAAAAACTTCGGCTGACTTCAGCACTTCGAAAAATGGTAAATTTCTCTCTGCTGATCTAGATATGAATCTGTTGAGAGATGCCAGTCTTCCTGTCAATCTTTGAGCCCCCTTCTTTGTACTTGGTGGTTCCATTCGAAGGATAGCTTCGATTTTGTTTGGGTTAGCCTCAATTCCTTTTGTTGAAACTAGACAACCAAGAAATTTCCCCTTCACTCCGAAGACACATTTTTCTGGATTCAGCTTTAAACCAGCCTGTCTAAAATTAGCGAAGGTCTCCTGCAGATCAGCAATGTGATTATCTTGCTTCGTGCTTTTCACAATGATATCATCAACATAAGTTAGCACATTCCTGCCTATCTGAGAATGGAGAACCTTCGCTGTCATTCTGTTGAAGCTTCCTCCAGCATTTTTAAGCCCTTCAGGCATCCGAAGGTAACAATATGTTCCACTAGGGGTTATGAAGCTGGTCTTCGGCTCATCCTCCTTCTTCATCCAGATTTGATGATAGCCTGAATAACAATCCAACAGACTCATGAGCTCTGATGAAGTTGCTGCATCAACTAAGGAATCTATCCTCGGCAATGGAAACTCGTCCTTCGGACAGGCCTTATTGAGATTAGTAAAGTCGATACACATCCTCCATTTACCATTGGCCTTCTTTACCATAACAGTGTTAGCCAGCCATTCTTGGTACTTTACCTCTCTGATAACTCCGGCACTGAGGAGTCTTTTCACTTCATTCCGAGCACCTTCAGCCTTGTCATCAGACATCTTCCAAAGCCTCTGCTTCCTGGGTCTGAATGATGGATCGACATTAAGCGAGTGTTCAATAACATCCCTATTAACTCCGCAAAGATCATTAGCTGACCAAGCAAAGACATCTTTGTTGTTGAACAGAAACCTTATCAAGGTTTTCTCCTGTTCTTCGGACAATTGAGATCCCAATAGTACCTTCTGCTCTGCTATATCCTCACATAAGAGCATGGGCTTCGGCTGATCAGCCGAAGCAGCTTTTCCCTTCTGAACTTGTACTGCTCACAAGCTTCAGCTCCATCTATGTTATGGATTGCTTTTGAATCTGTCCAATTTCCTTCGGCCCTTCTGGCAGCTTCCTGACTTCCATGAATAGCAATGGGCCCTTGGTCCGAAGGTATCTTCATGCAAAGGTAAGCTGGATGAAGAATTGCTTCGAAGGCATTGAGAGTACCATGACCAATGATAGCATTGTAAGGATACTCCATGTCAACAATGTCAAACACAATTTTCTCAGTCCTTGTGTTGTTGACAAATCCGAAGGTTACTGGCATGGTAATCTTCCCAAGTGCTACAATTTGTCGCCCTCCGAAGCCACAAAGAGGGTGCGTAGCATCATGGATCTTGTCTTCGAGCTCTTGCATTTGTCTGAAAGCCTTAGCAAATATGATATCTGCTGCACTGCCTGTATCAACCAAAACATTATGGACCAGAAATCCTTTGATCACACAAGAGATAACCATAGCATCGTTGTGTGGGTAGTCCTTGAGTTGAAGATCTTCTTGAGAGAAGGTAATTGGAATGTGAGACCATCTTGACTTGATGAAGGGTCCTTGCACCCTGACATGATGTACCCTTCTCTGTGCCTCCTTCTTCTGCTTCTTGTTAGCTGGCTCTGAGCATGAACCACCTGTTATGGGGAGTACTAGCTTCGGAGCCGAAGCAGCTCCAGCTTGATCATTGAACGAAGCCATTAGCTCAAGAAAAAGTGGAAGCGAGTTGACCGGAGGTGGGCGCCAATGTTGGGGACTTATTCTCAAATGCTATGAATCAAGAACAAGGCAACACAAAAGATGTTAAATATCAAATGCCCTTCGTCCGCTGAAGCATTATCTCCTCAAGGGTTTAATAAACTTCGGACGAAGGCCATAAACATAATATTACGAAGGTAACAAAGATAATATAAAGTGATGTAAAATGTAGAACATTAAAGATAAATATGCTGGAGATAAATGGCATCATTCATATATTTTATTATTTGAATCTAAAATGTTTGAATACGATGTTTAAGGTATGTTTATACCTTTGCCTTGACAAGTAATAATTCCCGAGTGATGCACTTGCAATTACAGGAATGCGTGAACAGTAAAGGAATATTGTTCACTATTTATAGGCACAGGACACAGCCTGTGAGGAATTACAATCATGCCCTTCATAAAAGTTTACAACAATGACTCAGACCCCTACAGGCTAAAAGGTCATTCTATCTTTAAGTCGGTTCGACCCTTCATCTTCGGATATGTTATAATCCCGAAGCTTCATGAATGATACCTTCGTCATCACGTACGAGCAGCTTCAGCCGCAGCTGTTTCTTTCTGCAGGACCTTCAGCGACGAAGCATGGTCCCAACAGGGGTACAAGCTCGAGAGAGCCAGAATATAAAGCGCAGTAGGAAAATATACTAGCCCAAGCCACAGGCAGAACTGGGTGCAGACACAGCCCTCTCAATCAAGCATAGCAGAAAAGAAGTCTTCGGCTGCTGAAAAACATGAATAAATCTGGGTGAATACACTAGGTATTCCGCAAGCCCACCCCGCTCCCGTAAAGAGAAAGAGACCTATATCATACATGCTTTATTTGGTGGAGTTGAAGTTGCTCTTCATTTTCTTAGATAAAGACAGTTGTGGTAAGGTTTTTCCCAAGGATTTAAAAGTGACAAAATACTCAACCGCCACTGAGCTTCCCGCCCCCGTGGCCTTGTTTTCTTTTTCCCTATGCACTTACACACGCATTTCCCTGTTTACGGAGGTTATGAAAACACTAATTGTCATACCACACCAAACTCATCCATACCAGTGGACACGGACTATTCGAATAGATTTCAACTCTGCGCAGAGGGGTACACTTTACCCACTAGTCCGGTTTCTGCGATCTCACCGTCGCGAGACCCGAATGCCAGAGCTCTTTCCTTCCTCGCACGTCCTAACCTTAACGGTTATATCGGAAGGAGTCAGGCCACCGCCATGCCCAAACCGGACAAAACATTCCCCCTCCTTATCCTCCCGGTGCTCCCCAGCCTTCATAACCCTGGGGTTGGACCGTACGAGTTTAGATTGAGTGACTGCCCACATAGTCTTGAGTGGTTGTACTATTAAAGAGTACAGGTAGTGAAGATGACAAACCGGTCCTTATATGAGGGGACAATCCTTCTGCTCACGCCTAAACCAGCTGAGCCTTCGCCTTAGGCCCTCCCCTAAACCAGGGAGTCCTTGATCATCCCACTCCCAAGGTGATGAGGGTGAGTACCCTTCATCGCACATCCCTTTAAAAGTACTCTATTTGAAGTAACATATTCCCCTTTCTCTCAACCCACATTTTGTATCCAAATATGTTAATGCAGGCTATCTCTTTACTCACAATGCAAATATCCCACAATGAAATCCTGGCCTAGGTAGTGGTAGAAAGAATAGGTATTTTATGCATCAAAGGAAGGATGGACTTGCCTTCGTTGAAGCTTTCCTGGCACAAAAGATCTACTTCCGGGAGATCGGGCTCCGGCCCTTCTTCCGGGGCTACGGGTTCCGGATCAACGGTCCCCGCTTCTTCTAGTAAAAGCAGTCAATAAAACAATACATCAACAGTGGTTTACCAATTGTAATGTGTCATTTTCTAACATTATTATTACATGTGACTTTAGGAATCATTTGATAATTTTTTATGCATAAAATATTGAGAAATACTAATTAAATGAGAAAAGGTTGGAAAAAGGAAAAAGAAAAGGGATTCCAGCACTGGTGGGCCGGGGGGGATTTTGGCCTAGCTAGGCGTAGCGCGAGCACGCGCGAGGGCGCCGGCCCAGCTGCGGCCCAAGGCGAGGCGGCGCGGGCGCGAGGGGAGAGGACGCCGTCACCGCGGGCCCACACGCCAGTGAGAGCGAAGAGGGGAAACGGTGCCACGGGTTGACAGCTCAGGCGAACCGGCCGTCCGCGGGGGAAGAAACCCGGTCGCCGGTGGGCTCGGCGGTGATTCACCACTGGTGGCCTGGTTCTTGGGCAATGGGTGTTGGCCTAAGCATGGGGAGGGTCTGGCGAACCTAGGGGCGGGCTTAATTTGGCTAGAGGGGTCCGGGAGGGGGCTGTCGGCGGGGAGGTGGCGGAGCTCCATGGCGGGAGTCGTCGGCGGTGAGCTCCGGGCGAGGGACTGGGGTGGGGGAGTAGCATTTCGAGTTCACGGCAACATGGTGGAGCTGGTAGGCCAACCTAATTGCTCGCTGGACTAACAAAGAGGAAGGGAGGAGGACGGCTTACTAGCGAGGAAGACGACGGTGGCGCTTTCGCGAATTGGGCTCAGGCGAGGGAGGGGAGTGGTGGCTGAGGCCGGTGCGGCGAAGGAGGAGCTCGGGGCGACCTTTTTATAGGCGCCCGAGGGAAGGGGAGCGGCGGAGCTCGGCGGGCGCCGGTGAGGTGCATAGTGCCGGCATTGATGCCGCACAGAGGCGACGACGAGACCTCACGGCGGGGGCGGTACCGGCGAGGACACGGTCAAGCGGCGTGGACGGGGCGGTGCCAAACTCTCCTGTGTGGCGAAGGGATGGGCGAGGGGACGGCGACGAGTCGTACGCGGGGAGGACGACGAAGCGGCTGACTGGTGGGGCCGGTCTGCCAGCGGGAGCGAGCGTGAGAGAGAGAGAGAGAGAGCGGCTGGCAGGTGGGGTTGGCTCGTCAGAGACAGAGAGGGAGCGTAGGAGCGAGCTGGCGCGCGCGCGAGGAGTAGGCCAGAATTAGGCCGAAAGGGGGAGGGGTCGCGGGCGCGAGGGGGGAGCTGGCCGTGGCATGGGCTGGATTCAGCCCAGCTAGAGAGTTTTTCTTTTCTTTTTTTTATAATTCCTATATCCATTCTTATGTCTTTTTCTTTTGGACAATTAATTTAATAAATAATCTAGGTGCTGGAAAATAAAACCTAAGTGAGGTGTTCATATTCAAACAAAATGTATGCATATGATGGGAAGAATCTAAGGGAAGTTTTGGGATAGATAATGAGAAGGGGGGTTAGATTAGGGTTTCAAACCTAGGTTAGAAATTTGGGATGTTACAAGCTTTGTCTCTGACGCATTGGAATCCGGTGCTGCTTCAGCGGCGTGTATCTGATTTGGAGATGGCAAATGCTGGTTAGTGCCCTTCATTTCTTCTTTGGCTATTTGACTAATCTGCTTTATAGTTGGACATCCTTGCTTGACTGTTTCCTGACAGATATGGCCGGGCAATATTCTGATCTTGAAGAAAAGTATTCCCAAGGTCAGGCTGAACTGGCCCGGCAATATTCGGATCTTGAAGAAAAGTATTCTCACGGTCAGGCTGAACTGGCTCGGGTTTCTGCTTCTTTGAATGATGCTAACACGCTGAACTCCACTCTCCATGCTCAGCTTGATTCTAAAAAGGTGGCCGCAGAATTGAACTTTCACTTGCCCTTATCTGCTATGTTTTTAGTACTTGCTTGACGTTGGAGAAACTGGCCCTTGTCTGCAGGAGGAGAAACATGCTCTTGCCACTTCTCGTGACAACCTGGACAAGTTATATCATGACGCCAGCAACTCGTTGACCGTCTTGGAGAGGAGCCATCGCTTCACCAAGGAAGACTTGGATAACCATCGTTACAAGTTGCAAGTGTCCCTGGATGATATGATTCGCCTCAGGCAATTAGTGTCGAGCAAGGATACTGTCATCAAGGATCTGCGTGCTTCCAAGAAGTCGGTCGCCCAGGAGCTAGAGGCCGCTCGGTTGGCTGTCAAGGCCGCTAAAGACACTTCTGCTACTCTGAGGGCTCAGCGCGACAGAGCTATGGACAAAGCCATCCGCGCGGGGCGGATCCTGATGAGAAGACCCGGCGTGGTTGTTCCTGGCGACATAGTTGCGGACGTGACTGCAGCTCCTGATTCCTCGAGTCGTCCCTCTTCGTCGGTCGCCCCTGAGAAGAATATTTCCAAATAGAAAACACTGAATGCTTTGAGTATATGGTTAGTGTGCTTGGATGTTTTGTTAGAAAACACTTTTCAGTACTGAATGCTGTTATTGTTTTCCCGTTGTTAGAATTCAACGGTATCTACAATCGTAAAAGTAAATGCATTATGATGGTTTTGAAATTTTTTTCGTGGGGCATAGAGATAGCCCTGGGATGAATAACTGCAAACGTGCCGAATGTGTCGCGCCAATTTAAGTCATTACCAACTTAAACCGATCGCTCCGTTATTAGGGGTATAGTGATCACCCCGAGTCAAGTAAGCATGAGCATGTCGCACCGCCTTAAGCCATTGCCGACTTAAACTGATTGCTCTGTTAGTAGGGTATAGTGGTCACCCCAAGTTAAGTAGACGTGAGCATGTCGCACCGCCTTAAGTCATTGCCGACTTAAGCCAATTGCTCCGTTAGCAGGGTATAGTGGTCACCCCGAGTTAAGTAAGCGTGAGCATGTCGCACCGCCTTAAGTCATTGCAGACTTAAGCCGATTGCTCCGTTAGCAGGGTATAGTGGTCACCCTGAGTTAAGTAAGAATGCAGGTTGATAGTGAACAATTTGAGTGCTCTTGAAGTCTTTTTATTGATGATATATTTCCCAGTTTACAGAATACATCACTGTCCCAATAGCTTTTGAGATATAGCTAGGGGTAAAACTTCCTGAGGTGTTCTATGTTCCATGAGTTCCCAATTTCCGTACTGTCCATTTGAGTGAGACGATACGATCCCGGCCGAGTGACTTCTGCTACTATGAATGGTCCTTCCCATAGCGGTGATAGTTTGTGCCGTCCCTCCGCCGTTAGAATTCGGTGGAGGACGAGATCTCCCACTACGAAGGATCGATGTCGTATGGCCTTATCGTGATAGTGCCTCAGAGTTTGCTGATACCGTGCTGATTGAATCACTGTGTTCAGTCGCTCTTCCTTGAGTACGTCAACATCCTCCAGCCTAGTGGCTTCAGCTTCTACTATGTTTTCAAAGATCAACCTTGGTGCCCCAAACTTGAGATCAGTAGGTAGCACTGCCTCCGAACCGTAGACCATAAAGAAAGGAGTATTTCCTTGCAGAGCTCGACTAGGTTGAGTTCTCAGGCTCCAAACAACATACGGCAGCTCTCTGATCCATTTTCCTGCGAACTTTTCATTCTTGTCAAAGACCTTCTTTCTGAGCACCTCCAATATCATCCTGTTAGCTCTTTCGACCTGCCCGTTGGCTCTTGGGTGCGCCACCGAGGCATATTTAATCTGAATGCTCTTTTGCTCGCAGAAATCGAAGAACTCTGAACTTGTGAAGTTGGATCCCAGGTCAGTTATGATGCTACTCGGTATTCCTAACCTGAATATTATGTCTTGTATGAATTCCACTGCCTTAGCTGAAGTTAGAGAAGAAATGGGTTTGAACTCTATCCATTTAGTGAATTTGTCGATAGCAACCAGTACATGAGTGTATCCTCCTTGAGCTTTTTTGAAAGGTCCAATCATATCCAATCCCAAGCACGCGAACGGCCAGGTTACAGGTATAGTTTGCAGTTGCTGTGCTGGTAGATGCTGCTGTTTTGACAAGTACTAGCAGGCTTCGCACCTCTGGACTAACTCGGCTGCATCACTTTTTGCTGTTGGCCAGTAGAAACCCGACCTGAAGACCTTCCCAACCAGGGTCCTGGATGCTGCGTGTACTCCACATTGTCCAGCATGGACCTCATCCAGAAGTTGTTTTCCAGTAGCTGAGAGAATGCATTTCATGAGGACTCCTCAGGCTCCCCTTCTGTATAGCGTTTCCCCAATGAGTGTATAGTGAGCCGACTGCCTTGCAATATGCTCGGCTGCATTTTTGTCATCTGGTTCCTCTTCATTCTTTATATATCTGATGATCGGCCCCCTCCAGTCATCAGAATTTGACTCCGGTTGGCTCAGAGTATTACATTCTTCTATCCGATCCATTGAAATGCTCGGGCACGGTACTTCTTGGACGAAAACTCCAGGCGGGACCTGAGTCCGACTGGATCATAGCTTAGACAACACATCAGCTGCCGTGTTGCGGTCTCACTCCACATGATGAAATTCCAAACCTTCAAATTTGTCTTCTAGTTTCCAGACAACAGTGCAGTATTTTCTCATGAAGTCATTCGAGCAGTCCCATTCTTTGTTTATCTGACTTATGACCACTAGAGAATCTCCATACACCATCAGTCTCTTGATGCTCAGTGATATGGCAATGTTCAGTCCATGAATCAGAGCTTCGTATTCGGCTGCATTGTTAGATGCCGGGAATAATTGAAGAGCATACTTGAGTTGTTCACCTCCAGGTGTAATAAAGAGAATCCCTACACCTGCTCCCTGCAGCTTCAACGAGCCATCAAAATACATTCGCCACACTTCTGAGGTTTCTGGGTTATCCGGTACCTGCTGCTCAGTCCACTCAGATACGAAGTCAACCAGTGCTTGAGTTTTGATAGCAGTGCGAGGTCGAAATTCAATGTCATGAGATCCCAGCTCACAGGCCCACTTGGCTATTCTCCTAATAGCTTCTTTGTTGTGAAGAATATCTCCTATCAGAAATCCAGTGACTACTATGACTTTGTGGTCGTCGAAGTAGTGACGGAGCTTGCGTGCAGTTAGAAGTACTGCATATAATAGCTTCTGGACTTGAGGGTATTTCTTCTTCGAGGACCCCAGAATTTCAATGATGAAATAGACAGGATGTTGTACCGGGTATGCATGTCCCTCTTCTGCTCGCTCGACTACTAACGCGGTGCTTACCACGTGAGTCATGCAAGAGATGTATAATAGCAAATCTTCAGCCGGTTGAGTCGGCGTGGCTCGGTGCGGCGGTTTCAGCATCGGTGGTGTTGTCAAGAACTTTTTCAACGCATCTAGAGCTTCCTGTGCTTCTAAAGTCCACTGGAATTTGTCCACCTTCTTGAGTAACTTATAAAATGTAAGCCTTTTTCTCCCAGCCTTGATATGAATCTACTTAGGGCTGCCATACATCCGGTGAGTCTTTGAACTTTCTTCTGTGATCGTGGTGCTTCCATCCTCATGATAGCCTCGATCTTTTCTGGATTGGCTTCAATTCCTCGGTGGCTGACAATAAACCCGAGCAACTTTCCTGCTGGCACTCTAAAAACGCACTTTTCGGGATTAAGCTTCCATCTGTATCGTCGTAGACTGTTGAAGACCAGCTGTAAATCTTCAATGAAATTTTCTGAATCCTTTGTCTTGATCACCACGTCATCCACATAAGCTTCCACATGCTTGCCCCAGTGATCGGCTAAGCATGTCTGAATAGCCCTCTGATAAGTTGCTCCAGTGTTTTTGAGGCCGAACGACATGGAGGTATAGCAGAAGGCTCCAAACGGGGTGATAAATGCTGTTTTTTCCTCGTCTTCTTTTGCCAGACTAATCTGATGGCACCCAGAGTAGCAATCCAAGAAAGACAGCATAGAGCATCCGGCGGTTGAGTCCACCACCTGGTCGATTCTAGGAAGTCCGAAGGGATCCTTCGAACAGTGTTTGTTGAGATCCGTATAGTCAACGCACATGCGCCAATCCACTTTATTCTTTTTTAGTACAAGAACAGGGTTGGCTAACCACTCAGGATGTAACACCTATCTAATGAATCCGGCCGCGACCAAGCGAGCTAGCTCAGTACGGATGGCTTCTCTCTTGTCGGGCGTAAAGCGACGTAATTTTTGTCGTATTGGCCACGCCTGGGGGTAAACCTTCAATTTGTGCTCGGCCAGCTCTCTTGGGACTCCCGGCATATCCGCAGGTTGCCATGCGAATACGTCTCGGTTATCTTGCAGAAACTGGACGAGCGCGCCTTCCTATTTGTCATCCAGGTTGGAGCTGATGGTGGCGGTTTTGCGTTCATCAGCGAACCCGAGGTTGATCCTTTTGGTTTCTTTAGTCGGCCGCATAGAGGTCACGTCTTGAGCTTCATTCGCGGGTACCGCGAGGTCTTCCTCAGGCTTTGAGTTCGCCTGTGCAGAAGAAATCGCCGATGGTTTGGTGGTGAGGGCCGCCTGAATGGCCACTCGGAAACATTCTGCAGCGCCTTGGAAGTCAGCGCGCACATTTATGATCCCTTGTGGTCCTGGCATCTTCAATATCATGTATGTATAATGTGGAATAGCCATGAACTTCACCAATCCGGGCCTCCCGATGATGGCGTTGTACCCGTAGTCGAAATTCGCCACCTCAAACCTCAAGTACTCGGTTCTGTAGTTCTCCAGAGTTCTGAAGGTGACCGGCATGTAGATGTGGCCCAGCGGGTACTCTCCTTCAATCGGCACGATGCCAAAGAAGGGTGTGTCCGACTCGTGGAGCTCTTTGAGGGGAACTCCCAAGCCTTAGAGCGTCCGGGGGAAGGTGACGTTGATGCTGCTCCCCCCATCCACTAGTACCTTCTTTACCCTGCTCTCTCGGATCACCGGATCGACGAGGAGCAGGTATTTACCTGGGTGATCGAAGTTGAGCCACTGATCTGCCCGGGTGAAGGTGATCAGGTGCTCAGACCATCAGTACGGGGCGGGAGGACCGGTGGCCGCCACCAGTATCCGACGATCGTTGAGCTTTTGTTGTCTCTTGCTTTCTTGTGACCCGTGTCCGCCGAAGATGACGTTGACTTCTCTGTCGACGCGCGGGAAGGCTCCTCCTCTTCCCTCCTCCTGCTACTGGGGTTGTTGCGGTTCTCTCGGTCCTCCTCGCGACGGGGGAGGAGGTAGAGGTTGGAAGGGTCGGCCATGCCCGATGGAGTGCTTGAAATCCCTGTAGTTCCGGAGGGTAAGGCGCATGTCCTTGTGGTACGGGCACTGGGCGTCGAGGATGTCGTCCAGCGTGCGTTCGCCTCCGCGAGGTCCTCCTCGGGCACGAGAGGCGGGCGGTCCAGCGGCGTGGACCTCTTCACGAGGCCTCTTCTCCTAGCGCTTGTTGGGTTGCTGGTTCGTGTCGCGTCGTGGCACCGCTGGCGCAGGCTTTGCTCCTCCGATGAGGTCCTGAGCTCGTTCGTCGGCGGTGATGTAGAGGTCGGCCTCCCGGAACAGCTGCTCGGAGGTAGTCGGCGCCTTCTGTAGTATGGTTCGGACGAAGGCCGAGTCATTGGATCCCTGAGAGCACCTAGAGGGGGGGTGAATAGGTGATCCTGTAAAACTTGAAACTTAAGCCACAAAAACTTGGTTAAGTGTTAGCACAATAATCGCCAAGTGGCTAGAGAGGAGTCTCAACAAAACACAATAACCACAAAGATATCAATCACAGAGATGGCACGGTGGTTATCCCGTGGTTCGGCCAAGACCAACGCTTGCCTACTCCACGTTGTGGCGTCCCAACGGACGAGGGTTGCAATCAACCCCTCTCAAGCGGTCCAAAGACCCACTTGAATACCACGGTGTTTTGCTTTGCTTTTCTTAATCCCGTTCGCGAGGAATCTCCACAACTTGGAGCCTCTCGCCCTTACACTTGAAGTTCACAAAGAAGCACGGAGTAAGGGAGGGATGAGCAACGCACACAAGACACAAAATCAGAATGTCAACACGCACACAAGTCACAACAAGAGCTCGCAACACAACCCGATGAGTTCACAACTCTAATAGAGCTCTAGATGCTATCACGAAGAAACAAATGCGTGGAATCGAAGTCTCGGTGCTTAGGAATGCTTTGAGTATGCTTGGTGTATTCCTCCATGCGCCTAGGGGTCCCTTTTATAGCCCCAAGACAGCTAGGAGCCGTTGAGAGCATTCCAGGAAGGCTGATCTTGCCTTCTGTCGAATGGCGCACCGGACAGTCCGGTGCACCACCGGACACTGTCCGGTGCGGATCTCCTTCCTTATTTGGTGAAGCTGACCGTTGCAGATTAAGAGCCGTTGGCGCACTGGACACTGTCCGGTGCACACCGGACAGTCCGGTGCTCCAATGTGACCGTTGGCTCGGCCACGCGTCACGAGCGGAATCCTCGGCCGACGGTTGCCCCGGCTGACCGTTGGCTCACCGGACAGTCCGGTGCACCACCGGACAGTCCGGTGAATTTTAGCCGTACGCCGTTAATCAACTCCCGAGAGCGACGAGTTCGCCTGTGAACGGCTCACCGGACAGTCCGGTGCACCACCGGACAGTCCGGTGATTTATAGCCGTACACCGCCGTCGAACTCCCGAGAGCAGCAAGTTCGCTAGAGCCAGTCTGGCACACCGGACACTGTCCGGTGCACCACCGGACAGTCCGGTGCACCCAGACCGAGCTGACTTTGGCTGAACAGAGCCATCTCATTTCCAATTCAATTTTTCCTGTTTCCAGCACTTAGACACAATACATTAGTCCATAAAACAATGTACTAAGTCTAGAAACATACCTTTTGACTTGATTTGCACTTTGTTCACCAGTTTGCATAGATTAACACAAAAGCACTTGTGTTGGCACTCAATCACCAAAATACTTAGAAATGGCCCAAGGGCACATTTCCCTTTCAATCTCTCCCTTTTTGGTGATTTATGCCAACACAACATAAAGCAACTAGAACAAGTGCAATATCAATGCAAATGAGAACTCAATATTGTTTTGATTCATATTTGGCATATATGGATCACTCTCTGCCACCACTTGGTTTGTTTTTGCAAATCAAACTCAAATTTCTATCTCTAAGTCAAACACGCTTGTTAAGACATAAAGAGAGTCATTCCAAGAGAAATTGATTCAAGATTTCAAAAACTACCCCTTTTTCCCATAATCAACACTTCTCCCCACAAGAAGCCAACTTTTGACAAGAGAGACAATAAAAGAGTTTTGACAAACCAAAAGCTCTATTCTACTATTTTCAAAAACTCTCAAGTGGTAGCTGATCCATTTATTGCTTTGGCCTTTATTTTCTCCCCCTTTGGCATCAAGCACCAAAATGGGATCAATCTTGGCCCTTGAACCCCATTGCCTCACCAAAATCTTCAAATAAGAATACAAAGGCAATAAGAGTACATGAGATGAACTTGGAATAAGTTACCCTCTCATCGGAGTGCAGTGGAAGTCTTTCATGGTCCAAGTCCACCTTTTCCCTTTCAAACCTCCTTTGAGACTAAAACAAGCAAACTCAAGCTCACAGTTAGTCTCAAAGGGTCAAGTTGTAGCACAGCTCCCCCTAAATATGTGCATCACTTGCAAAAAGGACTTGTGAGGTCCAGGGAGTGTTTGTACAACTTGAGCACCACAAGTAAGCAACAAAATGCAGAAGGAACATGATCAAAGGCATAAACATATGTATGCTATAAATCAATCCAAGTTCCGCGAATCTAGGACATTTAGCTCACTACGCAGCCTGCAAAAGGTCTTCTCATCTAAAGGCTTAGTGAAGATATCGGCTAGCTGGTTCTCGGTGCTAACATAAAACACTTCGATATCTCCCTTTTGCTGGTGGTCTCTCAAAAAGTGATGCCGGATGTCAATGTGCTTTGTGCGGCTGTGCTCAACAGGATTTTCCGCTATTCGGATAGCACTCTCATTATCACATAGGAGTGGGACTTTGCTCAGATTGTAGCCAAAGTCCCGGAGGGTTTGCCTCATCCAAAGTAGTTGTGCAACACTGTCCTGCGGCAACGTACTCGGCCTCAGCGGTGGATAGGGCAACAGAAGTTTGTTTCTTAGAGTTCCATGACACCAGGGACCTTCCTAAGAATTGGCACGTCCCCGATGTACTCTTCCTATCGACCTTACATCCAGCATAGTCGGAATCTGAGTATCCAATCAAGTCAAAGTTAGACCCCTTAGGATACCAGATCCCGAAGCAAGGCGTAGCTACTAAATATCTAAGAATTCGCTTCACGGCCACCAAGTGACACTCCCTTGGATCGGATTGAAATCTAGCACACATGCATACGCTAAGCATAATATCCGGTCTACTAGCACATAAATAAGGTAAAGACCCTATCATTGACCGGTATGCTTTTTGATCAACGGACTTACCTCCTTTGTTGAGGTCGGTGTGTCTGTCGGTTCCCATCGGCGTCTTTGCGGGCTTGGCGTCCTTCATCCCAAACCACTTTAGCAGGTCTTGCGTGTACTTTGTTTGGGAGATGAAGGTGCCATCCTTGAGTTGCTTCACTTGGAACCCAAGGAAGTAGTTCAACTCGCCCATCATCGACATCTCGAATTTCTGCGTCATCACCCTGCTAAACTCTTCACAAGACTTTTGATTAGTAGAACCAAATATTATGTCATCGACATAAATTTGGCACACAAAGAGATCACCATCGCAAGTCTTCGTGAAAAGAGTTGGATCGGCTTTCCCAACCTTGAAAGCATTAGCAATTAAAAAGTCTCTAAGGCATTCATACCATGCTTTTGGGGCTTGCTTAAGACCATAGAGCGCCTTAGAGAGCTTACACACGTGGTCGGGGTACCGTTCATCCTCGAAGCCAGGGGGTTGCTCCACGTACACCTCCTCCTTGATTGGCCCGTTGAGGAAAGCGCTCTTCACATCCATTTGGTACAACCTGAAAGAATGGTGAGCGGCATATGCTAGCAAGATACGAATGGACTCTAGCCTAGCCACAGGAGCAAAAGTCTCCTCAAAGTCCAAACCTGTGACTTGGGCATAACCTTTTGCCACAAGGCGAGCTTTGTTCCTCGTCACCACTCCGTGCTCGTCCTGTTTGTTGCGGAACACCCACTTGGTTCCCACAACATTTTGCTTGGGACGAGGCACCAGTGTCCAAACTTCATTACGCTTGAAATTGTTGAGTTCCTCCTGCATGGCCAACACCCAGTCCGGATCTAGCAAGGCCTCTTCTACCCTGAAAGGCTCAATAGAAGAGACAAAGGAGTAATACTCACAAAAATTCACCAATCTAGAGCGAGTAGTTACTCCCTTGCTAATATCACCCAAAATTTGGTCGACGGGATGATCCCTTTGAATCGTCGCTCGAACTTGGGTTGGAGGTGCCTGAGGTGCTTCTTCCTCTTCAACTTGAACATCCTGTGCTCCCCCTTGATCATGCGCCTCCACTTGAGGTACCTGTTCGTCATCTTGGGTTGGGGGATGCACCATAGTTGAGGAAGAAGGTTGATCTTGCTCCAAATGTTCCTGTGGTCGCACATCGCCAATCACCATGGTGCGCATAGCGGCCGTTGGAACGTCTTCTTCATCTACATCATCAAGATCAACAACTTGCTCTCTTGGAGAGCCATTAGTCTCATCAAATACAACGTCGCTAGAGACTTCAACCAAACCCGTTGATTTGTTGAAGACCCTATACGCCTTTGTATTTGAGTCATAACCTAATAAAAACCCTTCTACAGCTTTGGGAGCAAATTTAGAATTCCTACCCTTCTTCACTAGAATGTAGCATTTACTCCCAAAAACTCAAAAAATATGAAACATTGGGTTTGTTACCGGTTAGCAGCTCATACGAAGTCTTCTTGAGGAGGCGGTGAAGGTAGACCCGGTTGATGACGTGGCAAGCCGTGTTCACGGCTTCCGACCAAAAGCGCTCGGGGGTCTTGAACTCTCCAAGCATAGTCCTCGCCATATCGATGAGCGTCCTGTTCTTCCTCTCTACCACACCATTTTGTTGTGGTGTGTAGGGAGCGAAGAACTCGTGCTTGATCCCTTCCTCCTCAAGATACTCATCCACTTGAAGGTTCTTGAACTCGGACCCGTTGTCGCTCCTTATCTTTTTCACCTTGAGCTCAAATTCATTTTGAGCTCTCCTTAGGAAGCGCTTGAGGGTCCCTTGGGTTTCAGATTTATCCTGCAAAAAGAATACCCAAGTGAAGCGGGAAAAATCATCAACTATAACAAGACCATACTTACTTCCTCCTATGCTTAGATAGGCGACAGGTCCGAAGAGGTCCATATGAAGCATCTCCAGAGGTCTTGATGTGGTCATCACATTTTTGGTGTGATGAGAGCTTCCCACCAGTTTCCCTGCTTGACAAGCTGCACAAGGTCTATCTTTTTCGAAATGCACATTAGTTAGACCTATCACGTGTTCTCCCTTTAGAAGCTTGTGGAGGTTCTTCATCCCCACATGTGCTAAGCGGCGATGCCACAGCCAGCCCATGCAAGTCTTAGCAATTAGGCATGCATCTAGACCGGCCTCTTCTTTTGCAAAATCAACTAAATAAAGTTTGCCGTCTAGTACACCCTTAAAAGCTAGTGAACCATCACACCTTCTAAAGACAGACACATCTACATTTGTGAATAGACAATTATATCCCATATTGCATAATTGACTAACAGATAACAAATTATATTCGAGAGACTCAACTAAAAACACATTGGATATAGAGTGCTCAGATGAAATAGCAATTTTACCTAACCCTTTTACCTTGCCTTGGTTCCCATCACCGAATATTATTGAATCTTGGGAATCCTTGTTCTTGACGTAGGAAGAGAACATCCTCTTTTCCCCCGTCATGTGGTTTGTGCATCCGCTGTCGATAATCCAGCTTGTACCCCCGGATGCATAAACCTGCAAGGCAAATTTAGGCTTGGGTCTTAGGTACCCAACTCTTGTTGGGTCCTACAAGGTTAGTCACAATGGTCTTAGGGACCCAAATGCAAGTTTTATCTCCCTTGCATCTTGCCCCTAACTTTCTAGCAATCACCTTCTTATTCTTTCTACAAATGGCAAATGAAGCATTGCAAGCATGATATATTGTAGAAGGTTCATTAATTTTCCTAGGAACATTAACAACATTTCTCCTAGGCATATGATGAACAACATTTCTCCTAGCAACATTTCTATCATGCACAACATGGGAACTAGAAGTAGTCATAGCATGAGAATCAAAAGCATCATAACTTCTAAAGGCATTCCTAGAATGTCTCCTATCATGATACATGAAAGCATGGTTCTTTTGCACACTACTAGCCATAGGGGCCTTCCCTTTCTCCTTGGTGGAGATGGAAGCCTTATGGCTTGTTAAGTTCTTGACTTCCCTCTTGAAGCCAAGACCATCCTTAATTGAGGGGTGTCTACCAATCGTGTAGGCATCCCTTGCAAATTTTAGCTTGTCAAATTCACTCTTGCTAGTCTTAAGTTGGGCATTAAGACTAGCCAATTCATCATTTAATTTAGAAATGCAAACTAGGTGTTCACTACAAGCATCAATGTCAAAATCTTTACACCTAGTGCAAATCATAACATGTTCTACACAAGAGTTAGATTTATTTGCTACTTCTAGTTTAGCATTTAAATCATTGTTAATTCTCTTTAAGCTAGAGATAGAGTCATGACATGTAGACACTTCACTAGAAAGCATTTCATTCCTTTTAACTTCTAGAGCAAGTGAATTTTGTGCACTAACAAATTTATCATGCTCTTCATATAAAAGGTCCTCTTGTTTCTCTAAAAGTCTATCCTTTTCATTCAAGGCATCAATCAATTCATTAATCTTATCTATTTTAGTTCTATCCAATCCCTTGAACAAACTAGACTAATCTATTTCTTCATCACTAGACTCATCATCACTAGAAGAATCATAAGTAGTACTGTCTCGAGTACATACCTTCTTCTCCTTCGCCATGAGGCATGTGTGACGCTCGTTGGGGAAGAGGGATGACTTGTTGAAGGCGGTGGCGGCGAGTCCTTCATTTTCGGAGTCGGATGATGAACAATCCGAGTCCCACTCCTTGCCAAGGTGTGCCTTGCCCTTAGCCTTCTTGTATGCCTTCTTCTTCTCCCTCTTGCTCCCTTGTTCCTGGTCACTATCATTATCGGGACAGTTAGCAATAAAATGACCAATCTTACCACATTTGAAGCATGAGCGCTTCCCCTTTGTCTTGGTCTTGCTTGGTTGTCCCTTGCGACCCTTTAGCGCCGTCTTGAAGCGCTTGATGATGAGGGCCATCTCTTCATCATTGAGCCCGGCCGCCTCAACTTGCGCCACCTTGCTAGGTAGCGCCTCCTTGCTTCTCGTTGCCTTGAGAGCAATGGGTTGAGGCTCATGGATTGGACCGTTCAACGCGTCGTCCACGTACCTCGCCTCCTTGATCATCATTCGCCGGCTTACGAACTTTCCAAGGACTTCTTCGGGCGACATCTTGGTGTACCTAGGATTTTCACGAATATTGTTCACCAAATGTGGATCAAGTACAGTAAAGGACCTTAGCATTAGGCGGACGACGTTGTGGTCCGTCCATCGCGTGCTTCCGTAGCTCCTTATTTTGTTGATAAGGGTCTTGAGCCAGTTGTATGTTTGGGTTGGCTCCTCGCCCCTTATCATCGCGAATCTTCCAAGCTCGCCCTCCACCAACTCCATCTTGGTGAGTAAGGTGACGTCGTTCCCCTCATGAGAGATCTTGAGGGTGTCCCAGATCTGCTTGGCATTGTCCAAGCCGCTCACCTTATGGTACTCGTCCCTACACAAAGAGGCTAACAACACAGTAGTAGCTTGTGCATTTTTATGAATCTGTTCATTAATAAATATAGGACTATCTGAGCTATCAAATTTCATTCCATTCTCAACAATCTCCCATATGCTTGGATGGAGAGAGAACAAGTGACTACGCATTTTGTGACTCCAAAATCCGTAGTCCTCCCCATCAAAGTGTGGAGGTTTGCCAAGAGGGATGGAAAGCAAATGTGCATTTGAACTCTGCGGAATACGAGAGTAATCGAAAGAAAAGTTCGAATTAACCGTCTTTCGTTTCTCGTAGTCGTAGTCGTCCTTTTGGGAAGAAGTTGACTCATCGCTATCGTCGTAGTAGACGATCTCCTTGATGCGTCTCGTCTTCTTCTTCTTCCCATCTTTGCGTTTGTGGCCCGAGCCCGAGTCGGTAGGCTTGTCATCCTTCGGCTCATTGACGAAGGACTCCTTCTCCTTATCGTTGATCACAATTCCCTTCCCCTTAGGATCCATCTCTTCGGGCGATTAGTCCCTTAGTGAAGAGAACGACTCTGATACCAATTGAGAGCACCTAGAGGGGGGGTGAATAGGTGATCCTGTAAAACTTGAAACTTAAGCCACAAAAACTTGGTTAAGTGTTAGCACAATAATCGCCAAGTGGCTAGAGAGGAGTCTCAACAAAACACAATAACCACAAAGATATCAATCACAGAGATGGCACGGTGGTTATCCCGTGGTTCGGCCAAGACCAACGCTTGCCTACTCGACGTTGTGGCGTCCCAACGGACGAGGGTTGCAATCAACCCCTCTCAAGCGGTCCAAAGACCCACTTGAATACCACGGTGTTTTGCTTTGCTTTTCTTAATCCCGTTCGCGAGGAATCTCCACAACTTGGAGCCTCTCGTCCTTACACTTGAAGTTCACAAAGAAGCACGGAGTAAGGGAGGGATGAGCAACGCACACAAGACACAAAATCAGAATGTCAACACGCACACAAGTCGCAACAAGAGCTCGCAACACAACCCGATGAGTTCACAACTCTAATAGAGCTCTAGATGCTATCACGAAGAAACAAATGCGTGGAATCGAAGTCTCGGTGCTTAGGAATGCTTTGAGTATGCTTGGTGTATTCCTCCATGCGCCTAGGGGTCCCTTTTATAGCCCCAAGGCAGCTAGGAGCCGTTGAGAGCATTCCAGGAAGGCTGATCTTGCCTTCTGTTGAATGGCGCACCGGACAGTCCGGTGCACCACCGAACACTGTCCGGTGCGGATCTCCTTCCTTATTTGGCGAAGCCGACCGTTGCAGATTAAGAGCCGTTGGCGCACCAGACACTGTCCGGTGCACACCGGACAGTCCGGTGCTCCAATGTGACCGTTGGCTCGGCCACGCGTCACGCGTGGAATCCTCGGCCGACCGTTGCCCCGGCTGACCGTTGGCTCACCGGACAGTCCGGTGCACCACCGGACAGTCCGGTGAATTTTAGTCGTACGCCGTTAATCAACTCCCGAGAGCGACGAGTTCGCCTGTGAACGGCTCACCGGACAGTCTGGTGCACCACCGGACAGTCCGGTGATTTATAGCCGTACACCGCCGTCGAACTCCCGAGAGCAGCAAGTTCGCCAGAGCCAGTCTGGCACACCGGACACTGTCCGGTGCACCACCGGACAGTCCGGTGCACCCAGACCGAGCTGACTTTGGCTGAACAGAGCCATCTCATTTCCAATTCAATTTTTCCTATTTCCGGCACTTAGACACAATACATTAGTCCATAAAACAATGTACTAAGTCTAGAAACATACCTTTTGACTTGATTTTCTAAGTCCATAAAACAATGTACTAAGTCTAGAAACATCCCTGGGTGGTACCACCTGTTGAAGCCATGGCCGACTCGGTCCCGGTAGCCTGACTCCGTGCTGGGATGCCGTGATCCCTGTCGTACTCTTCCCGGCAACGGATCTCGTTCTCATGTCATCGTTCGCGCGAGGCGTTGATGGAGCTCCGTGCGTCCCGTCCGACTATTGATTGCGTGTCGTAGATCGTTCGGCGAGTGAGCGAGGGGTAGAAGATGATTGGCTGCTTGAGTGAACAGCCGCAGATAGCCCTCGGCGTCGGGAGTCCGGGGGAGGCCATCAGCTATCCGAGCCAATACTCCACCGACTTCACTCAGCGTGTTCATAGCTCAGGCAAAATCGGGGTTCAGGTTGTGTCCGGAGAGTGGATTTTCCCGACGTTGCCTTGTTTCTTGCTCGGCCTGTTCTTTAGCCCGTCGACGATCGCGTCGTCGAGAATTCCTTCTTTCCTTGAAGACACGTTCTTCCGGAGTTTCTCCCATCTCCGAGACCTCGTCTCGCGATACGGGTTTCGTCGGGTCTCGTTCTCTGGCCTCGTGATGTCGCTGGATATTTCGGCGTCGGTTCCTTCGTCAGCAGGATTCCCGCTGAGGAGGTTCCTCTCCGGGTGCAGTTGGTTTGTCGTCGGAGATGGGGCGATTCTACTCACCCGATGAAGAGGACATCGGGGTAGAATGGAACAGTTGTCATGGTGATCTTCTTTCTGCCCTCCTTTGAGGATGGAGGCATAGAGAGACCAGATTGACGATCCTTTGCATCATTTGCTTCCTTTTTCCTTGTAATCCGTGTCCATTCTTCCGTTGGAGAGGTGGACAGCGGAGTTCTCCGGGCTGACGGACCCTCAGCTCCTAGCTTGTTGAAGGTGATCTTTTCTCGGAGCACCGGAGGTTGCACTTTTCCCTGCTTTGCCCCGATTTTCTCGAAGATCTTTGAGGAAGACTTTCTCTTCGGTGGATCCGCGATGCGATGTAGAGTTCCCTCCTCATCCGCTACAAATGAGATAGCTCCAAAGCGGAACACGGACTCGAGGCGGAGGATGATCTTGTGCTGGAAGGTGATGGCCATTGAGCTAGCTTGGATCGACGACACACCCCCTACCTGGCGCGCCAGCTGTCGGTGTTTTTAGGTCAGATCGCGCACCCGGGGTTACCCCTCAAGGTGCTTTTAGGAGTAGGACGGTGTTATCGACTGTAGCTCGATGGTTCGTGCTGGGCGCACGAGAAATAGTGGACAATGATGTACAGGTTCGGGTTGCTTTGAGATGCGTAACACCCTACGTCCTGGTGAGAGTGCTTTATGCGATGGGTTACAAGGGAGTTCTCTAGTGCTGGAAAACATAGAGAACTAGGTGGATGGTTGAGTAATTAGCGATCGATCTGAAGGGGTGCCCCCTAGGCCTTATATACTCGACCGTGGGGCGTTACATGCAGATATGATTACAACGTATGCCTAAGAAATAGTGAACCAACTGAGTCTATCATCCTATAATTCAGCCGACCCATCCTCGCTTGGTTCCATCGTACGGGGCTCCTGCGCGGGAAGGTCGGGTCAATGTTGTGATTACTGCTCGAATTCGTTGGGTCGCCTGGGCTTGCGCCAATCCGGCCTTGTGTCAATCCGCTTCACTGGTCGTTCCTCCCCAGGCCCACGAGGGGATGACCTTATGAATTATGGGGCCCTTGGGCCTTTCATGAGGTCTTTTATCCTTCTGGTGGACCCGGGTGATATCTGTCCCCCATAGCGCCATCACAATCTCGTCGGCGAATTGGGCGGAAGAGAAAGCAAAGGGAAACAGAGGATGTTTGGAGGCAAAAAAGTAAGGCTAGGGCTCAGGATGCGGAGGCGTGTGACGACATGATGCAAATGGGGTTTTCCTGGGTTAGATACCGTTTCTAAAAGCACTAAGTCATCACTCGGGAAAAAAGCAGGACTTCATGACTTGGCTGTTGCCTCTAAAACGCTGACGTCACCAGAAACCACTCGGCTGTTATTTTCTAAAACGTCAACGTGGTCTAGCATCACTCGGCTGTTACCTCTAAAACGCCGATGTCACCAGAAACCACTCGGCTGTTACTTCTAAAACGTCGACATGGCCCAGCACCACCCGGCTGTTACTTCTAAAACACCGACGTGATCTAGCATGACTCAGATATTGCCTTTGAAAGCACCAACAGTAACTCAGCTGTTTTTTCTACACATAAAACGCAGGCAGAATTAAATATGACCCGACAATAACAAGTCGTTACTCAAGAATTACTTCCAAGAACAACGGCTGCGTCGGGCATAAATACAAGTTGTTGATCGGCTATAAAAGAACATCGGAAAGGCAAAAAAAATATGCATAGAGCAAGCTGGAGTTTTCTTCATTATATGAAGGGGAAGTTCTTTCACAAATTCAAAGACCGACTCATTATGAGCCGACCTCCTTCCCATTTTTGGCACATTACATTACTACATTACACTACTTACACTACACTATACTACTAACTACTACTACATTATTCCACTAATACTAATACTATTTCTACTACTTATCTATACTAATATTTTAAGCCAGTGGTGCTTTGCAACTGGCCCTGCTGCTGCCATCGCCGCCCTTGCCGTCGCCCTTGTTGCCGTCGCCCTTGTCGTCGCCTCTGTCATCGTCGTCGCCCTCGCCGTCGCCGTCACGCCGCTCCCCTCCTCGGACGAGTCAGAGGAGTTCTCCTCGTCCAAGGAGACCTCCGACTCATCCGAGCCCTCGAGCCCAGAGCACTCGACGGCCCGGATATATGTCCACACCTCGGCGGCGATCCCCTGGGAATCGTCCGAGTCATCGGATGATGCGGGGGGCGAGGTGTAGACTGGCGACCCCTCGGACTCGGAGGAAAACTCCTCCTCCGAGTACTCGGAATCGTCGAAGTCCTCTGAGGGAGGGGTCGGCTCACGCTTCCGCTTGTCGCCAGAATGGTGCGACGAACTTCCACCCTTTTTGCTCTTGCTCATGATGGAGTAGAAGAGAAGAGAAAAGAGGAGAGCAAGCAACAAGCGGTAGAGAAATGTGTGAAGACGCCAGAGAAGCAAGCGCTCTATTTATAGAGGAAGAAGGCAACTGCTCATCTCCTACCACGGCCACTGAACAGTCGCAAGTATTCAATAAGCCATTCAAATCATCTAGAAACAAGTCAGGCGGCTGACACCGTTTCACGTAACACAACACCCATTGGGACTCAAGTCAACTGCATGGACGATATGATTACACCTGCGGTCACGTCAAGTTACTACTCAGGGACAGTTCGCTAAACGCTCAGCGCACCAAGTCATCCCTTGCCTACACCCATTAGGGGGACGTCTAGGAATTTTCAATAGATTTTACCAAACAGTCACATCCATACAGTATACGCAATGAATGTATCAAGACAAAAAGAAGATATCGATGGAGATCGGAGGAAAGCCACAAATAGCTGATGAAGTACAAGTCTAATCAACAGGAGCATTGAAGCACGAAGCGAAAGGAAGACCAGCCAAGGGCCATCTACCGGATGTCCAATCTGTCGTAGATCAAATAAATTTCAATAGGACATGGGTAGACCGTGTTGTTGATCTCAAAGGCAAAACCGCATGCTGATTTCTAAAGCATAAAGTTGATGATATCATGCTGAATTCTAAGGCATTTGGCAAGGATAAAATGCTGACTTCTAAAGCATGGGATGAAGACCTTTGAGGGGATTATTTCCAGTAATCCACTCAAAGCTCAGCGGCTACACCCATTGGATGCACCTCCGGTGCACCCAATGAATCATTAACTCCAAAAGACGAAATGCTGATCTCTAAAGCATGAACTAACGTTAAAATGCTGATTTCTAAAGCATGAGATGAAGATGAAAATAATTTCTGAAAAAGCTTGAGATGAAGACCTTCGAGTGGATTATTTTTAGTAAACCATTCGAAGCTCAGGGGCTACACCCATTGGGTGCACCGGTGCACCCAATGAATCCTGAAACCCCGAGAACAAAATGCTGATCTCTAAAGCATATGCTGATGGCAAAATGCTGATTTCTAAGGCATGAGTTCAAGTCAGAGACAATGGTTTCTAAAAAGCATGGGATGAAGACCTTTGAGTGGATTATTTTCAGCAATGCACTCAAAGCTCGGGGCCTACACCCATTGGGTGCACCTCCGGTGCACCCAATGAATACTTAACCCCTGAGAACAAAATGTTGATCTCCAAAGCATGAGCAAAGCACCGATTTCTGAAGATTAAAGCAAAAGACTGTTGAATAATGTCAAAAGAAGATGACAGAAGATCATTTTTACCAAGTCACTCAGAGTTAGAGGTAACGACTTAACAGACACGTTTCAAAATCGCAAGTTGGACCTGGAATCTTTGGGCCAATTATTTCAAAATCAACACAGAGATTGGGGGCCTGCGGGGGACAGATATCCCCCGAGTCCACTAGAAGGCAAGAAGGCCTCGCGAAGGGCCCTAGGCCCATTATTCCGCAAGGCCATCCCTTTGTGGGCCAGGGGAGGAACTTTCGGCAGGTCGGATCAACTCAAGCCCATGCGGTTCGCTGAATTCAAGCGCTATCCACAGCAGTGATCCGATTCTCCCGCACAGCACCCTCAGACGTCGGAACTAATCAATGATAAGTCGGCAGGATCATAGGAAGATAAGTTTAGTCGGTTCACTATTGCTTAGGCGCACGTTGTTATCATATCCGCATGTATCGCCCCACGGTCGAGTATATAAGGCCTAGGGGGCACCCCATCAAAAACATCTTCATCTCATTCATCGGCCATCCACTTAGCTCTCTAGCATCCCTCGTACTAGAGAATTCCTCTGTAACCCACCCCATAAAAGATCCACACCAGGACGTAGGGTGTTACGCGTCTCAAAGCGGCCTGAACCTGTGCAAAATTGTCTATTGTCTCTCATGCATCTAGCACGAACCATTGAGCTACAGTCGGTTACACTGTCCTACTCCAAAAAGCACCTCGAGGGGTAACCCCAGGTGCGCGGTCGGACCCAAAACACCGACATCGGTCTCCTATTCTTAAGAGTCACTTTAGGTACATGATTTCAAAGTGTAAAATCCACTTTTGTCTTTAGAAGATAAAATGTAAGAGCAATCAGAGTAAAGCAACAATATATGATAAAAGATTAAGAAAAGTTTTGAAAGAATCAGAGTAGCAAAGATAAGTACGTAAGGGTTGTCTAGTTCTATCTAGGTTACGTCCTATAGTCAACAATCCTCTGATACCACTTTTGTCACACTCGGACGTGAATCAAATGTGTGTTAGGATCAAGTCTCACAGATATGATGACTCATGGTACAAAAACGAATGTCACATCTTTACTATATAATAGGAGTTCTGTACAAAATAGCTAAATAATTACATCATATGCAGACAACGATCCTCTGCAACCATAGTTGACTGGGTGACGACGACCTAGATCTCTCACGAACTCATCTTGACATCCTTCATGCTCCTTATCTAGCGGTACCTGTCCTTGACCAGGGGGTGAGTACAGAAAGAGTGAGCTCACATACGTTCATCGCTCAACAAGTGGGGAATAATGTGCATGAGCTTACTTACAATGGGGGCTCATGTGAAGTGTAAGGCTTACTGTCACACCCAGATTTAAGGGGTAAACCCAGATGCATCTCATATGTGCGCCAATGAAGAACAACACATATAATGACCAAGTGTATAGAGATAAATGTCACAAATATTATTACATAGCGGAAGTGTATTACAAAAATAAATGATAACAAATAAAGCGAACTAATATTATTTCCTTGGCGCCATTAAGTCAACTGGGAGACACCACCTAGACTTCATCGAACTCCTCATAGTAGTCCTCCTTCTAGGCTACCTGCTCTTCACCTGTGTGGGAGGGGTTATATATTGCAAGGGTGAGCTCACAAAAGATCATAGGTCAACAAGTTGTGGGGAATAATGTACCTAAACTCACCAAAGGTATGAGTTCATGTGAAGTGTAAGACGGATCAACAAATAATGGTTAAAGCTGAGCATTGCTTTTAATAGGTTGGTCAAATTTTATTAATAGTTACTAAATGTAAGTATACACCAAACCAAAGTATTAGTAGCTCAAAATTAAAAATAAAACCACAATGCGATGCATATGACAAATTAAGTTTAATTCCATAAGTTAATCACGCGAGCCGCTCATAACCATGAGCACAACAGATATACCAGTTTTACACTCTGTAGAGGTTGCACATTTTTACCCACAAGTCATGCTATCCAGTTGCCATTGGGTCTAGAAGTCCCATTCATCTCTACCAAGGAGATGAGGTAGGGTAGCACTACGAGGTCTTTCCAAAGTTTCACGAGTTTGAGAAAACCCGCTACGGATTCAGGAAGAAGGAAGCATAGAAATCCCCCGTCCGGAAAGCTAAACAGGCAAGACGACTCGAGAACCTCCCTATACTCTACAGCGACGCGTCCCCGCTTGTCCCTTTCAGGTAAGGTAATCTCTCCCTAGCTTTCCTAATTACTTGGCCAAGGGTGTCCCATTCCATCCTTGTGGTAGCATTGTTTTCCCGGGTGGTTCTCCATGTTCCAATTAATACAATAATCTTGTCATGAATAATAAATAACCAACAATAATAATAAAGAATGATCATGTGTCAAATTTATCTTAACACCCAAAACCACATAAAGCAATAACAGAGACTACCCCAAAAGTTCAGTGGTGAACAAGGTATAAAGTAAAGCAGACTAGGGTGACCTATTGGGTTCCATCAAAATTAAGCCTAAAGATGCCACAGTGATTATACAAAACATTCTTAGGTAATGAAAAGTGGTCGAGGGCACAACTTGCCTTCAACGAGCTCCTGCTCAGTATTGTCCACCTGCTGAGTACTAGGGTCCTCGGTCGCTTGCTCGTCTATTCGTAACAATACAAACAAACATGGTATAGGAGATATTAACATCGCACCAAACATCAGAACATAATGCATGATAATATTCTACGCATTGTAACGAGATCCTAGGTTCGAGAATATTAATAAGTTATGGTTAAAAAGTTATGGTTTTCTAATGTTTATGTGTTAACTATAGAGCAAATCAAGTGCATTATTATAACTATTGGTTTTATAGTAATACAAGGCTACAAGATGATAAAGAATATCAATATGAGATTAATATGAGACTACTGCAATTGGAATAGATCAAAAATGATTTAAAATGAATTAGTTATGCATTTTCTAAGTTTTAGAATTACTTTGGCAATAAAATCAATTTTCGAATTAGTTTTATTAATATACAAAGATTATGGACTGCGGACACTATTTCTTTGAAATCCAGGGTCTAACTTGTAAATTTCAGGACCTAATTATAGTTTATGTTGAATTTAAGTGGACTACGGGTTATTTTATAGAAAACCCGAGGACTCTTTAGCAAAAAGCCATCGCGAAAGGGCACAAATCGATATCAGCCATTGGATTGCACCAACGGTCAGGATTATATTCCAACTCCCGCGAACCGGTAAGTTGTACTAGCCTCTGGATCGAAATCCAACGACCCGGATTTAATTACTACGGGTCCAACCAAGCCCCCCGATCCCAAACGAACGGTTCTCCTGCAACCTAGCTGATCCGATGCCCGCGTCTAATCCTGAGCATTCGTTAACTAATCAATGGCCCATGGCCTCTCTCCTTCCTCCTGCCTACACACAGGACGACACGTCCATCACCCACGGCGGAACTCGCCGGAGCAACTCCAACCACCGCACCGGTGCACGACTCACACCCTGAAGTACATAAAACTAAATTCGCGACCACGAGAACTGGCTGGGATGGGTTTTATTCCGAATTTTGGCAGTTGTGGCACTAACCACTAGGGCCTACGGCCGCGGTGGACACCATGCACCGACGAGCAATTCAAGGCGGTTCCCACCTCCCAACTCTCCCTAGGTCCGACCCTAAACGATGCCTAGGTGCGGGTGAACATGAGTTGTGGCTTACAGGCATTTGGAGCAACGACGACGACGAATCCCCTCACTGGCTTCCCCTCCGGCCGCCACGAGTTTGAGCCCTAGTTCTCCCTCACGGACGATGTTAGGGCTGGGCAGTTTGGAATGCGACGGGCACGACCGAGGCTCCCCGTCCCCTTCCTTCATATATGCATGGAAGTACCCGCCGAAAGCAGCTAGATTCCAGGAGCTCCCAGCGAAGGTCGATGTGGCCCCTGCGGCAATCTGTCACGACGACGCGGAGTCGTCGCGAGTGAGAAAGTCCCTGCCAAGGTGGCCCCACCGCGCAGACACACACAACTAGGGCGTTGTGGCACAGACACGCGACGTTGAGAGCAATCGCTGCGAGCGGGGCTCATACGCCATACTCACATTGAGCGTGCGCAGGAGTCTGTGTCCGAATGACAGCTGGTCCCCACATGTCGGCGCCGACTCCTTCCACCTGGGCCGCACAGAGGGGAAAAGTGGGCCGAGGTCCTACATTGGGCCTAGACCAGACATTGATACTCCTCTTTTTTTATTTATTTTTTTTGTTTTGCAATTCTTTCTAAATTTCAAACTCTGGTATTTAAATTCGAATTTATTGGTGAGTCTCACACAAAATTTAAGTATACAATAAAAGTGCCAACACGATGAAATATATTTATTCATATGTATTTTTCTTTATAGTGTATATTCTTTTCCTTTTCTTCTCTTTTGTTTTCTCTTTCAATTAGATGGAAATCCCAATTTCAGCATTAATATATTATTATTATTATCATTAAGTGCACAAACAAATAACCTCCAACATGATGCATTATTCCTTTATTTAATATTATTGTTAGTAGTCAATGTGACCCCATGATTTGAATATGCACAAAGGAGAAAACAAAACAAGTAATCACATAAATCTTTTTATAATTCCCAATTCTTATACATTTTATAAATCCAATTACTTGGGTATTACAAATTCTACCCCTTAAAAATAATCTTGACCTCGAGATTACTACGTGCTAGGAAAAAGGTGGGGAAACTCTGCTTGCAATTCCTCTTCTCTCTCCCAGGTAGCTTCATCCTCTCCATGATGACTCCATTGCACTTTGCACATTTTTATCACTTTGTTCCTTGTAACTCGAGTCAAGGTGTCAATGATCTTGATGGGATGCTCAGTGTAGGTTAGGTCTTCTTACACACTAAGTTCTTCCATTGGCAATTGTTTCTCTAAAACACGGAGACACTTCTTAAGCTGAGATACGTGAAACACATCATGTACATCTGATAGATGATCTGGTAACTCAAGATGGTAGGCCATCTCCCCAACTCGCTTTAGGATTTTGAAGGGTGCAATAAAGCGAGGGGATAGCTTGCCTTTAACTTTAAATCTCCTCATACCCCGGATCGGTGACACCTTTAAGTATACTTGATCACCCTCCTCAAACTCAAGTTGTCTTCTTCGGGTATCCGCATAGCTTTTCTGCCTTGGTTGTTCTGTTCTCAAGTTCTCTCGGATCATTCGTACTTGTTCCTCTGCCTCTTGGTTAAATTTAGGCCCAAAGAGCTGTCTCTCACCAGTCTGATCCCAATATAGAGGGGTTCTGCACTTTCTGCCATATAAAGCTTCAAATGAGGACATCTTCAGACTAGCTTGATAACTGTTATTGTAAGAGAACTCTGCATACGGTAAACTCTTGTCCCAACTGCCACCATGCTTAAGAGCACAAGCTCTCAACGTATCTTCTAGCACTTGGTTGGTTCTCTCAGTCTAGCCATCAGTTTGGGGATGATAGGCGGAGCTAAAATTTAGCTTTGTATCTAGGCCCTCATGTAACTTTTGCCAAAACCGTGAAGTAAAATACGATCCCCAATCAGACATGATCTTCTTAGGTACTCCGTGTAGGTAGACTATCCGAGAGATATACAACTCAGCTAACTTGGCTCCCGTATAAGTGCTCCTTACTGGGATAAAGTGAGCCACTTTGGTTAGTCTATCCACAATTACCCAAATAGAGTTGTACCCAGCAGAAGTGCGAGGTAGACCAACGATGAAGTCCATACCAACTTCTTCCCACTTCCACTCAGGTATCTTCAGTGGGTGAAGCAATCCAGCTGGCCTCTGGTGTTCGGCCTTTACCCTTTGGCAAACATCACATACTACCACATGTGAGGCAACATCCCTTTTTAGACCATACCACCAATACTTCTGCTTCAGGTCCTGGTACATCTTGGTACTACCAGGATGAAACAAATAGTCTGAGTCATGGTTTCATAGAGGCTATCAATCTCAGGAACACATATCCTGTTCTTGAATCAGATTATGCCTTGTTCATCCTCCGTGAAGTCCGGATCGCTTCCTTCTACCATCAGATCTTTGATCTCTTGAATTTTAGCATCTTCGATCTTACCCTTGCGTATCTCTTGCTCCAAGGTAGGTTCCACTTCTATAGTAATTCCTTTAGCTTGAGCAACGATTCCCATGTTGAGCCCTTCAAAGTATTCCACTAACTCATCAGGTAACTAGGTAGCTATAACTGCATGAACATGTTCCTTCCAAGTCAAGGCATCTGCAACCAGATTCACCTTGCCCGGATGATAGTGGATCTCTAAGTCATAATCTTTGATGAGCTCTAACCATCGGTGTTGCCTAAGTTTAAGATCTTTCTGGGTAAAGATATACTTCAAGCTCTTATGATCAGTATAGACTTGGCACTTGGCCCCCATTATATAATGTCTCCATAATTTGAGAGCATGCACTACGACTGCTAGTTCTAAGTCATGAGTGGGATAGTTCAACTCATGTTTCCGCAACTGGCGAGACACGTAGGCAATGACATGTCCTTCTTGCATAAGAACACATCCCAAGCCTAGATGGCACACATCAGAATATATGCCAAATTCCTTCTGTAGATTTGGCATAACCAACACTGGGGATGACATCAATCTAAACTTTAGTTGATTAAAACTCTCTTAGCATTCATGAGTCCACTTAAACTCTTTTCCTTTCTCCAGTAGTGAGGTCAAAGGCTTTGCTATCTTGGAGAATCCCTCAATAAAACACAGGTAATAACCCGCGAGTCCTAGGAAACTCTGGATTTCAGTGACCGAACTTGGTATCTTCCATCCTACTATCTCCCTCACTTTAGCTGGGTCCACTGATATTCCACCATTGGAGATGATATGTCCAAGACATGGTACTTCATCAAGCTAGAACTCACATTTACTAAACTTGGCATAGAGTTGATTATCTCTCAACTTCTGTAGTACCAATCGCAGGTGTTCCTCATGATCACTATCTGTAACACCCCTGGTGTTACTGCCACTAAAACTTGAGCATGACATCATAAGCATTGGTATATCTTGTGTTTGTCACACCTAGAATGCATTCACTAGGCAAAGATTTCAAACAAGTTGTGTGGATATAACTAGTTGTGGGTAAAACCCTAGAATCGAGTACTTAACCCTAAACTGGACTTAGAAGAGTAAACAAAGCCTAATAAGAGAAAACTTCAAAACTCGTTAGAAATAGTCATAAAATGTCACCATGAATAGACTTAAGTGGCATCCAAACCCTAGAAGTACCAGAAACCCTAAATAGACCCATGGAAAACCCTAGATTAAAACCCTAAGGGGTTATATGCAAAATGTGCACATTTTTGGACCTAAGTGCAAAAACCATGAAATTAGGGTATCTTAAGTCATATGGTTCACATATTTGGAGATTTGCAAATGAAACCATAAGTTTTGGGCTTATTTGCAAAAAGGCCACATTTGTGCTCTAATGACTAAGTCTGAAATTCAGTGAACGGGACCAACTTTGAAGCCCTGTAATTTCAAAACCATAAGGATTTTGCCCTAGGTCAACACATCAAAAGTCTAGAGCTATTGTAGGAGAGTAACTTTGGTACAATTATCTTCTTTGGTTGTTATACAAAAATTAAAGAAACTGCAGCCCAAAGTTGCTATGTCAGAACTGCGTTGAATAACTGAAACTGAATCCTAGAACAGAAATGGTCACAATGGAATAGGGCTAAATTAGACACGCCATATCTTTGAATTCACTCGGTTTTGACCCAAGTATCCTATAGTAAGTTTGAAGACTGTTGTTTAGAGAACAAACTTTATTAATGAAGTTTGCTCTATTATTAACAAGAATCAAGAGAATAAGTAGGTGGAAGGGGTCGATTCAGATGAACATTGAAGATCCAGTGCACTAAAAATATCTGAAACAAAGAGCTAGGCACTGTTGAATCAGATGCGTTCAGATGAATCGGTGGAGGAATCGATAGCGGGGAAGGATAACCTCAGACGTGGCACCATCCCGCGTACCGAGCCGGGCGTGGCCGGAGATATTCACCGGCGGTCGCCGTGACTCAGTTATTTCCATTTTCACCCATGCCTTGCTCCTCCCTCACTGTGTCTCTTCCCTACGTGGTAACCATGCGCTAACAATGTTATCTGTGGTCGTGGATAGTTAGCCGGACCGTCGTGGCTATAAATAGCGCCATGGACCACGGCGAGGCACTCACAGCTTCATCAGCGAGCATGGGAAAAGCCAAAATTCGCACTGCCTTCTCCACCTCTCCCCAAATTGAGTGTGCATGGTGAATCGGTAGCACTTTGCGACCGTGTAGCCCCAATCTCACCTCCTAATTTCACCAGAGCCCGTCGTGACGCCATTTTCCCCTTTCTCAGTCACCGGCAAGTACAAATTCTCCGCGCTCCATGGTCGGACCATTCTGGTATGGTTCTGCGCTTCTCGCGTACTGTTTTAATAGCTCTGTGTACCCATAAAGCTCATCGTGGCAGCTATTTGACCAATTCGGGCGTAATCTTGTGGGAACGTGGGTTCGACGTGGCAGTTTCCGCCGTGCGCGTGGGTAGTAGAACATTCTCTTAGTGTGCAAGCCAAACTGATGCTCGTTCTGGGTTTGCCTCAGGTCGGTGATGCTTGCCCATCAGTTAACTTGGGCAGCCAACGTCGGTCATGGCTAGTCCGAGCCGCATGGTGATCGACGATGAGCGCGCCGTGGCCATGGGTCTGTTTGGAGAAGAAACAGAAGTCAGGGGACCTCTGTGTAATTGTCAGAGAGATGATGAATAGTGGCTAGGGGTTCTTAACGAGTTATCCAAGCCATCGAGGGCCTATGTGCAAATCCGCCAGCGCGGGTGCGCGCGCGTGAGGGCACGTCCCCGTTTTCTGTTTTAGGTTGGGCCGATTGGATCAGTTCTGGCCCAACACTGTTGAAAGATTTCCTTTTTCTTTTTCTTTTTCCGAGAAGCTTTAGAAATCCATAAAAAAATGTAGGAAAATGCTAAAAATACTAGACCAATTTTGCTAGGCTTCTAATTTCTTATAGTATTTAATAAAAATAGTTTCATGATTTTTAGTTCGAATAGGAAATTATGAGACATTTAAAACAGCCAAAACACATAATTCTGGAATTTTAGAGAGTAATTGAAAGTTCCCTTTGCCCGAGAACAGTATCTGGATGTCGCCTAGAGGGGGGGGTGAATAGGCAAATAATAATTATCACTTTAAAACTTAAGTTCTTACTCTACTCAAAGACTGGGTCGCAGTGGAATGAAGGATCCTTCGAGTAGGTTGCAGCGGAATCGAAGATCCTGTCTTAAAATGTCCTGCACTTCAAATATAACTTGTACCACAGATAAGTATTGAAGTGCAGATGTAAAGAGTAAGTAAGATAGAGAATCAACACACAGCACAGAGCAGAGCACACAGACGCAGGGATTTATCCCGAGGTTCGGCCAAGCCTGAAATGCTTGCCTAGTCCTCATTGGAGTTAGCCACACCTGGGCTTGGAGTCTATTTCAACTCCTTCCTCCATTTGCTTAGATCTGTCAGTATGATAGATAGAGCCTTCCACTATGTTGAGATTGGTTACAACAACGTCGTGGCTGCTTACAGTCTTCTTGACAGCACTTCGGCAGAGTAACAATACGCTCAAGATTTTGCTCTAGCTCTTTGCAGCACCTCTCTACTCTCTAAAGGCTTATAGCTTTGCCTTCACACAAACTAGAGAGATAAACACTAGAGGGAGAGAGAGAATTGATCCAAATGATGTATACAATTGTTGGCTGCACTTGTACATGTTGGAGGCGCCTAGGGGTCCCTTTTATAGACCCAAGGGGCCTAGGAGCCGTTGGAATTCATTTTGGAAGGCAATATTTGCTTTCTATCGGGTGGCGCACCGAACAGTCTGGTGCACCACCGGACAGGTCCTGTAGCTTGTCCGGTGCGTGATCTCCTTCCATATCGGGCTCAGGTGACCGTTGGAGCAACGGTCCTTTTGGCTCACCAGACACTGTGTGGTGCACACCGGACAGTCTGGTGCGCCAACTGACCGTTGGCTCAGGCCATGCGTCACCCGCTGATTACGCTGCCGACCGTTGGCGCAGTCGACTGTTGGCTCACTGGACCGTCCGGTGCTCCACCGGACAGTCTGGTGAATTATAGCCGTACTCCGCCAAACTTTTCCCGAGAGTGGCCTGTTCACCAGAGTTCAATTTGGCGCACCGGACACTGTCCGGTGCGCCACCTGACAGTCCGGTGTGCTAGACTGAGCAGAGTTTTGGCTGCACCGAGCCAAGACTTTTTGCAATTCTTTTCTTGCTGTTTCTAGCACTTAGACAGAATATGTTAGTACTCAAAAACCATTCACTAAGTCTAGAAACACACCTTGTTCTTGTTTTTGCACTTCTTTAGCATTTGGCACGGTTGGGATTGATGTTGGACTCATAAACCACCAAGTCAACCTAACTTGGTCTAGATTGACATGAGCTCCAACATCCTGCAAAGGTCACATAGAATATCTCCAAATATAGGAACAACCCAAACTACAGATCAAAGTGCACTTAGCTCTTTTGGGTTGCTTCCAGTTCTGGTTTTGACACTGGTTCTCCTTCCAGTGACCTTGTTCACTTCTTGAGCTTGATCTTGAGCCTTATGACTTACACCACATAATTGTAGATGTTACCTCATTGGTTGTAAGTCATGTCCTTATGTAGTGTTCCTTGATGCACCATAACTCTTTAACATGATCAACCTTGACTTTACAAGTCTTCTTCTTCAGCCTTGGCTTTGGGTTCTGGTCTCCTTGACTTTCTCCCATGCACTTGGTACCTCGAAGCTCTTCTTGCTTCCATCCTTGGCTTGATCGGTTGTCTCTGAGTTATGCACATCGAGTCTCACTAAAGCAATGTCCATCTTTCTTGTGATGTCCATTATCTATAGATAATTCAGTCTTTGGACCATCACACTTGTTCACTTGTGTTGAACCCTGTTAGCTTTGCATTCAGCACCTGTTCAACACTTAGCACACTCGTTAGTCCTTTAATTGGGTTGTCATCTAAACACCAAAACCCACAAGAGAGCTTTCAATCTCCCCCTTTTTGGTGATTGATGGCAACACAATTAAAGCTTACATAGGAATAAGATTTAGGCCCTGTTTGGGAGAGCTTCACTTCAAGAATTTCAATTTCGTTCTAACTTCTTCAACCCAAACAGGTCCAGCTCCACGAGCTTTAGTTTAAAAAAAATCAAAACTAGAGGCCCGTTTCATGAAATTCATGAAGCTCCTTAGAGGGTGCTTCAAAAACACTGTTTTTATATCTCCTCATGAAGCTGTACGAAAATTACCCACCATGCCACTAGTTACGCAACATACAACTTCTGTTCTCTCTAGCGACAACACACTAATCATCAAGGGTAATCAAGGAAACCCACACAAATCAATTGTACTATAGAAGTTGGAGTCCATATACAAACCAAACGCTCCTAGAACTCACCTTAACAATTTGCTGGAGCTGTTTTATAGTGAAACTGGAAAACCAAAGCTGAAGTTTTTGAAGCAAAGCTCTCTCAAACAGGCTCTTAAAGCACAAATTTTGAATTCTAAGTTTATAGAATGCTCCCCCTAAATATGTGCTTACATTAAAATCTTAACTTTGGCCTTATATGCCAAATTGCACATACTTAGGCTAATTCGAAGCATTACTACATCTTAGCACATGTGGGATGCATTGTGTCAATAATTAAACCATGATACGTATACCACACAAATGCACCGAATCAGAGTTAAACACAAATTGAATGGATATACCACAGGAATATCAACCTGCCACTATTCACCATTAAGACACCAATTTATAGTAATTTAAAGAACCACATGAATATCTATTACAGGATAAACACAATAGATACCAATTGATTCATATCAGCGGAAGCGCTAATTTTGCATTATCACCATATAATACAACACGAAGCATATGATAAGAGTTATCAATAAGACTAACACAACTAACACAAGGAAACCCCTTTGAGTCCTTTAGCACTCAAGGAAACCCCTTTAAGATAAGCTTTCCTCTTAGGTTGAGGTAAGCTTTAATACACAAATTCTCCCCCTTTTACATCAAACACCAAAACCTTATTCAAGCAAGAACATAGGATAATATCAAGGGACAGCAGGGTATTGAGCAGGTAAAATACAACACACTAACATTACTCCCCCTTACATATTGAACATATGCAATACAAGCATTGGAGGAAAATTAAGATACAAATACGCAAAAGGTCAATACCTCCTTTTGTACCTTTACCATGTTGTGGTGTACTTTCCATCTAAGTAGGCGGAGTTCCTTTTTCAATTAATTTGAAATTTCCATCTTGAAAGTTAAACTCTAGAGAACTCCTTCACACTTGTGCCTGATCCTTTATCCTGACCTTTTCTTGATGAACTTTAGATACCAAATACTTGACTTATGGAGGTACTCAAGTCCTGATTGCTCCATTTCTTGCTCATCTTCCCTTTTCCACCTTGAGACTATACAAGATCACTCAAGAAACAATTAGTCTCAAAAGACACAAGTTATGTGCGCTCCCCCTAAAGTTGTGCATCAAGTATTTGAATGACTTGCACCTTGCACATTCTAGCATCCTTAGAACTAGAGGGGATCACAACATACCTTGGTCTAGGCATAATATATCAATTGCATCACAAAAAGATAGCAATTGAATAGATGTCATAATACAACTTGACTAGTGGAAACAATGCATGCCCCAAGATATATAACATTTAAAAAACAACCTAGGCACGCTTCATGCATGATGATCTTGCAACACATATACCAAATGAAAAATGACAAGGTCATGCATATAAAGCACAATGTTTAAGCACACCACGATTAAGAAGTATTTTCTTAGGTACACCTAAGGAAACAACATTTTAAGGCATAAGGCGCCTAAGCCAAGATACTACCAATTGAAAGGCAAGAACATAGCTATGATCACAATCAACGGAACTTCAAGATATTCAATGAAATTGCATAGTTCCATTCTCCATACCTTTGCCTTTTCCTGAATTGCCATGAGAACACCTGTTGTCACCAATTTAGGGCTCCTTTTGCTCATGCACCTCATAGCTCAAGAGGGTGCATTAGAGGCACAACACGGATTTCTTGTTTTGTTTTACACAGAGTTCTAATACAAAGAAATCATGTGAACGTGGACTAAACAAAATTGTCATGCTTGCACATAGGTTAATCATTAAAAACCATATAGCATGACTTACAAAAAGATACAGGTTTATCCACAAACACAAAAAGAGTTAATCATGGTGAATATATCAAATGAAAAGCTACCCATTGAATGATTCAAGAAATATAACATATAGAACACATAATCATGATTAAGCAAGCATCATTATAATCTTGGAAATCATGAATCATTAATTGAAAGATATTCAACACAAGCAATCTCAAAAGCATAACTACTCCGAGGATAGGTAGCACAACAATCCAACTTAAGAGCAATACTGATTGGCAATGATGTACTTAAGATACACGGGTACCGTCCTTTGGAGAGCAAGTTGTAGATTCTCATCAAGGTCCTTTGGTTGATTCACCAATAATGATTAAAGACCTCTACAACTTATTTAACTTGAGATGAACATGGGATTAGTATTGCACAATAATTCAACCTTGGGTCAATAAATAGACAATAAAAATCAATAGCTTAAGCATAGAGTTTGAATTAACCATCTTAAAGCTCTCTCATGGTCTCCAGTCCATCTCGAGGCACCTGCATGGTCTAGTTGGCATAGTTTGGTACCCATCTTGGGATGGGTCCATAACAATCATCCAAAAGAGCCTTTGGTACCCAAATAGCAATTGTGCTAGTTCTAGGTGATCTCATTACTGATCTAGCACAAGTGTATGGTTTGGGTCTCCTAAGCGAATAAGATTGAGATAAATTTACTTGCTTAGGAACCTTACCCTTTTTACATACCTTGTATAGATGACCGTGCTCACCACACATGTAGCAGAAGCGTTGCTTGACCTGACATGACGCTTGTTGTTTGTCTTCTTTCTTAGTGGGGGTCATCCCGGAGAGTGCACATGCTTGATTTTTCATTAGCGGACATGAAGTGATCACATGGTCCTTGTCATTGCATCTGAAGCATCTCCTCACCCCTTCATCCTTGTCGTTGTATGGACACGACGCAATGAGGTGTCCTGACTTATTGCACTTAAAGCACCTCCTTTTTCCTTTTTTGTTCTTGGATAACATAGAGAGATGGTCAGTGCAAACAACATGACTGATTGAATCTTTACCTTTTTCCTTGTTCATGTTGATTTCTTCTTTTTTTGCTTTAGGAACATCCTTCTTATGGAGTTTAACACTTGCTGCGGTTCCTCCCGTCTCAAGCTTCTTCACCGCGCATCCGTGGATATCTTAAGGAGGTTGAGCAATGCGTCTTCTCCTTAGTTGCTTTGCTTTCTTGTTCCTTTCTTTATTGATGAGCAACTTTTCTTTTGATCTTGCAACTTGATGCTCATTCAAAAATTGGCTTTCTTTTGAGCAACAGGGGTTAGCACATGGTGATATATTATATAAATGCGCACATGTGCAAGAATGAGGTTCACATGACTTTAAGTTCGCAATTACAACCTCATGAGCAACATCAAGCGTGATATGTCTATCCAAAAGATTATCATGATAATAAGACAATATATCATATTTTTCAGTAAGAGCAAGTTTATCATGACCTAGCAATTCTACTTGCCTCTCAAGCATGACATTTTCCATTTTAAGTTGAGCAACACAAGATAAAGCATCATCATTATTTCTTTGCTCAATTAAAACAGTATCATACCGTTGGACCAAATCATCATGAGAGCACTTTAGCTTCTCATGTTCTTTGGTCATCTTCTCCAGGCTGTCGTTAGTTTTGATGAGAGTCTCCTCTAGCCTGAGAAGCGTCTCGCCTTGTTCCTTGTTCCTTCTCAACAGCTTAACTAAGAGCACTTTGTCTTCTTTGTTGAGATGGGTGTAGAAACGGCGAATCTCATCTTCTTCCACATCGTCGGTCTCATTTTCCCTGTCATTATTATCAGTGGAAGCAAAATAGGAAAATGTAGCTTGTGGTGATGTAGACTCATCTTTGCTATCATCCTCATATTCCTCATCATCATCTCTTTCATCTCCACTCTCATCGTTGGCAACAAGACATGTATAACTAGTGGGAGATGAACCTGTCGGTGAGGTGGATCCATCGCTTGGTGTCCATCGTTCTTGTTCTTCTCCCTTAGACACATTAGTACCACCAGCAATAGAGGGAGCAGAAGTAGTGCATATAAACTTAAAAAATTTTAACTTAATTTTAGTCCATAGATTATGAGCATCAACAAATAAATCACTATCACTACTCATGATGGCAAAATAGGCACTTCTAGAAAGTGAGTCAACTAAGATTTTGCAAGCATGGTGATTGAGAGATAGACATCTTAGTTCATCATTAGAAGGATTTTGACTAAAATTGGAGGGGAAAATACTTCTACTAAAGATCTGTCTCAAATCACGATCAACATGCATGAAAGCATTATAAATAGAGACAGACCAAGATTTATAATTAGAACCATCGCCTAGAAGAAGTTCTAGAGTTACCTCTTGTGACAACATCGTCATCTCTGGACGGCTAAGCCCACACTGGAGAGGCCTAGTTCTGATACCAATTGAAAGTTCCCTTTGCCCGGGAATAGGATCTGGATGTCGCCTAGAGGGGGGGTGAATAGGCAAATAATAATTATCACTTTAAAACTTAAGTTCTTACTCTACTCAAAGACTGGGTCGCAGTGGAATGAAGGATCCTTCGAGTAGGTTGCAGCGAAATAGAAGATCCTGTCTTAAAATGTCCTACACTTCAAATATAACTTATACCACAGATAAGTATTGAAGTGCAGATGTAAAGAGTAAGTAAGACAGAGAATCAACACACATCACAGAGCAGAGCACACAGACGCAAGGATTTATCCCGAGGTTCAGCCAAGCCTGAAATGCTTGCCTAGTCCTCGTTGGAGTTAGCCACACCTGGGCTTGGAGTCTATTTCAACTCCTTCCTCCGTTTGCTTAGATCTGTCAGTATGACACATAGAGCCTTCCACTATGTTGAGATTGGTTACAACAACGCCGTGGCTGCTTACAGTCTTCTTGACAGCACTTCGGCAGAGTAACAATGCGCTCAAGACTTTGCTCTAGCTCTTTGCAGCACCTCTCCACTCTCTAAAGGCTTATAGCTTTGCCTTCACACAAACTAGAGAGATAAACACTAGAGGGAGAGAGAGAGAATTGATCCAAATGATGTATACAATTGTTGGTTGCACTTGTACATGTTGGAGGCGCCTAGGGGTCCCTTTTATAGACCCAAGGGGCCTAGGAGCCGTTGGAATTCATTTTGGAAGGCAATATTTGCTTTCTATCAGGTGGCGCACCAGACAGTCCGGTACACCACCGGACAGGTCCTGTAGCTTGTCCGGTGCGCGATTTCCTTCCATATCGGGCTCAGGTGACCGTTGGAGCAACGATCCTTTTGGCTCACCGGACACTTTTCGGTGCACACCAGACAGTCCAGTGCGCCAACTGACCGTTGGCTCAGGCCACGCGTCGCCCGCTGATTACGCTGCCGACCGTTGGCGCAGTCGACCGTTGGCTCACTGGACCATCTTTCTAAAGCAATGTCCATCTTTCTTGTGATGTCCATTATCTATAGATAATTCAGTCTTTGGACCATCACACTTGTTCACTTGTGTTGAACCCTGTTAGCTTTGCATTTAGCACCTGTTCAACACTTAGCACACTCGTTAGTCCTTTAATTGGGTTGTCATCTAAACACCAAAACCCACAAGAGAGCTTTCAGTAATTAATAATCCCAAAATTCACCAAACTTTTTAAATAGGCTTTAAGTAATATTTAGAAGCCTTGGGCAAAATTTGGTATGCTTTAGACCTTGTTTGGTACTTAGAACCCAAAACCCTAGCCCCCTGCCCTATGAACTTCACTATAGACTCCAAAAACCCTAATTTCCCGGAGAACCGTGAAGGAAAGTTATATTCAAGATATTAGATAATAAACTTTTATTATCTTTGCATCTTCATGAGCATTACATGAGCATTCATGATTATACATGGCTATGTATAGAAAACGAAGAAGAGATAGAGGTTGAAGAAGCCAAGACTAAACCACCACCACCTGAAGAACCTCAAGCAGGAAACTGCTTTTACTTTGATATCTGTGGAGCAGAGCCTGATTCACCTATCACACAAGGCAAGCCCAGATGCATTTGCCACCTCCTTGTTATTTTGAAATCTTTCTCACTTACTTGATGCATTAGGTGATAGGAGTTGTGTGCTAAACCAGTTGTTGTATTTCCTTCCTTGGATTTGATTACTTCTCCTTAATCCCCTGATTTACAAAAGGTTTTTCTTGTGCTTAGCTTTGCTCTAGAAAACAAAATGGTTTGTTTTTACAAAAGATGATGCTTCAAAGTGGGTGGGATGTTTTCAAAGATAAAACTTGATGGTGGATCCATCATGGCCATGATGGGTTCAACATCGGAAAAGATGTACCTCTGCCAGGTACCAAACTTTGGGGTGAAATGATAAAGCTGAGACTGGGCGGGTGACTTGCACGAGAAGGGAGTCTCGGTGCAGTGTCTCCGTCTGAGTCGATTAAGGACCTTCTCGATGTAGGCCTGCTGACCGAGGACCCTTTAACTGGTCACATGCCTCGTCATGGGTAAGCTTTGCCTCGGGCAAACTAATACCAGAATAAGATAACATGCAATGGGAGTGGAGAGATGGCGAGAGTAGCGTGTACCCTCCGTGGCAAGAGGCTGGACGGTGGTGTATCTATGCTCTCGGTTGTCGTGAACCTGATCTGGTCTTAAGAACCCCGGTGGCGAGTTGACATATGCAAGGGTTAAGTGCTACATATGTCGTGTGATTGGAGATCCTCAGCTGAGTATAATCGATTCAGATCGCCGTAACTTCGCGGACATGAAGACTTGGTCACTGACTTACACGTAGCATTCCAGTGAACTTAAAGGGTTGATAAAAGACGGCTAGTGTAGGTCAAGTGATTGAACTATGGTAGAAAGAACTCTAGATGCAGGTAACTTTACTTAACCTAACAAGTAAAACTGGATTTTTAAGGATCCACTATTAGTAAGCATTTCTGCAAACAGAGTCATTGATTCTTGACAAGCCATACCTTGATTCCCAAAGGCCAGCATATCCTTGAGAGTCTTTTATTTTGACGGGTAAGACTTGCGAAAGTACATTTCGTACTTAGGGCTTTGTCCCATGTTGTTTTAGGTGAAGAAGCAGCAAACTTTTGTTGCTTCTGTTCCAAGGTGGTGCCCAAAGAAGAAAATCAAGACTGAAGCTGCGGGAGGAAGGGTCCTCCGTTAAGAAAAACTTTTTACTATTTAACGGGAGGGGTTTTTGCCTCCTAGGTTATGTAATAATAATACGCAGCACTCTTATATTTTGTTCTGGTCTGTAGTAAATACTACTCTTTCTTACTTTTAAATAAAGTAAGTTATTGTAACTGCTTCCACATTTTCGTACCTCCAATGTATTGTAATGTCTGCATGACGGGTGAAACGCTCTTGGGCGAGGTAAGAAATTATGATACCAAACTTGTCAAGTGATCAGGTGCACCTGCAGAGTTGTCTGAGGTCCGTTGGACAAGGACAACTGTAGGTGGGCCTAATAACTTGGGAGGTTCTTCCACACTATCATTCTTGGAATAAATTAGAATGTCGTCGATGAATACCATGACGAACTTATCAAGATACTCCATAAATACCTTGTTTATCAGATTCATGAAGTAGGCTGGTGCATTAGTCAAGCCAAACGACATGACAGTGAACTCATATAACCCATATCGGGTAGAGAAAGCCGTCTTGGGAATATCAGATGGCCTAATCTTCATTTGATGATAACCCGATCTGAGATCAATCTTAGAGAATACCCTGACACCTCTCATTTGATAAAACAAGTCTTCAATACGGGGTAAGGGGTACTTATTTTTAATTGTGACATCATTAAGTGATCTGTAATCAACACACATCCTCTAGGAACCATCCTTCTTCTGAACAAATAGAATTGGTGCTCCCCAAGGTGAGGAACTTGGACGAATATACCCTGACTCTTGCAATTTGATTAGTTGTTTCTCATGTTATTTTAATTTTTCAACTGACATTTTGTATGGACTTTTAGAAATAGGAGCAGTCCCAGGTAAGAGATCAATAATAAACTCAACTTCCCTATCGGTGGCATCTGGGTAACTTCTCTGGAAAAACATCTGGGAACTCTCTAACAATTTCGATTTGATCCCCCACAAATTTACCATTGATCATGTATATAGCAGGTTTGTCAGATGTGGGTGGTGCAACTGTGACCTCAAATCTATCCCCATTAGGACTAGAAAGCTCTACTATTCCTCTAGCACAATGTATTACTGCATTCCACTATTTTAACCAGTTCATGCTAAGGATTAAGTCTATTGTTCTCTCTTCTAGCATTATAGGCATAGCCCAAAACTTCCTTCCAAAAATTGTTACTTCTATTCTATGACTCATATATGTTGCCTCATAAGCCCCTTTAGTTGTAATGACTATCATAGGTCTACGCATAGCAAGGTAAGGTAGACTATTTGCATGAACATAACAAGCAGATATGAATGAATGCGAAGCTCCAGAATCAAAAGGCATAACAGCTGGCACAAAATTAATGAAGAACATACCAATGACGATGTTAGAATCATCCGCAGTAGCTTCAACATTGATTTGATTAACCCTGGCAATGCTGTAACCACGATTGCTGGCTAGAGTCTGTGTTTACTTACCCTAAGAATTACCACAAGCCGGTGTGTTGGGGTTCCTCTTAGGATAGACATTAGCATAATGTCCAACCTCACCACATTTGAAGCATGTGGTGCCTGTAGCCGTGTTCTGGCTAGTAGGTCTCGCCAGGGTGCTAGTGGGGGCAACCCGACGAGGACGTGGAGTCTGCGGTGTAGCCTGTGGTGTCTGCTGAGCAGGTCGCTGGTGAGATTGCTACCCTCCTCCAGGACGAGCTAGTGTACCCTAGGGTGGAGCATAGCGAGGGCGGATGCTACTGCTCCCCTGGCCCTAGGTGATGGCCTTCCTCTTCATCTTGCCAAGCTGAACATGTTTGTGTTCAAGAGTTATGGCCTTGTCCGGAAGCCTTTGGAAAGATGGGAAAGTATGAGACATTAGCCGGTACTGGAGTGGCCCAATCAGTCCCCCCAGAAACTGCTCCTATTTTCTCTAATCATCTGCAACCTCCTCTGGAGCATACCTTGCCAGCTGAATGAATTTATCTCTGTATTCACTCACTGTCATGTTGCCCTGCTTGAGTGACAAGAACTCCTTCTTGATTTTCATCAGTCCAGTAGGAATATGATAATTCCTGAAATGTGTAAAGAACTCTGCCCAAGTATTGGTGTTAGCAGCAGCGTGAGTAGCACAACATGAGTCCCACCCATCAGCAGCGGGGCCAGTGAGGTGGCCCGATGCGTAGAGAACCTTCTCCTGATCGGTGCACTGAGCAATGTTGAGCATTTTATCCACGGTATTCAACCAATCATCTGTCTGGAGAGGATCTGAAGAGCTGGAGAAGGTAGGTGGCTTGTGACTGATGAATTCTCGGTGCTTGTCCCGAGGTGGAGCTGGTGGTGGTGGAGGTCGTAGTTGCTGCTGTTCCAGCCGTTCTTGACGGATTTCCTGACGCTCCTCTCGCATCTCCTGGCGCTCTTGACGGATTTGCGCTTGCATTTTTGTCATGGCGTTAGCCATCTACTGTAATAGTTGCATCTGAGCAACAGCAACAGGATCTGTCCTAGCCGATGCAGGATTCGAAGGAGGATTCATCTCTGGTTGTGGTTGGGTAACTATCCTCCTACGATGAATGCGAGTAGGTAGATCGATACCGCCTCCCTTCCTGGTATTGACCATCTGGGTTAGAAACACATGGTAAGATAGAATTGTAGATACGACGAATAATTACGATACACCTAACTTTTAGGTCATCATAGCTCAGCTGATTAGAGTGTCACCTATTTAGTACTAACATATTATCCTATGGTGGTACATGCTAGAATGCCCTACTAAACTATTTCACTCAATCAAAGAAGCAAATTAGGCAATTATCATTTGCACAAACATTCCAACACAGAAATATTGATAAAAGAAAATAAATATATATATTTTTCTTCTTAAGTATCCTATCTCTTTAGGGATTCGTAAATATAGGATTCCAAGGTGTGAAATTCTTTCTGTGTTTCTAGAGTAGCATAGATAAGAGTAGTTAGAGTAGAACATCCAAAAGGTGAGACATGATCAAGAAAGGTATGGAAAGAATTAGAGTAAAGGTAAGTAGGTAAGGGTTTTGTCCAGTTCTATCTAGGTTTTGTCCTACAGTCAACATTTTCTCTGATACCACTTCTGTCACACCCGGATTTAAGGGGTAAACCTAAGTGCGTCTCATATGTGCGACAAAGAAGAACAACACATATAATGACAAAGTGTATAGAGATAAATGTCACAAATATTATTACATAGCGAAGTGTCTTACAAAAATAAATGATAACAAATAAAGCGAATTAATATTATTTCCTTGGCATCATTAAGTCAACTGGGAGACGCTACCAAGACTTCATCGAACTCCTTGTAGTAGTCCTCCACCTGGGCTACCTGCTCTTCACCTGTGGGGGGGGGGGTTATTGAAAGATCCCTTTGACTCGGGAACAGGATCTGGATGTCGCCTAAAGGGGGGGTGAATAGGCGAATAAAAACTTATCACTTTAAAACTTAAATTCTTACTCTACTCGAAGACTAGAATGCAGTGGAGTGAAGACCCTTCGAGTAGGTTGCAGCGGAATAGAAGATCCTGTCTCAAAATGTCCTGCACTTCAAATAAAGCTTATACCACAGATAAGTGTTGAAGTGCAGATATAAAAGCGAATAAGACAGAGAGTCAGAATACGGAACAGAACACACAGACGCAAGGATTTATCCCGAGGTTCGGCCAAGCCTGAAACGCTTGCCTAGTCCTCGTTGGAGTTAGCCACACTTGGGCTTGGAGTCTATTTCAACTCCTTCCTCCGTTTGCTCAGATCTGTCAGTATGACAGATAGAGCCTTTCACTATGTTGAGTTGGGTTACAACAAAAACCGCGGCTGCTTACAAACTTCTTGACAGCACCCCGGCAGAGTAACACTACGCTCAAGACCTTGCTCTTGCTCTTAGCAGCACTTCTCCTCTCTCTAAAGGCTTATAGCTTTGCCTTCTACACAAACTAGAGAGATACACACAAGAGGGAGAGTGAGAATTGATTCGAGTGATGTCTACACTTGTTGGCTGCACTACACTTGCTTGAGGCGCCTAGGGGTCCCTTTTATAGGCACAAGGGGCCTAGGAGCCGTTGGAAGCAATCCAGGAAGGCAAATCTTGCCTTCTGTCGGTTGGCGCACCGGACAGTCCGGTGCACCACCGGACACTGTCCGGTGCCCGATTTCCTTCCAGAAATAGAGCAGTCGACCGTTGCAGTCCTGGAGCCGTTGGCGCACCGGACACTGTCTGGTGCACATCGGACACTGTCCGGTGCACACCGGACAGTCCGGTACCCTCATCTGACCGTGGGCTCGGCCACGCGTCACGCGCGGAATGCGCGGCCGACCGTTGGCCCAGCCGACCGTTGGCTCACCGGACAGTCCCGTGCACCACCGGACAGTCCGGTGAATTATAGCCGTACGCCGGCGGCTTCTCCCGAGAGCAGCCTGTTCACCAGAGTTCACCACCGGACAATGTCCGGTGCGCCACCGGACAGTCCGGTGTGCCAGACTAAGCTGAAATTGACTGCTCATAGCCAACACCATTCCTTTTCTTTTCTTCTTCTTTTCTTTCTGTTTCCAGCACTTAGACAAACCATGTTAGTACACAAAAACCAATGTACTAAGTCTAGAAACATACCTTCTCTTTGATTTTTACATCTATAGTATTTGACATGCTTGAGCTTTGATGTTGGACTCATAAATCATCAAGTCAGCTTGACTTGATCTAGATTGACATTTCTTAGCTCCAACATCCTGCAAAGGTCACATAGAACATCTCCAAACATAGGAACAACCCAAACTAAAAGTCAAGGTGCACTTAGCTCTTTTTGGGCTGCTTCCAGTTCTGGTTTTGACACTGCTTCTTCTTCTAGTAACCTTGATCTCCTTCTTAGAGCTTGGTCTTGAGCCTTATGACTTACACCACATAACTAGATATGTTTCCTCATTGGTTGTAAGTCACGTCCTTATGGAGTGATCCTTGATGTGCCGTAGCTGTTCTCAACTCGATCACCCTTGACTTTGCAAGTCTTCTTCTTCACCCTTGGCTTTGGGTTCCTCAGCCTCTTTGACCTTCTCCTGTGCACTTGGTACCTCGAAGCTCTTCTTGCCTCCATCCTTGGCTTGACCAGTTGTCTCCGAGCTATGCACCCAATCTCACTTTATGCAATGTCCATCTTACTTGTGATGTCCATTATGTATCCATAATCCAGTTCTTGGACCATCACATTTGTTCACTTGTTGAACCCTGTTAGCTTTACCTTAAGCACCTGTTCAACACTTAGTACACTTGTTAGTCCTTTAATTGAGTTGTCATCCAAACACCAAAACTCACAAGAGAGCTTTCAGTTATATATCGCAAGAGTGAGCTCACAAAATATCATAGCTCAACAAGTTGTGGGGAATAATGTGCTTGAACTCACCAAAGGTGGGAGTTTATGTGAAGTGTAAGGCTAATCAACAAATAATGGTTAAAGCTGAGCATTGCTTTTAATATGTTGGTCAAATTTTATTAGCAGTTACTAAATTTAAGTATATACCAAACCAAAGTATTAGTAGCTCAAAAATAATAATAAAACCACAATGTGATGCATATGATAAATTAAGTTTATTTCCATAAGTTAATCACGTGAGTGTCCGAACCGCTCATAACCGTGAGCACGACTGATATAACAGTTTTACACTCTGCACATGTTACGTATCTTTACCCACAAGTCATGCTACCCAATTGCCCAGGAGTTTAGAAGCCTCATTCATCTCTACTGAGGAGACGAGGCAGGGTAGCATTACGAGGCCTTTCCAAAAGTTCCACTAGTTTGAGAAAACCCGCTAGGGATTCAAGAAGAAGGAAGCATATGAATCCCTCGTCCAGAAAGCTAAACAGATAGTCCGACCCGAGAACCTGCCTATACTCTGCAGCGACGCCTCCCTGCTTGCCCCTTTCAGGTAAAGAAATCTCTCCATAGCTTTCCTAATTACTTGGCCAAGGTTGTCCCATTCCACCCTTATGGTAGCACAGTTTTCCCGAGTGGTTCTCCATGTTCCAATTAACACAATAATCTTGTCATGAATAATAAATAACCAACAGTAATAATAAAGAATGACCATGTGTCAAATTTATCTTAACACCCAAAACCACATAGAGCAATAGTAGAGACTACACCAAAAGTTCAGTGGTGAACAAGGTATAAAGTAAAGCAGACTAGGTAACCTATTGGGTCCCATCAAAATTAAGCCTAAAAATTTCACAGTGATTATACAGAACATTATTGGGTAATGAAAAGTGGTCAAGGGCACAACTTGCCTTCAACGAGCTCCTGCTTAGTATTTTTCACCTTCTGAGTATTGGGGTCCTCGGTCGCTTGCTCTTCTATTCGCAACAATACAAACAAACATGGTGTAGGAGAAATTAACATCACACCAAACATCAGAACAAAATGCATGATAATATTCTACGCATCGTAACGAGATCTTAGGTTCGAAAACCACTAAATTTGGAGTTACTGTTAAAAAGTTATGGTTTTCTAAAGTTTAGGTGTTAACTATAGAGCAAATCAAGTGCGTGATCTTAACTATAGGTTTCATAGTAATACAAGGTTACTAGATGATAAAGAATATTAATATGAGACTAATACAACTGGAATGGATGAAAAAGGATTTAAAATGAATTAGTATTCATTTTCTAAGTTTTTAGAATTACTTTGGCAATAAAAATCAAATTTTGAATTAGTTTCATTAATATACAAAGATTCATGGATTGCGAACACTATTCTTTGAAATCCGGGGTCTGACTTGTAAATTTCAGGACCTAATTATAGTTTATGTTGAACTCAAGTGGACTGCAGGTTATTTTATAGAAAACCCGATGACTCTTTACCATGATGCCATCGCGAAAGAGTACAAATCGATATCAGCCGTTGGATTGCACCGACGGTCAGGATTAGATTCCAACTCCTGCGAACCGATAAATTCAATTGGCCTCTGGATCGAGATCCAACGACCCAGATTTAATTACTATGGATCCAACCAAGGCCCCCCGATCCCGATCGAACCGCTCTCCTGCAACCTAGCTGATCCGATACCCGCGTCTAATCCTGAACGTTCTTTAACGAATTAATGGCCCATGGCCACTCTCCTTCCTCTCGTCTACACACAGGACGGCATGACCATCACCGACGGTGGAACTCACTGGAGCAACTCCAACCACCGCATCGGTGCACGACTCGCACCCCGAAGTATGTAAAACGAAATTCGTGACCACGTGAACTGGCTGAGATGGGTTTTAATCCGAATTTTGGCAGTTGTGGTGCTGACCAGTAGGGCCTACGGCCGCGGTGGACACCATGCAATGATGAGCAAATCAAGGCGGTTCCTAGCTCCCAACTCTCCCCAGGTCCGACCCTAAACAATGCCTAGGTCACTACAGGAATCCTATTGATTCCCGTCGGCCAGGGTAATTCCCGTCGGCCAGGGAGAAAACCGACGGGGATAATGTAACTCCCGTCGGCTAAAACGCAGCCGACGGGAGTTACTTAACTCCCGTCGGCCAGGGAGAAAACCGACGGGGATTAACCGTTTATGAGCGCGGGTTCGCCCGCGCGGACGCATTCTGTCTGTCTGTCTTCCCAAGCGCCGCGCCCAACACCCGCCGCCGCCATCGCCTAGAGCTCCGCCGCCGCCGCGCCAAGACCCGCCGCCCGCCGCGCCTCCCCACCGCGCCTCCCACCGCCGTCGCTCCGACCCCGCGCGGCCCCAGCAGCCCCCGCCCCTGCCCCGTCCGGCGCCGCCCCTGCCCCTTCCACCGCCGCCGCCGCGACTCCCGTACCGGCCCGGCGCCGCCCCTAACGGCCGGCCGACCACCACGCCGCCCCGGCCTCCTCCGCCGCCGCCGCAATAGCCTCCCCCGTCGGCCTCCTCCACCGCCGCCCATCGCTCCGACCGGCTCTCCAAGCACCGCCGCAGCCCCAAGTCCGCCGTCGCCTTCGAGAGCCTCCACGAGTGCCGCCGCCGGTCCCGACCGCTTCCCCGAGCGCCGTTGCCGCCTTGTCGTTGAGGTATACATCCTAAATTGTGAATACGAGTGTGATTATAATAGCTAAATATGTGTGTAGATGTTTATTTTCGTCGGTTTTTTATGGCCGACGGGAGTTAAGTTTCATGTGATTAGAATTAATTTAAAATTGTTAATTGTTTATTGATTAGATTTAACTTATAATATTAGGATGTATGAAGGTTTCGATATTGATAAATTTGATGCTATTGTTAATAAATTTGATGTTCTAAAAATTTTATTTAATTTAATGGATTTAATGTTGCAAATATTGTTTATTTTCGTCGGTTTTTATGGCCGACGGGAGTTAACTGTAATGCGATTACAATTTATTTAATATTGGTATTTGTTGTAAATTTGATGTTCTGGAAATGTTGCAAATATTGTTTATCTAAATTTGGATGTTGCATTATTGTTAATTAATGAATATCATGTTATTGTGTTGAAGGTGATGTTATGTATATATATATATATATATATATATATATATATAGTTTTACTACTTACCTATAGATGTATGTGTGACGTGTACAAACATGAATGTCTCACACACACTCTTTACTCGTACACACAGCCACAATAATGGGTGATAGACGTGATTGGATGTATGAAGGTTTCAAGAAGGGTGGGTGTCACACAAGTGAATGGTTTGCCAAGACGCAGATGTTTCTGGACCATGCAGCTGCTTTGTCACAAATAGATAATATTAGGTGTCCATGCAATAAATGTAGAAATATGACGAGCCACACCAAGAGGCAGGTCACACTACACCTGTGTTCGCATGGTTTCGTGCCAGGCTATAAGGTCTGGTATCTCCATGGTGAAGATGTTGAACAAGCAGCAGAAGTAGAAGTTGATGACGGTGAAGATGATGTTGATAGGATGGACCAGATGCTTGAGAATCTGCAGCCTGAACTGGCACCAGATCATCATGATTCACCTACACCGGAGGTTCAGAAGTTCTTCGACCTTCTCAAAGCGTCAGAAGAGCCTCTTCACGGGCACACTGACGTGACCGTACTGGAATTTGTGACCCGGCTGATGTCAATCAAGTCCAAGTTTGCATTCTCAATTAATTGTTACAAGGAGCTTATGGATTTGATTAGCGAGGTTCTTCCTACGGGTCACAAGATGCCGAAAGACATGTACCAGTCCAAGAAATTGCTTGAAGGTCTTGGTATGGAGTATGAGAAGATTGATGTTTGCCAAGACAACTGTATGCTTTTTTGGAAGGAACATGACAGAGAACAGAAATGCTTAAAATGTGGGAAGTCGAGGTACGTGGAGCTTGTAAATGAAGATGGGGAGAAGGTGGTGACAAAGGTTGCACATAAACAGCTTCGGTACATGCCTCTCACTCCTAGAGTGAAACGTTTGTTTCTCTCGAGGAAGACCACTATGCACATGAGGTGGCATAAAGATTGTACGGACAGACAAGATGGGTTAATGGTGCACCCGTCAGATGGTGATGCATGGAAGGCTCTTGACAAATTTGATCCAGATTTTGCCAGCGATGCAAGAAACGTTCGTATCGGCTTGGCAACTGATGGTTTCACGCCGTTCAATATGACCGCTGCGTCGTATTCATGTTGGCCTGTCATTGCCATACCGTACAACCTTCCACCTGCTCTTTGCATGAAATATGAGTTTATGTTCCTATGTCTTGTTATACCTGGTCCTGAGCATCCTGGCGTACGCCTCAATGTGATGCTTCAACCACTGATTGAAGAGTTGAAGAAGCTATGGCAAGGTGTGGAAGCCTATGACTGCTTCAAGAAGCAGAAATTCAATCTTCGTGTTGCATATCTGTTCTCGGTTCATGATTTTATGGCGTATGGTATTTTCTCTGGATGGAGCGTGCATGGTAGATTGACGTGTCCTTATTGTGCTAAAGATACAGATTGTTTTCGTCTTAGTGCTGGTGGCAAGATATGTTACTTTGATTGCCATAGATGTTTTCTACCCTTCAATCACCCCTTCAGAAGGCAGAGAAAGGAATTTAGGAAGGGCACCATCGTCACGAAGGGACCGCCCAAGCGACGTAGTGGGATAGAAATTACAGAAGAGCATATGAAACTTGTCCTAGACGAGAGTGGGAAAAGGTATCAAGGTTTTGGTGAGGAGCATAACTGGACTCACATATGTGGCTTGTGGGAGCTTCCTTATGCTAAGTCATTGATTTTGATGCACAACATCGACGTCATGCATCAAGAGAGTAACTTTTGCCAAGCCCTCATAAATACATGCATGGATTTCCCTGATAAAACGAAAGACAATGACAAGGCACGCATGGACTTAGCAGTGATATGTGATCGTCCAACCCTGGTGCTTAGAGAAAACGGAGGCAAACCAAAAGCTGACTATTGTCTGAAATCTAAGCAACGGAAAGAAGTGATGAAGTGGATGAAGGATATTAAATTCCCCGATGGTTATGCCGCTGGTTTTAGAAGATCTGTGAACTTGAAGACAATGAAGATGAATGGACTGAAGAGCCATGACTTCCACATAATTATGGAGAGGCTCATGCCTGTAATGTTTCGTGGGTACATTTCTGAAGCTGTGTGGAAAACGTTAGCTGAAGTTAGCTATTTCTACAGACAGTTGTGTGCTAAAGAAATCAGAAGAGATGTGATGGAACAGCTGGAGAAAGAGGCACCGGTGCTTTTGTGCAAATTGGAAAAAATATTTCCACCGGGTTTCTTCAATCCTATGCAGCATCTCTTTATACATCTTCCATATGAGGCTAAGGTCGGTGGTCCTGTTCAGTATAGGTGGATGTTTCAAAAATATAATCGAGATTACATTTGCTGGAAATAAGCCTTTAGCGCTAGTTTTCTTTGAGTGTAAATGGTATGACCCAAAGTATTATAGGACCGAATTTGGGATGACACAGATCCAACCTGAGAAATTGCTTCAAGGACACGACACGTATATCCTTGCCCATCAAGCAGACCAAGTTTATTTCTCGACATATCCATGCAAAAAGTTGTCTAAATGGAGGGTTGTGTACAATGTAAATCCCCGCGAACGCCTATACACTCCTGGTGAGGACGAATATCAAATTGGTCACCTTGAGCAGGTTGATGAGGTGTTTCAAGAAGAAGAGTTGCCAACTAGTTTTCATATTGATCCTGCACCGGCATTAGATTCACTAGTCGCAGACGTTAACGACTTAACTTTTCCGGAGAGGCGGAGAAGACAACCTGTTAGGAGAAAAGTTACATGGCGACCTCTGCATAGAAGAGAACAAATAGATCCTGATTTTGATGATATTTAACAAGTAAAGTTGTTTTGTTATTTCATATGTTTATATTTTAAGTATTATGTCATTTTTGATGCACTAATGAATAATTTCTTATTTTTTATGCAGGATGCCGCCAAAATCAAAGAAGTCAGTGAAAGGGTTGTTCAAGGGCCTGGGCCTTTTTCAGGGCAGTTCTTCGAGCAGCAGCAGACGTCGAGAGCTGTTGAGCGCGGTACATGGAGATGAGGTAACATATCTTGTACAAATAAATTTGTTTACAAATTTACAAATAAATCTTGAGTTGTATGTACCAGGATGAGCAGCACACAGAGGAGCAGCACATTGAGGAGGAGCAGCACAATGAGGCTGAGCAGCACAATGAGGAGGTGGAGCACATTGAGGAGGTGGAGCACGTGACATGGGACCAGGCCGCACAGCATCACCAGCCATGGGACCAGTGGGACCACCAGAGAGAGCAGCAACAGGCGTGGGACCAGTGGGGCCAACAGGGCGAACCGGCTGACAACCCGATGGATGATGGCTCGGGAGGCTCTTCAGCGACACGCACACGTCGCTCAAGAAAAAGCCACTCAGTAAAGCCTCGTCACGCGATAGAGCGAGAGGCTGATAGGACTTTAATCATGCCACATGGAGATCGGTGAGTGTAATATATTAACTTATCTCATATAACTATTATGTGTATTGTTAATGTTTTTGTGTAATGCAGGAATTGGGAGGACCTGTCCTTTGACGGCAAGGGACACCACACTCAGGTTAACCTTACGTTGGGTTCTCTTTGCCGCCTTCACTACCCTGGTATAGTGAAGGTGTCAAACGGTGATACCGAGGATGAGGTGCTCGTCAGTACCTGGGACGAGTACAAGTTTAAAAAGGAACGAAACCACACCGACAGACAGGGACTTGTGCGTAATGACTTTTGGGTATGAATTCTTTATTATTTTTGTTATGTTTCTTAATATTGTAAATCTATGACTTATACCATTGTATTTGTATTCTTTATGTTGTAGCTTCGATATCGGTTGCCTGACGGAGAGGATTACATGGGGCACGCTGAACGTGTCTTCCAAAACAATGCAAAGAAGCTGGTGAAGGATGCCATATACTATGCGAGAATTCAGGCTACAAACCTGTATTTTCAAAAGCATCCGGAAGAAGCAGGCCCCTTGACTAAAAAGGAAGGGTCGTCAAAGATATATTTGACTGAGGATCAATATCGTGAGGTTAGTATTCAATTTGTTTTACCCTTTATATTTATTGTTGTGATTGATAATATGTAACATTGTGTGTGTGCAGGTGATGGTTCCATGGATGGCGCCCGTGCCTGATGCGTACTATGCTTGGTGTCGATATTGGGCTTCCGAAGGCTTCCAGAAAGCGTCAGCGCATCACAGACAATGTCGAGGAACCAATCCTAACCACAAGTTTGGCGGTGACGACATGATACGAAAAGCTAAAAGAATGGTAAGTTTGATCTATCTATGTCGATCAGCAAATAATACGATTGCTTATGAATGTTTTTTGTTTATACAGGAAGCTACGAGTGGCCAAAAGCCTAGTGACATTGAGGTCTACCAGGAGGGCCACAAAGGACCAGACCCGAACAACCCTGACCAGCTCTGCAGCCAGACAGCCACGGATCGCTTGGTGAGTTTTGGCTCAAAAGTTCAAACGTTCAAAGTATATAAATTCTTGCATTTGTAAGGTTGTCAATGATGTATAGGCGGCATATGGGGAGGAGATGGTTCGTCGCCATGGCCCTGACTTCGACTGGCGCCATGAACCGGTGGATCCCTCGGTGGTGTACGCAAGTGGTGGTGGCAAAGCGCATGGACGGTAAGCTCTAACTTATGAAATTATATGGTTGACACTAAATTGACTATACAATAATCACATTTTTTGAATAACTTATAGATACGCACTCTTCGACGGATTCATTGACTCGTCGTCGGTGAGATCTCAGAGGACGGGTTCATCTTCCCGTAGCTCATGCTCTCGTCGACCGAACGAGCAGGAGTTGGAGATTATGAGGATGCGCGAAGAGATGAGACAACAACGCGAATTTATGGAAGCTTGCAATGCTCATAATCAAGCGATGTATCAAGTGAGTACACATAATCCGAACTCTAAATTATTATATTTCAATACAACATCTTCGGTAGTAACACATATGTGTTTAACAGTTAATGCAGCAACAAGGCATGACATCAAATTTTCCACCGCCACCACAATGGAGCCAATTTGCAAACACACCAGTTCCACCACCACAGTTCACCACCCCTCCGACACATATACCTGCACCTGGAGATAGGGTACGTTTGATAACTCTCCATTAATTTATACACTTGTATACTTTTTGATATTTGCATTTAACGTGTTGATATTTGCTAACTTGCATAGGTTACGCCTGAAGCGGGTGGCAGTGGGTCTGATCCAGCAGCAGGGACTGGATTTGTTGACTCGCTCTTCGCGTACCCTCCTCCTGGTGGTGAAGGCGGCAGCGGTCAAAGCTCTAACCACCCAAGTGGTGGTTATCTTTAAACACTTAAACTCGTACTCGTTATGTTTTTAACTCCTGGACGTTATGTTTGTGTAAACACTCTCGTATCTGAAATGTTTGTGATGTGTGAATTATATCAATGTGTTTGTGATGTGTGATGTCAATGATGTGTTTGTGATGTGTGATGTCAATGCGTTTGTGATTTATATGTTTATGTGATATGTTTTGTCATATGTTTGTGATATATATGTTTTGTGTATGTTATGTGTGAGAAATATCTAATTTGGTGTTGCTGTTGCAGAAATATAGGTTAACTCCCGTCGGCCCAGTTAATTCCCGTCGGTTTGACCATAGCCGACGGGAATTGACTATTACCTCCCGTCGGCCCAGATAATTCCCGTCGGCTGACCTGGCCGACGGGAATTAATTAGTAACTCCCGTCGGCCAGGTCAGCCGACGGGGATTAATTAGTAACGCCCGTCGGTTGTAGAGCCGACGGGAATTAGCCCTTATTCCCGTCGGCTCGATTTTGGCCGACGGGGATTACGTATTCCCGTCGGCGGCCGACGGGAATAACCGTATCCCCGACAAGGGACGCCTGGCGGCTGACAACCGACGGGAATAAGGGCTAAACCGACGGGAATTACTTATTCCCGTCGGTTTAGTGCTTATTCCCGTCGGTTCCTGGCCGACGGGAATTAACTGTTTTCCTGTAGTGGGTGCTGGTGAACATGAGTGGTGGCTTGCAGGCATTTGGAGCAACAGCGACGACGAATTCCCTCACTGGCTTCCCCTCCGCCCACCATGAGTTCGAGCCCTAATTCTCCCTCACGGATGATGACAGGGTTGGGCAGTTTGGAGTGCGACAGGCGCAGTCGAGGCTCCCCTCCCCTTCATATATGCGCTGAAGTAGCCGCCGAAAGCAGCTAGATTCTAGGAGCTCCCAACGAAGGTCGAAGCGGCCCCTGCGGCAATCTGTTATGCCGGCGTGGAGTCGTCGCAGGTGAGAAAGTCCCTGCAAAGGTGGCCCCACCGCGCAGACACACACAGCTAGGGCATTGTGGCATAGGCGCACGACGTTAAGAGCAATCGCTGCGAGCAGGGCCCACACGCCATACTCACATCGAGCGTGCACATGAGTCTTTGTCCGAATGAAAGCTAGTCCCCACATGTCAGCGCCGACTCCTTCCACCTAGGTCACGCAGAGGGGAAAAGTGAGCCGAGGTTCTACATTGGGCCCAGACCAGACATTGATACTCCTCGTTTTCTTTTTCTTTTTTCTTTTTGTTTTGCAATTCTTTCTAAATTTCAAACTCTGGTATTTAAATTTAAATTTGTTGGTGAGTTTCACACATAATTTAAGTACACAATAAAAGTGCCAACATGATGAAATATAAATTATTCATATGTATTTTCTTTTCCTTTTCTTCTCTTTTCTTTTCTCTTTCTTTTTCAAATTCTAATTTTCAATTAGATGGAAATCCCAATTTCAGCACTAATATATTATTATTATTATTATTATCATTAATTGCACAAACAAATAACCTCCAACATGATGCATTATTCCTTTATTTAATATTATTGCTAGTAGTCAATGTGACCCAATGATTTGAATATGCACAAAGGAGAAAATAAAACAAGTAATCACATAAACCTTTTTATAATTCCAAATACTTATACATGTCACACCTGGATTCTAGGGGGTCAAAAACCCGGGCGTGAGATAATCACCAAGTGTGCTAGGACCAAGTCTTACACATATGATGACTCATGGTACATAAACGAATCTCACATCTTTACTATATAATAGGAATTATGTATAAAATAATTAAATAATTACATCATACAAAGACAACGATCCAACAACCTAAAGTTGACTAGGAGATGACGACCTAGACCACTCACGAACTGATCATAGCATCCTTCATGCGCCTCATCCAGTGGTACCTGCTCTTGACCTAGGGGGATGTGAGTACAGCAAGGGTGAGCTCACATACGTTCATCGCTCAACAAGTTGTGGGGAATAATGTGCATGAACTCACCAAAGGTGGAAGCCCATGTGAAGTGTAAGGCTTACCAAATAGGATGGTTAAAGCTGAGCATTGCTTTAAAGTTGGTCAAAATTTTATTAGCAGTTACTAGGTATAAGTAGATACCAACTCAATTAAATAAGAGATCAAGATTAATAACAACACCCACAATGCAATGCAAATGACAAATTGAGTTTAATTCCATAAGTTAATCATATGAGTGTCCGAGCCGCTCATGACCGTGAGCACGACTGATATACCAGTTTTACGCTCTGCAGAGGTTATGCATCTTTACCCACAAGTCGTGTTAACCGTTTGCCACGAGGTTGTACAGACCCCATACACCTCTACCAAGGAAACGAGGTAGGGTAGCACTACGAGGCCTTTCCAAAGTTCCACTAGTTCGAGAAAGCCCACTACAGATTCAGGAAGAAGGAAGCATAAGAATCCCTCGTCCAAAAAGCTTTACAGATAGTTTGACCCGAGAACCTCCCTATACTCTGTAGCGACGCCTCCCTGCTTGCCCCTAACCGGGTAAGGTAATCTCTCCCTAGCTTTTCTAATTACTTGGCCAAGGGCGTCCCATTCCAACCTTGTGGTAGCACTATTGTCCCGGGTGGTTCTCCATGTTCCAATTAACAATATGATCTTATCATGAACAATAATTAAAAACAATATAATTAGAACATGATCATAATAAAACATTAGTTTCCTAGACTAGGTAGAGCAATAGCAAATCTACCCAATAGTTCATGTGTTTGTAAGGTGGGGGATAAACAAAGCTACGGAAACCTATTAGGTACCATCAAATTAACCTAAGCATGTCACAGTGATTAACATCAAACATTATTAGGTAAAAAGGAGTGATCAAGGGCACAACTTGCTTTAGACTCGAGATTGCCAGGTACCAGGATGATCTTTAGGTTCTCGTGACCTCACTGCTATTCGTAGCAATACAAACAAACATGATATAAGCAAAATTAACATCATAACAAACATAAGCACAAACTGCATAATAATATTCTACGCATCGCTACGAGATTGCGGGTTCGAGAACCACTAACTTCGGAGTTACGGTTATATAGTTATGATTTTCTAAAGATTTAGGAGTGGGGTACAAAAGAAATTAATAATATAACTTCAATTTAGGTTTCATAACAAAATAAAGCTACCAGAGGATAAACAATATCATTATGGATCTAATGCAACTGGAATGGATCAATTTGGAGTTAAAATGAATTAAATATGAATTAAACAACTTTCTAGATTTATTTTTGTACTAAAAAACCCATCTTATTTATTAATTCTACCTATTTTATTAATCCTTGGGCCGCGGCCACAATTTTCCAGAAGACTAGGGGGTCACATGTGATTATCAGGACCTCTGTGCAATGATCTTAACCACATATTGGACTGCGGGGTAGTTCAACAAAAGTGCATGGGCTCTTTAGTGAAACGAACATGGCGAAGGGTATAACTAGATCTCGGTCGCCAGATCGCACATCAACGACCCAAATTAGATTCTTCATAAACCGAACCAGTGTGAAACGTTACCCCTCAGATCGGAGATCAACTGCCATGATTTAAAACACCAACAATCAATCACAGCCCTCCATCTAAGATCTACGGTCCGGATCGCACGCGCGAAGGGGTAGCACTGTTTTCCCGGGTGGTCTCTCCATGTTCCATTTTACATAATAATCTTATGATGAACAATAATTAAACCAACAATAACAATGGAACATGATTGTAATTCAATATAGCATTAATCCCAAAACTAGGTAGAGTAGTAGCATGTCTACCAATTAGTTTATTTGTTTGCAAGGTGCGTGGTAAACAAAACTAGAGTAGCCTATTAGGTCCCATAAAATTAACCTGAGCATGACACAGTGATTAACAGAAACATTATTAGGTAAAGAAGAATGATCAAGGGCACAACTTGTCTTATACTTGCGATAACCTGTTGTCCAAATGCTGACCCAAAAGTGGGGCATCTGATTACTCGTCACCTCGCCTCTACTCATAGCAATACATACAATCAAGCAAATAATGGATATGGTAACATTATAGCAAAGCATATGAACAAATAATGTAAGAATATTCTACGCGTCACTACGAGATCGTAGGTTCGAGAACCATTGAAATCGGAGCTAAAACGAAGAATTTATGGATAAAACGATATTTTAGGCACAATAAATCTAATAGATGTGATCTAACATATATTACATTTAAACTAATCAGGTATTAAATTAAAATAGTTGAGTTGGTAATAATTATTAACAATTATTTATAAAATGTGTATGTTAGAACTATAAATTAGATTAACTAGATTATCTAGCTAATTAACATTAATTAATTAATTAATTAATTAATTAATTAAAACATGTGGCATAATTAAAACAATGTTATTACTACGTACGCAGAAATTAATATGAACCAAACATAAATTGAACGGATTAAACAAATTATTTGACCTAGAAGATATCATATTTTTAATAAATTAGTAGGGCCGCACATAAATAGGTGACATGACGGTAGGAAATGTTTGTTTACAAATGCATGACCTAGCTATTGCCAACTTGTCATGATTGTACATACACTTAAATTTGTGTTGTATATCATTTTTGCATGTAAAAACATATGTGGTGGTGTTATTTATTAGGTGAGAAGTGTCAAGCCTATTACACGGAAAAGACCCATAACCTAACACTAACTTACCTTCCAATCAAGCTCTTCACTCCCTCGTTGTTGCTGGTCATCTCGGTTCTTGAGTATGAACCGGAGATCCGATAGACGAACCGAAAGCACGGTGACGAAGCTCTCACGAGTTGGTCACGACGATGTTCTAGTTGCCCTGATCGATGAACGGACAGTGAGAAATTACTCGCCGGAGTTATCGCTAGATCTTGGGCGGGGGTTAAACTTCGACGAGCTGGTCATGGAGGCTTATGGCTGCGAGCTTAGCTGGCGGCAGGCTGCTGTGGGTTGGATGGCGGCATCGCCGCTGCGAGGGTATAGATGATATGAGTGTATGATTGATGGCTTGAGGTGTTATGGTGACATGTATTTATATAGGCTGGAAGGTGGGTGGTTACATGACAGATCTAATCTGGTACTTATCTATTACAATCCTATCCTATCTGTCAGGAACTTTAACAAACTCGAAATCAAATCCGTTACATGACATATCTAATCCTAATCAGGTACTTATCTGTTACAATCTTATCCTATATGTTAGGAACTCTAACTTATCTCTTTTATTTTAATAATATTGTTATTAATTTCTACTAATCATATTAGACCTCCAATTTAACTAAATCTTAGAATATATTTTTATTTAAAATTTTAAATTAAATTTTTGGGTGTTACACGTGAGCTAAAAGGAGTATTTTCTTAAGTATCTTATTGCGATATCCTAATTTGTATCGATTTTATCTAAAGTACGTCGTGTACAAACAAACCAACAAACATACATCGATCCATTATATTAGCTTATATTTCTAAATTTTTAATTCTATTTTAAATTTAAAATTCAAGTCTAATTTGTAGTAAGTTAAATTTTGTATTTCAAGCATAAATTGCAACAAACAAAAACTCAACATGAATGCAAAACATTTTTATTAATAAATTTATCCATTTAAGCAAATAAAAATTAGTAGGAATAATTCATGTAAGATGTTTTACAATCATAATTATTAAGAAAATAATTCAAACACTGTCGGGGACCATAATTAGGGGTACCCCGAAGACTCCTAAACTCGGCTGGTAATCACCATCAGCACAAGCTGTAGAGCCTGATGGGCGCAATTCAGGTCAAGGCTCCGTTCACTCAAGGGACGCGATCTCGCCTCGCCCGAGCCCAGCCTCGGGCAGGAACAGAAGACCCAGGCGGATTCACGCCTCGCCCGAGGGCCTCCTCAAGCAACGGGCGCACCCTCGACTCGCTCGAGACCTAGCTCGGGCAGGCTTCGCAGTGAAGCAACCTTGGCCAGATCGCCTCGCCAACCGACCGTATCGCAGGAGCATTCAATGCAAGGATCGCCTGACACCTTATCCTGACACACGCTCCTCAGTCGATAGGGTCGAAGTGACCGCAGTCACTTCGCCCCTCCACTGACTGACCTGACAGGAAAACAGCGCCGCCTGCCCCGCTCCGACTGCTGTGCCACCCGCCAGGGTGAGGCTGACAACAGCTAAGTCCGGCCTCAGGCGCAACAAGAAGCTGCGCCTCGCCAGACCTTAGGGCTCGGCCCCCGCCTCGGCCTCGGAAGGTGGTCTCCGCCTCGCCCGACCTCAGGGCTCGGCCCCCGCCTCGGCCTCGAAAGGTGGTCTCCGTCTTGCCCGACCCCAGGGCTCGGCATCAACCTCAACCTCGGAAGACGGTCTCCGCCTCGCCCGACCCCAGGGCTCGGCCTCAACCTCGACCTCGGAAGACGGTCTCCGCCTCGCCCGACCCCAGGGCTCGGCCTCAACCTCGACCTCGGAAGACGATCTCTGCCTCGCCCGACCTTGGGCTCGGACCGACCACGCCACAGGGGGGTACATCATTACCCTACCCCTAGCTAGCTCAGGCTACGGGGAACAAGACCGGCGTCCCATCTGGCTCGCCCCGGTAAACAAGTAATGATGGCACCCCGCGTGCTCCCATGACGACAGCGGTTCTCAGCCCCCTACGGAAGCAAGGAGACGTCAGCAAGGTCCCGTCAGCCCCGACAGTTGTGCTTCTACAGGGCTCAAGCGCTCCTCCGACGGCCACGACATCACATGCACAGGGCACTAGCACCTCTCCGACAGCCACGTCGGCATGTACATAGGGCTCTGGCTCCTCTCTGCTAGACACGTTAGCATATTGCTACACCCCCCATTGTACACCTGGACCCTGTCCTTACATCTATAAAAGGAAGGTCCAGGGCCCTCGTACGAGAAGGTGGCCGCACGGGAGGACGGGCTGACGAGCTGGCTCTCTCCCTCTCTCGCGAACGCTTGTAACCCCCTACTGCAAGCGCATCCGCCCTGGGCGCAGGATAACACGAGTCGCGGTTCCCTTTCCCCTTGTGTTCCATCTCGCGCCGACCCATCTGGGCTGGGACACGCAGCGACAATTTACTCGTCGGTCCAGGGACCCCCTGGGGTCGAAACGTCGACAGTTGGCGCGCCAGGTAGGGGCCTGCTGCGTGTTGACGAACAGCTTCTCGTCAAGCTCCAGATGGGTAGTCTCCAGCAACCTCTCCAGCCCGGGACGCTACTCCGTTTCGGGAGTCTCGAGTTCATGTCCCTCGACGGCAGCTACGACATGGTACTCCTTCCTCCACCGCGCGACAGCGACAATGGCGGCCGTCAGCCCGCCCGACGGCGGCGGACTCGACGACGTCTTCCCCCCATGGTGGAAGAGCAGCATTCGGGTTTGTCCCGTCGCCTTCCTCGCCGCAGGAGAAGGAGGCGGGGCAACCATGGCCAAGCAGGAGGCGGCACCTCGTTGGCTGTCGAGCGAGTCGACGACGCCGGCGCCCCAGCGGGGGACACGTCGGGAGTTGACCTCGCACCTGAGACGATGACGAGCGTCGTTTCCCCGCAACACGCCAACCCCAAGCGGATAGATGACGCCAGCACGCTCGCGAAGGGCTTGCTGGGCGTTAGCCTCGTACCAGAGATAACAGTGTCGTCTGTCCCCGACGCGACTTCGTCACCATCCATCGATCGAGAGGCATCGTCCGCTTTCCACCCTGTGCCTTTTAGATTCAGTTTCAACCCACCAAGCGATCCCGCTTCGGTGGACACTTTCATAAAGGCATATCCTAACCTTCCGGGGTACCATATGTGGTCATCCTAGGACCGACTGACGGCCGTCTCGACCTACGGGCCCCCGAGTTCCGAGGAAGATGACGAGCCCGACTTTGGTTGGGATTTCTCCGGGCTCCGGGCTCCTAGTGCCATGCGGGACTTCATGACCGCATGTGACTACTGCCTCTCTGATTGCTCCAATAATAGCCACAGCCTTGACGACGAGGACTGTGGCCCAAGTCGCGAATGTTTCCACGTCGATCTAGGGGGTCTCGACGAAGGCAACCACCTTGGTATGCCCGAGGACGACGATCCCCCTAGGCCTGCGCCTCGTTGACATCCTGCGGGAGCTAGCTGTGGTCCCAGTCCCTGCGGGGGGTCAGGACACACAGCTCGAGCAAATCCGCGAGATGCAGGCCAAGCTCGACGAGGAAGCAGGACAACTTGTGCAGCTTCGGCAAAACATTGGGCAGGATGGGCAGGCCGAGCACTAGCCGGAGAAGCGGGTCATCAGGCCCAGGACGTCCAGCACCGCATCGCTGACATGCTAGGGCGAGGCTGCCCCGGCTTCCAGTGGGGTCGGCCAGAATCTGGCTGCAGCGGCAATTCTACTCCGAGCGATGCCGGAGCCATCCACCACCGAGGGGCGGCGTATCCAGGGAGAACTCAGGAATCTCCTGGAGGATGCCGCGGTCCGACGGGCCGAGAGCTCTACCTCCCGAAGGCAAGGGTACCCCCCAGAGCATCGCGCCGCGACTTCTAGATTCATGCGGGAAGCCTCGGTCCACACCGGGCGCACGCGGGACGCAACGCCTGCAGCCCCGGGTTGCCTCGGCAACGAGCACCACTGCCACGACCGTCGAGCCCACCTCGACGAGAAGGTGCGTCGAGGCTACCACCCCAGGCGTGGGGGACGCTATGACAGCGGGGAGGATCGGAGCCCCTCGCCCGAACCACCCGGTCCACAAGCTTTCAGCCGGGCCATACGACGGGCACCGTTCCCGACCCGGTTCCAGGCCCCGACTACCATAACTAAGTACTCGGGGGAAACAAGGCCAGAACTGTGGCTTGCGGACTACCGGCTGGCCTGCCAGCTGGGTGGAACGGACGATGACAACCTCATCATCCGCAACCTCCCCCTGTTCCTCTCCGACGCCGCCCGAGCCTGGCTGGAGCATCTACCTCCGGCGCAGATCTCCAACTGGGACGATCTGGTCAAAGCCTTCGCTGGAAACTTCCACGGCACATATGTGCGCCCTGGGAACTCCTGGGATCTCCAAAGCTGCCGCCAGCAGCCAGGGGAATCCCTGCGGGACTACATCCGGCAGTTTTTGAAGCAGCGCACCGAGCTGCCCAACATCACTGACTCAGATGTCATCAGCGTGTTCCTCGCCGGCACCACTTGCCGCGACCTGGTGAGCAAGCTAGGTCGCAAGACTCCCACTAGGGCGAGCGAGCTGATGGACATCGCCACCAAGTTCGCCTCTGGTCAGGAGGCGGTCGAGGCCATCTTCTGGAAGGACAAGCAGCCTCAGGGACGCCAATAGGAGGACGTCCCCGAGGCGTCCGCCTAGCGCGGCACGAAGAAGAAGGCCAAGAAGAAGTCGCAAGCGAAACACGACGTCGCCGACGCAGATCTTGTCGCCGCCGCCGAGCACAGGAACCCTCGGAAGCCTCCCGGAGGGGCCAACCTGTTCGACAAGATGCTCAAGGAGTCGTGCCCCTATCATCAGGGTCCCGTCAAGCACACCCTTGAGGAATGCGTCATGCTTCGGCGCTACTTCCATAAGGCCGGGCCCCCGGCGGAAGGTGGCAGAGCCCACGACAACGACAAGAAGGAAGGCAACAAGGCAGAAGAGTTCCCCGAGGTCCATGACTGTTTCATGATCTACGGTGGGCAAGTGGCGAACGCCTCGGCTCGGCACCGCAAGCAGGAGTGGCGGGAGGTCTGCTCGGTGAAGGTGGCGGCGCTAGTCTACCTAGACTGGTCCGACAAGCCCATCACCTTTGACCAAGGCGACCACCCTGACCGCGTGCCGAGCCTAGGGAAGTACCCGCTTGTTGTCGACCCCGTCATCGACAACGTCAGGCTCACCAAAGTCCTCATGGACGGAGGCAGCAGCCTCAACATCATCTACGCCAAGACCCTCGGGCTCTTGCAGATCGATCTGTCCATGATCCAGGCCTGTGCGGCGCCCTTTCACGGGATCATCCCCGGGAAGCGCGTCCAGCCCCTTGGACAACTTGATCTGTTCGTCTGCTTCAGGTCTCCCTCCAACTTTCGAAAGGAAACCCTCATGTTCGAGGTGGTCGGGTTCCGAGGAACCTACCACGCAGTACTGGGGAGACCATGCTACACCAAGTTCATGGCCGTCCCCAACTACACCTACCTCAAGCTCAAGATGTCGGACCCCAACAGGGTCATCACCATCGGCTCCACGTACCGACACGCGTACGAATGCGACGTGGAGTGCGTGGAATACGCTGAGACCCTCGCCGAATCCGAGGCCCTCATCGCCGACCTGGAGTGCCTCTCCAAGGAGGTGCCTGATGCGAAACGCCACGCCGGCAACTTCAAACCAGCGGAGGCGGTTAAGTCCGTCCCCCTCGACCCCAACAACGACGCCTGCAAGCAAGTTCGGGTCGGCTCCAAGCTCGACCCCAAATAGGAAGCAGTGCTCGTCGACTTTCTCTGTGCAAACGCCGAGGTGTTTGCATGGAGTCCTTCGGACATGCCCGGCATACCGAGGGATGTCGCCGAGCACTCGCTGGATATCCGAGCTGGAGCCCAACCCGTGAAGCAGCCTCTGCGCCATTTCGACGAAGAAAAGAGCAGAGCTATAGGCGAGGAGATCCACAAACTGATGGCTGTAGGGTTCATCAAAGAGGTATTCCATCCCGAATGGCTAGCCAACCCTGTGCTTGTGAAAAAGAAAGGTGGGAAATGGAGGATGTGTGTAGACTACACTGGTCTAAACAAAGCATGTCCGAAGGTTCCCTACCCTCAGCCTCGCATCGATCAAATCGTGGATTCCACTGCTGAGTGCGAAACTCTGTCATTCCTCGATGCCTACTCGGGTTATCACCAAATCAGGATGAAAGAGTCTGACCAGCTCACGACTTCTTTCATCACACCTTTCGGCATGTACTGCTATATTACTATGCCATTTGGTTTGAGGAATGCAGGCGCGACATACCAAAGGTGCATGAACCACGTGTTCGGAGAGCACATCGGCCGAACGGTCGAGGCTTACGTCGATGACATCGTAGTCAAGACAAAGAAAGCATCCGACCTCCTCTCTGACCTTGAAACGACATTCAAGTGTCTGAGAGCGAAGGGCGTGAAACTCAATCCTGAGAAGTGTGTCTTCGAAGTCCCCCGAGGCATGCTCCTGGGGTTCATCGTCTCCGAGCGGGGCATCGAGGCCAACCCGGAGAAAATCGCGGCCATCACCAACATGGGGCCTATCAAGGACTTGAAAGGAGTACAGAGGGTCATGGGATGCCTTGCGGCTCTGAGCCGCTTCATCTCGCGCCTCGGCGAAAGAGGCCTACCCTTGTACCACCTCTTAAGGAAGACCGAGTGCTTCACTTGGACCCCCGAGGCCGAGGAAGCCCTAGGGAACTTAAAGGCGCTCCTTACAAGCACGCCCATCTTGGTACCCCCCGCTGCGGGAGAAGCCCTCTTGATCTACGTAGCCGCAACCACTCAGGTGGTTAGTGCCGCGATCGTAGTCAAGAGACGAGAAGAAGGGCATGCATTGCTCGTCCAGAGGCCGGTCTACTTCATCAGTGAAGTGCTATCCGAGACCAAGATCCGCTACCCGCAAATTCAGAAGCTACTGTACGCAGTAATTCTGACGCGGCGAAAGTTGCGACACTACTTCGAGTCTTATCCGGTGACTGTGGTGTCATCCTTCCCCCTGGGAGAGATCATCCAGTGTCGAGAGGCCTCGGGTAGGATTGCAAAGTGGGCGGTGGAGATCATGGGCGAGACAATCTCGTTCGCTCCTCGGAAGGCCATCAAGTCCCAAGTCTTGGCGGACTTTGTGGCTGAATGGGTCGACACCCAGCTTCCAACAGCTCCGATCCAACCGGAACTCTGGACCATGTATTTCGATGGGTCGCTGATGAAAACAGGAGTGGGTGCAGGCCCACTCTTCATCTCACCCCTCGGAAAGCACCTCCGCTACGTGCTGCGCCTCCATTTCCCGGCGTCAAACAATGTGGCCGAGTACGAGGCTCTGGTCAACGGGTTGTGCATCGCCATCGAGCTAGGGGTTCGGCGCCTCGACGCTCGTGGCGACTCGCAGCTTGTCATCGACCAAGTCATGAAGAACTCCCACTGCCGCGACCCGAAGATGGAGGCCTACTGCGACGAGGTTCGGCGCCTAGAAGACAAGTTCTACGGGCTCGAGCTCAACCACGTCGCCCGACGGTACAATGAGACTGCGGATGAGCTGGCTAAAATAGCCTCGGGGCAGACAACGGCTCCCCCGGACGTCTTCTCTCGAGACCTACATCAACCCTCCGTCAAGACCAACGACACGCCCGAGCCCGAGGAGGCCTCGGCCCAGCCCGAGGCACCCTCGGCCCCCGAGGGTGAGGCACTACGCGTCGAGGAAGAGCGGAATGGGGTCGCGCCTAATCAAAACTGGCAGACCCCGTACCTGCAATATCTCCACCGAGGAGAGCTACCCCTCGACAGAGCCGAGGCTCGGCGACTGGCGCGGCGCGCCAAGTCATTCGTCTTACTGGGTGACGAAAAGGAGCTCTACCACCGTAGCCCCTCAGGCATCCTCCAACGATGCATATCCATCACCGGAGGTTAGGAGCTATTCCAAGAAATACACTCGGGGGCTTGTGGTCATCACGCAGCACCTCGAGCCCTCATTGGAAACGCCTTCCGACAAGGTTTCTACTGGCCCACCGCGGTGGCCGACGCAACTAGGATTGTACGCTCCTGCCAGGGGTGTCAATTCTACGCAAGACAGACACACCTGCCCGCTTAGGCCCTGCAAACAATACCCATCACCTGGCCGTTTGCTGTCTGGGGTCTGGACCTCGTTGGTCCCTTGCAGAAGGCACCCGGGGGCTTCACGCACCTGCTGGTCGCTATCGACAAATTCTCCAAGTGGATCGAGGTCCGACCCCTAAACAGCATTAGGTCCGAGCAGGAGGTGGCGTTCTTCTCCAACATCATCCATCGCTTTGGGGTCCCGAACTCAATCATCACCGACAATGGCACCCAGTTCACTGGCAGGAAGTTCCTAAACTTCTGCAAGGACCACCACATCCGTGTGGACTAGGCCGCCGTAGCTCACCCCATGACGAATGGGCAGGTAGAGCATGCCAACGGTATGCTCCTACAAGGATTAAATCCGAGGATCTACAACGACCTCAACAAGTTCGGCAAGCGATGGATGAAGGAACTACCCTCGGTGGTCTGGAGTCTGAGGACGACGCCAAGCCGAGCCACGGGCTTCTCGCCGTTCTTTCTAGTCTATGGGGCCGAGGCTGTCTTGCCCACAGACTTAAATTACGGTTCCCCGAGGACGAGGGCGTACGACGACCGAAGCAACCAGACCAGCCGAGAAGACTCACTGGACCAGCTGGAAGAGGCTCGGGACATGGCCTTACTACACTCGGTGTGGTATCAACAGTCTCTGCGACGCTACCACGCCCGAGGGGTTCGGTCCTGAGACCTCCAGGTGGGGGACTTGGTACTTCGACTGCGGCAAGACGCCCGAGGGCGCCACAAGCTCACTCCTCCCTGGGAGGGGCCGTTCATCATCGCCAAGATTTTGAAGCCCGGAACATACAAGCTGGCCAACAGTCAAGGCGAGGTCTACAACAACGCTTGGAACATCCGATAGCTACGTCGCTTTTACCCTTAAGATGTTTTCAAGTCGTTCATATACCTCGTTCTCCTTACAATACACAAATAGAGTCTAACTGTCAAGGAAGGGTCAGCCTTGCCTCGGCAAAGCCCGACCCTCCCTCGGGGCTAGAAGGGGGGAACCCCCTCTGCGTTAAAATTTTCCTCGGAAAAGTTTTCCACCAAAACGACTTTCATGTTTCCCGACTATATCGATAACAGAACCCCGCAAAACGAATAAGAGCGCATGTAAGCGGCAAGGCCGACCGAGCCGAGGGACTCTTACGCCTCTGGGATACGGATACCTCACTCGTCACCTTCCGCGAAAAATAACTCTTACTCGGATAAGCGATTCTGCTACTGACGAACAAGTCCAGATACTCGAAACAAGAGGAAAAGAAATGCAGTTTTATAACACGATGACAAAGTGTTTAGGCCTCGGCGGCCGCGAAAGACACATGCATGTTCAAAACAAACTGCTCCGGCAGAATCAGGCATCACCCGGGGGAGGAGCAGCACCCTCGGCTTCGTCTCCACCCTCAGCACCGTCTCCACCCTCGGCGAGATCCGCCCCAGCCTTGGACGGCGACGCAAGCGGAAGGATCTCCACCTCAAAGGAGGACGCCAGCACCGCGCTTGGGCCCGCGACGGCCGTGTCAAGCCTCTGAACTTCAGCCAGGGCAGCTTCATCTTCATCGGGTAGACAGTACCCCTCGCTGACCCGCTCTAGATCCACATCGTAGTGGGAAGCGAGCACGGCGAAGGCCCGCCTAACGCCGTGATGCAGCGCCTCGTGGAGTCTGCTGCGCACATGGCCGCCCAAGGCCTACAGGCGGCTCTGAGGGGAGCTTCCCGAGGGGACATCGCCAAGACCAAAGACCTGGCAGAAGGCCGAGATAGCTTCAGACATGGCCACGCGGTCGGCCTCCTTCTGCTCAACTGCCTGGGCAAGTGCCTTGGCGGACTCGTTGAGGGCTGACTGGAACTCTGCAAATAGCCAAACAGAATTCTTCAGACACGAGTTGAAGAATGAAGATCGAAGTCACAAAGCGGCCAAAACATACCTTCAGCCCGAGCACGCTGCTCCGAGGCTGCGGCTTGGGCGGACTGGGCAGACCCGACGGCCGCGGCCAGGTCCTCCGCAAGGGCTCCGGCCCGAGCAGACACCTTGGCTAGCTGGCCCCCAAGGGCCTCAGCCTGGCTTTCAGCCTCGGCAGCCTGGTTCCGAGATTGGTCCTGCTCGCCGATGACATGGCCAAGCTCCAGCTACCGCTGCTGCGCCTCTGCGCGTGCCACCGCTGCCTCCACCCCCAGCTCATCACAGAGCAACCGAAGGTCTGCCGCCTTGGCGCTCCGTTGGGCGAGGCGTTCGGTAGCCTCGGCAAGCGCGGCCCTCAGGAACCGCAGCGAACCCCAGACGCCGGCCTCGCGACGGATGAACGACGACTTGGTGGTGCTCAGATCCGTCAGATCCTGAGGAAGGGAAGCAGCGCGTCACAAAGAATGCCCTGGTCACGTGAAAGGTATGCCTGAAATCCTTACCTGGAGGATCCTGGGAACGTCCCTGGAAAGGATCTTCATGGTCGACTGAAGCGACCCCATCGCTGCCTCGGCATGCTCACGGAGCTCATCCCGAGACTGCTCCTCCCGCTCATCGTCAAGGACGAAGAGGGGATTCGAGGCACCGTGGGTCCAAAACCGGAGCGCCTGCCCACGCCGCTCATTGGGATCGCGACGCGCGGGGATGAGGTCACCGCTCCCCAAGACGGGCCGCGATTCTGCGCCCCCTCCTCCAAGGCGTCGGGACTCCCTGTAGTCGACGCATCGGGTACCCCCTCGACTAAGGAGTTGGGCTTCCGATCATCGACCTTGAGCAGCGGCACCTCAACCATCTCAGCATCAGCGGCGACGGGTGGCTCCACGGGCAGAACGGCAACAGCCTCGGCAGAAGCTGGTGCCGGCGCCGGCAACACGTCAGGTGGGCTCAAGGCCACGGCCGCGCCAGCAGCCTCCCCCGGCACGACGGCCGCCTCGACGGAGGGGTCAGCCTGGGGAGCTCGCCCCATGGCAACTCGTGCCACCTGGCCCCCCCGCTTGAGGGCATCTTGTGCTGCAGAAGCTGGCACCGTCTTAAGGGCCTTTTGGGGAGCCAGACCGGCCGAACTGTGCCTCCATTTGCTAGGAGGAAAAGGTGAAGCAGGATCAGGACACATGAAGAAGGAGCCAGGACAGAGCTATCCTCAGATACTTACCCGCTCCGGACCAAGGCTAATCGTGCCTGCGGGGAGGCCCCTCGGGCCTCGGTCCCCACAGGCGCCGCCGAGGTTCGCCCCGCTGCCGGCTTCGGCACTGTTCCCGCCTCGGGCGCCCGGGGCGCCAAAGGGACGGTCCGCCCAGGCGCAGTCATGATGACCCGAGGATCAACCTCCTGTGCGACCGGCACGGGCGACTGCTCTTGGGGGACAGGCGGGTCAGCCTGACTCCCCGGGGTCACCTCAACCACCTCGGCCAAGGGGTCAAGTACCCCCTCGGCCTACCCCCGCTCTTTGGACCGAGACCCTGATGTCCCGGCCCCAGATGCCGACGGCGCCAGCCCACTCGGTGGCTGGCTCGACGACCTCTAGCCTAGCCTCAGATCTGGGCTGAGGCCAGGGCGGGCCACCATGTCGTCATCTTCGTCATCATCGTCGTCAGGCGTCTCCGGCGACGGCTCCCTCGGGAGCCCGTCCCTCTCCTGCCTCCGACGGCGCCTCTCCAAGGCGTCCCGGGCCCGCATCTGCTCGCGTGCCCGAGCCTTTTTCGCATCCTTCTTCTCCTTCTTCTTCTTCGCAGCGACCCTCCACGCGGCTCGGTCCACCGCGTCCTCCGAGACCGGTGGCAAGGAAGGCTTGTAACACCCCAACTCCTGGGGACGAACGGAAATCCCGAATGTGAGAATCAAGGGCAACCTGACACAAGAAAGGAGAAGGACCGGACACTCACCAAGGACATGCACCCACGCTCGGGACGCATCAAGGCTGGGTAAGGGCGCCGGCGTCCAGCCTCCCCACTGTGCCCGCTACCCGCCTCCGGAGGTCATCGGCAGAGAGGGGGACCGAGGACATCTGCGAACCCTCCAAGTTGACCCCCGGCATCATCTTCGAAAGTGGCAACCGCTGCTCTGCCAAGGGAAGCACCCTCCAGCGATGGATGGCGGCAACCACCCCCCGCGGCGGTGAGCCCCCCATCTCGTAACTCCTGCAAGGCCTCCAGAAGGGGCTGGAGTTTCTCCTGTTTCTCGCACATGGCCCCATAGCGCCAATTGCTGCCGGGAGCAGTCACCACTCGTTGAGAAAACGACAGGAGCCTCCCATCGTCATTTCGGAGGTAAAACCACCAGCGCTGCCACCCCTTGTTCGAAGATACAAGGATGGCGGGGATGTACTACTGCGCGCGTGACTGCCTCAACTGGAGGGTGCAGCCACCGGCCCGCACCGCCACGCGAAAAGCTTCGCGGAGAAGAGATGGGTCCACAGATCCCAGTGGGGGTCAATCCCCAAAAAGCCTTCGCAAACCGCCGCGAAGATGGCCGCTTGCGCAATGGAGTTGGGGTTGAAGTTGTGCAGCTCCACTACTACAAATCATGTTATATGAGACGGTTAATTTTCAGTTATTAAGACGCTTATGAAGTGTCCAAATTTGACGAAGTCGCAAAAGATGTCCAAATTTGACGGAGTCGCAAAAGATGTCCCAAATTTGACGGTGTAGACCGAGGCTTCCCGCATGAATCGGGAAGTCGCGACATGATGTTCCGAGGGGTACCCCTGCCTTCGGGAGGCGGAGCTCTCCGCCCGCCGGACCGCGGCGCCTTCCAGGAGATCCTTGAGCTCTCCCTGGATTCGCCGCCCCTCGGTGGTTGATGGCTCCGGCATCGCGCGGAGGAGCATTGCTGCTGCAGCCAGGTTCTGGCCGACTCCACTGGATGCGGGTGGCGGCCTGACCCTGACATCGTCGGCGATGCGGTGCTGGAAGCCCTGGGGTAGATGACGCATTTCTCCGGCTGGAGGTTGGCCCGCCCATGCCTGCCCGACGTCCCGGCGGATTGGCTCAAGCGCTCCTGCTCCCTCGTCGAGCCTGGCCTGCACCCTGCGGATTTGCTCGAGTTGTGGGTCGTGACCCCCCGCCGGAACGGGGACCACAGCTAGCTCCCGCGGGATGTCAACGCGAGGCACCGGCCTAGGGAGATCACCGTCCTCCGGTATGCCGAGATGGTTGCCTTCGGAGGGACCCCCTAGATCGACGTGGAAACATTCGTGGCTCGGGCCGCAGTCCTCGTCGCCGAGGCTACGGCTACCGTCGGAACAGTCGGAAAGGCAGTAGTCGCATGCGGTCATGAAGTCCCGCATGGCACTGGGGTTGCCAAGTCCGGAGAAATCCCAACAGAAGCTGGGCTCGTCGTCTTCCTCGGACCCAGAGGGCCCGTAGGTCGAGACGTCCGTCAGCCGGTCCCAAGGTGACCGCATACGAAACCCCAGAGGGTTCGGATTCGCCTCTACGAGAGCGTCCGCCAAAGCGGAGCCGCTAGGCGGGTCGAGGCTAAATCTGAAAGGCGTGGGATGGGAATCGGTCGGTACCTCTTGGTCGACGGGCGGTGATGAGGTCACGTCGGGGACTGACTGCACCGTCGTCTTAGGTACGAGGGTGACACCCAACAAGCCTTTCGCGAGCGTGCTGGCGTCGTCCGTTTGCTCGGGACTGGCGTGTCGCGGGGAGACAGCGCTCGTCTTCGTCTCAAGCGCGAGGCCGATGCCCGGCGCGCCCCCCGTTGGAATGCTGGCGTTGTCGACTCGCTCGACGGCCGACGAGGCGCCGCCTCCTGCTTGGCCTTGGTTGCCCCGCCTCCTCCTCCATCGGCGGGGAAGAGGACGGGGCGAGCTCGAAGGTTGTTCTTCCGCCACGCGGGGAAGACGTCGTCGATCCCGCCGCCGGCGGGCGGACTGTCTGCTGCCATTGTCGCTGTCGCCCGGTGGTGGAAAGAGTATCATGTCGTAGCTGCTGTCGAGGGACATGAACTCAAGGCTCCCGAAACGGAGCACCGTCCCGGGCCGGAGAGGTTGCTGGAGACTACCCATCTGGAGCTTGACGGGAAGCTGTTCGTCAACACGCAGCAGGCCCCTACCTGGCGCGCCAACTGTCGGCGTTTCGAGACCGGGGGGGTCCCTAAGCCGACAAGTGAAGTGTCGCCGCGTGCCCCAGCCCAGATGGGTCGGCGCGAGGCCGAGCGTGAAGGGGGGAAGTGAGGTGGCCGGAGATGGGCGTGAGAGAGGTGGAAATCCCGCGGCCTTCGTGTTCGTCCCGCGCCCAGGTCGGGTGCGCTTATAGTAGGGGGTTACAAGTGTCCACACGGGGGAGGGAGCGAGCGGCCTCACGCGAGCGCCTGTCTCGTCCTCGTCCCCGCGCGGCCAACCTTCCCTATGAGGGCCCTGGTCCTTCCTTTTATAGGCGTAAGGAGAGGATCCAGGTGTACAATGGGGGGTGTAGCAGAGTGCTACGTGTCTAGCGGAGGAGAGCTAGCGCCCTAAGTACACGCCATCGTGGCGGCCGGAGAGATTTTGGCGCCCGGTTTGTGTGATGTCGTGGCCGTCGGAGGAGAGCTGGAGCCTGGCGGAGGGACAGCTGTCGGGGCCGTCGAGTCCTTGCTGATGTCCTCTTGCATCCGTAAGGGGGCCGAGAGCCGCCATCGTCAGGGAGCGTGCGGGGCGCCATCATCGCCTATCTAGCGGAGCGAGCCAGATGGGACGCCGGTCTTGTTCCCCGTAGCCTGAGTCAGCTTGGAGTAGGGTAATGATGGCGCCTCCTGTTGACGTGGCCGGTCCACGCCCTAGGTTGGGCGATGTGGAGGCTCCTCCGAGGTCGAGGTCGAGTCCGTCTTCCGTGGCCGAGGCCGAGTCTGAGCCCCTAGGTCGGGCGAGGCGGAGGTCGTTGGCTAAGGCCAGGGCGGAATTTGAGTCCTGGGGTCGGGTGAAGCGGAGTTCGTCGTCTTCTGGGGCTGAGCCCAAGTCCGAGCCCTGGGTCGGGCGGAGCGGAGTTCGCCGTCTTCTGGGGCTTAGCCCGAGTCCGAGCCCTGGGTCGGGCGGAGCGGAGTTCGCCGTCTTCCGGGGCTTAGCCCGAGTCCGAGCCCTGGGTCGGGCGGAACGGAGTTCGCCGTCTTCCGGGGCTTAGCCCGAGTCCGAGCCCTGGGTCGGGCGGAGCGGAGTTCGCCGTCTTCCGGGGCTTAGCCCGAGTCCGAGCCCTGGGTCGGGCGGAGCGGAGCTTCCTATGGTGCGTGCGGCCGGGCCTGACTGCCTGTCAGCCTTACTCTGTCAAGTGGCACCGCAGTCGGAGCGGCGCAGGCGGCGCTGTCTTTCTGTCAGACCGGTCAGTGGAGCGGCGAAGTGACGGCGGTCACTTCGGCTCTGTCAGCTGAGGGGCGCGCGTCAGGATAAAGGTGTCAAACCACCTTTGCATTAAATGCTCCTGCGATTTGGTCGGTCGGTGCGGCGATTTGGTCAGGGTTGCTTCTTGGCGAAGACAGGGCCTCGGGCGAGCCGGAAATATGTTCGCCGTTGGAGGGGGGCCTCGGGCGAGGCGGAGATCCTCTGGGGTCGGCTGCCCTTGTCCGAGGCTAGGCTCGGGCGAGGCGTGATCGAGTCCCTCGAATGGACTGATCCCTGACTTAATCGCACCCATCAGGCCTTTGCAGCTTTATGCTGATGGGGGTTACCAGCTGAGAATTAGGAGCCTTGAGGGTACCCCTAATTATGGTCCCCGACAGTAGCCCCCGAGCCTCGAAGGGAGTGTTAGCACTCGCTTGGAGGCTTTCGTCGCACTTTTTTGCAAGGGGACCAGCCTTTCTCGGTTGCGTCTTGTTCCGGTGGGTGCGCGCGAGCGCACCCGCCGGGTGTAGCCCCCGAGGTCTCGGAGGAGTGGTTTGACTCCTCCGAGGTCTTAACGCCTCACGCAATGCTTCGGCTAGTCTGGTCGTTCCCTCATGCGAGCTGGCCGTAGCCCGGGTGTACGGTCGGGTCCCAAGTTCTCGGACTGGTATGTTGACGCTGTCAACGGTTTGGGCGGAGCCGGGTTTGCGAGAGCAGCCCCCAAGCCTCTGCACAGGGCGAGAGGGCGATCAGGGATAGACTCGACTTTTTTACATACGCCCCTGCGTCGCCTTTCCGCAAGGAGGAGGGGGGAGAGCGCCATGTTGCCCTCGGTGGGCGCCGAACATGGTGTCTCCGGTGAGCTGCAGGCGGGTGATCCAAGCGGACGTCCGTGCCCCATTCGTTAGGGGTCGGCTAGAGGCCCAGAGGCGCGCCCAAAAGTACCTGCGGGTGATCTGCCGGACTCGGTCCCCTGGCGACGGGGTCCGAGGGCTCGATGCCTCCCTCTGATGGGATTCCGTTACAAGATCGTTCCCGCTGGTCTCGGAAATGTCCTAGGGTACCTCGGGAGCGTAGCCCGAGCCTTGGTTATGTATCGAACGTACCCATGGTCATCCCTCGCTCTGTGTCTGAGGCGACTGTGAACCCTTCGGGGGCCAGCCTTCGAACCCCTGATCAGTAGTGGGCGCGGAGCCCGAGTAGCCTGAGGCGGCCGTTGAACCCTTCCGAGGGGCCAGCCTTCGAACCTCTGACCAGTAGTGGGTGTGGAGCCCACGTGCTCTGAGGCGGCTGTTGAACCCTTCCGAGGGGCCAGCCTTCGAACCTCTGATCAGTAGGGAGGCTCGGAGCCTGGTTCCTTCACGGGGAAGGGTCCTTTTCGGGGTATCCCCCTTTCCCGGTCCCTGTTGCAAGAGAGAGAAAGAGGAAAAAAGGAAAAGGATACGAAATCGAACGACGCGGCGTACCTTTTTTGACGCGGTCATTATGGCGAAGGCGAAGCGTCGCTCGCTTCTCCTGCCAGAGGTGTTGCCTGTCCCGCCGCGGAGTTAATGCGACGGGGCGAGTGGTTCGCAGGGCAGCCGTTGTGTGTGCACGAGCCGTTCGAGGAACGGAACACGGGTGCGTTGTCTTCACGCCGTGAGAGAGGGTTCTCTCGCTGCCCCCGGATGGGACGTAAGCTTGGCTGACGACGTGACCGCTGCTCCTTCCCGCCTGCCACCACCATTACTGCCGGCCCATTTTTGGCCGCATTGACCGTCGTGCCAGGCTGGCGCCGCTGGGTCGTGTGCTGGGTCGCCTCGAGTCGCGGTATTGGTTCCGCAGTCGAGGAGGCGCGGTGGTGGCGCAAGTGGCGGTGCAGTTGCATGCACGAAGCATTCGGCGCGCCGGTTGCATGACGCGTGGGTCTAGGCCTCCATGTCGGGCGTGTTGGGAGTCGGAGAAGCGTGCCCACTTGGCGTGGTTGCATGCCGCCTACATGGCTGCCCGCCCTTTCGCCCGCTGGTCTGGGCAAAAGTGGAGAGCCGATTGTAACCGCTGGGCGGTTGCACGCACCGCGCACGGCGGTTTGGCTTCTTCTGCTCTGGGCCGGCTTGCATGACGTGTGGGACCCAGCCCCCGTGCCGTAGGGGGAGGACCTTGGAGCGTGTTGGAGAAGACTCAGCCCACGACGGCTAGGGACGCAAGTAGGGAGAGTCGCCTTTAAAAGGAGGGTGACCCTCTTGGAAGGCGACCGTGTCTTCGCGCTCCCTTATGCATCGTGTCTTTCCACCTTCCAAGCCCCCGGATGGGGGATATCCGTCGTCTTTCCGCTTCGTCGTTGGAGGAATGCAACTCCGCGGGAGTTGGTACCTTTCAGCCGTCGTTCGGCTTCAAAGATTTTCATCATACAGCCCGGCTGCACCCCTCCGCCGGCGGTCACCCTAGACGGTGACCTCCAGCCCCTGGATGGGGAGAGGCAAGCCGAGCTGCGATCTTGGTCCCGCCCTCAGCCTCAAGGATGTTCATCATCCTCGCTGGGGCGGAGAGCGAGGCGAGCCGGGGCTCTACCTCCCGCGTGGGCCGGCTGGCCACCTCTTCTTCCAGCTTCTGGTGGTGGCAACCATCCTCCAGCTCTGCGAAGGAGGCGTCCTCCAGCCATGCCGGGGAAGGCGAACTGTTGCTGCCCAACTAGGATGCAACATTCCGCCTTCTTCCTCGCTTTCGTGGCGAGGACGGGAACGAGGACCTACCGGTGCGCTTTGGAGCGGCCCGCTCTTTGGCTTTGATGGCTGGTTTGCGTCCCTTGAGCGGGAACGCGAACGAGAGCCTTCCGGCGGCCGCGTCCGCCCTGGGACCATGGCTGCTGCTGCAGAGGTCGCTGGCGGGTCACCCGGAGCTCGTCGCCCCGCAGGCTCCCCAGAGTGGAGGTTGTTAATACCCGTGGGGACGGAATCAGAGTTCCGTTTGTCACGACACTTTGAATGCCAGTGTTTTTGTTCATTGTGGCTGTCGAGGCCTGAACATGTATGTAAATTCGGCACGGAGCCGTGTTTTTTCCTCATTTTCGAGCACTAAGACTCGTCTGTTGGTTGTCTGAACTGCTTCACCAAGCGTGAGTCGCCCCATGTAAAGGTGACGAGTGAGGTATCCGTATCCTGGAGGCGTAGGACTCCCTTGGCTCGGTCAGCCTTGTTGCTCGAGGCTTCCCTTGCTTAGTTAGAGGAACCCCTCGGTCGCTCTTCGATGAGCCGAGGCCAGGGGTAACGGTGTCAACGCGAACAGAGGCAGAGTTGGCTCGAAAAGAAGACCAGGTCGGCCGGAGCCTGGCCGGGTCGTCCATTAGCGGGACCGACGCCGGAATTGATCTAGCGAGGCCTCGGGCCGGGCTGATGTCCTTGGGGGACAACTAGCCGAGGCCCCGGGGTGACCGGCCGAGCCGCCTGCTCGGGCCGGATTCTTGGAGAAGACCCTGGCGGCGATGGCCTGGGCTTGGTGATGATGTTGTCCTTCAGAGCGGAGACCCTTGGACCGAGTCGCCGTCCGAGGCTAGGTCGGACCTCACCGAAGGTGTTGTCGACGCCGAGGGTGCTGCTGCTCCCTTTAGCCGTCAAGATCCGAGCCTGCAGGATCGGATTATCTTGTAGCGTGTGTTTTCTGCGGCCGCCGAGGCCGAAACACACCCTCGCCGTATTGTAAAGCCGCGTCTCCTTTCCTCTTGTTTCGGGTATCTGGACTTTTTTGTCGGTAACAGAACTGTTTGTGCGAGCGAGAGTTGCTTCTCACGGAAGGTGATGAGTGAGGTATCCGTATCCCGGAGGCGTAGGAGTCCCTCGGCTCGGTCGGCCTTGCCGCTTACGCGCACTCTTACCCGTCCATGGGGTTTTGTCACCGACGTAGTCGAGAAGGCTCGAAGAATCGCTCCGGCAGAAGAGCTTCCGAACGTGAAGACTTGTTCGGTCCGCGGAATCACTTATCCGAATGTGAGTTACTTATGGCAGAAGGTGATGAGTGAGGTATCCGTATCCCGGAGGCGTAGGAGTCCCTCGGCTCGATCAGCCTTGGCTGCTTACGTGTACTCCGTCGTTTTCAGGATCCACTTTCGAAGTAGTCGAAAAGCACGAAAGACATTCTGGCAGAAAAGATCTTTTTTCGAGGAAAATTTCGACACAGAGGGGGTTCCCCCCTTTTAGCCCCCGAGGGAGGGTCGTGCTTTGCCGAGGCAAGGCTGACCCTTCCTTGATGACTAAACTTTGCGTGAGAGCGAGGTATATGAACAACTTGAAAACATCTTAAGGGTAGAAGCGACGTAGCTGTTGGATGTTCCAAGCGTTGCTGTAGACCTCGCCTTGACTGTTGGCCAGCTTGTACGTTCCGGGTTTTAGAACTTTGGTGATGACGAACGGCCCCTCCCAGGGGGGTGTGAGCTTGTGTCGACCTCGGGCGTCTTGTCGCAGCCGAAGCACCAGGTCGCCCACCTGGAGGTCTCGGGACCGGACCCCTCGGGCGTGGTAGCGTAGCATGGACTGCTGGTACCGTGCCGAGTGTAGTAAGGCCTTGTCCCGAGCCTCTTCCAGCTGGTCCAGCGAGTCTTCTCGACTAGCTTGGTTGCTTTGGTCGGCATAGGCCCTCATCCTCGGGGAACTGTATTCTAGGTCTGTGGGCAAGATGGCCTCGGCCCCATAGACTAGAAAGAACGACGTGAAGCCCATGGCTCGGCTCGGTGTCGTCCTCAAGCTCCAGACCACCGAGGGGAGTTCCTTCATCCATCGCTTGCCGAACTTGTTGAGGTCGTTGTAAATCCGAGGCTTGAGTCCTCGTAGAATCATGTCGTTGGCACGCTCTACTTGCCCATTCGTCATGGGATGAGCCACGGCGGCCCAGTCCACCCGGATGTGGCGATCCTCGCAGAAGTCTAGGAACTTTCTGCCGGTGAACTGGGTGATGATGGAGTTCGGGACCCCGATACGATGGGTGATGTTGGTGAAGAACGCCACCGCCTGCTCGAACCTGATGCTGTTCAGGGGTCGGACCTCGATCCACTTGGAAAATTTGTCGATGGCGACCAACAGGTGCGTGTAGCCCCTGGGTGCCTTCTGCAAGGGGCCGACGAGGTCCAGACCCCACACAGCAAAAGGCCATGTGATGGGTATCGTCTGCAGAGCCTGAGCGGGCAGGTGGGTCTGCCTTGCATAGAACTGACACCCTTCGCAGGCGCGGACAATTCTAGTGGCATCGGCCACCACCGTTGGCCAGTAAAAATCTTGTCGGAAAGCATTTCCGACAAGGGCTCGAGGTGCTGCGTGGTGGCCGTAAGCACCCGAGTGTATTTCTCGGAGGAGTTCCTGACCTTCGGTGGTGGAGATGCATCGCTGGAGGATGCCTGAAGGGCTGCAGTGGTAGAGCTCCTTCCCTTCTCCCAGCAAGACGAACGACTTGGCGCGCCGCGCCAACCGCCGAGCTTCGGCTCGGTCGAGGGGTAGCTCTCCTCGGTGGAGATATTGCAGGTACGGGGTCTGCCAGTTTTGATTAGGCGTGACCCCGCTTTGCTCCCCCTCGATGTGCAGCGTCTCGCCCTCGGGGGCCGAGGGTACCTCGGGCCGAGCCGAGGGTGCCTCGGACTGTGCCGAGGGTACCTCGGGCTAGGCTGAGGGTGCCTCAGGCTCGGGCGCGTCGTCGATCTTGACGGAGGGTTGATGCAGATCTCGGGAGAAGACGTCCGGGGAACCGTTGTTCGCCCCGAGGCTATTTTAGCCAGCTCGTCCGCAGTCTCGTTGTAGCGCCAAGCGATGTGGTCGAGCTCGAGCCCGTAGAACTTGTCTTCCAGGCGCCGAACCTCATCGCAGTAGGCCTCCATCTTCGGGTCGCGGCAGTGGGAGTTCTTCATGACTTGGTCGATGACGAGCTGCGAGTCACCGCGAGCGTCGAGGCGTCGGACCCCTAGCTCGACGGCAATCCGCAGCCCGTTGACCAGAGCCTCGTACTCAGCTACATTGTTGGACGCCGGGAAGTGGAGGCGTAGCACGTAGCGTAGGTGCTTCCCGAGGGGCGAGATGAAGAGTAGGCCTGCGCCGGCTCCTGTCTTCATCAGCGACCCATCGAAGAACATGGTCCAGAGCTCTGGTTGGATCGGAGCTGTTGGTAGCTGGGTGTCGACCCATTCAGCCACGAAGTCCGCCAAGACCTGGGATTTGATGGCCTTCCGAGGGGCGAACGAGATTGTTTCGCCCATGATTTCCACCGCCCACTTTGCAATCCTACCCGAAGCCTCTCGGCAATGGATGATCTCCCCCAGGGGGAAGGATGACACCACAGTTACCGGATGAGACTCGAAGTAGTGTCGCAACTTCCGCCGTGTCAGGATTACCGCGTACAGCAGCTTCTGAACTTGTGGGTAGCGGATTTTGGTTTCGGACAGTACCTCGCTGACGAAGTAGACTGGCCTCTAGACGGGCAATGCATGCCCCTCTTCTTGCCTCTCGACCACAATCGCGGCGCTAACCACCTGAGTGGTCGCGGCGACGTAGACCAAGAGGGCTTCTCCGGCAGCTGGGGGCACCAAGATAGGTGTAATACCCACTTTATAAGCAAAGTCTAAAAAGAGAAATTATGTTCCTGTATACATATATGTGTTACCTATATGCATCATCACATGTGAACATCCTATGTAAAAAAACAAATAATTAATAACATAAAAGCCACTACAATATGTATCATGCTGGTTTTCATTTTTGTGTGCATCTTGTGACCATATAAGAAATCATATGAGAAGAACATATTAAAGTCCCAAAGTGGAATTTAGAATATAAAAGAAATTATATAAGATGAAAAAAGAGAAGATATATGAAGATATAAGGTAAAAATAATATATATATATATATCTCCAAAGTGGTACTGTTTATGGTGCAAAATAATCGAAGGATAAAACTATTACAGCTTTGAATTTAAACTGGAATTTAAATCTGAATTTGGAATAGAAAGAAATAAAAGGAAAAAAAAGATCAAACCTATCAGCCTACCTGGGCCGATTTTGTACCCTCGGCCCATCTCTCGCGTAACCAGCCTAGTTAACACCCCCACTATGCCGACAACTGGGTCTGTCCATCGGTCGTTGACGGCGTGGGCCCGCTCGCGCAGTGACCTATCCACCCCGAGCGGTCAGTCCCTCGCATCACGAGCCGCACAATCCTGTTGAGCTATCGGGGTCATTGACTGATGGGTCCCACCTGGCGGACTTATCCCTTTCCCCTTTCTGTTGCTCAACCCGGCGCGATCCTCGGTCGCATTTGTGGGGTTGGCCAACCGATCCCCTCGCGGACAGGTTTATCGCCGCCCTCTCCACCGGATTCTGCGACAATCCCGCCCAACCGCCCGGCCGACCTTCGTGCGGGACCTGGCTGCCCGTTTGGTGCGCACTGGCTCGGCTCTCCATCCGCGTTGGCCATAAAGTGCGGATCATGCCACCGCAACCTGGTCACCGTCCTTGCGTGAGTCCTTCGCGCCGCCAACGCCGCCTTTGGAAACAACGTAGCCACTGCGCCTACCTCTTGTTCCTAGCGCACCATGGGCGGAATCCGACTTCGGGTGTTGCTGCGGCATCTGCAACCAGCAAGGGAGAGTGAAACGCGCTGTTACCCATGAGAGAGAGCTCGTGCCGATTGCCGCTGTGAGGCTCGCCGGTGGAGTAGCGCTTGCCAGGGGAAGGGTCGTCCGCATCTGGCGTCTCCGGCGGCCATCATTCCAGTCATCACTTGGATCTCCGGTGCGTATCTCCCTGGGAGTTTTATACCCGCGTATTCTGTGCCTTGTTTACTGCAGTAGTGGTCGGTGATTTGTGGGGTCTGATGGCCGGCAAAATAACCTCCTTGTCGACCGCCCGGCCCTGCTCATCGAGTAGCATCAGTGAATCGAAAGCTTGAGGGAGGAAGACGAGGCAGCTGAGTGACAGTGAGATCCGACCGTCGTTCCGCTACTCTCCTCGTCCGCCTTGGCCCGCATACCGGTGTCTCTCGCCGCTGATGGACTTCCACTCCTCCCCCTCGGCGGCATCACCGGCCGGCTTGCTCCCCATCGCGGGCACCCGCGCGATGCTTGGCGCTTCTCCTGGAACGGCGCCATCGGGGCTATGCGGTGCACGGTCCGCCCAGGAAGACGGATTGAGGATGAAGAAGCCGTTCGGCCATGGGATGGACAGTGTGCGGCTGAGATCGAATCAAGGATACCCCTTTGTCTGATAGAACCTTACCCGTAGATCTTGGATCCAACGATCCCTGGCACATACAGATTCCTCAACGGTAGGATCTAATCATGGCCGCAGGACTCGGATCCGATGGCTCTGAAACGCAGATACCCCTTCGCCGTGCCCATTTGCTAAAGAGCCCCTGGCAAATAAAAGAAATAACTCGCAGTCCTTGTTCTACTGTTACCTGGGTCTGGTGAATCTTCTGAGTTAGCCCCTGCACATTCTGGGATTTGGCGCGCAGTCCAGACTGATTGTAAAACGGAGAAAATCATTAGAAATTGATTTTAGTACAAAAATAATTCGAGAAACTTGTATAAATCATATTTAATTCATTTTAACTCCTTTTTGACCCATTCCAGTTCCTATAATTTTATAATATTATTGTTTATCTAATTGTGCCACTAATTTGACACGGAAGCCACCTTAAAATTTATTTCCTAATTAAATCCATATCAAATGCATAAAACTTTAGGAAATTCGTATCTTCCCCGTTTTAACTCCGATTTGATCCGTTCAAGTTGCGTTAGTCTAGTACAATCACGTAGATCATTATTATTAGTATATTCTTATGTTTGGTGTAATGTTAATTTTATCTATACCATGTTTGTTTGTATTGCTACGACTAGCGCGAGGGCATGTGTCATCTGAAAAGGAAGTTGGTACCTGGAATCTCAAGTGCCAGGCAAGTTGTGCCCTTGATTCACTTTTGTTACCCAATAATGTTCTTTATAATCATTTACCATGCATAGGTTTAATTTTGCTAGGACCCAATAGGTTTCCCTAGACTGTTTATCCATTTTACCTTGTTTACCCTGAATCACTTGGGTAGTTTATGCTATTGCTTTACGTGGTTTTTGGGTTAATATTTCATTATATCCATGTTCCAGTTATTTTGTTATTTTATTTATGTTCATGTCAAGATCATTGTGTTATTGTTAATTGGAACATGGAGCTTAACTTGAGAACCACGTGCCACCACAAGGGAGGAATGGGACCCCTTGGCTGACTAATTAGGAAAGCTAGTGGAAGACTACCTTACCCGAAAGGGGCAAGGGCAGTAGGGGAGTGGTCAGTGTAGGGAGGTCCCTGGTTGATTTTGCTGCGATGGCGGTCAGCCAGGAACCCTGCATTGGAACTTCCTATAAACTGTAGCGGGTTTTCGTAAGCTAGTGGAACTTTGTAAAGGCCTCGTAGTGGATCCCTAGCCATTCACCTTGGTAGTGTCTAAGGGCCTAGCTAACCCTGGCGACATGGGAAACACGACTTGTGGGTAAAGGGTACAACCTCTGCAGAGTGTAAAACTGGTATACTAGCCGAGCTCACGGTCATGAGCAGCTAAGGACTCTCCGATGATTAAATTATGGAACCTAAACTCAATTTGTCATTTGCATTTGCATGGGTTTACTATTAATTTTGTTCTTTATTATTATTTAAGGTTTGGTATTCACTTACACTTAGTAACTGCTAATAAAATTTTGACCAACTTATAAAAGCAATGCTCAGCTTTAACCTCTATTGTTGATCAGCCTTACACTTCATGAACTTCCCACCTTTGGTGAGTTCATGTCACATTATTCCCCACAACTTGTTGAGCGATGAACATGTGTGAGCTCACCCTTGCTGTCTCACACCCCCCCCCCACAGGAGAAGAACAGGTGGTTCAAGTGGAGTCAAGTATCGAGGAGTTTGATCTGATCTAGGTGGCGTTTCTCAGTTGACATTGGCGCCGACGATCCTTAGTTCGTTTTATATTTATTCTTTTATTTTGTAAGTCTTCCGCTATGTAATATGTACTCTGATTATATTGTGACATTTATCTCTATGCACTCTGTTATTATATATGTTGTCTTCTTGGCGCATGTATGAGATGCACCTCGCTTTGTTCCTTAAAGCCGGGTGTGACAGAAGTGGTATCAGAGGAAATGTTGACTGTAGGACGAGACCTAGATAGAAATGGACAAGCCCTTACCTACTTACCTTACTCTGATTCTTTCTATACTTATCTTGATCCTGTCTCACCTTCTACTGTTCTACTCTGATCATTCTTATCTTTTCTATTCTAAGACAAGACGGATTTCACACCTTGGAATCCCTACCCCTATGACATTTTTAAGAGATAGGAGACCTAAGATGAAATTAAAATTATTTTCTCTATTAAAAAAAATGTTGGATGATTGTTCTGATGATAAATGCTTGATTTGCTTCTTTGATTGATTGAAGCATTATAGTTGGGCATCTTAGCATGTACCACCATAAGGTAATGTATCAGCTTTAGTGGATAACACACTAATCTACTTAGCTAATAAATCCCCCGCAGTAATATTCCTCGTAATTACTCGCCTTGTCTACAATTCTTCCTTCCTTACCCTATGTTTCTAACCCAGATGGGCTACCCCTATACTGTTAGAAGAGAGCAGTATAGATTTGATCCTTGGTATGTCATGGTTAAGAAAGGCAAAGGTAGTATATACACTGTACTAAAGGAACCGTAGAACTCACTAGTTCCAAAGGACAAAGATTTGAAGTTGAAGTTGCAGTAACTACCACCATCAGACTAGCGGCATTCTTAGTATATGGGAAGTTTGTTGGTGGCAACATCCATGCCGTTAGAGATTTTCCAGATGTCTTTCCAGAGGAGTTACCAGGGATGCCACCAGATATGGAAGTTGAGTTGGTCGTTGATATCTTACCTGGGACTGCTCCTATTTCTAAACGGCCATACATGATGTTCGTAGAAGAACTAAAGGAACTTAAGAAGCAATTAATGGAATTACAAGAGGCAGGGTACATTCGTTCGGATTCTTCACCTTGGAGAGCACCGGTTCTGTTTGTACAGAAGAAGGATGGATCACAACGGATGTGTGTGGATTATATATCTCTTAATGATGTTACTGTGAAGAACAAGTGTCCATTACCCCGCATTGAGGATTTATTTGATTAGATGAGAGGTGCAAGGGTATTCTCGAAGATTGAACTCTGACTGGGGTACCATCAAATGAAGATTAGGTCATCGGATATTCCCGAGACGGATTTCTCGACTCGATATGGTTTATATGAGTTCACCGTTATGTCATTTGGACTAACTAATGCACCAACCTATTTTATGGATCTGAAGAATAAGGTGTGCATGATTTGGACAGATTCGTCGTGGTTTTCATCGACGATATTTTTATTATTCCCAAAAGTGATAGTGATCATGAGGAACATCTGAGATTGGTGCTACAGAAGATACGAGATGCAAGTTTTGGATTGGCAAGGTGCCCTTTCTTGGACATATCATTTCTAATGGAGGAATATCAATGGATCCTGCTAAAGTCAAGGAGATAGTGGCGTGGAGCATACCCACTATAGTTACGAAGATTCGGAATTTCCTGGGAGTTGCAGGATATTATCGGAAATTTATTAAAGGATTCTCTAAGATTGCTAAGCCTATGACTTCGCTTTTGGAGAAAGGAAGAGAATTTAAGTGGGACGAGAAGTGCCAAGACAACTTTGATCAATTAAAGAAGAGGTTGATGTCACCACCAGTATGGGTTATGCCAGATCTACAGAAGGGATTTGACATTTATTGTGATGCATGTGGCCAAGGATTAGGATGTGTGCTCATGCAAGGAGGACACGTGATTGCCTATGCGTCTCGTCAGTTGCGGAAACATGAATTGGACTACCCCACACATGACTTGGAACTGGTAGCCGTTGTGCATGCGCTTAAGATTTGGAGACATTATAATATTGGAATCAAGTGTCAAGTATACACGGATCATAAGAGTTTGAAGTACGTATTCACTCGGAAGGATCTCAACCTTAGGCAACGTCGTTGGTTGGAGCTTATTGAGGATTATGATTTGGAGATTCACTATCACCCGGGCAAGGAAAATTTGGTTGCAGATGCCTTGAGTCGAAAGGAGCATGTTCATTCAGCTGTTTTTTCCCAGCTACCCGATGAGATTGTTGAGGGTTTCAAGAGATTTAACCTGGGGATAGTTGCTCTCACTGAAGAAGTTATATTAATGCAGAACCTATTTTGGAGCAAGAGATCCGCAAAGGACAAATTGGTGATGCTAAGATACAAGAGATTAAGGATCTGATTACTGAAGGTCGAGTTCCGGAATTTACGGAAGATGAGCAAGGCACCATATGGTTCAAGGATCGGATATGTGTTCCTGAGATTGAAAGCCTTCGTGAGACTATTTTAAAGGAGGCCCATGATTCGGATTATTCTATTCATCCTGGTAGTACCAAGATGTATCAGGATTTGAAACGGAAGTATTGGTGGTATGGATTGAAAAGAGATGTGGCTGCACATGTGGCAATGTGCGATGTATGTCAAAGAGTTAAGGCTGAACACTAGAGACCAGCTAGACTATTATACCCACTTAAGATACTCGAGTGGAAGTGGGAAGAGATTGGTATGGATTTCATTACTGGATTGCCTCGCGCCCAGAAAGGATATGATGCTATATGGGTGATTGTGTATAGATTGACTAAATTGGCTCACTTCATTCCTGTAAAGACTACTTATAAAGGTTCTCAGCTAGCAGAGTTATATATGGCCCGGATTGTGTCTCTACATGGTATACCAAAGAAGATCGTTTTGGATAAGAGGATCACAGTTTACCTCCAAATTTTGGAAAAGTTTTCATGAGAATATGGATACGAAGTTGAATTGTTCGGCCTACCTCAGACTGATGGACAGACTGAAAGGACTAATTAAGTATTGGAAGATATGTTAAGAGCTTGTGCCCTTCAGCATGGTAGTAGTTGGAACAAGAGGCTACCTTGTGCTGAGTTATCATATAATAATAGTGACCAGGCCAGTCTGAAGATGCCACCGTTCGAGGCTCCATATGGCAGGAAGTGCAAGACTCCTCTATTTTTGGACCAGACTAGAGGAAGAAAGTTCTTTGGACCTGAACTTATTCAAGAGGCAGAAGAACAAGTCCGTATAATTTGAGAGAATTTGAGGATAGCTCAGACCAGGTAAAAGAGCTACGCTGATAATAGAGGAAGACCACTGGAATTTGAGGAAGAAGATCATGTATACCTCAAGGTGTCACCACTTCGTGGAATGAGGAGGTTTAAAGTTAAGGGCAAAGTTGTCTCCTCGCTTTATTGGACCCTTCTTAATCCTAAAGCGAGTGGGAGAGGTTGCATATCAATTGGAGTTACCGGATCATCTTGCGGATGTTCATAATGTATTTCATGTATCTCAACTGAAGAAATGTCTCAGGGTACCTGAGGAACAATTACCAATGGAGGACCTTAGTGTTCAAGAGGATCTAACTTATACTGAGTACCCCATCAAGATTTTGGGATACATTGACTCGAGTTACAAGAAATAAAGTTATTAGGATGTGCAAAATGCAATGGAACCATCATGGAGAAGATGAAGCTACATAGGAAAGAGAAGGAGAGCTTCGCATAAGATTTTCCCCATCTTTTCCCTAGACCTTCTTTAATCTCGAGGACGAGATTATTTTTAAGGGGGGTAGGATTTGTAATACCCACTTTATAAGCAAAGTCTAAAAAGAGAAATTATGTTCCTGTATACATATATGTGTTACCTATATGCATCATCACATGTGAACATCCTATGTAAAAAAACAAATAATTAATAACATAAAAGCCACTACAATATGTATCATGCTGGTTTTCATTTTTGTGTGCATCTTGTGACCATATAAGAAATCATATGAGAAGAACATATTAAAGTCCCAAAGTGGAATTTAGAATATAAAAGAAATTATATAAGATGAAAAAAGAGAAGATATATGAAGATATAAGGTAAAAATAATATATATATATATATATCTCCAAAGTGGTACTGTTTATGGTGCAAAATAATCGAAGGATAAAACTATTACAGCTTTGAATTTAAACTGGAATTTAAATCTGAATTTGGAATAGAAAGAAATAAAAGAAAAAAAAGATCAAACCTATCAGCCTACCTGGGCCGATTTTGTACCCTCGGCCCATCTCTCGCGTAACCAGCCTAGTTAACACCCCCACTATGCCGACAACTGGGTCTGTCCATCGGTCGTTGACGGCGTGGGCCCGCTCGCGCAGTGACCTATCCACCCCGAGCGGTCAGTCCCTCGCATCACGAGCCGCACAATCCTGTTGAGCTATCGGGGTCATTGACTGATGGGTCCCACCTGGCGGACTTATCCCTTTCCCCTTTCTGTTGCTCAACCCGGCGCGATCCTCGGTCGCATTTGTGGGGTTGGCCAACCGATCCCCTCGCGGACAGGTTTATCGCCGCCCTCTCCACCGGATTCTGCGACAATCCCGCCCAACCGCCCGGCCGACCTTCGTGCGGGACCTGGCTGCCCGTTTGGTGCGCACTGGCTCGGCTCTCCATCCGCGTTGGCCATAAAGTGTGGATCATGCCACCGCAACCTGGTCACCGTCCTTGCGTGAGTCCTTCGCGCCGCCAACGCCGCCTTTGGAAACAACGTAGCCACTGCGCCTACCTCTTGTTCCCAGCGCACCATGGGCGGAATCCGACTTCGGGTGTTGCTGCGGCATCTGCAACCAGCAAGGGAGAGTGAAACGCGCTGTTACTCGTGAGAGAGAGCTCGTGCCGATTGCCGCTGTGAGGCTCGCCGGTGGAGTAGCGCTTGCCAGGGGAAGGGTCGTCCGCATCTAGCGTCTCCGGCGGCCATCATTCCAGTCATCACTTGGATCTCCGGTGCGTATCTCCCTGGGAGTTTTATACCCGCGTATTCTGTGCCTTGTTTACTGCAGTAGTGGTCGGTGATTTGTGGGGTCTGATGGCCGGCAAAATAACCTCCTTGTCGACCGCCCAGCCCTGCTCATCGAGTAGCATCAGTGAATCGAAAGCTTGAGGGAGGAAGACGAGGCAGCTGAGTGACAGTGAGATCCGACCGTCGTTCCGCTACTCTCCTCGTCCGCCTTGGCCCGCATACCGGTGTCTCTCGCCGCTGATGGACTTCCACTCCTCCCCCTCGGCGGCATCACCGGCCGGCTTGCTCCCCATCGCGGGCACCCGCGCGATGCTTGGCGCTTCTCTTGGAACGGCGCCATCGGGGCTATGCGGTGCACGGTCCGCCCAGGAAGACGGATTGAGGATGAAGAAGCCGTTCGGCCATGGGATGGACAGTGTGCGGCTGAGATCGAATCAAGGATACCCCTTTGTCTGATAGAACCTTACCCGTAGATCTTGGATCCAACGATCCCTGGCACATACAGATTCCTCAACGGTAGGATCTAATCATGGCCGCAGGACTCGGATCCGATGGCTCTGAAACGCAGATACCCCTTCGCCGTGCCCATTTGCTAAAGAGCCCCTGGCAAATAAAAGAAATAACTCGCAGTCCTTGTTCTACTGTTACCTGGGTCTGGTGAATCTTCTGAGTTAGCCCCTGCACATTCTGGGATTTGGCGCGCAGTCCAGACTGATTGTAAAACGGAGAAAATCATTAGAAATTGATTTTAGTACAAAAATAATTCGAGAAACTTGTATAAATCATATTTAATTCATTTTAACTCCTTTTTGACCCATTCCAGTTCCTATAATTTTATAATATTATTGTTTATCTAATTGTGCCACTAATTTGACACGGAAGCCACCTTAAAATTTATTTCCTAATTAAATCCATATCAAATGCATAAAACTTTAGGAAATTCGTATCTTCCCCGTTTTAACTCCGATTTGATCCGTTCAAGTTGCGTTAGTCTAGTACAATCACGTAGATCATTATTATTAGTATATTCTTATGTTTGGTGTAATGTTAATTTTATCTATACCATGTTTGTTTGTATTGCTACGACTAGCGCGAGGGCATGTGTCATCTGAAAAGGAAGTTGGTACCTGGAATCTCAAGTGCCAGGCAAGTTGTGCCCTTGATTCACTTTTGTTACCCAATAATGTTCTTTATAATCATTTACCATGCATAGGTTTAATTTTGCTAGGACCCAATAGGTTTCCCTAGACTGTTTATCCATTTTACCTTGTTTACCCTGAATCACTTGGGTAGTTTATGCTATTGCTTTACGTGGTTTTTGGGTTAATATTTCATTATATCCATGTTCCAGTTATTTTGTTATTTTATTTATGTTCATGTCAAGATCATTGTGTTATTGTTAATTGGAACATGGAGCTTAACTTGAGAACCACGTGCCACCACAAGGGAGGAATGGGACCCCTTGGCTGACTAATTAGGAAAGCTAGTGGAAGACTACCTTACCCGAAAGGGGCAAGGGCAGTAGGGGAGTGGTCAGTGTAGGGAGGTCCCTGGTTGATTTTGCTGCGATGGCGGTCAGCCAGGAACCCTGCATTGGAACTTCCTATAAACTGTAGCGGGTTTTCGGAAGCTAGTGGAACTTTGTAAAGGCCTCGTAGTGGATCCCTAGCCATTCACCTTGGTAGTGTCTAAGGGCCTAGCTAACCCTGGCGACATGGGAAACACGACTTGTGGGTAAAGGGTACAACCTCTGCAGAGTGTAAAACTGGTATACTAGCCGAGCTCACGGTCATGAGCAGCTCAGGACTCTCCGATGATTAAATTATGGAACCTAAACTCAATTTGTCATTTGCATTTGCATGGGTTTACTATTAATTTTGTTCTTTATTATTATTTAAGGTTTGGTATTCACTTACACTTAGTAACTGCTAATAAAATTTTGACCAACTTATAAAAGCAATGCTCAGCTTTAACCTCTATTGTTGATCAGCCTTACACTTCATGAACTTCCCACCTTTGGTGAGTTCATGTCACATTATTCCCCACAACTTGTTGAGCGATGAACATGTGTGAGCTCACCCTTGCTGTCTCACACCCCCCCCCCCCACAGGAGAAGAACAGGTGGTTCAAGTGGAGTCAAGTATCGAGGAGTTTGATCTGATCTAGGTGGCGTTTCTCAGTTGACATTGGCGCCGACGATCCTTAGTTCGTTTTATATTTATTCTTTTATTTTGTAAGTCTTCCGCTATGTAATATGTACTCTGATTATATTGTGACATTTATCTCTATGCACTCTGTTATTATATATGTTGTCTTCTTGGCGCATGTATGAGATGCACCTGGCTTTGTTCCTTAAAGCCGGGTGTGACAATAGGCGCCTTCGTGAGGAGCGCCTTCAGGTTCCCGAGGGCTTCCTCGGCCTCGGGGGTCCAAGTGAAGCGCTCGGCCTTCCTTAAGAGGCGGTACAGAGGTAGACCTCTTTCGCCGAGGCGTGAGATGAAGCGGCTCAGAGCCGCGAGACATCCCATGACCCTCTGTACGCCTTTCAAGTCCTTGATGGGCCCCATGCTGGTGATGGCTGCGATCTTCTCCGGGTTGGCTTCGATGCCCCGCTCGGAGACGATGAACCCCAAGAGCATGCCTCGGGGCACCCCAAAGACACACTTTTCGGGATTGAGCTTGACGCCTTTCGCCTTGAGACATCGGAATGTCACTTCAAGGTCGGAAAGGAGGTCGGAGGCTTTCCTCGTCTTGACTACGATGTCATCGACGTAGGCCTCGACCGTGCGGCCAATGTGTTCGCCGAACACATGGTTCATGCACCGCGGGTACGTCGCGCCCGCATTCCTCAAGCCGAACGGCATGGTGACACAGCAGTACATGCCGAAGGGTGTGATGAAATAAGTCGTGAGCTGGTCGGACTCTTTCATCCTGATTTGGTGATACCCTGAGTAGGCATCGAGGAAAGACAGGGTTTCGCACCCAGCAGTGGAATCCACGATTTGATCGATGCGAGGCAGAGGGTAGGGAACCTTCAGACATGCTTTGTTCAGACCAGTGTAGTCTACACACATCCGCCATTTCCCCCTTTCTTTCTCACAAGCACAGGGTTGGCAAGCCATTCGGGATGGAATACCTCTTTGATGAACCCTGTCGCCATTAGCTTGTGGATCTCCTCGCCTATGGCTCTGCGCTTCTCTTCGTCGAATCAGCACAGAGGCTGCTTGACGGGTCGGTCTCCGGCTCAGATGTCCAGCGAGTGCTCGGCGACATCCCTCGGACATGCCGAGCACTGCTTCCTATTTGGGATCAAGCCCGGAGCCGATCCGGACTTGCTTGGAGGCGTCGCTGCTGGGGTCGAGGGGGACGGACTTAACCGTCTCCGCTGGCTCGAAGTTGCCGGCATGACGCTTCACGTCTGGCACCTCCTTAGAGAGGCTCTCCAGGTCGGCGATGAGGGCCTCGGACTCGGTGAGGGCCTCGGCGTACTCCACGCACTCCACGTCGCATTCGAACGCGTGTTTGTACGTGGGGCCGATGGTGATGACCCCGTTGGGGCCCGGCATCTTGAGCTTGAGGTAGGTGTAGTTGGGGACGGCCATGAACTTCGCGTAGCAGGGCCTCCCCAATACCGCGTGGTAGGTTCCTCGGAACCCGACCACCTCGAACGTCAGGGTCTCCCTTCGGAAGTTGGAGGGTGTTCCGAAGCAGACGGGAAGATCGAGTTGTCCGAGGGGCTAGACGTGCTTCCCGAGGATGATCCCATGGAAAGGCGCAGCGCCCGCCCGGACCGAGGATAGATCGACACGCAGAAGCCCGAGGGTCTCGGCGTAGATGATGTTGAGGCTGCTGCCTCCGTCCATGAGGACCTTGGTGAGCCTAACGTTGCCGATGATGGGGTCGACGACGAGCGGGTATTTCCCCGGGCTCGGCACATGGTCGGGGTGGTCGGCTTGGTCGAAGGTGATGGTCTTGTCGGACCAGTCTAGGTAGACTGGCGCCGCCATCTTCACCGAACAGACCTCCCGACGCTCTTGCTTGTGGTGTCGAGCCGAGGCGTTCGCCGCTTGCCCGCCGTAGATCATGAAGCAGTCGCGGACCTCGAGGAACTCTCCTGCCTAGTGATCTTCCTTCTTGTCGTCGTCGCGGGCCCTGCCACCCTCCGCGGGTGGCCCGACCCTGTGGAAGTGGCGCCGAAGCATGACGCACTCCTCAAGGGTGTGCTTGACAGGCCCCTGGTGATAGGGGCACGGCTCCTTGAGCATCTTGTCGAAGAGGTTGGGACCTCCGGGGGGTTTCCGAGGGTTCTTGTACTCGGCGGCGACGACAAGGTCCGCGTCGGCGGCGTCGCGTTTCGCTTGCGACTTCTTCTTGTCCTTCTTCTTGGCGCCGCGCTGAGCTGACGCCTTGGGGGCATCTTCCGATGGGCGGCCCTGGGGCTGCTTGTCCTTCCGGAAGATAGCCTCGACCGCCTCCTGGCCGGAGGCAAACTTGGTGGCGATGTCCATCAGCTCGCTCGCCCTGGTGGTGGTCTTGCGACCCAGCTTGCTCACCAGGTCACGGCAGGTGGTGCCGACGAGGAACGCGCCGATGACATCCGAGTCGGTGATGTTGGGCAGCTCAGTGCGCTGCTTTGAGAATCGCCGGATGTAGTCCCGGAGAGACTCTCCCGGCTGCTGTTGGCAGCTTCGGAGGTCCCAGGAATTCCCGGGGCGCACGTACGTGCCCTGGAAATTGCCGGCGAAAGCTTGGACTAGGTCGTCCCAGTTGGAGATCTGCCCCGGAGGCAGGTGCTCCAACCAGGCGCGAGCGGTGTCGGAGAGGAACAGGGGGAGGTTGCGGATGATGAGGTTGTCATCATCCGTTCCACCCAGTTGGCAGGCCAGACGGTAGTCCGCGAGCCACAGTTCCGGTCTCGTCTCCCCCGAGTACTTTGTGATAGTGGTCGGGGGTCGGAACCGGGTCGGGAACGGCGCCTGTCGTATGGCCCGGCTGAAGACCTGCCGACCGGGTGGTTCGGGCGAGGGACTCCGATCCTCCCCGCTGTCGTAGCGTCCCCCACGCCTGGGGTGGTAGCCTCGGCGCACCCTCTTGTCGAGGTGGGCCCGACGATCGCGGTGATGGTGCTCGTTGCCGAGGCGACCCGGGGCCGCAGGCGCTGTGTTGCGCGTGCGCCCGGTGTAGAACGAGGCTTCCCGCATGAATTGGGAAGTCGCGGCATGATGTTCCGAGGGGTACCCCTGCCTTCGGGAGGCGGAGCTCTCCGCCCGCCGGACCGCGGCGCCTTCCAGGAGATCCTTGAGCTCTCCTTGGATTCGCCGCCCCTCGGTGGTTGATGGCTCCGGCATCGCGCGGAGGAGCATTGCTGCTGCAGCCAGGTTCTGGCCGACTCCACTGGATGCGGGTGGCGGCCTGACCCTGACATCATCGGCAATGCGGTGCTGGAAGCCCTGGGGTAGATGACGCATTTCTCCGGCCGGAGGTTGGCCCGCCCATGCCTGCCCGACATCCCGGCGGATTGGCTCAAGTGCTCCTGCTCCCTCGTCGAGCCTGGCCTGCACCCTGCGGATTTGCTCGAGTTGTGGGTCGTGACCCCCCGCCGGAACGGGGACCACAGCTAGCTCCAGTGGGATGTCAACGCGAGGCACCGGCCTAGGGAGATCACCGTCCTCCGGCATGCCGAGATGGTTGCCTTTGGAGGGACCCCCTAGATCGACGTGGAAACATTCGCGGCTCGGGCCACAGTCCTCGTCGCCGAGGCTACGGCTACCGTCGGAACAGTCGGAAAGGCAGTAGTCGCATGCGGTCATGAAGTCCCGCATGGCACTGGGGTTGCCAAGTCTGGAGAAATCCCAACAGAAGCTGGGCTCGTCGTCTTCCTCGGACCCAGAGGGCCCGTAGGTCGAGACGTCCGTCAGCCGGTCCCAAGGTGACCGCATACGAAACCCTAGAGGGTTCGGATTCGCCTCTACGAGAGCGTCCGCCAAAGCGGAGCCGCTAGGCGGGTCGAGGCTAAATCTGAAAGGCGTGGGATGGGAATCGGTCGGTACCTCTTGGTCGACGGGTGGTGATGAGGTCACGTCGGGGACTGACTGCACCGTCGTCTTAGGTAAGAGGGTGACACCCAGCAAGCCTTTCGCGAGCGTGCTGGCGTCGTCCGTTTGCTCGAGACTGGCGTGTCGCGGGGAGACAGCGCTCGTCTTCGTCTCAAGCGCGAGGCCGATGCCCGGCGCGCCCCCTGTTGGAGTGCTGGCGTTGTCGACTCGCTCGACGGCCGACGAGGCGCCGCCTCCTGCTTGGCCTTGGTTGCCCCGCCTCCTCCTCCATCGGCGGGGAAGAGGACGGGGCAAGCTCGAAGGTTGTTCTTCCGCCACGCGGGGAAGACGTTGTCGATCCCGCCGCCGGCGGGCGGACTGTCTGCCTCCATTGTCGCTGTCGCCCGGCAGTGGAAAGAGTATCATGTCGTAGCTGCCGTCGAGGGACATGAACTCAAGGCTCCCAAAACGGAGCACCGCCCCGGGCCGGAGAGGTTGCTGGAGACTACCCATCTGGAGCTTGACGGGAAGCTGTTCGTCAACACGCAGCAGGCCCCTACCTGGCGCGCCAACTGTCGGCGTTTCGAGACCGGGGGGTCCCTAAGCCGACGAGTGAAGTGTCGCCGCGTGCCCCAGCCCAGATGGGTCGGCGCTAGGCCGAGCGCGAAGGGGGGAAGTGAGGTGGCCGGAGATGGGCGTGAGAGAGGTGGAAATCCCGCGGCCTTCGTGTTCGTCCCGCGCCTAGGTCGGGTGCGCTTGCAGTAGGGGGTTACAAGCGTCCACACGGGGGAGGGAGCGAGCGGCCTCACGCGAGCACCTGTCTCGTCCTCGTCCCCGCGCGGCCAACCTTCCCTAAGAGGGCCCTGGTCCTTCCTTTTGTAGGCGTAAGGAGAGGATCCAGGTGTACAATGGGGGGTGTAGCAGAGTGCTACGTGTCTAGCGGAGGAGAGCTAGCGCCCTAAGTACATGCCATCGTGGCGGCCGGAGAGATTTTGGCGCCCGGTTTGTGTGATGCCGTGGCCGTCGGAGGAGCGCTGGAGCCTGGCGGAGGGACAGCTGTCGGGGCCGTCGAGTCCTTGCTGACGTCCTCTTGCTTCCGTAAGGGGGCCGAGAGCCGCCATCGTCAGGGAGTGTGCGGGGCGCCATCATCGCCTATCTGGCGGAGCGAGCCAGATGGGACGCCGGTCTTATTCCCCGTAGCCTGAGTCAGCTTGGAGTAGGGTAATGATGGCGCCTCCTGTTGACGTGGCCAGTCCGCGCCCTAGGTTGGGCATTGTGGAGGCTCCTTCGAGGTCGAGGTCGAGTCCGTCTTCCAGGGCCGAGGCCGAGTCCGAGCCCCTAGGTCGGGCGAGGCAGAGGCCGTTGGCTGAGGCCAGGGCGGAATTTGAGTCCTGGGGTCGGGCGAAGCGGAGTTCGTCATCTTCTGGGGCTGAGCCCAAGTCCGAGCCCTGGGTCGGGCGGAGCGGAGTTCGTCGTCTTCTGGGGCTTAGCCCGAGTCCGAGCCCTGGGTCGGGCGGAGCGGAGTTCGCCGTCTTCTGGGGCTTAGCCCGAGTCCGAGCCCTGGGTCGGGCGGAGCGGAGTTCGCCGTCTTCCGGGGCTTAGCCCGAGTCCGAGCCCTGGGTCGAGCGGAACGGAGTTCGCCGTCTTCCGGGGCTTAGACCGAGTCCGAGCCTTGGGTCAGGCGGAGCGGAGTTCGCCGTCTTCCGGGGCTTAGCCCGAGTCTAAGCCCTGGGTCGGGCGGAGCGGAGCTTCCTATGGTGCGTGCGGCCGGGCCTGACTGCCTGTCAGCCTTACTCTGTCAAGTGGCACCGCAGTCGGAGCGGCACAGGCGGCGCTGTCTTTCTGTCAGACCGGTCAGTGGAGCGGCGAAGTGACGGCGATCACTTCGGCTCTGTCAGCTGAGGGGCTCGCGTCAGGATAAAGGTGTCAGGCCACCTTTGCATTAAATGCTCCTGCGATTTGGTCGGTCGGTGCGGCGATTTGGTCAGGGTTGCTTCTTGGCGAAGACAGGGCCTCGGGCGAGCCGGAGATCCTCCGTGGTCGGCTGCCCTTGTCCGAGGCTAGGCTCGGGCGAGGCGTGATCGAGTCCCTCGAATGGACTGATCCCTGACTTAATCGCACCCATCAGGCCTTTGCAGCTTTATGCTGATGGGGGTTACCAGCTGAGAATTAGGAGCCTTGAGGGTACCCCTAATTATGGTCCTCGACACTAATAATAGACGTTTTAGAAACCGTCTTATTTATGAGACTGATATTAGACATTTTGGTGACCGTCTTATTAAGATTTAAACGAAATGACTTACACGGCAGTACATTCTTCAATTTATAATCATTTTTCAGATATCATGTTATAATAATTTAAAAGATAAATATACATACACATATATTGAACAACATTATAATTAATATAATATAAATAAGTACCATTCAAATATCATAAATAAGCATTATCAAACAACACATACATAAGTGTACTCTAAATCTAAACTAAAATACATCTGTTTGCACTAATGTTAAGCCTAACTTTATATGAATTCAAGTCTCCACATTTTGCGGCCACCAAATTTGAATTCCATTCTATGTTTTCGTGTACAATAAATAGGAGAAAACTAGACATAGCAAAAAGCTCCAAGCAGCACGTGGATGGTCTCGAAGCTGCCCTTGTGCTTCTCCCTGTTCTTGATCACTCCAACACGCTCGATGTTCGTCCCGCCGGTCATCATGACCACGTTGCCGACGTCAAACTTGATGAAGTCCATGATCTTGTTGGTCTCCAGATCGATCTTGATGGTGCCATTTCTGCAAACTTTTAGCTATACAGAAGGGAGATTGTGTTTGGAGTAAAGAACGACCAACCTCACCACATATGGACTCAAAGAATAACTTTGGATCTGCTTGAGTGACTTGCGTGTATTAAAACAGAACCATGACAAAATGAATACCTAGTGGTAGTAGCATGAGTGCAGGTACCAAACCTTCTTGTTAATGTTTGTGCAGTAAATAGTCCTTGCACACATTTCACGTTCATCGTCAGACTACAGAGCACAGAAAATCGACCAACTTTCTAAGACACCATATCAGAGAGTAAGCAAACTGAAACATGGTTGGATATGGATATATTACCCTCATCAGTGAACTCTATGAAAGCAAACCTAAGGACTGAATTTGGGTCCCCACACATGCGAGAGTCCACAACCTTCAGAGAGCATATCCAAGATTATGCACAGTTGGATCAAAATCAAATGGGGAACTAAATACATGTAAGAGGGTTTACAACTGTCCCATAAATTTGTACCTGTCCGCAATTTATAAATAGTGCTGCGAGGTTTTCTTCAGTAACCTGAACAATAGAAGAGAAATTAGCACCAGAACTACATATGATTGTTAGTTAGCAACTCAAACATTTCACTACAATATTGAATAAATAGCACACTACAGAAGCTACCATATAGAATAACAGTTAGATAAAAATTGTCCTAATACATTACCCCCAACGTATTCAACTCCGATTGGCAAAAAGGTAATGATGAATACATGGATGTCAACTATATAGTTAAGGCCCAATCAATCATAGAGTCCCAAGCTCAAGGGGAGTTGAAGTCCAGTTTATTCGCGAATCCGGTTAGGACTGCAGGAGTGGTCCTCACGAAAACGGACGCCCAGACCACATACGGACTCCGTTTTCGACGTTCTAGATATCGTTGGAAAGCTAAGAAGATAAGCTTTCCAACCCATCTGGTTTCACGTCAAAATATACACGGAGCTGATGGGAATCGTCATAACAAGATGACGTCCAGAATCTGCCAGAAATTAACGACGCCTGTTTTTGGGCCTAAAGGACTTGTACATCCTAAGGAGATAAGCTCGGCACCCCCTTGGCCACCGCCTGAGTCGAGAACGACTCCAATTCAAGTGGGGGAGGATGATGAGGACATCTCTCCCATACAAATAATGCATGGACCGACAACACGAGCACGTGCACGACAGCTAAATCTCCAGGTTCGTTCTAACCTAATCAATTGTGTTTTAGAGCTTACGCTTGGTGCCATGGATGTTTTGATGATTAGGAACCTTGGAGAGGACCAACAAGGACTTGGGAGAGGCCAACATGTCAAGGAGGAGAAGCTAGGACGTTCACAACAAGAGAAAGCCAAGTCCGACTCAACTACGTCTCCACCTCGAAGTCCAGGACCAGTCTGCACTAAAATGAACGCCCAGGATGCATCCGAACTCCGATTAGGTTGGACTTTATATGGATGGAAAGCTAAGGAGATAAGCTTTCCAACCCAACTGGAACCACCTTAAAATTCATCCGGAGTCAACGGGAATCGTTGAAACAAGTCAGCGTTCAGATTCTGTTTTGGTGCTGCGACACCGTTTGTTGGGCTGTTGGGCCGTGTATCGTGTTGGAGCCCATTAGGGGTGCGACCAGGAGTTGTGCACGCCCCTAACCTCTATTTTACCAGCAGCCACCACCACATTAGGGTTTGGGTTTTGCTTAGATCATATCTGTCATTGAACAGTATCGCCGTTCATCGGTTTGTCAGACCCCACCTCGTGATCAATGCAGTTTTGATTGCGTTCTTCCTGTTCTTGCTTGTGTTCTTGATTGCGCTTGCAGGGATAAGCCTTCGTGGCGAGGTCACTCGTGTGTCACGGGTGATAACCAACGGAGCAGTGGTGTAGTGATTGCGAGGAGCCGTTCGCTCGGAGCCTTGGATCATCAACGTCGAGATCTCCACCCAATCAAGTTATCGTACCTCACGGAAGATCGGGCCTCGTCCTCTATCAAGTGGTATTAAGATTCCAGGTTGCCTGTGAGGTACAATCCTACCATTAGATTTATTTTGTTCGTCCTATAACCCACAAAAAAGACAAAAAAAATTACGATATGTTTATCCTGACCTAAAACCATCGCCTTAGCCTTTGCACAATTCAGTTTTGGAGTCCGCAGTTCTGAGTTTGTGTCCTAGGTTGAGTTTGGTTGCTGGTTTAGATTTGTTTTGGTTCAGTTTGATCCTTTCCATCCTACAAAATCGACCTCCAAAACAGATCCCATCTACAAAACCGATCCTAACCGATCCTATTTTATCTCATCATCACGTCCTTATCAGATTAGTTTCTATCTTGTTCGGTATTTTGATCATAACTCTCGCATACGAACTCGGAATTTAGTGTTCTTGTACTTTCTGGAAAGCTTAGAAAATTATCTACAACGTTTATATTTACGAGATGTCCAGAAAATATCATTATCGAGGAGTTATCTATCTTAGAAGTAAATCTATTTGTGATCTTGAAATTTCGGACCAGTCTATATTTCGGGGTCAATATCTCCCACTTATTTTATCCAAAATAGGCGATCCATATATCCAAAAGAAAGATAAAAGGAAGACCTACAACTTTTGTGTTTTGAGTTTTTGAGTTTCAGGTCTCTAAATTTGTCAAACAATCTGTTGAAGTTAGAGCAGAAAATCTGTGATAGACAGACGAGAATTTTTTTGATAGTCTTGTGTTATATCTTGTTTTTGCGGCACTCTTGTAAAAAAAGGGAATATAAAAAGGCAAGTGCAAAACAAAAAAGCCGCACAAAACAAAGAAAAAAAAGAAGAAGAAAAAAATCAGAGAAAAAAAAGAGAAAAAGAGTGCGCATAAGCAGGAACACCATTGATCTGTGCACCTCTGTGATTGTTTTTCATTCCAACTTGTTACCTTGCTGTTCCTAGATCCTTGTCACCTCCTTTGTGTCTACCTCCAAATGTGCTAATACATTCTCTAGGCCAGCAACTAGGACGAGTACTTTGGACACTTATTCAGCATTGCTATCTGTTACTGACTTGTGTGCCACATATATATATTTAGTCAGCCTTCCCAAAGCTCCACCTTTCTCTCGAGCAGAACAGGTACTCCTTTGCAATCACACCCACGCTCGTTGGACAGTCACACCGGTCACCGTCTGCCACCTGCAGTGCTAGTAAGAACCTTGTAAGAGCGGGGTAAGACGCTTCATAACTTGTGTTCCACCACCACCACCACCCTGAGAGATAGTTGTAGGGTTCACTTTGTTTGTTGCCTTTTTGTCTCTGTTTTGTGCTAACAATGACAGGACCAAAGAACCAAACGGACAAGGAGAAGGAACCTAAGCTTAACGACGATGAGTGTGTCTCTCATCTGGAATTGAAGGAGATGATACGCGCATTGACTAAAGCTTTTCAGAGCCACACCATTGATGATGATTCGTCTCCCTCAGGTTCTATATATCCATCTTTCTCTTCTTTTGATGCAAATATTGCAAATGAATATACTGAATGGGAAATATCAATGGATAAGATTTTTGCACGACGTCGTATATGTGATAGGCGAAAAATTAAAATTGTGGCTAGTACTTTAACGAATGATGCGTTAGTTTGGTGGAATAATTTGCATGACTATGAGAAACCACAAACTTGGACTGATGTAAAAGCACTAATGAGACAACAATTTGTTTCTATGGATGATACTAAAAATAATTTAAGTAATTCTACCGATATCATGCCTTCAGATAAATCTGAGTTGCCTTTGTTACAAGAAGATTGTCTTGTTGTTCCTTATGATAAAGAAGAGTTGTGTGATGATAATACTATTATTTCTATGCCACAACTAAAGAACAAACTTGATGTTGTTGCTTCTGATCCTATTAATTGTGCCAAAATTAGAACATTCAATCATATAACTAGTGTGCATGATGAGCTAAAATTGTTATCTTCTTTAAATACTTTGGGCTATATTGAATTTGATGTTCTATGTAATCTAAATAATTTAGAGGAGAAACTTTCTTTTAGTGCTAATTTACCATGGTTATCTAAACATACATATCATTTTATTGGAAGATATAATTGGAAAGGAGAATATATGGTACATCGAGTATATATTTGTTCAAATATGAATTCTCCTTTTGTCATAAAACAAAATGATCAACTAGAAGGCTGTGTTAAAGCTAACCATATCACGTCCAGTTCCACTTGTCCTTCTTTGTATGTTTTACAACAACAGGGTCAACTTCAAGAAGGGAAGCAAGGTTGGACGACATCAAGCACTACATCAACACCTTTTGCAGGCACCAACGAATTTGAGTCGAGGACGACTCAAAACCAAGAAGGGGAGAATGATGAATACATGGATGTCAACTATATAGTCAAGGCCCAATCAATCATAGAGTCCCAAGCTCAAGGGGAGTTGAAGTCCAGTTTATTCGCGAATCCGGTTAGGACTGCAGGAGTGGTCCTCACGAAAACGGACGCCCAGACCACATACGGACTCCGTTTTCGACGTTCTAGATATCGTTGGAAAGCTAAGAAGATAAGCTTTCCAACCCATCTGGTTTCACGTCAAAATATACACGGAGCTGATGGGAATCGTCATAACAAGATGACGTCCAGAATCTGCCAGAAATTAACGACGCCTGTTTTTGGGCCTAAAGGACTTGTACATCCTAAGGAGATAAGCTCGGCACCCCCTTGGCCACCGCCTGAGTCGAGAACGACTCCAATTCAAGTGGGGGAGGATGATGAGGACATCTCTCCCATACAAATAATGCATGGACCGACAACACGAGCACGTGCACGACAGCTAAATCTCCAGGTTCGTTCTAACCTAATCAATTGTGTTTTAGAGCTTACGCTTGGTGTCATGGATGTTTTGATGATTAAGAACCTTGGAGAGGACCAACAAGGACTTGGGAGAGGCCAACATGTCAAGGAGGAGAAGCTAGGACGTTCACAACAAGAGAAAGCCAAGTCCGACTCAACTACGTCTCCACCTCGAAGTCCAGGACCAGTCTGCACTAAAATGAACGCCCAGGATGCATCCGAACTCCGATTAGGTTGGGCTTTATATGGATGGAAAGCTAAGGAGATAAGCTTTCCAACCCAACTGGAACCACCTTAAAATTCATCCGGAGTCAACGGCAATCGTTGAAACAAGTCAGCGTTCAGATTCTGTTTTGGTGCTGCGACACCGTTTGTTGGGCTGTTGGGCCGTGTATCGTGTTGGAGCCCATTAGGGGTGCGACCAGGGGTTGTGCACGCCCCTAACCTCTATTTTACCAGCAGCCACCACCACATTAGGGTTTAGGTTTTGCTTAGATCATATCTGTCATTGAACAGTATCGCCGTTCATCGGTTTGTGAGACCCCACCTCGTGATCAATGCAGTTTTGATTGCGTTCTTCCTGTTCTTGCTTGTGTTCTTGATTGCGCTTGCAGGGATAAGCCTTCGTGGCGAGGTCACTCGTGTGTCACGGGTGATAACCAACGGAGCAGTGGTGTAGTGATTGCGAGGAGCCGTTCGCTCGGAGCCTTGGATCATCAACGTCGAGATCTCCACCCAATCAAGTTATCGTACCTCACGAAAGATCGGGCCTCGTCCTCTATCAGGTAACACTATCATGTATGACAGAAAAGAAAGAGGCACAGCCATACAAAGCTATGGCAACAACTACATGTTTTAAGAAAGGTTGGCTATTCACAATTAATTTGTATTTTACAAAAACAACAGTATAACTAACTACATCAACAAACAACTATCTTAGTAGCCATAGAAGTGTGCCAAACTTAAATATGTGCATTGCAAAATGTTTGTGTTTTGCATCTCCAACGACGACAAAGGCCTTCTAACCCAAACTCCCAATCCAAGGTAGGGTCAGCCACGTCACTCTACCTCGCGACTTCAAAGTCGAGCTATATCACCCTAATGGTTTCACCATCCAACCCTGAACATATAACCTACAAGTTCTAACACATCTGCTGCTCATTCTGTCAAGTTCAGCAGGCCACACAATCATGTCTGGAAATAAATAAAATAGCAAAATACTATGTGCATTTATTTGAGCCCAAAAAGAAAACGGAGCAGGCAAAAGATAGGTACCTTCGCTGCTCATTCCATCATTCGTCTAGAAGCGACATGAAGCTTTCTCCGGTCTCTCTGAAATCCACCAGCATGCTGCAGATCTCTCACTGTGCAAGAAGTCTATCTAATGAAGGACTGTAACTTCAACTCCTGCAGCACCACACATTCGCTCGCCTGCGCGCCCACGCACTGCCGCACACTGAATTTGCAGGTCCATCACATGATATGAGAAACAATTCTGTATTGTGCGCCTGAAGTAATTATCTGCTCCATACTCATGTATGAATATACCAACTCTACTTTTAAAAGAAAAACTATTACTCATAGAAAAAAGGAGCATACCTCTTCCCTGTTTCCCCAGCCATCATAGGCTACATAGTATCGATTTGGTTCAGGGAAAACTTCATATATCACCCTACTTATCTCATCAAGTCTTCTTGCCTTGTCACTTCCTATATAACATTAGTCTTGATCATCGTATGCTTCTAAAATATCAAAATGTTGTAGATAAGGGCATGTATTGATTTAATTATGGTAGTTACTTTATGTCATCAATTCGGATTACATATCAGTTTGATTGATTAATACAAGGTAACTACTGAATGCATAAACAAAGTTTCAAATTAATCTTACGGTATGCTTTAACCAGGGCAGTGCAACATGATGCAGGAACTGGAGATGACGGCATCTCTCTAAGAACATATTGTATTAAAGCAAAACCAGACAAATATCAGTGAAGAGCATTCCTATTAAGTGAGATTGTAACCAACACTTGCCAGATATATACCTTAATACAGTCACCAATAACATGACCATCCTCTTCTGGAGAGAACTCGTTTTTCCCTTAAAAAACAAACTAAATGTGTCTTAAATAGTACACAGAAGATGGTAAAGCAGTCAAAGCAAATACAAATACAATTCCCACACATTATTATGGCCCTCATAAAATATCTGTTTGAAAACATAGTGAAGAAGACAAATTATTTTAAATTGAAGTAAAGACTGCCAAACACCAAACGTAGTTATCCTAGATAAGAAAACAAAAGGTTCAGTCCAAAGAAATCACCCTTTTCATAATCCTGAATTCTGCGTTTGACTTCTTCAACATCAGCAGACTGACGCAGGATGCCCTCTACCTTTACCCCTACAGATAAAGGTTTTTTTGTGTGTATTAAGACTATGTTGAATGATTTATAGCCATTTATGCTTTTACTCACCACAGTGTAAAATTTGCTAAGACTGTGTAATGACCGTAATAAGCAAAAGAACTTACCATGATCTTCAATGAACTTCAGGGCCTTCTCCAGTAATGATGGACTACCATCAGCATGCTGCAGATCTCTCACTATGCAAGAAGTCTATCTGATGAAGGACTGCAACTTCAACTCCTGCAGCACCACGCATTCGCTCGCCTGCGCGCCCACGCACTGCCGCACACTGAATTTGCAGGTCCATCACATGATATGAGAAACAATTCTGTATTGTGCACCTGAAGTAATTGTCTGCTCCATACTCATGTATGAATATACCAACTCTACTTTTAAAAGAAAAACTATTACTCATAGAAAAAAGGAGCATACCTCTTCCCTGTTTCCCCAGCCATCATAGGCTACATAGTATCCATTTTGTGTTGTAGCTCCAACTGTTGCTTTATACCTAGCATTTTAGCCAATCAAACATGTTGTAATGAAATGAAGTGAAAAATATTAAAGATAAGATTATCTAGACACAAACAATGATAGATATATCAAAGAGAAGCTCACACATTCTCCATCTTCACTCCACCCAGCTTGAACTCTAGTACCAACGTCAAACCTATGGGAATGTGAAAATATTGTAATGACTATGCTCGTGTTTTTTCTTAATGCAATGGTCCATGGTAGCGAGGTTACCAGCCAGGGAAAAAGCAGACATAAGTGTAAAGCACACGACAGGGGTTGATGGCTAGCTAATCTACGCTCCAAACTGCGATTAATAAGATAAGGAAGATGGTGGTACTCACTGATGAGGGTCCCACCATTGATCCGGGACTTTGTGCTGCCGAAGGCAGCGACGGAGAGGGCCCCGCCGCTGACACCCAGTCGCTGCAGAGTTATTTCTACTCCATACTTCACCGTGTGAGATCTTGCAAACCTGAGGTATGAATCTCTAATAGCATGAATCTAAGTAGCAAGTGATAGCACATATCACAAAACAGTTGCTGTGAAAACCAAATAAATTAAAACGATGAGATAGAGTACACAAGTTACTCTAGCCACAACGAAACGAGCACCTCACCCTGTAGAAAGTCCTGCTTTGAGTACAAGCTGTTATAGTCAACATCAACATCCGCCTCAGATTTGGAATCCAGGAATTCTGATACCTGAAAAAAGTAACAGGAGAGATAACAATAGTATCATACGTAAGTGACATAAATCATAAATGGGAACTCCATGCTTTAGATAAGCGGCTTAAAAAATATGTTCCTAAAGTGGCCTACAACTAAGTGTAAGATAATGTGGTGAATGTTGTACCCATGAATAAAGTGAGCACTTATGCAATGTTGTACAAGATTTACCTCATTGACTAGTTGCCTAACTAAAATTGGTCATGCAGTCCCAACAGCAAGAATCCTAATTTAACTCCTAGTTAACTTCTAAAATTTTCATGTGCCTAATACTTCAAATATGCTAATACCTTATATTAAAGTAGATCTAAAATCACCCACTTAATCACATATATGTACTAGTCCACCTCATAACCGTGCACAAAATCATTTCAAATAAACTCATAATTTTAGACCTAAACTTCACATGTAAACACAATCAACACAACAACACTGATAGGACCCGTCAGATAGCCGATAAAAATTCTGAACTCATCCTACGCAATTTTAGTTCACCACAATCATAACATCGAACCTATAAAACCTAGACTTGGTCATATCATTATAAATAATGGGACAACTAAACAAACACTTTATGGCGAGGCACTTCAACGATCATCTAATATAAGCACTACAAATACTTAATACCACCACAATATCTACAAAGAAAAGAGAGGAAAGAATCCTTCCATGTATAACTCAATGGACTAGCACGAAGCACTGCTACGGATCATGAGGTTATCCCAGAGCACATCAACCTCAATCAATTCCGAATACACAAGAACGACGTCAATCCCATGGCTCAGGCGTCCCACCGAATACCTGGCGAGCATCACATAACCTCACTCCTTTAATTACTTCCTTGCTCAAACATGGGGATTTCAATTCTTCACCAAAAATGCACACATATACACAATTAATAATTAAGCACGGGCGCCGGATGGGAAACGAACAGAGCAAAACACGACACGGACGTGACCTGAGCAAACATCGGCGTGGAGCCAGCGCCGGCCCTGGCGGGGGTCGAGCAGTGCCCCCGACCAGGGCCCCCATATTAAGAGGGCCTCATTTTAGGTACTAAAAACATTATATATATACAAATATTATATATATATATATTATATTTTATATATATTTATATATTGGCTCTATAATTTTTTTAAAAGGTCTAATCATAAGTTAACAACACAGCAACAATAAGTAAGGAGAATTAATTGTAGCCCATCAATCTTGACTTCATATAGTCTCAGGTCCAGCCGCCTATGCTCTCAGTGTGTAGTGAAACAACGATGTTTGCCGTTTCATCTCTATCTCTCGCATAGTCGTAGACAGACAGATAGTCGTGCCCTATCCTCTTGGTAGCCAGCGCACGAGCATCGAGTACTGCGGCGCTTTCGTCCTGCTCTATACGGTGAAAACGAAACTAACATGACCTGATCGACTAATCTAACAATGTGCATCCATTTAATCACTGTTCGAGGTAACCTTCTTTTGAGTTATCTGGACATATATATGGGGCATTTTTCTTCGAGATGTTAGGCTATATTTTAATTACCTTTTATTTAATATAAATACCTTTTTCAGATATACATAAATATTTATTGACAATATATACACACTATATTTAAGTGTAATAATTATTATTATAAAGGGCCTCCGATATGAGTCTTGTCCTGGGCCTCTAAAATATCAGGACCGACACTGCGTGGAGCTAGGGGCTGAGCAGAGGAGGTCCGAAAAGGAACGGTACCTAGATGCTTGACCACGCCATCGGGAGGGGCTAGGAGCTCGGCATCGGCCTGGGCGTCGATGGAGAGGAGCAGGGACGGGAGGGGGCGCTCGCGTGCTGGCATGGGGAGGGCGCGGCGAGCAGAACGGTCGGACCTGGCAAACCTGGTCGGAGCAGGGAGGGAACAAGGGGGATGGAGGAGCTGGACGTGAGGGCGACGGCACGTCCGACGTTGGGGCTGGGGCGAGCTCACCATGGAAGCAGGGGCACAACCATGGAAGGGTTGCTGCAGAGAGGAAGATGGAGGGAGGGGCATCGGCTGGACACAACAACAGGAAGGGGAGCTGGTTGGACCTGAGCAGGGCGACGTCGGCCATGGAGGTTTGGGCATTGACACTCGGCTTGGGAGAAGCCAGGGATGGCGCTTGAGGAAAAGAGATGCTGGTGAAGGGATCTCACGTGTGGGGGAGGAAAACTGGGCTCCATGCCTCCATGGCGGCTGAAAGGATAAGGCTGGCCGCAGCGCGGCACTGGAAACAGCACTCGAAAGGTTTAGCGCATGCATACACGCTGCAGCGGGGCACTGGGAACGGTACTGGGAACGGCATGCTATCCTCTGCTACGTTACTTCCAGCGCTGTACGGAGTGCTACTCTATTTACTTAGCCGTGAGGTTGGACACGGGGAGCAGACCGGTGGCACATGGGTGGGAGTAGGTAGGCAGCTGACGTGGATAAGAGAGAGGTAAAATAAATAATAGAATATATGGTAGTTGGTATTGGGTAGAGATTTAGAGTAAATATGACTGCGGAAGATTGTATGGTAGAGTAGAGAATCTTGCTGATCAGGATAGAATATTCTTTTTAGAGTAGAAATTTAGAGTTGCACGAGTGTGGACAGCCTAAGGATGGTTGGAGAATCTCATGTTGAGCGATTTACACCAGGATAAGGCCCTTAAGGAGTCATGCGATCCATTCTTGAGAGGACAATGCCGGCTACAGAAAAGCCTAGAAGCCCCAAGCGGCTAGAGATAGGGCTGATGATTAGTAAAAGAGAAATTAGATCTTTCTCCCATTTTCTTCAATAAAAGAATATAAATCCAAGCTCTAAAATTAGAGTTTGAACAGGGTATAAGTGGATCAGATCATAATAATACGGGTTGACGGTACTTGTGACAGGGTTTAATTTAATCGAAACCAAATTGAATTTATCTGAATCTCATTTATATTGGCAAAAGCAAATTTCAGAAATCCGAGTTCTAGTATTAGGATTTAGACGTGGTCTAATTTAGTCGGACCAAAATTATATGGGTGATTGTATTTAGACAACTTTTGCTTAAGTTTGAAATTGGACAAAAATGTATCTGCTAAGGAACGTATTTAATTTCTTCGCCTTAATGAATGGGGAAACTGATTAATTGCGAATGCACGCTCTTGACTCCAATTTTCTCGATCTAGTTTAATCTCGCATCAACACACTTGTCATCGAGCTTCTAATAAACTTTACTCGGGTCAAAAATTACAGGAGTGGGTCGAGGTTCCAAATTCTTATCCGCTTAATCAATAAATTTTAATCAGACACAAAATTCGACATTTCGTGAAATAAATACGAGAGATCAATGTGGCATCGAAATTGTGATCCTTTCTGAAGCGACGTCGCACAACGTTCACGTGGGCGAGAGGCTGCGAGCTGTCCAGACACGGATTTGCACCGCCACACGTGTCATGATGTCTGACCACAGATAGACATGGGCAACGCAAGCGTGAAAGAATTTCAAACGAATTTTAAGGAACCAGATTCGATTTCAAAGATTAGAGTTTGGGCAAGACGTCGATGGCTCAACCCAAACGATATTGGATCTGATGTTTCGGAAGATTACTAAAGCCTGAATTTTTGCAAAATAAATTAGGACAATTTAAACAAAAGGAGACAGACACGATATCAAAATCGTGATAGACGAAGATGATTAAAATTTAGTGTCCATTTTATTCACCGCTATCACGTGTTAAAGTCCGCACTCGTGGTCGAGCCGACGATAAACACCTGGGGTGTTACAGATAAGTTTTACTTTATATCATATATATCATCAAACTAAGTCGAATTCACTATTCACTATGGTTTTTTCACAATATGACTTATCAGAAATATCATACTAAGATGGTTTCGTATTTAGAAGTGTCCAGTATACCCACTAACATCTAAGTCAGTTCTTATACCCTAGACGACTCTAATAATATCTTTATTTGAGATGGTTTCATATGTAGAAGTGTCTAATATACTAACCAAATCTAAGACAATTCTTAAAATCATAATGAATCAAAAGGTATATTTATTTAAGATGGTTTTCAATAACAATCCGTCTTAAATCAACATAAGACATTTCTTACGATGTAACCGTCTAAAAACACTTCTTTATTAAAGACGGATCTCCAACAAACGGTCTTACCTTATTCATCACCATATGATAAAAGACGCTTCTATAAAATGCACATGTATCTGTCTTAAAATGTGCGTCTTAAATAAGCATATTTCTAGTAGTGCTCCACCCCTTAGTAATGCAGGAGCGCCCACATAAAACGGCTTGCTGGCACTCCGAACCCCCGCTCATGGAAGGAGACGAAGCTCAGCACATACCCCAGCGGCGGGTTCGGGTCGGCCCCACTCGGAGGGACCATCCACTCCGGTTGCGGGTCACCGGAGAGGGGACGGAGCAAACCATCAGCAACAAGGGCCTCCAGATCGTCCACCGTGACGATGGAGAAAGGCCACGGGTCGCGCGGCAGAACGACGATCACCCGGTCGGCCATCGCCAAACGAAGGGGGTGGTGGCGGAGCGGACAAGGTACGCGGTTTTCTTTCTCTGGCTATTCCCTTAGGTTGCGAAAACGAAAGTAGGAGGCGAGCAGCAGAGTAAAGAACCGCCACCGGTCCCTCTTCCGGGTATATAAAGGCCCAGGCAAGACCCGTTCAACACTTTGCCCGAACCCGCCGCGAAGTCCAAATTCAAAGACGAAACGCCCGTTCCTCGAACGGCTCGCGCAACGGCCGCCCCACGAACCACCCGTCCCGTCGCATTAACTTCGTGGCAGAGCAAGCGACACCTTTGGCAGGCAAAGCAGGCAACGTTTCACCTCCGCCATGATGGCCACGTCAAAAAAGGTGTGCCACGCCGTTTAAATTCATATCCTTTTCCTTCTCCCCTTTCTCTCTCTTGCTACAGGGACCGGTAAAGGGGATATTCCGAAAGGGATTCTTCTCCGTGAAGGAAGCGGGCCCAAGCCCTCCTACTGATCAGAGGTTCGAAGGCTGGCCCTTGGAAGGGGTTCAACAGCCGCCTCAGAGCACTCCGGCTCCGCGCCCACTACTGATCAGAGGTTCGAAGGCTGGCCCCTCGGAAGGGTTTGACAGCCGCCTCAAAGCACTTGGGCTCCGCGCCCACTATTGATCAGGGGTTCGAAGGCTGGCCCCTCGAAGGGTTCGACAGCCGCCCCAGAGCACGCAGAGCGAGGGATGACTTTGGGTACGTCCGATACATGGCCAAGGCTCGGGCTACGCTCCCGAGGTACCCTAGGACATTTCCGAGACCAGCAGGAGCAATTCTGTAACGGAATCCCATCAGAGGGAGGCATCAAGCCCTCGGACCCTATCAAACGGGACCGGTCCGGCAACTCACTGGAGCGTGCCTCTAGGCCACTAGCCGACCCTTATCGAACGAGGCACGAGCGTCCACTCGGATCACCCCTTAGCAACTCACTGGAGACACCATGTTCGGTGCCCTCCGAGGGAAACATGGCGCTTTTGAGAGCACCTAGAGGGGGGGGGTGAATAGGTGATCCTGTAAAACTTCAAAAACTTATAGCCACAAAAACTTGGTTAATTGTTAGCACAATAATTGCTAAGTGGCTAAAGAGGAATCCTCAACAAAACACAATAACCAACAAGGATCAATCACAGAGATGGCACGGTGGTTATCCCGTGGTTCGGCCAAGACCAATGCTTGCCTACTCCACGTTGTGGCGTCCCAACGGACGAGGGTTGCAATCAACCCCTCTCAAGCGGTCCAAAGACCCACTTGAATACCACGGTGTTTTGCTTCCTTTTTCTCAATCCCGTTTGCGAGGAATCTCCACAACTTGGAGCCTCTCGCCCTTACACTTGAAATTCACAAAGAACACGGAGCAAGGGAGGGATTAGCAACGCACACAAGACACAAGAATCAGAGTGTCAACACGCACACAAATCGCAACAAGAGCTCGCAACACGACTCAATGAGTTCACAACTCCACAAGAGCTCTATATGCTATCACAATGAAACGAATGCGCGAAATCTATGTCTTGGTGCTTAGAAATGTTGTAGGAATGCTTGGTATTGTCCTCCATGCGCCAAGGGGTCCCTTTTATAGCCCCAAGGCAGCAAGGAGCCGTTGGGAGCAATCTTGGAAGGCTGATCTTGCCTTCTGTCGATTGGCGCACCGGACAGTCCGGTGCACACCGGACACTGTCCGGTGCCCGATTTCCTTCCTTAAATAGCGAAGCCGACAGTTGGCAGCCTGAGAGCCATTGGTGCACCGGACATGTCCGGTGCACACCGGACAGTCGGTGCCCCCTTCTAGTCGTTGGCTCGGCCACGTGTCCCGCGCAGATCGCGCGGCCGACCGTTGGCCCGGCCGACCGTTGGCTCACCGGACAGTCCGGTGCACACCGGACAGTCCGGTGAATTATAGCCGTACGTCGCCGGTGAATTCCCGAGAGCGGCCAGTTCGCTCGAACCAGTCTGGCGCACCGGACACTGTCCGGTGCACCACCGGACAGTCCGGTGCTCCCAGACTCAGCAGATTTTTGGCTGCTCGAGCCAAGACATTTCCAATTGGATTTTTCCTGTTTCCAGCACTTAGACACAATACATTAGTCCATAAAACAATGTACTAAGTCTGAGAAACATACCTTTATCCTTGATTTGTACTTTGTCCACCTCTTTACACTTAGGCACTTGTGTTGGATACTAAATCACCAAAACACTTAGAAATGGCCTAAGGGCACATTTCCCTTTCAATCTCCCCCTTTTTGGTGAATTATGCCAACACAACATAAAGCAAGTAGAACAAGTACACAAACAATTCAAATTAGAACTCAAAATTGTTTTGATTCAATTTGACATATATGGATCACTCTATGCCACCACCTGGTTTGTTTTTGCAAATCAAACTCAAATTCCTATCTCTAAGTCAAAACCACTTGTAGAGACATAAAGAGAGGTTTTCCAAAGAAATTTGATCAAGGATTTCAAAAACTCCCCCTTTTTCCCATAATCAACACTTCTCCCCACAAGAGGCCAACTTTTGACATAAAAGACAATAAAAGAGTTTTGACAAACCAAAAGCTCTAATCTACTATTTTCAAAATTTCTCAAGTGGTAGCTGATCCATTTATTGCTTTGGCCTTTATTTTCTCCCCCTTTGGCATCAAGCACCAAAACGGGATCAATCTTGGCCCTTTAACCCCTTTGCCTCACCAAATTTTCAAATAAGAACACAAAGGCAATAGGAGTATAAAGATGAACTTGGAAAAGTTACTCTTTCTCATCGGAGTGCAGTGGAAGTCTTGCATGGTCCAAGTCCACCTTTTCCCTTTCAATTCTCCTTGGAGACTAAAACAACCAAACTCAAGTACATGGTTAGTCTCAAAGGGTCAAGTTGTAGCACAGCTCCCCCTAAATATGTGCATCACTTGCAAAAAGGACTTGTGAGGTCCAGGGAGTGTTTGTACAACTTGAGCACCACAAAAAGCAACAAAATGCAGAATGAACATGATCAAAGGCATAAACACATATATGCTACAATTCAATCCAAGTTCCGCGAATCTAAGATATTGAGCTCACTACGCAGCCTGCAAAAGGTCTTCTCATCTAGAGGCTTGGTAAAGATATCGGCTAGCTGGTTCTCGGTGCTAACATGAAACACTTCGATATCTCCCTTTTGCTGGTGGTCTCTCAAAAAGTGATGTCGGATGTCAATGTGCTTTGTGCGGCTGTGCTCAACAGGATTTTCCGCTATTCGGATAGCACTCTCATTATCACATAGGAGTGGGACTTTGCTCAGATTGTAGCCAAAGTCCCTGAGGGTTTGCCTCATCCAAAGTAGTTGCGCACAACACTGTCCTGCGGCAACGTACTCGGCCTCAGCGGTGGATAGGGCAACGGAGTTTTGTTTCTTAGAGTTCCATGACACCAGGGACCTTTCTAAGAATTGGCACGTCCCCGATGTACTCTTCCTATCGACCTTACATCCAGCATAGTCGGAATCTGAGTACCCAATCAAGTCAAAGTTAGACCCCTTTGGATACCAGATCCTAAAGCAAGGCGTAGCGACTAAATATCTAAGAATTCGCTTCACAGCCACTAAGTGACACTCCTTAGGATCGGATTGAAATCTAGCACACATGCATACGCTAAGCATAATATCCGGTCTACTAGCACATAAATAAAGCAAAGAACCTATCATGGACCGGTATGCTTTTTGATCAACGGACTTACCTCCTTTGTTGAGGTCGGTGTGTCCGTCGGTTCCCATCGGCGTCTTCGCGGGCTTGGCGTCCTTCATCCCAAACCTCTTTAGCAAATCTTGCGTGTACTTCGTTTGGGAGATGAAAGTGCCGTCCTTGAGTTGCTTCACTTGGAACCCAAGGAAGTAGTTCAACTCGCCCATCATCGACATCTCGAATTTCTGCGTCATCACCCTGCTAAACTCTTCACAAGACTTTTGATTAGTAGAACCAAATATTATGTCATCGACATAAATTTGGCACACAAAAAGATCACCATCGCAAGTTTTAGTAAAAAGAGTTGGATCGGCTTTCCCGACCTTGAAAGCATTAGTAATTAAAAAGTCTCTAAGGCATTCATACCATGCTCTTGGGGCTTGCTTAAGTCCATAGAGCGCCTTAGAGAGCTTACACACGTGGTCGGGGTACCGTTCATCCTCAAAGCCAGGGGGTTGCTCCACGTACACCTCCTCCTTGATCGGCCCGTTGAGGAAAGCGCTCTTCACATCCATTTGGTACAACCTGAAGGAATGGTGAGCGGCATATGCTAGCAAGATACGAATTGATTCTAGCCTAGCCACGGGAGCAAAAGTCTCCTCAAAGTCCAAACATGCGACTTGGGCATAACCTTTTGCCACAAGCCGAGCCTTGTTCCTTGTCACCACTCCGTGCTCGTCCTGTTTGTTGCGGAACACCCACTTGGTTCCCACAACATTTTGCTTGGGGCGAGGCACCAGTGTCCAAACTTCATTGCGCTTGAAATTGTTGAGTTCCTCCTGCATGGCCAACACCCAGTCCGGATCTAGCAAGGCCTCTTCTACCCTGAAAGGCTCAATAGAAGAGACAAAAGAGTAATGCTCACAAAAATTAACTAATCTTGAACGAGTAGTTACTCCCTTGCTAATATCACCCAAAATTTGGTCGACGGGATGATCCCTTTGGATTGTCGCTCGAACTTGGGTTGGAGGTGCCTGAGGTGCTTCTTCCTCTTCAATTTGAACATTCTGTGCTCCCCCTTGATCATGCGCCTCCACTTGAGGTACCTGTTCGTCATCCTGGGTTGGGGGATGCACCATAGTTGAGGAAGACGGTTGATCTTGCTCCAAATGTTCCTGAGGCCGTACATCTCCAATCGCCATGGTGCGTATCGCGGCCGTTGGAACGTCTTCTTCATCTACATCATCAAGATCAACAACTTGCTCTCTTGGAGAGCCATTAGTCTCATCAAATACAACGTCACTAGAGACTTCAACCAAACCCGATGATTTGTTGAAGACCCTATACGCCTTTGTATTTGAATCATAACCTAATAAAAACCCTTCTACGGCTTTGGGAGCAAATTTGGAATTCCTACCCTTCTTCACTAGAATGTAGCATTTACTCCCAAATACACGAAAGTACGATACATTGGGTTTGTTACCAGTCAGCAGCTCATATGAAGTCTTCTTGAGGAGGCGGTGAAGGTAGACCCTGTTGATGGCGTGGCAAGCCGTGTTCACGGCTTCCGACCAAAAGCACTCGGGGGTCTTGAACTCTCCAAGCATAGTCCTCGCCATATCTATGAGCGTCCTGTTCTTCCTCTCTACCACACCATTTTGCTGAGGTGTGTAAGGAGCGGAGAACTCGTGCTTGATCCCCTCCTCCTCAAGGAACTCCTCCACTTGAAGATTCTTGAATTCAGACCCGTTGTCGCTCCTTATCTTCTTCACCTTGAGCTCAAATTCATTTTGAGCTCTCCTGAGGAAGCGCTTGAGGATCCCTTGGGTTTCAGACTTATCCTGCAAAAAGAACACCCAAGTGAAGCGGGAAAAGTCATCAACAATAACTAAACCATACTTACTTCCTCCTATGCTCAGATAGGCGACGGGTCCGAAGAGGTCCATATGCAGCAACTCCAGAGGTCTTGACGTGGTCATCACATTCTTGCTGTGATGTGCTCCTTCCACTTGTTTACCTGCTTGACAAGCTGCACAAGGTCTATCTTTTTCGAAATGAACATTGGTTAGACCTATCACGTGTTCTCCCTTTAGAAGCTTGTGGAGGTTCTTCATCCCCACATGTGCTAAGCGGCGATGCCACAACCAGCCCATGCAAGTCTTAGCCATTAAGCATGCATCTAGACCGGCCTCTTCTTTTGCAAAATCAACTAAGTAAAGTTTGCCGTCTAGTACACCCTTAAAAGCTAGTGAACCATCACATCTTCTAAAGACAGACACATCTACATTTGTAAATAGACAGTTATATCCCATATTGCATAGTTGACTAACAGATAGCAAATTATATCCAAGAGACTCTACTAAAAACACATTAGAGATAGAGTGCTCATTTGAGATTGCAATTTTACCTAACCCTTTTACCTTGCCTTGATTCCCATCACCGAATATTATTGAATCTTGGGAATCCTTATTCTTGACGTAGGAGGTGAACATCTTCTTCTCCCCCGTCATATGGTTTGTGCATCCGCTGTCGATAATCCAGCTTGAACCCCTGGATGCATAAACCTGCAAGGCAAATTTAGGCTTGGGTCTTAGGTACCCAACTTATGTTGGGTCCTACAAGGTTAGCACAAATATCCTTAGGGACCCAAATGCAAGTTTTGTCTCCCTTGCATCTTGCCCCTAATTTTCTAGCAACTATCTTCCTATCCTTTCTACAAATAGCAAAAGAAGCATTTAAAGCATGATATATTGTAGAAGGTTCATTTACTTTCCTAGGAACATTAACAACATTTCTCCTAGGCATATTATGAACAACATTTCTCCTACCAACATTTCTATCATGCACATAAGAAGAACTAGAAGCAAACATGGCATGAGAATCAAAGGCATTATATGCATTACAACTCCTATAAGCATTTCTAGATTGTCTCCTATCATGGTACATAAAGGCATGGTTCTTTTGCACACTACTAGCCATAGGGGCCTTCCCTTTCTCCTTGGCGGAGATGGGAGCCTTATGGCTTGTCAAGTTCTTGGCTTCCCTCTTGTAACCAAGTCCATCCTTAATTGAGGGGTGTCTACCAATCGTGTAGGCATCCCTTGCAAATTTTAGCTTGTCAAATTCATTCTTGCTAGTCTTAAGTTGGGCATTAAGACTAGCTAATTCCTCATTTAATTTGGAAATTGAAACTAAATGATCACTACAAGCATCAATGTCAAAATCTTTACACCTATTACAAGTTTCAACAATTTCTACACAAGAATTAGATTTACTAGCTACTTCTAGTTTAGCATTTAAATCATCATTAAAACTTTTTAACGTAGCAATAGTTTCTTGACAAGAAGATAATTCACTAGAGAGCATTTTATTCCTTTTAATTTCTAGAGCAAGAGACTTTTGTGCTTCTACAAATTTATCATGTTCTTCATACAACAAATCCTCTTGCTTTTCTAAAAGCATATTCTTATCATTCAAGGCATCAATTAATTCATTAATTTTGTCTACCTTGGTTCTATCTAGGCCCTTAAACAAACATGAATAATCTATTTCATCCTCATCACTAGATTCGTCCTCACTTGAAGAAGCATAAGTAGAGTTTTGAGTACATACCTTCTTCTCTCTTGCCATAAGGCATGTGTGATGCTCGCTTGGAAAGAGGGCTGATTTGTTGAAGGCGGTGGCGGCGAGTCCCTCATTGTCAGAGTCGGAAGAGGAGCAATCCGAATCCCACTCCTTGCCTAGATGCGCCTCGCCTTTTGCCTTCTTATACTTCTTCTTCTTCTCCCTCTTGTTCCCTTGTTCCTGATCACTATCATTGTCGGGACAGTTAGCAATAAAATGACCAAGCTTACCGCATTTGAAGCATGAGCGCTTCCCCTTGGCTTTGGTCTTGCTTGGCTGTTCCTTGCGACCCTTAAGCACCGTCTTGAATCTTTTGATGATGAGGGCCATCTCTTCATCATTAAGTCCGGCCGCCTCAATCTGTGCCACTTGTTAGGTAGCGCCTCCTTGCTTCTTGTTGTCTTGAGAGCAAGGGGTTGCGGCTCGTTGATCGGACCATTCAAGGCGTCGTCCACGTACCTCGCCTCCTTGATCATCATTCGCCCGCTAACGAATTTTCCGAGGACTTCTTCGGGCGACATTTTGGTGTACCTGGGATTCTCACGAATATTATTCACCAAATGAGGATCAAGAACGGTAAAGGACCTTAGCATCAGTCGGACGACGTCGTGGTCCGTCCATCGCGTGCTTCCGTAGCTCCTTATTTTGTTGATAAGGGTCTTGAGCCGGTTGTATGTTTGAGTTGGCTCCTCGCCCCTTATCATCGCGAACCTTCCAAGCTCGCCCTCCACCAACTCCATTTTGGTGAGCAAGGTGACGTCGTTCCCCTCATGAGAGATCTTGAGGGTGTCCCAGATCTGCTTGGCATTGTCCAAGCCGCTCACCTTGTGATACTCGTCCCTGCATAAAGAGGCTAGCAACACAGTAGTAGCTTGTGCATTTTTATGAATCTGTTCATTAATAAACACAGGGCTATCTGAGCTATCAAATTTCATTCCACTTTCCACAATCTCCCAAATGCTTGGATGGAGAGAAAACAAGTGAGTACGCATTTTGTGGCTCCAAAATCCGTAGTCCTCTCCATCAAAGTGAGGAGGCTTGCCAAGTGGAATGGGGAGCAATTGAGCATTTGAGCTATGCGGAATGCGCGAATAATCGAAAGAAAAGTTTGAGTTAACCGTCTTTCGTTTGTCGTAGTCGTCGTTGTCCTTTTGGGAGGAGGAAGATTCGTTGCTGTCGTAGTAGACAATTTCCTTGATGCGCATTGTCTTCTTCTTCCTCCCGTCTTTTCTTTTGTGGCCCGAGCCTGAGTCGGTGGGCCTGTCATCATTGGGCTCGTTGACGAAGGACTCCTTCTCCTTGTCGTTGATCACCATCCCCTTGCCCTTAGGATCCATCTCTTCGGGCGGTTAGTCCCTTTCTTGAAGAGAACGGCTCTGATACCAATTGAGAGCACCTAGAGGGGGGGTGAATAGGTGATCCTGTAAAACTTCAAAAACTTATAGCCACAAAAACTTGGTTAATTGTTAGCACAATAATTGCCAAGTGGCTAAAGAGGAATCCTCAACAAAACACAATAACCAACAAGGATCAATCACAGAGATGGCACGGTGGTTATCCCGTGGTTCGGCCAAGACCAACGCTTGCCTACTCCACGTTGTGGCGTCCCAACGGACGAGGGTTGCAATCAACCCCTCTCAAGCGGTCCAAAGACCCACTTGAATACCACGGTGTTTTGCTTCCTTTTTCTCAATCCCGTTTGCGAGGAATCTCCACAACTTGGAGCCTCTCGCCCTTACACTTGAAATTCACAAAGAACACGGAGCAAGGGAGGGATTAGCAACGCACACAAGACACAAGAATCAGAGTGTCAACACGCACACAAATCGCAACAAGAGCTCGCAACACGACTCAATGAGTTCACAACTCCACAAGAGCTCTATATGCTATCACAATGAAACGAATGCACGAAATCTATGTCTTGGTGCTAAGAAATGTTGTAGGAATGCTTGGTATTGTCCTCCATGCGCCAAGGGGTCCCTTTTATAGCCCCAAGGCAGCTAGGAGCCATTGGGAGCAATCTTGGAAGGCTGATCTTGCCTTCTGTCGACTGGCGCACCGGACAGTCCGGTGCACACCGGACACTGTCCGGTGCCCGATTTCCTTCCTTAAATAGCGAAGCCGACCGTTGGCAGCCTGAGAGCCGTTGGCGCACCGGACAGTCCGGTGCCCCCTTCTAGCCGTTGGCTCGGCCACGTGTCTCGCGCAGATCGCGCGGCCGACCGTTGGCCCGGCCGACCGTTGGCTCACCGGACAGTCCGGTGCACACCAGACAGTCCGGTGAATTATAGCCGTACGTCGCCGGTGAATTCCCGAGAGCGGCCAGTTCGCTCGAACCAGCCTGGCGCACCGGACACTGTCCGGTGCACCACCGGACAGTCCGGTGCTCCCAGACTCAGCAGATTTTTGGCTGCTCGAGCCAAGACATTTCCAATTGGATTTTTCCTGTTTCCAGCACTTAGACACAATACATTAGTCCATAAAACAATGTACTAAGTCTGAGAAACATACCTTTATCCTTGATTTGTACTTTGTCCACCTCTTTACACTTAGGCACTTGTGTTGGACACTAAATCACCAAAACACTTAGAAATGGCCCAAGGGCACATTTCCCTTTCAGCTTTCCCCCCTCCTCCTTGCGGAAAGGCGACGAAGGGGCGTATGATAAAAGCCGAGTCAGTCCTCGACCGTCCTCTCGCTCTGTGCAGAGGCTTGGGGGCTGCTCTCGCAAACCTGGCTCCGGCCAAACCGTTGACAGCGTCAACATACCAGCCCGAGAACTCGGAACCTGACCATGCACCCGGGCTACGATCAGATCGCATGAGGGAACAACCAGACCGACCGAGGCATCATGAAAGGCATTAAGACCTCGGAGGAGTCAAACCACTCCTCCGAGGCCTCGGGGGCTACACACGGCGGGTGCGCTCGCGCGCACCCACCGGAGTAAATTGAACCCGAGAAAGGCCGGTCCCCTTGCAAAAAAGTGCGACAAAGCCTCCAAGCGAGTACCAAACACTCCCTTTAATGCTCGGGGGCTACTGTCGGGGACCATAATTAGGGGTACCCCCAAGACTCCTAAGCTCGGCTGGTAATCACCATCAGCACAAGCTGCAGAGCCTGATGGGCGCAATTCAGGTCAAGGCTCCGTCCACTCAAGGGATGCGATCTCGCCTCGCCCGAGCCCAGCCTCGGGCAGGAACAGAAGACCCAGGCGGATTCACGCCTCGCCCGAGGGCCTCCTCAAGCAACGGGTGCACCCTCGACTCGCCCGAGGCCCAACTCGGGCAGGCTTCGCAGTGAAGCAACATTGGCCAGATCGCCTCGCCAACCGACCGTATCGCAGGAGCATTCAATGCAAGGATCGTCTGACACCTTATCCTGACACACGCTCCTCAGTCGACAGGGCCGAAGTGACCGCAGTCACTTCGCCCCTCCACTAACTGACCTGACAGGAAAACAGCGCCGCCTGCCCTGCTCCGACTGCTGTGCCACCCGCTAGGGTGAGGCTGACAACAGCTAAGTCCGGCCTCAGGCGCAACAAGAAGCTCCGCCTCGCCCGACCTCAGGGCTCGGCCCCCGCCTCGGCCTCGGAAGGTGGTCTCCGCCTCACCCGACCTCAGGGCTCGGCCCCCGCCTCGGCCTCGGAAGGTGGTCTCCGTCTCGCCCGACCCCAGGGCTCGGCATCAACCTCGACCTCAGAAGACGGTCTCCGCCTCGCCCGACCCTAGGGCTCGGCCTCAACCTCGACCTCGGAAGACGGTCTCTGCCTCGCCTGACCCTAGGGCTCGGTCTCAACCTCGACCTCAGAAGACGGTCTCCGCCTCGCCCGACCTTGGGCTCGGACCGACCACGCCACAGGGGGGTACATCATTACCCTACCCCTAGCTAGCTCAGGCTACGGGGAACAAGACCGGCGTCCCATCTGGCTCGCACCGGTAAATAAGTAATGATGGCACCCCGCGTGCTCCCACGACAGCGGTTCTCAACCCCCTACGGAAGCAAGGAGACGTCAGCAAGGGCCCGTCAGCTCCGACAGCTGTACTTCTACAGGGCTCAAGCGCTCCTCCGACGGCCACAACATCACATGCACAGGGCACTAGCACCTCTCCGACAGCCACGTCGGCATGTACATAGGGCTCTGGCTCCTCTCTGCTGGACACGTTAGCATATTGCTACACCCCCCATTGTACACCTCGACCCTCTCCTTACATCTATAAAAGGAAGGTCCAGGGCCCTCGTACGAGAAGGTGGCCGCGCGGGAGGACGGGCTGACGAGCAGGCTCTCTCCCTCTCTCGCGAACGCTTGTAACCCCCTACTGCAAGCGCATCCGCCCTGGGCGCGGGATAACACGAGCCGCGGTTCTCTTTCCCCCTTGTGTTCCATCTCGCGTCGACCCATCTGGGCTGGGACACGCAACGACAATTTACTCGTCGGTCCAGGGACCCCCGAGGTCGAAACGCCGACAAACACATAGCCACAGTTTAGAAGTAAATACAATAAATTTATAATCTTCGCATATTTATTTAAAAGAATATTAGTTCGTATGTAAAATTTATATTAAGAATATTAGTTCGTATGTAACGTATGAATATTTTATTAAAATTGGCTCCAAAAATATGTGTAAAGCCATTTACTTTTCAATAATATTGATTGATGCGAAAAATGGAAAGAAACTAAACTCATGTAGTAAATGCTTTGCGAAAGGGCAAAAATGATTTTTTTTTTTTTTCAACCAAATCACCAATTTCGTGAAGGTAAAGTTGATCTGCAAGCGATACACTTGCTGAACTACGGTGAAGTTGGTGAAGATGAGTTGCTTGTATTTCGTGAAGCTAAGTTCTCTTAAACAAGGCCTATCATAAGTACCAACAACTTTATGTTTTCTTGATGCACTCAATATAATATAATACAAACGAGATAGACTGAACAATGTTCTCTAAAAATGACAAATATACGAGTGTAAAACTAATATGCACATCAAATTAGAATAGCTAATAAGCGTGAAAAAATTCAAATTTAATTATGCTATTATATAGCTAATATGAAAAATTATGTCGGTTTAGTTAATATGACCAAAATGATATTAGTTTTGACATTAAATAACGACATATACATAAAAAATCAATTAGTTTGATATACATCTAATGATATTAATTTAATTTGGCTAAGTATGTTAGTTTTCAATGATTTGTACCATCGGATGGATCCACCTCACTAGTGCACCCACTATGGATATATCTAGTGATGAATTAGCAAAAAAGTTTCCCTAGATTGGAACTAGAATGTTTTATTGTAGCAATGTATTGAGACTCGAATATTTATGTAATAACTCTTTAATATTTAATAAACGTTCGTACTTGTATTGGTGAATTGGTGTACTTTGTCATTTTTATGTACTATAAAGTATGGATATTCTATTAAAATTGCCTCTAAAATATGTGTAATGTCATTTATTTAATTTTAATAATATTGATTGATGCGAAAAATAGGGAGAAACAAAACTCATGAAGTACGTAATTGATTTGATTAAGGGCAAAAATGACGTTTTCAACCTAGTGGTCAAATTCGTGAAGGCATTGGTCTGCAAGCCAAAGACTTAAAAACTCAGCAGCTTCACTGTGAGGCTGAGTTGTGGTGAAGTTGGTGAAGCTGAGTTCACTTAAACAAGGCCTCATCAATATGCAACTTTATGTTTTCTTCATGCACTCAGTATATTATAATATAAAACGAACGAGCTAGAGTGAACAATGTTCCCTAAAAATGACAAATATACAAGTATATAACTAATATGCACATTAAATTATAATTATTTAAAAAATAGTAGTAGTAAGCATGCATAAATTCAAATTTAATTATGCTATTATATAGCTAATATATAAAATTATGTCTATTTAGTTGATATGACAAAAATGATATTAGTTTTGACATTAAATAACGACATATACATAAAAACCAATTAGTTTGATACATCTAATGACATTAGTTTAATTTGGCTAACTATGCTAGTTTCCAATGATTTATGGTGTAGTTTGTTAATAGCTCATGTTCGAATTCAAAAATCCGCTTGTTTATGAGCAATTAGCTAGCAACCTGTATTGAGTCTCAAATAGTAATGATGCATACAAAATTAATATAAATATTCATTTAATTTAGAGTTTGCATGGTTAATACGATTACTGGTTTATAATCGTCTAATAAGTTTCGTAATACTTCAGGCCTTCATCTTCTGAAGGTTCTCAAAAACATGGCTAACCATTTGTTATCAGCATGTTGCCAAGTATTATAGAAGCTTTGGAACCAGAATAGCTTCGATGTGGAACAGTGGAAGGGTAACAAAGGTAGCTTCGTCATAACAACACATGAAGATGATAAAAAGAGAAGGCGTTATCCAAGTTGCTGAGGGAAAAAGACAATGTTGTCTCTATGCTATTTGTAAACTCTGTGTGTAATCTCTAAGAGCACAAATGTAATATCGTAGGAAGCTGTACGACTCCCTATAAATAGATGAACAATACCCTACATAAAGCACCTTTTGGGAAGGTCCTAACAACTGTTGCGTGTAATCTTCTCTTCACCTTCGCTCTAAATCACTTTCTAGAGCTGAAAGTATGAATGTAAATTTAATATACGAAGGAGCATGAATATATTATTGATGTGTAAGATTAATTGTCATATTCAAACTTCTTAATATATTTTACATTCATTTATTTACTGATAATGATAAACCATAATTCGTTTAGTAAAATCTTAACCTTTGTCTACGAAGAAGTTTTTCCAAAGGGATGACTACTCAAAGACGAAGGTTGGTTATCTCTCTTAATATTGTGTTGCCTTGTTTTTGATTGTGTATAGCGATCAAGAACGAGTGACCAACACTTCCCCCATACCAAATTAAAATTCGTTTTAACCTTTTAATGGATGCATACAATAATTAAATAAAATTCGTTTTAACCTTTTAATGGATACATACAATAATTAATGTATGTGTTTTGTTTATGTGTCAATCTTTATCATCATTAATTCGAATGTAGAAATAAAAAACTAATGCTAAGACGACTACTAATTTAACACAGATGGAGTAGTTAGTATGACTAATAACAATGTAGCTTTTTTAATTGGTTATTAGTTATCTATATCCTTATATATGGAATTTAATTAGTATCTTGTTACATATAAATTTTGTTTTGGAAAATAGATATATTATCATATAAAACGGACCATGCATACTTCTCTTATAACTCTAGCACCGAGCAATCTTTTAACTTCGGCCTTTGCACCTTCGGTCTTGTCCTCAGACATCTTGCAAAGCTTCTACTTTCGTGGCCTGCTGCTCGGAACAATATTATGCTCATGCCAACTCCACACAAGTCATTTGATGACCAAGTAAAGATATCCTTGTTGTGAAACAAAAATCTCTTGAGATCGAATTCTTGCTCCAAAGATAGCTGGTTGACGAAGAAAACCCTTTGATCTATAACATCTTCAAAAAGGAGAAGTGGCTTTGGCTTATCTGTCGAAGATGCTTTCTCTTTTACTTGTTTCTCTGATGTCTGAGTCTGTGCTTTGGCTTCGTCTATGTTGTAGGCAATTTTAGGTTCTTGCAGGGTATCTTCTGCCCTTCTTGCGGCTACTTGATTGCTATATACTCAAATTAAAAAAGCTTGTTTAATTATGCATAATTAGCTAGCAACCCGTATTGAAGCCTGTTTGGTTCCTTTAGTACAGGGACAAAAGTTTAGTTAGGAGACTAAAGTTTAGTCCCTACCCTGTTTTGTTCTAGAGATTAAAAGTATTCAAAAAACATTAAATGAATAATAAAAGGACCAAAATACCATTTATTATTCTCCCGCTATTAGTGTAACTAAAATAAATAAGAGGCAAAAGGTGTAATTAATATGGTTTAATACCTTTTAGTAACTCCTTTAGAAACTAGCGACTAAAACAGTTTAGTCCTTATTTTAGTTCTAGTTTGATAATTTAGAGATTAAATAAGACTAAAATGGAGGGACTAATTTTTAATCCCTCAAACCTAACGGGGACTGAGTCTCAAGTAGTAATGGTGCATACAAAATTAATATGAATATTCATTTAATTTAGAGTTTGCATGGTTAATTAATTAATACGGTTTAATAGGAATACTGATTTAGAATTTAGTATATATTGTTACATATATAAATTGTTTTCGAAAACAGATATACTATCATACAAAACGGACCATACTTGCTAGCTACTAATCTAATCTAACCCGAAATCAGTCGTTGGCGTTTATTTGCTAGATGGTCTTCAGTGGGGCTGGGGCCATCTAATCTAGTCCGATTCCGCATGCACACGCATACCATATATAAAGGCAAGGCTGGCCGCCGGTCTTCCAATGTGCAAACCACCCGTACTAGCCTACTTCCTACTACTCGACTCGAGCGCACGAGAGAGCCCACCTCGTACTCGCTCGGATCAGGATGTCGAGCCCCTCGCTGCCGCGATTACCGATCGTCTCTCCCGGTTCCGGCGTCCGGCGCCGCCGCCGCGACCCGGACGAAGAGGGTGATATTGATGCCCTAGTCCTAGAGGAGGGGGAGCTGCGCGACCCCGTGCCCGGATGGCAGGAGCCCCCGGATGACGATGCCCTCGACCTCGAGGTGCGTGGTCCGCAGCACCGCTCCCCTCGCCGTCTTCAAGACTTCGTCGGCCTGCCGTCCCCCACGCCGTCGGGCGATTGCGAATCCGACGCCACGCTCAGCGACAACAACTACGGCGGCGGGATCGGCTGGGCTGCCACTGCCAGTGCCAGCCATTACTCGAACATTGTCTCCGACGCCGGCGAAGGCCAGGTGGCATCGACCAGTAGAAGCAGCGCGCAGCTCGCCACCCACCAGCAGCAGCCGCCAGCGATGACGGCCTACACCTGCAAGGAATGCGGGAAATCATACCCAACCAACCAGGCCCTGGGCGGCCACGTCGCCGGCCACAAGAACAAGCAGAGGGAGGCCGAGGCCATGGCGGCCGCAGCAGAAGCCGGCCCTGACGCCACTGTCCTCGACCGCCGCGACAAAGTGGGCCAGTCGCACGTGTGCCTCAAGTGCGGCAAGATGTTCAGCAAGGCCGTGGCGCTGGGCGGCCACATGAGGGCACACTACACCGGCCCGCGAATCGTGATCGTCAGGAACAACAAGAAGAGGTGCCTCGTGCCGCCGCCGCCGGCCGAGGAAGACTTGGCGTTGCCACCGCCACCGGAGGAAGACTGGGCGGTGGCGGGGCTCTCTCGCTCTCTGTCTATCAGGGCAGAGGAAGAATTGGTGGCGCCACTGCCACCGCCACCGCCGCTGCCAGCGGCAGATGAAGACTTGGCGGCGCGGCGCTGGCTCTCGCTGTCTATCAACACGGAAGAAGAGCCGCCGTCGACTGCTGCTCCGGCCGGAGCTGACGGAGTGCTGCGTCTCTTCGGCGTTGATATTGATATCAGCGAGCACCAAGAAGAGCAGGGCTCCAGCGACACGACGGACCGATGATCAGCAACAACAAGATTATTATTAGTCTCATAGTATAGTATACACAAATGACTTCGTACGTGGTCTCTCTCGGTTCGTACGTTGGTGGGCCGTACCGGTTTACCACCGTTTTTTTAAAATCCAATCCAAATTTAAAAAATTTAAAAAATGTTATAAAATAATAAAAAATATGATAAAATCTATATGTTTTAGTGAGAAATTTGGTATATAAGATATTTAAATTAAATCGATTTAGCTTACAAAAAAATATAAAAACGTATGGACCCGTTAACCGTTAACAAAAAATCTAAATACTATGGACTGAATACCCTCCTCCCTAGCTGGTGATGATGTCAGCAATGGTGATGCTGGATTATATGGTGCAGGAGGGAGTGGTGCAGAAGATTGGAGGTCCATTAGAGGAAGTCGGTTCACCCAATCCACACAAGATTCTTACCATGATGCACCTCATTCACAGCGGGAGACAATAAGTGGTCGGCGTCGTTTGGTTTCATTTCCTGTCAAGATGGAATCCGTAGCTCAAGTAGCTCTTGTTCTTCTAACTATCCGCCTATACAAGACCCCGTCTATAACCCTTATGTATGGCAATGCCAACCGGGTCAGGGAAACTATGGACCCCCTCCACCATCAGGCGAAGTACCACCATCGATCATGTATGGGTATGGAAACTATGGACCCCTCCAACACCGTATTCAAATTTATCAAATATATATTCACAAGGACCACAATACGGGTATGGACAAGTTCCTGCTGCACTGGTATGTTAATTTTGCTTTGTGGATAAGTATTTATTTATCATTCTTATTTTCTCGCTAATGTATCTCATATCTTTTGTATAGATCTATCACTATGACTATGATGGATTGGAACAATATCACGATGCTTCCAACATGCCTAAGTATTATCACTATGACTCGAGCTGAACATGTGAGTATTGTGAAATAAGTCAACCTATGTGTTGTTGGCTCGTTAGATAGCTGCAAAAGAACAAGTCCCTAACAAATGCTATGAGTTAAGAACAAGGCAACACAAATGTTAATGATTAAAGACCTTTGTCCTCCGAAGCATTATCTCCCTTAGGATATAATGATCTTCAGACGAAGATCATGAAGGGCATACCTTCATCATCTCAATATGTAATGGTAAGCAGAAGCATGCGTTACATATAAAGAATACGGATAATCATATTAAATCATTAGATTATTTATATTCTCATTGAATAATCATGAATGAATAAACATCAACGATACTGAATTACATTTGTACCTTCGGCTTGACAGAAGGTAAGAATCCAAGTATGACGTACGAGTGAGTACAAGTCAGTATGAACAGTACGGTGTTACTGTTCATCTATTTATAGGCACAGGACGCAGCCTGGGTAAAATTATATCTGTGTCCTTGACACTTACCACTGACTAAAGAGTAATCTGTCGAGGACTGGGCAGTATATTCCCCTTTAGGTCGGTTCCATTCTCCATCGCTGCCCTTGCGCTAAGCCAAAGCTTCTTCATTCGTAGTTTCAGAACTAGTTCATCCTTCTCCTAGACCGCGTCTTTCATATCGTGCACACCTTCATCTCAAGGCCGAAGGTTCCTGCGATCCAGGATTGATCCAAGAGGGGGGCTAATAAACTAAGGCTATAAAAGAATTTAAACCAAACAAAAAAATATAATTGATGTTTAATCTGACACAAAACCTGAATCAAAACCATCCAATACATTACCCATACCAACAAAACATCAGTTCAGTGCAAACTATTCAGTTAAGTCACCACCATTGAGAGGACACCACATAAGTTAGGTATCGTTTTGAATGCCGGCTTTATATAATAGAATGTATTTTTTTGTTCAGACCATATTATGTGATCAATTATAGAAATTTGTCTAACTGTAGTTTTGAGGAATATAAAACATCCTTTATATTTGAGACACTCATGCCACCAACCTCAAAGCTAGTAAACATTCGGTTTGATCAAATATGGTGGGTGTAAGGGACAAGTCAGATGAGTAAGGTACATATCATTTCTCGGGCGATGTCAAAAAGACAGTTACCATGGCAGACAACCAGGCAATGTTTGTCACTTATGGGGTAAGATTTGCATATTTTAATGGTCGCACAACCAAGATAGGATGTCTCAGTAACACACATGCAAAAGTATCAAAGGGCTAGAAATAGTTAGCAAGCACTATGTGATTGCTCAATCAAAAGATTCCACGGTCCGTAGTTTTCTTAATGAAATGGAGTGAATCAGAAATCAATAAATTTGGCATTCACAAAGATCTAAACAAGCTTCTACGGGTAGAGGGAGCGTACCAGCTTAACAATGCAGTCGTAGAACTCGTAGGTGAGCACGACGACACCACTGCGGGCGAGCGCGCTGCAGCCTGCGACTCCGGGCGAGCGCTGCGGCGGCCTGTGGCTCCGGGCCTCCGGCGCTCCGCGGCTGGCGCCTGGCGGTGGCGACCTGGCGGGCGAGCTGGAGCCTGGAGAGTGGAGAGGACAGAGGAGGGTAGGAGCAGGAGGCGCGGGTCGCGGGCGAGCGCGCTGCGACGCTGGAGCTGGATCCTGGAGAGGAGGTGTGGCCGCTTGGTACCAGGACGGACGGCAGGAGAGCCAAGCGGCGGCTGGAGCTAGGTTTGGGGCTGGGCACGACGATGGGCCTCTAGTGGGCCGCGACTTCTGACCGGGGCTGTAGTCCAAGCAGCCCCGGGTGGAGATCCGCCCCTGGGTACGTTGAGATCTAGCGGTATGAGAATGACACAGATACTATCAACATTTTATCAACATAATAAATGATTGCATTATTGTTAATAACGCAGTAGTCATTGTGAAGGGACTCGATGAGTGGCCTAATGAGTACCAACGACAATTACTATTGACTTCTACTAGATTGTAATAGATGGAGGATTGATGTTTCTTCTGTCTCAGTTCCTACAGACAAAATCCCTACTACTCTATAAGCACGGTGTGTAGGCGTCCACACCGTGCACCATGTTCTGCCCCGCATCACCGCGCCCGCGATCCCCCCCCCCCCCCCGAGATCTTCGTCGTCTCCCCCTCTGGTCGGTCGCCATCCCCGTGCGACAACCGTGCTCAGACATCACTACGTCCCCCCACCTGAGATCGCCGAGCCCCCCACTCCCCCATCACTCCTATTGCAGTCGTCCTCTCCAAGCCATGCTCCTGCGACGCGCTCTGCCTACGAGGCCCACCGAGGCAGTGCCGCCGCCGCACACTCCTCCCCCCCGCCTATAATGCCCGCCGAGGTAGCGACGTCACCGCACGCGCCCCTGCTGCTGCTGGCGAATCCACTCCTGGGCCTGGGAAGGAAGATATTAGGTACGGTAGAGACATTGGGTAGAGATAGAGATGCCGAGATGAGAGTGGCGGTGGTGGGCGCCGGCGTGAGCGGTGGCGGCTGCGCACGAACTGGCGAGGAGCGGCGGCGCGAGGGTGACTGTGTACGAGAAGGAGAACTACCTCGGTGGGCACACTAGGACCATGGCCGTTGAGGACGCCAACGCTGCCGACACCATGTAGCTCGACCTCGGCTTCATGGTCTTCAACCGGGTACGTACACATACATGTAGTAATGATACTATAATATAGAAGCGTGTCGCGATGATCTCTTCTCGTGCACGTCTGGGGGCCTGTGGCATATCCACGAGCATTCTATGCCATTCGGTATGAAGTATGAACAACTGTTTGAACCATTTCAGAGAAGAAAAGAAATGTAATGTATAGTTTGAATTAGTTAAAGTACATATATATATTTATTATGTTAAACTTTGGCTTGTGGATGAATTACTTACTACGTTCGAATGACTCGAGTAGTGTTTGTCTGTTGCTCATTTCCACCAAAAATCCTCGCCATACTGAAATCTAATATCTTGCATTGGGACTCATTTCTATGTCCAACAAGACACACTATACCACAACCCAAATTTAGCAACTCCTTTAGAGTCGTTAAAAGTGGCTATAGCAACCGAGGATTAGTCGGTATAGACTTATGCCGACTGGAAGTATAGGTCGGTGATACTGGCGTCGGCAAAAGTTTTTGCCGACCGACGGATCTATGCCGACAGATAGTCGGACACCATAATGAGTAATACCGACCGACCTGGTTGTGCCGACACGCAGTTTGTGACTAGTTGTACCGACTGATAGTGAAACGGTATATGCATTTTTAGCGACCCACAGTTTGACGCGGACTTTTCAGACATAAAATATGTACAATATATTTCTAATTATTATAATACCCCCAAATTATCAATACAATTCACCATTTGCACACAATTATTGGCACAATCATTCATTGATTCAACATCAGCATAGAAACATTTTGATTTCTCAGGACACACAAGAAATTGTTCAACAATCTTTGAAACAAAGGTACCAAGCACAAAAAATTGTTCAACTCTGGACGTGCTTCAACTATTGCTTTAAGTTTGTTCTACAAAAAAGAATGTGGATGTTTATAGACCAAAAGTAGTGTTAATATTGAAGTTTTTTGAGGGACACACTTACAATTATTGGTTCTGCTGGACCCAAGGGAACTCCATTTTTTCTTGTATGTGTTTTGATATAAAGTTCATCTCTTCGAGGAGGACGCCCTAGTTTCTTTTCCTAAAGTGTTTTAATTTAGCTGTGAAAATACAAAACAAAAGTGTAGTAAAGTACAACAGAATAGATAATTCTTCATACCATTTCATGACCAGAACAAGCAAAGCTTTTACTGCCAGATGTATGATGTTGCTCCAACTTTGAGCGATTGACCTTGGCAATTTCCGTGCGAGCCTATGTTAGAAATAAATAAATTCAGCACACTTTTTCACTATATAATGCAGTTTAATATATTAATTTTTCCTTACATCAAAGTTAGGAGACATCCAATATTCTGTGAGAAAATTCCAAGCATCATCATCAACTCTGTCACCAACTTTTGTCTTCAGCTCCTCATTTGTTAGTTTCTCATTAAAGTATTGCTCCTTTAGGGTTGCCTTGAATTCCTTCCATTTTCTCCCGGCACTAGCAAGGAACCAATTGAAGGCAGCATCATTGATGTCATAGATTTCCTAATGTACCATGGAAGAGCTGAACAGTCATTTACCACATAGGAATATAATGTTCTCTAGTACACAAGTCATAGTGCACAACAAAACCAGTAGCAAGGAAACAGGGGAATACTACTCCAACAGTGAGTATATAATTCTAGAACATATGTCTGAAATGAATTCTATACAGCAGACATCAGATGAAGTATACAGCAGTAACAGATAGTTGCCTTTGCTTCTATTTTTCTGGAAATAGAAACCATTAGTATACAGTAGTAACAAATAGCCGACATCAACTGAAGTATACAGCAGTAACAGCAGTATACAGTAGTAGCAGACCCTGAAAAGAAGCAGATAGCTGAAGTAGTCCCCTGTATAGAATTCTATACAGCAGTAACAGATAGCTGAATGAGTCATGGGTCTGGACCCTGAAAAGAAGCACCACCGGCACGTACAGTCCCTCGCAGTCTTGTTTTAACCACAAAACATGAATCTTTTGCATCAAACATTCCACAAACAAACAAACCAGGAGCAGGTTAAAAGCAAAGGGAGAGAAGCGCCAGGCAGCCTGCCAAAGCAGCAAGCCTGCCTTTTCTCTTCTTTGGTTTCCTCCCTCTCCCTCCATTGTACCTTGCCTCTTTAACTTCTTTTCATGTGAAGCTTTGAACAGGCAAAGTGGCCTTGCTTCAGTTCTAAAGCAGATAGAGGGAAGGCTCATGGTCCAAAAGAATTTTCCATGAATTAACAACTACCATTTCATTAATGACCTCATGACACTAATGACCACATTGCATTATTGAGAACAGCCAACCTGCAGTTTGGACAAAATGTCGATTCTAGTGTTGATGAAGTGGTTTCTGTCGGGCTATTTTTCATTTATATAAAGCTTGAGAATAAACAGGACCTTGGCATAAAAAAAGCACACCAGCTATGAGGTCCCTTGGCATAAAAAAAGCTTGAGAATAAACAGGCTCTGTGAACACCAGCTATGCATTCCCATGGTTTACCTGATGACTTGATGACTTACTTAAGAAAACTAAAGAAAAGCTGACAACACAAACAATACAAGCAATGATAGATATAATACCTTAATGCTTGTCCAAACTTCATACTTCTTTTCAGCAGGAACCAGCCTCCAATCAGCACATGCAACTGATAGTTTCTTCCTCACTAGACACCCAATGGCACTAGAAAACTTCCTACAATCTTTTCCAACAGGCTGACCATGTTCATTTAGTGTTATTTTTATTTTAGGCATGTCAGATTTCCTTGCGAATATGTCATCTAGCCTAGTAATACCCCTTCCTTTCCCTGCTCGTTTTTTTGGAATGTCTTCAAAATCTGCTGCAAGTAATTTAAAACATAAGAAATCTGAAATAGGTCAACATATATTTATTTATGATACAAGAGAATATGCATACTACAACCTTCATTATCACATAGAAAGTCTCCATCTGATTGTTTTATCACAAGATCTTCAGCGATCTGTATATTTTCATTCCCATTATAGTTTCTTTGTGGCCTTGCACGTAAATTATGACCTTCGGTTGCTACAACACTTGTGTCATGAGTCCTCTACAAAAAAGCCCCATCTAGACTCTTTCGTATTGATTTCCACCGTGAAACCTTACATTTTGGGCATGAATCCAAATTTTCATTGTCCTTCCAATAGAGAATGCAACCATTTTGACATGAATGAATACTGTTGTACCCAATTCCTATAGATTTCACCAATTTCTTAGCTTCATAAAAGCTTTTAGGGAGTGTTGAACCCTCAGGAAGGGCATCATTAAGTAGATCTAGTAGCGGGTTCATAGATCTATCGGTCCATCCTCCAAGGAGTTTGATGTGGAGTAATCTAATTAGGAAACGCAATTGTGTATATTTCTGGCAACTGGGATATAACTCTTTGCTATTTTCTGCGACCAATTTTTGGATGGAAACTAGCTCTTCACAAGGCTCAATAACAGAACTATTGTCCTCAAAATCACCTCTATCATCTAAACCGGCAACTAAATCTCTAAGCAAATCTGATATGTCATCATCTTCGTTAGACTCCTCCGTAGCCTCAATCCCTTGATTAACAGAAGAGGAGCTAGCTTCTCCATGTAAGTTCCATATTTTGTACCCTTTTATAAACCCATCACATATCAAGTGTTCACGTACTTCACTTGCCTCTCTCCAAAATGAGTTAAAACACCTTTTACAAGGGCATAATATTTTGTTGCCTATAGCTGAATTCCTAAATGCAAAAGCTAAGAAACCATTCACTCCTTGTTGATATACCTTGGTGTGCCTACATGCAAATTTATGTTAAATTCTATGTTACTTGACAATTAACAGCACATTCAATGTTTGTGAAGTAATTAATTTGTACCTAGCCTCGGCATCGATCCAGGTTTTATCCATGCTCCTCTGTGTAGGACATCAGCAAACTTTTGAAATTAGCTAGAAGAGTAAAAATAGGCCATGAGCATTAAAATAGCTGCATAATTTGTCAATCAAAAGACTTGAATACTTTGGCAATCAAAAGAGCTTCGTAAATTATTTGTACCATCCCTGCTTATCTATATTAGTTTTTAATTAAGACCTATATTTGTCTATATTATTTGTAAAATTGCATGTGCTTCCTATAAAAATCGAAACCGGATTCACCTCATGTAAAAAGGGGGGGTTTCTTTTTACCTATAGCAGAGTGACCTAATTAACTTCTCTGCCTCAAAAATGAGCTTGTCACATTACAGTAAAATGAATCGATAGAAATATATTAATTCGATAGAAAATTTTAGGGGAAATTGAGATCGTCATCTTCTCACACACAGGCTTGTGCTCACAAGGCTGACCTCAATGAATCGATGTAAAATACTCAAATCTTAGCCATTCACCTTAATCCCCAATTTCTCACCTCAATCTCTCGGTCCTCATTGTAGCACTGCAGCAACAGCACCTAATAATGGGTAGCAGAGTAGTAGTGGTTTGGTTTTTGATCAAACAACAAGTGATTCTTAGCCGCACTTGAGTCGTAGCACCAGTAAAGAACACTTATAAAAGGATGGCCTGAAATCCCAGTCCCCAACCGTCCGCACCAATGGCTAGCACACAGCACTTCGAGTCTGTAGCAGCTCTGCTGCATGCCGAGGCACAGAGCGACCGCGTCCATAGCAGACAACGGCACCGTCCAGCTCGCATGCTGCCCTTACTCCTGGTGGCTGGCATCGCTCGCCCCTGCCACCACCTCCGCACCCCAGTCCCAAAGCTGCGGCGCTCGCAAGTCGCACCTCCACTGCTACAAAAACGCCTAAGCAAAGCAATAGTGCTTCTCACCTGGAACTTGTGCACTGCTATAGCAATGGCAGAGCAGAATCTTCGGCCCGACGACGGTGGCGCACTCCTCGACAACGGCGAGCTCCACGGCCCGACGACGGTGGCGCGCTCCTCGACGACGGCGAAGTCCACGGCCCGACGACGGTGACGCGCTCCCCGGCCGACGCGCGACGGTGGCCGTGGATCCCTGGTTGCAGCGTACGACGGCGTCGATTGGAAAGCAACGAGTGGCGGCTGAGATAGTTGTGAAAAGAAAAGTGCTAGGGTTTAATTAGGCAGGCTTTTTAGCGCGGGATGGCCCAATCTATATGCCGACACATGGGCTGTTGTGACATATATCTTAGCCGACGGATACTTCGACACTAATATACCGACTAATGATTTGTCGGAAAATCTAATTATACCGACCCATGATCTGTGGACTATTTTTACCGACTGACCATGTGTCCACAATTATTGATTTATACCGACTGATGTCCGACGCTATTCTAGTGTTGTGGTATAGTGACATTGCTTGCTTTCAGATCTCTATGAATTATCGTTAATCTTGAATCCTGGTGGACATAAAGAAGACCTCGTGCTACACCTTTAATTATTTTGAAGCAGGATGGCCATCCAACCACAGATTTTTCTCGCAGCATCTTCCAAGATTAATGTGAAAAAACTATGTATCGTGAGTCACAGTTAGTCTAAAATTGTTTCATAATATGTGAAATGAGGCCAGAACGTACCAAAAAGGAAGGCATCCAATCTTTTGTTTGGTAAGTATTCATATATCAGTAACTTCTCATCTTCGTGAATGCAACAACCAAGAAGTATAACTAAGTTTATGTGCTACAGTTTGGCAATCAGAACTAGAGTACTTCATTTCCAAATTCCTCGACCCCCTTGTGTAGATTTTTTAGTGAGCCTTTTGACAGCTACTTTGTCTTCCATAACATATTTAGGAGACATGTAACCACTGTTTGAACCATTTCAGAGAACTACTTCCTTCGTTTTAGGCGCGTGCTTCAGCAACTCATCTCTTGTTTTCTATTCCCTCTTCTCTTTTCTGCTTTCCATATTATTCTTTTTTCTCATGGTTCGTAGAACTAGATTAAATATGTGAGTTGGTTTAGGTTATTCGCGTGGAGGTTACTTGCTATTGGTGAAGGCTAACGAGGTCAAACATCCTACATGACCCATAGCAATGCAGAAACATTCTTTGGTATGAAGCAATATGAATTACAAATTTTGTGTCATCATTCCAGATACCTGACTATCATGACATTATAAAGCATCCAATGGATTTTTCGACAATAAGAATGAAGCTCGATAAGGTGGATATTCCAACTTGGAGCGATTTGAGGTGAGTTACATGATTTGTTTAGATTGATATTTTTATTGGATAATGGAAAATCTATTCAAAGTAATCTGTAAGCTTGATTGTGAAAAACAATATGGTTGAATGCAAGCATACAAGAACGATTTACACATTTTTGTATTGTGCCAGTTTGCATATGTACTTAGTGAGGCTGGTGCACCTTGTGGGTGCCACAAAGTTAAGATATAGTTTTTTAGTCCCTAATACATGTTATTGTCATGTTCATTTTGCACTTAAAATGATATTAATTACACTAAAGCATGGATAGTTGAAGTTGTTTTTCTTCTTGTTTTACCATGTTCCTATATATTACTAATAGGGTCTTGGTATAGAGCTCTCATCAAGATAGCTGATTTAGTGTATTGTTTGATATAGATATCCGTGTTAAGGAATTGACATGGGAATTTTTACCTAGGTAAATTAGCATTCTTTGCTATCTTTAAATTCTGATTCTCAATACCTTGTAGATTCCCTTTCTCTCAAGACTTGCACTTGCTCAGTGTTTAGAAGCAACTACAAATCTTGGTAATTAGTTTAACACTGAAATTGTCCTGTTGCTAACAAATCTTAGAAGCAGCTACAACAATGCTCATGACTAGGGATCGTATCAAGGAGGGCTTTAGGTGGCCTTTTTTGCAGAAAAGCTTTGCAAATGCTTGCAATGGGTTTAGGAGATATTCTCCGCAATGATGTTCTGCTTTCAGTTTACACTCTCAGAAAGGATTTTAGCGCTTCCATTCAAAAATAGTTATTATAAAATGCTGGCAGTCAAATGATCATGCCAAACTTCTCCAATCCAATTTCTTTTTCTTTGGCAAGATTCCTGGCACTTAGATAAATATGTTAGTATCCAAAACAATTTACTAAGGCTGGAGACATACCTTGATTCTTTGATTTGCATCTTTCAACCACTTAGCACTTATGAACCAAAGTAATTTTTGTTGGTCATCTAATCACCAAAACATTTATAGAAATGGCCCAAAGGCACATTTCCCTTTCAATCTCCCCCTTTTTGGTGATTTATGCCAACACATTAAAAAGCGACTACAAGTGCAACATCATTCTCAAAGAGTGCAAATTGAAGACCAAATTTTTCTTTCTTAGAATTTGGCGTATTTGGGTCACTTTTGCCACCACTTGGTTTATTTTCACAAAATGAATTCTTTTTCCAATCTCTATATCAAAACACTTGACCAAGTGCCAAAAACTCCCCCTTTCCCATAGCGAAATTTCTTCCCCATAAGAGACCAATTTTTGCAATAAGATGATTTTGGCAAATAGAAAGATATTTCATGAGCAAATTTGACTAAGTGCCAAAAACTCCCCCTTTTCCCATAGCGAAATTTCTCCCCCATAAGAGACCAATTTTTGCAATAAGAGGATTTTGGCAAATAGAAAGATATTGCATGAGCAAATTTGACCAAGTGCCAAAAACTCTCCCTTTTTCCCATAGCGAAATTTCTCCCCCATAAGAGATCAATTTTTGCAATAAGAGGATTTTGGACAAAACACAAAGATTCTAACTCTACATTTTTGAAATCACAAGTGGTTGGGTGATCCATTTGCTTTGGCCTTAATTTCTTCCCCTTTGGCATTAAGCACCAAAACGGGATAGCTTTTGGCCCTTTAACCCCATTGCCTCACCAAAATGTCAAATAGAAGCAAAATGGCAATGAGAACATAAAAAAAGAACTTAGTACAAGTTACATTTACCGGAATGCAGTGGAAGCTCTTTCTTTGTCCTAGTTCACTTTTCCCTTTCAATATCCCTTTGAGACTATTTCATGAATACTCAAACAAACAAGTTAGTCTCAAGGGAGTCAAGTTGTAGCACATCTCCCCCTAAACATGTGCATCATTTGCAAAGGGACTTGTGAGGTCCGGGGATGACTTGTACAACTTCAGCACCAGAAATAAGCAATTAAAGACAGTAAAGCTTAAATTAACATGATCAAAGGCATAGAACACATGTATGTTTTAGATCAATCCAAGTTACGTGAATCTAAGACATTTAGCTCACTACGCAACCTGCAAAACATTTTATCATCTATAGCCTTGGTGAAGATATCGGCTAGCTGGTTCTCGGTGCTAATGCGGTAAATATCGATATCTCCCCTTTGCTGGTGGTCTCTCAGGAAGTGATGCCGGATGTCTATGTGCTTAGTGTGGCTGTGTTCAACAGGATTATCCGCCAAGCGGATTGCACTCTCATTGTCATATAGGAGTGGGACTTTGCTCAGATTGTAGCCAAAGTCCCGGAGGGTTTGCCTCATCCAAAGTAGTTGCGCACAACACTGTCCTGCGGCAACATACTCGGCCTCAGCGATGGATAGGGCAACAGATGTTTGTTTCTTAGAGCTCCAAGACACCAAGGACCTTCCCAGAAACTGGCATGTCCCTGATGTGCTCTTCCTATCAACCTTGCACCCGGCATAGTCGGAATCTGAGTATCCGAATAAGTCAAAGGTAGACCCCTTTGGATACCAGATCCCGAAGCAAGGCGTAGTAACTAAATATCTAAGAATTCGCTTAAAGGCCACAAGGTGACACTCCTTGGGGTCGGATTGAAATCTAGCACACATGCATACACTTAGCATAATATCCGGTCTACTAGAACATAGATAAAGTAACGATCCTATCATTGACCGGTATGCCTTTTGATCAACGGACTTACCTCCTTTGTTGAGGTCCAGATGTCCGTCTGTTCCCATCAGTGTCTTCGCGGGCTTTGCATCCTTCATCCCAAACCTCTTGAGAAGATCTTGAGTGTACTTCGTTTGCGAGATGAAAGTGCCTTCCTTGAGTTGCTTCACTTGAAATCCAAGGAAGTAGTTCAACTCACCCATCATCGACATCTCAAACTTTTGCATCATCACCCTGCTAAACTCCTCACAAGACTTTTGATTAGTAGAACCAAATATAATGTCATCGACATATATTTGGCATACAAAAAGATCATCGTCACAAGTCTTTGTGAATAGAGTAGGATCAGCTTTTCCAACCTTGAAAGCATTAGCAATAAGAAAATCTCTAAGGCATTCATATCATGCTCTTGGGGTTTGCTTAAGTCCATAGAGCGCTTTAGAGAGCTTGTAGACGTGGTCGGGGTACCTGTCATCCTCAAAGCCAGGGGGTTGTTCCACGTATACCTCCTCCTTGATTAGTCCATTCAGGAAAGCGCTCTTCACATCCATTTGGAACAGCTTAAAGGAATGGTGAGCAGCATAGGCTAATAAAATCTGAATTGATTCTAACCTAGCCATAGGAGCAAAAGTCTCCTCAAAATCCAAACCTGCGACTTGGGCATAACCTTTTGCCACAAGTCGAGCCTTGTTCCTTGTCACCACTCCGTGTTCGTCTTGCTTGTTGTGGAACACCCATTTGGTTCCCACAACTTTTTGCTTTAGACGTGGCACCAGGTTCAAAGCTTTATTTCTTTTGAAGTTGTTGAGCTCTTCCTACATGGCCAACACCTAGTCCGGATCCTGCAAAGCTTCTTCTACTCTGAAAGGCTCTGAAAGGGAAATAGAGTTAACCTTTTCCCAGTATTAATTTTGGTGGTTGAATGCCCAACACAAATATTGGAATAACTGCTCTAGAGTATATGATCTACAGGTGCATAAAGGTTCAACACAAACCAATAAAAGATTGAAGAAAGGGTTCAAATACAAAGGAGCAATGAAACCGAGTGTTCCTTGGTCTGGCGCACCGGACAGTGTCCGGTGCACCAGGACCGTACAATCTCAAACCAGCCACTCTCTGGTTTTCGCCAGTGAAAGGGAATTAGGCTTACACCTATTTCCTAATTGATTTTGGTGGTTGAATTGCCCAACACAAATAATCGTACTAACTAGTTTGCTCTAGTCTATAAGTTTTAACAGGTGCCAAAGGTTCACAATAAGCTAATAAAAAGACCAAGAAAGGGTTCAAACAAAGAGAGCAAAAGACAACCCAAAGGCACCCTGGTCTGGCGCACCGGACTGTCCGGTGCGCCACCGGACAGTGTCCGGTGCACCAGGGCACTCGATGTTGAACTCGCTACCTTCGGGAAATTCAGAGGGCGCTCCGCTATAATTCACCGGACTGTCCGGTGAGTCACCGGACAGTGTCCGGTGCACACCGAACTGTCCGGTGTGCCAGTGGAGCAACGACTACTTCGCGCGCAACGGTCGTCTACAACCACATTAAATACGCTACAGTGCGTGCCATAGTCAGAGCACGTGCGGTTGGCGCACCGGACAGTCTACAGGACTTGTCCGGTGCACCACCGGACAACCCAGAGGCCCCACAAGTCAGAGCTCCAACGGTCGAACCCCAACGGCTGGCTGACGTGGCTGGCGCACCGAACAGTGTCCGGTGGCGCATCGGACTATCCGGTAGCGCACCGGACTGTCCGGTGCGCCATGCGACAGCACACTTCCAACGACCATTTTTGGTGGTTGGGGCTATAAATACCCCAACCACCCACATTCAATGGCATCCAAGTTTCTACACTTCTACACCTTATAAGAGCTATAGCATTCAATACAAGACACACCAAAGAGATCAAATCCTCTCCCAACTCCACACAAAGCTTTAGTGATTAGAGAGAGAGATTTGTTGTGTTCATTTGAGCTCTTGCGCTTGGATTGCTTCTTTTCTTTCTCATTCTTCTTGTGATCAGACTCAATTGTAACCAAGGCAAGAGACACCAATTGTGTGGTGGTCCTTGCGGGAACTTTGTGTTCCGTTTGATTGAGAAGAGAAGCTCACTCGGTCTAAGTGACCGTTTGAGAGAGGGAAGGGTTGAAAGAGACCCGGTCTTCGTGACCACCTCAACGGGGAGTAGGTTTGCAAGAACCGAACCTCGGTAAAACAAATCATTGTGTCTCACTCTTTATTTGCTCACGATTTGTTTTGCGCCCTCTCTCTCGGACTCGTTTATATTTCTAACGCTAACACGGCTTGTAGTTGTGCTTAAGTTTATAAATTTTAGATTCACCCTATTCACCCCCCTCTAGGCGACTTTCAATTGGTATCAGAGCCCGGTGCTTCATTAGAGCTTAACCGCTCGAAGTGATGTCGGGAGATCACGCCAAAAAGGAGATGATGACCGGCGAGAGGCCCGCTACAAGCCATGGGAAGGCTCCATCCGGGGAGTCCGCCAACAAGGTGAAGGGATCCCCTTCACACAACAAGTTAGGTCGGAGCGGTGACAAGAAGAAGATGAGGAAGGTGGTCTACTATGAGACCGATTCTTCGTCGTCATCCACCTTCGGCTCCGACACGCCGTCTGTAACTTCTAAGCGCCATGAGCGCAAGAAGTTTAGTAAGATTCCCCTACGCTACCCTCGCATTTCCAAACGTACTCCTTTACTTTCTGTCCCATTAGGCAAACCACCTATGTTTGATGGTGAAGATTATAATATGTGGAGTGATAAAATGAGGCATCACCTAACCTCACTCCACACAAGCATTTGGGATGTTGTTGAAATTGGAGTACAGGTACCATCACCGGGGGATGAAGACTATGATTCGGACGAGGTCGCCCAAATCCGACACTTCAACTCCCAAGCCACCACTATACTCCTCGCCTCTCTAAGTCGAGAGGAGTATAACAAGGTGCAAGGGTTAAAAAGCGCCAAGGAGATTTGGGACGTACTCAAGACCATGCACGAAGGAGATGAGGTGACCAAAATCACCAAGCGGGAGACGATCGAGGGGGAGCTCGGTCGGTTCCGACTCAACCAAGGCGAGGACCCTCAAGCCATGTACAACCGTTTGAAGACCTTGGTGAACCAAGTGCGCAACCTCGGGAGCACCAAATGGGATGACCATGAAATGGTCAAGGTTATTCTAAGATCCCTCGTTTTTCTTAATCCTACACAAGTTCAATTAATTCGAGGTAATCCTAGATATACACTAATGTCTCCCGAGGAAGTGATAGGAAATTTTGTGAGCTTTGAATTGATGATCAAAGGCTCAAAGAAAATCATCGAGCTAGATGGCCCCTCCACGTCCGAAGCACAACCGGTCGCATTCAAGGCGACGGAGGAGAAAAAGGAGGAGTCTACATCAAGTAGACAACCCATCGATGCATCTAAGCTCGACAACGAGGAAATGGCGCTCATCATCAAGAGCTTCTGCCAAATCCTCAAGCAACGGAGGGGGAAGGATTACAAGCCCCGCTCCAAGAAAGTGTGCTACAAATGTGGTAAGCCTGATCACTTTATTGCAAAATGTCCACTATCTAGTGACAGTGACAGGGATAACGATAAGAAGGGCAAAAGGAGAGAAAAGAAGAGGTACTACAAGAAGAAGGGCGGCGATGCCCATGTGTGCCGTGAATGGGACTCCAACGAGAGCTCCTCCGACTCCTCCTCCGATGAGGACGCCACCAACATCGCCATCACCAAGGGCCTCCTTTTCCCCAACGTCGGCCACAAATGACTCATAGAAAAGGACGGCAAAAAGAAGAAGATAAAATCAAAATCCTCCACTAGATATGCATCCTCTAGTGATGAAGACAATGCTAGTGATGAGGAGGACAATTTACGTATTCTTTTTGCTAACCTTAACATGCAACAAAAAGAAAAATTGAATGAATTAATTAGTGACATTCATGAGAAGGATGAACTCTTGGACTCCCAAGAGGACCTCCTAATTAAGGAAAATAAGAAGCATGTTAAGGTTAAAAATGCTTATGCTCTAGAAGTAGAAAAGTGTGAAAAATTATCTAGTGAGCTAAGCACATGCCATGATGTTATCACCAACCTTAGAAATGAGAATGCTAGTTTAATTGCTAAGGTTGATTCAAATGTTTGTGATGCTTCAATTCCCAATCTTAGAGATGATAACGTTAAATTACTTGCTAAGATTGAAGAATTGAATGTTTCTCTTGCTAGCCTTAGAAATGATAATGAAAAATTAATTGCTAAGGCTAAAGACTTAGATGTTTGCAATGTTACAATTTCCAATCTTAGAAGTGAAAATGACATTTTACATGCTAAGATTGTTGAACTAAAATCTTGCAAACCCTCTACATCTACCGTTGAGCATGTTTCCGTTTGCACTAGATGTAGAGACATTAATATTGATGCTATTCATGATCACCTAGCTTTAATTAAGAAACAAAATGATCATATAGCTCAACTTAATGCTAAAATTAATGAGCATGACTTAGAAAATGAAAATTTTAAATTTGCTAGAAGCATGCTCTATAGTGGGAGACGCCTTGGCATCAAGGATGGCATTGGCTTCCAAAAGGGGGACAATGTCAAACTTAATGCCCCTCTTAAAAGATTGTCTAACTTTATAAAGGGCAAGGCTCCCATGCCTCAGGATAACGAGGGTTACATTTTGTACCCTACCGGTTATCCCGAGAGCAAAATTAGGAGAATTCATTCTAGGAAGTCTCACTCTGGCCCTAATCATGCTTTTATGTATAAGGGAGAGACATCTTGCTCTAGGCAATCAACCCATGCTAAATCGCCTAAGATGAAAACTCCTAATGCATCAAATGAACCTAGCATCTCATTTAAGACTTTTGATGCATCTTATGTTTTGACTAACAAATCCGGCAAGGTAGTTGCCAAGTATGTTGGGGGCAAACACAAGGACTCCAAGACTTGTGTTTGGGTACCCACAGTTCTTGTATCTAATGTTAAAGGACCCAAAACCGTTTGGGTACCTAAAATCAAGAACTAAACTTGTTTTGTAGGTTTATGCATCCGGGGGCTCAAGTTGGATCATCGATAGCGGGTGCACAAACCACATGACATGGGAGAAGAAGATATTCTCCTCCTATGAGAAAAACCAAGATCCCCAACGAGCTATCACATTCGGGGATGGAAATCAAGGTTTGGTTAAAGGATTGGGTAAAATTGCTATATCTCCTGACCACTCCATTTCCAACGTTTTTCTTGTAGATTCTTTAGATTACAACTTGCTTTCAGTTTTGCAATTATGCAAAATGGGCTACAACTATCTTTTTACAGATGTAGGTGTTACTGTCTTTAGAAGAAGTGATGATTCAGTAGCATTTAAGGGAGTGTTAGAGAGTTAGCTATACTTAGTAGATTTTGATAGAGCTAAACTCGACACTTGCTTAATTGCTAAGACTAATATGGGCTGGCTCTGGCATCACCGACTAGCACATGTTGGAATGAAGAATCTTCACAAGCTTCTAAAGGGAGAACACATTTTGGGACTAACAAATGTTCATTTTGAGAAAGACAGGATTTGTAGCGCATGTCAGGCAGGGAAGCAAGTTGGTGTTCATCATCCACACAAGAACATTGTTGGGGACTTGTTCTCAAATGCTTCGGATTAAGAACAAGGCAACATAAAAAGTGTTAAATGATAAAGCCCTTCGTCCTTTAAAACATTATTTCCCTTCGGGATATAATGTGTTCCGGACGAAGGTCACAAACAACATATCTTCGTAAGCACAATAAACTATGACGAGGAACTTGCATAATATAAACATTTAAATATTATCACGACGTCATTTCTATTTTATTAGCATATAAGAATAGAAATGACTCCAAATTACAAGTGTACCTTCGGATTGCAGGAAGGCAGAAGTACAAGGATGACGGAAAGCAAATGCCAAGTCAGCGTGAACAGTACGGGGGTACTGTTCACCTATTTATAGACACAGGACGCAGCCTGTGAAGAATTACAATTATGCCCCTCATAAAAGTTTACAACATTGACCCAGACCTTTATGAATAAAAAGGTCATTCTATCTCTAAGTCGGTTTGTAATACCGAAACTTCATGAAGAGGGACCTTCGGTCATCTCCTGGGGACAACTTCAGCCGAAGCTGCTTCTTCTTACAAGACCTTCGGCGCCACGAAGCATGACCCCAACAGTAGCCCCTTTCGCGGCACTAGATCGTTTTTCGCAACGAGCTTGATCCGTGAAAAAAAAACATCTTCAGCTTCGGGAAGCCGAAGGTCCAAAAAACACCTTCCCTGAGCTCGTTGTCAAGAAACGATCCAGTTTCCGAGCGTGTGTCAGGCCCACCTTACAGAGTTACTGTTTAGTTTCTAGGGTCCACCGCGCAGCGAGTGCTAGTGATTGTCCGCCTGGTGTAAAAATCCTGGTGTTTCGCCTTCTTACCTGCAACACTATATAAACAGACGGGTAGGTGTGAAGTTACCACAGCATTCATTGCTATTTGCACTGTTTTGCTGCCAAAATTTTTAACCATAGCCGAAGCTTGACTCTCGGAAATGAACGAAGGTCCAACTCGAAGTCTGCTTCGTCAGAAAGAAAGGCTTCGGGAGAAAAAAGTATTCAATTTCCACAAAATTGAATGGCCAGAGTGTGATCTACCGCCAGGGTTGAGCGTGAAGGAGACGAAGCTGAAGGTTCGGAGACTGTTCCCATCTCCGAAGCAATGCAACGATCCGGACTGGTAACCTCGGAGAAAATCCCCACTGTTGAAGCAGTACAAGCAACTGCCGAAGCTGAAGATGAGAACATTGAAGAAACTGATCCCGAAGATGATTATCGCATTGCCATGCCAAGTAAGCCCAGCCACTTGGACTTTGGAAAGTCGACTGTTTCGAAGGCTGATCTCTCCAAGACGGTGAAATCAGGTTATTTCAGTGATAATCAGAAGAAGCTACTTCGCTTCGGGGGAGAAGAAACTACCCCGAAGCCAGAGAAGGATGAGATAGTCATTTTCAAGAGCTTTCTAAAGGCTGGGTTAAGATTCCCCCTTCATGGGATTATTGCAGATGTATTGAAGAAGTTTGGTATCTACTTTCACCAGTTGACTCCTAACGCTGTCGTTAGGCTTAGTGTTTACATCTGGGCCCTCCGAAGCCAGGCGGTGGAACCGTTTGCCGACAGTTTTTGTCGAGTTCATGAGCTACATTACCAGACGAAGGCTAGAAAAGATGGATTACATGATAACTTTGGTTGCTACAATTTTGCCTATCGGAAAACCACAAAGTTTCCTGTTATTAGCTACCGAAGCAAATGGCCGGCAGGCTGGAAGTCAGAGTGGTTTTATGTGAAGGTTGACGAAGACAAAGAGAAGTTGGTACAAAGCCCACTTGAATTGATCTTCGGAGAAACAAGACCACGATGCCATATGACATTAGAAGGTCCCACCTGGGCTGCACTGGGTGAGTTTAAAATTATCTCAGAGCATATCAGTACTAGGGACCTGGTTCAGGAGTTCTTGGCCTTCAGGGTTTTCCCTACTTTAAAAGAATGGGAAATGCCGAAGCTGGAAAGGGAGAAGAAAGAAGGGGAACTTGTCCGGCTTCCTTACCATTTCAAGTTCAAGAAATACTTTAAAAAACCTTGCCAAGAGTGGCTGGACATAGTTGAAGTAATGTGCAATGAAATTCTTGGGAATTATTCCAAAAAAGAAGATCAGCTAATGACTGCGGCCTTCGGCACCCGTCCGAAGCGAAGACTAAACCGAGTGTTTGATGCCCTGGGTTTCGAGTACCCTGACTATGAACGGTTGAATAAGGGTGCTGAGGGCCAAAAAAGGAAAAGAGTGGCCGAAACTTTGAACAAAGATGAGGAAGAACCACCAAAAGAGAAGAAAATTCCAAAGAAGAGAAAAATATCATCTGCGAAGCGAAAATTATCCGATGAAGAGGGGACTCCTGCATCACCCTCTACCACCGACGTGGAGGAAATCTTGAAGGTAATGACTGAAACCCTGCCCGCGAAGCTAAGTCCATTAGGGCCTCAATTGACGAAGCTTTTTCGAAAGGTGGAGGATCCCGAAAAAACGAAGAAGATAACCAAGACAAAGAGACAAAGAATTATTGCAGTGACCGAAGTCATTGACAAGACGCCACCGAGGGCTTCAACTCGGAAGGCGCCAGTGGTTGAGGGCACAACAAATGTCGAAGTCGCACCTTCGGAGGTTGCGGCTACCGAAGCCGCTTCGGCCAAAGATTTGAACTTGGAAACTACAATTGAAGACATCGACAAAATACTGCTAGACATGGCCGCAGAAGAAGCTACTACTGCTGCCGAAGAAACCATGGCCACATTGCCTGGGAAGGGAAAGGAAATAGCCGAAGATACTTCGGAGGACGAAGCCTTCAAATTTCAAAATTTAGTTGGGCAAGAACTGTCGAAGGCCGAAATAGAAGAGCTTAAAGAATATGCCAAATCTTGCGGATATAAACCAGGAGCTCTTATTTTCGGAGGTATTGACGATGAGAAATTGAACTGCATCCGGGATCAAACTGGAGCTAAGGTCATCGGTACTCTATCAAAGAGTATCGGTTTTCCGAAGCTGGAAACGGATATCAGCCGCTACCGACGACAACATATCGTTGGTAGCTTATTTTATTCCAATTTCAAGGTAAACAATTTTTCTCTGACTTTTATTGTTTTTAATAATGAAAGTGTTTCTAACGAAGGTTGTTTATGTGCAGAGCATGCTACTGAGCAAAGCTTTGAAGATGCAGCAAGATTTAGAGGATAAGAAACACGAAATTATAATTGAAAATTTAGAGAGCAGAATAAAAGAGCAATCAGCTATTATTGAAAAGAAAGACTTCGAACTCCAAACAACTGAAGGCTTATTGGCAGAAACTGAAGCTAAAGTAGCAGAATTGAATTCGAAACTTCTCTGCCAATCAAAACAATTTGAACAAGAGAAGCTAGAGCTTAACTCAAAATTTGAGGCCGAAGTCCAAACAAACTCAGATTTGAAGAAATCATTGACAAGCCTTCAAGACAAATGTTTGAAATTTAGTAACAACTGTATTCAACAATTAAAAAAGATCTTTTATTCAGTTGGAGCCAGCAGTGGAAAGTTCACCCCTTCAACTGAAAATTTGCCAAGAACCTTCGACCATATTGAAGCTGAAATTGATGAGCTTGACGAAGTTATAGCCGGGCACGGTGACTTCTGTGCCTGGGTAGCTTCTCGGGGCACCGCTGCAGCATTTCTGAAGGCCGGCTGTGATCATGGAAAAATCATCAACAGGCCCAATTTCACTCTATCTTCGTCAATGCTAGACGATATTCCTGACCTCGCCCGAAGCATTTCAAACAGATTTATAAAAATGATATGGACCAAAGGCGGGCGGGAAAAAGCTGGAGACGAAGCTCGAAGTCATCTTGAACCAGTAAGAAATCATACCTTGTGCTTACCTTCTCCCTCAAACTTGATTTTTACTCACAATACCTTGATTCATGTAGGATGACGAAGCTGAAACTGATGCTTAAAGAACATGCCGCCGAAGCTGAAGCCCGATGAAGATTAGTAGGAGTAGACTAGAAAAACTCAAAGACTTTTGTAACAACTTTTGTAAATACAGCTAAACTGTTCTTAATGAACTTTGTTCATACCTTGTAATATATCCTTACCCTTCCATTGAGGTGCTTTGATGTGGACGAAATTAGTATTTTGAGCCGAAGGCGAAAAAACACCTTCCCTTCTTTTCGTACACAACGAAGCATAAAAGACCGCTTCTTCTTTTTTGCCGAAACCTCTCTTTTTTATACACAACGAAGCATAAAAGACCGCTTCTTCTTTTTTGCCGAAACAACCACTTATGCCATGAATGAATGTTTATGAATGCAAATGCTATGATGTAATGTGATGTGCGAATGAATGTCCAAACACATATCCGAAGCCATACCCTCAGCCATTATTTCCTTAGAAACAATCACACATTAGCTCTGCATTCCCTTAGGAACGACTTTGGAGCTTCTTCGCCTTTTACTTTCGGCGGAATCAGCGTTGACTTTTCGCTGTAAGCTCTGCATCCCCTTAGGAACGACTTTGGAGCTTCTTCGCCTTTTACTTTCGGCGGAATCAGCGTTGACTTTTCGCTGTAAGCTCTGCATCCCCTTAGGAACGACTTTGGAGCTTCTTTGCTTTTTCAGTTTTCGGCACTCGATGGTGCGTTCTCAGCTTTTACATTTACATTCCTTGGGGGATCTTGCTCTTATAGAACTAAAAAGAAAATTACATATGATGGCCCCATTAAAAACCTTTCTCCCCCTTTAGAAAGGAAAAGGGTGCCATGAAAAAAGAAAAACATAAAAAAGGTTACATCAAATTACACATAATATCGCCGAAGCTCATCCGCATTCCAAGATCTTGGAATGTCATTGCCGTCCATGTCCTTCAATCTGTATGAACCAGGCCTTGACGAAGATGCTACCAAGAAAGGTCCCTCCCATTTCAACTGTAACTTGCCCACTGTGTCTGGGTTGGCCACTCTTCGAAGCACCAAGTGTCCTGGCTCAATATTTTTTAGCCGAACTTTTCTATCTCGCCATTTGACTGTTTCAGCTTGGTATTTATTGATATTCTCCACAGCCTGAAGCCTGATCCCTTCTAAGGCATCTTTTTTCACAAAACAAGCATCTTCAGGGCCTGATTCTGCCGAAGCTACTACTCTTATTGATCCAGTTTTAGCTTCTTCCGGAGTTATTGCTTCGTCACCGAATAATAACTTGAATGGAGTAAAGCCTGTAGACCTTGATGTTGTTGTATTGTGGCTCCACACCACTTTAGTTAACTGATCTGGCCACTTTCCCCTGGGTTGATTGAAGATTAACTTCATTATTCCTGTCATTATAATGCCGTTGGCTCTTTCAACGAGCCCATTTGACTCCGGATGCCTGACTGATGCAAAATGGATCTTCGTACCAATTTGATCACAGAAATTTCTGAAGGCTTCGGAGTCGAATTGTGTTCCATTATCTACAGTGATGGCCTTTGGTACCCCGAAACGACAAACAATATTCTGCCAGAAAAACTTTTGGACAGTGGCCGAAGTTATTGTGGCTAGTGGCTTTGCCTCAATCCATTTAGAAAAATACTCCACAGCCACTACAACATATCTTAGATTCCCTTGAGCCGGTGGCAATGGACCTAACAAATCAAGGCCCCACCTCTGCAATGGCCAGATGGGTTGTATGAGCTGTGTTAATGACGAAGGTTGTTTCTGATCTTTTGCACATTTCTGACAGCCTTCGCACTTTTGAACTAATTCCGCTGCATCCGAAGCTGCCTTCGGCCAATAAAACCCTTGGCGGAAAACTTTTCCAAGTAACGGCCTAGATCCAATGTGAGATCCACACAGGCCTGCATGTATTTCTTTCATCAACTCTACACCTTCGGCTCTAGATAAACACTTGAGCAGCGGAGCGCAAACTCCATGCTTGTACAACTCCCCCTCTATCATGACATATGGACAAGCTCTTGCCTCTATCCTCCTGTTATAAGCTTCGTCATCTGAAAGGTACTTACCCTGAAGGTAAGAGATGATCTCAGTTCTCCAATCTTCGCTATAAACAGGAGATATGTTGAGGACTGCCCTTTCAAGGAGGTCCACGGAAGGTGCCTTTATTGTTTCGAAAAACACATCCGAAGGTAGAGGCAGCCCCTGTGCTGCTGACTTAGCTAGCAAATCAGCATGCTCATTTTGTCCTCGAGGGATATTTTTGACAGAAAATCCTTCGAAGGAAGCTTCGATTCTTCGGACCGTGTCCAGATATTTTTCAAGCTTCGGATCTTTAGCCTTGCAACTCTTATCGATATGACCTGAAACAACCTGGGAATCAGTTTTAAGGATGGCCCTTCTGATTCCCATTGCTTTTAATTTCCGAAGGCCCAAAAGCAGAGCTTCATACTCAGTGACATTGTTTGTACAGCTAAAATCAAGTCTTGCTGCATAACAAGTTTTAACTTTGGATGGTGAGACCAGCACAGCGGCTGCTCCTGCTCCGAAGGTTCCCCAAGAGCCATCACAAAACACTGTCCACACTTCGGCATCCTTATTTGTTTCTTCATCCTGAGCCCCTGGCGTCCAGTCGGCAATGAAATCTGCCAACGCTTGAGACTGGATCGAGGATCTATGCACATAATCAATGCAAAATTCATTGAGCTCTGCAGCCCATTTTCCAATCCGTCCAGTAGCTTCTCTATTTCTCATAATATCCTTCAACGGCTGCGAAGAAGGAACGACAATATTGTATGCTTGAAAATAATGCCGAAGCTTCCTGGATGCCATCAAAACGGCATATAATACCTTCTCCAGTTCTGTATAATTTTTCTTTGATACACTGAGGACTTCAGATACAAAATACACTGGAACCTGCTTCTTGACTTGGCCATCAAGCTTCTCCTTGACAAGTGCTGCACTTACTGCTGAGTGCGAAGCTGCCACATATAACAACAAAGGAGCCCCTGGCGTTGGTGGAGTTAACGTTGTTAGATCTATCAAATATTGCTTCAGCTCTTCGAAGGCTTTTTGTTGATTTGATCCCCATTGAAAGACTTCGGCTGATTTCAGCACTTCGAAGAATGGTAAATTTCTTTCTGCTGATCTAGATATGAATCTATTGAGAGATGCCAGCCTCCCTGTCAATCTTTGGGCCCCCTTTCTTGTAGTTGGTGGCTCCATTCGAAGTATAGCTTCAATTTTACTTGGATTAGCTTCAATTCCCTTTGTTGAAACCAAGCATCCAAGAAATTTCCCCTTCTTTACTCCGAAGACACATTTTTCTGGGTTCAGCTTCAAGCCAGCTTGTCTGAAACTGGCGAAGGTCTCCTGCAAATCAGCAATATGATTTTCCTGTTTCGTGCTTTTTACAATGATGTCATCAACATAGGTTAGCACATTTCTGCCTATCTGAGTCTGGAGGACCTTCGCAGTCATTCTGCTAAAACTTCCTCCAGCATTTTTGAGTCCCTCAGGCATCCGAAGATAGCAATATGTGCCACTTGGGGTTATGAAGCTAGTCTTCGGCTCATCTTCCTTCTTCATCCAAATTTGGTGATAACCTGAGTAACAGTCTAGCAGACTCATGAGCTCTGAAGAAGCTTCTGCATCAACTAAAGAGTCTATTCTTGGCAATGGGAATTCGTCCTTCGGACAGGCCTTGTTGAGATCTGTAAAGTCGATACACATTCTCCACTTGCCATTGGCCTTCTTCACCATAACAGTGTTAGCTAGCCACTCTGGGTACTTTACTTCTCTGATAACTCCTGCACTGAGGAGTCTTTTTTACTTCATTGCGAGCCCCTTCGGCCTTATCATCAGACATTTTCCGAAGCCTCTGCTTTCGGGGTCTGAAGGATGGATCAACATTGAGCGAGTGTTCAATAACATCCCGATTTACTCCGCAGAGGTCATTAGCTGACCATGCAAAAACATCTTTGTTGTTGAACAAAAACCTTATCAAGGTTTTCTCCTGCTCTTCGGATAATTGAGAGCCCAACAGCACCTTCTGCTCTGCTATGTCCGCACATAAGAGCATGGGCTTCGGCTGATCTGCTGAAGCTGCTTTCTCCCTTCTGAATTTGCACTGTTCACAAGCTTCGGCTCCATCTATGTTATGGATTGCTTTGGAGTCAGTCCAGCTTCCTTCGGCCCTTCTAGCAGCTTCCTGGCTTCCGTGAATAGCAATAGGCCCTTGGTCCGAAGGTATCTTCATGCAGAGATAAGCTGGGTGAAGAATTGCTTCGAAGGCATTGAGAGTACCGCGACCAATGATAGCATTGTAAGGATACTCCATGTCAACAATATCAAACACAATTTGCTCAGTCCTTGTGTTGTTAACAAATCCGAAGGTTACTGGCATGGTAATTTTCCCAAGTGCTACAATCTGCCGCCCTCCGAAGCCACAAAGAGGGTGCGTAGCATCATGGACCTTGTCTTCGGGCTCTTGCATTTGTCTGAAGGCCTTAGCAAATATGATATCAGCTGCACTGCCTATATCAACTAAGACATTGTGGACCAGAAATCCTTTGATCACACAAGAGATAACCATGGCATCATTGTGAGGATAATCCTTAAGCTGAAGGTCTTCCTGAGAGAAAGTGATTGGAATGTGGGACCATTTTGACTTGATGAAGGGTCCCTGTACTCCAACATGCTGCACCCTTCTCTGAGCCTCCTTCTTCTGCTTCTTGTTAGCCGGCTCTGAGCAAGAACCGCCTGTTATCGGGAGCACCAGCTTCGAAGCCGAAGCAGCTTCAGCTTGATTGTTGAACGAAGCCATCAGCTCAGAAAAGTGGAAGTGAGTTCACCGGAGGTGGGCGCCAATGTTGGGGACTTGTTCTCAAATGCTTTGGATTAAGAACAAGGCAACATAAAAAGTGTTAAATGATAAAGCCCTTCGTCCTTTAAAACATTATTTCCCTTCGGGATATAATGTGTTCCGGACGAAGGTCACAAACAACATATCTTCGTAAGCACAATAAACTATGACGAGGAACTTGCATAATATAAACATTTAAATATTATCACGACGTCATTTCTATTTTATTAGCATATAAGAATAGAAATGACTCCAAATTACAAGTGTACCTTCGGATTGCAGGAAGGCAGAAGTACAAGGATGACGGAAAGCAAATGCCAAGTCAGCGTGAACAGTACGGGGGTACTGTTCACCTATTTATAGACACAGGACGCAGCCTGTGAAGAATTACAATTATGCCCCTCATAAAAGTTTACAACATTGACCCAGACCTTTATGGATAAAAAGGTCATTCTATCTCTAAGTCGGTTTGTAATACCGAAACTTCATGAAGAGGGACCTTCGGTCATCTCCTGGGGACAACTTCAGCCGAAGCTGCTTCTTCTTACAAGACCTTCGGCGCCACGAAGCATGACCCCAACAAACATCATGACGACTGACAGGCCACTCGAGCTCCTACACATGGACCTATTCGGCCCGATTGCTTACATAAGCATCGGCGGGAGTAAGTATTGTCTAGTTATTGTGGATGATTATTCTCACTTTACTTGGGTGTTCTTTTTGCAGGAAAAATCTCATACCCAAGAGACCTTAAAGGGATTCTTGAGACGAGCTCAAAATGAGTTCGGCTTGAGGATCAAGAAAATAAGAAGCAACAACGGGACGGAGTTCAAGAACTCTCAAATTGAAGGCTTCCTTGAGGAGGAGGGCATCAAGCATGAGTTCTCTTCTCCCTACACCCCACAACAAAATGGTGTAGTGGAGAGGAAGAATAGAACTCTATTGGACATGGCAAGGACCATGCTTGATGAGTACAAGACTTCGGATCGGTTTTGGGCGGAGGCAGTTAACACCGCTTGCTACGCCATCAACCGGTTATATCTACACCGAATCCTCAAGAAGACATCGTATGAACTCCTAACCGGTAAAAAGCCCAATGTTTCATATTTTAAAGTCTTTGGTAGCAAATGCTTTATTCTTGTCAAAAGAGGTAGAAAATCCAAATTTGCTCCTAAGACTGTAGAAGGCTTTTTACTAGGATATGATTCAAACACAAGAGCATATAGAGTCTTTAACAAGTCCTCTAGACAAGTTGAAGTTTCTTGTGACATTGTGTTTGATGAGACTAACGGCTCTCAAGTAGAGCAAGTTGATCTTGATGAGATAGGTGATGAAGAGGCTCCGTGCGTCGCGCTAAGGAACATGTCCATTGGGGATGTGTGTCCTAAGGAATCCGAAGAGCCACCTCAAGCACAAGATCAACCATCTTCCTCCATGCAAGCATCTCCACCAACTCAAAAAGAGGATGAGGCTCAAAATGATGAAGGAGAAGATCAAGAAGTTGAGCCACCTCAAGAGGAGAGCAATAATCAAGGGGGAGATGCCCATGATCAAGATGAGGAAGATGAACAAGTTCCAAGACCGCCACACCCAAGAGTCCACCAAGCAATCCAATGAGATCACCCCGTCGACACCATCCTCGGCGATATTCATAAGGGGGTAACCACTAGATCTCGTGTTGCACATTTTTGTGAGCATTACTCTTTTGTTTCCTCTATTGAGCCACATAGGGTAGAGGAAGCACTTCAAGATTCGGATTGGGTGGTGGCAATGCAAGAGGAGCTCAACAATTTCACAAGGAATGAGGTATGACATTTAGTTCCACGTCCTAACCAAAATGTTGTAGGAACCAAGTGGGTCTTCCGCAACAAACAAGATGAGCATGGTGTGGTGACAAGGAACAAAGCTCGACTTGTGGCCAAGGGATATTCACAAGTCGAAGGTTTGGATTTCGGTGAAACCTATGCACCCGTAGCTAGGCTTGAATCAATTCGTATATTACTTGCCTATGCTACTTACCATGGCTTTAAGCTTTATCAAATGGACGTGAAAAGTGCCTTCCTCAATGGACCAATCAAGGAAGAGGTCTATGTTGAGCAACCTCCTAGCTTTGAAGATAGTGAGTACCCTAACCATGTGTATAAACTCTCTAAGGCGCTTTATGGGCTTAAGCAAGCCCCAAGAGCATGGTATGAATGCCTAAGTAATTTTCTTATCACTAATGGCTTCAAAGTCGGAAAAGCCGATCCTACTTTATTTACTAAAACTCTTGACAATGATTTGTTTGTATGCCAAATTTATGTTTATGATATTATATTTGGGTCTACTAACGAATCAACATGTGAGGAATTTAGTAGGATCATGACACAGAAATTCGAGATGTCGATGATAGGGGAGTTGAAGTACTTCTTAGGATTTCAAGTGAAGCAACTCCAAGAGGGCACCTTCATTAGCCAAACGAAGTATATTCAAGACATTCTAAACAAGTTTGGGATGAAGGATGCCAAGCCCATCAAGACACCCATGGGAACCAATGGGCATCTCGACCTCGACATGGGAGGTAAATCCGTCGATCAAAAGGTATACCGGTCGATGATAGGCTCTTTACTCTATTTATGTGCATCTCGACCGGACATAATGCTTTCCGTATGCATGTGTGCAAGATTCCAAGTCGACCATAAGGAAGCTCATCTTACGGCCGTAAAATGAATCTTGAGATACTTAGTTCATACTCCTAAGTTTGGGCTTTGGTACCCTCGGGGATCCACATTTGATTTAATTGGTTATTCGGATGCCGATTGGGCGGGGTGTAAAATTAATAGAAAGAGCACATCGGGGACTTGCCAGTTCTTGGGAAGGTCCATGGTGTCTTGGGCTTCAAAGAAGCAAAATTCCGTAGCTCTTTCTACCGCCGAAGCCGAGTATATTGCCGCAGGACATTGTTGCGTGCAATTGCTTTGGATGAGGCAAACCCTTAGGGACTATGGTTACAAATTAACCAAAGTTTCTCTTCTATGTGATAATGAGAGTGCAATCCGCATGGCGGATAATCCCGTTGAGCATAGCCGCACTAAACACATAGCCATTCGGTATCATTTTCTAAGGGATCACCAACAAAAGGGGGATATCGAGATTGCATATATTAACTTCAAGGAACAATTAGCCGATATCTTTACCAAGCCACTAGATGAACAAACCTTTAACAAACTTAGGCATGAGAATTCTTGATTCTAGGAATTTCTTTTGATGTTTTGCACACATAGCTCATTATTATACCTTTGATCATATCTCTTTCATGTGCTATGACTAATGTGGTTTCAAGTATATTTCAAACCAAGCCATAGGTGTATTGAAAGGGAATTCGAGTCTTCGGCGAAGACAAAGGCTTCCACTCCACTCCATAACTCATCCTTCGTCATCGCTCCAAGCAACTCTCCAACTTTCGTATAATCTTCACTCATATTGTGTTCGCCAAAGTAGGAGAAAGTAGTTAGCGAGGGCTTATATTTCACTCAAGTATCCGTTTTTGGCGATTCATGCCAAAGGGGGAGAAAGTATTAGCCCAAAGCAAAAGGACCGCACCACCACCTAAATTTAAAATAACGATTTTAAAATTGGTATTTATTGTGTTCAAAAGGGGGAGAAAGTAGTATTTTCAAAAATGGTGTCTTAAAACCCTCTTGAACACTAAGAGGAGGATCTTATATAGGGGGAGTTTTGTTTAGTCAAAGGAAAAGCATTTTGAAACAGGAAGAGAAAATTTCAAATCTTGAAAATGCTTCTCAAAATCTTACTTATTTACCTTTGACTATTTGCAAAAGAACTTTGAAAAGAATTTACAAAAGTATTTGCAAAAACAAAATATGTGGTGCAAGCATGGTCCAAAATGATTGAGAATATAAAGAAACAATCCATGCATATCTTATGAAAATATTTATTGGTTCAATTCTTAGTAACCTTTGCACTTACTTTTTGCAAACTAGTTCAATTATGCACTTCTATACTTGCTTTGGTTTGTGTTGGCATCAATCATCAAAAAGGGGGAGATTGAAAGGGAATTAGGCTTACACCTATTTCCTAATTGATTTTGGTGGTTGAATTGCCCAACACAAATAATTGGACTAACTAGTTTGCTCTAGTCTATAAGTTTTAACAGGTGCCAAAGGTTCAGAATAAGCCAATAAAAAGACCAAGAAAGGGTTCAAACAAAGAGAGCAAAAGACAACCCAAAGGCACCCTAGTCTGGCGCACCAGACTGTCCGGTGCGCCACCAGACTGTGTCCGGTGTACTACCGGATAGTGTCCGGTGCACCAGGGCACTCGATGTTGAACTCGCTACCTTCAGGAAATTCAGAGGGCGCTCCGCTATAATTCACCGGACTGTCCGGTGTGCCAGTGGAGCAACGGCTACTTCGTGCGCAACGGTCGTCTGCAACCGCATTAAATGCGCTACAGTGCGCGCCAGAGTCAGAGCACGCGCGGTTGGCGCACCGGACAGCCCAGAGGCCCCACAAGTCATAGCTCCAACGGTCGATGTGACGGAACCTCCCAAGTAATCAGGCCCACCTACAGTTGTCCTTGTCTAACAGACATCAGACACCCTGTAGATGTTCCTAAGTTACTTGACAAGCTCGGTATCTTTCCTTACCTCACCAGGAACGTTTCACCCGTCTTGCAGATATTGCAGACCATCGGAGATAAAGATATGCGGAAGCGATTTACATAATCTTACATTTATTTCCAAAGTAAGCTCAAGTTAAGTTATTACAGACCAGTTCTAAAAGTGAGTGCATAAAAGTAATAATTATACAAACCAGGGAGACGCAAACTTCTCCCGAAAGACTATAACAAAAGATTCTAGATGGAGGACCGAGTCCTCCCGCACTTCAGTCTTGGTTTTCTCCCTTGGGAACCACCTTAGCACAGAAGCAGCAAAAGTCTGCTACTTCCCCACCTAAAAACAACAAAGGGATAAACCCTGAGTATGGAATTACTCAGCAAGTCTTACCCGACTAAGGAAAAGACTCTCAAGGGTATGCTGGTTATATGGGAGTCAAGGTAAGGCTTCTCAAGAATCAAAGACTCTATTTTGCAGAAATGCTTACTAAAGTGGATCCTTAAAAATCCAATTTTATTTGTCAAGTTAGGTAGAATTACCTGCACTAGAGTTCTTTCTACCCTAGTTCAATCACTGGTCCTGCACTAGCCAATTTCTTAACCAAAAACCCATCATCTTTAGTGGAATGCTACGTGTAGGGCAGTGACCAAGTCTTCATGACCGCGAAGGTACGGCGATCCGAATCGATTATACTCAGCTGAGGATCTCCAATCACACGACATATGTAGCACTTAACCCTTGCATATGTCAACCCGCCACCGGGGTTCTTAAGACCGGATCAGGTTCACGCAAACCGAGAGCACAGATACACCACCGTCCAGCCTCTTGCCACGGAGGGTACACGCTACTCTCGCCACCGCTCCACTCCCATTTCGTGTTATCTTATTCCGGCCTTAGTCTGCCCGAGGCAAGTCTTACCCATGACGAGGCATGTGACCAGTTAAAGGGTCCTCGATCATCAAGCCTACATCGACAAGGTCCTTAATCGACTGAGACGGAGACACTACACCGAGACTCTCTTCTCGTGCAAGTCACCCGCCCGGTCTCAGCTTAACCATTTCAAACCCAAAGTTTGGTACCTGGCAGAGGTACATCTTTTCCGATGTTGAATCCATCACGGCCGTGATGGATCCACCATCAAGTTTTATTTTCGAAAACATCCCTCCCACTTTGCCAAACATCTTTCGTAAAACAAATCCTTTTGTTTTTCTAAAGCAATACTAAGCAAAGTAAAACCTTTTTGTAAAAACAGGATTTCAAGGAGGGTAATCAAAATCAAGGAAGGCAATGCAGGAATTGTTTAATCAATCAACTCCTATCACCTAATGCAGCAAGTAAGTGAGAAAGATTTTAAAGACATCAAGGAAGGTGGCAAATGCACCGGGGCTTGCCTTTGTTATCAGAGGTGTCTTGCTCGGATCCACAGATATCAAAATAAAAGCAGTTATCCGCTTGAGGATCAGAGGTGGGTGGTATCCCTTCTTCAAAAACTTCTTCTTCTTCTTCTTGCTCTAATATAACCATATACATGCATAAGAATGGATGTCATGGAATGCTCATGAGGATGCAAAGATAGCATAAACTTGTTATTTATGTCTTGAGTACAACTTTCCTTCACGGTACTCCGAGAACCTAGGGTTTCCGGAGTCAGTAAAGGAGTTCATGGAGCAGGGGGGGTGGTTTTGGGTTTAGTGATCAAACAAGGTCCAAATCAAACCAAACTCTACCCATGGCTTCTAAATAATGTGATAAGCTCACATAAAAAGTTTGGGAAATTTTGGACTTATTATTTATTCTCTAAAAATCCAGAATCAATAGTTTAGGCTATTTTAAATATCCTAAAATTCCCTGTTCAAACTAAAAATCATAAAACTATTTTTATTAAATACTATGGAAAATAATAAGCCTAGGAAAATTGGTCTCATAATTTTAGGATTTTTCTACTATTTTCTACAGTTTTTCAAAGTTCTGCTGAAAAAGAAAAGGAAAAACTCTTAAACAGTACTGGGCCGCTTCTGGTCCAGCCGGCCCAAGCCCGGGCGGATTCGCGCGCGCGCCCGCGCCCGCGAGGCGACTTTGCGCAGAGGCCCTCAGGTTTTTAGTTAACTGGAAATGAGTTCTTTTACTATTTCACAGAGTCGCTGACAGTTCACGAAAAGGTCCCTGGGTTCTTGTCAATTCACAACACGAGGTCCTCGACGGTGCTCAGCGCGGCCGCGCTCCGGCGAGCAAGCAGACCGGCCGATTGGGGCAGCGGCTGAGCTCTCCGAGCGGTGGACATGGAATTGGGGTTAGCCTAACTACTTCCCCTAACTTAATTGCGCTATTAGTGGATCATGGAGCTCCGGCCACGGTGACCGTAAGCACAACGGCGATATGAGCGTGTTCCCGGCGATAGGCGCCGGTCTAGTTCAATTAAAGGACTCGGCAAGCATCACGGAGACATGAGCATGCACAAACGAAGGCGCAGAGGGCAGGAACTGACCTGTGGAGGGCTGACTACGGCGAGCTCACTACACGGCGGCGGAAAACAGATTTGGGGGCAACGAGTAATTCAGGCGAGCTGGTGGACGATTGAGTGTGGGAGCGGTTGCGATAGCTAGCAAAATACATGGCGAAGCTGAGGGGGGGCTCAATTTATAGGAAGCGACGGCGGCGGCGATCAATTTGAGTAAGCTGCGCTGGCGGCCGGATGGGAGGAAGAAGCAAAGCCTTCATGAGTTCGTGGCCACGACGTGGCGGTAACTCCGGTGAGCCACGGAGGGTTTAGAGAAGGTCACGGCGACACGGTGAAAGTGTAGAGCCACGCGGCACCCGGCCGAGAGACGGCGGTCGACGGCGAGCGCTTTACCGCGGGCGATGAGCCAGGGGGGGAGAACGTGCCGTGGCCGAGCGGGGTGACTTCCAGCCCACCGGCGTTGAGGACACGTATCGGCAGTGCTTATCCAAAGACCACCTAGCACGAATCGCGACGAACGCCGATCAACGGCGGCGGCTACCGGCGGTGAAGACAAACCCGATCTTCTTCAGTTAAGTGGTCACTGTACCATGGGAATACCGGTTCAGAGCGACTGACAGTCCAGTTTCCCGAGCTCATAACTTCCAATTTTGTGCAGCAACTCGATTGCCTTTCTTAAACAAAATTGTAGAGCAATATACCATCTACAATTCGACTATAGGACTTGAACATATTTGAGCACTGGATCATGCTTAAATCTGAGCTAGAAGTTGATGTCAGTTCACTGCTAAACTGAATTTCAGACCAAACAGCCTGACAGCCAGTTTTGGACTGAGTTTTTCTCCAAATTTTTCATAACAACTATGCTTGCACCCTTTAGCAAAGTTGTTCTCCTATTATTGGTCTTCAACTTTGATGTGGTGACCTAGGGCAAAAACCCTATACTTTGCAAGTTACAAAGCCCCAAAGTTGAGCCCATGCACTGATTTTTCAGACTTGGAGATAAACTCATGTGAGGTCCATTTTGCATTTAGGTCCAAAATTTAGGGTTTGGCTTGCAAAATCACATATTTGTGAATCAAAGGACTTAAAATACTTATTTGGCTTGGTTTTTGCACTTTAGCCCAAAAGTGGACTAATTTTGCACTTAGGCCCCTAGGGTTTGGTTTTAGGGTTTTCCAGGGTTCCAATTAGGGTTTCTGGCATCCCAGGGGTATAAATGTGATTCAACTTAGTGTTTGGGGATATTGTATGACTTTTCTCACAAGCCCTAAAGTTTTTCTCAACTTGGGTTAAGCTTTACCCCTTTTAACCACTAGTTAGGGTTAAGTTCTTTAACCAGGGTCCCATTTGTAAAACTTTAAAACAATACAACTTGTTTGAAATTTTTGCCTAGTGAATGCACTCTAGGTGTGTCAAACATATGCAATGCCCATGCTCATGATGCCATGCTCAGGTTTTAGTTATAGTAACACCAGGGGTGTTACATCCTTCCCCCCATAAAAGAATCTCGTCCCGAGATTTAAAGTCCTAGGGTGAGTAATGGAAAAGGAAATGTGTCATGTTTTTATTTCCTGATTTCTGGTACAAGGCAGGGGTGGTGTGGGGTTTTATTCCTTTATTACATAGCTATACAAACTTTACAACTTACAAGAGGCTAGAAAGCCTGGGAAATTCTTATCTAAGAATTCTTGGGTTTCCCATGTAGCCTCATCTTCCGAATGCTGGTTCCACTGTATCTTATAAAACTTGAGAGTCTTTCTCCGGGTAACCCTGTCCTTTTGATCCAGAACTCGAATGGGATGTTCCGAGTACGTTAAATCTGGTTCCAGGACAACATCAGTCACTTCAACGGTTCGATCGGGAACCCGAAGACACTTCTTCAATTGTGACACGTGGAACACATTATGCACGGCAGACAATGTTTCGGGGAGCTGAAGTCGGTATGCCACTGGTCCACATTGCTGAAGTACCAGGAATGGGCCAATGTACCTGGGTGCAAGTTTTCCTTTAATCCCAAAACGCGATACGCCTTTCATTGGTGAAACCTTTAAGTAGACGTAGTCTCCCTCTAAGACGTATAAGGGCATTCGCCGTTTGTCTGCATAACTCTTCTGACGAGCCTGTGCCTTCTTCATATTATGTACTATTTTCTGAACCTTTTCTTCGGTTTCTTTTACCATATCAGGCCTAAAGAAATACCTTTCACCAGGTTCAGACCAATTTAGCGGAGTTCGACACCATCGCCCATACAAAGCTTCAAAAGGTGCCATCTTGATGCTTTCCTGGTAACTGTTATTATATGAAAATTCTGCCAAAGGTAAGCATTCATCCCATTTCTGTGAGAAATCCAGGACACATGCCCGCAACATATCTTCAAGTATTTGGTTCACTCTCTCAGTTTGTCCACTGGTTTGAGGATGATAGGCCGAACTGTGGAGTAACTTAGTTCCCAGGGATTTATGAAGTTCTTCCCAAAATTTGGATACGAACTGAGGTCCACGATCCGACACTATGGTCTTTGGAACACCATGCAAACTGAGAATACGGGCAATGTATAACTCCACATAGGTAATGACAGGATATTTTACTTTGACCGGGAGGAAGTGGGCGATCTTTGTGAGTCGATCAATGATAACCCAAATAGAGTCATATCCTTTTGCGGTCCTGGGTAATCCCACAATGAAGTCCATGCTGATGTCTTCCCATTTCCATGTTGGGATTGGCAAAGATTGCAATGGACCAGCAGTTTTCATGTGTATGGCTTTGACACGTCTGCAAGTGTCACACTTAGCCACATAGCGTGCAATTTCAATCTTCATCTTCGTCCACCAGTAATGTTGCTTTAAATCTTGGTACATCTTAGTGCTTCCCGGATGAATGGAATAGCGACTAAGATGCGCTTCATCTAAGATTTGCTGGCGGAGTTCTTCATTCTTCGGCACTACTATGCGGTTGTTGAACCATAACACACCTTGATCATCTTCCTTGAAACATTGGGCTGTTCTAGCCCTTATCTTCTCTCGTATGTGCTTCATGCCCAGATTATCCTTTTGAGCATCAATTATCCTTTGCAAAATGGTTGACTCAAGCTTTAGTTGACTCAGAGTTCCTTGCTGGATTATCCCCAGGTTTAACTTCTCCATTTCTTGACATAAAGTGTTCTCGGAGGTTTTAACCATAGGACAGTGGCAGGAAGTCTTACGACTCAATGCATCTGCCACCACATTGGCCTTGCCTGGGTGATAATGGATTTCCAGTTCATAATCTTTAATGAGCTCAAGCCATCGTCTTTGCCTCATATTTAACTCTGACTGGGTAAATATATACTTCAAACTTTTATGATCGGTGTATATGTGGCAGATATTTCCCAGCAGATAGTGACGCCATATTTTCAGGGCATGAACCACAGCAGCCAGCTCGAGATCATGAGTTGGATAGTGCTCCTCATGTCGGCGTAACTGCCTTGAAGCATATGCAATTACTCGGCCCTCTTGCATTAGCACACAGCCGAGTCCACTGCCTGACGCATCACAGTATACATCAAAAGGCTTAGTGATGTCCGGTTGAGCCAATACCGGAGCAGTGGTCAATAGTGTCTTCAGTTGCTCAAAGGCGTCGTTACACTTAGAAGACCAATTGAACTTAGTATCATTCTTCAATAAACTTGTGATTGGCTTCACAAGCTTCGAAAAATCAGGTATGAATCTGCGATAATATCCCGCTAGTCCAAGAAAACTCCGGACTTGGTGAACAGTTGTTGGAGGTTTCCACTCCAGAATATCCTTGACCTTGCTAGGATCTACCGCAATTCCTTTGGCTGACAACACGTGCCCCAGAAATTGAATTTCCTTCAGCCAGAACGCGCACTTACTGAACTTGGCATACAGCTGATGTTCCCTCAGGCGCGTCAATACAATCCGTAGGTGCTGAGCATGCTCCTCTTCATTTTTAGAGTATATCAGAATATCGTCGATGAAGACCACCACGAACTTGTCCAACTCAGGCATAAACACCGAGTTCATCAAATAGGTGAAGTGGGCAGGAGCATTTGTGAGCCCGAAAGACATTACTAGATATTCAAACAATCCATACCGCGTAGTAAAAGCGGTCTTCGGTATATCCTCGGGCCGAATACGGATTTGATGATAGCTCGACCTGAGATCAATTTTAGAAAATACCCTCGCCCCAGTCAGTTGATCAAATAAGATGTCGATCCTTGGAAGAGGGTACTTATTCTTGATAGTGACCTCATTCAGGGGCCGATAGTCCACGCACATGCGCAAGGTTTGATCCTTCTTCTTCACAAAGATGGCGGGACAACCCCAAGGGGACGAGCTTGGCCGGATAAATCCCTTATTCAGTAAATCTTGTAATTGAATCTTCAATTCCGCCAATTCATTAGGGGGCATACGGTACGATCTTCGGGAAATGGGAGCCGTACCGGGCTTTAGTTCAATTACAAATTCTACATCTCTTTCAGGGGGCAGTCCAGGCAAATCTTCCGGAAATACATCTGGAAACTCACATACTACCGGAATGTTCTTGATCTCCGGTACAATGGCTTCAAATATTCTACCAGAAGCTTTGGCTGGATTGGTTTTGGGGAGAGACAAGAGAATTTCTTCTTGATTATAACTCAACCTGACGGTTCTGAGTTCAGTGTTGAGAATTGCCTTGTGTTGGGTTAACCAATTCATCCCCAAAATTACATCTATATCCTGGCCTCTTAGAACAATCATGTTAGCAGGAAAGTTCCGTCCGGCCATAGTTACTGGCACTTCATAGGCCACTTCTCTAGTAAAAATATGTCCCCCAGGTGAATAAATTTTAAATCCCTCCTTTGATTCATGACATGCAATGTGATGTTGCTCCACAAATGTCTTGCTAATGAAGGTATGCGAAGCACCAGAATCAAAAAGAATGATTGCAGGGTAACTGGCCACAGGGAACGTACCCATCATCACCGGCTCTCCCTCCGGTGTGGTAGCCACTTGCGTATAATATACTCGCCCCGTTTTCTTGGTATTCTTGCCCGAAGTACTTCCCTTGCCTGGAGCTGAATTTCCCGATCCTTGCTGATTATTAGCCTGATTTTGCCGAGGATAGGGACAATCTTTAATAAAGTGCCCAGATTTGCCACAGTTAAAACATCCAGTTGACGAACTTGGCAGAGCAGGGAATCGAGTGCCTGGGGCACCCGGCTGACTTTGGACAGTAGGGGCTTTGTTGGGACGAATAATTATGGGCTGCTTGAAAGGGAAAGATGGTGCACTTGGACGGTTCTGGTTAGAGGGCCGGAGAATGAACCGTTGCCTCTTTACCGGGCCCTGACTAGGCCGATCACCACTGAATCCCTTACTTTTCCCAGAATTTGCATATTTGGCCTCCACAGATAAGGCTGTGCTGACAGCCTTTCCATAAGTAAGATCAATACATGCAGCCATTTTTCGCTGCATCCGGTCGTTCAGACCCCTCATAAAACAATTCCTTTTCTTCAAGTCTGTGTTCACCTGATCAATGGCGTACTGGGACAGGTGATTGAACTTGTTGAGATACTGGTTCACAGTATCTCCCCCTTGTTTCAATTTCATGAACTCTTCTTGCTTCATGTGCAGCACTCCCTCAGGAATATAATGCTCGCGGAATGCTGCTTTGAACTCGTTCCATGTAATTTGATGATTATCCGGTTGGATGGCCACAAAGTTCCCCCACCAAGTACTGGCAGGGCCTCGGAGTTGCTGTGCTGCAAATAATGGCTTCTGGGTTTCTGAGCAGCGAAGAAGGCCAAATTTCTGTTCAATGACCCTTATTCATTCGTCGGCTTCGAGCGGGTCTTCTGCTTTAATGAAGAGAGGCGGACGAGTCTCAGAGAAATCCAGATAAGTGGTCTCACGGGGACCCTGTTGAAATCCTCTTCCTGCTTGTTGTTGAAGCTGTTGCTGACCTGCCATCTCCCTCAGGAAACGGGTGTTGTCGGTTGTAGCATTTACCAAGGCAGCGATTGCCTCGGCAAGCGTGGGTGGATTGGGAGGTGGATTCGGGGTAGCATCCCGACCCCCGGATGTTCCGGCTGCATCCTGTCCGCGAGTCCGGGTCGGCATCTGAGGCAAAAACATTTGAATAAACATAATGTGCCAAAGAAAACCTTCCGTTTTACATTACTGTAAAAAGTAATGGTACAGACTCGACATTACACAACAGGATACATTACCCATTTTACAAAAGTTTAACCTATTATACAACCGTACACCCTACAATACACTACTCTAATATAACAGTACACCCTACAATACACTACTCTACTCTTATTACACCACTAGTCCTGTTTTCCATTGCTTTTGGCGGCTTCATTGTCAGGTGTGGGAGTCCAGACGTCAACCAACCTCAAAGAAGGAGGGGGTTCATACAGGTCTAATTCCCCACCCAACGCGCGTCCCGCAACGTGAGAGGGTCCGGCTTCCGCCTCAGCAGAGGATATAGGCTCACTAGGGTGTAGTTGCGAGTAGAGCACATGGACTTCTTCATGCAATGTATTGCAGTAAACCTGCAAGTTGTCGACAGCTGTGCTGAGTTCTTTCACTCGGGCCTGAGCCCTTGCCTCCTTGGCCCATGCCAATGAACGAGATTGAACAGCCCAATCGAGTGCCAAATCCCGATCGGCCAGCTGGTCTTGTAGATGGCGAATGTCTCTTCGTAACTCATTTATACGGTCACCATCTCCAATCCATATAGCTGTCCTGCGGCGGAGTTCCAATTGGAGCCTGCTTACTTCTGCTTCCAGATCCCCTATAGGATCATTGCTCCCGCTACTACTATCTACATCTCGCGGAGCAAGTTGATGGCGAGGTACTCCAATCGGTCCAGTCGACTTACGCGCGGTCTTTCTTGTGCGCGGCGGCATTTTCTAAGGGGAAAATTTATTAGTATAATTCTTAGCATGATGCATGAGTAAGTACAGAATCAACCTTGGTTGATTCAACCTTCTATACATTGCACTCTTCCTATCTGGTCTTTAAGATAAACTCTTCAGAATACTTAGGTAAGAAGAGAAAAGAATCTTTAGGTAAGACTTTTGAAAATCTTTTGAAGATGCCTTAATATCTGCAAAGAAGGGCTACGCTCCGATACCAGCTGTGACGGAACCTCCCAAGTAATCAGGCCCACCTACAGTTGTCCTTGTCTAACAGACATCAGACACCCTGTAGATGTTCCTAAGTTACTTGACAAGCTCGGTATCTTTCCTTACCTCACCAGGAACGTTTCACCCGTCTTGCAGATATTGCAGACCATCGGAGATAAAGATATGCGGAAGCGATTTACATAATCTTACATTTATTTCCAAAGTAAGCTCAAGTTAAGTTATTACAGACCAGTTCTAAAAGTGAGTGCATAAAAGTAATAATTATACAAACCAGGGAGACGCAAACTTCTCCCGAAAGACTATAACAAAAGATTCTAGATGGAGGACCGAGTCCTCCCGCACTTCAGTCTTGGTTTTCTCCCTTGGGAACCACCTTAGCACAAAAGCAGCAAAAGTCTGCTGCTTCCCCACCTAAAAACAACAAAGGGATAAACCCTGAGTATGGAATTACTCAGCAAGTCTTACCCGACTAAGGAAAAGACTCTCAAGGGTATGCTGGTTATATGGGAGTCAAGGTAAGGCTTCTCAAGAATCAAAGACTCTATTTTGCAGAAATGCTTACTAAAGTGGATCCTTAAAAATCCAATTTTATTTGTCAAGTTAGGTAGAATTACCTGCACTAGAGTTCTTTCTACCCTAGTTCAATCACTGGTCCTGCACTAGCCAATTTCTTAACCAAAAACCCATCATCTTTAGTGGAATGCTACGTGTAGGGCAGTGACCAAGTCTTCATGACCGCGAAGGTACGGCGATCCGAATCGATTATACTCAGCTGAGGATCTCCAATCACACGACATATGTAGCACTTAACCCTTGCATATGTCAACCCGCCACCGGGGTTCTTAAGACCGGATCAGGTTCACGCAAACCGAGAGCACAGATACACCACCGTCCAGCCTCTTGCCACGGAGGGTACACGCTACTCTCGCCACCGCTCCACTCCCATTTCGTGTTATCTTATTCCGGCCTTAGTCTGCCCGAGGCAAGGCTTACCCATGACGAGGCATGTGACCAGTTAAAGGGTCCTCGATCATCAAGCCTACATCGACAAGGTCCTTAATCGACTCAGACGGAGACACTACACCGAGACTCTCTTCTCGTGCAAGTCACCCGCCCGGTCTCAGCTTAACCATTTCAAACCCAAAGTTTGGTACCTGGCAGAGGTACATCTTTTCCGATGTTGAATCCATCACGGCCGTGATGGATCCACCATCAAGTTTTATTTTCGAAAACATCCCTCCCACTTTGCCAAACATCTTTCGTAAAACAAATCCTTTTGTTTTTCTAAAGCAATACTAAGCAAAGTAAAACCTTTTTGTAAAAACAGGATTTCAAGGAGGGTAATCAAAATCAAGGAAGGCAATGCAGGAATTGTTTAATCAATCAACTCCTATCACCTAATGCAGCAAGTAAGTGAGAAAGATTTTAAAGACATCAAGGAAGGTGGCAAATGCACCGGGGCTTGCCTTTGTTATCAGAGGTGTCTTGCTCGGATCCACAGATATCAAAATAAAAGCAGTTATCCGCTTGAGGATCAGAGGTGGGTGGTATCCCTTCTTCAAAAACTTCTTCTTCTTCTTCTTGCTCTAATATAACCATATACATGCATAAGAATGGATGTCATGGAATGCTCATGAGGATGCAAAGATAGCATAAACTTGTTATTTATGTCTTGAGTACAACTTTCCTTCACGGTACTCCGAGAACCTAGGGTTTCCGGAGTCAGTAAAGGAGTTCATGGAGCAGGGGGGGTGGTTTTGGGTTTAGTGATCAAACAAGGTCCAAATCAAACCAAACTCTACCCATGGCTTCTAAATAATGTGATAAGCTCACATAAAAAGTTTGGGAAATTTTGGACTTATTATTTATTCTCTAAAAATCCAGAATCAATAGTTTAGGCTATTTTAAATATCCTAAAATTCCCTGTTCAAACTAAAAATCATAAAACTATTTTTATTAAATACTATGGAAAATAACAAGCCTAGGAAAATTGGTCTCATAATTTTAGGATTTTTCTACTATTTTCTACAGTTTTTCAAAGTTCTGCTGAAAAAGAAAAGGAAAAACTCTTAAACAGTACTGGGCCGCTTCTGGTCCAGCCGGCCCAAGCCCGGGCGAATTCGCGCGCGCGCCCGCGCCCGCGAGGCGACTTTGCGCAGAGGCCCTCGGGTTTTTAGTTAACTGGAAATGAGTTCTTTTACTATTTCACAGAGTCGCTGACAGTTCACGAAAAGGTCCCTGGGTTCTTGTCAATTCACAACACGAGGTCCTCGACGGTGCTCAGCGCGGCCGCGCTCCGGCGAGCAAGCAGACCGGCCGATTGGGGCAGCGGCTGAGCTCTCCGAGCGGTGGACATGGAATTGGGGTTAGCCTAACTACTTCCCCTAACTTAATTGCGCTATTAGTGGATCATGGAGCTCCGGCCACGGTGACCGTAAGCACAACGGCGATATGAGCGTGTTCCCGGCGATAGGCGCCGATCTAGTTCAATTAAAGGACTCGGCAAGCATCACGGAGACATGAGCATGCACAAACGAAGGCGCAGAGGGCAGGAACTGACCTGTGGAGGGCTGACTACGGCGAGCTCACTACACGGCGGCGGAAAACAGATTTGGGGGCAACGAGTAATTCAGGCGAGCTGGTGGACGATTGAGTGTGGGAGCGGTTGCGATAGCTAGCAAAATACATGGCGAAGCTGAGGGAGGGCTCAATTTATAGGAAGCGACGGCGGCGGCGATCAATTTGAGTAAGCTGCGCTGGCGGCCGGATGGGAGGAAGAAGCAAAGCCTTCATGAGTTCGTGGCCACGACGTGGCGGTAACTCCGGTGAGCCACGGAGGGTTTAGAGAAGGTCACGGCGACACGGTGAAAGTGTAGAGCCACGCGGCACCCGGCCGAGAGGCGGCGGTCGACGGCGAGCGCTTTACCGCGGGCGATGAGCCAGGGGGGGAGAACGTGCCGTGGCCGAGCGGGGTGACTTCCAGCCCACCGGCGTTGAGGACACGTATCGGCAGTGCTTATCCAAAGACCACCTAGCACGAATCGCGACGAACACCAATCAACGGCGGCGGCTACCGGCGGTGAAGACGAACCCGATCTTCTTCAGTTAAGTGGTCACTGTACCATGGGAATACCGGTTCAGAGCGACTGACAGTCCAGTTTCCCGAGCTCATAACTTCCAATTTTGTGCAGCAACTCGATTGCCTTTCTTAAACAAAATTGTAGAGCAATATACCATCTACAATTCGACTATAGGACTTGAACATATTTGAGCACTGGATCATGCTTAAATCTGAGCTAGAAGTTGATGTCAGTTCACTGCTAAACTGAATTTCAGACCAAACAGCCTGACAGCCAGTTTTGGACTGAGTTTTTCTCCAAATTTTTCATAACAACTATGCTTGCACCCTTTAGCAAAGTTGTTCTCCTATTATTGGTCTTCAACTTTGATGTGGTGACCTAGGGCAAAAACCCTATACTTTGCAAGGTACAAAGCCCCAAAGTTGAGCCCATGCACTGATTTTTCAGACTTAGAGATAAACTCATGTGAGGTCCATTTTGCATTTAGGTCCAAAATTTAGGGTTTGGCTTGCAAAATCACATATTTGTGAATCAAAGGACTTAAAATACTTATTTGGCTTGGTTTTTGCACTTTAGCCCAAAAGTGGACTAATTTTGCACTTAGGCCCCTAGGGTTTGGTTTTAGGGTTTTCCAGGGTTCCAATTAGGGTTTCTGGCATCCCAGGGGTATAAATGTGATTCAACTTAGTGTTTGGGGATATTGTATGACTTTTCTCACAAGCCCTAAAGTTTTTCTCAACTTGGGTTAAGCTTTACCCCTTTTAACCACTAGTTAGGGTTAAGTTCTTTAACCAGGGTCCCATTTGTAAAACTTTAAAACAATACAACTTGTTTGAAATTTTTGCCTAGTGAATGCACTCTAGGTGTGTCAAACATATGCAATGCCCATGCTCATGATGCCATGCTCAGGTTTTAGTTATAGTAACACCAAGGGTGTTACAGTCGAACCCCAACGGCTAGCTGACGTGGCTGGCGCACTAGACTGTCCGGTGCGCCATGCGACAGCACACTTCCAATGGCCATTTTTGGTGGTTGGGGTTATAAATATCCCAACCAGCCCACATTCAATGGCATCCAAGTTTCTACACTTCTACACCTTACAAGAGCTATAGCATTCAATACAAGACACACCAAAGAGATCAAATCCTCTCCCAACTCCACACAAAGCTTTAGTGATTAGAGAGAGAGAGATTTGTTGTGTTCATTTGAGCTCTTGCGCTTGGATTGCTTCTTTTCTTTCTCATTCTTCTTGTGATCAAACTCAATTGTAACCAAGGCAAGAGACACCAATTGTGTGGTGGTCCTTGCGGGAACTTTGTGTTCCATTTGATTGAGAAGAGAAGCTCACTCCGTCTAAGTGACCGTTTGAGAGAGGGAAGGGTTGAAAGAGACCCGGTCTTCGTGACCACCTCAACGGGGAGTAGGTTTGCAAGAACCGAACCTCGGTAAAACAAATCATTGTGTCTCACTCTTTATTTGCTCACGATTTGTTTTGCGCCCTCTCTCTCGGACTCGTTTATATTTCTAACGCTAACTCGGCTTGTAGTTGTGCTTAAGTTTATAAATTTCATATTCGCCCTATTCACCCCCCTCTAGGCGACTTTCAGCCAGCGCGCTCCGCTATAATTCATCGGACTGTCCGGTGTGCCACCAAACTGTCCGGTGCACCAGCGGAGCAATAGCTATCCAGCGCAACGGTCGACTGCAACGGACACCCTGCAACACTACAGTGCGCGCAGAAGTCAGAGCAGTCGTCAGAGGCGCACCGGACAATGAGCAGTGCCTGTTCCGGTGCGGCACCGGACTGTCCGGTGCCACTAGAAGACAAAGCCTCCAACGGTCAGAAGCTCCCGAACCCTAACGGTTGGGTGACGTGGCTGGCGCACCGGACTGTCTGGTGCGCCCATCGACAGCAGCCTGCCCCAACGGTCCTTTGGTGGTTGAGGGCTAAAAATACCCCCCCAACCACCACCACTCCAAGCATCCAAGTTTCCAGCACTTCACATTCAATACAAGAGCTAGTGCATTCACTCCAAGACACATATTCAATAGAATCAAAGCCTCTCCAAGTCCCAAATACATACCACTCACCTAGTGACTTGAGGGAGAGTTTGTTCGTGTTCTTTGCGCTCTTGTTTCCTGGATCGCTTTTCTTCCTTCCTCATTCTTGTTACTAATTGAAGTGTAATCAAAGCAAGAGACAACAAGTGTGTGGTGATCCTTGTGGGGTCTAAGTGACCCGTTTGATTAAGGAGAAAGCTCACTCGGTCTAGGTGACCGTTTGAGAGAGGGAAAGGGTTGAAAGAGACCTGGTCTTTGTGACCACCTCAACGGGGACTAGGTTCTTTAGAACCAAACCTCGGTAAAACAAATCACCATGTTCATCTGCTTTATTTCTTGGTTGATTTGTTTTCCCCCTCTCTTTCGGACTCGTGTTATATTCTAACGCTAACCCCGGCTTGTAGTGTGTGCTTAAGTTTATAATTTTCAGATTCCGACTATTCACCCCCCCTCTAGGTGACTTTCAATTGGTATCAAAGCCCGGTACTTCATTTGAGTCTAACAACTCGAAGTGATGTTAGGAGGATCCGCCAAGAGGGAGATGGAAACCGGCGAGAAGGCCACAAGCCACGGGAAGGCTCCATCAAGAGAGTCCGGCACCAAAGGCAAAGAGGGATCCCCTCTCCATGTCAAGTCGCATCGGAGTGGTCTACTATGAGACCGACTCTTCGTCGCCCTCCACACCCGGCTCCGATGGAGCGTTCGTCACTTCTAAGCGCCATGAGCGCAAGAAGTATAGTAAGATGCCACTTTGTTGTCCTCGTATTTCTAAGCGCACTCCATTATTTTCCGTTCCATTAGGCAAGCCACTATGTTTTGATGGTGAAGATTATTCTATGTGTAGTGATAAAATGAGGCATCACCTAACCTCACTCCACGCAAGCATATGGGATATTGTTGAGTTTGGAGCGCAGGTACCCAATGTGGGGGACGAAGAATACGATTCAGACGAGGTCGCCCAAATACGGCACTTTAACTCCCAAGCGACTACTATACTCCTCGCCTCCTTGTGTCGAGAGGAGTATAATAAGGTGCAAGGGTTAAAGAGCGCCAAGGAGATTTGGGACGTCCTAAAAACCGCGCACGAAGGGGATGAGGTGACCAAGATCACCAAGCAGGAGACGATCGAGGGGGAGCTCGGTCGATTCGTCCTCAACCAAGGAGAGGAGCCACAAGCTATGTACAATCGGCTCAAGACCTTGGTCAACCAAGTACGCAACCACGGGAGCACAAAATGGGATGACCATGAGATGGTCAAGGTTATTCTAAGATCCCTTGCTTTTTGCAATCCTACTCAAGTACAATTAATTCGTGGGGATCCTAGATACAAATTAATGTCTCCCGAGGAAGTGATAGGAAAGTTTGTGAGCTTTGAACTAATGATCAAAGGCTCCAAACACATCGTCGACTTGGAGCAAGGCGGCACCTCCACACCTGAGGTGCAACCCGTCGCATTCAAAGCGACGGAAGAGAAGAAAGAAGAGTCTACATCAAGTAGGCTCCCCACCGACACCTCCAAGCTCGACAATGAGGAGATGGCGCTCATCATCAAGAGCTTCCGTCAAATCCTCAAGCAAAGGAGGGGGAAGGATTACAACCCCCGCTCCAAGAGGGTGTGCTACAAGTGTGGTAAGCCCGGTCATTTTATTGCAAAATGTCCTATGTCTAGTGATAGTGACAGGGGCGACGACAAGAGGGGAAAGAAGAAGGAGAAGAAAAGATATTACAAGAAAAAGGGCGGTGATGCCCACGTGTGTCGGGAATGGGACTCCGATGAGAGCTCCACTGACTCCTCCTCCGATGAGGATGCCGCCAACATCGCCGTCAACAAGGGACTCCTCTTCCCCAACGTCGGCCACAAGTGCTTCATGGCAAAGGACGGCAAAAAGAAGAAGGTACAAACTAGAACCGCCCCCAAGTATACTACATCTAGTGATGAGGGTAGTTCTAGTGAAGATGAAGATGACTTGCTTACTCTTTTTGCCAACCTTAACATGCAACAAAAGGAAAAATTAAATGAATTTATAGGAGCTATTCATGAGAAGGATGAACTTTTGGATAGCTAAGAGGAATTCCTTATTAAGGAAAATAAAACGCATGTTAAGTTGAAGAATGCTTGTGCTCAGGAAGTAGAGAAAAATGAAAACTTGACTAAGGAGCTTAGCATTTGTCATGATTCAATTACCAATCTTAGAAATGAAAATGCTAGTTTAAATGATAAGATTGATAAATTGAATGAATCAATTTCTAGCCTTAGAACTGAAAATGCTAGTTTAATTTCTAAGGCTAAGGATTTAAATGTTTGCAATGATTCTCTTTCCTGTCTTAGAGATGAGAATGAAATTTTAAATGCTAAGATAGAAGAATTAAAATCTTGCAAACCCTCAACTGTTGATCATGTTTCTATTTGCACTAGATGTAGAGATATTAATGTTGATGCTATAAATGATCACCTTGCTTTAATTAAACAACAAAATGATCATATAGCTCAATTAACTACAAAAATTAATGAGCATGAAATTGAAAATGAAAAATTTAAATTTGCTAGAAGCATGCTTTATAGTGGGAGACGCCCTGGCATTAAGGATGGCATTGGTTTCCAACAGGGAAGCAATGTCAAGCTTAATGCCCCTAAAAGATTATCTAATTTTGTAAAGGGAAGGCACCCATGGTTCAGGATAATGAGGGTTACATTTTATATCCTGTGAATTATCCTGAGCACAAAAATAGGAGAATTCATGCTAGGAAATCTCATTCTGTTTCTCACCAAGCTTTTATGTATAAGAATGAGGCTTCTAGCTCTAGGCAATCAACCCATGTTAAATTGCCTAAAAAGAAAGCTCCTACTGCATCAAATGAGCCTAACATTTCATTTAAGACTTTTGATGCATCTTATGTTTTAACTAACAGATCAGGCAAAGTAGTTGTCAAATATGTTGGGGGCAAACACAAGGGCTCCAAGACTTGTGTTTGGGTACCCAAGGTACTTGTTTCTAACGTGAAAGGACCCAAGATTGTTTGGGTACCTAAGAATAAGGCCTAATTTGTTTTGCAGGTTTATGCATCCGGGGGCTCAAGTTGGATAATTGATAGCGGATGCACAAACCACATGACAGGGGAGAAAAGAATGTTCTCCTCCTATGAGAAAAACGAAGATCCCCAACGAGCTATCATATTCGGGGATGGAAATCAAGGTTTGGTCAAAGGACTTGGTAAAATTGCTATATCACCTGACCACTCTATTTCCAATGTTTTTCTTGTAGATTCTTTAGATTATAACTTGCTTTCTGTATCTCAATTATGCAAAATGGGCTACAACTGTCTATTTACAGATGTAGGTGTTACTGCCTTTAGAAGAAGTGATGATTCAATAGCATTTAAGGGAGTATTACAGGGTCAGCTATACTTAGTTGATTTTAACAAAGTTGAACTCAATACTTGCTTAATTGCTAAGACTAATATGGGTTGGCTCTGGCATCGCCGACTAGCCCATGTTGGGATGAAGAATCTTCACAAGCTTCTAAAGGGAGAGCACATTATGGGACTAAGAAATGTTCATTTTGAGAAAGACACGGTTTGTAGCGCATGTCAAGCAGGAAAGCAAGTTGGCATCCATCATCCACACCAGAACATAATGACAACGGACAGACCACTCGAACTACTCCACATGGATCTATTCGACCCGATAGCTTATATAAGCATCGGCGGGAGTAAGTATTGTCTAGTAATTGTGGATGATTATTCTCGCTTCACTTGGGTATTCTTTTTGTAGGAAAAATCACAAACCCAAGAGACCTTAAAGGGATTCTTGAGACGAGCTCAAAATGAGTTTGGATTGAGAATCAAGAAGATAAGAAGCGATAATGGGACGGAGTTCAAGAACTCTCAAATTGAAGGCTTTCTTGAGGACGAGGGCATCAAGCATGAGTTCTCTTCTCCCTACACACCTCAACAAAATGGTGTAGTGGAGAGGAAGAATAGAACTCTACTTGACATGGCAAGGACCATGCTTGATGAGTACAAGACTCCGGACCAATTTTGGGCTGAGGCGATTAACACCGCCTGCTACTCCATCAACCGGCTCTACCTTCACCGAATCCTCAAGAAGATATCTTATGAACTCCTCACCGGTAAAAAGCCCAATGTTTCATATTTTAGAGTCTTTGGTAGCAAATGTTTTATTCTTGTTAAAAGAGGTAGAAAATCTAAATTTGCTCCTAAGGTAGTAGAAGGCTTTTTACTTGGTTATGACTCAAACACAAGGGCATATAGAGTCTTCAACAAATCCACTGGATTAGTTGAGGTTTCCTGTGACATTGTGTTTGATGAGACTAATGGCTCCCAAGTGGAGCAAGTTGATATTGATGAGCTAGATGATGAAGAGGCTTCGTGCGTAACGCTAAGGAACATGTCCATTGGGGATGTGTGTCCTAAGGAATCCAAAGAGCCCACTCAAGCACAAGATCAACCGTCATCTTCCAATCAAGCATCTCCACCAACTCAAGATGAGGATCAGGCTCAAGACAATGAAGATGAAGATCAAGAGGATGAGCCACCTCAAGAGGAGGACAAAGATCAAGGGGGAGATGAAGTTGATCAAGACAAGGAAGATGATCAAGAAATACAGGGTCAAAGACCGCCACACCCAAGAGTCCACCAAGCAATTCAACGAGATCACCCCGTTAACTCTATCCTGGGTGACATTCATAAGGGGGTAACTACTAGATCTTGAGTTGCTCATTTATGTGAACATTACTCCTTTGTCTCCTCTATTGAGCCATACAGGGTAGAGGATGCATTAAAAGATTCGGATTGGGTGTTGGCTATGCAAGAGGAGCTCAACAACTTCACGAGGAATGAGGTATGGCATTTAGTTTCATGTTCTAATCAAAATGTTGTAGGTACCAAATGGGTATTCTGCAACAAGCAAGATGAGCATGGTGTGGTGATAAGAAACAAAGCCCTACTTGTGGCCAAAGGATATTCACAAGTCGAAGGTTTGGACTTTAGTGAAACTTATGCACCCGTGGCTAGGCTTGAGTCAATTCGCATATTACTTGCCTATGCTACTTACCATGGCTTTAAGCTCTATCAAATGGACGTGAAAAGTGCCTTCCTCAATGGACCAATCAAGGAAGATGTCTATGTTGAGCAACCTCCCGGCTTTGAAGATAGTGAGTACCCTAACCATGTGTATAAACTCTCAAAGGCGCTTTATGGGCTCAAGCAAGCCCCAAGAGCATGGTATGAATGACTTTGAGATTTCCTTATCACTGATGGCTTCAAAGTCGGTAAAGCCGATCCTACTCTCTTTACTAAAACCATTGCAAAAGATTTGTTTGTATGCCAAATTTATGTTGATGATATCATATTTGGGTCTACTAACAAATCTACTTGTGAAGAGTTTAGTAGGATCATGATTCAGAAATTCGAGATGTCCATGATGGGGGAGTTGAAGTATTTCCTAGGATTTCAAGTCAAGCCACTCCAAGACGGCACCTTCATCAGCCAAACAAAGTACATTCAAGACATACTTAACAAGTTTGGAATGAAGGAGGCCAAGCCCATCAAGACACCCATAGGAACAAATTGGCATCTCGACGTCGACACGGGAGGTAAATCCGTAGATCAAAAGGTATACCGGTCGATGATAGGATCTTTACTCTATTTATGTTCATCTCGACCAGATATTATGCTTTCCGTATGCATGTGTGCAAGGTTCTAAGCTGATCCTAAGGAACTTCATCTTAAGGCCGTAAAAAGAATCATGAGATACTTAGTTTACACTCCTAAGTTTGGACATTGGTACCCCAAGGGATCCACTTTTGATTTAATAGGATATTCAGATATTGATTGGGCAGGGTGTAAAATTGATAGGAAGAGCACATCAGGGACTTGTCAGTTTCTGGGGAGATCCCTGGTGTCTTGGGCTTCAAAGAAACAAAACTCAGTAGCTCTTTCTATCGCCGAAGCCGAGTACATTACCGCAGGCCATTGTTGTGCACAATTACTTTGGATGTGGCAAATCCTCAGGGACTATGGCTACAAATTGAGCAAAGTCACTCTCCTATGTGACAGTGAGAGTGCAATCCGCATGGTGGATAATCCCATTGAACATAGTCGCACTAACCACATAGACATTCGGTATCACTTTCTGAGGGATCACCAACAAAGAGGGGATATCGAGATCGCTTATGTTAGCACCAAAGGACAATTAGCTGATATCTTTACCAAACCATTAGATGAGAAAACCTTTAGCAAACTTAGGAATGAGCTAAATATTCTTGATTCTCGGAATTTTGATTGAAACATTGCACACATAGCTCATTTGTATACCTTTGATCATATCTCTCTCATGACTACGACTAATGTGTTTTCAAGTGTATTTCTATGCTAAGTCGTAGATTAAAATGGAAATGGAGTACTCGACGAAGACAAGGCTTCCACTCCACTCTATCGGTATCATTTACTCTTCGTCGTTACTCACACCTCTCTTCGGTTGGTATAATCTTTCACTCATATTTACTTGTACCAATGGGGGAGAAACTAAAAAGGGCTCACAAAGTCTCTGTTTTTGGCGATTAATGCCAAAGGGGGAGAAAGTATTAGCCCAAAGCAAAAGGACCGCACCACCACCTTTCGAAAATTTTTAATTGATATATTTCAAATTGGTATGTTTACTTTAAATTGGTATATTTTCAAAATTAGCATCTAAGCTACATACTTCCAATTGGTATCTATTAAAACACTCTTGAAAGCTAAGAGGAGAAGTTCATTCAGGGGGAGTTTTGTTTAAGTCAAAGGAAAAGCATTTAAAATAGGGGGAGAAATTTCAAATCTTGAAAATGCTTCTTCAAATCTTGAAAGCTAAGAGGAGAAGTTCATATAACTTTGACTATTTGCAAAAGTATTTTCAAAAGACTTTCCAATAAGAATTTGCAAAAACAAAACAAGTGGTGCAAGCATGGTCTAAAATGTTAAATAAAAGAAAGCAATCCATGCATATCTAGTGAAATTATAAATTGGTTTAATTCCAAGTAACCTATGCACTTACCTTATGCAAACTAGTTCAATTCTGCACTTATATATTTGCTTTGGTTTGTGTTGGCACCAATCACCAAAAAGGGGGAGATTGAAAGGGAAATAGGGTTAACCTTTTCCTAGTATTAATTTTGGTGGTTGAATGCCCAACACAAATATTGGACTAACTAGTTTGCTCTAGAGTATATGATCTATAGGTGCATAAAGGTTCAACACAAACCAATAAGAGATTGAAGAAAGGGTTCAAATACAAAGGAGCAATGAAACTGAGTGTGCCCTGGTCTGGCGCACCGGACTGTCCGGTGTGCCACCGGACTGTGTCCGGTGCACCAGGACCGTACAATCTCAAACCAGCTACTCTCGGGTTTTCGCTAGCGCGCTCCGCTATAATTCACCGGACTATCCGGTGTGCCACCGGACTGTCCGGTGCACCAGTGGAGCAACGGCTATCCAGCGCAACGGTCGACTGCAACGGACACCCTGCAACGCTACAGTGTGCGAACAGTGCGCGCAGAAGTCAGAGCAGTCGTCAGAGGCGCACCAGACAGTGAACAGTGTCTGTCCGGTGCGGCACCAGACTGTCCGGTGCCACTAGAAGACAAAGCCTCCAACGGTCAGAAGCTCCCGAACCCTAACGGTTGGGTGACGTGGCTGGCATACCGGATAGTGTCTGATGGCGCACCGGACTGTTCGGTGTGCCCATCGACAGCAGCCTACCCCAACGGTCCTTTGGTGGTTGAGGGCTATAAATACCCCCCCAACCACCACCACTCCAAGCATCCAAGTTTCCAGCACTTCACATTCAATACAAGAGCTAGTGCATTCACTCTAAGACACATATTCAATAGAATCAAAACCTCTCCGTGTCCCAAATACATAACACTCACCTAGAGACTTGAGAAAGAGTTTGTTCGTGTTCTTTGCGCTCTTGTTTCTGGGATCGCTTTTCTTCCTTCCTCATTCTTGTTCCTAATTGAAGTGTAACAAAGCAAGAGACACCAAGTGTGTGGTGATCCTTGTGGGATCTAAGTGACCCGTTTGATTAAGGAGAAAGCTCACTCGGTCTAGGTGACCGTTTGAGAGAGGAAAAGGGTTAAAAGAGACCCGGTCTTTGTGACCATCTCAACGGGGACTAGATTCTTTAGAACCGAACCTCAGTAAAACAAATCACCGTGTTCATCCGCTTTATTTCTTGGTTGATTTGTTTTCCCCCTCTCTTTCGGACTCGTGTTTAATTCTAACGTTATCCCGGCTTGTAGTGTGTGCTTAAGTTTATAATTTTCAGATTCCGCCTATTCACCCCCTCTAGGCGACTTTCAGGCTCAATAGAAGAAACAAACGAGTAATGCTCACAAAAATTTGCTAATCGTGAGCAAGTTGTTACTCCCTTGCTGATGTCACCCAGAATTTGATCTACTGGATGATTTCTTTGGATCGTAGACCGAACTTGAGTTGGAGAAATTTGTGACGCTTCTTCCTCCTTATCATGTTCTTCATGTGCTCCCCCTTGATCCTGCCCTTCTTCTTGAGATACCTGTTCACCATCTTGAGTTGGGGGATGCACTAGTGTAGAGGAGGAAGGTTGATCTTGTTCTTGTGGTTCCTGTGGTCGCACATCACCTATCGCCATTGTTCGCATTGCGGCCGTCGAGACCACATCTTCATCTACATCATCAAGATCAACTTGCTCTCTTGGAGAGCCATTAGTCTCATCAAATACAACGTCGCTAGAGACTTCAACCATTCCTGATGATTTGTTGAAGACCCTATACGCCTTTGTATTTGAGTCATATCCTAGTAAAAAACCTTCTACAGCTTTGGGAGCAAACTTTGAATGCCTACCTTTCTTTACCAAAATGTAGCATTTGCTCCCAAATACACGAAAATAGGAAACATTAGATTTGTTACCAGTTAAGAGTTTATAGGATGTCTTCTTGAGGAGGCGGTGCAGATAGAGCCGATTTATGGCATGGCAGGCTGTATTCATAACTTCCGACCAAAACCGCTCAGGCGTCTTGTATTCTCCCAGCATCGTTCTCGCCATGTCAATTAGTGTTCTATTCTTCCTCTCTACCACGCCGTTTTGTTGTGGTGTGTAGGGAGCGGAGAACTCGTGCTTGATGCCTTCCTCCTCAAGATTTTCTTCAACTTGTAGATTCTTGAACTCAGACTCATTATCGCTTCTTATCTTCTTCACCTTTAGCTCAAATTCATTTTGAGCTCTTCTTAAGAAGCACTTTAGGGTTCCTTGGGTTTCGGTTTTGTCCTAAAAAAGAACACCCAAGTGAAGCGGGAAAAATCATCAACTATAACAAGACCATACTTACTTCCCCCGATGCTAAGATAGGCAACGGGGCCGAAGAGATCCATGTGGAGGAGTTCCAGGGGTCTTGTTGTTGTCATCACGTTCTTGCTTTGATGAGTGCTTCCCACCTGTTTCCCTGCTTGGCACGCTGCACAAGGTCTGTCTTTCTCAAAGCAGACATCGGTTAGTCCTAACACATGATCTCCCTTTAGAAGTTTATGAAGGTTCTTCATTCCAACATGTGCTAGACGGTGGTGCCAGAGCCAGCCCATATTAGTGTTAGCAATTAAGCATGCATCTAGATCGGCATTCTCTTTTGAGAAATCGACTAAATAGAGCTTGTTGTCTAATACGCCCTTAAAGGCTAATGAACCATCACTCCTTCTAAAGACAGATACATCAATATTCGTAAATAAACAATTATAGCCCATATGACACAGTTGACTTACAGACAATAAATTATATCCGAGTGATTCTACTAAAAACACATTTGATATTGAATGCTCGGTCGTGATGGCTATCTTGCCTAAGCCCTTAACCTTGCCTTGGTTCCCATCTCCAAAGATGATAGTATCTTGGGAATCCATGTTCTTGACGTAGGAGGTGAACATTTTCTTCTCCCCCGTCATGTGGTTTGTGCATCCGCTATCAATAATCTAGCTTGAGCCCCCGAATGCATAAACCTGCAAGGTAATTAAGCTTGGGTTTTAGGTACCCAACTCTTGTTGGGTCCTACAAGGTTAGTTACAACAGATTTTGGAACCCAAATGCAAGTTTTGTCTCCCTTGCATTTTGATCCCAATTTTCTAGCAACTACTTTGGCATTTTTACATGACAATACAAAGGAAGCATTACATGTTTGATACATAGTAGTTGGACCAGTGTATACTTTCCTAGGTGCATAAGAAACAACATGATTATGCCTAGGCCTATTTCTACCATGAGTAAAAGAGGAACTAGATGCGAACATAGCATGAGAATTAAATGCGGCATCATGATATACATGAGAAACAATCTTATTGCAACGCCTATCATTATGAGCACGACTAGTAAATTTCTTATCATAAAGATAGGTGTCGGGGACCATAATTAGGGGTACCCTCAAGACGCCTAATTCTCAGCTGGTAACCCCCATCAGCATAAAGCTGCAAAGGCCTGATGGGTGCGATTAAGTCAGGGATCAGTCCATACGAGCGACTCGATCACGCCTCGCCCGAGCCTAGCCTCGGGCAAGGGCAGCCGACCCCGAGATGTTTCCGTCTCGCCCGAGGCCCCCTTTTAACGGCAGACACATCTCCGGCTCGCCCGAGGCCTTGCCTTCGCTAAGAAGCAACCCTGACTAAATCGTCGCGCCGACCGACCGAGTCGCAGGGGCATTTAACGCAAAGGTAGCCTGACACCTTTATCCTGACGCGCGCCCCCCGGCAGAGCCGAAGTGACCGCCGTCACTTCGCCGCTCCACTGACCGGTCTGACAAAAGGACAGCGCCGCCTGCGCCCTTCCGACTGCAGTGCCACGTGACAGAGTGAGACTAACAGGCAGTCAGGCCTTGCCAAAGGCGCCATAGGAAGCTCCGCCCGACCTAGGGCTCGGACTCGGGCTAAGGCCCCGGAAGACGGCGAACTCCGCTCCACCCGACCCAGGGCTCGGACTCGGGCTAAGGCCCCGGAAGACGGCGAACTCCGCTCCGCCCGACCCAGGGCTCGGACTCGGGCTAAGGCCTCGGAAGACGGCGAACTCCGCTCTGCCCGACCCAGGGCTCGGACTCGGGCTAAGGCCCCGGAAGACGGCGAACACCGCTCCGCCCGACCCAGGGCTCGGACTCGGGCTAGGCCCCAGAAGACGACGAACTCCGCTTCGCCCGACCCCAGGGGTCGGACTCCGCCCTGGCCTCTGCCGAACGACCTCCGCCTCGCCCGACCCAGGAGCTCGGGCTCGGCCTCGGCCATGCAGGACAGACTCGACCTCGGCTTCGGAGGAGCCTCCACGTCGCCCGACCTAGGACACAAGTCCGCCACATCAACAGGAAGCGCCATCATCACCCTACCCCGAGCCGACTCGGGCTGCAGGGAACAAGACCGGCGTCCCATCTGGCTAGCTCCGCCAGATAGGCAATGATGGCGCCCCGCTAGACCCATGACGACGGCGGCTCTCAGCTCCCTTATGGAAGCAGGGGGACGTCAGCAAGGGCCCAACCGCTCCGACAGCTGTCCCTCCGCCAGGCTCCGTTGCTCCTCCGACAGCCACGACACCACACCAGCTGGGTGCCAAGATCTCTCCGGCTGCCACATTGGCATGTACTTAGGGCGCTAGCTCACCCCCGCTAGACACGTAGCACCTTGCTACACCCCCATTGTACACCTGGATCCTCTCCTTACGCCTATAAAAGGAAGGACCAGGGCCTTCTTAGAGAAGGTTGGCCGCGCGGGGACGAGGACGGGGCAGGCGCTCTCTTGGGGCCGCTCGCTTCCCTCACCCGCGTGGACGCTTGTAACCCCCTACTGCAAGCGCACCCGACCTGGGCGCGGGTCGAACATGAAGGCCGCGGGATTCCCACCTCTCTCACGACTCGCCTCCGGCCACCTCGCTTTTCCCCCCTTCGCGCTCGCCCACGCGCTCGACCCATCTGGACTGGGGCACGCGGCACACTCACTCATCGGCTTAGGGACCCCCCGGTCTCGAAACGCCGACAGTTGGCGCGCCAGGTAGGGGCACGCTGCGTGTTGACGAGCAGTTTCCCGTCAAGCTCCAAATGGGCAGTCTCCAACGACCTCTCCAACCCGGGACGGTGCTCCGTTTCGGGAGTCTCGAGTTCATGTCTCTCGACGGCAGCTACGACATGATACTCCTTCCACCGCCGCGCGACGACAACAATGGCGGCCGACAGCCCGCCCACCGGCGGCGGAATCGACGACGTCTTCCCCGCGTGGTGGAAGAACAACATTCGAGCTCGCCCCGTCCTCTCCCCCGCCATCGGAGGAGGAGGCGGGGCAACCAGGGTCGAGCGGGAGGCCGCGCTCCGTCGGCTGTCGAGCGAACCGACGTCCCCAGCGCCCCAACGGAGGGCGTGTCGGGCGTCAACCTCGCGTTTGAGACGAAGGCGAGCGCCGTCCCCCCACGACACGCCAATCCCGAGCAAGTGGACGACGCCAGCACGCTCGCGGAGGGCCTGCAGGACGTCGCCCTCGTACCCAAGACGACGGTGCAATCAGTCCCCGACGTGACTATGTCGCTCCTCGTCGACCAAAAGGTACCGACTGATTCCCATCCTACGTCATTTCGACTCGGCCTCAACCCGCCTAGCGACCTCGCTTTGGCGGGCGCTCACGTTGAGGCGAGTGCAACCCCTCTGGGGTTTCGTGTGCGGTCGCCTTGGGACCGGTTGACGGACGTCTCGACCTACGGGCCCTCTGGGTCCGAGGAAGATGATGATCCCAGCATCTGCTGGGATTTCTCTGGATTTGGCAACCCCAGTGCCATGCGGGACTTTATGACCGCATGTGACTACTGCCTCTCCGACTGTTCCGACGGCAGCCGCAGCCTTGACGACAAGGACTGTGGCCCGAGCCGCGAATGTTTCCACGTCGAGCTAGGGGATCCCTCCGAAGGCAACCATCTCGGCATGCCGGAGGACGGTGATCTCCCTAGGTCGGTGCCTCGCGCCGACATCCCGCGGGAGCTAGCTGTGGTCCCCGTTCCGGCGGGGGGTCACGACCCACAGCTCGAGCAAGTCCGCGGGGCTCAGGCCAGGCTCGACGAGGGAGCAGGAGCGCTCGAGTCGATCCGCCGGGACGTCGGGCAGGTATGGGCGGGCCAACCCCCGGCCGGAGAAACACGTCATCTGCCCCAGGGTTTCCAGCACCGCGTCGCCAACGATGTCAGGGACAGGCCGCCACCCGCATCCAGTGGGGTCGGTCAGAACCTGGCAGCCGCAGCAATGCTCCTCCGCGCGATGCCGGAGCCGTCAACCACCGAGGGTCGGCGAATCCAGGGAGAGCTCAAGAATCTCCTGGAAGGCGCCGCGGCTCGGCGGGCCGAGAGCTCTGCCTCCCGAAGGCAGGGGTACCCCTCGGAACCTCATGCCGCGACTTCCCGATTCATGCGGGAAGCCTCGGTCTACACCGGGCGCACGCGCAACACCGCGCCTGCGGCCCCGGGCCACCTCGGCAACGAGCACCATCGTCGCGACCGTCGGGCCCACCTCGACGAAAGGGTGCGCCGAGGCTACCACCCCAGGCATGGGGGACACTACGACAGTGGGGAGGATCGGAGTCCCTCGCCCGAACCACCCGGTCCGCAGGCCTTCAGCCGGGCCATCCGGCGAGCGCCGTTTCCGGCCTGTTTCCGACCCCCAACTACTATCACCAAGTACTCGGGGGAAACGAGACTGGAATTGTGGCTCGCAGACTACCGCCTGGCCAGCCAACTGGGTGGAACGGACGACGACAACCTCATCATCCGCAACCTCCCCCTGTTCCTCTCCGACACTGCTCGCGCCTGGTTGGAGCACCTGCCTCCGGGGCAGATCTCCAACTGGGAGGATTTGGTCCAAGCCTTCGCCGGCAACTTCCAGGGCACGTACGTGCGCCCCGGAAATTCCTGGGACCTCCAAAGCTGCCGGCAACAGCCGGGAGAGTCTCTTCGGGACTACATCCGGCGATTCTCGAAGTAGCGCACCGAGCTGCCCAACATCACCGACTTAGATGTCGTCGGCGCGTTCCTTGCCGGCACCACCTGCCGCGACCTGGTGAGCAAGTTGGGTCGCAAGACCCCCACCAGGGCGAGCGAGCTGATGGACATCGCCACCAAGTTCGCCTCTGGCCAGGAGGCGGTCGAGGCCATCTTCCGAAAGGACAAGCACCCCCAGGGCCGCCCGACGGAAGAGGCTCCCGAGGCGTCTACTCCGCGCGGCGCCAAGAAGAAAGGCAAGAAGAAGTCGCAAGCGAAACGCGACGCCGCCGACGCAGACCTTGTCGCCGTCGCCGAGTACAAGAACCCTCGGAAGCCCCCCGGAGGTGCTAACCTCTTCGACAAGATGCTCAAGGAGCCGTGCCCTTACCATCAGGGGCCCGTCAAGCACACCCTCGAGGAGTGTGTCATGCTTCGGTGCCACTTCCACAGGGCCAGGCCACCCGCAGAGGGTGGCAGGGCCCGCGACGACGACAAAAAGGAAGATCACCAAGCAGGAGAGTTCCCCGAGGTCTGCGGCTGCTTCATGATCTACGGAGGGCATGCGGTGAATGCCTCGGCTCGGCATCGCAAGCGAGAGCGTCGGGAGGTCTGCTCGGTGAAGGTGGCGGCGCTAGTCTACCTAGACTGGTCCGACAAGCCCATCACCTTCGACCAAGCTGACCACCCCGACCACGTGCCGAGCCCGGGGAAATACCCGCTCGTCGTCGATCCCATCATCGGCGACGTCAGGCTCACCAAGGTCCTGATGGATGGGGGCAGCTGCCTCAACATCATCTACGCCGAGACCCTCAGGCTCCTGCGCGTCGATCTGTCCTCCGTTCGAGCAGGAGCTGCGCCCTTCCACGGGATCATTCCTGGGAAGCGCGTCCAGCCCCTCGGACAGCTCGACCTTCCTGTCTGCTTCGGAACGCCCTCCTACTTCCGAAGGGAGATTGTAACACCCTAAAGTTCAATTTTGTGAAGACAAGGAAAAATTCTCAAAGATTTTAAATCAAAACACCTTTCCTTAGAGATAATCATAATTTAGGAGTTTCCACTCATGAATAAGTTAAAAATACATAATTAAAGATACTTAGATAATCTAAATTGCCTTTGGGTTAGGATATATAAAAGAATTATGGTTAAACTATTTCTTAACATATATAAGTCTAAATTTGATTTCCCTAGAATTAATGAGGTAGGAATTATTCTACTATATGAATAAAAACTTGTCTAAAAGAACTAAAATAAATAAAGAAATATATAAAATATGTTTTTGCACATTATGCTAAAAGTTCTATATGCGTATCCAAATTAAGTGTTTGAACTTTAAACTTGTGTTGATTTGAAATTCAAATGAAAAGGAAAAATAGAAAATAGAAAATAAATGGGAAAGGGAGAAAAGAGAAAGAAATATTATAAAATACAAGATAAATTCATAAATGAATAGATCCTATATTGGTAAGTTCAAATTGAATATATAAACTGAGAATAAACTTGCCACAAAGTTTGAATTTGGATTTAAGTTTGAATTTGAAAAGAGAAATGAAAAAGAAAACAGAAAATATAAAAAGAAAAGGAAAAAGGAACTTACCTGGGCCGAATTCGTCGCTTTTGGCCCACCTAACGAAACAGCCTCCGCGCAGCCCACACCAGAAACCTGGCGCCGACAGACCGGGCCCGCGCGTCATCCTCACGCTTGCCGCGCTCCTGTCACCGCTGACGGGTGGGGCCCCCTGCTCAGTCGCTCTCACCCGCGCCTGCGTGTTCTCCTCTCGCTGACATCGCGGGGCCGCTGCCCGGTCTCTCGCCTCGCGCACGCTTAAGCTCGGACTCACTGCTCCACGGGACCCACATGTCAGCTCGTTCTCTCACAACAGAAACGCGCGCGATCTCGCCTCCGTCGTCGCCGGGAATCTCGTCCCTTGCCGGCGGACTCCGCGCTCGGGCGCGTGGTGATCGGCGCTTCCGTTGCGCCCTGGACTATATAAGAAGACCGCCGTGATCCCCACCCTCATCTCATCCAATTGTACCCGCCTCCGAGCACCAACACCGTCGCCGCCGTGAGCTCGTGGGGCCGTAGCGACCCGTCGCCGGCGACTCTCCTTTGTACTCGCGCTCGGGTTTGCGCGTGTGGTCGGGGAGCTTCGCCTTGACTCGGCGGGTGTTTCCGTGGCATCGACATCGGGTTGGAGGGCGGCCTACACCGGCAATTCCTCACCGGAGTTGAAGCTCCGCCGTAGAACCACCCCTCGTCGTGGCCAGCCTCCACGGCGTCATAATCACCGGTGAGAACTCATCTGGGTCATTGCGCTTTCCCTCTTCTTGCATAAGCACCGGTTAGATTCGAGTTTAGGGCACTAGGGCGCGACGGCATGGTACTCCGGTGGCGGCGCCGCCGCGGTCGAGATACTTGGCCGCCGCGTATGGGCTGTGGGGAGGAAGATGGCACTTGCGCCGTGGGATGGTTGATGAACGGCTAGGATTAGAAGTTAACGTACCCTTTCGCTGGTATAAGCGTGAACGGTCGGATCGGGATCCTGTGGCTCAAGCGCAACCTCGGATTATTTAAAATCATGGCCATAGGTCCTCGATCCAACGACTATAATCACATACCGGTTCAGCGCATATGCGGATTTAATCCGAACCCTCCATCTCAGATCTCACGGTCCAGATTTGGAGATACCCCTTCGCCGTGACTTTTTGTTAAAGAGTCCTTGGATTCCCGGGAAATAGAACCCGCCGTCCTTTAGTCACTATTCCCTGTGCCTTAGAAATATTACACCGAGCCCCCTGTTCTTTCCAGAAATTGAGGCCCAGTCCAGAACATAGTAAAATCAGAGAAAATAGTTATTAAATAGATTTTAATATGAAAATAATTGCTAAAACTTAGATAATTCATAGAAAATCCATTTTAGCTCCAAATTGAACCATTCCAGTTTCTATAATTTTGTAATAATATTCTTCATCATTTAGTGTCTTTGTTTTGACATGAACTCTGTCAGAAAATTTATTTATCATTTAATCATACTTTAATCATATTAAACCTTAGGAAAATCATAACTTGAATTCTACAACTCCAAAATTAATAATTCTTTTTCCTGTGATCTTATTTTAATAGGTAGATTATTAATATGTATTTTGCATATATGTTTGGTGTAATGTTAATTTTGCCTATACCATGTATGTTTGTATTGCTACGACTAGCAGTGAGGTCACGAAGATCTGAAGAATCATCCTAGTACCTGGATTCTCAAGGCCCAGGCAAGTTGTGCCCTTGATCACTTCTTTTCACCTACTCATGTTCTAATTAATCATAATGATCTGCATAGGTTAATTTTGATGGGACCCAATAGGTTACCTAGTTTGATTATCTTTATACCTTGTTTACCACTGATCTTTCTGGGTAGTACTTGCTAGTGCTATATGTGGTTTTGGGTATGGAGATACACTATTCATGATTACACTTTTTGTTATCAGTTGTTAGTTAATGTTCATGTTAAGATCATTATGTTAATTGGAACATGGAGCGACCACCCGGGAAAACAGTGCTACCACAAGGGTAGTATGGGATGCCCTTGGCTGATTAATTAGGAAAGCTAGTGGAAGACTACCTTACCCGAAAGGGGCAAGGGCAGTAGGGGAGAGGTCAGTGCGGGAAGTGCCCTCGGGAGGATTTTGCTGCGATGGCGGTCCTGCAAGGGATTCCTGTACTGGATCTTCCTATAAACTGTAGCGGGTTTTCGGAAGCTAGTGGAACTTTGTAAAGGCCTCGTAGTGCTACCCTGCCTCACTTCCTTGGTAGAGGTGTATGGGATTCATGACCCCTTGGCAGATGGGTAACACGACTTGTGGGTAAAGATGCGCAACCTCTGCAGAGTGTAAAACTGGTATACTAGCCGTGCTCACGGTCATGAGCAGCTCGGACCCTCACATGATTAATTTATGGAACTAAATTCAATTTGTCATACGCATTGCATCGCGGGTGAAGTTGTTATTACTTTTGTTCTATTACTTAATTGGGTTTGGTATTTACTTATACTTAGTAACTGCTAATAAAATTTTGACCAACTTTAAAAGCAATGCTCAGCTCTAACCATCTTCTTTGGTAAGCCTTACACTTTATGAGCTCCCACCTTTGGTGAGTTCATGCACATTATTCCCCACAACTTGTTGAGCGATGAACGTATGTGAGCTCACTCTTGCTGTCTCACATACACCACAGGTCAAGATCAGGTACTGCAGGATGATGCTCTTGGAGGATGCTGTGATGAGTTCGTGAGAGGTCTAGGTCGTCGTCTCCCAGTCAACTTTGGGTTGCTGGACCGTTGTCTCCTTATAATGTAATTATTTATTTTGTATAGAGCTCCTGTTATATATAAAGATGTGACATTCGATCCTGTGCCACATTACATCATATGTTTGAGACTTGGTCCCAGCATACCTGGTGTTTATGTTAACCCCGGGGTTTTGGACCCCTAAAATCCGGATGTTACAGAAGTGGTATCAGAGGAATGTTGACTGTAGGACGAAACCTAGATAGAACTGGACAACCATTATCTACTTACCTCTGCTACTCTGATTCTTTCTAAACTTATCTTAATCTTTTCACATCTATTTCCGCTTTACTCTGATTATTCTTACCTTTTCCTTCTAAAGACAAATGTGGATTTCACACTTTGAAATCCAGTGCCTAAAGTGACTTTAGGAATAGGAGACCTAATCCTAGGAACAAAAACAAAACTATTTTTATGAGTGTTTATGTATTTGAATGTTTGTTCTTATGATACTTGTTTGATTTGGATCTTTGATTGAGTGTGATGGGTTGTGGAGTAATGTCCACAATTACATCTGCATATACATCTAGGTATAAAGGATAACATTTGTAAGATAACTGGACAAACTAGATTATCCCCTTAGAAAATATAGGTGGTATTCCGTATCTATCTCATCTTAACATATTCTATCTTACCTTTGGACATTCACCTCGTACAACTAATTACCCTAGTCTTGACATAGAATATCTGGCCCAGCCCTGCCAAAGAAGTTTCAGTACATAACCAACTATTAGCTTATTCATTTTGTCTACTAAATGATTCCCTTGCAAAGCTATCTTACCATATGCTTCTAACTTAGATGGTCAATACCAGGCGGGGAGGTGGAATTGATTTACCTGCTAATCAACAACCCCAACCACAGTCAGCAGCAATGAATCCTCCTAATCCCCCACAAGGCGGAGTTGATCCACTCGTCGCAGCTCAAATGAGAATGATGCAGCAAATGGCGGACACCATGGCAGATATGCGCACCCAAATGCAGCAAGAACGCCAAGAAATGCACCAGGAAAGAGAGGATGCACGTCGGGAAATGCGCCAAGAACGGGAAGAAATACGCCAGGAGAGGAGGGTACAACAACAACAGCTGCAGCAACAACTTCAACAACAGCAGCAACAACAACAAATGCCATTGCCTCCACCACCAGTTCCACCCCGGGACAAGCACCGGGAATTCATGAGCCACAAACCACCAACCTTCTCCAACTCCGCAGATCCACTGCAAGCAGATGACTGGTTAAAGTCCATCGAGAAGATGCTCAACATAGCCCAGTGCTCGGATCGAGAGAAAGTACTCTATGCATCGGGTCGTCTTGCTGGTCCCGCTGCGGATTGGTGGGATGCGTACTGTGCAGCTCATGCTGCTGCCGATACAATTACCTGGGAAGAATTCTCCGCACAATTCAGGAATTACCATATTCCTGCTGGACTCATGAAGATTAAGAGGAAGGAGTTTCTATCCCTCAAGCAAGGAAGTATGTCCGTGAGTGAATATAGGGACAAATTCATTCAGTTATCTCGATATGCTCCCAGAGATGTTGAAGATGATGAGCAAAAGCAGGAGCTCTTTCTGGATGGATTGATTGGACCCTTGCAATATCAACTGGTATCGCACACATTCCCATCTTTCCAAAGGCTACTTGATAAAGCTATTGCTGTAGAAAACAAGAGGAGTATATTTGGAGAGAAAAGAAAGGCTGTCAACCAAGGGCAGGCCGGAAGTAGTTCCCGTCCTCGCTATACTACCACTCCAAGTACACCAGCTAGTGGCAGTTCTGGACAACAAACTCAACAGACACCAACTGCTCCTCCAAAAGCAAGCACTCCAGGAGGAACCGTTGCTCCCAACACAACCGCCATCAGAACATGCTTCAAATGTGGACAACCGGGACATTATGCCAACTACTGTCCCAACAGAGCTGCCTACACTACACCGGCTCCGATGAAGCAAGGACAAGCCTCGGCAGGGAAGAGTCAGCCCCTATCCATCAACCGAGGATATGCCCATCATACAGAAGTAGAAGCTGAACCCAGTGAACTTGAAATTCAAATTCAAGAAGAAGAGCCAGTCGGAGACGAAGTAGTCGGTGAAGAAGTCAATGAGCAACAAGAATAAAGAAGATAAACATAGATATAGATACATATATATATATATTTTACTATTTGTAAGACCTAAATATTAGTTTAGCTATTAGTTAGTATTTTACTATTTTAGTAATAATGATAAGGTCCATTTGACCCTGTGTTTGCTAATAAGATATGCATCATGCCGAGATTTTGTTTATGCATATGTGTTGAATCAATATGAACATGCACCCTTTTTCCTTACAAATCTCGAGGACGAGATTATTTTTAAGGGGGGTAGGATTTGTAACACCCTAAAGTTCAATTTTGTGAAGACAAGGAAAAATTCTCAAAGATTTTAAATCAAAACACCTTTCCTTAGAGATAATCATAATTTAGGAGTTTCCACTCATGAATAAGTTAAAAATACATAATTAAAGATACTTAGATAATCTAAATTGCCTTTGGGTTAGGATATATAAAAGAATTATGGTTAAACTATTTCTTAACATATATAAGTCTAAATTTGATTTCCCTAGAATTAATGAGGTAGGAATTATTCTACTATATGAATAAAAACTTGTCTAAAAGAACTAAAATAAATAAAGAAATATATAAAATATGTTTTTGCACATTATGCTAAAAGTTCTATATGCGTATCCAAATTAAGTGTTTGAACTTTAAACTTGTGTTGATTTGAAATTCAAATGAAAAGGAAAAATAGAAAATAGAAAATAAATGGGAAAGGGAGAAAAGAGAAAGAAATATTATAAAATACAAGATAAATTCATAAATGAATAGATCCTATATTGGTAAGTTCAAATTGAATATATAAACTGAGAATAAACTTGCCACAAAGTTTGAATTTGGATTTAAGTTTGAATTTGAAAAGAGAAATGAAAAAGAAAACAGAAAATATAAAAAGAAAAGGAAAAAGGAACTTACCTGGGCCGAATTCGTCGCTTTTGGCCCACCTAACGAAACAGCCTCCGCGCAGCCCACACCAGAAACCTGGCGCCGACAGACCGGGCCCGCGCGTCATCCTCACGCTTGCCGCGCTCCTGTCACCGCTGACGGGTGGGGCCCCCTGCTCAGTCGCTCTCACCCGCGCCTGCGTGTTCTCCTCTCGCTGACATCGCGGGGCCGCTGCCCGGTCTCTCGCCTCGCGCACGCTTAAGCTCGGACTCACTGCTCCGCGGGACCCACATGTCAGCTCGTTCTCTCACAACAGAAACGCGCGCGATCTCGCCTCCGTCGTCGCCGGGAATCTCGTCCCTTGCCGGCGGACTCCGCGCTCGGGCGCGTGGTGATCGGCGCTTCCGTTGCGCCCTGGACTATATAAGAAGACCGCCGTGATCCCCACCCTCATCTCATCCAATTGTACCCGCCTCCGAGCACCAACACCGTCGCCGCCGTGAGCTCGTGGGGCCGTAGCGACCCGTCGCCGGCGACTCTCCTTTGTACTCGCGCTCGGGTTTGCGCGTGTGGTCGGGGAGCTTCGCCTTGACTCGGCGGGTGTTTCCGTGGCATCGACATCGGGTTGGAGGGCGGCCTACACCGGCAATTCCTCACCGGAGTTGAAGCTCCGCCGTAGAACCACCCCTCGTCGTGGCCAGCCTCCACGGCGTCATAATCACCGGTGAGAACTCATCTGGGTCATTGCGCTTTCCCTCTTCTTGCATAAGCACCGGTTAGATTCGAGTTTAGGGCACTAGGGCGCGACGGCATGGTACTCCGGTGGCGGCGCCGCCGCGGTCGAGATACTTGGCCGCCGCGTATGGGCTGTGGGGAGGAAGATGGCACTTGCGCCGTGGGATGGTTGATGAACGGCTAGGATTAGAAGTTAACGTACCCTTTCGCTGGTATAAGCGTGAACGGTCGGATCGGGATCCTGTGGCTCAAGCGCAACCTCGGATTATTTAAAATCATGGCCATAGGTCCTCGATCCAACGACTATAATCACATACCGGTTCAGCGCATATGCGGATTTAATCCGAACCCTCCATCTCAGATCTCACGGTCCAGATTTGGAGATACCCCTTCGCCGTGACTTTTTGTTAAAGAGTCCTTGGATTCCCGGGAAATAGAACCCGCCGTCCTTTAGTCACTATTCCCTGTGCCTTAGAAATATTACACCGAGCCCCCTGTTCTTTCCAGAAATTGAGGCCCAGTCCAGAACATAGTAAAATCAGAGAAAATAGTTATTAAATAGATTTTAATATGAAAATAATTGCTAAAACTTAGATAATTCATAGAAAATCCATTTTAGCTCCAAATTGAACCATTCCAGTTTCTATAATTTTGTAATAATATTCTTCATCATTTAGTGTCTTTGTTTTGACATGAACTCTGTCAGAAAATTTATTTATCATTTAATCATACTTTAATCATATTAAACCTTAGGAAAATCATAACTTGAATTCTACAACTCCAAAATTAATAATTCTTTTTCCTGTGATCTTATTTTAATAGGTAGATTATTAATATGTATTTTGCATATATGTTTGGTGTAATGTTAATTTTGCCTATACCATGTATGTTTGTATTGCTACGACTAGCAGTGAGGTCACGAAGATCTGAAGAATCATCCTAGTACCTGGATTCTCAAGGCCCAGGCAAGTTGTGCCCTTGATCACTTCTTTTCACCTACTCATGTTCTAATTAATCATAATGATCTGCATAGGTTAATTTTGATGGGACCCAATAGGTTACCTAGTTTGATTATCTTTATACCTTGTTTACCACTGATCTTTCTGGGTAGTACTTGCTAGTGCTATATGTGGTTTTGGGTATGGAGATACACTATTCATGATTACACTTTTTGTTATCAGTTGTTAGTTAATGTTCATGTTAAGATCATTATGTTAATTGGAACATGGAGCGACCACCCGGGAAAACAGTGCTACCACAAGGGTAGTATGGGATGCCCTTGGCTGATTAATTAGGAAAGCTAGTGGAAGACTACCTTACCCGAAAGGGGCAAGGGCAGTAGGGGAGAGGTCAGTGCGGGAAGTGCCCTCGGGAGGATTTTGCTGCGATGGCGGTCCTGCAAGGGATTCCTGTACTGGATCTTCCTATAAACTGTAGCGGGTTTTCGGAAGCTAGTGGAACTTTGTAAAGGCCTCGTAGTGCTACCCTGCCTCACTTCCTTGGTAGAGGTGTATGGGATTCATGACCCCTTGGCAGATGGGTAACACGACTTGTGGGTAAAGATGCGCAACCTCTGCAGAGTGTAAAACTGGTATACTAGCCGTGCTCACGGTCATGAGCAGCTCGGACCCTCACATGATTAATTTATGGAACTAAATTCAATTTGTCATACGCATTGCATCGCGGGTGAAGTTGTTATTACTTTTGTTCTATTACTTAATTGGGTTTGGTATTTACTTATACTTAGTAACTGCTAATAAAATTTTGACCAACTTTAAAAGCAATGCTCAGCTCTAACCATCTTCTTTGGTAAGCCTTACACTTTATGAGCTCCCACCTTTGGTGAGTTCATGCACATTATTCCCCACAACTTGTTGAGCGATGAACGTATGTGAGCTCACTCTTGCTGTCTCACATACACCACAGGTCAAGATCAGGTACTGCAGGATGATGCTCTTGGAGGATGCTGTGATGAGTTCGTGAGAGGTCTAGGTCGTCGTCTCCCAGTCAACTTTGGGTTGCTGGACCGTTGTCTCCTTATAATGTAATTATTTATTTTGTATAGAGCTCCTGTTATATATAAAGATGTGACATTCGATCCTGTGCCACATTACATCATATGTTTGAGACTTGGTCCCAGCATACCTGGTGTTTATGTTAACCCCGGGGTTTTGGACCCCTAAAATCCGGATGTTACAGAGATTCTGACGTTCGAGGTGGTCGGGTTCCGAGGAACCTACCACGCGGTATTGGGGAGGCCATGCTACGCGAAGTTCATGGCCGTCCCCAACTACACCTACCTGAAGCTCAAGATGCCGGGCCCCAACGGGGTCATCACCGTCGGCCCCACGTACAAACACGCGTTCGAATGCGACGTGGAGTGCGTGGAGTACGCCGAGGCCCTCGCCGAGTCCGAGGCCCTCATCGCCGACCTGGAGAACCTCTCCAGAGAGGTGCCAGACGTGAAGCGACACGCCGGCAATTTCGAGCTAGCGGAGACGGTTAAGGCCGTCCCTCTCGACCCCAGTGGCGACACCTCCAAGCAGGTCCGGATCGGTTCCGGGCTCGACCCCAAATAGGAAGCAGTGCTCGTCGACTTTCTCCGCGCAAACGCCGACGTCTTTGCGTGGAGTCCCTCGGACATGCCCGGCATACCGAGGGATGTCGCCGAGCACTCGCTGGATATTCGGGCTGGAGCCCGACCGGTCAGGCAGCCTCTGCGCCGGTTCGATGAGGAGAAGCGCAGAGTGATAGGTGAGGAGATCCACAAGCTGATGGCAGCAGGGTTCATCAAAGAGGTATTCCATCCCGGCTTGCCAACCCTGTGCTTGTGAGAAAGAAAGGGGGGAAATGGCGGATGTGTGTAGACTACATTGGTCTCAACAAAGCATGTCCGAAGGTTCCCTACCCTCTACCTCGCATCGATCAAATCGTGGATTCCACTGCTGGGTGCGAAACCCTGTCTTTCCTCGATGCCTACTCAGGGTATCATCAAATCAAGATGAAAGAGTCCGACCAGCTCGCGACTTCTTTCATCACGCCCTTCGGCATGTACTGCTATGTCACCATGCCGTTCGGTTTGAGGAACGCGGGTGCGACGTACCAGCGGTGCATGAACCATGTGTTCGGCGAACACATCGGTCGCACGGTCGAGGCCTACGTCGATGACATCGTAGTCAAGATAAGGAAAGCCTCCGACCTCCTCTCCGACCTTGAAGTGACATTCCGGTGTCTCAAGGCAAAGGACGTCAAGCTCAATCCCGAGAAGTGTGTCTTCGGGGTGCCCCGAGGCATGCTCCTGGGGTTCATCGTCTCCGAGCGGGGCATCGAAGCCAACCCGGAGAAAATCGCAGCCATCACCAGCATGGGGCCCATCAAGGACTTAAAAGGTGTACAGAGGGTCATGGGATGTCTCGCGGCCTTGAGCCGTTTCATCTCACGCCTCGGCGAAAGAGGCCTGCCTCTGTACCGCCTCTTAAGGAAGGCCGAGTGCTTCACTTGGACCCCCGAGGCCGAGGAAGCTCTCGGGAACCTGAAGGCGCTCCTCACCAAGGCGCCTATCTTGGTACCCCCAGCTGATGGAGAAGCCCTCTTGGTCTACGTCGCCGCGACCACTCAGGTGGTTAGCGCCGCGATTGTGGTCGAAAGGCAAGAAGAGGGGCATGCATTGCCCGTTCAGAGGCCAGTTTACTTCGTCAGTGAGGTGCTGTCCGAAACCAAGGTCCGCTACCCACAAGTTCAGAAGCTACTATATGCAGTAATCCTGACGAGGCAAAAGTTGCGACATTACTTCGAGTCTCATTCGGTAACTGTGGTGTCATCCTTCCCCCTGGGGGAGATCATCCAGTGCCGAGAGGCCACGGGCAGGATCGCAAAGTGGGCGGTGGAAATCATGGGCGAGACAATCTCGTTCGCCCCTCGGAAGGCCATCAAGTCCCAGGTACTGGCGGACTTCGTAGCCGAATGGGTCGACACCCAGCTGCCGACGGCTCCGATCCAACCAGAGCTCTGGACCATGTTTTTCGATGGGTCGCTGATGAAGACGGGAGCCGGCGCGGGCCTGCTCTTCGTCTCGAACCTCGGGAAACACCTACGCTACGTGCTGCGTCTCCATTTCCCGGCGTCCAACAATGTGGCTGAGTACGAAGCTCTGATCAACGGATTGCGAATCGCCATCGAGCTAGGGGTCTGACGCCTCGACGCTCGCGGCGACTCACAGCTCGTCATCGACCAAGTCATGAAGAACTCCCACTGCCGCGACCCGAAGATGGAGGCCTACTGCGATGAGGTTCGGCGCCTGGAAGACAAGTTCTACGGGCTCGAGCTTAACCACATCGCCCGGCGCTACAACGAGACTGCGGACGAGCTGGCAAAGATAGCCTCGGGGCGAACGACGGTTCCCCCAGACGTCTTCTCCCGGGATCTGCACTAACCCTCCGTCAAGATCGACGACACGCCCGAGTCCGAGGTACCCTCGGCCCAGCCCGAGGCGTCCTCGGTTCAGTCCGAGGTACCCTCGGCCCATCCCGAGGCGTCCTCGGTTCAGCCCGAGGTACCCTCGGCTCCCGAGGGCGAGGCGCTGCGCATCGAGGAGGAGCGGAGTGAGGTCACGCCTGATCGAGATTGGCAGACCCCATACCTGCACTATCTCCGCCAAGGAGAGCTACCCCTCGACCAAGCCGAGGCTCGGCGGGTAGCGCGACGTGCCAAGTCGTTCGTCCTGCTGGGCGATGAGAAGGAGCTTTACCACCGCAGCCCCTCGGGCATCCTCCAGTGATGCATCTCCATCGCCGAAGGTCAGGAACTCCTGCAAGAGATACACTCGGGGGCTTGCGGCCATCATGCAGCGCCCCGAGCCCTCGTCGGGAACGCTTTCCGGCAAGGCTTCTACTGGCCGACGGCGGTGGCTGACGCCACTCGAATCGTCCGCACCTGCGAGGGGTGTCAATTCTATGCGAAGCAGACCCACCTGCCCGCTCAGGCTCTCCAGACGATACCCATCACCTGGCCCTTCGCTGTGTGGGGTCTGGACCTCGTCGGCCCTCTGTAGAAGGCGCCCGGGGGCTACACGCACCTGCTGGTCGCCGTCGACAAATTCTCCAAGTGGATCGAGGTCCGACCCCTAAACAGCATCAGGTCCGAGCAGGCGGTGGCGTTCTTCACCAACATCATCCATCGCTTTGGGGTCCCAAACTCCATCATCACCGACAACGGCACCCAGTTCACCGGCAGAAAATTCTTGGATTTTTGCGAGGATCACCACATCCGGGTGGACTGGGCTGCCGTAGCTCATCCCATGTCGAATGGGCAAGTAGAGCGTGCCAACGGCATGATTCTACAAGGGCTCAAGCCTCGGATTTACAACGACCTCAACAAGTTCGGCAAGCGATGGATGAAGGAACTCCCCTCGGTGGTCTGGAGCCTGAGGACAACGCCGAGCCGAGCCACGGGTTTCACGCCGTTCTTCCTGGTCTACGGGGCCAAGGCCGTCTTGCCCACTGACCTGGAATACGGCTCCCCGAGGACGAGGGCCTACGACGATGAAAGCAACCAAGCTAGCCGAGAAGACTCGCTGGACCAGCTGGAAGAGGCTCGGGACAGGGCCTTACTACACTCGGCGCGGTATCAGCAGTCCCTGCGACGCTACCACGCCCGAGGGGTCCAACCCCGAGACCTCCAGGTGGGCGACCTGGTGCTTCGACTGCGGCAAGACGCCCGAGGGAGGCACAAGCTCACGCCCCCCTGGGAGGGGCCATTCGTCATCGCCAAAGTTCTGAAGCCCAGAACGTACAAGCTGGCCAACAGTCAAGGCGAGGTCTACGGCAACGCTTGGAACATCCAACAGCTATGTCGCTTCTACCCTTAAGATGTTTCCAAGTTGTTCATATACCTCGCACCCACGCAAAGTTTAGTCAACAAGGAAGGGTCGGCCTCGCCTCGGCAAAGCCCGACCCTCCCTCGGGGGCTAAAAGGGGGGGAAACCCCCTCTGCGTCAAAATTTTCCTCGAAAAAAAAAGAAAAAGAAAAAATCTCTTCTACCAGAATATCTTTCGTGCTTTTTGACTACTTCGAAAAGTGGGTCCTGGAAACGACGGAGTACACGTAAGCAGCCAAGGCTGACCGAGCCGAGGGACTCCTACGCCTCCGGGATACGGATACCTCACTCATCACCTTCTGCGATAAGTAACTCGCGTTCGGATAAAGTGACTCCGCGGATCGAACAAGTCTTTACGCTCGGAAGCCCTTCTGCCGAAGCGATCCTTCGAGCCTTCTCGACCGAGTCGGTGACAGGGCCTCATGGACGGGTGAAAGTACGCGTAAGCGGCAAGGCCGACCGAGCCGAGGGACTCCCATGCCTCCGGGATACGGATACCTCACTCATCACCTTCCGCGAGAAGCAACTCTCGCCCGCACAAACATCCCTGTTACCGACAAAAAGTCCAGATACTCGAAACAAGAGGAAAAGAGACGCAGCTTTACAACGCAGCGAGGGTGTGTGTTCTTGCCTCGACGGCCGCACGAGGCACACGCTACAAGACAATCTGATCCTGCAGGCTCGGGTCTTGACGCTGGAAGAGGGCAGCAACACCCTCGGCATCGACGGCACCTTCGGCGAGGCCCGACCTAGCCTCGGACGGCGACGTGGTCCGAGGGTCTCCGCTCCGAAGGACGACGTCATCACCACGCCCGGGCAATCGCTGCCAGGGACTTCTCCGGGAATCTGGCCCGAGCAGGCGGCTCAGCCGGTCACCCCTGGGGCCTCGGCCAACCATCTTCCGAGGGCGCCAGCCCGGTCCGAAGCCTCGGCTGATCAACTCCAACGTCGATCCTGCCAACGGACAACCCGGCTAGGCTCCGGCCAACCAGGTTTCATTTTCGAGCCAACTCCGCCTCTGTTCATACTGATATCGCTACCCCTGGCCTTGGCTCGTCGAAGAGCAGCCGAGGGGTCTCTTTAACTAAGCTAGAGGAGCCTCGGACAGCAGGGCCGACCGAGCCGAGGGACTCCTACGCCTCTGGGATACGGATACCTCACTCATCACCTTGACACGGGGCGACTCATGCTTGGTGAAGCGGTTTAGATAGTCAACAGACGAGTCTTAGTGCTCAAGAATGAGGAAAAAACACGGCTCCATGCCGAAGTTACATACATGTTCAGGCCCCAAAAGCCGTAATGAACAAAAACACTGGCATTCGAAGTGCCATTACAAACGGAACTCCGGTTCCCCCTCCGCAGGTACGAACAACCCCACTCGATAGGGGTGGGCCTGCGGAGCAACAGAAGACCGACGAACGGCATGTCATCGCCCGCCCCGACAGCGGCGGCAATGAAGACTTCTGTCCCGGGGGGCCGAACAGCAGCAGTGATGACCTCAGGGCGGATGCTGCTGCTGGGAGGCCCCCGCCCATGCCCGAACTCGAGAGGCAAGGACGGGCAGAAGGCCGTAGAGTTGGAGGTCGGTCCGTGGCCAGCCCTGGCTATCACGCCGGCGGAAGAACCTCTTCCAGCTGCCGTGGCAGACGCCGGCGCCGCGAGCGGCTCCGAAGCCACTCGCATCCGAAGGCCAGGCACGCTGTAGATGCCAGCGCCACGGACGACGACCGCTCCTCCCTCCGATCACTGAGTAAAGGAGCGGGCCGCCGCCCACGCGGGGGCCGACCTCAACTCGGCACACTCCCCTCCCCAGCCCTGGTGATGAAAATCCTTGAGGCTGAGGGAGGGGCAGAGGCCGCAGCCCGGCTCGCTTTCCCCCACCATCAAGCCGGAGGTCACCATCTTGGGTGACCGCCGGTGGAGGGGTGCAACCGGGCTGCATGATGAAAATCCTTGAAGCCGAACGATGGCTAAAAGGTACCAACTCCCACGAACTTGTGTTCCTCCAATGATGAGGCGAAAAGACGGCGGTTTCCCCCATCCGGGGGCTTGGAAGGTGGAAAGACACGGTGCATCAGGGAGGAAGAAGACATGGTCGCCTTACGGAAGGGGTCGCCCTCCTTTTAAAGGCGACTCTCCCTGCTTGCGCCCCCAACCGTCATGGGCTGAGTCTTCTCCAACACGCTCCAAAGCCCTCCCCTGCGGCGCGGGGGCTGGGTCCCGCATGTCATGCAGACCGGCTCCGAGCAGAAGAAGCCAAACCGCCGTGCGTGGTGCACGCAACCGCCCAGCGGTTACAAGTGACCCTCCACTTTTGCCCAGACCAACGGGCGAAAGGGGCGGGCAGCCATGCAGGCGGCATGCAATCGCGCCAAGTGGACGCGCCTCTCCGACTCCCGACACGCCAGCACGGAGGCCCAGGCCCACGCGTCGCGCGACCGGCGCGCCGGATGCTGCATGCAAGCGACTGTACCGCCTGTGCCACCACCGCGCTTCCTCGATTGCGGAACCAATACCGCGACTCGAGGCGACCCAGCGCGCGACCCAGCGGCGCCGGCCTGGCACGGCGGCCAACGCGGCCAAAGGTGAGCCGGCAGTAATGACGGTGGCAGGCGCGCGGGAGCAGCGGACACGTCGTCAGCCAAGCTCACGTCCCATCCGGGGGCAGCACGAGAACCCCCTCTCACGGCGTGAAGACAACGCGCCCGTGGTCTGTTCCTCGAACAGCTCGCGCACGCGCAACGGCAGCCCCGCCAACTACTCACCCCGTCGCATCAACTCCGCGGCTGGACAGGCGGCGCTTCTGGCAGGAGCAGCGGGCGACGCTTCGCCTTCGCCGAAACAACCGCGCCAAAAAGGTACGCCGCGTCGTTCGGTTTCATATCCCTTTTCCTTTTTTCCTCTTTCTCTATCTCTTGCGATAGGGACTGGGAAAGGGGGATACCCCGAAAGGGATCCTTCCCCGTGAAGGAACTAGGCTCCGAGCCTCCTTACTGATCAGGGGTTCGAAGGCTGGCCCCCCGGAGGGTTCAACAGCCGCCTCAGATCGCGTGGGCCCTACACCCACTACTGGTCAGAGGTTCGAAGGCCGACCCCCCGAAGGGTTCCACGGCCGCCTCAGGCTACTCGGGCTCCGCGCCCATTACTGATCAGGGGTTCGAAGGCTGGCCCCCGAAGGGTTCACAGTCGCCTCAGACACCGAGCGAGGGATGACCAGGGGTACGTTCGATACATAACCAAGGCTCGGGCTGCGCTCCCGAGGTACCCTAGGACATTTCCGAGACCAGCGGGAGCGATTTTGTAACGGAATCCCATCGGAGGGAGGCATCGAGCCCTCGGACCCTGTCGCCAGGGGACCGGGTCCGGCAGATCACCCGCAGGTACTTTTGGGCGTGCCTCTGGGCCCCTAGCCGACCCCCAACGAACGGGGCACGGACGTCCACTCAGATTACCCGCTTGCAGCTCACCGGAGACACCATGTTCGGTGCCCATCGAGGGTAACATGGCTCTCTCCCCCCCTCCTCCTTGCGGAAAGGCGACGTAGGGGCGTATGTAAAAAAGCCGAGTCTGTCCCTGATCGCCCTCTCGCCCTGTGCAGAGGCTCGGGGGCTGCTCTCGCAAACCCGGCTCCGGCCAAACCGTTGACAGCGTCAACATACCAGCCCGAGAACTTGGGCCCCGACCGTGCACCCGGGCTACGGCCAGTTCGCATGAGGGAACCACCAGACCAGCCGAAGCATTATGCAAGGCATTAAGACCTCGAAGGAGTGAAACCACTCCTCCGAGGCCTCGGGGGCTACACCCGGCGGGTGCGCTCGCGCGCACCCACCGGAACAAAATGCAACCGAGAAAGGCTGGTCCCCTTGCAAAAAAGTGCGACGAAAGCCTCCAAGCGAGTGCTAACACTCCCTTCGAGGCTCGGGGGCTACTGTCGGGGACCATAATTAGGGGTACCCTCAAGACGCCTAATTCTCAGCTGGTAACCCCCATCAGCATAAAGCTGCAGAGGCCTGATGGGTGCGATTAAGTCAGGGATCAGTCCATACGAGCGACTCGATCACGCCTCGCCCGAGCCTAGCCTCGGGCAAGGGCAGCCGACCCCGAGATGTTTCCGTCTCGCCCGAGGCCCCCTTTTAACGGCAGACACATCTCCGGCTCGCCCGAGGCCTTGCCTTCGCTAAGAAGCAACCCTGACTAAATCGCCGCGCCGACCGACCGAGTCGCAGGGGCATTTAACGCAAAGGTAGCCTGACACCTTTATCCTGACGCGCGCCCCCCGGCAGAGCCGAAGTGACCGCCGTCACTTCGCCGCTCCACTGACCGGTCTGACAGAAGGACAGCGCCGCCTGCGCCCTTCCGACTGCAGTGCCACTTGACAGAGTGAGACTGACAGGCAGTCAGGCCTTGCCAAAGGCGCCATAGGAAGCTCCGCCCGACCCAGGGCTCGGACTCGGGCTAAGGCCCCGGAAGATGGCGAACTCCGCTCCGCCCGACCCAGGGCTCGGACTCGGGCTAAGGCCCCGGAAGACGGCGAACTCCGCTCCGCCCGACCCAGGGCTCAGACTCGGGCTAAGGCCCCAGAAGACGGCGAACTCCGCTCCGCCCGACCCAGGGCTCGGACTCGGGCTAAGGCCCCGGAAGACGGCGAACACCGCTCCGCCCGACCCAGGGCTCGGACTCGGGCTAGGCCCCAGAAGACGACGAACTCCGCTTCGCCCGACCCCAGGGGTCGGACTCCGCCCTGGCCTCTGCTGAACGACCTCCGCCTCGCCCGACCCAGGAGCTCGGGCTCGGCCTCGGCCATGCAGGACAGACTCGACCTCGGCTTCGGAGGAGCCTCCACGTCGCCCGACCTAGGACACAAGTCCGCCACGTCAACAGGAAGCGCCATCATCACCCTACCCCGAGCCGACTCGGGCCGCAGGGAACAAGACCGGCGTCCCATCTGGCTAGCTCCGCCAGATAGGCAATGATGGTGCCCCGCTAGACCCATGACGACGGCGGCTCTCAGCTCCCTTACGGAAGCAGGGGGGACGTCAGCAAGGGCCCAACCGCTCCGACAGCTGTCCCTCCGCCAGGCTCCGTTGCTCCTTCGACAGCCACGACACCACACCAGCTGGGTGCCAAGATCTCTCCGGCTGCCACATTGGCATGTACTTAGGGCGCTAGCTCACCCCCGCTAGACACGTAGCACCTTGCTACACCCCCATTGTACACCTGGATCCTCTCCTTACGCCTATAAAAGGAAGGACCAGGGCCTTCTTAGAGAAGGTTGGCCGCGCGGGGACGAGGACGGGGCAGGCGCTCTCTTGGGGCCGCTCGCTTCCCTCACCCGCGTGGACGCTTGTAACCCCCTACTGCAAGCGCACCCGACCTGGGCGCGGGTCGAACATGAAGGCCACGGGATTCCCACCTCTCTCACGACTCGCCTCCGGCCACCTCGCTTTTCCCCCCTTCGCGCTCGACCCATCTGGACTGGGGCACGCGGCACACTCACTCGTCGGCTTAGGGACCCCCCGGTCTCGAAACGCCGACAATAGGCTTGGTTCTTTTGAGAACTACTAGCCATAGGAGCCTTCCCTTTCTCCTTGTTGAGATTGGAAGTTTTATGGCTCGCCAAGTTCTTGGTCTCCTTTTGGAAACCAAGTCCATCCTTAATAGAGGGGTGTCTACCAATGGTGTAGGCATCCCTAGCAAACTTTAGTTTCTCATAACTATCTTTGTAAGTCTTAAGTTGAGCATTAAGACTTGCAACATCATTGTTTAACTTAACAATAGTAGAAGCATGTTCATTACAAGCATCAATATCAAAGTCTTTACATCTATTCCAAATAAGAACATGCTCTATGGATGAACTAGCAGAATTTGCTTCTTCTAACTTAGCATTTAAATAAACATTTAAATTCTTAAGCTTAGAGACAGAGTCATTACAAGCAGATAATTCAGAAGTCAATAGTTCATTCTTCTTAGTTTCTAGAGCAAGAGATGTTTGAACACTAATGAACTTATCATGTTCCTCATACAAAATATCTTCTTGCTTTTCTAAGAGTCTATCTTTTTCATTAAGAGAATCAATTAATTCATTTATCTTATCTACCTTAGATCTATCTAGTCCTTTAAATAAATCACTATAATCTATCTCATCATCGGAAGATTCGTCATCGCTGGAAGAAGAATATTTAGGAGTATCTCGAATACGTACCTTTTTCTCCTTAGCCATGAGGCACGTGTGTCGTTCGTTGGGGAAGAGTGAAGACTTATTGAAGGCCGAGGCAGCTAGTCCTTCATCTTCGGAGTCGGATGAGGAACAATCGGAGTCCCATTCCTTCCTAATGTACGCCTCGCCCTTGGCCTTCTAGTAGTTCTTCTTTCTTTCCTTCTTCCCATACTTCTCTTCTGCCTAGCCATCATTGTTATCGGGACATTGTGCTACAAAGTGACTAGACTTACCGCACTTGAAGCAGGAGCGCTTTCCCTTTGATTTGTTCTTGTTGGGATACTCCTTGCGTCCCTTCAAGACGGTCTTGAATCGCTTGATGATGAGCGCCATCTCATCCTCATTAAGCCCGACAGCCTCCACTTGTGCTACCTTTCTAGGTAGCGCCTCCTTGCTGCTGGTTGCTTTGAGAGCAACGGGCTACGACTCATGGAGAGGAAGCGGTCCATTTAGAGCGTCATCCACATACCTTGCTTCCTTCACCATCATACGCCCACTTACGAATTTTCCGAGGATTTCCTCGTGCGTCATCTTGGTGTACATGGGGTTTTCACGAATAAGGTTTACAAGATGAGGATCAATAACAGTAAATGACCTTAGCATGAGTCGGATGACGTCATGATCCATCCATCTTATGCTCTCGTAGCTTCGAATTTTGTTAACAAGGGTCTTAAGCCTGTTGTACATCTGTGTTGGCTCCTCTCCCCTTATCATAGCGAACCTCCCCAGCTCGCCTTCCACCAGTTCCATCTTGGTAATCATGGTGGCATCATTACCCTCGTGAGAGATCTTGAGGGTATCCCAGATTTGTTTGGCATTGTCCAAGCCGCTCACTTTGTTGTATTCATCCCTGCATAGAGATGCTAGCAAAACAGTAGTGGCTTGGGCATTTTTATGTATTTGTTCATTGATAAACACAGGGTTATCAGTACTATCAAAATGCATTCCATTTTCTACAATTTCCCAAATGCTAGGATGGAGGGAAAATAAGTGACTACGCATTTTCTGACTCCAAAATGAGTAATCCTCTCCATCAAAGTGTGTGGGTTTTCCAAGTGGAATTGATAGTAAATGAGCATTCGAATTGTAAGGGATGCGGGAATAATCAAAAGAATAGTTTTGGTTAATCGTTTTCTTTTTCGACGAAGAGTCTTCGTCGTCGTCATCCCTTGGTGAAGAAGAGGAGGTGTCGCTGTCGTAGTAGATGATCTTTTTAATGCGCCTCTTCTTCTTCCCATCCCTCTTCTTATGACTCGAGCCTAAGTCAGTGGGCTTGTCATCTCTTGGCTCATTGAAGGTCTTCGTCTCCTTGTCATTGATCACCATCCCCTTGCCTTTAGGATCCATCTCTTCGGGCGGTTAGTCCCTTTAAATGAAGTGTACGGCTCTGATACCAATTGAGAGCACCTAGAGGAGGTGAATAAGTGATCCTGCAAAATTCAACACTAAAGAGCACAAACTTGGTTTATAAAATGTTAGTTAGATTTAACCAAGTTGCTATAGCGAAAGCTCTTGAGAAGAAAACAATCACAGAGAAAAAGCAACACAAGAGACGTGGTGCTTTATCCCGTGGTTCAACCAAGTATAACACTTGCCTACTTCCACGTTGTGGCGTTCCAATGGACGAGGGTTGCACTCAACCCCTTTCGAGTGATCCAATGATCCACTTGAATAGCACGGTTTCTTCCTTATAGTAGTTTTCTCGTTTGTGTGGAATCTCCACAAGTTGGAGCCTCTCACCCTTACAAAGTTGATCACAACACAAAGCAAAAGAGTAAGGGAGGGAAAGAAACACATAAGACTAGAATCGCAGCAATCACACGCACACAAGTCAAGACGTGAGCACACAAACACGGCGCAGGGAGTTTACAACTCAAGAAGTGCTCAAATCTCAAACACGATGATCCGATTGCGTGGTTGCGGAGTCTAGGCATCTTAGAATGTTTAGTGAATGCTTGGGATAATGCTCCATGCGTATAGGGGTCCTTTTTATAGCCCCAAGGCAGCTAGGAGTCGTTGGAGATCCATTTGGAAGGCAATTCTTGCCTTCTGTTGGGTGGCGCACCGGACAGTCCGGTGCCCAATCTCCTTCCTTTTCTGGCGAAGCCGATCGTTGTGCCCTCGGTCCTCTTGGCGCACCGAACACTGTCCTGTGCACACCGTACAGTCCGGTGCGACCAAGTGACCGTTGGCTCAGGCCACGTGTCGCCTGTTGATCGCACTGCCGACCGTTGGCCGCGGGCGCCGTTGGCTCACCGGACAGTCCGGTGCACACCGAATAGTCTGGTGAATTATAGCCGAAGCACCCTCGGCTTTTTCCCGAGAGCGACGAGTTCATCGCCAGGCCAGCCTAGGCACCGCACACTGTCCGGTGCACACCGGACAGTCCGGTGCACCCCAGGCTGGTGCATGTTTGGCTGAACTCATGTCAAACTTCTCCAATCCAATTTCTTTTTGTTTGGCAAGATTCCTGGCACTTAGATAAATATGTCAGTATCCAAAAACAATTTACTAAGGCTGGAGACATACCTTGATTCTTTGATTTGCATCTTTCAACCACTTAGCACTTATGAACCAAAGTAATTTTTGTTGGTCATCAAATCACCAAAACATTTATAGACATGGCCCAAAGTCACATTTCCCTTTCAGTAAGCACTAAAATTGATGTGATGTGGTTTACTTTTCATTCCCTATTATGAACTATTGTTGAATTATGCACATGCCTCTAAAATATCTTGACTTCTAAATATTTGCCTTGCTCTCTTGACTTGCAAGTATTTGCTTTGTTCCAGCAAGGAAGGAGGCAGGAAAAAAGAGGCTTTGTTCACATGGCCAAAAAATAGAGTTTGCTTTGCGCAGCCCATCAGTTGTCGCCAAAAAAAAGGTTCTAGCGCCGGTTATGCTGTTGGTTCCATGCAAAAAAATGTCAATAAAAAAGTCGAAGATTGGGGACTCGAACCCAGGTGGCCCAACGCAAACAAAGCACTTCGATAGATTACAGAGGCCACTCGGACAAAATCGATGTCCATGCCCCAACAGAAAAACAACTTTTATAAGGAATACAGACTAGTGTAAAACATAACAAAAATTTAGAACCTAAATAATTTGTGAACCACATGTTCATATAACTGTTACAAACTTACTTCATGTGAAGATGCCTCATTTTTATTATTTGCTATTTTATATGGCTTAAATGCCTTTCAAGGAATAAATAAATAAATACCAAATATGGTCAAAAAAATAGTGAAATTTGGCATACAGTCGTAATTTGGTCATAGTTGTTTGAGATAAAAAAATCATAGGATTATTCAAAAGATTTAATATAGGTAATTTACAAATGGACACATCTCTCATCGAGTCTCGTAACATTCAACCATAACTACACATTTTGAGCTATATTTCTTACTTTTGTTTATTTGTTGCTTCAAAAGTGAACCACATGTTCATATAACTATCTTCAAAGTCTCTTTTCTTTCAACACTTGGACATGTGTGAGGAAAAGGGTTCGCTTTGACCTGAATGAGTGTGTTATCTTGCATCTTAGAGGCATGCATCCTCCATCTACACCTCTCATTTGTGCAGTGCACTCTCAACCTACTTGGATCACTTTTGTCAATTTCAAAGTCATATTCACCCTTAATGCAATAAGTAGCAAGTGCATTTCGACAATCAACCATCGATGGAAATATGGTGTCTTCTGCTAGGGAAGGATTGTCCTTGTCATAATCGATCACTGGTATGTCCTCATCATCTTCATGCCCAGACATCCCCATGTCAATGTTCTCCTCTTCCTCTTCTTGGTCAGTGTCCACAAATTGTGCAGGTCTCTTATCTAGTAATAATGTTGGATGGCTTTGAACCAAATCTGGATACAACCTCTCATCCTCATTGTCATAAACAACCTCACCAGGTACATCATAGTCCAGTGTCCACACTGGATCGCTTTGGCTACAAGATGGTTGAGAGCGTATGATTAGCCCTTCCTCCAATAACCACATCATTTTGGACAACAACAGACCTTTCTCCAAGATGCATAGCGAACATCAGAGATAAATCTAAATCACTCTTAATTTTCATAGGTTTATTCTCAAACTTATCAAAGTAACTGAATTGCACCTCATCATCAACATTCCAAGCATACTGATCACATATAGCCTTGCTAAACTGTTCCAAAGTCCAGGTAACATCCGCACCCACGTGAAATTCAAAACCACCAACATATGCTTTTTTACCACTGTCATCCAACCTTCTACTTGTTTTTCTTCTCACATTCAACACAAAATATGTATTTAAATCCATCCTAGTTGACAACAAAATTATTCTAGTCGGTAAACTAGCACCAACATCAAGTAACAAGGGATCTGAAAATTGCTACATGCCTCTAGATTGGGATGGTGGTCGAGTGAAAATTGCTACTAGTGGAAGGAGAACCGATGTTGAGGGAGTGGTGCTGATTGGAGAACCTCACCCCACGCTAAGCATCGGCTGACATTGAGGAGGACCTGCAGACGCGCTCCCAAGGAAGATGCAGGTGCTCGCGAAGTCGTTAGCAGGTGCTCGAGGAGGTGGAGGGGGTGCTGCTTGGGGAAGATTACTGGCGAGCGACGGCTTCTCCGGACCACAACGACAGTGGGTGGTCGGGGCCAAGCTGTGCCCGACGGTCGGTGTTTGAGGGGGTGTCGTTGCTGCTCAGGGAAGAAGGTCGTCGAGTGACAGTGTGCAGCAGCTCCGGGTCATCGGCGTGGTGGGGGTGGAGGCCACCCTTCACATGCCCACACGCTAGAGAATGGAGATCAACGGCGAGCGCGCACGCCAGAGATCTTGTTGTGTGCGCCCAGGGAAGATGCAGCAGCCGCGTGCGCCGTCGTAGATACAGCTAGCTGCGTACAGCAAGGGAGATGCAGTGAGCAGGGCGCCAACGAGGATGGCCACGACCGAGCATCGTCTTCTCATGGCCGGGCGTCGTCCCTGGCAGTGGCAGTGTCGATTTGGGGTGGAGATTGGAGAGTGGGGATTAACTCACGAAGGGGAAAGGGACCGGTCCCACATGTAAGTCCTGGGTCCACCTATAAGTAACATTTGAATCTTTTACACTTCTCGGAGCTAGAACGAGCGGTCCCACTTGTAAGGGCGAGCGGTCCCACTTGTAAGGACGGTAATGGACGGAATAGGTCCGTAAGGTCAATGTTGAGCACTTTGTGTAGGTGGGAGGGTAAAACTGAGTAGAGAAATGAGAGAGGGGTAGATCTGAGCAAAGTGTACAGACTAGTGGGAGATGTGTAAAAATCCCTTAAATAAAACTCATGCTTTAAAGGAGTAAAGATAAATAAAGCTTCAAGTTTGGACAAAAACTTATGCAGAATGCACGAGTTTGGACATAAACTGATGCAGAATGCATGCCGCAACGCAACGGAAATACCTACTATCATTGTCTACCTACACCAGAAACCCCATGAACGAAATGCAACTCAGATATTAACGAAATGAAATGCAAATGCCTCACTGTACTTTTCATGAAATTCTACCATATTTTTCACGAATTTATTAGCTAGCGATGCTGAGTCAGTGGCACACCGGCACTAATGAGGGAAGATGATGACACTTGCTTGTCGTCATTGACTTGGGCTGGGCAAGTTTAGATGTTGGGTAGGTTTAAGTCCATATGAGCTTGGATTCATCCAAACTAAACAAATCACGTGCAACTGAAACTAGAAATTAAGGATCGAATAGGCGACCAGAGGGGGCGAATGGGAGCATGTATAATTTTTGCGCTTACACAACTTTGTCTTGAATTCCAAAGTCACACCTTGACCTCCAAAACACTAAATAGCACATAAAAGACATTCAAAAGTTTCTAGGACAAACACGAGCCAAACAAAACAAATGAATCACAAAATGGACACCAAAAAGTTCAAAATGGTTCAAAACTGAGTTGCTAACTCATGTTGTTTTCAGTATTTCGAAAATCAGTTTTTGAATATGAAGATGATCCGATTAAACTGAAATTTTTTAGACAATTTTACAAGTGAGTTTTCAATGTGTCCACAAAATCTGAAATCAAAGAGATTTATAATTCAATCATAGATCGGAAAACTCGAACTAGACTTGGGGTTTAGCTAGTTAGGGTTTGTTGGGGTTTTGCCTTTTTTATCAAAATGAGTTCAGATGAATCCATGACCAAGAACTATGCAAATCAAAGGATCTTAGTGATATAAGGATTGATTCAAACTCGGAGAGAAACCCTAAAATAGTCCCCGACTCAAGAACTCAAGGATTCTCACAAAACCAATTAGAGGGATTGAGAAGAGAGAAAGCGAACGAAAAACTCAGCAACTTCAGATTTTGCACATGATTCAAAAGCACGATGGACCATGCGTGGTTAAGGCCATACTTCCTCAAAATCTCAAGAACACATATGCGGGTGTTCGAAGCACATGTGGTTCTCCAACCTAGAGCAATTACAAGACTAGAAAATGGAGAGAGTGCTCTAATGCCAAAAGAGATAGTTGAACCAACCAGCCCTCCCACCTATTTATAGGGTGTTATTTCACTAGACTAAACTAACCCTAGATAAATAGAGCTCATCCACTTAGCTAGGGCAAAATGGACCAACTCTTAGGATTTGGATCTGACGGCCACATGCTCTTCACGAAGTTGCTTCGCCTCGAAGCACCCTTCACAATGATGCCACGTGTCGCCTTCGATTCCCGCCAGAATCGCACCGCTGAGTTTTGAGGCCTAAATCCGATGAAACCAGCCCCCTATAGTGTTGGGTGGTTTTGAGGCTCAACCACCGAAACCTCCATGGGTAGCGTACCACATACGTGTCCCCATGTCCTGGACACGTGTCCCGTCGATCCGCGACCGCGTCGGCTACACAATTCACACCTCCACGTCCACACGCTCGTTAGTGTCTCTAGGTGCCAGCCACCACGACTAGTCACCCAGCTTCTCTGGTCCTCAGCTAAGACTCTATGCCAGTCCTTCGTCGTTGTTGCTCCCAGTACATCAGCATGAACCTACATGACCTTCACCTTTACAGTCGACCATCGCCTCCAGACTGCACACCTGCACACCACAAGCTAAGAGGCATGTTGCACAACATACAAACTCATACTCTAGTTAGTCCAAGACTCACACCAAAGCACTATTCTTGTTGAAAATTACTCATCACAAACCAAACCGCAAGGGACAAGTCAACCTTGTGTTCACAAGAACGCTTAGCTTAAAATACAATTAAAATGTTTCTCGAAAAAGGAGAATTTAAATCACATTACTTGATTTATGTTTGGACTATGAAGAGGATAACAAAATACAATTTGTTTCCATTACCTGATGTCCTAATGATCAGCACAACAGTGAGGACAATGTCAATGGCAAATTTAATAATTGTTGTTGCATAGCTCCATTTTGTATTAGAGTCCTAATTTAGCGTGAAAAATAGTTGTCCTCATTCAACACCTCTCAGATGTTCACATTCCTTTCATGTGGTTTTCAGCGATTAATGATGATATATGATTGTTGTGACTAACGTGTGTTTTATAGATAAAATTAAAGTTAGATCACCATAATGGTGATGTTGGAACTTGCTCTCCTGGGAAAGTAGATCCAACGGGGAGATGGAAAGAGTGCAAGCAAAGTTTGATGTGGGATGGCAATTGCTCTGTTAAATCTGGCCTCTCAAGGGCATTGTACGGGGGTATTTATAGGTACCCAAGCGTCTAACGTCCCAAGGCAAGGACGTTTATGCCCTCGGGTACCCGAACTATCCCCATAATATTCCCATAAAAGGAGGTTATAGATTGTCATTACAGAAAAGCTATTACGGATGAGGCCCGTAACATGCTGGTCCATGCGGGGCCCGTTATAGTGGGCCGATTTCCACATGGGCCTATGGACTAGATGATTATGCGGGACTAGCAGACTTCGTCGGAGTCTGGCCTTCGTCTTGCGATGGAGAAGACGAAGGGCTACTGCGCCGACCATCTCGCCTTCGTTGGTGTAGCGAGGCGACGAAGGCTTCGCGCGAAGGGTAGCGTCTTCGCCTTCGCCCCAACATTTGCCCTCTGAGGACCAGTTCGACCAAGTCATCTGGTGCCGAAGACGTCGCTAGATGGTGGAGACGCTGCCCTCGCTCGAAGTGGTCCCGCGGGGGTTTTTGAGGTGATGTTTGATGGACGTGGCACTGTTGGACTGCTGGTTTCTCGAAGCGCCGCGTCGTGTGTATAAAAAGGGGCGGCACGGCTCGGGCTGTCTCTTACCCTTTCGTGCTTCGGAAAACCCTAAACTTTTGAAACCGCTCGCCTGCTCTCCTTGTTCCTCTGCATCGGAGTTCTGGCCCGCGTCAAGCAAACTGCGTGCCACCGCCGACGGTACGTAGCGATGTCGTCTTCTTCCTCATCTGCTGCAAATGCGTCGCCGATCGATTTGCTGTCCGAAGATACCTTGAGTGGTTCGGCGGCGATGGAGTTACAGCCAGGCCACACAGTGGAGTTCGGTGTTTCGAGGATTTCCTCAGTTCGCGTGCAGGATATGCAGCAGTTGGGGTATTTTGGGAACGATGTTGGGCGCGTCCCAGGGCGGAAGAGATTCCCGAGCCTGAGGGCGAGTTAGTCGTGTTTGAGGCGTTCTTCACCGTCGGCCTTCGCTTACCTGCGCATCGCTTTGTGGCGGAGGCCCTGCAGAGGTTTGAGGTCTAGGTCCACCAGCTAACACCCAACGTCGTGGTGGCCCTGGCGAAGTATGTCTGGGCGGTGACTTCGTATGGCGGTCAGCCCTCCGTAGAGGTATTCGCCAAGAATTACTGTCTGTATTGGCAAAAGAGAAAGATTGGAAGTAAAATTGCACAGTTTGGATCGTGCACCTTCACGCCGAGGACTGGAAAGACTTCGGTGGAAGTCGTGGAATTAGTTCCCTGTGCTCGCAACAAGTGGGGCGATTGGTGGGATTATTGGTTTTATGTTTTGGGAGACGAAGTCGAAGAACTCCCAGGGCTCCCCGCGGCCGTAATGTGCTCCCACTGCTATGTGGCATTCCCACCATTTGAAGTGGCTGAGGATGACGAGGACAAAGGGGCCCTCCGGTGCGCCGCCCGCATGAGCAGCGGGCGTGATTTGGTTGAGGAATTCATTGGTTATGGAGTGTGGCCCCTAGCGCATGGCTGGGTGCTTGGCGAAGTATGCCCTCGCCAGATGCCTACTTTGGGCCAGCAGCTGGTGCGAAGTCCGGCCTTCGCCTTGGATCTGCGCGGCTGAGACCCAGCCGTGTTCGTCCGTGAAGTGGAGGATGGAGGTGTGAGGATTGTAGGGCAGTATGCGCCGAGGACAGAGAGTCTGCGGAGTTGGGATATCCGTGGATCCAATGTTCTCTTGAATCGGGTCTTCGAGTTAAACCGTTTGCCATACGATGGTTACCCTGGAGACGACACTGCTGAGGCTGTTGACCGCCACAGGAAAAAGCCAGTGGCCGTGGCTGAGGAAGGCCCTTCGCGGGAGGCTGCCCCAGCCGCTAAGAAGAGAAAAATAGGTACTGCCGTTGGGGGGTTGGGGGTCTATGATTGTTTTGCTGTGGAGTTGATGGGTACTTGTGCGGCCCTTGGGGGAAGGATGTCTTCGGTCGAGCTCCGGGAGTCTTCGGCGCGAATGCTGAAGGTTACCGGGGATCGATGGCCAAGTAACGTTCCGATTCCCCGGGCGGCCGGCGAGGACATACTTACGTCTCGTTTGGCCCGTGAGATGAAGATTTTTCCTTATCGACGGAATATTGCTGCTATTGTATCGGCAGTGATGGACAAGGACCGCCAAGATGCGGCGCGGAAGCGCCGGGCGTTCGCTAGGGTCAGGGACCCTATGTAACACCCCTGGTGTTTATATTCCGCTCGACAACGAGTACGGAGTTAAGCACGTAATCAGTGGATAAAATGGATGTTAAATTTTAGACATCTTCGTCTATTGCGATTTCAATATCGCATCTGTTTCATCTGTCGCGAGTGCGACATCGTTTTTATTTTTTTCTATCCGGGCTCTTCCTAAATTTTTGTGATGTTCGGAATGTAGTTGTTCCGAAAATCAGTGCGTCCGGTGATTATTTAAAATTCATCGCTCGCGCGAATACGAATTCGGAAGCCCGACCCACTCGAACGATTTTTATCCCGAGCAGATTAATTTGAACTCGACGAGTAAAATGTTTGGGGCAAAATAATCTGAATCGCGCATCGTCTGAGTGAAATCGTGCGCGAGATTATGACCCAGTTTATTCTTCAGCACGTTGTTTTGACGGCGAAATCGTGTATACATTAGCCGATATGGTTTCGGCTAATATTAGTTGAATTACACAGAATAAATTATCAGTGTCGAAATCAGTTTATTTCGGTCTGTTGTTCTCGCCCGGATCCAAATCTTCGGATATAAACAATTATTAAATAATTCAGTTCCCACTCGTCCACCGTGAAATCGCGTACGAGGATATGTAATTGAGCCTCGATTCACTGGTAAATCATCCGTGGCCGTGGAACTAGATGTTCAGACCGCAGGTAAATTTCTCAGATTTCGAATCGGATCAAACTGTGTCGTAAATACCGTCGACCTTTTTGTTATCGCTAAAAATCTCAATCCAAAAATATCTACGATTTTCTAAAAAAAGAGAGAAAAGAAATTTTTTTAAAAAACTTCTCCTAATCCCTATCCCTACGCCGCCCCTGAGGATATTTTTTGCCACTGCTCTGATAAAAATCATGCCGCGTGCGCTTCTTCTCCGCGCGTCTCTATCTCTTCCTCCAACGCTCAGCCGTTTCTCCCCTTCTTCACACCGCGCGCAGCTCACGCCCAGCCCCTGCTTCCAGCTCGCCATGGCGCTCGGCGTCTAGCTATCTCCGCGCTGAACCCCCTGCTCGGTGCCCTCCCCACTGCTTCCCTCTCCCCGACCGCGCCCTGCATCTTCCATGGGCGAGCATCCTGCCAAGGTCTCTCCATGGCCAAGCACGCGCGGACCTGCCCCGAGCTCACCCTGCGCTCGGATTTCATCTCTCTCGCGCGTCCTCCCTGCTTGGCCTGGCCGTCAGCCCTCCCCACGCTGCTCTCTGTCTCTCTTCTGGCCGCGCTCGCCCAGCCCAGCAACCCCTCCTCTCTCTCCCTCAAGTTCTCTGTCCGGTCGAGCTCCCTAGTGCCGTGCCCCCTGCTCCCTGATTTTCTTGCTCGTCTCCATGGCCGTCGTGCCGGGCTCCTCCCTATTCCTGCGCGGTTTCCCAGCTTCCCTGCGCGTTCCTGAAGCTTTTACATGGCACATCCCTGGTTCCTGCTTCTGTTCTGTGCGCGCGCCCCATCTCGCCGCACTCAGCTTCAGCTTGCTCGGCCCCTTCCCCGTGCTCTCGCGCCCAGCCAAAGTTTCCTGCGCGTGCTAGTCGGCCGGAGCTCCTGGCTCGTATCCTTCCAGCTCGCCCATCTGCGCGCAACCGTGTCTTCAAGCTCGGTGCTCCTCTCTGCTCGGCTCCGCGGTGTCGCGTTCCCCTTCCCAGCCATGGTGGTCGATCCCTGCTGCGCAGCTCCTTCGGTGCCCTCCCTGCCGCAGCACACGCCCGTCGTCCTGCCTGCTCGCCCCGCGCGCTACTCCCTGTGCTTGCCGGTTTTTACTCCGGCACGCTTCCAGCGCCGTGGTCTCGCCAAGATCCCTGTCGAGCTCGTCCCTGCGCGCGCGTTTTCTGTGCGCATCTTCCTCAAGTCGTCGTGTGCCCAGCTTGCCCCAACTCCCGTTCGTAGTGGTCGCCAGTCGTTGACCTTGCCGGTTGTCGTCGTTCGTCGTCGCGTCGTTCGCCATCGACCTTGCTTGGTCCTATATCAGTAGGTTAGTCGACCATAGTCGCTGCCGCGCGCACTTGTCCCTGATGCCCATCGTGTGGTATTTGGGTCTCGCCGAATGGTCGATCTTGCCCAGTCGCACTCGCTCCTCGTCCATCGGGCTTCACGCGTGCTCGCGTTTATCGTCGAGCTGTTGAACCCGTCCTCCCTTGCACGTGACTACATCATCGCCAGAGCCCTCACTGGATTCGTGTCCTCACCAGCTCGCTCCAGACTTCAATCGAAGGTCGTCGTCGTTCGTGCATCTCCAAGAAATCCCAAGAATCAGGAGAAGACGAAGCTAGCAGCGTGATATTCACCAAGTGCTCGACAAAAGCTTGAACAAGTCGTCGATCGTCACCCTCATCTATGCCAAGCTTTGAGAAGATTAGGCGCAGAGGAAAATAAATCAGTACACGGCCAGAGAATTCTCGATGTGGACACAGAAGAAGCGCGATTCGACGCAGCACTCACCCTATTTTCGGTGAAATGCTAAGCTGAAAGGTGTCGTCGATTTCGTGGTTTCAAGTTGGATGTCATAAGGGTAAGTTAATTCGTATTCCAGTCAACTAGGTCTATAAATAGATTAAATAGAATTATTAGTCGCGATAATTGTTATTAATTTAGTATACACATATTATGATGTTTGATTTAGATAAATAGGTAAATCAAGTAATTAAGATACACAGTTTCAAGAGTTAATAAAAAGCTAGGAATAAAAATAGATATTCTAGTGTTATTATGTCAATTTGATTAATGGATGTAGTTGATGCCCTGCTGTGATATCCATGATGCTTAATGCTTGGTTTTAAGTTTTTCATCCTTTTTAGTGTAGATTATCTATATTATACTCGTTATACTTGTGCTCATACATGTGCATTGTGCATCTCATAAGGTACGATAAATAATCGCATGATGCGGAAGACGAACCAAGTCGACCCCAAGCGCGGGCTAATCCGCAAGATGAAGCTGATGGACAAACCTGAAGGTGGATAATGGAGCGAGTATCGGAATAAAGGTTGATCGTGAAGCGGACATCGCCTAACAAACACTAACCTAGTGTTATTTAGGCAAGCCCCGGTGCATTTGCCACCTCCTTGATGTTTTAAAAATCTTTATCACCTTGTTTGATGCATTAGGTGATAGGAGTTGTGTGCTAAACCGTTGATGCATTTCCTTCCATGAAAATTTGATTACCTTCCTTGATACCCTTTTTGAAAAGAATTTTATGATGCTTAGCCTTGCTTTAGCAAACAAAAATGTTTTGTTTTCAAACAAAGGTGATGCTTCAGTGGGTGGGAATGATTTCAAAAATAAAACTTGATGGTGAATCCATCATGTTCATGATGGGTTCAACATCGGAAAAGATGTACCTCTGCCAGGTACCAAACTTTGGGTTGAAAATAATAAAGCTGAGATCGGGCAGTTGACTTACACGAGAAGGGAGTCTCGGTGTAGTGTCTCCATCTGAGTCGATTAAGGACCATGTCGATGTAGGCCTGCTAACCGAGGACCCTTTAACTGGTCACATGCCTCATCATGGGTAAGCTTTGCCTCGGGTAGACTAATACCAGAATAAGATAACACACAATGGCAGTGGAGAGATGGCGAGAGTAGCATGTACCCTCTGTGGCAAGAGGCTGGACGGTGGTGTATCTGTGCTCTCGGTTGGCGTGAACCTGATCTGGTCTTAAGTACCCCGGTGGCGAGTTGACATATGCAAGGGTTAAGTGCTACATATGTCGTGTGATTGGAGATCCTCAGCTGAGTATAATCGATTCGGATTGCCGTAACTTCACGGACATGAAGACTTGGTCACTGACTTACACGTAGCAATCCAGTGAACTGATGGGATGATAAAAGACGGCTAGTGCAAGTCAAGTGATTGAACTAGGGTAGAAAGAACTCTAGATGCAGGTAATTTTATTTAACCTAACAAGTAAAAATGGATTTTTAAGGATCCACTTTTAGTAAGCATTTATGCAAAACAGAGTCTTTGATTCTTGATAAGCCATACCTTGAATCCCTCTAGACATCATACCCTTGAGAGTCTTTTCTTTAGTCAGGTAAGTCTTGCTGAGTAATTTCGTACTCAGGGTTTTATTCCCTGTTGTTTTTCAGGTTATAGTTTTGTGCTGCTGATGATGGTGTTAAGTGCCGGTGAGCTCGGCCTTCTTATAAGTCTAAGTAACTCTTCTATACTTCTTATTGAGGATGGTCAGTTGAGCTAGCATATATTTCAAACTTATACTTTTGCAATCACTCCGATAAAATAATGACTTGTAAAATTTGGTAATAAGATTTCCGCTGCAAAAATATTGGTGTGTGTGATTTGTGTTACTTAATCTCGTGATCTTGGTTGTAAGTGGTTTATCCGATGTCCTTGGGGCAATCGGACAGATCATGTTAAGTTATCTGGTGCACATGCTTAGCCATCTGAGGTCTTTGAGACAAGGACAGGTGCATGTGGGCCCAATAACTTGGGAGGTTCTGCCACACCCTATCCACGAGGTGAAGAGGGCGCGGGGAGGCGCGAAGTCCACCGCCCCTGGCAGCGGCAAACCACCGCCAGCTGCGAAGCTCGCCGTTCTCCGGCCCAGCAAGTCTTCGGCGGGTGCGAGGGTTGTTGCCTCCGGCGCGGGCAAGCCGTCGGCTGAGCCAACGAAGGAGCGAAGGCCGCCGTCGGTGCGCACCGACGAAGCGGCGGCGGGTGGTGCCGACTTTGACACGGACATCTGCATGGATGATTACCTCGTTGGTGAGTTCTTTTTTTTGCAATGGCAATGATGGACAAGGTTATGATGCAGGGTCGGATGTGGGGCAGCTGGCTGTTGTCCCGGGTTCGGTGGCGGACACTTTGCCTATGGCGGCGGTTGGAGCGAAGGGTACTTCGTAGGACCAATGGTCCAAGTTCTACGCCAGCGGCGAGATTTCGTCGACCGCCGCCGCTAAAGACGTGGCGGGCTTTGTGTCCCAGCAGCTGAGGCATGCGTCCGAGCAGCTGAAGCATGTAAGTCGTCTTGGACATCTTTGATTCATTGTTTTTATGTGGTTGGGAATCTGATGGTTTTTTGTGGCAGGCAGCTGCCTTCACCGACCATGTTGCGTCGGGCGCCCTGACTTCGGAGTTCGTTGCCGAGAGGCAACGACTCGAGGGCAGGATCGAGCGCCTCCGAGCGCAGCATGCGGATGCTGCTCGAGACAAGTCAGCTACGGAAAACAGGAGCCGCAGGCTGTCGGAGAGGTTGGCGGCTGCGGAGGCCGAGAAGGAGGATATCAGGCGCCAGTTGGCGGAGGAGAGGAGGGATGCAAACAGAGCCTATGCTGAGGCGCAGGCTGCACAAGCCAAGGCCAAACTTGCGCGGGCAGAGGGCAGTCTTGCCCGCCAACACGCCGAGGAGATGGAGAAGAGGCTCGGCGGCCTGCGCGACCGCCTAGACAAGATGGAGGCCTCGACGCGCGTGGAGGTCAAGCGGACGCATTCGCAGCTTGTGGACGCGTACTGGGAGCTGGGTGCACGGACCGCTCCCTTCGAAGCGCCTGGTCAAGATGTGGGCCTCTGCTTCCTTGGGTGGCTACAGGAGGAGCTGGAGGTGCTCCCGACAATTTTGACGGGCCTCATGTCCTTCGCCTCCCTCGTCACCTGTGAGGAGGGCGTGAATGCCTTGTCCCGGGAGGGATGCGGGCACTTCGAGGTCTTCGACCAGTCGGACGAAGGCTTCGAGCGTGAAATCTTCCAGGTCGAGGACCCGGAATTGAAGCGGTTGGCTGGGGCGCTTTTCGACATGATGTGGGGCCCTCACGGCCGAGAGACTGTCCAGGAGAGGTCTGACCGGGCGCTGGATCAGGTAAAGGTGCATATGTGTGATTATATGTGTGGGTGTGTGTGTATTTGTGTGGTTGTTGAATGAGTGTGCTATTGCTCTAGATGGCGCATGATGAAGAGGTCAAGGACCTCGGTGATATGGTTAGCACACTGCCCGAGGCGTCGGGGGTGGAGCCGGCACCCCCATCCGATGCTGGCGAGGGCCCCTTGGTGACCCTCGTGCCGACTGGAGCTGACGAAGGCTTCATGCCGGCCACTGCGCCGACGGGTGAGGACGCTTCAAACGTGGTGGGCGAACCAGCTGCTGAAGACCCAGCGGCGTCGGCCGGGCCGTCGCAGGTGGCGGAATAGGGGCTAGGGCTTTCTGTGTAAACTTTTGTTTTTGTGATACTGAACCTCGGTTGCTGCATAGGTTCCGATGTTTGGGCCTGTGCAAGCAACCGCTGCTGGTAATACTGATTTTGTGACAGTCGCAACCGTTGTGCCTGCCGATAATAATTTATTTGGCTCTGGATCTGAGTGTTTTGAGTCTGATGGTGAGTCTGGGAGTTCGTTTTCCTGGACGGAGGAGTCTTCGGATGAAGGCTTGGATTATTTTGCTGCCTTAGATGTGGCCGCAGCGGAGTCTTCACCGCGTGCGGAGGTTGGCGAGGCTGCTGATCCTCCTGGCGCGAGTGCTGAGCACAGGCGGCGAAGGGTGGTGTCAAAGCATAGTGTGGGTGAGTTTTCGCGAAGTGGTAGGCGTTGTCGTGTGGGGATGGAGCGTGGCTGAAAGTCGCCTAGAGGGGGGTGAATAGGGCGAATCTGAAATTTATAAACTTAAGCACAACTACAAGTCGGGTTAGCGTTAGAAATATAAATGAGTCCGAGAGAGAGGGTGAAAAACAAATCGCAAGCAAATAAAGAGTGAGACACAAGGATTTGTTTTACCGAGGTTCGGTTCTTGCAAACCTACTCCCCGTTGAGGTGGTCACAAAGACCGGTCTCTTTCAACCCTTTCCCTCTCTCAAACGGTCACTTAGACCGAGTGAGCTTCTCTTCTCAATCAAACGGGACACAAAGTCCCCGCAAGGACCACCACACAATTGGTGTCTCTTGCCTCGGTTACAATTGAGTTTGATCACAAGAAAGAATGAGAAAAAGAAGCAATCCAAGCGCAAGAGCTCAAATGAACACAAGTCACTCTCTCACTAGTCACTATTTGATTGGGAATGATCTATGGACTTGGGAGAGGATTTGATCTCTTTGGTGTGTCTTGTATTGAATGCTATAGCTCTTGTAAGGTGTGGGAAGTCAGAAAACTTGGATGCCATGAATGGTGGGTGGTTGGGGGTATTTATAGCCCCAACCACCAAACTAGCCGTTTGGTGAAGGCAGCTGTCGCATGGCGCACCGGACAGTCCGGTGCGCCACCGGACACTGTCCGATGCGCCTGCCACGTCACCTGGCAGTTGGATTCTGACCGTTGGAGCTTCTGTCTTCTAGGCCACCGGACAGTCCGGTGGTGCACCAGACAGTCCGGTGGTGCACCAGACAGGCACTGTTCAGTGTCCGGTGCGCCATCTGGCTCTACTCTGACTCTGGCGTACACTATAGCGCATTTGATGCCTTCTGCAGACGACCGTTGGCGCGAAGTAGCCGTTGCTCCGCTGGCACACCGGACTGTCCGGTGCTCCACCGGACAGTCCGGTGAATTATAGCGGAGTGGCCTCCAGAATTCCCGAAGGTGAGCAGTTCAGAGTTGGAGTCCCTGGTGCACCGGATAGTCCGGTGTGCCATACCAGGGCACACTTCGGCTGACTTTTGCTCTCTATATTTGAATCTTTTTTCGGTCTTTTTATTGGTTTGTTGTGAACCTTTGGCACCTGTAGAACTCATGATCTAGAGCAAACTAGTTAGTTCAATTATTTGTGTTGGGCAATTCAACCACCAAAATCAATTAGGAAAAGGTGTAAGCCTATTTCCCTTTCAATCTCCCCCTTTTTGGTGGTTGATGCCAACACAAACCAAAGCAAATATAGAAGTGCATAATTGAACTAGTTTGCATAATGTAAGTGCAAAGGATACTAAGATTTGAACCAATAAATTCTCATAAGATGCGCATGGATTGATTTCTTTATTTTTAACATTTTGGACCATGCTTGCACCACATGTTTTGTTTTTGCAAATTCTTTTGTAAATTCTTTTCAAAGTCCTTTTGCAAATAGTCAAAGGTAAATGAATAAGATTTTGAGAAGCATTTTCAAGATTTGAAATTTTCTCCCCCTGTTTCAAATGCTTTTCCTTTAACTGAACAAAAACTCCCCCTCAATCAAATCCTCCTCTTAGTGTTCAAGAGGGTTTTAGATATTAGTTTTGAAGAGGTTGTACCAATTTGAAATTCTTTCAAAAATAAGATACCGATTGAAAAATCACCAATTGAATGATCTTTTCTTAACTCAAATTTTTGAAAATTGGTGGTGGTGCGGTCCTTTTGCTTTGTGCTAATACTTTCTCCCCCTTTGGCATGAATCGCCAAAAACGGATACTTGAGTGAAATATAAGCCCTTTTACTTTCTCTCCCTATGGTAAATAACATATGAGTGAAGATTATACCAAAGTTGGAGAGAGGCATAGAGCGACGGCGAAGGGTGAGTAATTTGATGGAGTGGAGTGGAAGCCTTTGTCTTCGCCGAAGACTCTAATTCCCTTTCAATCTATGACTTGATTTGAAATGCACTTGAAAACACATTAGTCACAGCATATAAAAGAGATATGATCAAAGGTATATTAATGAGCTATGTGTGCAAAACATCAAAAGAAATTCTGAGAATCAAGAATATTTAGCTCATGCCTAATTTTGTTAAATGTTTGTTCATCTAGTGGCTTGGTAAAGATATCGGCTAATTGTTCTTTGGTGTTAATATATGCAATCTCGATATCCCCCTTTTGTTGGTGATCCCTTAAGAAATGATACAGAATGGCTATGTGTTTAGTGCGGCTATGTTCAACGGGATTATCCGCCATGCGGATTGCACTCTCATTATCACAAGAGGGACTTTAGTTAATTTGTAACCATAGTCCCTAAGGGTTTGCCTCATCCAAAGAAATTGCGCGCAACGATGGCCTGCGGCAATATACTCAGCTTCGGCGGTAGAAAGAGCTACAGAATTTTGCTTCTTTGAAGCCCAAGACACCAGAGACCTTCCCAAGAACTGGCAAGTCCCCGATGTGCTCTTTCTATTAATTTTACACCCTGCCCAATCAGCATCCGAATAACCAATTAAATCAAATATGGATCCCCAAGGGTACCAAAGCCCAAACTTAGGAGTATAAACTAAATATCTCAAGATTCGTTTTACGGCCCTAAGGTGAGCTTCCTTAGGATTGGCTTGGAATCTTGCACACATGCATACAGAAAGCATAATGTCCGGTCGAGATGCACATAAGTAAAGTAAAGAACCTATCATCGACCGGTATACCTTTTGATCTACGGATTTACCTCCCGTGTCGAGGTCAAGATGCCCATTGGTTCCCATGGGTGTCTTGATGGGCTTGGCATCCTTCATCCCAAACTTGTTTAGAATGTCTTGAATATACTTCGTTTGGCTAATGAAGGTGCCCTCTTGGAGTTGCTTCACTTGAAATCCTAAGAAGTACTTCAACTCCCTCATCATAGACATCTCGAATTTTTGTGTCATGATCCTACTAAACACTTCACAAGTAGATTTGTTAGTAGACCCAAATATGATATCATCAACATAAATTTGGCAAACAAACAAATCATTTTCAAGTGTTTTGGTAAAGAGTGTAGGATCGGCCTTTCCGACTTTGAAGCCATTAGTGATAAGAAAATCTCTTAGGCATTCATACCATGCTCTTGGGGCTTGCTTGAGCCCATAAAGCGCCTTAGAGAGTTTATATACATAGTTAGGGTACTCACTATCTTCAAAGCCGGGAGGTTGCTCAACATAGACTTCTTCCTTGATTGGTCCGTTGAGGAAGGCACTTTTCACGTCCATTTGGTAAAGCTTAAAGCCATGGTAAGTAGCATAGGCAAGTAAAATGCGAATTGACTCAAGCCTAGCTACGGGTGCATAGGTTTTACCGAAATCCAAACCTTCGACTTGTGAATATCCCTTGGCCACAAGTCGGGCTTTGTTCCTTGTCACCACACCATGCTCATTTTGCTTGTTGCGGAAGACCCACTTGGTTCCTACAACATTTTGATTAGGACGTGGAACTAAATGTCATACCTCATTCCTTGTGAAATTGTTGAGCTCCTCTTGCATCGCCACCACCCAATCCGAATCTTGAAGTGCTTCCTCTACCTTGTGTGGCTCAATAGAGGAAACAAAAGAGTAATGTTCACAAAAGTGAGCAACACGAGATTGAGTAGTTACCCCCTTTTGAATATCGCCGAGGATGGTGTTCATGGGGTGATCTTGTTGAATTGCTTGGTGGACTCTTGGGTGTGGCGGTCTTGGAACTTGTTCATCTTCCTCTTCTTGATCATGGGCATCTCCCCCTTGATCATTGCTCTCCTTTTGAGGTGGCTCATCTTCTTGATCTTCTTCTTTATCATCTTGAGCCTCATCCTCATCTTGAGTTGGTGGAGACGCTTGCATGGAGGAAGATGGTTGATCTTGTGCTTGTGGAGGCTCTTCGGATTCCTTAGGACACACATCCCCAATGGACATGTTCTTTAGCGCGACGCACGGAGCCTCTTCATCATCTAGTTCATCAAGATCAACTTGCTCTACTTGAGAGTCGTTAGTCTCATCAAACACAATGTCACAAGAAACTTCAACTAGTCCAGTGGACTTGTTAAAGACTCTATATGCCCTTGTGTTTGAATCATATCCTAGTAAAAAGCCTTCTACAGCCTTAGGAGCAAATTTGGATTTTCTACCTCTTTTAACAAGAATAAAGCATTTGCTACCAAAGACTCTAAAATATGAAACATTGGGCTTTTTACCGGTTAGGAGTTCATATGATGTCTTCTTGAGGATTCGGTGTAGAAACAACCAGTTAATGGCATAGCAAGCGGTGTTGACCGCCTCGGCCCAAAACCGATCCGAAGTCTTGTACTCATCAAGCATGGTTCTTGCCATGTCCAATAGAGTTCTATTCTTCCTCTCCACTACACCATTTTGTTGTGGAGTGTAGAGAGAAGAGAACTCATGCTTGATGCCCTCCTCCTCAAGGAAGCCTTCGATTTGAGAGTTCTTGAACTCCGTCCCATTGTCGCTTCTTATCTTCTTGATCCTCAACCCAAACTCATTTTGAGCCCGTCTCAAGAATCCCTTTAAGGTTTCTTGGGTATGAGATTTTTCCTACAAAAAGAACACCCAAGTGAAGCGAGAATAATCATCCACAATAACTAGGCAGTACTTACTCCCGCCGATGCTTATGTAAGCAATCGGGCCAAATAGGTCCATGTGTAGGAACTCGAGTGGCCTGTCAGTCGTCATGATGTTCTTGTGCGGATGATGAACACCAACTTGCTTTCCTGCCTGACATGCGCTACAAATCCTATCTTTCTCAAAATGAACATTTATTAGTCCCAAAATGTGTTCTCCCTTTAGAAGCTTGTGAAGATTCTTCATTCCAACATGTGCTAGTCGACGATGCCAGAGCCAGCCCATGTTAGTCTTAGCAATTAAGCAAGTGTCATGTTCAGGTCTATCAAAATCTACTAAGTATAGCTGACCCTCTAACACTCCTTTGAATGCTACTGAATCATCACTTCTTCTAAAGACAGTAACACCTATATCCGTAAAAAGACAGTTGTAACCCATTTTGCATAATTGAGAAACTGAAAGCAAGTTATAATCTAAAGAGTCTACAAGAAAAACATTGGAAATGGAATGGTCAGGTGATATAGCAATTTTACCCAATCCTTTGACCAAACCTTGATTCCCATCCCCGAATGTGATAGCTCGTTGGGGATCTTGATTTTTCTCGTAGGAGGAGAACATCTTCTACTCCCCTGTCATGTGGTTTGTGCACCCGCTATCGATGATCCAACTTGAGCCCCCGGATGCATAAACCTACAAAACAAATTTAGTTCTCGATTTTAGGTACCCAAACGGTTTTGGGTCCTTTGACATTAGATACAAGAACTTTGGGTACCCAAACACAAGTCTTTGATCCCTTGTGTTTGCCCCCAATATATTTGGCAACTACCTTGCCGGATTTGTTAGTTAAAACATAAGATGCATCAAGAGTTTTAAATGAAATGTTATGATCATTTGATGCAATAGGAGTTTTCTTCTTAGGCAATTTAGCATGGGTTAATTGCCTAGAACTAGATGCCTCACTCTTATACATAAAAGCATGGTTAGAGCCAGAGTGAGACTTCCTAGAGTGAATTCTCCTAATCTTGTGCTCGGGATAACTGGCAGGGTACAAAATGTAACCCTCGTTTTCCTGAGGCATGGGAGCCTTGCCCTTAACAAAGTTAGATAATCTTTTAGGAGGGGCATTAAGTTTGACATTGTCTCCCTTTTGGAAGCCAATGCCATCCTTGATGCCAGGGCGTCTCCCACTATAGAGCATGCTTCTAGCAAATTTAAATTTTTCATTTTCTAAGTCATGCTCATTAATTTTGGCATTAAGTTGAGCTATGTGATCATTTTGTTTCTTAATTAAAGCTAGGTGATCATGAATAGCATCAACATTAATGTCTCTACATCTAGTGCAAATGGAAACATGCTCAACGGTAGATGTAGAGAGTTTGCAAGATTTTAGTTCAACAATCTTAGCATGTAAAATGTCATTTTCACTTCTAAGATTGGAAATGGTAACATTGCAAACATCTAAGTCTTTAGCCTTAGCAATTAGTTTTTCATTCTCATTTCTAAGGCTAGCAAGAGAGACATTCAATTCTTCAGTCTTAGCAAGTAAACTAACATTATTATCTCTAAGACTGGAAATTGAATCATCACATACATTTGAATCAACCTTAGCAATTAATCTAGCATTCTCATTTCTAAGGTTGGTAATAATATCATGGCACGTGCTTAGCTCACTAGATAATTTTTCACATTTTTCTACTTCTAGAGCATAAGCATTCTTAACCTTAACATGCTTCTTATTTTCCTTAATTAGGAAGTCCTCTTGGGTGTCCAAGAGTTCATCCTTCTCATGAATAGCACTAATTAATTCATTTAATTTTTCTTTTTGTTGCATGTTTAGGTTGGCAAAAAGGGTGCGCAAATTATCCTCCTCATCACTAGAATTATCCTCATCACTAGAGGTTGCATATTTAGTGGAGGATTTTGATTTTACCTTCTTCTTTTTGCCGTCCTTTGCCATGAGGCACTTATGGCCGATGTTGGGGAAGAGGAGTCCTTTGGTGACGGCGATGTTGGCGGCGTCCTCGTCGGAGGAGGAGTCGGTGGAGCTCTCGTCGGAGTTCCACTCGCGGCACACATGGGCATCGCCGCCCTTCTTCTTGTAGTATCTTTTCTTTTCTCTCCTCTTTCCCTTCTTGTCGTCGCCCCTGTCACTATCACTTGATAATGGACACTTTGCAACAAAATGACCGGGCTTACCACACTTGTAGCACACTTTCTTGGAGTGGGATTTGTAGTCCTTCCCCCTCCTTTGCTTGAGGATTTGGCGGAAGCTCTTGATGATGAGCGCCATCTCCTCATTGTCGAGCTTGGAGGCGTCAATGGGGAGTCTACTTGATGTAGACTCTTCCTTCTTTTGCTCCGTCGCCTTGAATGCGATCGGTTGTACCTCGGGCGTGGAGGAGGCATCTTGCTCGGTGATTTTCTTTGAGCCTTTGATCATTAACTCAAAGCTCACAAATTTTCCTATCACTTCCTTGGGAGACATTAGTGTGTATCTAGGATCACCACGTATTAATTGAACTTGAGTAGGGTTAAGAAAAACGAGTGATCTAAGAATAACCTTGACCATTTCATGGTCATCCCATTTGGTGCTCCCGAGGTTGCGCACTTGGTTCACCAAGGTCTTGAGCCGGTTGTACATCTCTTGTGGCTCCTCCCCTTGGCGAAGCCTGAAGCGACCGAGCTCCCCCTCGATCGTCTCCCGCTTGGTGATTTTGGTCACCTCGTCTCCTTCGTGTGCGGTCTTGAGTACATCCCAAATCTCTTTGGCGCTCTTCAACCCTTGCACCTTGTTATACTCCTCTCGACTTAGAGAGGTGAGGAGTATAGTGGTGGCTTGAGAGTTGAAGTGCACGATTTGGGCCACCTCATCCTCATCATAATCTTCATCCCCTACGGATGGTACCTGTACACCAAACTCAACAACATCCCATATGCTTTTGTGGAGTGAGGTTAGGTGATATCTCATCATATCACTCCACCTAGAATAATCTTCACCATCAAACGTCGGTGGTTTGCCTAATGGAACGGAAAGCAATGGAGTATGCTTAGGAATGCGAGGATAGCGTAAGGGGATCTTACTATACTTCTTGTGCTCTTGGCGCTTAGAAGTGACGGACGCGGCGTCGGATCTGGATGTAGAGGGCGAGGAAGAGTCGGTCTCGTAGTAGACCACTTTCTTCATTTTCTTCTTCTTCTCGCCACTCTTGTGCGATCGAATGCGTGAAGGGGATCCATCCTTCTTGTTATTAGCGGACTCCCTCGATGGAGCCTTCCCATGGCTTGTAGCGGTCTTCTCACCGCCAATCACCATCTTCCTGGCGTGATCTCCCGACATCACTTCGAGCGGTTAAGCTCTAATGAAGCACCGGGCTTTGATACCAATTGAAAGTCGCCTAGAGGGGGGTGAATAGGGCGAATCTGAAATTTATAAACTTAAGCACAACTACAAGCCGGGTTAGCATTAGAAATATAAACGAGTCCGAGAGAGAGGGTGAAAAAACAAATCGCAAGCAAATAAAGAGTGAGACACAAGGATTTGTTTTACCGAGGTTCGGTTCTTGCAAACCTACTCCCCGTTGAGGTGGTCACAAAGATCGGGTCTCTTTCAACCCTTTCCCTCTCTCAAACGGTCACTTAGACCGAGTGAGCTTCTCTTCTCAATCAAATGGGACACAAAGTCCCCGCAAGGACCACCACACAATTGGTGTCTCTTGCCTCGGTTACAATTGAGTTTGATCACAAGAAAGAATGAGAAAAAGAAGCAATCCAAGCGCAAGAGCTCAAATGAACACAAGTCACTCTCTCACTAGTCACTATTTGATTAGGAATGATCTATGGACTTGGGAGAGGATTTGATCTCTTTGGTGTGTCTTGTATTGAATGTTATAGCTCTTGTAAGGTGTGGGAAGTCAGAAAACTTGGATGCCATGAATGGTGGGTGGTTGGGGGTATTTATAGCCCCAACCACCAAACTAGCCGTTTGGTGAAGGCTGTTGTCGCATGGCGCACCGGACAGTCCGGTGCGCCACCGGACACTGTCCGGTGCGCCTGCCACGTCACCTGGCTGTTGAATTCTGACCTTTGGAGCTTCTGTCTTCTGGGCCACCGGACAGTCCGGTGGTGCACCGGACAGGCACTGTTCAGTGTCCGGTGCGCCATCTGGCTCTGCTCTGACTCTGGCGCGCACTGTAGCGCATTTAATGCCTTCTGCAGACGACCGTTGGCGCGAAGTAGCCGTTGCTCCGCTAGCACACCGGACAGTCTGGTGCGCCACCGGACACTGTCCGGTGCTCCACCGGATAGTCCGGTGAATTATAGCAGAGTGGCCTCCAGAATTCCCGAAGGTGAGCAGTTCGGAGTTGGAGTCCCTGTGCACCGGACACTGTCCGGTGGTGCACCGGACATTGTCCGGTGGCACACCGGACAGTCCGGTGCGCCAGACCAGGGCACACTTCGGCTGACTTTTGCTCTCTATATTTGAATCCTTTTTCGGTCTTTTTATTGGTTTGTTGTGAACCTTTGGCACCTGTAGAACTCATGATCTAGAGCAAACTAGTTAGTCCAATTATTTGTGTTGGGCAATTCAACCACCAAAATCAATTAGGAAAAGGTGTAAGCCTATTTCCCTTTCAGTGGCCATCTTCGAGTAGACCAGATTGGTAACGAGAACTGTTGTCCTCGTCGACTGGGGCGAGCATAGGTGAGGTGGATCTGCGAAATCTTTTTTAGGGTGAGGAATTGAGGATAATGTTGTTCAATTATAGGGAGATGGTATCATCCCGAAGGTTGAGCCGATGTAGTATATGGTGCCCTCACCGTGTGTATGTAACTGTAACTTGTATTGTAATGTGGCCTGTTGACCGTTTTCTCAGCGAGAGACTTTGATGGCGTGTTTTATTGTGCCTGTCCGGCTGCACCCTTGGGCGTCTTTCGCACGGAGCGTTTTTAACAAGGGACTTCTATTGACGCACTTGTTGTGCTGCTCCGGCTGCACCCTTAGGCGACTTTTTGACGGAGTGTCTTTTTTGTACAGGACTTCGATTGACGTACTTGTTGTGCTATTCCGGCTGCACCCTTAGGTGACTTTTTGTGCGATGTCATTTTTGGTAAAAGACTTCGATTAACGCACTTGTTATGCTATTCCGGCTGCACCCTTAGGCGACTTTTGCGCGGAGTGGCTTTTTGGAAAAAGACTTCGATTAACACACTTGTTGTGCTATTCCGGCTGCACCCTTAGGCGACTTTTGCGTGGAGTGGCTTTCTGGAAAAAGACTTCGATTAACGCACTTGTTGTGCTATTCTGGCTGCACCCTTAGGCGACTTTTGCACGGAGTGTCTTTTTGGAAAAAGACTTCGATTAACACACTTGTTGTGCTATTTCGGCTGCACCCTTAGGCGACTTTTGCGCGGAGTGTCTTTTTTGGAAAAAGACTTCGATTAACGCACTTGTTGTGCTATTCCGGCTGCACCCTTAGACGACTTTTGCGTGGAGTGTTGCACGCGGGGGTAGTCTATGCTACCTGTCGCGGTGACTTCAGGGTGGTCGAATGCCGAAGACCGTCGATGCGGTCTTTTTCGACACGTTGCGTCTGAGTTTTTGTTTTTGCGGGGGCTTTGCTGGTATATTACATGGCTCCGCCTCGTTAAAAAACCTCACCCCCCAGGAGGAAAAGAGTGCAGGCCAGAATAATATTGTTTGATGGATTAGAAGGGCGCGTGGGCCCCGAGGGTTAGACAAAAAAATTGTGGAGGTTGTCAATGTTCGAGGAGTGCTCTAAGTCTTCGCCGAAGGGCGTTGCTAGCCTGTACGCGCTGGGGGATGCCTTCGTCTTGACGATGAATGGACCCTCCCATTTCGGCTCTAGCTTGCCCCATGATTCTGTCTGGGTGGTCCAGACGAGTACGAGGTCTCCTTTGTTGAACTCTCTTGGGACGACCGCGTTGTCACGCCAGGCCTTGGTTTGAGCTTGGTATTTGTTGAGGGCCTGCAGGGCGAGGACGCGGTCTCCATCGATGAGGTCTTTAGACGTTAGTTCGTCGACGTCGGCGACCGCTGATGTGCTTGTTCGGGGCGACTTGTGCTTTATTTCCTGCGGCGTCATGGCCTCCGATCCATATAATAGACGAAAAGGTGTGAATCCGGTTTCCCGGCATTCGGTTGTGTTTAGGGCCCAGACCACTTCAGGTAGTTGGTCGGCCCATTCACCCTTCTTGTCGTCGAGAAGTCTTTTCTTGATGGCAGTGAAGATCTTGCCGTTGGCGCGCTCGATGACGCTGTTAGATTGCGGCTGATACACCGAGGCGAAGACAGACTTAGTGCCGATGGAGAGGCAGAAATCCCTGAAGTCCTGGCTGTCAAACTGTTTGCCGTTGTCGACTGTGAGCTCGGACGGGACTCCGAATCGGCAAACAATGTTTTGCCAGAAGAACTTTTGGGTGGTCTTCAATGTTATTGTGGATACTGCCCTGGCCTCGATCCACTTGGTGAAGTACTCGATAGCGACGAAGGTGAATTTCAGGTTGCCTTGAGCCATAGGTAGTGGTCCGACAATATCTAGCCCCCACCATTGAAGTGGCCATGTGTGGGCGATCAGTTTGGTGAACTGCGAAGGGTTGCTCGAGCAGGGGGGAGACTTCTGGCATGCTTCGCAAGACCTCGTGACTCGATTTGCGGCGCAGATTATCGCGGGCCAGTAAAATCCTTGACGGATCACCTTAGCAGCGAGAGCCCTGGGCCCTGAATGGGAACCGCAAGTTCCGCTATGGACTTTGCGAAGGATTTGAATGCCTTCGGTTTCGGTCACGCATTTTAGCATGGGTTGACTAATCCCCTTCTTGTATAGTTGGCCCCCGACTAGTACGAAGTCCTGGCTTCGGTGTTTGAGGCGTTTGGCCTCATTGACATCACTTGGGTGGTAATATCCTTGCAGAAACAGGGTTATTGGGGCCCGCCAATCTTCATTCATGATGAGGTTGACGATGCGATGGCCTTCAGCGTCGTTGGTTACTTGTAATCCCTCTGGGTTGTGGACGGTTGGTATGCTGACGACGTGATAGAACACGTCAGAGGGCAAGGTCTCGCCTCTGGCCGTTGCCTTGGCCAACGCGTCGGCCTCTTCGTTCCTGGTGCGGTCCACATGCTGTAGGGTGAAGCCTTTGAATTGTCTCTCAAGACTACGAATAGCTGTAAGATACTGCATGAGTACGGGGTCTTTTGCTGAATATTCTTTCTCGACCTGGCCAGCAACTACTTTGGAATCTGTCTTGACTATGCAGGTGGTGACGCCGAGCGCTCTCAGCTTGCGAAGGCCCAAGATGACAGCTTCGTATTCTGCTATGTTGTTGGTGCATCTATCGGACTCCAAAGCGAAGCTAAGGCGTGTTGCTTATCTGTGCTTGACGCCTGTGGGTGATGTGATAATTGCGGCTGCGCCTGCCCCCGCATGGCACTATGCGCCGTCGCAGTGGATGGTCCACATCTTTTCTGGAGGGTCTTCTTGCAGCCGTGTTGGGCCTGTCTAGTCGACGATGAAGTCTGCTAGGACCTACGACTTTATTGTTGTCCTGGGTTCAAAGGTGATGCGGTACCCGGAGAGTTCGGCTGCCCATTTGGTGATTCGAACGGACGCCTTCAGGTTTCTGAACAGTTCTCCCAGTCCCCTGTCTGAGGTGACCCGCACCTTGAATGCCTCGAAGTAGTGGCACAGCTTGCGCGATGTCATGACGACTGCGTAAGAGATTTTTTCCAATTCAGTCATGTTGCATTTGGAGGTCGTGAGGACTTCGGAGATGTAGTAGACTGGACACTGCCGGGTCGTGCCCTCTCTGTCTTGCTCTTGGACTAGCGCTACGCTGACTGCTTATGGCGAGGCTACGATGTATAGTAGCAGAGGCAGCGAGGGGTCAGGACTGGTGAGAATTGCCAAGTCTGACAGGTGTTGCTTTAATGATGCGAAGGCTGCCGCCTATTCTGGTCCCCATGCGTAGTCTTTCGCACCACGTAGTGTCTTGAGGAAGGGTAGACTCTGCGGACTTGGAGATAAATCTGTTGAGGGCGGCCAATCTGCTGGTCAGACGCTGGACATCCCTGGTTGACTGCGGGGGTGACATGTTGATGATCGCTTGGATCTTGGTCGGGTTGGCCTCGATTCCACGGTGCGACACCAAGTAGCCCAGTATTTTCCCCTGGCAAACTCCGAAGACGCACTTCTCGGGGTTGAGGCGAAGTTGTGCGTCCCGCATGTTTGCAAACGTCTCTGCGAGGTCAGCCAGGTGATCTTCTTTATTTTTGCTTGCGACGACGATGTCGTCCACGTACGTGAAAATGTTGCTGCCCACTTGGCTCTCGAGCACCGTCTTGGTGAGGCGAGAGAAGGTTGATCCAGTGTTCTTGAGTCCCTCTAGCATCCTGATGAAGCAGTACGTGTCGAAGGGGGTGATGAAGCTGGTGCTGGCCTTGTCTTCCTCCTTCATGTATATCTGGTGGTAGCTGGAGAAGCAGTCGAGAAGTGACATGACTTCGCATCCGGCTGCGCTATCGACTATCTTGTTGATCCGTGGTAGCGGGAAATTGTCCTTGGGACAGGCCTTATTGAGGCTGGTGAAGTCGATGCACATGCGCCACTTGTCGCTTTTCTTTTGTGCCATGACTATGTTGGCGAGCCACGTAGGGTAGGCAATGGGCTCGATGAAATTGGCCTCCAGCAGGCGGTGCACTTCGGCTTTGGTGGCTTCCGTCTTTTCGTCGGACATTTTGCGCAGCCGCTACTTTTTTGGGCACACCGAAGGGTAGATGCCCAGACTGTGCTCGATGACGGTGCGGCTGAAAGGGAAATGTGCCCTTGGCCATTTCTAAGTATTTTGGTGATTGAGTGCCAACACAAGTGCTTAAGTGTTAATCTATGCCAAATGTTGGACAAAGTGCAAATCAAGAGTAAAGGTATGTTTCTAAGACTTAGTACATTGTTTTGGAGACTAATGCTTTGTGTCTAAGTGCTGGAAACAGGAGAAATCACTTTGGAAAAGAGGTGGCTTTCTTCAGCCAAAGACAGCAGAGTCTGAGAGCACCGGACTGTCCGGTGGTGCACCGGACAGTGTCCGGTGCGCCAGGCTGGCGACTGTCAACTGGCTGCTCTCGGGAGGCGATCAACGACGTACGGCTATAAATCGTCGGGCTGTCCGGTGGTGCACCGGACTGTCCGGTGAGCCATTCACAGGCGAGGTCGTCGCTCTCGGGAAGCGATTAATGGCGTACGGCTATAATTCACCGGACTCTCCGGTGAGGCACCGGACTGTCTGGTGAGCCAACGGTCAGCCGGGCCAATGGTCGGCCGAGGATTCTACGCGTGACGCGTGGCCGAGCCAACGGTCACAAGGGGGCACCGGACTGTCCGGTGTGCACCGGACAGTGTCCAGTGCGCCAACGGCTCTGGATCTGTAACGGTCGGCTTCGCCAAATAAGGAAAGAGATCCACACTGGACAGTGTCCGGTGGCGCACCGGACTGTCCGGTGCGCCAGTCTACTGAAGGCAAGAATTGCCTTCCTGGAATGCTCTCAACGGCTCCTAGCTGCCTTGGGGCTATAAAAGGGACCCCTAGGCGCATGGAGGAGTACACTAAGCATTCTCTAAGCATTCCTAAGCACCAAGACTTCAATTCCGCGCATTTGATTCTTTGTGATAGCAACTAGAGCTCCATTTGAGTAGTGTACTCTTCGGGTTGTGTTGAGAGCTCGTGTTGTGACTTGTGTGCGTGTGTTGCTCTGATTTTGTGTCTTGTGTGCGTTGCTCATCCCATCCTTACGTCTGTGCGTCTTTGTGAACATCTTTGTAAGGGCAAGAGACTCCAAGTTGTGGAGATTCCTCGCAAGCGGGATATAGTAAAGTGAAAGCAAAACACCGTGGTATTCAAGTGGGTCTTTGGACCGCTTGAGAGGGGTTGAGTGCAACCCTCGTCCGTTGGGACGCCACAACGTGGAGTAGGCAAGTATTGGACTTGGCCGAACCATGGGATAAACCACTGTGCCATCTCTGTGTTGATCTCTTTGTGGTTATTGTGTTTTGCTAAGACTCCTCTCTAGCCACTTGGCCTTATTGTGCTAACTTCTAATCAAGTTTTTGTGGCTAAGTTTCAAGTTTTACAGGATCACCTATCACCCCCCCCCCCTCTAGGTGCTCTCAATTGGTATCGGAGCTGTTCTCTTCACGTGAGGGACTAATCGCCCGAAGAGATGGATCCTAAGGGCAAGGGGATTGTGATCAATGATAAGGAGAAGGAGTCCTTCGTCAACGAGCCGAAAGATGACAAGCCTACTGACTCGGGATCGGGCCACAAAAGAAAAGACGGGAAGAAGAAGAAAACAAGGCGCATCAAGGAGATAGTCTACTACGACAGCGACGAATCTTCCTCTTCCCAAAAGGACGACGACAATGACTACGAGAAAAAGAAGATGGTCAATTCGAACTTTTCTTTTGATTACTCTCGTATTCCGCAAAGTACCAATGCTCATTTACTCTCCATTCCACTCGGTAAACCTCCTCACTTTGATGGAGAGGACTACGGATTTTGGAGTCACAAAATGCGTAGTCACTTGTTCTCTCTCCATCCAAGCATATGGGAGATAGTAGAGAGTGGAATGAAATTTGATAGTACTGATAGTCCCATGTTCATTAATGAGCAAATTCACAAAAATGCACAAGCTACTACTGTTCTTCTAGCTTCATTGTGCAGGGATGAATACCATAAGGTGAGCGGCTTGGATAACGCCAAGCAGATTTGGGACACCCTCAAGATCTCACATGAGGGGAACGACGTCACCATGCTCATCAAGATGGAGTTGGTGGAGGGCGAACTTGGGAGATTCGCAATGATCAGGGGCGAGGAGCCAACCCAAACGTACAACCGGCTAAAAACCCTCATCAACAAAATAAGGAGCTATGGAAGCACGCGATGGACGGACCACGATGTCGTCCGCCTAATGCTAAGGTCTTTTACCATCCTTGATCCACATCTTGTGAACAATATTCGTGAGAATCCTAGGTACACCAAGATGACGCCCGAGGAGATACTTGGAAAGTTTGTAAGCGGGCAGATGATGATCAAGGAGGCAAGATACGTCGATGATGCATTGAATGGCCCAATCCAAGAGCCTCAAACTATTGCTCTCAAGGCAACGAGGAGCAAGGAGGCGCTACCTAGCAAGGTGGCACAAGTTGAGGCGGCCGGGCTTAATGATGAAGAGATGGCCCTCATCATCAAGCGCTTCAAGACGGCGCTAAAGGGTCGAAAGGGGCATCCCAATAAGAACAAGACGAAGGGGAAGCGCTCATGCTTCAAATGTGGTAAGATTGGTCATTTTATCGCTAATTGTCCCGATAATGACAGTGACCAGGAACAAGGGAACAAGAGGGAAAAGAAGAAGTCTTACAAGAAGGCTAAGGGCGAGGCACACCTTGGCAAGGAGTGGGACTCGGATTGTTCGTCGTCCGACTCCGACAACGAAGGACTCGCCGCCACCGCCTTCAACAAGTCATCCCTCTTCCCCAACGAGCATCACACTTGCCTCATGGCAAGGAAAAAGAAGGTAAGCACTCGTAATACTAGTACTTACGCTTCCTCAAGTGATGAAGAATCTAGCGGTGATGAAATAGACTATTCATGTTTATTCAAGGGCTTAGATAGAACTAAGGTTGATAAGATTAATGAGTTGATTGATGCCTTGAATGATAAGAATAGATTATTAGAAAAGCAAGAGGATCTTTTGTATGAAGAACATGATAAGTTTGTAGAGGCACAAAAATCCCTTGCTTTAGAAATTAAAAGGAATGAAATGCTTTCTTGTGAATTGTCTACATGCCATGACTCTATTTCTAGCTTAAAGAGCATAAATGATGATTTGAATGCTAAGTTAGAAATAGCAAATAAATCAACATCTTGTGTAGAACATGTTGCAATTTGCAATAGGTGTAAAGATTTTAATGTTGATGCTTGTAGTGAACACCTAGTTTCAATTTCTAAATTGAATGATGAAGTGGCTAGTCTTAATGCCCAACTTAAGACTAGCAAGAGTGAATTTGATAAAATAAAATTTGCAAGGGATGCCTACACGATTGGTAGACACCCCTCAATTAAGGATGGTCTTGGCTTCAAGAGAGAAGTCAAGAACTTAACAAGCCATAAGGTTTCCATCTCCGCCAAGGAGAAAGGGAAGGCCCCTATGGCTAGTAGTGTTCAAAAGAACCATGCTTTCATGTACCATGAAAGGAGACATTCTAGGAATAATTATAGAAGTTATGATGCTTTTAATTCTCATGCCATGACTGCTTCTAGTTCTTCTATTATGCATGATAGAAATTTGACTAGGAAAAATGTCATTCATCATATGCCTAGGAGAAATGTTGCTAGTATTCCTAGGAAAATAAATGAACCTTTTACAATATATCATGCTTGCAATGCTTCCTTTGCTATTTGTAGAAAGGATAAGAAGGTGATTGCTAGGAAGTTAGGGGCAAAATGCAAGGGAGATAAAACTTGCATTTGGGTCCCTAAGACCATTGTGACTAACCTTGTAGGACCCAACAAGAGTTGGGTACCTAAAACCCAAGCCTAAATTTGCCTTGCAGGTTTATGCATCCGGGGGTACAAGCTGGATTATCGACAGCGGATGCACAAACCACATGACGGGGGAGAAGAAGAAGTTCACCTCCTATGTCAAGAACAAGGATTCCCAAGACTCAATCATATTCGGTGATGGGAACCAAGGCAAGGTGAAAGGGTTAGGAAAGATTGCTATTTCATTCGAGCACTCCATTTCTAATGTATTCTTAGTTGAGTCGCTTGGATATAATTTGTTATCTGTTAGTCAATTATGCAATATGGGATATAATTGTTTATTCACAAATGTAGATGTCTCTGTCTTTAGAAGAAGTGATGGTTCACTAGCTTTTAAGGGTGTATTAGACGGCAAACTCTATTTAGTTGATTTTGCAAAAGAGGAGGCCGGTCTAGATGCATGCTTAATTGCTAAGACTAGCATGGGCTGACTGTGGCATCGCCGTTTAGCTCATGTGGGGATGAAGAACCTTCACAAGCTTCTAAAGGGAGAACACATGATAGGTCTAACTAATGTAACTTTCGAAAAAGATAGACCTTGTGCAGCTTGTCAAGCAGGTAAACAGGTGGGAAGCTCTCATCATACCAAAAATGTGATGACCACATCAAGACCTTTGGAGTTGCTTCATATGGATCTCTTCGGACCCGTTGCCTATCTAAGCATAGGAGGAAGTAAGTATGGTCTTGTTATAGTTGATGATTTTCCCCGCTTCACTTGGGTATTCTTTTTGCAGGATAAGTCTGAAACCCAAGGGACCCTCAAGCGCTTCCTAAGGAGAGCTCAAAATGAGTTTGAGCTCAAGGTGAAGAAGATAAGGAGCGACAACGGGTCCGAGTTCAAGAACCTTCAAGTGGAGGAGTACCTTGAGGAGGAAGGGATCAAGCACGAGTTCTCCGCTCCCTACACACCACAGCAAAATGGTGTGGTAGAGAGGAAGAACAGGACGCTCATAGACATGGCGAGGACGATGCTTGGAGAGTTCAAGACCCCCGAGCGGTTTTGGTCGGAAGCCGTGAACACGGCTTGCCACGCCATCAACCGGGTCTACCTTCACCGCCTCCTCAAGAAGACTTCGTATGAGCTTCTAACCGGTAACAAACCCAATGTGTCTTACTTTCGTGTATTTGGGAGCAAATGTTATATTCTAGTAAAGAAAGGTAGAAATTCTAAGTTTGCTCCCAAAGCTGTAGAAGGGTTTTTGTTAGGTTATGACTCAAATACAAAGGCGTATAGGGTCTTCAACAAATCATCGGGTTTGGTTGAAGTCTCTAGCGACGTTGTATTTGATGAGACTAATGGCTCTCCAAGAGAGCAAGTTGTTGATCTTGATGATGTAGATGAAGAAGACGTTCCAACAGCCACAATACGCACCATGGCGATTGGCGATGTGCGACCACTGGAACAAAAGGAGCAAGATCAACCTTCTTCCTCAACAATGGTGCATCCCCCACTCAAGACGATGAACAGGTTCATCAAGAAGAGGCGTGTGATCAAGGGGGAACACAAAATGATCATGTGATGGAGGAAGAAGCACAACCGGCACCTCCAACCCAAGTTCGAGCGACGATTCAAAGGAATCATCCCGTCGACCAAATTTTGGGTGACATTAGCGAGGGAGTAACTACTCATTCTAGATTAGTTAATTTTTGTGAGCATTACTCCTTTGTCTCTTCTATTGAGCCTTTCAGGGTAGAAGAGGCCTTGCTAGATCCGGACTGGTGTTGGCCATGCAGGAAGAGCTCAACAACTTCAAGTGTAATGAAGTTTGGACACTGGTGCCTCGTCCCAAGCAAAACGTTGTGGGAACCAAGTGGGTGTTCCGCAACAAACAAGATGAGCACGGGGTGGTGAAAAGGAACAAGGCTCGACTTGTGGCAAAAGGTTATGCCCAAGTCGCAGGTTTGGACTTTGAGGAGACTTTTGCTCCTGTGGCTAGGCTAGAGTCCATTCGTATTTTGCTAGCATATGCCGCTCACCATTCTTTCAGGTTGTTCCAAATGGATGTGAAGAGCGCTTTCCTCAACGGGCCAATCAAGGAGGAGGTGTACGTGGAGCAACCCCCTGGCTTTGAGGATGAACGGTACCCCGACCACGTATGTAAGCTCTCTAAGGCGCTCTATGGACTTAAGCAAGCCCCAAGAGCATGGTATGAATGCCTTAGAGACTTTTTAATTGCTAATGCTTTCAAGGTTGGGAAAGCCGATCCAACTTTATTCACTAAGACTTGTGATGGTGACTTATTTGTGTGCCAAATTTATGTCGATGACATAATATTTGGTTCTACTAACCAAAAGTCTTGTGAAGAGTTTAGCAGGGTGATGACTCAAAAGTTTGAGATGTCGATGATGGGCGAGTTGAACTACTTCCTTGGGTTCCAAGTAAAGCAACTCAAGGCCGGCACCTTCATCTCCCAAACGAAGTACACGCAAGACTTGCTAAAGCGGTTTGGGATTAAGGACGCCAAGCCCGCAAAGACTCCGATGGGAACTGACGGACACGTCGACCTCAACAAAGGAGGTAAGTCCGTTGATCAAAAAGCATACCGGTCCATGATAGGTTCTTTGCTTTATTTATGCGCTAGTAGACCGGATATTATGCTTAGTGTATGCATGTGTGCTAGATTTCAATCCGATCCAAGGGAGTGTCACTTAGTGGCTGTGAAGCGAATTCTTAGATATTTAGTCGCTACGCCTTGCTTCGGGATCTGGTATCCAAAGGGGTCTACCTTTGACTTAATTGGATATTCAAACTTCGATTATGCTGGATGTAAGGTCGATAGGAAGAGTACATCGGGGACGTGCCAATTCCTAGGAAGGTCCCTGGTGTCATGGAGTTCTAAGAAACAAACCTCTGTTACCTCCGTTGCCCTATCCACCGCTGAGGCCGAGTACGTTGCCGCAGGACAGTGTTGCACGCAACTACTTTGGATGAGGCAAACCCTCTAGGACTTTGGCTACAATCTGAGCAAAGTCCCACTCCTATGTGATAATGAGAGTGCTATCCGCATAGCGGACAATCCTGTTGAGCACAGCCGCACAAAGCACATTGACATCCGGTATCACTTTTTGAGAGACCACCAGCAAAAGGGAGATATCGAAGTGTTCTATATTAGCACCGAGAACCAGCTAGCCGATATCTTTACCAAGCCTCTAGATGAGAAGACCTTTTGTAGGCTGCGTAGTGGGCTAAATGTCTTAGATTCGCGGAACTTGGATTGATTTATAGCATACATATATTTATGCCTTTGATCATGTTCCTTATGTATTTTGTTGTTTACTTATGGTGCTCAAGTTGTACAAATACTCCCCGGACCTCACAAGTCCTTTTGCAAGTGATGCACATTTTTAGGGGGAGATGTGCTACAACTTGACCCTTTGAGACTAACCGTGTGCTTGAGTTTGCTTGATTTAGTCTCAAAGGTGGATTGAAAGGGAAAGGTGGACTTGGACCATGCAAGACTTCCACTGCACTCCGATGAGAGGGTAACTTACTCCAAGTCCATCTCAATATCTTTATTGCCTTTGTACTCTTATTTGAAGATTTTGGTGAGGCAATGGGGTTAAAGGGCCAAGATTGATCCCGTTTTGGTGCTTAATGCCAAAGGGGGAGAAAATAAGGCCAAAGCAAGAAATGGATCAGCTACCACTTGAGAATTTTGAAAATAGTAGAATAGAGCTTTTTGGTTTGTCAAAACTCTCTTGTTGTCTCTTTTGTCAAAAGTTGGCCTCTTATGGGGAGAATAGTTGATTATGGGAAAAAGGGGAAGTTTTTGAAATCTTTGATCAATTTCTCTTGGAACAACTCTCTTTTATGTCTCAACAAGTGTGTTTGACTTAGAGATAGGAAATTGAGATTGATTTACAAAAACAAAACCAAGTGGTAGCAAAGAATGATCCAAATATGCCAAATTTGAATCAAAACAAACTTGTGTTCTCATTTACATTGATGTTGCACTTCTTTAGTTGCTTTTTGTTGTGTTGGCATAAATCACCAAAAAGGGGGAGATTGAAAGGGAAATGTGCCCTTGGGCCATTTCTAAGTATTTTGGTGATTGAGTGCCAACACAAGTGCTTAAGTGTTAATCTATGCCAAATGTTGGACAAAGTGCAAATCAAGAGTAAAGGTATGTTTCTAAGACTTAGTACATTGTTTTGGAGACTAATGCTTTGTGTCTAAGTGCTGGAAACAGGAGAAATCACTTTGGAAAAGAGGTGGTTTTCTTCAGCCAAAGACAGCTGAGTCTGGGAGCACCGGACTGTCCGGTGGTGCACTGGACAGTGTCCGGTGCGCCAGGCTGGCGACTATCAACTGGCTGCTCTCGGGAGGCGATCAACGGCGTACGGCTATAAATCATCGGACTGTCCGGTGGTGCACCGGACTGTCCGGTGAGCCATTCACAGGTGAGGTCGTCGCTCTCGGGAAGCGATTAACGGCGTACCGCTATAATTCACCGGACTATCCGGTGAGGCACCGGACTGTCCGGTGAGCCAACGGTCAGCCGGGCCAACGGTCAGCCGAGGATTCCGCGCGTGATGCGTGGCCGAGCCAACGGTCACAAGGGGCACCGGACTGTCCGGTGTGCACCGGACTGTCCGGTGTGCACCGGACAGTGTCTGGTGCGCCAACGGCTCTGGATCTGTAACGGTCGGCTTCGCCAAATAAGGAAAGAGATCCGCACCGGACAGTGTCCGGTGGTGCACCGGACTGTCCGGTGCGCCAGTCGACTGAAGGCAAGAATTGCCTTCCTGGAATGCTCTCAACGGCTCCTAGCTGCCTTGGGCTATAAAAGGGACCCCTAGGCGCATGGAGGAGTACACTAAGCATTCTCTAAGCATTCCTAAGCACCAAGACTTCAATTCCGCGCATTCGATTCTTTGTGATAGCAACTAGAGCTCCATTTGAGTAGTGTACTCTTCGGGTTGTGTTGAGAGCTCGTGTTGCGACTTGTGTGCGTGTGTTGCTCTGATTTTGTGTCTTGTGTGCGTTGCTCATCCCATCCTTACGTCCGTGCGTCTTTGTGAACATCTTTGTAAGGGCGAGAGACTCTAAGTTGTGGAGATTCCTCGCAAGCGGGATATAGTAAAGTGAAAGCAAAACACCGTGGTATTCAAGTGGGTCTTTGGACCGCTTGAGAGGGGTTGAGTGCAACCCTCGTCCGTTGGGACGCCACAACGTGGAGTAGGCAAGTATTGGACTTGGCCGAACCACGGGATAAACCACTGTGCCATCTCTGTGTTGATCTCTTTGTGGTTATTGTGTTTTGCTAAGACTCCTCTCTAGCCACTTGGCCTTATTGTGCTAACTTCTAATCAAGTTTTTGTGGCACTAAGTTTCAAGTTTTACAGGATCACCTATTCACCCCCCCCCCTCTAGGTGCTCTCAGCGGCTGACTTCGAATAGGTCGAGGGCGGACCAGGCGAAGACGTCCTTGTTTCTGGAGAGACAGGAGATGAGTTTCTCCTCGTCTTGTGAAATCAGGTCTTCGCTTATTACGACCGTTTGCTTGGGTGTCGCCGGGTCGAGGGGAACTGTTTTTGTTCTGTCGTTGCTCTGCAGCTGCGCCTTCTCTTTCTCGTCGGTGGTTGGGCGGGTCGCCTCGGAGACTTCGCGCTGTGTGGTAAGGCAGTGTATGTTCCGTTGACCTGGAACGAAGTCTCTCTCAATGTTGCGCGCGGTCTGTTGGTTACCGTAAACCGTTATCATGCCTTGCGGGCCCGAAATTTTCATGCAGAGGTACAGTCCGTGAATGGCCGCTTCAAATTTATTGATGGTGCCTCGACCCATTATAACGTTGTAGGGATAGACCATGTCGACAATGTCGAAGGTGACCTGTTCGCTTCACGCATTGGGTGCGACGCTAAATGACAGGGGTAGCTCTATCTTACCCACAGGGAAAGTGCCCTTCCCGCTGAAGCCATATAGGGGGTTGTCCGAAGGCTTGAGTAAACTGTGGCTGATGCCCATGCGGTCGAAGACGTGCAGGAAGATGATGTCCGCTTGGCTGCCGTTGTCGACTAGGACTTTGTGCAGGTCCCATCCTGCCACGCTGCAGTTGATCACCATAGCGTCGACGTGGGGTGCGCTGCGCAGATCAACATCCTTGGCGTCGAAGGTTAGTGGCACATGTGACCACCTCGTTTGTACAACTGGGCCGGTGAGGGTGACGTGATTGACACTTCGGTAATGATCCCTCTTTTGTCGCTTCGTCTCGAAGTCGACGCTGGACCCTCCAGTGATCATGTGGATGACTCCACGATACGGCTGATCGGTGAAGTCTTCTTGTTTTAGTGCTTGGGGGTGATTTTGGTGGTGTGGATTTGGTTGATGCGGAGGCGGGTGCGGGGGTGGTACAACTTGTACCTCCTGATGGTGCTGATATGCGTGGTTGGGTGGATGTTGGGCGTGGCCGCCGTTGTATGGTTGTGGGTGGTGGTGGTGATATGTGTGCGCGACAACCCGCTGGTTGTCGGCTGGTTGCGCTCGAGACATCCTGTCCCTGGTGGCCTTTGTTTCTGGGCAATCCCTTGTTGGGTGTGCGCAATCCTCTCCATGGAACAGGCAGTAATATCTGCGCGGTTGTTGCGCCTGTCCCCGGCCTCGGCCTCGCGTGCCATTGCCGCGGCCCTGGGGGGATATTCCTGACGGCGAGCGGCCTTGCCGGCGGGGTGCTGGTTGGCTATGTTGTGCACCTGCTGCTGACTGCGGCTGTGTCTGGAGTCTGACTGCGAAGGCCTTGTCCAGGTTCGGCTGGACTGCGGAGGGTCCTTGGGCTTTCTCTGAGACTCGATCTTGCGCTGATGGAGCTCTTCGGATCTGGCGTATTTCTTGAACGGCTGATAGAGCTCTTGGAGATTTTTGGGTGGGTCCCTGATGCAGTGACTGTATAGGACGCCAGCCCGAAGGCCACTAATGGCGTAGTGTATGGCAATGTGGTCGTCGACCGAAGGCAATTGTGACTTGAGAGTCAGGAACTTGCGGTAATACTCCCGTAGGGTTTCCTTCTCTTGCTGTTTGCAGAGTGATTGCTCGGCCAAAGCATCGGTGTCGGGTCGGTATCCTTGGAAGTTGAGCAGAAACTTGTCCAGGAGTCCTTTCCAGGAGTCGATGAACAATGGGGGCAACCTGGTGTACCAAGTCGAGGCTGGACCTTCGAGGGCGATGATGAAAGACTTGGCCATTGTGGTGTCGTCCGCTCCGGATGATGCGACGGTGACTTGGTAGCTCATGATGTATTGTGCTGGGTCGGTGCTGCCGTTGTACTTGGGGTAGGTCCCTGCCCTGAAGTTGGCGGGCCACGGTGACACTTGGAGTTGCGGAGCCAGGAGGCTTCGCTCATCAAGGTAGTTGATGCCTTGGAAAGCTGCGACATGCGGGATGAAGGGCCCACACTAGGGTATGAATAAGTCTTCGGCTGGCGCGCGCTGTTGGAGGGGTGTGCCGTGCTGCAGATCGTGCTGGCCTTCGTTCTGCATGAGCGCAATCTCTTGCTCGAGTTCCCGGGCTCTCTGTTCCTCATCTCGTATCACCTGGCGCACCTTGGCTTGCGCGGTGACGCGTTGGCGCTTGGCCTCGAGGATGTCTTTCTGTTTTTGGAGGTTGCGGTTCTTGATACGCAGGGCCCGTAGTTGTAGCTATTCTTCGTCTGAGACGCCGATGACTTCGCCGTCCTCTGTTGCGTCTTCGCCCTCTGGGAGGCAAAGCCTGGGGGTGGTGCTTGTGGTTGTCCTCCGGAGCTGCAGGTGCGTAGAGTGCCTTCGGGAGTGGGTTGTTCGTGGCACTGTCTCTTACTGAGAGCTTCGTCTTCACAGGCTTCTTGGGGGTGTTGTCTGCGAGGGCCTTGCCTTTTTTCTCGGCTAGCAGCGCTGCCTTCGCTGCTTCGTCGATGGATGGGGCTGCCTTCGAACTAGCTCGCTTGGGTGCCATCGCGGGTGGTTTGTTCATAGCACGAACGGTGGGCGCCAAGTGTTGGAACTTGCTCTCGTGGGCAAGTAGATCCAACGGGGAAATGGAAGAGTGCAAGCAAAGTTTGATGTGGGATGGCAATTGCTCTGTTAAATCTGGCCTCTCAAGGGCACTGTACGGGGTATTTATAGGTACCCGAGCGTCTAACGTCCCAAGGCAAGGACGTTTATGCCCTCGGGTACCCGGACTATCCCTAGAATATTCCCATAAAGGGAGGTTACAGACCGTCATTATAGAAAAGCTATTACAGATGAGACCCGTAACATGCTGGTCCACGCGGGGCCCGTTACAGTGGGCCGATTTCCACGTGGGCCTATGGACTAGATGAGGACGCGGGACTAGCAGACTTCGTCGGAGTCTAGCCTTCGTCTTGCGATGGAGAAGATGAAGGGCTACTGCGCCGACCATCTCGCCTTCGTTGGTGTAGCGAGGCGACGAAGGCTTCGCGCGAAGGGTAGCGTCTTCGCCTTCGCCCCAACAGGTGATTATTTGGGCAACTGGTGGTTTTCATGGCCCTAAATATGAGTCATTTTGGATGATAAGGTTCAAGATGGGCTACTAAGTATCAATTAAAGTTAAGAGACATCTAGAGTGGATTAAGACTTTATTTTTCTTTGACTATACTATAAATAGAAGTATGAACTAGTATTTTGACCTAGATATCTATACTCTGGTGCACAATAGTTGTCTTTAGCTCTGGATAGCCTAGTTGAGACCCAAAAGTAGTTTAGAATAAACACCATTCACAAAGAAGTGTTTAGAATATTTGAGACATCATATCCTAAGATATAGCCACTACACCAATAGAGATGGTTTGACACCTCTACCTAGATTGCCATTGAGTGCACAATCGTTGGACCCAATGAACAAGGTCATTAGACCAAAGTGGATGAGTCCATCAGTCTATGTAAACAAACAAGAGAGCTCCAAAGTGTATCGGACTGATTCAAAGGGGTCATTGGTACAACTATAGCAAATAAGGTTTTCCTATAAGAATTAAGCATGAGTTTTATGATGGCATGGAAATTAAGCATAAGCTTTCTTTGAGTACACTCCATAATTAAATAGACTTGTGAAGACGAAAAATAAAACACACATTTATATGACAAGATCTATGTTAAATGAATATAATATGAGTGGTGCTTTTTTGGTGGAAGCAATCAAAAAAACATGTCATGCCAATGATGCTATTAATTAAAAGAGCCAAACATGGTTTCTTTTAGAGTCCTTTGATTGCAAATGCTACATTCTAAAGGCACAAGGATTTCTAGTTAGGTGCTCTACATCAAGCAAAGCATAGTCTATAATAAGACACATGGTATAGTTAAAGAGTGGTGTTGAGTTTGATAAAATAAATGGCTCTCAACATAAAGATGACAATTTAGAAGATACGAGAGACACCCAACTATGCAATGCAAGGGAAGAATATATCAACTGATAATGTAAAGCAAAAAAGAAATAATATGTGAATGAAAGATGACAAAGAAAGTGATATCTTCCTCAAAAGTGTAAAACAATAATCAACTAACAAGCTGGGTACTGCTCCGTACTAAATGGCAGGAGTTACATGTTAGCATCGGAAACAATGAACCTCTTTCAGCTGCAGGCTTGCAGCAACAAACGACGTGCTCATGGCTCATAACTGACATCGAATAACTTTTTTTCTTTCTGATGTCAATCGGGCAAAGGAAAGACCCAACCTATGAATGAGGCAAAATACAACTAAGCTCCTGCTGCTATCTTATCATACGAGGCAGCAATCCCAGGTATATTTATACATCCTTTATGTGGATTCTTCTAACTCTTCTCCAAATCGGTCCAGTCTTGACACCTCTGCATCGTAATCACGGATAAGAGTATGGTTAACAGAACCATCATCTTCACTCGCATGGATTTGCTGCCCAGCAAACCTGCAAGGCAAGAAATGAGAACAGATGCTAGAAATGAGAACAGGTGCTATCAGAACAGATCAATCTAGGTGCACAAACGCTAGATAATTTTCTATGTGTAGACAAGCAATATTCACAATTCATCTTTAATCAGATAGGTTTCCCGCAGCATTTCACAGTAAAGCCAATGAATAAATGATATACCAAAATGGTTTGTGCTGGAAACAGACAAGAGGTGCAAGGCTGCAATCTGAAAATTCCATTGCAGCCTCCCGCTAACATCACCACATCACAAAGAAGGCAACATATCCGGTACTCAAAGGGGCACAGTGCTCATGTGCACATTTTAAATCTGGAACGTCCATCCAACATCAAACAGAAGCACCAACTTTATAAAGAACCCTATTTCACCTTCCTCCCTTGGTGGGAAGGGTTCTTAATCAAATTAACTGCTGCCGCTGGATGTGAGATGGATGTCCTAGATTTAAAATGTGCACTTGAGCACCGTACCCCTTTGAACACCAGTTGAGTTGTTGACTCACCATCTACCGTTCATCTTCTCTATGCATTTGGCACCATCTTTTCTATCTTTGAATTTTACCAAAATGACACCCTGTGGATGATTTTCACAAACCTGCATGCAGAAAACAATAAGCATATCGATGTAGCTGCAGCAGTTTAGTGGAAAACAGCAACAGGAACAGTATACAAGTTATGGTTGATTCCTGACAATTTGGCTTAGTTTTCTTTAAAATATGTGCCTCGTCATTATTTCTTGAACTGATGAGAAGTCTGTTTTCAAATGCAGTTGGCCAAATCTGTTTTCCAGACAAGTTCACAAAAAAGCTATATATCTGGGGTTAGGTGTACCTTGACATTATCCACAGGACCAAACTTGATGCATTCCTCTCTAACATCAGTCTCAAGCTCAGAAAGAAGCTCTTCATCAGCCTGAAGGATATTATTGGTTAATCCAATAAGAATGAAAATAAAGTTGCTCTGAAGAATGAACACCTCATGTGAACAATCTGAATGATCTAATGTGCAATCAAGTACAAGAGCTGTCTCAGATCAAAAGAGCACATATTGCAGGAGGCGCCAAGCATATTTCAGCTACTTACTCTTAACTCAGCAGGAGTGAACATGTGCCTTAAAATTACTGTAGTAGGAATCATCAGCTTCTTATCATCATGCCCACCTAGTTTGAGGAAATTATCAAGAAAACAAATGAAATAAGATCCTGTTCTTGAATCAGCTATATTATTCAAAACAACTACCAAAAACAGCAACACAAATTACCCCATCCAAGCATTTTGTCTTCAACCTTTTTTATCTTCCTTTTCTTTTGCTTGTCACTTTTCTTTGAAATGAAAACATCGCCTGAAACACGTGATGGCATCAGTGTCAGGTTTTGTAGCTGATGGCACAGAGTATTTGATTTTAGCATCATGAAACAATACCTTTCTGCTCAAATTTGGCTGGACTTACAGACATAGGAGTCTTACCACCAGAACGGAATGATGTCCCATCCAACAATTGAACCGCTAAAGCTACAGAAGGTTCCTGAATCATTGGAAAAGAAGGCACGTGAAAAGAAATGCATAGAGTCCAAATAGTCTGGGTAAGTTAACAAAGGTGGTACCTTGAAATATGTTACCAAGGCATCACCCTTCTTCCTGCCGGTTTCCTTATCAGTATAAATCTTCACCCGTGGCTTTTTAGTTTCTGGGTCCTGTATTATGAATTATCAGCATTTAAAGGTGTCTAAATGCTTTAAAGTTCACGGAAGAACTATAAATTCCACAGCACAACCGTTTGCTTTTATAACATATTATTAATACAAGAAACAACAATATCTACTCGAAATCAAAATATCACATAGATATTGTAATTTTTTCAGTTTATTTAAGGCATCCACAACAATTAATATTATCCATTTATGGTGACCAATGAAAGCTGTAACAGTATCTAGTATCATAATGCATGCTGCAAGGACAGCTGAAATTCACTAAATGCTTGGTTAGACAGTAAAATACATATTGCTGAGTTGAACAGTTTGCAATAATGGACAGCCTTGACTTGATTAGTTTAAGGTCCCAAGATTCTGATAAGTGAAATTACAAAGTTCCTTTGCAAGTATTCCAATTAGTTACATTCTCAGGTGGCAACTATATATTAGTCCAAATACTGACAAAACTAATTCTTTTCACGAGAAAAATCAAAACAACTTCAAGAATGAATGATACAGCACAACAATTTTGTCTCTGCAACACAGCAGACTAAAAGCATACCTCCTTTATTATTCCACACTTGGAAAATGTCTCTACAATCTGCAAAAGAAAACCATCATCAGAAGTTCGGAACAAGTACTTATGAAATAACCAATTAATTAAGAATTTGCTACATGGTCATTCAACAAAACGATCTCTAAAAGAGAAATGAAATGTATAATTAGTTGTTAGAAGCAATTTACCTCCTCCACTGTAACATCATCAGGTAAACCAGTTATGTAGACATGTGTGTTAACTTTGAGATCAAACCAACTGTCTGGAGGTTTGTTAGCTTCCTACCACAGAAGTTCAATAGGTTACATGGAGACTAGAATTAACATGTGCAAACTTATAAAGAACTCCATGAATGACTTGGAAACTATACCTTTTTCTCAGATGGCTTCTCAGAAGATTTCCGTTCCTTGTCTCCTCTCGTTTCTGTTTTGTTTGATCCTTTGTTTTTGCTTTCAGACAGAGTGTCGATTTCTTCTAATGCAGAAGGACCCAGGATATCAGGTGCCTGAAATACTTCTTCCTCAAGTGCAAAAGTCATCTCTTCAACAGCATAACCTTCCTTGCTACCAGATGCATCATTCTATAAAGATATAAAGGAATAGGTGATCGTAAAAAAGGATGAGAGGAAAAACACTATTAAGAAGACGAGTTTTTTTCCTCAAAAGAATACAGCTGAACATGAAATGCAATGAAAAACTCCCAATGTATATATCATTACTATTGCCAAACATAACCAATAGATCAAAGCAATTCTAAGTACATTAGTAACTAAACCATGACTTAGTATTTGATGGGACAGAATATAGTTGTTTTTTCTTATATTGAAACTTCAATCTTCAGCAAACTACAAGTATCATGGTGAGATCAACTGTCATGTGCGGGCGCACATATAGGCGCCGCCGTGACGCGCGCCGCGCTGCAGAGCGCGCTGAACGCGCACAGGAGGAGGCCACAACCAGTGGCTAGATTTAGAAATAAAGACAAGGCTAGAGAATAAGATTGAGATGAGAGAATTGTGGAGAGTTAGTTGGCAGCAGATAAGTCCAAGAAAATAGGAGTTAGTTGAGAGTTTATAGGAGAAGTTGGTTAGCCATACGGTAATTTATAAGCCACATGGCAGCAGGGAATAAGGCAAGCAAGATTATTATTTCCTAATCTCTCTCTCTCTCTCTAAACAAGCCGACGGCTGAGGGGAAAAACCTCACCGGCGACGACGGACCGTGGCTACGAACTCCGTAGTCAGGGGCCAGCTACCCTAGGTCGGGAGGTCCTTGACAACCTGGTATCGCGATCCAGTCGTTCCTCGACTTCTTCCACCCAGCCGCAATCCCAGCCAAGCCCACCAACCTCGCCGCCTTACGCAGACACCACCTCTACCATGGCCGAGCCAACCACCTCTGATTTGGCCAAGATAATCGAGACCCTAACATCGACGGTCGCCGCCCTACAATCCTCTGTCATCGAGCTCCAGAAGGGAAAGACCTCCTCGTCGGGCGGCCATGGGACCAATGATGGGCAGCACCACAATGATCGACCGCCGCGCTTTCAGAAGATGGATTTCCCCCGTTATGATGGGAAATCTGATCCACTGATTTTTCACCAGTCGGTGCGAATCGTATTTCCATCAGCAGCACATCATGGAGGAGAAGAAGGTGTGGATGGCCTCCTACAACCTTGAGGAGGGCGCACAGATGTGGTACCTTATGGTCCAGGCGGAAGAGGGCACGCCATCCTGGCGCCGCTTCACGGAGCTGCTGCACCTTCGGTACGGGCCACCCCTGCGTTCCGCGCCGTAGGCCAAACTGGCGGAGTGCAGGCGCACTGGTACGGTTGCCGAGTACCAGGACCGGTTCCAGGCCCTGCTTCCTCACGGCGGCCACTCCAGGAGGCGCAGCGGGTACAGCTCTTCATCGGCGGACTCCAACCGCCACTCAGCATCGACGTCAGGATCCAGAATCCTCAGACGTTGGCCGCCGCCATGAGTCTGGCGCGCCAATTCAAGTTGCGCGAGCAATTCGTCGCCCCGGTCGCGCGCGCTCCTGGGCGTCCTCTGCTGCCGGCCCCTGCCGCCCGGCTGGCCCTACCCGCGCCGCCAGGAGCCAAACCGGCCGCGCCGGGGACTATTACCGTCGAAGGCCGCACCATCAAGCGCCTCTCGCAGGCAGAACAAGAAGAGCGCCGCCGCCTTGGCCTCTGCTACAATTGTGACGAGAAATTCACAAGGGGCCACAATCGCGTCTGTAAGCGGCTGTTCTTACTGGAGGGCCTTGAGGAGGAGGAAGATGAGGCTGTCGAGGATGCCGGGACTGAGGAGACCCCGGTATCCTCCCTCCAAGCTCTTGCGGGCGTGGCGCTCACCGACACGATGCAGCTGCAGGTCACGCTGGGGGGCACCTCCCTCGTCGCCATGCTGGATTCAGGCAGCACCCACAACTTCATATCGGAAGACGCGGCTGCACGCACGGGCCTGCCCCTCGAACACCGGCCACGCCTCACGGCCATGGTCGTGAATGGGGAGCGCGTCGCGTGTGTGGGCGTCATCCGCAACGCACCACTAGACATCGGCGGCCACTGCTTCCCTGGTGACCTATACGTCATGCCTTTGGCGGACTACGATGTGGTCATGGGCACCCGGTGGCTGGCAGCGCTGGGACCGATCATGTGGGATTTCAGCAACCACGCGGTCTCCTTCACCTTCCAGGGCAGGGTGTTCTGCTGGCAGGGGCTCGCGGCCTGCCGACCGGCTACTGTCAGCACAACCACCGCCACCAGTACGCTCCTCGACGAGCTCTTGGCGGACTTCGACGACGTTTTCAGCGAGCCTCGTGGCCTACCTCCCCCACGCAGTCGGGACCACAGCATCAACCTGGTGCCGGGGGCGCCGCCGGTGGCAGTACGCCCGTATCGCTACCCCGCCCTGCACAAGGACGAACTGGAGCGTCAGTGCACAACTATGCTGGACCAGGGGCTCATTCGGCGCAGCAGCTCCGCGTTTTCGTCCCCGGTGCTCTTGGTCAAGAAACCGGATGGCTCGTGGCGGTTCTGTGTCGACTACCGCGCGCTGAACGCCATAACCATCAAGGATGTGTTCCCCATCCCAGTCGTCGACGAGCTGTTGGACGAGCTCCATGGCGCCAGCTTCTTCACCAAGCTCGACCTCCAATCCGGATACCACCAAATCCGCATGAGGTCGGCCGACATCGACAAGACAGCATTCCGGACGCATGACGCCTTCTTCGAATTTTTGGTCATGTCGTTCGGACTCTGCAACGCGCCGGCCACCTTCCAAGCTCTCATGAACGACGTGTTGCGCGCTTACCTCCGCCGGTTTGTGCTTGTCTTCTTTGACGATATTCTGATCTACAGCTCATCCTGGGCGGACCACCTGCGCCACCTCCCCGTCGTCCTCTCGGTGCTCCGACAGCACCGTCGATTCGTTAAGCGTTCCAAGTGCGCTTTTGGCGTGGACACCTTCGCCTACCTCGGCCACAACATCTCGGCGTCGGGCGTGGTCATGGATCCGACCAAGGTGCAGGCCATCCGTGATTGGCCGCAACCGCGCTCGGCCAGGGCGGTGTGTGGCTTCCTCGGGCTCGCAGGCTACTACAGGAAATTCGTCCACAACTACGGCATCATCGCAGCCCCCCTCACTGCTCTCCTGAAAAAGGAGGGGTTCCGATGGAACGACGACGCAGCGGCGGCCTTCAGTACTCTCAAGGGGGTCGTGACATCCGCACCCGTACTGTCGCTCCCTGACTTCACCAAGCAGTTCGTCGTAGAGTGCGAGCTTCGACGTACGGCTTCGGCGCGGTGCTCGTCCAGGAGGGCCACCCCATCGCTTTCTTCAGTCGGCCGGTGGCTCCACGTCACCGCTCCCTCGCAGCTTATGAGCGGGAGCTCATCGGCCTAGTCCAGGTCGTTCGCCACTGGCGGCCATACCTTTGGGGGGGCGTTTCACCGTCAAGACGGACCACTATAGTCTCAAGTACTTGCTCGACCAGCGCCTCGCCACGATTCCGCAGCACCATTGGGTCGGCAAGTTGCTGGGGTTCGACTTCTCCGTCGAGTACCGGTCAGGCTCCACGAACACGGTGGCCGACGCACTCTCCCGCCGCGACACTGAGGGCGCCGTGTTGGCCATTTCTGCGTCGCGCTTTGACTTCATCGGCTGCCTACGCCACGCCCAGGCTACCGATCCGGCACTGGTGGCCATCCACGACGAGGTGCGTCGAGGCACCCGCACCGTGCCCTGGTCGGTCGTCGACGACATGGTCGCCTGCGAGAGACGCCTATACATTCCCCTCGCCTCTCCACTACTGCAAGAAATTTTGGAGGCCGTCCACGGCGACGGGCATGAGGGTGTCCACCGTACGCTGCACCGGCTCCGCCGTGATTTCCATTTCCCCAACATGCGACGTTTGGTGCAGGAATTTGTGCGGGCGTGCTCCACTTGTCAGCGGTACAAGTCCGAGCATCTCCATCCAGCAGGGTTGCTCTTGCCTCTACCCGTGCCCTCGGCGGTCTAGGCCGACATCGCGTTGGACTTTGTGGAGGCGCTACCCCGCGTGAACGGGAAGACGGTGATCCTGTCCGTGGTTGACCGCTTCAGCAAGTACTGCCACTTCATTCCACTCGCGCACCCGTACACGGCAGAGACGGTGGCACAGGCATTCTTCACTGACATTGTGCGCCTCCACGGCGTCCCGCAGTCCATCGTCTCCGACCGCGACCCCGTGTTCACCTCGACGTTCTGGCAGGAGCTCATGAGGCTTATGGGTACTAAGCTTCACATGACGTCCGCTTTTCATCCCAGTCGGACGACGAGACGGAAGCCGCCAACCGAGTCTTAGTGATGTACCTACGCTGCTTCACTGGAGATCGCCCCCACCAATGGCTGCGCTGGTTGCCGTGGGCTGAGTACACCTACTGATGGAATAAGTCTCGTGGTTTGTGTGAAGGACAACAGCAGTCTTTTGGTCTTTGCTACAGGACAGCAGTCCTGCAGTCTGTTGGTCCTTGCTACAGGACAGCAGTCCTTTGGTCTTTTGGTCTTTGCTACAGGACAGCAGTCCTGCAGTCTGTTGGTCCTTGCTACAGGACAGCAGTCCTTTGGTCTTTGCTGCAGTATGGACAGCAGCAGTCCTTGCTGCAGTGTGGTGCAGCAGTCCTTGCTGCAGTGTGGTGTGGACAGTCCTTTTGGTCTTTGCTGCAGTGTGGTGCGAGCAGTTAGCATCTGCTTTTGTAAAGCAGTCCTTGCTGCAGTGTGGTGTGGACAGCAGTTAGCATCTGCTTTTGTAAAGGTGTAGGACAGCATCTAGTGTAGCCATAGTGTAGGACAGCACCTCAGGAGCATATGCTCGGCACCTCGGCAGCTCCTTGGGCTATAAGTATGTATCCCAACCCTTAGAAGGGTATGGCATTGTGTAGTGTTTGAAGAAATAAACCGAAAATTGTCCCAACTCATAGTGTCATCCTCTTGATGAGAGTTAGAGTCCCTCTATTTACAATTGGTATCGGAGCCAAACTATCCTGCAGCCTAAACATCTCGTGTTCATCTCCTTCCCGCGCCTCTCCCCACACTCAGTCGGCAGCAAGAGCTCCAACTGTTCCTTCCTCCCCTGCTCAGACGAGCAGCCTTTCGTCTGAGACAGCCTCTTCCACACGCAGCGACCCCTCACTAGCCCACCATGTCCCTACGCTCGGCCACTTCGAGTGCGCGGCGCCAGCAGGAGGCCGAGGTCGCCGCGGCACAAGAACGCGAGCGAGCAGCAGCGGCGGCTGCAGCGACAGCGGCGAGGGCAGCACGGTTGGCGGCGGCGGAACTGGCAGCGGCGAGAGCGGAAGTAGAAGCAGCGGAGGCGGCGGATGCTGCACGTGCGGCGGCAGCAGAGCTCGAGGTTCTGCGCGGCAGTAGAGCTGGCAGCTCTGCTTCTGTCGACGACAACACCGACGAAGAGCTCAGGCTGGCGAGGGAAGCAGCGCGAGAGCAGGCGGCACAGTGGGCAGCCGCGCATCCCCATGGGGGCGCGCGCGGCGGCAGCCCAGATAGGCGCCGACGCGCTGACGGCGCTCTGGGCGAGGGCGCACGCGGCGGTAGCCCAGACGGGCGTCGACGCGCCGGCGGTGCTCCCGGCGGCGGCGACCGGGTCGACGGAGATCGCGGCCTCTACAGGCGGCGCGACTCTCCCTCCCCGGATCGGTACCATGGTCGCCGCATGGCCCAGGCCATTGTCAGGGACATCGGTCCCGGCGGTGGGTGGCCTACCCTCACCAAGACCAACTACGTCGAGTGGGCCGCAGTGATGAGGGTACGGCTCCAGGTTCGCCAAATGTGGGAAGCAGTTCGGTACGGCGACGTCGACTACCACGAGGATCGGCGGGCGCTGGATGCCCTCATTGCTGCAGTCCCGTCCGAGATGCAGTTTTCGCTTTCCCAGAAGCAGACTGCCAAGGAGGCCTGGGACGCCATCGCTGCGACCCGCATCGGCAGCGACCGTGCCCGCAAGACCACACTGCAGGCACTTCGCAAGGAGTGGGAGAACCTGGCCTTCAAGCCAGGTGAGGATGTTGATGACTTTGCTCTCCGCCTCAACACTCTGTTGCAGAAGATGGTGCAGTTCGGCGACGACACCTACGATGAGGAGAGAGCTGTTGAGAAGCTCTTCCGTTGCATCCCCGAGAAGTACAAGCAGATTGCTCGCTCGATCGAGTCTCTGCTAGACCTCTCCACGATGACAATCGAAGAGGCGATAGGTCGTCTCAAGGTGGTCGATGGCGACGAACCACAGGCTCCCTCTGGGCCTATCACTATCGGCGGGAAGCTACATCTCACTCGGGAGCAGTGGGAGGCCTGCCAGGGTGACAAGAAGAAGGGGGAGTCCTCCTCGACACGAGGCCGCAGACGCGGCAAACCGCGCAAGGCGCGTGGAGGCGCCCAGGCCGGGGCGCGAGGACATGCTGAGGGTGGTGCACGTGGAGGTGCCCAAGGCGGCGCTGTCGGCAACAAGAAGCCGGCACGAGACGACGGCTGCCACAACTGCGGCAAACTTGGCCACTGGGCCAGGGATTGTCGGCAGCCACGACGTGGCCAGGCCAACGTCGCACAGGCGGAGGCGGAGGAGGAGGCCCTGCTCCTGGCACATGCAAGCATCGAGCCATCTCCAGCGGCACCGGCCGCAGCGGCACTCCTCCACCTTGATGAGTCGAAAGCACGCGCTTTCCTCGGCGACAGCTCCAACAAGGACATGATCGACGGATGGTGCCTCGACACCGGCGCCACTCATCACATGACCGGCCGACGGGAGTTCTTCACCGAGCTTGACTCTAGCGTTCGAGGCTCCGTCAAGTTTGGGGACGCCTCCGGCGTAGAGATCAAGGGCGCCGGCTCAGTCGTCTTCACCGCCGCGTCTGGTGAGCACAGGCTGCTCACCGGAGTCTACTACATCCCCGCGTTGAGGAACTCTATCATCAGCTTGGGACAGCTGGATGAGAACGGTTCGCGCGTGGTGGTCGAGCACGGAGTCATGAGGATCTGGGATCCCTCTCGTCGCCTTCTTGCCAAGGTACGCAGGAGTCAAAATCGGCTATACATCCTCAATGTGAAGGTGGCACAACCTTGCTGCCTTGCTGCTCGTCGAGACGACGGGGCATGGCAGTGGCACGAGCGCTTCGGGCACCTTAACTTCGAGGCCCTGAAGCGGCTCAGTGCCAAGGAGATGGTACGAGGCCTGCCGTGCCTTGACCATGTGGAGCAATTCTGCGATGTCTGCGTGTTGACAAAGCAGAGACGGCTCCCCTTTCCCCAGCAGTCGAGTTTCCGAGCCAAGGAGAGGCTCGAGCTCGTGCATGGGGACTTGTGTGACCCGGTGACACCAGCCACACCAGGAGGACGACGCTACTTCTTGCTGCTCGTCGACGATCTCTCCCGCTACATGTGGGTGATGATCCTTGGCAGCAAGGGAGAGGCTGCAAACGCCATCAGGCGTGTGCAGGTCGCTGCGGAGGCGGAGTGCGACCGCAAGCTGCGCGTGCTGCGCACCGACAACGGCGGCGAATTCACGGCGGCTGAGTTCGCGTCATACTGCGCGGATGAGGGCGTTCAGCGCCACTACTCCGCGCCGTACAGCCCGCAGCAGAACGGCGTCGTCGAGCGGCGCAACCAGACGGTTGTGGGGATGGCTCGGGCTCTCCTCAAGCAGAGAGGAATGCCAGCTGTCTTCTGGGGAGAGGCGGTGGTGACAGCGGTTTACATCCTCAACCGCTCGCCCACCAAGGCTCTCAACGGGATGACACCGTACGAGGCTTGGCATGGGCGCAAGCCGGCGGTCTCTCACCTACGGGTCTTCGGCTGCCTCGCGTTCACCAAGGAGCTTGGCCACATCGGCAAGCTCGACGACAGGAGCACCCCGGGGGTGTTCATTGGCTACGCGGAGGGCTCGAAGGCCTACCGCATCCTTGACCCAGGAACACAGCGTGTGCGCACGGCGCGCGACGTCGTGTTCGACGAAGGGCGAGGATGGGCGTGGGACAAGGCGGTGGACGACGGCACGACTCCGACGTACGACGACTTCACCGTCGAGTACGTCCACTTTGACGGAGCTGGGGGAGTAGGCAACTCTTCTCCGAGCAGGTCCACCCCAGCCCCCAAGTCTCCACCGACTCCAGCACCACGCTCTCCAGCTCCGGCTACAACGAGCTCTTCACCACCACGCACTCCAGCCACGACTCCGGCTACACCGAGCTCTTCGCCACCACGTACTCCAGCACCGACGGTACCCTCTCCGGGAACGTCCTCTCCGACACCAGCTTGTGTCGAGCACGACCCAGTGGAGCTCGTGACCCCGCTCTCCCGCGACGAGGAGCGCGTCGATGCGTGCTACGACGGCGAGCCGTTGCGGTATCGAAGGGTGGAGGGCCTTCTCATCGACCCGTCGGTGCCGGGTCGCGCGTCTCGCATTCTAGCAGGAGAGTTGCATCTTGCATGCGACGATGGTGAGCCTCGGTCTTTCGCGGAGGCCGAGAAACATGCGGCTTGGCGTGCCGCGATGCAGTCGGAGATGGACGCGGTTGAGACGAACCGCACTTGGGAGCTCGCTGATCTCCCTCATGGTCATCGCGCGATCACCCTTAAGTGGGTGTTCAAACTAAAGAGGGATGAAGCCGGCGCCATCGTCAAGCATAAGGCTCGCTTGGTGGCACGCGGCTTCTTGCAGCAGGAAGGGATCGACTTCGACGATGCCTTCGCCCCTGTAGCACGGATGGAATCCGTGCGACTCCTCCTCGCGCTGGCAGCCCTGGAGGGCTGGCACGTTCATCACATGGATGTCAAGTCGGCGTTTCTTAACGGCGACTTAAAGGAGGAGGTCTACGTACACCAGCCGCCAGGTTTTGCGATCCCTGGTAAGGAAGGCAAGGTGTTGCGCCTGCGTAAGGCTCTCTACGGCTTGCGACAGGCACCAAGGGCGTGGAATGCCAAGCTGGATTCCACGCTCAAGAGGATGGGCTTCATGCCAAGCCCGCACGAGGCGGCCATCTATCGGCGGGGCAATGGAGAAAATGCCCTGCTGGTGGGTGTTTACGTCGACGACTTGGTGATCACCGGCGCCAAGGATGCAGAGGTGGCAGCATTCAAGGAAGAGATGAAGGCCACCTTCCAAATGAGTGACCTGGGGCATCTCTCCTTCTACCTGGGGATTGAGGTGCACCAGGGAGACTCCGGGATCACACTTCGCCAGACCGCCTACGCCAAGCGCATTGTTGAGCTGGCTGGGCTCACCGACTGCAACCCAGCTCTCACTCCGATGGAGGAGAGGCTGAAGCTGAGTCGCGACAGCACGACGGAGGAGGTGGATGCTACTCAGTACCGGCGTCTTGTGGGGAGCCTTCGCTACCTCGTCCACACACGGCCTGACTTGGCATACTCTGTCGGCTACGTTAGTCGGTTCTTGCAGCGACCGACGACGGAGCATGAGCAGGCTGTGAAGAGGATCATCCGCTATGTTGCGGGGACTCTCGACCACGGTCTCTACTACCCGAGGTGCCCTGGGGCGGCACACCTTGTCGGGTACAGCGACAGCGACCACGCCGGCGACATCGACACTAGCAAGAGCACAAGCGGGATCCTCTTCTTCCTCGGCAAGTGCCTCATTAGCTGGCAGTCGGTCAAGCAGCAGGTGGTGGCCATGTCCAGCTGCGAGGCCGAGTACATAGCGGCGTCCACTGCTTCGACTCAGGCGCTCTGGCTGGCTCGACTGCTCGGTGATCTCCTCGGGAGAGACACTGGAGCGGTGGAACTCAGGGTGGACAGCCAGTCCGCTCTGGCATTGGCCAAGAACCCCGTGTTCCATGAACGGAGCAAGCACATCCGGCTGAGATACCACTTCATCCGAGACTGCTTGGCAGAAGGGAGCATCAAGGCGCGCTACATCAGCACCAATGATCAACTTGCAGACCTGCTCACTAAGCCCCTTGGGAAGATCAAGTTTGTTGAGCTTTGCTCCAGGTCCGGGATGGCTCAACTTTCTCACAAGACGACGCACAAGACTTAGGGGGAGAATGATGGAATAAGTCTCGTGGTTTGTGTGAAGGACAACAGCAGTCTTTTGGTCTTTGCTACAGGACAGCAGTCCTGCAGTCTGTTGGTCCTTGCTACAGGACAGCAGTCCTTTGGTCTTTTGGTCTTTGCTACAGGACAGCAGTCCTGCAGTCTGTTGGTCCTTGCTACAGGACAGCAGTCCTTTGGTCTTTGCTGCAGTATGGACAGCAGCAGTCCTTGCTGCAGTGTGGTGCAGCAGTCCTTGCTGCAGTGTGGTGTGGACAGTCCTTTTGGTCTTTGCTGCAGTGTGGTGCGAGCAGTTAGCATCTGCTTTTGTAAAGCAGTCCTTGCTGCAGTGTGGTGTGGACAGCAGTTAGCATCTGCTTTTGTAAAGGTGTAGGACAGCATCTAGTGTAGCCATAGTGTAGGACAGCACCTCAGGAGCATATGCTCGGCACCTCGGCAGCTCCTTGGGCTATAAGTATGTATCCCAACCCTTAGAAGGGTATGGCATTGTGTAGTGTTTGAAGAAATAAACCGAAAATTGTCCCAACTCATAGTGTCATCCTCTTGATGAGAGTTAGAGTCCCTCTATTTACACCTACAACACCGTGTACCAGACTTCGCTGCGGGACACACCGTTTTGGGTGGTGTATGGCCGAGAGCCACCTTCCATCCTGCGCTGCTTCACTGGAGATCGCCCCCACCAATGGCTGCACTGGTTGCCGTGGGCTGAGTACACCTACAACACCGTGTACCAGACTTCGCTGCGGGACACACCGTTTCGGGTGGTGTATGGCCGAGAGCCACCTTCCATCCGCTCTTATGAGCCGGGGGAGACGAGGATGGCAGCCGTCGCCCGGGACATGGAGGCTCGGGAGGCCTTCTTGGAGGAGGTCCGGTACCGCTTAGAGCAGGCCCAGGCAACCCAGAAGCTTTACTACGATCGGCACCACCGTCAAGTCTCCTACCAGCCGGGGGATTGGGCCCTCCTTCGTCTTCGGCAGCGGGCAGCTTCTTCAATGCCCAGGACCACCACGGGCAAGCTCAAGCCTCGCTTTGTGGGGCCCTACCTCGTCGTCGAGCTCATCAACGACGTCGCCGTTCGCCTGGCCTTGCCACCAGGGGCGCGCCTACATGATGTGTTCCATGTGGGTGTCCTCAAGAAGTTTGTAGGCGTTCCACCGGCGTCCCCGCCTGCCTTACCAATCATCCACAACGGCGTCGTAGTCCCTGAGCCGTTGTAGGTTACTCAGGCACGCTTGGCGTGAGGCGTGCGTCAAGTTCTCGTCCACTGGAGGGGCGAACCGGCCGAGTCTGCTTCCTGGGAAGACCTCGACGAATTCCGCAGCAAGTACCCAGACTTTCAGCTCGAGGACGAGCTGGGTCTCGAGGGGGGAGAGATATCATGTGCGGGCGCACATATAGGCGCCGCCGTGACGCGCGCCGCGCTGCAGAGCGCGCTGAACGCGCACAGGAGGAGGCCACAACCAATGGCTAGATTTAGAAATAAAGATAAGGCTAGAGAATAAGATTGAGATGAGAGAATTGTGGAGAGTTAGTTGGCAGCAGATAAGTCCAAGAAAATAGGAGTTAGTTGAGAGTTTATAGGAGAAGTTGGTTAGCCATAGGGCTATTTATAAGCCACATGGCAGCAGGGAATAAGGCAAGCAAGATTATTATTTCCTAATCTCTCTCTCTCTCTCTATCTCTCTCTCTCTCTAAACAAGCCGACGACTGAGGGGAAAAACCTCACCGGCGACGACGGACCGTGGCTACGAACTCCGTAGTCAGGGGCCAGCTACCCTAGGTCAGGAGGTCCTTGACATCAACCTCCAGAACTTGTCCCCCCAACCTGGAGTTTCTTCCTTTGAGGATTGGTGGCGGCAAAGCAATGAGACTACCTCTGGAATCACAAGATAAGACCTGAACTATTGTGTCATCTATCATCTTGGGAGCTTGGTCACTATGGAGACATAGGAATAGGTGTGACTTTGATGCCATTAATCCTAGTATCTCTGGTCTGTTAACCCTGACCTTGGAGGAGCTACAGTTGTGGAGTTTGACTGGGGCAAAGGAGAGGTATTTCTCCTTTCTTTGTTTGTGTTGTGTGTTGAGTTTTGTTTTTTTTTTGTTGTACAGGTCACTTAGTACATGTGGTTTTATCTTAATATAACTGATACGCAGCTCTCCTGCGTATTCGAGGGAAAAAAAGAGACACAAGAAACCAATGAGCTGATAAGCTCTAGAATAAAGAAAGATTGATTTGTATGAATAGATAACTTTAGTCATCAAGGTTATGAGACAGACTGTTTTAGAAACGTGACTCAGTAAAGAACAGGGCTCAGGTCAATTAAAGCTCTTGCAGATCTTACATGAGTGAGAATACTGGCATGTTTGGCATGGCTCTGCTCCACTTCAGAGCAGCTCTGCTCCAAAACTCTGGGTGGAGCAGCTCTGCTCCAGAGTTTAGATTGTTTTCTCATAACCAGTGGCATCTACAAACTCCATATCTAGGTTGGTTTTTTAGAAATTTCGGAACAGAAAAAGAGGTACTCCAAAAAATTGTACTACAGCTCTGAAAACTCCATAGAGTTTGCAACTCTGGAGTTATGGTATTTGGCTGGCTCTGACCAGCTCTTCCTTAGAGTTTTGCTCTGGAGCCATGCCCAACACGCCCTAAAGGTTCTCCAAGCATTAATTCCCAAACCAGTACAATCCTTCAAACGCTAAGTAATTTAATAAGAATTTCTGAGTTTACTAAGTGGTGGGTGATACTTTCCATTAGTCCATTGTATCAGTCACAGATAAATTGAAGAAATGATATGTACCACATCCAAAGCAATTTTTTATCAGATGATCCCTACCGATAATTCATAAAGAAAGTACTAGAGACCTAAGCTTGGTGGAAAGTCAGTCAATTAATGGATGGAACTAGGCAGTGTATTTAGCTAGCCATGGCAAGGACAGATAAGCAGTACTCACTTGAGGAACCCATGCCCTCAAAGTACGGTCCCATTTGTAAATGGTGCCATCATCATCAGTAAATTCTTCCTCTCCGTCCGGTGGGGTTGCTGGCCGCTCATCATCTTGCTGATCCACATCACTGCCTTTCAAGGCCTTGACCTCTGCCTCAGCTTCCGTAACCTCCTTCTGAAATTTCTCAAAATCACCATCAACATCTGGAGCATCTGCACGGAAGTTCAATGAATGAGAAGAAAACCTTACAGATTTTCCATTACAGGTACAGTACAAGGCAACGACATTTAACCTTGTTCAAATCGATCCTTCGCTGTGACTGCCGAGTGTAAGTCAGGGATGGACGAGAGTGCCATCCAAGCCTTCCTCCCTTCTGCCCAGAGCATTGTGCTCTCATTGAGATAACCGTTTGCAAAATGCTCTGCACCATTTGTTTCATTTAGAATAGAATTTGCGGAAGTATTCAACTTCAAAAGCGTGGAAAGGAAGCCTTCTCGGTGAGATAACCAAGATGACAATTAAACTTCAGAGAAAACCAACTTGATTTTCAGCACAGACTGAACCCTAAGGCCAATCTCACAGAGAAAACTCAGAACTTGAAACGCATTAAATTTCTATGAGAGCGAAGGAAACAGTCACCTCGAAGCTCAGCAAGCGCGTAGGGTCCGACGCTCTCCTGGTTCGGGCCGAGCACGTACCAGCCCACTTCAGTGGCGGCGGCGGCCGCACCGCTGGTCTCCATGGGCACCCAAGCCGAAAGAGAAGGGGGGAGGAAGCAGGTGGGTACTGGGCGAAGAAAGGGGATGCTAGTTCATGGAAGTGGGGGCCGGTGGCGGGGGAGGAATGCGGAGGCGGGTGGTCGGAGAGGGGCGCGCTGCGGCAGGACTCAGGAGGAGAGGGGTCGACGGGCGGGAGGACGGCGAGTCTCGGCGAAGGGTCCACACATGGCAATGGGTACCGCTACCCGAAACCCGGTGGAATTTTGCTCTATTAGGATATGGGTTTGGGTCAATTTCTTTACTCATAGGTTTGTTAATGGATTCAAATGGAAATTCAACATGTACGTGCGCATGGGTTTGTTCTTCCACTACCCATACCCGCAAACCATGGGTTTTTAAAAACCCGCCTTAAAATCATAATTCCTTATAAATATGTCTAATAATATTATTAATTGAATATGTTATAATTGAAATAAACTTTATGTAACAAATTTTAAGCTAAAATTAGTTATCATTTGTTCCTTTTATCCTAGCTTATTAATGTATTGATTGTTATTTACATAATGAATTATTTTTTATGTTGGTGTTAGTGGGTATAGAAAATCCGTTGGGTACCCGAAACCTGCATGGGTATGGGTTTGGGCAGAATTTTATACCCGTCATGGGTATAGGTTTTTTAGCGGACGTATTTTTTATTCGCGGGTATGGATTTGGGCAAGTAATACCCGGCGGGTTTTTACCCGTTGCCATCTCTAGTCCAGAACCTATCTAGACGGCTAAGATGGCCCCCTACACTCGCAATCCAATGGCTAGGATTCATTCTGTTACAAACATACCAGCCTGCTGCAGCCCTGCAGGCCAGCACTATCCATTTTCGTGTCTGAAAGGAGCAGTTAGGATACCTTCTTTTTGGGAAGCAAGAGCGAGCGAGAGCAAAATTTTGGGTGTTACAGCGACTAGCGACCGTAGCCGCGACATCAGGGTTGGCCTGACATCAACATAGCTATCGTTTGGTTCACATATTGATAACGTAATGGGTAACCGATAACGTTAAATCATGTTTGTTTAAGTTCAATCGTAATCGATATTATACTATAAATGGATACCGCCTTATTCAAATTTGTTACCGCCGATATTCGAGTGTGAATCGTTACCATTACCATTTATGTTACATTTCGTGAACCAAACGGCAGAACACGGAACTGGACTAGTGTGGGGAATTGGGCCAGATCGGGCTGGTCCGGTCCGATCCTATCGTGCTTCGTGTCAAACAGATTTGGACCAGGAAAGCCTAAAAAATTTTTGGGCCGTGTTGTGCCAGTCTGAAGTGTAAAAACAGTGGCTCAGTCCGACTCTAAATCACGTTGTGTCTTCGTTGAGCCGTGTCGTCCCATATAATTGACCACATAAAATCAAAATATTACGACCAAATAAAGTTCATAGCTTACTAAATTAAATTTATTAAACAATCCTAGCATCATTTGACCACATAAACTCTAAATATCACAATAATATAAAGCCGATAACATACTAAATTAAAGAAATTAAATATCTTGGGTTTCATTGGACCGTACTAGCCCGGCTTATATTATTTTGTGTTGGACTGTGATTTGGACTCCTATTTTCGGTTCGTGCTCGTGCTAGCCCAAAAAACTCGGCCCATATTTTCGGTACTAAGCTGGACCGTGTTGGGAGAAGAACACATCCGCGCGCCATGTCCTTTGCCCTCGCTCGCTCTTGCTTGCTAGAGGCTGGTTAGCTCGAATAGAGAAGCTCAAAGCTAAAGTATTTATTCATTAATATTACTAGAACATGAGGCGCCCTTACGGGCGTCCTATCGGGACAACATATTTCAGCTAATAAAGACATTATATTCATGTGTTTCAGATAAAGAGTAGAAAACATAGTTTACCTAGTAGATTGTCATTCTATCTAGCTGTGTGATGCTGGTGCCTGGCCAAGCACTGTTGTCAGCTAATTAGATGAAGGGAAGCAAGACATAATGAGAACAAAATGAGAACATAATATAGTTGTTGCAGGGCCTGACATAATGAGAACAATATGTAGAATACACACGAAAAAGAAGGGAGTAGATCTCTCGAGAGAAAATATTGCATCATGATTTGAATTTTAAGCATGCAAAAAACATTTATTTAATAATATGAGGCAAACAAAACATGTAAAAATGTGAGAATCGAGCTCCTGGGCTGAACTGAAGCAAAGAAAATGAAGAGCAAAGGTGGGTAGAGAGAAGACAGGTTTGCAACAATGTTGCCTAATCATGATCACCATTGGCCCATAGAATAAACTCGATACTATCCTGCACCTGTCTTGGTCCAGTCCTTCAAGTTCTTGTTGCACCATGCAACCATCACATGTTACTGTAATTTAGTAGTAAAATGCACATCCATATAGCAATAATATAGTTTCATACTTATAGACCAAAGCAGCACTATTTTCTAGTATGATTTTAGCCAACCAAAATAGCACGCCTTCCACTGCAGATGGCCTTAGTCCATCCTAATTTCACAAGCATTTCAATTTAGAGGGAAAACATTATTACACATCAAAATGCAGAGTAGTTTCACATATTGTTAAATACCTAGAACAAATCTTGGAATGTTTTTGCATATAATAGGCTCCCCGAACACAGTGCCTAAAAATAACAAGCAAAAAAAGAAGTTTCAACAATCAAACTATAAGTACATGATAGTGGAACGACGTACAACCAATACTGATGACGTGAAGGTAGACTTTTATTTAAACATGCATGTAAATTGTAATGGTAAGTAGGACACACTATTCTTACTTCTAAGGCACCGTAAATATTTTTGCCTAAATATGATTTTGTTCCAGTAGTGTTCTTTGCCAAAAATGGGGATGTTGGGGCAAGCAAAACCCTTGGCTGTACAGAGTGTGGTGAGAGGTATCAGTGATATGATTCAAAGGCATTTTTTCTGTCGTTGGCATACATTAAGTTGCTAGTTACCGCCATATGGAATTCAGTGACAGACATAGTCATCCTGACCACTTCCTTTACCTCCCTACCGACCAGAAAATAACGGAAGAATAGATAATTTCATATATGGTGATGATTTGCTCATAAACCTCTTATGTGTAAAAAAGGGCAGAATGATGCTAGATTTTCCATCTGTCAAAAGAACTCACCTTATCAAGAGACCAATTCACATGTCTATCTCTGCAGATAAGATTTATTTGTATGTTGATTACCCCATTGAACTAAGGCCTATAGTCCTTTTTATGTCTTCTAATTTACATTCCTGTGATGCTGTGGTGATGTAGAACAAGCTACCTCTTATGAAAGAATTGAGTACACCTGATGGCAGGATCGAACCAGCTGACCCTACTGCCACCACTGAGTAATTGTTCTCCTGTTAATACCATTTTTCTATTGTTGCTTGTTTTTTGTCCATGTACTCTCTAATAGTTTAATTGAATGTAAATTTATAATCATAACATATAAAGCGATCAGCAATGTGCATTTAATCCTTTTGTTACTATTTATCGCTATGTTCATTACCAGACACATTATTTTCGTAACCCTTTTTACTCGAAGCACAGTCAAAGTAGCGACGCAAATCATAGTACTCCAGTCTTGTATATAAGCAAATGTGCAAGAAGCGGACATGCACATTACAAATAAGTTTTTGTGGTCCATTTGGCCAGGGTATTTAACAGGCTCCTTCGAAACTAAACATAAAAATTACCAAATTCCAGGATCACTTACTAAACAACACTTTCTATGATAGAAGAAAGCACTTTAGACATGCAATCAGCATACAAAATGAATTGCGTCAGTCACGGGAAGGAACTAACACCCTACAGTTGCAGCACACAGACACAAACAGAATGAACCAAGGAAACTTTTTTATTTCTTCTTTTTGCATAGAATTCATGCAACCATCCTTTTTTGGAAAGACACAATTATAAATTACCTGTGTCCACAAGGCGTGGTATCAGCTCAAAGCAGATGTGCAGGCAAATATGCAAAAATGCACCTCCCATATCAATCACAGTAGCATCTAAGTATAGGATCATAGATATAAGAAAAGAGAAGAAGCACCCTTACTGAGCAAGAGCCGATCCATGCATGCCATGATTTGCATGAGTTAGTTTCTAATATACAATCAATAGATTAAACTGGGATCAAGAACAAATTAAACACACCATTTAATAACAGAGACATGATTTCCTCAATGATACTCTGTGACGCCTGCCTGTGTCCTTCCTTGCGTTAGAGGCACTGCTGTGTAGACCAATACCATGTTGTTGTTTTTGCACCACACCATTGGAGGAAGGTGGCTCCTTGGTGGCCTGCTTTTTTCAAAAATAAAATAATTCACACTCAGGCCACAACAAAGATTAGTGTGCAATGTATTCTTACATGGCATGTGTCTCTGAACCTGAACTGAAAGAAAAAAGATGTCATTCTATACTGACTGAAAAGGTTTCTCATTTGATTGTTCTTCTTTCGTCTCTTCTTATCTTGACCTGAAGTTTATATGTTGCCTCAATCTACTATCAAATTTAAACATAGGGAACAAATGACTAATATAAGCAACTGAACAAGAGATGGAGGTGCTCGAGGGCTCTACAAGTCTGAAATATTTGCAACGTCATCTTCTCAATCGACGTTGAGGCCATGATCTCGCAGATGGGCATGATGTGGTGTCCCCCATCTGTTTGCACCATTGCTAAGTACACATGTTGACAAATATTAAAGCGTGATAAAAAAAACTTCAGTAATTATGAAATTTGAAATTATACTATTTCCGGTACATAGGAATTAGAGTCTAGTTTTGAGTGCAAATCTAAGGGAGAGAAGAGGACCTATAAGTCACCTTCGCAGCGTGGAAGAGAGGAGCCCTGTTGCAGGAGACGCGTCAGAATGAGCACCGATCCATGACTTGAAAGTTGAAACCAGGCGCGGGCGGTGGCCTAAAATCAGCCCAGCATGCCACAACAGCTAAAAAACGCACCTGTCAACCGTATCGCCGTATTTGGTGTTGGATCCGGCGCCGTCATCGTTGGAGCAGGTGGAGGCCCGCCTCTTACGACGGGACTCACAGACGGGGGTGGCCTCAACGACCATCGCATCGAGGAGGACGGACTCGTCGTCCCACCCGGAGACGACAGTCATGTGCCTTTGCTTCCTCTCTAGGGACAACGCGATGGGGGCGACAGCCGACAGCGGACGGGAGAGCCAAGCCTTTTATGGACCCAGGCGAATCGGCGGCGAAGCGCTTCTAGCGACGACGCCGAGATGGAGGCGGTGGATGCGAAAGGATGGAGGCGGTGGATGCGAAGGGAGAGAAGTAGGTAGCACAGGAGAGGGGCAAGGAAAAGCGGAACTCGCGCTCATACAAAGCTGTATTACATAAAAAAGTCAGATCCGAAGGAACCTGTGAGCCACAACGTGTCAGACGCGCATCGGCCCAAGCTCCGTGGAGTGCGGAGAGGCGTCCAAACCAGGTCCGGTTTTAATAACTCTGATAGCCAATCTGAAATACAATATAGTATTTATGCATATTTTGTCCAACAATAGTTCCCAACGACAAATACAATAGAAAAAAATAATTTCCCAACACGTAAATGTACCTACTACCAAACTGAGAAACAAATGTACCGAAATTGAACTAAATCTATGGATCAATCTACAAATGTGGCCTACATCAGTCGATGATTTGAGTTTATGCGCCCTGTCTTCCCACAGGCACAACCGAAGATCAGGAGTCTCGGACAAGGATACACCAGCAAAGAGTGCCTCCAGCTGCTCCAATTCTCTAGCATCCACGGTGGAGAGGCGAGGACAAATGCAAGGCCGAGGACCGAGGTTTCCTTGCGTCGGACCGTGCGAGTAAAGCGCTAGCATGGCGCCCACAAGAGGCTCCATAAACAACCAACAATCGTGCCAAAAGGTTGTAGAGCGTCCATCGTCCAACTCCGTTGTAGTAAGTAAGCGATAGTTAGGCAGAAGACGTCGAGGGCAGCCCAATGAGTACCAGATGTCATTGTGTCTGAAGCAGACATGGGGCCTCCAAATTCCACTTGTAACCAGTGAGCCCAAGCTGAGTCACAGTGTGCACGATGGAGGAGCTTCAGTAGCAGACAGCCAGACGGGCATTCTACAAGCAGAGATCACAAACACAAAGTCCGTTATCTTTTTTAGAAGACATGCCTCTTCCCAATTCACAAGACACTTTCGCACCCGAGACTGTTTCTTCTCCAGCCCACAGGAAAGCCCAACGTCTAGAGTTGATGGCCTCAATCACGCCTGAAGGAAGGGAGAAAGCCCCATTGCATAAACAGGCAGGCTGTCCAAGACTACGTTAACAAGAGTAAGTCTGCCATGGTGATTAAGAAGACACGCCCACCATCCAGACAGATATCGGTCAGTGCTGGCAATGATGGGAGTGAAGGTAGATCAAGGTAGGTCTGCGGGAATGCACCTTTTGTACACCCTAGAATGTTGACAAACCAAGTGACATTAGGAGTAGGCACATGCATTGGAACCAACGTACTTTTGTTGTAGTTTATATCCAGACCTGTTGCTCGAGTGAATTTTTGAAGAATCGACTTAAGATGCAGCATAGCCAACTCGTCAACCCTTGCCACAATCAGCGTGTCGTCTGCATATCGGAGAACTGTGCATGATTGTTTGGCTACAAGCCTACAAGAGGGTGTCGAATGGTGCTATCTCTGGCCAACAGCTGCTATAAGACACCTGCAACTAGTATGAACAGGTAGGGTGACTGCGGGTTACCTTGACGAACGCCTTCCTTGCAAGAATCCATTTGCCCGGAACACCATTCAAAGGGACAGCCGACTTAGCAGTGACTTGCGGTTGCTTAATCCAATCACACCAAAGAGGAGGGAAGTCGCGTGCCTGAAGAACAGTGAGGATACCATCCTAGCTTACACTGTCAAAAGATTTGGCAAAGTCAAGTTTCAGGACAACGGTTGGAGCTCGCCTTTTGTGACAGCATTGGACAAGCTCAGTTGCATAGACAAAAAAATTAGAAATTGAGTGCCCTTTCAAGAACCTAGATTGGTCCAAATCGACAAGTGATGCGACTTTCCACAGGAGGCGAGATGTCATAATTTTACCCGCAGTCTTTACCGGGCAGCCTTGGAGTGAAATCGGGCGAAAGGATCCAGACGCAACTGCACCAGCAATTTTTGGGATCAGCACCATGTATACCCGATTAATTCTCTCCATATCAGCATCTCCATGGTGAAATGAACCTAAGGATTGCATGACAGTGGACTTCACTATATGCTAGGAAGCTCTGTAAAAACTAGGACCAAAACCATCGGACCGGGGCACTATTATAGTTCATTGCCTTGATCGTTGCCCAGGCCTCTGCTTCAGTAAACAGTTCAATCAGAGGCACGAGATTAACCTTTGGGAGGCCACGGTACAAAGTTGTCATGTCAAAGTCCCACACAGTACCCACCGCTGCACTGAGGAAGGCAGTGAAATGATTGTCCAATACCATTGCTTTACTTGCACTACAAGAGCTAAAGTCATTTTGGACGGCCACCAACCAGTCGCCGAAAATTAATTGTTATTTTCGGCGGTCTTTTGACAGCCGCAAAAAATAAACAGATGTCGAAAATAGTATTTACTATTTTCGGCGGCCAGGGAGGTCGCCGAAAATTAACAATTTTAGAGCAAAAAAATTGAAAAAAATACAAAAAATAACAGAAAATTCATACAATATCCACAATACACAAATAGTCCACAACATAAAATTGGAGTCCATACAAACATAAAGTCCACAAATAGTCCATATAAACATAAAGTCCACAAATAGCCCATTACAACGCACAATGCGGCACAAAGCTAACTCCATCACATATCGGGGTCGTTGGAGTTGTGCCCACTACCTTCAAAAGCGAAGAACTCGTTGACAAAGTCGTGTAACGGGTTTGGATTCTAAAGAAAAAGAAGACATTAATAACAGCATTGGTTAAATGTATGACCACTATTCAGACAAATTATTTCTCAAACTAACCTCTCCTGGAGTAGCTCTCTCCTCTGCATAAGTTCCTCCTGATGCTGGTATGACCGGTGGTGGCATGTTGTGGCCCATGACCCCGGATCCCTACAAAATCAAGTTTAGTAAAGATTTGAAATTAAGTTCATACAAACGACAAATCTTAACTAAATTGAAGCACTGAGGTGGAGGTGGCGGAGCATGTAATCCCCATTGAGGCATCGACGGCTGAAACTGAGGGAAAACAAATGGTTGCTGCTGTGCCTGCTGTGGAAACCAAGACTGTTGCAAATATAATATATTAGTTATAGAATAGAACCAATATATTAGTTGCTGCTATTGCTATTGCATGACTTGTGTAGCGAACACCATCCAGCTCAAGAGCCCTTATTTGATTTTGAGGCAGCCTTTGTGAAGCTCGTGCATGATGGAATCTTGTGTTTTCATCAGCTTCCTTAACCACCTTGAATATCCCACGCTGTTTCCAGTAGGCAGCACGAGCTCTGATCTGAAGTAAGAGCTTCTCACGACAGAGGGAGCGGAGGACTGTCAAGAAATGCAATTCCTCGATTAGATCAAGTAGTTTCATAATAAACTTGCAATTGTTAATAAGGAATGGTGTCTGTTTGTTTTTTTGACCATACCTTAAGAAGGAAAGAATGTGGCAGTGACAATTACCTACTGGAGCTGGAGCACGAAGAAAGCAGAGATGTCGTACACAATGGAGGTGTCAGTGTCGTAGAGGCAGTAGAACCGCTCGTCGTACTCGTCCGACACCACCTTCCCCTGCATCCAGCCTGACCAGCCATCGAGCACGAAGATCTCAGCGATGCTTGCAGCATAGGCACCGAGGAGATGCAGAGAAACTAGAGGGAAGCAGTGGCGGAGGACGGAAAAAATTTAGGTATGGCTCGGCAGACGGCGGAAGCTCGGCGGTCGGCGTGTCGCGCTCGCGGACGGATCTGCTCGACGGACGGACCTGCTCGGCGGACGGCGAAGCCAGGCACAGCAGCTCGGCGGACGGAGGGACAGGGACAGGTGGACAGCGGCTCAACCGGCGAACGGAGGCACAGGGGCAACGATGCGTGCTCGGGCCGAGCGGACGGCGGGCTAAGGCGCGGAGCTGCTCCTGCTCGCCTTCTCGGGCCGTCGGGCGAACGGCGGACGGAGTGCCGGAGTCACGGAGCGGCTCGGTCCGAGGCACCAAGCCCGAGCGGACGACGGACGGCGGGCGGAGCGCCTGAGCAGTGAGCAGCAGAGGCGCGGAGTCAGCGGAGAGGCTTGGTCCGAGCCCGAGCGGACGGCGGGCAGAGGCCGGAGGCGCAGAGCTGCTCGCCTACTCCACTGCTCGGGCCCTCGGGCGCTCGCTGGACGGGCGGACCGCGGACGGTGGCCGGAGAACCGTAGCCGTGGCGCGCCGGCGCGGCTCGGGGCCTCGGGCCGAGTGGACGGTGGACAATCGCCAGAGCCCAGAGGCGCGGACGGTGCCGCGGTGCTGGGACCGTTGGCTGCTCGTGCGGTCGTGCCCTCGGGCCTCGGCGCTCGGCGGCGGACGTGCGGGACGGCGGACGGCTCAAGCGCTCGGCCGGCTGACTGATTAGGGTTTAGAAGCTGGGCCGGATTTTTTTTGGTATGGCTTGGGCCATAATGGGCCCTCCGCCCCTGGAGGGAAGGGAGAGAAAGGGGGCGCTACGTTGCTGCGGCGGCGCTCGACGCCGACAGCAAGGAGCGTCGCAGCCGTTTCCTTCGTTGCCGTTGGGCTGGCCGCACATCCTATCAGCCATCGGCGGTAGAGAAGAGAAAAAAAGATAACCATGCATTTAATGAGATTTTGATTTATTTGGAGAAGGTTTTCGCAAAAATTACATAAGACAAAGCCCCACTTTGATTCAGTTGAATCAAATAGAGTGGGCTACCAACCGAAGGCCTCAGGTTGAAGCAGCTTTGAAAGAAAAAAAGGTGCCCAGTCCTTTGCGATATCCACCGAGGGGACAGTTGATCCAGCAGGAGCAAAGTACCTGGTCCAAAGCCTAGAGAACTGATTAGTCCTTTTCCTCTCCTCGAGCAACTGAAACACGGGGTCAGGTTGCCATTCCTGATTGATCATGAAATTCATCTCAAAATTCTAGAAATGGTTATTGTTTGGATCCCCAACATGGGCCTGAAGCGGCAATTCATCAATACAAGGCACAGGGTCCACTTGAGGCGCCGGTCCATCAACCTCCTGAGGCCCATTGAACGCAGCAATATTAACAGCAAGCCCATCATCAAGCAAAACAGGTCCCTCCTCAATCACATGGCCGTTCTGAAGAGGTGCAACTTGACCAGCGCCAAAGGAACTATCCGACGACAAGCCTGAGTGCTGATTACTGAGTTGGAGCTCATCCGGTTGAACGGGATGCAAATCAGGCGGGAAGGGCTGCGGAATCTGTTGATTGGGTTGCACGTTTTCGATCCACTGGTCCCAATCCCCATGGGCGTTGTCATCCTGAGGAGCTAGCATATCACCACCCATAGGCCCCGGTGGGAAGTTTAGGTTAAGCCCAGCCGGGGCATTGGCTGGCCCAGACCGAAGAAAACCAATGGAAGCTGCTGACCATCTTCCGGGGCAGGAGGAATAGGGTCCTCATCCTGAGCCTGCCCCAAGCATGTTCTGCTGAATAATCTCACACTGAACAGTCCAAGAATCACCAACGAAGCCCTCAACCTCCGAAAAAACAATGAATTGAGGGACTTCCTCAAGGGAAGTGACACGGACCCGAAGCAGGGTTCTGGAAACATTACCCCGATCCTCCTCCCAAAGAATCAGCCTACCAAATGACCCAATGGCTGCTTGCAAGTACTCCAAGGAACGGTAATCCAAGGGGAAACCCAGAAGCATAAGCCAACACTCATGGTTGAACAAAAGAGCCTGATGGTTCCAGGCGTCATTGTGGCGAACAGCGGTGAAAGTAGCATCTAAATATTGCTAGGGGCCAAGCAGAACCAAATTGTCTCGCTCCAAAACACTGCAAAACTGCACTAGCACCTGGCCCAAATGAGAGCGTTGAATGGCTCTAACCCCCACCCTTCGATGTTCCACAAGGTACTCTCTGACAACATCTCTGACCGCATGGAACAGAACCTCATGCTCAGGTAAAGGATGGGTATTGATAATCACCCAATCTTCATGCATTGGCGGTAACCTTTGCGAGACTGACCTGACCATGATTTTGCGATGCTGCACCGCCGAAGCGTGGAAGCCTGGCAGGAGGAAAGGCCCCGGGTCGACGCGTCGGTACGCCATAGCAAGATTTTTCGAAGATCGCCAGAGAGTCGAAGGCAAGGTAGCGGTTTGGGGTTTTGGTGAAGTGACACCCAGCGAGAGCTCCAAGGATGCTACGGGCGCTTGTTCGTATTTTCTTAATAAGACCGCTCTGGCGAACTCCTCGAAGCAGGCAAAAATTGGAGGGGCCCCAGCCGTCAGAGACCCCGGGGTAGGGCGGAACCGGGAGCTGTGAACCGGGAAATGAGACGTCCCTTCCAAAAGGCAATTGCTTTCAAAGGAAGGGAACAAAGTGAGGGGAAATCCAAAAACCGTTTTCTTAATATTGCAGAATAATTCCAAATGCCCCTTAACTTTACAAAAGTGGCAGAGAAACGCCGAGGGGGTCGCACCAGAAAAACCAGCCTTCATAGAGATGGAAGAGGCCGAAGGGCCAGGCCTAGACAAGAAAGGCCTCCTGCGCAGAATGGGCCTCCAATGAAGCTTATGGATCCCGGGGAGACCAGCATTTGAATTTGAAAAAGGGCGATCATCACGCCCCTGACGACCACGTCTAATCAAGCTTCTGTTGTGCCTGTGAAACGTCACCGAAGGAGAAATCCTGAGAGGAGGAATGCTCATCGGGGTTCCCGAGGAATTAGCAAAGGCTGAATTCTGCAAGCCCCGAGCCCCGGAAGAGGTTCCCAATCTTTTGAAGACAGAAAGCCTAGGTTCCTCCAATTTTTCCCTAAGGATTCTTGGCTCCACCAAGTTACCCGGGGAGCGAGGAGACAAACGACTCCGGAGAATTGGAACAGCGTTCGCACCAGTCAACGGCGGAATCCAAACAATATTAGCAAACGAGATTCTTTTCTTGCCCTTAACAAACCACCAGTTGGCATTTTCCTCTTGAAGAAATAATTTGTATTCATAGCTCCAATTTGGACCACCAAAGTTCCACAAGTTGAAGAAAGCCTTGAAATCCGGACGAACAATGCATTTAGAATTATAAATGTGAAAACCAACAGCCTTGGAGGAGACTGCGAAGCGGAACACCCGATCAGCAAGCTGAGAGACATTGAATCCCTTGGCAAAACCACCCAGAGCAGCTTGAAGAAGGTGACTAACTAAAACCGAGTCAAGCTTGAAGATGCAGCGGCCAAACAAGACCACCAACCAAAAGGCCGACGGACAATCCGGACTTCCGGAACACACAGGGGAGGCAAACCGGCGCCTGACATCATCCTCGAATATCAAACCCGGTCGAAAGTCCAGCCTTGACAAATCCATAACGCAAGACGAAGAAGACCAAGAAGCGGGGAGAGAAGAAGCACAGTCGCGAGGCGAAACAAACCCGAGAGTCAACCGAAGACAAAGAGGGTGCAGCAGAAGCCGTTAATCAACCTCCGCTATCAACGATTCCCTCGGCTCTACTGGAACCGGGAATGAAAGCATTACCTTTTGCCATCCCTAAGGAATGTCCGAATGTCAAACTTCTGGATGATGTCCTTTCTGAGAGCTCCAATGATTCAGAAAGTTCTGATGCCCCGGCACCTATCATTGTGGAGTCAGAACTCAGAAGGAGTAAACGCTTGAAGGAATCGCGTGCTGGGTTCATACATGGGGCTTGCCCAAAAAGGAATTGTCTCATGTGCCAACATAGCTTTGATGGCCCACCCCTGCTGTCCTCCAAGGTGATGCGGAATCTGGGGAGCAGGTTCTGCAACTTGTCAGATGATGACTTATCTGAGCGCCGTTTGAAGAAGAAATTGGCTGTGGGAGCTGTTGGCCAGCAGAGGACGGGCAGAAAGGATTCGGATGAGGAGAGGACTGATGACTCAACAGATGAAGATATGCAAGATGAGTGTTAGATGGAAGACGGGTGGTCTGGGCAGTGGTTTTTGCCCCTCTAACTTTTGGGTGTGCATGTTTTTGGGTTGGGTCTTCCCAGGACCCCTGGACACTTGGCTGGCACATGTGGGTGCTTGTTTTACATTTATGTTCCTCTTTTGCTTGCCGACTGACACTTATTCTACCCACTGGTTTGGGTATCGTTCTGGCTCAAAAACTTCTAGTTTATTCAATGAGTAACTTAAATGATGTTAATTATTTGGAGTGGTCTGTGCTGAGTCACAATGTTAGAGGAATTAATTCCTCTATTAAATGGAACGCCATTCGCTGTTCAAATCGGGATTCTAGATGCGATGTTATCTGTTTGTAAGAAACAAAAAAGGATTTCTTTGATTCGGTTTACCTGAAAAACTTCTGTCCCTCCCAATTTGATTCTTTTGCTTTTGTTCCCTCGATGGGGAACTCGGGAGGTTCAGTTATCATCTGGCAAAGCTCAAAACTTTCAGGGAATGTTATCTTCCAAAATGAGTATGCTCAGTCAGTGGAATTGACTTCAAAGTTATCGGCCTGCTCCTAGATTATCACAAACGTTTATGCTCCTTGTACTCCGCAAGGAAAACTCGATTTCCTCAATTGGCTGTTTAATATTTCTATGCCGTCTGACAAGCTTTGGCTCCTGGTTGGGGACTTCAACTTAATTCGTCGGCCTGAAGACAGAAATAAGCCTGGGGGTGATATTAACCTAATGCTGAAGTTCAATGAAGCAATAAGCAACTTAGATCTGATTGAGATCCCCCTTCATGGCTTAGCGTACACCTGGTCGAACAGGCAGAGGGAACCCCTCCTGCTGAGGCTGGATTGGTTTTTCATTTCTCAAGAATGGTCGATCGTTTATCCAGATTCCTGTGCCAGAACGTTGCCGAGAGACATTTCTGACCACGTTCCTTGCCTGGTCTCTTTTAAGTCCAAGATCCCTAAACCAAAAAATTTTCAGTTTGAAAACTTCTAGCTAGAATTGGACGGCTTCTTGAATCTCTTTCAATCCACGTGGACGGGGCTCCCTTGCCTTCCTGACAAGGCTAAAAACCTGACTGCTAAGTTTAAATGTGTTCGAAAGGTTCTAAAGGATTGGCAGAGATCGCTTCCAAAAATTGATAAAATGGTGCAAAACATCAAGCTTCTGATTGAATCGGTAGACAATATGGAAGAGCATCGGGATCTTTCTATTGAGGAATGGAATTTCAGAGATATTCTGCAGCAAAAAGTGGCCGGGCTGCTGAAAATTTAGAAAATTTATTGGAAGCAGCGGGTGGCTATTAAGTGGGCAACTGATGGTGACACTGGATCTCGTTTCTTCCATGCTCATGCCACCATTAAACACAGGAAGAACTCAATTGCCACTTTGACTGACGAGAATGGGATTATTCACTATGAGCATGAGAAGAAATCTAGTCTCCTCTGGGATGCTTTCAAATGCAGATTAGGATCGTCCGATTTCTCAGGTATTGATTTTGACCTTCCAGAGCTTTTAATCCGTAATGAAGAGCTTCATGAGTTAGAAACCCCGTTCGCTAAACTGGAGATTGACAACATTATAAAAGCATTACCTTCGGATAAATCTCCTGGTCCTGATGGTTTCAATACGAACTTCATTAAGAAATGTTGGCATATCATTGCTCAAGACTTCTATGATCATTGTGAAAAACTCTATCATGATGAAGTTTGCCTGAGAAGTATTAATGGGTCCTTCATTGTTTTGATCCCAAAAAAGGAGAATCCACAGAATGTGGGAGATTATAGGCCAATTTCGCTATTGAACAATAGTATGAAAATCTTAACGAAGCTTTTGGCAAATCGTCTGCAGCCGTTCATGTCTCGTCTAATTCATAGGAACCAATATGGTTTCATCAAGGGCAGATCTATTCAGGATTGCTTGGCTTGGGCTTATGAATACATTCACTTATGCCACTCCTCGAAGAAAGAAATCATTGTGCTGAAACTAGATTTCGAAAAAGCTTTTGACACTGTTGAGCATGAACTGATTATTCAAGTTTTGACCCACAAAGGATTTGGCCCTAAATGGATTAACTGGGTTCGGAGCATCCTTCTTTCTGGCACTTCTTCAGTGTTGCTCAATGGCGTCCCTGGTAAATCCTTCCATTGCAAGCGAAGTGTTAGGCAGGGAGACCCTCTTTCGCCACTGTTGTTTGTCTTGGCGGCGGACCTTCTTCAGAGCATTATTAATAAGGCCAAGCTTTTAAATCTCTTGAAGCTTCCTTTACCTGCTATTGGTGACCAGGATTTCCCGATTGTTCAGTATACAGATGACACTCTCTTGATTCTGGAGGCCTGCCCAAAGCAACTTTTCTTCCTTAAGGCAATTCTCAACTCATTTGCAACCTCTACTGGCCTGAAGGTAAACTATACCAAATCTAATATGTATCCAATAAATGTGCCTCCAGAGAAGATGGAGATCCTCTCCCGAACTCTCAACTGCCAGATTGGAGAAATGCCATTTACCTATCTTGGATTGCCTTTGGGCCTTGCGAAACCCAGAAAGCAGCACTTTCTGCCTCTTATTCAAAGGATTGAAAAGAGATTGTCATGCTCTTCAAATTTTTTATCCCAAGCTGGGCGCTTGGTGTTGATAAATTCAGTCTTTTTAGCTCTGCCAACCTTCTTTATGTGTACGCTCAAGATTCCCAAAACCATCATTAAGCAAATAGACATCTTCAGGAGAAACTGTCTGTGGAGAGGGAATGACCTTAGTTCCAAGAAGCTGCCTCTGATCTCTTGGGTTTCGGTTACTCAGAGAAAAGTGAATGGTGGACTGGGGGTGCTTCGCCTTGAAACTCAAAACAAGGCTCTTCTGATCAAATTTTTGCACAAATTCTTCAATAACAATGACTTACCATGGGTGAATCTCATCTGGAATAATTACTACTTGTCTCACGGATTGCCAGGTAATAGAAATATTGGTTCTTTCTGGTGGAAGAGCATGATCAAGCTCCTCCCCAACTTTAAGGGCCTGGCACACCCTGTCATTGGCAATGGTAAGTCAATTTCATTCTGGGATGATCAGTGGAGCCAGAACATCGCAAGGCAAAAATTTCTAGAATTATTTTCTTTTGTCAAAAACACAAAGTTGTCTATCAAGGAAGCTAAAGAGCCGGATCAATTCGCTGGTTTTTTCCATTTGCCTATTTCTGAGCAAGCTTATGAGCAGTATCTGGAGTTGCAGGCGGCTTGGGAGCAAATTGCCCTCAATAATACTCACGACCGTTGGCGATACATTTGGGGCTCCGACGACTATTCTTCGCAAAAGGCTTACAGACACTTTATGGGCCAGTCGCAGACTCACCCTATCTACAGACACTTATGGAAGAGCAAATGGCAGCCTAAACATAGAGTTTTCTATTGGCTGTGGCTTAAGAATAGACTAAACACCAGAGATATGCTAAGAAGGAAAAACATGACCCTGGAATCTTACTCATGCGAGAATTGTTTATGGCAAAGGGAGGAGACGCTCTATCATTTGTTCCTCAGCTGCAATTTTGCAAAAGCCTGCTGGAACTCAATTGGAATAACCCCTCCCAGAATCTCTAATCCAGAGGAGGCCTCAGCAAACCTTAAGCATCAACTTAACGTCCCCTTCTCTATGGAGATTATCATTCTCATGACTTGTAGCATCTGGAAAAGCCGAAATGAATGGCCTTTTGCAAATAAAGATCCTTCGGTTCAACACTGTATGCAAGAATTCTGTAAGGAGCTGCGGTTGATCATTCACAGAGCGCGTGGGAAGTTTGACATTTCCATCCCAAATTGGCTGAGTTCGTGGCAGACATAAGGGTTGTAAACTGCATAAATTTATCGAGAGCCAAACGTGGCCAAACGTGAGTACCTATCACCAACCGGGATGATCAGTACTCGAGCTTCAGATTGTGCAGGTGCTGATGGAGGTAGGACAAAGTGGCCCTTCCGAGTGCCCCTTCGTCGAACGACAGGAGCCTCGGTGGTATCGTCATCCGCCTCAGCATCTATGCCCACCTCGTCCTCCTCATGGGCCTGCACCTCCTCCTCCTCATGGGCCTGCTCGTCCTCCTCCTCATGGTGTTGCACCTCCTCCTCGTCGTCCTCCTCTTCCTATGGACATGAAATAGAGACACGTAAAAATTTACATAAACATTTACATAAGATCAATTACATAAGTGACTGACAAATAAGATCAATTACATAAACATTTACATCGGTACTCCGTTGTAGAGCGATTGGTGTATCACGTAGTTCTGGCCGAGCGTGTCTCAGCAACGCCTCCTGTCTGCTCTGGCTAGAAGAACTCCCTTGGAAAAGGGAACGTGCACCAGGGAGTATCCTGCTAGCCGCATTAAGAAACCCCCTAGCAGTGCGCTTTGGTTTCCTACCACTCATCCTGTTCAATAGAAAAACATTAAATGTATTAGCTCCATAAAATTAAGTGAACTAATAAAAAATCAAATAATACATCACATAATATGAAATTTTGCATTACACATCAAAATTCATCAGAATCATGATCAAGGAGTCTTCTTCGATCCAAAGCTCGCAATGTGGCTTTTTTGTTCCTTGGATTTCGTTTTCGTTTCGGTGCAACACACTCATCAGTAGTGACATCGTTACGGTCTCCGACTAGTGAGTTCAGTGCAACACCCTCATCGATAGTAAAAGTAGTTGGCAATTCTTCTTCTTGATAAACATCATCGGCCTGTTCGTCTTCGAATTGATAACCAGCAGTGCAAGGAGTATGCAAACGTTCCCTAGGGTTCACCTTATGAACTACCCACCATGCTTCAAACTTCGGATTTGGGTACGACATATAGTAGACCTGCTCGCACTGGTGTGCAAGGATAAAATTATCATGGCCTCGAAGTCGTTCCTTGTGCTTTATTTCAGTTATACCATATTGACTTTGTCTAATCCCATTAGTGTTGTCAAACCAATCACATAGAAAGAATACTAATTTCAAAGGTTTGTTCCCTGCAAAATTAAACTCTAGGATGTTTTGAATGATGCCATAACAATTAGTTTCTCTGCTGAGTGCATCGAGTGTCCTAGTCAGAACTCCAGTGTTACGTTTGGCTGCACGAGGACGAGACTTTTCAAATTGGTCTGAACGAAAACGAAAGCCATTCACATCGTATCGACCAAATGTTCTGCAAGTGACCGTCCCATAAGATAGCTGTCTCAAGTCCTCGTGTATGTTAGGAGTCTTTGTGCCCTGCAAATAATATACAGTTAAAATGACTACCTCGCGTAAAAGGCTAAATGACATGAAAGTAAGGAATATAAAGAGTTTACATGCTCGCGAAACCAGTCAACAAAATTAGGTCTTCCTTGCCTCCCATGTCGTCGCATAGTATCTAGTTGTTTGCTTGTAGGCTGATGGGAATAAGTCCAATTTTCCTCGTCGAACTTACTGTACGACAAATAAGTAATTAAATATGGCTCCTTTGGTAAAGAAATTAAGGGGTAAAATAAAGATTTACATGAAATATGGCTCCATCTCTTCCATATTAGAGTACATGTATAGCAATGCGGACATTCTTTCATCCATGCTAAGGTGGTAGAACGTGCCCTTACTAGTACTTGTGCCTCTCCATTGGAAAATGTTGAGATCACTGACAGGAGGTTCCTCATCGACATTGTATCGCATGGTAGCAGCATAGACATTATGTTCCTCTGCGAAATACACACTCGTGAAGTATGAAACCTCCTTTAGCAAAAAAGCTTCAGTGATGCATCCTTCTACTCTAGCCTTATTTCGAACCATGCCTCGCAGGTTTTTGAGTGCACGTTCAATGTGATACATCCACCTATATTGTACAGGTCCACCAACCTTTGCCTCATATGGAATGTGAATAAGTAGATGCTCCATCGGATTGAAGAATCCAGGTGGGAATATTTTTTCTAACTTGCATAACAACACTGGTATTTGTTTCTCCAACTTCTCCATCATATTTTTACTTATTTCTTTGGCACAGATCTGCTTGTAGAAATAACTTAGCTCAGCTATTGCTTGCCACATGGCGTCGGGCATATAACCACGAAACATGACAGGGATAATCCTCTCCATTAATATATGGAAGTCATGGCTCTTTAACCCAGTTAGTTTTCCCGTTTTCAAATTCACAGCTCTTTTCAAGCCCGCAGCATAACCATCGGGAAATTTAATTTTTTTCATCCATCTCATTACCTCGATCTTGTCTTTAGAGGTAAGACAGAACAAGGCACGTGGCGGCTTACCGTTGTCATTGAACACTTGGGTTGGTCGGTCACAAAGCATTGCTAGATCTCTTCGAGCTTTCAGATTGTCCTTTGTTTTTTCAAAATGCATGCAGGTGTGTATGAGGGCTTCAGCAACATTACTTTCTTGGTGCATGACATCAATGTTGTGCACAAGAATCAATGACGACATATAAGGGAGCTCCCAGAGACCACATATATGTGTCCAGTTGTGGTCCACTCCGAATCCTTCGTACTTGTCCCCCTTTTCATTTAGGACAAGGTTGTTCAACTGAGCATATATTTCTGCCGCGTTAAGACGTTTAGGCGGACCTTTGGTGACCACAGTGTTCTTTATAAAGTTTTTCTTATCGCTCCTAAAGGGGTGTTTCCTGGGCAACCAGCGTCGATGACAATCGAAGTAAGTGATCTTTCCACCATGAGCAAGACGGAAGCAATCTGTATCTGAACCGCAATATGGACATGTCAATCTACCATGTGTACTCCAACCGGTAAAAATAGCATACGCCATGAAGTCATGCACCGACCACAAATACGCAACTCAAAGTTTGAATATCTGTTTTGTAAAAACATCGTATGCTTCAACACCTTTCCAAAGCTCCTTCAACTCTTCAATCAAGGGTTTTAACATGACATTGAGGTTCTTTCCAGGATAGTCTGGGCCAGGAATGATTAAGCAAAGAAATATAAATTCATATTTCATACAAAGAGAAGGTGGAAGGTTGTATGGAATAACAAAGACGGGCCAACATGAGTATGATGATGCCATTTGACCAAAAGGTGTGAAGCCATCGGTCGCGAGGCCGATTCAAACATTCCTCGAATCAGCTGCAAACTCGGGATCAAACGCGTCGAGAGCCTTCCATGCATCCCCATCTGAAGGGTGCACGATTAGGTCATCGTTATCACGGACACCTTCTTTGTGCCATCGCATGTGCATAGAGGTTTTTTTAGATAGAAACATCTGTTTCACTCGAGGAGTTAGTGGCAAGTAGTGGAGCTGCTTATGTGCAACATCTGTCATCACCTTCTCACCCTCATCATTAACAACTTCCACAAATCTAGATTGTCCACATTTCAGACATTTTTTCTCTTCCGCATGCTCCTTCATGAAAAGCATACAATTATTTTTGCACACATCAATCTTCTCATAATCCATACCGAGACCTTTGATAATTGTCTTTGATTGGTACATGTCTTTAGGCAACTTATTGGGCTTTGGGAGCACATCTCCTAATAACTTTAAAATCTCATTGTAACAATTGTTCGAGAAAAAGTACTTGGACTTAATGGCCATGAGCCGAGTCACAAAAGCGAGTATACTCACATCTGTGTGTTCATGCAACGGCTCTTCAGAGTCTTTTAGTAGTTTAAAAAATCTAGAAACCTCTGGTGTGGCAGGATCCTCAGAGCTTAGGTTGAATTCTGGATGTAGCGAATCTAGCATCTCATGCATCGCATCATCGCCAGCCCAATCATTGTTCTCCTCCTCTTCTACATTCCGGTTGGGTACTACCTCACCATGATGTTCCCACACCTCATATCCGGGCATAAATCCAAACTGACAAAGATCTAGGCTAACTCTTTCCTTATTAAGAAATATACTGTTTTCGTGCCGCCTAAAAGGGCATCTGATAGTGCCGGTTAAGGACAAGGCGAATACGTGGTCCACAAAATCTTTGGTCTTAGCTACCCACTCATCAGAATGACGTCCATTCCTACTCCAGCCATTATACATCCATGCACGATCGTCAGCCATGCCTGAGACTGTTAAACCGAACCATATCGTGAAAACATTATTCAACTTTGTTAAGGGTTTCGGTCCTATATGTATAGGCAAGGATAGATTCTAAACCCACTGCAAGCTAGCAGGACCAAACAAATTTCGGCAGCATAACCTCGCTGCCACTAAACAACATATTACGTATATATAAAACACAGAATGATATACTACTAATCAAATCAAATCAAACTAACCACCACATACACTAATAATGCAACAATTAACAATATAATGTTCTTGTAAAACTAACAATATAATATTAATATAAAATTAATGCCACAAATTCAATATGCCACTAATACCTAAACCACATATACCACTAATATATTAATGAAATCAAATTAAACAGTAACAGTAATCAAACACACAAATCAAACAAACATAATTACAAATATATACTAATCATACACAGAAATTAAACAAACATAATTACAAATATGTACTAATCACACACATAAATCAAACAAATATATATACAAATATGCACTAATTTCGGCAGCAATTAAATAACGACCGCCGAAAATATGAAATAAAATACGAAAAAATAACCTATGGATGGTGACGCGACGGTGGAGTGGTAGGAGGAGTAGAGCTTCGCGCCGGCGGACGACGGCGGCGACGGCGAGCGGCGCTGGCGGCTGCCGCGCGGGCAGGGGCAAGGGCGAGCGCGGCTGGGCGACGGCTGGGTGCGTTGGGGCTCGTCGGGGCAGCGGCAGCGCGCAGGGAAGGTCGGGGGCGGCAGGGTGGGGCGCCCTGGCAGCTGGCGGCGGGACGCGTCGGGGAGGCCGGCGGGGCGGCGGCCGGGGCAGGGCTCGCTGGCCGCGAGCGGGCGGGCTCGCAGGGAAGGCCGGCGGCGGTGGGGCGGGGCGCGCTGGCGGCTGGCGACGCGGAGACAGAGCGGCTGCATGAGGAGAGAAAGAGAGAGAAGAGAGAAAGAGAAGACGTAGCCGTTATTATAGCCGTATTTTCGGCGGCCAGGGCTCAGGCCGCCGAAAATAGCCTTATTTTCGGTGGCGACTGACACAGCCACCGAAAATAATGCTATTTTCGGCGGCTTCGTAATGCCGCCGGAAACACGGGCTTATTTTCGGCGGCCGGGTATAGGCCGCCGAAAATAACCCTGGCCGCCGAAAATGCCTGTAGCTGTTGTTGTGAAATAGATCTCTTGGTTTATGATTTATAACTAGGCTTAGTTGTAATATTTTCTTTTCTCGCTTTTAATAAAATCTCAGTAGGGGATCCCCCTCCTGAATCTTCAAAAAAAAATAGAGTGGGCTAACTAAAATTTAGCTCTTATGCTTTAGCCTCCTAAGAGAACCAACCAGGCTCTAACATTTGAGAACCAGCGAAACCAAAGGGAATAGCAAGGAGATTTTCGGCCTTGAGTCCCCTTCTCCTAAACATGTCGTAAGAAAAATTTACTTTCAAATCTAGAGTACACCATAAATATGTGTGCACATTGTGCTTCCAAAATGCCCTGGCAGATCGGCCGGTTTTAAATTTTCCTTGTGGAAAATAATAATGGTCATAATAATAAATAAACTACATTTTAGAATGATAAATGAATCCAACGAACTAAGGTGGTGTTTGTTTCATTCAAGGGAGCGCCAACGATGATGCAATCAGCTCCCGCTGGTATTTGTTATGTTGCATGCATTAGCGCCATCCGTTTGGTAAACATGTGTACTCACCTTGGGATCACGTAACAGCACTAGAGGAGGGGTAGTGGTCTTACGCCTCGATCCCATAGGGTCGTAACTGCTCGCGCCGTGATTTATTACGGAGTCATCCAACCAAACACCGAAAAGGGATTGGGTATCGACGTGAACCACCACGGGGCATAAAAACACGAACCAAACAGCTCCTAAATGTAGCAAGGAAATTTGAAGAACTGTTAGACTAGGTGATTGCATATGACAAGTTTGAACCTTAACAAGATGCATGTGCACCGTTGAAAAAAAGAAACGAACGAGTATTCATATTGGGCGCACATTTGAATCCACAGAAAGAATAGAAACACAACCGTGTTCATTTCTCTGAACAATCTGTATTCGGTCCCGCTCCAGCTAAACAGATGGCCGACATCACGGCTACTTGTTACATCAGCAAATGCGAAATTTTATACGGTATTTGCCACACACAGCTTCTGATCGGCAATGGAAAAACATAAAATACGCTATTGCTTCACCTGTATACGTAGCGTTCATATGGTACACAAAACATTAAACCGTCAGGCGTCACTGCTGTCGCGCTCCTCGTCCCTCAAACTTGCCAGTCGTTTGCTCACAGGTCTAGATGGTGCTGATATCAACTTTGCTCTTAACAATTTGGAAGGCAGGAGTAACCCAGCTACCACAGTTGCACTGTATTCCTGACCAGTTGAAGTATCCCAACCGAGCTCCACAGTGGATGCATGAAAGCTTTCCCTCCAAAGCGCCGTCTTCTACTGCTAGGTGAATGCATGTAAGTTTTAGTTAACGAAGGATGGGGCAATAAAACCGTGCTACTAAGACCAAACAGGGTGTGCAATTGCTCAAACATCAAGTATATTCACTTATTCAGGTTTCAGTAATAAGGTAACCTAAGCATCATACTCCGTATATGGGTTCAATAGGAACCAACCATATGCGCAGGACTTATATGGCTTTTTTTTCTTTGCACAACACAAATAAAAATTTCATCAGCCATACAAATTCATACTCCAAGAGGAAGGTAATAACATCAAGCCTACCTGGAGTCATCCATTTCAGAGGTTCGACAAACAAAGATGAGCAACCATGTTCTTTGTTGTTGTATGGATGACCACTCTTTCTTCGGTTCCAATCAAAGCAAGATTCACCCTCACCAGGAACATGACTTATAACATTGTCCTCTACAGCAATAACTCTCCTGCATTTCCTGCAGCGGTAAGCTGTTTTACGTTGCTCAACCTTTGAAGAATCTTGACAAGAGCCAGACTCTAGAGAAAGGCCAGGGTCATCTTCAAACATATAGCTGCTTATTTTCTCCCCAGATATGTAGGATTGGCCTGCAAGAGAAAATACATGCTAGGTTACAGAATACATATACATGTTTGTTGAAAATTTATAAAAATCAAGATTAAAAGGTACTTTCGTGCTCAAGGTTTTAAAGTCAGGCAACTAGTCGACGACTAGTCGAGAAGTCGGTGCAGAGGTGATAGTCGATCTGATCATCTGAGTGACTCGACTTTCTCTGCTAGTCGCTCGACTCATCGACTAGTCGTAGCAGTTCAATCGGGCGACTTAGGCCTAAGTATAAAAATGTGAGCCCCCAGCCATCTCAACCCTAGTAGGTAGGATGCTAATGGACAAATTTTCTACCTTATTTTGGACGCCTTGTGTTGTCCACTGCTTGGATCTCATGCTGGAGGATATTGGGAAGATAAAAGAGTTTAGTGGCTGCATTGCTAAAGCAAAGAAGATAACCAGACATATCTATGGACATGGAAGGATTCATGACTTGATGAGGACCAAGACAAATGGTAGAGATCTTGTGAGGCATACAACTACTCGGTTTGCAACAGCTTTCCTAATATTAGCTAGTATGTGGAAACAAAGATAGGAGCTAAAAGCTCTCTTTGTTAGTGATGAATGGTGTGAGAGCAAACTGAAGAACACTGATGGTAGGACCGGCGCTGTGCAGTTGGTAAGAGTGTTGCCTAGGGGCTCGGCGTGGAGCCTGGGCTTTGGGCGGCGCCGTTGTGGCATGGAAGGAGAGGGTTTGGGAGGATCTGGATGGCCCGAAGCAAAACCTGAGTTGCTTCTCGCCTAAAATCTTTATTGATATGAGTTAAGCTTATATGTCCCATTACAGTTGGTTGATCTCCTAGAAAATAGGAGATCCATCGAACTATCTCTTATTTAATGAATACCTACTAGAAAATAGGAGATCTCTCTAACTAACTCTTATCCAAAGGATATCCTTCTCTACTAGAGATATTTCCTAACTAATCCTCCTTATCCATGCGCATGTATACTATTCCAGTTATAACATCTCCCCCTCCCTCCAACAACAGCTCGTCCGCGAGCTGAACCTCCAGGTATTGCTGCTTGAACTGATCCAGCGGTTCCCAGCTAGCATTGTCCTCATCCATGCCGCCCCATTGAGCTAGAACATGCCAAATGCCACGACGCAGGGAGGCTTGAAGCACACGAGCAGGGACTGGTAGCAGACGGCCATTTTCCATTGGTGGCAAGGCCAGAACTGCTGGTGGAGTGCCATAAAAAGCCTTCAGGAGTCCCACATGGAAAACATCGTGTAGTTGAGCATTTGTGGGAAGTTGTAGACCGTAAGCAACAGAGCCAATTTGTTCCAGCACCTTAAAAGGACCTGCATATCGCGGGGCCAGCTTGCTGTTGACTGTATCGATCAGAGACCGCATAGGTCGGTGTAGTAGCCAGAGCCAGACCCATGCGCTGACCTCAAACTCAACCTCGTGGTGTTCTTTGTCATACCAACGCTTTGCATAATGCTGAGCTTGCTGCAGACGGGTGCGAACTTCTGCCAAAAAATGTCTCTTGCCTGGAGCATATCATCCACCGACTGAGTGTGTGTTGTACTTAGCTGATAAGGGAAAGAGCAGGTGGTTCGCGGCAGTTGGAGAATGGAAACCCTAGCCCTAATTAGGGTTGGGACATGTATATATATAGACCAAGAGTTGTTGGGCCTGGCTCATTACACAGGGGTGACAGTAATTACAAGGGGCTAACCCTAAGCGGGTTCTAACACCCCCGCAATCACAACTCCATCCTGTACAGATGTTGAGACTGGATCGAAAGTCGATGAATACACTCGACGGAAGCCCCATGTTGAAGATGTCGGCGAACTACAGCATGGTGGGGACGCTGAGAACCCGAACGTCACCGACAGCGACATGCTCGCGGACGAAATGCAGGTCGATCTTCACGTGCTTCGTGCGCCGATGCTACACGGGATTGGAGAGATAGACCGCGCTGATGTTGTTGCAGTAGACGAGGATGGCGCACTGGAGGGGGTTGTGGAGCCCACAACACGGTACTCGGTCTCTGCACTAGAGCGGGAGATGACGGGCTACCGCTTGGCGACCCAGGAGACGAGGTTGGCGCCCAGGAACACGGCGTAACCGAAAGTGGACCGACGCGTCAGGACAGCCATCCCAGTCGGCGTCTGTGTAGACCACAAGCTCCGACGTCGGGGAGGGTCGAAGAAGGCCGTAGTCGAGAGCCACGGATGTAGCGTAGGATCCGCTTGAGAGCGGTGAGATGGGGCTCCCGCGGGGTGTGCATTTGGAGGCACACCTACTGGACAGCGTAGGCGATGTCGGGCATGTAGAAGGTCAGGTACTGGAGGGCGTCGGTTAAGCTCCAGTAGGACGCCACGTCGACGACCGGGGGGAGGCGTCGTCCTCAGAGAGCTTCGCCTAAGTGTCGACAGGCGTGGAGCAGGACTTGCAGTCGGACATGCCAGCCCGCTCCAAGATGTCAAAGGCGTACTGGCGCTGGTGGAGGAAGAGACCCTGAGGCCGGCGCACGGTAGTGATGCTGAGGAAGTCGTGAAGAGGCCCTAGGTCCTTCATCGTGAACTCTCGCTGAAGGGCGCCAATCGTGCGCTGTAGAAGGTCGACGATTTAGGGGTCGTCGCCGCGTGGTAGATGAACAGGAACGTGTCCGACTTGGCCTCGACGAAGCCGATGGAGGCCAAGTAGGAAGCGAAGCGACTGTACCAGACTCGTGAAGCGACTGTATAGAGAGGGCAAAGGTGAGAACGACCCAAACGATGGCGAACTTGATGATGGGGCTGAAGATCTCGTCGTAGTCAACTCCGGGTCGTTGGGTAAAGCCCCGAAGGACCCAACAGGCCTTGTAGCGGTCGAGGGAGGCATCCGAGGTCAACTTATGGCGAAAAATCCACTTGTCAGTGACCACATTGGTGCTTGGTGGACTAGATCCCAGGTGTGGTTGGCCAGCAAGGCCGCGTACTCCTCCATAGCGCGACGGCAGTGGGGGTCGACGAGGGCAGCGCGAACGGAGGGGACCGGGGAGGCATCTGGAGGAGCATCAGCTGTCAGGATCAGCTGATTGACGGAGCGAAGAACGTCGGCTGCGTGGCGAGTCACCATCGGGTGGACGTGCCCAAGGTCACGGTAGATGGCGACCGGGTGGTACACGGGAGGCTCGGTGCGGGTCGACGGGTCATCAGGAGCCGAGGGAGTGGCTCGCTCGCGGCGGTGGTTGACGAGGGCGGGATCGACAAAGTGAGCCGCGTTCGTCGACGGGGCCGGTTCAGCGGGAGCCGAGGCCTGCCCGCGGCGGTGGTAGACGAGGGCGGGGTCGGCGAAGTGGGCTGCGCTCGTCGACAGGGCCGCACGTGGCGCTGGCGGGGTCGACAGGACCGCGCATGGCGCTGGGAGACGCGAGCGAAGGCGTCGAAGCCGCGTGTAGCACGGGTAGAGGCGCGAGCAGAGGCGGCGGAGTCATGTGTGGCACGAGTAACGACGCAAGACGAGGTGTCTCGGTCACATGCGGTGTGAGTAGAGGCACGAGCGGTGGCGTCTGAGCCCAGGGAAGGGCGGTCGGGAGCAACCGGGGTGGAGGAACCGAATTGGACTCAAGGAGAGAGTCGATATCGGTGGGTGGGGAGGAGCCAGCAAGAGGAAACACATCTTCGTCGAAAACAACGTGATGAGAGATGAGTATGCGGTGGGAGACGAGGTGAAGACAGCGATACCCCATATGGTCAGGGGAGTAACCGAGGAAGAGGCAGCAAGTGAAGCGGGGTGCTAGCTTATGGAGAGTGGTGGCGGAAGTGTAGGGATAGCAGGCACAGCCAAACACGCGAAGGTGGTCGTAGGAGGGGGTTGCGCCATATAGGGCAAAGTGGAGGGTGGGATGGCTCACCGCCTGCAAGGGAAGGCAGTTGAGGAGGTGTGGCATTGTTCAGGGCCTCTGTCCAATAGCTGGCAGGAAGAGACGCCTGAAAGAGGAGGTAGTGGATCATGTTGTGGTGGTGCGAATGATGTGTTCGGCCCAACCGTTCTGGGGAGAGGTGTAGGGGCACGAGAGACACAACTGAACGTTGTGAGTGAGGAAGGAGCGAGAGGCAGTGTTGTCAAACTCTCGGCCATTATCACACTGAAGGGCACGAACCGGGCAACGGAACTGGGTGGAGACCTAGGCGAAGAAGTGGATAAGGGTGGAGAAGGTATCAGACTTTAGGCGCAAAGGAAAGGTCCCAAGAAAGTGAGAGAAGTCATCAAGAATGACCAGGTAGTATTTGTAACCAGAAAGGCTGAGGACAGGAGAGGTCTAGAGATCACAATGAACAAGATCAAAGGCCTGAGCAGCCCTGGACGTGGAAGTGAAAAAAGGAAGACGAGAGTACCGATCGAGCTGGCAGGCATGGCGAAGATGCCCAGAGGAACCCCGATTACAAGAGATGTCAGAGCAGCTGGAGAGCTGAGACATCACGTCAAATCTAGGGTGACCGAGGCGACGATGCCAGATGGTGGCAGTAAGAGCATGGGGGGAGGCTACACCGGTGAGGGTAGTAGAGGGCAAGTGAATAGAGTAGAGGGGACCGAAGCTGTCATAGCGAGCAAGCACGTCACGAGTGGGAAGGTGGCGTATGGTGAGCCCCTAGGGATCGAACTCCATAGAGCAGTGGTTGTCGCTAGTGAAGCGACGAACCGAGAGAAGGTGATGAGTCAGATTGAGAACAACAAGCACGTCGTTAAGGTATAAGGGTCCCGGAAGAACCGATGCACCTACTAAGGTGACCAGGAGGGTGGAACCGTTCCCCACCACGACAGAGGGAGAATGTGAGGGATGTGGAGGATGTGAGTGAGATAACGAGCTACTGGTAGAGGTGGTGTGGAAGGAGGCGTCAGAGTCGACTACCCAATCGGTGGGGGAGGGAGGTGGCGGCGAAGGCACGATGTACGAGGAGAGAGCCAAGGGATGGGAGGGAGACAACAAGGTCTCGATCGTTAGGGAGGTAAGCATAGCTCTGGGAAAAACAAGCGGCCCAGGCACGCGGTTGCCCGCCGAGGGTAGAGCTTGACGCAATACATGAGGAAGATATTTAGGGCTCGTTTGGTTTGTGCCCTCCCAGGCAACGGAACCCAGCCCCAGGCGCTCAAAATCGAACGCCTAGGAACGCTGCCTGGTGGCCAAACTTGCCTAGCGCTCGAAACCAAACAGCCCCTTAATGATTCTCAGTGTCAGCAAGTTTCCTTTTGAAAGCATGCATCTAGTCTATTGGTCTACCTAAACCACACATGGGCAACTAACTGGCACAGTTTTCAGTGAGAGTAGTCAAGGAGAGACCAAACAAATAAAACATAGAGAAAACCCATCAAAACTGGAGAAGGCCTATTAACTCAAACTTATGTGACAACAACTCGTAAACACCACTTTAACCAAAATGGATCAGGACTAACCTAATATTTTCAAGCGGAATCTCTTGTACAAAGGACTTGAAGTATCAACTTTGAAGCCCATTTCTTCAAATAATTTCAGCTGCAGGGCACAGTATATTTTCAGCTAAGCAATAAACACTACATAAGTTCATATGCTGCCAGCAGATCATATGAGGAAATCTCACCTGGTCAAGAAAACCATCGTTTGGGCACGTCGACTCAGAAATCTCCTTCAGAGCTTCTAAAGCTTCTGAAAAAAAAAGCAACATGAGTAAAATTCAATTATAGATGAAAAGGTACATGTGCTCTTTCCAGGAAAAGGGAGTTCAGACCTTCAAGAGATTTCTGTTCTGCTCTCATAAGATAAGCAACAATGATGGAAGCGCTGCAGTAAATTTGAAATGAACGATGAATAAATATACAAAGATGCAAAAGGGAGTTGACAGTATTACACGTGAACAGTCTTGTGCTAACCAATTTACTAAATAGAAACGCTACATTGTTTTCCAATTCGCAATTGTCAAACAGGCATCGGCCTACTCCAAGTGGTTTGTGTCACAAGCATTCAGTCTCATCGCATGACCAATTGGTTTGGTCAAAGTTCATATCTCCAAATCGTATTCGTGCTGCTATGTTATTACTACCGTGCCGAACCTAATGCCATTGTTAAACATGACTGCTCCGAAGTAGAGATCCTAAATGTACCCACAAAACGAACTCGAAAATGGCAACGATCCAGATGTCCTACCTCCTCGACACCCCAGCAAAGCAATGGACGAGGACATTCCCGACCTTCCTGCCCTCATCGATGAACTCAAGGCAGGGCTCGAGGCGGTCGAGCAGGTCCTCCTCCTCGGTGTCCCGCAGCGGCACGGCCATGCGCGTGACCCGCAGCCCGTGCCCGGCGCGCTCCACCACCCGCATCAGCGTCCCCGGGCGAACCGCGGCAGTCGGTGCCGCGCCCTCCTCGCCGGCGACTACGCGGAGGACCTCCTCGGTGGGGATCGCGAGGCCCGGGCGGCAATCGGTGATGAAGGAGATGGAGGCGGAGCTGACCACGGAGAGGACGTGGGTGAAGTCCGGCGTGGAGGAAGACTCCGTGAGGGCAGCAATGGCGTCTTTGATGCCGCCGAAGTAGAGCCGCTCGCGGACGAGGTACGGCATGGCGGCGGCCGGTGGAGGCACAAAGACCGCCGGTGAGAGTCAGTGAAATCTCCGAGTAGACTAGTGGAGAGGAAGAGTGGAAGACCTATTTTTTTTTCAACAATCCTGAGGCTGTTAGAATCACGGTTTACAAAACCGTCGAAAACCTCGGTTTACCGAAACCGCCGGGCGGTAACGGTTTACCGGCGGTTTTTTTGAATTCAGTCAAAATTTAAAAAAATTGAAAATTTTTATAAAACAATATATGATAAAAAAAACTACATGTTTTACTGAGTAATTTAGTATAGAAGATATTTAAATTTAAATCAATTTAGCCAAAAAAAAATAGAACAAAGTATGGATTCGTTAACCTGTTAACAAAAAAATCTAAACATCTATATCGAGCCTCTCCTTCGGAACCTCCCCCAGCTCCCCTCACTTTCCCCTTCACTTACCTGAGAGTTATCGCCGCCGCACACGCAAAACCCGCCGCCTCCGCGCCTTTTACCAGCGGCTAAGCGCGGCAAAGCGCCGGCCAGGAGCGGTTTACCGGCGGTTTACCGCCCGCTTCGCCGCTGCCCCTCGGCGCCGTCGCAGATCCCCTCGTCGACGGTTTCCTTCGCAAAACCGGCGGTAAACCACCCACGAGAAGAGGTAAATCACGTTTAACCACCGGTAAACCGGTTATGGTACCAAGATTTAGCTCTGTTTTAGATATTTAGTGCCTAGATTTGGATTTTTAATGTTTAGGTTTTCAGATTTCATTCATGTTTGTGTTAATAACTATTATTGTTAGATTTCGTTCTTGGATTTTTTTTAATATTTAGTGCCTAGCTCTGTTTAGTTATAGTATATGTAACTCATAATATTATTTACTACTACTGTAAATATGATTTGGTATTGTTATTATAGATGTGATGGCTTATGTTTATGTATTAGTTATGGTTTAGTTATTGTTTCAAGTTATATGATATTTTTGCCACATCTGTATTCTGTAGGAGACATGTCGGATGAAGATAGAGATAGAGAAAGAGAAAGCGATAGAGTCTGGTTGCACGGAGAGAAGGTTGGCGCAGGTTTCAAATGCAAGTATTGTAGAGAAACAAAGAGTGGAGGGGGTGGTACCCGATTGAAGGAGTATCTCACGCATAGAGGGAAGAATGTCAAGAAATGTCACTCTGTTCCTCCAGACATAAAGGCATACTTCCAACTTGACATAGATAAGACAAAGGAAAAGAAGAGTTCTAGGTTCAGGCAGCAGCTGAGGGAAGATGAGGCAGCACGAACCCATTTTAAGGACGATGAGTATGAGGATGAACTTAAAGCGGCTTTGCATCAGTCACATGTTGAGCACGAATTTAGTCAGAGGGCTGGTGCAAGGTATGACAGGGGTGGTGGATCCTCCAGCCAGAGGGTATCTCGAGGGCCACTTGATAGGATGATGGGAAGGAGTAGGGAACAAGTACCTGAACGTGTTAGAGACTACAATCTTGCTCAAGCCTCTGGACTAAGGCAACAGAGGATAGATACTGGTCCCTGGACAAGTAAGGGAAGGAGCTCGAAAGAGATTCTTGGTAGGGCTTGGGCAAAGGCTTGTCATGCCATTGGCATCCCGGGTCGAAAGGTCGATAACCCATATTTTAGGGCCGCAATTATGGAGTCCCAAAAACAAGGTAACAAATAACACAATATATTTTGTTGTATTTGATCTATGTTGTTGACATAATTTTGTTGCCTTAAATGCAGGTGTGGGGGTCAAATTACCAACTGGTCGAGAGATTGATGGCAAGTATCTTGATGAAAATGTTAAGGAGTTTTAGAAGGAGATTGACAAATGGAAGATTGAGTGGAATGAGTTTGGTGCGACTCTAATGTGTGATTCATGGACTGGTCCTACACAAAAGAGCATCATTAACTTTTTGGTGTATTGCAATGGGATGATGTATTTTTAAAGACTGTTGATGCAACTGGAGAGGTCCAGAACCATAAATTCATAATGCAGGTACGTATGTTGTACATACTCGTAGTTGCTTCACGCTTTTTTACTGGCCACTCATACATATGTTGATGTAGCAGGAGATCAAAAATGTCTTGAAGATTATTGACCCAGAGAATGTTGTCCAAATTGTAACAGATAATGGTTCCAACTTTAAGAAGGCTTGTAAGATGCTGAGCAGAGAAACCATAGAGTACAAGCATATAGTATGGCAACCATGTTTAGCACATACCATTAATCTGATGCTAAAGGACATTGGGAAGTGGGCACATCATGAAGCGATGATTCAAAGTGCCTAAAGGATCTGTAGTTGGATGTACAACTCATCAAGTTTACACAGTATGATGAAGAAAGCCATCGGAGGTGAGTTAGTGAAATGGAATGCTACCAGATTTGGCACTAACTACATGTTCTTAGAAAGTTTCATGAGAAGGAAGGACAAGTTCATGGTATGGTTTATGTCACCAGAATTCAGGCACTCATGTTACTTCCTAACTGAAATGGGAAGATATGCTTTCGACAACATCACCAATGTTGAATGGTGGGAGAACATGCAGTATGTTTTAGATGAAGTTGAACCTCTATACGTGTTCCTAAGATTTGCTGATCAGGAGAAAAGTCCAACACTTGGTGAGGTGCTCTTGCAATACACAAACACCAAACACACATATCAAAGTAAGTTTGAGAATGATAGCGCCCGCTACAGAATGATCATGGATGTGGTTGATGCTAGAATGAACACTGTCATGACAGACACATATGTGCAACCAGCGTGTGCCTTGCATCCATATGTGAACTATGTCATGGGGACGACGAACAATCTCATGACAGATCTTCGTAAGGGTGTTGAAAGGATGTTTGATTCAAATACTGCTGCAATGTCACTCCAAGAGTATGACTTCTTCAAGAGGAAGATTGGAGACTTCTCGAGTGAGCTTGCAAGGAGAATGACCGTTGACCGCGGGACTTCTCCTTTGAGTTGGTAGTCCATGTTTGGATCAGATACGCCAACACTTCAACGTGTTGCTAAGCGGCTGCTATCACAGTGTGTCTCGTCGAGTGGGTGTGAGCGCAACTGGAGTACTTTCGCATTCATCCACACAAAGCTCCGCAACAAACTCGGCTACTTGAAATTGCATGAGCTTGTGTTCGTTAACTACAACCTTTGTCTTCGCATCCAACGAGCAACTGGTACACCAGAGCCTAGTGAGTTTGATCCTGCCTTGGCCTTCATGGATCTATCATTACATAGGCATAATGAAGCCATTAGAGATTGGATGGAAAGAGGAAGATCCAATGCACCTCCAACATTGGATGAAGACTCACCTATCAGTGACACTCCTTTTCCTAGCACGCTTTTTACATCGCTTGTACGTGAACAAGGAGGCACAGAGGAAGTGCAAGAATGGGCCGATGAAACAATTGGTGACACCCACCTTGGTAAGCGGAAGACAAGACATGGTCCATCGGATAGGAAAAGAAAAAGGGTCAAAATCACCAATCAAATCGAAGAGGAAGAAGAGGATGAAGACAGTGATGATAACACAACCGACCCTAGTGCTGGTGATGATGGCAACCACGGTGATGCTGGATTATATGGTGTAGGAGGGAGTGGTGCAGGAGGGAGTGGTACGGAAGGGAGTGGTGCAGGAGATTGGAGGTACACTGGAGGAAGTCGGTTCACCCATTCCACACAAGATTCTTACCATGATGCACCTCATTCACAACAGGAGACAATAAGTGGTCGGCGTGTTTCGGTTTCATTTCCTGTCCAAGATGGAATCTGTAGCTCAAGTAGCTCTGGTTCTTCTAACTATCTGACTGGACAAGACCCAGTCTATAACCCTTATGCATGGCAGTGGCAACTGAGTCAGCGAACCTATGGACCCCCTCCACCATCAGGCGAAACACCACCATCGATCATGTATGGGTATGGAAACTACGGACCTCCTCCACCACCATATTCAAATTTATTAAATATGTATCCACTAGGACCACAATATGGGTATGGACAAGTTCCCGCTGCACCGGTATGTTCTTTTGCTTTGTGGATAAGTATTTATTTGTCGTTCTTGTTTTCTCACTAATGTATCTCATATCTTTTGTATAGACCTATCACTATCAGTATGATGGATTGGATCAGTATCACAACCCTGTTGGGGACTTGTTCTCAAATGCTATGAATCAAGAACAAGGCAACACAGAAAATGTTAATCGTTAAAGTTCTTTGCGCTTCGAAGCATTATTTCCCTTGGGATATAATGATCTTTGGACGAAGGTTATGAAGGACATACCTTCAGCATCTTAACATATAAAGATGAGAGAATCATACAAAATAACATAAATAATCAAGTATTGTTATCAACTCATTTTTATTTTATTACTATGGAAAATAGAAATGATATCAAATTACAAATGTACCTTCGGCTTGAAAGAAGGTGAAAGTACAAGTGTGACGCAAAAGCAAATGCCAAGTCCGCCTGAACAGTACGGGAGCACTGTTCATCTGTTTATAGGCACAGGACGCAGCCCATGTAAAATAACATTTATGCCCTTTACAATCGACTACAGTAATGACACAAAACATCACGGGTCTTTAAGTTATTTCATCTTTAAGTAGGTTCCCCCTTTCATCTTGAGATCTGCCACTGTGCCGAAGCTTTATAGGTGATAGCTTCGGCGCTGCTTCTGAGAGGATCTACCAAAGGTGTTCTCTTTCTCTTGCATCTTTGGCTACGAAGCATACCCCCAACAGTAGCCCCTTCGCGGTGCTAGATCGTTTTTCATAACGAGCTTGATCCGTGAAAAAGTCTTCTAGGCTTCGGGATGCCGAAGATCCGAAAAACACCTTCCCTGATCTCGTTGGCAAGAAACGATTAAAATAATCCTCACGCGAAGTGGCCTGATCTTGCAGCAGTTACACGCGCCCTGGAGATTCACCTTCTCGGACCCTGTGGCCCACCGTTCAGTGAGTGCGGGTGGCTGTTTGTCCGGTGCGGAAGACCTTGACGATTTACCTTCCCACCTGCGGCACTATATAAACAGACGGGTAGGTGTGAAGTTACCACAGCATTCATTGCTATTGCACTGTTTTGCTGCCAAAATATTGACCAAAACCGAAGCTTGTTTGTTGCATCCTCAACCGAAGCTATTTGCTTTGCTTAAGCTTCGTAGCAAGAAAAAGCTTCGACAAGATAAAGAAAAATTTTCAACCTTCAAAAAACAACAAATTCAATCATCAGATGGCCAGAGTGCGTTCCACAGCTAGGGTTATGCACGACGGAGAGGAAGCCGAAGGTACTGAAACTGCTCCAATCTCCGAAGTGATGAAGCGCTCGGGGCTGGTAGCATCGGAGGATGCACCTGCCGCTGAAACAGAACAAGCTAATGTTGAGGAGACTAAGTCTGAAGATGATTACAACGCGGTGCCATGTAAACCCAGCCACCTGGATTTCGGGAAATCCACCATCTTCGAAGATGACTTGCCTAAGCTATTGAAATTGGGCTATTTCAGTGAAGCGAAGAAAGTGCTGGTTCGTTTTGGTGGGGAAGAGACTACTCCAAAGCCAGGAAAGGATGAAGTGGTAGTCTTCAAGAGTTTCTTTAAGGCTGGCTTAAGATTTCCTTTGAACAAGATGATCGCTGTTGTATTGAAGAAGTTTGGGATCTACCTTCATCAGCTAACTCCCAACGCTATTGTCCGGCTTAGCGTTTATATTTGGGCTCTCCGAAGCCAAGGGGTGGAGGCATTTGGCGAAGGCTTCTGCCGAGTGCACGAGCTTCATTATCAGACGAAAGCTAGAGGAGATGGGCTACATGAAAATTTTGGCTGCTACAATTTTGCCTATTGCAAGACCACAAAATTTCCAGTGATTAGCTACCGAAGCAAGTGGCCAGCTGGCTGGAAGTCTGAGTGGTTCTATGTCAAAGTTGATGAAGATAAAGAGGACCTGGTCCAGAGTCCGCTAGAACTGATCTTCGGAGAGACCAGACCGCAGTGCAACATGACACAAGGGAGTCCAAGCCAAATTGCCCTGGCTGAATTTCGAGTTATTGCAGATCATATCGGCACTAGGGACTTAGTGCAAGAATTTTTGGCCTTCAGAGTGTTCCCAACTTTGAAGGAGTGGGACATGCCGAAGCTGAAGGGGGAAAAGAAGAAGGGGGAATTTGTTCGGTTGCCTTACTATTATAAATTCAAGAAACATTTCAAAGTGCCCTGCCAAGAGTGGCTGGACACGATCGAAGTAATGTGCAATGAAATTCTCGGCAACTACTCCAAAAAAGAAGATCAACTAATGACTGCAGCCTTCGGCACCCGCCCGAAGCGAAGGTTGAACCGAGTAATGGATGCTCTAAACTTTGAATATCCCGACCACGAGCGGCTAGACAAGGATACCGAAGGGCAAAAAAGAAAGAGAGTGGCTAGCATTCTAAATAAAGACGATGAAAAACAATTGAAAGAGAAAAAGCTGAAGCCTGAGCCAAAAACAGATGCTTTGAAGAAGAGAAAAGATACAGCTCCGAAGCAGAAGGCAATTGACGAAGAAGAAGAAACTGGTACAACACCCTCTACCACCGACGTGGAAGAAATTTTAAAGGTAATGACTGAATCTTTGCCTATCAAGCTAAGACCACTGGGGCCACATCTGACGAAGCTTTTTCAGAAGGAAAAGGAGCCCGCAAAAACGAAGAAGGCAGCTAGGCCAAAGAAGCAAAGAATCATTACAGTGACAGAAGTCATCGAAGGGACACCACCAGGAGCTTCGGCTCTAAAGGCGCCAGCTGTTGAGAGCACGATAGCCATTGAAGCTGCACTTGCGGAAGCCACAGCTACCGAAGCTACCGCTGCTGAAGATATTCATTTAGAGTGCATGATTGCCGATATTGATAAGATTCTGCAAAACATGGCCGCAGAAGAAGCCGCTGCAGCCACCAAAGAAACTATGACCCCAGAACCCGGGATGGAGAAAGAAATAGCCAAAGACACTTCGGAAGACGAAATTTTTAACTTTCGCAACTTAGTTGGTCAAGAGCTGACAGAGGCTGAAAAAGAAGAGCTAAAAGAATATGCTATATCTTGCGGATATCAGCCGGGAGCACTTCTCTTCGGTGGTATCGATGATGAAAAATTGAGCTGCATCCGGGATCAGACCAGAGCAAAGGTTATCGGTACTCTATCAAAGAGTATTGGTTTCCCGAAGCTCGAAACAGATATCAGCCGGTACCAGCGACAACACATCGTCGGTAGTTTATTCTATTCCAATTTCAAGGTAAACTTTTCTTTAACTTTTATTATTTCAATAACAAAGATGTTTTCTAACGAAGGTTGTTTATATGCAGAGTATGCTACTGAGTAAAGCTTTGAAAATGTAGCAAGATTTGGAAGATAAAAAATAGGAAGTTATAATTGAAAACTTAGAAAGCAAGATAAAAGACCAACCAGCTGCTCTTGAAAAGAAAGACTTCGAGCTTCAGACAACCGAAGGCTTATTGGCAGAAGCTGAAGCTAAAATAGCAGAATTAAATATGAAGCTTCTGTCCCACTCAGAAAGCTTCGAACAAGAAAAGCAGAAGCTTAATGCAAAATTTGAAGTCGAGGTCCAAAAAAGTTCAGATTTGAAAAAATCATTGGCAAGCCTTCAAAATAAATGTCTAGAGTTCAGTAATCGATGTGTTCAACGGCTGAAGCAAGTCTTTTATTCGGTTGGAGCCAGCAGCAAAACATTCAATCCTTCGTCTGAAGACCTGCCAGGGGCCTTTGAACATATCGAAGGTGAGATTGATGACCTTGAAGAAGTTATAGCTGGACATGATGACTTTTGCGCCCTGGTAGCTTCTCGGTGTACAGCTGTCGCCTTCCTGAAATCTGGCTGCGAACATGGAAAGGTTATCAACAGACCCAATTTCAGCTTATCACCAGCAGACCTGGATGATATTCCCAACCTTGCCCGAAGCATAGCAAATAGGTTTATAAAACTAGTATGGACAAAGGGTGGACGAAGCAAAGCTGGTGATGAAGCTCAGAGTCATCTTAAGCCGGTAACAAAAATCATACCTTGTGCTTACCTCTTCCTTCGAACTTGAATTTTGCTTACAATACTTAAATACGTACAGGATGATGAAACTGAGGCTGAAGCTAAAGAGTAAGAAGGCAAAGCCAAAGTCGAAGCTCAATAGATGCTAATGAAGCTTGAATAGATAGATGTAGAAAAAACTCTAAAGACCCTTGTAATATCCTTTGTAAAGAACAATGTAATTAATTTTTACTTTGTAAACCTTGTCCATACCTTGTAATATATTCTTGCCTTTCCATCAATGTATAAAGTGCTTTGATGTGAACGAAATTAGCATTTTGAGCCGAAGGCAAAAAACACCTTCCCTTCTTTTCGTACACAGCGAAGCATAAAGACTGCTTCTTTTTCTTTTTGCCGAAGCCTTATCTTCAGTGCCGAAGCAACTGCCTGTGTTATGATTATGATGATTCTATGTATGCCTAAATGAATGTTTATGAATGCAAATGTATGATGTAATGTATGGTGCAAAATGAATGTTCAAATACACACATATGAAGCCACAACCATATCCTTCATTCCCTTAGGAATAACCAGTCTTTTGCCATTTATTTTTCGGCTTCACCGCTTATTTTTTGGTGTATCAGCGCTGACTTTTCGCTGTAAGTTCTGCATCCCCTTAGGAACGTCTTTTGAACTTCTTTGCCTTCTATTTCGGCGGTATCGCGTTGACTTTTCGCGCTTTGCCTTATATTTCGGCGGAATCAGCGTTGACTTTTCGCTGTAAGCTCTGCATTCCCTTAGGAACGACTTTTGAGCAGAAAACTTATACTGCGCTCCCTTAGGAACGGCTTTTTGTAGCTTCGTCGTGCTCTGCATCCCCTTAGGGACGTCTTTTGAGCTTCTCCCTGCTTTTTCTTCTCTTTGCACTCGATGGTGCGTGCTCAGCTTTTACATTTACATCTTTGGGGGATATTGCTCTTGTAGAGCTGAAATAAAAAAGAGAATTTACATGCTATGGCTCCATTAAAAACCTTTCTCCCCCTTTGGAAAGGAAAAGGTGCCATAGAAAAAATAAAAAGATTACATTAAGCTACACATAATATCGCCGAAGCTCATCCGCATTTCAAGATCTAGGGATGTCGTTGCCGTCCATATCCTTCAATCTGTAGGAACCGGGTCTTGACGAAGATACTACTAGAAAAGGTCCTTCCCACTTCAATTGTAACTTGCCCACTGTATCTGGGTTGGCAACTCTCCGAAGTACCAAGTGTCCTGGCCTGATATTTTTTAACCGAACTTTTCTGTCATGCCATTTTATTGTTTCGGCTTGGTATTTATTGATGTTCTCCACAGCCTGAAGCCTGATCCCTTCTATAGCATCTTTTGCCATAGAATAATCAGCTTCGTCCTCTGCTGAAGCCACTGTTCTTATTGATCCTGCTTTAGCTTCTTCCGGGGTTATTGCTTCGTCACCAAACAATAATTTGAATGGTGTAAAACCTGTTGACCTTGACACTGTTGTATTGTGGCTCCACACCACTTTGATCAATTCATCTGGCCACTTTCCTCTGGGCTGATTGAAGATTAACTTCATTATTCCTGTCATTATAATGTCGTTGGCTCTTTCAACAAGTCCATTTGACTCCGGATGTCTAACTGATGCAAAATGAATCTTCGTGCCAATTTGTTCACAGAACTCTTTGAAGGCTTCAGCATCAAACTGTGTTCCGTTGTCCACAGTAATAGCCTTCGGCACTCCGAAACGACAAACAATATTTTGCCAGAAAAATTTCTGAATGGTGACCGAAGTTATTGTGGCTAAAGGTTTCTCCTCAATCCATTTGGAAAAATATTCTACTGCCACCACAACATATTTTAAATTTCCTTGTGCTGGTGGAAGTGGGCCTAACAAATCAAGGCCCCACCTTTGCAACGGCCAGGTGGGCTGTATTAGCTGAGTCAGAGATGAAGGCTGTTTTTGATCTCTTGCATATTTTTGACAACCTTCGCACTTTTGGACTAATTCTGCTGCATCCGAAGCTGCCTTTGGCCAATAAAATCCTTGACGAAAAACTTTTCCCAGCAAGGGCCTAGATCCGATGTGAGATCCACGTAGACCTGCGTGTATTTTCTTCATCAATTCTATACCTTCAGCTCTGGATAAACATTTGAGCAATGGAGAGCAGACTCCATGTTTGTACAATTCCCCTTGTATCAAGACATATGGTCTTGTTCTTGCCTCCATTCTTTTGTTATAAGCTTCATCACTTGAAAGACAATTCCCTTGAAGAAAAGATATTATTTCAGTTCTCCAATCTTTACTGTGTACTGGAGAAATAGTGAGCACTGCTCTTTCCATGAGCTCAACCGAAGGTGCTTTTATTGTTTCAAAAAATACTTCGGAGGGTAAGGGGAGCCCCTGAGCCACTGATTTGGCAAGCAAATCCGAATGCTCATTTTCACCTCTTGGAATACTTTTGACGGAAAATCCTTCGAAGGAATTTTCCAACCTTCGGACTGCATCCAAATATTTTTCAAGCTTTGGATCTTGTGCCCTGCTGCTTTTATCAACATGGCCAGCTATGACTTGAGAATCAGTCTTTAAGATTGCCCTTCTTATTCCCATTGCCCTTAGTTTCCGAAGCCCCAATAAAAGTGCTTCGTACTCAGCAATATTATTTGTGCAACTGAAGTCCAGTTTAACTGCGAAACATGTTTTGACATTTGAAGGTGCGACTAAAACTGCAGCTGCTCCTGCTCCGAAGGTTCCCCAAGAACCATCGCAGAATACCGTCCAAGCTTCGTTATCTTTGCTTGTTCCTTCTTCGTGAGCCCCTGGCGTCCAGTCAGCTATGAAGTCGGCTAACGCCTGAGATTGGATTGAAGATCTATGCACATAATCAATGGTGAATTCATTGAGTTTCGCAGCCCACTTTCCAATCCTTCCAGTAGCTTCTCTGTTCCTCATAATATCCTTCAAAGGCTGTGATGAAGGAACAATTATATGGAATGCTTGAAAATAATGCCGAAGCTTCCTAGAGGCCATTAAGACAGCATATAGCACTTTTTCCAATTTTGTATACTTTTTCTTCGATAAGCTGAGGACTTCGGAGACGAAGTATATTGGGGCTTGCTTTTTGATTTGTCCTTCAAGCTTTTCCTACACAAGCGCTGCGCTTACTGCAGAATGCGAAGCTGCCACATATAATAACAGAGGAGCCCCTGCGTGGGTGGAGTTAACGTTGTTAGATCTATCAGGTACTGCTTTAGCTCTTCGAAGGCTTTCTGCTGAGCTGATCCCCATTGAAAGACTTCGGCCGACTTCAGCACTTCAAAGAATGGTTAATTTCTCTCTGCTGATCTAGATGTGAATCGATTCAGAGATGCCAGTCTTCCTATCAGCCGTTGGGCTCCCTTCTTTGTGCTTGGCGGCTCCATCCGAAGAATAGCTTTGATTTAATTTGGATTAGCTTCAATCCATTTTGTTGAAACTAGACAACCAAGGAATTTTCCCTTCTTTACTCCGAAGACACATTTTTCAGGATTCAACTTCAGGCTAGCTTGCCTAAAGTTAGCGAATGCCTCATGCAGATCAGCAATGTGATTTTCTTGCTTCGTGCTTTTTACTATGATATCATCTACATAAGTTAGCACATTTGTGCCAATCTGAGAATGAAGGACTTTTGCTGTCATTCTGTTGAAGCTTCCTCCAGCATTCTTGAGCCCCTCAGGCATCCGAAGATAACAATATGTACCGCTGGGGGTTATGAAGCTGGTTTTTGGCTCATCTTCCTTCTTCATCCAGATTTGATGATAGCCTGAATAACAATCTAGTAGACTCATGAGCTCCGACGAAGCTGCTGCATCTACTAGAGAATCTATCCTTGGTAATGGAAACTCATCCTTCGGACATGCCTTATTAAGATCAGTAAAATCGATGCACATTCTCCACTTACCATTGGCCTTCTTCACCATAACAGTGTTAGCTAGCCATTCTGGGCATTTTACTTCTCTGATGACTCCAGCACTAAGAAGTCTTTTCACTTCATTCCGAGCACCTTCGGCCTTGTCATCAGACATTTTCCGAAGCCTCTGCTTTCTGGGTCTGAAGGATGGATCAACATTGAGCGAGTGTTCAATGACATCCCTATTGACACCACAGAGATCGTTGGCGGACCATGCGAAGACATCTTTGTTGTTGAAGAGGAACCTTATTAGGTTTTTCTCCTGTTCCTCAGACAATTGGGATCCCAGCAACACCTTCTGCTCTTCTATATCTTCACATAAGAGCATGGGCTTCGGCTGATCGGCCGAAGCAGCCTTCTCCCTTCTGTACTTGTATTGCTCACAAGCTTCGGCTCCATCTATATTATGGATTGCTTTTGAATCTGTCTAGTTTCCTTCAGCCTTTCTGGCAGCTTCCTGGCTTCCATGAATAGCAATAGGCCCTTGATCCGAAGGTATCTTCATGCAAAGATATGCTGGATGAAGAATTGCTTCAAAAGCATTAAGTGTCCCACGACCAATGATTGTATTATAGGGGTACTCCATGTCGACAATATCAAACATAATTTGCTCAGTTCTTGTATTGTTGACAAATCCGAAGGTCACTGGCATCATGATCTTGCCGAGCGCTACAATCTGTCTTCCTCCAAAGCCGTAAAGAGGGTGTGTAGCATCATGAATCTTATCCTCTGGCTCTTGCATCTGTCTGAAGGCCTTAGCAAATATAATATCCGCTGCACTGCTTGTGTCAACCAGAACATTGTGAACCAGAAATCCTTTGATAACACAAGAAATAACCATAGCATCATTGTGAGGGTAATCCTTGAGCTGAAGGTCCTCTTGGGAGAAGGTGATTGAGATGTGGGACCATCTTGACTTGATGAAGGGTCCCTGTACCCCAACATGCTGTACCCTTCTCTGTGCCTCCTTCTTCTGCCTCTTGTTGGCCGGCTCTAAGCATGAACTGCCTGTTATCGGGAGCACCAGCTTCGAAGCCGAAGCAGCTCCAACTTGGTTGTTGAACGAAGCCATCAGCTCAGAAAGGTGGAAGTGAGTTCACCGGAGGTGGGCGCCAATGTTGGGGACTTGTTCTCAAATGCTATGAATCAAGAACAAGGCAACACAGAAAATGTTAATCGTTAAAGTTCTTCGCCCTTCGAAGCATTATTTCCCTTGGGATATAATGATCTTTGGACGAAGGTTATGAAGGACATACCTTCAGCATCTTAACATATAAAGATGAGAGAATCATACAAAATAACATAAATAATCAAGTATTGTTATCAACTCATTTTTATTTTATTACTATGGAAAATAGAAATGATATCAAATTACAAATGTACCTTCGGCTTGAAATAAGGTGAAAGTACAAGCGTGACGCAAAAGCAAATGCCAAGTCCGCCTGAATAGTACGGGAGCACTGTTCATCTATTTATAGGCACGGGACGCAGCCCATGTAAAATAACATTTATGCCCTTTACAATCGACTACAGTAATGACACAAAACATCACGGGTCTTTAAGTTATTTCATCTTTAAGTCGGTTCCCCCTTTGTCTTGAGATCTGCCACTGTGCCGAAGCTTTATAGGTGGTAGCTTCGGTGCTGCTTCTGAGAGGATCTGCCGAAGGTGTTCTCTTTCTCTTGGATCTTCGGCTACGAAGCATACCCCCAACAGACCCTTCCAACATGCCTGAGTACTATCACTATGACTCGAGCTGAACATGTGAGTATTGTGAAATAAGTCAACCTATGTGTCGTTGTCTCGTTGGAGAGGTGTAAAAGAACTTGTATTTGAGTATTCCGAAGTTCGCTGGATGTTTATTGCATGAGAACTGGAATTTGTGGTTGCATATGTATGTTGTATGTTATGTTGATGAACTCATGTTGTGTGGATTAATTAATATTTACTGTACAATGTGAATTGAACAAACTACAAATAAATCCTGCCAAATATTTCATTTTTTCTGCTAAAAACAGTAAAAACTTGTTTATTTCATGGTTAACCACCGGTTTCTACCGGTTTTGCGTCGGGTTTTCGCCGGTAAACCAATTTAAATTCAAACTGATTTGGTTTGATCAAACCGGTCGGTTTCTATCGGTTTACCGGCGGTAAATCGTTACCGATGGGGGCGGTTTTTACACCCCCACCGGTTTTGTAAATCGTGGTTAGGATGCTGGATTAAAGCCGTTTTGACTGCAGAAAAAGCAAAAGCGGGTGAATTAAAATCGTAGCAAACTGTGTGGAACCGATGGACGAGGAGTCCTTACATCAACACTGTGACATCATCTAACAACTTGGGGGGTGCATATCTGAATGTAGCAACTGGTGGTAGAGCAAATCTCCTCTTGTCTTGTCTTTGCCGCTGGGTCGTGTTATTTACGTAGCATCCTGTCTGGCTAGCTCCATAGAATCGAATTGAATTGAATTGACGGGGCGTTTGGATCCCTTCATTTTATAGGATTTGGAATTCACTCAATAAAGTAACTTATTTAGTTTGGAATTTGACATTCCACCACTTTCCAAAGTTCAGATATAAGCCTATCTCAAATTCATGGGGTGGAGAATGGGAAATGATTTTATGCATTAGTAGAATTTGTTTCTACTCTGTAACGTATATGACACTCTTCATCTTACTTCTCTATAGTAAAAATATAGCACATAAGTATCTCTGACATCTTGCTAATAATAGTATACAAATATATTTTGCATAAAACCGAATTAACTTAATTGATATATGCCTAAATTATTATTATTATTAGAATGGAATTCAATTCCAATGATCCAAACAGGGCGTGAATTGAATTGAATGGAATGGAAATAAAAGGCTGGCTGTGTTCTTGCACCTTTCACTGGAGACAGCTTGCTGCCTTTGGTCCATTTGTCACTGAGTTCTAGTTTGGATAATCTAGTATTGATCCCAATCCATATGTGTTAATCCACATGTGTTGAACACCAAAAGTGGCAAACGGTCCGGCCCTAAGGCCCGGACGGTCCGCGGCCCCCCGATCAGATCAACTCAGGTGATTATCCTTATCTCATGTGTGATTATCCATTTAATCACGTGGGAGTTGTTGGCTATCTCCTAGAACAAGTCCAGACATCCTCCCCTATAAATATAAAGGGGTATGACCGACTGAGAACCATCGAACACATTCCAATTGAATCCATCTACTTTATTTACCTTTTCTGCCCTAGAAGTAGATGTACCGTAGTTCTAGTTGTAGCCTTTCGCATATCCACATCCACCCCTATTCGACTCTACGTCGTCTAGATCCGTCTTAGGTGGTCTGCCGACCCCAAGACGACCCTAGGAACTTACCCCTCCCGGGGCAAGATCTAGTTGTTCATTCAAAATACTATATCTCAACTGTCTCTTAATTTATAGGTGACTCCATGTTGTCTGGGGATGCCCTGGGTGACCTGTCGGCCCGAAGTGCCCTAAGATCTCTCTCCAGGGGTAAGATCTAGATTCCAGCGAGGAGGAAGACGACCATGCGCCATCGTGAACCGTCCAGCCCTATGCGCGAACCGTTCGGTGCGACGCAGGGAAGGCGCTGCTCCTGCACCTAGGTCGCGGATCGTCTGGCCCAGAGCCGCGGACCGTTCGCTCCGCAGAGGGCACCGCCAGACGGTACACCCCTAGTGATTAGCGTCCAGATCGGCGCCAACACACTTTTTGGTGACTCCGCTGCGGAACAAGATTGCAGATCCACAAAATCAGGTTTATATGGCCGATTCTAAAGATCTCAACAGTGCTTCTCCAAACAGCGACACAAGGCTGACTAATTTGTCGGCCGCAGAGCATAAAAGATTAGAAGATGACATAAAGAAAATAGACAAAGAGGTCCAGCGACAACAAGATCAGGTGCTCAAGGTGGCAGAGAAGTGGTTCCTCTCACACTACAGGGTAGATTGCCACCAGAAGACTGTCCAAGAGAGGGAGATAAATGTCGAGTACATGTCAGCCATGCTGCAACAGCTCCCCATGATAGGTGATGCCAGGTCAGCCGATGATATTCCATCTATTAAAATTTCTTTTGATAATCGGATTGAAAGTATCACAGAGGATATAGAGAGGATGGTGCATGCATTAGGGAAAACTCACATGCCTAATTTTTTATCACATAAATTAGGTGCCGAAACAATTAAATTACGCCAAACACATCGGCAACAAATGGGTTTCTCCATCCATATTCTGGTATGTCGATGGACTCATATCCAGGACGACCATCACCACCATCTCCGCTAAATGGTGGGTCAACTCTGAGCACGGCCGGACAGTCCGCACATGATCTTGGACCGTCTGGCCCTCCTTCAGATCATCTGGCACCCTACGCTGAACTATCTGGAGTTATACAGATCCCACCATAAGGGTCACAGGTGTTGCCCGACGCGACCGGGCAGTCCGGGAATAGTATCGGATCGTTCGATCCACTCGTAGACCGTCCGACTGCATAGGTCGGACCGTCCGGAGCACTAGAAGTCACCTATGATCTGCCTAGTGCGAAAGGCCGGCATAAATATAGCCGGCCACCCAAGCCCCAAGAGCCGAAAAAGTCACCTGTCCCTGAGTTTGTTTGGCCCACTAAGGCTAAACCTTCTGTTCGCTCTCACCTGCACTCGACACAAAAAGAGAAAGTTAAGTTCACATTTAATATTACTAAGTGTGATAAAATATTTGATGAGTTACTTAAACATGGTAATATTAAATTGTCACATATAATTCCTTCGGTTGAGGAATTAAAAGGACGTGTATATTGTAAATGACATGGCTCTTTTCTTCATAACACCAATGATTGTGATGTCTTTCATCGGCAAATACAATCAGCTATAAACGAAGGTCAGTTGAGGTTTCAAAAGGAGGTGAGGATTGACAGGCCACCTGTCCCTGCCACCACATTAGAGCTGACGAGCAAAAAAGTCATAGTTCGGCCTTGTGCGGCCGATAAAAGCAAAGATAAAAATATCATCATTGGTTATCCTTGCACACCAAATATGTCACGCGGAGTGGTTACTCGGAAGGCTCCGGACAAAAGAAAAACTAGAGGCGCCGAGGGGCAAGCACGATCTGACACCCGATCACGGTCACCTGTCCTACGTATGCAGGACGGTCCGGGTACTAAGGTCGGACAGTCTGAGACAGGCGTGGACAGTCTGGCTATGATGGCCGGACAGTCCACAGACGGTCAGAAGCAGCAACCTCAAACCATCTGACCACAACGTTCCAAAACAAGTGCTATGAAGCAAAACACTGCTAAGACGTCTGGACGACTCAGTAGACTCGGCCCTACTTTTGATCAGTTGCTTGCCAAATATATGAATAAGGTCGTTCCACACAACCGGCCAATAAAACCAACGAAGTTAAAAAGGCGATCTGTGTGAAAGCAAAAGCCGACTATGAAAGGGAAATATGCTTAATCATTTCCTATAATCGATTTTGGTGGTTAACGTCCGTCACAAACCACGTGGACTAACTAGTTTGCCTAGTTGTCATTTATCTCAGGTACATAAAGTTCAACATAAACCAACAAAGAAAATAAGTTGGGAACTCTACAAAGTTTGGAGCAAAGACAAGCATTGGTGCTGTCAATGGCGCACCGGACACTGACCGGTGCCCAGGCCAAGGCACCCACGAACTGGCCGCTCTCGGGTTTTTCCCAGAGTCGCTCCGCTATAATTCACTAGACTGTCCGGTGTGCACCAGACATGTCCGGTGAGCCAACAGTGCAACGGTCAACTACGCTCAACGGTCGACTGCTGTGAACAGTGAACAATGCACAGTGCAGAAGTCAAAAGTCAGAGCAGCGAAGTCAGAACACACTGGACTGTCCGGTGTGCCACCGGATTATCCGGTGCCACAAGAGGACAAAGGACTTCAATGGTCAACTGCTCCAAACCCCAACGGTCGGCTGACATGGCACTCATCGGACAGTGAACAGTGTCATGTCTGATGCACCACCAGACTGTCTGGTGTGCCCATCGACAGCAACGACTAGAATAGTGGTTGGGGCTATAAATACCCCCAACCACCTCCATTCAAGCCATCTAAGTTTTCAGACCTTCACATTCAATACTAGAGCAAAGACATGCACTCCAAGACATAATCAAAGGATCAAATCCTCTCCAAGTTTCAAAATCAACTCAAGTTCTTAGTGACTTGAGAGAGGATCATTTGTGTTTCTTTTGTTGCTCTTGTTGCTTGGATTGCTCTCTTCTTCTCACTCTAATTCTTCTAATTGCTTTGTAAAGCTAGCAAGAGACACCTAATTGTATGGTGATCCTTGTGGGGTCTTAGTGACCCGTGTGATTAAGGAGAAGCATTCGACTAGTCTAAGTGACCGATTGAGAGAGGGAAAGGGTTGGAATAGACCCGGCCTTTGTGGCCTCCTCAATAGGGAGTGGGTTCCTTGGAATCGAACCTCGGTAAATAAATCGTCGTGTTCAATTGTGTTGATCTTCACTCGATTTGTTTCTTCCCTCTCCTCTCGCTAAAGTTCCCTTGATAATATTGTTTTGAGTTTGCTCCCAAAAATATTCGCATTAATTGAGCAACTCATAGCAAGAGGAACAATCTTCCACACTCTAAATTTATTTCTAACCCTAACCCCAAGTATAGTGTGTGTTTAAAGTTTGTAAATTTCAGGTTTCGCCTATTTACCCCTCATCTAGGCGACTTTCAATTGGTATCGGAGCTTGGTGCTTCATTAGAGTCTAACAACTTGAAATGATGTCGAGAGAACCGCTCCAAACCCCAACAGTCTGCTGACGTGGTAGGCACCGGACAGTGAACAGTGCCATGTCCGGTGCACCATCGGACTGTCCGGTGTGCCCATCGATAGCAACAACTGGAATAGTGATTGGGGCTATAAATACCCCCAACCACCACCATTAAAGACATCTAAGTTTTTGAACTCCACATTCAATACAAGAGCAAAAGCATTCACCCCAAGACACAATTAAAAGATCAAATCCTCTCCAAGCTTCAAAATCAACTCAATTGCTTAGTGACTTGAGAGAGGGTGTTTTGTGTTTCTTTTGTTGCTCTTATTGCTTGGATTGCTTTCTCCTTCCCATTATAATTGTTCTAAGTGCTTTGTAAAGCTAGCAAGAGACACCTAAGTGTATGGTGATCCTTACGGGGTCTTAGTGACCCAAGTGATTAAGGAGAAGCACTTGACCAGTCTATGTGACCGATTGAGAGAGGGAAAGGGTTGAAATAGACCCAACCTTTGTGGCCTCCTCAACGGGGACTAGGTTTTTTGGAACCGAACCTCGGTAAACAAATCATCGTGTTCATTTGTGTTGATCTCCACTCGATTTGTTTCCCTTTCTTTCCGCTCTCTAAAAGTTCTCTTGCTCACATTGATTTGAGTTTGCTCCCAAGGTTATCTGCATTGTTTGAGCAACTCCTATCAAGAAGAACTGTCTTCTGCACTCCGAATTATTTCTAACACTTAACCCTGGGCATAGTGCATGTTTAAAGTTTGTATATTTCAGGTTTTGCATATTCACCCCCTCTAGGCGACTTTCAATTGCTATCAGAGCCCGGTGCTTCATTAGAGTCTAATAACTCGAAGTGATGTCGGGAGAACATGCCAAGAGAGAGATAGTCACCGGCGAAAAGCTCGAAGGCTCGGGAAGGAAGAACAATGAACGAACTCCATCAAAGGAGGCCAGCGACAAGTACAAGGAGGAATCCGCTTCCTCCATTAAGTCACATAGAAACGGTGACAAGAAGAAAAAGAAAATAAAGAAGGTAGTCTACTACGAGACCGACTCTTCATCACCTTCCACATCCGGCGCCGAGTCTACCATGTCGAAGCGCCAAGAGCGCAAGAAGTATAGTAAGATGCCTCTACGCTATCCTCACATTCCTAAACACGCTCCTTTACTTTCCGTACCCCTAGGCAAACCACCATATTTTGATGGTCAGGATTATTGTATGTGGAGTCATAAAATGAGGCACCATCTAACCTCACTCCACGAAGCATATGGGATATTGTTGGTTTTAGAGCGTAGGCACCACATATGGGCGACGAGGACTACGACTCCGATAAGGCCACCCAAATAAGGCATTTTAATTCCCAAGCAACTTCTATACTCCTCGCCTCCTTGTGTCGAGAGGAGTATAACAAGGTGCAAGGGTTGAAAAATGCCAAATAAATTTGGGACGTCCTCAAGACGGCGCAAGAAGGGGACGAGGTGACCAAAATCACTAAGCGCGAGACGATCGAGGGAGAACTCGGTCGATTTGTCCTCAACAAAGGAGAGGAGCCACAAGCGATGTACAACCGGCTCAAAACAATGGTCAACCAAGTGCGCAACCTTGGGAGCACCAAATGGGATGACCATGAAATGGTCAAGGTTATTCTTATATCTCTTGTTTTTCATAATCCTAATCAAGTGCAATTAATTCATGGACATCCTAGATACAAACAGATGTCCCTTGAGGAAGTAATTGACAAGTTTGTGAGCTTTAAACTTATGATCAAAGACTCTAAACATATTGTCAACTTGGAGCAAGGCGCCACCTCCACACCCGAGGTGCAACCCGTTACATTCAAAGCAATGGAAGAGAAGAAGGAAGAGTCTACATCAAGTAGACTTCCAGACGATGCCTCCAAGCTTGACAATGAGGAGATGGCTCTTATCATCAAGAGCTTCCGACAAATCCTCAAGTAAAGAAAGGGGAAGGACTACAAACCCCGCTCTAAGAGGGTTTGTTATATGTGTGGTAAGCCCAGTCAGTTTATTGCAAAATGTCCATATACAAGTGACAGTGACAGGGACTATGACAAGAAATGGAAGAAGAAGATGGAGAAGAAGAGATACTACAAGAAAAAGTGTTGGTCACTTGTTCTCAAATGCTATAAGTCAAGAACAAGGCAACATAATTGTTAATGGTTAAAGACCTTTGTCCTTCGAAGCATTATTTCCTCTCGGATATAATGATCTTCGGACAAAGGTTGTGAATGACACATCTTCATCATTTTATCATATAAACATGAATGTAAATAAGAAAGTGAAGGAATGCAAAAGAATGAAGACAATAATTGTTATGTATCAATGATTCATTTGTTATCTTTTATAAACATGAATAAACATTAACAATATTCATATTATAATGGTACCTTTGGCTTGACGGCGCGAGAGCGATTACAATCTAGCGTGAACAGTACGGTATTACAGTTCATCTATTTATAGGCACATGACGCAGCCCGGAGAAAAGTACATTTATGTCCCTGGTAACTGTCTATTGTATTGACAAGAATTATTCAGGACTGTATGGTCTTTATCCTTTTCCAGTCGTTATCATTCCCGAGCTTCATCAACATGTTCGGCCAAAGTCCTTTGGCTTCTAGCTTCGTCGCCCACTCTTTATTTTCATTCATTCTGTCATGATAGAAGTTCTCCATCCCAAACCCGAAGCTCCCTGTAAGTACTCATAATCATGCTGGAAACATATGGTTAGTCACATTTTTTAGGACCTTCGGAAGAGGAAGGCCCCCAACAGTAGCCCCTCGCAGTATTAATTTGTTTCCTTGTAACAAATTTAGACTGCGACGTGGACGAAGGGCTTCAGCCGAAGGTCCGAAAAACACCTCCTTTCGCTAGAATAGCGAACGACTCTGACATGCCGGACCCACCAAGCCATGGGGCGCTATGCATATAAATATGAGCTCGTATTGAAAGCGTTTCTTATGCTATTTTAGTTGCTTACACTGTGCCCGCCATTTTAAACTTTCTTGTTTTCTCGCGACTTTGAGCTTCAACATTTCAACAAGTTTTGATTTGATGGCTGGTGAGAAGAAGACTGTCGACCTGGTGCTGTCCAAGTTTTACGAAGCTATGGAGAGGACCAATGAAGAAAAGATTGTATATGAGACATTGGGTGGGATATGTGAGGGTTCCAGTGACAGTGAAGACTTTGATGCAGAAAGTGAGAATGTGGGTGCTGAAGATCGGCCCTGGAGGCTAAGTCATGTTGTCTTCGGAAAGTCAACAATCAAACAAGGACAGATTGATGCCATGAGGGGAAGGTACTTTCGTGACATTTCTATTGTGCGGGCTAGAGGGGAGAGTAATGTCCCTCTACCCGAAGCTGATGAGGTAGTTGTCTATAAAAGTTTCATGGAAGTAGGGCTTCGGTTTCCTTTGGATAGTATGCTGGTCGAAGTGCTGAAAACCTTTGAAGTCTACCTTCATCAGCTTACCCCCGAAGCCATCATCAAGATAGGGGTTTATATTTGGGCCATGAGGAGCCAAGGACTAGAACCAAATGCGAAATGCTTTTGCAACATGCATGAATTGTTTTATGAGACGAAGGCCACCGGGAAAGAGCAATATCACAATAACTTTGGTTGCTATGGCTTCGTAACCCGTTCTGAAGTAAGCAATCCAGTGCCAACGTTTCGCAAGAGATGGATAGGGGCCTGGATGCAAGAATGGTTTTATGTGAAGAATGATCTGGTTGAAAGGGAAGACATCAAGGGGATTATCCAATGTCCCATATGGTCTCACTTCGGCATTCGGAGACCATCCTTTGACCTTGGAAACGACGTACAAGCATGCCAAGCTGCTTTTAACATGGTATGCACCTACATAGGCATCAGGGACTTAGTCCAGGAGCATATTGCCAACAAAGTGTGGCCGCTAGGGAGTTGGTGGGAGATGTCGAAGGAGGCTGCTGCTGGTTCTAGCAAAGGTGGCCTAGTCTATTTGAAGTATACATTCAAATATAGAAGCTAATTTGATGAGCCAAACGACGACTGGCTAGATGCCATCGAAACCACCAGTGATGAATTACTTGGTGCCTATTCAAGGGCCGAAGATGATGCTATGACTGCATCCTTCGGAGACCGAGGCAAGAAAAGGCTAAATAGGGTTTTTGATATTATTGGTTTCGTATACCCAGATTACTGCTATCCTTCGCGAAAGCAAGGAAAGAAAAGAAGAGCTGCTGCTTCGGTGATTTCTACTACGCCGAAGCCAAGAAAGGTTAAAGTTTTGACACATCGCCCTGAACGCACTGAGACAGCCAAAAAGCTGAGGCCTACAAAGGGTCTTCCGCTTTTGAGTCAAGTTACCCCGCTCCTGCCGAAGCTAAGATAGAGTCGGTCAAAGAGCCAAGATGAAGATAGCAGCGGAGCAGCCGAAAGCCTTGAGTTCATTGCAAGAAATAGAACTGCCGAAGGTACAAAAGGTTGCTTCAGTAACTCCGAAGAGAAGGAGAATGGTCAGTGTGTTGGACGCTGTTATAGAATCCACAAAGGCGTTAACTCCTGCTTCTGCCGAAGCACCTAGCGCGGAAGGCGAAAATACAAAGAAATCTGCCGAGGCTGGCATGGCACAGGTTGCAGCTGAGGCTGGGCCCTCGGCTCCCGCCGAAGCAAGACCCTTGGAGGCTGTTGAAAAGGGAGCTGAAACAAGACCTTCGGATGCTGCGAAAGCTCCGTTACTGTTAGAAAAGAGAGGGCTACCGAAGAATCTGAGTCCCTGCTCCTGGAGCATCTACTGAGGAATTGGAATTTATAGTGCGTCATGCTTCAGGGAAAAAACTATCAAAAGAGAAAATTGCTGAAGCGCAACATTACGCCAGGGATCTGCAATACCCTCGAGGATCCTTGGTGTATGGTGGGGATGATGAAGATTACTTCCTTTATTGTCTGCCTGACAATAAAGAGACTTATGTCTGTTAAGAGATGGCAGGCAATATAGGATATCCAAAGCTTGAGTTAGGTTTGTCTGCAATGACGAAGAACCAACTTGTAGATAGCCTTGCTTATAACAGTCTGAAGGTGAGAACACTTTAACTTGTTAAAAAGCAGATTATTTTTGTAGTTTATTTCCTTTTCAGTATGTGCTCATCGTTTATTTTTGTAGGGCTTAATCCTGAGCAAGGCTTTAAAGGCCCAAAAGAAAGCAGAAGATGAAAGCTGCTAGTTAGCGCTTGGAAATCTTTGGAAGTTATTACACTAAGGAATGAAGATCTTGAAAAAGACAAAATACTACTCTCCTTAGGGCTTGTTCGGTTATTTTCAATCCATACGGATTGGAGGGGATTGATACGGATTGGAGGGGATTTTGACTTACTAGGGATTGAAACCCCCTCAATCCCCCTCAATCCATATGGATTGGGGTAGAACCGAACAAGCCCTTAGTGGATAGATTGAAAACCAGCGAAGCTTAGCTAAAAGCACAAGCCGAAGCTCACAAAGGCGAGGTTGAAGGTTTAAAGAAGAAACTTGCTGAAGTGAATGAAGATTTCGATGTTGCAAAGGCGAAAAAATAAATAAGTGAAATAGAAACAGCAAGGGTGCAGAAAAATATTGAAGAACTTTAGGATTCCAGAGAAAAATGCTATGAAGTATCCATGGATTGTGCGAGGAAACTAAAAGATAGTTTTGCAAAGGTGGGTGCATTCTCATCAGAGCAAAAAAATATCCGAGGCGATCCCGAAGGATTTATTCAATGGATCGGCGAAGAGGTCGAAGCTTTTGAAGAAATACTCAGCGACCGTGGGGATTTTTGTGCCTTTGCCGGTGCCCGAGGGGTTGTAGCAGTTTTGGAGAAAACTGGCTGTGAACATGTTAAGGTTGCAGCCCAAGCATAAACCATCTTCTCTGCAGGCGATACGAAAGAACCTTCAACCAAAGCTATTTCGATGGGCGGTGATTTGTAACACCCTAAAGTTCAATTTTGTGAAGACAAGGGAAAATTCTCAAAAATTTTGAATCAAAACACCTTTCTTTAAAGATAATCATAATTTAGAAGTTTCCACTCATGAATATGTTAAAAATACATAATTAAAGATACTTAGATAATCTAAATTGCCTTTGGGTTAGGATATATAAAAGAATTAGGATTAAACTATTTCTTAATATATATAGTCTATAATATAAATTTGATTTCCCTAGAAGTAATAAGGTAGGGATTATTCTACTATATGACTAAAAGCTTGTCTAAAAGAACCAAAATAAATAAAGAAATACATAAAATAGGTTTTTGCACATTATGCTGAAGTTCTATATGTGTATCCAAATTAAGTGTTTGAACTTTAAACTTGTGTTGATTTGAAATTCAAAGGGAAAGGAAAATGGAAAATAGAAAATAAAAGGAGTAGGGAAGAACTAAGAAAAATACTACATAAAATAAAATAAAATCAGAATAAAAATTCTTCACACTTATATTATTAAATTATACTATTCAAAATGAGGACAAGTTATTCACAAAAGTTTGAATTTAAACTTGAATTCAAATTGGATTTGGAAAATGGAGAAAAGAAAATAGAAAATAAAAAGAAAAGGAATTCTAACCTAACTGGGCCTGCTACCTGGTATTCGGCCCACCTAAACATTCCCTCACCCGCGCGGCCCACTCGCTCCCCCACGGCGCCGACAGGCGGGGCCACCCCGTCAGTCTCCCTGCTCACCCGCGCTCCCTTCCTTCACCGCCACGTTGGGCCCATGGGGCAGTCTCACACGCACAGCCGCGATCACCTTCCCCCACTGCTCTGCGGGGTCCACGCGCCAGCAACCATGGAGTCCGTCTCCTTCCCTGGCGAACAGCCTCGCCGTGAAACGCGCGCGCAGGAATCTCGGCAGCGGCTCCGTTGGCCGGTACAACGATTCCGTGCTCTCCTGGGTATAAAAGCATCGTGCCGCCGTGCCTCCCCAAACCCTATCGCCGCCGCTGCCCATCCTCGATCTCGTTGCCGCCATTAAAGCCTGGAATCGAAGCTACGCGCCGCCGTCGAGGAACTCAGGCCTCGGGGTCGCTCGGTGCTTTACAGACGGCCAGAAGACCTCGCCTGGATCCTGGGATTTGTGCCGTGGCGTATTGAACCGAGGGGGCTAGCGTAGCATAGCCAATTTCCTCGCCGACGCTTGTGCACCACCGCGGGTCTGCACCTCACCGTGGCCGACGTCACCCGATCGACAATCCGCGGTAAGAAATACTCCAGTGTATTCGCCATTCCCTAAGCATAGTGTAGTAGCCTTTGATTGAACTCTAGGGCACCGGAAGGCCGGAATCGCTACGCTCCGGCGATGGCTCCGCCGCGAGCACGGGCGGCGCTGCCACATTTGGGAAGGGAGAGAAGAGGGATCGGCCGCCGTCGATCTGTTGATGGACGGTGGAGATTAGGTTGGGGAGTATCGCTTCAGGCGATTGGATCCGTGCCGTCGGATCGGTATCCTGCGGTGGAGAACAGATCGTGTTTCATTAAGTTGTAGCCGTCGATCTCAGATCCTGCGGACATCGTCGCGTACCGGTTCACTTAGGTCAGGATCTAATCTGGGCCGCTCGGTGCAGATCGTGCGGCCGAGATTCAACCATACCCTTTCGCGCTGGCACTTTTATTAAAGAGCCCCTCGGATTCTGTTGAATCAACCCGCCATCCCTTGTCGCTGTGCACTGAGTCTCGGGAATTCTTGCGCCGAGCCCCCTAACCTTTCTTATAATTGGGGCCCAGTCCAGAGAGTTATAAAATCAGGAAAATGAATTAGAAAATGAATTTTTAATATAAAAATAATTCCTAGAATTTATATAATTCATAGAAAATGCATATGAGCTCCAAATTAATCCATTCCACTTCCTATAATTTTGTAATATTATTGTTTATCAATTAGTGCCACTGGTTTTACATAAAAGTCACATCAAAATTGTTATCTTAACTAATCTTGTAATAAGCACATATAACCTTAGGAAAATCATAACTTGAATTCTACAACTCCAAAATTAGTAATTCTTTTTCCTGTGATCTTATTTTAATATGTAGATTATTAATAGGTATTTTGCATATATGGTTGGTGTAATGTTAATTTTGCCTATACCATGTATGTTTGTATTGCTACGACTAGCAGTGAGGACACGTGTCATCTGAAGATCATCCTGGTACCTGGATTCTCAAGGCCCAGGCAAGTTGTGCCCTTGATCACTTCTTTTTACCCAGCCATGTTCTGATTAATCATAATGATCTGCATAGGTTAATTTTGATGGGACCCAATAGGTTACCCTAGTTTGTCTATCTTTATACCTTGTTTACCACTGATCTTTCTGGGTAGTACTTGCTAGTGCTATATGTGGTTTTGGGTATGGAGATACACTATTCATGATTACACTTTTTGTTATCAGTTGTTATTTAATGTTCATGTTAAGATCATTGTGTTAATTGGAACATGGAGCGACCACCCGGGAAAACAGTGCTACCACAAGGGTAGTATGGGATGCCCTTGGCTGATTAATTAGGAAAGCTAGTGGAAGACTACCTTACCCGAAAGGGGCAAGGGCAGTAGGGGAGAGGTCAGTGTAGGGAGGCCCTCGGGAGGATTTTGCTGCGATGGCGGTCCTGCAAGGGATTCCTGCACTGGATCTTCCTATAAACTGTAGCGGGTTTTCGGAAGCTAGTGGAACTTTGTAAAGGCCTCGTAGTGCTACCCTGCCTCACTTCCTTGGTAGAGGTGTATGGGATTCATGACCCCTTGGCAGATGGGTAACACGACTTGTGGGTAAAGATGCGCAACCTCTGCAGAGTGTAAAACTGGTATACTAGCCGTGCTCACGGTCATGAGCAGCTCGGACCCTCACATGATTAAATTATGGAACTTAAACTCAATTTGTCATATGCATTGCATTGCAGGTGAGGTGATTACTTTTGTTCTACTATTTAATTGGGTTGGTATTTACTTATACTTAGTAACTGCTAATAAAATTTTGACCAACTTTAAAAGCAATGCTCAGCTCTAACCATCTTCTTTGGTAAGCCTTACACTTCACGTGAGCTCCCACCTTTGGCGAGTTCATGCACATTATTCCCCACAACTTGTTGAGCGATGAACGTATGTGAGCTCACTCTTGCTGTCTCACATACACCACAGGTCAAGACCAGGTACTGCAGGATGATGCTCATGGAGGATGCTGTGATGAGTTCGTGAGAGGTCTAGGTCGTCGTCTCCCAGTCAACTTTGGGTTGCTGGACCGTTGTCTCCTTATAATGTAATTATTTATTCTGTATAGAACTCCTGTTATATATAAAGTTGTGACATTCGATCCTGTGCCACTTTACATCATATGTGTGAGACTTGGTCCCAGCATACCTGGTGTTTATGTTAACCCCGGGTTTTGGACCCCTAAAATCCGGGTGTTACAGAAGTGGTATCAGAGGAATGTTGACTGTAGGACGAAACCTAGATAGAACTGGACAACCATTATCTACTTGCCTTTGCTACTCTGATTCTTTCTAAACTTTTCTTAATCTTTTCTCATCTAATTCCGCTTTACTCTGATTATTCTTATCTCTTCATTTCTAAAGACAAATGTGGATTTCACACTTTGAAATCCTGTGCCTAAAGTGACTTTAGAAATAGGAGACCCATTCTTAGGAACAAAAACAAAACTATTTTTATAGATATCTATGAACTTGAATGTTTGTTCTTATGATACTTGTTTGATTTGGATCTTTGATTGAGTGTGATGGGTTGTGGAATAATGTCCACAATTGCATCTGCATATACACATAGGTATAAAAATATATTTATAAAATAACTAGACAACCTAGATTGTCCCCATTGGAACATATCTAGCTTAAGAGATTTATCTTATCCTAAAAAGATCTCATTCTAACCAATCCATCTTATCTTAAAAAAATTCTCCCTTATCTTAATAGATTCATCTCATCTCAAGAGATTCTATCCTACACTCATAGATCTATCTTATCTCAAAAAGGTCTTAACTTATCCATCTTATCTTAAAAGATACTCTATTACTATTAATAGATTCATCTTATCTTAAAAAGATCTTATCTCATCTTAATAAATCCAACTAATCTCAAAAGATTCTATTTCATCTTATCCTAATAAGCATACTTATCCACCCTAGATTAAACAACCATGATCTAATGCAACTTAATTAGATCTTATTTAGTCAAACTAGTCATACCAATCTAACCTAGATTCAATCTTGTGTAATAGATCCATCTTATCTTAAAGGATATACTAATGCCTTAATAAGATTCGTCTTACCTTAAAAAGATTTTATCTGGTCCTAATAAATCTAACTAACTTCTACAGATTCTAACATATCCTAATAATATTTATCCTACCCTGGTAGATCTATTTAACCTAAACTAGTCTAACCTAGTCATATCCAATTTAATCTAGATCTTATCTTACCTAATGTGACCTGATCCAGTGTGGTCTAATGTTATCTAACTTAATGTGGTTCACTTAAACAGATTGATGACACTAGTAGAAGAGATTAGACCCCACTAGCTATGTATTAACTTATCTTAGCACATTGGATCAATTCAACCCTGAGCTAACCCAACCCATAGTGCCATAATGAATAGTATGACCTTTCTATTCCCACCTAATAACAAACAAACTTTTAACCTACATCTTGTAGTCTATCTCACCCATGTATATCTCTCATCTTGACAGATTCTATCTTACCCTTGGATATTCACCTTATATGACTGGTTACCCCAATCTGGACATAAATTAAGCCCTACCAAAGAATCTATAGATTATAACCAACTACTAGCTTATTCATTCCGCTTAGTGAATAAATTCCTTTGCAAAACTATTACCACATGCTTCTAACTTTCATGGTCAATACCAGGAAAAGAAAGAATATCACGTAACATCAAACAGAAATGAATCCTCCAAATCCCCCACCTGTTGAGATCGATCAAGTGGTTGCTACCCAAAGACTGGTAATACAACAGTTAACAGACATGGTGACCGAGATGCAGAATCAGATAAGACAACAACGCGAGGAAATACGTCAAGCCCGCCAAGAAATAAGACAAGCACGGTTGGAGAGACAACAACAACAACCTCCACCACCACCACCAGCTTCACCAAGCTACATAGATATAAATTATGATGATTTGTAAGATCTAGGTGTTACTTTAGTTAGTAGATGATATGATAATATTTTAGAAGAAATAATAAGGTCTATTGACCCTATGTTTTGTTGAAGAATTATACCTCATGCTGAGATTTCTTTGGTTGTGCATATGTTCCGAGAACAATATGAGTATACATCCCTTTTTCCTACAAATCTCGAGGGCGAGATTATTTTTAAGGGGGGTAGGATTTGTAACACCCTAAAGTTCAATTTTGTGAAGACAAGGGAAAATTCTCAAAAATTTTGAATCAAAACACCTTTCTTTAAAGATAATCATAATTTAGAAGTTTCCACTCATGAATATGTTAAAAATACATAATTAAAGATACTTAGATAATCTAAATTGCCTTTGGGTTAGGATATATAAAAGAATTAGGATTAAACTATTTCTTAATATATATAGTCTATAATATAAATTTGATTTCCCTAGAAGTAATAAGGTAGGGATTATTCTACTATATGACTAAAAGCTTGTCTAAAAGAACCAAAATAAATAAAGAAATACATAAAATAGGTTTTTGCACATTATGCTGAAGTTCTATATGTGTATCCAAATTAAGTGTTTGAACTTTAAACTTGTGTTGATTTGAAATTCAAAGGGAAAGGAAAATGGAAAATAGAAAATAAAAGGAGTAGGGAAGAACTAAGAAAAATACTACATAAAATAAAATAAAATCAGAATAAAAATTCTTCACACTTATATTATTAAATTATACTATTCAAAATGAGGACAAGTTATTCACAAAAGTTTGAATTTAAACTTGAATTCAAATTGGATTTGGAAAATGGAGAAAAGAAAATAGAAAATAAAAAGAAAAGGAATTCTAACCTAACTGGGCCTGCTACCTGGTATTCGGCCCACCTAAACATTCCCTCACCCGCGCGGCCCACTCGCTCCCCCACGGCGCCGACAGGCGGGGCCACCCCGTCAGTCTCCCTGCTCACCCGCGCTCCCTTCCTTCACCGCCACGTTGGGCCCATGGGGCAGTCTCACACGCACAGCCGCGATCACCTTCCCCCACTGCTCTGCGGGGTCCACGCGCCAGCAACCATGGAGTCCGTCTCCTTCCCTGGCGAACAGCCTCGCCGTGAAACGCGCGCGCAGGAATCTCGGCAGCGGCTCCGTTGGCCGGTACAACGATTCCGTGCTCTCCTGGGTATAAAAGCATCGTGCCGCCGTGCCTCCCCAAACCCTATCGCCGCCGCTGCCCATCCTCGATCTCGTTGCCGCCATTAAAGCCTGGAATCGAAGCTACGCGCCGCCGTCGAGGAACTCAGGCCTCGGGGTCGCTCGGTGCTTTACAGACGGCCAGAAGACCTCGCCTGGATCCTGGGATTTGTGCCGTGGCGTATTGAACCGAGGGGGCTAGCGTAGCATAGCCAATTTCCTCGCCGACGCTTGTGCACCACCGCGGGTCTGCACCTCACCGTGGCCGACGTCACCCGATCGACAATCCGCGGTAAGAAATACTCCAGTGTATTCGCCATTCCCTAAGCATAGTGTAGTAGCCTTTGATTGAACTCTAGGGCACCGGAAGGCCGGAATCGCTACGCTCCGGCGATGGCTCCGCCGCGAGCACGGGCGGCGCTGCCACATTTGGGAAGGGAGAGAAGAGGGATCGGCCGCCGTCGATCTGTTGATGGACGGTGGAGATTAGGTTGGGGAGTATCGCTTCAGGCGATTGGATCCGTGCCGTCGGATCGGTATCCTGCGGTGGAGAACAGATCGTGTTTCATTAAGTTGTAGCCGTCGATCTCAGATCCTGCGGACATCGTCGCGTACCGGTTCACTTAGGTCAGGATCTAATCTGGGCCGCTCGGTGCAGATCGTGCGGCCGAGATTCAACCATACCCTTTCGCGCTGGCACTTTTATTAAAGAGCCCCTCGGATTCTGTTGAATCAACCCGCCATCCCTTGTCGCTGTGCACTGAGTCTCGGGAATTCTTGCGCCGAGCCCCCTAACCTTTCTTATAATTGGGGCCCAGTCCAGAGAGTTATAAAATCAGGAAAATGAATTAGAAAATGAATTTTTAATATAAAAATAATTCCTAGAATTTATATAATTCATAGAAAATGCATATGAGCTCCAAATTAATCCATTCCACTTCCTATAATTTTGTAATATTATTGTTTATCAATTAGTGCCACTGGTTTTACATAAAAGTCACATCAAAATTGTTATCTTAACTAATCTTGTAATAAGCACATATAACCTTAGGAAAATCATAACTTGAATTCTACAACTCCAAAATTAGTAATTCTTTTTCCTGTGATCTTATTTTAATATGTAGATTATTAATAGGTATTTTGCATATATGGTTGGTGTAATGTTAATTTTGCCTATACCATGTATGTTTGTATTGCTACGACTAGCAGTGAGGACACGTGTCATCTGAAGATCATCCTGGTACCTGGATTCTCAAGGCCCAGGCAAGTTGTGCCCTTGATCACTTCTTTTTACCCAGCCATGTTCTGATTAATCATAATGATCTGCATAGGTTAATTTTGATGGGACCCAATAGGTTACCCTAGTTTGTCTATCTTTATACCTTGTTTACCACTGATCTTTCTGGGTAGTACTTGCTAGTGCTATATGTGGTTTTGGGTATGGAGATACACTATTCATGATTACACTTTTTGTTATCAGTTGTTATTTAATGTTCATGTTAAGATCATTGTGTTAATTGGAACATGGAGCGACCACCCGGGAAAACAGTGCTACCACAAGGGTAGTATGGGATGCCCTTGGCTGATTAATTAGGAAAGCTAGTGGAAGACTACCTTACCCGAAAGGGGCAAGGGCAGTAGGGGAGAGGTCAGTGTAGGGAGGCCCTCGGGAGGATTTTGCTGCGATGGCGGTCCTGCAAGGGATTCCTGCACTGGATCTTCCTATAAACTGTAGCGGGTTTTCGGAAGCTAGTGGAACTTTGTAAAGGCCTCGTAGTGCTACCCTGCCTCACTTCCTTGGTAGAGGTGTATGGGATTCATGACCCCTTGGCAGATGGGTAACACGACTTGTGGGTAAAGATGCGCAACCTCTGCAGAGTGTAAAACTGGTATACTAGCCGTGCTCACGGTCATGAGCAGCTCGGACCCTCACATGATTAAATTATGGAACTTAAACTCAATTTGTCATATGCATTGCATTGCAGGTGAGGTGATTACTTTTGTTCTACTATTTAATTGGGTTGGTATTTACTTATACTTAGTAACTGCTAATAAAATTTTGACCAACTTTAAAAGCAATGCTCAGCTCTAACCATCTTCTTTGGTAAGCCTTACACTTCACGTGAGCTCCCACCTTTGGCGAGTTCATGCACATTATTCCCCACAACTTGTTGAGCGATGAACGTATGTGAGCTCACTCTTGCTGTCTCACATACACCACAGGTCAAGACCAGGTACTGCAGGATGATGCTCATGGAGGATGCTGTGATGAGTTCGTGAGAGGTCTAGGTCGTCGTCTCCCAGTCAACTTTGGGTTGCTGGACCGTTGTCTCCTTATAATGTAATTATTTATTCTGTATAGAACTCCTGTTATATATAAAGTTGTGACATTCGATCCTGTGCCACTTTACATCATATGTGTGAGACTTGGTCCCAGCATACCTGGTGTTTATGTTAACCCCGGGTTTTGGACCCCTAAAATCCGGGTGTTACAAATTTCTATTACGATATTTGGATGAAGGGCGGTCGTGAGATGGCCGATGAAGCTATAAAGAAGAGTGAAAAAGAATCGCACGATGCCCGAGTGGAGGCGAAGGAGGCTAAAGAAGCTACTGAACGCACATTGATTATAGGTATCCTTTAAAAACTTTTTTCTCGTTGTTTATTTATAGCTTCGAAAATTCATCATTATGCTCTTTATTGTAGCCGGCCTTTCGCCACCACGGGAGCCATACAACCCTGAGGCGGATCCAATTATGAAAGAGGCTTTAGATGTGATGAAAGTTGCTAACGAAGTTATTGACGAAGTCGTCGACAGGCTTTTACATGAAGCCACCGAAAGAATACTGAAGGAAGACTAGATTCTTGTATACTAGGAATTGTAATATTTGTGTATGAGGCAAACATCAAATATTTATGTGTATATTAATGTAATATGTTTCTTTCTGATGCATGAAATTTGCGTACATACCATTTTTGAGCCTTCGACGAAAAACACCTTCCCTTCTTTTCATGCTTCGCAAAGAAAAATTGCCCCCTCTATTGATTGAATACCTCATTCTTTGCCACGACTGCTGTATAATAACATTACTGACGAAGATTTCCCTGCTGTGTAAAATTATGTCTGCCGAAGGTATGCTTTGTGCTTCAGCGCATTGTTTCATAATCCATCAAATATTTTTGGAGGAGCATTCTTCCTTCTTCACAATTTTCTTGTTGATGCGATATGATGTATGATTTAATGCTATGCGAGATGATGTGATTGAATGATGCAATATGATGTTTATGTCAAAGATGAGCACCCACACGAAAACACACCCAGACTCTGCATTCCCTTAGGAACGACTTTGGAGTCCCTTCACCTTTTACTTAGGTGGTATTTTAGCTCTGCATCCCCTTAGGAACGACTTTGGAGCTAAGCTCTGCATCCCCTTAGGAACGACTTTGGAGCTTCTTCACCTCTGATTTAGGAGGTATTTAAGCTCTGCATCCCCTTAGGAATGACTTTGGAGCTTCTTCACCTCTGATTTAGGAGGTATTTTGGCTCTGCATTCCATTAGGAACGACTTTTGAGCTTCGGAACTTACACAGCGCTCCCTTAGGAACGACTTTGTAGCTTCAGGACTTACTCTGCGCTCCCTTAAGAACGGCTTTGTAGCTTCAGAACTTAATTCTGTCACACTAGATGGTGTAACGACAATATTATTACATCAAGTTAAAAATTTATCCCTCCTGTATTGTTTTTCTTTCGAGAAAATATAAAGGGCAGAAAGAGTTAAGATATATCAGATCGACATATTCCTTGGCCGAGCCATTGTAGTCCTTTTAGTAAATATGCTTCGATTCAGGCACAGTGTTGTTAACCGTGCAAGCTTCGGACTCCTCCTGAAGGTCGCGCTGTTGCTGAGTATGATTGCGCCCTTCTGGCTACTGATTGTGGACCAGCAGTGGTGGTGGTGGCAACTGAGGCCAGGAAGCTCGGGAATGGCTTGCCAAAGCAACAGAAGCCATATGTTGTTGATTACCTACGTATTCTGGGATGTATGGAGAATAACATGAAGTAGTGTGGAGGACTTGCTTCCGCTGACTCTCCCGCGGTTCGGCTTCAACAATTTCCTTCTGCTTTTGAATTGTGACCTGTCATGTCCTTGTTGTGTGGTCCTTGTCCTCGCCACAAAAAATAATACAACTTTCTGGGTTGATTGCCGAACCTTCCTCCACTGAAACCTCTTCCTCCTCTGCCTCTCGGAGCTAGTGGTCTGAAAGAAGTCTGTTGCATGCTCGAAGACTGAGAACTATGATGGCTATGCTGAACATTGCTGGCCCTTTAATCATTGGCACTAGAGTTATGAATTAATCGGACATGCCTGGGATGAAGTCTCCCTCCGAAGCCCCTGGTCATCTCAGAAAACCTGTAGGCTTCCTCCCTTCTTTGGCTAAAATCATTATCGGCCCAGATGTATTCATCCATCTTCTGAAGGAGCTTCTCCAAGGTTTGTGGAGGCTTCCTAGCAAAATATTGAGCTATGGGTCCTAGCCGAAGTCCCTTGATCATGGCCTCAATGACAATTTCATTGGGCACTGTGGGCGCTTGTGCTCTTAGGTGCAAAAACCTGCGGACATACGCCTGAAGGTATTCCTCATGGTCTTGCGTACATTGTGAAAGGGAAATGTGCCCTTGGGCCATTTCTATAATTGTTTTGGTGATTAAATGTCCAACACAAATGTTTTGAACTCTTATGTGCTAAATGAGCAAGAAGTGCAAATCAAAAACAAGGTATGTTTCTAGACTTAGTGAATTGTTTTTTAGTACTAACATGTTTATCTAAGTGCTAGAAATAGTGCCGAGAAGAGAAGAATCGAATTGGAAAAAAGTTGGCTATGTACAACCAACACGTGCTTGGGCCTGGCGCACCGGATTGTCCGGTGGCGCACCAGATAGTGTCCGGTGACCCAGGCTGACTGACAGTGAACCGGCTGCTCTCGAAAAACGATAGAGTTGTATGACTATAATTCACCGGACGGTCCCGGTGGTGCACTGGACTGTCCGGTGAGTCATCCGCGACGAACTCGTCGCTCTCGGGAAAAGAAAAAGGCGACGTGACTAAAATTCACCGGACTGTTCGGTGGTGCACCACACTGTCCGGTGAGCCAACTGTGCCAGTGGCAACGGTCGTCCACGCGATCAGCGCGCGACACGTGGCTCGCTCCAACGATTGGCTGGGTGCACCGGACTGTCTGGTGTGCACCGAACAGTGTCCGGTGCGCCATCTGGCCTCGAGGAGCAACAGTCGGTTGTGCCCGATATGGAAGGAGATCGCACACCGGACATGAACAGTGGCTGTCCGGTGGTGCACCGGACTGTCCAGTGCACCACTCGACAGAAGGCAAGGATGGCCTTCCAAATTGATCTCCAACGGCTCCTAGCTGCCTTGGGGCTATAAAAGGGACCCCTAGGCACATGGAGCAGTACACCAAGCTTACAAGAAACATCCTAAGGCACCTAAACTCTGCATTCACGCAATCAGATCATAGTTCTTGAGATTTGAGCACTTTCGAGTTGTAAACTCCTCGCACTGTGTTTGTGTGCTCACTTTTTCACTTGTGTGTGTGTGGTGTTGCTGCGGATTTGAGTCTTGTGTGTTGCTTTCCCTCCCTTACTCTTGTGCTTCTTTGTGATCATAACTTTGTAAGGGCGAGAGGCTCCAAATTGTGGAGATTCCTCGCAAATGGGAAAATACTCCAAAGGAAAAGACCGTGGTATTCAAGTTGATCATCAGATCACTTGAAAGGGGTTGAGTGCAACCCTCGTCCATTGGGACACCACAACGTGGAAGTAGGCAAGTGTTACTTGGCCGAACCACGGGATAAAAATCGTGTGTCTCTTGTGTTGCTTTCTCTGTGATTGTTGTGTTCACAAGACCTCGCTTCAAAGCTACTTAGTCGCACTAACACTTTAATAACCATGTTTGTGGCTATTTAGTGTTTGATTTTATAGGATCACCTATTCACCCCCCTCTAGGTGCTCTCAATTGGTATCGGAGCCGTACTCTTCATCTAAGGGACTAATCGCCTGAAGAGATGGATCCTAAGGGAAAGGGAATGGTGATCAACGACAAGGAGAACGAGTCCCTCTTCAACGAGCCAAGAGACGACAAGCCCACTGACTCAAGCTCGAGTCACAAGAAGAGGGACGGCAAGAAGAAGAGACGCATCAAGAAGATCATCTACTACGACAGTGATGCATCCTCTTCTTCTCCAAGGGACGACGACGACGACTCCTCATCCAAGAGAAAAACGGTCAATCAAAATTATTCTTTTGATTACTCTCGTATTCCATATAATTCGAATGCCCATTTACTTTCTATTCCTCTCGAAAAACCCCCACACTTTGATGGAGAGGATTACTCATTTTGGAGCCATAAAATGCGTAGTCAACTATTTTGTCTCCATCCTAGTATTTGGGAAATTGTGGAAAATGGAATGCATTTCGATAGTACGGATAATCCTGTGCTTATTAATGAACAAATTCATAAAAATGCCCAAGCTACTACTGTCTTGCTAGCTTCACAGGGATGAGTATAACAAAGTAAGTGGCTTGGACAATACTAAACAAATCTGGGATACTGAAAGGGAAATGTGCCCTTGGGCCATTTCTAAGTATTTTGGTGATTGAGTGCCAACACATGTGCTTAATTGTGAATTTATGTACATGGATGAACAAGGTGCAAATCATGAAGTAAAGGTATGTTTCTAAGCCTTAGTACATTGGTTTTGTGTACTAATATATTTGTCTAAGTGTTAGAAACAGAAAGAAGAAGAAGAGAGAAGAAGAAGAAAAGACTTGGCTGTGTGCTGCCAAGACCCAGCTCGGTATGGAGCACCGGACTGTCCGGTGTGCACCGGACAGTGTCCGGTGCGCCAGGCTGACTCGGCTCGAACTGGCCGCTCTCGGGAATTCGCCGACGGCGTACGGCTAAAATTCACCGGACTGTCCGGTGTGCACCGGACTGTCCGGTGAGCCAACGGTCGGCCGGGCCAACGGTCGGCCGCGCAATCTGCGCGGGACACGTGGTGGAGCCAACGGTCGGAAGACGGCACCGGACTGTCCGGTGTGCACCGGACATGTCCGGTGCGCCAACGGCTCCCAGATCTACAACGGTCGGCAACGGTCGGAAGCGCCAGTTATGGAAACAAATCGGGCACCGGACAGTGTCCGGTGTGCACCGGACTGTCCGGTGCCCCCGACGACAGAAGGCAAGGATGGCCTTCCGGATTTGCTCTCAACGGCTCCTAGCTGCCTTGGGGCTATAAAAGGAGCCCCTAGGCGCATGGAGGAGATACACAAGCAACCTTTGAGCATTCTTGATCATCCACACTCAGTCTTTGCGCATTTGTTTGTCATTCTAAGTGTTTCGAGCTCCGTTCTAGTGAGAACTTTGTGATACTCTTGTGAGCTCGATTCTTGGCCGTGTGTGTGCGCGTTTCGCTGTGGATTTGTGTGTGTTGCTTCCCTCCCTTACTCTGTGCTTCGTTGTGATCATATACTTGTAAGGGCAAGAGACTCCAATTTGTGGAGATTCCTTGCAAACGGGATAGTGAAAGGAAAAACAAAACACCGTGGTATTCAAGTGGGTCTTTGGACCGCTTGAGAGGGGTTGATTGCAACCCTCGTCCGTTGGGACGCCACAACGTGGAGTAGGCAAGCGTTGGTCTTGGCCGAACCACGGGATAAACCACTGTGTCACCTCTGTGCTTGATCTCTTGTGGTATTGTGTTTTGTTGAGACTTCTCTTTAGCCACTTGGCAATTATTGTGCTAACACTTAACAAGTTTTTGTGGCTTAAGTTTTAAGTTTTCACAGGATCACCTATTCACCCCCCCTCTAGGTGCTCTCAATTGGTATCGGAGCCGTTCTCTTCACAAAGGGACTAACCGCCCGAAGAGATGGATCCTAAGGGGAAGGGTATCATGATCAACGACAAAGAGAAGGAATCATTCGTCAACGAGCCAAAGGACGATAAGCCTACCGACTCCGGCTCGGGCCAAAGACGGAAGGAAGGGAAGAAGAAGAAGACAAGGCGCATCAAGGAGATCGTCTACTACGACAGCGATGAGTCTACTTCTTCCCAAAAAGACGACCACAGCGACTACGAGAGAAGGAAACCGGTTAATTCAAACTTTTCTTTTGACTACTCTCGTATTCCTCAAAGTTCAAATTCACATTTGCTCTCCATTCCACTCGGCAAGCCCCCACACTTTGATGGAGAGGACTACGGATTTTGGAGCCACAAAATGCGTAGTCACCTATTCTCTCTCCATCCTAGTATTTGGGAGATTGTAGAGAGTGGAATGCACTTTGATAGTTCGGATAGTCCCATGTTCATTAATGAACAAATTCATAAGAATGCACAAGCTACTACTGTTCTTCTAGCTTCTTTGTGCAGGGATGAATACCATAAAGTAAGCGGCTTGGATAACGCCAAGCAGATCTGGGACACCCTCAAGATTTCTCATGAGGGAAACGACGTCACCTTGCTCACCAAGATGGAGTTGGTGGAGGGAGAGTTTGGACGGTTCGCAATGATAAGGGGCGAGGAGCCGATGCAAACATACAACCGGCTCAAGACCCTTATCAACAAGATAAGGAGCTACGGGAGCACGCGATGGACGGACCACGACGTCGTCCGCCTAATGCTAAGGTCATTTACCGTTCTTGATCCTCATTTGGTGAACAATATACGTGAAAATCCCAGGTACACCAAGATGTCGCCCGAAGAAGTTCTTGGGAAATTCGTTAGCGGGCGAATGATGATCAAGGAGGCGAGGTATGTGGACAACGCCTTGAATGGTCCGATCAATGAGCCGCAACCCATTGCTCTCAAGGCAACACGAAGCAAGGAGGCGCTACCTAGCAAGGTGGCACAGATTGAGGCGGCCGGACTCAATGATGAAGAGATGGCTCTCATCATCAAGAGATTCAAGACGACGCTAAATGGTCGCAAGGGGCAGCCAAGCAAGACCAAGACAAAGGGGAAGCGCTCATGCTTCAAATGCGGTAAGCTTGGTCATTTTATCGCTAACTGTCCCGATAATGAAAGTGACCAGGAAAAGGGGAACAAAAGAGAGAAGAAGAAGCAATACAAGAAGGCAAAGGGCGAGGCACATCTAGGAAAGGAGTGGGACTCGGATTGCTCCTCCTTCGACTTCGACAATGAAGGACTCGCTGCCACTGCCTTCAACAAGTCTTCCCTCTTCCCCAACGAGCGTCTCACATGCCTTATGGCAAGGGAGAAGAAGGTGAGTACTCAAGACTCCACTTATGCTTCTTCTAGTGATAATGAGTCTAGTGATGATGATGACATAGATTATTCATGCTTGTTCAAGGGCTTAGATAGATCTAAGATAGATAAAATCAATGAATTGATTGATGCATTGAATGAAAAGGATAGGCTTTTAGAAAAGCAGGAGGATTTATTGTATGATGAACATGATAAATTTGTAGAGGCACAAAAATCATATGCTTTAGAAGTGAAAAGAAATGAAATGCTTTCTTATGAACTATCTACTTGTCATGAAACCATTTCTATTTTACAAGGTGTTAACAATGATTTAAATGCTAAGTTAGAAGTAGCAAATAAATCTAATTCTTGTGTAGAACATGTTATGATTTGCACTAGGTGTAAGGATTTCGATGTTGATGCCTGTAGTGAACACCTAGTTTTAATTTCCAAATTAAATGAGGAATTGGCTAGTCTTAATGCCCAACTTAAGACTAGCAAGAGTGAAGTTGATAAAATAAAATTTGCAAGGGATGCCTACACGGTTGGTAGACACCCCTCAATTAAGGATGGTCTTGGCTTCAAGAGAGAGGCCAAGAACTTAACAAGCCATAAGGCTCCCATCTTCGTCAAGGAGAAAGGGAAGGCCCCTATGGCTAGTAGTGCTAAAAAGAACCATGCTTTCTTATACCATGATAGGAGACATGCTAGAAATGCTTATAATGATTTTGATTTACATGTTTATGATTCTCATGCCATGTTTGCTTCTAGTTCTTCCTATAAGCATGATAGAGATATGTGTAGGAGAAATGTTGTACATATGCCTAGAAGAAATATTGCTCATGTGCCTAGAAAGAATGTTATTCATGCTCCCAGGAAAGTAGTGAATGAACCTTCTATAATTTATTGTGCTTTAAACACTTCCTTTGCTATTTGTAGAAAGGATAGGAAAATAGTTGCTAGGAAGTTAGGGGCAAAATGCAAGGGAGACAGGACTTGCATTTGGGTCCCTAAGGACATTTGTGCTAACCTTGCAGGACCCAACATGAGTTGGGTACCTAAGACCCAAGCCTAAATTTGCCTTGCAGGTTTATGCATCCGGGGGTTCAAGCTGGATTATCGACAGCGGATGCACAAACCATATGACGGGGGAGAAGAAGATGTTCACCTCCTACGTCAAAAATAAGGATTCCCAAGATTCAATTATATTCGGTGATGGGAATCAAGGCAAGGTAAAAGGGTTAGGTAAAATTGCAATTTCTAATGAGCACTCAATATCAAATGTGTTTTTAGTTGAGTCTCTTGGTTACAATTTGCTATCTGTTAGTCAACTGTGCAATATGGGATATAATTGTTTATTTACAAATGTAGATGTGTCTATCTTTAGAAGATGTGATGGTTCACTAGCTTTTAAGGGTGTACTAGACGGCAAGCTTTACTTAGTTGATTTTGCAAAAGAAGAGACCGGTCTAGATGCATGCTTAATGGCTAAGACTTGCATGGGCTGGCTGTGGCATCGCCGCTTAGCACATGTGGGGATGAAGAACCTCCACAAGCTTCTAAAGGGAGAACACGTGATAGGTCTAACAAATGTTTATTTCGAAAAAGATAGACCTTGTGCAGCTTGTCAAGCAGGTAAACAGGTGGGAGGAGCACATCACAGCAAGAATGTGATGACCACATCAAGACCTCTGGAGCTGCTGCATATGGACCTCTTCGGACCCGTCGCCTATCTAAGCATAGGAGGAAGTAAGTATGGTTTAGTTATTGTTGATGACTTTTCCCGCTTCACTTGGGTGTTCTTTTTGCAGGATAAGTCTGAAACCCAAGGGACCCTCAAGCGCTTCCTCAGGAGAGCTCAAAATGAGTTTGAGCTCAAGGTGAAGAAGATTAGGAGCGACAACGGGTCCGAGTTCAAGAACCTTCAAGTGGAGGAGTTTCTTGAGGAGGAAGGGATCAAGCACGAGTTCTCCGCTCCCTACACACCACAGCAAAATGGTGTGGTAGAGAGGAAGAACAGGACGCTAATCGATATGGCGAGGACGATGCTTGGAGAGTTCAAGACCCCCGAGTGCTTTTGGTCGGAAGCTGTGAACACGGCTTGCCACGCCATCAACAGGGTCTATCTTCATCGATTCCTCAAGAAGACTTCGTATGAGCTACTAACCGGTAACAAACCCAATGTATCGTACTTTCGTGTATTTGGGAGCAAGTGTTACATTCTAGTGAAGAAGGGTAGAAATTCTAAGTTTGCTCCCAAAGCTGTAGAAGGGTTTTTATTAGGTTATGATTCAAATACAAAGGCGTATAGAGTCTTCAACAAATCATCGGGTTTGGTTGAAGTCTCTAGCGACGTTGTATTTGATGAGACTAATGGCTCTCCAAGAGAGCAAGTTGTTGATTGTGATGATGTAGATGAAGAAGATGTTCCAACGGCCGCTATACGAACCATGGCGATTGGAGACGTTCGGCCACAGGAACAAGATGAACGTGATCAACCTTCTTCCTCAACAATGGTGCATCCCCCAACTCAAGACGATGAACAGGTTCATCAAAAGGAGGCGTGTAATCAAGGGGGAGCACAAGATGATCACGTGGTGGAGGAAGAAGCGCAACCGGCACCTCCAACCCAAGTTCGAGCGATGATTCAAAGGGATCATCCCGTCGACCAAATTCTGGGTGACATAAGCAAGGGAGTAACTACTCGGTCTCGACTAGTTAATTTTTGTGAACATTACTCTTTTGTCTCCTCTATTGAGCCTTTCAGGGTAGAGGAGGCCTTGCTAGATCCGGATTGGGTGTTGGCCATGCAGGAGGAACTTAACAACTTCAAGCGCAATGAAGTTTGGACGCTGGTGCCTCGTCCCAAGCAAAATGTTGTGGGAACCAAGTGGGTGTTCCGCAACAAACAAGACGAGCACGGAGTGGTGACAAGGAACAAGGCTCGACTTGTGGCAAAAGGTTATGCCCAAGTCGCAGGTTTGGACTTTGAGGAGACTTTTGCTCCTGTGGCTAGGCTAGAGTCCATTCGTATCTTGCTAGCATATGCCGCTCACCATTCTTTCAGGTTGTACCAAATGGATGTGAAGAGCGCTTTCCTCAACGGGCCAATAAAGGAGGAGGTGTACGTGGAGCAACCCCCTGGCTTCGAGGATGAGCGGTACCCCGACCACGTGTAAATTCGAGATGTCGATGATGGGCGAGTTGAACTACTTCCTTGGGTTCCAAGTGAAGCAACTCAAGGATGGCACCTTCATCTCCCAAATGAAGTACACGCAAGATCTGCTAAAGAGGTTTGGGATGAAGGACGCCAAGCCCGCAAAGACGCCGATGGGAACCGACGGACACACCGACCTCAACAAAGGAGGTAAGTCCGTTGATCAAAAAGCATACCGGTCCATGATAGGTTCTTTGCTTTATTTATGTGCTAGTAGACCGGATATTATGCTTAGCGTATGCATGTGTGCTAGATTTCAATCCGATCCTAAGGAGTGTCACTTGGTGGCGGTGAAGCGAATACTTAGATATTTAGTCGCTACGCCTTGCTTCGGGATCTGGTATCCAAAGGGGTCTAACTTTGACTTGATTGGGTACTCAGATTCCGACTATGCTGGATGTAAGGTCGATAGGAAGAGTACATCGGGGACATGCCAATTCTTAGGAAGGTCCCTGGTGTCATGGAACTCTAAGAAACAAACCTCCGTTGCCCTATCCACCGCTGAGGCCGAGTATGTTGCCGCAGGACAGTGTTGCGCGCAACTACTTTGGATGAGGCAAACCCTCCGGGACTTTGGCTACAATCTGAGCAAAGTCCCACTCCTATGTGATAATGAGAGTGCTATCCGAATAGCGGAAAATCCTGTTGAGCACAGCCGCACAAAGCACATTGACATCCGGCATCACTTTTTGAGAGACCACCAGCAAAAGGGAGATATCGAAGTGTTTTATGTTAGCACCGAGAACCAGCTAGCCGATATCTTTACCAAGCCTTTAGATGAGAAGACCTTTTGCAGGCTGCGTAGTGAGCTAAATGTCTTAGATTCGCGGAACTTGGATTGAATTGTAGCATACATGTGCTTATGCCTTTGATCATGTTCATTCTGCATTTTGTTGCTTATTATGGTGCTCAAGTTGTACAAACACTCCCTGGACCTCACAAGTCCGTTGCAAAGTGATGCACATGTTTAGGGGGAGATGTGTTACAACTTGATCCCTTGAGACTAACCATATGCTTGAGTTTGTTTGATTTAGTCTCAAAGGAGAATTGAAAGGGAAAAGGTGGACTTGGACCATGCAAGACTTCCACTGCACTCCGATGAGAGGGTAACTTATTCCAAGTCCATCTCATTAACTCTTATTGCCATTTGCTCTTAATTGAAGATTTTGGTGAGGCAATGGGGTTAAAGGGCCAAAATTGATCCCGTTTTGGTGCTTGATGCCAAAGGGGGAGAAAATAAAGGCCAAAGCAATAAATGGATCAGCTACCACTTGAGAAATTTGAAAATAGTAGAGTAGAGCTTTTGGTTTGTCAAAACTCTTTTTGTTGTCTCTCTTATCAAAGTTGGCTTCTTTTGGGAGAAGTAGTAATTATGGGAAAAAGGGGGAGTTTTTGAAATCTTTGATCAATCTCTTTTGGAATGACTCTCTTTATGCTTCAACATGTGTGTTTAACTTAGAGATAGAGATTTGAGGTTGATTTGCAAAAACAAACCAAGTGGTGGCAAAGGATGATCCATATATGCCAAAATTGATTCAAAATAAATTTAAGTTTTATTTGAAGTGAGTTTGCACTTGTTCTAGTTGCTTTATGTTGTGTTGGCATAAATCACCAAAAAGGGGGAGATTGAAAGGGAAATGTGCCCTTGGGCCATTTCTAAGTATTTTGGTGATTGAGTGCCAACACATGTGCTTAATTGTGAATTTATGTACATGGATGAACAAGGTGCAAATCATGAAGTAAAGGTATGTTTCTAAGCCTTAGTACATTGGTTTTGTGTACTAATATATTTGTCTAAGTGTTAGAAACAGAAAGAAGAAGAAGAGAGAAGAAGAAGAAAAGACTTGGCTGTGTGCTGCCAAGACCCAGCTCGGTATGGAGCACCGGACTGTCCGGTGTGCACCGGACAGTGTCCGGTGCGCCAGGCTGACTCGGCTCGAACTGGCCGCTCTCGGGAATTCGCCGACGGCGTACGGCTAAAATTCACCGGACTGTCCGGTGTGCACCGGACTGTCCGGTGAGCCAACGGTCGGCCGGGCCAACGGTCGGCCGCGCAATCTGCGCGGGACACGTGGTGGAGCCAACGGTCGGAAGACGGCACCGGACTGTCCGGTGTGCACCGGACATGTCCGGTGCGCCAACGGCTCCCAGATCTACAACGGTCGGCAACGGTCGGAAGCGCCAGTTATGGAAACAAATCGGGCACCGGACAGTGTCCGGTGTGCACCGGACTGTCCGGTGCCCCCGACGACAGAAGGCAAGGATGGCCTTCCGGATTTGCTCTCAACGGCTCCTAGCTGCCTTGGGGCTATAAAAGGAGCCCCTAGGCGCATGGAGGAGATACACAAGCAACCTTTGAGCATTCTTGATCATCCACACTCAGTCTTTGCGCATTTGTTTGTCATTCTAAGTGTTTCGAGCTCCGTTCTAGTGAGAACTTTGTGATACTCTTGTGAGCTCGATTCTTGGCCGTGTGTGTGCGCGTTTCGCTGTGGATTTGTGTGTGTTGCTTCCCTCCCTTACTCTGTGCTTCGTTGTGATCATATACTTGTAAGGGCAAGAGACTCCAATTTGTGGAGATTCCTTGCAAACGGGATAGTGAAAGGAAAAACAAAACACCGTGGTATTCAAGTGGGTCTTTGGACCGCTTGAGAGGGGTTGATTGCAACCCTCGTCCGTTGGGACGCCACAACGTGGAGTAGGCAAGCGTTGGTCTTGGCCGAACCACGGGATAAACCACTGTGTCACCTCTGTGCTTGATCTCTTGTGGTATTGTGTTTGGTTGAGACTTCTCTTTAGCCACTTGGCAATTATTGTGCTAACACTTAACAAGTTTTTGTGGCTTAAGTTTTAAGTTTTCACAGGATCACCTATTCACCCCCCCCCCTCTAGGTGCTCTCAGATACCCTCAAGTTATCACATGAGGGAAATGATGCCACCATGATCACCAAGATGGAACTGGTGGAGGGCGAGTTGGGGAGGAGGTTCGCGATGACCAGGGGAGAGGAGCCAACTTAGACCTACAATAGGCTCAAGACCTTGGTCAACAAGATCCGAAGCTACGGGAGCACAATATGGACGGATCATGATGTCGTCCAACTCATGCTAAGGTCATTTACTGTAATTGACCCCCATCTTGTCAACCTTATTCGTTAGAACCCCAGGTACACCAAGATGACGCCCGAGGAGATCCTTGGAAAATTCGTGAGCGGGCGCATGATGGTGAAGGAGGCGTGATATGTGGACGACGCGCTAAATGGTCCACTACCCATCTACGAGCCACAGCCTGTTGCTCTCAAAGCAACAAGCAGCAAGAAGGCGCTACCAAGCAAGGTAACACAAGTGAAGGCTGCTGGGCTCAACGAAGACGAAATGGCGCTTATCATCAAGCGCTTCAAGACCGCGCTAAAAGGACGTAAGGAGTACCCCAACAAGAACAAAATAAGGGGAAAGCGCTCCTACTTCAAAGGCGGTAAGACTGGTCATTTCATAGCACAATGCCCCGATAATGATAATGACCCGGGACAAGAAAAGAGCGGGAAGAGGGAAAAGAAGAAGAACTACAGGAAGGCGAAGGGCGAGGCACACCTTGGAAAGGAATGGGATTCTGACTGCTCTTCATCCGACTCCGACGATGAAGGATTGGCTACCTCGGCCTTCGACAAGTCTTCACACTTCCCCAACGAACGCCATACTTGCCTCATGGCTAAGGAGAAGAAGGTACGTATTCGAGATTCCCCTAAGTACTCTTCTTCTAGTGATGAGGAATCTTCTAATGATGAAGTAGATTACACTGATTTATTTAAGGGTTTAGATAGAGCTAAAGTAGATAAGATAAATGAGTTAATTGATGCCCTTAATGAAAAGGATAAATTACTAGAAAAGCAAGAAGATATCTTGTATGAGGAGCATGATAAATTTGTTAGTGTTCAAAAATCTCTTGCTCTAGAAATTAAAAGAAATGAAATGCTATCCTTTGAGTTATCTGCTTGCCATGAATCTGTCTCTAGTTTAAAGAATTTAAATGAGGAATTAAATGCTAAGCTAGAGGAAGTTAACAAAACTAGTTCATGTGTAGAGCATGTTAGTATTTGTAATAGATGTAAGGATTTTGATGTTGATGCCTGTGACGAACATCTTGCTTCTATTACTAATTTAAACAATGAGGTGGCAAGTCTTAATGCTCAACTTAAGACTTGCAAAGTTGAATTTGATAAATTAAAATTTGCCAGGGATGCCTACACTGTTGGTAGACACCCCTCAATTAAGGATGGGCTTGGTTTTCAAAAGGAAACCAAGAACTTAACATGCCAAAGGACTCCCGCTCTCAACAAGGAGAAAGGGAAGGCCCCTATGGCTAGTAGTTCCCAAAAGAATCATGCCTATATTTATGATAGGAAACTTTCTAGGTGCTCTTATAATGATAGATGCTATGATCATGCTACGTTTGCTTCTAGCTCCACTCATGATTATGGTAGAAGTAAGCCTAGGCGTAATCATGTTGTGTCTCATGCGCCTAGGAGAGTTCGGAATGGTCCTACTATTGTTTATCATGCTCGCAATACTTCTTTTGTTCTTTTATGTAAAAATACAAAAGTATTAGCTAGAAAATTAGGATCCAAATGCAAGGGAGACAAGACGAGTATTTGGGTACCAAGAGTTATTGTAACTAACCTTGTAGGACCCAACAAGAGTTGGGTACCTAAAACCCAAGATTAAATTGCCTTGCAGGTTTATGCATCTGGGGGCTCAAGCTGGATTATTGACAGCGGATGCACAAACCACATGACGGGGGAGAAGATGTTCACCTCCTACGTCAAGAATAAGGATTCCCAGGATGTGATTATCTTTGGAGATGGGAACCAAGGCAAGGTTAAAGGTTTAGGAAAGATAGCCATCACATCCGAGCATTCTATCTCTAATGTGTTTTTAGTTGAATCGCTTGGGTATAACTTGTTATCTGTGAGTCAATTATGTAACATGGGTTATAATTGTTTATTCACAAATGTAGATGTATCTGTCTTTAGAAGGAGTGATGGTTCATTAGCTTTTAAGGGTGTATTAGACGGCAAGCTCTATTTAGTTGACTTTTCGAAAGAGAATGCCGATCTAGATGCATGCTTAGTGGCTAAGACTAATATGAGCTGGCTCTGGCATCGCCGTCTAGCACATGTTGGGATGAAGAACCTTCATAAGCTTCTAAAGGCAGATCATGTGTTAGGACTAACTGATGTCTGTTTTGAGAAAGACAGACCTTGTGCAGCATGTCAGACAGGGAAATAGGTGGGAAGCACTCATCACATCAAGAATGTGATGACAACATCAAGACCACTGGAGCTTCTTCATATGGACCTCTTCGGACCCATTGCCTACCTCAGCATCGGAGGAAGTAAGTATGGTCTTGTAATTGTTGATGATTTTTCCCGCTTCACTTGGTTATTCTTTTTGCAGGATAAGTCAGAAACCCAAGGGACCCTAAAGCGCTTCTTAGGGAGAGCTCAAAATGAGTTTGAGATAAAGGTGAATAAGATAAGGAGTGACAATGGGTCCGAGTTCAAGAATCTACAAGTTGAAGAGTTTCTTGAGGAGGAAGGCATCAAGCACGAGTTCTCCACTCCCTATACACCACAATAAAATGGTGTAGTAGAGAGGAAGAACAGGACGTTAATCGACATGGCGAGAATGATGCTTAGAGAGTTCAAGCCACCCGAGCAGTTTTGATCGGAAGCTGTGAACACAGCCTGCCACGCCATAAACCGGCTCTATCTGCATCGCCTCCTCAAGAAGACCTCATACGAACTCCTTACCGGTAACAAACCCAATGTCTCTTACTTTCGTGTATTTGGGAGCAAATGCTATATTCTGGTGAAGAAAGGTAGACATTCTAAATTTGCTCCCAAAGCAGTAGAAGGATTTTTACTAGGGTATGACTCAAATACAAAGGAGTATAGGGTCTTCAACAAATCATCAGGATTAGTTGAAGTCTCTAGCGATGTTGTATTTGTTGAGACTAATGGCTCTCCAAGAAAGCAAGTTGATCTTGATGATGTAGATGAAGAAGAGGTTCTGACGGCCGTAATGCGCACGATGGCGATAGGTGATGTGCGACCACAGGAGCAAGATCAACCCTCTTCCTCGATAATGGTGCATCCCCCAACTTAAGACGGTGAACAGGTACCTCAAGAAGAGGGACAGGATCAAGGGGGAGCACAAGAAGAACAAGTAATGGATGAAGAAGCACCACGGGTCCCTCCAACTCAAGTCCGAGCGATGATCCAAAGACATCATCCCGTCGATCAAATTCTAGGTGAGATCAGCAAGGGAGTAACTACTCGCTCACGATTAGCTAATTTTTTGTGAGCATTACTCGTATGTCTCTTCTATTGAGCCTTTCAGGGTAGAAGAGGCCTTGCAGGATCCGGACTGGGTGTTGGCCATGCAGGAAGAGCTCAACAACTTCAAGAGAAATGAAGTCTAGAGCCTGGTGCCACATCCAAAGCTAAACGTTGTGGGAACCAAGTGGGTGTTCCGCAACAAGCAAGACGAGCACGGAGTGGTGACAAGAAACAAGGTGAAAGGGAAATAGGGTCAAACCTTTTCCTATAAATGATTTTGGTGGTTGAATGCGCAACACAAATATTGGACTAACTAGTTTGCTCTAGATTATGTATTCTACAGGTGCATAAAGGTTCAACACAAACCAATAAAAAGATCAAATTAGGGTTCAAAAGAAAGGAGCAAAAGAAACCGAAGAGAATCTTGGTCTGGCGCACCGGACTGTCTGGTGTGCCACCGGACAGTGTCCGGTGCACCAGGGGTGATCAACTCTGAACTCTTCACCTTCGGCTTTCTCAGGCGCCACTCCGCTATAATTCACCGGACTGTCCGGTGTGCCACCGGACTGTCCAGTGCACCAAGTGGAGCAACGGCTAACCGCGCAACGGTCGTCTGCAAAAGTGTGAACAGTGCGTGAACAGTGCGCGCAGAAGTCAGAGCAGTCGTCAGAGGCGCATCGGACAGTGAACAGGACCTGTCCGGTGCGACATGAAGTCAGCGCTCCAACGGTCAGAATCTTCAGAACCCTAACGGTTGGGTGACGTGGCTGGCGCACTGGACTGTCCGGTGCGCCCATTAACAGACAGCCTCCCCAACGGCTATGTGGTGGTTGAGGGCTATAAATACCCCCCAACCACCACCACTCCAAGCATCCAAGTTTTTCAGACATCTCATTCAATACAAGAGCTAGTGCAATCAATACAAGACACAATTCAAAAGAATCAAAGTCTCTCCAAGTCCCAAATTCACTCCAAACTCCTAGTGACTAGAGAGAGTTTTTGCTCGTGTTCTTTGAGCTCTTGTTCTTGGATCGCTTTCTTCTTCCTCATTCTTATTCTCTAAGTGACTTGTAATCAAAGCAAGAGACACTAAGTTTGTGTCACACCCGGTTCCCGGGGGTAGAACCGAGCGTATAACATATGTGTGCCAGGATCCATTTCCACACATATGTTGACGTCACAAGTGTAATATATCAAAAGACAATGCAATAAAGGCGTAAAGAGAGTAGAATACTTTATTACATCATCTAAAACATTGTATCTTGAACAAGTATCACATCAAAGTAAAGCGGGAATAAATAACAGGGGCAATCTCCCACAGGAAGATGACCGGCGCATCGTTAGACTTAGAATTCGTCGTCGATAAAATCTCCATCAAAGTCTCCAGCATCACCCTCTGATCAAAATATTAGCAAGGGTGAGCTCACTTATGGTCGGGGCTCAGCAAGTGGGGGAAAAATTAATGCAGGTATAACAAGGTGAGGCTAAGGTTGAGCAGTAAGCATTTTAGTTGGTCAATATTTTATTAACAACACCTGTCTTACTAATAAGTGTGAATCCCAAATATCCCATTTAAACAAAGGAATATGAATATAACAAAAACACTTAAGTGAAACCATTTAAGCAAATTATTGGCAGGTCATCGGATCTCAATTTAATTCCATCTTCAAGTTCAATTATCATGTGAGGAGTCCAGGTCGCTCATAACCGAGAGCACGGCTGATATATCAGTTTTACACTCTGTAGAGGTGGTACAACTTTACCCACAAGCCATGTATCCCATCTAGCCCGGGTTGATCGGACCCTTAAACACTGCCGAGGTGAATGGCTAGGGATCCATTATGAGGCTTTCACAAAATACACTTAATACTAAGCAACCCGCTAAGGTTTCTAAAGACAATGGTGGTGGCCCCCTAGGTGAGGTACCTTAGCCAAGAATACGTCCCCATGTTAACGTGGGCTGCCAGCACCTACCGCTCCCCCTCTTGCCCATATTTCAGGTAAGGTTGCCAGGCACTAAGCATATAAAGCTAATTACCAAAGCCAGAGCCATGATAGCACTCGTGGTTGCACTGTTATCCTGGGTGGTCACTCTATGTTCCAATTAATTTATAATAATGTTATCTTAACCATTGGGTTAATGTCATAATTGCCAATTAAATTTTTGGAGCATTAATACCAATTAATGAGTGACATAAAAAATCATTAAGTTAAGCGGTAGCACAAATTTGCAAAGCTTAGTAATTTTCCTAGGTTAAACAAGGAATATAGTTGGTAAATCTAAGAAATCCTTAATTAGGTAAAACCCATCAAATTATGCAGTATATCAAAAAGTAAATATTATTATATGCAATGAGTGGGTACAAAAAGAATATGCAGAGGGAGAATCCACTTGCCTTGCTTAAACATGTCCTGTGGTTCATCCTCAAACAAATTCGGTTCGTCTACCACACCGTCAGCTTCTTATAACGTTACACGTCGCCATAGAAAAAGAAAGCATACACCAATAAATAAACATACACCATTCAACAAACAATGAAACATATGCTTTACAAATTATACTTGTAAAAGAAAAACATTCCAAAAAGAAAACTTAATTTGTAACTATAATATAAAATAAAACACATCAACGATCATCTCATTTGCTACGACATATTATTGATTTTGTTTGCATAATTCACTAGAGTGATCTATGTGGCAAATTTGACTATGAAATTGTGTACTATATAAATTTATTAATATAGATATCGTGCTAAACCAAACTCTATGGAGTAAGTTTAATTAGCTAATCAATTATTTCTACCAGATAGTATGTAGAGTATATTTTATTATTTCTTTCTAAAAGAAAATTATAGTAGACGTTACAATATTATTTAAAAAGTCACAACCTTGATTTTTAAGAGAACTAAATTAACTTACCAATCTAATTCTACTATTTAGTTTACAGTGGACATAGTCGCTATATTATTTTATTAATCGAGACTCTAGCATGACTAGCAATATGTGTATGATCGCACATACGAACACATACGATTTGACTAAAAATATACAGTTCATCCCGAGCATAGATAACCGTAGAATTATTCACTAGTATTTTTGTTACAAATATATGGCCTATGTACCTATCCCTTAATCCTTCACTCTAGTAATCTGTATTTAAATTAATTCTTAACAGACATAACCAAATTAAGATACACAAATGTGAAATGTAGCATACACTAATTAAAATAGATCATCGCATTCATATGAAATTAATCGTCCATTATACACGTGATTTTCAAACTAAAAAATATACAACTAAAATTTCATAACGATACCGAAATTAGGTCGTGATAGCACCTAAAATCACGTGGGCTTATTTTCTCTTCTTTTGAGCTGGAAAAATTTATCTAAATAATTTTTACATAGTATCAGGGGCTAGATTCAATCGCGTTCACCTTGCTGTTACTTGTGCAGAGGGTGGATAGGGGCACGGCTGGCGGCGTCGAGGTCAACCGGGGCAGCGCTGAGCAGAGGGAAGCAGAGGGGAGACGACGTGGACGAGCAGGCAACCTTGCCGGCGATGGGAAGAAGCCAATGGCGCCTGGAGTCGTTCCCCAGAGAGACGGCGCTAAGCGGTGGCCTGAGTACAGAGAGTGAGGAGGGAGCAGAGACACATAGGCTGGGCAGGGATTGAGCAGAGGCTAGCTGTGCCGTATTTATAGGGAGCTTAGGGGAGAGATTATGGCCGGTTTAAAGGCTCCGTGATGGCCCTTTGATACACCGTTTCATTCCACTATGAAAACAAGAGCTGTAAACACCATTAATGGAGGAGGAATGACTCGGTGGAAGAAACTGTCACGATGTTTGCGGCTGGACGTGGGCTGGGCACGGGCACGCGGCGCTAGGCAAGGGTGGCGTGGGGAGGTGGGCAACCGTGTGGAGTGGAGGTGATGGGGAGGTGAGCAGCCATCGAGATGAACCGGCGGCAGCGGCTGTGTCCGGCTCTGGCTTCTTGCGTCCAGCAGAAGAGGAAAGAGTGGAGAGAAGAAGTGGCTTCGTGCGTCCAGCAGAAGATGAAAGAGTGGAGAGAAGAAGTGTGAGAGAATGACTTATGGATCCCACTTGCTAGTGAGAAAACGTGAGTGACATGAGACACGCCAGGCTGTGCGATGTGGCCGTCCAGGCTGATCGTTCATGCATTTTTTTTCTTTTTGTTGTTGTTTTTTTCTTCAAAATTGACTCTTTTTTTAAAAAAAATATAAATGTGTATATATATATGAATATGAATATATATTAATATTCCAAAAATCTAAAAATAATAATACTTTCATAAATAAAGTACCAAATATTAATTTTAGATGAAAATCTATTTATTTTTTTTAATAAATTGTACTTTGCAATAGAGAGAAAAAACTTTGCAATGCATTAACAAATAAAAATTATGCTCCAATAATGAATGCATCAAACATTTGGTAGATTTTAATTATTTACAAAATTTGTTAAACCCGATTATATCACTACTTTAATTATTCAAAAATATTTTTCATCCTAATGAAAGTGAATTAAATTAGATTGTTTTTAATAGATGGATTTGAGGTGTTACAGTTTGTAGTGGTCCTTGCGGGCTCTAAGTGACCCGTTTGATTAAGGAGAATGCTCACTCGGTCTAGGTGACCGTTTGAGAGAGGGAAAGGGTTGAAAGAGACCCGGTCTTTGTGACCACCTCAACGGGGACTAGGTTCTCAAGAACCGAACCTCGGTAAAATAAATTACCGTGTCATCCGCTTCATTTGCTTTTGATTTGTTTTCCCCCTCTCTCTCGGACTCGGATTTTATTCTAACGCTAACCCTGGCTTGTAGTGTGTGCTTAAGTTTATATTTTTCAGACTCCGTCTATTCACCCCCTCCCCTCTAGGTGACTTTCAATTGGTATTAGGGCCCGATACTTCATTAGAGTCTAACCACTCAAAGTGATGTCGGGAGATCACACCAAGAGGGAGATCGTGACCGACGAGAAGTCCACAAGCCACGGGAAGGCTCCATCGAGGGAGTCCGGCAACAAGCTAAAGGAGGGATCACCTCCTCACGAGTCGCATCGGAGTGGCGACAAGAAAAAGAAGATGAAGAAGGTGGTCTACTACGAGATCGACTCTTCGTCGCCATCTACCTCCGGCTCCGACGCGCCGTCCGTCACTTCTAAGTGCCATGAGCGCAAGAAGTATAGTAAGATGCCACTTCGTTATTCTCGTATTTCTAGACAGTCCTTTACTTTCCGTCCCACTAGGCAAACCACTGGTTTTTGATGGTGAAGATTATTGTATGTGGAGTGATAAAATGAGGCATCACCTAACCTCACTCCACGCTAGCATATGGGACATTGTTGAGTTTGGAGCGCAGGTACCATCGCCAGGGGACGAAGGCTATGATTCGGACGAGGTCGCCCAAATCAAGCACTTTGATTCCCAAGCAACTACTATACTCCTTGCCTCTCTATGTCGAGAGGAGTAAAATAAGGTGCAAGGGTTAAAAGTGCCAAGGAGATTTGGGATGTGCTCAAGACCGCGCACGAAGGAGATGAGGTGACCAAGATCACCAAGCGGGAGACGATCGAGGGGGAGCTCGGTCGATTCGTCCTGAACCAAGGAGAGGAGCCACAAGCAATGTACAACCGGCTCAAGACCTTGGTGAACCAAGTGCGCAACCTCGGGAGTACCAAATGGGATGACCATGAAATGGTCAAGGTTATTCTAAGATCACTCGTTTTTCGTAATCCTACGCAAGTTTAATTAATACGTGGTGATCCTAGATATAAGCTAATGTCTCCTGAGGAGGTTATAGGAAAGTTTGTGAGCTTTGAATTGATGATCAAAGGCTCCAAACAAATCATCAACTTGGAGCAAGGCGGCACCTCCACACCCGAGGTGCAACCCGTCCCATTCAAGGCGATGGAAGAAGAAAAGAAGGATTCTACACCAAGTAGGATCCCCATCGACGCCTCCAAGCTTGACAATGAGGAAATGGCGCTCATCATCAAGAGCTTTCGCCAAATCCTCAAGCAAAGGAAGGGGAAAGATTACAAACCCCGTTCTAAAAAGGTGTGCTACAAGTGTGGTAAGCCCAGTCATATTATTGCAAAATGTCCTATGTCTAGTGATAGTGACAGGGGCGACGACAAGAAGGGAAAGAGGAAGGAAAAGAAGAGATACTAAAAGAAGAAGGGCGACAGTGTCTATGTGTGTCGGGAATAGGACTCCGATGAGAGCTCCACTGACTCCTCCTTCGACGAGGACGCCGCCAACATCGCCGTCAACAAGGGCCTCCTCTTCCCCAACGTCAGCCACAAATGCTTCATGGCAAAGGATGGTAAAAAGAAGGTAAAATCTAGAGCCTCCACAAAATATACAACATCTAGTGATGAGGCTAACTCTAGTGATGATGAAGATAACCTGCTTACTCTTTTTGCCAACCTTAACATGCAACAAAAAGAAAAATTGAATGAATTAATAGGAGCCATTTATGAGAAGGATGAACTCTTGGATAGCCAAGAGGAATTCCTTATTAAGGAAAATAAAAGTATGTTAAGGTAAAGAATGCTTATGCTCAGGAAATAGAAAAATGTGAAAAATTGACTAATGAGCTTAGCATATGCCATGACACTATCTCCAATCTTAGAAATGAGAATGCCATTTTACATGCTAAGATTGATGAATTAAATGCTTGCAAACCCTCTACATCTATTGTTGATCATGTCACGATTTGTACTATATGTAGAGACATTAATGTTGATGCTATTCATGATCACATTGCTATGATTAAACAACAAAATGATCATATAGCTAAACTAGATGCTAAAATTGCCGAGCATGAAATTGAAAATGAAAAAATTAAATTTGCTAGAAGCATGCTCTATAATGGGAGACGCCCTGGTATTAAGGATGGCATTGGTTTCCAACATGGAAGCAATGTCAAGCTTAATGCCCCTAAAAGATTGTCCAATTTTGTTAAGGGCAAGTCTCCCATGGTTCAGGATAACAAGGGTACATTTTATATCCTGCTGGTTATCCTGAGCACAAGATTAGGAGAATTCATGCTAGGAAGTCTCATTCTGTTTCTCACCATGCTTATATGTATAAGAATGAGGCCTCTAGCTCTAGGCAATCAACCCATGTTAAATTGCCTAAAAAGAAATCTCCTACCGCATCAAATGAGTCTATTATTTCATTTAATACTTTTGATGCATCATATGTGCTTACTAACAAATCAGGCAAGGTAGTTGCCAAATATGTTGGGGCCAAACACAAGGGATCAAAGACTTGTGTTTGGGTGCCCAAGGTGCTTGTTTCTAACATCAAAGGACCCAAGACTGTTTGGGTACCTAAGAACAAGGCCTAAATTGTTTTGCAGGTTTATGCATCCGGGGGCTCAAGTTGGATCATTAATAGTGGGTGCACAAACCACATGACAGGGGAGAAAAGAATATTCTCCTCCTATAAGAAAAACCAAGATCCTCAAAGAGCTATCACATTCGGGGATGGAAATCAAGGTTTGGTCAAAGGACTTGGTAAAACTGCTATATCACCTGACCATTCTATTTCCAATGTTTTTCTTGTAGATTCTTTAGATTACAACTTGCTTTCTGTTTCTCAATTATGCAATATGGGCTACAACTGTCTATTTACAGATTTAGGTGTTACTGTCTTTAGAAGAAGTGATGATTCAGTAGCATTTAAGGGAGTGTTAGAGGGTCAGCTATACTTTGTTGATTTTAATAGAGCTGAACTTGACACTTGCTTAATTGTTAAGACTAATATGGGTTGGCTCTGGCATCGACGACTAGCTCATGTTGGAATGAAGAATCTTCACAAACTTCTAAAGGGAGAGCACATTTTAGGACTAACCAATGTTCATTTTGAGAAAGACAGGGTTTGTAGCGCATGTCAAGCAGGAAAGCAAGTTGGCGCCCATCATCCACACAAAAACATCATGACAACGGATAGGCCGCTCAAGCTACTCCACATGGATTTATTCGGCCCGATAGCTTACATAAGCATCGGCGGGAGTAAGTACTTTCTAGTAATTGTGGATGACTATTCTCGCTTCACTTGGGTATTCTTTTTGCAGGATAAATCACAAACCCAATAGACCTTAAAGGGATTCTTGAGACGAGCTCAAAATGAGTTCGGAGGATCAAAAAGATTAGAAGTGATAATGGGACGGAGTTCAAGAACTCACAAATCGAAGGCTTCCTTGAGGAGGAGGGCATCAAGCATGAGTTCTCTTCTCCCTACACACCTCAACAAAATGGTGTAGTGGAGAGGAAGAATAGAACTCTACTGGATATGGCAAGGACCATGCTTGATGAGTACAAGACACCGGACCGGTTTTGGGCCGAGGCGATTAACACCACCTGCTACTCCACCAAATGGCTCTACCTTCACCGAATCCTCAAGAAGACATCTTATGAACTCCTCACCGGTAAAAAGCCCAATGTTTCATATTTTAGAGTCTTTGGTAGCAAATGTTTTATTCTTGTTAAAAGAGGTAGAAAATCTAAATTTGCTCCTAAGGCAGTAGAAGGCTTTTTACTAGGATATGACTCAAACACAAGGGCATATAGAGTCTTCAACAAATCCACTGGATTAGTTGAGGTTTCTTATGACATTGTGTTTGATGATACTAATGGCTCCCAAGTGGAGCAAGTTGATCTTGATGAACTAGATGATGAAGAGGCTCCATGCGCCGTATTAAGGAACATGTCCATTGAGGATGTGTGCCCTAAGGAATCCGAAGAGTCTCCACAAGCACAAGATCAACCGTCATCTTCCATTCAAGCATCTCCACCAACCCAAGATGAGGAACAGGCTCAAGATAATGAAGAAGAAGATCAAGAAGATGAGCCACCTCAAGAGGAGAACAATGATCAAGGGGGAGATGAAGATAATCAAGACAAGGAAGATGAGCAAGAAATTTAGGGTCAAAGACAGCCACACCCAAGAGTCCACCAGGCAATTCAAAGAGATCACCCCGTGAACTCCATCCTCGGTGACATTTATAAGGGGGTAACTACTCGATCTCGAGTCGCACATTTTTGTGAACATTACTCTTTTGTGTCCTCTATTGAGCCTTATAGGATTGAGGATGCATTAAGAGATTCGGACTGGGTGATGGCAATCCAAGAGGAGCTCAACAACTTCACACGAAATGAGGTATGGCATTTGGTTCCATGTCCTAATCAAAATGTTGTAGGTACCAAATGGGTATTCCGCAACAAGCAAGATGAGCATGGTGTGGTCATAAGGAACAAAGCCAGACTTGTGGCCAAGGGTTATTCACAAGTCGAAGGTTTGGATTTTGATGAAACTTATGCACCTGTAGCTAGGCTTGAGTCAATTCGTATATTACTTGCCTATGCTACTTACCATGGCTTCAAGCTTTATCAAATGGACATGAAGAGTGCCTTCCTCAATGGACCAATCAAGGAAGAGGTCTATGTTGGGCAACCTCCCGGCTTTGAAGATAGTGAGTACCATAACCATGTTTATAAACTCTCAAAGGCGCTTTATGGGCTCAAGCAAGCCCCAAGAGCATGGTATGAATGCCTGCGAGATTTTCTTATCACTAATGGCTTTAAAGTCGGAAAAGCCGATCCTACTCCCTTTACTAAAACTGTTGCAAATGATTTGTTTGCATGCCAAATTTATGTTGATGATATCATATTTGGGTCTACTAACAAATCTACTTGTGAAGAGTTTAGTAGGATCATGGTTCAAAAATTCGAGGTGTCTATGATGGGGGAGTTGAGATATTTCTTAGGATTCCAAATCAAGCAACTCCAAGAGGGCACCTTCATCAGCCAAATGAAGTATATTCAAGACATTCTTAAGAAGTTTGGAATGAAGGATGCCAAGCCCATCAAGACACCCATGGGAACCAATGGGCATCTCGACCTCGACACGGGAGGTAAATCCGTAGATCAAAAGGTATATCGGTCGATGATAGGATCTTTACTCTATTTATGTGCATCTCGACCGAATATTATGCTTTCCGTATGCATGTGTGCAAGGTTCCAAGCTGACCCTAAGGAAGTTCACCTTAGGGCTGTGAAAAGAATCATGAGATATTTAGTTTACACTCCTAAATTTGGGCTGTGGTACCCCAGGGGATCAACCTTTGATTTGATAGGATATTTTGATGCCGATTGTGCAGGGTGTAAAATTGATAGGAAGAGTACATCAGGGACTTGTCAGTTTCTGGGGAGATCCCTTGTGTCTTGGGCTTCAAAGAAACAAAATTCAGTAGCCCTATCAACCGCTGAAGCCGAGTATATTGCCGTAGGCCTTTGTTGTGCGCAATTGCTTTGGATGAGGCAAACCTTTAGGGACTATGGCTACAAATTGAGCAAAGTCCCTCTCCTATGTGACAATGAGAGTGCTATCCGCATGGCGGAGAATCCGATTGAACACAGCCACACTAAGCACATAGACATTCGGTATCACTTTTGAGGGATCACCAACAAAGGGGGGATATCGAGATAGCCTATATTAACACCAAATACCAATTAGCCGATATCTTTACCAAACCTTTAGATGAGAAAACCTTTACCAACTTTAGGAATGAGCTAAATATTCTTGATTCTCGTAATTTTGATTGAAATATTGCACACATAACTCATTTATATACCTTGATCATCTCTCTTTTATTTGCTACGACTAATGTGTTTCCAAGTGTGTTTACATGCTAAGTCGTAGATTGAAAGGGAAATGGAGTACTCGACGTAGACAAGGCTTCCACTCCACTGTACCGGTATCATTTACACTTCATCGTTGCTTCACAACACTCTCCAATTTGGTATATGCTTTCACTCATATATTGTTTACCAAAGGGGGAGAAATATAAAAGGGCTCTCAACGTCTCCGTTTTTGGTGATTAATGCCAAAGGGGGAGAGAATATTAGCCCAAAGCAAAAGGATCACACCACCACCAAATTTTAAAAGAAATTTTCAAATGAGTATCTTAATGTGTTTTCAAAAGGGGGAGAGAGTTATTAGTGTTTTCCAAAATCTGAAAAACCCTCTTGAACACTAAGGGGAGAATTTCATTCAGGGGAATTTTGTTGTAGTCAAAGGAAAAGCATTTGAAACAGGGGGAGAAATTTTAAAACCTTGAAAATGCTTCTTTCAATTTTACTCATATGCCTTTGACTATTTGCAAATGACTTTGAAAAGAATTTCCACAAGATTTTGCAAAAACAAAACAAGTGGTGCAAGCGTGGTCCAAAATTTTAAATAAAAGAAAGCAATCCATGCATATCTATTGAAATTATAAATTGGTTTAACTCTAAGCAACCTATGCACTTACCTTATGCAAACTAGTTTAATTCTGCACTTATATATTTGCTTTGGTTTGTGTTGGCATCTGTAACACCCTAATCCGTCAATGAAAAATAACTTAGCTTATATTATTAATTCCTAGTAGAAAAAAATTATTATATTTTCAAATAATGAAATGGTGATATAAATATAGAATAATTTCTTGAACAGATAAAATTTATCAAGTGTTTGATGCATTCATGTCGAAGCACAAAGTTTTCTTTTGACTTGATTTGTAAATCTAATTATTGGATATAATATTATAAGACAAATATCATTTTATAAAATAGTGATGAATTGTTAAAAAAGTGTTTTTAATACAAATTTTGATAGGTTAATAATTTTTATTTATAGGTATTTGTGAAAGTTTCATTTTATTGGTTTCCTTTCTATAGAGCCCAAAATATTTAAATAGTAGAACTTACCTTAACATAGTATTTTTACATATGAGTATTTTTATTTTACTATTTTTCAGAATTTATTTCTAATATATATATATATATATTACATCTACTTAAAAGAAAATAAATGAAAAATGAAACACCCGTCCTAGGCTAGCTCGTCCGTTCCCATTCCTCCTTTTTCTTTTCTTTCTTTCCTATCTCACTCTATGACGTGTAGGCCCTACAGTATAGTTTCTTCTTTCTCTGACTCCATCGCACACAACTTTTGTTCAGCGCCGCCGCTCGGCTTGTAGCTGCGTCGTCGCCTCCTCGTATCTGCTCGTCGGCCAGGCATCTGTTGCCAGCCACCGCACGCCTCCTCGCTGCAGCGCCCGTTCGTCTCCCCTTCTCAATAACATTCATGCCGACAGTTTCTAATTCTAACGCACCACCATTTCTTCAGCACCATTAATGACGTTTTATTTTGTCCGTTCTTTCTGGGTTCTATTAGCATCAATGGAGCATCAATTTGCCTCTAAACTCCCTCTCTCCTCTTCTATAAAAACTGCAGTGCCGAATTCCTTTTCTCCTGCTCGCTCGGCTCCACATTCCCTCAGTCCTCTGTCCGAGCAGCTGCTGCTTGTTCATGTCGCCGCTCACCAGAATCAACCTCTGCTCGCCGGAGATGTGCCTTGGCATGTGCCGTGACTCTGTCCCATACCGAGACTGCTTCCTCCGTCGCCCTCTGTCCAATGCTGCTCGCCGCCGCGTCGAAGCTTTGCCCATACGCAGACCAAGTCCCTGCTGCAGCCACGTCGTGACGCTACACGTGTTCGTTCAGCTTGAGCCGTTCGCCATCATCGTCCGTTCACTCAAGGTTGAAGACAACCCTAACCCGTTAATTTATTATCTAAATCATGTGTTAAATTAATTTATGAATTTGTGAATTATCATTGTAATATTATGCGACTTGGCGATTCGTGTATGATTTTAGAGATTCCGATGTATACGTGTAACCAAAATCGAACCTCGTGACAATATTTTAAAATGTGTATGATTTTATAGTTCTAAAAATGAACACGGTCACTATTCACTAACATAGTAATTTTCATACTAGAAATGTTTATTTCGCTTTAGTGTGTGGAACGATATTGGTTAGTATTGATATAAGTGTAATTTTAGTGATATGAGAAATTGAAATAGGAATTAAGCCACGTATTTTCGGTCGAATGAAAATGTATAGATTTTACTATTCATAATAAATGTATTCATAAATATAGCACTTAATTACTTAGAATAGTAAAATACTCATTTATGTCATAATAACCATGAATAGGTTATTAAAAGTCCCATTTAGTAATTTACAATTAATTCTAGTATATTAATGTTAGAAAAATTATAAATAAACAATTTTTAGTTATACGTATAAATTCTATTTAGAAAAGAAAGGAGAAATCGAAAGAGTAGAATTTATAATGATGATTTAATTAGGCGCTCATATTTTTTTAATAAAGAAATTGATAGTATGTTGATATAAGGTTTTTTACTAATGAATTAGATAATTTGTTTCTAGTTCAAAATCACCTTTTAATAAACATCATGATTTTGATTTAATAAGATTCGTTATAAATGTTTAAGTATAGCCATACTAAATAGTAATATGTCATATAACTTTTCTAATAATGATATAATTGCTTAATTTAGTGCTCACACTGTCATAACTAAAATGATAGTTAATAAATATAGTATTTATTTTAATTATCTGGATCATTTATCCCTACAATAGAATTAAAGGTAATTAATAGACTAATTATCCTTTATCATAATTTATTAATCAAACTTATAGTCAATTTGTTCTTAATTAGATTTATGGCGTGATTAATGATCTTATAAAATTTAGTCCATATTATATACGAATCACTTAGCTTTTCCTAAAGGATAAAATAAAGTAATAAGAGTTTAAATTCTTTTATAACTTAAAATGTTAGTTTATATATTGACTTCGAATATAATAATATAGGCTAAGTGTTTTCTAATGAAATTAAAAGAAGGTTATTTGTTTATTATCTTTTGCATTAAATCCACTTAAGGCCCATAAACTAACTCGTCTTAAATAGGTGGTTAATAATATAATTATGATCTTTTCACATAAAAAGTTGTTTATGAGCTTGTTATAAAAGTAATGTTTAATAAAGTGTTTTATAACTCATTAACCTTAGATATATAACATAAATCTTTTGTAACAAGGTTAAAAAGGTTTAATATTGTTATAACGTGTTTTATCATCTTATAAATCCTTAATCTTAGACATATCACATATGACGTTATATAAAAGATTAATTTGATGAACCTAATATTTGTATATTTTAATTAAGATATTTTAAGCTCATGTCTTATTTTATAAAGTATAGATCACATGTTTGAAAAGAATACCTTCTTATTATAACCATTACTTACGACGTTTTTGAAAAGCGAACGCTCTTTTCGTTAGGCTTTATTTTAGCTTTACGTATGGTGAATGTTGTATGTTATTGAGTGGTGTTTGTTCTTCTTGTTTGTTTGTGTGATATTCAGTGGTTGATCTAGTAGTTAAGAATCAAGATCTATTCCGATCCGTGGAAGAACCTCAAGTTTTCAATAAGCAAGGCAAGTGGATTTCTCCCTCTGCATACTCTGTTTGATCCCAAACAATACATTTAATAAAGTTTATTCTTTTGGATATATATGCATAATTTGATGGGTTACCTATTTAGATAACCTTTCTAACCTTATTCCTTGTTAACCTGGGTTTTGATCTAAGCAAGTAGCTATGCTATTGCTACAACTTTAACTTTATGATGTTACTCCAACTGATGATATCAATGTTCCAAATGGTAAGTTACATTATTGTTGTTAATCCGACGATTAAGCAAGATCATATTGTGATAATTGGAACAAGGAGTGACCACCCGGGAAAACAGTGCAACCACGAGTGCTATCATGGCTCTGGCTTTGGTAATTAGCTTTATATGCTTAGTGCCTGGCAACCTTACCTGAAATATGGGCAAGAGGGGGAGCGGTAGGTGTTGGCAGCCCACGCTAACATGGGGACGTATTCTTGGCTAAGGTACCTCACCCAGGGGGCCACCACCATCGTCTTTAGAAACCTTAGCGGGTTGCTTCGTATTAAGTGTATTTTGTGAAAGCCTCATAGTGGATCCCTAGCCACTCACCTCGGAAGTGTTTACGGGTTTTGGCCGACCTAGGCTAGAGGGGATACATGGCTTGTGGGTAAAGTTGTACCACCTCTGCAGAGTGTAAAACTGATATATCAGCCGTGCTCACGGTTAAGAGCAGCCTGGACTCCTCAGATGATAATTGAACTTAAAGATGAAAATAAATCAAGATCCGATGATCTGCCGATGGTTTGCTTAAGTGGTTTCACTTAAGTGTTTTTGATATACTCTTGTATCTTTGCTTAATGGGAATACTTGGGATTCACACTTATTAGTAAGACAGGTGTTGTTAATAAAATGTTGACCAACTAAAATGCTTACTGCTCAACCTCAACCTCACCTTGTTAGACTTGCATTAGTTTTTCCCCCACTTGCTGAGCCTCGACCATAAGTGAGCTCACCCTTGCTTAATTTTGACCAGAAGTTTGCAGATGAAGATTATGATGCTGAACTCCATGGATGCTAGTCTAGTGATACCCCCGGTCATCTTCCTGTGGATGGATGTCCATCTCTCGCTGTACTTTGATGAATAAAGGTTAAGACATTATGTCTGTTTGAAGTGTAATATGTTAATATATTCTTTATTTACGCTTTTATGCATTGTTCTTTTGATATATTACACTTGTGACGTCAACATATGTGTGGAAATAGATCCTGGCACACATATGCTATGCACCCGGCTCTGCCTTTAGAAACGGGTGTGACAGCATCAATCACCAAAAAGGGGGAGATTGAAAGGGAAATAGGGTCAAACATTTTTCTATAAATGATTTTGATGGTTGAATGCCCAACACAAATATTGGACTAACTAGTTTGCTCTAGATTATGTATTCTACAGGTGCATAAAGGTTTAACACAAACCAATAAAAAGATCAAGTTAGGGTTCAAAAGAAAGGAGCAAAAGAAACCGAAGAGAACCCTGGTCTGGCGCACCGGACTGTCCAGTGTGCCATCGGACAATGTCCGGTGCACCAGGGGCGATCGACTCTGAACTCTTCACCTTCGGGTTTCTCGGGCGCCGCTCCGCTATAATTCACCGGACTATCCGGTGTGCCACTGGACTGTCCGGTGCACCAAGCGGAGCAACGGCTAACTGCGCAACGGTCGTCTGCAAAAGTGTGAATAGTGCGTGAATAGTGCGTGCAGAAGTCAGAGCAAGCGTCAGAGGCGCACCGAACAGTGAATAGGACCTATCCGGTGCAGCATCGGACTGTCCGGTGCGATATGAAGTCAGCGCTCCAACGGTCAGAATCTTCAGAACCCTAACAGTTGGGTGACGTGGCTGGCGCACTGGACTGTCCGGTGCGCCCATCGACAGACAGCCTCCCCAACGGCTATGTGGTGGTTGAGGGCTATAAATACCCCCCAACCACCACCACTCCAAGCATCCAAGTTTTTCAGACATCTCATTCAATACAAGAGCTAGTGCAATCAATACAAGACACAATTCAAAAGAATCAAAGTCTCTCCAAGTCCCAAATTCACTCCAAACTCCTAGTGACTAGAGAGAGAGTTTTTGCTCGTGTTCTTTGAGCTCTTGTTCTTGGATCGCTTTCTTCTTCCTCATTCTTATTCTCTAAGTGACTTGTAATCAAAGCAAGAGACACTAAGTTTGTAGTGGTCCTTGCGGGGTCTAAGCGACCCGTTTGATTAAGGAGAAAGCTCACTCGGTCTAGGTGACCGTTTGAGAGAGGGAAAGGGTTGAAAGAGACCCGGTCTTTGTGACCACCTCAACGGGGACTAGGTTCTCAAGAATCGAACCTCGGTAAAAAAAATCATCGTGTCATCCGCTTCATTTGCTTTTGATTTGTTTTCCCCCTCTCTCTCGGACTCGGATTTTATTCTAACGCTAACCCCGGCTTGTAGTGTGTGCTTAAGTTTATAATTTTCAGACTCCGCCTATTCACCCCCCTCTAGGAGACTTTCACAAGGCTCGACTTATGGCAAAAGGTTATGCCCAAGTTGTAGGTTTGGATTTCGAGGAGACTTTTGCTCCTATGGCTTGGCTAGAGTCAATTCGGATACTATTAGCCTATGTTGCTCACCATTCCTTTAGGTTATTCCAAATGGACGTGAAGAGCGCTTTTCTCAATGGGCCAATTAAGGAGGAGGTATACGTGGAACAACCCCTTGGCTTTGAGGATGACAGGTATCCCGACCACATGTGTAAGCTCTATAAGGCGCTCTACGGACTTAAGCAAGCCCCAAGAGCATGGTATGAATGCCTTAGAGATTTCTTAATTGCTAATGCTTTCAAGGTTGGGAAAGCTGGTCCCACTCTTTTTACCAAGACTTGTGATGGTGATCTGTTTGTGTGCCAAATTTATGTCGATGACATAATATTTGGTTCTACTAACCAAAAGTCTTGTGAGGAGTTCAGCAGGGTGATGATGCAAAAGTTCGAGATGTCGATGATGGGCGAGTTGACCTACTTCCTTGGATTCCAAGTGAGGCAACTCAAGAATGGCACTTTCATCTCCCAAACGAAGTACACTCAGGATCTTCTCAAGAGGTTTGGGATGAAGGACGCGAAGCCCGCGAAGACACGTTGGGAACTGACAGGCATATTGACCTCAACAAAGGAGGTAAGTCCGTTGATCAAAAAGCATACCGGTTAATGATAGGTTCATTACTTTATCTTGGTGCTAGTAGACCGGACATTATGCTTAGTGTATGCATGTGTGCTAGATTTCAATCCGACCCCAAGGAATGTCACCTTATGGCCGTTAAGCAAATTCTTAGGTATTTAGTTTCTACGCCTTGCTTCGGGATCTGGTATCCAAAGGGGTCTACCTTTGACTTGATTGGATACTCAGACTCTGATTATGCCGGGTGCAAGGTTGATAGGAAGAGTACATCAGGGACATGCCAATTTCTAGGAAGGTCCCTGGTGTCCTAGAGTTCCAAGAAACAAACATCTGTTGCCTTATCCACCGTTGAGGCCGAGTACGTTGCCGTAGGACAGTGTTGCGCGCAACTACTTTGGATGAGGCAAACCCTCCAGGACTTTGGCTACAATCTGAGCAAAGTCCCACTCCTATGTGACAATGAGAGTGCAATCTGCTTGGCGGATAATCCTGTTGAACACAGCCGCACTAAGCACATAGACATCCGACATCACTTCCTGAGAGACCACCAGCAAAAGGGAGATATCGATGTGTACCATATTAGCACCAAGAACCAGCTAGCCGATATCTTCACTAAGCCTTTAGATGAGAAAAGGTTTTGCAGGTTGCGTAGTGAGCTAAATGTCTTAGATTCGCCTAACTTGGATTGATCTATAGCATACATGTGTTCTATGCCTTTGATCATGTTACTTTGTGTATTTACATCAATTATTTATGGTGCTCAAGTTGTACAAGTCATCCCTAGACCTCACAAGTCCGTATGCAGATGTGCACATGTTTAGGGGGAGATGTGCTACAACTTGATCCCTTTGAGACTAATTTGTTTGTTTGAGTACACTTGATGTAGTATCGAAGGTACATTGAAAGGGAAAATGAACTTGGCCGACGCAAAGACTTCCACTGCACTCTGGTATTAGTGTATTTAATTCCAAGTTCATACTTGTCCTCTCATTGCCTTTTTGCTCTTAATTGACATTTTTTGGTGAGGCAATAGGGTTAAAGGGCCAAAAATGATCCCATTTTGGTGCTTAATGCCAAACGGGGAGAAATTAAGGCCAAAGCAAATGAATCAGCCAACCACTTGTGAATTTTGAAATAATAGAGTTAGAATTTTTGATTTGTCCAAAATACTCTTATTGCAAAATTTGGTCTCTTGTGGGGAAATTTTTTTATTATGGGAAAATAGGGGAGTTTTTGGCACTTGATCAATTTCACTCTTGGGATATCTCTCTTTTTGCACAAATAAGCGTGCTTGACTTAGAGATAGGAAAAAGAATTTGATTTGCAAAAACAAACCAAGTGGTGGCAAAGAATGATCCAAATATGTCAAATCTTGAGTAAAGAGAATTTGGTCTTCAATTTGAATTGGTATTGCACTCCTCTGGTTGCTTTTTGATGTGTTGGCATAAATCACCAAAAAGGGGGAGATTGAAAGGGAAATGTGCCCTTGGGCCATTTCTATGATTGTTTTGGTGATTAAATGTCCAACACAAATGTTTTGAACTCTTTTGTGCTAAACAAGCAAGAAGTGCAAATCAAAGACAAGGTATGTTTTTAGACTTAGTGAATTGTTTTTGAGTACTAACATGTTTATCTAAGTGCTAGAAACAGTGCCGAGAAGAGAAGAATCGAAATGGAAAAAGTTGGTTGTGTACAGCCAACACATGCTCGGGCCTGGCGCACCGGACAGTGTCCGGTGACCCAGGCTGACCGACGGTGAACCGGCTGCTCTCGGGAAACAACAGAGTTGTACAACTATAATTCACCGGACTGTCCGGTGAGTCATCCACGACAAACTCGTCACTCTCGGGAAAAGAAAAAGGCAACGTGGCTAAAATTCACCGGACTATTTGGTGAGCCAACTGCGCCAGCGGCAATGGTCGTCCGTGCGATCAGCGCGCGACATGTGGCTCGCTCCAACGGTCGGCTGGGTGCACCGGACTGTCCGGTGTGCACCGGACAGTGTTCGGTGCACCATCTGGCCCCGAGGAGCAACGGTCGGCTACGCCCGATATGGAAGGAGATCGCGCACCGGACATGAACAGTGGCTGTCCGGTGGTGTACCAGACTGTCCGGTGCACCACTCGACAGAAGGCAAGGATGGCCTTCCAAATTGATCTCCAACGGCTCCTAGATGCCTTGGGGCTATAAAAGGGACCCCTAGGCGCATGGAGCAGTACACCAAGCTTACAAGAAACACCCTAAGGCACCTAGACTCTGCATTCACGTAATCGGATCATAGTTCTTGAGATTTGAGCACTTTCGAGTTGTAAACTCCTCGCGCTGTGTTTGTGTGCTCACTTCTTCACTTGTGTGTGTGGTGTTGCTGCGGATTTGAGTCTTGTGTGTGTTGCTTTCCCTCCCTTACTCTTGTGCTTCTTTGTGATCATAACTTTGTAAGGGCAAGAGTCTCCAAATTGTGGAGATTCCTCGCAAATGGGAAAATACTCCAAAGGAAAATACTGTGGTATTCAAGTTGATCATCGGATCACTTGAAAGGGGTTGAGTACAACCCTCGTCCATTGGGATGCCACAACGTGGAAGTAGGCAAGTGTTACTTGGCCGAACCATGGGATAAAAATCGCGTGTCTCTTGTGTTGCTTTCTTTGTGATTGTTGCGTTCACAAGAACTCGCTTCAAAGCTACTTAGTCGCACTAACACTTTAATAACCAAGTTTGTGGCTATTTAGTGTTTGATTTTATAGGATCACCTATTCACCCCCCCTCTAGGTGCTCTCACATTGAAACAAGGCCTGAGCAGTAACTGGCTTCATTTGAAAACCTTGGAAACTGGTAACCAGCATATCCTTGAGCTTCTGCCATGATGTAATTGTTCCTGGCCAAAAAGAGGAGTACCATGTCTAGGCCACGCTTCGGACTGCCATGACGAAGGACTTTGCCATGACAGCAGCGTTACCCCCATACAAGGATATTGTTGCATGGGCGACTGGGGTGGCTTGTAGGATTGTGGCCCTGGGATAGCCTGCAATTCTGCTGCTAGAGGAGAAGCATCATCAAAAGTAAAGTTACCATGATGAAAGTCATCGTACCATTCATCTTCGTTGAATGAGCCCTCCTGATGAAGCTCCCTGTGATGAGGCCTTCGGTCCTGGTCATCTTGAGTAAGATGACACATTTCTTCAACAGCTTCATCAATCCTCTTCTGAAGGTCAGCCAGTCGGGCCATCTTCTCATTTTCCTCTGCACTTGCTGATGGATGGCCTCTAGGTCCCTGATTTCCTGATCAATTTGCTCCTCCTGAAGAGTTGGGTTGGTGGCCTTTCTCTTTTGGTTCCTGGCCTCTCGTAGAAAGAGAGCATCTTGGTTTGTGTCCAGTGGTTGCAGAGCAGCCCCTGGCACCGTTGCCTTCTTCGACGGCATGTCGAAGATGGATGCTCTTCCGAAGGTTGTGGAAGTGAGGTCACCGGAGGTGGGCGCCAATGTTGGTCACTACTTCTCAAATGCTACAAATCAAGACCAAGGCAACACAATTGTTAATGGTTAAAGACCTTCGTCCTTCGAAGCATTATTTCCTCTCGGATATAATTATCTTCGGCGAAGGTTGTGAATGGCACATCTTCATCATTTTATCATATAAACGTGAATGTAAATAAGAAAGTGAAGGAATGCAGAAGAATGAAGATACTAATTGTTATGTATCAATGATTCATTTATTATCTTTTATAAACATGAATAAACATTAACAATATTCATATTATAATGGTACCATCAGCTTGATGGCACGGGAGCGATTACAATCCATCGTGAACAGTACGGTGTTACTGTTCATCTATTTATAGGCACATGATGTAGCCCAGAGAAAAGTACATTTATGTCCTGGTAACTATCTATTGTATTAACAAGAATTATTAAGGATTGTATGGTCTTTATTCTTTTCCAGTCGTCATCATTCCCGAGCTTCATCAACATGTTCGACCGAAGTCCTTTAGCTTCTAGCTTCGTCGCCCACTCTTTATTTTCCATCGTTCTGTCATGACAGAAGTGTTGGAACTTGCTCTCCTAGGCAAGTTGATCCAACGGGAAAATGGAAAGAATGTTTGCAAAGTTTAACGTGGGATCAACTTGCCCAGGAGAGCAAGTTCCAACAGTTGGTGCCCCACCGTGGGCGCCAACTGTTGGAACTTCCTCTCCTGGGCAAGTTGATCCAACGGGAAAATGGAAAGAATGTTTGCAAAGTTTAACGTGGGATGGCAATAGCTTTGTTAATCTGGCCTCTCAAGGGCACTGTATGGGGGTATTTATCGGCACTCGAGTGACCACTCGTCCCTTGTCAAAGACGTTTATGCCCTCGAGTACCCGGTCTATCCCTAGAATATTCTCACGAGAGGAGGTTACAGATTGTCATTACAGAAAAGGGCTATTACAGACGCGGCCCGTAATATGCTTATCCGCGTGGGGCCCGTTATAGTGGGTCGAATCCCACCTGGGCCTCCTGACGCAGTGAGGACATGGGACCAGTAGACTTTGACACAGCCCTCATCTTGCAATGGAGAGGACGAAGGGGGATCGCGCCGATCTTTGTCCAATCAGCGCCTTCGGCTTGTTCGGGCGTGCTCTGTGGATGTGGTCTTCGTCGGTGTAGGGAGGCAACAAAGGCATCGAGCGAAGGGTAGCTTGTTCGCCTTTGCCCCAACATTCAACATGACTGAGCTCGAAAAAATTTCATACGCAGTTGTCATGGCATCGCGCAAGCTACGCCACTACTTCGAAGCATTCAAGGTACGGGTCACTTCGGACAGGGGTTTGGGGGAACTGTTCAGGAACCCAGAGGCATCCATCCGAATTGCCAAATGGGCAGCCGAACTCTCCGGGTATGACATCACCTTCGAGCCTAGGACATCGATTAAATCACAAGTCCTGGTAGACTTCATCGTTGATTGGAAAGGACCTACATGGCAGCAAGAAGAGCTCCAAAGAAAGTGTGGACCATCCACTGCAACGACGCATGGTACCATGCGGGGGCAGGCGCCGCGGCAATTATCACATCACCCACAGGCGTCAAGTACAGATACGCAGCATGCCTCAGCTTTGCCTTGGAGTCCGACAGATGCACCAACAATATAGCAGAGTATGAAGCCGTCATCCTGGGACTCCGCAAACTATAAGCACTCGGTGTCACCACGTGCATAGTCAGGACAGATTCCAAAGTAGTTGTAGGCCAGGTTGAAAAGGAATACTCAGCAAAAGACCCCACGCTCATGCAATATCTCACAGCCGTCCACAGTCTCGAGTGACAATTCAAGGGTTTCACCCTACAACATGTTGACCGCGCCAGGAACGAAGAGGCCGACGCGTTGGCTAAAGCAGCGGCCAAGGACGAGGCCTTGCCCTTCGACGTGTTCTATCACGTCATCGGCACACCAGTTGTCCGCAACCCAGAAGGTTTACAAATAACTCAGGACGCCGAAGGCCACCGCATCGTCAACCTCATCATGGCCGAAGATTGGCGGGCCCCAATCACCCTGTATCTGCAAGGCCACTACCATCCAAGCGATAGCAATGATGCCAAACGACTAAAGCACAGAAGCCGGGACTTCGGGTTAGTCGAGGGTCAGCTGTACAAGAAGGGGATCAGTCAGCCCATGCTGAAGTGCATAACTGAAATCGAAGGCATACAAATCCTTCGTGAAGTCCATAGCGGAACTTGCAGCTCCCACTCAGGACCCAAGGCCCTCGCTGCCAAGGTGATTCGTCAAGGATTTTACTGGCCCACAATAATTTGCACCGCCAATCGAGTCACGAGGTCATGCGAAGCATGCCAAAAGTTCTCCCCTCGCTCAAGTAGCCCTTTGCAATTCACCAAGCTCATCGCCCATACATTGCCGCTTCAACGCTGGGGGCTGGACATCGTTGGACCACTACCTACGGCTCAAGGGAACCTCAAATTCACCTTCGTCGCTGTTGAATATTTCACAAAGTGGATCGAGGCCAGAGCAGTATCCACAATAACATCGAAGACCGCTCAAAAATTCTTCTGGCAAAACATTGTCTACCGCTTCGGAGTCCCGTCCGAACTCATAGTCGACATCGGCAAACAATTCGACAGCCAAGACTTCAGGGATTTCTGCTTTTCCATCGGCACCAAGCCTGTCTTCGCCTCGGTGTACCACCCACAATCCAATGACATCATTGAGCGTGCCAATGGCAAGATTTTTATTGCCATCAAGAAAATACTTCTCGACAATAAAAAGGGCAAATGGGCCGACCAACTATCTGAAGTGGTATGGGCCCTAAACACGATAGAATGCCAGGCAACCGGGTTCACACCTTTCCGCCTACTGTATGGGTCCGAGGCCATGACGCCGCAAGAAATAAAGCATGGGTCGCCCAGAACAAACACATCAGCAATCCCCGACGTCGATGAACCAACTTCTAAAGATCTCATCGACGGAGACCGCGTCCTCGCCCTATAGGCCCTCGACAGATATCAGGCTCAAACCAATGCCTGGCGTGACAACGCAGTCGTCCCAAGAGAATTCAACAAAGGAGACCTCATACTCGTTCATACCACCCGGATAGAATCACGGGGCAAGCTAGAGCCAAAATGGGAAGGTCCATTCATCGTCAAGTCGAAGGCATCCCCCATCGCATACAGGCTGACAACATCATTCGGTGAAAACTTAGAGCATTCCTAGAACATCGATAATCTCCGTAAATTTTTTGTTTAAGCCTCAGGACCTACGTGCCTATGTAATTCTGCAAACAATGTTGCTCAGGCCCGTGCTCTTTTCCTCTTGGGGGTGAGGTTTTTAACGAGGCGGAGTTATATAATATACCAGTGAAAAGCCCCCACAAAAATATCCAAGTACCACCATGTCAAAAAAGACTGCTTCAACGGACTTCGGCATTCGAACGATTCGAAGTCACCGTGACAGGTAGCGTAGACTACCCTCGCGTGCGACAAACTCCATGCAAAAGTCGTCTAAGGGTGCAGCCAGACAAGCACAACAAGTGTGCGATACGAAGTCTTACTAAAAGACACTTCGTGCAAAAGTCGCCTAAGGGTGCAGCCGGACAAGCACAACAAGTGCGCGATACGAAGTCTTACTAAAAGACACTCCGTGCAAAAGTCACCTAAGGGTGCAGCCGGATAAGCACAACAAGTGCGTGATACGAAGTCTTACTAAAAGACACTCCATGCAAAAGTCGCCTAAGGGTGCAGCCGGACAAGCACAACAAGTGCGCGATACGAAGTCTTTTTACTAAAAGACAACTCTGTGCAAAAGTCGTCTCAGGGTGCAGCCGGATAAGCACAACGAGTGCACGATACGAAGTCTTTCCCACAAGACAACCCCGTGAAAAAAACGTCAACGGGTGCCGCCGGACATTTACATCACACCGCCAAGCGAAGGGCAACATGCCACATTACAATACAAGTCGTAGATTACATACACACAGCGAAGGGTCACCAGACCCACCGCACAAATAAACACAATTGTGCCCTCTTCCATCGCACGACAAGCGAGGGCATCACACATTCTACATTGGCTCCACCTTCGGGATAATACCCGCCTCCCGATAATTAAACAACATTATTCTCAATTCCTCACCCGCAAACAAATTCCGTAGGTCCCCCTCACCAATACTCGTCCCAACCGACGAAGACAGCAAGTCGTGTTGATTACCCCAATCTACACGAAGATGAGTTCGCTCCAATCCCATCCGACGACGACTACCACTTCGTGAGCTCTCACCAACACTATACTTCACCACCACTTTTTGCTGGCGGCGTTCAATCCTCGCCCTAGCCGGGGGATCCAACACTTCGCCCACCTCCAGCCGTGGCGAAGACTCCGCCGCGGCCACATCTAACGCAGCAAAATAATCCAAATCTTCATCCAAAGACTACTCAGTCTAGGAAAACGGGCTCTCAAACCCACCACCATCAGACAAAAAAGACCTAGATTCAGAACCAGAAAAACTATCATTAGCAGGCACTGCGTTCGCGGCCGCCACAAAATTAATATCATCAGTAGGGGTTTCTTGCGCAGGCCCAGACGTCGGAACCCACGCAGCAACCGAGTTTCAGTATTACAAAAACAAAACCCTACACCCAACGCCTCTAAGTCTATTCCGCCACCTGCGCAGGGCCGGCTGATGCTGTAGGGTCTTCGAAAACTGGCGTGGCTGCCCCCGAAGTATCTTCAGGCAACGCGGCGGTGGCCATAGGGTCGTCCTCGCCAACGCCAGTTGGCGGCACCGGCTGGTCCTTAGCCCCCGCCCTTGCGCCCGCGCTCTCTAGGCCACCCAAGTCTTCAACCTCCTCATCATTCGCCATCTACAAAAATAGCACCAAACATCAGTACATTTTCTTAAAAATCGAATAAAATAACAATCCGTACCTACTCCATCGCCCGGTTAGACCTCTCCCAGACGGTGTCGCGACCGTGAGGGCCCCACATCCTATTGTAAAGTGCCCCAACGGAGCGCTTTAGCACCACATCTTCAACCTGGAAGATCTCGCAGTTGAAGTCTTCATCAGACCGATCGAAGACTTCGAAGTGCCTGCATCCCTCACGGGAAAAGGCGTTCGCGGCCCCCTCACAGGTGATGAGCGAAGCGAAGGACATGAGACCCGTCACAATCGACGGAAGCACCTCCAGCTCCTCCTGCAACCACCCGAGAAAGCGGAGGCCCACATCCTTGTCAGATGCATCAAAGGGGGGCGTACGCGCACCAAGTTGTCGAAACGCGTCCACGAGCAATGCACGCGCTCGGTCCACCCCTGTGCGGGTAAAGGCCTCCGCCTTATCCAGATGGCCACGAAGGCTCCTATGGTTCGCCTCCGCCTCCGCAGCACGCTGGAGGGCAAGGCTAGCCTCGGCGCGCGTAGCCTGAGCCTCCGCACAGGCCTTGTCAGCATCCACCTTCTCCGCGGCCAGCTGACGGCCAAGTTCCTCCTTTTTGGCCTCCGCCGCCGATAGCTTGTCCATCAGATTGCGGCTCTTGCTTTCTGCAGCTGACTTGTCCTGCATAGCCTCAGTGAGCTGCGTCCGGAGGCGCTCATCCCTCCCTTCGAGTCACCGCCTTTCGGCAGCAAACTCGGAGGTCAGGGCCCCGGACGCAATCCGTTCGGTGAAGGTGGTCGCCTGGCATCAACCACCATCAACGTCGAAGTCATTAAAAACAAAAAAGGGGCACACTGCCGAAGACAACTTACATGCTTCAGTCGTTGTGCCACTGAGCCTGCCATGTCCTTAGCAGTGGTGGCCCAAGAGATCTCGCCACTGGCGCAAAACTGGGCCCACGGGTCCTGCGCAGACCCCGTCACACCAGTCGCCACGGCGACCGACCCAGCCGCCATAGATGCCAGGGCAACAGCCAGCTACCCAGCCTCCGACCCTGCATCAATCTCGTCAGAAACCCAATCCCAAAAAAAACTCACCAACAAGTTCCCGCCCTGTATGTGCGTCGAATATCGAGACGCCACCCAAAAGATAGTCCTCCACGGAAATATGCATGGAGGCCTCGACCTTGCCCACCTCTAACTCAGCAGCACGCGGTGGCGACGGAGGCCTTCGCTCCTGCACGAGCACGGCAGGGAGCGACTTACTGGGGCCAGGGGCGGCAGACTTTGCACCCAGCGGAGGCTTGCTGGTGTCAGGGGCGGTAGACTTCGCCGCACCCCGAGCCATCTTGACCTCGCGGCGCGGGTCCCCGACCCTAGCAAACGCCCGACGCTTCCGCGACGCGTCTTGGCGATCCTTTTCCATCACTGCTGACACAACAGTAGCAACATTCCGCCCATAAGGAAAAATCCTCATCTCACGAGCTAATCGAGAAGTACAAGTGTCCTCGCCGGCCGCCCGGGGATCGGAGTTTCCTCTTTTTAGTGGCCGCAGCTGGCACAGCTCCCCGCGAAGGGCCTTCGTTGACCGCTGCCACCGCCCTCTTTCCCCAGCGGTCGACAACAACAGCATCATCGTCTCTCGGGTAACCACCATATGGCAGACGGTTCAACTCAAAATGTGGTTCAAACGAATATTAGAACATCGAATATCCTAACTACGCAAGGTCTCCGTCCTCGGCACGTATCGCCCCACAATCTTCGCAGCCTCAGCCTCCACCTCATGCACAAACGCGGCCGGGTTCCTGCCCCGCAAGTCTAAGGCGTAGTCAGGACTTCGCACCAACTGATTGCCCAAGGACGGCATCCGGTAGGGGCACACTTCGCCAAGTACCCAGTCGTGCGCCAAGGGCCATACTCCATATCCAATGAATTCCTCAACAAGATCACGCCTGCTGCTCATGCGGGCAGCGTACCGAAGGGCCCCTTCATCCTCATCATCCTCCGCCACTTCGAATGGCGGGAACACCACATAGCAGTGAGAGCACATAATGGCTACAGGGAGCCCAGAGAGATCTTCGACTTTCCCACCAGTGACATAAAACCATAAGTCCCACCAGTTGCCCCACTTGTTTCGAGCGCAAGGGACTATTTCCACAACTTCCACCAAAGTCTTTCCAGTCCTCGGTGTGAAGGTGCACGATCCAAATTGTGCAATCTTATTTCCTATTTTCCTCTTTTGCCAGTGCAGACAATAGTTCTTGGCAAATACTTCCACAGACGGCTAACCGTCGTATGAAGCAACCGCCCAAACATACTTCGCCAGGGCAACCACGGCGTTAGGTGTCAACTGGTGGACCTGCACATCGAACCTCCGCAAAACCTTAGCCACGAAATGATGCGCCAGGTGACGAAGGCCGGCAATGAAAAATGCCTCAAACACAACCAATTCGCCCTCAGGCTCAGGGATCTCCTCGGCGCCCGGAACCCGCCCGACACCGCCACCGAAGTATCCAAGCTGCTGCATCTCCTGCACGCGAACCGAGGAGATCCTCAAAGTGCCAAACTCCACGGTGTGGCCCGGCTGCAACTCCATCGCCACCAAATCACTCAGGGTATCCTCGGATGACGGATCGACCGACGACGCACTCGTAGCAGATGAGGAAGAAGACATTGCTACGTACTGTCGGCGGCGGCGTAGGGTTTGCTTGACGCGGGCCAGATTTCTAGAGCAGAAGAGCAAGGAGGACAGGCGAGTGGTTTGGAAAAGTTAGGGTTTTCACGGCGCACGCAAGGGTAAAAAACAGTCCCAGCCGCGCCTGCCCTTTTATTGATAGGACGCGACACTTCGGGAAACACGCAGTCCAACAGTAACACGTCCATCAACGGTCACATTTCAAAAACTCCCGCGGGACCACTTCGAGCGAGGGCAGCGTCTCCACCATCTATCGATGTCTTCGGCACCAGATGACTTAGTTGAACTGGTCCCTCGGAGGGCAAATGTTGGGGCGAAGGCGAACACGCTACCCTTCGCTCGATGCCTTCGTCGCCTCCCTACACCGACGAAGACCACATCCACAGAGCACGCCTGAACAAGCCGAAGGCGCCGATTGGACGAAGACCGGCACGGTCCCTCTTTGTCCTCTCCATTGCAAGACGAGGGCTCTATCGAAGTTTACTGGTCCCACATCCTCACTGCATTAGGAGGCCCAGGTGGGATTCGGCCCACTATAACGGGTCCCGCGCGGATAAACATATTATGGGCCGCATCTGTAATAGCCCTTTTCTGTAATGACAATCTGTAACCTCCTCTCGTGAGAATATTCTGGGGATAGACCAGATACTCGAGGGCATAAACGTCTTTGACAAGGGACGGGTGGTCACTCGAGTGCCTATAAATACCCCTGTACAGTGCCCTTGAGAGGCCAGATTAATAGAGCTATTACCATCCCACGTTAAACTTTGCAAACATTCTATCCATTTTCCCGTTGGATCAACTTGCCCAGGAGAGCAAGTTCTAACAAGAAGTTCTCCATCCCAAAGCTGAAGCTCCCTATAAGTACTCATAATCATGCTAGAAACATATGGTTAGTCACATTTTTGAGGACCTTCGGAAGAGGAAGGCCCGCAACAAGAAGGATGGCGAGGCGCATGTGCGGCGAGAATGGGACTCCGACAAGAGCTCCACCAACTCCTCCTCCAATGAGGACGTCGCCAACATCACCATCAACAAGGGCCTTCTCTTCCCCAATGTCGGACACATATGCCTCATGGCTAAGGACGACAAAAAGAAGAAGGTACATTATAGAGATATCCCCAAATATACTACTTCCGATGATGAGGGTAGCTCTAGTGATAATGAAGATGATTTAACTTCTCTTTTTGCAAACCTCACCAAGGACCAAAATAAAAATATAAATAAATTAATAGAATCCATTAACGAGAATGATGATCTCTTGGAATGCCAAGAGGACTTGCTCGTTAAGGAAAATAAAAAATTTGTTAAGTTGAAAAATGCTTATGCTCTAGATGTAGAAAAATGTGAAAATTTATCTAAAGAGCTTGACATTTGCAATTATTCAATTTCCTGACTTCGAACTGAAAATGCTAGTTTAAATGCTAAGATAGAAGAATTGAATGCTTGCAATGTTTCTACAGCTACCATTGAGCATGTCACTATTTGCACTAGATGTAGAGATATTAATGTTGATGCTATGAATGATCGCCTTGCTATGATTAAAGAACAAAATGATCACATAGCTAAATTAAATGCTAAAATTGCCGAGCATGAGTTAGAAAATGAAAATTTTAAATTTGCTCGAAGCATGCTTTATAATGGGAGACACCCTGGCATTAAAGATGGCATTGGCTTCCAACAAGGGAGCCAAAGCAACATCAAGCTTAATGCCCCAAGAACAGACTCTCTAATTTGTTAAGGGTAAGGCTCCCATGGTTTAGGATAGAGAGGAATACATTTTATATCCTGAGAACTATCCTGAGCACAAAATTAGGAAAATATATGCTAGAAAATCTCATACTGTTTCTCATCATGCTTACATGTATAGTAATGAGACATCTAGCTCTAGGCATTCAACTCATATCAAAATGACTAAAAAGAAAACTATCAATGCATCAAATGAACATTGCATTTCATTTAAGACTTTTGATGCATCTTTTGTGCTAACTAACAAATCAGGCAAAGTAGTTGCCAAATATGTTGGGGGCAAACACAAGAGTCCCAATACTTGTGTTTGGGTACCCAAGGTGCTTGTTTCTAATGTGAAAGGACCCAAGACCGTTTGGGTACCTAAGAACAAGGCTTAAACTTGTTTTGTAGGTTTTTGCATCCGGCGGGTCAAGTTGGATAATCAATAGCGGGTGCACAAACCACATGACAGGGGAGAAAAGGATGTTCTCCTCATATGAGAAGAATGAAGATCCCCAAAGAGAATCACATTCGGGGATGGAAATCAAGGTTTGGTCAAAGGTTTGGGTAAAACTGCTATTTCCCCTGACCATTCCATTTCCAATGTTTTTCTTGTAGATTCTTTAGATTACAATTTGTTTTCTATTTCTCAATTATGTAAAATGGGATACTATTGTCTGTTTACTGATGTTGGTGTTACTGTCTTTAGAAGAAGTGATGATTCAATGGTTTTAAGGGAGTGTTAGATGGTCAGCTATAGTTAGTTGATTTTGATGATAACAATGCTGGACTAGACACTTGCCTAATTGCTGAGACTAATATGGGCTGGCTTTGGCATCGCCGACTTTCGCATGTTGTAATGAAGAATCTTCACAAGCTTCTAAAAGGAGAGCACATTTTAGGACTAATAAATGTTCATTTTGAGAAAGGCAGGATTTGTAATGCATGTCAAGCAGTGAAGCAAGTTGGAGCTCATCATCCACACAAGAACATCATGACGACTGACAGGCCGCTGGAGCTACTGTAACACCCGGTTTTAAAGGAACAAAGCCGGGTGCATCTCATACATGCGCCAAAGAAGACAACATATATAATAACAGAGTGTATAGAGATAAATGTCATAAAACATCAGAGTATTTATTACATAGCGGAAGACTTATTACAAAATAAAGATAAATGTAAAACGAACTAAGGATCGATGGCGCCAATGTCGACTGGGAAACGCCACCTAGATCAGATCGAACTCCTCGGTGTTAGGCGGCTCCTCCTGAACCACCTGATCATCTCCTGTGGGGGGGGTGTGAGACAGCAAGAGTGAGCTCACATACGTTCATAGCTCAACAAGTCGTGGGGAATAATGTGACATGAACTCACCAAAGGTGGGAGTTCATGAAGTGTAAGGCTGATCAATGAAATAAAGGCTGAAGCTGAGCATTGCTTTTATAAGTTGGTCAAAATTTTATTAGCAGTTACTAAGTGTAAGTAAATACCAAACCATAGTAATAATAGGTAAAAGTAATAATAAAATAATCCCAAAATGCAATGAAATGACAGGTTAAGTTTAAGTTCCATAATTTAATCATGTGAGTGTCCGAGCCGCTCATGACCGTGAGCACGGCTAGTATACCAGTTTTACACTCTGCAGAGGTTGCGCATCTTTACCCACAAGTCGTGTTACCCATTTGCCACAGAGTTGATCAGACTCCATACACCTCTACCTAGGAAGCGAGGCAGGGTACCACTACGAGGCCTTTACAAAGTTCCACTAGCTTCAGACTACCCGCTACAGTTTATAGGAAGATCCAGTACAGGGTTCCTGGCTGACCGCCATCGCAGCAAAATCAACCAGGGACCTCCCCGCACTGACCTCTCCCCTACTGCCCTTGCCCCTTTCGGGTAAGGTAGCCCTCCCCTAGCTTTCCTAGTTAATCAGCCAAGGGCGTCCCATTAAACCCTTGTGGTAGCACTGTTTTCCCGGGTGGTTCTCCATGTTCCCATTAACATAATGATCTTAACATGAACGAGGAATAATAAAACAGATAACAATAAATAGTATAACAATGAGTGATGAATATCTCTATACCCAAATCCACATAAAGCAATAGCATGTACTACCCAAAACTTTAGTAGTAAAACCAGTGGTGAAGCAAGGTATAAAGATAGTCAAATCTAGGGTATCCTATTGGGTCCCAGCAAAATTATCCTATGCAGATCATTATGAATAATAAGAACATGAATGGGTAAAAGAAGTGATCAAGGGCACAACTTGCCTTCAACGAGCTCCTGCTCAGCTACTTCAACTTGTTGAAGCTCAGGTTCCACAGTGGTTTGCTCGTCTACTCGCATCAATATAATACATACATGACATAGCATAAATTAACATCACATCAAACATGCAAATAGAATATACAGTAATAAACTAGACATTAAAATAAGATTACAGGAACTGGGATTATTAACTTTGGAGTTACAGATTTTAAGTTATGGATTTTCTAATGTTTTATGTGCCCAATACAAGATTAAGTACTAAAATAATTCCAATGTGCTTTTCATGTCAAAACAGTGGCACAAATAGATAGACAATAATTTTATGAAAATTTAGGAACTGGAATGGTCTAATTTGGAGTTCATATGCATTTACTATGAATTAAACAAGTTTTAACATTTATTTATGCACTAAAAATTAATTTCTAATATTAATTTCTGATTTTCCAGGTTCTCTGGATTGGGCCACAAATACAGGAAACCGCAGGGGCTGGCGCGTAAGAAATCCTAAGACTCAGAGCGCTGTACAGGGTGGACGGCGGGTTGTTTACAGCAAAGACCAGGGACTCTTATGCAAAAGTACCTGGCCGAAGAGGTATCGGCCGATCGTGGCCCTTAGATTAGAATCCTACGGCTAGGATTAGATCAAGCCGAGCTCGAACCGGTACGCAGTGCTACCCCTCGGATCAGAGATCTACGGTGCGGATTTTATTACTCTAAATCTAACTCTGCTCGCCCGATCCAGATCTAACGGCCATGATCGCCCTGAGTGAAACGGTACGCAGTTCTTTAATCTGAACCGCCCGTGATCGATCCAATGGCCATCGCCTATCTTCCTTCTCCCGCGGCCAGAACAGCGGCGCCGCCGCCCAACACGGCGGAACATCGCCGGACTACCGTTGATTCCACGCCTCGGAGCTCTAATCTCCAAATTCAACTACCCTACACCTCGACCAGTGAAAAGCGAAGAAGATGGTACACCGATTACCTCGATTCGCGGCGAAGAATTCCCTGGCCACGCGATGGCGCAGTCCCGCGGCGGAGGCCCAACGACGGTGAGGAATTGCCAGACCTCCGATGCGCAAGGCACCCCGGCAGTGAGGGTAAAACCTTCCCGGACGCCCCTCTCTTCGCCTGGAAGGTTTCTCAAGGTCCAGTCGGCGGTGTATGCCCGAGTCTGCTGCGGCGGCAAACCCCCCCGGCTCCCGAGCTCCCTCTCTCGTACCGCCAAATCGGCTGTGAAGGTGAACTACACTCGCGGAATCGTTGCGCACGAAGGAAGGAGCGCAATGAAAGGGGCTGCCGCACGGTAGAGTTCTTATGCCGCGGAAAAGCATGCCACGGCGAAGATCCCGGCCCAAGCTTCGGCGGCCGTTGAGGCGATTCTGTTGTGGGCGAGATGGCACAGGTGATGGGGGTCCCACATGGCAGCGAGAAGGAGCGCGGGCGAGAGACTTACCGAGCGCGGCGTGTGCGTGAGGACGCTGACGAGACGGGCCCATCTGTCGGCGCGCTCGGCCACAGGACTCGTGGGCTGCACGGGGTGGATGTCTTGGTGGGCCAAATTCGGGTACGAGGCCCAGTTAGGCTAGATCTTCTTTATTATTATTTTTTTCCATTTTCTTTTCTCCATTTTCAAATCTAATTTGAATTCAAGTTCTAAATTCAAACTTCTATGCAGATTTTGTGCTCAGATTATATTGTGAATTTAAGAAGTATTTGTTTGAGAAATATAAGGTTTATTTATGTTTTGTACACTTTCTTTTCCAAATTTCCAAGTTTATAAATTAGGGCAAAACCTCCTTTTCATTATTAATGTGTTTTTATTATTATTATTAACATTATTATTTTATTTAATGCACAAACAATAAAACTCCAACATGTTGCAAATTTTTTTATCATTTGTTGGAATTAAACTCTTAAATTTTGTGTAGGCTCTTTTCATGATGCAAATGAGACATACAAAATTGAGAATAACTCTCTCTATTATTCTTGGTATACAACTTGGAGTATTACAAATCCTACCCCCCTTAAAAATAATCTCGTCCTCGAGATTTAAGAAGAACTAGGGAAAAGGTGGGGAAAATCTATACGAAGCTCTTCTTCTCTTTCCCAAGTGGCCTCATCTTCACCATGGTGACTCCATTGAACTTTGCACATCTTTATCACCTTATTTCTTGTAACTCGAGTCAAAGTGTCCAAAATCTTGATAGGGTACTCAGCATAAGTCAGATCACCTTGAACACTAAGGTCTTCCACTGGTAATTGTTCCTCAGGTACCCTGAGGCACTTCTTTAGCTGAGACACATGAAACACATCATGTACATCTGATAGATGATCGGGTAACTCCAGTTGATATGCAACTTCACCCACTCGCTTTAAGATCAAGAAAGGTCCAATGAAGCGAGGGGACAACTTTCCTTTAACTTTAAATCTCCTCATACCACGAAGTGGTGACACCTTCAAATAGACATGATCACCCTCCTTAAACTCCAGTAATCTCCTTCTATTATCAGCATAGCTCTTTTGCCTGGATTGTGCAACTCTCAAATTTTCTCTTATCATTTGTACTTGCTCTTCTGCCTCTTGAATCAATTCAGGCCCAAAGAACTGTCTTTCTCCAGTCTGATCCCAATACAGGGGAGTCCTGCACTTTCTGCCATACAAAGCCTCAAATGGAGACATCTTCAAACTGGCCTGGTAGCTATTATTATAAGAGAACTCTGCATAGGGTAAGCTCTTCTCCCAACTGCCACCATGCTTGAGAGCACAAGCTCTTAACATATCTTCCAGCACTTGATTGGTTCTCTCTGTCTGTCCATCAGTCTGGGGATGGTAGGCTGAACTAAAATTCAACTTTGTATCCAAGCTCTCATGTAACTTCTTCCAAAATCGAGAAGTAAACTGTGATCCTCGATCAGACACGATCTTCTTAGGCACTCCATGTAGGCAAACTATCCGAGTCATATACAATTCTGCTAGCTTGGCTCCCGTGTAATTAGTCCTCACAGGTATAAAATGAGCCACCTTTGTCAATCTGTCCACAATTACCCAAATAGAGTCATATCCTGCTGGAGTGCGGGGTAGTCCAACAATAAAATCCATACCAATTTCTTCCCATTTCCACTCAGGTATCTTCAATGGGTGCAATAATCCAGCGGGTCTTTGATGTTCAGCCTTAACTCTTTGACATACATCACACTTAGCCACATGAGCAGCCACATCTCTTTTCAGTCCATACCACCAATACTTTCGCTTCAAATCTTGATACATCTTAGTGCTTCCAGGGTGGATAGAATAAACTGAATCATGTGCTTCCTTCAATATGGTTTCCCGAAGACTATCAATATCGGGAACACAGATCCGATTCTTGAACCATATCGTGCCTTGCTCATCCTCCGTGAACTCTGGGCCTCTACCTTCAGTAATAAGATCCTTGATCTCTTGAATCTTAGCATCACCAATCTGACCTTTACGAATTTCTTGCTCCAAGGTAGGTTCCAATTCTATGGTAACTCCTTCCGTATGAGTAACAATTCCCAGGTTGAGTCTCTCAAAATCTTTTGCTAATTCATCGGGTAGCTGGACAACGAAAGCGGAGTGAACATGCTCCTTCCGACTCAAGGCATCTGCAACCAAATTCGCCTTGCCCGGGTGATAGTGAATCTCCAAATCATAATCCTTGATGAGCTCCAACCAACGACGTTGTCTAAGATTGAGATCCTTCTGAGTGAATATATACTTCAAACTCTTATGATCCGTGTATACTTGGCACTTAGTTCCCATGATGTAGTGTCTCCAAATCTTCAGTGCGTGCACAACTGCAGCCAGCTCTAAGTCATGGGTGGGGTAGTTCAGTTCATGCTTCCTCAACTGACGAGATGCATAGGCAATCACATGACCATCTTGCATAAGCACACATCCAAGTCCTTGGCCACATGCATCACAGTAAATGTCAAATCCCTTCTGCAGATCTGGCATAACCAATACTGGAGGTGACATCAATCTCTCCTTCAATTGATCAAAGCTTTCTTGACATTTCTCATCCCACTTAAATTCTTTTCCTTTCTCCAAAAGCGATGTCATGGGCTTGGCAATCTTAGAGAATCCCTCAATAAATCTCCGATAATATCCTGCGAGTCCCAAGAAACTCCGAATCTCAGTAACTGTAGTGGGCACTCTCCACTCCATAATCTCCTTCACTTTAGCAGGATCCACTGCTATTCCTCCATTAGAAATAATATGACCAAGAAATGGCACCTTGTCAATCCAAAACTCGCACTTGCTGAACTTAGCGTAGAGTTGATTATCTCGTAACTTCTGTAGCACCAACCTTAGATGTTCTTCATGATCACTTTCATTCCTAGAATAGATAAGAATATCGTCGATAAACACCACGACGAATCTGTCCAAATAATCCATAAACACTTTGTTCATCAAATTCATGAAATATGCCGGTGCATTGGTCAATCCAAATGACATAACAGTAAACTCATATAATCCATATCGAGTCGAGAAAGCCGTCTTGGGAATATCCGATGGTCTAATCCTCATCTGATGGTAACCCGATCGGAGATCAATCTTCGAGAATACTCTAGCACCTCTCATCTGATCAAATAAATCCTCAATACGGGGCAACAGATACTTGTTCTTCACCGTAACATCATTAAGAGATCTATAATCCACACACATCCGTTGCGATCCATCCTTCTTCTGCACAAATAACACTGGTGCTCCCCAAGGTGAGGAACTTGGACGAATGTAACCAGCCTCTTGTAACTCTGTCAACTGCTTCTTCAGTTCCTTCAACTCCTCTACGGACATTCTATATGGCCGTTTAGAAATAGGGGCGGTTCCAGGTAAGAGGTCAATAACAAACTCAACTTCTCTATCAGGTGGCATTCCTGGTAACTCCTCTGGAAAGACATCCGGAAAATCTCTAACCACCCGGATATTGTCACCAACAAACTCCTCGGGCATAAAGAACATTGCACGCATGGATGAGGAGGTTACTGCAATGTTAACTTGAAACCTTTCTCCTTTAGTAGTAGTGAGTTCTACAGTACCTCTACCACACGCTATAACGGCCTTTGCCTTCCTCAGCCATGACATACCAAGGATCAGATCTATACTGCTTGACTCTAATATTATAGCAGTAGCTCCAAAATCTCTACCCATAATGGTTAATGTCAATCTACGTGTCATTTGACTCGCCTCAACAGGCCCTTTAGGTGTAATTACTATCAGGGGTTTTCTCATATTTAGCAGTGGTATTTCATTTGTGTTGGCATATCTAGCAGACATGAATGAATGTGTAGCACCAGAATCAAATAATATTGTTGCAGGAATTGCATTAACATAAAACATACCAATTACGAGGTCACCACCATCAGGAGTATCGTCAACGCTGACTTGATTCACCCTGGCTATAGAATATCCCTTGCCAGGGGTCTGTTGCTTGTTCTGAGCTGGAGTAGTAGCAATCCTCTGTGGGCAGACATTTGCATAATGACCAATCTTCCCACACTTGAAACATTGAGTGCCCGGACTCTGTCCTGCAAACTTTGTCGGGGTGCCTGTGGGAGTGGCCTGTCGAGGAGGTGGAGTCCTCAGTGGTGATTGCTGAACTGGGCGTGGTCCTCCGGGTCGAGTCGGTGTACCCTGTGGTGAACTGTAGCGAGGACGAACACTGCTGCTACCCTGTCCCTGTGAGATAGCCTTCCTCTTCAAATCATCCAGTTGCACACGCTTGTGTTCAATAGCAAGAGCCTTATCCAACAGTCTCTGAAATGATGGAAATGTGTGTGCCACTAGAGCATACTGCAGCGGTCCATTAAGTCCTTCAATAAAATGCTCCTGCTTCCTCTCATCCTCAGCAACTTCCTCTGGAGCATACCTCGACAACTGAATGAATTTATCCCTGTACTCGCTGACCGACATATTGCCTTGCTTCAATGACAGAAACTCCTTCTTCTTGATCTTGATCATACCAGCTGGAATATGGTAGTTCCTGAATTGCGTACTGAACTCTGCCCAAGTAATAGTATCCGCAGCATCATGGGCAGCTGTATAAGAATCCCACCAGTCAGCAGCAGGACCAGTCAGACGTCCAGAAGCATATAAAACCTTCTCCCGGTCAGTGCATTGTGCAATATTCAGCATCTTCTCAATTGACTTTAGCCAATCATCCGCGTCCAGTGGATCAGGTGAGCTAGCGAATGTAGGTGGCTTATGACTCATAAACTCCCGGTGCTTGTCACGAGGAGGAACTGGTGGTGGTGGTGGAGGCAATGGCACTTGTTGCTGCTGTTGCTGTTGTTGCATTTGCTGTTGCAGCTGCTGTTGTTGCGCCCTCCTTTCCTGGCGTATCTCATCTCGCTCCTGGCGCAACTCCTGTCGTATATCTTCTCTTTCCTGACGCATCTCCTGGCGTTCTTGTTGCATCTGAGCACGCATATCCGCCATGGTGTCTGCCATCTGCTGCATCACCGCCATCTGAGCAGCAACCAGTGGGTCAACTCCGCCTGGTGGAGGATTGGGAGGATTCATCCCAGCAGGTTGTGGCTGAGGTTGTCTTCGAGTGTGTTGGTTAGGAGGCAAGTCAATTCCACCACCCCGCCTGGTATTGACCATCTGAGTTAGATACATATGGTAAGAAGATAATAGACAAGGCAGGTATTTACAAATCAGGGTACTTTGGGGAACTTTTTAGCTAAGCCAATTAATATTTTACATATCCTAGCTAATTCAATACCTTATGGTGGTACATGCTAAGATGTCCATCTATACTATTCCAATCAATCAAAGAAGCAAATCAGGCATTGATCATCAGAACAATCAACCAATATTTTTAATAGAGAAAATAGTTTTACTTTTGTCTTAGGCTTCCTATCTCTTAAAAATGTCATAGGGGTAGGGATTCCAAGGTGTGAAATCCATCTTGTCTAAGAGTAGAAAAGGTAAGAATGATCAGAGTAGAACAGTAGAAGGTGAGACAGGATCAAGATAAGTGTAGAAAGAATCAGAGTAAGGTGAGTGTAGAATGAATTAGAATGAGATAAGTAGGTAAGGGTTTGTCCATTTCTATCTAGGTCTCGTCCTACAGTCAACATTTCCTCTGATACCACTTCTGTAACACCCGGTTTTAAAGGAACAAAGCCGGGTGCATCTCATACATGCGCCAAAGAAGACAACATATATAATAACAGAGTGTATAGAGATAAATGTCATAAAACATCAGAGTATTTATTACATAGCGGAAGACTTATTACAAAATAAAGATAAATGTAAAACGAACTAAGGATCGATGGCGCCAATGTCGACTGGGAAACGCCACCTAGATCAGATCGAACTCCTCGGTGTTAGGCGGCTCCTCCTGAACCACCTGATCATCTCCTGTGGGGGGGGGGGGTGTGAGACAGCAAGAGTGAGCTCACATACGTTCATAGCTCAACAAGTCGTGGGGAATAATGTGACATGAACTCACCAAAGGTGGGAGTTCATGAAGTGTAAGGCTGATCAATGAAATAAAGGCTGAAGCTGAGCATTGCTTTTATAAGTTGGTCAAAATTTTATTAGCAGTTACTAAGTGTAAGTAAATACCAAACCATAGTAATAATAGGTAAAAGTAATAATAAAATAATCCCAAAATGCAATGAAATGACAGGTTAAGTTTAAGTTCCATAATTTAATCATGTGAGTGTCCGAGCCGCTCATGACCGTGAGCACGGCTAGTATACCAGTTTTACACTCTGCAGAGGTTGCGCATCTTTACCCACAAGTCGTGTTACCCATTTGCCACAGAGTTGATCAGACTCCATACACCTCTACCTAGGAAGCGAGGCAGGGTACCACTACGAGGCCTTTACAAAGTTCCACTAGCTTCAGACTACCCGCTACAGTTTATAGGAAGATCCAGTACAGGGTTCCTGGCTGACTGCCATCGCAGCAAAATCAACCAGGGACCTCCCCGCACTGACCTCTCCCCTACTGCCCTTGCCCCTTTCGGGTAAGGTAGCCCTCCCCTAGCTTTCCTAGTTAATCAGCCAAGGGCGTCCCATTAAACCCTTGTGGTAGCACTGTTTTCCCGGGTGGTTCTCCATGTTCCCATTAACATAATGATCTTAACATGAACGAGGAATAATAAAACAGATAACAATAAATAGTATAACAATGAGTGATGAATATCTCTATACCCAAATCCACATAAAGCAATAGCATGTACTACCCAAAACTTTAGTAGTAAAACCAGTGGTGAAGCAAGGTATAAAGATAGTCAAATCTAGGGTATCCTATTGGGTCCCAGCAAAATTATCCTATGCAGATCATTATGAATAATAAGAACATGAATGGGTAAAAGAAGTGATCAAGGGCACAACTTGCCTTCAACGAGCTCCTGCTCAGCTACTTCAACTTGTTGAAGCTCAGGTTCCACAGTGGTTTGCTCGTCTACTCGCATCAATACAATACATACATGACATAGCATAAATTAACATCACATCAAACATGCAAATAGAATATACAGTAATAAACTAGACATTAAAATAAGATTACAGGAACTGGGATTATTAACTTTGGAGTTACAGATTTTAAGTTATGGATTTTCTAATGTTTTATGTGCCCAATACAAGATTAAGTACTAAAATAATTCCAATGTGCTTTTCATGTCAAAACAGTGGCACAAATAGATAGACAATAATTTTATGAAAATTTAGGAACTGGAATGGTCTAATTTGGAGTTCATATGCATTTACTATGAATTAAACAAGTTTTAACATTTATTTATGCACTAAAAATTAATTTCTAATATTAATTTCTGATTTTCCAGGTTCTCTGGATTGGGCCACAAATACAGGAAACCGCAGGGGCTGGCGCGTAAGAAATCCTAAGACTTAGAGCGCTGTACAGGGTGGACGGCGGGTTGTTTACAGCAAAGACCAGGGACTCTTATGCAAAAGTACCTGGCCGAAGAGGTATCGGCCGATCGTGGCCCTTAGATTAGAATCCTACGGCTAGGATTAGATCAAGCCAAGCTCGAACCGGTACGCAGTGCTACCCCTCGGATCAGAGATCTACGGTGCGGATTTTATTACTCTAAATCTAACTCTGCTCGCCCGATCCAGATCTAACGGCCATGATTGCCCTGAGTGAAACGGTACGCAGTTCTTTAATCTGAACCGCCCGTGATCGATCCAATGGCCATCGCCTATCTTCCTTCTCCCGCGGCCAGAACAGCGGCGCCGCCGCCCAACACGGCGGAACATCGCCGGACTACCGTTGATTCCACGCCTCGGAGCTCTAATCTCCAAATTCAACTACCCTACACCTCGACCAGTGAAAAGCGAAGAAGATGGTACACCGATTACCTCGATTCGCGGCGAAGAATTCCCTGGCCACGCGATGGCGCAGTCCCGCGGCGGAGGCCCAACGACGGTGAGGAATTGCCAGACCTCCGATGCGCAAGGCACCCCGGCAGTGAGGGTAAAACCTTCCCGGACGCCCCTCTCTTCGCCTGGAAGGTTTCTCAAGGTCCAGTCGGCGGTGTATGCCCGAGTCTGCTGCGGCGGCAAACCCCCCCGGCTCCCGAGCTCCCTCTCTCGTACCACCAAATCGGCTGTGAAGGTGAACTACACTCGCGGAATCGTTGCGCACGAAGGAAGGAGCGCAATGAAAGGGGCTGCCGCACGGTAGAGTTCTTATGCCGCGGAAAAGCATGCCACGGCGAAGATCCCGGCCCAAGCTTCGGCGGCCGTTGAGGCGATTCTGTTGTGGGCGAGATGGCACAGGTGATGGGGGTCCCACATGGCAGCGAGAAGGAGCGCGGGCGAGAGACTTACCGAGCGCGGCGCGTGCGTGAGGACGCTGACGAGACGGGCCCATCTGTCGGCGCGCTCGGCCACAGGACTCGTGGGCTGCACGGGGTGGATGTCTTGGTGGGCCAAATTCGGGTACGAGGCCCAGTTAGGCTAGATCTTCTTTATTATTATTTTTTTTCCGTTTTCTTTTCTCCATTTTCAAATCTAATTTGAATTCAAGTTCTAAATTCAAACTTCTATGCAGATTTTGTGCTCAGATTATATTGTGAATTTAAGAAGTATTTGTTTGAGAAATATAAGGTTTATTTATGTTTTGTACACTTTCTTTTCCAAATTTCCAAGTTTATAAATTAGGGCAAAACCTCCTTTTCATTATTAATGTGTTTTTATTATTATTATTAACATTATTATTTTATTTAATGCACAAACAATAAAACTCCAACATGTTGCAAATTTTTTTATCATTTGTTGGAATTAAACTCTTAAATTTTGTGTAGGCTCTTTTCATGATGCAAATGAGACATACAAAATTGAGAATAACTCTCTCTATTATTCTTGGTATACAACTTGGAGTATTACAGCTACTCCACATGGATCTATTCGGCCCGATCGCTTACATAAGCATCTAAAAGAGTAAGTATTGTCTTGTGATTGTGGATGACTATTCTTGCTTCACTTGGGTATTCTTTTGCAGGAAAAATCTCAAACCCAAGAAACCTTAAAGAAATTCTTGAGACGAGCTCAAAATGAGTTCAGATTGAGAATCAAAAAGATTAGAAGCGACAATGGAATGGAGTTCAAGAACTCTTAAATTGAAAGATTTCTTGAGGAGGAGGGCATCAAGCATGAGTTCTCTTCTCCCTACACACCTCAACAAAATGGTGTAGTAGAGAGAAAAATAGAACTCTTTTGGATATGGCAAGGACCATGCTTGATGAGTATAAGAAACTGGATCAGTTTTGGGCGGAGGCGATTAACACCACTTGCTACTCCATTAACTGACTCTACCTTCACCGAATCCTCAAGAAAACATCGTATGAACTCCTCACCGGTAAAAAGCCTAATGTTTCTTATTTTAGAGTTTTTGGGAGCAAATGCTTTATTCTTATTAAGAGAGGTAGAAATTCTAAATTTGCTCCTAAAGTAGTAGAAGGCTTTTTACTTGGTTATGACTCAAACATAAGGGCATATAGAGTCTTCAACAAGTCCACTAGATTAGTTGAAGTTTCTTATGACATTTTGTTTGATGAGACTAATTGCTCTCAAGTAGAGCAAGTTGATCTTAATGAACTAGATGATGAAGAGGCTCCGTGCATCGCGCTAAGGAACATGTCCATTGGGGATGTGTGTCCAAAAGAATCTGAAGAGTGTTCACAAGCACAAGATCAACCATCATCATCCATACAAGCATCTCCACCTACTCAAGAAGAGGACAAGGCTTAAGAGGAAGAGGATCAAGATGATGAGCCACCTCAAGAGGAGGACATTGATCAAGGGGGATATGAAGTTGACAAAGACAAGGAAGATGATCAAGAGATTCGGGATCAAAGACTGCCACACCCAAGAATCCACCAAACAATTCAAAGAGATCACCCTGTCAACTCTATACTTGGTGACATTCACAAGGGGGTAACCACTCGATCTCAAGTTGCTCATTTTTGTGAACATTACTCTTTTGTGTCTTCTATTGAGCCATACAGGATAGAGGATGCAATAAGAGATCTGGATTAGGTGGTAGCAATGCAAGAGGAGTTCAACAACTTCACGAGGAATGAGGTATGGCATTCAGTTCCACGTCCTGACCAAAATGTTGTAGGTACCAAGTGGGTATTCCGCAACAAACAAGATGAGCATGGTGTGATGATAAGGAACAAAGCCCGACTTGTTGCAAAGGATATTCACAAGTTGAAGGTTTGGATTTCGATGAAACCTATGCACCCGTAGCTAGGCTTGAGTCAATTCGTATATTACTTGCCTATGCTACTTACCATGGCTTTAAGTTGTATCAAATGGACGTGAAGAGTGCCTTCCTCAACGGTCCTATCAAGGAAGAGGTATACGTTGAGCAACCTCCCGGTTTTGAAGATAGTGAGTATCTTAATCATGTTTATAAGCTCTCAAAGGCGCTTTATGGGCTCAAGCAAGCCCCAAGAGCATGGTATGAATGCCTAAGAGACTTTCTTATCACTAATGGCTTCAAAGTTGGAAATGCTGACCCTACTATCTTCACTAAAACAATTGCTAAAGACTTGTTCATATGCCAAATTTGTGTTGATGATATTATATTTGGGTCTACTAACAAGTCATCTTGTGAAGAGTTTAGTAGGATTATGATACAGAAATTCGAGATGTCTATGATGGAGGAGTTGAAGTATTTTCTTGGATTTCAAATCAAGCAAGTCCAAGAGGGCAACTTCAACATCCAAACTAAGTACATTCAAGATATACTCAAGAAGTTTAGAATGAATAATGCCAAACCCATCAAGACACCCATGGGAACCAATGTACATCTCGACCTTGACACGAGAGGTAAATTCGTAGATCAAAAGGTATACCAGTCGATGATAGATTCTTTACTCTATTTATGTGCTTCACGACCAGATATTATGCTTTCTGTATGCATGTGTGCAATGTTCTAGGCAAATCCTAAAGAAGTTCACCTTAGGGCCATGAAAAGAATCATGAGATATTTAGTTTACACTCCTAAGTTTGGGCTTTGGTACCCCAAGGGATCTACCTATTGGGGACTTGTTCTCAAGTGCTATGAGTTAAGAACAAGGCAACACAGAAAACGTTAAACGTTAAAGCCCTTCGTCCTTCGAAGCATTATTTCCCTTAGGATATAATGACTTTCGGACGAAGGTAATGAAGGACATACCTTCATCAACATAACATATAGAGATGAAGAAAGAATCACATAAAACATAAAAGATAATATAAACAGTCATATATTATTATTATTTCATTTCTATTTTATTATTATGGAAAAATAGAAATAATATCAAATTACAAGTGTACCTTCGCCTTGAAAGAAGGTAAAAGTACCAGCGTGATGCAAGGATCAATGCCTAGTCAGCGCGAACAGACGGGGTTACTGTTCATCTATTTATAGGCACAGGACGCAGCCCATATAAAATTACACTCAAGCCCTTTACATTTGCTAATAACTCTATAGTAATCCATCGAGGTCTAAATAGCCTTTTCATCTTTAAGTCAGTTTTCCTTTTCTGCTATCATGCCGAAGCTCTCCTGCGCACAGCTTCGGCTTCGCGCTATCCTTCGTACTCCTTCTTGTGCTTCTTCATGTTGTGGTTTCAACTCAAGTCCGAAGGTACCTGTTCATGCATTATACTTCCAGAAACATTGTTAAATCATGTTTTTGAGGACCTTCGGAAGCCAAAGGCCCCCAACAGTAGCCCCTCGCAATATTAATTTGTTAGAACGATAAATTCAAATTGCGACAAGGATGAAGGCCCTGAGCCGAAGGTCCGAAAAAACACCTTCCCTTTGCTAGAATAGCAACAGCCACTGACAAGTGGGCCCTCCAGCATGCAACGCACCAGGCGTATAAATAAGAGCACACCACGAGCTCATTTGGCACACTTTCTTGCCATCTGCTCTTGCTTACTCAATTTTTAGCTATTGCGCACCAACACTTGCTTGGCTTTTTTAAATTTTTAAGCTTCAGCTTTGAGAGCACTTTCTCAGCATTTTCGAAGATGTCTGAAGATAAGAACGCTGTCGCTGAATCGAAGTTGAGCCTTTCTGAGGAGATGAATCTTGGCTTTATTGAATCAATAGCAAAGATAAATGCAGAGAAGCTTACTAGGGAGATTTTGGAGGGTTTATCTGAAGACACTGGTGATAGTGACAGCTATGATGTGGAAAGCGGCGGGGAAGACTCCGAAGATCGACTCTGGCGACCGAGCCATGCAGTTTTTGGAAAATCAACTATTAAACAAAGCCATCTTGACAACATGAGGGGGAGATACTTTCGGGATATGTCTATTGTGAGGGCTGACGACGGAGAGAAGACTTGTCCTACTCTAGAGGAAAATGAAGTCGTGATCTTCCGAAGCTTTTTCAAGGCTGGGCTTCGGCTCCCTCTGAGCAGCTTCATAGTCAAGGTTTTGAAGATATTCCAGATTTACCTTCACCAGATTACCCCCGAAGCCATTATAAGAATGGGAATCTTCGTATGGGCTGTAAGGAGTCAGGGCTTGGAGCCAAATGCAAAAAGTTTCTACAGTATGCATGAACTGTTATATGAGACGAAGCCCTAGGGTAAAGAACAGTATCATAACAATTTTGGCTGCTATAGCTTCGTTGCCCGTTCTGGCTCAAGCTCCCCAGTACCGACTTTTCGGAAGAGATGGCCCGGAGATTGGACGAAAGAATGGTTCTATGTAAAAAATGATTTAAAGGCACGAGAAGACATTAAAGAGATAATCATGCGCCCTATCTGGCAACGCTTCGGGCTCCGAAAACCGAAGGTAGAAATTGACGAAGCGGCCGAAGAATGTCGCAAGGCCTTCAGCTTAGTCTGCTCTTTCATCGGGACAAGGGACTTAGTTCAAGAACACGTGGCCTACAGGATATGGCCATTGGTAGCCAACTGGGAGATGCCAAAAGAATCTATCAGCAATCCCCACGAAGGTGGTTTGGTTCGACTAAAATATACCTTCAGGTTTAGAGACCAGTTTATCGAGCCAGACAACGACTGGCTGAAAAGTGTCGAAGCTACAAGCGATGAGCTGCTTGGGCTGTACTACAGGGCAGAAGATAACGCATTATCTGCGACCTTCGGGAACCGGAAAAAGAAGAGACTAAACAGAGTTTTTGATGCTCTTGGATTCATGTATCCTGACTACCGTTACCCGCCCCGGAGGCAAAAAAGAAAAAGTGGAGGTTCCGGGAGAGATGATGTTTCAGCTGCTCCGAGCGAGTCTATGCTAAAGAGGAAAAGGGTGAAGGTCCTTACTCATTGACCACGCTATATTGAACCGGCCATAATGCCCGAATTTGGCGGTGAGACCTCTTCGGTGACCGAAGGCAAGAAACCTGCGATTACGCAGAAAATTGAAGAATCATCTGTATCGCCGAAGGCATTATCAGCCAAATCAGATGAGCCGAAGGCCATTAACATTGAAGAGATGAAGGTTGAGAAAACGAGGATATTAGAAGTAATAAGTCCTTCGGTAGAGGTGACAATGCCGAAGGCACAAAAGGATCTTTCAACGACTCCCAAGAGGAAGAGAATGGTCAATGTATTAGATGTGCTAGAAACAACAAAAACTTCAAGCTCTACTCCGAAGAAAGCTGCCGAAGCTTCGAAAACACAAATTGAGGCCGAAGCTGCCAAGATCCAAGTCGAGACCGAAGCTGGGCCTTCAAAGCCCGCCAAGGAGAAATCCTTGGAAATCGGAGAAAAGACGGAGAAAGAAGCTGCAGAAGCAATTCTAACTGAAAAAACCGCCATTCCTATTCCCGAAGCATCATCTGAAGCTCCTGATTATATTATACGACATGCTTCAGGAAAAAGATTATCTGAGAAAGAAAAGCGAGAGGCTCAATTCTATGCTCAAAGATTGAAATATCCAAAGGGGGCACTGGTATTCAACGGTAGCGGGGAAGAAGACTTCTTGTATTGTCTCCCAGATAGCAAAGAGATTTCTGTCTGCCGAGAGACGGGCAAGAGCTTCGGGTTCCCGACACTAGAAGATGGGCTCTCAGTGTTATCAAAAGATGAGTTGGCCGACAGCTTAGCATACAATAGTTTAAAGGTGAGAAAATGAGATTTTTGTATTTAAAAACAAAATTTTCCATTTGCTTACACTCAATACCGCATTTTTTGCAGGGCCTTATCCTTAGCAACGCCCTCAGGGCGCAAAAAAGTGCTGAAGATGAAGGGTATACCATAGCCTTAAACAACCTTCGTTCCGAAGTAATTGAACTAAGGAACGAAGGTCTTGAAAAAGATAAAATATTAAACTCATTGTTGAACAAAATAAAAGAAGACGAAGTTGCTTCGAAAGCCCAAACTGAAGCTTAGAAATACGAAATCGAAGATCTTCGGAAACAGCTGTTCGAAGCTAAAGAAAAATGTGGTCTTGCAGAGGCTGATCGAGATATTAGTGTATATTGGAGGAACCACTTACAAAAAACAGCTGACGAACTTCGTGCACCCAAGGAGAGGTGCTATGAAAAGTCTATAGAGTGTGTTAAGAAAATAAAAACTAGCTTCACCAATGTTGGCGTATTCTCTAACGAAGACGACTTCGTAAGGGGTGATCCTGAAGGCCCAATTGATTGGATTAGCAACGAAGCTGAAGCTTTTGAGGAAGTTTTGAGTGGTCGCGGGGATATCTGCGCTTTCTCGGGTGCTATGGGAATCGCAGCTATTTTAGAGAAGTCAGGCTACGACCATGTGAAAGCTTTGGCTCAAGCCGAAGCTACTTTATCTATTGAAGATACAAAAGATCCCTCGGCCGAAGCAAGCTTAATTGGCGGAAAATTCTTTACTGACATCTGGGAGAATGGCGGCCGAGGGATGGCACACGAGATGATAAAAAAGAGCGAAAAAGATTCTCATGATTCAAAAGAAGCGATGAAGGCAGCTGAGAAAGCGGTGGAACTTGAGAGGCGGATAGGTATTGCTTAATAACTTTTTAACTTTATTTACTTATTTTGCGACTTCGGACTTATTTACATTTTATATCACAGCTGAACTATCTCCTCCTCCAGAGCCCTTCGAGTCGATGGCCAACCCAGAAGTAGAGAAAGAAGATGAAGTCACTAAAGTGGCTGAAGTTATTTTGGACGAAGCTGTTAATCGACTGCTGAACGAAGCTGCGGAAGCAGTTTTAAAAGAAGAATAGCTTTTATTGTAAAAACATTTGGAATGTAACATTTGCTGAACAAAGTGCGTAATATTTTTATAATTTTGAATGTAATATTTAAGCTGCTTGTAACTGAATTCTTTACGATGCATGAAACTTTACGTACATACCGTTTTTGAGCCTTCAGCGAAAAAACACCTTCCCTTCTTTTCATGTGTTGTGAAGAATATCCATATTTCGTAAAAACATCCAATCTTTGTAAAATCATTATGCTTCGTAAGCAATAGATCTCCTTTTCATTTTAGAGTTTGATGAAGCTATACTTCTTCAATACTTATTTTGTGCCTTGGCACTGGTTCTTCGAAACAATCTCCAAAGATCAACATTGAATCCCCTTCTTGCGCCATTGATGCAATATGATATATGATGTTATGCTATGCAAAATGATGTAATGATGTTATGCTATGCAAAATGGTATTTGTGTCGAAGATACACACACATTCCCTCAGTAAAGCACACAATCTTTTTGCCGTTTATTTTTCGGCTTCACCGCTTATTTTTCGGTGTATCAGCGCTGACTTTTCGCTGTAAGCCTCCCTTAGGAGCTTCTTCGCCTTTTACTTCAGCAGTATTCGCGTTGACTTTTCACGCTTCGCCTTTTACTTCAGCGGAATCAGCGTTTATTTTTCGCTGTAAGCTCTGCATTCCCTTTGGAACAACTTTTGAGCAGAAAACTTACACTGCGCTCCCTTAGGAACGACTTTTTGTTGCTTCGGGAAACTTACGCTGCGTTCCTTAGAACGACTTTCTATTGCTTCGACAAAACTTGTAATGTGATTGTGAACCCCGCGCTCTCTTGAGAGCAACTTTTGTGCTTCACCAACTTTTTGGACTTCGTGAGTCTGTAAAAGAGATACATTTCCACTATGGCCAAAACGAAGCTATTACAAGGAATTGAAAACGACAGGAAAAACTTAGGCTTTTAACGATTGTTCTCTATTAAAAAAGGAAAATGATAACGAATGCCAGAACTATTTCAGAAGTAGGATATCTTCTAGTAGATGTGCTTCAATTCTGGCACAGTACTATTGACCGTGCGAGCTTCGGACTCCTCTCTGAAGTCTCGTTGCTAATGAGTGTGTTGGCTCCCTTCTGGCTGCTGGCCTTGTTGCAATGGTGGTGGAGGTGGAGGTTGTTGCTAAGATGCCTGAGGTTGGCTTGCCGAAGCAACAGAGGCTGCAGGATGGTTACCCACATACTCTGGAATGTACGGTGAGTGGTACGAAGCAGTATGCATGACTTGCTTCGGCTGGCTCTGTTGGGCTGCAGCTTCTGCTATCTCTTTCTGTTTCTGGATGGTGACGTGGCACATCCTGGTAGTGTGGCCCTTGTCCTCACCGCAGAATAGACAATAAATTTTCCTGGGCTGATCCCCAAACCTTCGTCTGAAGCCCCTGGCGCCACTGCCCCTTGGAGCTGGGGGTCGAGGATAGCTCTGTTGCTGCCCCGAAGCCTGGGAAGAATATTGGGACCTCTGTTGTTGACTTCCCCTGTCGTCATTCTGAGTGGAATGAATTGATCTAACATGCCTAGGGTGGATTCTCCCTCCGAAGCCCCTGGCCATTTCGGAGAACCTGTAAGCTTCCTCCCTTCTCTATCGAAAATCATTGTCAGCGCGGATGTATTCATCCATCTTCTGAAGCAGTTTCTCCAAGGTTTGAGGGGGTTTCCTGGCGAAGTATTGGGCTGAAGGTCCTGGCCGAAGCCCCTTAATCATGGCCTCAATGACAATTTCATTGGGCACTGTTGGCGCTTGTGCCCTCAGACGCAAGAACCTTCGGACATACGCCTGGAGATATTCCTCTTGATCTTGCGTGCACTGGAACAAGGCTTGAGCGGTAACCGGCTTCGTCTGAAACCCTTGAAAACTAGTGACCAGCATGTCCTTCAGCTTCTGCCATGATGTGATTGTTCCTGGCCGAAGAGAGGAGTACCAAGTTTGTGCAACATTTTTGACTGCCATGACGAAGGATTTTGCCATGACTGTAGTGTTGCCACCATACGAAGATATAGTTGCTTCGTAGCTCATCAGAAACTGCTTCGGATCTGAGTGTCCGTCATAGATGGGGAGCTGGGGTGGCTTGTAAGACGGGGGCCAGGGCGTAGCCTGCAGTTCTGCTGACAGAGGAGAAGCATCATCAAAAGCAAAATTTCCATGATGGAAATCCTCATACCAGTCATCCTCGTTGAAGAAGCCCTCTTGGTGCAGCTCTCTATGGTGGGGCCTTCGGTTCTGCTCATCTTAAACAAGATGACGCACTTCTTCGGTAGCCTCGTCAATCTGCCTTTGCAGGTCAGCTAACCGAGCCGTCTTCTCCTTCTTCTTCTGTACCTGCTGATGAAGTATCTCCATATTCCTGATTTCTTGGTCCAACTCATCCTCTTGTGGTTTTGGACTAGTGACCTTCCTCTTCTAGCTTCGGGCCTCCCGAAGAGAAAGGGTCTCCTGGTTCGGGTCTAGCGGCTGCAGAGCGGCAGCCCCTGTTGCCGAAGCTTTCTTTGGCGGCATGACGAAGGTCGATGCTTGCCGAAGGTGGTCGAAAAAGGGTTCACCGGAGGTGGGCGCTAATGTTGGGGACTTGTTCTCAAGTGCTATGAGTTAAGAACAAGGCAACACAGAAAACGTTAAACGTTAAAGCCCTTCGTCCTTCGAAGCATTATTTCCCTTAGGATATAATGACTTTCGGATGAAGGTAATGAAGGACATACCTTCATCAACATAACATATAGAGATGAAGAAAGAATCACATAAAACATAAAAGATAATATAAACAGTCATATATTATTATTATTTCATTTCTATTTTATTATTATGGAAAAATAGAAATAATATCAAATTATAAGTGTACCTTCGCCTTGAAAGAAGGTAAAAGTACCAGCGTGACGCAAGGATCAATGCCTAGTCAGCGCGGACAGACGGGGTTACTGTTCATCTATTTATAGGCACGGGACGCAGCCCATATAAAATTACACTCATGCCCTTTACATTTGCTAATAACTCTATAGTAATCCATCGAGGTCTAAATAGCCTTTTCATCTTTAAGTCGGTTTTTCTTTTCTGCTATCATGCCGAAGCTCTCCTGCGCACAGCTTCGGCTTCGCGCTATCCTTCGTACTCCTTCTTGTGCTTCTTCATGTTGTGGTTTCAACTCAAGTCCGAAGGTACCTGTTCATGCATTATACTTCTAGAAATATTGTTAAATCATGTTTTTGAGGACCTTCGGAAGCCGAAGGCCCCCAACACTACCTTTGATCTAATTAGGTATTATGATGTCGATTATGCTAGATGTAAAATTGACAGGAAGAGCACATCAGGGATTTGTCAGTTTCTGGGAAGATCCCAGGTGTCTTGGGCTTCAAAGAAACAAAACTCAGTAGCTCTATCCACCACCGAAGCCGAGTATATTGCTGCAGTCCATTGTTATGCACAATTACTTTGTATGAGGCAAACCCTTAGATGTAACACCCCAGGTGTTTATATTCCGCTCGACAACGAGTATGGATTAAAGCACGTAATATCAGTGAATAAAACAGATGCTAAATCTTAATCATCTTCGCCTATCGCGATATTAACCTCGCATCTGTTTCGTTTGTCGTGAGCGCGACATCGTTTTAATTTTTATCTATCCAGGCTCTTCCAAAATTTTCGTGATGTTCGGAACATAGTTGTTCCGAAAATTGGTGCGTCCGGTGATTATTTAAAATTCATCGTGATTATTTAAAATTCATCGCTCGCGCAAATACGAATTTGGAGCATCGATTGACTCTTGAGATTTTTGTCCTGGACAAATGAATTTGAACTCGACAACAAAAGTGTTAATGTAAAGTTTAATTTGGATCACACTCGGAATCCAAAGAAAACCAGTCGGAGTTTGTCTGATTTTAATTACTCTAATACCAAATAAAATATCGTGACCAAAATCATTTTAATTTGGTCTCCTTACAACTTTTCGAATTCTAGCCCTGAACCCCGACTGCTATTTATATTTGCATTTTTATTCAAATTTTCGAGTACAAAAAAATGGGAGAAAAGAAAAATATCTATTCAGCTCTATCCGCAGCCAACTCCCTCAAGCCGTAGCCAGGCCAGCCTCCCTCCATGGCGGATCTCCCACGTACGACTCTGCCTGCTTTTTTTCGTCGTGTGGCACTGCTCCCCTTCGCAAACTCCCCCTCCAGCGCGCGTCTCCCTGCTCCCTCTGCCTTCTCCCTGCCGCGTTCCAGCTCGGACTGCCCTGCTCCTGTGCTCGGTTCCAGCTCGCCCAGGCCCTTCTCCCTCTCCCATGGCGCCCAGCGTTTCTCCCTGGCTCGCCCAGATCCCGCGCGTCCCTGCTTCCCTGCGCCACTCGGTGTCTCTGTTCGCCCAGCTCAGTCACTCCCCATGGCCGCCGAGTCCGACCCCACCGTGAGCTCGCCCGGCCACCGCACGTTCTGGAGCTCTCTGCGTCCGCGCCTAGTTCTTCTAGCTCCAGCTCGGTTCTTCCCATGGCGCGCAGCCGTGTCTCTCTGGTGTTTTTCCCTGCACACGCGTTCTGTTGTTCCTACGCGCGTGAAGCTCTCTGCTCGCCATTGAATCGCCTGCTCGCTGTTCGCGCCGTCGATCCCGCCTCATCCCCTTCGCGTCGCGTTCCGGCCAAGCTTCCTACTCGGCGTCCGTCTCCTAGCTCACGCGCTGTTTCCATGGCCAAACCGCGCCCTCGCTGTTCGCCGGTGCTCGCCGCGCGTGTCCATCTCTCTGTTCGCCTCTGCGCACAACTCCCCAAGCTCCATGGCCGGTTCCCTGCTCGTGTCGTGGTTTCCCAGCTCGTCAGCACTTGTTCAAGTCGTCTCGGCTCGCTCGGCCGTGGTCTCGTCCCGGCTCTCTGTTGCGCTCGTCCAGATCACGCTGTCGAGTTCCAACGTCGAGTCTAGCCCCTGTTGCTGCGCTCTGCGTCCTCACCGTATTCGTGAAACTGTCGTGGAGTTGTGGTCGTTTCTCTTTGCGTCATGTACACACCACGCCGTCGTCTTCGTATTTTTAGCAAGCCCTAGCGTGCACTCATGTTCGCCATCCCCTGTTCGACCTCGTCATCGAGCTTTGCCTTGCTGGTCGTCAATCTGCGCAATTCCGATTCGACAATCGGTTTCACCGGTTGTCGATTTTCCTATTCGCTATGGTCATCATGTCGGCTGTTCCTATCCGAGCTAACCTAGCTCTCTAACCATCGTGCCATCTTTACCCGTTAGGTCGTGCGTTGCCGCGTTCACCTCGTTGTGTCGTCGTGGACTTGTCGGCGTACTGTTGTGGTACCTGAATCGCGCTCGCCTCAACTTGAATGAGTCATACTACCATCCTCTTCGTCGAATGGAAATCGTCGCACTAGCACGTCGAGGTCGTCGATCGCCATCCTCGTCTACGCCAAGCCCCCAAGCCGTGAAGACACTCTGGTGCTGGCCACGCGTCACCAGCTCGACCAAAAAGGAATCCCTCGGGTATTTGGTCAAGGATGGAAACTGTATGCCTCGCTCGCCAGACGTGTGCGGTCAATGATGTCAACCAGAAACCGTCGTCGTGCTTCCGACTATCACGTCAAATTAGTCAGGGTAAGCAAATTTGTTATTCGTATTAGTGGATTGATGGATGGTTTGACTAAGTATAATATTTATTAGATTGCCTGAGTCGCTTTAGTAGTTTGGTCGATGTCGTAGGATGAAAGAGGTCTCAATAGGTCTCAGTGTTTGCGAGACTGTAGGTGTTAAAAATGGGAAGTTTTATTAATATATATGATACACAGGTTAACTGGTAAATTAGTTTAGAAAGTTAATGAAAATTATTCTATCAAATTTTTAAGTGTTAGGTGTCCAAGAATTTTGAAGTTAAAAGTTATAAGTCGTTTATTGTGCTCTCTGAACCAGGCATGATATTCTATGTACGTTGCCATGATTTGAATGAATGTTGATTGTTATTTCGAATATTTAGGATCAAGTAACATCGATATATCTGTTTCAACCAAAATCTAAGGTCTGTCTGATAAGTAATGCGTATAAACACTTTAGGTCTTTTAGTTCTAAAGTTGGAATTGGTATATTGTATAAAATATGCTTGGTTATAGGTTATAAGTGTTTCATCCTTTTTAGCATAGATTATCTATCTTGTACTATTTATACTCGTGCTCATACATGTGCATCATGCATCTCATGAGGTACGATAAATAATCGCGTGGTGCGGAAGACGAGCCAAGTCGACCCCAAGCGCGGGCTAATCCGCAGGATGATGCTGATGGACAAACCGGAAGATGGATAATCTGAACGAGTGCCAAGCCAAATGATACTCACCAAGTCGTCACCTAACAAACACTAACCCAGTGTTATTCAGGCAAGCCCCGGCTCATTTGCCACCTCCTTGATGTTTTAAAAATCTTTATCACCTTGTTTGATGCATTAGGTGATAGGAGTTGTGTGCTAAACCGTTGATACATTTTCTTCCTTGAAAAGTTGATTATCCTTCCTTGATACCCTTTTTGAAAAGATTTTTATGATGCTTAGCCTTGCTTTAGCAAACAAAAATGTTTTGTTTTAAAACAAAGGTGATGCTTCAGTGGGTGGGAATGTTTTCAAAAATAAAACTTGATGGTGAATCCATCATGGCCGTGATGGGTTCAACATTGGAAAAGATGTACCTCTGCCAGGTACCAAACATTGGTTTGAAAATAATAAAGCTGAGACCGGGCGGTTGACTTGCACGATAAGGGAGTCTCGGTGTAGTGTCTCCGTCTGAGTCGATTAAGAACCGTCTCGATGTAGGCCTGCTGACCGAGGACCCTTTAACTGGTCATATGCCTCATCATGGATAAGCTTTGCCTCGGGCAGACTAATACTAGAATAAGATAATATGCAATGGGAGTGGAGAGATAGCGAGAGTAGCGTGTACCCTCCATGGCAAGAGGCTGGAAGGTGGTGTATCTATGCTCTCGGTTGGCGTGAACCTGATCTGGTCTTAAGAACCCCGGTGGCGAGTTGACATATGCAAGGGTTAAGTGCTATATATGTCGTGTGATTGGAGATCCTCAGCTGAGTATTAATCGATTCGGATTGTCGTTACTTCTCGGACATGAAGACTTGGTCACTGACTTACACATAGCAATCCAGTGATCTGATGGGATGATAAAAGACGGCTAGTATAGGCCAAGTGCTTGAACTAGGATAGAAAGAACTGTAGATGCAGGTAACTGTATTTAACTTGACAAGTAAAAATGGATTTTAATGATCCACTCATAGTAAGCTTTTCTGCAAAACAGAGTCCTTGATTGTTGATAAGCCTTTCCTTGAATCCTTTTAAAACCAGCATACCCTTGAGAGTCTTTTCTTTAGTCGGGTAAGTCTTGCTGAGTAATTCCATACTTAGGGTTTTATTCCCTGTTGTTTTTTCAGGATATGGCTTTGTGCTGCTGTTGATGGTGTTAAGTGCCGGTGGGCTCGGCCTTCTTATAAGTCTAAGTAACTCTTCTATACTTCTTATTGAGGATGGTCACCTGAGCTAGCATATATTTCAAACTTATACTTTTGTAATCACTCCGATAAAATAATGTAATTTTTTTGTAACTTGTAAAAATTGGTAATAAGATTTCCGCTGCAAAAATATTGGTGTGTGTGATTTGTGTTAATTAATCTCACGATCTTAGTTGTAAGTGGTTTATCCGATGTCCTTGGGGCAATCGGACGGATCCTGTTAAGTTATCTGGTGCACCTGCATAGCAGTCTGAGGTCTTTGAGACAAGGACAGGTGCATGTGGGCCCGATAACTTGGGAGGTTCTGCCACAGCCTGGTATCGGAGCAGGATTAAGTATATATGGTCATGTACGTATTTTCAAAACAAAAGTTTTGGTTTTGGAAAAACCTATTTTCAGCTAAACACATTGTTTGGTTTTAAAAAACAGCTTTGAAAAATTATAATGCTAGCGACATCTTGTGTTAAGCCCTAAGTTAAGGACTATCAGGTGGCTTAGTTCAAAACCACTAACCCACAACCGGGGGTATTGCATATATGTGTATTGTTATTTTTGAGACCATTCAGTTCTGAATGGATCGACGCTCAGGTAAGATGAGATGTGAGAGCATGATTGAACAAAAGTCGATCTAGGGAAGTGCTTAATTGTGGCGCTTGACTATATACATGTTCTACATATGTATATATGAAGGCTGCGATATGGAGTATTTACTTTTCTAGGGATTCAGTACCCCATGGATGTGTATGGGTATACAAACATGGGAATACTGAGAAGTGTAATGTACTTGTAACGATGCACCTATGCTCAGGTAAGAAGGTGAGTTACCATAATGAGTTGCCCTATGGTTAAAGTGTGGCAACGACGCCTATGCGTGGCTCGGTGCTTAATGATGAGCTAGCCTCCATATAGCAATATATGGAGTATAAACTACGATAAACTGTCATGTGTGAACTGCATCATGGGAAATTGGGATGTGATGGATTTTTCTGTAGGTACACTAACCTCGAAACGTATGTGTAGTTGACAACTAGAAAAATACCGAGAGAGTCGTATGCCACCGATATAGAATGCTATGGCCACATTCTATGGCAAAATCAGTGAGGACGAATAAGACGAGCATACATCCTGATTGTTGCATCATGTTTGTCACCTATACACCCAAGATGTTTCTCTCATCTTAATTCCAGAAACCATTTATTGTAGATAATGTGGTGTAATGTTGTATTGTAAACTTCAAGGAAATAGTTGTCCTCCATTCTTTAGGTAATATGTTTAGATGTTATATGTGTTTGCTCTGGTACTTGATGTGCCGATAGAAAGTTGGTAATTTGTTTGCCTAAACCCAAAATTAGGCCATGTTCTTATTTGGTGAACCTAGACCCAAATTCGAATTTTTCGTTATCACTCCATGACCAAACACATACAAATGAATGCTTAGATAATTTCTTTAATGGGCCTAAGATGTACTCGGACTTCAAATAAGGATCCCGAGTCCGTGTTCTTGCTATTTAATCTGTGACATTTTAGTTGTCATATTTCCATCCTAGACCATGCCCTTGTTCGATTGACACAAGCTGATGTCTTTTATCCAGTTTGCCTATTCTTAAGGATCGCCATGTTGCTTTATCAACCTAGTCTAGGAAAGGCATGTCCGACCATTTTCTTGAATTTGATGCCTTTGGTTTCCCCATATCTATCAAAGGCATACCAACTTCATCTTGTGATTGTTTTCCCTCTGTATCTAATCTAATCAGATACTAATCCTTGACTTGTAATTGTTGCGACGACATAGAAATATGCTTGGGGCTGAATTAACAGTCTCCCATCATACTCCCTTCATCAACCGATTTAGGTTATGGCCGTGTTTTGTTCATTTCATCGGGCCATGATCTATTTGGCTCTCTACTTGTAACCGTTTTGACAGGTAGAGTCTCTTTATATATTGTCACCCTTGCCCAATCCATTGGTGTCATGCTAAATTTCTTATTGGTTACGTCTGGTAATGGTGTTATGACTAAAACTGATGGCACGCGCTGGTATCACCGTTAGTAGTCATAATCCATTATGAGACTATATCGATATGTTATCTTCCGTGGACCTTTCCTTGAAACAATTTCTATGTTGTTTGTCAAGTGATCAAGCAACATCTATCATCTCCGTTGGATCAAAAGGGCATATCCCTTTCATGTGTGGTCTCTTTTCCCTTGACTTTGGTAGTGACTACTCATACAAGTTCCCTTTACATCCTTTCTTGTAAAGGAGTTTGTTCATTCACTCTCTTATTCAATCCATGTAATTCCGGACCAAGTCATTTCATCTCACATGATGAAATGAATGAATAACCTGATCAAATGGATCTCTACCCAAATACATGATAAATTGTTAACAAGAGTAAACTCTCAACCCTTGGCTTACCGGTGGTACTAAGAGGACCTACTCAAGGTCAAATGTAGTTCAACAAGTTGGTTTTACTAACTTGTAACTGCCCAATGAACAAAGATTGAGTTTAGAGATCGTTTTATCGATTTGCCTGAACTCATTTTGGTTCAACCCACCCTAAAGAAAGTACTTACAAGAATCAAAATTAAGTCGGCCAGTAACCACCTAATCGTCGCTCTAGTTGTGCCTTGATCGCCTCACGTGTGCTTTTCCAGCATGTGTGATCAAGTCGAGTCATAATTAGTGCTAGATAAAATGGACTGGTTGTAAAGTCTGCATCTACAGATCCCTTCGCTGGTGATTTTTTCGAATCTATATCACCTTTCATGGATTTGGATTCTCTGGCTGACACGAGTTAACTGTGATGTTATTCGACATTCACACCCGTCTCGTGTGCTATGAATTTACTGTGGCCGCTTGTTGGTAAACCCCATTCTGTGTGTTTTACCCAAGAGGTTGCATCTGATTCTGCTTGGGTAAGATCGCGTATTTGCCACTCGCTCAACAGACTCAGACAGTACAATGTCATCAGAAAAAGCAAACTGCACACATGGAACCTTATGTGTTCTTCTGGCAGACATCATCTCTATTGGTGGACATTTCTAAATTAGCCTAAGGTGATACATGTTATGTCCACTAGAGAAACGACATCCTGAGACACTTGCTTTTGCTTGGAACTGTCTTATGATTATCGCTGATATGGATGTGGGTTACATGCTTCTCTACTCTTAGAAGTCTTTCGTTCTGAATCTCGGGACGAGATTCTTTTAAGGGGGAGGATTGTAACACCCCAGGTGTTTATATTCCGCTTGACAACGAGTATGGATTTAAGCACGTAATATCAGTGAATAAAACATATGCTAAATCTTAATCATCTTCGCCTATCGCGATTTTAATATCACATCTGTTTCGTTTGTCGCGAGCACGACATCGTTTTTATTTTTATCTATCTGGGCTCTTCCGAAATTTTCTTGATGTTCGGAACATAGTTGTTCCGAAAATCGGTGCGTCCGGTGATTATTTAAAATTCATCGCTCGCGCGAATACGAATTTGGAGCCTCGATCGACTCTTGAGATTTTTGTCCTGGACAAATGAATTTGAACTCGACGACAAAAGTGTTAATGTAAAATTTAATTTGGATCACACTTGGAATCCAAAGAATACCAGACGGAGTTTGTCTGATTTTAATTACTCTAACACCGATTAAAATATCGCGATCAAAATCATTTTAATTTGGTCTCCTTACAACTTTTCGAATTCTAGCCCTCAACCCTGACTACTATTTATATTTGCATTTTTATTCAAATTTTTGAGTACAAAAAATGGGAGAAAAGAAAAATATCTATTCAGCTCTATCCGCAGCCGCCCTCTGAAGATTTTTTTCCCCCACCGCCCCTTCCGATTTTTATGCCGCGGTGGCTTTATCCGTCGCCCGTCGGCCGTCTTCTTCAACCGCGCGTCCCTCCCTGGACCGCTCGCTGGATCCTGCTCGCGAGCGTGCTCCTTCCCTGGAGCTTTTCCCTCCCCTTGCTTCTTCAGTTGCCTGCTTCTCGGTCTCTGCTCATCTCCCATGGCTGCACACCATTGCTCACCATCGGCCATCGTATCTGCGCCTCTGTTCAGGCTCCTCAAGTCCGGCCGTCGCTGCGTTTACCGGTCTCTGGTCCTCCTCGCCCGTCTACCAAGTTGTAGGGAGCCTCGACGCCTCTTCCTCTGACCTTCAGCTCGCCAACTCCCTCAAGCCGCAGCCAGGCCAGCCTCCCTCCATGGCGGATCTCCCACGTATGACTCTGCTTGCTCTTTTTTGTCGTGTGGCACTGCTCCCCTTCGCAAACTCCCTTCTCCAGCACGCATCTCCCTGCTCCCTCTGCCTTGTCTCTGCCACGTTCCAGCTCAAACTGCCCTGCTCCTGCGCCCGGTTCTAGCTCGCTCAGGCCCTTCTCCCTCTCCCATGGCGCCCGGTGTTTCTCCCTAGCTCGCACAGATCCCGCGCATCCCTGCGCCACTCGACGTCTCTGTTCACCCAGCTCGGTCACTCCCCATGGTCGCCGAGTCCGACCCCGCCGTGAGCTCGCCCGGCCACCGCGCGTTCTAGAGCTCTCTGCGTCCGGCGCCCAGTTCTTCTAGCTCCAGCTTGGTTCTTCCCATGGCGTGCAGCCGCGTCTCTCTGGTGTTTTTCCCTGCACGCGCGTTCTGTTGTTCCTACACGCGTGAAGCTCTTTGCTCGCCGTCGAATCGCCTGCTCGTTGTTCACGCCGTTGATCCCACCTTAGCCCCTTCGCGTCGTGTCCCGGCCAAGCTCCCTAGTCGGCGTCTGTCTCCTAGCTTGCGCCCTGTTTCCATGGCCAAACCATGCCCTCGCTGTTCGCCGGTGCTCGCTGCACGCATCCATCTCCCTGTTCGCCTCTACGCACAACTCCCCGAGCTCCATGGCCGGTTCCCTGCTCGCGTTGTGGTTTCCCAGCTCGTCAACACTTGTTCAAGTCGTCTCAGCTCGCTCGGCCACGGTCTCATCCCGGCTCTCTGCTGCGCTCGTCCAGATCACTGCTGTCGAGTTCCATCGTCAAGTCTAGCCCCTGTTACTGTGCTCTGCGTCCTCTCCGTATTCGTGAAACTGTCATGGAGTTGTGGTTGTTTCTCTTCACGTCATGTACATGCCACGCCGTCGTCTTCGTATTTTTAGCAAGCCCCAGCGTGCGCTCACGTTCGCCATCCCCTGTTCGACCTCGTCATCGAGCTTCGCCTTGCTGGTCGTCGATCTGCGCAATTCTGGTTCGACAATCGGTTTCGCCGGTTGTCGATTTTCCTATTCGCTATGATCATCATGTCGGTTGTTCCTATCCGAGCTAGCCTAGCTCGCCAGCCGCCGCGCCATCTTTACCTGTTAGGCCGTGCGTTGCCGTGTTCACCTCGTTGTGTTGTCGTGGACTTGTCGGCGTACTGTTGTGGTACCTGGATTGTGCTCGCCTCAACTCGAACGAGTCGTACTGCCATCCTCTTCGTCGAATGGAAATCATCGCGCTGGCACGTCGAGGTCGTCGATCGCCAGCCTCGTCTACGCCAAGCCCCCAAGCCGTGAAGACACTCTGGTGTTGGCCACGCGTCACCAGCTCGACCAAAAAGGAATCCCTCGGGTATTTGGTCAAGAATGGAAACTGTATGCCTTGCTCGCCAGACGTGTGCGATCAATGACGTCAACCGGAAACCATCATCGTGCTTCCGACTATCCCGTCGAATTAGTCAGGGTAAGCAAATTTGTTATTTGTATGATGGTTTGACTAGGTATAATATTTATAAGATTGCCTGAGTCGCTTTGGTAATTTGGTCGATGTCATAGGATGAAAGAGGTCTCAATAGGTCTCAGTGTTTGCGGGATTGTAGGTGTTAAAAATGGGAAGTTTTATTAATATATATGATACACAGGTTAATCGATAAATTAGTTTAGAAAGTTAATGAAAATTCTTCTATCAAATTTTATAAGTGTTAGGTGTCCAAGAATTTTGAAGTTAAAAGTTATAAGTCGTTTAGTGTGCTCTCTGAACTAGGCATGATATTCTGTGTATGTTTGCATGATTTGAATGAATGTTGATTGTTATTTCGAGTATTTAGGATCAAGTAACATTGATATATCTGTTTCAACCAAAATCTAGGGTCTGTCTGATAAGTAATGTGTATAATCACTTTAGGTCTTTTAGTTCTAAAGTTGGAATTGGTATATTGTATAAAATATGCTTGGTTATAGGTTATAAGTGTTTCATCCTTTTTAGCGTAGATTATCTATCTTGTACTATTTATACTCGTGCTCATACATGTGCATCATGCATCTCATGAGGTACAATAAATAATCACGTGGTGCGGAAGACGAGCCAAGTCGACCCCAAGCGCGGGCTAATCCGCAGGATGATGCTGATGGACAAATCGGAAGATGGATAATCAGAACGAGTGCCAAGCCAAAGGATACTCGCCAAGTCGTCACCTAACAAACACTAACCCAATGTTATTCAGGTAAGCCCCGGTGCATTTGCCACCTCCTTGATGTTTTAAAAATCTTTATCACCTTGTTTGATGCATTAAGCCTTGTTCGGTTATTAATATTCCATGTGGATTAGAGTGTATTGGGTGGGATTGGGATGGATTTTGACATGCTATGGATTTAATCCGACTCAATCCCACCCAATCCACATGGATCAACGCAAAAACGAACAAGCCCTTAGGTGATAGAAGTTGTGTGCTAAACCGTTGATGCATTTTCTTCCTTGAAAAATTGATTATCCTTCCTTGATACCCTTTTTGAAAAGAATTTTATGATGCTTAGCCTTGCTTTAGCAAACAAAAATGTTTTGTTTTAAAACAAAGGTGATGCTTCAGTGGGTGGGAATGTTTTCAAAAATAAAACTTGATGGTGAATCCATCATGGCCGTGATGGGTTCAACATCGGAAAAGATGTACCTCTGCCAGGTATCAAACTTTGGGTTGAAAATAATAAAGCTGAGACCGGGCAGTTGATTTGCATGAGAATGGAGTCTCGGTGTAGTGTCTCCGTCTCAGTCGATTAAGGACCGTCTCGATGTAGGCCTGCTGACCGAGGACCCTTTAACTGGTCACATGCCTCATCATAGGTAAGCTTTGCCTCGGGCAGACTAATACCAGAATAAGATAACACGCAATGGGAGTGGAGAGATGGCGAGAGTAGCGTGTACCCTCCGTGGCAAGAGGCTGGATGATGGTGTATCTGTGCTCTCGGTTGGCGTGAACCTGATCTGGTCTTAAGAACCCCGGTGGCGAGTTGACATATGCAAGGGTTAAGTGTTACATATGTCGTGTGATTGGAGATCCTCAGCTGAGTATTAATCGATTCGGATCGCCGTTACTTCTCGGACATGAAGAGTTGGTCACTGACTTACACGTAGCAATCCAGTGAACTGATGGGATGATAAAAGACGGCTAGTATAGGCCAAGTGCTTGAACTAGGATAGAAAGAACTGTAGATGCAGGTAACTGTACTTAACTTGACAAGTAAAAATGGATTTTAAGGATCCACTCATAGTAAGCTTTTCTGCAAAACAGAGTCCTTGATTGTTGATAAGCCTTTCCTTGAATCCTTTTAAAACCAGCATACCCTTGAGAGTCTTTTCTTTAGTCGGGTAAGTCTTACTGAGTAATTCCATACTCAGGGTTTTATTCCCTGTTGTTTTTCAGGATATAGCTTTGTGCTGCTGTTGATGGTGTTAAGTGCCGGTGGGCTCGGCCTTCTTATAAGTCTAAGTAACTCTTCTATACTTCTTACTGAGGATGGTCACTTGAGCTAGCATATATTTCAAACTTATACTTTTGTAATCACTCCGATAAAATAATGTAAAATTTTTGTAACTTGTAAAAATTGGTAATAAGATTTCCGCTGCAAAAATATTGGTGTGTGTGATTTGTGTTACTTAATCTCGCGATCTTGGTTGTAAGTGGTTTATCCAATGTCCTTGGGGCAATTGGACGGATCTTGTTAAGTTATCTGGTGCACCTGCATAGCAGTTTGAGGTCTTTGAGACAAGGGCAGGTGCATGTGGGCCCGATAACTTGGGAGGTTTTGCCACATTAGGGACTATGGCTATAAATTGAGCAAAGTCCCTCTCCTATGTGATAATGAGAGTGCCATCCGCATGGCGGATAATCCCGTTGAACATAGCCGCACTAAGCACATAGACATCCGGTATCACTTTTTGAGAGATCACCAACAAAATAGGGATATCGAAATTGCTTATGTTAGCACCCACAACCAATTAGCCGATATCTTTACCAAGCCACTAGATGAAAAGACTTTTAGCAAACTTAGGAATGAGCTAAACATCTTAGATTCTCGGAACTTTGATTGAAACATTGCACACATAGCTCATTTATATACTTTTGATCATGTCTCTTTCATTTGGTACAAATGCATATTTCTTATTCTTCTTGTGCCAAGGCTAAGACTAATGTGCTTCCATGAGTATCTCTATGATTAGTCTTAGATTTAAAGGAAAATGGAGGATTTGGCAAAGGCAAGGCTTCCACTCAACTCTGTCGGTATCATTTATCCTTTGCCCTCCTCATTAATTGTCACTCATATTCTTTTACCAAAGGGGGAGAATTTAAAGGGCTCTCAAGATTCTTCGTTTTTGGCGATTAATGCCAAAGGGGGAGAATTTATAGGCCCAAAGCAAAAGGACCGCACCACTATTTTCAAATTTAAAACTATTTCATAAAAGGAAGAAATTATTTCAACTGGTGTCTGTTTCACAAAAGGGGAAGAAATCATTTCAATGGCAAAAACCCTCTTGACAACTAAGAGAAGAACTTCTTCAGGGGGACTTTTTGTTTAGTCAAAGGAAAAGCATTTGAAACAGGGGGACAATTTTCAAAATCTTGAAAGTGCTTTTTGGAAATCATATTCTTATACCTTTGGCTATTTGCTAAAGAATTTGAAAAGACTTTTCCAAAAAGATTTGCAAAAACAAGTTAAGTGGTGCATATGTGGTCCAAAATGTTAAAATGGAAGAAAGCAATCATATATACTTAGACAAACTTTCAATTGGTCTAACTCAAAGTAACTTATGCACATCTATCAAAATTGCAAACTAGTTTCATTTCTCACTTTATATTTGCTTTGGTTTGTGTTGGCATCAATCACCAAAAAGAGGAGATTGTAAGGGAAATGGGCTTAAAACATTTCTATAATCGATTTTGGTGTTTGACGTCTATCACAAACCACGTGAACTAACGAGTTTGCCTAGTTGTCATTTATCTTAGGTGCATAAAGTTCAACATAAACCAACAAAGAATATAAGTTGGGAACTCTACAAAGTTTGGAGCAAATACTAATATAAGTGCTGCCAGTGGCGCACCGGACACTGTCCGGTGCCCAAGCCGAGTACTCCACGAACTAGCCACTCTCTGGTTTTTCTAGGAGACGCTCCGCTATAATTCACCGAATAGTCTGGTGCGCACCGGACATGTCCGGTGAGCCAACAGAGCAACGGTCAATTGCGTGCAACGGACGATTGCGATGAACAGTAAAAGCATACAGTGCAGAAGTCAGAGATGCGAAGTCAGAACGCACCGGACTATCTGGTGTGCCACCGGACTATCCGGTGCAACAAGAGAACAAAAGACTTCAACGGTCAACCGCTCCAAACCCCAACAGTCTGCTGACGTGGCAGGCACCGGACAATGAACAGTGTCATGTCCGGTGCACCACCAGACTGTCTGGTGTGCCCATCGACAGCAACAGCTGGAATAGTGGTTGGGGCTATAAATACCCCCAACCACCACCATTCAAGCCATCCAAGCTTCCTACACTTCTCATTCAATACAAGAGCAAAAGCAAACAATCCAAAGACACAATCAAAGCATTCAATTCACTCCAAGCTCCAAAATCAACTCAATTGCTTAGAGACTTGAGAGAGGATCATTTGTATTCTTTTGTTGCTCTTTGTTGCTTGGATTGCTTTCTCCTTCTCATTCTTATTCTTCTAAGTGCTTTGTAAAGCTAGCAAGAGACACTTAAGTGTGTCGTGATCCTTGCGGGGTCTTAGTGACCCAGGTGATTAAGGAGAAGCACTCGGCAGGTCTGTGTGACCGATTGAGAGAGGGAAAGGGTTGAAATAGACCCGGCCTTTGTGACCTCCTCAATGGGAACTAGGTTCTTTAGAACCGAACCTCGGTAAACAAATCACCGTGTTCATTTGTGATTGATTTCCACTCGATTTGTTTTCCCTTTCCCCTCTCTCTAAAAGTTCCCTTGCTCATACTGATTTGAGTTTGCTCCTAAAGTTATCTGCATTGATTGAGCAACTCATAGCAAGGAGAACTATCTTTCGCACTCTGAATTATTTCTAACACTAACTCCGGGCATAGTGCATGTTCAAAGTTTATAATTTTCAGGTTTCACCTATTCACCCCCTCTAGGCGACTTTCAGCATTAAAGTTCTATCAAGTACTTATATTATCTGATCGCAAGAGCCGATGACTTGCATCGAGCTGAGTCCTTACTTCAGGAACAAAATAACTCATGAGGTCAATTGTTTCTGAAGTTTTCACTAGTGCTTTTGGTTCAGCAAGCTCCACCAAAAGGCAGGGGCATGTGTTGAGCACCAAAAGTGGTAGACGGTCCGACCTAGGGCCTGGACGGTCCGCGGCCATGTGATTAGATCAACTCAGATGATTATCTTTATCTCGTGTGTGGTTATCCATATAATCACGTGGGAGTTGTTGGCTATCTCCTAGGAACAGGTCCAGACCTCCTCCCCTATAAATATAAAGGGGTACGACCGATTGAGAACCCTCGAACACATTCTAATCGAATCTATCTACTTTATTTACCTTTCCTGCCCTAGGAGTAGATGTAGCGTAGTTCTAGTTGTAGCCTTCCACATATCCACCTCCACCCCTATTCGACTCTACGTCGTCTAGATCCGTCTTGGGTGGCCTGCCGACCCCAAGACGACCCTAGGATTTTACCCCTCTCCTGGGCAAGATCTAGTTGTTCATTCAAAATACTATATCTCGACTGCCTCTTAATTCCTAGGCGACTCCACGTCGTCTGGGGATGCCCCGGGTGACCTGTCGACCCGGAGTGCCCTAAGATCTCTCCCTAGGGGCGAGATCTAGATTCCAGCGAGGAGGAAGATGACCCTGCGCCATCACAGACCGTCCGGCCCTGTGCGCGGACCATCCGGTGCGAAGCAGGGAAGGCGCTGCTCCTGTACCCAGGTCGCAGACCGTCTGGCCCAGAGCCGCGGACCATCCGCGCCGTAGAGGGCACCGCCAGGCGGTACACCCCTAGTGATTGGCGCCCAGATCGGCGCCAACAATCATAAGGGTAAGAAACTTTGGATGAATTAATGCGAATGGGTGTAAGCCTCACAGCTCGGAAACACCCAATGCTGACCACACTAAGAGACACAAAAGCATAGGTAATGCCTGTTGGCGAAGTGCCGTTAAGCATCCCTAGCGGTACGCAAAGAGAGGTCGTGATGATATCATCTACGTCTGTATCGCTCCTTGTGGAGTAGGTCCTACATTGAACCAACCCTTTTTTGACCAGGGGACGGGAGAATTCCCACTACAGCAGGCAGGCCAGCCGGGTCGTGCGCGCGGTGGGAACAGGCTTCCCAAAAAGCAAGCCCTGGCCTAGGTCAGTATAGAATGGGAGGACAACCCTAATGTTGTGTTGGCCGGGTTGCGGGCAGATAAAAGCAGATGTGGGGACTTGGGTTGGGGCACATCGTAACTAAGATAAGAGAGCCATTCCATTTAGTGCGAGATGGAATGGGCGGGCACAAGCGGTCTAGTGTCCGAGCCGATTGGTCAGATGACGACTACTGCTAGAGTACCCAATCCACCTCAACACATGTTGATTGGGGTCAATACTAGAGTACCCAAACAAAACATTAGGTGGCTGTGGATTCGCTGTACGGCATGTGGAAATTATATGGCTCGTGTGTCTAAACCATGAACTGGAGTGGAGAGGGCTGACTATCCGCAGAAGTTACATGCAAAGTCAAATCATATTGCACTTCACTTATGGGAGAAGTGAGGCATAATTGGAGTATCATGCGTTGGAACGGTGGATGGTGAAGGCACAATACAGATGGAACAAAGAAAAGGAAAAATAAAGGAATTTTGAGGGAAATCCTATAAAATTCCTATGGAATAACATATTTGTAACACCCGGCTTTAAGGAACAAAACCAGGTGCAACTCATACATGCGCCAAGAAGACAACATATATAATAACAGAGTGTATAGAGATAAATGTCATAAAACATCAGAGTAATTGTTACATAGCGGAAGACTTATTACAAAATAAAAGTATAACCATAAATCGAACTAAGGATCGTCGGCGCCAATGTCGACTGAGAAACGCCACCTAGATCAAGTCAAACTCCTCGCCTTGAGGCTCCTCCTGAAACACCTGCTCTTCTCCTGTGGGGGGGGGGTGTGAGACAGCAAGAGTGAGCTCACATACGTTCATAGCTCAACAAGTCGTGGGGAATAATGTGGCATGAACTCACCAAAGGTGGGAGTTCATGAAGTGTAAGGCTGACCAATGAAATAAAGGCTGAGGCTGAGCATTGCTTTTATAAGTTGGTCAAAATTTTATTAGCAATTACTAAGTGTAAGTAAATACCAAACCTTAATAATAATAAAGAACAGTAGTAGAAAAATAATCCCAAATGCGATGCAAATGTCAAATTGAATTTAAGTTCCATAATTAATCATGTGAGGGTCCGAGCCGCTCTTGACCGTGAGCACGGCTAGTATACTAGTTTTACACTCTGCAGAGGTTGCGCATCTTTACCCACAAGTCATGTTACCCATCTGCCAAGAGATGGCCAATCCCATACACCTCTACCGAGGAGGCGAGGCAGGGTAACACTACGAGGCCTTTACAAAGTTCCACTAGCTTCAGACTACCCGCTACAGTTTATAGGAAGCTCCAGTGCAGGGTTCCTGGCTGACCGCCATCGCAGCAAAATCAACCAGGGACCTCCCTACACTGACCACTCCCCTACTGCCCTTGCCCCTTTCGGGTAAGGTAGCCCTCCCCTAGCTTTCCTAGTTAATCAGCCAAGGGCGTCCCATTAAACCCTTGTGGTAGCACTGTTTTCCCGGGTGGTCGCTCCATGTTCCCATTAACATAATGATCTTAACATGAACAAGGAATAATAAAACAGATAACAATAAATAGTATAACAATGAGTGATGAATATCTCTATACCCAAATCCACATAAAGCAATAGCATGTACTACCCAAAACTTTAGTAGTAAAACCAGTGGTGAAGCAAGGTATAAAGATAGTCAAAATCTAGGGCATCCTATTGGGTCCCAGCAAAATTATCCTATGCAGATCATTATGAATAATAAGAACATGAATGGGTAAAAGAAGTGATCAAGGGCACAACTTGCCTTCAATGAGCTCCTGCCCAGCTATCTCTACTTGCTGAACTTCAGTTTCCACAGTGGCTTGCTCGTCTATACGCATCAACACAATACATACATAGTATAGCAAAAATTAACATTGCACCAAACATGTAAATCAAATACACAGTAAAAATCTACATATTATAATGAGATCATAGGAACTGGAATCACAGAATTTGGAGTTATAGATTTCAAGTTATGAATTTTCTAAGATTTAATGTGCTTGAAATAGGATTAAATGATAAATAAAGTTTCTAACAGAGTTCATGTCAAAACAGAGACACTAAATGGTAGAGAATATTATAACAAAATTTTAGAAATTTGAATGGCTCAATTTGGACTAAAAATGGATTTTCTATGATTTATACAAGTTCTAGGGTTTATTTTCATATTAAAAATCTATTTCTAATTCATTTTCTTGATTTTATAACTCTCTGGACGGGGCCTCAAATACTGAAAACAGCAGGGGCTTTTGCGAAAGAATTTCTAAGACTCAGCGCACTATACAGGGTGGACTGCGGGTTGGTTTTCTAATAACCCAAGGTCTCTTATGCAAAATGCACCCACGAAGGGGTATCCACGGATCTCAGCCGTCCGATCAACAATCAAGGGCTCGGATTATATCGTGGGTGGTCATGAAGTCGTCATCCCCCGACCCAATCCTAGCCGCCCGATCCTGAATCTACGGGTGAGATTTTAAGTGGGCGAGATTGACTAGGGACCGTTCGATCCAAACCCACGGCCCGGATCCATTCCACGAAGCGGTACGTAGTCGTCTAATCCTGGCCGTTAGTTACGCGATCGACGAACAGGGGTCATCCCTTTCTCACGCGCTGAAACACGGCGGCGCTCCCGTCGGATCATGGCGGCGCCATCGCCGGAGCAGCTACAATCCGGCGCCCAGACGCGCCATACCCGAAATCGCGCAGTGCGAAATAGTGTACAGATTAAGGCGAAACATAGGGAGTAGTCCTTACCACTGTTTGCCGCACCGGTGACACCGCCCACGACGCAGCGGCGAATCTAAAGCGAAGAAACGCTCCGACGAGCAATTCCGTTAGCTCCGGTCGGCCTTCTCAACCGCGAAGACCACAGACGTCTTCCCCGAGGTCTCGTCAGGGGCACCAACCAGTCGCCGCGGATCTATCGACGCCGGTAGCCCGTCGCCCACGACGGCGGCGCTTCTCTCCTCCGCCACGCAGAAGAACTCCGACGAGCAATTCACCGGCCTCCTCCGCACCTCCGGTCCCGGTTTCCCACGGTCACGCTCTTCGTCACCAGGGAAGTCAGCCCGACCACTTATTGCTCCCGGCGTGGCAGTGCAAGCGCTCGGTCACGGCGACAGCAGATTCGCTCCCTACGGGCGCCTGGGCAATGGTGGCCGGGGCGATGCGGTGAAGGAGAAAGGGGAGGATATGGCTCGGCCACGCTCCCATTATCTACGTGGGGAAGGAAACAGGGGTTCGGAGGTAGTTCCACCCATTGTGCCGTGCATCGCGCGTGGTTCGGTGAGGTCCGCCCGCGAGCCTCGCGTTCTGTTGAGCGCGCGCATCGTGCGGGGAAGGGAAGACGTTGGAGCTGACATTAGGGACCCGCGCGCCAGAGACAGCCACATGAGGTGAGCGCGCGTGCGTGGAGGGGCTGGCTTGCGGGCCCGGGTTGTCGGCGCACCCCAGGATTCGGTGTAGCGGGCTGGCGCGAGGAAATCACTAGGTGGGCCGAAATCCCAGCAGTGAGCCCAGTTGCCATGTTCTCTTTTTTTTCTTTTTAGATTTTATTTTCTGTTTTCTTTTATCCTTAATTCCTTTAATCCAAATTTGAATTCAAACCTATTTGGGAATTTGAACCCATTTTTAATTGTGTAGTTTGGTCAAGCCATCATGGCAAGGTTTCATTTATCCCATATTTTGTTTTATTTTGTATAATAGTTTTCCTTTACTTCTCCAATTTCTAGAATTGTAAATTAAGTCTCAATTCACAACATTAACATAATTATATTTTATTGATTTTACCATTTGCATATTTCTTTTATCATTATCTTTATGAGTGAATGCACAAACAAAGAAATCACAGCATGATGCACAATTTACTTTAGGTGTCACTAATTAATTAATGACTTTTGAGGTGTTGGTTCACATGTTTCAATAAACTTAGGCAAAGACCATGTATGTATCTCAACTATGCTTTCATCTTACATTTTTGGGTATTACAAAGCCTACCCCCCTTAAAAATAATCTCGTCCTCGAGATTTAGGAAGGACTAGGGAAAAGATGGGGAAAATCTATGCGGAGATCTTCTTCTCTCTCCCAAGTAGCTTCATCTTCTCTATGATGACTTCATTGTACTTTGCACATCTTAATAACCTTATTTCTTGTAACTCGAGTCAATGTATCAAGAATCTGGATGGGATACTCCGTGTAAGTCAAATCACCCTAGACACTGAGCTCTTCCATTGGTAGTTGTTCCTTAGGGACACGAAGACACTTCTTAAGTCAAGACACATAAAATACATTATACGCATCAGATAGATTATCAGGTAGCTCGAGTTGATAGGCCATCTCTCCAACTCGCCTAAAAACTCAGAGTGGTCCATTATAGTGAGGGAAGAATTTGCCCTTAACTTTAAATCTCCTCATTCCGCGAAGTGGTGACACCTTGAGGTACACAAGATCACCTTCCTTAAACTCAAGCAGTCTTCTCCGGGTGTCAGCATAACTTTTCTGCCTGGATTGTGCAGTTCTCAAATTCTCCCTTATTTGCTAAACTTGTTCATCTGCTTCTTGTATAACCTCAGGCCCAAACAACTGTCTCCCTCTAGTCTGATCCAATAAAGAGGAGTCCTGCATTTCCTGCCATATAGAGCCTCAAACGGTAACATCTTCAGACTGGCCTGGTATTTATTATTATGAGAACTCAGCATAAGGTAGACTCTTGTCCCAAATACTACCATGCTGAAGGGTACAAGCTCCCAACATGTCTTATAATACTTGATTAGTCCTTTCAGTCTGTCCATCAGTCTGAGGATGGTAGGCCGAACTAAAATTCAACTTCGTATCCATATTCTCATGAAAACTTTTCCAAAATCTGGAGGTAGACTTTGATCCTCTATCCGAAACGATCTTCTTTGGTACACCGTGTAGAGACACAATCCGAGCCATATATACTCTCCAATTGAGATCCCTTATAAGTAGTCTTGACCAGAATGAAATGAGCCACTTGGGTCAGTCTATCCACGATAACCCATATAGAATCATATATTCGAGGTGCGAGGCAATCCAGCAATGAAGTCCATACCAATCTCTTCCCACTTCCACTCGGGTATCTTTAGTGGGTGCAGCAGTCCAGCTGTCCTATGGTGTCCAGCCTTAACTCTTTGACACACATCGCACATAGCCACATGTGCAACCACATCTCTCTTCAATCCATACCACCAATATTTCTGCTTCAAATCCTGATACATCTTGGTACTACCAGGATGAATAGAATAATCTGAGTCATGAGCTTCCTTTAAAATAGTCTTACGAAAACTATCAATCTCAGGAACACATATCTGATCCTTGAACCATATTGCGCCTTGCTCATCTTCCGTGAATTCCGGACCTCGACCCTCAGTAATCAGATCCTTAATCACCAATCTGTCCTTCTGCGGGTTTCTTGCTCCAAAGTAGGTTCCACATCAATAGTAACTCCTTCAGTATGAGCAACTATCCCCAGGTTAAGTCTCCTGAAATCCTCAACAATCTCATCGGGTAGCTGGGCAACAACAGCTGAGCGAACATGCTCCTTTCGACTCAAGGCATCTGTAACCAAATTCGCCTTGCCCCGGGTGATAGTAAATCTCCAATTCATAATCCTTAATAAGCTCCAACCAACGACGTTGCCTAAGGTTGAGATCCTTCTGAGTGAATATATACTTCAAACTCTTATGATCCGTATATACTTGGCACTTCTCGTCCCACTTGAATTCTCTTTCCTTCACCAAAAGCGAGGTCATAAGCTTAGCAATCTTAGAAAATCCTTCAATAAATCTCCAATAATATCCTGCAAGTCCCAAGAAACTTCTGTCCTCCGTAACCGTAGTGGGTATGCTCCACACAACTATCTCCTTGACTTTAGCAGGATCCACTGATATCCCTCCAGTAGAAATGATATGTCCAAGAAATGGCACCTCGCCAATCCAAAACTCGCATTTACCGTACTTGGCGTAGAGTTGATTGTCTCGTAGCTTCTATAGCACCAATCACATATGTTCCTCATGATCACTATCATTCTTAGAATAGATAAGAATATCGTCGATGAACACCACGACGAATCTGTCCAAATACTCCAAAAACATCTTATTCATCAAATCCATAAAATAAGCTGGTGCATTAGTTAATCCAAACGACATAACGATGAACTCATATAATCCTTATCGAGTCGAGAAAGCTGTCTTGGGAATATCCGATGACCTAATCTTCATTTGGTGATAACCCGGTCGGAGTTCAATCTTCGAGAATACCCTGGCTCCTCTCATCCGATTAAATAAATCCTTAATGCGGGGTAACAGAAACTTGTTCTTCACAGTGACATCATTAAGGGACCCTTAATCCACGCACATCCCTTGCAATCCATCTTTCTTCTTTACAAACAAAACTGGTGCTCTCCAAGGTGAAGACTCGGACGAATGTACTCAGCCTCTTGCAAATCCGTTAAGTGCTTCTTGAGTTCTTTTAACTCTTCTACAGACATCCTATATGGCCGTTTAGAAATAGGAGCAGTTCCACGTAAGGGATCTATGACAAACTCAACTTCCGTATCTGGTGGCATCCCTGGTAACTCTTCTAGAAAGACATTCCGAAAAATCCTTAACCACCCGGATGTTGTCACCCAAAAACTTCTCATCTACTAAGAATGTCGCTAGTCTGGTGGTGGTAGTTACGGCAATTTCAACTTCAAATCTTTGTCCTTTAGAACTGGTGAGTCCTACGGTTCCTTTAGCATAGTGTATAAACTGTCTTTACCTTTCTTAACTGTGACATACCAAGGATCAGATCTATACTGCTTGGCTCCAATATTATAGCAGTAACTCCAAATTCTCTACTCATAATGGTCAATGTCAATCTACGTGTCATTTGATTCGCCACAACAGGCCCTTTAGGTGAAATTACTCTCATGGGTTTTCTCATATTGTCCAACACATATGCCCAAACCAAAATCTCAGCATGACGCATAAATTTTATTAGCAACACACGGGGTCAAATAGACTTTTTATTCCTCCTAAAATAGTATCATACCAAACACTAACTAAAGGGACATGTAGATCTTACAAATAGTAGTAATTTATGTTGGGGCCATGCTTCGTTGCGCCGAAGGTCTTACACGAAGAAGCAGCTTCGGTCGAAGTTGTCCCCAGGGGATGGCCGAAGGTTCCTTTTTATGGAGCTTCGGCGTTACAAACCGACATAGAGATAGAATGACCTTTTTATCCATAGAGGTCTAAGTTAATGTTGTAAGCTTTTGTAAGGGGCATAATTGTAATTCGTCACAGGCTGCGTCCTGTGTCTATAAATAGATGAACAGTACCCCTGTACTGTTCACGCGAACTTGCCATTTGCTTTCGCATCACACCTGTATCTTTGTTCTCCTCAGGACCGAAGGTACATTTGTAACTTGAAGTCATTTATATTCATTCATTCATGATAATAAAAATGGAAATGATTCCATGATCATATTTAAATGTTTATTTCATACTTCATGATTTATATGATATGAATGCTTCGTTCCCTGCCATTATGCTTACGAAGGTACGTCCTTCACAACCTTCGTCCGAAATTCTTTATATCCTAAAGGGATATAATGTTTTGGAGGACGAAGGACTTTAACACCTAACATTTTCTATGTTGCCTTGTTCTTAATTCTTAGCATTTGAGAACAAGCCCCCAACATTGGCGCCCACCTCCGGTGAACTCACTTCCACTTTTCTGAGCTGATGGCTTCGTTCAACAATCAAGCTGGAGCTGCTTCGGCTTCGAAGCTGGTGCTCCCGATAACAAGCGGTTCTTGCTCGGAGCCGGCTAACAAGAAGTAGAAGAAGGAGGCTCAGAGAAGGGTGCAGCATGTTGGAGTGCAGGGACCCTTCATCAAGTCAAAATGGTCCCACATTCCAATTACTTTCTCTCAGGAAGATCTTCAGCTTAAGGATTATCCTCACAATGATGCCATGGTTATCTCTTGTGTGATCAAAGGATTTCTGGTCCACAATGTCTTAGTTGATACAGGCAGTGCAGCTGATATTATATTTGCTAAAGCCTTCAGACAAATGCAAGAGCCCGAAGACAAGATTCATGATGCTACGCACCCTCTTTGTGGCTTCGGAGGGCGGCAGATTGTAGCACTTGGGAAGATTACCATGCCGGTAACCTTCGGATTTGTTAACAACACAAGGACTGAGCAAATTGTGTTTGATATTGTTGACATGGAGTATCCTTACAATGCTATCATTGGTCGTGGTACTCTTAATGCCTTCGAAGCAATTCTTCACCCAGCTTATCTCTGCATGAAGATACCTTCGGACCAAGGGCCTATTGCTATTCATGGAAGTCAGGAAGCTGCTAGAAGGGCCGAAGGAAGCTGGACTGACTCCAAGGCAATCCATAACATAGATGGAGCTGAAGCTTGTGAACAGTATAAATTCAGAAGGGAGAAAGCAGCTTCAGCAGATCAGCCGAAGCCCATGCTATTGTGTGAAGACATAGCAGAGCAGAAGGTGCTGTTGGGCTCGCAACTATCTGAACACCAGGAGAAAACCTTGATAAGGTTTTTATTCAACAACAAAGATGTTTTTGCATGGTCAGCTAATGATCTCTGTGGAGTAAATCGGGATGTTATTGAACATTCGCTCAATGTCGACCCATCCTTCAGACCCCGAAAGCAGAGGCTTCGGAAAATGTCTGATGACAAGGCCGAAGGGGCTCGCAATGAAGTAAAAAGACTCCTCAGTGCAGGAGTTATCAGAGAAGTGAAGTATCCAGAGTGGCTAGCTAACACTGTTATGGTGAAGAAGGCCAATGGCAAGTGGAGAATGTGTATCGATTTCACAGATCTCAACAAAGCTTGTCCGAAGGACGAATTCCCGCTGCCAAGGATAGACTCTTTAGTCGATGCAGCAGCTTCTTCAGAGCTCATGAGTCTCCTAGACTGCTACTCAGGCTATCATCAAATTTGGATGAAGAAGGAAGATGAGCCGAAAACTAGCTTCATAACCCCAAGTGGTACATATTGCTATCTTCGGATGCCTGAGGGGCTCAAGAATGCTGGAGGGAGTTTCAGCAGAATGACTGCGAAGGTTCTCCAGTCTCAGATAGGCAGAAATGTGTTGACCTATGTTGATGACATTATTGTAAAAAGCACGAAGCAGGAAAATCATATTGCTGATCTGCAGGAGACCTTCGCCAGCTTCAGACAAGCTGGTCTGAAGCTGAATCCAGAAAAATGTGTCTTCGGAGTAAAGAAGGGGAAATTTCTTGGATGTTTGGTTTCAACAAAGGGAATCGAAGCTAATCCAAATAAAATCGAGGCTATACTCCGAATGGAGCCACCAACCACAAGAAAGGGGGCCCAAAGATTGACAGGAAGGTTGGCGTCTCTCAACAGATTTATATCCAGATCAGCAGAAAGAAACTTACCATTTTTCGAGGTGCTGAAGTCAGCTGAAGTCTTTCAATGGGGCCCAAGTCAACAAAAAGCCTTCGAAGAGCTGAAGCAATACTTGATAGATCTAACAACATTAACTCCACCAACGCCAGGGGCTCCTCTGTTGTTATATGTGGCAGCTTCGCACTCAGCAGTAAGTGCGGCACTTGTCCAGGAGAAGCTTGATGGACAAGTCAAGAAGCAGGTTCCAGTATATTTTGTATCTGAAGTCCTTAGTGCATCAAAGAAAAATTATACAGAGCTAGAGAAGGTATTATATGCCGTTTTAATGGCATCCAGGAAGCTTCGGCATTATTTTCAGGCATACAATATTATTGTTCCTTCTTCACAGCCGTTGAAGGATATCATGAGAGATAGAGAAGCTACTGGACGGATTGGAAAATGGGCTGCAGAGCTCAATGAATTTTACATTGATTATGTGCACAGATCCTCGATCCAGTCTCAAGCATTGGCAGATTTCATTGCCGATTGGACGCCAGGGGCTCAGGATGAAGAAGCAAATAAAGATGCCGAAGTGTGGACAGTGTTTTGTGATGGCTCTTGGGGAACCTTCGGAGCAGGTGCAGCTGCTGTGTTGGTCTCACCATCCAAGGTTAAAACTTGTTATGCAGCAAGACTTGACTTCAGCTGTACAAATAATATTACTGAGTACGAAGCCTTGCTCCTAGGCCTTCGGAAATTAAAGGCAATGGGAATCAGAAGGGCGATTCTTAAAACTGATTCCCAGGTCGTTTTGGGTCATATTGACAAAAGTTGCAAGGTTAAAGATCCGAAGCTTGAAAAATATCTAGACACGGTCCGAAGGATCGAGGCCTCCTTCGAAGGATTTTCTGTCAAGAATATCCCTCGAGGACAAAATGAGCATGCTGATTTGCTAGCCAAGTCTGCAGCACAGGGGCTGCCGTTACCTTCGGATGTCTTCTTCGAAACAATAAAGGCCCCTTCAGTGGAGCTCCTTGAAAGAGCAGTCCTCAACATTTCTCCTGTTTACAGCGAAGATTGGAGAACTGAAATAATCTCTTACCTTCAGGGTAACTTCCTATCAGATGACGAAGCTTATAATAAAAGGATAGAGGCAAGAGCTCGTCCGTATGTCATGATAGAAGGGGAGTTATACAAGCATGGAGTTTGTGCCCCGCTGCTCAAGTGCTTGTCTAGAACCGAAGGTATAGAGTTAATGAAAGAAATACATGCAGGCCTGTGCGGATCCCACATCGGATCTAGGCCGTTACTTGGAAAAGTTTTTCGCCAAGGGTTTTATTGGCCGAAGGCAGCTTCAGATGCAGCGGAGTTAGTTCAAAAGTGCGAAGGTTGTCAGAAATGTGCAAGAGATCAAAAGCAACCTTCGTCTTTGACACAGCTGATACAACCCATCTGGCCATTGCAAAGGTGGGGCCTTGACTTGTTGGGTCCATTACCACCAGCCCAAGGGAATCTAAAATATGTTATAGTAGCTGTGGAATATTTTTCCAAGTGGATTGAGGCGAAGCCATTAGCCACAATAACTTCGGCCACTGTCCAAAAGTTTTTCTGGCAGAATATTGTCTGTCGCTTCGGGGTACCGAAGGCCATCACTGTAGATAACGGAACGCAGTTCGACTCCGAAGCTTTCAGAAATTTCTGTGATCAAATTGGAACGAAGATCCATTTTGCATCAGTCAGGCATCCGGAGTCGAATGGGCTCGTTGAAAGGGCTAACGGCGTTATAATGACAGGAATAATGAAGTTAATCTTCAATCAACCCAGGGGAAAGTGGCCAGATCAGTTAACCAAAGTGGTGTGGAGCCACAATACAACAACATCAAGGTCTACAGGCTTTACCCCATTCAAGTTATTATTCGGTGACGAAGCAATAACTCCGGAAGAAGCTAAAGCTGGATCAATAAGAGTGGTAGCTTCGGCAGAATCAGGTCCCGAAGATGCTTGTCTTGTGGAAAAAGATGCCTTAGAAGGGATCAGGCTTCAAGCCGTGGAAAATATCAATAAATACCAGGCTGAAACAGTCAAATGGCGAGATAGAAAGGTCCGGCTAAAAAATATTGAGCCGGGACACTTGGTGCTTCGGAGAGTGGCCAACCCAGATACAGTGGGCAAGTTACAATTGAAATGGGAAGGGCCTTTCTTAGTAGCATCTTCGTCAAGGCCTGGTTCGTACAGACTGCAGGACATGGATGGCAACGAAATTCCAAGGTCTTGGAATGCGGATGAGCTTCGGCGATATTATGTATAACTCGATGTAACTTTTTATGTTTTTTCTTTTCTTTTTCATGGCACCCTTTTCCTTTCTAAAGGGGGAGAAAGGTTTTTAATGGGGCCATCATATGTAATTTCCTTTTTTTTAGTTTTATAAGAGCAAAATCCCCCAAAGAATGTAAATGTAAAAGCTGAGAGCGCACCATCGAGTGCCGAAACTGAAAAAGAGAAGAAGCTCCAAAGACGTCCCTAAGGGGATGCAGAGCTCACAGCGAAAAGTCAGCGCTGATACCGCCTAAGTAAAAGGCGAAGAAGCTCCAAAGACGTTCCTAAGGGAATGCAGAGCTTATACCGCCTAAGTAAAAGGCGAAGAAGCTCCAAAGACGTTCCTAAGGGAATGCAGAGCTTATATCGTCTAAGTAAAAGGCGAAGAAGCTCCAAAGTCGTTCCTAAGGGAATGCAGAGCTGATGTGTGGTTGTTTCTAAGGAAATAATGGCTGAGAGTGTGGCTCCGGACATATGCTTTGGACATTCATTCGCACATTACATTACATCATAGCATATGCATTCATAAGCATTCATTCATAGCATTTGTGTTCCTAAGTGGTTGCTTCGGCAAAAAGAAGAAGTGGTCTTTTATGATTCGTTATGTACAAAAAAGAAAAGCTTCGGCAAAAAGAAGAAGTGGTCTTTTATGGTTTGTTATGTACAAAAAAGAAAAGCTTCGGCAAAAAGAAGAAGTGGTCTTCTATGCTTCGTTGTGTACGAAAAGAAGGGAAGGTGTTTTTTCGCTTTCGGCTCAAAATACTGATTTCGTCCACATCAAAGCGCCTCAGTAGAAGGGTAAGAATATATTACAAGGTATGTACAAAGTTCCTTGAGAACAGTTTAATTGTATTTACAAAAGTTGTTACAAAAGTATCCTGAGTTTTTTCTATAGTATACTTCTACTGATCTTCACTAAGCTTCAGCTTCGGCGACGGCTTCGGCGACATATTTTAAGCATCATCTTCACCTTCGTCATCCTACATGAATCAAGGTATCGCGAGTAAAAATCAAGCGTGAAGGAGAAGGTAAGTACAAAGTATGATTTCTTACTGGATCAAGATGACTTCGAGCTTCGTCTCCAGCCTTCTCTCGCCCGCCTTTTGTCCATATCATTTTTATAAATCTATTTGAGATGCTTCGGGCGAGGTCAGGAATATCGTCCAGGATTGATGGAGACAAGGTGAAGTTGGGCCTATTGACGATTTTTCCATGCTCGCAGCCGGCCTTCAGGAACGCTGCAGCGGTACCCCGAGAAGCTACCCAGGCACAGAAGTCACCGTGCCCGGCTATAACTTCGTCAAGTTCTTCGATTTCAGCTTCAATATGATCGAAGGCTTGTGGTAAATTTTCCGCTGAAGGGTTAAACTTCCCGCTGCTGGCTCCAACAGAGTTAAATATCTTTTTTAATCGTTCAATACAATTATTGCTAAATTTCAAGCATTTGTCTTGAAGGCTTGTTAATGATTTCTTCAAGTCTGAGTTGGCCTGGACTTCGGCTTCAAGTTTCGAATTAAGCTCTAGCTTCTCCTGTTCAAATTGTTTTGATTGGCCGATAAGCTTCGAATTCAATTCTGATACTTTAGCTTCAGTCTCTGCCAGCAAGCCTTCGGTTGATTGGAGCTCGAAGTCTTTCTTTTCAATGATAGTTGATTGTTCTTTTATCTTGCTCTCTAAATTTTCAATTATAGCTTCGTGTTTTTTGTCCTCCAAGTCTTGCTGCATCTTCAGAGCTTTGCTCAGAAGCATGCTCTGCAAATAAACAACCTTTGTTAGGAATATTTCCATTATTAAAAACAATAGAAGTCAGAGAAAAGTTGTTTACCTTGAAATTGGAATAAAATAAGCTGCCGACGATATGTTGTCGTCGGTAGCGGCTGATATCTGTTTCTAGCTTCGAAAAACCGATACTTTTTGATAAAGTACCGATGACCTTAGCTCCAGTTTGGTCTCGAACGCAGCCCAATTTTTCGTCATCAATGCCTCCAAATAGAAGAGCTCCTGGCTTGTAGCCGCAAGATTTGGCATAGTCCTTAAGTTCTTCCATTTCGGCCTTCGACAGTTTTTGCCCAATTAAATTTTGAAATGTGTAGGCTTCGTCGTCCGAAGTGTCTTCGACTATTTCTTTCCCCTTCCCAGGCACTGTGGCCATGGTTTCTTCAGCAGCTTCTTCTGCAGCCATGTCTTGCAAAATTTTGTTGATGTCCTCAATGGTAGTTTCTAAGTTCACATCTTCGGCTGTAGCGGCTTCGGTAGCCGCGACCTCCGAAGGTGCGACTTCGACGTTTGTTGTACCCTCAACAGCTGGTGTTTTCTGAATTGACGCCCTCGGCGGTGTCTTGTCGATAACTTCGGTCACTGCAATAATTCTTTGCCGCTTTGGTTTGGTTATCTTCGTTTGTTCCGGCTCTTCCACCTTTCGAAAAAGCTTCGTCAGTTGAAGCCCTAATGGACTTAGTTTCGTGGGCACGGGTTCAGTCATTACCTTTAAAATTTCCTCCACGTCGCTGGTAGAAGGTGGTGTGGGGGTCCCCTCTTCATCGGATAATTTTCGCTTTGGAGTTGATATTTTTCTCTTCTTGGGAATTTTCTTCTCTTTTGCTGGTTTTTCTTCATCCTTGTTCAAAGCTTCAGCCACTCTTTTTCTTTTTTGGCCCTCAGCACCCTTGTTCAGCCGTTCATAGTCAGGGTACTCGAAGCCCAGGGCATCAAGCACTCGGTTCAGCCTTCGCTTCGGACGGGTGCCGAAGGCTGCTGTCATCAGTTGATCTTCTTTTTTGGAATAATTCCCAAGGATTTCATTACACATCACCTCAACTGTGTCCAGCCACTCTTGGCAGGGCTTCTTAAAGTATTTCTTGAATTTGAAGTGATAAGGAAGCCGGACAAGTTCCCCCTCCTTCTTCTCCCCCTTTAACTTTGGCATTTCCCATTCTTTCAGAGTAGGGAAGACTCTGAATGTCAAGAATTCTTGAACCAGATCCCTGGTACTGATATGCTCTGCAATAGTTCTGAATTCATCCATTGCCTGTTGTGTTTGACCTTCTGGTGTCATGTTGCAGCGGGGTCGGGTTTCTCCGAAGATCAGCTCGAGTGGACTTTGCACAAGCTTCTCCTTGTCGTCATCAACCTTGACATAGAACCATTCTGATTTCCAGCCTGCCGGCCATTTGCTTCGGTAGCTGATTACAAGAAACTTTGCAGTTTTCCGATAAGCAAAATTATAGCAGCCAAAATTGTCATGCAATCCATCTTTTCTAGCCTTCGTCTGATAGTGCAGTTCGTGAACTCGACAGAAACTGTCGGCAAATGGCTCCACTGCTTGGCTTCGGAGGGCCCAAATATAAACGCTAAGCCTAACGATAGCGTTAGGAGTTAACTGGTGAAAGTAGATACCAAACCTCTTCAGTACCTCCGCAATAATCTCGTGTAGGGGGAATCTTAATCCGGCCTTTAGAAAGCTCTTGAAAATGACAATTTCATCCTTCGCCGGCTTTGGGGTAGTCTCTTCCCCCCGAAGCGAAGTAGCTTCTTCTGATTTTCATTGAAATAACCTGCTTTCACCATCTTGGAAAGATCAGCCTTTGAAACAGTTGATTTCCCGAAGTCCAAGTGACTGGGTTTGCTGGGCATGGGAATGCGATAGTCATCTTCGGGATCAGTTCCTTCAATGTTCTCTTCTTCTCCTTCGGCAATTGCCGGGTTTGCTTCAGCAGCAGGCATTTCTTCCGCAGTCACCAGTCCGGAACGCTGCATTGCTTCGGAAATGGGCACAGTATTCGAACCTTCGGCTTCGTCTCCTTCACGATCAACTCTGGCAGTGGATCGCACTCTGGCCATTTAATTCTGAGTTTGGGGAAGTTAGATACTTTTTTCTTTTTCCTTTTCTCCCGAAGCTTTTCTTTCTGACGAAGCAGACTTCGAAATGGACCTTCGTTCGATTTTGGGGATCAAGCTTCGGCTATAGTTAAAAATTTTGGCAGCAAAACAGTGCAAATAGCAATGAATGCTGTGGTAACTTCACACCTACTCGTCTGTTTATATAGTGCTGCAGGTAAGAAGGCGAAGCGGCAGGATTTTTACACCAGGCGGGCAGTCACTTGTACTCGCTGCGCAGTGGACCGCAAAGATCAAACAGTAACTCTGCAAGGTGGGACCGACACGAGCTCGGGAATTGAATCGTTTCTCGGCAACGAGCTCAGGGAAGGTGTTTTTTTGGACCTTCGGCTTTCCGAAGCTTAAGAGGCTTTTTTCACGGATCAAGCTCGTTACGAAAAACGATCTAGCGCCGCGAAAGGGGCTACTGTTGGGGCCATGCTTCGTTGCGCCGAAGGTCTTACACGAAGAAGCAGCTTCGGTCGAAGTTGTCCCTAGGGGATGGCCGAAGGTTCCTTTTTATGGAGCTTCGGCGTTACAAACCGACATAGAGATAGAATGACCTTTTTATCCATAGAGGTCTAAGTTAATGTTGTAAGCTTTTGTAAGGGGCATAATTGTAATTCGTCACAGGCTGCGTCCTGTGTCTATAAATAGATGAACAGTACCCCTGTACTGTTCACGCGAACTTGCCATTTGCTTTCGCATCACACCTGTATCTTTGTTCTCCTCAGGACCGAAGGTACATTTGTAACTTGAAGTCATTTATATTCATTCATTCATGATAATAAAAATGGAAATGATTCCATGATCATATTTAAATGTTTATTTCATACTTCATGATTTATATGATATGAATGCTTCGTTCCCTGCCATTATGCTTACGAAGGTACGTCCTTCACAACCTTCGTCCGAAATTCTTTATATCCTAAAGGGATATAATGTTTTGGAGGACGAAGGACTTTAACACCTAACATTTTCTATGTTGCCTTGTTCTTAATTCTTAGCATTTGAGAACAAGCCCCCAACAATTTATATATATGTTTATGTAGCTTGGTGGAGCTGCTGGTGGTGGAGATGGTGGTTGTTGTTGTCTCTCCAACCGTGATTGCCTTATTTCTTGATGTATCTCCAGACGGGCCTGACGTATTTCCTCGCGTTCTTGTCTTATCTAGTTCTGCATTTCGGCCAACATGTCTGTCAATTGTTGTATTACCAGCCTTTGGGTTGCGATCACTTGCTCGGTTTCAACAGGTGGGGGATTTGGAGGATTCATTTCTGTTCGCTGTTGCGTGATAATCTTTCCTTTCCTGGTATTGACCATCTGAGTTAGATACGTAAGGTAAGAAAGAGCAATAGACAAGGCAGTAATTACAATCATGTTACTTTGGGGGGACTTATTAGCTAAGTAGATTAGTGTGTCACCTACTAAAGCTAATACAATACCTTATAGTGGTACATGCTAAAATGCCCATCTATACTATTTCAATCAATCAAAGAAGCAAATCAGGCACTGATCATCAGAACAATCAACCAACATTTTTTTTAAGAAAATAGTTTTAACTTTTGTTTTAGGTTCCCTAACTCTTAAGAATGTCATAGGGGTAGGGATTCCAAGGTTTGAAATCCATCTTGTCTCAGAGTAGAAAAGGTAAGAATGATCAGAGTAGAACAATAGAAGGTGAGACAGGATCAAGACAAGATGAGTATAGAAAGAATCAGAGTAAGATAAGTAGGTAAGGGTTTGTCCATTTCTATCTAGGTTTCGTCCTACAGTCAACATTTCCTCTGATACCACTCCTGTAACACCCGGCTTTAAGGAACAAAACCAGGTGCAACTCATACATGCGCCAAGAAGACAACATATATAATAACAGAGTGTATAGAGATAAATGTCATAAAACATCAGAGTAATTGTTACATAGCGGAAGACTTATTACAAAATAAAAGTATAACCATAAATCGAACTAAGGATCGTCGGCGCCAATGTCGACTGAGAAACGCCACCTAGATCAAGTCAAACTCCTCGCCTTGAGGCTCCTCCTGAAACACCTGCTCTTCTCCTGTGGGGGGGGGGGGGGTGTGAGACAGCAAGAGTGAGCTCACATACGTTCATAGCTCAACAAGTCGTGGGGAATAATGTGGCATGAACTCACCAAAGGTGGGAGTTCATGAAGTGTAAGGCTGACCAATGAAATAAAGGCTGAGGCTGAGCATTGCTTTTATAAGTTGGTCAAAATTTTATTAGCAATTACTAAGTGTAAGTAAATACCAAACCTTAGTAATAATAAAGAACAGTAGTAGAAAAATAATCCCAAATGCGATGCAAATGTCAAATTGAATTTAAGTTCCATAATTAATCATGTGAGGGTCCGAGCCGCTCTTGACCGTGAGCACGGCTAGTATACTAGTTTTACACTCTGCAGAGGTTGCGCATCTTTACCCACAAGTCATGTTACCCATCTGCCAAGAGATGGCCAATCCCATACACCTCTACCGAGGAGGCGAGGCAGGGTAACACTACGAGGCCTTTACAAAGTTCCACTAGCTTCAGACTACCCGCTACAGTTTATAGGAAGCTCCAGTGCAGGGTTCCTGGCTGACCGCCATCGCAGCAAAATCAACCAGGGACCTCCCTACACTGACCACTCCCCTACTGCCCTTGCCCCTTTCGGGTAAGGTAGCCCTCCCCTAGCTTTCCTAGTTAATCAGCCAAGGGCGTCCCATTAAACCCTTGTGGTAGCACTGTTTTCCCGGGTGGTCGCTCCATGTTCCCATTAACATAATGATCTTAACATGAACAAGGAATAATAAAACAGATAACAATAAATAGTATAACAATGAGTGATGAATATCTCTATACCCAAATCCACATAAAGCAATAGCATGTACTACCCAAAACTTTAGTAGTAAAACCAGTGGTGAAGCAAGGTATAAAGATAGTCAAAATCTAGGGCATCCTATTGGGTCCCAGCAAAATTATCCTATGCAGATCATTATGAATAATAAGAACATGAATGGGTAAAAGAAGTGATCAAGGGCACAACTTGCCTTCAATGAGCTCCTGCCCAGCTATCTCTACTTGCTGAACTTCAGTTTCCACAGTGGCTTGCTCGTCTATACGCATCAACACAATACATACATAGTATAGCAAAAATTAACATTTCACCAAACATGTAAATCAAATACACAGTAAAAATCTACATATTATAATGAGATCATAGGAACTGGAATCACAGAATTTGGAGTTATAGATTTCAAGTTATGAATTTTCTAAGATTTAATGTGCTTGAAATAGGATTAAATGATAAATAAAGTTTCTAACAGAGTTCATGTCAAAACAGAGACACTAAATGGTAGAGAATATTATAACAAAATTTTAGAAATTTGAATGGCTCAATTTGGACTAAAAATGGATTTTCTATGATTTATACAAGTTCTAGGGTTTATTTTCATATTAAAAATCTATTTCTAATTCATTTTCTTGATTTTATAACTCTCTGGACGGGGCCTCAAATACTGAAAACAGCAGGGGCTTTTGCGAAAGAATTTCTAAGACTCAGCGCACTATACAGGGTGGACTGCGGGTTGGTTTTCTAATAACCCAAGGTCTCTTATGCAAAATGCACCCACGAAGGGGTATCCACGGATCTCAGCCGTCCGATCAACAATCAAGGGCTCGGATTATATCGTGGGTGGTCATGAAGTCGTCATCCCCCGACCCAATCCTAGCCGCCCGATCCTGAATCTACGGGTGAGATTTTAAGTGGGCGAGATTGACTAGGGACCGTTCGATCCAAACCCACGGCCCGGATCCATTCCACGAAGCGGTACGTAGTCGTCTAATCCTGGCCGTTAGTTACGCGATCGACGAACAGGGGTCATCCCTTTCTCACGCGCTGAAACACGGCGGCGCTCCCGTCGGATCATGGCGGCGCCATCGCCGGAGCAGCTACAATCCGGCGCCCAGATGCGCCATACCCGAAATCGCGCAGTGCGAAATAGTGTACAGATTAAGGCGAAACATAGGGAGTAGTCCTTACCACTGTTTGCCGCACCGGTGACACCGCCCACGACGCAGCGGCGGATCTAAAGCGAAGAAACGCTCCGACGAGCAATTCTGTTAGCTCCGGTCGGCCTTCTCAACCGCGAAGACCACAGACGTCTTCCCCGAGGTCTCGTCAGGGGCACCAACCAGTCGCCGCGGATCTATCGACGCCGGTAGCCCGTCGCCCACGACGGCGGCGCTTCTCTCCTCCGCCATGCAGAAGAACTCCGACGAGCAATTCACCGGCCTCCTCCGCACCTCCGGTCCCGGTTTCCCACGGTCACGCTCTTCGTCACCAGGGAAGTCAGCCCGACCACTTATTGCTCCCGGCGTGGCAGTGCAAGCGCTCGGTCACGGCGACAGCAGATTCGCTCCCTACGGGCGCCTGGGCAATGGTGGCCGGGGCGATGCGGTGAAGGAGAAAGGGGAGGATATGGCTCGGCCACGCTCCCATTATCTACGTGGGGAAGGAAACAGGGGTTCGGAGGTAGTTCCACCCATTGTGCCGTGCATCGCGCGTGGTTCGGTGAGGTCCGCCCGCGAGCCTCGCGTTCTGTTGAGCGCGCGCATCGTGCGGGGAAGGGAAGACATTGGAGCTGACATTAGGGACCCGCGCGCCAGAGACAGCCACATGAGGTGAGCGCGCGTGCGTGGAGGGGCTGGCTTGCGGGCCCGGGTTGTCGGCGCACCCCAGGATTCGGTGTAGCGGGCTGGCGCGAGGAAATCACTAGGTGGGCCGAAATCCCAGCAGTGAGCCCAGTTGCCATGTTCTCTTTTTTTCTTTTTAGATTTTATTTTCTGTTTTCTTTTATCCTTAATTCCTTTAATCCAAATTTGAATTCAAACCTATTTGGGAATTTGAACCCATTTTTAATTGTGTAGTTTGGTCAAGCCATCATGGCAAGGTTTCATTTATCCCATATTTTGTTTTATTTTGTATAATAGTTTTCCTTTACTTCTCCAATTTCTAGAATTGTAAATTAAGTCTCAATTCACAACATTAACATAATTATATTTTATTGATTTTACCATTTGCATATTTCTTTTATCATTATCTTTATGAGTGAATGCACAAACAAAGAAATCACAGCATGATGCACAATTTACTTTAGGTGTCACTAATTAATTAATGACTTTTGAGGTGTTGGTTCACATGTTTCAATAAACTTAGGCAAAGACCATGTATGTATCTCAACTATGCTTTCATCTTACATTTTTGGGTATTACAATATTGTAGTGAGATTTTGTAGGATTTCTAACATGACCTTCTAGAAAATTTCCTATAGGATTGCAAATGCCATGCAACTCTATCCCTCTATTTTTCCTATCCCTGCATTTTAGCAATCCTACGTTCCAAATAATATATTTTGGACTCATGTGTGTAACGCTGTTAGCAGAGAAACAATTATCTGATGGTTGTCTATTGTCTATATCATTTGTGGCAAGGCCCCTGCCCATATCTTTGTGTTATATACTTATACCTAAGTATAAATAGAAATCAGTTTTTGTATTATATACTCTATACTCAAGTACAAATGAAACAATAGTAATCCTATGGGCTTAAATTAAACTAGGTATGTGCCCGTGCGTTGCCACGAGGCAGGAGAGCGTGGGGAGCGGCGCCTAGGCTACAAATATAATTTTTGTTTATTTATAAACACTAAGATATATGTGGTGTGGTGGTTAGCCCCCAAATTTTTGGAGTAGAGGGGTGTGGGTTCAAGTGCTTGTTCTGCACTATTTTTCTGGGTGTGGGAAGGTGAAGCCGTGGTAGCACCAGTGCCCACATTAGGTTCTTATTAGAGTATCTATAGATATAGATAGATTGTTTTCAACGTTTGCATACAAGATCAATGCAAAAATGGGAGGTCAGTTCGGATGGCATGTGTTCTGAAATAATTGATTACCCTTGTATTGGACATGCTATGCAATACATGCAGCACGTTATGTTTGTAACTGAATGTACCTTTGGTCCGATGTTGGAGTGTTGGGACAAAGAAAGGAAACAAATGGTGACTATCAAAATCATTACGACATTAAGAAGTATACGGGTGCTGCAATGATAGAAATTGGCATGCTCGAGCAGCTTGCAAAATGTACCTATTATCATAACCTCTTTCATTTTAACGATAATCACAAGAATTCAAGTGGTGGTACGTGGACATTTCATTTTATTATGATAATATGTACATTTTGCAGCCTATATTATGAGAAAGAAGGATTTTGGCTTCTAAATATGACGTGATGATATCTTGATTAGGGAATGCAGAAAAAAAACAGGAGGACATAATGATGTGCCTAATCTATAGAGTTGTCTGCCATAACATATGTAGTTTCTATGGTTAGAAAACTACGCATAGAGAAGCTTCCCATGTTCTATCTAGAAGGCTCTGGAGTTATTAAGGCTAGCTTTCAGTAGTAGGAGAGCAATAAAAAAGGGGGAGAGTGGAGACTGGTATCATGGTATGGATGCTTACTGCAGCTGCCCTATTGTTGACTTCCACGACGGCGCACTTAGATAGCGTTTGGTTGAAGAGTCAAGTAGAACGGAACCGTTCTGTCCCAGTTTTGTTGTTGTTTGGTTACAAAGCAACTAGAACGGAATGGCTCCAATTAGGGAATATTCTCCTCAGATCCGGAACCATTCCGCTCCAAAAAATCAATGGGACGGAGCCGCTCCGTTCCAATCCCGCTCTCACAGTCACGCTCCGTTCCATTCACTCTGCAACCAAACAAAAAACAGAACCGCTCCGTTCCAGATTACCAAACACAGAACAGAGCGGCTCCGTTCCTAGAATCAGGGATGGAACGGCTCCGTTCTACTTGACTCCTCAACCAAACACTACCTTAGCCATCCTACTCGTTGTTGTTGCCGGTGTGGTACCCGGCGTTGAGCTTCCTCTCCCTCCACAACTTGGTCCTCAACTGAGAAACGACTTGAAGGTCCATCATGGCAGATCCAATCTGCAAAGGCTCATGCTAAGATCTGTGTGGCGCAGAGAGGGTGGGTGGGTGTGGTAGGAGGGGGTGGCATCGCGCGCGGCGGCGGGCATCACAGCGTTGGGGGGAGAGGGGACGCGAGCGCTGATGGCGGGGTGAAGATCTCGTGCATGTCGTCGATGCGGGTGGAGCAGCAGTCGTGGGTGGGTTGGATATATCGTCCATGTCGCTGATGCGGGTAGAGCAACAATCGCGGGTGGGTTGGAGATCCTGTCCATGTCATCAATGCGGGTGGAGCGGTGCTGAGGCACGTGGATATGCTACCGCGGTTGGGTCAGAGGCGGAGGTGGGGGCAAAGCGGGGCATGGTCGGGTCTCTGCACCTTCGGGTGGGTAAGAATATCTTCTACGGTTCACTCTATATTTCTCCATCTATATCCCACCCACATACCACATCGCGCGTTCTCTCTCCGTCTATATCTCTATCATGTACAACGGTTCACTCTAAATCAACCCTTATACCCCCACCATACTATTATTATATACATTTCTCTTCAACTAACTCAACTACCAGTTTTTTTATTTGTTTTCATTTTCTACAAGACGCCGTCCACTGTTGCAAAAATTAGGACCCGTGTATATTACTTTTAATAATTATTGATTGTATAATTATTATGTCTACTAATTGTTGCACTTTTTTTGTTACAGTACATGTAGCCGCAAGAATTTCTAAATAATCAATAAATCTCAAAATCTTCAACTTTCTCTTCGTTGGTAGGCTCCAGAAGTAGCTACGAGTATTCATCAATAGAAACGAACGAAAGGTGGGCTCTTCTCGTGGACACGGAAGAATGCTCCAGCGGAGAGCCATCACCGCCACCTGAGAGCCGCCGTCGTGTTAGTGCTGCAAGGTGCCGAGCTTGAGAGCCACAGCGCCATCTACGTTCCTCCGCCTGAGATCCACCTCAGGTATCTGCGTGCCGTTAGCGAGTCGGAGAGAGAGCAAGATCTGGCGCCAAGAGGGGCTTCCTACTTCCAGACGCGCACGCCGGGGAGAGAAAGTTTGGAAGCTCGCGACAGCGTCCTCGCCTCCGCTATGCTGATTGTCTTCTTCATCGACGACGAGCAGAGCTGGCGGAAGCTTCACCACAAACGCGTGAGCTAGGCGAAGAGGACAAGGCCAACTGTCGGCACCTGGTAGCAGCATGCTGCATCTAGTGTGAGCTGTTCTGAATCCCGCGGCGTAGGAGAGGAGGAAGGGGGCGCCGGTGAGGGGAGCTCTACGGGGGAGGGGAGGGGAGCCGGAGGGGTTTATTGCACAAAAGGCCGGGACACAGAGGAAAGCCCAACGAATGTCAGATGCAAAGCCCCGCACCTCATTAAGATCATATTGGCATACTCTCCCAAAAAAGACCTTTAATCCTTATTGTGCACCGTGGTCTCTTGGCTTTGATGACAGGGATATCCCTTTCCCTTCTACTGCTTGATCCATCCATGTGGCTTGACTTGCTCTCTTGAGAAAAAGAACCTAAGCGAATTCCCTTATCTTATTTGGAGGATTAGCCATGGCCTTTCTCAGATTATGGGGCTCCTAGTTTGTTGATCCTGTAAATCTCTTCCCCGCTCAAGTTAAGGTTCCTACGACAATGAGTGGGGCACGAGTGAACTGGTGAGCCCAGTATAGCAGTGACAAGCGAGGCGGGGGCATGGTCGCGCTGGCGCCTACGTTCTATTCTTAATTAGTAGTAGGGATAGGGATTTGAACGCTCGAGAGTGCTGTCTACGCCAGACAGCTTTCTCGAGGTTAGGGGTGGGCACTTTTTTACCATAAACCGAAAATCGAACCGAACCGTACCGAACCGAACCGAACCGAACCGAAATTTTGGTTTTTTCGGTAGTTCAGTTTGGTTTCGGTTTTTGTATCTCAAAAGTTCGGTTTTCGGTATCGTAATCGATTTTCACCGTATACCAAACCGAAATACCAAAAAACCGAATTACCTATCTTTATGAATTCTAAAATTTGGCTATTCGATTATGTGAACTAAATGTGTGAAACAATTAAATTGTTATTCACTTATTTATATGTGATGTATGATGCATCTCTAAATATTTGTACATATATAATTTTTACTTTTTAAAATTATGTGTAATCTATCATATAAACTTTTTGTATGTGTTGTCGTGAGTATAAGTTTGGTATTTGGTTTTACCGAAAAACCGAAGTAAAAAACCGAAACCGAACTTCTCGGTTTTTCATTTTCAAGAAAACCGATCGGTTTCTAATGTCTAGAAAACCGAAGTTTTTTAAAATCGAAAAACCGAACCGAAGTTTCAAAAAAAAAACGAATGCCGAGCCCTACTCGAGGTCTAAACCAAACAACAAAACACCCGATGTACTAGACTATCCTAGATTTGGCCCACTGTTTTCTCTTAAGGCCCACAAGAAGCTGGCTCCAACTAGGCCCCAATACTCATGTGCGGTCGTCGCGTTGCGTGCCTCTCTCCACTCAGCGGTCGCGCCTGGGGTCTCCGGTCTCCGCTCGCCACGCCCACGCCCACGCCCACTACCCACGCCGCAGACGGTTCCGCCCCTGCGTACTCTAGGTATCCCGTGTCCAACGGTCCACCCCCACCGCAACCGCCGTCCGTCCGTCCGCCCGCCGCCGCACCCTGCTAGGGTTTCGGCCAGGCCGGATCCGCCGCCGGCGGTAGATTCTCCTATCCGACCGCGGCGCCTCGAGCCGCACCGGCAACCTCGGACCTGATACACTGCACTTCTTCAGTCCGCAGGACCACAGCACGCACAATTGTTCTTCAATCTGCAGGACTGCAGCCGCGCACAAGCCGTAGCTGGTGAGTTCCAATTAGACCCCTCTGGATTCTCTCTCAATTCTTAAATTCTTCTAAATATCTGCTAGACAGCCTAGATTGCTACACATACTGATACTCAGCTACGGTGCCATACTGCCATGATCAGATACATCATTTAATACTTCAATTGAGATCCTTACAATGTCATTTTATGCTATTGTTTGTTGAGAGTTGAGGTGGAAACATACCGTGTCAATTGAGATCCTTACAATGTCATTTTATGCTACTGTTGGTTGTGAGGTGAGGTATGCAGAAACAATAGTGGAAAAATATCGTGCTTCTGATCAATATAAATATCAAATGTTTTAATACCGAATCTTGAATTTCGATTATTCAAAATTGCCAAATATTGTACTTACTTGTATACTCAATTGTGAATATGGAATTATACTGGGCCGCATATGGTAGAATTGGGTAGGACTACCCTACATTAAAGAGGACATATCTGGTGCACATGAAAGTTTAGTGCACATATTAAATCATCATTATTCATCTTAGATCTAACGTCTCTGATTGATCATTGCAATTTACACATAACACCTTCCACCACTACAGCTTACCACGTCGGAGGGTGTCCTTAGCAAAATATACTAAACAACTAGAGACATTAGATCTAAAATGAGTGGTGCTGATTTAATATGTGCACCATGTGCACTAAATTTTCATGTGCACCAGATATGTTGTCTACATTAAAATCCTAGTTGTGCGATCAAGTCTCTGGTCAAAGCTTCCATTTATTATTCCTTTACCCTAGATTGTAGATTCGCTCACAAAAAAAAAAGATTCAAATCCTGGTTGTGGCATCAGGCCCCCGGTCAAAGCTTCCAATACTCTTCCTTCCTGTCTTTATTCTTGCATGACCATGCTGTGTTGGAGCAGGAGCAGTTAGGGCTGGCAGTGGCTCTTTAGCATTTACTAGATTCACTGTTTCAAAGGCGACGCCTAGGCGTCCAGGCACCTAGCTAAGAACCAGCAAGAGGGAGGGGAAGGGGCGGCGTTGAATCAGAGCGACAACGGTGACTCAAATCGGGGGCAGCGGCGGCTCCATTGCGAGTGATGGCAGCTGAATCGCCGGGGCAAGGAGGGTAACAGGGGGATATATCGACTGGCTGGTGGGCTGGGCCTGCTACCCCTTCCCTTTCTTTTTTTCTTTTCTTTTTCTTTTTCTTCCTCTCCGTGCTGCTGTCTCGCTGGTTCTTAGATAGATAAGGCGCCACCTTAATTGCCTTAGGCGTCGCCTAGGTGCCCAGGCGGTGATCTAACGCCTTGTCTCGCCTTACCACTTTAAGAACCGTGACTAGATTACTCGACTGTGAAACCCTAAAGTGGATTGATTCACTTTTCCCTCGTCGACCACAAACTTGTCCTGCCAAAACCACAGTTGCCTGAATTATTTTTGTTTGTGTACGTAAGTAGGATATATGGACTGGCTGGTGGGCTGGGCCTGCTACCCCTTCCCTATGTAATTGAAAAAAAATTAGGATATCGGACCAGATATCCCTCTTCCATTGACCAACATTATTTTTTGGTTGTGTCACTACAAAAAAACTATCCTGTTTTTCATCAAAACTATATTTGGTCCAGCTTGATACCTGTAGAATGCCAATGCCATTGTAATCTGCTGGTGGATACCATAAATTCATCATTCATGTCTTCTGTTCTATGCAACGATAAGATTAATTTTAACGTATATGGACAAGATAGTTTATGTAACACCCCGTCCAATCCCTAGACCGGCGGTACATACTTCTGGCAGCTCTCTAGAATTATATATCATCCCCACAGACCAACACGAGTCTTTTGTGCGCACTTTGTCCTCACTCATGCACACCCGAGAAAACTTCCCGGTCGGTCACCCATCCCAAATTGCTCTAAGCCAAGCACGCTTAACTTGGAGGTTCTTTCGAGATAGACTTCCGAAAAAGAAGATGCACCTTGTTGGTATGAATACTATATTAATTCTATTAAGCCATGGGCTAGGATATCCCATTCCAAGGGCCAGGATGTCACAGTTTAGATATAATCACACAATTAAACTTTCAGCTCTATCTGCGGAGCAACGATAGTCTAGAGTTTGGACACTGTATGCTGCCATGGTAATTGAGGTTTTCTGTTCATAATATAATATGAATCGAGGACTACTATATTTAATTACTTATTGGTAAAACATGGGTTATTTCAGAATGCATGGAATTGCAATTTTGATACAATAAGTACAAATATGAGTTATTTCAGAATGCATGTAATTAAAATTTTAAGACAATAACTACCTGGTAACAAGTTAATGTTTTTTCATGTTAGGGCCAAGCTTGCAGCTGTATGAAGTTTTTTCCTGTTATATTATGTCTCCATAGAGTGACCTTTTCTTTCATGTTTAGTCATTACTATTCAGGTTTTATTTTAAAGATTCACACATGTACATTGTTCTCTAATTTTTATTTTGTTTTCCCTGCTCCCTTTTCTATTCCCTTCCATTCAATTAATGGATGTTGATACCTTGTGATTGCACCAACCCGTTCAATTGTACTTCAGATAGCATCTTCTTTGATTGTCATCTTTTGCATACTCTTGTTGACGGTGCTATCATATTCTTGAAAACCTTCCACGCTGTCCATCTGAGCATTCTTCTATCTCTGCATTTGTCCCTTAACAGTCACCTGCTTTGAGGTTCCATTTGGATACCCATGGCTGGATTCAGTTTGAGATTATTATATATCTTTTGTTCTAGCTGTTTCTGTTGTTTTCTTTCCATCCATACATTATCACTTTGCTTCCCCCAATATTGTTGGTTCCTGTGCTCTTTCCAAAGTTTCCTTGGAACTTTCAGCTTTGGAAGATGCCAAGGAGAACAGGAAATGCTGCTCCAACCAAATCAGTTGAATTGGTCAAACAAGACCAATTGGAGTTTGATGATCCTGACGAGGTAGATGAAGAGGAAGAAGTTGAGTATGAAGAAATTGAGGAGGAGGTTGAGTATGAAGAGGTAGAGGAGGAGGAGGAGGATGAGGATGAGGAGGATGAAGAAATGGAAGGTGTGCATGAAATTGATGCTAATGATGAAAGTAAAATGGTGGATGCTGATGGGAAGGTTGAGAATGAAAAAGAGAAGCATGCTGAGCTTCTTGCTCTTCCTCCTCATGGAGCTGAAGTTTATGTTGGGGGCATATCTTCTGATGTATCTTCTGAAGATCTCAAACAACTATTTGAATCTGTTGGAGAAGTTGTGGAAGTAAGTACCGCATCTTTCTCTGGTTTAGCTTTTGCATTTCTTTTATCTGCAAATTTAGAGTCCCATTTTTTTCTGCAGGTGCGAATGCGAGGAAAGGGGGATAACAGGACTTATGCTTTTATTAATTTCAGAACTAAAGCGATGGCCTTAAAGGCCATCCAAAATTTGAGCAATAAAGACCTAAAGGTTTCTTTTCACTTGAACTCAAGAGTTGATCTTCAAGTTATTCCATGCCAGTGATTTGTTGTGTTTGTTTATATTGTTTTTTTACAAAAAAATGGGTATATGTGATAAAACAAGTATTTGATAGCACATATCTTTCCAAGATAGAATAAGGAAACTAAGTTGAAATTCGGGTTTTTATATATTTTATGTTTAGGTTTGTGGAGGTTGTATTATTACACTAAGATTCTCTTGCAATTTCCTAAACAGATTTGCAACAATATTGAATTTAAAATGCAGGGCCTTGGAATCAGTTTGAGAATTAGCAAAGTACGAAGTTATGTAATTTACACTTGCATCCTCTTAATATTTTAAAAAGTTTGCAGCAGTTCCACTGCCAAGTTTAAAATACAATACCTCGTGACTGTTGCAAACCCCTGTGTTCAGGTATGCTCCAGTAACCAGAACTGTGGGTGGTTGAAGATTATGTTTTCCTTTATCAAGGGATCTTTCTAAAATATTTCCGAATCTATTTTAGCTAAACCTAGCCCAGCTTGCTTGGGACTAAAATCTTTGGTGGTGGTGTCTATATTGTCCAGACCTAGTTTTGCTACCCAAGAACATGAGTACATTGTAGTACTTCCTGGTTCTTTGTGACACCTGATTAATTTGTATATCTTTGCACTTCAATACTAACTAGACGCTATTGTTTTTGTTCTTTTCACAGGGAAAGAAGATAAAAGTTTCTCCCTCCCAGGCTAAGAACAGGCTATTTATTGGGAATGTACCCCATGACTGGACACATGATGATTTCAAAACTGCAGTGGAAGAAGTTGGTCCTGGAGTTTTAAAAGTTGAACTCATGAAGGTATGAATAGATACTACGATTTTGTTCAACAACTTCAGTGTGCATCATTACAGTTGTTTTACTCTCAATGTATTTAGGCGCCAGGCTTAGATCGCAATAAGGGTTATGGCTTTATTGAATACTACAACCAGGCATGTGCAGAGTTTGCTAAGCAGAAGATGTCTACCCCAGAATTCAAACTAGATACGAATGCTCCTACTGTCAGCTGGGCAGATCCTAAGAATGCCAATGAAGCTACATCTACTGCACAGGTTCCTTTGAGCACTACATGACACAATGTTACCTTTTATGTTTCTTGTATTATGTTTATATGGATGTGTGTATTTGTCTTTAGGTTAAATCTCTATATGTCAAAAACCTCCCCAAGACTGTTACTCAAGAGCAGCTGAAAAAGCTGTTTGAGCATGTTGGAGAAATTACAAAAGTTGTTGTTCCACCTGCAAAATCTGGGCATGAAAATCGGTACGGTTTTGTTCATTTTAAGGAGCGGTACATGGCTATGAAGGCTCTGAAGAACACTGAGAGATATGAACTCGATGGTGAGTTTCCTTCTCTAACATCCTTCTGTAGATAGCCAATTTTTATATCATCCTTCATATACCTGAAAGGTCATTTCTTGCCACCAACAGGTCAGCTGCTGGATTGTTCACTTGCGAAACCTCCTGCTGATAAGAAGGATAGTACTGTATCAACACCTACTGCAAAAGGAGGCCCATTACTCCCAAGTTATGCCCCACTTGGATATGGACTGGTGGGAGCTTATAATCCACGTGGAAAGGGATTGGCAGATGCTTATAATAACCCCCTTGGAAATGGACTGGCAGGTGCTTATGGTGTGCTTTCCGCTCGTGCTGCACAGGTACATATCATCTTCTGATATGCAGTGGCTAATGCATGAGGAGAAACATTTACTAGGGGTTATATCCTACTAACTGTTGTGTATTTTTTGGCATTATTTGCATTTGTGCAGCCAATGGTGTATGCTCCAGGTGCTCCTCCCGGCTCAACAATGATCCCAATGGTCCTACCAGATGGCCGTCTTGTATACGTGTAAGTAGTTTTGATCTATTCTTCTATTGATTTTTTTTATGGTCACAAACTCACAATAGTGGTGAAATTTAGATGGTTATCCATGCAGAGCACTGCAGTCTAGTTTTTGTTTCTTGTACCTTGGATCCTTAAGGGCAGTCAACTGCTGCATTGATGCTTCCATGCCAACTCATATTTTCCTTGGTGTTTGGCAGACCACAGGCCGCGGGGCAGCAGCCTGTGCATGCGACTTCACCTCTGCCACAGCAAGGTGGTCGTCGATTCGGTGGTAGTGGCAGCGGTGGTGGTGGATCCAGCTCTTCCGGTGGAAAGCGGCAGAGGGGAGATGACCGTGGTAGTAACAGCAACAACAGCCGCAGGGGCCGGCACCGTCCGTATTGATGATTGCAATGCCGCTGATTAGCAGTTAGAAGTTAGAACCGAGCAGTTAGCACATTTGTCGCAGTACCATGCTGGAAACGGTGGTTTGAATTATTTATTTACCATGCTGGAAACGGTGGTTTGAATTGAATAAGACGAAGTTTTTGAAAAAAAAGTCAACGGCGTCGAATATTCGTGAACTGAGGTATTACCTTAGTCAAGCTTGAAGAATAAAAACTACTAGAACAGTAGGCGCCCTTTGGGCGCCCTGCAGTTTTGTTTGGAATACAGCACTTTTCACTGACAAAAAAAATATTAGTACACACTTTGTAATACGTTTTTATAGAGCTAGTTAACACCTACTGCTAGTATAGAACAAACACAACACCTAACGTTTAGTCATTTGATATGTACTGTTCTTCGTTGTCGTTCTGAACCATAGCAGTAATGGCATGCGACAAATAGAAGTGACGGTAACATGTAGTAAACAAAACAATATCAAGTGAGATACAAGTAGTGTTCTATTTGATATGTTTTCTAGTTTATAAGCAAATAAATAGACAAATATGGCATATGAATCTGCAATGATAACAGTTAGAGCGAGTAATACTTTCTAGTTTATAAGTAAATAAATAGACAAATATGGCATATGAATCTGCAAAAAACAAGATAACAGTTAGAGCGAGTAATACTTTTGTACGACATAGGCTCTATTTGAAAGGTGAGAGCACCTAGAGGGAGGTAAATATGTGATCCTGTAAAAATCAAACACTTATAGCCACAAAAACTTGGTTAAGTGTTAGCTCAATAGAAATAAGTGGCTAAGGATCAAGCTCTTGTGAAACACAATAGTCACGATGAAAACAGGCACAAGAGACACGATGATTTATCCCGTGGTTCGGCCAAGTAACACTTGCCTACTCCACGTAGTGGCGTTCCAATGGACGAGAGTTGTACTCAACCCCTTTTAAGTGATCCAATGATCAACTTGAATACCACGGTGTTTTCCTTTCTTTTACTCAATCCCGTTTGCGAGGAATCTCCACAACTTGGAGCCTCTCGCCCTTACAAATGATGACCACAAAGAAGCACGGAAGTAAGGGAGGGGAGAGCAACACACACAAGACTCAAAGCACGAACACAAACACGCACACAAGTCACAACTTGAGCTCACAACACAATGCGGGGAGTTCACTACTCAACTAGAGCTCAAGTCACTATCACAATGAATCAAATGCGCGAGAATGAAGTCTTGGTGCTTAGAGATGATCAAAGAATGCTTGGGTGTACTCCTCCATGCGCCTAGAGGGCCCTTTTATAGCCCCAAGGCAGCTAGGAGCCGTTGGAAGCAATCTGGGAAGGCAATTCTTGCCTTCTGTCGGGTGGCGCACCGGACAGGCACTGTTCATAGTCCAGTGCAGATTGCCTTCCAAAAATAGAACAGTCGACCGTTGCAGAAATGGAGCCGTTGGCGCACCGGACAGTCCGGTGCCCCCTGCCGATCATTGGCGCGGCCACGCGTCACGCGCGGATTGCGCGGTCGACCGTTGGCGCAGTCGACCGTTGGCTCACCGGACAGTCCGGTGCCTCACCGAACATTCCGGTGAATTTTAGCCGTACGCCGTTGAACGATTCCCGAGAGCGACGACTTCGCCGCAGACGGCTCACCGGATAGTTCGGTGCACCACCGGACAGTCTGATGAATTATAGCAGTACATCGCCGTCAGTTCCCGAGAGTGGCCTGTTCACTGGAGGCTGGTCTGGCGCACCGGACACTGTCCGGTACACCACCGGATAGTCCGGTGTGCCAGACTGCGCTGAGTCTTGCTGTTCCAGCCAAGATATTTTCTTCTTCTCTTTTCTCTGATTCCAACACTTAGACAAATATATTAGTACACAAAAACCAATGTACTAAGTCTAGAATCATACCTTCTTGTTGATTTGCACTTCATCAATCATTTGGCACAAGATTACTCACTCAATACGTGTTGGGCACTTAATCACCAAAACTATACTAGAAATGGCCCAAGGGCACATTTCCCTTTCAATCTCCCCCTTTTTGGTGATTTATGCCAACACATCAAAAGGCAACTAAAAGGAAGTGCAACATCAAAGCAATTGACAACGAGAATTGTTTTTAATTCAAATTTGGTATATTTGGATCATTTTTTGCCACCACTTGGTTTGTTTTCGAAATCAAACTCAATTTCCTATCTCTAAGTCAAACACACTTGTTTAGGCATAAAGAGAGGTATTCCATGAGAAAAATTGATCAAGAGCCAAAAACTCCCCCTTTTTCCAATAATCCTACATTCTCCCCACAAGAGGCCAAATTTTGCACATAAGAGTATTTTGCCAAAACAAAAGTTCTAACTCTACTATTTTCAAAATTCTCAAGTGGTAGCTGATCCATTTGCTTTGGCCTTAATTTCTCCCCCTTTGGCATTAAGCACCAAAACGACATCATTATTGGCCCTTAAACCCCATTGCCTCACCAAAACCGTCAATTAAGAGTAAAAAGGCAATAAGAGTATAGAGATGAACTTGGAGTAAAGTACCCTCTCATCAGAGTGCAGTGGAAGTCTTGCATGGTCCAAGTTCACCTTTTCCCTTTCAATCCACCTTTGAGACTAAATTAAGAAAACTCAAGCACACGGTTAGTCTCAAAGGGTTAAGTTGTAGCATTTCTCCCCCTAAATATGTGCATCATTCACACATGGACTTGTGAGGTCCGGGGATCCCTTGCACAACTTGAGCACTACAGATAAGCAATAAAATGCATAAAGGAACATGATCAAAGGCATAGAACACATGTATGCTATAGATCAATCCAAGTTACGCGAATCTAAGACATTTAGCTCACTACGCAGCCTGCAAAAGGTCTTCTCATCTAAAGGCTTGGTAAAGATATCGGCTAGCTGGTTCTCGGTGCTAACATAAAACACTTCGATATCTCCCTTTTGCTGGTGGTCTCTCAAAAAGTGATGCCGGATGTCTATTTGCTTTGTGCGGATGTGTTCAACAGGATTGTCCGCCATGCGGATTGCACTCTCATTATCACATAGGAGTGGGACTTTGCTCAGATTGTAGCCAAAGTCCCGGAGGGTTTGCCTCATCCAAAGTAGTTGCGCGGAACACTGTCCTGCGGCAACATACTCGGCCTCAGCGGTGGATAGGGCAACAGAAGTTTGTTTCTTAGAAGTCTAAGACACCAGGGACCTTCCTAGGAATTGGCACGTCCCTGATGTACTCTTCCTATCAACCTTACATCCAGCATAGTCGGAGTCTGAGTATCCAATCAAGTCAAAAGTAGACCCCTTTGGATACTAGATCCCGAAGCAAGGCGTAGCAACTAAATATCGAAGGATTCGCTTAACGGCCACAAGATGACACTCCCTTGGGTCGGATTGAAATCTAGCACACATGCAAACGCTAAGCATAATATCCGGTCTACTAGCACATAAATAAAGTAAAGACCCTATCATAGACCGGTATGCCTTTTGATCAACAGACTTACCTCCTTTGTTGAGGTCGACATGTCCGTCGGTTCCCATTGGAGTCTTTGCGGGCTTGGCGTCCTTCATCCCGAACCGCTTGAGCAAGTCTTGCGTGTACTTTGTTTGAGAGATGAAGGTGCCGTCCTTGAGTTGCTTCACTTGGAACCCAAGGAAGTAGTTCAACTCACCCATCATCGACATCTCGAATTTCTGAGTCATCACCCTGCTAAACTCTTCACAAGACTTTTGGTTAGTAGAACCAAATATTATGTCATCGACATAAATTTGGCATACAAATAGGTCACCATCACAAGTCTTAGTGAAAAGAGTTGGATCGGCTTTCCCAACCTTGAAAGCATTAGCAATTAGAAAGTCTCTAAGGCATTCATACCATGCTCTTGGGGCTTGCTTAAGTCCATAGAGCGCCTTAGAGAGCTTACACACGTGGTTGGGGTACCGTTCATCCTCAAAGCCAGGGGGTTGCTCTACGTACACCTCCTCCTTGATTGGCCCGTTGAGGAAAGCGCTCTTTACGTCCATTTGGAACAACCTGAAAGAATGGTGAGCGGCATAGGCTAACAAAATGTGAATCGACTCTAGCCTAGCCACAGGAGCAAAAGTCTCCTCAAAGTCCAAACCTGCGACTTGGGCATAACCTTTTGCCACAAGTCGAGCCTTGTTCCTTGTCACCACCCCGTTCTCGTCCTATTTGTTGTGGAACACCCACTTGGTTCCCACAACGTTTTGCTTGGGACGTGGCACCAGTGTCCAAACTTCATTTCGCTTGAAGTTGTTGAGCTCTTCCTGCATGGCCAACACCAAGTCCGGATCTAGCAAGGCCTCTTCTACCCTGAAAGGCTCAATAGAAGAGATAAAAGAGTAATGCTCACAAAAATTAGCTAATCTAGAGCAAGTGGTTACTCCCTTGCTTGTGTCACCCAAAATCTGGTCGACGGGATGATTCTTTTGAATCGTCGCTCGAACATGAGTTGGAGGGGCCCGTGGTGCTTCTTCCTCCTCAACTTGGTCTTCTTGTGCTCCCCCTTGATCACACGCCTCCTCTTGAGGAACCTATTCATCATCTTGAGTTGGGGGGTGCACCATTGTTGAGGAAGAAGGTTGATCTTGCACTTGGTGTTCCTATGGTCGCACATCTCCAATCGCCATGGTACAAATTGCGTCCGTTGGAACATCGTCTTTATCTATATCATCAAGATCAACTTGCTCTCTTGGAGAGCCATTAGTTTCATCAAATACAACGTCGCTAGAGACTTCAACCAAACCCGATGATTTGTTGAAGACCCTATACGCCTTTGTATTTGAGTCATAACCTAGTAAAAACCCTTCTACAGCTTTGGGAGCAAATTTTGAATTCCTACCTTTCTTCACTAGAATATAACATTTACTCCTAAATACACGAAAATAAGACATGTTGGGTTTGTTACCGGTTAGTTCATACGACGTCTTCTTGAGGAGGCGATGAAGGTAGACCCGGTTTATGGCGTGGCAGGCTGTGTTCACAGCTTCCGACCAAAACCGCTCAGGCGTCTTGAATTCTCCAAGCATCGTCCTCGCCATGTCTATAAGCGTTCTGTTCTTCCTCTCTACCACACCGTTTTGCTGTGGTGTGTAGGGAGCGGAGAACTTGTGCTTGATTCCTTCCTCCTCAAGAAACTCCTCCACTTGAAGGTTCTTGAACTCGGACCCGTTGTCGCTTCTAATCTTTTTCACCTTGAGCTCAAATTCGTTTTGAGCTCGCCTTAGAAAGCGCTTGAGGGTCCCTTGGGTTTCTGATTTATCCTACAAAAAGAATACCCAAGTGAAGCGGGAAAAATCATCATCAACAACAAGACCATACTTACTTCCCCTGATGCTAAGGTAGGCGACGGGTCCAAAGAGGTCCATATGCAGTAGCTCCAGAGGTCTTGATGTAGTCATCACATTCTTGTTGTGATGAGCGCTTCCCACCTGTTTACCTGCTTGACAAGCTGCACAAGGTCTATCTTTTTCGAAAAACACATTTGTTAGACCTAACACATGTTCTCCCTTTAGAAGTTTGTGAAGGTTCTTCATCCCAATATGTGCTAGACGGCGATGCCACAGCCAGCCCATGCTAGTCTTAGCAATTAAGCATGCATCTAGACCGGCCTCCTCTTTCAAAAAATCCAATAAGTAGAATTTGCCGTCTAGTACACCCTTAAAAGCTAATGAACCATCACTCCTTCTAAAGACAGACACATCTACATTGGTAAATAAGCAATTGTAACCCATATTACATAGTTGACTAACGGATAACAAGTTTGTCGGGGACCAGAATTAGGGGTACCCCCAAGACTCCTAATCTCAGCTGGTAACCCCCATCAGCACAAAGCTGCAAAGGCCTGATGGGCGCGATTAAGGTCAAGGCTCAGTCCACTCAAGGGACACGATCTCGCCTCGCCCGAGCCCAGCCTCGGGCAAAGGCAGCCGGCCCCGGAGGATTCATGTCTCGCCCGAGGGCCCCCTCAAGCGACGGACACACCTTCGGCTCGCCCGAGGCCCAGTCTTCGCAGAGAAGCAACCTTGGCCAGATCGCCACGCCAACCGACCATATCGCAGGAGCATTTAATGCAAGGATCGCCTGACATCTTATCCTGACGCGCGCTCCAGTCGACAGAGCCAAAGTGACCGCAGTCACTTTGCCGCTCCACTGACCAACCTGACAGGAGCACAGCGTCGCCTGCCCCGCTCCGACTGCCGTGCCACTCGCCAGAGTAAGGCCGACAGCGGCTAAGTCCAGCCTCGGGCAACATAGGAAGCTCCGCCTCGCCCGACCCCAGGGCTCAGCCCCCGTCTCGGCCTTGGCTCCGGAAGACAACGAACTCCGCCTCGCCCGACCCAGGGCTCGGGCTCGGCCTCGGCTCCAGAAGACGATGGACTCCGCCTCGCCCGACCCCAGGGCTCGGACTCGGCCTCGGCTCCGGAAGACGACGAACTCCGCCTCGCCCGACCCCAGGGCTCGGCCCCCGTCTCGGCCTCGGCTCCGGAAGACAACGAACTCCGCCTCGCCCAACCCAAGGCTCGGACTCGGCCTCGGCTCCAGAAGACGACGGACTCCGCCTCGCCCGACCCTAGGGCTCGGACTCGGCCTCGGCTCCGGAAGACGACGAACTCCGCCTCGCCCGACCCAGGGCTCGGACTCGGCCTCGGCTCTGGAAGACAACGAATTCCGCCTCGCCCGACCCCAGGGCTCGGACTCAACCTCGACCTCGGAAGAATCGCCACCTCGCCCCAACTCAGGTTCGGACCAGCCACGTCGCCAGGGGGGCCATCATTACTCTACCCCTAGCTAGCTCAGGCTACGGGGAACAAGACCGGTGTCCTATCTGGCTCGCCCCGGTAAACAAGTAATGATGACACCCCACACGCTCCATGACGACGGCAACTCCCAGCTTCTTATGTCAGCAAGGAGACGTCAGCGTGGACCCGACAACCCCGACAGCTGTACTTCCGCAGGGCTCCAGCGCTCCTCCGACGACCACGACATCACATGAACAGGATGCCAAAACCTCTCCGACTGCCACGACGACATGTACTTAGGGCTCTAGCTCCTCTCTGCTAGACACGTTAGCACATTGCTACACCCCCCAATGTACACCTGGGCCCTCTCCTTACGTCTATAAAAGGAAGGTCCAGGGCTCTCGTACAGGGAGGTTGGCCGTGCGGGAGAACGGGCCGGCGCATAAGGCTCCCTCGCTCTCTCTCCCTCTCCTCGCTCCCGCGCGAACGCTTGTAACCCCCTACTACAAGCGCATCCAGCCGCCCTGGGCGCAGGACAACACGAAGGCCGCGATTTCCCCTCGCTGTTCTCCCCCCTTTGTGTCCCGTCTCGCGCCGACCCATCTGGGCTGGGGCACGCAGCGACAATTTACTCGTCGGTCCAGGGACCCCCCGGGGTCGAAACGCCGACAGTTGGCGCGCCAGGTAGGGGCCTGCTGCGTGTTGACGAACATCTTCCCGTCAAGCTCCAGATGGGTAGTCCCCAGCAACCTTTCCAACCCGGGATGACGCTCCGTTTCAGGAGTCTCGAGTTCATGTCTCTCGACGGCAGCTACAACATGGTACTCCTTCCTCCGCCGCGCGACGATGACAATGGCGGCCGTCAGCCCGCCCGCCGACGGCGGAATCGACGACGTCTTCCCCACGAGGCGGAAGAGCAACATCCAGTTCTGTCCCGTCCCCTCCCCCACCGACGGAGGAGGAGGTGGGGTAGGCATGGCCAAGCAGGGGGCGACACCTCGTCGGCTGTCGAGCGAGACGACGGTGCCGGCGCCCCAATGGGGGACATGCCGGGCGTTGACCTCGCGTCGGAGACAAAGACGAGCGCCGTTTCCCCGCAACACGCCAACATCGAGCCGACGGATGACGCCAGCACGCTCACGAAGGGCTTGCTAGGCGTCGCCCTCGTACCTGAGACAACGGTGCAGTCCGCCCCTGACGCGACTTCGTCACCACCCGTCGATCAAGAGGTACCGTCTGTTTCCCGTCCCATGCCTTTCAGATTCAGCTTCGATCCACCAAGCGACCCTGCTTCGGTGGAGGCTTTCGCAAAGGCATGTCCAAACCCTCCGGGGTACCATGTGCGGTCACCCTGGGACAGACTGACGGCCGTCTCGACCTACGGGCCCTCGGGTTCCGAGGAAGATGACGAGCCTGACTCTGGTTGGGATTTCTCCGGGCTTGGTAACCCCAGTGCCATGCGGGACTTCATGACCGCATGTGAATACTGCCTCTCCGATTGTTCCGATGGTAGCCACAGCCTCGGCGACGAGGGCTGTAGCCCAAGTCGCGAATGTTTCCACGTCGATCTAGGGGGTCTCGGCGAAGGTAACCATCTTGGTATACCGGAGAACGGCGATCCCCCTAGGCCTGCGCCTCGCGTTGACATCCTTCGGGAGCTAGCTGTGGTCCCAGTCCCTGCGGGGGGTCAGGATGCACAACTCGAGCAAATCCGCGAGATGCAGGCCAGGCTCGACGAGGAGGCAGGAACACTTGCGCAGCCTCGGCTGAACCTCGGACAGGAGTGGGCAGGCCGAGCTCCGGCCGGAGAAGCGCGTCATCTGGCCCAGGACGTCCAGCACCGCATCGCCGACGATACCAGGCCAAGGCTGCCCCCGGCTTCCATTGGGGTCGGCCAGAACCTAGCCGCAGCTGCGATACTACTCCGAGCGATGCCGGAACCCTCCACCACCAAGGGGCGGCGTATCCAGGGAGAGCTCAAGAACCTCCTGGATGATGCTGTGGTCCGACGGGCCGAAAGCTCTGCCTCCCAAAGGCAGGGATACCCCCTAGAGCATCGCTCCGCGACTTCCAGATTCATGCGAGAAGCCTCGGTCCACACCGGGCGCACGCGCAACACGGCGCCTGCGGCCGCGGGTCGCCTTGGCAACAAGCACCACCACCACAACCATCGAGCCCACCTCGACAAAAGGGTGCGCCGAGGCTACCACCCCAGGCGTGGGGGACGCTACGACAGCTGGGAGAATCGGAGCCCCTCGCCCGAACCACCCGGTCCACAGGCTTTCAGCCGGGCCATACGACGGGCGCCGTTCCCAACCCGGTTCCGAACCCCGACTACCATCACAAAGTACTCGGGGGAGACGAGGCCGGAACTGTGGCTCGCGGACTACCGACTGGCCTGCCAGCTGGGTGGAACGGACGATGACAACCTCATCATCCGCAACCTCCCCCTGTTCCTCTCCGACATCGCTCGAGCCTGGCTGGAGCATCTGCCTCCGGGGCAGATCTCCAACTGGGACGACCTGGTCCAAGCCTTCTCCGACAACTTCCAGGGCACGTACGTGCGCCCTGGGAACTCCTGGGATCTCCGAAGCTGCCGCCAGCAGCCGGGAGAGTCTCTCCGGGACTACATCCTGCGATTCTCGAAGCAGCGTACCGAGCTGCCCAACATCACCGATTCCGATGTCATCGGCGCGTTCCTCGCCGGCACCACCTGCCACGACCTGGTGAGCAAGCTGGGTCGCAAGACCCCCACCAGGGCGAGCGAGTTGATGGACATCGCCACCAAGTTCGCCTCAGGCCAGGAGGCGGTTGAGGCCATCTTCCGGAAGGACAAGCAGCCCCAGGGCCGGCAGCCGGAAGATGTCCCCGAGCCGTCCGCTTGGCGCGACACCAAGAAGAAGAACAAGAAGAAGTCGCAAGCGAAACGCGACGCCACCGACGCAGACCTTGTCGCCGCCGCTGAGTACAAGAACCCTCGGAAACCTCCTGGAGGTGCCAATCTCTTCGACAAGATGCTCAAGGAGCCGTGCCCCTATCATCAGGGGCCCGTCAAGCACACCCTTGAGGAGTGCGTCATGCTTCGGCGCCACTTTCACAAGGCCGAGCCACCGACGGAAGGTGGCAGGGCCCACAACAACGACCAGAAGGAGGACCACAAGGCAGAGGAGTTTCTCGAGGTCCACGACTGCTTCATGATCTATGGTGGGCAAGTGGCGAACGCCTTGGCTCGGCGCCGCAAGCAAGAACGTCGGGAGGTTTGCTCGGTAAAGGTGGTGGCGCCAGTCTACCTAGACTGGTCCGACAAGCCCATCACTTTCGACCAAGGCGACCACCCCGATCGCGTGTTGAGCCCGGGGAAGTATCCGCTCGTTGTCGACCCCGTCATCGGCAACGTCAGGCTCACCAAGGTCCTCATGGACGGAGGCAGTAGCCTCAACATCATCTACGCCGAGACCCTCGGGCTCCTGTAGATCGATCTATCCTCGATCCGGGCAGGCGCGACGCCTTTTCACGGGATCATCCCCGGGAAACGCGTCCAACCCCTCGGACAACTCGATCTGCCCGTCTGCTTCGGGACTCCCTCCAACTTCCGAAGGGAAACCCTCACGTTCGAGGTGGTCGGGTTCCAAGGAACCTACCACGCAGTGCTGGGGAGACCATGTTACGCCAAGTTCATGGCCGTCCCCAACTACACCTACCTCAAGCTCAAGATGCCGGGCCCCAACGGGGTCATCACTGTCGGCCCCACGTACTGACACGCGTACGAATGCGATGTGGAGTGCGTGGAGTACGCCGAGGCCCTCGCCGAATCTGAGGCCCTCATCGCCGACATGGAAAGCCTCCCCAAGGAGGTTCCAGATGCGAAGCGCCATGCCGGCAACTTCGAACCAGCAGAGGCGGTTAAATCCGTCCCTCTCGACCCCAGCAACGACACCTCCAAGCAGATCCGGATCGGCTCCAAGCTCGACCCCAAATAGGAAGCAGTGCTTGTCGACTTTCTCCGCGCGAACGCCGAAGTTTTTGTGTGGAGTCCCTCGGACATGCCGGACATACCGAGGGAAGTCGCCGAGCACTCACTGGATATCCGAGCTGGAGCCCGACCCGTGAAGCAGCCTCTACGCCGATTCGACGAAGAAAAGTGCAGAGCCATAGGCGAGGAGATCCACAAGCTGATGGCCGCTGGGTTCATCAAAGAGGTATTCCATCCCGAATGGCTTGCCAACCCTGTGCTTGTGAGAAAGAAAGGAGGAAAATGACAGATGTGTGTAGACTACACTGGTCTAAACAAAGCATGTCCGAAGGTTCCCTACCCTCTGCCTCGTATCGATCAAATCGTGGATTCCACTGCTGGGTGCGAAACCCTATCGTTCCTCGATGCCTACTCAGGGTATCACCAAATCAGGATGAAAGAGTCCGACCAGCTCACGACTTCTTTCATCACACCTTTTGGCATGTACTGCTACGTTACTATGCCATTTGGTTTGAGGAATGCGGGTGCGACGTACCAAAGGTGCATGAACCACGTGTTCGGGGAGCACATTGGTCGAACCGTTGAGGCTTACGTCGATGACATCATAGTCAAGACGAAGAAAGCCTCTGACCTCCTCTCCGACCTTGAAACGACATTCCGGTGTCTCAAGGCGAAAGGCGTAAAACTCAACCCCGAGAAATGCGTCTTCGGAGTCCCCCGAGGCATGCTCTTGGGGTTCATCGTCTCCGAGCGGGGCATCGAGGCCAACCCAGAAAAAATCACGACCATCACCAACATGGAGCCCATCAAGGACTTGAAAGGCGTACAGAGGGTCATGGGATGCCTTGCGGCTTTGAGCCGTTTCATCTCACGCCTCGGCGAAAGAGGCCTACCTCTGTACCGCCTCTTAAGAAAGACTGAGTGCTTCACTTGGACCCCCGAGGCCGAGGAAGCCCTTAGGAACCTGAAGGCGCTCCTTACAAATGCACCCATCCTGGTGCCCCCCGCTGCCAGAGAAGCCCTCTTGATCTACGTCGCCGCTACCACTCAGGTGGTCAGCGCCGCGATCATGGTCGAGAGACGAGAAGAAGGGCATGCATTGCCCGTCCAGAGGCCGGTCTACTTCATCAGTGAGGTACTGTCCGAGACCAAGATCTGCTACCCACAAATTCAGAAGCTACTGTACGCGGTAATTTTGACGCAGCGAAAGTTGCGACACTACTTCGAGTCTCATCCGTTAACTGTGGTGTCATCCTTCCCCCTCGGGGAGATCATCCAGTGCCGAGAGGCCTCGGGTAGGATTGCAAAGTGGGCGGTGGAAATCATGGGCGAGACAATATCGTTCGCCCCTCAGAAGGCCATCAAGTCCCAAGTCTTGGCAGACTTTGTGGCTGAATGGGTCGACACCCAGCTTCTGACAGCTCCGATTCAACCGGAACTCTGGACCATGTTTTTCGATGGGTCGCTGATGAAAACAGGGGCAGGCGCGGGCCTGCTCTTCATCTCGCCCCTCGGGAAGCACCTCCGCTACGTGCTGCGCCTCCATTTCCCAGCGTCCAACAACGTGGCTGAGTACGAGGCTCTGGTCAACGGGTTGCGCATCGCCATCGAGCTAGGGGTCCGATGCCTCGACGCTCGCGGTGACTCGCAGCTTGTCATCGACCAAGTCATGAAGAACTCCCACTGCCGCGACCCGAAGATGGAAGCCTACTGCGACGAGGTTCGGCGCCTGGAAGACAAGTTCTACGGGCTCGAGGTCAACCACGTCGCCCGATGATACAACGAGACTGCGGACGAGCTGGCAAAGATAGCTTCGGGGCGGACAACGGTTCCCCCGGACGTCTTCTCCCGAGACCTACATCAATTCTCGGCCAAGACCAGCGACACGACCGAGCCCGAGGCACCCTCAGCTTCGCCCGAAGCACCCTCGGCAGAGCCCGAGGCACCCTCGGCTCAGCCCGAGGCGCCCTCGGCTCAACCCGAGGCACCCTTGGCCCCCGAGGGTGAGGCACTACGCGTCGAGGGAGAGCGGAATGAGGTCCCGCCTGATCAAGACTGGCAGCCCCGTACCTGCAATATCTCCACCGAGGAGAGCTACCCCTCGACCGAGCCGAAGCTCGGCGACTGGCGCGGCACGCCAAGTCATTCGTCTTGCTGGGCGAAGGGAAGGAGCTCTACCACCGCAGCCCCTCCGGCATCCTCCAGCGATGCATATTCATCGCCGAAGGTCAGGAACTCTTACAAGAAATACACTTAGGGGCTTGCGGTCACCACGCAGCGCCTTGAGCCCTTGTTGGAAACACTTTCCGGCAGGGTTTCTACTGGCCGACCGCGGTGACCGACGCCACTAGAATTGTCCGCACCTGCCAAGGGTGTCAGTTCTACGCAAGGCAGACGCACCTACCTGCTCAAGCTCTGCAAACAATACCCATCACCTGGCCGTTTGCTGTGTGGGGTCTGGACCTCGTCGGTCCCTTGCACAAGGCACCCGGGGGCTACATGCACCTGCTTGTCGCCATCGACAAATTCTCCAAGTGGATCAAAGTTCGACCCCTAAACAGCATCAAGTCCGAACAGGCGGTGGCATTCTTCAGCAACATCATCCATCGCTTTGGGGTCCCGAACTCCATCATCACCGACAACGGCACCCAGTTCACCGGCAGAAAGTTCCTGGACTTCTGCGAGGATCACCACATCCGGGTGGACTGGGCCGCCGTGGTTCACCCCATGATGAATGGGCAGGTAGAGCGTGCCAACGGCATGATTCTGCAAGGACTCAAGCCGAGGATCTACAACGACCTCCACAAGTTCGGCAGGCGATGGATGAAGGAACTCCCCTTGGTGGTCTGGAGCCTGAGGACGACGCCAAGTCGAGCCACGGGCTTCACGCCGTTCTTTCTAGTCTACGGGGCCGAGGCCATCTTGCCCATAGACTTAGAATACGGTTCCCCAAGGACGAGGGCCTACAACGAACGACACAACCAGACCAACCGAGAAGACTCACTGGACCAGCTGGAAGAGGCTTGGGACGTGACCTTACTATACTCGGCGCGGTATCAGCAGTCCCTGCGACGCTACCACGCCTGAGGGGTTCAGTCCCGAGACCTCCAGGTGGGCGACTTGGTGCTTCGACTATGACAAGACGCCCGAGGGCGGCACAAGCTCACGCCTCCCTGGGAAGGGCCATTCATCATTGCCAAGGTTTTGAAGCCCGGGACATACAAGCTGGCAAACAGTCAAGGCGAGGTCTACAGCAACGCTTGGAACATCCGACAGCTACGTCGCTTCTACCCTTAAGATGTTTTCAAGCCGTTCATATACCTCGTTTACATATGAAGTCTAACCATCAAGGAAGGGTCGGCCTTGCTTCGGCAAAGCCCGACCCTCCCTCGGAGGCTAGAAGGGGCGAACCCCCTCTGCGTCAAAATTTTCCTCGAAAAAAGTCTTTCGGCAAGAGCATTTTTCGTGTTTTTCGACTACTTCGACGGTGGGATCCTGAAAACGACGGAGTACACGTAAGCAGGCAAGGCTGACCGAGCCGAGGGACTCCTACGCCTCCGGGATACGGATACCTCACTCATCACCTTCTGCGATAAGTAACTCGCGCTCGGATAAACGGTTCCGCTGACCGAACAAGTCTTAACGCTCGAAGACTCTTCTGCCGAAACGATTTTTCGTGCCATCTCGACCATGTCGACAAAAGAATCCTACGGACGAGTAAGGGTACACGTAAGCGGCAAGGCCGACCGAGCCAAGGGACTCCTACGCCTCCGGGATACGAATACCTCACTCATCACCTTCCGTGAGAAGTAACTCTCGCTCGGATGAACGATTCTGCCACCGACAAGCAAGACTTGACACTCGAAACAAGGGGAAAAGAAACGCAGCTTTACAACACGACGATAGTATATCTGGGCCTCGGCGGCCGCAAAAAACATATGCATACTACAGGCGAATCGATGCTGCAGGCTCAGATGTCGATGGAGAGGCACCAGCAGCACCCTCGGCGTCAACTCCACCTTCGGCAAAGTCCGACCGAGCCTCAGACGGCAACACGGGCGGAGGATCTCCGCAACGAAGGACGACGTCAGCACCACGTCCGGGCCATCGCCGCCAGGGTCTCCCCCAGGAACCCGGCCCGAGTAGACAGCTCGGCCGGCCGCCCTGAAGCCTCAGCCAGCCGTCCCCCGAGGACACCGGCCCGGCTCGTGGCCTCGGCGACTCGACTCCGGCGTTGGTCCCGGCCAAGCCCCAGCCGACGAAGCTCCCTTTTTCGAGCCAACTCTGCCTCTGTCCGTGCTGGCACCGCAGCCTCCGGCTCCGGCTCATCGGAGAGCGGCCAAGGGTTTCTTTGACTAAACAAGTGAAGCCTCATGCGGCAAGGCCGACCGAGCCGAGGGATTCCTACGCCTCCGGGATACGGATACCTCACTCGTCACCTTCCGCACAGAGCAACTCACATTTGGTCAAGCGGTTCGGCTAGCCGACAGGCGAGTCCTAGTGCTCGAAAATGAGGGAAAAACATGGCACTACACCCAAAAATGCCTGCATGTTCAGGCCTCGACAGCCACAATAAACAAACACCGGCACTCAAGGTGCCATTACAAATGGAACTCCGGTTCCGTTCCCGTGGGTATGAACAACCTCTATACCAGGGGGCCCGCGGGACGACGAACTCCAAGCGGCTCACCGCCGCCCGCTCCGACAGCAGCGGCAACGACCTCCGTCCCGGGCGGCAAGACAACTGCAGCAACAGCTTCCGGGCGGACGCTGTGGCAGAAAGGCTCTCGCCCACGAAGGACGAGAACCATCCATTCAAGCCGGGGGACGGAGGTCCAGGGGTGCAGGTGGAGTAGGCAATCTCATCGGCAGAGAAACCTTCTCCGGCTGCCACCACCCCAACACCGCACCAGCGAGCGCCGAACGCCCCAAAGCGCACCGGCAGGTCCTCGCTCCCGCCCTCGCCGAGGCCGCCCTAGAACATGAGCGCCGCCCTCGCGGCACACGACGTGCTGGGCAACCCTCTGGCGCGACTGTCGGCGCGAGGAAGACCTGGGCATGGCCGGCCCGTACGCGGCGCGACCATCGCCCGGACAGAGGACGGAATGCTGCACCCTGGCTGGGCAGCAGTAGTTCGCCTTCCCCGGCATGGCTGGAGGAAGCCTCCGCAGGGCTGGAGGATGCCTTTTTCCCCCAAACGTTGGGGGAAGAAAAGGGTTAACGGCCCACACGGAGGCAACCCCCCACTCGGTGCGCCCCTCCGCCTCAGCCCGGATGAGGAAAATCCTTGAAGCTGAGGGCGGGGCGGAGGCCGCAGCCCGACCCGCTTCCCTCCACCAAACTGTCCATTGGTGGGGGAATGTAGCCGGGCTGCACGATGAAAATCCTTGAAGCCGAGCGATGGCTGAAAGGTTCCAACTTCTACGAAGTTGCGTTCCTCCAACAACAGCAAGATGAAAGCGACGCGAGCGCTCCCCATCCGGGGGCTCGGAAGGTGGAAGGACGCGACGCACGAGGAAAGTGCGAAGACATGGTTGCCGTCCAAGGGGGTCACCCTCCTTTTAAAGGCGACTCTCCCCACTGGCGTCCTCAGCCGTCGCGGACTGAGTCTTCTCCAACATGCTCCAAGGTCCTCCCCCTACGACACAGGGGCTGGGTCCCACGCGTCATGCAAGCTGCCCCAGGACAGAAGAAGACAGACCGCCGCTCGCGGAGCGCACGACGACCCAGCGGTTACAAGCATTCCTCCACTATCGCCCGGACCAGCGGGTGAAAGGGCGGACCGCCATGCAGGCGGCATGCAACCGCACCAAGAGGGCGCACCCTTCCGACTTCGCCACGTCCAGCTTGGAGGCCCAGGCCCACACGTCATGTATCCGGCGTGCCGGTTACTACATGCGTGAAACTGCACCGCCACTCGCGCCAGTCCTGCGCCTCCTCGACTGCGGAACCGGAGCCGCAACTCGAGGCAACCCTGCGCATGGCCCAGCAGTGCCAACTAGGCACGCCGGTCATGGGTCAGTCAGCCGCGAGAGAAGGGGCGACGGTCGATACGGCCAAAAATGGGCCGGCAGTAATGGCGATGGCAGGCGGGCGGAAGCAGCAGTCAAATCATCTGCAGGCTCACGTCCCCTCCTGGAACAGCGAGAGAACCCTCTCCCACGGCGTGAAGACGACGCGCCCGTGTTCCGTTCCTCGAACGGCTCGCGCACGCACAACGGCTGCCCCGCGAACCACTCGCCCCGTCGCATTAACTCTGCGGCAGGACAGGCGGCACTTTGGCAGGCAAAGCGGGCGACACTTCACCTCCGCCATAATGACCGCATCAAAAAGGTACGCCACGACGTTCGATTTTGTATCCTTTTCCACTTCCTCTTTCTCTCTCTTGCCATAGGGACCGAGAAAGGGGATACTCCGAAAGGGATCCTTCTCCACGAAGGAAACGGGCCCTGAGCCCCCCTACTAATCAGAGGTTCGAAGGCTGGCCCCTCGGAAGGGTTCGATAGCCGCCTCAGAGCACTCGGGCTCCGCGCCCACTACTGGTCAGAGGTTCGAAGGCTGGCCCCTCGGAAGGGTTCAACAGCCGCCTCAGGCCACTCGGGCTCCGCGCCCACTACAGATCAGGGGTTCGTAGGCTGGCCCCTGGAGGGTTCGACAACTGCCTCAGAGCATGCAGAGCGAGGGATGACCCTGGGTACGTTCGATACATAACCAAGGCTCGGGCTACGCTCCCGAGGTACCCTAGGACATTTCCGAGACCAGCGGGAGCGATTTTCGTAACGGAATCCCACCAGAGGGAGGCATCGAGCCCTCGGACCCCGTCAAAAGGGGACCGGGTCCGACGAATCACCCGCAGGTAATTTTGGAGCGCGCCTCCGGGCCACTAGCCGACCCCTAACGAATGGGGCACGGGCGTCCACTCGGATTACCCGCTAGCAACTCATTGGAGATACCATGTTCGGCGCCCTCCGAGGGCAGCATGGCGCTTTCCCCCCCTCCTCCTTGCGGAAAGGCGACGCAGGGGCGTATGAAAAAAGCCGAGTCTGTCCTTGACCGTCCTCTCGCTCTGTGCGAAGGCTCGGGGGCTGCTCTCGCGAACCTGGCTCCGCCCAAACCATTGACAGCGTCAACATACCAGCCCGAGAACTTGGGACTCGACTATGCACCCGGGCTACGGCCAGGTCGCATGAGGGAACGACCAAACCGGCCAAGCCATCACGAAAGGCACTAAGACCTCGAAGGAGTCAAAACACTCCTCCGAGACCTCGGGGGCTACACCCGGCGGGTGCGCTCGCGCGCACCCACCGGAACAAAATGCAACCGAGAAAGGTCGGTCCCCTTGCAAAAAAGTGCAACAAAAGCCTCCAAGCGAGTGCCAACACTCCCTTCGAGGCTCGGGGGCTACTGTCGGGGACCATAATTAGGGGTACCCCCAAGACTCCTAATCTCAGCTGGTAACCCCCATCAGCACAAAGCTGCAAAGGCCTGATGGGCGCGATTAAGGTCAAGGCTTAGTCCACTCAAGGGACACGATCTCGCCTCGCCTGAGCCCAGCCTCGGGCAAAGGCAGCCGGCCCCGGAGGATTCACGTCTCGCTCGAGGGCCCCCTCAAGCGACGGACACACCTTCGGCTCGCCCGAGGCCCAGTCTTTGCAGAGAAGCAACCTTGGCCAGATCGCCATGCCAACCGACCATATCGCAGGAGCATTTAATGCAAGGATCGCCTGACATCTTATCCTAACGCGTGCTCCAGTCGACAGAGCCAAAGTGACCGTAGTCACTTCGCCGCTCCACTGACCGACCTGACAGGAGCACAGCGCCGCCTGCCCCGCTCCGACTGCAGTGCCACTCGCCAGAGTAAGGTCGACAGCGGCTAAGTCCAGCCTCGGGCAACATAGGAAGCTCCGCCTCGCCTGACCCCAGGGCTGGGCCCCCGTCTCGGCCTCGGCTCTGGAAGACGACGAACTCCGCCTCGCCCGACCTAGGGCTCGGGCTCGGCCTCGGCTCCAGAAGACGATGGACTCCGCCTCGCCTGACCCCAGGGCTCGGACTCGGCCTCGGCTCTGGAAGACGACGAACTCCGCCTCGCCCGACCCCAGGGCTCGGCCCCCGTCTCGGCCTCGGCTCCGGAAGACGACGAACTCCGCCTCGCCCGACCCAGGGCTCAGACTCGGCCTCGGCTCCAGAAGACGACGGACTCCGCCTCGCCCGACCCCAGGGCTCGGACTCGGCCTTGGCTCCAGAAGACGACGAACTCCGCCTCGCCCGACCCAGGGCTCGGACTCGGCCTCGGCTCTGGAAGACGACGGATTCCGCCTCGCCCGACCCCAGGGCTCGGACTCAACCTCGACCTCGGAGGAATCGCCACCTCCCCCCAACTCGGGTTCGGACCAGCCACGTCGCTAGGGGGGCCATCATTACTCTACCCCTAGCTAGCTCAGGCTACGGGGAACAAGACCGGCGTCCCATCTGGCTCGCCCCGGTAAACAAGTAATGATGACACCCCACACGCTCCATGACGACGGTAGCTCCCAGCTTCTTATGTCAGCAAGGAGACGTCAGCGTGGACCCGACAGCCCTGATAGCTGTACTTCTGCAGGGCTCCAGCGCTCCTCCGACGACCACGACATCACATGAACAGGATGCCAAAACCTCTCCGACTGCCACGACGACATGTACTTAGGGCTCTAGCTCCTCTCTGCTAGACACGTTAGCACATTGCTACACCCCCCATTGTACACCTGGGCCCTCTCCTTACGTCTATAAAACGAAGGTCCAGGGCTCTCGTACGGGGAGGTTGGCCGCGCGGGAGAACGGGCCGGCGCATAAGGCTCCCTCGCTCTCTCTCCCTCTCCTCGCTCCCGCGCGAACGCTTGTAACCCCCTACTGCAAGCGCATCCAGCCGCCCTGGGCGCAGGACAACACGAAGGCCGCGGTTTCCCCTCGCTGTTCTCCCCCTTTGTGTCCCGTCTCGCGCCGACCCATCTGGGCTGGGGCACGCAGCGACAATTTACTCGTCGGTCCAGGGACCCCCCGGGGTCGAAACGCCGACAAAGTTATACCCGAGCGATTCAACTAGGAACACATTAGATATGGAATCTTTGTTCTTGACAAATAGCTATCTTTCCTAGTCCTTTAACCTTGCCTTGATTCCTGTCTCCAAAGATGATCGAATCTTGGGAATCTTTGTTCTTGACGTAGGAGGTGAACATCTTCTTCTCCCCCGTCATGTGGTTTGTGCATCCGCTGTCGATAATCCAGCTTGAGCCCCCGGATGCATAAACCTACAAGGCAAATTAGGCTTGGGTTTTAGGTACCCAACTCTTGTTGGGTCCTACAAGGTTAGTAACAACAACCTTAGGGACCCAAATGCAAGTCTTGTCTCCCTTGCATTTGGCCCCCATCTTTTTAGCAACCACCTTTTTATTTTTGCATGAAAAAACAAATGTAGTGTTGCAAGTATGAAAAACAGTGGTAGGTTTATTACAAACTTTCCTAGGAGCATGAGACACAATATTTCTTTTAGGCCTACCATTAAAATTGGAACTCGAAGCAATCATGGCATGTGAGTCAAAAGCATTATAACTCCTGTTATAATGAACATCTCTAGAATATTTTCTATCATGGTACATGAAAGCATGGTTCTTTTGACTACTACTAGCCATAGGGGCCTTCCCTTTCTCTTTGTTGGGAATGGGAACCCTTTGACTTGTTAAGTTCTTGGCTTCCCTTCGAAAGCCAAGCCCATCCTTAATTGAGGGATGTCTACCAACGATGTAGGCATCTCTAGCAAATTTTAATTTATCAAAGTCATTTTTGCAAGTCTTAAGTTGGGCATTAAGACTTGCTACTTCATCATTAAGTTTTGTAATGGAAGTAAGATGCTCAACACATGCATCAACATTGAAGTCCTTACACCTATTACAAATCACAACATGCTCTACACAAGGACTAGATTTATTAACTATTTCTAGCTTAGCATTTAAATCATCATTCAAAGTCTTCAAGCTAGAAATAGATTCATTGCAAATTGATAACTCAGAAGATAGTAATTCATTCCTTTTAATCTCTAAGGCAAGAGACTTTTGAACACTAACAAATTTGTCATGTTCCTCATACAAAACGTCCTCTTGCCTTTCTAGCAGTCTATCTTTTTCATTCAAGGCATCAATCAATTCATTAATCTTTTCTACTTTAGTTCTATCTAATCCTGCTAGTGTAATCTACTTCATCATCACTAGAGTCCTCATCACTGGAAGTAGAGTACTTAGGAGTTTCTCAAGTGTTTACCTTCTTTTCCCTTGCCATTAGGCAAGTATGGCGCTCGTTGGGGAAGAGCGACGACTTGTTGAAGGCCGAGGCGGCGAGTCCTTCGTCGTCGGAGTCAGACGAAGAACAATCCAAGTCCCACTCTTTGCCAAGGTGCGCCTCGCCCTTCGCCTTCTTGTAGGCCTTCTTTTTCTCCCTCTTCCCGTTCTTTTCTTGTTCCTGGTCATTTGTATTATCGGGACATTGAGAAATAAAATGACCTGTCTTACCACATTTGAAGCAGGAGCACTTTCCCTTTGCTTTGTTCTTGTTAGGGTGCTCCTTTCGTCTTTTTAGCGCCGTCTTGAAGCACTTGATAATGAGGGCCATTTCATCCTCGTTTAGCCCGGCCGCCTCAACTTGCGCCACCTTGCTTGGTAGCATCTCCCTGCTACTTGTTGCTTTGAGAGCAACGGTTTGAGGCTCGTAGATGGGCATGGGACAATTCAATGCCTCATCCACGTATCTCGCTTCCTTGATCATTGTTGGGGGCCTTCGTCCTCCGAAGGTCCTCAAAAACATGATTTGACAATGTTTTCCAAGTGGATTATATGAACAGGTACCTTCGGACTCAGAATTATGAACATGAAGTACGGTCAGGACGAAGCCTAAACCAGACGAAGGGGGATTGAAATGGAGGACGGGCTGATTACCAAGCTCTACGAAGGATGGTGCACGACCGAAGCTGTGCGCAGGAAAGCTTCGTCGCGATAGCAGAAAGGGGAACCGACTTAAAGATGGAAAGACTACTTAGGCCTTGACAGATTTCCATAAGTCATTAGCAAATGTAATGGACATGAATGTAATTTCACATGGGCTGTGTCTCACGCCTATAAATAGATGAACAGTACTCCCGTACTGTTCACGCTGACTTGGCATTTGCTTTTGCGTCATTCTTGTACTTTTGCCTTCCTGCAATACGAAGGTACATTTGTAATTTGAAGTCATTTCTATTTTTACATAGTAATAAAATAGAAATGACATTGTGATAAAATTTAAATGTTTACATTATTATTTATGTTACACATAAGTCCTTCGTCGTAACTTATCGTGCTTACGGAGATATGTTGTTTATGACCTTCGTCCGGAGCACGTTATATCCCGAAGGGAAATAATGTTTCGAAGGACGAAGGACCTTATCATTTAACACTTTTTATGTTGCCTTGTTCTTAATCCAAAGCATTTGAGAACAAGTCACCAACATTGGCGCCCACCGTGGGGTGAACTCACCTCCACTTTGAGTTTTTTGAACACCTTCGGAAGCCATAGACCCTCGCTATGGCGCCGAAGAAAGCTTCAGCGACTGGAGCTGTAGCACTGCAACCGCTGGACCCCAACCAGGAGACCGTCTCTCTTCGGGAGGCCCGAAGCCAGAAGAGGAAGGCCGTCAGCCCGACGCTTCAGGAGGATGAACTAGACCAAGAGATCAGGGATATGGAGATGCTTCATCAACAGGTGCAGAGGAAGAAGGAAAAGATGGCCAGGTTAGCTGAGCTGCAGAGGCAGATAGACGAAGCTTCTGAAGAAGTTCGCCATCTTACTCATGATGAGCAGAACAGAAGGCCTCAACAAAAAGACCTTCATCAGGAGGGCTTCTTCAGCGAAGATGACTGGTATGACAATTTCCATCATGGAAATTTTGTTTTCGATGATGCTTCTCCTCTGTCCGCTGAGCTGCAGGCTACACCTTGGCCTCCATCCTACAAGCCACCCCAGCTTCCCATGTTTGATGGCCATTCAGACCCGAAGCAGTTTTTGATGAGCTACGAAGCAACAGTGTCTTCGTATGGTGGCAATGCTGCAGTCATGGCAAAGTCTTTTGTTATGGCTGTCAGGAGTGTTGCTCAGACCTGACAAAGCCGGTTACTGCCCAAGCCTTGTTTCAGTGCACTCAGGATCATGAAGAATACCTTCAGGCGTATGTCAGAAGGTTCTTACGTTTGAGGGCGCAGGCACCAACGGTGCCTAATGAAATTGTCATCGAAGCCATGATCAAGGGGCTCCGACCTGGACCTTCAGCTCAATACTTCGCCAGGAAGCCTCCTCAGACTTTGGAGAAGCTGCTCCAGAAGATGGATGAGTACATTCGTGCAGACAATGATTTTTGCCAAAGAAGGGAGGAGGCTTTCAGATTTTCTGAAATGACTAGGGGCTTCGGAGGAAGATTCTATCCGAGGCATGTCAGGTCCATCCACAACTCTACTCAAAATGATGATAAGGGGAGTCAGCAGAACAGGCCGCAGTGCTCCTCACAGGCTTCGGGGCAACAGCAAAGTTTCTTCCGGCCACCAGCTCCAAGAGGCAGAGGCGCCAGGGGCTTCGGCGGAAGATTTGGAGATCAACCAAGGAAACTGTTTTGCTTGTTCTGTGGAGAAAACAAGGGCCATACCACCAGGACGTGCCATGTTACAATCCAAAAGCAAAAGGAAATAGCCGAAGCTGCAGCGCAACAAGCTCAGCCGAAGCAGGTCATGCATACTGCTTCGTATCATCCGCCTTACATCCCACAATACATAGACAACCACCCTGCAGATTCTGTAGCTTCGGCAAGTCAACCTCAAGCTTTCTGGCAACAGCCTCCGCCCCCACCTCCACTGCAACAAGGTCAACAGCTAGAAGGGAGTCAATATGCCCCACACCAAAGGGACTTCAGAGAACAATCCGAAGCTCGCACAGTCAACAGCACTGTGCCAGAGTCGAAGCACATTTATTGACACATATCCTACCTTTGATAGCAGTTTTTTCTATTCGGTTCTATTTTCTGTACAACAAAGAACATTGTTAGTTTTCATGTAATAATTTCGTTGTTTCCCACGAGGAAAACCTATTTTCTCCACAGGCTTAAGTTGCTAAAGCTTAAAAAATTTGCGTTAACAAGGAGGACCTTCGAATTATTAAAAATCCTTCGAAGCAACAGAAAGTCGTTCTAAGGAACGCAGAGTAAGTTGATGAAGTCACAAAAAGCCGTTCCAAAGGGAGCGCAGTGTAAGTTTTCTGCTCAAAAGTCGTTCCAAAGGGAATGCAGAGCTTACAGCGAAAAGTCAACGCTGATACCGCCTAAGTAAAAGGCGAAGAAGCTCAAAAGACGTTCCTAAGGGAATGCAGAGCTTACAGCGAAAAGTCAACGCTGATACCGCCTAAGTAAAAGGCGAAGAAGCTCCAAAGACGTTCCTAAGGGAATGCAGAGCTTACAGTAAAAGATTGTGTGTTTCACGGGAATATGTGTGTATCTTCGGAATCAAATTCATCTACATAACATAAAATCATCACATCATTTTGCATAGCATAAGCATCATACATCATATTGCATAAGGCAAAAGAAGGGAGGACAGTATCAACCTTCGGAAGAGTGCTTTGAGAAAGTAAAAATCTTCGGAATATAGCTTCGGAAAATGTTCTCACGAAGTTTGGATATTTTTCATCAGAGCGCTACGGGTTTTGTGACGTATAAAAGTTTTTCTATCTTCACGAAGCATGAAAAGAAGGGAAGGTGTTTTTTCGCCGAAGGCTTAAAAACGGTACGTATGTAAAGTTTCATGCATCGTAAAGAATTGAATAATGAAAAGAAACTTATATATTACATTCAAATGTACAAAATATTACATAGATCACATTTCAAATGTTCTTTCTAATGACATCTAGTCTTCTCTTAGTACTACTTCGGCAGCCTCATTTAGAAGTTGTTCAACAACTTTATCCATGATAGCTTCGGCCATTTGTTTAATTTCGTCATCCTCTTTCGTGTGAGGGTCAGCAGACGATCCAGTAGGTTCTGAGGGAAGGGAATATGTCTACATTACTATCACAAACCGCGAACAAAGTTTGAAATAAAAATTACAGCACAACAAGAACAACTAATTAATACCTATTTGCCCTTCAGGCTCTGTACTTTTTTCGGCAACTTCTGTCACTTTCCTAGCATCATGGATGCCTTTTTCACTCCTTTGAATAATTTCTTGCGCCATTTCTCGGCCGCCATTGTCCCAGATATCAGTAAAGAATTTACCGCCAACCATGCTTGCTTCGGTCGAGGGGTCTTTGATGTCTTCAGAGGACAGAGCAGTTTCGGACTGAGCTAAGGATTTTACATGCTCACAACCCTTCTTCTCCAAAACAGCAGCAACTCCTCTGGCGCCTGAAAAAGCGCAGATGTCACCGCGGCTGCTCAGGATTTCCTCGAAGGCTTCTGCTTCGTTACTGATCCAGTCCAGTGGACCTTCGGGATTGCCTCTTGAGAAATTCTCGTCACTAGAAAAGGCGCCAACGCTGGCGAAGCTGGATTTTATCTTTTTGACGCATTCTATAGATTTAACATAGCATTTCCTCTGGGATGCACGAAGCTCCTTAACACTTAACTCTAAATGATTGACCAACTGGTCACTAAGCTCTCGTTTTGTTTCTTCAAGCACACGTTCCTCTTTAGCTCTAGCTAGCTGTTTCTGAAGATCTTTAATCTCACGTTTTTGGGCTTCGGCTTGGATCTTTGAAGCGGCTTCGTCTTTTTTCACCTTGTCTACCAATGTAAGCAGAATTTTATCCTTTTCCAGAGCTTCGTTTCTCAGTTTAATAACTTCTGATCGTAGGTTGTTAAATGCGATTTCATAGCTCTCATCTTCGGCGCTCTTTTGTGCTCTTAATGCGTTGCTTAGGATTAAACCCTATATGTAAAAAAAAAAGTTGGTATAAGAATAAAAGAATGGGTTACGAATTAAAAATTTTTCAAGCGCTTAATCCCCGTACCTTTAGGCTATTGTACGCGAGACTGTCCGCGAGATCCTCCTTCGTCATAGCACTTAATCCAGCTTCGAGCTTCGGGAAACCCATACTTCTAGCCATCTCCCGACAGACAGATAATTCTTTGTTATCAGGGAGGCAGTATAGGAAGTCGTCTTCATTTGTCCCATTGAACACTACTGCCCCCTTCGGATACTTTAACTCTCTAGCATAGTGATTGGCTTCATAAGTCTCTTCTTCAGATAATTTCTTCCCCGAAGCATGTCGCACGATGTAATCGCATATGTTGGAAGGAGCTTCGGGGGCGGCAGTGTCAATTTCTTCAACCAAAGCTGGTTCTGATATTTTTATTTTTTCGGTTTCCAAAGATTGTTCCTTGGTGGGCTCTGAAGGCCCAGCTTCAGCTTCAGGTTGTTGCTTCGGAGCTTCAGTAGATGCTTCAGCAAGTTCAACAGTCTTCTTTGGAGTTGTGCTTGAAGACTTAATTGTCTCCAAGACATCTAGCACGTTCACCATTCTTTTTCTCTTTGGGGTCACCGATGGGCCCTTTTGATTTTTTATTATTTCAACATTTGCTGAAGGACTTAAGATTTCCGATATTTTTGGCCCTTCAATCTTTGGTTTTTCTGCCTTTTCTGCTGAAGGCGCTTCAGTTTTCTCTTCTATCTTCGGCACTGGAGCTGGTTCTGTAGCTTCAGAGGCCAAAGAGACTTCACCAATAAATTCTGGCACTGTGGCCGGCTCAATAAAACGCGCCCGGTGGGTGAGCACCTTCATCTTTTTCCTTTGCGGCGCTGGCTCACCAGTGGCACTTGTGGTAGCTTCTGTCGCAGGAGAAGTATTTTTTCTTTTGCGGCCCAATACTGGATAGTGATAGTCAGGGTAGACAAACCCGACTGCGTCAAATACCCGGTTGAGCCTTTTCTTCTTTCGGCCTCCGAAGGCTGCTGATAACGCAGTGTTCTCCGCCTTCGAATATGCTCCAAGCAGTTCGTCACTTAATGTTTCAATACTTTTCAACCAGTCGTCATCAGGTTCAACAAACTTATCCCCGTATTTGAATGTGTATTTCAGTCTGACCAGTCCGCCTTCGTCGGACTCTTTGATGGTCTCCTTCGGCATTTCCCACTTTCCTGCAAGTGGCCACACCCTGAAGGCAATATGCTCTTGGACCAAGTCCCGTGTCCCAATAAAAGAGCAGATTACGCCGAAGGCTCTTTGGCATTCCTCGGCTGCTTCATCCATTTCAACCTTCGGCCTTCGAAGTCCGAAGCGTTGCCAGATGGGGCGCATAATGATACTCTTAACATCTTCCTGTGCTGTTAAGTCATTCTTTACATAGAACCACTCTGTCATCCAGGCTCCGGGCCACCTCTTCCGAAAGGTTGGCACAGGGCGGCTTGACCCGGAGCGGGCACCGAAGCTGTAGCACCCAAAGTTGTTGTGATATTGTTCTTTTCCCCAGGGCTTCGTCTCATATAACAATTCATGAATGTTGCAAAAGCTTTTAGCATTTGGTTCTAAACCTTGGCTCTTCGCAGCCCAGACAAACATTCCCATTCTTATGATCGCTTCGGGAGTAATTTGATGCAGGTAGACTTGAAATGTTTTCAGGACTTCGACAACAAAGCTGCTTAGGGGGAATCGAAGCCCAGCTTTGAGAAAGCTTCGGAAGATTACGACTTCATCTTCTTCGGGAGTGGGAGAAGTTTTTTCTCCAGCATCAGCTCTCACAATAGATATATCTCGAAAATATCTCCCCCTCATATTGTCAATATGGCTTTGCTTAATAGTGGTTTTCCCGAAAACCGTGTGACTTGGCCGCCATGGTCGATCTTCGGACTCTTCCCCACCACTTTCTACATCGTAACTGTCGCTGTCACCAGTATCTTCAGACAAACCTTCCAGAATCTCCTTGGTGATTTTCTCCGTATTGGTCTCCGCCATTGCTATAAGGAACCCCAAGTTCTTCTCTTCGTCGAGACTCAGCTTCGTCTCAGCAGGGACCTTCTTATCTCCAGACATCTTCGGAAACACTAAAAAACTGTTTTCAAGGCCGAAGCTTCAAAACCAAAAGATCAGCAAATCTTAGTGCGCAAGAGCTAAAAATTTAGTGGGCAGAAGCAGGTGGCAAGTGAGAGTACCAAAATGAGTTTGCGGTATGATCTTATTTATACGCCCAGTGCGTTGAAAATTGAAAGACCCCGCTTGTCAGTGAATGTTGCTATTCTAGCAAAGGGAAGGTGTTTTTTCGGACCTTCGGCTCAAGGCCTTCGTCCATATCACAATCTGAATTTATCATTAACAAATTAATATTGCGAGGGGCTACTGTTGGGGGCCTTCGTCCTCCGAAGGTCCTCAAAAACATGATTTGACAATGTTTTCCAAGTGGATTATATGAACAGGTACCTTCGGACTCAGAATTATGAACATGAAGTACGGTCAGGACGAAGCCTAAACCAGACGAAGGGGGATTGAAATGGAGGACGGGCTGATTACCAAGCTCTACGAAGGATGGTGCACGGCCGAAGCTGTGCGCAGGAAAGCTTCGTCGCGATAGCAGAAAGGGGAACCGACTTAAAGATGGAAAGACTACTTAGGCCTTAACAGATTTCCATAAGTCATTAGCAAATGTAATGGACATGAATGTAATTTCACATGGGCTGTGTCTCACGCCTATAAATAGATGAACAGTACTCCCGTACTGTTCACGCTGACTTGGCATTTGCTTTTGCGTCATTCTTGTACTTTTGCCTTCCTGCAATACGAAGGTACATTTGTAATTTGAAGTCATTTCTATTTTTACATAGTAATAAAATAGAAATGACATTGTGATAAAATTTAAATGTTTACATTACTATTTATGTTACACATAAGTCCTTCGTCGTAACTTATCGTGCTTACGGAGATATGTTGTTTATGACCTTCGTCCGGAGCACGTTATATCCCGAAGGGAAATAATGTTTCGAAGGACGAAGGACCTTATCATTTAACACTTTTTATGTTGCCTTGTTCTTAATCCAAAGCATTTGAGAACAAGTCACCAACAATCATCATCCGCCCGCTTACAAACTTTTCGAGTATTTCCTCGGGCGTCATCTTTGTGTACCTAGGATTTTCACGGATAGAGTTCACAAGATGAGGATCAAGGACAGTGAAGGACCTGAGCATAAGTCGGACGACGTCGTGGTCCGTCCATCTCGTGCTTCCGTAGCTCCTGATTTTGTTGACCAGGGTCTTGAGCCTGTTGTACGTTTGGGTTGGCTCCTCCCCCCTAATCATTGCGAACCTTCCCAGTTTGCCTTCCACCAACTCCATCTTGGTGATCATGGTGGCATCGTTCCCCTCATGAGAAATCTTGAGGGTGTCCCAAATTTGCTTGGCGTTATCCAAGCCGCTCACCTTATGGTACTCATCCCTGCACAAGGATGCTAGCAAAACAGTGGTAGCTTGTGCATTTTTGTGGATTTGCTCATTAATGAAAACGGGGTTGTCAGTACTATCAAAAAGCATTCCGTTTGCAACGATCTCCCAAATACTTGGATGGAGAGAGAATAGGTGACTACGCATTTTGTGACTCCAAAAGGCGTAGTCCTCTCCATCAAAGTGAGGAGGTTTCCCAAGTGGAATTGAAAGTAAATGAGCATTTGAGTTAAATGGAATACGAGAATAATCAAAAGAAAAGTTTGAGTTGACCATTTTCTTTTTCTCGTCGTAGTCGTCGTCTCTTTGGGAAGAAGAGGACTCGTCGCTGTCGTAGTAGACGATCTTCTTGATACGCCTCTTCTTCTTCCCGTCCTTCTTCTTATGACTCGAGCCAGAGTCAGTAGGTTTGTCGTCCCTTGGCTCGTTGAAGATGGACTCCTTCTCCTTATCGTTGACCACCATCCCCTTTCCCTTAGGATCCATCTCTTCGGGCAATTAGTCCCTTGCGTGAAGAGAACTGCTAGGTGATCCTGTAAAAATCAAACACTTATAGCCACAAAAACTTGGTTAAGTGTTAGCTCAATAGAAACAAGTGGCTAAGGACCGAGCTCTTGTGAAACACAATAGTCACGATGAAAACAGGCACAAGAGACACGATGATTTATCCCGTGGTTCGGCCAAGTAACACTTGCCTACTCCACGTTGTGGCGTCCCAATGGACGAGGGTTGCACTCAACCCCTTTCAAGTGATCCAATGATCAACTTGAATACCACGATGTTTTCCTTTCTTTTACTCAATGCGTTTGCGAGGAATCTCCACAACTTGGAGCCTCTCGCCCTTACAAATGATGATCACAAAGAAGCACGAAAGTAAGGGAGGGGAGAGCAACACACACAAGACTCAAAGCACGAACACAAACACGCACACAAGTCACAACTTGAGCTCACAACACAATGCGGGGAGTTCACTACTCAACTAGAGCTCAAGTCACTATCACAATGAATCAAATGCGCGAGAATGAAGTCTTGGTGCTTAGAGATGATCAAAGAATGCTTGGGTGTACTCCTCCATGCGCCTAGAGGGCCCTTTTATAGCCCCAAGGCAGCTAGGAGCCGTTGGAAGCAATCTGGGAAGACAATTCTTGCCTTCTGTCGGGTGGCGCACCGGACAGTCCGGTGCACCACTAGACAGGCACTGTTCATAGTCCGGTGCAGATTGCCTTCCAAAAATAGAACAGTCGACTGTTGCAGAAATGGAGCCGTTGGCGCACCGGACACTGTCCGGTGCCCCCTGCCGACCGTTGGCGTGGCCACGCGTCACGCGCGGATTGCGCGGCCAACCGTTGGCGCAGTCGACCATTGGCTCACCGGACAGTCCGGTGCCTCACCGGACAGTCCAGTGAATTTTAGCCGTACGCCGTTGAACGATTCCCGAGAGCGACGACTTCGCCGCAGATGGCTCACCGGATAGTCCGGTGCACCACAGGATAGTCTGATGAATTATAGCCGTACATCATCGTCAGTTCCCGAGATTTGCCTGTTCACTGGAGGCTGGCCTGGCGCACCGGACACTGTCTGGTGCACCACCAGACAGTCCGGTGTGCCAGACTGCGCTGAGTCTTGCTGTTCCAGCCAAGATATTTTCTTCTTCTCTTTTTTTCTGATTCCAACACTTAGACAAATATATTAGTACACAAAAACCAATGTACTAAGTCTAGAATCATACCTTCTTGTTGATTTGCACTTCATCAATCATTTGGCTCAAGATTACTCACTCAATACGTGTTGGGCACTTAATCACCAAAACTATACTAGAAATGGCCCAAGGGCACATTTCCCTTTCAAAAGGAAGTAAAGAACTACTTGTACTAAATACTTTGATCAACAACGTTTTGGCCATGGGCAAACCATTGCCAGAAATGATTGTACATAAGACTCAAAAAATGGCAGTTGCACATCTAAGCAACTAAATATCAAAGCAAAATGTTGTAGAATAAACATTTCACATTGCGATTATTCAACGATGGATAGGATTAATGCAAAATACTTCATATGTGTAGCTACTCGTTGATTCTAAGAAAATAAGTACCCTAACGAACAACCAAATAGATAACAACAGTTCAAGAGAATTGTGTTAGCATACATCTAAACATCACTATGGCCATGGATGGGAGCGTTGTGATTGCATACATAGTGCAAATTTGAGAAATGTAATGGAAAAATAATAAGTGGAGCACGAACATGCTTCATATTCAACACATAAGAATGGTGAGAATCTGAGAAGCGTTGCATGTAAAAGAAGACAAGTCGGTATTGTTAAGTAGAACCACATCAAAAGGCAAACACAAAATGTTCTATTAATCAATGGTTTATGCAAGTAGCAACAAATGCATTTCTATCTAGCATATTAATAAATACAAATGCATGGAATATTTGCTGGATGGATAAACATAATAAAAAGCATGTGTTTGAGCAGGATCAACATGTCAGAAAAGTGTCTTTTCTTGTGCTAAATTTTGAGAGCATGAGCAAAGAGATATGAATATAATAGGAAAGGATACATTTGCATCCAGTTTAGGATTTAGAGGCCTGACAGGCCAGCTGCCACACTAATCGATGGAAAAATAGAACACACTAAACCTGAGAAAACAGGTCCTACACATATGCAGTCTTCGTACACCTAGTAGCTATTAGTTCTGAAATTGTGTGAAACAAATGGAGAAAACATGTACGTGTAAACAAGCTCTGGCAGCGAGTCTCATGCCAGGTTCTCCAAACGATGAAGGGGTCGACGGAGTATCCCAGGACGAGGAAGCAAGCGCGGGCGGGGGTGGGGGCAAGATCCAAAAGGGGAGACTTCGGACGGAAGCTTTGTCGGCGCAGGCATCGAGCTTTGGCGGCAAATGATCCGGAGGGGGGAGGACTGAAAGGGAAATAGGGTCAACCTTTTCCTACAATTAATTTTGGTGGTTGAGTGTCCAACACAAACAAATGGACTAACTAGTTTGCTCTAAAATACATGTTCTACAGGTGCATAAAGGTTCAACTCAAACCAATAAATATTCAAGTTAGGGATCAAATTCAAAGGAGCAAAAGAAACCAAGTGTGCTGTGGTCTAGCGCACCGGACTATCTGGTGTGCCACCGGACAGTGTTCGGTGCACCAGGACCGTACAGAGTCCAACTAGCCACTCTCGGGTTTCTTCGGGCGCACTCCGCTATAATTCACCAGACTGTCCGGTGTGCCACCGGGCTGTCCGGTGCACCAGCGGAGCAACAACTACTTCGTGCAACGGTCGACTGTAAAAGCTGATGAACAGTGCTACAGTGAAGAACAGTGTGCGACAGAGTCAGAGCGCAGAGTCAGTGGCGCACCGGACAATGAACAGAAGCTGTCCGGTGTGGCACCAGATGTCCGGTGCCACAAGAAGACAACGGCGCCAAAGGTCGACTGCTCCTGAACCCTAACGGTTGGGTGACGTGGCGACGCACCAGACAACCTATAGTGCCTGTTCGGTGGCGCACCGGACTGTCCGGGGCGCCCATCGCTAGCAGCCTTCCCCAACGGCCATTTGGTGGTTGAGGGCTATAAATACCCCCAACCACCACAACTCCAAGCATCCAAGATTTCTGAGTATCACATTCATTACAAGAGCTCTAGCATTCACTCCTAGACACAATTCAAAAGATCAAAGCCTCTCCAAATCCCAAATCCATCGCAAACACTTAGTGACTTGTGAGAGAGTGATTTTGTGTTCTTTTGAGCTCTTGCCTCTTGGATTGCCTTCTTTCTTTCTCTTTCTTGTTCTCAAGCAACTTGTACTCAAAGCAAGAGACACCTAAGTGTGTGGTGGTCCTTGTGGGGTCTAAGTGACCCATTTGATTAAGGAGAAGGCTCACTCGGTCTAAGTGGCCGTTTGAGAGAGAGAAAGGGTTGAAAGAGACTCAGTCTTTGTGACCACCTCAACGGGGACTAGGTTCTTTAGAACCGAACCTCGGTAAAACAAATCACTGTGTTCACTCGCTTTATTTCTTGGTTGATTTGTTTTCCCTCTCTTTTGGACTTGACTTTAATTCTAACGCTAACCCCCTCTTGTAGTGTGTGCTTAAGTCTATAAATTTTAGGTTTTGCCTATCCACCCCCTCTAGGCGACTTTCAAGGGTCGACCGCACTTTGCCCCTGCGTGCGGCGACGAGAATCGCCTCGACGGGCCCAACACGTCAAGGATCCTACCGCTAAGGCTCTCCTCGGAACGGTGATAGCAGAGGCATCGACAGGGCCACTGATGGAGGATCCAAGAGAGGGAGACTATATCCACGGACCTGGACGACGAAGCTGGCATGGGGGTGGGGAGGGGAGGGGAGGGCGTGGTGACATTGGGATGAGGTGATAACACCAGCACGCGAACGTGAGCCATGGCGGCGGAGGATCTGGAGGGGGAAGAGAGCACAGAGGACAAGAGAGAAGGGGAAGAGAGCACGGAGGACAAGAGAGAAGGGGATGGCGGCATGGCGAGGGTTTGAGGGAGAAAGAAGGTATTGGACGACCGCGCAAGCCGGATCTGAGCCGGGAGTGGGCAGAGGGGTGGTTGCCGTCGAGGAGGGATGGGCGGACGTGACGAAGCTCGACGCGCACGGCCTATGAAAATTTCGGATCCGAGCCATGGGGCACGTGTCCACACGCGATGGGTTGAAGACGCGCCGAACGCAGAGAGCGCCTGAATCGTGTTGAGGTTTTAATTATCTAGATGTTGTGCTCTTGGCTGGACTCCACATAGGGCCTGCTTGATTTGCTGCCTGTATTGATTGCATCTAGAGAGGCAGGCCGAAGCTAGCTAGCTCTGATGGGCCCCGATGTAGAGAGTAGTTGTTTGGTTAACCGAAAGGGCCTGGGTCTAGTGGTTAAAGACTTTCGAGTAGCACTTTCAAGTCCTGAGTTCGATTCTCCTCGGAAGCGAATTTTCAGGCTTGGTTAAAGAAATTTACTCGTTGTATCCCATCCGCTGAGGTTCGTTACAGAGTGGATAGTTGACGCCGGTCCGTTAGTGATGAGGGTTAAGATTCGGGGATTTTCTCGGTCAGAACTATTGTTGACTATTATTTCGGTCTCCTTTTAGTTTTTTTAAGTTAACTGTTTATTGTGCTCGCAGGCTTCGGCGGGGCATCTTGCATGCCATATTGCGGTATTGCCGTCTGCCAGGCCAGGTGGTGGCCGTCCAAGGCAGATTTGTTTTTGTATTTTCGCATTCTGGATTATATTGTTTCTACGCATCATGCATGCTTATTATGTAGGCTTTATTATTTTCCACTAGCTAATTATATTGTGTTTACTATCTTCGTCATAGTGGTCTAGGTAAAGTCGATGAGATTTATAAACTAACCCAAACTATATATAATACTCATATCTATCACAGTCCACAGGTCTATTACTCCAGATATATTAAAACAAACAAGGGACCAGAACTGATCAAACTACGATTTCGTGATTAAGCAGAATCTGTAAAAGGTAAAATCAGTGAACTTCTTAGACCTAACTCAATGCTCGACCACAGTTTTATATGGATCCAAATCCACAAAATCTAGGCATGTAAAACAAAGGGCAGAATCAAGCAACAAGATCTGGTTTAAGGGTACTAAGGTGTCGTCCCATAGAAATAAGACATTTATTACGAGGGCCCTAGACCCGAATATATAGAAGTAAATGAGATTGCAAATATGGAAGGAAAAATACAATTATGGACGGCAAAAATACAAATATGTACATAGTGCGAAGCTAGTCCAGGAATAACCCTAGTGCCAACGACTCTTCGCTGAGTGTCATGCATGACCCTAAATTTCTTTTTTTCTCTAGTGCACAATTCATCTTTCAATGGCTTATAGCTTCGTTTAACTCAGCCTCCAAAATACCTTCGAGTCATTTCTCGTGTAAAGTCGAAAGTATGCTTGTAATCATATGTTAAATTGACAAGGTGAAAGGGAAACAGGGTCAAACCTTTTCCTAAATGATTTTGGTGGTTGAATTGCCCAACACAAATAATTGGACTAACTAGTTTGCTCTAGATTATGAGTTCTACAGGTGCCAAAGGTTCAACACAAACTAATAAAAAGTCCAAGAAATGGTTCAAATAAAAAGAGCAAAAGACAACCGAAGGCTGCCCTGGTCTGGCGCACCGGACTGTCCGGTGTGCCACCGGACAGTGTCCGGTGCACCAGGGTGAATCAACTCAAACTTGCTAGCTTCGGGAATTTAGGGAGCCACTCCGCTAAAATTCACCGGACTGTCCGGTGTAACACCGGACTATCCGGTGTGCCAGCGTAGGCAACAGCTAGCGCACCAACGGTCGTCTGCAAAAGGTGGACAGTGAGCTACAGTGCACGGACTACGCGCGCAGAAGTCAGAGCAGGCGCAGAAGGCGCACCGGACAGTGAACAGGACCTGTCTGGTGCACCATCGGACTGTCCGGTGGCCCCATATGTCAGAGCTCCAACGGTCAAACCCTAACGGTTGGGTGACGTGGCTGGCGCACCGGACAATGTCCGGTGGCGCACCGGATTGTCCGGTGCGCCATACGATAGCAGCCATCCCCAATGGCCACTTTGGTGGTTGGGGCTATAAATACCCCCAACCACCACTCCTTCAATGCATCCAAGTTTTCAGCCAACACATTCAATACAAGAGCTATAACATTCAATTCAAGACACAATTAGAGTGAATCAAAATCTCTCCAAGTCCGAATTCCACTCTAAGCAATAGTGACTAGAAGAGAGAGTTTTGCCATGTTCATTTGAGCTCTTGCGTTTGGATCGCTTTTCTTCTTCCTTCTTTCTTGTTCCCAAGATCATTGTAATCAAAGCAAGAGACACCAATTGTGTGGTGGTCCTTGTGGGGACTTAGTGTCCCGTTTGATTGAGAAAAAAAGCTCACTCGGTCTAGGTGACCATTTGAGAGAGGGAAAGGGTTGAAAGAGACCCGGTCTTTGTGACCACCTCAATGGGGAGTAGGTTTGCAAGAACCGAACCTCAGTAAAATAAATCACCATGTCATCCGTTCTTATTTGCTTGTGATTTGTTTTCACCCTCTCTTTCGGACTCGATTATATTTCTAACGCTAACCCCGACTTGTAGTTGTGCTTAAGTTTATAATTTTCAGATTCCGCCTATTCACCCCCCTCTAGGCGACTTTCAATTGGTATCGGAGCCCGGTACTTCATTAGAGCTTAACCGCTCAAAGTGATGTCGGGAGATCATGCCAAGAAGGAGGTCATGATCGGCGAGAAGCCCGCTACAAGCCACGGGAAGGCTCCATCAAGGGAGTCCGGCTCCAAAGGAAAGGGAGAATCACACTCCCACAACAAGTCGCATCGGAGTGGCGACAAGAAAAAGAAAATGAAGAAGGTGGTCTACTATGAGACCGATTCTTCGTCGCCATCCACCTCCGGCTCCAACGCGTCGTCCGTCACTTCTAAGCGCCATGAGCGCAAGAAGTTTAGTAAGATCCCCCTACGCTATCCTCGCATTTCCAAACGTACTCCTTTACTTTCCGTCCCATTAGGCAAACCACCTGCTTTTGATGGTGAAGATTATAATATGTGGAGTGACAAAATGAGGCATCATCTAACCTCACTCCACACTAGCATTTGAGATGTTGTTGAGTTTGGAGTACAGGTACCATCCGTAGGGGATGAAGATTATGATTCGGACGAGGTTGCCCAAATCCGGCACTTCAAATCTCAAGCTACCACTATACTTCTCGCCTCTCTAAGTCAAGAGGAGTATAACAAGGTGCAAGGGTTGAAGAGCGCCAAGGAGATTTGGGACGTGCCAAAACTGCGCACGAAGGAGATAAGGTGACCAAGATCACCAAGAGGGAGACGATCGAGGGGGAGCTCGGTCGTTTTATGCTCAACCAAGGAGAAGACCCGCAAGCCATGTACAACCAGCTAAAGACCTTGGTAAATCAAGTGCGCAACCTCGGGAGCACCAAATGGGATGACCATGAAATGGTCAAGGTTATTCTAAGATCACTAGTTTTTCTTAATCCTACTCAAGTACAATTAATTCATGGTGATCCTAGATACAAACTAATGTCTCCCGATGAAGTAATAGGAAAATTTGTGAGCTTTGAATTGATGATCAAAGGCTCCAAGAAAATCATCGAGCAAGGCGCCACCTCAACATCCGAGGTGCAACCCGTCGCATTCAAGGCGACGGAAGAAGAAAAGAAAGACTCTACACCAAGTAGGGTCCCCATTGACGCCTCCAAGCTCGACAACGAGGAAATGGCGCTCATCATCAAGAGCTTTCGCAAAATCCTCAAGCAAAGGAGGGGGAAAGACTACAAGCTCCGCTCCAAGAAAGTTTGCTATAAGTGTGGTAAGCCCGGTCACTTCATAGCAAAATGTCCTATTTCTAGTGACAATGACAGGGGCGACGACAAGAGGGGGAAGAAGAAGGTGAAGAAGAGGTACCACAAGAAGAAGGGTGGCGATGCCCATGTTTGCCGGGAGTGGGACTCTGACAAGAGCTCCACCGACTCCTCCGACGACGAGCACGCCACCAACATCGCCATCAACAAGGGTCTCCTCTTCCCCAACGTCGGCCACAAGTGCCTCATGGCAAAGGACGACAAGAAGAAGAAGGTAAAATCTAGATCCTCTACTAAGTATGCAACTTATAGTGATGAGGATAATTCTAGTGATGATGAGGATAACTTGCTTACTCTTTTTGCCAATCTTAACATGCAACAGAAAGAGAAATTAAATGAATTTATTAGTGCTATTCATGAGAAGGATGAACTCTTGGATAGCCAAGAGGACTTCCTTAAGCATGTTAAGGTTAAAAATGCTTATTCTCTAGAGGTAGAAAAATGTGAAAAATTAACTAGTGAGCTAAGCACTTGCCATGACACCATTTCTAACCTTAGAATTGAGAATGTTAATTTGATTGCTAAGGTTGAGAAATCAAATGTATGTGATGATTTAATTCCTAATCTTAGAAATGATAATGCTAGTTTGATTGCTAAGATTGATAAATTGAATGAATCTCTTGCTAGCCTTAGGTTTGAGAATGATAAACTAATTGATAAGGCTAAGGAATTAGATGTTTGCAATGTTTCTATTTCCAATCTTAGAGATGAGAATGCTATTTTACATGCTAAGATTGATGAATTAAATGTTTGCAAACCCTCTACATCTAACGTTGAGCATGTTACTATTTGCACTAGATGTAGAGACATTAATGTTGATACTATTCATGATCACCTTGCTATGATTAAACAACAAAATGATCATATAGCTAAACTAGATGCTAAAATTGCTGAGCATGAATTAGAGAATGAAAAATTTAAATTTGCTTGTAGTATGCTTTATAGTGGGAGACGCCCTGGCATTAAGGATGGCATTGGCTTCCAACAGGGAGACAATGTCAAGCTTAATGCCCCTCCTAAAAGATTGTCTAATTTTGTTAAGGGCAAAGCTCCCATTCCTCAGGATATCGAGGGCTATATTTTATATCCTACTGGTTATCCTGAGGATAAGATTAGGAGAATTCATGCAAAGAAGACTCATTCTGTTTCTCACCATGCTTTTATTTATAAGAATGCCTAAGAAGAAAACTCCTATTGCATCATATGTGCTCTAGGCGTTCTACACATGTTAAAATGCCTAAGAAGAAAACTCCTATTGCATCAAATGATCCTAACATTTCATTTAAGACTTTTGATGCTTCATATGTGCTCACTAACAAATCAGGCAAAGTAGTTGCCAAATATGTTGGGGGCAAACACAAGGGGTCAAAGACTTGTGTTTGGGTACCTAAGGTGCTTGTTTCTAATGTCAAAGGACCCAAGACCGTTTGGGTACCTAAGAACAAGGCCTAAATTTGTTTTGTAGGTTTATGCATCTGCGGGCTCAAGTTGGATCATTGACAGCGGGTGCACAAACCACATGACTGGGGAGAAAAGGATGTTCTCCTCCTATGAGAAAAACCAAGATCCCCAAAGAGCTATCACATTCAGGGATGGCAATCAAGGTCTGGTCAAAGGATTGGGTAAAATTGCTATATCACCTGACTATTATATTTCCAATGTTTTTCTTGTAGATTCTTTAGATTACAACTTGCTTTCAGTTTCTTAATTATGTAAAATGGGTTACAAGTGACTTTTTATGGATGTAGGTGTTACTGTCTTTAGAAGAAGTGATGATTCAATAGCATTTAAGGGAGTGTTAGAGGGTCAGCTATACTTAGTTGATTTTAATAGATCTAAACTCAACACTTGCTTAATTGCTAAGACTAACATGGGTTGGCTCTGGCATCGCCGACTAGCCCACGTTGGGATGAAGAATCTTCATAAGCTTCTAAAGGGAGAACACATTTTGGGACTAACCTGTAACACTCCAGGTGTTACCTTGGCTAAGAGCCCACCTTGGCACTAAAAAGGCTATAATCACAAGTAGTAGAGACTTAAGGGAACATATAAGAACCTTGGAGTTATTGAGTTAATCAAGTTGTAATTGGCCTAAGAAGTATTAATCAAACCCTTGCACATTTTCTATTTGGATAGAAGGGAAGAAGAACCCCAGATCTCTCCAAAGCTCTACCTTCCAAAACCCTAAGTAAAGGGGGGGAAAGAGAGTGATCAAGTGGGTAAAGCATATGTAACTTTTACCCAAACCCTAAGCAACATTATAACCATCAATTAGGAGGGGGAAATTTTGCAAAAAGGCCCCTGGAGAAACCCCAATTCAAAGCTCCAAGTGGAGAGAGAGCTAGAGCTCTCTATTTCTCTCTAAGTCACATTTTAGCCCTAATTCAAAGACCAGCCGTGTTCACTTTGAAAATGGCGCCAAAACCACTTGAGTTCTATACCAAAAATGTGCTATACCACTTAAGGCACCCCCTGGAAAAATTTGAAACCGAGACATGGACGTTTGACAAGTTTTGACATCGGTTTTGTCGCGGTGTGGGCAGTGAGACAAACCAAACTTGGCGCCGGTCTATCTCCTATCCTAGGGCGTATCCTCCCTTGGAACTCACATGAACTAGGTAGCTCTAGGTGCAGGGAAGAGATCTCCCACAGGCGACATGGCAAGATTCGTACGCTTGGTCGCTCAGCAGAGCGAAGAACACGGGCAGAAGCAACGCGCCACGTGTTCGACGCGCTCTGAGCTCGCCAGAGCACGCCCGCGCGCGCCCCGCGTGCCCGCGTCGCGCCAAACGGGCAAGCCAGCGCTCGGGTACGCGCCCGCACCTATAAAACCCTCCCGAGCTTCGACCATACCCGTCCGCACCCACCCGACCCTCGCCGGAGCTTGGTTCACCGCCGTTGCCCCGTGCGCAGCTTGTCCGCGGCCACCCAGTCCCCCTGCCACCGTAGACCGGCCCGCCCAGCCATTTCCAGCCTCGTCCAGCCCTCGGAGAAGCTTGTGCACCCCTCTGCGAGACTCCCCGAGCAAGGAATCGGAGTTCCCTTCGCCAGAGAAGCCAGTCCACACTCGCCGGAGCACTTAACCTCGCCGGAGTTCGTGGACCGGGTAATCCACTCAGCCATTCTTCGATTCTTTGTGCACAAGTTCACTGCGTGACCCCGTGAAGCTCACCGTGCCCTTGGATTGGACCAGCTCGCCGTAGTTTGGCCGGTACACTCGCCGCCGACGAGCACATCCGCCTGCGCTCGTGGACCGGGCGACTCCGACCATCTCCGACGACGAGCCGTACCTCGACGTGACCACCAGAGCCTCCCCGAGCCGACCCCACCCTTCGCCGGACCTCCCTCGCCGCCGGTAAGCCGCGCCGTCCTTTCTTTCCTACGGCGACTGATCTGTTTAGGGGAGGGACCACGGGTGTGAGGAAGAAAACCCTGGGGGGTTAAGCGTAAAGCCCAAGACTCACATGAATAGTGGCCTGAGGGTAGATCTGCGAGATTTGAATCCGTTTAACCCCAGGGGTCTCGGTGCAAACTGCGTTTTCAGAAAAACCTAATTAAAATCTGTTTTAAATTCAAACAGAAACTTTAAAAACCCATAACTTCTGTTTGGTTTATCCAAATTTAGTCAAACCAATTTTGCCAGACTCTAAATAATGTAACCTGTCTAGGAAAAATATAAAACCTCATGTGAACTAGAGACAAATACAAGGTTCTGATTTATTTTCAGTTTTGGCCAAAAGCTTAATCATAGCAAGAAAAATAGTTGCACTATTTAACTAGGGTTAGAAAAATTTGGAGAAGTTTATATCTACCCACTGACCTAGTTAAAAATGTTAAACCTCTCTGTCCATTGCATTGAGATAATTTTAACCCCTTATTCTATAATATGCTTAAGTTTAAGGAAAATAGAAAAAGTGATATAAATGATGAACCAGAGAGCACACCTATTTTTGTTGGGATACTTAGTCAATGTAATTCACTGGAAAAATGTATCCTACCCTGTTGTAGTGTAAAATAAGCAAGATACCTTTTAAATGAAGAAAATAGGGATAACTTAGAAAAACCCTACAAAAATACCCCTAAGGTAAAACCTCCCCAAACCCTAGGATAACTAATGTGTTGATAATAAGAACTTAAGAAAAATCTGAAATCTGTTGTTTGATATTTTTCAAATGACAAGTTAGTTCTAATCACTCTTTTTGCACCAAAGTTTAGAAATTCACCATTAATAAACCACCATGTTGCTCTCTGTCATTTTTGGTACAAGAGCTTTTTATCACCACTAGAGGCCAGCAAAATTAACCATTAGGTCAGAAACCACTTTAATAAAGGACTTGTAGTGTAAAGTGGCCCATTTTGCCTAACTATTGATATTTTTGTTTAAAGCCTAGCTTTTGTACCTTAAGCCTCAAATTATTAAAACAAGCTAGAATAGCCAGTAACAACCCACTGTAATTTTTACAAAATTTTTGGAAATTTTTAAACTACTGTCATAGTTCAAACCCCTACTAGAAACCCTGGATGGAAATTAAGGAAGGAAAATAGATGATGGGATTTAATGTCTTCCTAGGACCTTTATAATTGTCCACTAAAACCTATAAAGGCAATACAAATCCAATATGTTATCTTAACAGAAAACTTAAACCTAAAAGGTAATAAGTCTATGTATACCACTAAAAGCCCCTCGTAGCCAAGGATCCCTAAGTTAATTCTTGACTAAAATTCTGCAGCTTAATGTTCTTAAATTTTGCATAATCATGACATACATGTTCATTGCATTTCGATAGACTGTAATCTTGCTGACGGAGAGTACGTCCTCGTGCCGGAGCAAGGAGCTGCCCAGGAGGTTGCCCCCGACCCAGCACCAGAGCCTGCACCAGAGGACCTGCCTGCCACTGCTTTGGAAGGCAAGCCCCGGTTTTATGCATAACCTGTTATGTATGCTATTTTACTTCACTTAATGATTGTAGGATTGATTGTGCACTTAGGTGTAGGAATTGTTTGGAACCCTAGTTGCATGATCTCAGGAATCCTAATGAGATGAATACTAGTATGCTAAGTCGAGTAGCTGCTCTACTAATTAGGATCTCGGTAGAAGTCGAGTGATTTTTCTAGCACTCGCGCGAGGTCAGGAATTGGTTGTATCCACTTTCCTATCATTTTGATGTGGTTTGTGGGCAACAATCCATGGGGATTGGTTGTTCACGGGATTAAAAGTTGATTAAGGATTAAGGTGTGGTACCGTGAGTCAAGCGTTTGAACGTACTAAACACATACCGAGAAATATGGTAAATCGGTAAGCCTAGTACCTGAGTGAACCTGCCCGCAGATTGCCCTCCTCACGCGGCCTGAGACGTAGTCTCCCATTCCGGTTATGGTGGGTACAAGTGCGGTCACTGCACGACGGCCAGTCGGGGTCAGTGGGGCATTGTACGCCAAGGCGGTGAGCCCCTTTCTGTTGCCAGGGAATCGATGGGGACGGTTGGTGTGTGTGGGGACGGAGTGCCCCTACATGCCGTGTGTTTAGGTTTACCTTGCAAGGATAAAAACTCGATTCGAATCGTCTGTTTCTCGCAGCTAATGAGACTGCTTGATCCATGCTGCTACATTGAGTAACAAGTGGAACTGGTTGAGATGATACAAACTGTTGATTGCTAAAAATGCTTGCTACTATGTATGAATAGATAGTACACTTTTAGCCTTAAGAGAGTCACACTTAACTTTGATTAAGTTAAAAATCTTGCTTTAGAAACTCAGCTAGTGCTTTTGGCAACCAAACCCCCCCCCCACAGCCAAACAGCTGCATGTCTAGAGGTAGAGGAGTATAGACTCCTCACACCGGGTAAGTCTAGCTGAGTATTAGTATACTCAGCCTTGCTTGTGGCATAATTTTACAGGTTCTCTGGAGGACATGGTTGCTGGAGTGACTTGGCCATCCACCCTGCCACTGGGTTGGACTGTCGAGTGGGACCCTGCCTCGGCTGAGGAGGAGCATGAGGAGTGATGGGATAGGCTTCCACATCTCCCCATTTATTTATCGTTAGTTATTTCCGCTGCACTCCAAAAACAATGATGGTTACTTTTGTGAAAACTCCGATGGTGACAATGGTGATGTAATAACTAAATACTCTTTTATGTATGGTTTTACGTTTTATTGTATTTGCTCTGTGACTCACCATCGAGTGAGACTGTGGTACTTGATCCTGTCAGTGGCCGTGTCGGACTAGATCCGAGGGATTGACGGGTTATTCCCATTTAAGTGTGGTCTAGCCTCTAAGGTCGGACTTAGGCACTTAAGTTGGAATAATTCGGGCAGTTCCGCCACAGCTGGTATCGGAGCTTGTACCACCACAGAGGAATCAATAAAACATGGATACCATCCCTTTTCTAAAAGTAAAAATTGATAGAAACAATGTTGGATAGATAGTAGGGCGAGCAGGATAGATCTAGGACGTGAAGCCTTAGGATACTAGAAGGGTAGCTAGGTGGCTAAGTGACTAGGCCCTACAGGCCACTTTTACAGGATGGGAGTTCTTCCCTATTCCTTTTATTTTCTTGTGAGGTCGTTCAGGACGTGCATGCATGCATTCTTAATTAAGTAAATAATTGACTAAGTAAAAAGGACTTAAAAGTGAGATAGCAGCCAACTAGGTCCCCAATACCTTTTTCTTTTAACTAGAGGCAGGTTGAGTTTTGTTTTCCTTGTTCTTTTTGTACTTCTTTTTCTTTACTTACGCTTAACCGTGCACAGATGACTTCCCACGGATCCTCCGAGGATGGAGATGCACTGACCCACACTGACGGACTTGCACGAGAGGGTTTTCCCCGCATCTTGTGGGAGGTGCTTCAGGGGGCAGGATACTTGACACCCCCTCAGTACACGGTGCAGCAGTTTGAGAAGCACCGGGTACCTCGCTGTCGGGTGAGGATGACTTTGGAGCCTCATCCCCTGCAGCCAGGCTGGCGTTCACTGGACTCCGAGTCCTACGGATACCGGGCTGAGGACACTATTGAGGCTATCGCTCTGCATGGACTGACCACCTTCTATGGATTTCACCCCTTGGAGCTGGCTACCCACCCCATTGGGTTGTTCCCTGCGGAGAAGGAGGACGACCCGATGTGGAAGGACCGGGTGGAGCATGCCAAGGACATCTGGGCTCTCTACCCAGGCCACACCGCTCACTTGTCTGTACGATGCATGAACGCTCTGTATCGTCTGCAAGTGATGCGTGGGGAGGCCATGTCCCACCTGATGGCATTACTGGAGGCCACCAAGATCACCCTGGATAACAGGGAGGAGCTTGTGGTGGACTTATCCCAGGAGCTGGTGGAGAAAGATCTACAGGTGGAGCAGCTGACTGACGAAATTCATGAGTTGGAGGAGCTAGTGGGCACCAGGGAGAATACCATTGAGGTCCTCGAGGATCAGCTCCTCAACACTCAGCAGCAGCTAGCAGAGGCTAATGCGCATCTGGACATGCATCACCAAGAAATCCATGATGCGGAGGCTGACGAGGACGTTGACATCGAGGGAGGAGACGAGTCTGCCTCCAGTGTAGACACCGCTGGCTCAGGGAGACCACCTTCCCCCGAGTCTAGCGTCGCCTCGTTCGCTCAATAGATGCCAGACTAGTACTAGAAGTTGGTGATAGTTGGACTCCTCGCCGCTAGCTTAGCTTTTGCACCCTTAGGGTACTAGGCTAGGTAGAGTTGAGTCTTTTGATCCTTGATGTAACCAGTAGTAAAACTCTTTTGGATGTTTAGGGATGATTAATGGTAATTTAAATTGGATGGAAGGATCATGTTTTCGTTTGTTTTATTTGGAATCTATCAAATTACTTTGGCTCCCCTACCATGTTCGAACCTTAAGCTTGGAGATGTGTTATTAAGCAACCATGTGACTTTTTCAGATGGCTGGAAGAGCGCGCCGTGGTCAGAATGAGCACGTTCCTCCACCGCCACCGCCTCCCACTCTGCAGGAGCTCATGGCCCAGCAGAATGAGATTCTGAGGCAGCTAGCTCAGCGTCAGCCACCACCTCAGCATTTTGGTGGAGACCATCAGCGTCACCCCGTCGCTGCTACTTACCAGGAGTTTCTCAGCACCCAGCCACCATTGTTTACCAGGTCGGAGGACCCACTTGATGCAGATGTGTGGTTGAGGGTGGTAGAATCCAAGTTCCCACTGCTCCATGGGGCTTGCTCGGAGGTCACCAAGGTCAGGTTCGCCACCCAGCAGCTTCGCGGACCCGCAAGGACTTGGTGGGACCATTTTCTGGCTATGCAGCCGGATGGTAGAGAGGTGGAGTGGAGGGAGTTCAAGGCCGCTTTCAGAGGGCATCATATTCCCGCTGGCATCATGGACCGGAAGCTCAATGAGTTTCTGGCACTCACTCAGGGCAGCAGGACAGTGTTGCAATATGCCCAGGCCTTCAACGACTTGTGTCAGTATGCCGGATACCATGCAGATACGGATGAAAAGAAGCGAGACAGGTTCAGGAGGGGGCTCAGCACCAAGCTCCGTGACCGTCTCAACACCGTCAGGGCCAACAGTTACAATGAGTTGGTTAACATGGCGATCTCCCAAGAGGACTGCATCTTGGCTCGGCAGGCGGAGAAGAAGAGGAAGACCCCTGTGGCAGGACCCTTGTCTCAGCCACAGCGCTTCAGGATTGTGTCTGACTCCCAGAGCAGGGGACCTCAGCAGCAGCAAGGAAGGTGGGTGATCAGGCCACCACAGCAGCAGCAACAGCAGCAGGCACCCAACCGTGCCCAATTCCCAGCTCAGAGGAACAATCAGCAGCAGCAGTACCGCCAGGCCAATGATAACAGGTGTTTCACTTGTGGCAGTACTGGGCACTATGCCAAGAATTGCCCCAAGAATCAGCAGAGGCAGGGGCAGAATGTTAACCAGAACCAGGGAAAGAGGCAGAAAGTGCAAGTGAGGCAGGGCAAGCTGAACTTCACTACCATGGCTGACATTCCAGAGGGGGCACCCGTCATGACTGGTATCTTTACAATTTTAAATTTCCCTGCTATTGTACTTTTTGATTCCGGCGCTTCACATAGTTTTATCAGTGCCAAGTTTAGTGCCAAATGCCAGTTGCCCTTTCACCATACCGATGGGGGCATTACAATTTCAACACCTGGAGGCAGAGTTGCCACTTATCAAGTCAACCGGCAAGTGCCTATAAAATTTGGTAGTCTGGTAATTAGAACCACCCTTCTCATCTTAGGATTGGATAGCGTGGATATTATTCTGGGAACTGACTGGTTGACCAGGCATCAGGTAGTATTGGACATTGCAGCCAGAGCCATTGAAATTCATTCCCCTGCTTATGGCGAGACTGTTTTGTATTTACCCAACCAGGGTTGTACCCGGTCTTGTGCCTTTGTTATGATAGATTCCCCAGTGGAAAAGATCCCAGTAGTCTCGGACTATCCGGATGTTTTTCCGGATGAATTGCCCGGAATGCCACCTGACAGAGATGTTGAGTTTGCCATCGAATTGCAACCCGGGACTGCTCCTGTCTTTAAGAGACCTTATAGGATGCCTCCCGCGGAGTTGGCAGAACTGAAGAAACAATTGCAAGAATTATTGGACAAGGGGTTTATTCGTCCAAGTACTTCGCCATGGGGATGTCCCGCCTTGTTCGTGAAGAAGAAGGATGAGAGTTTGAGGATGTGTGTTGATTACCGCCCTCTCAATGCGGTGACTATCAAGAACAAGTACACGTTACCCCGCATTGATGTTCTGTTTGATCAATTGGTAGGAGCCAAGGTATTCTCCAAAATAGACCTTCGCTCGGGTTACCATCAGATCAAGATCCGTGCCAGTGACATTCCCAAGACGGCTTTCTCTACCAGATATGGGCTCTATGAGTTTTTGGTAATGTCTTTTGGGCTAACCAATGCCCCGGCTTATTTCATGTACTTGATGAACTCGGTATTCATGCCAGAGCTGGACAAGTTTGTGGTTGTTTTCATTGATGACATTCTGGTTTATTCCAAGAATGAGGCTGAGCACACTAAACATTTGCATATCGTGCTTCAGAGACTTCGCGACCATCAGTTGTATGCTAAGTTGTCCAAGTGTGAGTTCTGGCTGAAAGAAATAAAATTCTTGGGTCACACAATTTCTCAGGATGGGATATCAGTTGACCCTGAGAAGGTGCAAGAAGTGATGGACTGGAAACCCCCGACTACAGTGAAGCAGATTAGGAGTTTTCTGGGATTGGCAGGATATTACCGACGATTCATTCCGGATTTCTCTAGAATTGCCAAGCCAATGACTGAACTGTTGAAGAAGGGAGCCAAATTTGTGTGGAGCCAAAAATGTGAGGATGCTTTTCATACCTTGAGGCAACAATTGACAACAGCTCCAGTGCTAGCTCAGCCGGATAATACCAAGCCATTTGAAGTTTATTGTGATGCTTCTGGGACAGGACTGGGTTGTGTGTTGATGCAAGAGAACAGAGTGATTGCTTATGCTTCCCGAGCCCTCAGACCTCATGAGCAGAACTACCCGACCCATGATCTGGAGTTGGCAGCAGTAGTTCATGCCCTCAAGATATGGAGACACTACTTGATGGGAGCTCACTGTAACATTTACACTGATCACAAGAGCCTCAAGTACATTTTCACTCAGGCAGATCTCAACATGAGGCAGAGAAGGTGGTTGGAATTAATCAAGGACTATGATTTGGAGGTGCATTACCATCCTGGCAAGGCAAATGTTGTGGCAGATGCTTTGAGCCGAAAGGCCCAATGTAATTGCATGAACATGGATGCAAGAATCACCACCTTGTGTGATGAGTCGTGCAAGCTGAACCTGGAAGTTGTTCCTTCCGGTGAATTAAGATATATTGCAGTGGAGCCCACATTGCAAGAACAAATTGCTCAGGCACAGTTTGGGGATAAGGGTGTTCAGATCATCAAGGATATGATCAAGCAAAAGGCCGAGAAATACAAGTGTTTCCGTCAGGACAGCAAGGGAATTATATGGTTTGAAGATCGATTGGTTGTTCCCAAGAATCCAGAGCTCAGAAGGAAGATATTGGATGAAGCTCACCTTTCCAAGTTCTCCATGCACCCGGGTAGCAACAAGATGTACCATGATCTCAGGCCTCTTTATTGGTGGACCAGGATGAAGAGGGAAATTGCCAAATACGTTTCAGAATGTGACACTTGTCAGAGGGTAAAAGCTAGTCATCTGAAAGCAGCAGGCCCCTTGCAACCCCTTCCCATACCATCTTGGAAATGGGAGGACATTTGCATGGATTTCATAGTGGGATTACCCAATACCTCCCGGCACCATGATTCCATATGGGTTATTGTGGACAGATTGACCAAGACGGCTCATTTCTTGCCAGTGCACACTACCCACCGGACGGAGAAGTATGCGGAAATTTACATCGACCAGATAGTTCGTCTGCATGGGATACCAAGGACCATAGTCTCTGACCGAGGAGCACCTTTTGTGGCACGATTTTGGGAGCAATTACAGGAATCACTTGGGACCCATGTAATCCGAAGCTCAGCCTATCACCCTCAAACAGATGGTCAGACAGAAAGGGTAAATCAGATTTTAGAAGACATGTTGAGAGCATGTGCACTACACTATGGAAAGGACTGGGACAAGTGTCTGTCCTTGGCAGAGTTTTCTTACAATAACAGCTATCAGTCTAGCCTGAAAATGGCACCTTTCGAGGCTTTGTATGGCAGAAGATGCAGAACCCCGTTGAATTGGTCTCAAGCTGGAGAGAGGGAGATATTTGGGCCAGATTTGGTAATTGAAGCAGAGGAAAAGGTCAGAGTCATCAGGAAAAACTTGGAAGCTGCTCAGGCCAGGCAAAAGAGTTATCATGACCAGAGACGGAAGCCACTGCAGTTTGAGGTGGGAGATCGTGTCTATCTTAAGGTATCACCAACCAAGGGTGTCCAGAGATTTGGGATCAAGGGCAAATTGGCCCCTCGCTACATTGGACCTTATAAGATCAAGGAAAGTTGTGGACCCGTAGCCTACCAATTGGAATTACCACCCCATATGTCAGCAGTTCACAATGTGTTCCATGTATCTCAGCTGCGGAAATGTGTTCGTCTACCCACTGAAGTGCTACCAGAACCAGACATTGAGATAGAACCAGACTTGTCCTACCAGGAGTACCCCGTTAAGGTATTGGATCAGAAGGAAAGATCAACTCGGGCAAGGTCAATCAAAATGTATAAGGTGCAATGGGGTCATCATTCAGCAGAAGAAGCTACATGGGAGACGGAGGATTTTCTACGCTCTCGCTTCCCCGACTTTCTACCCAAAGAAGCCGGTACGTAACCCCGAAACCCCACCCCCACCTGCCCTTTGAATACAATTATAAGAAAAACTTAGATAACAAGGATAGTCTAAGTTATGGACTTAACTTAAGAAGGGCTTCCTTCTGAAGTTGCAAAGAGGATGACATTCGAAGAACAGTTAAGAAAGTGGAACTTGAGTTTAAGGGGAGAGTGGCACCAGCACACCTTCAAAGCATCCCTCCAAGGGACTCTACCTGAAATCTCGGGACGAGATTCCTTTAAGGGGGGGAGGGCTGTAACACTCCAGGTGTTACCTTGGCTAAGAGCCCACCTTGGCACTAAAAAGGCTATAATCACAAGTAGTAGAGACTTAAGGGAACATATAAGAACCTTGGAGTTATTGAGTTAATCAAGTTGTAATTGGCCTAAGAAGTATTAATCAAACCCTTGCACATTTTCTATTTGGATAGAAGGGAAGAAGAACCCCAGATCTCTCCAAAGCTCTACCTTCCAAAACCCTAAGTAAAGGGGGGGAAAGAGAGTGATCAAGTGGGTAAAGCATATGTAACTTTTACCCAAACCCTAAGCAACATTATAACCATCAATTAGGAGGGGGAAATTTTGCAAAAAGGCCCCTGGAGAAACCCCAATTCAAAGCTCCAAGTGGAGAGAGAGCTAGAGCTCTCTATTTCTCTCTAAGTCACATTTTAGCCCTAATTCAAAGACCAGCCGTGTTCACTTTGAAAATGGCGCCAAAACCACTTGAGTTCTATACCAAAAATGTGCTATACCACTTAAGGCACCCCCTGGAAAAATTTGAAACCGAGACATGGACGTTTGACAAGTTTTGACATCGGTTTTGTCGCGGTGTGGGCAGTGAGACAAACCAAACTTGGCGCCGGTCTATCTCCTATCCTAGGGCGTATCCTCCCTTGGAACTCACATGAACTAGGTAGCTCTAGGTGCAGGGAAGAGATCTCCCACAGGCGACATGGCAAGATTCGTACGCTTGGTCGCTCAGCAGAGCGAAGAACACGGGCAGAAGCAACGCGCCACGTGTTCGACGCGCTCTGAGCTCGCCAGAGCACGCCCGCGCGCGCCCCGCGTGCCCGCGTCGCGCCAAACGGGCAAGCCAGCGCTCGGGTACGCGCCCGCGCCTATAAAACCCTCCCGAGCTTCGACCATACCCGTCCGCACCCACCCGACCCTCGCCGGAGCTTGGTTCACCGCCGTTGCCCCGTGCGCAGCTTGTCCGCGGCCACCCAGTCCCCCTGCCACCGTAGACCGGCCCGCCCAGCCATTTCCAGCCCCGTCCAGCCCTCGGAGAAGCTTGTGCACCCCTCTGCGAGACTCCCCGAGCAAGGAATCGGAGTTCCCTTCGCCAGAGAAGCCAGTCCACACTCGCCGGAGCACTTAACCTCGCCGGAGTTCGTGGACCGGGTAATCCACTCAGCCATTCTTCGATTCTTTGTGCACAAGTTCACTGCGTGACCCCGTGAAGCTCACCGTGCCCTTGGATTGGACCAGCTCGCCGTAGTTTGGCCGGTACACTCGCCGCCGACGAGCACATCCGCCTGCGCTCGTGGACCGGGCGACTCCGACCATCTCCGACGACGAGCCGTACCTCGACGTGACCACCAGAGCCTCCCCGAGCCGACCCCACCCTTCGCCGGACCTCCCTCGCCGCCGGTAAGCCGCGCCGTCCTTTCTTTCCTACGGCGACTGATCTGTTTAGGGGAGGGACCGCGGGTGTGAGGAAGAAAACCCTGGGGGGTTAAGTGTAAAGCCCAAGACTCACATGAATAGTGGCCTGAGGGTAGATCTGCGAGATTTGAATCCGTTTAACCCCAGGGGTCTCGGTGCAAACTGCGTTTTCAGAAAAACCTAATTAAAATCTGTTTTAAATTCAAACAGAAACTTTAAAAACCCATAACTTCTGTTTGGTTTATCCAAATTTAGTCAAACCAATTTTGCCAGACTCTAAATAATGTAACCTGTCTAGGAAAAATATAAAACCTCATGTGAACTAGAGACAAATACAAGGTTCTGATTTATTTTCAGTTTTGGCCAAAAGCTTAATCATAGCAAGAAAAATAGTTGCACTATTTAACTAGGGTTAGAAAAATTTGGAGAAGTTTATATCTACCCACTGACCTAGTTAAAAATGTTAAACCTCTCTGTCCATTGCATTGAGATAATTTTAACCCCTTATTCTATAATATGCTTAAGTTTAAGGAAAATAGAAAAAGTGATATAAATGATGAACCAGAGAGCACACCTATTTTTGTTGGGATACTTAGTCAATGTAGTTCACTGGAAAAATGTATCCTACCCTGTTGTAGTGTAAAATAAGCAAGATACCTTTTAAATGAAGAAAATAGGGATAACTTAGAAAAACCCTACAAAAATACCCCTAAGGTAAAACCTCCCCAAACCCTAGGATAACTAATGTGTTGATAATAAGAACTTAAGAAAAATCTGAAATCTGTTGTTTGATATTTTTCAAATGACAAGTTAGTTCTAATCACTCTTTTTGCACCAAAGTTTAGAAATTCACCATTAATAAACCACCATGTTGCTCTCTGTCATTTTTGGTACAAGAGCTTTTTATCACCACTAGAGGCCAGCAAAATTAACCATTAGGTCAGAAACCACTTTAATAAAGGACTTGTAGTGTAAAGTGGCCCATTTTGCCTAACTATTGATATTTTTGTTTAAAGCCTAGCTTTTGTACCTTAAGCCTCAAATTATTAAAACAAGCTAGAATAGCCAGTAACAACCCACTGTAATTTTTACAAAATTTTTGGAAATTTTTAAACTACTGTCATAGTTCAAACCCCTACTAGAAACCCTGGATGGAAATTAAGGAAGGAAAATAGATGATGGGATTTAATGTCTTCCTAGGACCTTTATAATTGTCCACTAAAACCTATAAAGGCAATACAAATCCAATATGTTATCTTAACAGAAAACTTAAACCTAAAAGGTAATAAGTCTATGTATACCACTAAAAGCCCCTCGTAGCCAAGGATCCCTAAGTTAATTCTTGACTAAAATTCTGCAGCTTAATGTTCTTAAATTTTGCATAATCATGACATACATGTTCATTGCATTTCGATAGACTGTAATCTTGCTGACGGAGAGTACGTCCTCGTGCCGGAGCAAGGAGCTGCCCAGGAGGTTGCCCCCGACCCAGCACCAGAGCCTGCACCAGAGGACCTGCCTGCCACTGCTTTGGAAGGCAAGCCCCGGTTTTATGCATAACCTGTTATGTATGCTATTTTACTTCACTTAATGATTGTAGGATTGATTGTGCACTTAGGTGTAGGAATTGTTTGGAACCCTAGTTGCATGATCTCAGGAATCCTAATGAGATGAATACTAGTATGCTAAGTCGAGTAGCTGCTCTACTAATTAGGATCTCGGTAGAAGTCGAGTGATTTTTCTAGCACTCGCGCGAGGTCAGAAATTGGTTGTATCCACTTTCCTATCATTTTGATGTGGTTTGTGGGCAACAATCCATGGGGATTGGTTGTTCACGGGATTAAAAGTTGATTAAGGATTAAGGTGTGGTACCGTGAGTCAAGCGTTTGAACGTACTAAACACATACCGAGAAATATGGTAAATCGGTAAGCCTAGTACCTGAGTGAACCTGCCCGCAGATTGCCCTCCTCACGCGGCCTGAGACGTAGTCTCCCATTCCGGTTATGGTGGGTACAAGTGCGGTCACTGCACGACGGCCAGTCGGGGTCAGTGGGGCATTGTACGCCAAGGCGGTGAGCCCCTTTCTGTTGCCAGGGAATCGATGGGGACGGTTGGTGTGTGTGGGGACGGAGTGCCCCTACATGCCGTGTGTTTAGGTTTACCTTGCAAGGATAAAAACTCGATTCGAATCGTCTGTTTCTCGCAGCTAATGAGACTGCTTGATCCATGCTGCTACATTGAGTAACAAGTGGAACTGGTTGAGATGATACAAACTGTTGATTGCTAAAAATGCTTGCTACTATGTATGAATAGATAGTACACTTTTAGCCTTAAGAGAGTCACACTTAACTTTGATTAAGTTAAAAATCTTGCTTTAGAAACTCAGCTAGTGCTTTTGGCAACCAAACCCCCCCCCACAGCCAAACAGCTGCATGTCTAGAGGTAGAGGAGTATAGACTCCTCACACCGGGTAAGTCTAGCTGAGTATTAGTATACTCAGCCTTGCTTGTGGCATAATTTTACAGGTTCTCTGGAGGACATGGTTGCTGGAGTGACTTGGCCATCCACCCTGCCACCGGGTTGGACTGTCGAGTGGGACCCTGCCTCGGCTGAGGAGGAGCATGAGGAGTGATGGGATAGGCTTCCCCATCTCCCCATTTATTTATCGTTAGTTATTTCCGCTGCACTCCAAAAACAATGATGGTTACTTTTGCGAAAACTCCGATGGTGACAATGGTGATGTAATAACTAAATACTCTTTTATGTATGGTTTTACGTTTTATTGTATTTGCTCTGTGACTCACCATCGAGTGAGACTGTGGTACTTGATCCTGTCAGTGGCCGTGTCGGACTAGATCCGAGGGATTGACGGGTTATTCCCATTTAAGTGTGGTCTAGCCTCTAAGGTCGGACTTAGGCACTTAAGTTGGAATAATTCGGGCAGTTCCGCCACATAACCAATGTTCATTTTGAGAAAGACAGGATTTGTAGCGCATGCCAAGCAGGGAAGCAAGTTGGTGTTCATCATCCACACAAGAACATCATGATGACTGACATGCCACTTGAGCTACTCCACATGGACCTATTCGGTCCGATAGCTTACATAAGCATCGGCGGCAGTAAGTACTATCTAGTTATTGTGGATGATTATTCTCGCTTCACTTGGGTATTCTTTTTGCAGGAAAAATCATAAACCCAAGAGACTTTAAAGGTATTCTTGAGATGGGCTCAAAATGAGTTCGGATTGAGGATCAAGAAGATAAGAAGCGACAATGGAACGGAGTTCAAGAATTCTCAAATTGAAGGCTTCCTTGAGGAGGAGGGCATCAAGCATGAGTTCTCTTCTCCCTACACGCCACAACAAAATGGTGTAGTAGAGAGGAAGAATAGAACTCTACTTGACATGGCATGGACCATACTTGATGAGTACAAGACACCGGACCGTTTTTGGGCTGAGGCGATTAACACCGCCTGCTACTCCATCAACCGGTTATATCTTCACCGAATCCTCAAGAAGACATCTTATGAACTCCTCACCGGTAAAAAGCCCAATGTTTCATATTTTAGAGACTTTGGTAGCAAATGTTTTATTCTTGTTAAAAGAGGTAGAAAATCTAAATTTGCTCCTAAGGCTGTAGAAAGCTTTTTACTTGGTTATGACTCAAACACAAGGGCATATAGAGTCTTTAACAAGTCCACTGGACTAGTTGAAGTTTTTTGTGACATTGTGTTTGATGAGACTAATGGCTCCCAAGTGGAGCAAGTTGATCTTGATGAGCTAGATGATGAAGAGGCTCCGTGCGTCGCACTAAGGAACATGTCCATTGGGGATGTGTGTCCTAAGGAATCCGAAGAGCCTCCACGAGCACAAGATCAACCATCATCTTCCACACAAACATCTCCACCAACTTAAGATGAGGATCAAGCTCAAGATGATGAAAATGAAGATCAAGAGGATGAGCCACCTCAAGAGGAGGGCAATGATCAAGGGGGGAGACAACAATGATCAAGACAAGGAAGATGAACAAGATCCAAGACCACCACACCCAAGAGTCCACCAAGCGATTCAAAGAGATCACCCCGTGAACACCATCCTCGGCGATATTCATAAGGGGGTAACCACTCGATCTCGAGTCGCTCATTTTTGTGAACATTACTCTTTTGTCTCCTCTATTGAGCCACACAGGGTAGAGGATGCACTTAAAGATTTGGATTGGGTGCTGGCGATGCAAGAGGAGCTCAACAACTTCACGAGGAATGAGGTATGACATTTAGTTCCATGTCCTAACCAAAATATTGTAGGAACCAAGTGGGTCTTCCGCAACAAGCAAGATGAGCATGGTGTGGTGACAAGGAACAAAGCACGACTTGTGGCCAAGGGATATTCACAAGTCGAAGGTTTGGATTTTGGTGAAACCTATGCACCCGTAGCTAGGCTTGAGTCAATTCGTATATTACTTGCCTATGCTACTTACCATGGCTTTAAGCTATATCAAATGGATGTGAAGAGTGCCTTCCTCAATGGACCAATCAAGGAAGAGGTATATGTTGAGCAACCTCCTGGCTTTGAAGATAGTGAGTATCCTAATCATGTTTACAAACTCTCTAAGGCGCCTTATGGGCTCAAGCAAGCCCCAAGAGCATGGTATGAATGCCTAAGAGATTTTCTTATCACTAATGGCTTCAAAGTCAGCAAGGCCGATCCTACTCTCTTTACTAAAACAATTGCAAATGATTTGTTTGTATGCCAAATCTATGTTGATGATATCATATTTGGGTCTACTAACAAATCTATTTGTGAAGAGTTCAGTAGGATCATGGTACAAAAATTCGAGATGTCTATGATGGGGGAGTTGAAGTATTTTCTAGGATTTCAAGTGAAGCAACTCCAAGAGGGCACTTTCATTAGCCAAACGAAGTACATTCAAGACATACTCACCAAGTTTGGAATGAAGGATGCCAAGCCCATCAAGACACCCATGGGAACCAATGAGCATCTCGACCTCGACACGGGAGGTAAATCCGTAGATTAAAAGGTACATCGGTCGATGATAGGATCTTTACTCTATTTATGTGCATCTCGACCGAATATTATGCTTTCTGTATGCATGTGTGCAAGGTTCCAAGCCGATCCTAAGGAAGTTCACCTTAGGGCCGTGAAAAGAATCTTGAGATATTTAGTTCATACACCTAAGTTTGGTCTTTGGTACCACAAGGGATCCTCTTTTGATTTATTAGGATATTCCGATGCTGATTGGGCAGGGTCTAAAATTGATAGGAAGAGCACATTAGGGACTTGTCAATTTCTGGGGAGATCCCTGGTGTCTTGGGCTTCAAAGAAACAAAACTCAGTAGCTCTTTCTACCACCAAAGCCGAGTACATTGCCGCAGACCATTGTTGTGCGCAATTGCTTTGGATGAGGCAAACCCTCAGGGACTATGGCTACAAATTTAGCAAAGTCCCTCTCCTATGTGATAATGAGAGTGCAATCCGCATGGCGGATAATCCCGTTGAACACAGCCGCACTAAGCACATAGCCATTCGGTATCACTTTTTGAGAGATCACCAACAAAGGGGGGATATCGAGATAGCCTATATTAACACCAAAGATCAATTTGCCGATATCTTTACCAAGCCTTTAGATGAGAAAACCTTTACCAAACTTAGGAATGAGCTAAATATTCTTGATTCTAGGAATTTTGATTGATTCTTTGCACACATAGCTCATTTATATACCTTTGATCATATCTCTTTTATGTCTATGACTAATGTGTTTTCAAGTGTATTCTTATGCTTCGTCATAGAATTGAAAGGGAAATGGAGTATTCGGCAAAAACGACGCTTCCACTCAACTCCATCGGTATTATCTACTCTTTGCCGGTATTCCGCATAGTTCTCCACTTTGGTATAATCTTCACTCATATTTATTTGTTTGCCATTGGGGAGAAAGTCAAAGGGCTTATATTTCACTCGCAAGTATCCGTTTTTAGCGATTCATGCCAAAGGGGGAGAAAGTATTAGCCCAAAGCAAAAGGACCGCACCACCACCAAATTTTAGAATGAAGTTTTCAAATTGACATCTTAATGTGTTTTCAAAAGGGGAGAAAGTATCTTCAAAAATTTGTAAAACCCTCTTGAACACTAAGAGGAGAATTTCATTGAGGGGGAGTTTTGTTTAAGTCAAAGGAAAAGCATTTGAAATAGGGGGGGGATTTCAAATCTTGAAATGCTTCTTTCAATCTGATTCATGTACCTTTGACTATTTGCAAAAGTTTTTGAAAAGAATTTGCAAATACAAACCTCGTGGTGCAAGCGTGGTCCAAAATTTTAAATAAGAAGAAAACCATCCATGCATATCTAGTAGAAATAATTATTGGTTTCATTCCAAGCAACCTTTGCACTTACCTTATGCAAACTAGTTCAATTCTGCACTTGTATATTTGCTTTGGTTTGTGTTGGCATCAATCACCAAAAAGGGAGAGATTGAAAGGAAACAGGGTCAAACCTTTTCCTAAATGATTTTAATGGTTGAATTGCCCAACACAAATAATTGGACTAACTAGTTTGCTCTAGATTATGAGTTCTACAGGTGCCAAAGGTTCAACACAAACCAATAAAAAGTCCAAGAAAGGGTTCAAATAAAAAGAGCAAAAGACAACCGAAGGCTGTCCTGGTCTGGCGCACCGGACTGTCCGGTGCATCACCGGACAGTGTCCGGTGCATCAGGGTGGATCAACTCAAACTTGCTAGCTTCGGGAATTTGGGGAGCCACTTCGCTAAAATTCACCGGACTGTCCGGTGTAACACCGGACTGTTCGGTGTGCCAGCAGAGGCAACGGCTAGCGCGCCAACGGTCGTCTGCAAAAGGTGAACAGTGAGCTACAGTGCGCGGACTGCGCGCGCAGAAGTCAGAGCAGGCGCAGAAGGTGCACCGGACAGTGAACAGGACCTGTCCGGTGCACCACCGGACTGTCCGGTGGCCCCACATGTCAGAGCTCTAACGGTCAAACCCTAACGGTTGGGTGACGTGGCTGGCGCACCGGACAGAGTCCAGTAGCGCACCGGACAGTGTCTGGTGGCGCACCGGACTGTCTGGTGCGCCATACGACAGCAGCCATCCCCAACGACCACTTTGGTGATTGGGGCTATAAATACCCCCAACCACCACTCCTTCAATACATCCAAGTTTTCAGCCAACACATTCAATACAAGAGTTATAGCATTCAATTCAAGACACAATTAGAGTGAATCAAAATCTCTCCAAGTCCCATTTCCACTCAAAGCAATAGTGACTAGAAGAGAGAGTTTTGCCGTGTTAATTTGAGCTCTTGCACTTGGATCACTTTTCTTCTTCCTTCTTTCTTGTTCCCAAGATCATTGTAATCAAAGCAAGAGACACCAATTGTGTGGTGGTCCTTGTGGGGACTTAGTGTCCCGTTTGATTGAGAAGAAAAGCTCACTCGGTCTAGGTGACCGTTTGAGAGAGGGAAAGGGTTGAAAGAGACCCGGTCTTTGTGACCACCTCAACGGGGAGTAGGTTTGCAAGAACCGAACCTTGGTAAAACAAATCACTGTGTCATCCTTTCTTATTTACTTGTGATTTATTTTCACCATCTCTTTCGGACTCGATTATATTTCTAACGCTAACCCCGGCTTGTAGTTGTGCTTAAGTTTATAATTTTCCGATTCCGCCTATTCACCCCCCCTCTAGGCGACTTTCACAAGGATGAAATGATAATGGCCAAGGCATAAAGATGAGTTGTATGTTTCACCCTTCGTTCATTCTTTTCTTATGCGATCCATTACATATTCGTCCTCACTTCCTGTCTTCTCTCCTTAAATTATCCTTCGAAGGAGTAATTAAGGGGAGAAGATTGTAATATTCTAACTTGTGTTGCCTTGTTTTTGATGTCATCTAGCAATCAAAAACAAGTGACCAACAATTCACACAATCAATTATTCCATATACACATTTCTTATAACAAATAATACTAACGCAATTGAATGCAACAAAAGTACAATGCTATATTGTTTCATACCAAATTACACCGCAGCTTTTTCCCAAATGCATCCCTCATAGTAGGCACATATGTCCTTAAGTACAATCTTCTTCATTTTACTAACCTGCCACATTATGCTCTTCTAGCTAAACTGAATTCACTTCATTCTGCACACGATCAGTTATTCCATATGCAAATTTCATATAACGAATAATATCGGTACAATTAAATTGAAGGAAACTACAACATCAAATCATTCCATACCAAATTGTAACAAAATTTATTCTTATGATGAATGATAACATCTGTTGTTACTAACTCTAAACTATCTTTTGTACATATTCAAACATTGTGTTCAAATTCAATTGTTCAATAGAATGTTAATGCTTCCTTTCTGCCTGCCTGTCTGTCTTTCAATACCTATAGCTAATTGACACAGCCATTACAGATTTTGCAGTTGTGCCTGCTACATCAACATCCCATGTCATGCTACGGTTTCATAGACAATTAACAAATAGCATTACCTTTTTCCCACTTCTTTATAAATCACTTCTACATGTACAGCATGACGCAATACTTGATAACAAATGAAAAGGTCCAACATATACATTTAAATCGCCACCCAAAAGGTTACAGTCTACAACATAATATCCTACATGTATTATTTTCTATCTACCATGAAGGCATCATTCCATTTTCCCTTATTAGTTACTGCAACTAGATAACTCATCTTATTTATACCTACATTTCATTAACACATACTTTTACCTTGTTGTATACAGTGCTTTCTGGTGTATTTAAGCTCATCCCAAACTTAGTACCATATAGAAATGCAGATAGAAGATACATATTAAATGTGGTAGCCACTTATATTAAACGTTTTGATCTCTTTATTTTCTGCTTATTTGATTTCTTTATTATTTGTTGCAAACAACCTACCATTGCTTGCAAAAATATACAACAACGACTCACTAATTTTTGTACTCCATAAATGAAGACATTAATATATTTCATATTCGAACTACAGATTCAAGCATGGACCCTGCACATCAAACAAAAAACGAACAACTAATCTTTTAGGAACTGAAGATTCTCTCAGGCCCTGTTCGGCTGGCTGCAAGCCGGCACTGTTGCAGCTGTTTGGACTGCTGCAGCTGCAATCCATAGAGAGAAAAATACTGTAGAAGCCGCAGCCGCAGCCGCAGCCGCAGCAAGCCGCAGCGAACAAGCTGTCAGATCATCGGTAGCCTTTTAAGTTGTAGAATGTTTATTTTGTGTCCTCTATATAACTATATATGTCTGCTCAGCTCTTTTGAAGACATTTCGTGTAAATATAGCAACCTAACTTTAAATATTGCAACAAACATATCAATTCTTGGCATAGCTTATATAAGCTTGCTCTGCTCTATATTGTCTTGCTTTGTTCTGTATAACTGGCAATATATTAATTAAAACAAGCATAAAATAATCAACTTTATAAACAATATAGCATCTTCCATATCAAAATTACAAATCATTTCCAAAAAACATTAAGAGGTTGTTTAGATCATATGAGCTAAAATAAAAGTGACTAAAATTTAGTCACTTAAAAGCTAAAGACCCAAATAGAAATATAAAAGTAACTAAAACGGTAAAAAATAACTTAGTTACTTTTAGCTCTTCGTATCTAGATCTTTAGCTCTGACTAAACTTTAGTCAATTTTATTTTAGCTCTTAGATCAAAAATGTCCTAAGGCTATTTTCAATAAGTCATGTAAAGGGTCGTATAAATTACTATTTTGCACCGTAGATATACTATTTAAAGAGTGGAGTTTTAAATATGGAATGAGAATGAATAGGCAAGGAGTTTGCTCCAGATAGGACGAGACGATGGTAACTTAAGCCTACTTTGCTCGCTGCGGCGATGCCACGATGGCGCCACGCTCCTCCACCTTCCTCTCCCGCGTCGCCGACGCTGCGCGCCCGCTCTCTGTCTCTGCTCGTCCCCGTCTCTCACCGTCCTGTCCCTCTCACACCGCCGCCGCGCCCGCCTTCAGCCCGCCCGCCTTCCACACACACCTCGCATCCGTCGCGTCGCACCTCCCCTCCCTCCTAGCCGCGCTCTCCCGCGCCCGCGCCGCGCGGCTCCCGCTCCTCCCGGTCACCCGCGCGCTTGCCGCCTCAGCGCTCCTCCGCCACGGTCGTCTACCCGATGCCCTCGCACACTTCAGTCTCCTCCCGGACTCTGACCCCACCGCTCCTTTGCCCGTACCGCTATGCAATTCCCTTCTCTCAGCGCTCGCGTCGTCCACTGGGTCTCTCGGCCACGCGCGCAAGGTGCTCGATAGAATGTTGGCAGGAGCTGTCGAGCTGAACACCGTTGGGTTCGGGGTGTTTGTTAATGCCGCAGGTAGGAAAGATGACGGACTGGCTGAGGTCCTGCGCCTGGTGGATGTGGTGGGCTGTCAAGGGAGACGGGTTAACAGGTCGGTTGTGGTGGCAATGCTTGTGGACGGTATGTGTAGGGAGGGACGAATTGAGGATGCTTGGCGTGCTATGGATGAGATGAGGCTACGTGGGTGGAAACCAGATTTCTTGGCATATAGGATTGTGGCCGAGGGGTTTAGGGTACAGGGGAGGGTGGAAGAGGAAGGAAGGATCTTGAAGCAGAAGAGGAAGCTTGGTGTTGCGCCTAGAAAGGATGAGTACAGGGAATGTGTGCTTGTGTTGGTGTCCAACAGGTTGGTTAGAGAGGCGAAGGAGATTGCCGAGGCGGTTGTGTTGGGAGATTTCCCAATTGATGATGATGTGCTGAACATTTTGGTTGGTTCAGTGTCTGAGATTGATGTCGATGGTGCTGCCATGTTCTGCAAGTTCATGATGGGGAAGGGGAGGTTTCCAAGTACTGAGATGCTTGCACACCTTTGCGAGAGTCTTTGCAAAAGTGGGAAGGGCGACGAAATGTGGGAGATTTTGAGGGTGCTTTTGGACATGGGGTATTGTAGGAATGCAAGGGATTACCATTTGGTGGTGTCATTCTTAGGGAAGGCTGGAAAGGTTAGGGAGGCATATGATGTGCTCAAGGAGGTGAAAAAAAAGAGGCTAGAGCCTGACATTTCATCATATAACTCCCTTATGGAAGCGCTGTGTAGAAATGACCTTCTTAGGCCAGCCAAGAAGTTGTGGGATGAGATGTTTACCAGTGGGTGTAGCCCAAATCTGCAGACATACAATATACTCATAACAAAGTTTACAGAAATGGGTGAAAGCCAAGAGGTACAACAACTGTTTGACCATATGTTCCAGAAAGGTGTGGCCCCAGATGGTGCAACATACACGTCCTTCATCAATATGTTGTGCCAGGAAAATAAATATGAACGGGCCCTGGAGGTCTTTAATAAATCTTGGATGCAGGATGCTGGAGTGGCTAGTTTTGTGCTGAGTAGTTTTATACTTGCACTCTGCAAACAAGGTACACTTACCAAATGAAGTTTCGGCTGCACTGAATTGTTTTTTATAACTCAATCTAAATAATAGCCACTACATGTTTCTTGCAGGTAATTTCAAAGCAGCATTGAGTGTTATGTGTAATGTTCCATCTAATGTTGAGAACTTGAACTCACACGTCATCTTGCTGAAGCATCTAACCGATGTTGGGGAAGTGGAGATGGCCATTGAGCACCTAGAATGGATTAGGAGCAACTGCAGCTCTAGTTTTGAGAACATAATGAATGAGTTCATGGCTTCTCTATCCACATCAGCCAGTCTTCAACATGTGACAAAGTTGATACAGTATTTACACTCACAGAGACTTATTGATGATGCACATTGTAGATTAGGGGAAGAATGATTGAGACTATTATGTGGTCCGATCAGGCAGCCACAACATTATTAGGGAAACAAGATCTATATTGCAGTGTTTATGCCTATCACAAAATGACCAGATCACAAAGGTACAGGAAAGTGTGTAATGTAACCACACTATTTTCCTTACAAGAAAGGTATCGTGTTTTTAACATGCACCTTCTCCTTTTTACTAGTTTCAGCGACAAGGTATCTTACTGTGCATGTTCAGAGAATGGATTCCATTGTGAGCATTATACCAAGGGATTGCCATATGATTGCACTCATATTTAATTTATTCTTATTGCAGGGTGCGACTGTGCGAGGTGTGTGTGGATTGCGGGCGCCGCGGCGGCGTGAGAGGAACAGGACGGTGGGAGACAGAGAGGGGGGTGTGGTGGTGGCGGCGACGACGCGGGACAGGAAGGTGAGGGGCGTCGCGCCATCGTGGCATCGCCGCAGCGAGCAAGTAGGCGCGAAGTTAGATCAGAACGGGTTCGGATCAAATTATATTGATATGTGCCTCTCTAATGGATACATCCGATCATTTTTTAATTGAGTCAGATCTTTTTAGCTTTGGGTTAGATTTGATTTTAGATTTTTAAAAAGTTGGTCTGTGTCCGATCGACCAATCGATCCGTGGTCAAAAATATGGTTTGTGTCTGTTCGTAGAATTTGATCGGTTGGATTGAATTTTTTTCAAGTGGGTTAATTGAATTGGACGGATATGGCGAGTTTAATTAAAATTATTTTAAGCGAGTTAATTGTATTGAGAGTACAATTATACTAAGAACTTATTCTAACATATATTTGGCGGATGCAAGGAAGTTTAATACTCCCTCCGTTTCAGATTAATATTTGTTTTAGCTCTAGATTTTTATGTTCATATTTATATGGATGATTATAAACGTAGACATATATATATATATATATATATATATATATAACATATACATTAATTATTGTATAAGTATAGTAAAAAGGTAAAACGAACTTTAATTTGGGACCAAAGGAATAGGCTTTTGTTACATAAAAGCGTTGGTTAAGAAAATGAGATGCATCATGAAGAAACTAGTTACTAATCTGTTTAGTAATAACATGAGTACTGATCACTTGTTCTTAAATGCTGTGAATCAAGAACAAGGCAACACAATTGTTAAATATTAGAGACTTTCGTCTTTTGAAACATTATCTCTTCATTAATATAATGATCATCAGGCGAAGGTCATGAAGGACATGCCTTCATCTTTGTATAGATAAACAAGAATGTAAAGAGACGAAGACAATAAGTATATCTCATTGATTCATTTATATTTGCATTCCATAAAACGTGTATGAATATCAACAGAATTTGTATTACATTGATACCTTCGGCTTGCTCGAAGGTGTTGATGTGAGAGAGATTACAAATCAGCGTGAACAGTACGTTGCTACTATTCATCTATTTATAGGCACGAGACGCAGCCTGGGTAAAAGTATATTTATATCACAAATATTCACTTATGATCATAATACAAGTCATTAAGGACTAAGTAGTCTTTTTCCACTTCGGTTAGCATCATCATCATACTTCATCTCTATTATGAGCCGAAGCTGTCAATCTGGCGATAGATTCGGCATTTATTCTTATCATCCTTAGATCTGTCTTCGTCTCGTATGCCTTCATCATAAGGAAAAGACTTGCATCCTGAAGACGAAGCCCCCTGTAATAGCTTATGCTGAAAATAAATGGTTAATTATATTTTTGAGGACCTTCGGAAGAGGAAGGTCCCCAACAGTAGCCCCTCGCAGTATTAATTTGTTTTATTATAACAAATTCAGTGCGACATGAATGAAGGCATTTAGCCGAAGGATCGAAAAAAACACCTTCCCTTCGCTAGAATAGCGAATCATTCTGAACCATGGGACCCACCTAGCTATGGGGCTCTGAGTATATATATAGAAGACTGTGTCGCAAATATTTTTCGTGCCATCTAGCTTTTGTGCTGCAGTTGTTATTTTAGTTTTCCTGTTCTTTGAGTTCAATTGTTTGCGAGCTTCCGTTTTCTGCCGTGACCATCACCGAAATGGCTGAAGACAAGAAAAGCGCTGATCCCACACTCGTTGGCTTCTACGAAGCCATGGAAAGGACCAATTTAGAGAATATCACCAACAAAATATTAGCTGGGCTATCTGGTGATTCAAGCGACAATGAAAGCTTCGATATTGAGAGTGAGAATGAAAATATCGAAGATCAGCCGTGGAGACCAAGCCACATTGTTTTTGGGAAATCCACAATCAGACAAGGTCAAATTGAAGCAATGAAAGGCAAATACTTTCATGATGTGTCTATAGTGAGGGCTGGAGGAGAAGACACTGTTCCCCTACCCGAAGGTGATACAGTGGTAATCTTTAGGAGCTTCATGAAAACTGGGCTTCGTTTTCCGCTCCACAAGATGCTGGTTGAAGTTTTGAAGACATTTGAGATATACCTTCATCAGATTACCCCCGAAGCTCTTATTAGAGTGGGAGTTTTTATCTGGGCCATGAGGAGCCAAGGATTGGAAGCAAATGCAAGATGCTTTTGCAATATTCATGAGTTGTCTTATCAAACGAAGGCAACCGGAAAGGAACAATATCATAATAATTTTGGTTGTTATAGCTTTGTGTCTCGGTCTGAGGCGAGTTACTCTGTACCCACGTTTTGGAAGAAGTGGCCAGATTCTTGGATGAAGGAATGATTTTATGTGAAAAATGACCTGAATCAGAGGGAGGATGTGAAGGGCGTTATCCAGCATCCTATATGGTCACGCTTCGGCGTCAGAAGGTCGTCCAATGCACTTGGAAATGACGTGCAAGCGTGCCAAGGTGCTTTCAACATAGTGTGCACCTATATTGGCACAAGAGACTTAGTTCAAGAGCATATTGCTTACAAAGTATGGCCTCTTGCAAGCGAATGGGAAATGCCGAAGGAAGTCACCGGCGGCTCCAGCCAGGGTGGCTTGGTTTATCTTAAGTATACTTTTTGGTTCAGAAACCAATTTGATGATCCAAATGATGATTGGCTGGAGGCCATAGAGGCAACAAGTGATGAACTTCTTGGAGCGTACTCGAGGGCAGAAGATGAAGCTATGACGGATGCCTTCGGGGCTCGCGACAAAAAGAGGTTGAATAGAGTATTTGATGTTATTGGGTTCGTTTATCTAGACTACTGCTATCCTACCCAAAAGCAAGGAGGAAAAGGAAAGACGATGCCTCGGCATCCACTGGTGTGTCGAAGTCAAAGAAAATAAAGGTTTTGACACGTAGACCCAGGCGCATCGAGACAACCCATGTGCCGAAGTTAAGTGAAAGTGTGGAAACAACCCCCCTAGCCAGAGAGATTGTTCCTGCTATGCCTATTGAAGCTATTGCAGACCCGGCCAGAGAGCTAGAGCCAGAAAATGTAGCAGAGCAGCCTAAGATGATGGTGACAGCACTACCGGAGCTGCTAGCTACCACAGGAACTCCAAGGAAGAGGAGGATGGCTAGTGTCTTGGAAGCTATTCTAGAATCTGTGAAAATGCCGCCTCCTTCTTTTGTCGAAGCTTCTGGCAGCAAAACTGAAGATGTCTCAAAGATGATCACTGCCAGTACTTCTGCTCATGCCGGGGCGGGACCTTCGGAAACTGCACCAGAAAATCTTGTGAAAGAAAGCCTTCTAGAGAAACCCTCGACACCTGCTCCCGAATCACCTTCCAGGAATGATTTGAATTTTATTATTCGACATGCTTCGGGAAAACAAGTATTAGCAGAGCAAGTTGCTGAAATGAAACATTATGCTAAAGAGTTGAAGTACCCCCAAGGATCCTTGGTATATGGAGGAGATAACGATGACGATTTCCTCTACTGTCTACCTGAAGGTAAGGAGATCAATGTTTGCCGAGAAATGATGGATAACATGGGGTATCCGAAGCTTAAACTCAGCTTGTCTGCGACGACCAAAGATCAACTTGCAGATAGCCTAGCCTACAACAGCCTGAAGGTGTGTATACTTTGATTTGTCATTTTGCAATTTGTGTTACAATAAATTATTTTTGTGGTAATTCCTATCGTCGTTACATGTTCATTCTTCATTTTCCAGGGCTTGATTTTAAGCAAGGCTTTGAAAGCCCAGAAAGATGCAGAGGATGAGAGTTGCTGAATGGTGCTTGGAAACCTTCGTTTAGAGGTTATTACATTAATAAATGAAGCTCTTGAGAAGGGTAAGATCCTACTCTCTTTAGTGGAAAGATTGAAATCTAGCGAAGCCAGACTTACTGCTCAAGCCGAAGCTCATGAGGCCGAAGTGCAAGAGCTAAAGAAGAAAGTTGCCGAAGCAATTGAGAACTTCAATGTTGAAGTGGTGAAGCATGAAATATGTCAAATTGAAAGATCAAGAGCGCAAAAGAATGTCGATGAGCTTCGTGCCGCCAAGGAAAAATGTTATGAAATATCCATGTAATACGCTAGAAATTTAAAGAAGAGCTTTTCTAAAGTTGGAGCATATTCTTCCGAGCAGAAATTTATTCGTAGAAATCCTGATGATGTCATTCAATGGATAAACAGCGAAGTCAAAGCTTTCGAGGAAGTTCTTAGCGCCAGAGGGGACTGTTGGGGACTTGTTCTCAACTATTATGAATCAAGAACAAGGCAACATAAAACATTAATGATTAAAGTCCTTTGTCCTTCGAACCATTACCTCCCTTAGGACATAATGGTCTTTAGACGAGGGTCATGAAGGACGTACCTTCATCGTCATAGCGTATCATAATAAAAGAAGGAACATATGAAATGCAAGAAGAATCATGAATAGTCATATCATATCATAAATATCTCTTTCATTTAGCATCATGAATGAATATAAACAATATTGAATTACATTTATACCTTCGGCTTGACAGAAGGCGAAAATCTGAATACAACGTACGAGTGAATACAAGTCAGCGTGAACAGTACGGGGTTACTGTTCATCTATTTATAGGCATGGGTGAAAGTCGCCTAGAGGGAGGTGAATAGGCGGAATCTGAAATTTACAAACTTTAAGAACAACTACAAGCTATGGTTAGCGTTAGAATAAAATACGAGTCCGCGAGAGAGGGTGAAAACAAATCAAATGCAAATGAAGCGGATGACACGGTGATTTGTTTTACCGAGGTTTAGTTCTTGCAAACCTACTCCCCATTGAGGTGGTCACAAAGACCGGGTCTCTTTCAACCCTTTCCCTCTCTCAAACGGTCACCAAGACCGAGTGAGCTTTTCTCCTTAATCAAACCGGGTCACTTAGACCCCTACAAGGACCACCACAACTTGGTGTCTCTTGCTTTGATGACAAGTGTGTTGAGAACAAGAATGGGGAAGAAGAAAAGCGATCCAAGAACAAGAACTCAAATGAACACAAATGTCTCTCTCACAAGCCACTAAGTCTTTGGAATGAGTTTGGGACTTGGAGAGGATTTGATCTTTTGTTTTATGTTTTGAAGTGAAGTCTAGAGCTCTTGTATTGAATGCAATGTCTGAAAATCTTGGATGCCTTGAATGGTGGTGGTTGGGGGTATTTATAGCCCCAACCACCAAAACAGCCGTTGGGAAGGGCTGCTGTCGATGAGCGCACTGGATAGCCCGGTGTGCCACCGGACACTGTCCGGTGCGCCAGCCATGTCATCCAACCGTTAGGGTTCTAACGGTTTCGACCGTTGGAGCTCTGACATCTTGGGGCACCGGACAGTCCGGTGCCGCACCAGACAGGCACTGTTCACTGTTCGGTGCGCCTTCTAGCGCTGCTCTGACTCTGCGCGAACTGTCTACGCACTGTTCACGCTCATTGTTCACTTTTGCAGACGACCGTTGGCGCAGTAGCCGTTGCTCCGCTAGGTGCACCGGACAGTCCGGTGGCACACCGGACAGTCCGGTGAATTTTAGTGGAGTGGCCCTCCAGAAACCCGAAGGTGGCAAGTTCAGAGTGTACGGTCCCTGGTGCACCGGACAGTCTGGTGTGCTAGACCAGGGCACACTTCGGTTTTCTTTTGCTCCTTTCTTTTGAACCCTAACTTGTTCTTTTTATTGGTTTATGTTGAACCTTTGGCACCTGAAGAACATATAATCTAGAGCAAACTAGTTAGTCCAATTATTTTGTTGGGCAATCAACCACCAAAATTATATTTAGGAAACGGTTTGACCCTATTTCCCTTTCAATCTCCCCCTTTTTGGTGATTGATGCCAACACAAACCAAAGCAAATATATGTGCAGAATTGAGCTAGTTTGCATAAGGCAAGTGCAAAGGTTGCTTGGAATTAAACCAATTATACTTTCACTAGATATGCATGGATTGCTTTCTTCTTATTTAACATTTTGGACCACGCTTGCACCACGATTTTGTTTTTGCAAATTCTCTTGGAGAATCTTTTCAAAGTCTTTTTGCAAATAGTCAACGGCATATGAGTAAGATTGCTAGAAGAATTTTCAAGATTTGAAATTTTCTCCCCCTGTTTCAAATGCTTTTCCTTTGACTAAAACAAAACTCCCCGTAAATGAAATTCTCCTCTTAGTTGTCAAGAGGGTTTTGAGATATATATCAATTTGAAATATGGATACCAATTGAGATACTATTTTAAAACTTCATTTCGAAAATTTTGAAATTGGTGGTGGTGCGGTCCTTTTGCTTTGGGCTAATACTTTTCTCCCCCTTTGGCATTAATCGCCAAAAACGGAGACTTTGTGAGCCCTTTTTACTTTCTCCTCCATTGGTAAATAAAATATGAGTGAAGATTATACCAGTCGAAGAGTGGTGTGGAGTGACGGCGAAGGGTAAATAATACCGATAGAGTGGAGTGGAAGCCTTGTCTTCGCCGAAGACTCCATTTCCCTTTCAATCTACGACTTAGCATAGAAATCACTTGAAAACACATTAGTCGTAGCAAAAGAAAGAGAGAAGATCAAAGGTATATAGATGAGCTATGTGTGCAAAGTGTCAATCAAAGTTTTGAGAATCAAGTATATTTAGCTCATTCCTAAGTTTGGTAAAGGTTTTCTCATCTAATGGCTTGGTAAAGATATCGGCTAATTGATCTTTGGTGTTGATATAGGCTATCTCGATATCTCCCGTTTGTTGGTGATCTCTTAAAAAGTGATGCTGAATGTCTATGTGCTTAGTGCGACTATGTTCAACAGGATTCTCCGCAATGCGGATAGCACTCTCATTGTCACATAGGAGAGGGACTTTGCTCAACTTGTAGCCATAGTCCCTAAGGGTTTGCCTCATCCAAAGAAATTGCGCGCAACAATGGCCTGCGGCAATATACTTGGCTTCGGCAGTTGATAGGGCTACTGAATTTTGTTTCTTTGAAGCCCAAGACACCAGGGATCTCCCCAGAAACTGATAAGTCCCTGATGTGCTCTTCCTATTAATTTTACACCCTGCCCAATCAGCATCTGAATATCCTATTAAATCAAAAGAGGATCCCTTGGGGTACCAAATACCAAACTTAGGAGTATAAACTAAATATCTCATGATTCTTTTCATGGCCCTAAGGTGAACTTCCTTAGGATCGGCTTGGAACCTTGCACACATGCATACAGAAAGCATAATATCCGGCCGAGATGCACATAAATAGAGTAAAGATTCTATCATCGACCGGTATACCTTTTGATCTACGGATTTACCTCCTGTGTCGAGGTCGAGATGCCCATTAGTTCCCATGGGTGTCTTGATGGGCTTGGCATCCTTCATTCCAAACTTGTTAAGAATGTCTTGAATATACTTCGTTTGGCTGATGAAGGTGCCTTCTTGGAATTGCTTGATTTGAAATCCTAAGAAATATCTCATCTCCCCCATCATAGACATCTCGAATTTCTGAACCATGATCCTACTAATCTCTTCACAAGTAGATTTGTTAGTAGACCCAAATATAATATCATCAACATAAATTTGGCATACAAACAAATCATTTGCAACTGTTTTAGTAAAGAGTGTAGGATCGGCTTTATCGACTTTGAAGTCATTAGTGATAAGAAAATCTCGAAGGCATTCATACCATGCTGTTGGGGCTTGCTTGAGCCCATAAAGCGCCTTTGAGAGTTTATAAACATGGTTAGGGTACTCACTATCTTCAAAGCCGGGAGGTTGCTCAACATAGACCTCTTCCTTGATTGGCCCTTTGAGGAAGGCACTTTTTACATCCATTTGATAAAGCTTAAAGCCATGGTAAGTAGCATAGGCAAGTAATATACGAATTGACTCAAGCCTAGCTACGGGTGCATAGGTTTCACCGAAATCCAAACCTTCGACTTGTGAATATCCCTTGGCCACAAGTCGGGCTTTGTTCCTTGTCACCACACCATGCTCATCTTGCTTGTTGCGGAATACCCACTTGGTTCCTACAACATTTTGATTAGGACGTGGAACTAAATGCCATTCCTCATTCCTTGTGAAGTTGTTGAGCTCCTCTTGCATTGCCAACATCCAATCCGAATCTCTTAATGCATCCTCCACCCTGTATGGCTCAATAGAGCACACAAAAGAGTAATGTTCACAAAAATGAGCGACTCGAGATCGAGTTGTTACCCCCTTATGAATATCGCCGAGGATGGAGTTCACGGGGTGATCTCTTTGAATCGCCTGGTGGACTCTTGGGTGTGGCGGTCTTTGACCCTGAATTTCTTGATCATCTTCCTTGTCTTGATTTTCTTCATCTCCCCCTTGATCATTGCCCTCTTCTTGAGGTGGCTCATCTTCTTGATCTTCTTCTTCATCACCTTGAGCCTGTTCCTCATCTTGAGTTGGTGGAGATGCTTGTATGGAAGATGATGGTTGATCTTGTGCTTGTGGAGGCTCTTCGGATTCTTTAGGACACACATCCCCAATGGACATATTCCTTAGCACGACGCACGGAGCCTCTTCATCATCTAGCTCATCAAGATCAACTTGCTCCACTTGGGAGCCATTAGTCTCATCAAACACAATGTCACAAGAAACTTCAACTAGTCCAGTGGACTTGTTAAAGACTCTATATGCCCTTGTGTTTGAATCATATCCTAGTAAAAAGCCTTCTACAGCCTTAGGAGCAAATTTAGATTTTCTACCTCTTTTGATAAGAATAAAACATTTGCTACCAAAGACTCTAAAATATGAAACATTGGGCTTTTTACCGGTTAGGAGTTCATATGATGTCTTCTTGAGGATTCAGTGAAGATATAACCGGTTGATGGAGTAGCAGGCGATGTTAATCGCCTCGGCCCAAAACCGGTCCGGTGTCTTGTACTCATCAAGCATGGTCCTCACCATGTCAAGTAGAGTTCTATTCTTCATCTCCACTTCACCATTTTGCTGAGGTGTGTAGGGAGAAGAGAACTCATGCTTGATGCCCTCCTCCTCAAGGAAGCCTTCTATTTGAGAGTTCTTAAACTTCGTCCCGTTGTCGCTTCTTATATTCTTGATCCTTAATCCGAAGTCATTTTGAGCCCGTCTCAAGAATCCTTTTAAAGTCTCTTGGGTTTGTGATTTTTCCTGCAAAAAGAACACCCAAGTGAAGCGAGAATAGTCATCCACAATTACAAGACAATACTTACTCCCGCCGATGCTTATGTAAGCAATCGGACCGAATAGGTCCATGTGGAGTAGCTCAAGCGGCCTGTCGATCGTCATGATGTTCTTGTGTGGATGATGGGTACCAACTTGCTTCCCTGCTTGACATGCGCTACACACCCTGTCTTTCTCAAAATGAACATTGGTTAGTCCCAAATTGTGCTCTCCCTTTAGAAGCTTGTGAAGATTCTTCATCCTAACATGGGCTAGTCGGCGATGCCAGAGCTAGCCCATATTAGTCTTAGCAATTAAGCAAGTGTCGAGTTCAGCTCTATTAAAATCAACTAAGTATAGCTGACCCTCTAACACTCCCTTAAATGCTACTGAATCATCACTTCTTCTGAAGACAGTAACACCTATATCCATAAAAAGACAGTTTTAACCCATTTTGCATAATTGAGAAACTGAAAGCAAGTTATAATCTAATGAATCTACAAAAAAAACATTGGAAATGGAATGGTCAGGTGATATAGCAATTTTACCAAGTCCTTTGACCAAACCTTGATTTCCATCCCCGAATGTGATAGCTCTTTGGGGATCTTGGTTTTTCTCATAGGAGGAGAACATCTTTTTCTCCCTAGTCATGTGGTTTGTGCACCCGCTATCAATGATCTAACTTGAGCCCCTAGATGCATAAACCTACAAAACAAGTTTAGGCCTTGTTCTTAGGTACCCAAACGGTCTTGGGTCCTTTCACATTAGAAACAAGCACCTTGGGTACCCAAACACAAGTTTTTGAGCCCTTGTGTTTGGCCCCAACATATTTGGCAACTACTTTGCCTGATTTGTTAGTTAAAACATATGAAGCATCAAAAGTCTTGAATGAAACAATGGGTTCATTTGATGCAGTAGGAGATTTCTTTTTAGGCATTTTAACATGGGTAGAATGCCTAGAACTAGATGTCTCATTTTTATACATAAAAGCATGATGAGAACCAGAATGAGACTTCCTAGAATGAATTCTCCTAATTTTATGCTCAGGATAACCAACAGGATATAAAATGTAACCCTCGTTATCCTGAACATGGGAGCCTTGCCCTTTACAAAATTAGACAATCTTTTAGGGGCATTAATTTTGACATTGCCTCCCTGTTGGAAGCCAATGCCATCCTTAATACCAGGGCGTCTCCCATTATAGAGCATGCTTCTAGCAAATTTAAATTTTTCATTTTCTAAGTCATGCTCATTAGTTTTAGCACTAAGTTGAGCTATGTGATCATTTTGTTGTTTAATTAAAGCTAGGTGATCATGGATAGCATCAACATTAATATCTCTACATCTAGTACAAATAGAAACATGATCGACAGTAGATGTAGAGGGTTTGCAAGCATTTAACTCATCAATCTTAGCATGTAATATAGCATTCTCATTTCTAAGATTGGAAACAACATCATTGCAAATATTTAAATCTTTAGCCTTTGAAATTAAACTGGTATTTTCAACTTTAAGGCTAGAAATTGATTCATTCAATTCATCAATCTTAACAATCAAGCTAGCATTATCATTTTTAAGATTAACAAGAGAATCATCATAACTATTTAACTTCTCAACCTTAGCAAGTAATTTGGCATTCTCAGTTCTAAGGTTAGATATAGTGTCATGGCAAGTGCTAAGCTCTTTAAACAAGTTTTCACTTTTCTCTACTTCCTGAGCATAAGCATTTTTAACTTTAACATGCTTTTTGTTTTCCTTAATAAGGAATTCCTCTTGGCTATCCAAGAGTTCATCCTTCTCATGAATGACACCTATTAATTCATTTAATTTTTCTTTTTGTTGCATGTTTAAGTTGGCAAAAAGAGCAAGCAAATCGTCCTCATCTTCACTAGAGCTACCCTCATCACTAGATGTTGTATATTTAGTGGAGGCTCTAGATTTTACCTTCTTCTTTTTGTCATCCTTTGACATGAGGCACTTGTGGCCGACGTTGGGGAAGAGGAGTCCCTTGTTGATGGTGATGTTGGCGGCGTCCTCGTCGGAGGAGGAGTCGGTGGTGCTCTCATCGGAGTCCCATTCCCGACATACGTGAGCATCGCTACCTTTCTTCTTGTAGTACTTCTTTTCCTTCCTCTTTCCCTTTTTATCGTCGCCCCTATCACTATCACTTGAAATAGGACATTTTGCTATAAAGTGACTGGGCTTACCACATTTGTAGCAAACCTTCTTGGAGCGGGGTTTATAATCCTTCCCCTCCTTTGCTTGAGGATTTGGCGAAAGCTCTTGATGATGAGCGCCATTTTCTCATTGTCGAGCTTGGAGGCGTCGATGGGGAGCCTACTTGATGTAGACTCTTCTTTCTTCTTCTCCGTTGCCTTAAATGTGATGGGTTGCACCTCGGGTGTGGAGGTGCCGCCTTGCTCGACAATTTGTTTGGAGCCTTTGATCATCAATTCAAAGCTCACAAACTTTCCTATAACCTCCTCGGGAGACATTAGCTTATATCTAGGATCACCATGAATTAATTGAACTTGTGTAGGATTGTGAAAAACAAGTGATCTTAGAATAACCTTGACCATTTCATGGTCATCCCATTTGGTGCTCTCGAGGTTGCGCACTTGGTTGACCAAGGTCTTGAGCTGGTTGTACATGGCTTGTGGCTCCTCTCCTTGGTTGAGGATGAATCGACCGAGCTCCCCCTCGATTGTCTCCCGCTTGGTGATCTTGGTCACCTCATCTCCTTCGTGTGTGGTTCTTAGCACGTCCCAAATCTCTTTGGCACTCTTCAACCCTTGCACCTTATTATACTCCTCTCGACATAGAGAGGCGAGGAGTATAGTAGTGGCTTGGGAGTTGAAGTGCCGGATTTGGGCGACTTCGTCCGAGTCATAGCCTTCATCCCCACGGATGGTACCTGCGCTCCAAACTCAACAATGTCCCAAATGCTAGCATGGAGTGAGGTTAGATGGTGCCTCATTTTATCACTCCACATACAAAAATCTTCACCGTCAAAAACCGACGGTTTGCCTAATGGGACGGAAAGTAAAGGAGTGCGTTTGGAAATGCGAGGGTAGCATAAGGGGATCTTACTAAACTTCTTGCGCTCATGGCGCTTAGAAGTAAAAGACGACGCGTCGGAGCCGGAGGTGGATGGTGACGAAGAGTCGGTCTCGTAGTAGACCACCTTCTTCATCTTCTTTTTCTTGTCGCCACTTTGATGCGACTTTTGAGGAGGTGATCCCTCCTTTAGCTTGTTGTCGGACTCCTTCGATGGAGCCTTCTCGTGGCTTGTGGCGGTCTTCTCGCTGGTCATGATCTCCTTGGCGTGATCTCCCGACATCACTTCGAGTGGTTAAACTATAATGAAGTACCGGGCTCTGATACCAATTGAAAGTCGCCTAGAGGGGGGTGAATAGGCGGAATCTAAAATTTACAAACTTTAAGCACAACTACAAGCCGGGGTTAGCGTTAGAATAAAATATGAGTCCGCGAGAGAGGGTGAAAAACAAAACAAATGCAAATGAAGCGGATGACACGATGATTTGTTTTACCAAGGTTCGGTTCTTGCAAACCTACTCCCCGTTGAGGTGGTCACAAAGATCGGGTCTCTTTCAACCCTTTCCCTCTCTCAAACGGTCACCAAGACCGAGTGAGCTTTTCTCCTTAATCAAACCAGGTCACTTAGACCCCTACAAGGACCACCACAACTTGGTGTCTCTTGCTTTGATTACAAGTGTGTTGAGAACAAGAATGGGGAAGAAGAAAAATGATCCAAGAACAAAAACTCAAATGAACACAAATGTCTCTCTCTCACAAGCCACTAAGTCTTTGGAATGAGTTTGGGACTTGGAGAGGATTTGATCTTTTGTTTTGTGTCTTAGAGTGAAGTCTAGAGCTCTTGTATTGAATGCAATGTCTGAAAATCTTAGATGCCTTGAATGGTGGTGGTTGGGGGTATTTATAGCTCCAACCACCAAAACAGCCGTTGGGGAGGGCTACTGTCGATGGGCGCACCTAGGGGTGTATTGAGCGTGTAAAGATTCATGAAAGGTAAACCTCAAATCTATCATATATCTTCTCAAATAATAAATATAAATTTCGGATACAAATCGAATACGGATACAGATATTTTTTTACCTTTTTTGTTGTATGGAGTAAATAATGTATGAAATAATTTATACAAAATTTTATTCTTGTTTATAATAATGTGCTTCATAACATAAGAAGAGATTAGCATCAAATTTCATACATATATATTTTAAAATATTAAATTTGTCCTAACAGTTCGGATATCCGTTTACACCCGCGCACCGGACTGTCCGGTGCGCCAGCCACGTCACCCAACCATTAGGGTTCTGACGGTTTCGACCGTTGGAGCTCTGACATCTTGGGGCACCGGACAGTCTGGTGCCGCATCGAACAGGCACTGTTCACTGTCCGGTGTGCCTTCTGGCGCTGCTCTGACTCTGCGTGAACTGTTCGCGCACTGTTCACGCTCACTGTTCACTTGCAGACGACTGTTGGCGCAGTAGCCGTTGCTCCGCTAGGTGCACCGGACAGTCCGGTGGCACACCGGACAGTCCGGTGAATTTTAGCGGAGTGGCTCTCTAGAAACTCGAAGGTGGCAAGTTTAGAGTGTACGGTCCCTGGTGCACCGGACACTATCCGGTGGTGCACCGGATACTGTCCGGTGGCACACCGGACAGTCCAGTGCGCCAGACCAGGGCACACTTCGGTTTTCTTTTGAACCCTAACTTGTTCTTTTTATTGGTTTGTGTTGAACCTTTGGCACCTGAAGAACATATAATCTAGAGCAAATTAGTTAGTCCAATTATTTGTGTTAGGTAATCAACCACCAAAAATTATATTTAGGAAACGATTTGACCCTATTTCCCTTTCAACGGGACACAGCCCGGTCGAAATTACATTCATGCCCTCGATAAATAATTATAAACATGACACAAACTATCGTGGACTAATCGGTCTTTTCCTCTTTAAGTCGGTGCAGCCCTTCGTCTCAAGGCATGTCACTATGCCGAAGCTACCTGGATCATAGCTTCGTCTTGTATCTTCGTGCTCTATCTGCTTGTGTCAACTTGCTGAAGGTGTTTTTGCTTGGAGGTTCTTCATCGATGAAGCATGCCCCCAACAGTAGCCCCTTCACGGTGTTAGATCGTTTTTCGTAACGAGCTCGACCCACGAAAAAATCTCAAAGGCTTCGGAATGCCAAAGATCCAAAAAACACCTTCCCTGAGCTCGTTGCCGAGAAACAATTAAAATATTTCAAGCGGTGGGTGACCCACCACTCAGCGGGTATGAGCGACTTGGCGATTCACCTTCCATGCGCCGAGTGGTCCACCATTCAGCGGGTGCGGCTGACTGTTCAGCGGGTGTAGGTGACTTGACGATTCACCTTTCCACCTGCAACACTATATAAATAGACGGGGTAGGTGTGGCGTTATCATAGCATTCATTGCCATTGCACTGTTGTGCTGTTAAAAAATTTAACGATAGCCGAAGCTTTTTCACTGCACTCTCGAGCAGACCGACATTTTGAGTTAGCTTCATCAAAAAAGAGAGCTTCGTCAAAACTGTAAACGATATCAACTTCATAAAAACCGCAAAATATCCATCGGATGGCTAGAGTACGCTCAACTACAAAGGTAACTCGTGAAGGAGAGGAGACCGAGGCCGCCGAGACAGCTCCGATTTTCGAAGTCATGAGATAGTCGGGCTTAGTTGTGACAGAGGGAACCATTGACGAAGGTACTTCTACTGCCGAAGTTGAACAAGCTGATATTGAAGAAGAAAATTCTAATGAAGAAGAGGAGGATTATGGTATTTTGATCCCTTCAAAACCCAACCACTTAGATTTTGGGAAATCTACTGCTTCTGAAGCCGATATGCCCATGATGATGAAACTGGGATACTTTGGAGAAGCTGAGAGGAAGCTTGTTCGTTTTGCCGGAGATGAAACCACTCCTATGCCGAAAGATGATGAAGTAGTGGTTTTCAGAAGTTTTTTTAGAACAGGATTACGGTTTCCTCTGAATGAGATGATAGAAGAAGTTTTAAAGAATTTTGAAATTTATCTTTATCAGCTGACCCCTAACGCTATCGTTAGGCTCAGTATCTTCATTTGGGCCCTCCGAAGCCAAGGGATGGACCCAGATGCCGAAGCTTTCTGCCGAGTGCACGAGCTGCATTACCAAATGAAGGCTAGGGCATATGGTTTACATGAGAATTTTGGTTGTTATGACTTCACGTATCGCAAAGATATGAAGGCTCTGGTCCTTAGCTATCGCACCAAGTGGCCATCCGGCTGGAAGAGCGAATGGTTTTATATTAAGGCCGATGAAAAGAAAAGGGGGAAACTGATGATGATGGTTATGTCCCCATTGGCCTTAAGCTTCGGAATTACCAGACCTTTGTGCAACATGAAGATAGGGTCAGCATGCCAACTGTCTATATCAGAATTCAGGGTGGTGGCTGAACAAATCAGCACTAGAGATATGGTTCAAGAATACTTGGCTAATAGGACATTTCCAACGTCAAGTGGATGGAGCATGCCGAAGCTAAAGGAGACAAAGAAAAAGCTTAGGCTAGTCCGGTTGCCTTATCGCTTTAAGTTTGAGAAACAGTTCAAGGAGCCCTGCGAAGAGTAGCTGGAGATGATTGAGACAATGTGCAATGAGATTTTGGGAAATTATACCAAAAAATAAGATCAATTAATGACTGCAGCCTTTGGCACCCGACGAAAACGAAGGTTGAACCGGGTAATGGACGCTCTAAAAATTTAAGACCCTGATTATGAGCGACTGAACAAAGGTGCCGAAGGGCCAAATAGGAAAAGGGTTGTTAGCGTTATGAGCAGGCAGGCTGCCAGGATGGTAAAAGAAGATGAAAAAGCTTTAAAGAAGAGAAAGTCTAGTCCCGAGCCGAAGGTGGCGGCCTTGAAGAAGAGAAAAGCCTCAACTCCAGAGCCGAAGGCAATTGAGATGGAAGAGGAAACTCCTTCAACTCCTCCTACTGCCGAAGTAGAAGAGATTTTAAAGATAATGACTAAATCTTTACCTATCAAGCTGCTAAGTCCTCTAGGACCGCATCTGACGAAGCTTTTTCAAAAGAAACAAGAACCTTCGGCTACAAAGAAGGCAGATGGGCTGAAGAAGCGAAGGATTGGTAGCGTGATACAAGCTATTGAAAAGACACCACCTTCGGCCTTGGTATCTAAGATAGCACCTATTGCAAGTACCGAGGCTACTGTCAAAGCAAAGACATCTGCCGAAGCTACAGCTGCCACCGAAACTACCAACCTGGAGGCTACCTTATCTGGGATTGATAAACTATTGTTGGATATGGCCACAAAAGAAACAGTTGCAGCTACGGAACAAGTCATGGCCCCAGTGCCTGATAAAGGAAATAAAATTGCCGAAGCTGCTTCGGCTAAAGAAAATTTTGAGCTTCGGAACTTGATCAGACAGGAACTATCTAAGGCTGAAAAGAAGGAGTTACAGGAGTACGACATTTCCTGTGGCTACCAGCTAGGAGCCATGCTCTTTGGTGGAATCAATGAGGAGGCCTTTGGATGTGTTCATGACCGTATCGGGGCGAAGGTAATCGGCACTCTATCAAAGAGTGTCGGTTTTCTGAAGCTTGAAGCCGATATTAGCAGCTACCGACGGCAACATATCGTCGGTAGTTTGTTTTATTCTAACTTTAAGGTAACAAAATTTTATTATTTGTTTTGTTTTTACAATGAAGTTTGATGATGAAGGTCTATTCTGTGCAGAGTATGCTGCTGAGCAAGGTGTTGCAAATGCAACAGGACCTCGAGGATGAAAAGAATGAAATTATTGTCGAGGGTCTAGAGAGTAAAATCAAAGAATACGAAGCTTCTCTTGAAAGGAAAGATTTCCTACTCCAAGCAGCGGAAGGTTCCCTTGCCGAAGCACAAACCGAGAATGCTAGATTAAGCAGGGAGCTTCTCCAAAAATCAGAGAGCTTGAAACAAGAAAGAGAAGATTTGCAAACAAAATATGAAGCTAAAGCTGCCGAAAATTCGAAGCTGAAGCAATCCTTGAAAGAGCTTCGGAACAGGTGTCTAGATTTTGGCATCCGCTGCGTACAACGACTAAAAAAGGTTTTTAACTCGGTTGGGGCTAGTGCTGAAAAATTTACACATTCGGCCGATAAAATATCCAGCACCTTCGAACATATTGAAGGCAAAGTAGAGGCACTCGACGAAGTAATAGCTGGGCACGGCGACTTCTGTGCCCTGCTAGCTTCTCGTGGTACAACCGCAACATTTTTGAAGGCTGGCTGTACACACACAAAAATTTTAAATCGACCAAACTTTAGCCTATCTGCATCAGATTTAGTTGACATCCCCAATATAGCTCGAAGCATAGGGAGCAGATTTATAACACAAAATTGGGCGAAGGGTGGTCGAGAGTTGGCTAGCGACGAGGCCCGAAGCCTGCTCAAGCCGGTACGATACTTATAACTGTTGCTTGCTCTCTTGTAATTACTTTTTACCTTATACTGTTTTGTTGTGTACAGGATGACGATGTCGAAGGTCAATAGTCCGAAGCTCGTTTCGAAGATTGCTAAAACTGCTGAACAAAGCTTAGAAACATTTGAAGTATCTTTGTAAAAGATATTGTAATTTAGGAATCGAACATTGCTTTGTAAATTTATCCATACCTTGTAATATATTTTTACCTTTCCATCCGTGTATGCATTGCTTTGCTGTGGACGAAACTTGTATCTTTTGAGCCGAAGGCAAAAACACTTTCCCTTCTTTTCATACACAATGAAGCATATTCTTGCTTCTTTATGCTCATCGAAGCATTGTTATTAAGGTTGAAGCATCTGTTTGTGCTTTATGTTATGCTGATGATGAACCTACGAATGTCTACATGAATCTGTATGAATGCAATGAATGATGTAATGTAAAGTGCAAATGAATGTCCAAATACACACACGAAGCCACACCCAGACTCTACATCCCCTAAGGAACATCTTTTGAGTCTTAAGCTCTCCATCCCCTTAGGAATGACTTTTGAGCTTCTTCACCTTCTATTTCGGTGGTATAAGTTCTGCATCCCCTTAGGAACGACTTTTGAACTTCTTTGCCTTCTATTTCGACGGTATTTGGCTCTGCATTCCCTTTGGAACGACTTTTGAGCAGAAAACTTACACTGCGCTCCTGATTAACGACTTTTGTAACTTCGTCATGTTCTGCATCCCCTTGGGGACGTCTTTTGAGCTTCTCCTTGTCTTCCTTTTTTCACTCGATGGTGCATGCTCAGATTTTACATATTACAACTTTTGGTGGATTTGGCCCTCGTAGGGCTAAATAAGAATGAAAAATTACAAACTATGGCCCCATTAAAAACCTTTCTCCCCTCTTAAAAAGGAAAAGGGTGCCATAGGAAAAATGAAAAAAGATTACAACATATTACACATAGTATTGCCGAAGCTCATCCGCATTCCAAGATCTAGGAATGTCGTTGCCGTCCATATCCTTCAATCTATAAGAACCGGGCCTCGACGAAGATACCACTAGAAAAGGACCTTCCCACTTCTGTTGCAACTTGCCCATTGTGTCTGGGTTAGCGACTCTTCCAAGCACCAGATGCCCTGGGTTGATATTTTTCAACCAAACTTTTCTGTCACACCATTTTTTTGTTTCGGCCTGATATTTATTGATGTGCTCTATTGCCTAAAGTCTGGTCCCTTCTATGGTGTCTTTTGTTATTTGATAGTCAGCTTCGTCTTCTGCTGAAGCTATTGTTCTTATTGACCATGTTTTTGCTTCTTCTGGAGTTATTGCTTCATGACCAAATCTATACTACTATATTAAGACTATAAGGGGTAGGCTGCCTCCAGCTGGTTCTGCTTTCAGCCAATCTATACTGTCCATCTATATGCATCAAACCATCACCGTCCGTCTCGTCGCCTCCCCTTCAAGCCTCCTCCATCCCTCGATCGCAACTGCTCCTCTCTCCGCTCCCCTCTTCTTCGATAGATCCTCCATCAGGCTTCATCCGCGCCGTCGTCGGCAATGGCTCCGGCCTTCCCACGCCGCCGTCCAACCTCCCCCCGACTCTCCTCCCCACTCTTGCCATTCTCGCGTTCGCACCGTGCCCCAGCCCATCCCCGGAGAGCTCGCGTCGGCGCCATTCCTCCACAATGCCCTGCGCCCTCCCCGCACGCCATCATCACGTAGGCGCCATTCCAGGAAGGCTCGCGTCCGCCCCGCTCTAGGAGGCCTCATTTCCCTCGTCCGCACACGACCCACATGCTCCTACCTGCGCCCTCCTCGCCCGCCATTCTCGCATCGGCGTGCCACTCCAGCGCCCCGAGCCCGCCCACGCCCAGCGCCCCCGCCTGCCGCACCTTGACCCTGCCCCATTGGTCGTCCGTTCGTCCCTCCCCCTCCCGAGATTGTCGCGTGATGGCAGAACACCCCGCCCCTAAGACCAAGATTGCCTCTGCCATCGCCTGTCTCCACCCCCACTTCACGATCATCCTCCCCTTGCAGCACCATCTCCGGAGAAGCTGCAGGCAAAGACCGACTGTGCGAAGGTCGAACCAAAGGTCCAAGCTGGCGCTGTCCCCAGCAAAGTCCCCCAAATTACCAGTTGTGATCACTCAATTTGATGCCGTGAAGGAGAATTCCCTATCGCCAAAGAGATCCTAAACCCTAGCTGTTAAATCTGACACCTAGTCTCCTGCTGAAGGTGTTGTCTGGCACACCGATGGGAAGAAGGGGTCACCCTCACCGACCAAGGCTAAATGCCAGGATTCCCAAACAGAGGAGAAGAATCGGGCTACTTCACCCAAGAAGGTCAAAATCACAGATTTCCTGAAGATAGAGAAGAATATCACCCTAGAGCTAAAGAAGAAAGACACTGAGTTAAGCCCGATGGCGGTTCAATAATCTTTCGAAGAGGTAACTCCCTGTTTTGTGCTTATTTACACTCCTACATTTATTTTGAATAGGATCAGATTGAAATTATCCTATTGCTTGCACATTAGATTTTTGTTAGTATTTTTAATCAACTCTACAGTCAGATTTCCTAAAGATAGAGAAGAATATCACCCTAGAGCTAAAGAAGAAAGACACTGAGTTCAACCCGATGGCTGTTCAATAATCTTTCGAAGAGGTAACATCATGTTTTGTGCTTATTTTCACTCCTACATTTATTTTGAATAGGATCAGACTAAAATTATCATACTGCTTGCACATTAGATTTTTGTTAGTATTTTTAATCAACTCTACAGTCATGGTAGGATGCAACTGTGCAATACACGTTTTACAGGGTTCTACATGTGTTCTTCAATAACCTTAATTCTAATTTATTGATGATTGTTTGTACTGTAAGAAATGGTGCTTTGCAAAATTTAGAATAAACTATGTAATAATAATATTATACTGTTACTAGAGTTTTATCTTCCTATATAAGAAGTTCAAATGGATAAACAATAAAGGCAGTGAGTTCAATCACCTTTAGAAGATCAATGTTTACTTTGCTGGTATGATACTCTTGTTGAGTAGTTTATTGAATATATGTGAATAGATAAGGTTGTTTTTAGTTAACAAAGGAGGCCACATTTCATATGTAGTCTCTACATAACCTACTTGGAGCTTTTGCGCTTGCATGATTTTTTATGTTAATGCTAGCTATTATCATCTTTGGTTATTTTTATTTTTTAATTATACTTCTCTGATAGATGGATGTGTTCTTTCTTTGAACAAAAAGGATTTTGCCCAAGGTCACCACATCAAATCTATAGAGCTATGTTAGGAGAACAACTTGGTTTAAGGGATTAAACAATGTTGTTCTGAAAAGTTTGAAGAAAAATGTGCTCAAAGATGGGCTGTCAGGCTGTCCTCAGTCTGAAAACAGACTGACAGTGTAACTGAGCCATCTTTGGACTGGAATTCAACCTTGATCTAGTGAGAGTTTGGCTATGGTTGCTATAACCAGATTGTAGTTGGATCATGTTGGGGGCTTGTTCTCAAATGCTAAGAATTAAGAACAAGGCAACACAGAAAATGTTAAATATTAAAGTCCTTCGTCCTCCACTTCGTTATATCCCTTCAGGATATAAAGAATCTTCGGACGAAGGTTACGAAGGACATACCTTCGTAAACATAAGAACGAGAGATGAATTATTTATATAAATCATGAGGTATAAAATGAACATTCAAATGTTAGCATAGAGTCATTTCCATTTTTATTAACATGAATGAATATAAATGACTTCAGATTACAAATGTACCTTCGGTCTTGAGGAAATCAAGGGTACAAGCGCGATGCGAAGACAAGATGACAGGTTCGCGTGAACAGTACAGAGGTACTGTTCATCTATTTATAGGCACAGGTCGCAGCCTGTGACAAATTACAATTATGCCCCTCACAAATGTTTACAACATTGACTCAGACTTATATGAATAAAAAGGTCATTCTATCTCTATGTCGGTTTAAAACGCCGAAGCTCCATGAAAAGGAACCTTCGGCCATCTCTTGAAGACGACTTCAGCCGAAGCTGCTTCTTCGTGTGAGACCTTCGGCGCACCGAAGCACGACCCCAACAGTAGCCCCTTTCGCGGTGCTAGATCGTTCTTCGTAACGAGCTTGACCCGTGAAAAAAGAGCCTCTTCAGCTTCGGGAAGCCGAAGGTCCAAAAAACACCTTCCCTGAGCTCGTTGCGGAGAAACGATCCGGATTCCGGGCACGTGCCAGGCCCACCTTGCAGAGTTACTGTTTGATCTTTGCGGTCCACTGCTCAGCGAGTACAAGTGACCGCCCGTCTGGTGTAAAAATCTTGCCGCTTCGCCTTCTTACCTGCAGCACTATATAAACAAGCGGGTAGGTGTGAAGTTACCACAGCATTCATTGCTATTTGCACTGTTTTTCTGCCAAAATTTTCCACCATAGCCGAAGCTTGACTCTCATAATCGAACGAAGGTCCGTCTCGACGCTTGCTTCGTCAGAAAGGAGAGCTTCGGAGAAAAGAAAAAAGAAAAAAGTTTCTAACTTCCCCAAACTAAGAATTACATGGCACGAGTGCGATCTACTGCCAAAGTTGTGCGCGAGGGAGACGAAGCCGAAGGTTCAGACACTGTGCCCATCTCCGAAGCGATGCAGCGCTCCGGTCTAGTGACTGCGGAAGAGAGGCCTGCTGCCGAAGCAAACCCGACAACAGCCGAAGAAGAAGAAGAAAACATTGATGGGACTGACTCCGAAGATGACTACCACATTGCTACGCCCAGCAAGCCCAGTCACCTGGATTTTGGGAAATCGACTGTTTCAAAAGCTGATCTTTCGAAGATGGTGAAAGCAGGTTATTTCAATGAAGATCAGAAGAAGCTACTCCGCTTCGGGGGAGAAGAATCCACCCCGAAGCCAGGGAAGGATGAGATTGTTATCTTTAAAAGCTTTTTAAAGGCTGGGCTGAGATTTCCTCTGCACAATATTATTGCAGAGATATTGAGGAGGTTTGGTATCTATTTTCATCAACTAACTCCTAACGCCATCGTTAGGCTCAATGTTTACATCTGGGCCCTCCGAAGCCAAGCTATGGAACCTTTTGCCGACAGCTTCTGCCGAGTTCACGAATTACACTACCAGACAAAGGCCAGAAAAGATGGGCTACATGATAATTTCGGTTGCTATAATTTTGCCTACCGGAAGACAACAAAATGCCCCGTCATTAGCTACCGAAGCAAATGGCCAGCAGGCTGGAAATCTGAATGGTTTTATGTGAAAGTTGACGAAGACAGGGAAAAATTGGTACAAAGCCCTCTGGAGTTAATCTTCGGAGAGACGAGGCCACGCTGCCGCATCGGCGACTTAAAGGGTCCTACCTGGGCTGCTCTGGGTGAGTTTGAAATCATCTCAAAACATATTGGCACCAGGGATCTAGTTCAGGAATTTTTGGCATTCAGAGTCTTCCCTACTCTAAAAGAGTGGGAAATGCCGAAGCTGAAGGGAGAAAAGAAGAAGGGGGAGCTGGTCCGTCTGCCCTATCACTTTAAATTCAAGAAATACTTTAAGAAGCCCTGCAAAGAGTGGTTAGAAACAGTTGAGACAATGTGCAATGAAATCTTGGGGAATTATTCCAAAAAGGAGGATCAATTAATGACAGCGGCCTTCGGCACCCGACCGAAGCGAAGGCTGAACCGAGTATTTGATGCCCTGGGCTTCGAGTACCCAGACTATGAGCAGTTGAACAAGGGTGCCGAGGGCCTCAAAAGAAAAAGAGTAACTGAAATTCTGACAAAGGATGAAGAGCAACCAGCAGCAGAGAAGAAAATCCCGAAGAAAAGGAAAATATCGAGTCCGAAACGGAAAATATCCGAAGAAGAGAGGACCCCCACACCGCCTTCTACCAGCGACGTGGAAGAAATTTTAAAGGTAATGACTGAACCTATGCCCACGAAGCTAAGTCCATTAGGGCTCCGACTGACGAAGCTTTTTCAAAAGGTGGACGAGCCGGATCAGGCGAAGATGAGCAAACACAAACGGCAAAGAATCATTGCGGTAACTGAAGTTATCGATAAGACACCTCCAAGAGCTTCAGTTCAGAAAACAGCAGCTGCCGAAGGCACCAAGAACATTGAAGTCGCCCCTTCGGAGGTCGCGGCTAGCGAAGCCGCTACAGCCGAAGAGGTTAATTTAGAAACAACCATTGAGGATATTAACAAAATTTTGGAAGACATAGATGCAGAAGAAGCCGGTGCTGCTACTGAAAAATCCATGGCCACAGTGCCTGAAAAAGGAAAAGAAATAGCCGAAGATACTTCGGATGACGAAGCTTACTCCTTTCAGAATTTAATTGGGCAAAAACTGACAAAGGACGAAATAGAAGAACTTAAAGAATATGCCAAATCCTGCGGCTACAAGTCAGGTGCCCTCCTATTTGGAGGTGTAGATGATGAAAAACTAGGCTGCATTCGAGACCAGACTGGTGCTAAGGTAATCGGTACTCTATCAAAGAGTATCGGTTTTCCGAAGCTAGAGTCAGACATCAGCCGCTACCGACGACAACATGTCGTTGGTAGTTTATTTTACTCCAACTTCAAGGTGAACAACTTGCCACCTAACTTTTGTCGCTTCTAATAAAAACATGTCTGACGAAGGTTGTGTTCGTACAGAGTATGCTGCTGAGCAAAGCCTTGCAAATGCAACAAGATCTTGAAGATAAAAAGCATGAAGTTATAATTGGAAATTTGGAAAACAAAATAAAGGAGCAATCAGATGCTTTCGAGAAAAAGAACTTTGAGCTCCAGGCAACCGAAGGTTTATTGGCGGAAGCTGAAGCAAAGATATCAGAACTGAATACGAAGCTTCTCCGCCAGTCTGAGCAGTTCGAACGAGAAAAACAAGATCTTAGTGCAAAACTTGAAGCCGAAGCTCAGCAAAATTTAGATTTGAGAAAACTACTGACAAATCTTCAAGAAAACTGCTTGAATTTTAGCAACAAGTGCATTCAACGACTAAGAAAGATTTTTTACTCAGTTGGAGCCAGCAGTGAAAAATTCACCCCCTCAGCTGAAGATCTGCCGAAGACCTTCGAACATATTGAGGGGGAGATTGACGAGCTCGACGAAGTCATAGCTGGGCATGGTGACTTCTGTGCCTGGGTGGCTTCTCGGGGCACTGCTGCTGCATTTCTGAAGGCCGGCTGCGACCACGGAAAAATTGTCAACAGGCCCAACTTCAGCTTATCTCCATCAATCCTGGATGATATGCCTGACCTCGCCCGAAGTATCTCCAATAGATTTATAAAAATGATATGGACAAAAGGCGGGCGGGAGAAAGCTGGAGACGAAGCACGAAGTCATCTTGAACCAGTAAGAAATGATACTTCGGAGTTACCTTTTCCTTTGCTCTTGATTTTTACTTATAATCTCTTAATTTATGTAGGATGTCGAAGGTGAAGATGATGCCTAAGTTATGTCGCCGAAGCTGTTGCTGGAGCTGAAACTTAATGAAGATCAGAAGAAATGTACTGTAGAAAAACTCAGGATATTTGTATAACAATTCTTGTAAATACAATTAAACTGTCTTCAAGGAACTTTGTACATACCTTGTAATATATTCTTACCCTTTGCTTGAGGCGCTTTGATGTGGACGAAATCAGTATTTTGAGCCGGAGGCGAAAAAACACCTTCCCTTCTTTTCGTACACAACGAAGCCTAAAAGACTACTTCTTTCTGCCGAAGCTCTCCTTTACATAACAAAACATAAAAGACTACTACTCTTTTCTGCCGAAGCTCTCCTTTACATAAACATAAAAGACTAACTCTTTTACACAACGATTCATAAAAAACCACTTCTTCGAAACTTTTCTTTTACATAACGAATCATAACAAACCATTTCTCCGAAACTTTTCTTTGTGCCGAAGCAACTACTTAGGAACACAAATGCTATGAATGAATGCTTATGCATGCACATGCCATGATGTAATGTAATGTGCAAATGAATGTCCGAAGTGTATGTCCGAAGCCACATTCTCAACGATTACTCCTTTAGAATCGACCACACTTCAGCTCTGCATTCCCTTGGGAACGACTTTGGAGCATCTTTGCCTTTTACTTAGGCAGTATCAGCGTTGACTTTTCGCTGTAAGCTCTGCATCCCCTTAGGGACGTCTTTGGAGCTTCTTCGTCTTTTACTTAGACGGTATAAGCTCTGCATTCCCTTGGGAACGTCTTTGGAGCTTCTTCGCCTTTTACTTTCGGCGGAATCAGCGTTGACTTTTCGCTGTAAGCTCTGCATCCCCTTAGGGACGTCTTCGGAGCTTTTTTCTCTTTTTCAGTTTCGGCACTCGATGGTGCGCTCTCAGCTTTTACATTTACATCTTTTGGGGGATTTTGCTCTTATAAAACTAAAAAGGAAAATTACATATGATGGCCCCATTAAAAACCTTTCTCCCCCTTTAGAAAGGAAAAGGGTGCCATAAAAAAGAAAAGATAAAATTACATCAAGTTACACATAGAACCGCCGAAGCTCATCCGCATTCCAAGATCTTGGAATTTCATTGCCGTCCATGTCCTTCAGTCTGTACGAACCAGGCCTTGACGAAGATGCTACTAAGAAAGGCCCTTCCCACTTCAGTTGCAACTTGCCCACTGTATCCGGGTTGGCCACTCTTCGAAGCACGAAATGTCCTGGCTCAATATTTTTTAGCCGGACTTTTCTATCTCGCCATTTGATTGTTTCAGCCTGGTATTTGTTGATATTTTCCACGGCCTGAAGCCTGATCCCTTCTAAGGCATCTTTTTCCACAAGGCAAGTATCTTCGGCACCTGATTCTGCCGAAGCTACCACTCTTATTGATCCAGCTTTAGCTTCTTCTGGAGTTATTGCTTCGTCACCAAATAATAACTTGAATGGGGTAAAACCTGTAGACCTTGATGTTGTTGTATTGTGGCTCCACACCACTTTGGTCAACTGATCTGGCCATTTTCCCCTTGGTTGATTAAAAATTAACTTCATTATTCCTGTCATTATGATGCCGTTGGCCCTTTCAACAAGCCCATTCGACTCCGGATGCCTGACTGATGCAAAATGGATCTTCGTGCCAATTTGGTCACAGAAATTTCTGAAATCTTCGGAGTCGAACTGTGTTCCATTATCTACAGTGATAGCCTTCGGCACTCCGAAGCGACAGACAATATTCTGCCAGAAAAATTTTTGGACAGTGGCCGAAGTTATTGTGGCTAATGGCTTCGCCTCAATCCATTTGGAAAAATACTCCACAGCTACTATAACATATTTTAGGTTGCCTTGGGCCGGTGGCAATGGACCCAACAAGTCAAGGCCCCACCTTTGCAATGGCCAGATGGGTTGTATCAGCTGTGTTAATGACGAAGGTTGTTTTTGATCTCTTGCACATTTTTGACAACCTTCGCACTTTTGAACTAACTCCGCTGCATCCGAAGCTGCCTTCGGCCAATAAAATCCTTGGCGGAATACTTTTCCAAGTAACGGCCTGGATCCGATGTGGGATCCGCACAGGCCTGCATGTATCTCCTTCATCAACTCTATACCTTCGGCTCTAGACAAGCACTTAAGCAGCGGGGCACAAACTCCACGCTTGTACAACTCCCCTTCTATCATGACATAGGGACGAGCTCTTGCCTCTATCCTCTTATTATAAGCTTCGTCATCTGATAGGAAGTTACCCTGAAGGTAAGAGATTATTTCAGTTCTCCAATCTTCACTGTACACAGGAGAAATGTTAAGGACTGCTCTTTCAAGTAGCTCCACTGAAGGTGCCTTTATTGTTTCAAAGAACACGTCCGAAGGTAGCGGCAGCCTCTGTGCTGCAGACTTGGCCAACAAATCAGCATGCTCATTCTGCCCTCGAGGGATATTCTTAACAGAAAATCCTTCGAAGGAAGCTTCGATCCTTCGGACCGTGTCTAGGTACTTTTCAAGCTTCGGGTCTTTAGCCTTGCAACTTTTGTCAATATGACCCGAAACAACCTGAGAATCAGTTTTAAGGATCGCCCTTCTGACCCCCATTGCCTTTAGTTTCCGAAGACCCAGGAGCAAGGCTTCGTACTCAGCAATATTATTTGTGCAGCTGAAGTCAAGTCTTGCTGCATAGCAAGTTTTGACCTTGGACGGAGAGACCAACACAGCAGCTGCGCCTGCTCCGAAGGTTCCCCAAGAGCCATCACAAAACACTGTCCATGCTTCGGCATCTTTGTTCGCTTCCTCGTCCTGAGCCCCTGGCGTCCAGTCGGCAATGAAATCTGCCAACGCTTGAGACTGAATTGAGGATCTATGCACATAATCAATGTAAAATTCATTGAGTTCCGCAACCCATTTTCCAATACGCCCAGTAGCTTCTCTGTTCCTCATGATGTCCTTCAACGGCTGCGAAGAGGGAACAATAATGTTGAATGCCTGAAAGTAATGCCGAAGCTTCCTGGATGCCATTAAAACGGCATACAATATCTTCTCCAGCTCTGTATAATTTTTCTTTGAGACACTGAGGACCTCAGACACAAAATATACTGGGACCTGCTTCTTAGCTTGTCCATCAAACTTCTCCTGGACAAGCGCCGCACTTACTGCTGAGTGCGAAGCTGCCACATACAACAACAGAGAAGCCCCTGGCGTTGGTGGAGTTAATGTTGTGAGATCTATTAAATATTGCTTCAGCTCTTCGAAGGCTTTTTGTTGACTTGGGCCCCATTGAAAGACTTCAGCTGACTTCAGCACCTCGAAGAATGGTAAGTTTCTTTCTGCTGATCTGGATATAAATCTGTTGAGAGATGCCAGCCTTCCTGTCAATCTTTGGGCCCCCTTTCTTGTGGTTGGTGGCTCCATTCGAAGTATAGCTTCGATTTTATTTGGGTTAGCTTCGATTCCCTTCGTTGAAACCAAACACCCAAGAAATTTGCCCTTCTTCACTCCGAAGACGCATTTTTCTGGATTCAGCTTCAGACCAGCCTGTCTGAAGCTGGCGAAGGTCTCCTGCAAATCAGCAATATGATTTTCTTGCTTCGTGCTCTTTACGATAATGTCATCAACATAGGTCAACACATTTCTGCCTATCTGAGATTGGAGGACCTTCGCAGTCATTCTGCTGAAACTCCCTCCAGCATTCTTGAGCCCCTCAGGCATCCGAAGATAGCAATATGTACCACTTGGGGTTATGAAGCTAGTCTTCGGCTCATCTTCCTTCTTCATCCAGATTTGATGATAGCCTGAGTAGCAGTCTAGGAGACTCATGAGCTCTGAAGAAGCTGCTGCATCAACTAAAGAGTCTATCCTTGGCAGTGGAAATTCATCCTTCGGGCAAGCCTTGTTGAGATCTGTGAAGTCAATACACATTCTCCACTTGCCATTGGCCTTCTTCACCATAACAGTGTTAGCTAGCCACTCTGGGTACTTCACTTCTCTGATAACTCCTGCACTGAGGAGTCTTTTTACTTCATTACGAGCCCCTTCGGCCTTATCATCAGACATTTTCCGAAGCCTCTGCTTTCGGGGTCTGAAGGATGGATCAACATTAAGCGAATGTTCAATAACATCCCGATTTACTCCACAGAGATCATTAGCTGACCATGCAAAGACATCTTTGTTGTTGAATAAAAACCTTATCAAGGTTTTCTCCTGATCTTCAGATAATTGGGAGCCCAACAACACCTTCTGCTCTGCTATATCTTCGCACAATAACATGGGCTTCGGTTGATCTGCTGAAGCTGCCTTCTCCCTCCTGAATTTGTACTGTTCACAAGCTTCAGCCCCATCTATGTTATGGATTGCCTTAGAATCAGTCCAGCTTCCTTCGGCCCTTCTAGCAGCTTCCTGACTTCCATGAATAGCAATAGGTCCTTGGTCCGAAGGTATCTTCATGCAGAGATAAGCTGGGTGAAGAATTGCTTCGAAAGCATTAAGAGTTCCACGACCAATGATAGCATTATAAGGATACTCCATGTCAACAATGTCAAACACAATTTGCTCAGTCCTTGTGTTGTTGACAAATCCGAAGGTTACCGGCATGGTAATCTTCCCAAGGGCCACAATCTGCCGCCCTCCGAAGCCACAAAGAGGGTGCGTAGCATCATGAATCTTGTCTTCGGGCTCTTGCATTTGTCTGAAGGCTTTAGCAAATATAATGTCAGCTGCACTGCCTGTGTCAACTAGGACATTGTGGACCAGAAATCCTTTGATCACGCAAGAGATAACCATGGCATCATTGTGGGGATAATCCTTAAGCTGAAGGTCTTCCTGAGAGAAGGTAATTGGAATATGGGACCATTTTGACTTGATGAAGGGTCCCTGCACTCCAACATGCTGCACCCTTCTCTGAGCCTCCTTCTTCTGCTTCTTGTTAGCCGGCTCTGAGCAAGAACCGCCTGTTATCGGGAGCACCAGCTTCGAAGCCGAAGCATCTTCAGCTTGATTGTTGAACGAAGCCATCAGCTCAGAAAAGTGGAAGTGAGTTCACCGGAGGTGGGCGCCAATGTTGGGGGCTTGTTCTCAAATGCTAAGAATTAAGAACAAGGCAACACAGAAAATGTTAAATATTAAAGTCCTTCGTCCTCCACTTCGTTATATCCCTTCAGGATATAAAGAATCTTCGGACGAAGGTTACGAAGGACATACCTTCGTAAACATAAGAACGAGAGATGAATTATTTATATAAATCATGAGGTATAAAATGAACATTCAAATGTTAGCATAGAGTCATTTCCATTTTTATTAACATGAATGAATATAAATGACTTCAGATTACAAATGTACCTTCGGTCTTGAGGAAATCAAGGGTACAAGCGCGATGCGAAGACAAGATGACAGGTTCGCGTGAACAGTACAGAGGTACTGTTCATCTATTTATAGGCACAGGTCGCAGCCTGTGACAAATTACAATTATGCCCCTCACAAATGTTTACAACATTGACTCAGACTTATATGAATAAAAAGGTCATTCTATCTCTATGTCGGTTTAAAACGCCGAAGCTCCATGAAAAGGAACCTTCGGCCATCTCTTGAAGACGACTTCAGCCGAAGCTGCTTCTTCGTGTGAGACCTTCGGCGCACCGAAGCACGACCCCAACAGATCATGAGACAATAACTTTTCTACTGGCCGATCAACAGGTTACCATATAAAATCGAGAGAAAATCAACGCCAAACTTGCTCGGTCAGGCGTCATAACAGAGCTTCCCATGGTACAGTAGCAAAATATCAGAGATGCAACGCACCTCACCGTCGGTGACTCTCCGCTGCGATTAACGCCGATCATCGCGATTCGTGCGCTGGGACTCACGGATAATCACGGGCAGAGAAAGATCTCAACTCAGGGAAAGGAGAGAAGCTTATCGCCGGACTATTCACTGTGCCACCTGCCGCGTAGTGCACGACATTGTCCTCGTCGGAGTTCACCGGCGATTATAACCGTGCCACGTGCTTAGAAGATGTATCGCGTCGCAGTAGAGGTTCATAGAAGGTCAATTCGTCGTCGGAGGCATCACCCGAGGGAGCGCCACGATAGTTTACGCCGATGACTCACCCCTCGTCTCTGTCACCGTTCTTCTCTTGCAAAATTGGACGCCACCGCTTAGCGCTTCTATAAATTGAGGGTCGGGTCTGTTGCGCCATGTAATCATGAAGCCAACGCACCAGCTATTGCCTCAAATCATTCACCAGAGACCGCGAATTTCTTACTTCCCCCAATCATGTTTCCGCCACCGTGGAGACTCCCTCACCGCGACCAGCTTGTTTCAGGTTAGTTCAAGCTTCCCGCTCGTTTGTTCTAGCGCCCTTAAGTTCTCCTCAATCTCCTTGACCCCTCTAATTGAACTAGACCACCGTGGTTCGCCGGGAACACGTTGCTCCTTTGATTGTCCGCGCTATGACCGTGGCTAGAGCGAATTAGGTAACCATTCATGAAATTAGTTTAGGGGAAACTCCGGTTAAGACTTGAATTTGGTGTCTGCCGCTCGGGAGCACCAGTCTTTGTGCCATCTGGCCAGTCTAATCTCGCCGGCGTTCAAAGCTCCGCAGTGCGACGTCGTGGCCCTGGCGCGGTGAAGAATTAGAAGTGCAGGGGCTTTTCTGCGAATGTCAGTGAGACGTTGAATAGTAACTAAGGGTTCTTAACGGATATTCAAAGCAGCGGGGGCCTCGGTGCAAACCTACCAACGCAGGCGCGCGCGCGTGGGCGCGTCCCCGTTTCCTGTTCAGACTGGGCTGATTAGGCTAGATTAGGTCCAAGACTATTCATTATTTTCCTTTTTCTTTTTCTACCAGAGCTAAAACAATTCTAGAAAATTGTAAAAAAATCCTAAAAATACCAGACCAATTTTGCTGGACTCCTAATTTCCTACATAATTTAATAAAAATATTTTCTTGATTTTTAGTCCAAAAGGGAAATTATAGAGTATTTAAAACAGCCTAAGATCATATTTCTGGATTTCTAGAAAATAAATAATAAATCCAAAATTCACAAAATTTTTAGGATAAACTTTAAATAATATTTAGAAACCTTGGGTAAAGTTTGGTATGATTTGGGCCATATTTGATACTTAGAACCCAAAACCCTACCCCCTGCCCTGTGAACTTCACTGCTGACTCCGGAAACCTTAAGTTCTCGGAGATCCGTGAAGGAAAATTGTATTCAAGACTTTAGATAATAAACTTTTATTATCTTTGCACTCTCATGAGCATTACATGAGCATTTATTATTATGTATGATTATATTTAGAAAATGAAGAAGAAATAGAAGTCGGAGAAGAGAAGACTTCACCACCACCACCCGAGGAACATCAGGTAGGCAACTATTTCTATTTTGATATCTGCAAAACTGAGCCTGATTCACCAGTAACACAAGGCAAGCCCCGGTGCATTTGCCACCCCTTGTTCCTTTTAAAATCTTTCTCACTTACTTGATGCATTAGGTGATAGGAGTTGTGTGCTAAACTATTGATGCATCTCCTTCCTTGGATTATTTCCTAATCCCTGTTTTACAAAAGGTTTTCTTATGCTTAGCTTTGCTTTAGAAAAACAAAATGTTTTGTTTTCTCAAAGATGATGTGCAAAGTGGGTGGGATGTTTTTGAAAATAAAACTTGATGGTGTATCCATCATGGCCATGATGGGTTCAACATCAGAAAAGATGTACCTTTGCCAGGTACCAAACTTTGGGAATTGAAATGATAAAGCTGAGACCGGGCGGGTGACTTGCATGAGAAGAGAGTCTCGGTGTAGTGTCTCCGTCTGAGTCAATTAAGGACCGTGTCGATGTAGGCTTGCTGACCGAGGACCCTTTAACTGGTCACATGCCTCGTCATGGGTAAGCTTTGCCTCGGGCAGACTAATACCAGAATAAGATACCACGCAATGGGAGTGGAGAGATGGCGAGAGTAGCGTGTACCCTCCATGGCAAGGGGCTGGACGGTGGTGTATCTGTGCTCTCGGTTGGCGTGAACCTGATCTGGTCTTAAGAACCCCGGTGGCGAGTTGACATATGCAAGGGTTAAGTGCTACATATGTCGTGTGATTGGAGATCCTCAGCTGAGTATAAACGATTTAGATCGCCGTACCTTCGCGGTTATGAAGACTTGGTCACTGCCCTATACGTAGAAATCCAGTAAAGATGAAGGGTCGTTAAGAAATTGGCTAGTGCAGGTCAAGTGATTGAACTAGGGTAGAATGAACTCTAGTTACAGGTAATTTTACTTAACCGGACAAATAAAACTGGATTTTTAAGGATTCACTCTTAGTAAGCATTTCTGCAAACAAAGTCATTGACTATTGTTAAGCCTTACCTTGACTCCCTGAAAGCCAGCATACCCTTGAGAGTCTTTTCTTTAGTCGGGTAAGACTTGCGGAGTAATTCCATACTCAGGGCTTTGTCCCATGTTGTTTTAGGTGAAGAAGCGGCAAACTTTTGTTGCTTCTGTTCAAATGTGGTACCAAAGGAAGAGCACCAGCAGTAAAGCTGCGGGAGGAAAGGATCCTCCATAAAACTTTTGTTTAATACTTATCGGGAGGGGTTTTTGCCTCCCATGGTTTGTAATAATAATACTCAGCACTCATATATTATATTTCTAGTCTGTAATATTATAACTCTGTCTTACTTTTCAATAAAGGTAAGTTAATGTAATTGCTTCCGCATTTTCGTATCTCCGATGCTTATAATGTCTGCGTGACAGGTGAAACGCTCTTGGGAAAAGTAAAGAAAGTAGATACCGAACTTGTCAAGTGATTCAGGGGCACCTACAGGGTTGTCTAAAGTCTGTTGGACAAGGACAACTGTAGGTGGGCCTAATAACTTGGGAGGTTCCGTCACAGCTGGTATCGGAGCGAAGTCCATCTCTGCAGAGGTTATGAGGCATTTTCAAAAAGAATTTTCCAAGACTTATCTAGAAAAATTTCTTTCTTTCTTATCTAGCTTCCTTCTGATGTACTTATTTGAAAGACCAGATATAGAGTGCAATGTATAGAAGGTGTGAATCGACTAAGGTTGATTCTGTAATTACACATGCATCATGCTAAAAACTATGCTAATAAGGTTTTCCCCCTTAAGAAATGCCGCCGTGCACAAGAAAGACCGCGCGCAAGTCTACTGGGCCGATTGGCGTACCCCGTCATCAACTTGCCCCACAGCATGAAGATAGCAGTAGTGGTAGCAACGATCCAATCGGGGATCTAGAAGCCCAAGTTGATCAGCTTCGAACAGAACTCCATCACAGGAACGACATATGGGTTGCAGATGATGAAAGAATAAACGAATTAAGAGCAGACATCTGCTACCTGCAAGATCAGCTCGCGGAGCAAGATCTAGCGCTCGATTGGGCGGTTAACTCTCGTTCGCTTGCCTGGGCTAAGGAGGCAAAAACTCGAGCCCGTGTGGAGGAGCTTAGCTCATCCGTGGATAACTTGTAGGTTTATTGTAATACTCTACATGGAGAAGTTCATGTATTGTATTCCCAACTACACCCCAACATACCTGCGGATCCTATCGGGATGGAAGCCGGACCTTCTAGAGTAGCAGGAGAAGCACTTGGTGGTGAACTGGACTTGTTCAGGCCTCCTCCCTCTATGAAGTTGGTGGATGAATGGTCTCCTACTCCCGACAGTGAGGCTACTAAGAGTGACAAGAAGCAAGAGTAGTATAGTGTAGAAGTAGTAATAATGTATAATAGGTAATGTAATCCTGTTGTAAAATTCAAGTCTGTAACATTACCCTTTTCAGTAATGTTAAATGGATGGTTTTCTTTGGCATATTATATTTTTCTCAATGTTTGTTGCCTCAGATGCCTTCCAAGACTCGTTCACAGGATGGAGCAGGGACCTCTAGTGGGCGAGAAGCAACCCTGAACCCACCTCTAGTACCTCCCACGTTAGCCGAGGCCATCGCTGCCTTGGTTAACGCTATGGCCGACAATACTCGCTTCCTGTGGGAGATGGCGAGTCAACAGTTACAACAACAAGGCGGGTGGGCATATCCGCAAGGCCCCTGTGAAACATCCAATCTGGATTTCTCCGAGACGCACCCTCCATTGTTTGTCAAAGCAGAGGACCCTCTAGAAGCGGATGAATGGATCCGCGTCATTGAATAGAAGTTCGGGCTCCTCCGACGTTCAGAGGTTCAAAAGCCCCTATTCACAGCACAACTATTGCGTGGCCCTGCCAGCACTTGGTGGGGAAATTTTGTAGCCATTCAACCGACTGGTCATCAAATAACTTGGGATGAGTTCAAGCTGGCTTTCTGCTAGCACTATATACCTGAAGGGGTGCTCCACATGAAGCAGGAGGAGTTCATGAAGCTGAAACAAGGCGGGGATACTGTCACCCAGTATCTCAATAAATTCAACCACTTATCCCAATATGCGATCGATCAAGTCAACACAGATTTGAAGAAAAGGAATTGTTTCATGAGAGGTCTTAATGATCGAATGCAAAGAAAGATGGCCACCTGCATTGATCTTTCCTACGGAAGGGCTGTCAGTACTGCACTGGCAGTCGAGGTAAATATGTAGGTTCTAGAAAATCTAAGGGTTATGGAGGCGACAGGCCCAATCAGGGTCCCGAGAAAAGACAAAGGTTGGTAATCCGACCTTTCAATCCGAATCGCTCTTCCCCACGTCCACCCTCCTACCCTTTCAAGCAACCGGTCTTCATTCGTCCCGCCACTGCCTCTACACCAACAAATCAGTCGGGTGCCCCTGGCACTCGTTTCCCTGCCCTCCCCAGCTCTTCAACTGGTTGTTTCAACTGTGGAAAGTCCGGACACTTTATCAAGGACTGTCCATATCAGAAGCAGAATCGATCAAGTAATCAGCAGAGTTCTAGGAATTCCACTCAAGGAAAGGGAAATGCGGCAAACAATACCGCGGGCAAAAATACAAGGAAAACGGGACAAATTTATTATACTCAAGTGGCCACAACACCAGACGGCGAACCGGTTATGATGGGTACGTTTCTAGTGGCCAATCACCCTACAATTATTCTTTTTGATTCTGGCGCTTCGCATACTTTCATAAGCAAGAAGTTCGTGGAGCAACATTGCATTCCATACCATGAATCAAGGGAAGGGTTTAAAATTCATTCGCCTGGGGGACAAATATTTACTAAAGAAGTGGCCTTTCAAGTGCCCGTAACATTGGCTGGACGGGACTTTCCTACTAATATGATTGTTTTAAAAGGCCAAGACATAGATGTAATTTTGGGCATGAATTGGTTGGCCCAGCATAAAGCAATCCTCAACACTGATCGGAGAACCATCAGGTTGAGTTATAACCAAGAAGAAGTTCTTTTGTCTATCCCCATAGCCATTCCAGCTAAACCATTTGGCAGAATATATGAAGCAATCATACCGGAGATCAAAGATATTCCGGTAGTATGTGAGTTCCCAGACGTCTTTCCAGAAGATTTACCCGGATTGCCTCCAGAAAGAGATGTAGAATTTGTGATTGAGTTGAAGCCTGGTACGACTCCTATTTCTAGAAGGTCGTATCGAATGCCTCCAAATGAAATGGCAGAGCTCAAGACCCAATTACAAGATCTACTGGAGAAGGGATTCATCCGGCCAAGCTCATCACCCTAGGGTTATCCAGCCATCTTTGTTAAGAAGAAGGATCAAACACTACAGATGTGTGTGGATTATAGACCCCTTAATGAGGTTACCATCAAAAATATGTACCCTCTTCCACGGATTGACATTCTATTTGATCAATTGACTGGAGCGAGGGTCTTCTCCAAGATTGACCTCCGATCGGGCTATAATCAGATCCGTATCCGGCCCGAAGATATACCAAAGACTGCATTCACTACGTGGTACGGATTATTTGAATATCTGGTTATGTCATTCGGATTAACAAATGCTCCTGCCCACTTCACCTATCTTATGAACTCGGTATTTATGCCCGTGCTGGATAAGTTTATGGTGGTATTCATTGACGATATCTTAATATATTCCAAGAATGAAGAGGAGCATGCCCAGCACTTACGGATCGTGTTGACGCGCTTAAGAGAACACCAATTATATGCTAAGTTCAGTAAATGTGTGTTCTGGCTGGAAGAAATCCAATTTCTGGGACATGTATTATCTACCAAGGGGATTGCGATGGATCCCAGCAAAGTCAAGGATATTTTGGAGTGGAAACCCCCAACCACTGTACATCAAGTCCGAAGTTTCCTTGGACTAGCTGGCTATTACCACCGATTCATACCAGATTTTTCCAAGCTTGTGAAACTAATCACAAGTTTATTGAAGAATGATATTAAGTTTATTTGGTCTTCAAAGTGCAATGAAGCCTTTGAACAATTGAAGATATTATTAACCACTGCTCCGGTATTGGCTCAACCAGATATTGAAAAACCCTTTGATGTGTATTGCGACGCATTAGGCAGTGGTCTCGGCTGTGTTCTAATGCAAGAAGGCCGAGTGATAGCTTATGCTTCAAGGCAGTTGCGCCGGCATGAGCAACATTACCCGACTCATGACCTGGAGCTAGTTGCGGTGGTTCATGCCCTAAAAATCTAGCGTCATTATCTACTAGGAAATATCTGTCACATCTATACAGATCATAAAAGTTTGAAGTACCTATTCACCCAGTCAGAGTTGAACATGAGACAGAGGCGGTGGCTCGAGCTTATTAAGGACTATGAATTGGAAATTCATTATTACCCAGGCAAAGCCAATGTGGTGGCAGATGCACTCAGTCGTAAAGCTTCCTGTCACTGTCTTACAATGAATACTTTTGATACTATGTTATGTCAGGAAATGGAGAAATTAAACCTGGGAATGATCCAACAAGGAGCCTTAAATCAACTAAAGCTGGAGTCGGTCCTTTTACAAAGAATAATGGATGCTCAAAAGGATAATGAGGGTATGAAACACATCCGTGAGAAAATAGAGGCCGGAAGAGCCAAATGTTTCAGAAAAGACGATCAAGGCATTGTATGGTTTAACAACGGCATAGTTATGCCAAAGAATGAAGAAATCCGCCAACAAATATTAGATGAAGCACATCTTAGTCGCTATTCCATTCATCCCGGAAGCACTAAGATGTATCATGATCTAAAACAACATTATTGGTGGACAAAGATGAAGATTGAAATTGCATGCTATGTGGCAAGATGTGACACTTGCAGACGTGTCAAAGCCATACATATGAAGACTGCCGGTCCATTACAATCTTTACCTGTCCCTACATGGAAATGGGAGAATATTAGTATGGACTTTATTGTGGGATTGCCCAGGACTACCAAAGGGTATGATTCTATTTGGGTTATCATTGATCGACTTACAAAGATCGCCCACTTCCTTCCTGTCAAGGTAAAGTATACAGTGGCCACATATGCAGAATTATACATTGCCCGTGTTCTCAGTTTGCATGGTGTTCCGAAGACAATAGTGTCGGATCGTGGACCGCAATTCGTGTCCAAATTTTGGGAAGAGCTTCACAAAGCACTGGAGACTAAGTTACTCCGTAGTTTGGCCTATCATCCTCAACCAGTGGGCAGACCGAGAGGGTGAATCAAATACTTGAAGACATGCTACGGGCTTGTGTTTTAGAATTCCCACAGAAATGGGATGATTGTTTACCATTAGCGGAGTTCTCATACAATAATAGCTATCAAGAAAGCATTAAGATGGCACCCTTTGAAGCTTTGTATGGCCGACGGTGTCGCACTCCGTTAAACTGGTCCAAACCAGGTGAAAGGAGTTTCTTCAGGCCAGATATGGTAAAGGAGACAAAAGAGAAAGTTCAATGAATAATTCATCATTTGCAGAAAGCTCAAGCTCGACAGAAGAGTTACGCAGACAAACGACGGATGCCCTTGTATTTTCTAGTGGGAGACTATGTCTATTTGAAAGTTTCACCAATGAAGGGTATATCACGTTTCGGGGTGAAAGGGAAGCTTGCCCCTCGATAAATTGGTCCTTTCCCGGCGCTTGAGCAATGTGGACCAATGGCATACCGACTTCAACTACCCGAAACCTTGTCTGTTGTACATAATGTGTTCCACGTGTCTCAACTGAAGAAATGTCTTCGATTCCTGATCAAACCATTGAAGTAACAGATGTTTCCTTAGAGCCAGACTTGACATGTTCGGAGCATCCTATTCGAGTCTTGGATCAAAAGGACAGAATTACCCGAAGGAGAACTCTCAAATTTTACAAGATACAGTGGAACCAGCATTCAGAAGATGAGGCTACATGGGAAAGTTAGGACTTTTTAGAAAAGAATTTCCTAGGCTTTCTAGCCTCCTGTAAATTGTGATATGTATATAATTGTTGTAATAAAGAGAGTGAGCCCCAGACCACCCCTGCCTTGTACCCAGAATAAGGAAATAAAAGAGTGAAGCATTTCCTTTTCCATTACCTACCCTAGGACTTTAAATCTCGGGACGATATTCTTTTATGGGGGGAAGGATGTAACACCCCTGGTGTTACTGTTACTAAAATTTGAGCATAACATCATAAGCATAGCATCTCATGTGTTTGTCACAACTAGAATGCATTCACTAGGCAAAAAGTTCAAACAAGTTGTGTTGATATGACATCTTGTGAATAAAACCCTAGAGTAGGGAACTCAACCCTAGATTGGGTATAATAGAGCAAATAAGGTTTAAACAAAGGAAAACTTCAAAACTTATTAAGATGACCATAGAGTGTCACCTTGAATAGACTTATGGGGTATCCAAACCCTAGAAGTATTAAAAACCCTAAATAAGACCCTAGAAAGCCCTAAACCTAAACCCTGGGGGGCTAAGTGCAAAATTAGTGCACTTTTGGACTAAAGTGCAAAAATCATGATAATAAAGTTTCTTAGGTTGTATGGTTCACAATTATGAAGATTTGCAACCCAAACCTTGAGATTTGGACTTATTTGCAAAAGAGCCACACTTGAACTCTTTTGGTTAAGTCTGAATTTCAATATAATAGGTTCAACTTTGGGGCCTTGTAACTTCCAAACAAAAAGGATTTTGCCCAAGGTCACCACATCAAATCTATAGAGCTATGTTAGGAGAACAACTTGGTTTAAGGGATTAAACATTGTTGTTATGAAAAATTTGAAGAAAAATGTGCTCAAAGATGGGCTGTCAGGCTGTCCTCAGTCTGAAAACAGACTGACAGTGTAACTAAGCCATCTTTGGACTGGAATTCAACCTTGATCTAGTGAGAGTTTGGCTATGGTTGCTATAACAAGATTGTAGTTGGATCATGAGACAACAACTTTGCTACTGGCCGATCAACAGGTTACCTTATAAAATCGGGAGAAAATCAACGCCAAACTTGCTCGGTCAGGCATCATAAAAGAGCTTCCCATGGTACAGTAGCAAAATATCAGAGATGCAACGCACCTCACCACCGGTGAATCTCCGCTGCGATTAACGCCGATCATCGCGATTCATGCGCTGGGACTCACGGATAATCATGGGCAGAGAAAGATCTCAACTCGGGGAAAGGAGAGAAGCTTATCGCCGGACTATTCACCGTGCCACTGCCGCGCAGTGGACGGCAGTGTCCTCGTTGGAGTTCACCGGCGATTATAACCATGCCACGTGCTTAGAAGATGTATCGCGTCGCAGTAGAGATTCATAGAAGGACAGTTCGTCGCCAGAGGCATCACCCGAGGGAGCGCCACGATAGTTTACGCCGATGACTCACCCCTCCTCTCGGTCGCCGTTCTTCTCTTGCAAAATTGGACGCCACCACTTAGGGCTTCTATAAATTGAGGGTCGGGTCTATTGCGCCATGTAATCACGAAGCCAACGCACCAGCTATTGCCTCAAATCATTCACCAGAGACCGCGAATTTCTTACTTCCCCCAATCATGTTTCCGCCACCGCGGAGACACCCTCACCGCGGCCAGCTTGTTTCAGGTTAGTTCAAGCTTCTCGGTCATATGTTCTAGCGCCCTTAAGTTCTCCTCAAGCTCCTTGACCCCTCTGATTGAACTAGACCACCGTGGTTCGCCGGGAACATGTTGCTCCTTTGATTGTCCGCGTTGTCACCGTGGCCAGAGCGAATTAGGTAACCATTCATGAAATTAGTTTAGGGGAAACTCCGGTTAAGACTTGAATTTGGTGTCTGCCGCTCGGGAGCACTAGTCTTTGCGCCATCCGGCCAGTCTAATCTCGCCGGTGTTCAAAGCTCCATCGTGCGACATCGTGGCCCTGGCGCGGTGAAGAATTAGAAGTGCAGGGGCTTTTCTGCGAATGTCAGTGAGACGTTGAATAGTAACTAAGGGTTCTTAATGGATATTCAAAGCAGCGGGGGCCTGTCACACCCGGTTTTAGAAGGCAAACCGAATGCGAACCATGTACGTGCCAGGATCAGCAATTCACGTACACAGCAGTTACATAACATGGACATCATCACACAGTGCTCAAATAGTATTAAAAAGGGAAATAGTAGTCGATTACATCATATGTCTGAGACATCCACATAGTCTTTACAATAAATCAAAGTGCGAAAACGAAACGTAGATAAACGCGGCCTTCACAGGCAGCCGACTGGGGGGTTTGCCGCTAACCCACGCCTAGAACTCATCATACTCTTGGAACTCCTAGAAGTCTCCTTCCACGGCTTCATCTTCTCCTGAGCAGTGGTTGCAATGCGGACAACCTGGGGAAGGGGGTGGTTTGGTGTGTAGAGCAAGGGTGAGTACACATCAACATACTCAGCAAGTGTCCTGTTTGGCTGTAGTGGACTAGCTTTATGTGGGGATAAGTCAAGCAGTTGCTTTTAGTCGATCAGATTATTATTACTAGTAGAGAAAGCCAAGTTTTAGAATTAACCCACGTTATTAACCCAAACGTACTCCTTTCCAAACGGAAAGAGTACCACGGTCAAAACCAAGAACCATCAGTCTCATTGGCACCTGCAATCCGAACATCTCTAATCAAGTACCACTAATCACTGGAGCTCCCTTGGTCACTCATAACCGCGAGCACGACTGATATATCAGTTTCATAACACTCTGCAGAGGTTGTACACTTTACCCATGAGCCATGATTCCCTTTTTGCCTCGGGTTGTACGGACCCTTGAACAGTCTCAAGGTGAGTAGGCAGGGTCTCACTATGTAGCCTTTACAAAGATTCCCCGAGGCTGTAGCCGCCCGTTAGGTTTCCTAAATATACCGCACTCCTCCTCAAGGGACAAATCAACCTTAGCAGAGCGAGCCGCATACACCGAGCCCTATTGACGGCACGACGGCGAAGCGAACTACACCCTGGATCCTCTAATTATTCAGCTAAGGGCACCCCATTCCACCATCATGGTTGCACTGTTTTTCCCGGGCGGTCATCCAACGAACAGGTCCTTACGGAGAGGCACTCGAGAAACCGCTCGAGCCCCCTTGAAGGTCACAAGTATAACATCATAATAAAAGAGGGGAAACAGCGTATCATTGATAATTCTCATCATGTTCATTGATTAGAGTTGAGCAATAGCATAAAGCTAAACAATAATAATCCAACCCAAATAGGTAAACAAGGACATGGATAACAAAAGCTAGTAAATCCTTAGGTATAACTATGAAAATGCGGGAGGTGAATTAAAGAATGAATAGGACAGAGATAGGTCAAGGGACACTTGCCTCCACCAACCGACTGCTGCTCAGGGGCTTCTCCTGTGAGTTCTTCGGGCTCCTCAACCGGATCGTTCTCTATGCGAGCGTAAACATACATACATCCACGCATTTAATACAAAAGAACAGTACACCATACAATAGGATGCAATAAATAAACAGACATTCCACGTAGGCTCGCAATTACGGTTAAGAGAGAAAGGAAAAGACAGTCGAGAAACGATCACGTTACATTATTATAAATTAAATCACTCGTTCGATTGAAGGACATTAATGCGGACACTACGTTTAGCATAAAGTAAAGTCATGTTTCATGTCAAACCATTGTAAGCGGTTGAAGATAAATTAAAAGGATTGTCGCGCGGCGAGACGCGCGACATAGCACTTTAAATTGAATTAAGGAAATCAACGACTTGTCGCGCGACCGAGCGCACAACGAGACACTTTGCATTAATTATAAAGAGATGCTAAGCTTCGCGCGACGAAACACACGACGGCATACGTCAACTGAACTGAGTCTAAAGTGGAACGTCGCGTGACTACATGTGCAACGTCACACATTAAACAACCTGAAATTAAAATGGATCGTCGCGCGACGAAGCGCACGACGCAACACATCAATAGGATCTGAAGTTAGATAAATTCGTCGCGCGATGAAGCGCGCGACACAGCACGCTAACTTACGGAGTTTGAAATTAACTACAAACCCAAAAATAATCACCGCGCGCGTGGGTTTGCGCACGCGGGAACTTGTTAGGGGGTAAACGAGGCCACGCAAGTCACGCCGGGGGCCGGGACGCCGCGCGCAGGGGCCAAAGGCCGCGCGTAGGGGGCCGAGGCCGCGCGCAGGGGGCTGCGCGCCGGGGCAGGGGCCGCGCCAGGGCAGGGGGCCACGTCGAAGGGCCGAGGAGGCCGCGCCCAGGGCCGAACGCCGCGTGGGGCCGGGCCGCGCCGGGGCCGGGCCGCGCCGGGGGGCGAGCAGGGGGGCGGGCGGACCACGCCGGGGCCAGGGGGCACCGCAGCGGGGAGGGGCAGGGCGGGCGCCGCCGTGGGGAGGGGGCAGGGGCGAGCGCCGCCGCACAGGGGAGGGGCAGGGGCGAGCGCCGCCTCGCAGGGGCCGGGACGGGGGCGGGCACCACCGCGCAGGGGCCAGGGCGGGGTCGCGTCGAGGCCGAGGAGGGAGGGGCGGGGGCGAGCACCGCCGGGGCAGGCCGCCGCGCGCAGGGTGAGCAGGGCGAGTGCCGCCACGGGCAGGGGCACACGCGCAGGGGAGAGAGAGAGGGCGCGCGCAGGGAAGAGAAGGGGAGGGAGAGGGAGAGAGAGGAGAAGGGAAGGGGAGGGGAAAAACTCACCTCCGGGGATCCAACTCCGGCGATCACCGTCTCCAAAACCTAGGGCTCCACGGGGAGAGGGAGGTGGGAGAGAGAGAGGGAGGTTGCTGCGCGGGAAATCCAAATGAGAGGGGGAGAGGAAAAGGGGGGCGCATGGGGGGTGGGCAGGGGCGCCAGGGGCGCGCGGGCCGGACCGGGCCGGATCGGGCCGGGCTGGGCTAGGCTAGGTCACATCACGGATCGAAACCCATGACACGCACAACCATTAAACGGAATCCAATCGTGAACCGAAATCCGAAACAGGACGAGACGAACACGCGACATCAGACAAAGAAATGCGCTTCGGCATGATGCAACACCCATGACACTGAGGTTTTGGTTTATACATGACACGGACACCTGTCACTATACTGGCTTGAAATTGGGAAGAAAGAGCGAAACACGAAGAGAAAAGAGAGTAACGCCCGAATTTGGTGAGAGAAAAGAAGAAAAAATTCTACCCCCAAATTCAGGGCGTTACAAACCTATCACCCTTAAAAGAATCTCGCCCTCGAGATTCAAGGTTGCCTAGCAAAGAGCCCAGGGTATTTAGCCATCAGATCATCTTCACGCTCCCAGGTTGCTTCTTCCTCAGAGTGGTGATTCCATCTGACTTTGCACATTCTGATGGTCTTCCTTCGGGTGACTCTGTCTGCAGTCTCAAGGATCTATGCTGGTTTCTCCGTGTAGGTCAAGTCCTCCTGGACCTCCAGACCTTCAACTGGCAACTGCTCTTCTGGCACACGCAAGCACTTCTTCAATTGAGACACATGAAAGACATCATGCACAGCAGGCAAATTTTCTGGTAGGCTGAGCTGATAGGCCACTTCTCCACGCCTTGCGAGAATTTGGTACGGACCGATGTAGCGGGGTGCTAGCTTGCCTTTGACTCTGAATCTTCTGACTCCTCTGATCGGTGACACTTTCAGATAGACAAAGTCTCCAACCTCAAAACTTAGCTCTCTTCTTCTCGTGTCTGCATAGCTTCGCTGTCTTGATTGCGCTATCTTCAAATTCTCTCGGACCATCTTGATGTTCTCTTCAGCTTCAAGCAAAACGTCTAGCCCGAACACTTGCTTTTCTCCAGGCTGATCCCATTGCAACGGAGTTCTACAACTCCTTCCATAGAGCGCCTGAAATGGTGACATCTTCAAGCTGGCCTGGTAACTGTTGTTATAGGAGAACTCTGCATAAGGCAACTTCTTGTCCCATCCGAACTGATCTTGCAACGCACAGGCTCTCAACATGTCTTCGAGGATTTGATTGGTTCTTTCGGTCTGACCATCTGTCTGCGGATGATAAGCTGAACTGAAATTCAGATGTGTGCCCAAGGCTTCATGCAACTGCTGCCAGAAATGAGAGGTGAATTGCGTTCCTCGGTCTGACACTATCTTCTTTGGCACACCATGAAGACAAACGATTCGAGACATGTACAACCCTACCAATACTGCACTGCTGTAGTTGGTCTTGACAGGTATGAAGTGGGCTGACTTAGTCAAGCGGTCCACCACTACCCAAATGGAATCGTAGCCGGCTCGAGTGCGAGGCAATCCGACTATGAAGTCCATACCGATTTCATCCCATTTCCACTGAGGAATTTGCAACGGTTGCAACAATCTAGCTGGTCTCTGGTGCTCTGCATTGATCCATCGACAATTATCACACATAGCCACATGCTCTACGATTTCCCTCTTCATTCCGTACCACCAGAATTTCTTCTTCAGATCCTGATACATCTTCTCACTACCAGGGTGAATCGAATAGGCTGTCTCATGAGCTTCCTTGAGGATCAACTCCCGAATAGATTGGACATTGGGAACACACAAGCGGTCTTTGAACCATATCGCACCTTCTGCATCTTCCCTAAAATCTTTGCCTCTGCCATCCAGGATCAGTCGCCGGATCTCACTGATCTTCTCATCATTCTTCTGTGCTTTTTTGATTTCCCGCTCCAAGGTAGGTTCCAACTCAATTGTGACTCCTCGCGCGTTATTTAGAAATCCGAGACTCAACCTGTCAAACTCTTTGGCCAACTCATAAGGCATCGGACGAGCGACCATCAGATTGACTTGACTCTTCCTGCTCAAAGAATCTGCCACTACGTTCGCTTTGCCTGGATGGTAATGAATCTCCAACTCATAGTCTTTGATCAGCTCTAACCATCTTTGCTGCCTCATATTCAACTCTGACTGAGTAAATATGTACTTCAGACTCTTGTGATCTGTGTAAACATCACATTTCTGTCCATATAGATAGTGCCTCCATGCCTTCAATGCGTGAACCACTGCTGCCAACTCTAGATCATGGATTGGGTAATTCTTCTCATGAACCTTCAGCTGTCAGGACGAGTAAGCCACAACTCTTCCCTCTTGCATCAACACACATCCCAAACCCGTGTAACAAGCATCGCAATACACCGAGAAGGGCTTGTGCACATCAGGCAAGACTAAGACAGGCGTTGTAGTCAACTTCTCTTTCAGCGCTTTGAAGGCCTCTTGACATTTCTGGGTCCACTTGAACTCAACCTTATTGCCTAGCAACGCTATCATTGGTTTCGCAATCTTTGAGAACCCTTCAATGAATCGCCAATAATATCCGGCCATTCCAATGAAGCTCTTGATTCCTCGAGCATCTGTTGGCGCTTTCCAGTTCAGAATGTCTGCCACTTTCTTCGGATCCACAGCCAATCCTTCTTTGTTGATTATGTGACCCAAGAACAAGACTTCACTGATCCAGAACTCACACTTGCTCAACTTTGCATACAACTGGTGCTCTTGCAATCTCTACAATACCATCCTCAAATGACTTGCATGCTCCTCTTCGCTTTGAGAATAAATCAGAATATCATCGATAAATACCACCACAAACTTATCAAGATAATCCATGAATACACTGTTCATCAAGTTCATGAAGAAGGCCAGTGCATTGGTTAGACCGAAAGACATCACAGTGAACTCATACAACCCATACTTGGTAATGAATGTCGTCTTCGGAATGTCTGAAGGTTGGATCCTGAGCTGATGATAACCTGACCTCAGATCTATCTTGGAGAACACGCTGGCTCCTCTTAACTGGTCGAACAGATCTTCTATTCTGGGCAAAGGGTACTTGTTCTTGATGGTGACCTCATTTAGAGCTCGATAATCGATACACATCCTTTTGGTGCCATCTTTCTTCTCCACAAATAGGACAGGGGCGGCCCAAGGCGAAGTGCTTGGCTGGATGTAACCTTTCTCTGACAGCTCATCAATCTGCTTCTTAAGTTCAACCAACTCTGGTCTGGATATTCTGTAAGCTCTCTTAAAGATGGGGGCGGTTCCAGGAAGAAGCTCTATAGCAAATTCAACTTTTTGCTCTGGTGACATACCCGGTAAGTCCTTTGGAAACACATCTGGGAACTCAGACACGACCTTGATACTCTCAATTGGGTCTACTTCACTGCCATCGACAGCCATTTGATAACAACTTTCTTTCTTCGGCTCAGGCAAGACTAACTCGGTCACCACTTCCTCTCCTAGTGGGGACATCAACTTGATTGTCCTCTTATCACAACTGATAACTGCCTAATACTTATCTAGCCAATTCATCCCTAGGATGACATCTATTCCCTGAGTACCCATTACTATGAGGTTAGCGGGAAATGATATCCCCCTTATTTCCACACTTACATTCAAACAAATGCTATCGGCTCAAATTCTACCACCGGCTGAGTCAATTTGAATGGGGGTTGACATGGTAGTTATTGAAAGATTATGTGCTTCTACCCATGATGCAGTAATGAATGAATGTGTTGCTCCAGTATCAAATAACACTTCTGCAATATGGGAGTCGACTGGAAACATACCTACTATCATGTCGGGGGTCTCCTGAACTGCTTCAGTCTCCAAGTGGTTCAATCTCCCATGGTTATAGCGCGGCTGAGAGCGGTTGCCTACTCCTGGCTGAGGCACATTCTGCTTTGCTAGGGCATTGGGGCATGACTGCTGCTGAGCTGCCTTCTTCGGACATTGCATCACCCAATGGTCTTGCTCTCCACAGTGGAAACATGCTCTGTTTCCAACCTGAGCTAGTGCTGCCTGACTGTTCTGCTGGTTTGCTGGGGCAGGAAGACGAGGTGCCTGCTGATTCTGCGTCTGGAACTGTCCTCCTCCTGACTGATTGTTCTGGCGATTCTGATGCTGATGCTGAGGAAACTACCTTTGAAACTGCTGCTGTTGAGGTGGACGCTGGTTCTGCCTGAACTTCTGAGGTTGATTGCTTGAGAAACGAGGACGATTGCTGCTTCTAGGCTGCGGTCCACTGATCTTGCGCTTGCGATCCTCCATCTCCTTACACTTCCTCTCTGTCATGATTGCTCTGTCAATCAGGTGCTGGAATGTCGGGAAGGTATGATTCATCAGCTGATACTGCAGAGGATCAACCAAGCCTCTTAAGAAGCGATATTGTCTCTTAGCATCTGTGTTGACATCTTCAGGAGCATAGCGAGACAGCTGCAGAAACCTGTCCCAGTACTCACTGACAGACGATGACCCTTGCTTGAGGGCCAGGAACTCCTCCTTCTTCACTGTCATCAGACCTGCGGGAACATGGTACTGACGAAAGCTTCCTCTGAACTCTTCCCAGGTGATGGTGTCGGGGTTGGCATGGGTGGCGAGATAAGAGTCCCACCATGACTGAGCTTCTCCTCTCAACAGACGAGGACCATACAGGACTTTCTCCCTGTCATCGCACTGAGCGGTATGCAACTCTCGCTCCACAGTGCGTAGCCAGTCTTCAGCATCCATGGGGTCAGAAGAATGAGCAAACGTTGGGGGATGACCTATCATGAATTCAGCACGCTTGTCCCTGGGCATCTGAGGCTGGGGTGGTGCCTGCTGCTGCTGCTAAATAGCGGCCAGAGTCTGACCGATGGCTTGAACTGCCTGAGTCTGCATCATGAACATCTGCTCGATCGACATCGGGGGCGGGGGGTGGCAGCTGCTGTTGCTGGGGTGCCTCATCCTGCGGTGCTGCATGCTCCTGCTGAGCATGCCTTCCTCCTCTGCGCCTGTTCTCTGACATCTGCAGAATGCAACCACACATCAGAACTGACCTCACAAATCTTGCAGCATAAGAGAAGAGTATAGAATTCTTCAACAACACTAAACAGGTGAGCATCTTCACTGATCTCCAACACAAACCAACACAACTTCTCGGATAAAGAGGAAAGTGGAATAAAAGGCTTCCCAACTAAATAGCTAACTCCATTAACATATAGCAGGTAAACCAAAACGCAGGGGATACCCACACTCTGGTGACAGTCATTACAAAGATCCAAATCAAACATAGTTCATCATGACAAACATAAATGCACAGGATACAGCAAACTACCCTGTCTAACTAAGACTAACTAAAAGCAAGACTAATGCTAGGACTATAGCTTCTATGTATATATTTCGTATTAATTACAAGATCCGACTCTGACGATCTATGGTTCTAGATTTATCTTGGTCTTGCAGTCGGGGTTGCCATAAGACTGGTGTCCATGCCGAGGTGAGTGGTATGGGTGCTGAGTCCCGACGGGGGCGGGGGAACCATCATCCAGGTGACGACGCTCCGCGCGCTCAGCCCGCAGTAGGGCGATCTCAGCACGAGCCCTATGCAGCTTGTCTAGTGCATGGTTCAGCTCCATGTTTAGCATGGCGGCTAGGTTGACTGTGCTGCTCAACCTAGGATTGTCCTCACCAACAGGTGAGACAATCACGCCTCCTGTGCTGCCAGATGGACGGTGGGAGTAATACTTCATGTCAAGGCCGTCGGCGACCCCGCCGAGCACTGAGCAGTAGTGCGAAAGCGCACGCCGTGCAGCATCTTGCATGGCTGCCTCAGCTGAGTCCCGCTCAGAGATAGAATAGTGCTCCGAGCAGATCTCCGCACCCCGAAGACTGTTCTCCGGACGGCGCACCAAGCAGGTCGCCTCCCAGCGGTCCGGGTAGACCCCGCGACTGTGCTGGAAGACCACACAGCGATACTCGATAGACCAAGTACGCCGGTCAAGTGCCCGACGTAGCAGGGCGTCGAGCACATCATGGAAGTGACACCCGCGAGCAGCGTCGCGAGTGATGGGTCGAGCAACCCATCCTTCCGGCTCCTAGTCAGCAGAAAAGTCGGTGTCGTGGCTCGAGCTATCGTCACCACCTCTGTCGTCTAGGTCTCCTCCAGCAGCTACTCCAGGGGCTGGGGCACTCAGTGGTGGTGTAGGGGGCGCCTCTAGGGGAAGCACAGGGGAGCAGCTCCTCATAGACTCTATCTCCTGCTGGAGCGAGAAAGAAGAGCCCTGCTGCTCCTGCTCCTATCGTCAACGCTCCTGCTCCTCATGCAGGCGGTGGTGCAGCCTCTCCAAGTGGCTGGACTGACCGGCCACGGGACGGCGAAGCGGACGCTCCGCGAGACGGGAAGGTAAGAAGGGGATGACAGACTTCCATGCAGTGTGTCTAAGACGAGCCATCTACAAAAGACACCGCAAGCAAAAGAGTGAGAACAGAACTAGTATGACCAGCAAGTAATGAACCATAAATAAATGAAGGATTAGAATAAAACACAATTTTCAGCAAGGTATAATATATAGTAGAGCATAGTTTTGGTCGATATGACCAACTTTTGAAGGGATATCAAAGTCAAGGCAGGGACAGAGGTCTATAATCCTTAGAACGACCATTATACTCTAGGTTAGCGGTCCTACAGTCAGCACGGCTTTGATACCACCTATGTCACACCCGGTTTTAGAGGGCAAACCGAATGCGAACCATGTACGTGCCAGGATCAGCAATTCACGTACACAGCAGTTACATAACATGGACATCATCACACAGTGCTCAAATAGTATTAAAAAGGGAAATAGTAGTCGATTACATCATATGTCTGAGACATCCATATAGTCTTTACAATAAATCAAAGTGCGAAAACGAAACGTAGATAAACGCGGCCTTCACAGGCAGCCGACTGGGGGGTTTGCCGCTAACCCACGCCTAGAAATCATCGTACTCTTGGAACTCCTGGAAGTCTCCTTCCACGGCTTCATCTTCTCCTGAGCAGTGGCTGCAACGCGGACAACCTAGGGAAGGGGGGGTTTGGTGTGTAGAGCAAGGGTGAGTACACATCAACATACTCAGCAAGTGTCCTGTTTGGCTGTAGTGGACTAGCTTTATGTGGGGATAAGTCAAGCAGTTGCTTTTAGTTGGTCAGATTATTATTACTAGTAGAGAAAGCCAAGTTTTAGAATGAACCCACGTTATTAACCTAAACGTACTCCTTTCCAAACGGAAAGAGTACCATGGTCAAAACCAAGAACCATCAGTCTCATTGGCACCTGCAATCCAAACATCTTTGATCAAGTACCACTAATCACTGGAGCTCCCTTGGCCGCTCATAACCGCGAGCACGGCTGATATATCAGTTTCATAACACTCTGCAGAGGTTGTACACTTTACCCATAAGTCGTGATTCCCTTTTTGCCTCGGGTTATACGGACCCTTGAACACTCCCAAGGTGAGTAGGCAGGGTCTCACTATGTAGCCTTTACAAAGATTCCCCGAGGCTGTAGTCGCCCGTTAGGTTTCCTAAATGTACCACACTCCTCCCCAAGGGACAAATCAACCTTAGCAGAGCGAGCCACATACACCGAGCCCCATTGACGGCACGACGGCGAAGCGAACTACACCCCGGATCCTCTAATTATTCAGCTAAGGGCACCCCATTCCACCCTCATGGTTGCACTGTTTTTCCAGGGCGGTCATCCAACGAATAGGTCCTTACGGAGAGGCACTCGAGAAACCGCTCGAGCCCCCTTGAAGGTCACAAGTATAACATCATAATAAAAGCGGGGAAAACATCGTATCATTGATAATTCTCATCATGTTCATTGATTAGAGTTGAGCAATAGCATAAAGCTAAACAATAATAATCCAACCCAAATAGGTAAACAAGGACATGGATAACAAAAGCTAGTAAATCCTTAGGTATAACTGTGAAAATGCGGGAGGTGAATTAAAGAACGAATAGGACAGAGATAGGTCAAGGGACACTTGCCTCCACCAACCGACTGCTGCTCAGGGGCTTCTCCTGTGAGTTCTTCGGGCTCCTCAACCGGATCATTCTCTATGCGAGCGCAAACATACATACATCCACACATTTAATACAAAAGAACAGTACACCATACAATAGGATGCAATAAATAAACAGACGTTCCACGCGGGCTCGCAATTACGGTTAAGAGAGAAAGAGGAAAAGATAGTCGAGAAACGATCACGTTACATTATTATAAATTAAATCACTCGTTCGATTGAAGGACATTAATGCGGACACTACGTTTAGTATAAAGTAAAGTCATGTTTCATGTCAAATCATTGTAGGCGGTTGAAGATAAATTAAAAGGATTGTCGCGCGGCGAGACGCGCGACATAGCACTTTAAATTGAATTAAGGAAATCAACGACTCGTCGCGCGACCGAGCGCACAACGAGACACTTTGCATTAATTATAAAGAGACGCTAAGCTTCACGCGATGAAACGCACGACGGCATACGTCAACTGAACTGAGTCTAAAGTGGAATGTCGCGTGGCTACACGTGCGACGTCACACATTAAACAATCTGAAATTAAAATGGATCGTCGCGCGACGAAGCGCACGACGCAACACATCAATAGGATCTAAAATTAGATAAATTCGTCGCGCGACGAAGCGCGCGACGCAGCACGCTAACTTATGGAGTTTGAAATTAACTACAAACCCAAAAATAATCACCGCGCGTGTGGGTTTGCGCACGCGGGAACGCGTTAGGGGGTAAATGAGGCCACGCAAGTCGCGCCGGGGGCCGGGACGCCGCGCGCAGGGGCCGAAGGCCGCGCGCAGGGGGCTGCGCGCCGGGGCAGGGGTCGCGTCGAGGGGCCGGGGAGGCCGTGCCGGGGGACGAACGCCGCGCCAGGGGCCAAGCCGCCGCGCCGGGGGCAAGGTCGCCGCGCCGGGGCCGGGCCGCGCCGGGGGCCGAGCAGGGGGCGGGCGGACCACGCCGGGGCCGGGGGGCGCCGCCGCGGGGAGGGAGCAGGGGCGAGCGCCGCCGCGCGGGGGAGGGGCAGGGGCGAGCGCCGCCGCGGGGGGAGGGGCAGGGGCGAGCGCCGCCGCGCAGGGGCCGGGGCGGGGGCAGGCACCACCGCGCAGGGGCCGGGGCGGGGTCGCGCCGGGGCCGAGGAGGGAGGGGCGGGGGCTAGCGCCGCCGCGCGCAGGGCGAGCAGGGTGAGCGCCGCCACGGGCAGGGGCATGCGCGCAGGGGAGAGAAAGAGAGGGCGCGCGCAGGGAAGAGAAGGGGAGGGAGAGGGAGAGAGAGGAGAAGGGAAGGGGAGGGAAAAAACTCACCTCCAGGGATCCAACTCCGGCGATCACCGTCTCCAAAACCTAGGGCACCACGAGGAGAGAGAGGTGGGAGAGAGAGAGGGAGGTTGCTGTGCAGGAAATCCAAATGAGAGGGGGAGAGAAGGAGGGGGCGCATGGGGGGTGGGCAGGGGCGCCAGGGGCGCGCGGGCCGGGCCGGGCTGGACCGGGCCGGGCTGGGCTGGGCTGGGTCACATCACGGATCGAAACCCATGACACGCACAACCATTAAACGGAATCCAATCGCGAACCGAAATCCGAAATAGGACGACACGCACAACCATTAACACGCGACATCAGACAAAGAAATGCACTTCGGCATGATGCGACACCCATGACACTGAGGTTTTGGTTTATACATGACACGGACACCTGTCACTATACTGGCTTGAAATTAGGAAGAAAGAGCGAAACAGGAAGAGAAAAGAGAGTAACGCCCGAATTTGGTGAGAGAGAAGAAGAAAAAATTCTACCCCCAAATTCAGGGCGTTACAGGGCCTCGGTGCAAACCTACCAACACAGGCGCGCGCACGTGTGGGCTTGTCCCGGTTTCCTGTTCAGACTGGGCCGATTGGGCTAGATTAGGTCCAAGACTATTCATTGTTTTCCTTTTTCTTTTTCTATCAGAGCTAAAATAATTCTAGAAAATTATAAAAAAATCCTAAAAATACCAGACCAATTTTGCTGGACTCCTAATTTCCTACACAATTTAATAAAAATAGTTTCTTGATTTTTAGTCCAAAAGGGAAATTATAGAGTATTTAAAACAACTTAAGATCATATTTCTGGATTTCTAGAAAATAAATAATAAATCCAAAATTCACAAAATTTTTAGGATAAACTTTAAATAATATTTAGAAACCTTGGGTAAAGTTTGGTGTGATTTGGGCCATATTTGATACTTAGAACCCAAAACCCTACCCCCTTGCCCTGTGAACTTCATTGCTGACTCCGGAAACCTTAAGTTCTCGGAGATCCGTGAAGGAAAATTGTATTCAAGACTTTAGATAATAAACTTTTATTATCTTTGCACTCTCAAGAGCATTACATGATCATTCATTATTATGTATGATTATATTTAGAAAACGAAGAAGAAATAGAAGTCGGAGAAGAGAAGACTTCTCCACCACCACCCGAGGAACATCAGGCAGGCAACTGTTTCTATTTTGATATCTGCGGAATTGAGCCTGATTCACCAGTAACACAAGGCAAGCCCCTGTGTATTTGCCACCCCCTTGTTCCTTTTAAAATCTTTCTCACTTACTTGATGCATTAGGTGATAGGAGTTGTGTGCTAAACTATTGTTGCATCTCCTTCCTTGGATTATTTCCTAATCCCTGTTTTACAGAAGGTCTTATTATGCTTAGCTTTGCTTTAGAAAAACAAAATATTTTGTTTTCTCAAAGATGATGTGCAAAGTGGGTGGGATGTTTTCGAAAATAAAACTTGATGGTGCATCCATCATGGCCATGATGGGTTCAACATCGGAAAAGATGTACCTCTGCCAGGTACCAAACTTTGGGAATTGAAATGATAAAGCTGAGACCCGGCGGGTGACTTGCACGAGAAGAGAGTCTCGGTGTAGTGTCTCCATCTGAGTCGATTAAGGACCGTGTCGATGTAGGCTTGCTGACCGAGGACCCTTTAACTGGTCACATGCCTCGTCATGGGTAAGCTTTGCCTCGGGAAGACTAATACCAGAATAAGATACCACGCAATGGGAGTGGAGAGATGGCGAGAGTAGCATGTACCCTCCGTGGCAAGAGGCTGGACGGTGGTGTATCTGTGCTCTCGATTGGCGTGAACCTGATCTGGTCTTAAGAACCCTGGTGGAGAGTTGACATATGCAAGGGTTAAGTGCTATATATGTCGTGTGATTGGAGATCCTCAGCTGAGTATAATCGATTCGGATCGCCGTACTTTCGCGGTTATGAAGACTTGGTCACTGCCCTATACGTAGAAATCCAGTAAAGATGAAGGGTTGTTAAGAAATTGGCTAGTGCAGGTCAAGTGATTGAACTAGGGTAGAATGAACTCTAGTTACAGGTAATTTTACTTAACCGGACAAATAAAACTGGATTTTTAAGGATCCACTCTTAGTAAGCATTTCTGCAAACAGAGTCATTGACTATTGTTAAGCCTTACCTTGACTCCCTGAAAGCTAGCATACCCTTGAGAGTCTTTTCTTTAGTCGGGTAAGACTTGCGGAGTAATTCCATACTCAGGGCTTTGTCCCATGTTGTTTTAGGTGAAGAAGCGGCAAACTTTTGTTGCTTCTATTCAAAGGTGGTACCAAAGGAAGAGCACCAGGAGTAAAGCTACGGGAGGAAAGGATCCTCCATAAAGCTTTTGTTTAATGTGACGAAACCTCTCAAGTCATTAGGCCCACCTACAGTTGTCCTTGTTCAATGGACCTTAGACAACCCTGCAGGTGTTCCTGAATCACTTGACAAGTTCGGTATCTGCTTTACCTTTCCCAAGAGCGTTTTACCTGTCACGCAGACATTACAAATCATCAGAGATACAAAAATGCAGAAGCGGTTACATAAACTTACTTTATTTAAAAGGAGGACAGAGTTATATTATTACAGACTAGGATATAACATACGAGTGCAGAGTAATATTATTACAAGCCAAGGGAGGCAAAAACCCCTCCCGATAAGTATCAAACAAAAAGTTTTTATGGACGAACCCTTCCTCCCGTAGCTTTACTCTTGGTTTTCTTCTTCTGAGACCACCTTGGAACAGAAACAACAAAAGTTTGTCGGTTCCTCACCTAAAAACAATAGGGAATAAAACGCTGAGTATGGAATTACTCAGCAAGAGTTACCCGACTAAAGAAAAGACTCTCAAGGGTATGCTGGTTATAAGGGAGTCAAGGTAAGGTCTCTCAATAATCAAAGACTCTATTTGCAGGAATGCTTACTAGAAGTGGATCCTTAAAAATCCAGTTTTATTTGGCAAGTTAAGTGAAATTACCTGCACTAGAGTTCTTTCTACCCTAGTTCATTCACTTGACCTGCACTAGCCAATTTCTTAACAACCCTTACTCTTTACTAGAGTTCTACGTATAGGGCAGTGACCAAGTCTTCATAACCGCGAAGGTACGGCGATCCGAATCGATTATACTCAGCTGAGAATCTCCAATCACACGACATATGTAGCACTTAACCCTTGCATATGTCAACTCGCCACCGGGGTTCTTAAGACCAGATCAGGTTCATGCCAACCGAGAGCACAGATACACCACCGTCCACCCTCTTGCCACGGAGGGTACACGCTACTCTCGCCATCTCTCCACTCCCATTGCGTGGTATCTTATGCTGGCCTTAGTCTGCCCGAGGCAAAGCTTACCCATGACGAGGCATGTGACCAGTTAAAGGGTCCTCGGTCAGCAAGCCTACATCGACACGGTCCTTAATCAACTCAGGCGGAGACACTACACCGAGACTCTCTTTTCTCGTGCAAGTCACCCGCCCGGTCTCAGCTTAATCATTTCAACCCAAAGTTTGGTACCTGACAGAGGTACATCTTTTTCGATGTTGAACCCATCATGGCCACGATGGATCCACCATCAAATTTTGTTTTCAAAAACATCCCTCCCACTTTGCCACATCATCTTTTGTAAAAACAAAACCTTTTTCATTGCTAGAGCAAGATTAAGCATAGTAAAAACCTTTTATAAAACAGGGATTCAAAGGAAGGTAATCAAATTCAAGGAAGGTAATGCAGGAATTGTTTTAGCATTCAACTCCTATCACCTAATGCATCAAGAAAGTGAGAAAGAGTTTAAAAGCATCAAGGGGGGTGGCAAATGCACCGGGGCTTGCCTTCGTTTATAGGTGATTCAGGCTCAGACCCGCAGATGTCAAAATAAAAACAGCTGCCTGCCTGATGTTCTGCAGGTGGTGGTGGTGAAGTCTTCTCTCCTTCTACTTCAACTTCTTCTTCGTTTTCTAAATATAATCATATATATAAGAATGAATGCCCATGTAATGCTCATGAAGATGCAAAGATAGTAGAAGTTGGGTATCTAAAGTCTTGAATACAATTTTCCTTCACGGTTCTCCGAGAAACTAGGGTTTCTGGAGTAAGTAAAGGAATTCAAAGGGCAGGGGGTAGGGTTTTGGGCTCTAGGAATCAAACAAGGTCCAAATCAAACCAAACTCTACCCAAGGCTTCTAAATATTATTTAGAGTTCAAATAAAAAGTTCGGGGATTTTTGGAATTATTATATAATTTCTAAAAATCCAGAAACAATGTTTTAGGCTATTATAAATGCTCCAAAATTCCCTATTTGATCTTAAAATCATGAAACTATTTTTATTAAATACTATGGAAAATTAGGAATCTAAGAAAATTGGTTGGACATTTTTACCAATATTCTACAATTTTCTATAGATTTCCCAAGTTTCACTGAAAAAGAAAAGGAAAAAGTTTGAACAGTGCTAGGCTTAATCTAGTTGCAGCGGCCGAAGCCCAGGCGGAAAGCACGCGCGCCCGTGCCCGTGCTGGCAGTTTTGCGAATAAGCCCCCGGTGTTCTGGATAACCCGAAGGGGGTGCTTTCACTGTTACTATGAGTCACTGCCAGTTTGCAAAAAGAACCTCCAAGTTCTATTCCTTTACACGTTGAGGTCCCCGACAGTGCACCGCACAGGGAGCCGAGCTCCGGCGAGCTAGACTGGCCGGAGGGAGCCAAGACCGGTGCTCCTGAGTGGCAGACACCGAATCGGTCCCCATCCGAGCATTTCCCGCAACCTAATTTTAAGAATGGTGACCTAGGCTGCTCTGGCCACGGTAACAGCGCGGATAATCCAAAGATCAACGCGTTCCCAACAATGGGTGGCGGTCTAGTTCAATCGGATAGGTCAACGAGCATCACGGGTATGTGAGATCACTCAAACAAGAGAGCAGAGGGGATGAGCTAACCTGTACCGCGCTGGCCACGGCGAGGTGTTCTTGCGGCGTTCTTCGATCGATTTGGGGGAAGTTAGAAATTGCAGCTCCTCAGTGAACAATTGAGGGTGATTCTTGGTGGCTGGGTGCTTGACTACCCTACGGAGCTCACCGTGGCTTCAATTTATAGGATGCGCGAGCGGTGGTGATCAATTTGGGCAAGTTGTGCTGGCGGCCGGAGACAGCAGAGGTTACTGGCGCACGCGATTAGTGTCTTACGTCGTGTCGAACTCACCGGCAATGAGCGGATACCGCAAACCGAGCTACTGCGACGTGGTAAAGTGCTTTAGCACGTGGCGCACGGTGGTAATCGATTAACGGCGGCGAGTTCTTATCTGATCGACAATGAGCATAGGGGAGGGTACGGCGGCTAGCCGGATTGATGTCCAGCTCAACGACGGCGATGATTTTTCTACCCGAGACGTTATCCACTTACCCCGAGCATGAATCAAGACGCCGGCGACACGAATCGCGGTGGGGATCGTCGGCGGTGAGATGCACTGGCGTTCTGATCTTGTTCAGGCACTGTACCATGGCGTCCTTCATTCAGTTAGCCTGACAGACTAGGTTTAGGGCAGATTTTCTCTAAAGTTTTCATGTTAACTTACCCAAATCTCTGCAGCAAAGTTGTAGAGCTACAAACCAGCTACATTTCGACTATAGGGACTGAACTCAGTTGAGCACTAGATCAGACATAATTTCAATCCCAAAGCTTGACCAATGGCACTGGTGGTCATTTTTCAGTCAGTAACCCGACTGACAGCCCATCTTTGGGTTGGATTATCTCCAAATTCTTCATAACAACTATGCTTACCCTCTTAAGCAAAGTTGTTCCCCTTTGATGGGTCTACAAATTTGATGTGGTGACCTAGGGCAAAAACCTTAAAATTTGAAAGTTATAGTGCTCCAAAGTTGAGCCAATATCACTGAATTCTAGACTTAGACTTATAGGGTTTAAGTGGTGCTTTTTGCAAATAGACCCAAAACTTAGGGTTTAACTTGCAAATTCACACATTTGTGAACCATTAGACTTAAGATACCTTATTGTCATGGTTTTTGGCAATTTAGTCCAAAAGTGGACTAATTTTGCACTTAACCCCCCTAGGGTTTAGGTTTAGGGTTTTCTAGGGTTCCAATTCGGGTTTTTGGTATTTCAAGGGTGTGAATGCAACTTATATCCATCCTTAGTAATATTTTATGATTATTTTACTTAAGCTTTAGGGTTTTCTCTATTTGGGTCTTGTTTTACCCTTCAGATCCCTGTTCAGGGTTAGGTACCCTACACCAGGGTTCTATTTGCAAAATGTCAAAACAATACAACTTGTTTGAGATTTTTGCCTAGTGAATGCATTCTAGGTGTATCAATACACATGAAATGCCAATGTTGATGATGTTATGCTCAAGTTTTAGTAACAGTAACACCAGGGGTGTTACATTTAATACTTATCGGGAGGGGTTTTTGCCTCCCATGGTTTGTAATAATAATACTCAGCACTCATATATTATATTTCTGGTCTGTAATATTATAACTCTATCTTACTTTCCAATAAAGGTAAGTTAATGTAATTGCTTCCGCATTTTCGTATCTTCGATGCTTATAATGTCTGCGTGACGGGTGAAACGCTCTTGGGAAAAGTAAAGAAAGCAGATACCGAACTTGTCAGGTGATTCAGGGGCACCTACAGGATTTTCTAAAGTCTGTTGGACAAGGACAACTTTAGGTGGGCCTAATAACTTGGGAGGTTCCGTCACATATTCTACAAAAAATATTTTATTTTTCTCGCCACTACAATGTTGGGTATTAATTAATACTTGAAAATTTGATATGCAGGTGGCTGAGGGACCCAGGAGTTGTGGGGCGTCAAAGATAATCGGCATGGAATTTAGTAGTTTATAACAGTGCCTGAAGGAGCTAGGATTTATGAATCATTCTCCACCACCTTGAGGTACTCACCAGAGCCAGAATTTATGAATAGTTGTCCACCATCTCGAGGTATTCACCATGTTACTTTTTCCTTTTCAACACTAAATAATTGTTTGCTTAAATGTCAATATTATTTAGCTATTCCTTTGAAATTTACTAATCTATATTGAATAGAGACTTGGGGTGGCTCCATCGCTAGCTTTGATGGCAATGGTTATCTATATCTATACTACTTATTAAGGCTCTAAGGGTAGCCTGCCTTTTTCTGGTTCTGCCATCGGTGAATCTAGACCGTTCGCTTCATCCAGGGCGACACGACCGTGCTTCGCCCTCGCCCCCTCCCCCATCCCAGCTGCCTTTGGCAACCACCCTGCCCCACCCATCGCCGTGCAGGCACCGCCCCGCTCACCCTTCGGCGGCGGCGCCCACGAGGCTGATCCACCGCCAACAGCCCGCCACCGCCACCACCCGCCTCCGCGCCGTCTTGCCGTCCCTGTCCCCGCCCTCCCTCGTGGGCTCGTTCGGCTTTGACGCACTCAAGGAGACCTTCTCCGTGGACGTGTCGACGACCGGCGTGCGCCCGCTCTGCGTCCCGCTCGTCGCACCCTTCACCATCGCGTCCTCGCGCTTCGCCGCGCTCTCCAATGTTGCCATGCGCGTGGAGCTCCACAGCGGCGCTGTCGACTGGGGTGAGGTGCCCGTGCTGCCCTCCGTCACCGCCGGGGACCAGCCGGCGGCGCTCGGCGTCGCGGGCCGGGCATGCGCTGCGATGCCCCACCGTGGGCGCTCTAGTAGATGCGTGAGTCAATCTGCCACCCACACCTCGCCTCGCCTCGCCTCCCCGGCCATGCCCACGGTCTGCCCGCCCCTGTCCCAGCCTCTGTATCCATCCCACGTTTGCTTCCATGCCCTCGCCCCGCCGCCCCCCTCCTCCCCGGTCCCTCTCTATTCCATGGCAGAGTAGGATGGCAACGCGGGGCAGAGGCCACCCAACTCCATTCTGGTAAGATTTGTTACCTTTTGATGGGTTGGTTTGGACTCTTCAGTTTCTAGGTCCTACTGGAGGAGGAAGCTTGCAAGGTAGGAGGGCCACGGCCGAGGCGACCGGTGACGGGCTCGAGCCCTAGACGCCAGCGCCATGGACCGGCAGCGTCGGCTGCGAATGCGATGCGGATGCCATGGTGGTTGCGTGCATCAGTGAGAGGATGATGATGATGATAGGGAAAGCGTTGTCTGAACGGGACTAACTCATACTCACATACATCTGTTAGAAATATGCCCAAGAGATAATCATAGAGATGAGCATATTTCTTTGTATCCATGATATATATATTGCTTAATTGAATATCCATGGAAGGCACCTTGTATTGATTAGCAATTATGTGAATTGTTTATGAGATTCTTTACTTATATGGTTATTCTAAATGATGTCCCTAGTCAGAGTCGATGACTAGCACATGTATTAGCTGATGACTACATTTCACAAGTCATGAACATAGAGATGTTAAACTAATAATGTGGGCGCATGTATGACATGAGGTTGGACCGACCCAACGTGAGATATTGTAATATAGTTCTCTTTTTGCAACATGAATACTGTATCCTTAGACCTGAGATTGTCGCATGTTCTCAAGATGTGAATTGACTTACTTAGGGACTATCAAACGATATTCCGTAACTGGGTAGTTATAAAGGTAGTTTTGGGTTTGTCAGGAAGCATGCTGTGAGGCATGGTCAGTCAAGATGGAATTTGTCCCTCTCTTTGTGAGAGAGATATCTCTGGGCCCCTCGAGTGATTGGATCAAGAAATGCATGGTCGTGCTAGGGTTAAGAGTTAACCATTGAAAGGATTACAATTCACAGTATCGAGAAAGAGAGGTCAGCTTAGAGCCAGACCAAATATCGTGAGACAAAGGGAACAACATGTACGTAATGTTGCAATGGTTCGTCTGATATGATCTTTACGTGCGCATAGGAGTTGACATGTCTTGCTAGAGGCCGCTGTCAATTATTGGGCCAAGTAAGAGTACTCGGGCTATGTCTATTTGTACGTGAACCTATAGGGTCACACACTTAAGGGGAAGGAAGCCTAACTCGGATTAGATCCGAAATTAGACTGGGCTTTAGGGTTACTGATGGGCCTCGGTGTCAGAAGCCCACCATAACGCCTATATAATGAGGGGCGGGGGCGCGGTTAGGTTAACCTAATTTGCCACCAGCAAACGAGCAGCCGCCGCTCACCTCTCGCCCTCGCCAAGCCGTCGTCGCGAACCTAGCAGTTCGGTACGCGGCGCTTCCTCCCTGTACGTGTGGATACCTCGGAGGTGCTGCATCTGGAGCACTAGGACGAACCGTGCGAGGACGTGAAGGACGCCGACGACTGCACGGCACTGCTCAACGCGTTTGTCTACATCGAGACGTCTTCCGCTGCTCTGCGCGTCTAGTGGTAATTCCATGACCTATAACCGCAGTAGTGCTTGGTATTATGGGGTTGAAAATTTTGTTTTGCGATAGCGTAGCCTCCCCGTAATCCTTCAGTGGTATCGGAGCCAGGTTCTGCGTAGTTTTAGGTCTGGATCTAGGTTCATGAGATGGATCTACTTGATGCACGGTTTGATTAGATCAATTGGAATAAAGGGTTGAAGTAGATTACATCGGATATGACTGAAGAGATTAGTTCGTCCTTCTCTGTTATGTGCGCGACTTGCCCCTACCAGCTGGAATCACCATCGGGGCTAACTGCGTACACAACCAGCAGATTGACGTAACAGATCGACGTCATGAGTGTAATCTTCTTCGGGTCAAAAGTCTCGGATTTGGGTTGATTTGATCAACCGCATGAGATTTTCAGTGGAATTTCCGTACATACGATGCATGGAATCCTGTGAGGTTTTCAGGGCGCTGCCCTGAGACCCGCGGGGGGCGGCTCCCCCCTTGACCCCCCGCCTGCTGACCGGCCAGCGGGACCACCATGGCTATCTGCTGTAGTGGCGAACATATAGAAACGTGTTTGTCTAACCTGTTTTTGCAGGACATCTTGTGATCGGTATGGCTATTGTGTGTATATGATGCATATTAATGAATTATTCATGACCTGCGTGTCGTGACCAGGGCAATACGGCTGGAGCCACATGTATTGTCCAAATTTAATGTAATGACCTGCGTGTCAACATGTGATGATCCAAAGCGTATATGTAATTTGTTTACCAGCATACGTTAGATAGGTCTTGAAAGACTCATCACCTGAAGGATGGCATACCTATATCATGGAGATGGAGATCATCGTGATGGACAGATTATTGGAGATGGGGATCACCATGTGACAGCAAGCCATACCGAATCACAACTATTGTGTGAATGTCATTCTTAATGTTCTACTTGTTCATATTGCATATATGTCCTTGCGTGCGATGATAAAAGTAGGACGATCCCTCATAAATGTTTAAGCTTAAATGTCTCTCCAAACCTTGCACTATCATAAGTCTTGTACAATTGGTGGTGGGTCTATGAAATTAGGGTGCCACCAGTTTTCCTTGACTAGATAGGTTTGTATCGGATACGAACTGTAGAAAGGGTTGGTTAACTTAAACAAAGTCAGCTTAATGGTTAAGGACTTTGGGGCATAAGGTTGGGAGCCGAGACATAGAGATGTCACCCAACAACAGGAGTCATATATATGATATGATTAGCAAGGAGTTGCTTACCGATCTACCTTGTCTTCTAGCGGTGATGCTAAAGCTCACTAGTAGACTTGTTAGTTGTGGGTTCTGAATCACTAAGTATCAATCGAGGGATATTGATTTTAGTGGGAGTAGACTATTAAATGTTTAATATGATTTACTCTGTCATGGATATTTTTGTCTTAGTATTTTGCATTATTTTATTGTAGATAAATGGCACCTAGCACACCAACATTTACTTTGCGATCAATTCTTGAAAAGGATAAGTTAAATGGAACAAACTATACGGATTGGATCCGTAACCTGAGAATTGTTCTCAGGGCTGAAAAAAAGGAAGACGTTCTAGACACCCCACTGCCAGAAGATCCTGGTGAAAATGCAACTGCTGCAGCTAAAACCGCTTACAAGAAAGCAATGGATGCCAATCTTGAAGTGAGTTGCCTAATGCTTGCTTGCATGGAGCCTGAGCTACAGATGCAGTTTAAGACAAACCATGAGGTGCACGATATGATCGTGGCGCTCAAGGATATGTTCCAGACTCAGGCTAGGACTAAAAGGTTCAATGTGTCCAAAGCCTTTCTGGAATGCAAGCTAGCAGAAGGCGCAGCAGTTGGGCCACACGTAATCAAAATGGTTGGTTACAGTCAGAGGTTGGAGAAGCTAGGCTTCCCAATAAGCCAAGAGTTGGCCACTGACTTCATTTTGGCATCTCTTCCGCCCAGCTATGGAAACTTCATTACGAACTACCATATGCATGGGGCGGAGAAGGGCCTCAATGAACTATGTGGCATGCTGAAAACAGCAGAGGGGGCATAAAGAAAAGCGCTGGCAGCAGCGGCCATGTGATGGCGGTCCAAAACAAACCCAACTTTAAGAAGAAGGGTAAATCTCAAAAGAAGAAGGGCAAGGCAAAGGATACAGTATCCAAGCCAAATCAAAAGCCCAAGGCTAGACCAGCTGCAGATGCAGAGTGCTTTTATTGCAAAGAACTTGGTCACTGGAAAAGGAATTGCAAGCAGTACTTGGCCTCTATTAAGGATCGCGGCGGTAAGGGTACAGCCGCAGTAGGTACACTTGCTATTCACATTACAGAAATTTTTCTTGCTGATTCTTATATTAATTCTTGGGTATTTGATACCGGATCGGTTGCCCATATTTGCAATTCGATGCAGGGAATGATAAGAAGTAGAAGCGTGAAAAGAGGAGAAGTTGATTTCTGGGTAGGCAATAATGCAAGAGTTGCTGCGTTGACCGTCGGGACGATGCAACTCCACCTCCCATCAGGATTTATTTTGGAGTTAAATAATTGTTATCTAGTTCCTAGTATGAGTCGAAACATTATGTCTCCTTCATGTTTGATGAAGGATGGTTATTCATTTGCGAGTGAAAACAATGGTTGTGTGATCTCTAAGAATGGCATGTTTGTGGCTTTTGCATCCATTATGAATGGGTTATTCATTTTAAATCTTGATGATGCACCTATCTGTAATATTAGTGCTAAAAGGCCTCGGCCTAATGATTTAAGTCCTACCTACATGTGGCACTGTCGTTTGGGTCATATAAGTGAGAATCGCATGAAGAAGCTTCATTCTGATGGGCTTTTAACTTCGTTTGATTTTGAATCATACAAGACATGTGAAGCTTGCTTACTTGGTAAGATGACCAAGGCACCTTTCACGGGTTTACCGGAGAGGACATTAGATTTATTGGAACTCATACATACTGATGTGTGCGGACCAATGAGTACGATAGCTAGGGGAGGATTCCAATACTTCATAACCTTCACTGATGATTTTAGTAGATATGGGTATGTCTACTTAATGAAACACAAGTCTGAATCCTTAGAAAAGTTCAAAGAGTTTCAGAATGAAGTAGAAAATCAGCGTGGCAAGAAAATTAAAGCACTGCGATCAGATCGTGGAGGTGAATATTTGAGTCATGAGTTTAGCAATCATCTAAAGAGTTGTGGAATTGTTCCACAGCTTACGCCACCTGCAACGCCTCAGAGGAATGGCGTGTCTGAGCGACGTAATCGGACTTTATTGGATATGGTTCGATCAATGATGAGCCAGTCGGACCTACCTTTGTCGTTTTGGGGATACGCTCTAGAAACAGCAGCTTTCACACTAAATAGGGTACCGTCTAAGTCCGTAGTTAAGACACCATATGAGATGTGGACTGGGAAAACTCCCAGTTTGTCTTTTCTGAAGATTTGGGGTTGTGAGGTTTACGTCAAGCGACTTCAGTCGGATAAACTCACTCCAAAATCGGACAAGTGCATGTTCGTGGGATATCCAAAGGAAACTTTAGGATATTACTTTTACCACCGGTCAGAGGGCAAAGTGTTTGTCACCCGGAACGGTGTGTTCTTAGAGAAAGAGTTTCTCAAAAGAGAGAAAAGTAAACAAAAGGTGTATCTTGAAGAAGTTCAGGATGAGCCAGTGGGACAAGATTCAACAAGTGATGCTAATGTAGCAGAACAAGTTGAGACGTCTATGGCAAGAGAATCACCACCACAACCACGAAGGTCAGCAAGGCTTCGCGAGGCACGAGGAGAAGTGCTATTGTTGGGCAATGGGGAAGTGTTGTTGTTAGACAACGACGAACCTGCAACATATGCAGAAGCGATGATGGACCCAGATTCCGAGAAATGGCAAGTCGCCATGAGATCCGAGATAGATTCCATGGGAGAAAATCAAGTTTGGAACTTGATTGACCCGCCTGATGGTGTTAGACCCATAGAATGCAAATGGATCTATAAGAAGAAGAAAGACATGGATGGAAATGTTCACATCTATAAGGCTCGACTTGTTGCAAAGGGTTTTCAACAAGTTCAAGGAGTTGACTATGACGAGACATTCTCGCCAGTAGCGATGCTTAAATCTATTCGGATCATTCTAGCTATTGCCGCATATTTCGATTATGAGATTTGGCAGATGGATGTCAAAACAGCTTTCCTTAATGGAAACCTAGATGAGGACGTGTATATGATACAGCCCGAGGGTTTTGTCGATCCGATCAATGCTGGAAAGATATGCAAACTTCAGAAATCCATTTATGGGTTGAAGCAAGCATCTCGAAGTTGGAACATTCGTTTTGATGAAGTGGTCAAAGGGTTTGGTTTTCATTAGAATGAAGAAGAAGCTTGTGTTTACAAGAAGGAAAGTGGGAGCGCTGTTGTATTTCTGATCTTGTATGTGGATGACATATTATTGATTGGGAATGACATTCCTATGCTGGAGTCCGTCAAGGCTTCACTGAAAAAGAGTTTTTCTATGAAGGACTTAGGGGAAGAAGCATATATTTTGGGCATAAGGATCTATAGAGATAGGTCGAGGAGGCTTATAGGATTAAGTCAAGATACATACATTGACAAGGTTTTGAAACGGTTCAACATGGAACAGTCCAAGAAAGGGTTCTTACCTATGTCACATGGTATACACCTTAGCCAGATGCAATGTCCTGCGACGGCTAATGAGCGGGAGCGCATGAGTAAGGTACCATATGCCTCAGCAATTGGATCAATCATGTATGCCATGATAAGTACACGCCTAGATGTTTCATACGCTATAAGTGCTACCAGGCTGATCCAGGTGAGGGTCACTGGACAGCGGTAAAAGGCATTCTTAAGTACTTAAGAAGGACTAAAGATATGTTCCTGGTATATGGGGGTAAGGAGGAGCTCATTGTAACTGGTTACACCGATGCTAGCTTCCAAACTGACTAAGACGAGTTAAAATCGCAATCAGGTTTTGTGTTCACAATAAATGGTGGTGCTATTAGTTGGAAGAGTTCCAAACAGGAGACTGTGACTGATTCTACAACAGAAGCCGAGTACATTGCAGCTTCTGAATCTACGAAGGAAGGTGTTTGGATAAGGAAGTTCCTCATCGAGCTTGGTGTGTTTCCTAATGCATCTAGTCCATTGAACCTCTACTGTGACAACAATGGGGCTATTGCGCAAGCTAAGGAGCCAAGGAACCACCAGAAAAACAAACACGTACTGCGGAAGTTTCACCTCATACGGGAATTCGTTAGGCGGGGTGAGATAAAGATATGCAAAATACATACGGATTTGAATGTTGCTGATCCTTTGACAAAACCTCTTCCACAACGTAAGCATGAGGCACACATGAGGTCTATGGGTATTAGATATCTTCTAGATTAACTCTAGTGCAAGTGGGAGACTGTTAGAAATATGCCCTAGAGATAATCATAGAGATGAGCATATTTCTTTGTATCCATGATATATATATATATTGCTTAATTGAATATCCATGGAAGGCACCTTGTATTGATTAGCAATTATGTGAATTGTTTGTGAGATTCTTTACTTATATGGTTATTCTAAATGATGTCCCTAGTCAGAGTCGATGACTAGCACATGTATTAGCTGATGACTACATTTCACAAGTCATGAACATAGAGATGTTAAACTAATAATGTGGGCGCATGTATGACATGAGGTTGGACCGACCCAACGTGAGATATTGTAATATAGTTCTCTTTTTGCAACATGAATACTGTATCCTTAGACCTGAGATTGTCGCATGTTCTCAAGATGTGAATTGACTTACTTAGGGACTATCAAACGCTATTCCGTAACTGGGTAGTTATAAAGGTAGTTTTGGGTTTGTCAGGAAGCATGCTGTGAGGCATGGTCAGTCAAGATGGAATTTGTCCCTCTCTTTGTGAGAGAGATATCTCTGGGCCCCTCGAGTGATTGGATCAAGAAATGCATGGCCGTGCTAGGGTTAAGAGTTAACCATTGAAAGGATTACAATTCACAGTATCGAGAAAGAGAGGTCAGCTTAGAGCCAGACCAAATATCGTGAGACAAAGGGAACAACATGTATGTAATGTTGCAATGGTTCGTCTGATATGATCTTTACGTGCGCATAGGAGTTGACATGTCTTGCTAGAGGCCGCTGTCAATTATTGGGCCAAGTAAGAGTACTCGGGCTATGTCTATTTGTACGTGAACCTATAGGGTCACACACTTAAGGGGAAGGAAGCCTAACTCGGATTAGATCCGAAATTAGACTGGGCTTTAGGGTTACTGATGGGCCTCGGTGTCAGAAGCCCACCATAACGCCTATATAATGAGGGGCGGGGGCGCGGTTAGGTTAACCTAATTTGCCACCAGCAAACGAGCAGCCACCGCTCACCTCTCGCCCTCGCCAAGTCGTCGTCGCGAACCTAGCAGTTCGGTACGCGGCGCTTCCTCCCTGTACGTGTGGATACCTCGGAGGTGCTGCATCTAGAGCACTAGGACGAACCGTGCGAGGACGTGAAGGATGCCGACGACTGCACGGCACTGCTCAACGCGTTCGTCTACATTGAGACGTCTTCCGCTGCTCTGCGCGTCTAGTGGTAATTCCATGACCTATAACCGCAGTAGTTCTTGGTATTATGGGGTTGAAAATTTTGTTTTGCGCTAGCGTAGCCTCCCTATAATCCTTCAACATCAAGCCGCTCGACGAAATGCTCGATTCGGGGTGGACGCCTTGCCGCGGTGGACCCTTGTAACAATTTGATGACGGTCTTCTTTTGCATGAGGAGAATGGTGTGGCATTATTGGGCGATGTTCGCAATAGTTGGGTTGGGGTTTCAATCTTACAAGCTCTTTTTGTTAAGGAACACAATGCAGTGTGTGATGCAATAAAGGTAAGAGAAGCATCGCTATTATTATCTATTTGTTTAGTTTATATGAAGAATTTGATGTTCTTGATTTCTTTCCACCGTACCGATAAAGCTGTTGTTTATTAATTACCAAGACATTAATTTTTTATGCTAAAATATGAAGAAACAATTAAAAATGTTCTTTTAATATCTTAGGAAGAACATCCCAACCTATCAGATGAAGAATTATATCGGTATGCCAGATTGGTCACTTCTGCTGTCATTGCAAAGGTTCACACTATTGATTGGACTGTCGAGCTTCTCAAGACTAAGACCATGTGAAAGTTCCCTTTGCCCGGGAAGAGGATCTGGATGTCGCCTAGAGGGGGGTGAATAGGCGAATAAAAATTATCACTTTAAAACTTTAGTTCTTACTCTACTTGAAGACCAGATCGCAGTGGAATGAAAGACCCTTCGAGTAGGTTGCAGCGGAATAGAAGATCCTGTCTCAAAATGTCCTGCACTTCAAATATAACTTGTACCACAAATAAGTGTTGAAGTGCAGATATAAAAAGTGAGTAAGACAGAGAGTCAGCACACAATACAGAGCGAAGCACACAGACGCAAGGATTTATCCTGAGGTTCGGCCAAGCCTGAAATGCTTGCCTAGTCCTCGTTGGAGTTAGACACACCTAGGCTTGGAGTCTATTTCAACTCCTTCCTCCGTTTGCTCAGATCTGTCAGTATGACAGATAGAGCCTTCCACTATGTTGAGTTTGGTTACAACAAAGCCACGGCTGCTTACAATCTTCTTGCCAGCACTCCGGCAGAGTAACGATATGCTCAAGACCTTGCTCTAGCTCTTAGCAGCACTTCTCCACTCTCTCAAGGCTTATAGCTTTGCCTCTACACAAACTAGAGAGATATACATGAGAGGGAGAGAGATAATCGATCCGAGTGATGTATACAATTGTTGGCTGCCCTTGTGTGCTTGTTGGAGGCGCCTAGGAGTCCCTTTTATAGACCCAAGGAGCTTAGGAGCCGTTGGAATTCATTTTGGAGGGCAATATTTGCTTTCTATCGGGTGGCGCACCGGACAGTCCGGTGCACCACCGGACAGGTCCTGTAGCATGTCCGGTGCGTGATCTCCTTCTAAATCAGGCTCAGCTGACCGTTGGAGCAACGGTCATCTTGGCTCACCGGACAGTCCGGTGTGCCAACTATCCGTTGGCCCAAGCCACGCGTTGCCCGCTGATCGCGCTGCCGACCGTTGGCGCAGTCGACCGTTGGCTCACCGGATAGTCCGGTGCACCACCGGACAGTCCGGTGAATTATAGACGTACGCCGCCAAACTCCTCCCGAGAGCGGCCTGTCCACCGGAGTTCAGTCTGGCGCATCGGACACTGTCCGGTGCACCACCGGACAGTCCGGTGTGCCAGACTGAGCTTAGTCTTGGATGTACACAGCCAAGCCTTTTGCTTCTCTTTTCTTTTCTTCTTTTCTCTGTTTCTAATACTTAGACAAATATATTAGTACACAAAAACCAATGTACTAAGTCTAGAAACATACCTTCTCTTTGATGTTGGACTCATAAATCATCAAGTCAGCTTGACTTGATCTAGATTGATATTCCTGAGCTCCAATATCCTGCAAAGGTCACATAGAATATCTCCAAACATAGGAACAACCCAAACTAAAGGTCAAGGTGCACTTAGCTCTTTTGGGCTGCTTCCAGTTCTGATTTTGACATTGGTTCTCCTTCTAGTGACCTTGTTCACTTTTTGAGCTTGGTCTTGAGCCTTATGACTTACACCACATAATTGTAGATGTTACCTCATTGGTTGTAAGTCATGTCCTTATGTAGTGTTCCTTGATGTACCATAACTCTTCTTAACTCAATCAACCTTGATTCCGCAAGTCTTCTTCTTCACCCCTAGCCTTGGGTTCCTAGTCTCCTTAACTTTCTCCCATGCACTCGGTACCTCGAAGCTCTTCTTGCTTCCATCCTTGGCTTGATCGGTTGTCTCTGAGTTATGCACATCGAGTCTCACTTAAGCAATGTCCATCTTTCTTGTGATGTCCATTATCTATAAATGATTCAGTCTTTGGACCATCACACCTGTTAACTTGTGTTGAACCCTGTTAGCTTTGCATTCAGCACCTGTTCAACACTTAGCACACTTGTTAGTCCTTTAATTGGGTTGTCATCTAAACACCAAAACCCACAAGAGAGCTTTCAATCTCCCCCTTTTTGGTGATTGATGGCAACACAATTAAAGCTTACATAAGAGTAAGATTTAAAGCAAAAATTTTGAATTTTAAGTTTGTAGAATGCTCCCCCTAAATATGTGCTTACATCAAAATCTTAATTTTGGCCTCATATGCCACAATGCACATACTTAGGCTAATTCAAAGCATTACTACACCTTAGCACCTATGGGATGTATTGTCGATAATTAAACATATGCACAGAATCAGAGTTAAACACCAATCAGTTGAGTGAATATACCACAGGAATATCAACCTACCACTATTTACAATTAAGATACCAATTTAAAACAATTTTAAAGCACCAGAACCACATGAATCTATTACAAGATAAACACAGTAGCTACTAATTGATTCATATCAACTGAAGCACTAATTTTGCATTATCACCATATAATACATAAACACAGTAGCTACTACATATAATACATAAACACAGTAGCTACTAATTGATTCATATCAACGGAAGCACTAATTTTGCATTATCACCATATAATACAACAAGAAGCATATGATATACAACAAGAGGCATATGAAAAGAATTATCAATCCAACACATTCCTTCCTCAATCCAACACATTCCTTTCTTAAGATCAAAGGAACTCAAGGAAACCTAAGCTTTAGTGCACAAAATTCTCCCCCTTTGACATCAAACACCAAAACCACATTCAAGCAAGAACATAGGATGATGTCAAGGGACACTGGGTATTTAGTAGGTAAAATACAACACACTAACATTACTCCCCCTTACACAGTAGACATATGCAACACAAGCATTGGAGGAAAATTAAGATACAAATACGCAAATGGTCAACACTTCCTTTTGTACCTTTACCCTATTGTGATGTACTTTCCATTTTGAGAGTTTAATCTCTAGGAAGCTCCTTCACACTTTTGCCTGATCCTTTATCCTGACCTCTTCTTGTTGCTAAGACATCAGACTTAGAACAAGTTATAGTATTGTGGCACAATATGAAGCTTCTATTCTAGTGATTACCAAAAGATATCAATTGAAGCACACTACCACGGCTACCAATTGAAAAATCATTACTGTTATAGTTCCATGATATTTAAAGATAAGCATCTAGTATCACCAAAAATTATAGAGCATGAGCAATCTATAAAGATGCAATTACTCACAACTTAAGATACCAAATACTTGACTTATGGAGGTACCCAAGTCCTGATTGCTCCATTTCTTGCTCATCTTCCCTTTTTCACCTTCAGACTATACAAGATCACTCTAGAAACAATTAGTCTCAAAAGACACAAGTTATGTGTGCTCCCCCTAAAGTTGTGCATCAAGTATTTGAATGACTTGCACTTTGCACATTCTAGCATCCTCAGAACTAGAGGGGATCACAACATACCTTGGTCTAGGCATAATATATCAATTGTATCACACAAGGATACCAATTGAATAGATGTCATAATACAACTTGACTAGTGGAAATAATGCATGCCTCAAGATATATAACATTTAAAAAATAGCCTAGGCACGCTTCTCGCATGATGATCATTGCAACACATACACAAATTGAAAAATGACAAGATCATGCATATAAAGCACAATGTCTAAGAACACCAAGATTAAGCAAGCATTATTATTATTTTGGTAATCATGAACCATTGATTGAAAGGTATTCAACACAGGCAATCTCAAAAGCATAACTACTCCAAGGACAGGTAGCACAACAATCAAACTTAAGAGCAATACTGATTTGCAATAATGTACTTAAGATACACGGGTACCGTCCTTTGGAGAGTAGGTTGCATATTCTCATCAAGGTCCTTTGCTTGATTCACCAATAATAATTAAAGACCTCTACAACTTATTTAGCTTGAGATGAACATAGGATTAGGATTGCACATAAATTCAACCTTGGGTCAATAAATAGACAATAGAAATTGACATCTTAAGCATAGAGTTTTAATTAACCATCTTAACTTTTCCCATGGTCTCCAATCCATCTCGAGGCACCTGCGTGATCTAGTTGGCACAGTTTGGTACCCATCTCGGGATGGGTCCATAACGATCATCCAAAAAAGCCTTTGGTACCCAAATAGCCTTTGTGCTAGTTCTAGGAGATCTCATTATTGATCTAGCACAAGTGTATGATTTGGGTTTCCTAAGCGAATAAGATTGAGACAAATTTACTTGCTTAGGAACCTTACCTTTATTACATACCTCAGGTGGATGACCATGCTCACCACACATGTGGCAGAAACATCGCTCGACCCGACATGACACTTGTTGTTTATCATTTTCCTTGGTGAGGGTCATCTTGGAGGGTGCACGTCCTTGATTCTTTATGACCGGACATGAAGTGATCATGTGGTCCTTTTCATTGCATCCAAAACATCTCCTCATCCCTTCGTCTTGTCTTTGTATGGACAAGAAGCAATGAGGTGACCTAATTCCTCGCACTTGAAGCACCTCCTTTTTCCTCTTCTCCTTTTGCTTTTGAATGACATAGAGAGATTATTAGTGCAAACAACATGACTAATTGAACCTTTACCTTTTTCTTTGTTCATGTTGATTGCTCCACTTATTGCTTTAGGAACTTCTTTCTCGCGGAGTTTGATCCTTGCTTCGGTTCCTTCTTCCTCAAGCTTATTCACCACATGTTTGTAAATATCTTGGGGAAGTCGAGCATGGCGTATCCTTCTCAATTGTCTTTGTTTCTTGTTCCTAAGCAATTTTCTTTTTGACCCTGCAGCTTGATGCTTATTCAAAAGTTGGCTTTCTTTTAAGCAACAGGGGTTAGCACATGGTGATATATTATCTAAATGTGCACGTGTGCAAGAATGAGGTTCACATGAGTTTAAACTAGTAATTACTACCTCATGAGCAATATCGAGCATGATATGGTCATCAACTAATTTATTATGAGAATATGACAACATATCATACTTTTTACCTAGAGCAAGCTTTTCTAAATTTAGCAACTCTACTTGCCTCTCAAGCATGGCATTTTCCATTTTTAGTTGAGCAACACAAGATAAATCATTATCATTATTTCTTTGCTCAATTAAAACTAAATCATACCGTTGGACCAAATCATCATGAGAGCACTTTAGCTCCTCATGTTCTTTGGTCATCTTCTTCAGGCTATCGTTGGTTTTGATTAGAGTTTCCTTTAGCCTGAGAAGCGTCTCACCTTGTTCCTTGTTCCTTCTCAACAGCTTAACCAAGAGCGCTTTGTCTTCTTTGTTGAGATGGGTGTAGAAACGGCGAATCTCCTCTTCTTCCACATCGTCGGTCTCATTTTCCCTGTCATTATTATCAGTGGAAGCAAAACAGGAAAATGTACCTTGTGATGAAGTAGACTCCTCATCCTCATATTCTTCCTCATCATCGCTTTCATCTCCACTCTCATTGTTAGCAACAAGACATGTATAACTAGTGGAAGATGAACCTATCGGTGAGGTGGATCCATCGTTTGGTGTCCATTGTTCTTGTTCTTCTCCCTTGGACAAGTTAGTACTACCAGCAATAGAGGGAGCAGAAGCAGTGCATATGGACTTAAAAATTTTAACTTAATTTTAGTCCATAGATCATGAGCATCAACAAATAAGTCAATATCACTACTCATGATGGCAAAATAGGCACCTCTAGAAAGTGAGTCAACTAAGATGTTGCAAGCATGGTGATTGAGAGATAGACATCTTAGTTCATCATTAGAAGGATTTTGACTAAAATTGGAGGGAAAAATACTTCTACTAAAGATCTGTCTCAAATCAGGATCAATATGCATGAAAGCATTATAAATAGAGACAGACCAGGATTTGTAATTAGAACCATCGCCTAAAAGAAGTTCTACAGTTACCTATTGTGACGACATCGTCATCTCCGGACGGCTAAGCCCACACTGGAGAGGCCTAGCTCCGATACCAATTGAAAGTTCCCTTTGCCTAGGAACAGGATCTGGATGTCGCCTAGAGGGGGGTGAATAGGCGAATAAAAATTATCACTTTAAAACTTTAGTTCTTACTCTACTCGAAGACCAGATCGCAGTGGAATGAAAGACCCTTCGAGTAGGTGCAGCGGAATAGAAGATCCTTTCTCAAAATGTCCTACACTTCAAATATAACTTGTACCACAGATAAGTGTTGAAGTGCAGATATAAAAAGTGAGTAAGACAGAGAGTCAGCACACAATACAGAGCGAAGCACATAGACGTAGGGATTTATCCCGAGGTTCGGCCAAGCCTGAAATGCTTGCCTAGTCCTCGTTGGAGTTAGCCACACCTGGGCTTGGAGTCTATTTCAACTCCTTCCTCCATTTGCTCAGATATGTCAGTATGACAGATAGAGCCTTCCACTATGTTGAGTTTGGTTACAACAAAGCCACGGCTACTTACAATCTTCTTGACAGCACTCCGGCAGAGTAACGATATGCTCAAGACCTTGCTCTAGCTCTTAGCAGCACTTCACTCTCTCAAGGCTTATAGCTTTGCCTCTACACAAACTAGAGAGATATACACGAGAGGGAGAGAGAGAATCGATCCGAGTGATGTATACAATTGTTGGCTGCCCTTGTGTGCTTGTTGGAGGCGCCTAGGAGTCTCTTTTATAGACCCAAGGAGCCTAGGAGCCGTTGGAATTCATTTTGGAAGGCAATATTTGCTTTCTGTCGGGTGGCGCACCGGACAGTCCGGTGCACCACCGGACAGGTCCTGTAGCATGTCCGATGCGCGATCTCCTTCCAAATCAGGCTCAGCTGACCGTTGGAGCAACGGTCGTCTTGGCTCACCAGACACTATCCAGTGCACACCGGACAGTCCAGTGTGCCAACTATCCGTTGGCCCAAGCCACGCGTTGCCCGCTGATCGCGCTGCCGACCGTTGGCGCAGTTGGCTCACCGGACAGTCTGGTGCACCACCGGACAGTCCGGTAAATTATAGACGTACGCCGCCAAACTCCTCCCGAGAGCGGCCTGTTCACCGGAGTTCAGTCTGGCGCACCGGACAGTCCGGTGTGCCAGACTGAGCTGAGTCTTGGCTGTACACAGCCAAGCCTTTTGCATCTCTTTTCTTTTCTTCTTTTCTCTGTTTATAATACTTAGACAAATATATTAGTACACAAAAACCAATGTACTAAGTCTAGAAACATACCTTCTCTTTGATTTTCACTTCTTTAGCATTTGGCATGATTGAGATTGATGTTGGACTCATAAATCATCATGTCAGCTTGACTTGATCTAGATTAATATTTCTGAGCTCCAATATCCTGCAAAGGTCACATAGAATATCTTCAAACATAGGAACAACCCAAACTAAAGGTCAAGGTGCACTTAGCTCTTTTAGGCTGCTTCCAGTTCTGATTTTGACATTGGTTCTCCTTCCAGTGACCTTGTTCACTTTTTGAGCTTGGTCTTGAGCCTTATGACTTACACCACATAATTGTAGATGTTACCTCATTGGTTGTAAGTCATGTCCTTATGTAGTGTTCCTTGATGTACCATAACTCTTCTTAACTCGATCAACCTTGATTCTGCAAGTCTTCTTCTTCACCCCTGGCCTTGGGTTCCTGGTCTCCTTGACTTTCTCCCATGCACTCGGTACCTCGAAGCTCTTCTTGCTTCCATCCTTGGCTTGATCGATTGTCTCTGAGTTATGCACATTGAGTCTCACTTAAGCAATGTCCATCTTTCTTGTGATGTCCATTATCTATAAATGATTCAGTCTTTGGACCATCACACCTGTTAACTTGTGTTGAACCCTGTTTGCTTTGCATTCAGCACCTGTTCAACACTTAGCACACTTGTTAGTCCTTTAATTGGGTTGTCATCTAAACACCAAAACCCACAAGAGAGCTTTCACCATGAGAGATGGAATGCGCGCAAATTGGTGAGGATATATTATCTCATTTTCTCATATTTGTTGAAAGAAAACAATTAACACTGGTATTACTTTTCCAAGTCGAAATTTTATTTACATCTGCAAATTCAAATTAATTAATTAGTGAGATTATGTACAAATTTACCTCATTCTAATTCTTTTGTGAAGGTATGGTTTATTGGGTAAGAAAATAAAAGATACATTTGGTCACATAGGAGGACCGGCATTAGGCGGGCTTGTGGGATTGAAGAAGCCGATCAACCATGTCATACCTTATTCTTTGACTGAAGAGTTTACCAGTGTTTACAGAATGCACTCTTAAGCTTAGGGATCCGACCGGCCAACCCGATGCAAATAATTCCCCACCATACCTAAAAGAGTGAGTAGACAATTTATATATGTTTGGCATCCATTCCTCTCATTTTTATGTAGAATTAAATCAGACAGAAAATAGTGATACAGATATAAAGAATTGAACAAAAAAAGTTAATACATTCTTCTATTAGATATCGACTCTTACATAATGCATTACTGAACCAGACTTTAGACACTAAACTTGGCACAACAAACAGCTACTCTTAAAAATGTAGCTACAATGTTTAAGTTTTCTGCTCGATTAGCACATTTTTAGTATAACTAACATAAACGCTGTGGGGGACGGATATCCCCCGGGTCCACTGAAAGGCCCGTGGACCCAACAATTCACAAGGTCATTCCTTCATGGGCCTGAGGAAGAACGTCTAGTGAAGCAGTTTGACACAAGGACGGATCGGCGCAGGCCCAGACGGCCCGACGGGTTTGAATTGCTACCACAACAGAGACCCGATTTCCCCGCTCTAGGGCCTCATACAATGGAACGAGGCAGGGGAAGGTCGGCTGGATTATAGGAAGATAAACTCAGTCGGTTTACTATTATTTAGGCTCGCATTGTTATCATATCCACATGTAACGCCCCACGGTCAAGTATATAAGGCCTAGGAGGCACCCCCTCAAAGACATCTCACTACTTAGCCCTCCACCCGTTTCTCAGCGTCCATAACACCAGAGGGCTCCCTTGTAATCCTCCATATAAAGTACTCACGCTAGGACGTAGGGTGTTACGCATCTCAAAGCAGCCCGAACTTGTACAAAATTGTCCACTGCTTCTCGTGCATCCTGCACGAACCATCGAGCTACAGTCGGTAACACCGTCCTACTCCAAAAAGCACCTCGAGGGGCAACCCCGGGTGCGCGGTCGGACCCAAAACACCGACAACTAGCACGCCAGGTAAGGGGTGTGTCACTGATCCAAGCTAGCTCAATGGTCGTCACTTTCCAGCATGAGATTGTCCTCCGCCCCGTGTCCGTGTTCTGCTTCAGGACCATCTCGTCCGTAGCAGATGAAGAAGGAACTCTACATCGCATCGTGGATCCGCCGGAAAGAAAATTTTCCTCAAAAATCTCCGGGAAAGTCGGAACGAAACAGGAAAAAGCGCAACCTCCAGCGCTCCGAGCAAAGACCACCTTCAGCAAGCTAGGAGCCGAGGGCCCGTCAACCCAGAGAACCCCATTGTCCACCTCTCCGACGAAAGCATGGACACGAGTCACGAGGAAAAAGGGAGTGAATAAGGTAAAGGATTGTCGAACCGCTCTCTCAGTACCTCCGTCCTCAAAGGAGAACAGAAAGAGGCTCGTCACAACGTCAGTTCCATTCTACCCCGACGTCCTCTTCATCGGGAGAGTGGAGTCGCCCCCCGTCTCTGACGATGAACCAACCGTGCCCGGGGAAGAACCTCCTCAGCGAGAATCCCGCCGATGAAGGAACCAACGCCAAAACATTCGGCGACATCACGAGGCCGGAGAGCAGGACCCGGCGCAGCCCGTGTCACAAGATGAGGTCTCGGAGATAGGAGAAACTCCAGAAGAACGGGTCTTCAGGGAAAGGAGGAATTCATGACGACGTGACCGTCGGCAAGCTCAAGAGCAGGCTGAGCAGGAAGCAAAGCAACGTCGAGAAAATCCGCTTTTTGGACGCAACCTGAACCCTGACTTCGCCCAAGCCATGAACACACCGAGCAAAGTTGGTGGGGTATTGGCTCGGATAGCCGATGGCCTCCCCCGGACTCTAGACGCCGAGGGCTATCGGCGGCTGTTCACTCGGGCAGCTAACCACCTTCTACCTCTCGCTCATCCACCGAGCGACCTACGACACGCCATCAACAGTCAGCGAGACGCGCGGAGCTCCATCAACGCCTCATGCGAACGACGACATGAGAACGAGATCCGGCGCCGAGAGGAATATGATCGAGATCATGGCGTTCCTGTGTGGAGTCAGGCCACTAGAGCTGAATCGGCAACGGCTTCGACTGGTGGCACAGCCCGGGGATGGTCGAGGCGCCACGACAACAACTCCCCTCCCCGGGACAGACATCCTCATCGACGACAGGAGGACACGTGTGGAGTATCGGCCCTCACTCCGTGCCTTAGGGCCATTCAATGGCCCCCAAACTTCAAAGTCTCCAACATCGACAAGTACGAGCCTAAGCAGGATCCGGGAGGCTGGCTGGCCGTCTACACCACCGCCGCTCGAGCTGTTGGGGCAACTGAAGACGTGATGACCGCGTACTTGCCTATCGTTCTCGGGCAGGATGCTCTGCAATGGCTGTGGCACCTACCTCGACACTGCATCGATGACTGGGGCGATTTCAGTCGGTGTTTCACCGCCAACTTCCAATCTCTCTCCGACAAACCGGCGTAGCCATGGGACCTCAAATCCATCAAGCGCCGAGGGGATGAAACCCTCCGGTCATATCTCAAAAGATTTCATACCATGAGGAATCGTATCCCCGAGGTCGCAGAAGCAGCAGTGATCGAAGACTTCTACCGAGGATCTAATGACTCGGCTTTCATCCGTGCCATACTGCAGAAAGCGCCGACTACCTCCGAACAGTTGTTCCGAGAAGCCGACCTCTACATCACCGCCAATGAACGAGCTCAGGACCTCATCGGAGGAACGAAACTGTTGGGGACTTGTTCTCAAATGCTATGAGTTAAGAACAAGGCAACACAAAAAATGTTAAGCGTTAAAGTCCTTCGTCCTTCGAAGCATTATTTCCCTTGGAATATAATGATTTTCGGACGAAGGTTATGAAGGGCATACCTTCATCAACACAACATATAATAATGAAGAAAGAATCATTATAAAATATAAAGGATAACGTAAACAATTATGTATAATCATTAACTCATTTTTTATATTATCACTATGGAAAAATAGAAATGATATCAAATTACAAATGTACCTTCGGCTTGAAAGAAGGTGTTAGTACAAGCGTGACACAAAAGTAAAATGCCAAGTCAGCGTCTCTAGTACGGGAGCACTGTTCACCTATTTATAGGCATGGGACGCAGCCCATGTAAAATTACATCTGTGCCCTTTACATTTGGTAGTAATTCTATAGTAATTCACCGAGGTCCGAATAGCCTTTTCATCTTTAAGTCGGTTTCATTTTCTGCTATCACGCCGAAGCTTTCCTGCTCACGACTTCGGCGCTGTATCAACCTTCGTATTCTTTGGGCTTCTCCCCCTGTGATACCGATTCGAGTCCGAAGATACCTGTTCACACATTATACTCCCGAAACATAGTTTAAATCATATTTTTGAGGACCTTCGGAAGCCGAAGGCCCCCAACAGTAGCCCCTCGCAATATTAATTTGTTAGAATGATAAATTTAGATTGCGACATGGACGAAGGCCTTAAGCCAAGGTCCGAAAAAACGCCTTCCCTTTGCTAGAATAGCAACACTCACTGACAAGTGGGGTTTTCCAATTTTCAATGCACTGGGCGTATAAATAAGAGCATACCCCAAGCTCGTTTGGTACGCTTTCTTGCCATCTGCTCTTGCTTACTCAATTTTTAGCTCTTGCACACCAACACTTGCTTGACTTTTTAAGTTTTTCAGCTTCGGCTTTGAAAACAGTTTTTTAGCATTTTCGAAGATGTCTGAAGATAGAAAGGCTGCTATCGAGATGAAGTTGAGTCTCTCTGAAGAGAAAAACCTGGGGTTTCTTGAAGCAATGTCGAAGACAAATACAGAAAAGATTACCAAAGAGATTTTAGAAGGTTTATCTGAAGATACTGATGACAGCGACAGTTATGATGTGGATAGCGGTGGTGAAGAGTCCGAAGATCGCCCTTGGCGACCAAGCCATGCGGTTTTCGGCAAATCAAGTATCAAAGAAAATCATCTTGTCAACATGAGGGGAAGATATTTCTGGGACTTGTCCATTGTGAGGGCCGACGAAGGAGAGAAGACCTGTCCGACTCCTAAGGAAAATGAAGTCGTAGTGTTCCGAAGCTTTTTGAAAGCTGGACTACGATTTCCCCTGAGCAGCTTTGTCGTAGAAGTACTGAAAATATTTGAAATCTATCTTCACCAACTTACCCCCGAAGCAATCATAAGGATGAATATCTTCGTGTGGGCCGTGAGAAGCCAGGGTCTGGAACCTGATGCAAAAAGCTTCTGCAACATACACGAATTGTTATACGAGACAAAGCCCTGGGGTAAGGAGCAGTATCATAAAAATTTCGGCTGCTACAGCTTCGTCGCTCGGTCTGGGTCAAGCTGTCCCGTACCAACCTTTCGGAAAAGATGGCCTGGCGACTGGATGACAGAATGGTTTTATGTGAAGAATGACCTGAAAACACGGGAAGATATTAAAGGTATAATTATGCGCCCTATTTGGCAACGCTTCGGCCTGCGGAAGCCGAAGGTTGAAATAAACGAAGCTGCCGAAGAATGCCAGAGAGCCTTCGGAGTTATTTGCTCTTTTATTGGAACGAGAGATTTGGTTCAAGAGCATATTGCCTTCAGGGTTTGGCCGCTCGCGGAAAAATGGGAAATGCCGCAAGAGACCATAAAGGAGGCTGATGAAGGTGGACTTATCAGGCTGAAATATACTTTCAAGTTTGGAGATAAATTTGTTGAGCCAGATGATGACTGGCTAAAAAGCATTGAAAATTTAAGTGATGAATTACTCGGGGTTTATTCAAAGGCCGAAGATACTGCATTGTCAGCAGCCTTCGGAGGCCGGAAAAAGAAAAGACTGAACCGAGTGTTTGACGCAATTGGGTTCGTGTACCCCGACTACCACTATCCAGCGCGGGGTCAAAAAAGAAAAAACTTAGCTTCTGCACAAGAAACTGCTTCAGCCGCTCCTAGCGAGCCAGCGCTGAAGAGACAAAGGGTAAAGGTTCTCACACACCGGCCACGCTACATTGAACCAGCTACAGTGCCTGAATTCGCCGGCGAAACTTCTTCGGCCACCGAAATTAAAGAACCAACTTCAGTGCCGAAGATCGAAGAAAAAACTGAAGCACCCTCAGCGCAGAAAGCAGAAAAACCGAGAACTGAAGGAACGAAAATATTGGAAATTTTAAGTCCTTCAACAAGTGTTGAGACGATAAAAAACCAAAAGGGCCCAGCGGTGACCCCGAAAAGAAAAAGAATGGTCAATGTGCTAGATGTTCTGGAGACAATAAAGTCCTCAAGCACGACTTCGAAGAAGACTGTTGAAACTTCCGTAGCGGAAACTGAAATCTTTGATACTAAAGCTCCGAAGCCACAAACTGAGACTGAAGCTGGGCCTTCAGAGCCCACGAAGGTAAAATCCTTGGAAACCGAAGAAGAAAAAATGACAGAGCCAATTCTTGTTGAAGAAATCAGTGCTGTTGCCCCCGAAGCATCCCCCAAAGTCCTTGATTATATTGTTCGACATGCTTCGGGGAAAAAGTTATCAGAAGAAGAAATTTTTGAAGCTAATCATTATGCCAAAGAATTGAAATATCTGAAGGGGGCACTAGTGTTCAATGGTACAAATGAAGAAGATTTCCTATACTCCCTCCCGGATAACAAAGAATTACTTGTCTGCCGGGAAATGGCCCGAAGCATGGGGTTTCCGAAGCTGGAGGCTGGCCTCTGCGCGATGACAAAGGACGATCTTGCGGACAGCCTTGCGTATAATAGCCTGAAGGTACGAGATCTGCGCATTTGGAAACTTTATGATTTGAAATCTATTGCTTTATTCTTATACTAACTTTTTTACATATAGGGTTTAATACTAAGCAACGCGCTGAGAGCGCAAAAGAATGCCGAAGACGAGAGCTATGAAATTGCTTTCAACAACCTTCGAACAGAGGTTATCAAACTGAGGAATGAAGCCCTGGAAAAGGACAAAATTCTAGTTACATTAGTGGATAAAATAAAGGAGAACGAAGTTGCGTCTAAAGCACAAGTTGCAGCTCAAAAGCACGAGATTGACGATCTTCGGAAGCAATTAGCCCGGGCTAAAGAAGAACGCATACTTGAAGAAACGAAGCGAGAACTTAGCGACCAATGGGCAAATCATTTAGAAGGAACTGTCGAAGAGCTTCGTTCGTCCAAGAAAAGATGCTATAACAAATCTATGGAGTGTGTTAAGAAAATGAAAGCTAGCTTCGCCAGCGTTGGCGCATTTTCGAGTGAAGAAAACTTTACAAGAGGCAACCCCGAAGGTCCCATTGAATGGATTAATCACGAAGCTGAGGCCTTTGAGGAAATTTTAAATAGTCACGGAGACATATGCACTTTTTCGGGTGCCAGGGGGATTGCCACCATTTTAGAAAGGAAAGGCTGCGAACATGTAAAAATTTTAGCACAATCCGAAACAGCCTTGTCCTTCGAAGATGCTAAAGACCCTTCAGCTGAAGCTAGCATAGTTGGTGGAAAATTTTTCACCGATATCTGGGATAATGGTGGCCGAGAAATGGCCCGAGAAATTATCCAAAAAAGCGAAAAAGGTATCCATGATGCTAGAAAAGTGGCCGAGGCTGCTGAGAAAAGCGCAGAGCCCGAAGGGCAAATAGGTATTAACTAATGGTTTTTATTGTGTTGTAATTTTTGATTTCAAACTTCGTTCGCCAATTGTAATAGCAATGTAGCCGTATCGTGTCCTCCCTCAGATCCTGCTAAAACACCTTCGGACCCTCACCCGAAGGACGACGATGAAATCAAAAAGATGGCCGAAGCTATCATGGATCAAGTTGTCAATCAACTCCAGAACGAAGCTGCGGAAGTAGTACTTAGGGGAGACTAGGTGCCATTGCAAAAACATCTGAAATGTAATATGTGTAATATCTTGTAACCCTGAATGTAATGTACTTGTTTTTTATGGTTCAATTCTTTACGATGCATGAAATTTTACATACATACCGTTTTTGAGTCTTTGACGAAAAAAAACACCTTCCCTTCTTTTCATGCTTCGTGAAGAAGAATTTTCATTTATCACAACGATATCCATAGTGCTCTGATGAAGAATATCCAAGCTTCGTGAAAATATTTTCCAAAGCTACACTCCGAAGATCATTATTGTATCTTCTTGTGACAGCATGATTTTCCCTTTTTCAAAGCATTTTTCCGAAGATCGATATTGTGCCCCCTTCTTGTGCCATATGCAGCATGATGTATGATGCTTGTGCTATGCGAAATGATGTGATGATGTTATGTTATGTAAAATGATATTTATTCCGAAGATACACGCACATCCCTGCAATAAAACACATAATCTTTTTAAATTAGCGTTGACTTTTCGCTGAAAGCCTCCCTTAGGAGCTTCTTCGCCTTTTACTTCAGCGGAATCAGCGTTTATTTTTCGCTGTAAGCCTCCCTTAGGAGCTTCTTCGCCTTTTACTTTCGGCGGTATTCGCGTTGACTTTTCGCGCTTCGCCTTTTACTTAGGCGGTATCAGCGTTTATTTTTCGCTGTAAGCTCTGCATTCCCTTTTGAACGACTTCTGAGCAGAAAACTTACACTGCGCTCCCTTTGGAACGGCTTTTTGTAACTTCAGCAAACTTACTCTGCGTTCCTTAGAACGACTTTTTGTTGCTTCGAAAAATTCATACCGTGCCTTTTAAGATAAATTTTTGATAATTCGAAGGTCCTCCTTGCTATCGCAAATCTTTAAGCTTCAACAATTTAAGCCTGTGGAGAAGATATATTTTCCTTGTGGCAGACAACGAAACTATTACATGAGATTTAAAAAGTGTCCTTTATTACACAGAAAATAAAACTGAATGGGAAAGACTACTATCAAGGTAGGATATTTGTCAATAAATGTGCTTCGACTCTGGCACGGTGCTATTGACTGTGCGAGCTTCGGACTGTTCTCTGAAGTCCCTTTGATGTTGAGCATATTGGCCCCCTTCTGGCTGCTGGCCTTGTGGCAGCGGTGGTGGAGGCCGAGGTTGTTGCCAGGAAGCTTGAGGTTGACTCGCCGAAGCAACAGAAACTGCAGGGTGATTGCCTACATATTCTGGGATGTAAGGCGAATGATACGAAGCAGTGTGCATGATCTGCTTCGGCTGACCCTGTTGTGCTGCAGCTTCAGCTATCTCCTTTTGCTTCTGGATGGTAACATGGCACATCCTGGTGGTATGGCCCTTGTTTTCACCACAGAACAAGCAAAATGTTCTCCTTGGTTGATCTCCAAATCTTCCGCCGAAGCCCCTGGCGCCTCTGCCTCTTGGAGCTGGCGGCCGGAAGGAGCTTTGCTGTTGCCCCGAAGCCTGTGAGGAGCACTGTGGCCTTTGCTGCTGACTCCCCTTATCATCATTTTGTGTAGAGTTGTGAATTGACCTGACGTGCCTCGGATAAAATCTTCCACCGAAGCCCCTGGTCATTTCGGAAAACCTGAAAGCTTCCTCCCTTCTTTGACGAAAATCATTGTCGGCCCGAATATACTCGTCCATCTTCTGGAGCAGCTTCTCCAAAGTTTGAGGAGGTTTCCTAGCAAAGTACTGAGCTGAAGGTCCTGGCCGAAGTCCCTTGATCATGGCCTCAATTACAATTTCGTTGGGCACTGTTGGCGCCTATGCCCTCAAACGTAAGAACCTCCGGACATACGCCTGAAGGTATTCTTCGTGATCCTAGGTGCACTGGAATAGAGCTTGAGCAGTGACCGGCTTCGTCTGAAACCCTTGGAAGCTGGTTAACAACATGTCCTTCAGCTTTTGCCATGAAGTGATCGTTCCTGGTCGAAGGGAGGAATACCAGGTTTGAGCAACACTCCTGACAGCCATAACAAAAGATTTTGCCATGACTGCAGTATTGCCACCATATGAAGATACTATTGCTTCGTAGCTCATCAAAAACTGCTTCGGGTCTGAATGGCCGTCGAACATGGGAAGCTGGGGCGGCTTGTAGGATGAAGGCCAAGGTGTAGCCTGCAGCTCAGCGGACAGAGGAGAAGCATCATCAAAAGCAAAATTTCCATGGTGGAAATTCTCATACCAGTCATCTTCATTGAAGAAACCCTCCTGATGAAGATCCTTGTGCTGAGGCCTTTGGTTCTGCTCATCCTGAGTAAGATGACGAACTTCTTCAGAGGCTTCGTCTATCTGCCTTTGCAGTTCTGCTAGCCTGGCCATCTTTTCCTTCTTCCTCTGCACCTGTTGATGAAGCATCTCCATGTCTCTGATTTCTTGGTCTAGCTCATCCTCTTGCGGTGTCGGGCTGACAGCCTTCCTCTTCTGGCTTCGGGCCTCCCGAAGAGAGAGAGTCTCCTGATTGGGGTCCAGCGGTTGCAGAACTGCAGCCCCAGTTGCTGAAGCTTTCTTCGGCGCCATAGTGAAGGTTTATGATTGCCGAAGATGTTCAAAACTCAGAGTGGAAGTGAGTTCACCGGAGGTGGGCGCCAATGTTGGGGACTTGTTCTCAAATGCTATGAGTTAAGAACAAGGCAACACAAAAAATGTTAAGCGTTAAAGTCCTTTGTCCTTCGAAGCATTATTTCCCTTGGAATATAATGATTTTCGGACGAAGGTTATGAAGGGCATACCTTCATCAACACAACATATAATAATGAAGAAAGAATCATTATAAAATATAAAGGATAACGTAAACAATTATGTATAATCATCAACTCATTTTTTATATTATCACTATGGAAAAATAGAAATGATATCAAATTACAAATGTACCTTTGGCTTGAAAGAAGGTGTTAGTACAAGCGTGACACAAAAGTAAAATGCCAAGTCAGCGTCTCCAGTACGGGAGCACTGTTCACCTATTTATAGGCATGGGACGCAGCCCATGTAAAATTACATCTGTGCCCTTTACATTTGGTAGTAATTCTATAGTAATTCACCGAGGTCCGAATAGCCTTTTCATCTTTAAGTCGGTTTCATTTTCTGCTATCACGCCGAAGCTTTCCTGCTCACGACTTCGGCGCTGTATCAACCTTCGTATTCTTTGGGCTTCTCCCCCTGTGATACCGATTCGAGTCCGAAGATACCTGTTCACACATTATACTCCCGAAACATAGTTTAAATCATATTTTTGAGGACCTTCGGAAGCCGAAGGCCCCCAACAGAAACCTACGCCGGCGGCACCGTGACGCGACACGAACCAGCAACCCGACAAACGTTGGGAAAAGAGGCCTCGTGAAGAAGTTCACGCCGCCGGACCACCCGCTTTTCGCGCCCGAGGAGGACCTCGCGGAGGCGAACGCACGCTGGACGACATCCTCGACGCCCAGTGCCTGTACCACAAGGACATGCGCCACACCCTCCGGAACTGCAGAGACTTCAAGCATTCCGTGGGGAACGGCCGACCCTTCCAACCTCTACCTCCTCCCCTACCACGAGGAGGACCTGGAGAACCTCGACAACCCCAGCAGCAGCAGGAGGGGGGAGGTGGAGCCTTCCCTCGTGTCGACAGAGAGGTCAACGTCATCTTTGGCGGACATGGATCACAAGAAAGCAAAAGGCAGCAAAAGCTCAACGACCGTCAGATATTGGTGGCAACCACTGGTCCTCCCGCCCCATATCGATGGTCCAAACACCCAATCACCTTCACCCAGGCAGATCAGTGGCTCAACTTCGACCACCCGGGCAAGTACCCGCTCCTCGTCGATCCAGTGATCCAGGAGAGCAGGGTAAAGAAGGTATTAGTGGACAGGGGAAGCAGCATCAACGTCACCTTTCCCCGAACACTTCAAGGCTTGGGAGTTCCCCTCAAAGAGCTCTATGAGTCGGACACTCCTTTCTTCGGCATCGTGCCGACTGAAGGAGAATATCCACTGGGACACATCTACATGCCGGTCACCTTCGGAACTCCGAAAAACTACAGAACCGAGTTCCTGAGGTTCGAGGTGGCAAACTTCGACTGCGAGTACAACGCCATCATCGATAGGCCAGGATTGGCAAAGTTCATGGCCATTCCACACTATACATACATGATATTGAAGATGCCAGGACCACAAGGAATCATAACTATGCGCGCTGACTTCCAAGGCATCACGGAATGTTTCCGAGTGGCCATTCAGGCAGCCCTCACCACCAAACCATCGGCAACTTCTTCTTCGCAGGCGATCTCAAAGCCTAAGGAAGACCTCGTGGTACCCGCAAATGAAGCTCAAGCCATGACCTCTATGCGGCCAACCAAAGAAACCAAGAGGATCAACCTCGGGTTCGCCGATGAGCGCAAGACAGCCATCATCAGTTCCAGCCTGGATGACAAATAGGAAAGCGCGCTCGCCTGGTTCCTGCAAGATAACCGAGACATATTCGCATGGCAACCTGCGGATATGCCGGGAGTCCCGAGAGAACTGGCCGAGCACAAATTGAAAGTTTACCCCCAGGCGAGGCCGATCCGACAAAAATTACGTCGCTTCACGCCTGACAAGAGAGAAGCCATTCGAGCAGAGTTGGCTCGCTTGGTCGCGGCCGGATTCATTAGAGAAGTGTTACACCCTGAGTGGTTAGCAAATCCTGTTGTTGTACTCAAAAAGAATAAAGTGGATTGGCACATGTGCGTCGACTATACGGATCTCAACAAGCACTGTCCGAAGGATCCCTTCGGACTCCCTAGAATAGACCAGGTGGTAGACTCGACTGCCAGATGCTTTATGCTGTCTTTCTTGGATTGCTACTCTGGGTATCATCAGATCAGCCTAGCAAAAGAAGACGAAGAAAAAACAGCATTCATCACCTTGTTCGGAGCCTTCTGCTATACCTCCATGCCGTTCAGCCTCAAAAACGTTGGAGCGACTTACCAGAGGGCTATTCAGACATGCTTAGCCGACCACTAGGGCAAGCGTGTGGAAGCTTATGTGGATGATGTGGTGATCAAGACAGAAAACTCGGAAAATTTCATTGAAGATTTACAGCTGGTCTTCAACAGTCTACGACAATATCGATGGAAACTTAATCCCGAAAAATGCATCTTTGGAGTACCAGCAGGAAAATTGCTCAGGTTTATTGTCAGCCACCGGGGAATTGAAGCCAATCCAGAAAAGATCAAGGCTATCATGAGAATGGAAGCACCACGATCACAGAAGAAAGTGCAAAGACTTACCGGATGCATGGCAGCTCTAAGCAGATTCATATCAAGGCTGGGAGAAAAAGGCCTACCATTCTATAAGTTGCTCAAGAAGGTAGACAAATTCCAGTGGACTTCAGAGGCTCAGGAAGCTCTAGACGCACTGAAGAAATTCCTGACAACACCACCAGTGCTAAAACCGCCGCGTCGAGCCACGCCAAATCAACCGGCTGAAGATCTGTTGTTGTACATCTCTTGCACGACTCACGTGGTGAGCACCGCGTTAGTAGTCGAGCGAGCGGAAGAGGGACACGCGTACCCAGTGCAACATCCTGTCTATTTCATCAGTGAAGTCCTGGGTCCCTCGAAGAAGAAATACCCTCAAGTTCAGAAACTATTGTATGCAGAACTTCTAACTGCACGCAAGCTCCGTCACTACTTCGACGATCACAAAGTCATAGTAGTCACTAGATTTCCAATAGGGGATATTCTCCACAATAAAGAAGCCATCGGAAGAATAGCCAAGTGGGCCTGTGAACTAGGAGCTCATGACATTGAGTTTCGACCTCGCACCACAATCAAGACTCAAGCACTAGTTGACTTCGTCTCAGAGTGGACCGAGCAACAAGTGCCTGATAACCCAGAAACCACAGAAGTATGGCGAATGTATTTCGATGGCTCGTTGAAGCTACAGGGGGCAGGTGCAAGGATCCTTTTCATTGCACCTAGAAGTGAACAACTCAAGTATGCTCTTCAATTGCTATTCCCAGCATCCAACAATGCAGCAGAATATGAAGCTTTGATTCATGGGTTGAACATTGCCATATCACTGAGCATCAAGAGACTGATGGTATATGGGGATTCTCTAGTGGTCATAAGTCAGATAAACAAAGAATGGGACTGCTCGAACGATTCCATGGGAAAATACTGCATGGCCGTCCGAAAGCTTGAAGACAAGTTTGAAGGTTTGGAATTTCATCATGTGGAGAGAGACCGCAACATGGCGGCTGATGCATTGTCCAAACTAGGATTCAGTCGGACTTAGGTCTCGCCTGGAGTTTTTGTCCAAGAAGTACTGCTGTGACACCCCAGTGTCACTTAGGGCTTCTCTTAAAATGCCAAACCAAGAACCATCATTTTATGTGAACTAAAGTAAGCATGAGCATCAAAATAACTTAAGTACTAAAGGATTCACCAAGTATATACTTAAAAGTATCATGATCAAAGCAATTGAGTCTTTTAAAAAGATAAGAATGTACAACCCTAATGAAAACCCTAAGTGAGCCCCATGAGCAAAATTCAAGAAAATAAGAAAAAGGGGATGAAAAGTTTAAAATTATGACTTGAGCCAATTATAAAGATTGAATTATATTTAATAAGCAACAAGAAAGGTTGAGAAAGCTTAGCCAAAATAACTCAATTAAAACCCCAAATCAAGCTTCTCATGTGGGGACTTAATGGGAATTCTGAAATTCAGACCTTGAGCTAAAGATCAGGCATGTTCACCTTGATCCCCAACTCGAATCCTAATGGCCCCATTGACAAAATTGTGTCTAACTAACCCCTCTGTCGTGTGCCAGAAGATGGCATTGGGACGCGAGCCCTAGACACGACAAAACCTTGGATTTGCCTCGGGTTTGGGCAGGGAGACAGACCGGATTTCCTGGCTCCATATCTCTGCAACCAGTAGGCAAAATCCTATGACCCCCACACAAGAATGGTAGCTTGTAGGGAGGAGAAGAGGTTTTGTGCACTGACCAAGGCGAGAGCAGGCTCGGATGAGCGACCACACGCGCCAGAACTTGGGCAGAACGCACGGGCACACGTGTTCGACCCTGGTCGGCACGCCAGAGCTCGCCCAACCCGCGCGCGCGCTCGCCCCAGCGTCCGGTCAAGTCCGCCGCGCGCCCACGCCCTCGACCGTGCTCGCCTGCGCCTATAAAGCCTCCCCGGGCGCACCTCACTTCGCCCCGCACTCACCCTCACCGGCCAGCCCCCTCTCCTTAGCTCTGGCGAGCTCAATTCCGCCCGCCATTGCCGCCAGAGCTTCGGCCACCGTGGCCAGCCCACTCCAGCCATCCTCAAGTCGAGCTAGTGCTTCGGCCAGCTCCGCCAGTAGCCCGTGAAGCTTGCCAAGCCCTCGGGCCCGGCCAAACTTCACCGGAGGCCCGAGATCGACCTCACCGGACTTCGGTCTTCCGCCGCCGTGCGTGGACCGAGCTATCCAGTGAGTCTCCGACCGATTCCTTGCACCCATATCTTCTCTAGCACCCCGTGAACCTCTCTGACCCATCCAATTGCTCTATCTCGCCGTGACCAGGCCGGACCCCTCGCCGCCGACGAGCATCCCCGCCTGCGCGCGTGGACCGACCGACTTCGGCCATCCCCGACGGCGACCCGCACCTCGTTGTGATCCCCGAGACCTCCCCTACGTCCTCGACCACTTCACCAGAGCAATCTCGCCGCCGGTAAGCCCCTCCGCCCTTTCTTCCGTCGCGGTTACTGTTTAACTTAGAAGAAGGACCTCGGGTTAGGATTTGTAGAACCCGAGGGGTTTTCTGTAACGTCAGTGACTCATGTGAATAGTAGCTTAAGGACTGATTCGTGAGGAAAACTTAAAAACCCGCCAGGGACCCCAGTGCAAAGTGTATTTCCATTAAACCAATTCTGTTATTCTTTTTAATTGACCAGAGAACATAGAAAATCCATAACTTGATGGATTTTTCATAAAAAGTTGTCAAACTAATTTTGCTAGCTCCTAAATATTATGAACTATCATTTAAAAATGATAAACCCTATGCTTTCTATTCTAAATTTTAGAGTTTAAAATTAAAAACAGAAACCCACCAAACCTTGTTTAATTAAGGAAAATTAGTTTTTCTTCTGTGCTGAACTTAAGAAAATTTGTAGGTATTCAAACCTCATTTAGACATTGTCTAAAAGTAGTAGGAACCCCAGCATTAGAAATTATGATGTGCTTATTCATTTAAAGCTATTTTGCCCAAAACTTAGGAAAAATTAGAAAGGCATTAGAAATTAATGAACAGTGATTAGGGTTATTTTTCCTAGTTTACTTATGTAACAGAGAACCTAGGAAAAATACAGAGACCATTAATTTGGACCAGTTTTAAATTAAAATGTGTTACTTAGCCTTATATGGACTGAAAAATCAATTATTAGAGTAGCAAAACTATAACCAAAATGAATAATAAAAATCCAGTGGACTTATAACCACCAGAGCCCCACTACAAAAATGATGAACACCTCAGCCCAACATATTAAGTAAGGAAAATAAATATAAAATGATAATGAGGCATTTTCCAAATAAATCATGAACAACCCCTAATGATGCAATAATGGGCAACCAAAATTTTGCTAAGTCCATAGTGGGATGAACTACCAGAGAAAAATGCAAACCCATGAAAAAGAAGCAAACTCATACCTATTGTTAATAAATTATGAGAAGGCCACTTAATTCAAATAATGCATACCACCCCTTCCCTTGAGCAAAAGGATGCCAAACTTTAGAATGATTGCTCTTGCACAAAACAATAGCTAAGAAAAATAAAAACTCTGTTGTTTGATATTTTTCAAATATAGTGGTAGTAGAAAGCACCTATGTGGCTAGAAACTTGAGAAAACCATAGTAAAAGAACTAAAAGGTATTAATGGCTAAAAATTTGTATCAAGTCATGTTATAACACCTAAAAGCCAGCAAAAATAATTTTTAGAGAATTACCCACTGTTAAATAGTAGTTGTAGTTCGAAGCACCCCTTCTGCCCTAGAATTTAATAATTTTGTCTAAAGAAAACTATTCACTTTCTGATTCCCAAATTTTAAGACAGAAAAATATACACCAATGCCCAGCCACTGTAATTTTTGCAGAATTTTTAGAATTTTATAAAAGCAACTTGTAATTCAAACCCACTCCAAAACATTAAAAAGAATAAAAGAAAAGGGAAGAAGAAATAAACCTCACCCCAATAAGTCTAACTTGAGAACTTATCAATTCTCCCTAAGACTTAAAAGAAATTCAGTGGAACCCCAAAGATTGAATCCACTACTTACCTTAGCTAAGTTTAAACCAATTTACCAAGTATACCACCCAAGGATTTTACATAGGTAAAGTTAACCTTGTTTAACTCAAGTAGGTCATACACCGTCAAAAGTTGTAATTTCTAAAAGCACATACCATATTATACATATATCTTACGCATTGCATTCATTAAATTGTAATCTTGCCGACGGAGAGTACGTGCTCATCACCGAGCAAGGACCTGTCCAAGAGGAGGACCAGGAGCAGGCTTCAGAGGCTGCTATCGAGGATCTCCCCACAGCCCCAGCAATTGAAGGCAAGCCCCGGTTTTATGCATGACCGTTTATATATGCTACTTTACTACACTTAATGTTTGTAGGTTTGTTATGTGCACTTAAGTGTAGGAGTTGCTTGAAACCTCTAGTTGCATGAACTTAAGATTCCTTTTTGAGATGAATACTAGTATGCTAGGTCGAGTAGCTGCTTTGCTAATTAGGATCTCGGTAGAAGTCGAGTGATTTTTCTAGCACTCGCGCGAGGTCAGGACTTGATTGTATTCATCTTGATAACGGGGTATATGTTGGTCTATGGACTTGGATCCAGGGAGGATGTCTTGTCTATGAGACGGGAAAAAGAATTAAGGATTAATGTGTGGATACCTGAGTCAAGCTTTTGAACGTACTAAGCACATGCCGGGAAATATGGTAACCGGTAAACCTAGTACCTGAGTGAAGCCGGGCGCGGACTTTATCACTCATGCGACCTGAGACATGGTCTCCCATGCTAGCTATGGTGGGTACAAGTGCGGTCACTGCACGGCGGCAGCCGGGGTCAGTGGAGCATTGTATGCCAAGGCGATGAGGCCTGGACGCGAACGGGGAATCGATGGGGACGGTTGTCATGTGCAGGGTCGGAGTACCCTGACATGCCGTGTGTTTAGGTTTCCCTTGCAAGGTTAAAAACTCGATTCGAATCGTCTGCTTCTCGCAGCTAATGAGACTGCTTGATTCCTTGTACTGCATCGAGTAAGAAGTGAAATGAGGTTACATGAGATAACTTGTTGATTGATCTAAATGCTTGTTACCATGTATGCTTAGAAGAAGTAAATCTAGCTAAGTAATGATGGTAGAATTTTGAAAAGCTAAAAGTTGATTTTAGAAACAGCTAGTGCTTTGGCAAACCAAACCCCTCAGCCAAACAGCTGCATAGTCTAGAGGTAGAGGAGTAGATTTCTCACACCGGGTAAGTCTAGCTGAGTATTAGTATACTCAGCCTTGCTTGTGGCACAATTTTTGCAGGTACCATTCAGGAAATGGTTGATGGTGTGACTTGGCCTACCACCCTGCCACCGGGTTGGACGGTCGAGTGGGATGCTGCTCCGGCAGGAGAGGAGCACGAGGAGTAGTGGGCTAGGCCTTGCCCAATTCCTCGATACCGACGACATCGATTATCTGCTGCACTGTACCTTGTGAACTCTTATTTGCTACTCAAAAACTCCGATTTATGTAATAACTCAGTACTTAATTTGTGGATTCCTGTTTTATTGTATTGCTTCTGTGACTCACCTTCGTGTGAGACTGTGGAATTTGATCCTGGTTAAGTGGCTCCATCAGACTAGATCTGAGGGACTGACGGGTTATTCCGATTTAAGTGCGTTACGGCCCCTGAGGCGTGACTTAGGCACTTAAGCTGGAATAATTCGGGTGGTTCCGCCACAGCTGGTATCGGAGCAAATTCCACCACAGAGTAGGACAATAAACCACGAATACCAATTTTCAAAATCTAAAACTTGCCTAGAAACTGCTAAGGATCGTCAGGACTAGACCGTTAGACCTAGGACGAAAGGCCTTAGGCATAGAGGGAAAAATAGGTGGCTAACTAATTAGGCCCCGTGGGCCAGTACTTATATTTTTGAGGATGCCCTGAAAAGCACCCTATTTTCTTTCGAGAGGCAACGTTTTCTTTTTCCCAGCATGCATGCATCATAAAACACAAAGAGGAATTAAAATTTGAGCTAACCCACTTTCTTTAGAACCATTCGGGCTCTCTTTTTCTTTTTCCTTCCACCATAATCTTTACCTTTGATTCCCTTCCGCAGATGAATTCACCCACCCCCGCCAGTGGAGGAGACTCCCGTTTCAGTTCTGACTTCCTTTCTCGCGATGGTTTTCCTTCCATCTTGTGGGAAGTGCTTAACTCCGCCGGTTATCCTACGCCCCCTTTGTACACGGTGCAGTTGTATGAGGAGCATCGGGTACCTTGTTGTCGGGTCTGGCTGACTTTGGAGGCTCATCCCCTTCAGCCGGGTTGGCGTTCTCTTGATTCTGAGACAATTGGACTCAGGACGGACGACACCGTTGAAGCAGCAGCCATGAAGACTCTGACGACTTTCTGTGGCTACCATCCCCTGGAGATGGTAATGCACCCCTTGGGACTCTTCCCTGCTGAGAAGAAGGATGATCCCATGTGGTGTAACCGCGTGAGCCATGTGAAGGATGTGTGGGCAATGTATCCTGACTTGGTTGGGAGGGTCACTGTCCAGTGCATGAGTGCGTTGTACCGCCTTCAGGCCCTTCAGAGCGATGCTATGGCACACCTTGCTAACATCGCTCAGACCGCCAAGCTCACTCTCTACAGTCGAGAAGATTTTGTGGTTGATCTATCCACCGAGTTGGTAGAGAAGGATCTGCAGGTGGAGAGGTTGAGCCAGCGCATCACCACCTTGGAGCAGCAGGTGGAGATCCGAGACAACACTATTGATGTCTTGGAGAACCAGCTCCACGATGGGCAGAGGGAACTCGAAGAAGCGAATGACCATTTGGACATGCACCACCTGGAGATGGAGGCCAATGAAGCAGGAAGCGAGGGAAAAGAGGCTCCTGAGGAGCTAGGACCAGCCCCTGGTGCCAATGGGACTACCTCCGCGATGCCTCCTTCACCCGTATCCAGTGTCGCTTCCACCGCTCAGGGTTAAGCAGTCGCTTCGACACTTTTAGGCGGATAGAAACCTATGCGAGCTTAGTAATATCACATTTTGGACTAGGCTTATGGGTACTTTCCTCCTAATTGATGTAACCCTGTGAACTTTTGAAATCTGTGGGATATTTGTCACCATGTTATCTTCATTTCGAACCTAATATTATGATTATGGCATTTTTCCTTCCATATGAGATGATATCTTGTCGTTCGAAACTGTGAGTTGGGATAACAATGGCGGCAATCTCTGTTTTCAGATGGCAGCTAGGCAGCGTCGCAGGCATAACGAGCAGGTTCCCCCGCCACCTCCTCCAGCTCCCACAGTGCAGGAGCTGATGGCCCAGCAGAATGAGATTCTGTGACAGCTCTTGCAGCGCCAGCCCCACCCTCAGCAGCATGGTGGAGGCTAGCCTCAGCGACCCCCGGCAATGGCCACTTACCAGGAGTTTCTGAGCACGCAGCCGCCCTTGTTCACCAAGGCAGAGGATCCGTTGGACGCTGACGTATGGCTTCGCGTCATCGAGTCCAAGTTTCCCCTCCTCATGGGAGACTGCCCTGATGCTACCAAGACCCGCTTTGCCGCGCAGCAGCTTCGCGGATCTGCTCGGACTTGGTGGGATCACTTCCGTGCTATGCTCCCCGCTGATCGTGAGGTATCTTAGGAGGAATTCAAGACTGCCTTCAGAGGACACCACATCCTAGCTGGCATTCTTGATCGAAAGTTGAATGAATTTCTGGCCCTTAATCAAGGAACCCGCACGGTACTGCAGTATGCGCAAGCTTTCAACGACTTATGCCAGTATGCAGGGTACCATGCTGATTCTGATGAGAAGAAAAGGGATCGCTTCCGCAGGGGTCTTAATACCAAGCTGCGGGAACGACTCAACACTGCCCGGGCTGATAGCTTCAATGAGTTGGTCAACATGGCCATCTCCCAAGAGGATTGCATTGTTGCTCACCGGGCAGAGAAGAAGAGAAAGGCACCAATGGCAGCACCATCCGCTCAGGCTCAGAGGTTCCGGATTGTCTCTCACAATCAGAGCAGGGGTTTTCAGCAGCAGGCAGGCAGATGGGTGATCAGGCCACCTCAGCAGCAGCAGCCGGCATCCAACCGCTTTCCAGCTCCCGCCCCGAGGAACAACCAGCCTCAGCAGCAGCAGTTCCGCCAGGGCAATGGGAACAAGTGTTTCACTTATGGCAATGTGGGCCACTATGCCAAGAATTGTCCCAGGAACCAGCAGAGGTAGATGCCAGCACCAAATCATGTGCAAGTCAGGTAGGGGAAGCTCAACTTCACCACTCTGGAGGAAATACCTGAAGGAGCTCCTATCATGACTGGTATCTTTTCAGTTTATAATCAACCTGCTTTAATTCTGTTTGATTCTGGTGCATCTCATAGTTTCATTAGCCAAAAGTTCAGTGCTAAATGCAAACTGCCATTCTCTCAATCAAAAGGGTCATTCATGATAGTCACACCTGGGGGTAAAATTGCAACTAATCAATTAAACCAAAGTGTGCCTATTCAACTGGGAAGCCACATTGTCAAAACCACTCTTCTTGTGTTGGGATTGGAAAATGTGGACATTATTCTAGGAGCTAATTGGATGACCTTGCACCAAGTTGTGCTTGATATAGCCAGTCGTACCGTGGAAGTTAATTCTCCATTCTGTGGGAACTTCACTTTAATTCTGCCCCGTCAAGGTCCTACTCAGTCATGTGCTTTCACTATGACGGAGTTACCTTTGAAGAAAATCCCAGTGGTCTATGAGTATGCAGATGTCTTCCCTGATGAATTGCCAGGAATGCCACCGGACCGGGATATTGAATTCGCCATCGAGTTGCAACCGGGAACGGCCCCAATTTCCAAGAGGCCCTACCGAATGCCACCCGCTGAGTTGGCAGAGTTGAAGAAGCAATTGCAAGAGTTGCTGGATAAAGGATTTATTCGCCCAAGCACTTCGCCTTGGGGATGTCCAGCACTATTTGTAAAGAAGAAGGATGAAAGCTTGAGGCTGTGTATAGATTACCGCCCTCTTAATGCGGTGACTATCAAGAACAAGTATCCTTTGCCTCGTATTGATGTTCTTTTTGACCAATTGGTCGGGGCCAAGGTATTTTCCAAGATAGACCTTCGCTCTGGCTACCATCAGATCAAGATACGAGCAAGTGATATTCCGAAGACGGCATTTTCAACCAGATACGGGCTATATGAATTCTTGGTGATGTCATTCGGGCTGACAAATGCACCAGCATATTTCATGTATCTGATGAATTCTGTTTTCATGCCTGAATTGGACAAGTTCGTGGTGGTTTTCATCGATGACATCTTGGTGTACTCAAAGAGCGAAGAAGAACATGCCGGGCATTTGCATGTAGTGCTTCAACGTCTGCGAGAGCACCACCTTTATGCCAAGTTATCCAAGTGTGATTTTTGGCTGAAGGAAATCAAATTCTTGGGTCACACTATCTCTTAGGCTGGAATAGCTGTTGATCCTGATAAAGTGCAAGAGGTGATGAACTGGAAGCCACCAACAACTGTTCGCCAGATTCGGAGTTTTCTGGGATTAGCTGGTTATTACCGAAGATTTATTCTGGACTTCTCTCGAATTGCGAAGCCTATAACTGAGTTGCTGAAGAAAGAAGTCAAATTTGTCTGGAGTCAGAAGTGCGAAGATGCCTTCCATGCATTAAGGCAGCATCTGACCACCGCACCAGTGTTGGCACAGCCTGACAACAGCAAGCCTTTTGATGTATATTGTGATGCCTCTGGCACAGGGCTAGGTTGTGTCTTGATGCAAGACAACCGAGTCATTGCTTATGCCTCAAGAGCACTCAGGCCTCATGAGCAGAACTATCCCACTCATGACCTTGAGCTAGCAGCAGTGGTTCATGCATTGAAGATGTGGAGGCATTACCTAATGGGGACCCACTGCAACATCTTCACTGATCATAAGAGCCTTAAGTACATTTTCACTCAGGCTGATCTCAACATGAGGCAGAGAAGATGGCTAGAGCTGATCAAGGATTATGACCTGGAGGTACATTACCACCCAGGAAAAGCTAATGTGGTAGCAGATGCCTTGAGCCGGAAGATGCAGTGCAATTGTATTCTGATGGATTCTCGCATTAACACCTTGTGTGATGAGTTGAGCAAGATGCAAATTGAAGTGATTCCTTCTGGTTCTTTGTCTCACATTTCTGTTGAGCCAGCTTTGCAAGACCAGATTGTCATGGCCCAGCTCAGTGACAAGGGAGTGCAGATTATCAAGAAGAATCTCCATCAGAAGGTCGAGAAGTATAATTGTTTCCGCCAGGATGAAAAGGGTGTGTTATGGTTTAAAAGCAGATTGGTGATTCCTAAGGACCAGGATCTCAAGAGGAAAATCTTGGACGAGGCTCATCTCTCCAAATTTTCTATGCATCCGGGAAGCACCAAGATGTACCATGATCTGAAGCCTTTGTACTGGTGGACCAGAATGAAGAGGGAGATAGCCCAGTATGTATCAGAGTGTGACACCTGTCAGAGGGTAAAGGCAAGCCACTTGAAGTCAGCTGGAGCTTTGCAACCCCTGTCCATACCTTCGTGGAAGTGGGACGACATCAGCATGGATTTCATTGTGGGTCTGCCCAACACCTCTCGTCATCATGATTCAATTTGGGTTATTGTGGACCGATTGACGAAAGTGGCACATTTTCTTCCTGTGCACACCACTGATAAGGCTCAAAAGTATGCAGAATTGTATATTGACCGGATCGTGTGTTTGCACGGACTGCCTCGGACCATTGTTTCCGATCGAGGAGCCCAATTTGTTGCCAGATTTTGGGAACAATTGCAAGAGTCTCTGGGAACTAAGCTAATTAGAAGTTCAGCTTACCACCCACAGACTGATGGTCAGACAGAAAGGGTAAACCAAATTCTGGAGGATATGCTAAGAGCTTGTGCGATCGATTGTGGCAAGAACTGGGATAAGCACCTCTCCTTAGCAGAGTTTGCTTATAATAATAGTTATCAATCCAGCCTAAAGATGGCACCTTTTGAAGCTCTCTATGGAAGAAGGTGTAGAACACCACTCAATTGGTCTCAACCTGGAGAAAGAGAAGTTTTTGGACCTGACTTAGTGACTGAAGCCGAAAGGAAGGTCAAACTAATCAGGAAGAATCTAGAAGCTGCTCAGGCTAGGCAGAAGAGTTACCATGATAAAAGAAAGAAACCTCTCCAGTTCGAGGTGGGTGAAAGGGAAATGTGCCCTTGGGCCATTTCTAAGTATTTTGGTGATTAAGTGCCAACACATGTGCTTAATTGTGAATTTATGTACATGGATGAACAAGGTGCAAATCATGAAGTAAAGGTATGTTTCTAAGCCTTAGTACATTAGTTTTGTGTACTAATATATTTGTCTAAGTGTTAGAAACAGAAAGAAGAAGAAGAGAGAAGAGGAGAAAAGACTTGGCTGTGTGCTGCCAAGACCCAGCTCGGTATGGAGCACCGGACTGTCTGGTGTGCACCAGACAGTGTCCGGTGCGCCAGGCTGACTCGGCGCGAAGTGGCCGCTCTCGGGAATTTGCCGACGGCGTACGGCTAAAATTCACCGGACTGTCCGGTGTGCACCGGACTGTCCGGTGAACCAACGGTCGGCCGGGCCAACGGTCGGCCGCGCAATCTACGCGGGACACGTGGTGGAGCCAACGGTCGGAAGACGGCACCGGACTGTCCGGTGTGCACCGGACATGTCCGGTGCGCCAACGGCTCCCAGATCTACAACGGTCGGCAACGGTCGGAAGCGCCAGTTATGGAAACAAATTGGGCACCGGACAGTGTCCGGTGTGCACCGGACTGTCCGGTGCCCCCGACGACAGAAGGCAAGGATGGCCTTCCGGATTTGCTCTCAACGGCTCCTAGCTGCCTTGGGGCTATAAAAGGAGCCCCTAGGCGCATGGAGGAGACACACAAGCAACCTTTGAGCATTCTTGATCATCCACACTCAGTCTTTGCGCATTCGTTTGTCATTCTAAGTGATTCGAGCTCCGTTCTAGTGAGAACTTTGTGATACTCTTGTGAGCTCGATTCTTGGCCGTGTGTGTGCGCGTTTCGCTGTGGATTTGTGTGTGTTGCTTCCCTCCCTTACTCTGTGTTTCTTTGTGATCATATACTTGTAAGGGCAAGAGACTCCAATTTGTGGAGATTCCTTGCAAACGGGATAGTGAAAGGAAAAACAAAACACCGTGGTATTCAAGTGGGTCTTTGGACCGCTTGAGAGGGGTTGATTGCAACCCTCGTCCGTTGGGACGCCACAACGTGGAGTAGGCAAGCGTTGGTCTTGGCCGAACCACGGGATAAACCACTGTGTCACCTCTGTGCTTGATCTCTTGTGGTAGTGTGTTTTGTTGAGACTTCTCTTTAGCCACTTGGCAACTATTGTGCTAACACTTAACAAGTTTTTGTGGCTTAAGTTTTAAGTTTTCACAGGATCACCTATTCACCCCCCCCCCCCCCTCTAGGTGCTCACAATTGGTATCAAAGTCGTTCTCTTCACAAAGGGACTAACCGCCCGAAGAGATGGATCCTAAGGGGAAGGGTATCGTGATCAACGACAAAGAGAAGGAATCCTTCGTCAACGAGCCAAAGGACGATAAGCCTACCGACTCCGGCTCGGGCCAAAGACGGAAGGAAGGGAAGAAGAAGAAGACAAGGCGCATCAAGGAGATCGTCTACTACGACAGCGATGAGTCTACTTCTTCCCAAAAAGACGACCACAGCGACTACGAGAGAAGGAAACCAGTTAATTCGAACTTTTCTTTTGACTACTCTCGTATTCCGCAAAGTTCAAATTCACATTTGCTCTCCATTCCACTCGGCAAGCCCCCACACTTTGATGGAGAGGACTATGGATTTTGGAGCCACAAAATGCGTAGTCACCTATTCTCTCTCCATCCTAGTATTTGGGAGATTGTAGAGAGTGGAATGCACTTTGATAGTTCGGATAGTCCCATGTTCATTAATGAACAAATTCATAAGAATGCACAAGCTACTACTGTTCTTCTAGCTTCCTTGTGCAGGGATGAATACCATAAAGTGAGCGGCTTGGATAACGCCAAGCAAATCTGGGACACCCTCAAGATTTCTCATGAGGGGAACGACGTCACCTTGCTCACCAAGATGGAGTTGGTGGAGGGAGAGCTTGGACGGTTCGCGATGATAAGGGGCGAGGAGCCGATGCAAACATACAACCGGCTCAAGACCCTTATCAACAAGATAAGGAGCTACGGGAGCACGCGATGGACGGACCACGACGTCGTCCGCCTAATGCTAAGGTCATTTACCATTCTTGATCCTCATTTGGTGAACAATATACGTGAAAATCCCAGGTACACCAAGATGTCGCCCGAAGAAGTTCTTGGGAAATTCGTTAGCGGGCGAATGATGATCAAGGAGGCGAGGTATGTGGACGACGCCTTGAATGGTCCGATCAATGAGCCGCAACCCCTTGCTCTCAAGGCAACACGAAGCAAGGAGGCGCTACCTAGCAAGGTGGCACAGATTGAGGCGGCCGGACTCAATGATGAAGAGATGGCTCTCATCATCAAGAGATTCAAGACGGCGCTAAATGGTCGCAAGGGGCAGCCAAGCAAGACCAAGACAAAGGGGAAGCGCTCATGCTTCAAATGCGGTAAGCTTGGTCATTTTATCGCTAACTGTCCCGATAATGAAAGTGACCAGGAAAAGGGGAACAAAAGAGAGAAGAAGAAGCAATACAAGAAGGCAAAGGGCGAGGCACATCTAGGAAAGGAGTGGGACTCGGATTGCTCCTCCTCCGACTCCGACAATGAAGGACTCGCTGCCACTGCCTTCAACAAGTCTTCCCTCTTCCCCAACGAGCGTCTCACATGCCTTATGGCAAGGGAGAAGAAGGTGAGTACTCAAGACTCCACTTATGCTTCTTCTAGTGATAATGAGTCTAGTGATGATGATGACATAGATTATTCATGCTTGTTCAAGGGCTTAGATAGATCTAAGATAGATAAAATCAATGAACTGATTGATGCATTGAATGAAAAGGATAGGCTTTTAGAAAAGCAGGAGGATTTATTGTATGATGAACATGATAAATTTGTAGAGGCACAAAAATCATATGCTTTAGAAGTGAAAAGAAATGAAATGCTTTCTTATGAACTATCTACTTGTCATGAAACCATTTCTACTTTACAAGGTGTTAACAATGATTTAAATGCTAAGTTAGAAGTAGCAAATAAATCTAATTCTTGTGTAGAACATGTTATGATTTGCACTAGGTGTAAGGATTTCGATGTTGATGCCTGTAGTGAACACCTAGTTTTAATTTCCAAATTAAATGAGGAATTGGCTAGTCTTAATGCCCAACTTAAGACTAGCAAGAGTGAAGTTGATAAAATAAAATTTGCAAGGGATGCCTACACGGTTGGTAGACACCCCTCAATTAAGGATGGTCTTGGCTTCAAGAGAGAGGCCAAGAACTTAACAAGCCATAAGGCTCCCATCTTCGTCAAGGAGAAAGGGAAGGCCCCTATGGCTAGTAATGCTAAAAAGAACCATGCTTTTATGTATAATGATAGGAGATATGCTAGAAATACTTATAATGATTTTGATTCACATGTTTATGATTCTCATGCCATGTTTGCTTCTAGTTCTTCCTATAAGCATGATAGAAATATGTGTAGGAGAAATATTGTGCATATGCCTAGGAGAAATTTTACTCATGTTCCTAGAAAAGTTGTGAACAAACCTTCTACCATTTATTATGCTTGTAATGCTCCCTTTGCTATTTGTAGAAAGGGTAAGAAGGTAATTGCTAGGAAGTTAGGGGCAAGATGCAAGGGAGATAAAACTTGCATTTGGGTCCCTAAGGATATTTGTGCTAACCTTGCAGGACCCAACATGAGTTGGGTACCTAAGACCCAAGCCTAAATTTGCCTTGCAGGTTTATGCATCCGGGGGTTCAAGCTGGATTATCGACAGCGGATGCACAAACCATATGACGGGGAGAAGAAGATGTTCACCTCCTACGTCAAAAATAAGGATTCCCAAGATTCAATTATATTCGGTGATGGGAATCAAGGCAAGGTAAAAGGGTTAGGTAAAATTGCAATTTCTAATGAGCACTCAATATCAAATGTATTTTTAGTTGAGTCTCTTGGTTACAATTTGCTATCTGTTAGTCAACTGTGCAATATGGGATATAATTGTTTATTTACAAATGTAGATGTGTCTGTCTTTAGAAGATGTGATGGTTCACTAGCTTTTAAGGGTGTACTAGACGGCAAGCTTTACTTAGTTGATTTTGCAAAAGAAGATGCCGGTCTAGATGCATGCTTAATGGCTAAGACTTGCATGGGCTGGCTGTGGCATCGCCGCTTAGCACATGTGGGGATGAAGAACCTCCACAAGCTTCTAAAGGGAGAACACGTGATAGGTCTAACAAATGTTTATTTCGAAAAAGATAGACCTTGTGCAGCTTGTCAGGCAGGTAAACAAGTGGGAGGAGCACATCACAGCAAGAATGTGATGACCACGTCAAGACCTCTGGAGCTGCTGCATATGGACCTCTTCGGACCCGTCGCCTATCTAAGCATAGGAGGAAGTAAGTATGGTCTAGTTATTGTCGATGACTTTTCCCGCTTCACTTGGGTGTTCTTTTTGCAGGATAAGTCTAAAACCCAAGGGACCCTCAAGCGCTTCCTCAGGAGAGCTCAAAATGAGTTTGAGCTCAAGGTGAAGAAGATTAGGAGCGACAACGGGTCCGAGTTCAAGAACCTTCAAGTGGAGGAGTTTTTGAGGAGGAAGGGATCAAGCACGAGTTCTCCGCTCCCTACACACCACAGCAAAATGGTGTGGTAGAGAGGAAGAACAGGACGCTAATCGATATGGCGAGGACGATGCTTGGAGAGTTCAAGACCCCCGAGTGCTTTTGGTCGGAAGCTGTGAACACGGCTTGCCACGCCATCAACAGGGTCTATCTTCATCGACTCCTCAAGAAGACTTCGTATGAGCTACTAACCGGTAACAAACCTAATGTATCGTACTTTCGTGTATTTGGGAGCAAGTGCTACATTCTAGTAAAGAAGGGTAGAAATTCTAAGTTTGCTCCCAAAGCTGTAGAAGGGTTTTTATTAGGTTATGATTCAAATACAAAGGCGTATAGAGTCTTCAACAAATCATCGGGTTTGGTTGAAGTCTCTAGCGACGTTGTATTTGATGAGACTAATGGCTCTCCAAGAGAGCAAGTTGTTGATTGTGATGATGTAGATGAAGAAGATGTTCCAACGGCCGCTATACGAACCATGGCGATTGGAGACGTTCGGCCACAGGAACAAGATGAACGAGGTCAACCTTCTTCCTCAACAACGGTGCATCCCCCAACTCAAGACGATGAACAGGTTCATCAAAAGGAGGCGTGTGATCAAGGGGGAGCACAAGATGATCATGTGATGGAGGAAGAAGCGCAACCGGCACCTCCAACCCAAGTTCGAGCGATGATTCAAAGGGATCATCCCGTCGACCAAATTCTGGGTGACATTAGCAAGGGAGTAACTACTCGGTCTCGACTAGTTAATTTTTGTGAACATTACTCTTTTGTCTCCTCTATTGAGCCTTTCAGGGTAGAGGAGGCCTTGCTAGATCCGGATTGGGTGTTGGCCATGCAGGAGGAACTCAACAACTTCAAGCGCAATGAAGTTTGGACGCTGGTGCCTCGTCCCAAGCAAAATGTTGTGGGAACCAAGTGGGTGTTCCGCAACAAACAAGACGAGCACGGAGTGGTGACAAGGAACAAGGCTCGACTTGTGGCAAAAGGTTATGCCCAAGTCGCAGGTTTGGACTTTGAGGAGACTTTTGCTCCTGTGGCTAGGCTAGAGTCCATTCGTATCTTGCTAGCATATGCCGCTCACCATTCTTTCAGGTTGTACCAAATGGATGTGAAGAGCGCTTTCCTCAACGGGCCAATAAAGGAGGAGGTGTACGTGGAGCAACCCCCTGGCTTCGAGGATGAGCGGTACCCCGACCACGTGTGTAAGCTCTCTAAGGTGCTCTATGGACTTAAACAAGCCCCAAGAGCATGGTATGAATGCCTTAGAGATTTCTTAATTGCTAATGCTTTCAAGGTTGGGAAAGCCGATCCAACTCTTTTCACTAAGACTTGTGATGGTGATTTGTTTGTGTGCCAAATTTATGTCGATGACATAATATTTGGTTCTACTAATCAAAAGTCTTGTGAAGAGTTTAGCAGGGTGATGACGCAGAAATTCGAGATGTCGATGATGGGCGAGTTGAACTACTTCCTTGGGTTCCAAGTGAAGCAACTCAAGGACGGCACCTTCATCTCCCAAACGAAGTACACGCAAGATCTGCTAAAGAGGTTTGGGATGAAGGACGCCAAGCCCGCAAAGACGCCGATGGGAACCGACGGACACACCGACCTCAACAAAGGAGGTAAGTCCGTTGATCAAAAAGCATACCGGTCCATGATAGGTTCTTTGCTTTATTTATGTGCTAGTAGACCGGATATTATGCTTAGCGTATGCATGTGTGCTAGATTTCAATCCGATCCTAAGGAGTGTCACTTGGTGGCGGTGAAGCGAATTCTTAGATATTTAGTCGCTACGCCTTGCTTCGGGATCTGGTATCCAAAGGGGTCTAACTTTGACTTGATTGGGTACTCAGATTCCGACTATGCTGGATGTAAGGTCGATAGGAAGAGTACATCGGGGACGTGCCAATTCTTAGGAAGGTCCCTGGTGTCATGGAACTCTAAGAAACAAACCTCCGTTGCCCTATCCACCGCTGAGGCCGAGTATGTTGCCGCAGGACAGTGTTGCGCGCAACTACTTTGGATGAGGCAAACCCTCCGGGACTTTGGCTACAATCTGAGCAAAGTCCCACTCCTATGTGATAATGAGAGTGCTATCCGAATAGCGGAAAATCCTGTTGAGCACAGCCGCACAAAGCACATTGACATCCGGCATCACTTTTTGAGAGACCACCAGCAAAAGGGAGATATCGAAGTGTTTTATGTTAGCACCGAGAACCAGCTAGCCGATATCTTTACCAAGCCTTTAGATGAGAAGACCTTTTGCAGGCTGCGTAGTGAGCTAAATGTCTTAGATTCGCGGAACTTGGATTGAATTATAGCATACATGTGCTTATGCCTTTGATCATGTTCATTCTGCATTTTGTTGCTTATTATGGTGCTCAAATTGTACAAACACTCCCTGGATCTCACAAGTCCGTTGCAAAGTGATGCACATGTTTAGGGGGAGATGTGTTACAACTTGATCCCTTGAGACTAACCATATGCTTGAGTTTGTTTGATTTAGTCTCAAAGGAGAATTGAAAGGGAAAAGGTGGACTTGGATCATGCAAGACTTCCACTGCACTCCGATGAGAGGGTAACTTATTCCAAGTCCATTTCATTAACTCTTATTGCCATTTGCTCTTAATTGAAGATTTTGGTGAGGCAATGGGGTTAAAGGGCCAAAATTGATCCCGTTTTGGTGCTTGATGCCAAAGGGGGAGAAAATAAAGGCCAAAGCAATAAATGGATCAGCTACCACTTGAGAAATTTGAAAATAGTAGAGTAGAGCTTTTGGTTTGTCAAAACTCTTTTTGTTGTCTCTCTTATCAAAGTTGGCTTCTTTTGGGAGAAGTAGTAATTTTGGGAAAAAGGGGGAGTTTTTTGAAATCTTTGATCAATCTCTTTTGGAATGACTCTCTTGATGCTTCAACATGTGTGTTTAACTTAGAGATAGAGATTTGAGTTTGATTTGCAAAAACAAACCAAGTGGTGGCAAAGGATGATCCATATATGCCAAAATTGATTCAAAATAAATTTAAGTTTTATTTGAAGTGAGTTTGCACTTGTTCTAGTTGCTTTATGTTGTGTTGGCATAAATCACCAAAAAGGGGGAGATTGAAAGGGAAATGTGCCCTTGGGCCATTTCTAAGTATTTTGGTGATTAAGTGCCAACACATGTGCTTAATTGTGAATTTATGTACATGGATGAACAAGGTGCAAATCATGAAGTAAAGGTATGTTTCTAAGCCTTAGTACATTAGTTTTGTGTACTAATATATTTGTCTAAGTGTTAGAAACAGAAAGAAGAAGAAGAGAGAAGAGGAGAAAAGACTTGGCCTGTGCTGCCAAGACCCAGCTCGGTATGGAGCACCGGACTGTCTGGTGTGCACCGGACAGTGTCCGGTGCGCCAGGCTGACTCGGCGCGAAGTGGCCGCTCTCGGGAATTTGCCAACGGCGTACGGCTAAAATTCACCGGACTGTCCGGTGTGCACCGGACTGTCCGGTGAACCAACGGTCGGCCGGGCCAACGGTCGGCCGCGCAATCTACGCGGGACACGTGGTGGAGCCAACGGTCGGAAGACGGCACCGGACTGTCTGGTGTGCACCGGACATGTCCGGTGCGCCAACGGCTCCCAGATCTACAACGGTCGGCAACGGTCGGAAGCGCCAGTTATGGAAACAAATCGGGCACCGGACAGTGTCCGGTGTGCACCGGACTGTCCGGTGCCCCCGACGACAGAAGGCAAGGATGGCCTTCCGGATTTGCTCTCAACGGCTCCTAGCTGCCTTGGGGCTATAAAAGGAGCCCCTAGGCGCATGGAGGAGACACACAAGCAACCTTTGAGCATTCTTGATCATCCACATTCAGTCTTTGCGCATTCGTTTGTCATTCTAAGTGATTCGAGCTCCGTTCTAGTGAGAACTTTGTGATACTCTTGTGAGCTCGATTCTTGGCCGTGTGTGTGCGCGTTTCGCTGTGGATTTGTGTGTGTTGCTTCCCTCCCTTACTCTGTGTTTCTTTGTGATCATATACTTGTAAGGGCAAGAGACTCCAATTTGTGGAGATTCCTTGCAAACGGGATAGTGAAAGGAAAAACAAAACACCGTGGTATTCAAGTGGGTCTTTGGACCGCTTGAGAGGGGTTGATTGCAACCCTCGTCCGTTGGGACGCCACAACGTGGAGTAGGCAAGCGTTGGTCTTGGCCGAACCACGGGATAAACCACTGTGTCACCTCTGTGCTTGATCTCTTGTGGTAGTGTGTTTTGTTGAGACTTCTCTTTAGCCACTTGGCAACTATTGTGCTAACACTTAACAAGTTTTTGTGGCTTAAGTTTTAAGTTTTCACAGGATCACCTATTCACCCCCCCCCCCTCTAGGTGCTCTCAGTGGGAAGTTTTGTATACCTCAAGGTATCACCCACCAAGGGAATGCAGAGGTTTGGGATCAAAGGCAAGCTAGCCCCTCGTTACATTGGACCTTATGAGATCATAGAGGCATGTGGGCTCGTGGCATAGTGAAAGGGAATTAGGCTTACACCTAGTCCCTAATTAATTTTGGTGGTTGAATTGCCCAACACAAATATTTGGACTAACTAGTTTGCTCTAGTGTATAAGTTATACAGGTGCCAAAGGTTCACACTTAGCCAATAAAAAGATCAAGTATTGGGTTCAACAAAAGAGCAAAGGGACAACCCATGGCACCTCTGGTCTGGCGCACCGGACTGTCCGGTGTGCCACCGGACATGTCCGGTGTACCAGAGGCACTTCGAGGCTGAACTCTTCACTCTCGGGAAATTCCAGAGGCAACTCCACTATCAGCATGATTGGTTGGTTTCTCTGCTCATGCACTTGAACCCGTGGAGTCTCAAAGCATGGTTTGTTTGGTTTCCGTATCTCCTCAAACAGGCTCCATACATGCAAGCCGTACGCAGCAGCCAGGCTCCGCGGGAACAGCCGGCGGGAGCATCTCCACCCATGCAGGCTCACTGCACGCTTAAGCACAGAAATCGAGATATTTTTATTTTGCTTTTCTATTTATATCTTCCAATTAAAATATTTAATCACTGAATCCATTTAATATTTGTATTCCTCCGATTTTTGTGAACAAAACTAAATCACTCATGATAAATATGTAAAGATTTATTTATACACCCTTCACTAATACACATTTCGATGCAACCAACCAAACTAAATCTATGTCTAATCTGCACGAGTCTATACACACAACCAAACAAAAGTGTTTGCACGAACTCATCTTGGTTCTACTAATACTGGCTAAACTCATACGGACCTGGCTCGACTTCTACGGTAACCAATCACATAGTATAATTCACCGGACTGTCCGGTGTACACCGGACATGTCCGGTGCTCCAAGGATGAGCGGCCTCGCGAACTCGGCAGCATCGGGAATTCTCTTCGGCTGCTCCGCTATAGTTCACCGGACTGTCCAGTGTAACAGCGGGGCAACGGCTACTTCTGGCGCCAGCGCGCGCAGAGGTCAGGCACGCCCATGCTGGCGCACCGGACACTCAACAGTACGTGTCCGGTGCGCCACCGGACATCCAGGAGGGCCCAGAAGTCAGAGCTCCAACGGTCGAATCCCAACGGCTTTGGTGACGTGGCTGTCGCACCGGACATGTCCGGTGTGCACCGGACTGTCCGGTGTACCATACGACAGAGAGCCTCACCAAACGGCTAGTTTGGTGGTTGGGGCTATAAATACCCCCAACCACCCCACATTCAAGTCATCCAAGTTTTCCACTTCTCAACTACTTACAAGAGCTCTAGCATTCAATTCTAGACACACTCAAGAGATCAAATCCTCTCCCAAATTCCACACAAAGCTTTAGTGACTAGTGAGAGAGATTTGCTTGTGTTCTTTCGAGCTCTTGCGCTTGGATTGCTTTCTTCTTTCTTGATTCTTTCTTGAGATCAAACTCACTTGTAATTGAGGCAAGAGACACCAATCTTGTGGTGGTCCTTGTGGGAACTTTGTGTTCCAAGTGATTGAGAAGAGAAAGCTCACTCGGTCGGAGGGATCGTTTGAGAGAGGGTAAGGGTTGAAAGAGACCCGGCCTTTGTGGCCTCCTCAACGGGGAGTAGGTTTGCGAGAACCAAACCTCGGTAAAACAAATCCGCGTGTCACACTCCTTATTCGCTTACGATTTGTTTTGCGCCCTCTCTCGCGGACTCGATTATATTTCTAACGCTAACCCGGCTTGTAGTTGTGTTTATATTTGTAATTTCAGTTTCGCCCTATTCACCCCCCCTCTAGGCGACTTTCAATTGGTATCAAAGCCCGGTGCTTCATTAGAGCCTAACCGCTCGAAGTGATGTCGGGAGATCACACCAAGAGGGAGATGGAGACCGGCGACAAGCCCACTACGAGCCAAGGGAGCACTTCATCGGAAGAGTCCCGCACTAAGAGGAAAGAGAAGAAGAAGGACTCCTCCAAACGGAAGGAGAAAAGATCTTCTTCTTCACATCACAAAGAGAAGAAGGAAAAATCTTCTTCCCACAAGTCGCATCGGAAAGGCGACAAGCACAAGAGGATGAGGAAGGTGGTCTACTACGAGACCAACACTTCATAAACATCCACCTCCGACTCCGATGCGCCGTCCGTAACTTCTAAGCGCCAAGAGCGCAAGAAGTTTAGTAAGATCCCCTTACACTATCCTCGTACATCTAGACATACTCCATTACTTTCCGTTCCATTAGGCAAACTGCCAACCTTTGATGGCGAAGATTATGCTAGGTGGAGTGATTTAATGAAATTTCATCTAACCTCACTCCACAAAAGTATATAGAATGTTGTTGAGTTTGGAGCATAGGTACCATCCATAGGGGATGAAGACTATGATACGGACGAGGTGGCCCAAATCGAGCACTTCAACTCTCAAGCTACAACCATACTCCTTGCCTCTCTAAGTAAGGAGGAATACAACAAGGTGCAAGGGTTGAAGAATGCAAAGAAGATTTGGGACCTACTCAAGACCGCGCACGAGGGTGATGAACTCACAAAGATCACCAAGCGGGAAACGATCGAGGGGGAGCTCGGCCGTTTTCGTCTTCGCCAAGGGGAGGAGCCACAAGATATGTACAACCGGCTCAAAACCTTGGTGAACCAAGTGCGCAACCTCAGGAGCAAGAAGTGGGACGACCACGAGGTGGTTAAGGTTATTCTAAGATCTCTCATTTTCCTTAACCCCACTCAAGTTCAATTAATTCGTGGTAATCCTAGATACACACTAATGACTCTCGAGGAAGTAATCGGGAATTTTGTGAGCTTTGAATGTATGATTAAAGGCTCAAAGAAGATCAACGAGCTTGATGAACCCTCCACGTCCGAGGCACAACCGGTGGCCTTTAAGGCGACGGAGGAGAAGAAGGAGGAGTCTACACCGAGTAGACAACCAATTGATGCCTCCAAGCTCGACAATGAGGAGATGGCTTTAGTCATCAAAAGCTTTCGCCAAATCCTCAAGCAACGGAAGGGGAAGGATTACAAATCCCGTTCCAAGAAGGTTTGCTACAAGTGTGGTAAGTCCGATCACTTTATTGCAAAATGTCCATTATCAAGTGACAGTGACAGGGATAACGACAAGAAGGTCAAGAGGAGAGAAAAGAAGAGGTACCACAAGAAGAAGGGCGGCGATGCCCACGTGTGCCGCGAGTGGAACTCCGACGAGAGCTCCACCGACTCCTCCTCCGACGACGAGGACGCCGCCAACATCGCCGTCACCAAGGGACTCCTCTTTTCCAACGTCGGCCACAAGTGTCTCATGGCAAAGGACGGCAAAAAGAAGAAGGTTAAATCTAAATCCTCCACTAAATATGAGTCTTCTAGTGATGAAAATGCTAGTGATGAGGAGGATAACTTGCGTACTCTTTTTTCCAACCTTAACATGGAACAAAAGGAAAAATTAAATGAGTTAATTAGTGCTATTCATGAAAAGGATGACCTTTTGGATTCCTAAGAGGACTTCCTAATTAAGGAAAACAAGAAACATGTTAAGGTTAAAAATGCTTATGCTCTAGAAGTTGAAAAATGTGAAAAATTGTCTAGTGAGCTAAGCACTTGCCATGAGACTATTGACAACCTTAGAAATGAGAATGCTAGATTAATTGCTAAGGTTGATTCTCATGTATGTGATGTTTCAATTCCCAATCTTAGAAATGATAATGATGATTTGCTTGCTAAGATTAAGGAATTGAATGATTCTCTTGCTAGCCTTAGGATTGAAAATGAAAAATTAATTGCTAAGGCTAAAGATTTTGATGTTTGCAATGTTACTATTTCTAACCTTAGAAATGAGAATGATATACTACATGCTAAGGTTGTAGAATTAAAATCTTGCAAACCCTCTATATCTACCGTTGAGCATGTGTCTATTTGTGATAGATGTAGAGATGTTGATATCAATGCTATTCATGATCACATGATTTTAATTAAACAACAAAATGATCATATAGCAATATTAGATGCTAAAATTGCCGAGCATAACTTAGAAAATGAAAAGTTTAAATTTGCTAGAAGTATGCTCTATAATGGGAGACGCCCTGGCATCAAGGATGGCATTGGCTTTCAAAGGGGAGACAATGTCAAACTTAGTGCCCCTCCTAAAAATTTGTCTAACTTTGTTAAGGGCAAGGCTCCCATGCCTCAGGATAACGAGGGTTACATTTTGTACCCTGCCGGTTATCCCGAGAGCAAAATTAGGAAAACTCATTCTAGGAAGTCTCACTCTGGCCCTAACTATGCTTTTATGTATAAGGGTGAGACATATAGCTCTAGGCAACCAACCCGTGCTAAGTTGCCTAGAAAGAAAATTCCTAATGCATCAAATAATCATGACATTTCATTTAAAACTTTTGATGCATCTTATGTGCTTACTAACAAATCCGGCAAGGTAGTTGCCAAGTTTGTTGGGGGCAAACACAAGGGCTCCAAGACTTGTGTTTGGGTACCCAAGTTCTTGTTTCTAATGCCAAAGGACCCAAAACCGTTTGGGTACCTAAAGTCAAGAACTAAAATTGTTTTGTAGGTTTATGCATCCGGGGGCTCAAGTTGGATACTCGACAGCGGGTGCACAAACCACATGACAGGGGAGAAGAAGATGTTCTCCTCATATGAGAAAAACCAAGATCCCCAACGAGCTATCACATTCAGGGATGGAAATCAAGGTTTGTTCAAAGGATTGGGTAAAATTGCTATATCACCTGACCATACTATTTCCAATGTTTTTCTTGTAGATTCTTTATATTACAATTTGCTTTCTGTATCTCAATTATGTCAAATGGGCTACAACTGTCTCTTTACTGATGTAGGTGTCACTGTCTTTAGAAGAAGTGATGATTCAATAGCATTTAAGGGTGTGTTAGAGGGTCAGCTATACTTGGTAGATTTTGATAGAGCTGAACTCGACACATGCTTAATTGCTAAGACTAACATGGGTTGCCTCTGGCATCGCCGACTAGCCCACGTTGGGATGAAGAATCTTCATAAGCTTCTAAAGGGAGAGCACATTTTAGGACTAACAAATGTTCATTTTGAGAAAGACAGGATTTGTAGAGCATGCCAAGCAGGAAAGCAAGTTGGGTCCCATCATCCACACAAGAACATCATGACAAGTGACAGGCCACTGGAGCTCCTTCACATGGATTTGTTCGGCCCGATCGCTTACATAAGCATCGGCGGGAGTAAGTACTGTCTAGTTATTATGGATGATTATTCTCGCTTCACTTGGGTGTTCTTTTTGCAGGAAAAATCTCATACCCAAGAAACCTTAAAGGGATTCTTAAGACGGGCTCAAAATGAGTTCGGCTTAAGGATCAAGAAAATTAGAAGCGACAATGGGACGGAGTTCAAGAACTCTCAAATTGAAGGTTTTCTTGAGGAAGAGGGCATCAAGCATGAGTTCTCTTTTCCCTACACTCCACAACAAAATGGTGTAGTGGAGAGGAAGAATCGAACTCTATTGGACATGGCAAGAACCATGCTTGATGAGTACAAGACACCGGATCGGTTTTGGGCCGAGGCGGTCAACACCGCTTGCTACGCCATCAACCGGTTATATCTACACCGAATCCTCAAGAAGACATCATACGAACTCCTCACCGGTAAAAAGCCCAATATTTCATATTTTAGAGTTTTTGGTAGCAAATGCTTTATTCTTGTTAAGAGAGGTAGAAAATCTAAATTTGCTCCTAAAACTGTAGAAGGCTTTTTACTAGGATATGACTTAAACACAAGGGCATATAGAGTCTTTAACAAGTCCTCAGGACTTGTTGAAGTTTCTTGTGACGTTGTGTTTGATGAGACTAACGGCTCTCAAGTAGAGCAAGTTGATCTTGATGAGATAGGTGAAGAACAGGCTCTGTGCATCGCGCTAAGGAACATGTCCATTGGGGATGTGTGTCCTAAGGAATCCGAAGAGCCTCCACATACACAAGATCAACCATCCTCCTCCATGTAAGCTTCTCCACCAACCCAAAATGAGGACGAGGCTCAAGATGATGAAGGAGAAGATCATAGAGATGAGCCACCTCAAGATGACGGCAATGATCAAGGGGGAGATGCAAACGATCAAGACAAGGAGGATGAAGAACCAAGGCCGCCACACCCAAGAGTCCACCAAGCAATACAACGAGATCACCCCGTCGACACCATCCTCGGCGACATTCATAAGGGGGTAACCACTCGATCTCGTATTGCACATTTTTGTGAGCATTACTCTTTTGTTTCCTCTATTGAGCCACACAAGATAGAGGAAGCACTCCAAGATTCGGATTGGGTGATGGCGATGCAAGAGGAGCTCAACAATTTCACGAGGAACGAGGTATGGCATTTAGTTCCACGTCCTAACCAAAATGTTGTAGGAACCAAGTGGGTATTCCGCAACAAGCAAGATGAGCATGGTGTGGTGACAAGGAACAAAGCTCGACTCGTGGCCAAGGGGTATTCACAAGTCGAAGGTTTGGATTTTGGTGAAACCTATGCACCCATAGCTAGGCTTGAGTCAATTCGTATATTATTGGCCTATGCTACTTACCATGGCTTCAAGCTCTACCAAATGGACGTGAAGAGTGCCTTCCTCAACGGACCAATCAAGGAGGAGGTCTATGTTGAGCAACCTCCCGGCTTTGAAGATAGTGAGTATCCTAACCATGTCTATAGGCTCTCTAAGGCGCTTTATGGGCTCAAGCAAGCCCCAAGAGCATGGTATGAATGCCTTAGAGATTTCCTTATTGCTAATGGCTTCAAAGTCGGAAAGGCTAATCCTACTTTATTCACTAAAACTCTTGACAATGATTTGTTTGTATGCCAAATTTATGTTGATGATATTATATTTGGGTCTACTAACGAATCTACATGTGAAGAATTTAGTAGGATCATGACAAAGAAATTCGAGATGTCTATGATGGGGGAGTTGAAGTATTTTTAGGATTCCAAGTCAAGCAACTCCAAGAGGGCACCTTCATTTGCCAAACGAAGTACACTCAAGACATTCTAACCAAGTTTGGAATGAAGGATGCCAAGCCCATCAAGACACCCATGGGAACCAATGGGCATCTCGACCTCGATATGGGAGGTAAGTCCGTGGATCAAAAGGTATACCGGTCGATGATTGGTTCATTGCTTTATTTATGTGCATCTCGACCGGACATTATGCTTTCCGTATGCATGTGTGCAAGATTCCAAGCCGACCCTAAGGAATCACACCTTACGGCCATAAAACGAATCTTGAGATATTTGGCTTATACTCCTAAGTTTGGGCTTTGGTACCCTCGGGGATCCACATTTGATTTGATTGGTTATTCGGATGCCGATTGGGCGGGGTGTAAGATTAATAGAAAGAGCACATCAGGGACTTGCCAATTCTTGGGGAGGTCCTTGGTGTCTTGGGCTTCAAAGAAACAAAATTCGGTCGCTCTTTCTACTGCCAAAGCTGAGTATATTGCCGCAGGCCATTGTTGCGCGCAATTGCTTTGGATGAGGCAAACCCTGCGGGACTATGGATACAAATTAACCAAAGTTCCTCTTCTATGTGATAATGAGAGTGCAATCCGCATGGCGGATAATCCCGTTGAGCATAGCCGCACTAAACACATAGCCATTCGGTATCATTTTCTTCGGGATCACCAACAAAAGGGGGATATCGAGATTTCATACATTAACACTAAAGATCAATTAGCCGATATCTTTACCAAGCCTCTTGATGAACAAACTTTTACCAAACTTAGGCATGAGCTCAATATTCTTGATTCTAGGAATTTCTTTTGCTAATTTGCACACATAGCACACAAGTATACCTTTGATCATGTCTCTTTTATATATGCTATGACTAATGTGTTTTCAAGTGTATTTCAAACCAAGTCATAGGTATATTGAAAGGGAATTGGAGTCTTCGGCGAAGACAAAGGCTTCCACTCCACTCTACTACTCATCCTTCGCCGTCGCTCCGCATCACTCTCCGTCTTTGGTATAATCTTCACTCATACGTTTTATTTGCCAAAGGGGAGAAAGTAGTTAGGGAAGGGCCTATTTTTCATTCCAAGTATCTGTTTTTGGCGATTCATGCCAAAGGGGGAGAAAGTATTGGCCCAAAGCAAAAGGACCGCACCACCACCCTAATTTTAAAAATTAATGATTTTCAATTGGTAAATTTCAAATTGGTATCTCTTTATGTCCTAAAGGGGGAGCAAGTAGTATTTTCAAAATTGTTGTCTTAAAACCCTCTTGAACACTGAGAGGAGAATTTATTTGAGGGGAGTTTTGTTTAGTCAAAGGAAAAGCATTTGGAACAAAGGAAGAAAATTTCAAAACTTGAAAATGCTTTGCAAAATCTTATTCATTCACCTTTGACTATCTTGCAAAAGGACTTTGAAAAGAATTTACAAAAGGATTTGCAAAAACAAAACATGTGGTGCAAATGTGGTCCAATATGTTAAAAATAAAAAAACAATCCATGCATATCTTGTAAGTATTTATATTGGCTCAATTCCAAGCAACCTTTGCACTTACATTATGCAAACTAGTTCAATTATGCACTTTTATATTTGCTTTGGTTTGTGTTGGCATCAATCACCAAAAAGGGGGAGATTGAAAGGGAATTAGGCTTACACCTAGTCCCTAATTAATTTTGGTGGTTGAATTGCCCAACACAAATATTTGGACTAACTAGTTTGCTCTAGTGTATAAGTTATACAGGTGCCAAAGGTTCACACTTAGCCAATAAAAAGATCAAGTATTGGGTTCAATAAAAGAGCAAAGGGACAACCCATGGCACCTCTGGTCTGGCGCACCGGACTGTCCGGTGTGCCACCGGACATGTCCGGTGTAGCAGAGGCACTTCGAGGCTGAACTCTTCACTCTCGGGAAATTCCAGGGGCAACTCCACTATAATTCACCGGACTGTCCGGTGTACACCGGACATGTCCGGTGCTCCAAGGATGAGCGGCCTCGCGAACTCGGCAGCCTCGGGAATTCTCTTCGGCTGCTCCGCTATAATTCACCGGACTGTCCGGTGTAACAGCGGGGCAACGGCTACTTCTAGCGCCAACGGCTACCTGCGACGCATTAAATGCGCGCCAGCGCGCGCAGAGGTCAGGCACGCCCATGCTGGCGCACCAGACACTCAACAGTACGTGTCCGGTGCGCCACCGGACATCCAGGAGGGCCCAGAAGTCAGAGCTCCAACGGTCGAATCCCAACGGCTTTGGTGACGTGGCTGTCGCACCGGACATGTCCGGTGTGCACCGGACTGTCCGGTGTACCATACGACAGACAGCCTCACCAAACGGCTAGTTTGGTGGTTGGGGCTATAAATACCCCCAACCACCCCACATTCAAGTCATCCAAGTTTTCCACTTCTCAACTACTTACAAGAGCTCTAGCATTCAATTCTAGACACACTCAAGAGATCAAATCCTCTCCCAAATTCCACACAAAGCTTTAGTGACTAGTGAGAGAGATTTGCTTGTGTTCTTTCGAGCTCTTGCGCTTGGATTGCTTTCTTCTTTCTTGATTCTTTCTTGAGATCAAACTCACTTGTAATTGAGGCAAGAGACACCAATCTTGTGGTGGTCCTTGTGGGAACTTTGTGTTCCAAGTGATTGAGAAGAGAAAGCTCACTCGGTCGGAGGGATCGTTTGAGAGAGGGTAAGGGTTGAAAGAGACCCGGCCTTTGTGGCCTCCTCAATGGGGAGTAGGTTTGCGAGAACCAAACCTCGGTAAAACAAATCCGCGTGTCACACTCCTTATTCGCTTACAATTTGTTTTGCGCCCTCTCTCGCGGACTCGATTATATTTCTAACGCTAACCCGGCTTGTAGTTGTGTTTATATTTGTAAATTTCAGTTTCGCCCTATTCACCCCCCCTCTAGGCGACTTTCACATACAAGCTGAAGTTACCTTCAAAAATGTCTGCCATTCACGATGTATTCCATGTATCTCAGCTGAAGAAGTGTGTTCGATTGCCGACTGAGATCTTAGCAGAGCCAGAATTGGAGATAGAGTCAGATCTATCGTACCAAGAGTACCCCTCCAAGATTCTGGATTGCAAGGAGAGATCAACTCGGGCTAAATCTATCAAGATGTACAAGGTCCAGTGGAGTAATCACTCAGAGGAGGAAGCTACTTGGGAAACCGAGGAATTCTTGAGATCCAACTTCCCCGATTGCCTACCCAAGGAAGCTGGTATGTAATCACACCCAACCCCTCCTCCTGCCCTTCGAATCTAATTTTCAAAAATATGATCTTAATTCAGAGTGAAGTAACTACGAAGAAAAACTTAAAAAGGACTTCCTTCTGAAGTTGCAAAGAGAATGACATTCGAAGAACAGTTTTACCCTGATAATAACAGTAATCACCCATTTCCTATAAGTCTCACCCTTCGCTTCACCCCGGGAGGACTCTGGCCCGAATCTCGGGACGAGATTCCTTTAAGGGGGGAGGCTGTGACACCCCAGTGTCACTTAGGGCTTCTCTTAAAATGCCAAACCAAGAACCATCATTTTATGTGAACTAAAGTAAGCATGAGCATCAAAATAACTTAAGTACTAAAGGATTCACCAAGTATATACTTAAAAGTATCATGATCAAAGCAATTGAGTCTTTTAAAAAGATAAGAATGTACAACCCTAATGAAAACCCTAAGTGAGCCCCATGAGCAAAATTCAAGAAAATAAGAAAAAGGGGATGAAAAGTTTAAAATTATGACTTGAGCCAATTATAAAGATTGAAGTATATTTAATAAGCAACAAGAAAGGTTGAGAAAGCTTAGCCAAAATAACTCAATTAAAACCCCAAATCAAGCTTCTCATGTGGGGACTTAATGGGAATTCTGAATTTCAGAATTCTGAAATTCAGACCTTGAGCTAAAGATCAGGGATGTTCACCTTGATCCCCAACTCGAATCCTAATGGCCCCATTGACAAAATTGTGTCTAACTAACCCCTCTGTCGTGTGCCAGAAGATGGCATTGGGACACGAGCCCTAGACACGACAAAACCTTGGATTTGCCTCGGGTTTGGGCAGGGAGACAGACCGGATTTCCTGGCTCCATATCTCTGCAACCAGTAGGCAAAATCCTATGACCCCCACACAAGAATGGTAGCTTGTAGGGAGGAGAAGAGGTTTTGTGCACTGACCAAGGCGAGAGCAGGCTCGGATGAGCGACCACACGCGCCAGAACTTGGGCAGAACGCACGGGCACACGTGTTCGACCCTGGTCGGCACGCCAGAGCTCGCCCAACCCGCACGCACGCACGCCCCGGCGTCCGGTCAAGTCCGCCGCGCGCCCACGCCCTCGGCCGTGCTCGCCCGCGCCTATAAAGCCTCCCCGGGCGCACCTCACTTCGCCCAGCACTCACCCTCACCGGCCAGCCCCCTCTCCTTAGCTCCGGCGAGCTCAATTCCGCCCGCCATTGCCGCCAGAGCTTCGGCCACCGTGGCCAGCCCACTCCAGCCATCCTCAAGTCGAGCCAGTGCTTCGGCCAGCTCCGCCAGTAGCCCGTGAAGCTTGCCAAGCCCTCGGGCCTGGCCAAACTTCACCGGAGGCCCGAGATCGACCTCACCGGACTTCGGTCTTCCGCCGCCGCGCGTGGACCGAGCTATCCAGTGAGTCTCCGACCGATTCCTTGCACCCATATCTTCTCTGGCACCCCATGAACCTCTCTGACCCATCCAATTGCTCTATCTCGCCGTGACCAGGCCGGACCCCTCGCCGCCGACGAGCATCCCCGCCTGCGCGCGTGGACCGACCGACTCCGGCCATCCCCGACGGCGACCCGCACCTCGTTGTGATCCCCGAGACCTCCCCTACGTCCTCGACCACTTCACCGGAGCAATCTCGCCGCCGGTAAGCCCCTCCGCCCTTTCTTCCGCCGTGGTTACTGTTTAACTTAGAAGAAGGACCTTGGGTTAGGATTTGTAGAACCCGAGGGGTTTTCTGTAACGTCAGTGACTCATGTGAATAGTAGCTTAAGGACTGATTCGCGAGGAAAACTTAAAAACCCGCCAGGGACCCCAGTGCAAAGTGGATTTCCATTAAACCAATTCTGTTATTCTTTTTAATTGACCAGAGAACTTAGAAAATCCATAACTTGATGGATTTTTCATAAAAAGTTGTCAAACTAATTTTGCTAGCTCCTAAATATTATGAACTATCATTTAAAAATGATAAACCCTATGCTTTCTATTCTAAATTTTAGAGTTTAAAATTAAAAACAGAAACCCACCAAACCTTGTTTAATTAAGGAAAATTAGTTTTTCTTCTGTGCTGAACTTAAGAAAATTTGTAGGTATTCAAACCTCATTTAGACATTGTCTAAAAGTAGTAGGAACCCCAGCATTAGAAATTATGATGTGCTTATTCATTTAAAGCTATTTTGCCCAAAACTTAGGAAAAATCAGAAAGGCATTAGAAATTAATGAACAGTGATTAGGGTTATTTTTCCTAGTTTACTTATGTAACAGAGAACCTAGGAAAAATACAGAGACTACTAATTTGGACCAGTTTTAAATTAAAATGTTTTACTTAGCCTTATATGGACTGAAAAATCAATTATTAGAGTAGCAAAACTATAACCAAAATGGATAATAAAAATCCAGTGGACTTATAACCACCAGAGCCCCACTACAAAAATGATGAACACCTCAGCCCAACATATTAAGTAAGGAAAATAAATATAAAATGATAATGAGGCATTTTCCAAATAAATCATGAACAACCCCTAATGATGCAATAATGGGCAACCAAAATTTTTCTAAGTCCATAGTGGGATGAACTACCAAAGAAAAATGCAAACCCATGAAAAAGAAGCAAACTCATACCTATTGTTAATAAATTATGAGAAAGGCCACTTAATTCAAATAATGCATACCACCCCTTCCCTTGAGCAAAAGGATGCCAAACTTTAGAATGATTGCTCTTGCACAAAACAATAGCTAAGAAAAATAAAAACTCTGTTGTTTGATATTTTTCAAATATAGTGGTAGTAGAAAGCACCTATGTGGCTAGAAACTTGAGAAAACCATAGTAAAAGAACTAAAAGGTATTAACGGCTAGAAAATTGTATAAAGTCATGTTATAACACCTAAAAGCCAGCAAAAATAAGTTTTAGAGAATTACCCACTGTTAAATAGTAGTTGTAGTTCAAAGCACCCCTTCTGCCCTAGAATTTAATAATTTTGTCTAAAGAAAACTATTCACTTTCTGATTCCCAAATTTTAAGACAGAAAAATATACACCAGTGCCCAGCCACTGTAATTTTTGCAGAATTTTTAGAATTTTATAAAAGCAACTTGTAATTCAAACCCACTCCAAAACATTAAAAAGAATAAAAGAAAAGGGAAGAAGAAATAAACCTCACCCCAATAAGTCTAACTTGAGAACTTATCAATTCTCCCTAAGACTTAAAAGGAATTCAGTGGAACCCCAAAGATTGAATCCACTACTTACCTTAGCTAAGTTTAAACCAATTTACCAAGTATACCACCCAAGGATTTTACATAGGTAAAGTTAACCTTGTTTAACTCAAGTAGTTCATACACCGTCAAAAGTTGTAATTTCTAAAAGCACATACCATATTATACATATATCTTACGCATTGCATTCATTAGATTGTAATCTTGCCGACGGAGAGTACGTGCTCATCCCCGAGCAAGGACCTGTCCAAGAGGAGGACCAGGAGCAGGCTTCAGAGGCTGCTATCGAGGATCTCCCCGCAGCCCCAGCAATTGAAGGCAAGCCCCGGTTTTATGCATAACCATTTATATATGCTACTTTACTACACTTAATGTTTGTAGGTTTGTTATGTGCACTTAAGTGTAGGAGTTGCTTGAAACCTCTAGTTGCATGAACTTAAGATTCCTTTTTGAGATGAATACTAGTATGCTAGGTCGAGTAGCTGCTTTGCTAATCAGGATCTCGGTAGAAGTCGAGTGATTTTTCTAGCACTCGCGCGAGGTCAGGACTTGATTGTATTCATCTTGATAACGGGGTATATGTTGGTCTATGGACTTGGATCCAGGGAGGATGTCTTGTCCATGAGACTGGAAAAAGAATTAAGGATTAATGTGTGGATACCTGAGTCAAGCTTTTGAACGTACTAAGCACATGCCGGGAAATATGGTAACCGGTAAACCTAGTACCTGAGTGAAGCCGGGCGCGGACTTTATCCCTCATGCGACCTGAGACTGGGTCTCCCATGCTAGCTATGGTGGGTACAAGTGCGGTCACTGCACGGCGGCAGCCGGGGTCAGTGGAGCATTGTATGCCAAGGCGATGAGGCCTGGACGCGAACGGGGAATCGATGGGGACGGTTGTCATGTGCAGGGTCGGAGTACCCTGACATGCCGTGTGTTTAGGTTTCCCTTGCAAGGTTAAAAACTCGATTCGAATCGTCTGCTTCTCGCAGCTAATGAGACTGCTTGATTCCTTGTACTGCATCGAGTAAGAAGTGAAATGAGGTTACATGAGATAACTTGTTGATTGATCTAAATGCTTGTTACCATGTATGCTTAGAAGAAGTAAATCTAGCTAAGTAATGATGGTAGAATTTTGAAAAGCTAAAAGTTGATTTTAGAAACAGCTAGTGCTTTGGCAAACCAAACCCCTCAGCCAAACAGCTGCATAGTCTAGAGGTAGAGGAGTAGATTCCTCACACCGGGTAAGTCTAGCTGAGTATTAGTATACTCAGCCTTGCTTGTGGCACAATTTTTGCAGGTACCATTCAGGAAATGGTTGATGGTGTGACTTGGCCTACCACCCTGCCACCGGGTTGGACGGTCGAGTGGGATGCTGCTCCGGCAGGAGAGGAGCACGAGGAGTAGTGGGCTAGGCTTTGCCCAATTCCTCGATACCGACGACATCGATTATCCGCTGCACTGTACCTTGTGAACTCTTATTTGCTACTCAAAAACTCCGATTTATGTAATAACTCAGTACTTAATTTGTGGATTCCTATTTTATTGTATTGCTTCTGTGACTCACCTTCGTGTGAGACTGTGGAATTTGATCCTGGTTAAGTGGCTCCATCAGACTAGATCTGAGGGACTGACGGGTTATTCCGATTTAAGTGCGTTACGGCCCCTGAGGCGTGACTTAGGCACTTAAGCTGGAATAATTCGGGTGGTTCCGCCACATGCACCCGAGCATTTCACTAGATCGGGTAGAAGAATGCAATATTCTGAGCCAATCAGAGTCAGATCCTAATGACTGGAGGGAGCCAATCATCAGGTACATAAAGAATGAGGAAGAGCCAGATGACAAAAATGCAGCAGAGCGCATTGCTAGGCAGTCAGCTCACTATTCTCTCATTAGGGAAACACTATACAGAAGAGGTGCATCAGGTGTCCTCATGAAATGCATTCTTTCGGCCACAGGGAAGTAACTGCTAGAAGAAGTCCATGTCGGGCAATGCGGAATACACACAGCATCAAGGACTCTAGTTGGGAAGGTCTTCAGGTCTGGTTTTTACTGGCCAACGGCAAAGAGTGATGCAGTCGAGTTAGTCCAGAGGTGTGAAGCCTGTCAGTACTTGTCAAAACAGCAGCATCTACCAGCACAGCAACTGCAAACCATACCTGTAACCTGGCTGTTCGCGTGCTGGGGGCTGGATATGATTGGACCTTTCAAGAAAGCTCAAGGAGGATACACTCATGTACTGGTTGCTATCGACAAATTCACTAAGTGGATAGAATTCAAGCCCATTGCTTCTCTAACATTAGCTAAGGCAGTGGAATTCATACAAGACATAATATTTAGGTTCGGGATACCAAATAGTATCATAACCGACCTAGGGTCCAATTTCACAAGTTCAGAGTTCTTCGATTTCTGCGAACAAAAAAGCATTCAGATCAAATATGCCTCGGTGGCGCACCCAAGAGCCAACGGGCAAGTAGAAAGAGCCAATGGGATGATATTGGAAGCACTCAGAAAGAAAATCTTCGACAAGAATGAAAAATTCGTAGGAAAGTGGATCAGAGAGTTGTCGTATGTGGTCTGGAGCCTAAGAACTCAACCCAGCCGAGCTTTGCATGGAAACACTCCCTTCTTCATGGTATATGGTTTGGAGGCAGTGCTACCTACTGATCTCAAGTTTGGGGCTCCAAGATTGATCTTCAAAAACATAGCTGAAGCTAAAGCTACTAGGCTGGAGGATGTTGATATACTAGAAGAGGAACGGTTGAATACGGTGATTCAGTCAGCTCGGTACCAGCAAACTCTGAGACGCTATCACGATAAGGCCATACGGCATCGATCCTTCGCAGTGGGAGACTCGTCCTCCGCCGAATTCTAACGGGGGAGGGACGACACAAGTTATCGCCACTATGGGAAGGGCCGTTCATAGTAACAGAAGTCACTCGGCCTGGGTCATATCGTCTTACACAAATGGACGGCACGGAAATTGGGAACTCATGGAACATAGAACATCTCAGGAAGTTTTACCCCTAGCTATATTTCAAAAGCTATGGGGACGGCCTTGTATTCTGTAAACTGGGAAGTATATCATCAATAAAAAGACTTCGTTCTCAAGAGCACTCCAATTGTTTACTACCAACCTGCATGCTTACTGTTGTGGACTTGTTCTCAAACGCTAAGAGTTAAGAACAAGGCAACATAAAAGTGTTAAATGTTAAAGTCCTTCGTCCTTCGAAGCATTATCTCCTTTCAGATATAATGAATTCCGGACGAAGGTCATGAAGGACAAACCTTCACAAGCACAATTAATGATGAAGAAGGATTCATACACAAGATATGAAAAAATAATATAAACAATTTAAATGTTATTATCAACTTATTTTTATTTGTGTTACTGTATTCACAATGACATATTATAAATGTACCTTCGGCTCGAAGGAAAGCAGGGGTACAAGCGTGACGTGAGAGTAAATGCCAAGTCAGCGTGAACAGTACGGGAGTACTGTTCATCTATTTATAGGCAAGGGACGCAGCCCATGTAAAATTACATTCATGCCCTTTATATTTGCTAATAACTCTATAGTAATTCTTCGAGGTCTAATTTGCCTTTTCATCTTTAAGTCAGTTCCCCTTTTCTACTGTCATGCCGAAGCTTTCCTGTGCACAGCTTCGTGATCACCTTGTCCTTCATCATAATCACCTTTCATCTCGCTCAGGCTTCGTCCTGACCATGCTCTGTATGCTCATGATCCGAATCCGAAGATACCTGTTCACATATTTCACTTGGAAAACATTGTTAAATCATGTTTTTGAGGACCTTCGGAAGCCGAAGGCCCCCCAACAGTAGCCCCTCGCAATATTAATTTGCTAGAATAATAAATTCAGATTGCGATATAGACGAAGGCCTTAAGCCGAAGGTCCAAAAAAACACCTTCCCTTTGCTAGAATAGCAATAGTCAATGACAAGTGGGGCCCTGCCACTTGCAACGTACTAGGCGTATAAATAAGAATGCACCGTGAGCACATTTAGCACGCTTTCTTGCCGTTGGCTCCTGCCTTCCTAATTTTTAGCTCTTTGCACACCAACGCTTGCCTAGCTTTTTACATTTTTAAGCTTCGTCTTTGAGAGCACTTTCCTAGCATTTTTGAAGATGTCTGAAGACAAAAAAGCTGTCGCTGAGTCGAAGCTAAGCCTTTCCGAAGAGATGAATCTCGGCTTCCTTGAATCAATAGCAAAGACAAATACAGAGAAGATTACTAGGGAGATTTTAGAGGGTTTGTCTGAAGACACTGGTGACAGTGACAGCTATGATGTGGAAAGTGGCGGTGAAGATTCCGAAGATCGACCTTGGCGACCAAGCCATGCAGTTTTTGGAAAATCAAGCATTAAACAAAGCCATCTTGTCAATATGAGGGGTAGATATTTTCGGGATTTATCTATTGTAAGGGCTGACGAAGGAGAGAAAACTTGTCCGACTCCCGAGGAAAATGAAGTCGTGATATTCCGAAGCTTCTTTAAGGCTGGACTTCGGTTTCCATTGAGCAGTTTCGTGGTAGAAGTTTTGAAGATATTTGAAATCTACCTCCATCAAATTACTCCCGAAGCAATCATAAGGATGGGAATCTTCGTATGGGCCGTGAAGAGCCAAGGTTTGGAACCAAATGCAAAAAGTTTCTGCAGTATGCATGAATTATTGTATGAGATGAAACCATGGGGTAAGGAGCAATATCACAACAATTTTGGCTGTTATAGCTTCGGTGCCCGCTCTGGGTCAAGCTGTTTCGTGCCAACTTTTCGGAGAAGATGGCCTGGGGACTGGATGAAGGAATGGTTCTATGTGAAGAACGACTTGAAAACGCGAGAAGATATTAAAGATATCATTATGCGCCCTATCTGGCAGCGCTTCGGCCTTCGAAAACCGAAGGTGGAAATTGACGAAGCAGCCGAAGAATGCTGGAGAGCCTTTGGAGTAGTTTGCTCTTTCATCGGGACAAGGGATTTGATCCAAGAACACATTGCCTTCAGAGTATGGCCACTTGCAGAAAAGTGGGAAATGCCAAAGGAAACCGTCAGCGAACCTAACGAAGGTGGACTAGTTAGGTTAAAATTCACATTCAAATATGGAGATAAGTTCGTCGAGCCAGATGATGACTGGCTGAAAAGTATTGAGGACATAAGCGATGAGCTACTTGGGCCATACTTGAAGGCAGAAGATATTGCACTGTCCGCAGCCTTCGGAGGCCGGAAGAAGAAAAGGCTCAACCGAGTATTTGATGCCATTGGGTTCGTGTATCCTGACTACCGTTACCCAACACGGGGTCAAAAAAGGAAAGATACGGCGTCTGTGAAGGAAGCCGCCTCAGCCGCTCTTAGTGAGCTAGCGCCGAAGAGGAAAAAGATAAAGGTCCTTACGCACCGTCCACGCTATATTGAACCGGCCACAGTGCCCGAGTTTGTCGGTGAATCCTCTTCGGCCCCCGAAGCCAAGGAGCCGACTCCCCTGAAGAATATTGAAGAGCCGGTCACAATGCCGGAGATAAAGAAAATAGAAGAACCGAAGGCTAAAGAAACAAGGACATCTGAAATTTTAAGTCCTTCAGCAAAAGTTGAAGTACCAAAAAGCCAAAAGGGTCCAGCATTGACCCCCAAAAGAAAAAGGATGGTTAATGTACTGGATGTATTGGAGACAATAAGGTCTTCAAGCACTACTCCGAAGAAAATTGCCGAAACTCCCGAAGTGCAAATCGAAGCCTTTGGTGCTGAAGCTTCAAAGCACCAAGCTGAGACTGAAGCTGGGCCTTCGGAGCCCGCCAAGGTAAAATCCTTGGAAACCAAAGAAACAGAAACAGCAGAACAAATTTTTGTTGAAGAAACTGGCACTGCCGCCCCCGAAGCCTTTTCCGAAGCTTCCAATTATATTTTATGACATGCTTCGGGGAAGGAGTTGACTGAAAAAGAAAAGCAGGAGGCTCAGTTCTATGCCCAAAGACTAAAATATCCCAAGGGAGCGTTGATATTCAACGGCAGCGGAGAAGAAGACTTCTTGTATTGTCTCCCTGACAGTAAGGAGATTTCAGTCTGTCGGGAGATGAGCAAAAGCTTCGGATTCCCAACACTAGAAGACGGGCTCTCAGTGTTGTCAAAGAACGAGCTGGCTGACAGCTTAGCGTACAATAGTTTAAAGGTGAAAAAATGAGATCTTCGTATTATTTCTTGAAACCAAAATTTTTCATTTGCTTAAACTTATTAACACACATTTTTTCCCAGGGCCTTATACTTAGCAATGCCCTCAGGGCACAAAAAGATGTCGAAGACGAAGGGTGTACCATAGCGTTGAGCAACCTTCGTTCCGAAGTAATTGAACTAAGGAATGAAGGTCTCGAAAAAGATAAAATATTACACTCGTTATTGAATAAAATAAAAGAAGACAAAGCTAGTTTCAAAGCTCAAGCTGAAGCTCAGAAGCGCGAAATTGAAGATCTTCAGAAACAACTAGTCAGAGCTAAAGAAGAGTGCACACTTGAAGAAACAAAACGAGAAATTAGTGAACAATGGGCCAATCATTTAAAAAACGTTGAAGAGCTTCGTGCATCCAAGAAAAAGTGTTATGAAAAATCTATAGAATGTGTTAAGAAAATAAGAACCAGCTTCGCCAGCGTCGGTGCATTCTCAAGTGAGGAGAACTTCATAAGGGGTGACCCCGAAGGCGCAATTGGATGGATCAACCACGAAGCTGAAGCTTTTGAAGAAGTTTTAAATAGTCGTGGAGACATATGTGCCTTTTCGGGTGCCAGGGGGATTGCCACTATTTTGGAGAGGAAATGCTGTGACCATGTGAAATTTTTGGCACAATCCGAAGCCGCCTTGTCTTCTGAAGATATAAAAGACCCCTCGGCCGAAGCGAGCCTAGTCGGTGGAAAATTTTTCACCGACATCTGGGACAATGGTGGCCGGGAGATGGCCCAAGAAATTATATGAAAGAGCGAGAAAGGTATTCATGGTGCTAGAAAAGTAGCAGAGACCACTGAGAAAAGTGCGGATGTCGAAGTGCAAATAGGTATTGACTAGCAGTTTTTGGTTCTATTGTAATTTTTTGATTTCGAACTTGTTTACGCTTTGTAACACAGCCTCACTTTCTCGCCCCTCAGAGCCTGCCAAGCCATCGGCGGACCCCCACGTGAAGGGGGACGACAAAATTAGAAAAATGGCTGAAGCTATCATGGATAAAGTTGTTGATCAACTACTGAACGAAGCTGCAGAAGTAGTTCTAAGGGAAGACTAGATGTTATTGTAAAAACATTTGGAATGTAATATTTATTGAACATGTGTAATATTTTGTAACCTTGAATGTAATATATAAGCTATTTATGGTTCAATTCTTTACGATGCATGAAACTTTACATACATACCGTTTTTTGAGCCTTCGGCGAAAAAAAACACCTTCCCTTCTTTTCATGCTTCGTAAATAATATCCGTATTTTCATAAAAACATCCAATCTTCGTAAAATCAATAACCGATAGATCTTTTCATTTCAGAGTTTGACGAAGGTATGCTTCTTCAATATTTACTTTTGTGTGCCTTGGCACTGTTTCTTCGAAACAATCTCCAAATATCAACATTGATCCCCTTCTTGCGTCATTGATGCAATATGATGTATGATGTTATGCTATGCAAATGATGTGATGATGTGATGTTATGCAAAATGATATTTGCCGAAGATCGACGTTTATTTTTCACTCTAAGCCTCCCTTAGGAGCTTCTTCGCCTTTTACTTCAGCGGAATCAGCATTTATTTTTCGCTGTAAGCCTCCCTTAGGAGCTTCTTCGCCTTTTACTTTCAGCGGTATCAGCATTTATTTTTCGCTGTAAGCCTCCCTTAGGAGCTTCTTCGCCTTTTACTTTCAGCGGTACCTGCGTTTATTTTTCGCTGTAGGCTCTGCATTCCCTTCGGAACGACTTTTGAGCAGAAAACTTACGATGCGCTCCCTTAGGAACGACTTTTTGTTATTTCGGAAATTCTCCTTGTAACCATAAATTCTTATGCTTCGGCAACTCCGCTATTCTGTGGAGAAGGTATATTTTTACTGTGGCGAAAATGAAACTATTACAAGAGATTAAAAAACGACAAAAACACTTAGGCTTTCAATAATTGTTCCTTATTAAAAAGAAAATGATACTGAATGTAAAAACTGCTGCCGAGGTAGGATATTTGTTAGTAAATATGCTTCAATTCTGGCACAGTACTATTGACTGTGCGAGCTTCGGACTCTTCTCTGAAGTCCCGTTGGAGGGTGGTTGCCTACATACTCTGGAATGTAAGGCGAATGGTACGAAGCAGTGTGCATAACTTGCTTCGGCTGGCTCTGTTGGGTTGCAGCTTCTGCTATCTCCTTTTGTTTCTGGATGGTAACATGGCACATCCTGGTGGTATGGCCCTTGTCCTCACCGCAGAATAGGCAATAAATCTTCCTGGACTGATCCCCAAATCTCACTCCGAAGCCCCTGGCACCTCTGCCCCTTGGAGCTGGAGTTTGAGGGGGCTTTCTAGCGAAGTATTGGGCTGAAGGTCCCGGCCGAAGCCCCTTAATCATGGCCTCAATGACAATTTCATTGGGCACTGTTGGCGCTTGTGCCCTCAGGCGTAAGAATCTTCGGACATACGCCTGAAGATATTCTTCGTGATCTTGGGTGCACTGAAATAAAGCTTGAGCGGTGACCGGCTTCGTTTGAAACCCTTGGAAACTGGTGATCAGCATATCCTTCAGCTTCTGTCATGATGTGATTGTTCCTGGTCGAAGGGAGGAGTACCAGGTTTGTGCAACATTCTTGACAGCCATGACGAAAGACTTCGCCATGACTGCAGTATTGCCGCCATAGGAAGATATTGTTGCTTCGTAGCTCATCAGAAACTACTTCGGATCTGAGTGGCCATCGTACATGGGGAGTTGAGGTAGCTTGTAGGACGGAGGCCAAGGTGTAGCCTGCAGTTCTGCTGACAGAGGAGAAGCATCATCAAAAGCAAAATTTCCATGATGAAAATTCTCATACCAGTCATCTTTGTTGAAGAAGACCTCTTGATGAAGCTCACTGTGTTGAGGCCTTCGGTTCTGATCATCTTGAGTAAGATGGCGAACTTCTTCAGAGGCTTCGTCTATCTGCCTTTGCAGATCAGCCAGCCTAGCCATCTTTTCCTTCTTCCTTTGCAGCTGCTAATGGAGCATCTCCATATTTCTGATTTCTTGGTCCAAGTCATCCTCCTGAGGCATTGGACTGATGGCCTTCCTCTTCTGGCTTCGGGCCTCCCGAAGAGAGAGGGTCACCTGGTTGGGGTCCAGCGGCTGCAGAGCGGCAGCCCCTGTTGCTGAAGCTTTCTTTGGCGGCATGACGAAGGTCTATGCTTGTCGAAGGTGTTTGAAACTCAAAAAGTGGAAGTGAGTTCACCGGAGGTGGGCGCCAATGTTGTGGACTTGTTCTCAAACGCTAAGAGTTAAGAACAAGGCAACATAAAAGTGTTAAATGTTAAAGTCCTTCGTCCTTCGAAGCATTATCTCCTTTCAGATATAATGAATTCCGGACGAAGGTCATGAAGGACAAACCTTCACAAGCACAATTAATGATGAAGAAGGATTCATACACAAGATATGAAAAAATAATATAAACACTTTAAATGTTATTATCAACTTATTTTTATTTGCGTTACTGTATTCACAATGACAGATTATAAATGTACCTTCGTCTCGAAGGAAAGCAGGGGTACAAGCGTGACATGAGAGTAAATGCCAAGTTAGCGTGAACAGTACGGGAGTACTGTTCATCTATTTATAGGCAAGGGACGCAGCCCATGTAAAATTACATTCATGCCCTTTATATTTGCTAATAACTCTATAGTAATTCTTCGAGGTCTAATTTGCCTTTTCATCTTTAAGTCGATTCCCCTTTTCTACTGTCATGCTGAAGCTTTCCTGTGCACAGCTTCGTGATCACCTTGTCCTTCGTCATAATCACCTTTCATCTCGCTCAGGCTTCGTCCTGACCATGCTCTGTATGCTCATGATCCGAATCCGAAGATACCTGTTCACATATTTCACTTGGAAAACATTGTCAAATCATGTTTTTGAGGACCTTCGGAAGCCGAAGGCCCCCAACACTTACTTAACTCAGGGTGACCACTATACCCTACTAACGGAGCAATCGACTTAAGTCGGCAACGACTTAAGGCGGTGTGACATGCTCGCGCTTACTTAACTCGGGGTGACCACTATACCCTACTAACGGAGCAATCGACTTAAGTCGGCAACGACTTAAGGCGGTGTGACATGCTCACACTTACTTAACTCGGGGTGACCACTATACCCTACTAACGGAGCAATCGACTTAAGTCGACTACGACTTAAGGCAGTGTGAAATGCTCATGCTTACTTAACTCGGGGTGACCACTATGCCCTACTAATGGAGCAATCGACTTAAGTTAGCAACGACTTAAGGCGGTGTGACATGCTCACGCTTACTTAACACAGGGTGACCATTATACCCTACTAACGGAGCAATCGACTTAAGTCAGGGACGACTTAAGCGACATGCTCACACTTAACTCAGGGTGACCACTATACCCTACTAACGGAGCAATCGACTTAAGTCAGTGATGACTTAAGGCGGTGTGACATGCTCACGCTTACTTAACTCAGGGTGACCACTATACCCTACTAATCAAGCAGTCGGTTTAAGTCGGTAGCGACTTAAATCAGCACGGCGTGCTCACGACTACTTGATCCAACACAAGCACGTTTAAGATTACCCATCTTTTAGCGATCTCTATGCCTCGTGAAATAAGAAGAGATTTCAAAATCATCATACCGCATTTACTTTTGCAATTGTAACTACTGCTGAATTCTAACAACAGGAAAATAATAAGGGCATCCAGTACTGAAAACGCTTTCTGACAAAACATTCGAGCACACTAACCACGAACACAAGACATTCAGTGTTTCTACTTGGTAATGTTTTTCTCAGGAGCGACCGATGAAGAGGGGCGACTTGAAGAATCAGGAGCAGCATTCACGTCTGCAACTATGTCGTCAGGAACAATCACACCGGGTCTCTGAAAGTGCATTCATCCCTTTTGTGAGTTTTGGTGATTTGGATAACAACACATTTAAAGGTCTAACGAGTTTGCTAAGTGTTGAACAGGAAATTCAGTATGATGAACATACTTGAATAGTGTATAATGACAGTGAACAAAGGTTCAACACAAGGTTAAATAACCAGTGAGACAATGCAAATGGATATAATATGATCTCTATATTGGTTTGAATATATGGACAAGACCTGAGAAATCACTATGCATAAATATGATCATAATAGAGGTTGAAGTGATTAAGAGGATTGGTCAAGCCAAAGTGAATAAGATATGAGGAACCGTGAATTGGCTTGACCATATTACTATCAGTCCATATATGCTTCTATGAGAATCAAACTAAAGCTTGATTAATCTTAAAAGTTATATCTAGAAGACATTCAAGCAAGGTTCACAATATTGAAGAAATGATTCTCTTAATGGATGCTCAATAGGATGTGACTCAAGAATGGCTTGATAGGGTGAAGATAGCAAGGAAAGGGCTTCAAGGAACTAAGCGAAGGTGAAGGCCAAGCGACGGCTTGTAGACCGAGGTACCATGGCTAAGGTGAAGAAGAGAGTACTTGCACTAAGTCGATGAACTAATCAGCTATGAAGAGTTATAACATGTTGATGCATCAGTAAGGTGACTTGAAACCATGATTTGAACTCATATATGGTGATATGGTACAAGTCACAGGGTTTGATTTGTGTTTGCTTCAAAAGGTGAGATAAAGACGTTTGTGATCCTTATGAAGCAACGCCATGGAGAAATCACACATGAGACACCAATGACTCAAGGAGTTTACTTAATTTTATTTAATTTGAGTATAGGAATCGTCGTACTATAAAGGGGGATCCAAAAAGAAGGTTGGTGTTTTGCCAAAGCTCAAACCTCTATATTCAAAAGCTATTTTTGAAAAACAAAAATCTCTTTAACATTCTATGGTAGACCATGGTTAGGTTTGAGAAACCTAGAGTGTTCTTGTTGAAAAGCAGCTGAACTTCTTCAACTGCAGCTGAGCTTTTCAGCTGAGCTGAACTTCAGCTGAGTTGAGCTTCTTCAGCTGCAGCTGAGCTGAACTTCAGCTGAGTTGAGCTTCTTCAGCTGCAGATGAGCTTTTCAGCTGAGCTGAACTTCAGCTGAGTTGAGCTTCTTCAGCTGCAGTTGAGCTGAACTTCAGCTGAGTTGAACTTTCTCAACTCCAGCTGAATTTCAACTTCAACTGGGGTCCAGGCAGGTTCAACCGGGGTCCAGGGCAAGTTCAACCGGGGTCCAAAGAGGTTCAACCGGTGTCCAGGGAAAGTTCAGCCGGGGTATTTTCCCCGGACCTCACTGGTCAAAACCGGTTGAACCGGTCCTAGGGGAGGTTCAACCGGTGTCAGGGTCACCTGACCGGTCTGACCTCCTGGCTGGCAGACTGACTGCCAGTCTGACCCCCAGGAGGTTGAACCAGCCCCAGGGGCGGTTCAACCGGTTTCAGGACCTGTTTTTGCCGTCTGACTTGCAGTCTGCCAGTCTGACTGGCAGACTGTCTGTCAGCCTGCCCCAGGCGGTTGAACCGGTCTTAGGGGTGGTTCAACCGGTCTTGGTCAACTTGACCAGTCTGCAGGTCAGTCTGCCAGTCAGTCTGACAGTCAGACTAGCAGACAGTCTGCCTGACCTGCCAGGGGCGGTTCAACCGCCCTAGGGGGCGGTTCAACCGGTCTCAGACAGAAAAATCTGCCCAACGGCTAGTTTTGAGCTCTACCTATATATTCTCACTCCTACCTCTCTCTCCCCACACATAAGAGAGCATGACACAAACTCCATTTCTAACTTGAAGAACACCTCCCACTCTCTCACACACATCTCTTGCCTCTCCCATTTCAAATTTTGGAGAGAAATCTTTGAGTGAGTTTGAGAGCTGCGGTTTTTGTGCTTCATCTCCAAATCTCTCTTGCTCCTCTTCTTTCGATCTTTGGTACTACATCGAGTTCTTTGTGGATTCATTACTCTTGGAGCTTCTAGCTCCTAGACGACAAGGTGTCTCTTATGAGTCACCAAATCTTGTGGAAGACCACAAGAAAGTTTGTATTACCCGCTCGTTTGAGCAAAGATTAGTGTGTGAGCTTGACCTTTGTGGTCGGCAAAGGGAGGATTAGGGTTGAAAGAGACCCGGCTCTTTGTGGGCGCCTCAACGAGGAAGTAGGGCACCTTGGTGGTGTGACTGAACCTTGGGATAAATCTTGTGTCTCTTGTGTTCTTGTTCATTGTGCTTATTCGTGTTCTTCGTTCTCTCACCATTCCATGAAAGATTTGTTTATATCTTTTTGGTGTGTGGATTTTGAGAAGTGCCCTTCTCAGATCTACTACTTTGAACCCTGTGGATCATTTAGAATATCTCATTTCCAAAGTTAATTGGGTGAATTTCGAGATCAATTCAGTTTTACCTAGTTTGCTTCTAGTTTTTGTTGAAAAAGTTTTAACTTGCCTATTCACCCCCCCCCCCCTCTAGGCAACTTTCAATTGGTATCAGAGCCTAATCCTCGTTCTAACGCTTAACCGCGTGAGGAAAAGATCATGTCGGGGGGACTAAGAAACGAAAGTGCTTCTAAGCTTGAAAAAGTGGAGGTTGCCTCGACTTTATCTTTTGGTGCAGATGTTGATCCTAGGGCAATAGATCTTGCCATGAGAATCGCCGAAAGGATGTTCCTCAAAATAAAGGAAGATGAGGCAAAGAACAAGATTGAAGAAGAAGAAAATGATCGATGGAGACCAAACGACGAATCCACCTCTTCACAAGGTTCGTCTTTCAAATCCACTTCTCATATGTGCTTTGTCGCTAATGGGAGTGACAGTGAAAGCGAAAGTGAGGATGAGGAGCATGAAAGTGATAGTGAAGATGAGGATGATCTCCAACAATTCTTCGCTCAACTAAGCAAGAAAAATCGGATGAGCCTGCTCAAACTCATGGAAAGAGCGAAAGAACAAAAAGAAATGCTTCATAAGCAAGAAGACTTCCTCATCAGAAAAATCGAAGACTTAGAGAAGTTGACCAAAGAGCATGAGAAGCTAAAGTGCTCTCATAATAATTTGATCCAAAGGTATGAACACATTTCAATTGAGCAAATTAAAGTTGTTAATCATTCATCATATATTGCTCAATTAGAAAATAAAAATGCTATGCTCAAGAACACAATAGAAAAGCTAAATATTGAAAATCTAGCTTTGCAAGAAAAATATGATATGCTTGTGTGCTCTCATAATAAATTTATGGATTCACATATCATGTTAGAAATGGCTCATGAGGTTGTGTTAACTAATTTTAAATCATATCAACCTCACATATGCACATGTACTCAAATAGAAACTTTATTATCATGTGCTAACAAATGTTGCTCTCAAGAAAGACAATCTTCCATAGCAAGAATTTTCAGGAACAAGTAATGTTTCCTATGCAAAAGAAAACAATGGGCTCAAGGAAGAAAATGAGAGGCTAAAAGGGAGCTTGACTCAATTGAAGGGAAAGTGTCATGCTCAACCTTCTCAAGATAACCGTGATAATATGGTGAAAAAGCTTGAGAAGGGGACAACCGTAGCATGCATAAAACCCCTTCAAAAGAATATCAAGCTTTCCAAGAAGCGCATGAGCAAAATTCAAGGTGAGAAAATTAATGCTCATACTATTTGCTCTAATAATGTACCTATGTGCTTCAACAAAGAAAGATCAAAGAGAAGCGATAGAAGGTGCTATGGATGCAAGGAGAAGGGCCATGAAATTGATTCATGCCCCCACATGAAGAACCAAAACATTGCACGATCAAGAAAGATGACCATCAAAAGGGATGAAACCAAAGGGCAAATGCATTGCAAGGACAAGCACCACATTTGTTACAATTGTCGTGAAAAGGGTCATCTATTCAAGGTTTGTCCAAAGGGTAAAAATCCTAAGCCTAACTTGGTAATACATTCAAATATGCTTAGGAGACCCAAATTTGACTCTTGTGCTAGAAAGGTGATGAGTTCACCACATTCTAGGACCAAGGCTATTTGGATGCTTAAGTCCTTATTGGCTAACCTTGATGGACCCATCATGAGATGGGTACCAAAATATACTTAATAAGTTTTTGCAGGTACCTAGAGATAATATGAAGCTTTGGAGTGCTTGAGCAGTTTAACTCAATCCTTATCTCAAGCTATCAATCTTACATTGCCTATTCTTTTAAGATTGGCCCAAAGATGAATTGAGTTGTTATATCACTAACTTCATATCCATCTCTAGCAAGAACTTATGTTGTAGGGAATAAGGATTAACCTTTGTGGGAATCAAGCAAAAGGCCTACAACCAAGTGATATCCAAAGGATGGTAACAATTAATTCTTAAGTGCACATTGCTTTTAATTAGTATATTCCTTTGTGTCTTTTGTAGCCACATAGGAAAAATGAAGCACTTGAGAATGAACTTAAAAGATTTTACCTTAGCTTGAAAAAGATCTAATTATATGGTAGATTGCAAGCTTATATGTTTATATTGTGACAATCTACATGCTTTAAATTGGTTGTATGTGTCTTGTGACATATTTCAAATTGATTATCGTATTATTGCCATGACCTAGACATAAAGAGGATTATCCCATGTTCTTAAATAAATAGAGTGCTAAGTAAGAAATTCAAATTCTTAAAGCACTTACCAAAAGGGAAATTCTCTATATGACTAGAGTTGTGAGACTAATGTTTTTAACTAAGTGATTTATGTAGTTTCACAACATGAGAATGTGTTTCTCAAATGGAGTGTGCCATTCAACATTCAAAGAAGATCGAACCAATACTATGTGATGTATTCATTCTCGTTTAAATTGGTTTTGCGTCTTCTACATTAATCACTCACCATGCTATGAATTAAACTTGCCATGTAAACTTAATTAAATAATCATGCTTTGTTCACCTTGTTTAATTTTGGTGTTATGCATGATGCTTGTAAGGGCAATTTAGTTCATATCATGAGGTTTCCTTGTTTTAGTAACCTTCTTGTCATTCATATACTAGAGGTTGCTAAATAGGAAACTATTGCTTGTGTTACTAATACAATCTCTTTTAAGATATTTCATGGAAATTCATAAGTAGAGATTGTGCTCTTTTAATTGGTAAAATCACAAGCTTTAAAGGTTAATCTTCACCTAAAATAAAGATTAGGAATGCTCAAGGCAAAGGTATGGAACAAATTGCTTCAATTGGTAGTTGATCAATAGTAGTTCCTTCCAAGTGGCATTCTTTCAATTGATAATAATATATTCTATGGAAAGGAATGTCAATATGAAGGTTAAATTCCTTTTAGCTTAAATTTGTAAATTAGTGCATATTGTGAATTCACTGCTCCATGTGCATTAACTTAAAAGGAATTTAATTTATGCCTTTACGCCTCATAAATGATGATTTGTTTGCCATTCATATATAGATATCATCATTCATTAAATACTTCCTTGTACTACTAATACCTCTTTTCAAAGTGTTTTATCGACTAGTTTTAAAAGGAAAAGAGATAACAGAGAAGGAAGTCTCCACAAATGATGAAAAGAAGAATACTACGATGACACCACCACAGATAGTAAGATCTTTCAAATTGGTATAACAAATGGTACGCTCTACTTGGTGGTAAGTATTCTTAAAGATAAGTTAATTCATTGCAAATTTGTCATGCCTTGACCATGATATGTAATGTACTCCTCATGAGACTCTTAACTGAATTGAAAGTGCATGTGGCAAGTCATTCAAATACTTGATGCACATATCTAGTGGGAGAACATTATATATCTTATGTAGTAGAGAATAAGTTTCTCTTGAGTAAGCTATACTAAGACAATCCAAAATGGTAAATTTGTATTTCATTGATATGGATTGTAATCTTTGTTTTCTAAATAGCTACTCTTGATGCATCTTAAAATTTCCTTATCGTTAAAACTAAAAGTGCATAAGAATCCTTTTTTATATTCATCACATACATATGCACTAACATGGATATGATTTTTAAACTGTAAAAGGTACAATTAGCGATCCATACTCTCTAAATTTTTGGAAACCCATATTTTGATATCTTAGAAATCTACTTCAATCGGTATCCATATGCTTCACATTGAATTGGATCACTAAGTTGAAAATTCCATGCATAACTTGTCTCTATGATATGAATGCTTGTGCGACTAACCTTGATAAGCTAGGTGCACCCAAGGTCAAGCTAGGTTCATCATCAAGAAGGCAACACAATGATGTATTAAGAAAAGAAGAAAAGGCTCCTATTCTTAACTCTAGTTTTTATCTATGTGATTAAATATTGACTTGAAACCATGTAAGATGGTTGTCAAGTATATGTGGGTGCCTACACAAAGAGAAAGGCCACAATAAGGATTGTGTGGGTACTCAAGGCTTTTACTACTAATCTCAAAGGACCCAATTCAAATTGGGTACCAAGATATGAAGCTTAAACTTATTTTGCAGGATCACTCCTTCAATGGATCAAGTTGGGTGCTCGATAATGAATGTATAAATCATATTTGGAGATAGTAGCAAGGGTGGTAACAACTGAATCTCAAGTGCATATTATTTTCAAATCTTATCTCTTTTGTGACTTGTGTAGCCACTAAGGGAAAAGAAGCACTTGAGGATATACATCAGTTGTTGAATATGAAATAAAGGTCCAATTGGAAGATGAATGAATATTATCATATGGTCAACAATCCAAAATTATGTGACATATTCTCTATCTAGTTAATTTGGATTTGTTTCTTCTATATTAGTCACTCACCATAATATGGATTAAGTCAGCCCTTTAGACTTCATTGAATAACCATGCATATTATCCATGTCATTCAAAATATATTATGCATGAGGGCTCAAGGGAAATTTAGTCCATATTATGAGGTTTCTCTATTTTAGCAACTCGCTTGCCTTCCACATATAAAGGGTTGCAAAATAAGAAACTAGTGCTTGTGCTACTAATGCCATCTCTTCTGTTGAGTTTATCCATAGAAAATCTATGTTAAGAGATGGTGCTTGTTTTAAATTGGATAAATCATAAGCTTAAAGGATACAATTCAACTAAAGTAAGATGAAGTTGATAAGAGGCCGAGGTATGAAAACTTCCTCTTCTTCAGTTGTTTTAGTATTCTATCCTTAGTGGGATGTACCATAGTATAGGTTAATTTCCTTGCAATATAAAATATTCAATAGTGCATATAACTTTGACATCAACCATATGTGTGCACTAATTTAAAGGAATTTAATCTATCCTTTTAGGTTTCAATAATGATGATTCATTTGCCATCCACATATAAGGATCATCATTTGTGAAACCCTCTCTTGTGTTTCTAATGCTCTCTTTTCTAAGTGTTTCAACAAGGTCCTTCCAAGTGCTTTCAAGATGGATTCAAAATCTACAAATATAAGAGTCTTGGTTCTTTCAATCACTGAGTTTCAATGGGTCTCATATCAAGCATGATCGAACCAAGCAAAGATGAATGAAGTTCAAGATCGCTTGGTTGGATGAAATCATAAAGAGAAAAGAAATCACAGTGAATCAAGAAGGAAGTTGAACTATCATGAAAACCAAATAATGAAGAAGTAGTGACATAATCATATAATATACTTCATTATGAGGTTTGATGTTCATATTAGCATGCTTTACCTTTAGGATTTCAATTGATATACTTTCAATTCTTAAACTTTCAATTGGTTTAATTTTCATCATCTATGTAAAGCATGTTATGTTCAACCAAGATATAGTGCAAACATCTCCTTTAACCTCGTATTGTTGATGTGCATAAGTGTACTTTGTGTACTCTTGCATGCACAAATTGAGGGAGAGTTTAGCCTATATCTTGTGAGATTAATGATTTCTTTCAAGTTCATGTTGTATAGTCTCACACCTTGGAGAACATCAAATGAGGATGAATGGTTTCATAGAAATGAAAATGAGTTTCTCTTGATAGTTTGAAGAGGATAAGTTTCTCTTTGATATGCCAAGCCTATCAAAAGCTAGGATGGAAATTCATGATTATAATGGAGACCATGTGGCATGGAACAAAGGTATTGTATTACATTTGTGTATCTAGGCTCTTACATGCTAGTGTGTGCATGTATATGCAATATCTTAAGTCACATCATAAGGTTGCACTTGTGGTGACGATTAAAGAATCTCTAGATATTTGATTAATACCTCTTGTGATGATGTCATAAGTTAGTCTTAAGTCATCTTAGTAAGGTTTGAGTCAAACATGCTAACTTCTCAAGAATCTTGGCTTAAAATATTGCATATCATGTCTATTAGTATACCTTTTGATTATGAGTAATTCCTTCAATTGGTACAATTTCACATTTTCATACTTTATTTGTACCAAGGTTCAAATTGTAGAACTTAATCCCCTGGCCTCACAAGTCCAAGTGCATAAGCTAAACAAATATTCATCACTTGTATGCACACATTTAGGGGGAGAATGGTCTATAATTTGAATCTTTGAGACTAACTTCATTTTCAAGTCTATTATGTGTGTAGTCTCAAATTAGAAAGGAATGTTCGGGCAAAGACAATCACTTCCACTACAAATTTTGATGGGTATCAAAGATTCTTTGCTCCAATAAATGTATCTTTTATACATTTCATAAGAGAATGAGTTTCTCTTGTATATGCTACTCCAACGTCATCTAAAATTGGTAAATGTGTATCACATCCTTTTGGATTGCAAATGTCTAAAGTAGCATGGCTTATAAATTCTCCTGTTTAGAACTTAATTGATTAAATAGTGCACATGTTCCTTATGTTGCATGATTATGTTCAATTGATACTCCTTTTATGCCAATGGTACTTTAAGTTGCAAATAAGTACTCTCAACAGATATCAATTGAATTCATATATATGTGTGCACTAAAACTTGAGGAGAACTTAATGTAATATGCTATTTTCAATTGATCTATCAAATTGTATCAATTGGTGTTTTTCAATTGATAGTTTTCATACATGATCACTAGTTGCATAATCCATACTTGTGCAATTTTCATGTTGCCTCTTGTTGTGATAAGAAAATGCTAGGTGACATCTAGACTCTAGGTATCAAGTTTCACCTTCGATTTATTATGACAATATTCATTTAATATCTTGGACCTATGTCACAACTATGCCAACAAGAGCTTGCAAATGAATTGTAAATCCAACACAAGTTTGGAACTCCCCTTGAAAAGGTAAAATACAAAGGTACATCACTTCATGTCACCTCTACATTATCTTTGTGCCATCTAAGGACCCTTTTCATGATAGTGTGTTTAAATATTGCTTAATCAAAATTTCTTCTCTTTATATCCTTTGTATCCTTTTGGAGATTTATGACAAAGGGGGAGAAATTGTGCATTAAAGCTTACCTCTAGTCCTATGTAACTAAGTGTTAGAAGAATTTTAAAAAGGGGAGAAATAATTGACAAAAGGGGGAGAATCATAAGTAAAACATGAGATGTGGGAGTTGATAAGTGCATTCTATGTCATGAGCATCACGTTTATTTTATGACACACTGCACCCTATGAATAGTATGATATAAGTTATCTCCATACATCGACCCAAATATGTGCTTTTGGCATTTGAGTACAAAAGTGTTATTTTCTGAAATGCATATATTTAGGGGGAGGAAACTATATCATAGGATTCAAAATCTTATTTATCAAATCTTATGTAAGCTTTAAATGTGTTGTCATCAATCACCAAAAAGGGGGAGATTGAAAGTGCATTCATCCCTTTTGTGAGTTTTGGTGATTTGGATAACAACACATTTAAAGGTCTAACGAGTTTGCTAAGTGTTGAACAGGAAATTCAGTATGATGAACATACTTGAATAGTGTATAATGACAGTGAACAAAGGTTCAACACAAGGTTAAATAACCAGTGAGACAATGCAAATGGATATAATATGATCTCTATATTGGTTTGAATATATGGACAAGACCTAAGAAATCACTATGCATAAATATGATCATAATAGAGGTTGAAGTGATTAAGAGGATTGGTCAAGCCAAAGTGAATAAGATATGAGGAACCGTGAATTGGCTTGACCATATTACTATCAGTCCATATATGCTTCTATGAGAATCAAACTAAAGCTTGATTAATCTTAACAGTTATATCTAGAAGACATTCAAGCAAGGTTCACAATATTGAAGAAATGATTCTCTTAATAGATGCTCAATAGGATGTGACTCAAGAATGGCTTGATAGGGTGAAGATAGCAAGGAAAGGGCTTCGAGGAACTAAGCGAAGGTGAAGGCCAAGCGACGGCTTGTAGACCGAGGTACCATGGCTAAGGTGAAGAAGAGAGTACTTGCACTAAGTCGATGAACTAATCAGCTATGAAGAGTTATAACATGTTGATGTATCAGTAAGGTGACTTGAAACCATGATTTGAACTCATATATGGTGATATGGTACAAGTCACAGGGTTTGATTTGTGTTTGCTTCAAAAGGTGAGATAAAGATGTTTGTGATCCTTATGAAGCAACGCCATGGAGAAATCACACATGAGACACCAATGACTCAAGGAGTTTACTTAATTTTATTTAATTTGAGTATAGGAATCGTCGTACTATAAAGGGGGATCCAAAAAGAAGGTTGGTGTTTTGCCAAAGCTCAAATCTCTATATTCAATAGCTATTTTTGAAAAACAAAAATCTCTTTAACATTCTATGGTAGATCGTAACACCCTAGGTGTTACTCAGGGTGTCCACCCAGGGCTACCCCATTTAACATATTATCACATGTCATTGGTTTGGGAAAAGTACATCAAACTTGGAATTCAAGGTCCTAAACAAGTGCCAACCATCTTGGATATCATGCCCTAGTTTGTCATGCACATCTGAGAGGGGAGTTTTCCAAAACCCTAAAGCAAACCCCTCTTGAGCCATAGGAACCCTAATTGAAGCTAGGATCAAAAGGTCATGTAAACCTTATGATCATGGCTTGGGCCAAATATAAAAGTTGTAGTATGCTTCATAACCTACAAATAATAGTAAGGAAGTACCCCCAAAAAGATTTCAGAAAAGCCCCAAAAAGTTCACCAAGGGTTGAGCACAAGGGAAAATTCAGAATTTGCCTAAGTCTAAAAACTAACCCTTGAGCAAAGATCCCACATGTTCACCTTAATCCAAAATTCAAAACACTTCGACCCAATTGACAAAGTGGCGCCAAAATAACCCTAGAATGCCCTGGAAAGAGGTGACACCTACCCTAGGGCGTTTGACACGACTTGGCACCATTTTTGTCTCGGTTTGGACTTGTCTGACACAGCCGACTTCCCACCCCCATATCTCTCTAACCCGACCACATCTACTCTTGGAACTCACATGAACTAGGTAGCTCTAGGTGCAGGGAAGAGATCTCCCACAGGCGATAGGGCAAGATTCGTACGTTTTGGCCGCTCAGCAGAGGGAAGAACACGGGCAGAAGCAACGAGCCACGTGTTCGACGCGCTCTGAGCTCGCCAGAGCACGCCCGCGCGCACCCCCGCGTGCCCCGCGTCGCGCCAAACGGCCAGACGACGCCATGGCCCGCGCCTGCGCCTATAAAGCCCACTTGGGCGTCGACTGCACTCTTCCGCGCACACTCGAACCTCACCGGAGCTCAGCTCACCGCCGTTTGCCCGTGCGCGGCGTGTCCACGGCCACCCGAGCCACTGCCGCCGTAGACCGGCCAGCTCAGCTTTCCCCAACCCCGTCCAACCCTCGGAGACGAGTTTGCACAACTCAGTGAAGCTCCCCGAGCGAGGAATCGAAGCCTGCTTCGTCGGAGAGGCCAGTCCACGGTCGCTGGAGCTCACAACCCCGCCGGAGTACGTGGACCGGGTAATCCACTCAACCACTTTCCGATTCCTCGTGCACACGGTCACTACGTTACCCCGTGAAGCTCACCGTGCCCTTGGATTGAACCAGATCACCGTGGTTTGGCCGGTACACTCGCCGCCGACGAGAACACCCGCCTGCGCGCGTGGACCGAGCGATTCCGGCCATCCCCGTCGTCGAGCCATACCTCGCTGTGACCGCCAGAGCCTCCCCGAGCCAACCCTGCCCTTCGCCGGACCTATCTCGCCGCTGGTAAGCCACGCCACCCCTTTTCTTTCCCGCGGGTACTGTTTACATTGGGGGAAGGACTGCGGGTGAGAGGAAGAGAAGGTCAGGGGGCTTTTTGAACTGTCAGCGACCTAGGGGAATAGTGGCGCAGGGGTAGATTTGTGTGAGTTGATTTAGTTTAAACCCAGGGACCTCGGTGTAAATGGCTTTTTCAGAAAACCTTATTAAACTTGGTTTTAAATTTGAACAGAAACTTTGAAAATCCATAACTTCTGTTTAGTTCATCTAAATTTGGTCAAACCAATTTTGCCAGACTCTAATTAATGTGACCTACTTAAGAAAAATATAAAACCCCTAGATACTATAGAAAACTTTAAGGTTCTGATTTAATTATAGTTTTAGCCAAAAGCTCAATAATAGAAAGAAAAATAGTTGTACTATTTGACTAGGGTTAGAAAAATTTGGAGAAGTTTATATCTACCTACTGACCTATTTAAAAATATTAAACCTCTCTGGCCAACCCATTAAGTTAGTTTTTACCACTTATTTTACAATATGCTTAAGGTTAAGAAAAATAGAAAATGTGGTTTAAATAATGAACTAGAGGGCACCTCTATTTTTGTTAGGGTACTTATTCAATGTAGTTCACTGGAAAAAATCTATCATACCCTGTTTAGTATAAAATAAGTAGGATCCCTTTTATTTTAAGAAAACAAGGAAAGCTTAGAAAAACCCTACAAAAATAACCCTAAGATGAAAATACCCCAACCCTTGGGATAACTAATGTTTTGTTATTATAAACATAAGAAAAATACAAAATCTGTTGTTTGATATTTTTCAAATGACAAGTTAGTTATAAGTACCTTTTGGACATAAAACTTTAGAAAATCACAACTAAATAATCACCAATTAACTTTCTGTGAATTTTGGCAAAGAAGTTTATTATTACTGTTAGATCCCAACAAAAATAACCCTTAGGAAGGAACTCAACTCTAAGGAAGAGGTGTAGTGTAAAGTGGCCCATTTTGCACAACTCTTGTTAATTTTGTCTAAAACATATTCTTTATATTTTAAGCCTCAAATTCTTAAAACAGGCTGGAATAGCATATAGCAACCCACTGTAATTTTTACAGAATTTTTGGAAAATATTAAACCACTGTCGTAGTTCAAACCTACACTAGAAACCATAAATAGAGAATAAAGAAAGGGAAATATGAATAATAGAAAATTAGTGTCATCCTAAAACTCTTTATAACTTGACCACTGAGATATATATAAAGGCAATACCAATTACCTATGCCTATCCCTAGCAAAACCTAGACCTAGAAGTGATAAGCATAAACCATTAAAAGCCACATATGACCCGGAAACCCTAAGTTACTCATTAACTTAGTTTTTCATCTCTTAGCATAATGTTATTAAATCCTGCATAATCATGACATACATGTTCATTGCATTTCGATAGACTGTAACCTTGCTGACGGAGAGTACGTCCTCGTGCCGGAGCAAGGAGCTGCTCAGGAGGTAGCCCCGGATCCCGCGCCAGAGTCTGCATCAGAGGATATGCCTGCCACAGCCTTGGAAGGCAAGCCTCGTTTTATGCATAACCTGTTATTTATGCTATTTTACTATACTTAATGATTGTAGGACTGAATGTGCACTTAGGTGTAGGAGTTGTTTGAAACCCTAGTTGCATGATCTCAGGAATCCTTTTGAGATGAATACTAGTATGATAGGTCGAGTAGTTGCTTTATTTAATTAGGATCTCGGTAGAAGACGAGTGATTTTTCCAGCACTCGCGCGAGATCAGGAATTGGTTGTACCCACCTTCATACTATTATGATACTAGTTGTAGACAACAATCCATGGGGATTGGTTGTTTACGAGATGGAAAATGGAATAAGGATTAACGTGCGGATACCTGTGTCAAGCGTTTGAACGTACTAAACACATACCGGGAAATATGGTAAATCGGTAAGCCTAGTACCTGAGTGAACCTGCCCGCAGACTTTGCCCCTCACGCGACCTGAGACGTGGTCTCCCATTCCGGTTATGGTGGGTACAAGTGCGGTCACTGCACGACGGCAGTCGGGGTCAGTGAGGCATTGTACGCCAAGGCGGTGAGCCCTGATCTGTTGCCAGGGAATCGATGGGGACGGTTGATGTGTGTGGGGACGGAGTGCCTCGCCACGTCGTGTGTTTAGGTTTACCTTGCAAGGATAAAAACTCGATTCGAATCGTCTGCTTCTCGCAGCTAATGAGACTGCTTGATCCATTGTACTGCATTGAGTAACAAGTGGAAATGTGATGAGTCGATACAAGATGTTGATTGCTAAAAATGTTTGCTACTATGTATGAGTAGATAGTACATATTTAGCCTTAAGAGAGTCACACTTAAATTTGACAAAGTTAAAACTTGATTTAGAAACTCAGCTAGTGCTTTTGGCAACCAAACCCCACAGCCAAACAGCTGCATGTCTAGAGGTAGAGGAGTAGACTCCTCACACCGGGTAAGTCTAGCTGAGTATTAGTATACTCAGCCTTGCTTGTGGCATAATTTTACAGGTTCTCTGGAGGACATGGTTGCTGGAGTGACTTGGTCGTCCACCTTACCACCGGGTTGGACTGTCGAATGGGACCCTACCTCGGCTGTGGAGGAGCATGAGGAGTGATGGGACAGGCTTCCCCATCTCTCTGTTTATTTATCGTTAGTTTCATTCCGCTGCACTTCGAACAATGATGACTACTTTTGCAAAACTCTGATGGTGATGTAATAATTTTAATACTCTTACATGCATGGTTTTATGCTTTATTGTATTTGCTCTGTGACTCACCTTCGAGTGAGATTGTGGTACTTGATCCTGTCAGTGGCCTCGTCGGACTAGATCCGAGGGATTGACGGGTTATTCCCATTTAAGTGTGGTCTAGCCTTTAAGGTGGGACTTAGGCACTTAAGTTGGAATAATTCGGGTGGTTCCGCCACAGCTGGTATCGGAGCTTGTACCACCACAGAGGAATCAATAAAATGTGAATACCATCATTTTTCCAAAATAAAACTTGATAGAAACAATGTTGGATAGATAGTAGGACGAGCAGGATAGACCTAGGACGTGAAGCCTTAGGGTGATAGAAGGGTAGCTAGGTGGCTACGTAATTTGGCCCTAAAGGCCACCTTAAGGGATGGGAGTCCTTCACTATCCCCTTATGTTGGTGAGGTCGTTCAGGACGAGCATGCATGCATTGTTAAATTAAACAAATGGACAATTGAGTAAAGACTAAAAAACAAGATGATAACCAACTAAGTCTCCAGTACCTTTTTATTTAACTAAAGAAAGGTTGAGTTTTATTTTTCTTGTTCTTTTTATAATTCTTCTTCTTTTACTTACGCTTAATCGTACACAGATGACTTCCCACGGATCCTCAGAGGACGGAAATGCACTGTCCCACACTGACGGGCTTGCACGAGAGGGCTTTCCCCGCATTTTGTGGGAGGTACTTCAGGGGGCCGGGTACCTAACACCCCCTCAGTACGCAGTGCAGCAGTTCGAGAAGCACCGGGTGCCCCGCTGTAGGGTGAGGATGACCTTGGAGCCTCATCCCCTGCAGCCAGGCTGGCGTTCACTGGACTCCGAGTCTTTCGGATACCGAGCGGAGGACACGATCGAGGCGATCGCTCTGCACGGGTTGACTACTTTTTGCGGATTCCATCCCTTGGAGCTCTCTACCCACCCCATTGGCTTGTTCCCCACGGAAAAGGAGGACGACCCAATGTGGAAGGATCGGGTGGAGCATGCCAAGGACATCTGGGCTCTCTACCCAGGCCACACTGCTCACTTGTCAGTACGATGCATGAACGCCTTGTATCGTCTGCAAGTGATGCGTGGAGAGGCAATGTCTCATCTGATGGCATTATTGGAGGCAACAAAGATCACCCTGGACAATAGGGAGGAGCTCGTGGTTGACTTGTCCCAGGAGCTGGTGGAAAAAGATTTACAAGTGGAGCAGTTGTCTGATGAGATCCATGAGCTGGAGGAATTGGTAGGGACGAGGGAGAACACCATCGAGGTTCTCGAAGATCAGCTCCTTAACACCCAGCAGCAGCTCGCAGAGGCTAATGAGCACCTGGATATGCATCATCAGGAGATCCATGATGGGGAGGCTGACGAGGACGTCGACATTGAGGGAGGGGAGGAGCCTGCTTCCAGCGTAGACACTGCTGGCTCAGGGAGGCCACCTTCCCCCGAGTCGAGTGTCGCCTCATTCGCTCATTAGGTGCCGGAGTAGGAATAGAGATTGGTAATGTAGGACTCCTCACAGCTAGCTTAGCTTTTGCACCCTTGGGGTACTAGGCTAGATAGAGTTGAGTCTTTTGGGGACACTGATGTAACCGTGATAAACTCTTTTGGAAGCATGATTGATGGATGCTTTTAGTTCTTAACTTGGAAGAAAAATTTATGTCTTTTCAGAATCCTTTTTATTTATGTCGAAATCTATCAATTCGCCCTTGACTCTTTCGCCGCGATTAAACCTTAAACTTGAAGATGTGTTATTGAGAATATATGTGGTTTTTCAGATGGCTGGGAGAGCGCACCGTGGCCAGAATGAGCGCATTCCTCCACCGCCGCCACTGCCTCCCACTCTGCAGGATCTAATGGCTCAGCAGAATGAGATCTTGAGGCAGCTGGCTCAGTGTCAGCCACCACCTCAGCACTATGGTGGTGGGGACCATCAGCGTCACCCCGCGGCAGCTACCTACCAGGAGTTCCTCAGTACCCAGCCACCGTTGTTCACCAGGGCGGAGGATCCACTTGATGCTGATGTATGGCTGAGGGTAGTGGAATCTAAATTCCCACTACTCAATGGAGCTTGTTCTGAGGTGACAAAGGTCCGGTTCGCCACCCAGCAGCTTCGCGGACCCGCGGACATGGTGGGACCACTATCTCGCTATGCAACCGGCGGACCATGAAGTGGATTGGAGAGAGTTCAAGGCAGCTTTCAGAGGACACCATATCCCAGCTGGCATCATGGACCGTAAACTCAACGAGTTTCTGGCACTCACTCAGGGCAACAGGACAGTGTTGCAGTATGCTCAGGCTTTTAATGACCTGTGCCAGTATGCTGGATACCATGCAGATACGGACGAGAAGAAGCGAGACAGGTTCAGACGGGGGCTCAGCACTAAGCTCCGTGATCGTCTCAACACCGTCAGGGCCAACAGTTACAATGAGTTGGTCAACATGGCTATCTCCCAGGAGGACTGCATTACGGCTCGACAGGCAGAAAAGAAGAGGAAGACCCCTGTGGTAGGACCCTCAGCTCATCCACAGCGCTTCAGGATTGTGTCCGACACACAGAACAGGGGACCCCAGCAGCAGCAAGGAAGATGGGTGATCCGACCACCGCAGCAGCAGCAGCAGGCACCCAACCGCACCCAGTTTCCAGCTCAGAGGAACAATCAGCAGCAGCAGTACCGCCAGGCGAATGACAACAGGTGTTTCACGTGTGGCAACACCGGACACTATGCCAAGAATTGCCCTCGGAACCAGCAGAGGCAGGGGCAGAATGTCAATCAGAACCAGAGCAAGAGGCAGAAGGTGCAAGTGAGGCAGGGCAGGCTAAACTTCACCACCATGGCTGATATTCCAGAGGGAGCACCCGTCTTGACTGGTATCTTTACAGTTTTGAATTATCCTGCTATTGTTCTTTTTGATTCTGGTGCATCACACAGTTTTATCAGTACCAAATTTAGTGCCAAGTGTCAATTGCCTTTTCACCACACCAATGGGGGCATTACAATCTCAACACCAGGAGGCAGGGTTGCCACCTATCAGATCAATAGACACATACCAATTAAGCTGGGTAGTTTCATTTTCAAAACCACTCTCCTGATAATGGGGTTGGATAGTGTGGATATCATCCTAGGGACTGATTGGTTATCACGGCACCACGCGGTGATTGATGTCGCAGCCAGAGCCATAGAGATTCACTCTCCTTTGGATGGCGAGATTACCTTGTATCTACCCGACCAGGGTTGTACCCGTTCTTGTGCCTTCGTTATGATAGAGTCCCCAGTGGAAAAGATCCCAGTGGTCTGTGACTACCCGGATGTGTTTTCGAATGAGTTGCCAGGGATGCCGCCTGACAGAGACATTGAGTTCGCAATCGAGCTACAACCCGGGACTGCTCCTATCTCCAAGAGACCCTATAGGATGCCTCCCGCGGAATTGGCAGAACTGAAAAAGCAATTGCAAGAGTTGTTAGACAAGGGGTTTATTCGCCCAAGTACTTCACCATGGGGATGTCCAGCGTTATTTGTGAAGAAAAAGGATGAAAGTTTGAGAATGTGTGTTGACTACCGTCCTCTCAATGCGGTGACCGTCAAGAACAAATACCCACTGCCCCGCATTGATGTTCTGTTTGATCAGTTGGTAGGAGCCAAGGTATTCTCCAAGATAGATCTTCGTTCAGGGTACCATCAGATCAAGATCCGTGTCAGCGATATTCCCAAGACGGCCTTCTCAACCAGATATGGGATGTATGAGTTTTTGGTGATGTCTTTTGGGCTGACCAATGCCCCGGCTTATTTCATGTACCTGATGAACTCAGTGTTTATGCCAGAGTTAGACAAATTTGTGGTCGTTTTCATTGATGATATTCTGGTCTATTCCAAGAATGAAGCCGAGCACACCAAACATTTGCATACTGTGCTTCAGAGACTGCGTGACCATCGATTGTATGCCAAGTTGTCTAAATGTGAATTCTGGCTGAAGGAGATTAAATTCTTGGGACACACCATTTCCCAGGATGGGATATCAGTTGATCCTGAGAAGGTACAAGAGGTGATGGATTGGAAACCCCCAACTACAGTGAAGCAAATTCGAAGTTTTCTGGGTTTGGCCGGGTATTATCGACAATTTATTCTGGATTTCTCCAGGATTGCCAAACCAATGACTGAACTGTTGAAAAAGGGAGTCAAGTATGATTGGAGCCAAAGGTGTGAAGATGCCTTTCATACTTTGAGGCAGCATTTGACAACAGCCCCAGTGCTGGCTCAACCTGACAACACCAAGCCATTTGAAGTTTATTGTGATGCTTCTGGTACAGGTTTGGGATGTGTCTTGATGCAAGAGAACAGAGTCATTGCTTATGCTTACCGAGCACTCAGACCCCATGAGCAGAACTACCCTACGCATGATCTGGAATTGGCAGCAGTGGTTCATGCTCTTAAGATATGGAGACACTACCTGATGGGAGCTCACTGTAACATCTACATGGATCACAAGAGTCTCAAATACATCTTCACTCAGGCAGATCTGAACATGAGACAGAGGAGATGGTTGGATTTAATCAAGGACTATGATTTGGAAGTGCATTACCATCCTGGCAAAGCCAATGTTGTGGCCGATGCCTTGAGTAGAAAGGCCCAGTGCAATTGTATGAGCATGGATGCAAGAGTTACCACCCTGTGCGATGAGCTGTGCAAGCTGAACCTGGAAGTTGTTTCTTCCGGTGACCTAAGCTACATCTCGGTGGAGCCCACATTGCAAGAGCAAATAGTCAGGGCACAGATTGAAGATAAAGGTGTTCAGTTAATCAAGGAAATGATCAAGCAAAAGGCAGAAAAATACAAGTGCTTCCGTCAGGACAGCAAGGGAATTCTATGGTTTGGAGATCGATTAGTTGTTCCTAAGGACCCTGAGCTCAGAAAGAAGATATTGGATGAAGCTCACCTTTCCAAATTCTCCATGCACCCTGGTAGCAACAAGATGTACCATGATCTCAGATCTTTGTATTGGTGGACCAGAATGAAGAGGGAAATTGCCAAGTACATATCCGAGTGCGATATCTGTCAAAGAATCAAAGCTAGTCATTTGAAGGCAGCAGGCCCTTTGCAACCCCTTCCCATACCATCTTGGAAATGGGAGGACATTTGCATGGACTTTATAGTGGGATTGCCCAATACCTCCAGGCACCATGATTCTATCTGGGTTATCGTGGACAGGTTGACCAAGACCGCTCATTTCTTGCCAGTGCACACCACCCACAAGACAGAGAAGTATGCAGAAATTTATGTTGATCAAATAGTGCGATTGCATGGTATTCCAAAGACCATCATATCTGACAGAGGAGCACTGTTTGTGGCACGCTTTTGGGAACAGCTGCAAGAATCACTTGGGACCCAAGTAATACGAAGCTCAGCATACCATCCCCAAACAGATGGCCAGACAGAAAGGGTGAACCAGATTTTGGAGGACATGTTGCGAGCATGTGCACTGCACTACGGAAAGGATTGGGACAAGTGTCTTTCCTTGGCAGAATTTTCTTACAATAACATCTATCAGTCTAATCTGAAGATGGCACCTTTTGAAGCCTTATATGGGAGAAGGTGTAGGACCCCGCTGAATTGGTCACAAGTAGGAGAAAGGGAAATATTTGGGCCAGATTTGGTACTTGAGGCAGAGGAAAAGGTCAGAGTTATTACAAAGAACTTAGAAGCTGCTCAGGCCAGGCAAAAGAGCTATCATGACAAGAGGCGGAAGCCTCTACAGTTTGAGGTGGGAGATCATGTTTACCTTAAGGTGTCACCCACCAAGGGTATCCAGAGATTCGGGATCAAGGGCAAGTTAGCTCCTCGCTACATTGGACCCTATGAAATCAAAGCAAGTTGTGGACCCGTAGCCTATCAGTTGGAATTGCCACCTAGCATGTCAGCTGTTCACGATGTGTTCCATGTATCTCAGCTGCGGAAATGTGTTCGCCTACCCACTGAAGTGCTGCCGGAACCAGACATTGAGATAGAACTAGACTTGTCCTATCAAGAGTACCCCGTCAAGGTATTAGATCAAAAGGAGAGATCAACACGAGCAAGGTCAATCAGGATGTATAAAGTTCAGTGGAGTCACCATTCAGCAGAAGAAGCTACATGGGAGATGGAGGATTTTCTACGCTCTCGCTTCCCCGACTTTCTGCCCAAAGGAGTCGGTACGTAACCACAAAATCCCACCCCCACCTGCCCTTTGAAAATAATTATAAGAAAAACTTAGATAACAAGGATAGTCTAGGTTGTGGATTTAACTTAAAAATGGCTTCCTTCTGAAGTTGCAAAGAGGATGGCATTCGAAGAACAGTTAACAAGAGAAACTCGGATATAAGAAAGAAAAGCACACTAGCACACCTTCAAGCACCCCTCCAAGGAACTCTACCTAAAATCTCGGGACGAGATTCCTTTAAGGGGGGAGGGCTGTAACACCCTAGGTGTTACTCAGGGTGTCCACCCAGGGCTACCCCATTTAACCTATTATCACATGTCATTGGTTTGGGCAAAGTACATCAAACTTGGAATTCAAGGTCCTAAACAAGTTCCAACCATCTTGGATATCATGCCCTAGTTTGTCATGCACATCTGAGAGGGGAGTTTTCCAAAACCCTAAAGCAAACCCCTCTTGAGCCATAGGAACCCTAATTGAAGCTAGGATCAAAAGGTCATGTAAACCTTATGATCATGGCTTGGGCCAAATATAAAAGTTGTAGTATGCTTCATAACCTACAAATAATAGTAAGGAAGTACCCCCAAAAAGATTTCAGAAAAGCCCCAAAAAGTTCACCAAGGGTTGAGCACAAGGGAAAATTCAGAATTTGCCTAAGTCTAAAAACTAACCCTTGAGCAAAGATCCCACATGTTCACCTTAATCCAAAATTCAAAACACTTCGACCCAATTGACAAAGTGGCGCCAAAATAACCCTAGAATGCCCTGGAAAGAGGTGACACCTACCCTAGGGCGTTTGACACGACTTGGCACCATTTTTGTCTCGGTTTGGACTTGTCTGACACAGCCGACTTCCCACCCCCATATCTCTCTAACCCGACCACATCTACTCTTGGAACTCACATGAACTAGGTAGCTCTAGGTGCAGGGAAGAGATCTCCCACAGGCGATAGGGCAAGATTCGTACGTTTTGGCCGCTCAGCAGAGGGAAGAACACGGGCAGAAGCAACGAGCCACGTGTTCGACGCGCTCTGAGCTCGCCAGAGCACGCCCGCGCGCGCCCCCGCGTGCCTCGCGTCGCGCCAAACGGCAAGACGATGCCATGGCCCGCGCCTGCGCCTATAAAGCCCGCTCGGGCGTCGACTGCACTCTTCCACGCACACTCGAACCTCACCGGAGCTCAGCTCACCGCCGTTTGCCCGTGCGCGGCGTGTCCGCGGCCACCCGAGCCACTGCCGCCGTAGACCGGCCAGCTCAGCTTTCCCCAACCCTGTCCAACCCTCGGAGACGAGTTTGCACAACTCAGTGAAGCTCCCCAAGCGAGGAATCGAAGCCTGCTTCGCCGGAGAGGCCAGTCCACGATCGCCGGAGCTCACAACCCCGCCGGAGTACGTGGACCGGGTAATCCGCTCAACCACTTTCTGATTCCTCGTGCACACGGTCACTACGTTACCCCGTGAAGCTCACCGTGCCCTTGGATTGAACCAGATCGTCGTGGTTTGGCCGGTACACTCGCCGCCGACGAGAACACCCGCCTGCGCGCGTGGACCGAGCGATTCCGGCCATCCCCGTCGTCGAGCCATACCTCGCTGTGACCGCCAGAGCCTCCCCGAGCCAACCCTGCCCTTCGCCGTACCTATCTCGCCGCCGGTAAGCCGCGCCACCCCTTTGCTTTCCCGCGGGTACTGTTTACATTGGGGGAAGGACTGCGGGTGAGAGGAAGAGAAGGTCAGGGGGCTTTTTGAACTGTCAGCGACCCAGGGGAATAGTGGCGCAGGGGTAGATTTGTGCGAGTTGATTTTGTTTAAACCCAGGGACCTCGGTGTAAGCGGCTTTTTCAGAAAACCTTATTAAACTTGGTTTTAAATTTGAACAGAAACTTTGAAAATCCATAACTTCTGTTTAGTTCATCCAAATTTGGTCAAACCAATTTTGCCAGACTCTAATTAATGTGACCTACTTAAGAAAAATATAAAACCCCTAGATACTATAGAAAACTTTAAGGTTCTGATTTAATTATAGTTTTAGCCAAAAGCTCAATAATAGAAAGAAAAATAGTTGTACTATTTGACTAGGTTAGAAAAATTTGGAGAAGTTTATATCTACCTACTGACCTATTTAAAAATATTAAACCTCTCTGGCCACCCCATTAAGTTAGTTTTTACCACTTATTTTACAATATGCTTAAGGTTAAGAAAAATAGAAAATGTGGTTTAAATAATGAACCAGAGGGCACCTCTATTTTTGTTAGGGTACTTATTCAATGTAGTTCACTGGAAAAAATCTATCATACCCTGTTTAGTATAAAATAAGTAAGATCCCTTTTATTTTAAGAAAACAAGGAAAGCTTAGAAAAACCCTACAAAAATAACCCTAAGATGAAAACACCCCAACCCTTGGGATAACTAATGTTTTGTTATTATAAACATAAGAAAAATACAAAATCTGTTGTTTGATATTTTTCAAATGACAAGTTAGTTATAAGCACCTTTTGGACATAAAACTTTAGAAAATCACAACTAAATAATCACCAATTAACTTTCTGTGAATTTTGGCACAGAAGTTTATTATTACTGTTAGATCCCAACAAAAATAACCCTTAGGAAGGAACTCAACTCTAAGGAAGAGGTGTAGTGTAAAGTGGCCCATTTTGCACAACTCTTGTTAATTTTGTCTAAAACATAGTCTTTATATTTTAAGCCTCAAATTCTTAAAACAGGCTGGAATAGCATATAGCAACCCACTGTAATTTTTACAGAATTTTTGGAAAATATTAAACCACTGTCGTAGTTCAAACCTACACTAGAAACCATAAATAGAGAATAAAGAAAGGGAAATATGAATAATAGAAAATTAGTGTCATCCTAAAACTCTTTATAACTTGTCCACTGAGATATATATATAAAGGCAATACCAATTACCTATGCCTATCCCTAGCAAAACCTAGACCTAGAAGTGATAAGCATAAACCATTAAAAGCCACATATGACCCGGAAACCCTAAGTTACTCATTAACTTAGTTTTTCTTCTCTTAGCATAATGTTATTAAATCCTGCATAATCATGACATACATGTTCATTGCATTTCGATAGACTGTAACCTTGCTGACGGAGAGTACGTCCTCGTGCCGGAGCAAGGAGCTGCTCAGGAGGTAGCCCCGGATCCCGCGCCAGAGTCTGCATCAGAGGATATGCCTGCCACAGCCTTGGAAGGCAAGCCCCGGTTTATGCATAACCTGTTATTTATGCTATTTTACTATACTTAATGATTGTAGGACTGAATGTGCACTTAGGTGTAGGAGTTGTTTGAAACCCTAGTTGCATGATCTCAGGAATCCTTTTGAGATGAATACTAGTATGATAGGTCGAGTAGTTGCTTTATTTAATTAGGATCTCGGTAGAAGACGAGTGATTTTTCCAGCACTCGCGCGAGATCAGGAATTGGTTGTACCCACCTTCATACTATTATGATACTAGTTGTAGACAACAATCCATGGGGATTGGTTGTTTACGAGATGGAAAATGGAATAAGGATTAACGTGCGGATACCTGTGTCAAGCGTTTGAACGTACTAAACACATACCGAGAAATATGGTAAATCGGTAAGCCTAATACCTGAGTGAACCTACCCGCAGACTTTGCCCCTCACGCGACCTGAGACGTGGTCTCCCATTCCGGTTATGGTGGGTACAAGTGCGGTCACTGCACGATGGCAGTCGAGGTCAGTGAGGCATTGTACGCCAAGGCGATGAGCCCTGATCTGTTGCCAAGGAATCGATGGGGACGGTTGATGTGTGTGGGGACGGAGTGCCTCGCCACGTCGTGTGTTTAGGTTTACCTTGCAAGGATAAAAACTCGATTCGAATCGTCTGCTTCTCGCAGCTAATGAGACTGCTTGATCCATTGTACTGCATTGAGTAACAAGTGGAAATGTGATGAGTCGATACAAGATGTTGATTGCTAAAAATGTTTGCTACTATGTATGAGTAGATAGTACATATTTAGCCTTAAGAGAGTCACACTTAAATTTGACAAAGTTAAAACTTGATTTAGAAACTCAGCTAGTGCTTTTGGCAACCAAACCCCACAGCCAAACAGCTGCATGTCTAGAGGTAGAGGAGTAGACTCCTCACACCGGGTAAGTCTAGCTGAGTATTAGTATACTCAGCCTTGCTTGTGGCATAATTTTACAGGTTCTCTGGAGGACATGGTTGCTGGAGTGACTTGGCCGTCCACCTTACCACCGGGTTGGACTGTTGAATGGGACCCTACCTCGGCTGAGGAGGAGCATGAGGAGTGATGGGACAGGCTTCCCCATCTCTCTGTTTATTTATCGTTAGTTTCATTCCGCTGCACTTCGAACAATGATGACTACTTTTGCAAAACTCCGATGGTGATGTAATAATTTTAATACTCTTACATGCATGGTTTTATGCTTTATTGTATTTGCTCTGTGACTCACCTTCGAGTGAGATTGTGGTACTTGATCCTGTCAGTGGCCTCGTCGGACTAGATCTGAGGGATTGACGGGTTATTCCCATTTAAGTGTGGTCTAGCCTTTAAGGTGGGACTTAGGCACTTAAGTTGGAATTATTCGGGCGGTTCTGCCACAATGGTTAGGTTTGAGAAACCTAGAGTGTTCTTGTTGAAAAGCAGCTGAACTTCTTCAACTGCAGCTGAGCTTTTCAGCTGAGCTGAACTTCAGCTGAGTTGAGCTTCTTCAGCTGCAGCTGAGCTGAACTTCAGCTGAGTTGAGCTTCTTCAGCTGCAGCTGAGCTGAACTTCAGCTAAGTTGAACTTTCTCAACTCCAGCTGAATTTCAACTTCAACTGGGGTCCAGGCAGGTTCAACCGGGGTCCAGGGCAAGTTCAACCGGGGTCCAGAGAGGTTCAACCGGTGTCCAGGGAAAGTTCAGCCGGGGTATTTTCCCCGGACCTCACTGGTCAAAACCGGTTGAACCGGTCATAGGGGAGGTTCAACCGGTGTCAGGGTCACTTGACCGGTCTGACCTCCTCGCTGGCAGACTGATTGCCAGTCTGACCCCCAGGCGGTTGAACCGGCCCTAGGGGTGGTTCAACCGGTGTCAGGACCTATTTTTGCAGTCTGCCAGTCTGACTGGCAGACTGTCTGTCGGCCTGCCCCAGGCAGTTGAACCGGTCTTAGGGGCGGTTCAACCGGTCTTGGTCAACTTGACCAGTCTGTAGGTCAGTCTGCCAGTCAGTCTGACAGTCTGCCTGACCTGCCAGGGGCGGTTCAACTGGTCTCAGATAGAAAAATCTGCCCAACGGCTAGTTTTGAGCTCCACCTATATATACTCACTCCTACCTCTCTCCCCACACATAAGAGAGCACGACCCAAACTCCATTTCTAACTTGAAGAACACCTCCCACTCTCTCACACACATCTCTTGCCTCTCCCATTTCAAATTTTGGAGAGAAATCTTTGAGTGAGTTTGAGAGCTGCGGTTTTTGTGCTTCATCTCCAAATCTCTCTTGCTCCTCTTCTTTCGAGCTTTGGTACTACATCGAGTTCTTTGTGGATTCATTACTCTTGGAGCTTCTAGCTCCTAGACGACTAGGTGTCTCTTGTGAGTCTCCAAATCTTGTGGAAGACCACAAGAAAGTTTGTATTACCCGCTCGTTTGAGTAAAGATTAGTGTGTGAGCTTGACCTTTTTGGTCGGCAAAGGGAGGATTAGGGTTGAAAGAGACCCGGCTCTTTGTGGGCGCCTCAACGAGGAAGTAGGGCACCTTGGTGGTGTGACTGAACCTCGGGATAAATCTTGTGTCTCTTGTGTTCTTATTCATTGTGCTTATTCGTGTTCTTCGTTCTCTCACCATTCCGTGAAAGATTTGTTTATATCTTTTTGGTGTGGATTTTGAGAAGTGCCCTTCTAAGATCTACTACTTTGAACCCTGTGGATCATTTAGAATATCTCATTTCCAAAGTTAATTGGGTGAATTTCGAGATCAATTCAGTTTTACCCAGTTTGCTTCTAGTTTTTGTTGAAAAAGTTTTAACTTGCCTATTCACCCCCCCCCCCCCCCCTCTAGGTAACTTTCAATCTCCTCATCAAGATTCGCCCTGCACGAATGGCTTTGTCCATAGCCCTGTCGCGCTGGGGCCTCAAAATAGCGGAAGCATCTTCAGCAGCCTTAACAGCCAGCCGAGCAGCTTCTAGCTCCTGGACGACTGACCTCTTGGAAGTGCGCAGATCCTTGATGATAGAATCTATGCTCGATACCAACTGCCTAAGACGAATCATATCATCCAGAGACTCTTGCAGCCTGTAACGATGATTATCCAAGTCCTCCATGGTGAAACGATGGCTCCTTTCCAAGATAGTCAAAGAGTTGCTGGCGTCGCGATACAACCTATCAAGGTTATCACGAGAAGTTGCAAGGGCACGTTTTTCCTCCTACGAACAGGAATCAGTTCTCCAATGTCAAGCAAGCATTAAGAACACGGCTGAGAAAGTCAAGTAAAGCTTAATTCACTAGCCACCTTTTCAGAGACAATCTGAGCATTGAGAGTGGAATTCAGCATGTTGGCATCGTTCAGATAAGCAGAAACCCGAGCCAAGTCCGCCTGACCTTGAGAATATTTCTCTTCAAGATCAGAGTACCGTCGGGCCATATCTAGCAGGAAACGGTCAAACAAGGATGTTCAGCCAAAAAGCAGATCAATCAAGTAGCCAACGAGGAAACAAAGGGCACTGACCAGCATTCGCCATCTCCAACTCAGATACTCGCTAACGAAGCAGCACAGGATTCCAATGTGTTAAAGACAGAGCTCTTTCTAGGACAGAGGCACCCTGCGATCTCAGCTAACCAGCCATCTCGTCAACCAACGCCTGACATTAAAAATAAACGAGTATAAGAACAGTATTTCACCCAGAGCATAGTCAGGACAGGAAAAACCAAATTACCTGGAGATTGGAGAAGAAAGAAGGAACCCCCAAATCATGGGAATTCAGTTGATGACTTGATGGAGGATTACCAACCAAAGCAATCTGCAGAGCATCAGCAGGGACCAATTCAGTGTCACCAGCAGAAATCAAAACTCTGTCATCAGGTGCGCCGGCCTCTAAGGCGACCTCCTGACCCAAAGCTGGTGCTGTTGCCATGCAACCAGAATGTGGAGGAGAAGACCCGACATGAACATCCATGGAAGTGTGAGAAGGAGAACCCGCTCGGACACCCTCGGGGGCTGGGTCATAGCTCGCGCTGCCCACCCAAGCCGGATCATCACTGGCAACACCCTCGGGGGCTCGACAAACGCAAGCGTCATCCTTAGGGACCGAGTTATCTGTATCAGCCACCTCTAAGGCTGAAGGATTTTCAACCACCTCCATGGGAACAGAGCAGTCCAGATCAGCCGCTTGGCTCTCAAAACCGCGCTCCAAGGTCGATGAGACACGAGATGCTGCTTGGGATAACTCCAACCCGACAGCAGGCACATCAGCACAAACTTCCATCGCTCCATCATCTACCGGCTCCGACAATAGATCTTCAGGGACCATATCTTCGAGAGTCTGATCAAAATTTGCCAGAGACAATTCTTGCAGACCAATGAGAGCAGACAAAGCTGGAGAAGGAATACCACTACTCTCCCCACTGGCTATATAGCGCCGACTGTTCTTCCGAATTAAGGGGATTTCCTCCTCCTCCTTGTTTTCATCAATATTACAGGCAGTACACCCATTGGGTTCAGCATCATCAAGGGTACACCCATTGGGGTCAGCATCATCAAGGTTACACCCATTAGGGTCAGCACTAGTCAGGTCACACCCATTGGGGTCAGCATTAGTCGAGTCACACCCATTGGGGTCAGCTTCAGTAAAAGTCGGTATTGGCACTTCCCCGGCAGCAGGAGCAGAAGGGCCGGCATCCTGATTCAAGCATGACACTCGCCGAAGCCATCTCTTTTTCTTTTCTTTCCCCTCAGTAGGAGAAGTTGGATGATTATTTCGGCGAGGACGCTTCGGGCGAACACTATCGGATCTTTGAATGTCCAAAGCTTTTTCAGACCCCGGGATGGATGCTACAGGTAGTGTTTCAGCAGGGACCGAATTAGAGGAATCCTCAGCTAACATGTCCAACATGGCACTTATTTCTACATCGCTCGGATTTAAAGGCATTTCAAAATGAACCTGCCTCTCATCATCGGGGATTTCACCTAGCGAAGCAACCAAAGCCTCAACCTCTTCGGGAGAGGGTCGCACTCTAAGGCCCAAACCACTGTCACCGGCAGGAGGATTTGACACAAAACTGATGAAAGCCTTGGAAGGAGGCAGATTCCATGCTGAATATGCAACCGGAGCACCGATATTCGACACCTTGCCTCTAAGAATCATTTCAAGCCGGCTTACCAGATCCACAGCAGGAATCCTTCTGTTGGTAACCCGGGTCAAATCAATGATGCCACGATACAAATAAGCTGGATACGCCCTGTCTTTCAGTGGCTGAATGTTCTTAAAAACAAAATCGGCAACCACAACCTCGGTAGTCAGACCCTTCTCCTTCAACAATCCAACCTCGGCAAGCAGAACCTTGGCCTCAGCTATCTCCAAGTCTGTGGGGGATTCAGTCCAACTTGGAGCGTGAACATCCGGTTGTCTCCCTGACCGAGGAGGGAGGGAATTCCCGTGATTCTCCACGATAAACCATTCTAGGCGCTATCCTTTGATGTTGTCCTTGAGCGGGATGTCGAGGTACTCAGTCTTCCTCCCACGGCGCATCTCCAAACTCGCACCCCCCATGAGCTGGTGCTATCCCCCAGCTATCCCAGGCCAACAGTGATACAAGTATTTCCACAAGCCAAAATGTGGCAGAATACCAAGGTAGGCTTCACACAAATGAACAAAAACGGAGACTTGCAGAATAGAATTGGGATTTAGATGGGTCAGATTCAAATGATAGAAATCAAGGAGACCGTAGAAGAAAGGAGAAATAGGAAGAGCAAGGTTGCGGATGAGAAAAGGAATATAGATAACAGACTCGTGGGTGTCCTCTGTCGGAACAGTGACCCCGCGGCAGATCCGCCAAGAACACCGTTCCTTTGGAGGAAGAACCCCGATGGAGACAAGGTGAAGAAGGTCAGACTCAAAAACAACAGACATGTGGTTACCTGCGAAAGGCAACTGGCTGTTGGGATCGATGGGAGCAATGGTTGCGGCAGATGAACTCTGAATCTTCCGCTTGGGTGCCATCTCAATCTTGCTGGCAAGCGGGACAGAAACGATATCGCAAGAAAGCAGAGAAGGTCTGGATGCAGAAAAGCAATACTAGGGCTCAGAATACAGAGGCACTCGACGGTGTAGTACAAATGGGGTTTTTCCCGGGCCAGATACCATCTCTAAAAAGTGCCCAGTCATCGCCCAGTAGTTATTTCTAAAACGCCGGCGTGCCATGTCATCGCTCGGCCGTTATTTCCAAAGTGACCGACGTGACCCAATATAGCTCAGCTGTTATTTCTAAAAGCGCTAACCAGTCTTCACTCGGTCGTTGTTTCCAAAGCGGCCGATGTGGCCCGTTATCACTCGGCTGTTATCTCTAAAACACCAACGTCACCAGTAACTGCACGGTCGTTATTTCTAAAAAACGCCGATGTGGCCCGTTATCGCTCAGCTGTTATTTCTAAACCGCCGACATCACCAGTAGTCATTCGGCCGTTGTTCCTAAAGTGATGACGTGGCTCCAAGGGACCCGGCTGTTAACTCTAAAATGCCGACGTCGCAAAAAAGGAAAAACTGCTCGGTTACCACCTCCGAAAATACTAACAGTAAATCAGCCGTTTTTTCTCTACGAATATGCAGGCAAATTTAAGATGTAGCTCGATGAGTCTAAAATCGATTACTCAAGCATTACATCCAGGAACAACGGCTACATTAAGCACAAATATGGTCGACCGATCGACGGGAAGAGAAGCGATGGGAAAGCAAAGAAATGCACACAGAATGGGGCGAAATCTTCTTCATTATAAAAGGGAAGGGAAGTATTACCAAACTTAAAAAACCAACTCATTATGAGTCGGCTTTCTTCCCATTGTTCTATACTACTGATTACTACTACATTACATTTCACTACACTATACTACTAACTACTACTACATTATTTCACTAATACTACTTCTACTATTACCTACCTATAATAATATTTAAACCAGTGGCATTTAGCCACTGGCCTTGTTGCTGCCCCTGCCTCTGCCGCTGCCGCTGCCGTCACCGTCGTCGCCCTTGCCGCTACCTCTGTCGTCACCGTCGTCGCCCTTGCCCTTGCTGTCACTGTCACCACCGTCGCCATCGCCATCGCCTCCGTTGTCACCGTCGCCCTCGCCATCGTCGCCCTCCTCGGACTCGTCCGAGGAGTTCTCCTCATTCGAGGAGACCTCCGACTCATTCGAGCCCTCGAGCCCGACGCGCTCGATGGATCGGATGTAGGACCACACCTCCGCGGCGATCCCCTGGGAGTCGTCTGAGTCATGAGACGACGCCGGGGGAGAGGCAGGGGTCGGCTATCCCTCGAACCCGGAGGAGAACTCCTCCTCCGAGTACTCCGAGTCGCCAAAGTCCTCCGAGGGAGGAGTCAGCTCGCGTTTCCGTTTATCACCAGAATGGTGCGAGGAACTCCCACCTTTCTTGCTCTTGCCCGTGGTGGAGTAGGAGGGAAGTGGAGAAAGTAAGCAACAAGCGACAGAAAGAGATGTGAAGATGCCAGAGAAGCAAGCACACTATTTATAGAAGAAGAAGGCAATCGCTCACCTCCTACCGCGGTCACTGAATAGTCGCAAAAATTCAATATGCAATTCAAATCGTCTGGAAACACGTCAGGCGGCTGGCGCCGTTCTACGTAACACGACACCCATTGGGACCTCAGTCAACTGCTTGGGCGATATGATTACACCGCAATCACGTCAAGTTACTACTCAGAAGCAGTTTGCTAAACGCTCAGCGCACCAAGCCGTCCCTTGCCCACACCCATTGGGAGGGGGACGTCCAGGAATTTTCAATAAATTTTTCCAAGCAGTCACATCCATACAGTATACGCAATGAATACCTCAAGACAGAAGGAAGATATCAACAGAGATCAGAGAGAAGCCAAATATAGCCAATGAGGTACAAGTCTAATCAACAGAAGCATTGAAGCACGAAGTGATATGAAGACTAGCCAAAGGCCATCTATCGAACGTCCAATCAGTCGTAGATCAAATAAATTGCAAGACCTAACAAGATATGGGCAGATCGCGTGCTCGATTTCAAAGACAAAAATGAATGCTGACCTCTAAAGCATAATGTTGAAAATATAGTGCTGATCTCTAAAGCACTCGACAAAAGGAAAGGATGATTTCTGAAAAACAGCGTGAGATGAAGACCTTCGAGTGGATCATTTTCAAAAAATCCACTCGAAGCTCGGGGGCTACACCCATTGGGTGCACCTTCGGTGCACCCAATGAATCATCAACCCCAAGAGACAGAATGCTGATTTCTAAAGCATAAGAAGAAGCTGAGACAAAGCTGACTTCTAAAAAGCACGAGTGGAAGATAAAAGTGATTACTGAGAAGACTTGAAATGAAGACCTTCGAGCGGATTATTTACAAAAATCCACTCGAAGCTCGGGGGCTACACCCCAATGAATTTTGAAGTTCTAAAAGAGCAAAATGTTGACCTCTAAAGCATAAAACCGAGACAGAACACCGAATTTTAAGGAATACATAGCAGAAGAAGACAAAAAAAAGATCATTTTTACCGGGTCACTCAGAGTTCAGAAGCGGTGGCCAGGCAAACTCATTTTCAAGGCATTCCTTATCGAAATCAAAAACCGCAAGCTGGACCTAAGATCTTTGGGCCGGTTATTTCAGAATCAACCCAAAGATCGGGGGCTTGTGGGGGATGGATATCCCCCAGGTCCACTGAAAGGGTGAAAGACCTCGCGAGAGGCTCGTGGACCCAACAATTCACAAGGTCATTCCTTCGTGGGCCTGAGGAATAACGTCTAGTGAAGCAGTTTGACACAAGGACGAATCGGCGCAGGCCCAGACGGCCCGACGGGTTTGAATTGCTACCACAACAGAGACCTGACTTCCCCGCGCTGGGGCCTCATACGACGGAACGAGGCAGGGGAAGGTCGGCTGGATTATAGGAAGATAAACTCAGTTGGTTTACTATTATTTAGGCTCGCATTGTTATCATATCCACATGTAACGCCCCACGGTCAAGTATATAAGGCCTAGGAGGCACCCCCTCAAAGACATCTCACTACTTAGCCCTCCACTCGTTTCTCTGTGTCCATAACACCAGAGGGCTCCCTTGTAATCCTCCATATAAAGTACTCACACCAGGACGTAGGGTGTTACGCATCTCAAAGCGGCCCGAACCTGTACAAAATTGTCCACTGCTTCTCGTGCATCCCGCATGAACCATCGACCTACAGTCGGTAACACCGTCCTACTCCAAAAAGCACCTCGAGGGGCAACCCCGGGTGTGCGGTCGGACCCAAAACACTGACAAACGCTGACTCAAATTCTTTCTTGTGTCAAAACATAGCATAGATATTGGAGAGTTGGTTGGTCTCAAGGGGGAAGAACAACTATCAAAAATAGGGTTTGAAAAGAAAATATTATCAATGGGATATCAAGCTTGTGGTGCACTGGACTATGGAACTACCCAAGTTTCTTCAGGGACCTCATACCACAAAATTTGGATCGTACCAATCGATCTGACAGGATCGACCTTGCTGCCCTAGACGGTATGAAATTTGGACCCAATTTATACCATATCAGTAGAGGATCATGATTTTGCACCATGTCAAATTGTTAGAAGGGTCCACCAATGTGGCAGCCCTCCCAAGTTATCGGGGCCACGTGCACCAATCCTTGCCTTGATGGCCTCAGATGGCTATGCACATGTACCAGGTAACTTAACAAGGCTATCACGAGTTCAACAACTTGAACTCATCGTCTCAAGGATCTCCCACCAAACATGCATATTACAGTAATCACATCCGATACACACACTTTAGAGATAAGAGCGGAAGACTTTACAAACATTCTTTACCTTTTCAAAACTCAAGTTTTACATGTTTCGAAAGAGTAATATTTATTACAAGTCCTGATATACTCAAAGTGCATAACTTATTGCAAAAGCAGGAAGGTAGAAACCCTCCAAAGCTTATACATAAACCTAGCTAGTCCTCCTCCAGAACTGGAAACGCCCTCCAGCCACAGGAACACTTAGAGTACTCCTCATCACCTACAACAACATGGGTTCGAAAAACCTGAGTACAAAGTGTACTTTTGCAAGTCTTATCCGACTAAGGAAAAATGACTCTCAAGGATATGCTGGTTAAATAGGAATCAAGGAAAAGGCTTTAGAAAGAATCAAATTAGATACTTTTGTAGAAATAGCTTACTAAAGTGAGTCCTTACTTTCAATATTTTAACACCAGATTAAATATTAATAGACTCTGGTTGCATCTAGTCTAATTTCACCATCTCATCAATACAACATCATTTTTAGTCATAATGTTTACATCCTGACTTAGGTTGCAGGTCGGAGATCAAGTCTCCACTGTCCGGGGATATAACGGCGATCCAAATCGATTTACTCAGCTGAGGATCTCTACCACATGACATATGTTTCGCGTAACTCTTGCATATGTCTACCATTCCCACGGATCCTCCATTGCATGAACAGGTCCACGCCACCCGAGAGCACACCACCCCTTTTAGGCGGTCCATTGCCAGGAGGGTACGTGCCACTCTCGCCATCTCTCCACTCCCAGTGCGCGATTGTCTTTTCATGTATGGAATAGCCGGGTTCAAGCTTACCCTGTCCCATATCCAGGGCATGTGGCCAGTTAAGATAGTCCTTGATCATACAGGCCTACATACGCATCCAATCCTTAATTAACCTGGGTGGAGCATCACCTGTTCCTAGCCCAAGTCTCGAGTTAAGTACTTCCACCCTTAGGATTGTTTTCTGTTCCTAAGGATGAAAAGAGCATTATAGGGAACTTTGTAGTAAGATCTCACCATGCTCCCAATGAAAATATTCTTGCAGGTAGAAGCCATTTGTCCTCAGGATAACCCCTGAGCTAGGCATTATTGCAAAAGACAACCTCTATCCACAAGATCTAAGCAGGGCTAAGCATTTTTGTAAACAATATTTGATACTTCCAAAGAAGTATCTATAACAGGAATGGATATCAAGGTAGTCAATGCATCCAATAGTTTCCAATCAATTCCTATAAACTTAATGCACATTTCACTAGACTTAAAGTGTATAAAAGTCTTTTTAAAGATATAAGGAAGGGGCAAATGCATCGGGGCTTGCCTTTGTTGCAGAGAAGAGGTTCTAGATTCCTTTATTGATACCCAGTTAGATGGTTCCTCCACTTGATCAACAGACGGTGGAGTAGACTTCTCTTCATAATCTCCTTCTTGGCCTCTACATGAAATGTATGTCCATGAATGCTTATACTCACGCTATGAAAGTGCAACTTGTAAAGAAGACAATATTAAGCACTTCTAAATACACCTTCAAGCTATGACCACCAGGGGACTAGAACACACTAGATTTCATCCAAAGATCAAGATCTCACTTGAAAAACTTGGCTCTACTTTCCAAGCTCTAATCCATTCTTGGATTAGGGATTTATCTTATCTATTATGGACCTTGCAAAGCTTTCTGAGCAAATCGCTTACAAACAGCCTCAAACTTTTACCACAAGTGCAAATGACCAAAACAAGGTTACTAAAAAATTGACATAAGTTTTGGCTTGTACTTTTATTTTTAAAATCCAAACAGTCCTTCCAAGAGCACTTTTAAATCCCTTAATATTTGGTAACTGACCTAAAAATTCGAAAACCAACTTTACTAGAGGGCTCTTGATTTTAGACATCCTACAAAATTTGTCCCATGATTTTTGAAAATTTCTACGATTTTTGGCAACATTTACAATCTCTCTGCTAAAAGAAAAGGCGAAACAGGTAACAGCGATGGGCCCCAAACCTAGCCCAGTCGGCCCAGTACACGACCAAACCGTCCTGCGGCCAACGGCCCACGCGCCTGCGCTGGCATCTTTGCAAAAAGAACCTTGACGCCTCGCCTAAACCAACACATGCACGATCTTCTGTTCACATGAGTCACTGACTCCCACACTTAAGCCCCTCGACTTCATCACTTTCACGACTTCCCGACCACGACACCGTCGCACCCAACTCCAGCGATCCAGCACCGGACCGGCCACCATGGTGCAACACAGACAATGGCAATGGTACCCATGTGATCCCTGAACCACAGTGATCAATAGTATGGGCTTAAAAGATCCACGACGACCCGAGAATAATGTTACCAACGACGGCGGCGGAACACTAGGTCTAGTGATCCTTAATTCCAAAGTATTCACACGGTAGTGTTTAAATTAAGTGCGCAGAGAGTATCACTAACCTTCCTTGGTCACGGTGCGGGCGCGAGATTGGCCGGGGACGATTCAATTAAACAGGTCGACGGTGGGGCTGTCTACAGCTCTAGATCACGACGGCACGACCCTGTTCCGGTCAGCATACGGTAGTAGCATTAGGAGCATCAACTTGGTGAGCTTCACTGTCACATGGTGATCACAGAACACGCATAAACTGGACCGGTACCTTTTTGAATTGCTCCAGCCATGGCAAGACGGCAAACTGACTGGAGTGGTCACCACAGACACATTTGATGTTGTGCCCGGCCTCTGGACAGACCAATTTTTTATGGCTAGGGAAGGAGCTGTGTAGACTTAAGAACACCATGAACACCTCGCATATGCAAAGAGTCTTGGCTGGAACTTAAGGGCAGTGAGGAGCTCCAAAATAACTAGCCCCAAATTACAGAATATGTAGGCAAGGGAAAGGGGTGTGTCACTGAGCTCATCCAGTCCATGGGGAGAAGGGTTTTAGGACAGGGCAAACCTAGGCTGGGGAGAGGGCTATACCAGTAGTACACAAGGACTACACACACAAGCAGCAAGCTTTGACTAGAATCTGAGCGCAAGGAAGAAATCCTCACTGAACGTAGCCTTTTAAGCATCTAGACATGGGCAGGAGTCCCTGAGTTGTTCAGCAGCAGTGGATATGTATTCTCAGTGTGCCAGCACTGCCTAGCTCCAGCACATGGCAAGCATGCCCACACATCTCTCCAGCGCATGGATCAGCACAAATATATAGTTTGTCCAATTCTGCAGTTAGTAGCCAAAACAGATATGACTTCAAATGTGGATAGGCTCAATGGTGCAAAGCTGATATTTTTCTGCAGAGGGGGACTGAACCTCGAGCTCCATATTGTCCACCCCAAGTCTATCTCAGTTTGTGCATATAAGTGGAGGATAGTAGGGAGAGAAGATATTTTTGCTGCACTCACAACTGCTATTTCAGTCAAGCTAAGACCTATAGTGGAGGGTGATATTTTTAGCAGATATTTGTAGCTGCACTGAATTGTTGCTGCCCTCTGAACCATGCTATTTAAAGTGGCTGAAATGGGACAGGTGTCCCTGAACTTGCACAATTCATAGAGGTGAAGAGCTTCCTGGGTGCCAGCACAACCCCTGCACACCCACATAGCACTCAAGCACAGCCAAACATTGATTCTGGTCGAGCTCCCCCAGTTAAATATCCATTTTGTCCTTTACTGCAGGTAGCAAACATCAGTTAAGCCTCTAGTGCAGATATTTTATTCCTAGTTCAGAACTTGATATTTCTCCCAGCAGCAAGTAATGCCTCTAGACCCTAGTTATGTGCTACATCCATATCTCCATCTATACACAAGTGCAACCACAGCAGGAGATTCTTCTTCAGTTTCTAAACCAAGTCTGAACCAGCTTCATCAGCCATACTATCCTATTGTATACCTCCCTGATGATCCCCTTCAAATCCTCGGTTTTCCATAGAAAAAGGGAGAGCGAGTTCAACAAAACTTTTCCACCAAACAACCCTCTACGATTCCTCCATAAAACCCTTAAGATTTTACCCCTTGGATCAACCATCAACTAGCTCCAAAGTCTAAAGAAAAACACTGAAAATTCAGTTTCAGAGGTCTGAAACAGCATTACACAGATTCTGACAGAGGAAGTTTAGAGGTGTTTTACTCCCATTTTTTGTAGAACCGAGTCCAACCCTCTTGATAAAACTTATTCTCTGTACTATGGACTCCAACTTTTCCACATAGTTCATAGTCCAAAACCATAAGAGTTGGTCGCAATAGGGCTCTAAACTTTGCATCACGTACTGATTTCAGACTTTCAGTTCTGAATAGACTAAGTCACCAACCACCTGACAGTCAAACTTTGAGCAGCTATTACACTGCTTTTTATGTGGGATCATGTACATCATCCTTTAATAAAGTTGTTCACCATTAGGTGGTCTTCACTTCCACTACAGAAACCTCAGTCCAAAACCTTATAGAACAACCACAAAAGGGCTCCAAACTTGGCACGAGACAATAATTTTAGTTTTCAGAATTGAACCAATTTCAGTTAAATCATTGTCTGTCAGTCCAACATTGAGCAAGCTTTCTCTCCAATTTTTGTGTAGGATCAAACCAAAGTTACTTAAGGAGACTTATTCACCATCATATGGTATTTAATTTCTCTATATATTCTACAGCCCAACACCCTATGTATTAGGCAAAAATGAGTTTCAAAATCAGCCAAAACACTGCAATTTCAAACTTAGTGTACTGTTCTGAATCTGAAAATGCAAAGATCTGTTAACCCCTCTTTGGACTACCTTTTCTGCTAGTAGCATATAGTTTTAGGGCTATCACACTTAATAAGGATTGTTCTCCAACAGTTACTCTAAAAGTTTTATATAGTGAGCCATAGCCAAATACTCCTGGATTCCAAACTACAAAGGTCCAAACTTTGACCAAATTACTGAAATTCAGAATCTGAATTTCACTAAGTCTGAAATCTACAAAATCTGACAGCTTTAATTTAGACCAGTTTTATCCCAAGTTCCAAATAGTTTTAGAGCTAGATGACTTAACCAAACTTATACTCCTCATGTAGCTCTATAGCTCTGTTATAATGATCATCTTCAAACTGTTTATAGATCAAATGTTATGAAGGCCCAAAAACAGCTAGTTGATATTATTTTCAGCAAACTTCAAATCTGATTCAAAACTGAATTAAACTTTTTAGTCCAACTTTTCCTCTAAAACTTGGAATTCTCCATACATGAAAGTTGTTCAACTTCCCAAAATCTACAACTTTGATATATGGACCACTAGCAAATTCTCTCTAGATTTAAAACTCCACTTTTGGGCTAGTTGAGGGTTTCAAATGTGACTCCTCATCTAATGATTTATCAACTCAATCCATACTCCTAAAAGCCAAGTGACTCCCCTTAATCTTAAATCCAACTCTAGTATATGAAGCTCATGTCCAAAGTGTCCTTAGTTTAGAATTTGCTTTACTTAACCATCTCTTCCAAGCAAAACTCAAGTTAAGACTTGGGTTATTCCAGTTCCTTAAGTGCTTCTTCCACTTGACCATCATTCCAAAACAAGGCCACTCTAGGCTCTAAGACTTATCTTTAGCACATAAGACTTCAAACCAACTTGTCACTTCCTTGAGAGATGATCTACTCCTGTTTAACTTGAGCCAAGTCCTTAAACTAAACTCTAAACCCAACACACAACATCACACTTTTGAAAAAGTTTAACCTAGTGAATGCATTCTAGGTATATCAAACAAGATAATGCAAGTGCTTATGATGACATGCCAGCGTTTTAGTTATCGTAACACCAGGGGTGTTACAACCAAGAATAATCCAATGCATGAAAATATTTAAAATAACTCATATATTGTGGATCTACGAGCTCGTCGACTGTGGCATGGGCGCGCCCGAGCTGCCGCATACCTACCACATCAACATGGTGCGATGGGGATTTATACCTATTGATCGAGTAGCAATTGAACAGAAGAGACACAACAAGGTAATCTATTGCTAAGTGCTAACTACAATTGTAGCTTAATATGTGCATTGCACTGAATGGTTATATTATTACCAGGATAAGGATGTAATAGAGCACAAAAAGATGGTTGAAGCAATTGTAAAGCGGGATGAAAAGTGTTGCAAAAGAATCAAGGCAGCTGGTATTGACAATGAGTGTCTAGCTCTTGTAAGTAAACCTTGTGTTGCTACTTTTAGTTTATTTAACATATACAAATGTGAGGATGTGAATTTATTGCTGTTGTATTTGTTTGTGATGCAAATTTTGATCATTTCTCCAGTGTGCTGCAATCGCCTTTGATGCCCAATTCTCAATTGGGGATTAGCTACCTAATCAAGTTAAAAACGTGACTGGCTGAGTATTAAAAATCCTAGGTGTCAATCATGTTTCGTAGTCACCGTTGCTTAGTGCCAACACATCATAATTACAGCGACATGCGTCTGTGTGCTTTTAATCGGATGAGTGTAGAACTGAGCTTTTCAGTTAAGAGAGGATTTAGTACTGGATCCATCCAGCCTACAACCAGCTGTTTACAGTACTGGATAAAACCTGCGATTAGGCTCTTAGCAGCTCAAATGCCAACCTGCAAAGTGCTTAATCCTGCCTCAGAATTCAGGTTTCCTCAAAACAGCATGGGCAGTTGGCAAAGTGCTTAAGCTTAACCCTCTCTTTCAAATCTGCCCAACTAATTTCTCACAGTGTCGTGGGTTGTATTATCGCCTCTTAAATTATTTAATAATGGGATTCGCAGCTAATTAAATCATGGATAAACGTCATGTCGTGTGTTAGTCTTGCGGATTGTAACCTTTCCCTATCTCTTAGTTCAATTCATGGATAAATTTTTGTTTTAGGCTACTCTTTTGTTGTGTTACATTATTAAAAAACAACTTGGTTTTAGTTCATTTGACATGAAAGTAGCCTCTTGCTGTTCTTATGCTTCCCCTAATATTTTTTTTCTCGAACGCGCAGGAGGACTGCACGTCATTATATTAAGAAAGGAAAAGGTCCAAGAGGACCAAAGTACAATGCCCGTAGGGCAAACAGAACACTTGACCACACTTGACCACACTCTAGACCCTACTCATAATAGCAGGAAGACCAAAACTTGCTAGCTGCTTAGCCCCAGCCCTCTCCCAACAACTTAACTCATTCAGAAATAAGCTTTTAACAAAACACATGGAAGGGTTTACACCATCAAATACAGCTTTGTTTCTAGTCAGCCATATGCACCAAGACCCCAAAATAATGAGACTGTTGAAGCCTTTCTTTCTGAATTTGGGCACCTTCTTCAGCGCCTTCGTCCACCAATCAGCAAATGAGATTTCATCAACAGCAGGAATGAGATCCCCAAGACACAAGGGAACAAGAATAGCATGCCAAAATTGCCTGGCAAAACTGCAAGTACACAAAAGATGTTGCACTGTTTCCTGCTCTTGGTCACAAAGAACACAAACAGCCGGATGTTGCAGCCCTCTCCTCCTTAGTCTATCAGCAGTCCAACACTTATTTCTTATCGCCAGCCAGAGGAAGAACTTGCATTTTGGGGGAGCCCAGGATTTCCACAAACGTTTCCATGGCTCAAACGAAATTGAACCCATGAAAAAAGCCTTATAGCAGGACTTTGAGGAGAACATCCCAAAAGAAGAGTGCATCCAAACATGTCTGTCAGCATCATGAGAGAGCCTAACGTCCCCCAAAGTATCCCATAACAACAGATATTGCTGCAACCCACTCAAGGAAAGAGCACCACGAATATCACTGACCCAATGCCAATTATTCAGAGCCTGTGCCACCGTTCTGGAAGAATACGTCTTGCGGCCAACCATACCCACCACCTCAGGGGCAATGTCCTGGATAGTATTCCCATGAATCCATCTATCCGACCAGAAGAGAGTAGTAGCCCCATTCCCTAAAATGGTAAAAACCGACAAATCAAAGAACTGTCTAACCTGACGTTGCACTGGGAGGGACAACCCACGCCAAGGTCTGCTCTGATCCGTCTTTTCCAACCATAACCATTTTGCCTGCAATGCCCAGCTTTTGAGCTTAAGGTTAGGGATCCCAAGCCCACCAAGCCTCAGAGGCCTCGTGACAACATCCCATGGAACAAGGCAGCTACCACCATTAACCTCCTTTCTTCCTCTCCAAAGAAATCCTCGCCGAATTTTATCAATTGATTTAATAACCCACTGAGGGACATTGATTGCAATAAGAAGATAAGTCGGAATGGCCGATAGAACAAACTTCACCAACGCAGTCCGCCCAGCCAAGTTGAGCAACCGAGCCTTCCAGTTAGGCAGTCGATCAGCGATCTTCTCAATCCATAACTTAAGGTCACATTTCCTCAATTTTTTATCAGAAATGGGCAGCCCCAGATACCTGCAGGGAAACGCAGCGGGACTGCAATGCAGCACACTGCAACCAGCAAGCACCTGCTGATCATCACATCTAATTGGAATAGCACTGCCCTTGAGCATATTGGTTACCAGACCAGAAGCCGAACCAAAACAGTTTAGTATTATCTTAGCACAATTCAGATCTGCTTCAATTGGCTTTATGAAAAGGACCACATCATCCGCATAGATGGAGACTCGACTGCGAACATCAGCTCCCCCAAGGCCCTGCAACAAGCCTCTATTTTCAGCAACCCGGAACAAGCTGCTAAGCACATCCATAACCATCACAAATAACATGGGAGCTTCCCCTAATATAAAATTTATTTTTTTGAATAATTTCCAAGCTTGTCGACAATTAGAGGCTCTCCCAATCTTGGATCCACTGAAGCATTTTAGAGGTGCTCTATTCTACTATCAAAGGTTAGCATGATTGTTTCTGCACATCTCCTACTCCCTTCTTTGCTTAGTAATGGTTGATAAGTACCATTCTGTTCGGATTGAGGTAAATGTGTTGATGAGTTATTAGTCTTGTCAGGATCTTATGAGTCTGATGGACGCATTTTGGATGGCTCTCGACGCGCGGGTCGACTGTGTGGAGGTGGATGTTTCGAGGTCCTATGGTAGTGTGCTCTTTGCTTTGCATGACAGGTAAGTGAACCGCCACTTTGCTGGTGTGGTATAATGTATCACAAACGTGTTGCTTTTGTAACATGAACATGCATCTAAGTGGAAAACATCAAGATCACTATCTATCATGTGTGACTATTTACCCACTGCATTTGCTATTTAGCTGATCATTAGCTGGATGGCACAACCATTTTTTGCTACACCCATTTACATAATTTCGCTATTTACTAAAATACTATAAATTTTATTAAATTGGCAAACTATTAAATTTGGTTTTATAATTATGAGAATTGAGAACACAATTTTCTCTGCCAATTACTGTCTTTGATAGTGGCCTTCTTCATGAATGACGCACACTTCAGTTTTTGTAAGCAGCTGCAGGAAGCATGTCATTACAGTTTTATTTGGTGTTCTTAATTTTTAAGGCTATAAGATGATTGAGAGGAGGCATGCACCCCCTCCTGCTGACAGCGACCTGGCACAGGCGACCTCAACAGCGGCTCCCTCTCACCAAACCGCCCACCGTGCCTTCATTTGGTTCTTCATTCAAATAGAATTAACAATGAGGTTGCCTTTGTTCAACATGTTGTTGCGTTGTAAACTTAGTAAGCTTGTTATAAAATTTCTCTGTTGTCCTTAACTATTTCATTTTTTAGATTGCAGATGGTGATCAGTTACATTAGTCGTGAAGGAGTTGGGAAGTTGTGACCTTCATCCACAAGTAAGTTTACCTATGATAAAATGGATGCTTCAATTGTGATCTTCATCACGAGTCAACTAAATGTTAATAGTTCATACTTGTGCTGGTTTGATTCAGCCATTCAGGTTGCAGTGGTTGGGACAATCACGTATCTTAGTAACTTGTATGGCATCTGACTTGCATATATTCTTTTTTAGTTTTTCTGAATAAATGAATCTGAACAATTATTCACAGTGATGCCCTTTTGTCTGCCAAGAATCAGTTAACACTGGTATTTTTTATCTAGCTAACTGGTCTGGTAGCTTTGATGATGTTTCAGTAACCTAATGCAGAATTATTTGACAGGTCTCGTGCCTTCGTTCATTGGGAAATATCCCATGCAGTACATGTAATAATCATATATCAAATCTTTGTTGTGCCTAATTTACTAGCTACTTCTTTGTCTTGACCACAATTTTTCCTAAAATTTTTGCAAGATATCTGTCTACAAATCAGCTATCTGGAACGCTTCCAAAGGAGCTGGGGAACCTTACTAATCATATCTCATTATAGTAGTTCTCCACTAATTGTTTACTTTAGCTAATTTGAGTATTTTTGTGGCTTCTTTATGGTTCCAACTCTAGCCTACCCAACTTCATTGGGACTAAAAAGGCTTTGTTCTTGTTGTCCAAGGAACATAGACATGGTGTTGATAATACATCAGTTCATCATGTATTTTTGGAAATGCATCTAGATATTTATGTTTATTTAGCTGTATTTTCAGTATAATAACATTATACTCAAATACAAAAATGGAATGCTTCATGGCCAGTGATAGCTCATTTGTGCAAATAAAGTTCATGGTCTAAGTGTGTGCGGTACTGCTATTAATGTTCTGCCGAGGTGTTTTTTCAGTCCTCAAATTGTGATATTTGATTGTTGCTCTGTCTTTGCTTGCTTGTAGGGGTAATGGGTTTATTCTTTAACCTTGTGGACTACTGTAGACATCATGGCCTGCAAGCTGCAGGGGGACTTGGGGGAGAGGTGTGGTGACTGCATCTTGTTTGTATAACATTTTTATTTCCTAATTGATGATGCCACAATCAAGATGAATGTGTTGTCCTTGCTGATATAAGGTTGTATATAAGTATTTTTTAGTGTTGACACTGCTATAGTTTACAGTTCAAACATCTTACCATTTTGTCGTGCCGTCCTCTACGTCGTCCATCCCCAAAGGTCGCTGCTCCGAAGGTGACGTCACCCCTTCTTCTCTCGCTTTCGGTTCGAGTTTCAGGTGTTGCGTGGTGGTGGTGTGGCGTGCCGCGAATCCATGCCTAATCTGGTGCCGTGAATCCATGTCTAATCCTTTGTTGCTTGAGATGGCTATGGGTCAGTCATCCTTTTAATCCTATTTTTGGTATGATCATGTTACTTAAACGATGATTGTGATCTTGTAGTTATGCTTCAAAATTTTATATGGCACAAGGATCTATGTTTTACTTGAAGATGGCTTTGTTAGTTCCTAAGTTCATATAATGTCACAGATCTTACTAATTCGAATTATGCTCTAACCAATTTCATAGTGCTCTAACCAATTTCATAGTGTGTTAGTGCTCTATATTCAGAACTGTCATTTACATTACCAGCCAGGTGCACCATTCACAGAAAAAAATCAGTGTGTCAGTAATCCTTGGTTGCTTGAGGTGGCTATCTTCTGGAGATCATAGCTCTGGGTATGCTGTGAAATTCTACACCAACCAAGGATCATAGCTCTATCAGTATGTCTCTGAGTTAGCAAGAATATAGCTCTGGCCATGCTAGGTGCACTGGTAGCCACTTCATTAGTAAAAAAATTGTCAAGATCAGAGCTCTGGCTATCTTTTCAAGACCATGCTGACTGCATAGGTAATTCAGTCCAGAAAATTGTGTTTTTTATATGTTATAGTTGCCGACATGTTATCATACCAAGAGAAATTTATTTATGTGTGTTCTATATATTTGTTACCTATCTCCATACACTATTGATAGGCAAATCATAATCATAAATTGAAAAACATGCTTGTAGTACGTTTCAGTTTCTATTTATCTTTACCACCCCTTAGGTACAGACACCACTTGTAATTAGCCTGTTAGTGTTTCCCTTGGTAGACCTATAGCCTAACTTTTAATGTTAGTGTTTCAGTTTCTATTTATCCTCTGAAATCTATCTTCCGGAGGACTAAGGCCATTAAAGTAGAGGTACCCTTGCTCTGTCTATATCCTATGTTTGGTTACTTAATCGGTGACTGTGTGATCTTGTAGTTATGGTCCAAAATTTTATATGGCACAAAGATGACTATGTTAGTTCCTAAGTTCATATAATGTCACAGATCTTGCTAGACAATTTCATGGTGTGTTATTGTGTTAGTGCTCTATATTCGGACATGTCATGCTCTATAGTGTGTTAGCCAATTTCATATTAGATTACCAGCCAGCAACACCACTCACAAAGGTGACTGTGTGATTGATGCTTCCGGGGCAGTGGCTATCTTCTCAAGATCATAGCTCTGGGTATGCTGTAAAATTCTACATATTTTGTGCTTGTCCTACAGCACTCTACAACAATCAAACACGAGAGAAAATTATATCGTCTTTGTCCCAACTACAGTTATCCTTAAACACTTGTTATATGTTGTATTCTAACTGTGTTATCAGATGGACTCGTGTTCTGACATGGGCTGGAATTTTTTTTACCTATGACTGAAGCTACATCAGCCGTGAAGAGGGTGGGTAGCTGACTGAACAAGTGAGGAGGTCGTACAGCGTGATCCTCTTTGATGAGGGAGAGAAGGCCCATGTCGCCATGTTCAACACCCTGCTCTAGGTCCTCAACGACGGCAGGCTGATGGATGGGCAAGACAGGACGGTGGACTTCAGGAACACCATGGTCATCATGACATCGAACCTTGGCGCTTAGCACCTCCTCGCCGGGATGGTGGGCAAGAACTCCATGAAGGTTGCTCGTGATCTGGTCATGCAGGAGGTGCACATCGCAATAACATCCTGAATTGCACTCACTGACTATTATAATTGTCGTTCATCAAGTTATCAACTGAATTGCATATGATTCTTCTGTTTTATAGGTTGTAAATGATCTTAATCCTTCAGGTCAGAACTTACAGAATAAGGAGGATCTTTAGGTTTGGAATATTTTTTATTAGTATCTGAAGTATATACATGCAACAACCTTAAATTGTGAGAGTGTCTCAAATATGAATTTAAATAGAATCTCAAACTGATTTAATGGGAACTAACACATAAGCTGAAATTTCTGAATGTAACTAGCATATGATGGTTTTGACATGGTTTTGACAGTACAATGGTTGTTTATTACTAGGGAACACTGGTCGATGGCATAAAAGAAGTCGTCTTGTCTCCTGCACATTCTTTGTTCCTTATTGCAGCCGGAGAAGGTATTTTTTTCTTAATGGTTCAATTCTTTGTTTATTTCAGTATTCCAACTATCATAATATCTACTACTTCATAAGTCTGTAACGTGGGCGTCCACCACAGCTTCACCATGCCCCCGCTACCGCTCCCGCCCGTCGGTGTGCCGCCACTCCGCATCCGGGCGTAGCGCCGGTGTTCCACGGTAACCGCTCCTCTCCTCTCTCTCTCTCTCTCTCTCTCTCTCTCTCTCTCTCTCTTCGCACACAACCTTTCCTCTCCTCGCCTTGTCTCGTACTGATGGAGGCAGCTTGGGCGCGCACACCAGGTGTTCGACGCGATTCCTTGCATTATTTTTCAGTTGTAACGTACCACAGGATTATGTGGTTTTGGGATTATTTATTTCTCAAGACTAGTTTATTAATTAGTTTCATTTTATTCTTATCAGCATGCTCTCTCTCTTGAGACAAGGGGGGCAAGTTGTTGTGCTTGCAAGTATCTGTTGCAGATGTTGTTCATGCATGTAACGTACCACAGCATACTGTTGTGTTTGATGGTATTACAGTGCTATGTTGGACATCTCGCAGTCAATTCGTTTTGATGATGATGTGGAGGATGGAAAAAGTCATGAACTCAAAGTGTACTCTCTGGACCGTATAAGAGCTGCTACAATTAATTTTAGTGACTCTAACAAGCTTGGAGAAGGAGAATTTGGTCCTGTCTACATGGTATACTAACTTTCACTATTGCGAATGGCGTTTGATGTACACATGATTTTATGTTAATATTTGGCTTAATGACAATGAAAATCATGAACCACTGCAGGGAACTTTACCTGGGGGATAAGAAGTAGCTGTGAAGAGGCTTTGTAGGAATTCAGGTCAAGGCCTTGAAGAATTCAAGAATGAGGTCATACTTATTGCAAAGTTGCAGCACCGCAATCTTGTAAGATTACTAGGGTGCTGCATACAGAGGGAAGAGAAGATCCAGGTGTACGAGTACATGCCTAGCAAAAGTCTAGATGCATTCCTCTTCAGTATGTGTCCTTCACTTTCCGCGCATCTCATTTCTCAATATGAACGAACAAATATGTTGATTGGGTTCTGATCACTGTGGTTGAACAGATCCTGAAAAGCAGCGGCTTTTAGACTGGAAGAAACAGTTTGATATAATCGAAGGCATTGCTAGAGAGCTGCTATATCTCCACCGGGATTCGAGGCTGTGAGTTGTTCACCGTGATCTCAAGGCCAGCAACATTCTCCTGGACGCGAACATGAAACCCAAGATATCAGATTTTGGAATGGCAAGGATGTTTGGAGGGGACCAAAACCAATTCAACACGAATCGGGTCGTCGGTACATTGTATGCACAAACTCAATGGGCCATACAGGAACCACACTACTGCAACTTGGTTATGATACACTGAACTTTATTTTTGTAGTGGCTACATGTCTACTGAATATGCAATGGAAGGTATTTTCTCCATCAAGTCTGACGTCTATGGCTTCGGAGTCCTGATCTTGGAGATCATCACAGGAAAGAGGGTTGTAAGCTTCCACTGTCACGAGGACTCCTTGAACATCGCTGGATATGTAAACACTGGTGGTTACTAAGATAATTAGAGACAAGGGGGCAGGTTGCTGTGCTTTCAAGTATCTATTGCAGATGTTGTTCATGCTTGATGCTGATGCCCCTTTTTCATACTGTTGTGTTTGGATGGTGTACCACCAGTGTTTTACAATAGTTTGGCCTTTGGAATTGCTACTGCTAAAACTTCGTTCCTCTGAGAAGACCTTTTGTTTTTGCATTCCCAGCTGAGGAGCTGAGGGACAGCGAAGTACTTGTATTATTACGAAATCTTTTCTTAGTATAACACATATTTATACATAAGTTATCATGGTATTATATGTTTCCGTTGCAACGCACGGGCACTTACCTAGTAGGAGCTTGAAGGGTGTAAATCCAGTTGACCTTGACGTAGTTGTGTTGTGGCTCCACACCACTTTAATCAACTCATCCGGCCATTTTCCTCTGGGCTGGTTGAAGATTAGCTTCATTATTCCTGTCATTATAATGTCATTCGCTCTTTCTACCATCCCATTTGATTATGGATGCCTAACGGATGCAAAGTGGATCTTTGTACCAATTTGATCACAAAAATCTTGGAATGCTTCAGCCTCGAATTGTGTACCATTGTCCACGGTTATTGCCTTTGGGACGCCGAAGCGACAAACAATATTCTATCAGAAGAATTTTTGGACGGTAGCCGAAGTTATTGTGGCCAAAGGCTTCGCCTCAATCCACTTGGAAAAATATTCCACTGCCACTACAACATACTTCAAATTGCCTTGTGCTGATGGGAGTGGACCCAACAAATCTAGGCCCCATCTTTGCAATGGCCAGGTTGGTTGTATTAGCTGAGTTAACGACGAGGGTTGCTTCTGATTTCTTGCACATTTTTGACAGTTTTCGCACTTCTCAACCAGATCTGTTGCATCCGAAGCTGCCTTCGACCAATAAAACCCTTGTCTAAAAACTTTTCCCAACAAAGGCCTGGACCCAATATGAGATCCACACAAACCTGCATGTATCTCTTTCATTAACTCTATACCTTCGGTTCTAGATAAACACTTGAGAAGAGGGGAGCAAACTCCATGTTTGTATAGCTCTCCTTCTATTATGACGTGTGGTCTTGTTCTTGCTTCCATTCTTTTATTGTAAACTTCATCATCTGAAAGACAAATGCCTTGGAGGAAGGATATGATTTCAGTCCTCCAGTCTTCACTATGTACAGGTGATATTGTTAGGACTGCTCTTTCCATAAGTTCAACCAAATGTGCCTTTATTGTCTCAAAGAACACTTCCAAAGGCAGAGGGAGTCCCTATGTTGCTGATTTGGCCAGTAGGTCTGCATGCTCATTTTCCCCTCTTGGAATATTTTTTACAGAGACACCTTCGAAAGAGGCCTCCAACCTTCGAACTGTGTCCAAATACTTTTCAAGCTTCGGGTCCCTTGCCCTGCTGCTTTTATCCACATGACCAGAGATGACTTGGGAGTCAGTTTTGAGGATCGCCCTTCTTATTCCCATAGCCTTTAGCTTCCGAAGCCCCAACAGAAGGGCTTCGTATTCAGCAATGTTATTTGTTCAACTAAAGTCTAATCTTGCTGCATAACATGTTCTGACTTTAGAGGGTGCTACTATGACAGCAGCGGCTCCTGCGACGAAGGTTCCCCAAGAACCATCACAGAAAACTATCCAGGCTTCAACGTCTTTACTTGTTTCTTCTTCCTGAGCCCTTGGCGTCCAATCAGCAATGAAGTTTGCTAATGCCTGGGATTAGATTGAGGATCTATGTATATAGTCAATGGTGAATTCATTGAGCTCCGCAGCCCATTTTCCAATCCTTCCAGTAGCTTCTCTGTTCCTCATTATATCCTTCAAAGGCTGTGATGAAGGAACAATTATGTGATATGCTTGGAAATAATGCCGAAGCTTCTTGGAGGCCATTAACACAGCATACAACACCTTCTCCAGTTCTGTATAGTTTTTCTTTGATAAACTTAAAACTTCGGAGACAAAGTATATCGGGGCTTGTCTTTTGACTTGGCCATCTTGCTTCTCGTGTACAAGCGCTATGCTAACTGCAGAGTGAGAAGCTGCTACATACAGGAGTAATGGAGCCCCTGGCGAAGGTGGAGTCAGAGTTGTTAGATCTATCAAATAATGCTTTAACTCTTCAAAGGCCTTTTGCTGAGCCAGACCCCACTAAAAAACTTCGGCTGACTTTAAAATTTCAAAGAATGGCAGGTTCCTCTCTGCTGATCTTGATATAAATCTATTCAGCGATGTCAGTCTCCCTGCCAATCGTTGAGCCCCTTTCTTCGAGTTTGGCGGCTACATTCGAAGGATAGCTTCGATCTTGTTCAGGTTGGCTTCAATTCACTTTGTTGATACCAGACAGCCAAGAAACTTTCCCTTCTTCACTCCAAAGACACACTTTTCTAGATTTAATTTTAGGCCAGCTTGCCTGAAATTGGCAAATGTTTCTTGCAAATCAGCAATATGATTTTCTTGCTTCATGCTTTTCACTATGATGTCATCAACATAAGTCAGCACATTCCGGCCTATTTGGGAGTGAAGGACCTTGGCTGTCATTCTGCTGAAACTTCCTCCAGCATTCTTGAGCCCCTCAGGCATCCAAAGATAGCAATAGGTGCCACTGGGAGTTATGAAGCTAGTCTTCGGCTCGTCTTCCTTCTTCATCCAAATTTGGTGATAACCTGAATAGCAATCCAGTAGACTCATGAGCTCTGAAGAAGTTGTTGCATCTACAAGAGAGTCTATTCTTGGTAACGGGAACTCGTCCTTTGGACATGCCTTGTTGAGATCTGTGAAATCAATGCATATTCTCCATTTACCATTAGCCTTCTTCACCATAACAGTGTTGGCTAGCCATTCTGGGTATTTCACCTCTCTGATAACATCAGCACTGAGAAGTCTCTTCACTTCGTTCCGAGCACCTTCAGCTTTGTCTTTAGACATCTTCCGAAGCTTTTGTTTTCTTGGCCTGAAGGATGGATCTACATTGAGTGAATGTTCAATAACGTCTCTGTTGACACTACAGAGATCATTGGCTGACCAAGCAAAGACATCTTTGTTGTTAAATAGAAATCTTATCAAAGTCTTCTCTTGCTCATCAGATAACTGAGATCCCAGCAGTACCCTTTGTTCTGCTATGTCTTCACATAAGAGCATAGGCTTTGGCTGATCTGCCGAAGCAGCCTTCTCTCTTTTGTGCTTATGTTGCTGGCAATCTTTGGCTTCATCTATGTTGTGGATTGCCTTTGAATCTGTCCAATTCCCTTTAGCCCTTCTAGCAGCTTCTTGACTTCCATGGACAGCAATGGGCCCTTGTTTCGAATGTATCTTCATGCATAAGTATGCTGGGTGAAGTATTGCTTTGAAGGCATTAAGTGTCCCTCGACCAATGATTGCATTGTATGGGTATTCCATGTCGACAATGTCAAAAACAACTTGCTCAGTTCTTGTGTTGTGGACATAGCCGAAGGTGACTGGAATTGTGGTTTTTCCAAGTGCCACAATCTATCGTCCTCCGAAGCCACAAAGAGGGTGTGTAGCATCGTGAATCTTATCCTCTGGCTCTTGCATCTGCTTGAAGGCCTTTGCAAATATAATGTCCGCTGCACTGCCTGTGTCAACCAGAACATTATGGACCAGAAAACCCTTGATGACACAAGATATGACCATAGCATCATTGTGAGTATAATCTTTTAGCTGAAGATCCTCTTGGGAGAAGGTGATTGGGATGTGGGACCACTTGGACTTGATGAAGGGTCCTTGCACCCCAACATGCTGCACTCTTCTTTGCGCTTCCTTCTTTTGCTTCTTGTTGGCTGGCTCTGAACCTAAACCACCCGTGATTGGGAGCACCAGCTTCATAGCTGAAGATGCTACAACTTGATTGCTGAACGAAGCCATCAGCTCAATTGTGGAAGTGAGTTCACCAGAGGTGGGCGCCAATGTTGGGGACTTGTTCTCAACTGTTATGAATCAAGAACAAGGCAACACAAAACATTAATGATTAAAGTCCTTCATCCTTCGAACCATTACCTCACTTAGGACATAATGGTCTTTAGACGAGGGTCATGAAGGATGTACCTTCATCGTCACAGCGTATCATAATAAAAGCAGGAACATATAAAATGCGAGAAGAATCATGAATAGTCATATCATATCATAAATATCTCTTTCATTTAGCATCATAAATGAATATAAACAATATTGAATTACATTTATACCTTCGGCTTGATAGAAGGTAAAAATCTGAATAAAACGTACGAGTGAATACAAGCCAGCGTGAACAGTATGGGGTTACTGTTCATCTATTTATAGGCACGGGACGCAGCCCGGTCGAAATTACATTCATGCTCTCGATAAATAATTATAAACATGACACAAACTATCATGGACTAATCGGTCTTTTCCTCTTTAAGTCGGTGCAGCCCTTTGTCTCAAGGCATGTCACTATGCCGAAGCTACCTGGATCATAGCTTCGTCTTGTATCTTCGTGCTCTGTCTGCTTGTGTCAACTTGCCGAAGGTGTTTTTGCTTGGAGGTTCTTCGGCGACGAAGCATGCCCCCAACAGGGACTTTTGTACCTTCGCTGGTGCCCGTGGGGCTGCGTCCATCCTGGAGAAGGTTGGTTGCGATCATGCTATGGCTGTAGCTCAGCCAGACTTTGCCTTCTCAGCCAATGATATTAGAAACCCTTCAGCCGAAGCTACTACCCTAGGTGGGAAATTTTATTCTGAAATATGGCTGAAGGGTGGACGAGAAATCGCTGATGAAGCCATCAAAAGAAATGAGAAGGAATCTCATGATGCTTTAGAAGAAGCAAAAAGAGCTGAAGAAGCTGCCGAGCAGGCTAGACTTATAGGTATGCACTTTTTAACTCATTTTCGTAAGTTTTTCAGCTTCGACACTGACAGATATTTGTCTCGATGCTGCTGAACTTTCTCCACCTCCCAAACCATACAACCCTGAAGCTGACCCATCCGTCAAAGAGGCGCTGGATATAATTAAAATTGCTAATAACGCTATTGACAAAGCTGTCGACAGGCTTCTGAACGAAGTTGTCGATAAAGTCCTTAGGGAAGACTAAAACTTTGTATTTTTGCTAGTTTAATGTCCTTGAACATGATCCATAGTTTTGTAAGAAACACCTGTAAACAATTTGTATGTATATCGATGTAATATATTTCTTTATGAAGCGTGGAACCTTCGTACATATTGTTTTTGAGTTGGTGGCAAAAAAACACCTTTCGTTCTTTTCATGCTTCAAAAAAAAATCCCCCTTCTTCACCGAAGCTACTGTATGATGTTTGCTTCTTGTTGTAGACATTGCGTAGGAATAGTATTGTCGGAAACATGGTCGTGCATCTTTAATACTCTTTCTTGAATCTTTGCCGAAGTTGAAGGAGAAATCCTCGTTTTTTCACTGCTTTTGTTGATGCGAAATGATGTATGATGCGATGTCATGATGCAATATGATGTGATGGCATGATGCAAATGATATTGGTGCACGAAACATAAAAGATAAGACTCTGCATCCCCTTAGGAACGACTTTGGAGTCTCTTCACCTTTTTCTTAGGTGGTATTTCAGCTCTACATTCCCTTATGAACGACTTCAGAGCTAAGCTCTGCATCCCCTTAGGAACAACTTTGGAGCTTATTCACCTTTGACTTAGGTGGCATTTAAGCTCTGCATCCTCTTAGGAACAACTTTAGAGCTTCTTCACTCTTGACTTAGGTGGTATTTAAGCTCTGCATCCCCTTAGGAACGACTTTGGAGCTTCTTCACCTTTGACTTAGGTGGCATTTAAGCTCTGCATTCCCTTAGGAACGACTTTGGAGCTTCTTGATCCTTTTTTTGTTACACTTGATGGTGTAACGACAGACTTATTACATTAAGCTGAAGGTTAAACCTCCTTGTATTGTCTTTTGAGGAGAAAGTATAAAGGCAAAAAGGTAAAAATACATTGGATTAGGACACTCTCTAGTCGAAGCGTTGTGCTATCTTTAGTAGATGTGCCTTGACTCGGGCACAGTGCTGTTGACTGTGCGAGCTTCAGACTCCTCCCGAGTATCACGCTGTTGCTGAGCCTGGCGATGCCCTTCTGGTTGTTGGTTATGGACCAAGATAGGCGCTAGTGGTGGTGGTGGTGGCAACTGAGCCCAGGAGGTTTGGGAGTGACTCGCCGAAACAACGGACGTCGTAGGTTGCTGATTGTCCACATACTCAAGGATATATGGAGAATAACATGAAGCAGTATGCAAGACCTGCTTCGGATGGTTCTTTCGTGCTTCAGCTTCAGCAATTTCCTTCTGCTTTTGGATCGTGACTTGGCACGTCCTTGTTGTGTTTCCCTTATCCTCTCCACAGAATAGGCAGAATAGTCTCCTAGGTTGATTACCATACCTTCCTCCAAAGTTCCTCCCCCCTCTGCCTCTCAGGGCTGGTGGCCTGTAGGAAGTTTGCTGCATTCCTGAAGACTGTGAGCTTTGCTGGCTGCTCTGAGTATGATTGGCCCTGTCATCATTTGTGTTCGGATTGTGGATCGTTCTGACATGCCTGGGGTGGAGCCTTCCTCTGAAGCCCCTAGTCATCTCAGAATACCTGTAGGCTTCCTCCATTCTATGGCGGAAATCATTGTCAGCGTGGATGTATTCATCCATCTTCTAGAGAAGCTTCTCCAAGGTTTGTGGTGGCTTCCTTGCAAAATATTATGCTATCGGTCCTAGTCGGAGCCTCTTGATCATGGCTTCGATGATGATTTCATTAGGTATCGTTGGTGCCTGGGCTCTTAGTCGCAAGAACCTTCGAACATATGCCTGCAAGTACTTCTCATAGTATTGCGTGCACTGGAACAGAGCTTGAGTGGTCACTGGCTTTGTTTAGAAGCCCTGGAAGCTTGTGACTAGCATATCCTTCAGCTTCTGCCATGATGTAATTGTTCCCGGCCAAAGAAAAGAATACCAAGTCTGAGCCACACTCCTAACTGCCATGACGAAGGACTTTAATATGACAGTAGTGTTGCCACCATATGATGATATGGCTACTTCGTAGCTCATGAGAAATTGATTCAGGTCGGAGTGCCCATCATATAAGGGGGGCTGTGGCGGCTTGTATGAAGGTGGCCATGGGGTAGCCTGCAACTCTGCTGCCAGAAGATAAGCATCATCAAAAGCAAAATTACCATGGTACAGATCATCATAGCATCCATCATCGTTGATTGGAGTTTCTTGCCAAAGCTCTCTATGTTGAGGCCCTCGTCCTTGATCGTCCTGCGCGATGTGGCGCATTTCTTCAGCTGCTTTGTCAATCTTCCTATGAAGTTTGGCTAACCGAAGCATCTTTTCCCTTTTCTCTGCACCTGGTGATGTATAGCTTCTAAGTCTCTGATCTCCTGGTCCAACTCTTCCTCCTGAGGTGTTGGGCTGGTAGCCTTTCTCTTCTAGCTCCTAACTTCTCTTAGTGAGAGTGTCTCCTGATTGGTGTCCAGTGGCTGCAGAGCAGCCCCTGGCGCTGTTGTCTTCTTCGGCGACATGACAAAGGCTGGCAAACACCGAAGGTTGCAGAAGTGAGTTCACTAGAGGTGGACGCCAATGTTGGTCACTTGTTCTCAAATGTTGTGAATAAAGAACAAGGAAACACAATTGTTAAGTATTAGGGACCTTCGTCTTCCGAAGCATTATCTCCTCATGGATATAATGATCATCAGACGAAGGTCATGAAGGACATGCCTTCATCATCATATAGATAAACAAGAATGTAAAGAGACGAAGACAGTAAGTATATCTCATTGATTCATTTATATTTGCATTCCATAAAACATGTATGAATATCAATAGAAATTGTCTTACATTGATACCTTTGGCTTGCTCGAAGGTGTTGATGTGAGAGAGATTACAAATCAGCGTGAATAGTACGTTGCTACTGTTCATCTATTTATAGACACGGGACACAGCCCGGGTAAAAGTACATTTATGTCCCAAATATTCACTTATGATCGTAATACAAGTCATTAAGGACTAAATAGTCTTTTTCCCCTTTGGTAACAATAATCATCGTAGTTCATCTCTGTTACGAGCTGAAGCTATCAATCTGGCGATAGCTTCGGCGTTTATTCTTATCATCCTTAAATTTGTCTTTATCTCGTATGCCTTCATTATGAGGAAAAGACTTGCATCCTGAAGACGAAGCCCCCTATAATAGCTTATGCTGAAAACAAATGGTTAATTATGTTTTTGAGGACCTTCGAAAGAGGAAGGACCCCAACAATGAGTAACCTTGAGTGATTTAGGTTTTATCTCATCAAAAAGTGCATTTATAGAGTGTTTGATTTGATAAGTGAGCTAGTCCATCATCTTCTCACTCCTCACTTTTTTGTTTGATTTGTGAAATGGAATGAATTTATCCATCACTACCTCATTCCTCATAATTAGTTAGGTAGTACTAATATGAGAAATAAGGTCATTCCACCAAATTTAGGGAGGTGTTTGGTTTTAGGAATCACTTCATTCAAAATGGAGTGGTTCATCATGGATCCATTCCTCAAGAGGGTGTTTGGTTTGAGGAATCACCTCAACCAAAATGAGGTGATGCATCATGAGTCTATTTTCAAATTTGGTGGGATGACCATATTCCTCATATTAGTACTAACTAACTAACTATGAAGAATGAGGTGGTGATGGATCAACTTATTTCATTCCACAAACCAAACAAAAAATGAGAAGTGAGAAGATGATGGATCAACTCATTACTCAAACCAAATACTCTACAAATTTGATGGAACGACTTTATTTCTCATATTAGTACTAACTAACTATGAGGAATATAGTGGTGATGGATCAACTCATTTCATTTTACAAAAGGCAAACAAAAAAATATGAAGTGAGAAGATGAAAGACTAGCTCATTTTTCAAACCAAACAACTTATGATGCACCACCTTATTTTGGATAGAGTGATTTATCAAACCAAACACCCTTTAATTTTACTGCCTACACTGATCATGGAAGGAACATGTGGTACTTAGTTTACACAGTAATAATAAGGGCTTCTACGGTTGTACATGGATTAAAGTGGATTGTGAGAAATTAAATCCGTTTCTATTCTATTTTAACTAAAAAGAAATTTAACCCTGTCCCGAAGATGTAAAGCCTGTAAACAATGTTCTGATTCTCACGGACAGAAGTGACTAGCACTTTGGACTGGATTTAAACAGACCAAAACTCTTAGCAATATTAGATGAACAAGCCTTTATTAAGTGTTAAGATGTTATTTCATCGCTAATACAACTTTAGTTGTACTTTCAGGCACCGTAAATAATTTTCAATAATACTAGCAGTCATATAAAAGAACCCAGTTGCAAAGGGCTAAGACTCTCTCCAGCAAGAGTGTGTAAATGGTCCGGTACGCTATATATACTGGTTTTTGTCGATCGGTAGCCCTCCAACAATATTATGTAAGACGTCCGCTAAAATAGAGTCCGGCTTCCGGAGCCGCTAAAACTGGAGAAGGCCTGTACGTCCACTATACCTCGTTGTGGACCTCGTGTCGTCTCCCCTAGTGTCCTATGACGAAGTGGAGCAGGGGCAGAAGGTGACTACGACGACGAAGAGGTGAAGATGGCCATGCGCGTGCTGCATCAATCTCCTCGGAGCCCGGCAGCAAGACCACAACGACAGCTAGGTGGAGTAGCTGGCGAATGCGGTGATGTGGACGACCCCGACGTAGACCACGCACATGGAGTCGACGCTCTCGACGGCGACCTTGGATGTGGCGCCGTGTCGCGGGCATGAGCAGCCAGCTCACTGGGGTGATCTAGGCCACCCGCTTCACTCTTTGAGGATGACGCAGGACACATGTAGGATGAAATGTCGAGCCAACGTCCAGTAAAAGGATCGTTCTTGTTTTATTTGTTTATTTTTTAGGAATTGCTAATTCAGGTCTGTTACTTGATAATGACGTGTTGAAGCCAAACCTTTGTTTACTTAGTAGTAGTTGTTTAGTAAAATAATTTATTTTGTTAATTAAGTTGGTATATTAAAGAGGATGAGATATAGAGGATGAATTTTAGAGAACGCTGCCGGAGACGATGAAGATATAGAGGATAAAATTTAGGGGTTATTGCTGGAGACAGTCTAAGTAACTAATAACGGTTTGCATCCCTACCAACAATTTGTGCAAACATTTGGATCCAATGCCCATATGTCATCGGCCCTACTCTTCATGAGATACAATTTTGGAAAAGGTAGCAGTCCATACAAATCAATTTGATAAGCTAAAACTGGGATTAGAGTGGATTGAGTGAGATTAAATCCCTTCCCCCATAGTAGGAAATGACAACAGTCCATACTCTGTAGTACGGGCACAGTGACAACAGATTCAAGCAACAGCAAATTTCATTCATCACTTGACAACTCACTTCGGAATTAAGGTTACAATCGTACAAAATTGCTGAGCACTCGAGGCCTCGTAGGAATCAATCTCACTAGAGGTTACACAATAGCTGCCTCGGCGTATATCTGCACCAAAATGTTCTACATTGATGTGGTTCTTCGTGGCCCTCATTTGGAGACCAACCAATTCCAGATGTCTCTCAGAAATTCCCTTGGTATTTTAAAGTGTTTTTCTCCCTGCAACCGAGAAAGTGTTGGTCAATGGCTTAGTAAATTACAAGTGCAGTGAAGGCTGTCTGTTTAAGTATGGAATTTACGACATTACATTTTGGTTGACGGTTTTCAGCTACGGATGCATAGAACCGAGTGAATGAAGCGGTTCTGCTGACCTTCTCCTCCTGCGTTCAACAGTAATATGTTTTTCAGCAAACTCAGCAGGCCAGATGTTGAATAGTAAATGTGAAGCAATTGACTACAAAAGGAGGAACATTCCACCAACTGGGCAAATCCTACCTGAAGGAAGCTATCAACTGACGCCTTATCATTTGGTGAAAAGGATACAACCTCTCTTTTCCTTTCTATAAAATCCTTGTTCTCCGTCACCTGTGATTTCAACAGTTGAAGCAGTCATCAGAAGTACAGCAGATGAAACAGATGTGCACTTTTTCACTCGAATAGAGTGAATACTTCTTCCATCAAGTCATAAAAACAGCAAGACAGAAAGAATAAATGCTGTATATATTCACATTCAATGTTCTTGACGAATAATTTGAATGGCTCCATGCAATGTGTAGAGGTCTTTGCTTTGCATAGTAACAACGTGAAGAATTTTAGATTGCCTATTCACCTGGTCTATCAAACGCTTAATAGGACGGCGAAGTGATTCAACTGTTGTCTGCTCATGTAGCCTCTTCAAGAGGACAAGAGGAATGGTGGCTACTTCTGGGAAGGAAACATGGTAACTCCACTGGGCAAAATGTGCTGATAGAATCTGAATCGCTGAAAGAATACACTCCTCTTGAAAATCCCTTGATTTCAGCAGGTTCTTTGGCACCTGAATACGAAGAAACAGCAATTAATCTAAACCATTCTCAGCATAAACGAACTTCATCATATTAGTGCAGTTGTAAGTCACAGGGCACAGAAAATTTAGTAATAATCTGACCTTTTCGTGATTTCAGACCAAACATGATGAAACATTAAATGCCCTAACTGCTATCATCACCCAAATTGTTTCCAGTAAAAGTGGCATACCTTCAACAACGACGAAAAGTTGATCTTTGTTCTTTGTGTTTGTTCTTTCTGAGAAACTTCTCTTAATTCTAGGCAGTCAAAGAGCAACGATGGAATTGGATAGAACATCTGACTGCAAGTGGAAAGCTCGTTCAGCATCTGCACAAGCTTCAGTCTCAACGGTAAGTACCTTGTGCCTGGGAATAAGTGAGCCACTCCTCTTATTACTTGAAGAACTTGAGAAAATAAGGGATGGAGATTGTAATCCTTATAGTGACAACACAGAAACCGAACCCATAGGTTGACACAACTAATATATTGCCAGTTATCTATCTTCCTGAGATCTTCCTGCAGACAGAAGCAAGAAGGAAACAATCAAACAATTGTTCATGTAAAATACCAAAACAAAATATAGAAGACAACATCATCAAGCTAAACCTCAGCATGCACAAATAGTGTTTTCTTTCTTTTCATTTGGGCATGTATATCAATATAAGGATCTTCTTGTATTATCACAACAGATATTTAGAAAGGCTTACGGAGAAAATTATATTAACATGATATATAATTTCAACAGCGAAAAGGTCGTGCCAAAGAAAACATAATAAATTTGATGCAGAATGGGACTCAAGTACTCAACCCATCGTTTTAAGAATGTAACAACTGTAAAGATCTTCTTCAACCTCTCAAGACAGGAAACAATAAAATAATGTCCAGTCTTATTGACCTAGATGGAATTCATTATACATCGGGAAGTGTAATAATATAACGCATCCGGACACATTTTGAGTCCTATTTGGATGAAGGGTCCCAGTCTCCAGTTCTCCAAAATACTTAAGAAGGACCTAATAATAATCAAGAAGGCCCCAAGGATCTGCCTGGAGAAGATATAATATATATACCTAATGAGGCCCTATGACACTGCACCAAAAGGAAAGGATACAGTAAAACTTCGCAACTTGATGTAGAGTCAAACTACATGCACATGCATGTTCTCATATAAGCCTTGTGGCATACCTTTTCCTTGGTTTTAGAAGCCTGTCTAAGAATAGCATTCAGTTGCTCCACGGAGATTATTGCCCTCTCATATGATTTCTGAACATCAAGAGAATACAGCTCTACCAGGCAGTCCATCAGAAAATAAACATGCTTTGTGTTTCTGTCATTCACAAGATTGGTACTGGCAAGGTATGTATTGTAGGATTTAGTTAAACAGTGATCCAAACAGTCAGGTAACAGTGAAGCTACTTCTCGGATCATAAGAAATGCCGACAGAGACAAACTCCGATCACCACTTGCCCAAAAGCGAAATAAAATCTGCAGTGTTTGCAGCATATATAGTAAGTTAAAATTGCAGCAAAAAATGAAATTAATTTAACAAACTCAAAATGTAGCTTCTATCTTCACATTGTATGTAGTAATTGAACACCAAGTGGATTTTTGAACCCTAAGCACCAAGGATTCATGACCAATAATATTAATACTGCAGTATAATTGTTTAAAGAACTGTCAAATTAATACATATATAAATAATAACCACATGAAGGTTTTGCAAGAATATCCCTTCTAAATGTTTATAAGATTATATACCAGACAGATGACTAGAACTTAAGGATGCCTATTAGGTTATTACATTCACAATTTTTGTATAATAATAAGGGTCTACCTAGCCAACAACAGGACCAAACATAAAATTAGCATTCATTCCAAATATTGAAATATATACCAGGAACTGATGACTAAGATGATGCATTCAAACCTGTTACAATCACAATTTCATGTAATAGAGTTTTGCCAGAAACAGAACCATGTGTCTCCACGTCCTAACTCGAAGATCCCTAAGTTAAGAGTATATCTAAAATAAACATATTGCCTTCGTTAATACATGAATTCATTTCATAATAGCAATACAGTTGGGTCAACTAGATTTAGACATGAACTAAATTCGTAATAAATAAACATGCAAAACTGAATTACACTCTAAGCAAGTAACATCATCACAAGATAGCAGTACCTTGACAAGCCTACTTGATGTTGATGGATATGCAGAAAAAAGGACCACTGATACCCTCAACCGAGTCAAAACAAAGGCAAGTATCTTGTTGTCTGTAAGTTGACTAAGAAGATCAAGAGAACTTGATAAGTAGGACTTTATGAGAGGGTCAAGAGTTAGCCATTTCTTTGAATTTCTCAGGTTCATAATTTTTCCTTTGTTAACGTCATCTTGAATTTCCAAAAGAGCACGGAAAATGTTGTCCGACTCAGAAAGAACAAACATTATTATTTGATAAAACACCCTGGCACTTTGAAATCTCTGCATCAAGGGCCCATCAGAGTGAACACCATATCGACAAGCATCTCGAAAAGCATTTAGTAGATTACGCAAAGCAGGTGCTTTAGGTTCCTTTGACACTAACTGGCACCATTCACTTATCGTCTTTCTTGTAAGGACCTTAGCATTTGGTAAATTCCCATCATTGGAGTCATCGTCATCATCCATAGAATCCATACCCTCTTCATCAGAATCCTATTGGAAATTTAAAATTAGACACAACAAAACAAAAATAAACTGGTGAGATCAAGTTTATTTAACAGTGTAAACAGAACATGCAAAAAGTGTATCTGCGTTCTGCAGAAGCAAAAGGAACAGCTACTGATACTTACTCCTTTACTTCTGGAGCTCTCCAACTCCGACCGCCATTTTTCGAGAAAATTTGCAAATTCAGGGTCCTACAAACAAGACAAATATTTAAAATCTATATTGAAATCACTATAAGCAATGTACATCACAACCCTAGAATTTCACTTGAAATTGTACTGGCATTTCATATATGTTTCTTATTTGACAGTCACAGATAATTCGAAGCACCTTGAATAGATCGTGACATCAAAAACTCATGGATTAGTGCAGAATCTCTACATAACTACAACCACAAACTGTGTCTAAAAATACACACACTGGGTGCACTTCAATTACTACTTTATTAAATGAACAGGTCCAGAAGTTCAGAACTGAGCTGACCTAATCTAAAAATGAGCTTAGTAGCTTACCCAATCGATTGAGCAGAAAGTATACAGTTACATTCTATGATACAATTAACAATATCAGCTATAGCCTACAGAAATTTCGCCAACATTTTTCTGTGCACAAATTTTCTTCCAGACCCCATTAACATTATATGATGAGCTCTGTATGCTGAAAACCTTTATGTAAAGAAAATGGCATACAAACATAAGACACGTTAAAAGGAAGTTGTAAAATGTTTTCCATGATGGCAAGAAGAAACTATTGAGCAGACAGCCTGTAATTGTAAGAACATTGATAATTTAAAATGAGCATGCCAGGTCTTTTGGTGAACAAAAGTTTAACCTTATCCAGCAACTTCTTCAACTTTTTCTTTTGCTTCTTGATATCTCGATTCATGTCATCATTCTGTCTGTCCAAACCTTCTTCCATGATACAATCTACACAAAACTTTGTGATACTTAGAAACTAGTGCTCAAGCAGAGGCCAAGCTAAATTAGTGCTACAACAACACACACACAAACCTTTGGCAGCTTTCTCATCCTCACCATCAGAATAGTATGGACATCCAGGATCCTGCATATCATGAATCAAACAGTCGGTTATAACAGGTAGTGACCCAGCTGCTATGTACTGATATATGCATAAACTCTTCCAAGCAAAACCTTCCAGCAATGGAACAACAGATGCTGTTGCAGTGTGGGGGGATGCTAAAAGTGGTAGGGTGCATCATTATTCGTAAGTTCAGTAAGCATGTGAAAATGGACAAACAAACATACCTCAGAAAGATAACCATCACTGTCAGACATATCAGCATCTAGTTCAGCATCGTCCTCTGGAAACTCCAAACCGTGGATCAAAGTAGCAGCAGCATCGTCGGTAACCCTACATGAAAAGCATATTGAGCTTAGTTATTTGAAGTGTTAACTAGAGAAAAGAATATGGTGGCTGAATTAGTGCAAATCGTTTTCCTTATTATTTAAAAACTAGGTTGGTTCCAGACAGCTAGAGGCAGAGAAGCCTGGCAGGCCATGGGTCCCTAAATTGTTACTTCTGCCATTGCAGCTTCGCAGGGGTGCAGTCATTCAGTCAACAAGGAGAAGAAAGGAAAACTAGTAAATCTTTGCACCACATCCGATGAACTTGCAAGCAAAACCAGTAGCACCCAACTGTGGACAACAATAGAAGACCAGAGCATTCCAACGAGCCAAATTACTCATGCAGAGCCTTGTGTAATAGAAGAATGATGATTACATGGTAGGATCGAGGACCCGCTGCAGCACGTGCTCGTCCCCATCCTCCCGGCCGGCGCTCCCACCTGAAACCAACTCGAGCAAGCTCAGTTAGACCGCCTCGCACGCACGCACAGCCAAAAAAATTGAAAAAAAAAACAAGCAAGCGGAGGTGAGAAGCGTGGGGAGCAGAGACTCGCCTCCGCGGGGTCCTCGGCGGTGCTTGAACTGGTTGCGGATCTTGCGGTTGCGCTTGGCGGCGGACTGCAGGTTCTTGCGCGCGAACTTGCGCGCCTTCTTCCCTAGCTTCTTCGCCATCGCCGCCTCCGGCGTCTCCCAGGCGACAGCGCAGAAATAGGGAGAATCGGCGGTGGGGTTTAGGGTTTGGGCTGCGCGTCCGCGTCGGTGTTGAATGGACTGCTGCGGCCCGGCAATAGGGTACGAGTGTTGAAATGTTTGGGCTGGGTCCAATTTAAGTGACGACCCAAGGATGAAGCCCAGGCCCAAGAAGGCCTACACCCAACAAAAAGTCTGCCGTCTCATCCTCATCTCAGCGAGGCTGCTTGCTGCCTTGCTTCATCAAAATTCAGTCAGATCTCAGATCACACAAGCTATCCTGCAGACTGCAGCGCGGTATTACTGGACTTCATCTCACCAGACATCGTGATAATAACTTAGCAGTTAACTCCCAAATCCCAATCTCAACATTTCTAAGAAAATGACAAATAAAATCCGACAATATTTACATTAGTTGAAAAACTTGCCACATTGTGATTTGTGAGTGGACAGACATGGTTTATATAGTTGAGAGTACAATTTCTAATGGACTAGCTTTTGGGGTGTTGGTCCAACGGAACTAAAACCCGCTGCTATATGTGTGGGCGCGTGTGTTGCGGCCCAACGGCATGGGTAGGACGTGTCGTGTGTGTGAGCGGCCCGATTACAACAATCAAGCCCGTTACACCATCATCTGACGGAGACACGGCCTCCCAGAGGCTCTACGCGTCGAGGATCGATTCCACCTTGATTGCCTCGGCAGGAGCACCGGGTACGTCATGGAGACTGAACTTCCCCAACACCGTGTGGAACCAACGCCATCACTTTGGACTCGAGGTAGTAGCGCCCTAGCACTGTCGCTTCTCCAAACTCTGCTCGATGTTATCTTGATGTAGGTATCCACCAAGAAGACGACATTTCGTTGGGGCGGATCGGGTCAAGACGGCACACCTTGCCACGCTCAAGGGGGAGTTAGACAAGTTGTACATAGAGGACGGGGAGGCGTTGGATGACTACGCCGACAAAATTAGCAGCATTGGTGGTACGTTACACCGGGCTTGGCGTGACGCTCGACGATAGGACTGGACGAAATGCCCGTGGCTCGTTGGCTTGCTCGGTTCATGGTCAGTTCGGCTCGGATCGGCTCGTTTGATTTTTTTCACGAGCTAAACTGACATTCTAGCTCGGTTCGTTAACGAACCAGCTCACGAGCTAAACGAGCTACCACATCCCAGCAAAACAAACCTATATACATATCGTTTACAAAATAATTGATGAACATGTTATATGTATGTAAGGTGTCTATGGCTTATGAGTTAAACTAATGAGTAATGAACTATGTTTATGTGTTAAATTGGTCTATGCAAATATAATTGTGGGATAAACTGATGAACATGTATGTGAATTGTGAATTGATGAGTGATAAATTATGCTATTTTGGTGTTACATTGACGTGGTTTGTGAAACTAGGAGTACAATTACTATTTTCTATTGTTAAATTAGTTTGAAATTAACTAAAAATTAATTATTATGTATATATTATTTTTTTCCTGCTCTGGCTTGCGAGCTAAACGAGCCAGCTCGAACTCGTTAACGAGCCGGGCCGAGCTGACTCTGTGGCTCGTTAACTTAACGAGCCGAGTCAAGCTAGCTCGTTAACTTAACGAGTCGGCTCGAACTCGGATGAGCCGAGCCGAGCTGGCTCGTTATCCATCCCTACTCGACGAGGCCACTGTGGTGAAAAAGCTCCTCGACACTGTCCATGATCGGTTCTTCCCTGCTGTCACGGGTATCGAGCAATTCTGTGATGTCGAGATGATGGTGTTCGAGGAGGCGCTCGGCAGGCTGAAAGCATTCGACGAGCATTCCCAGTGGCGTACTCATGCTGCGTCGACCAGCTCATTCTCACGGAGGGCGAGTGGAAGACCCGACATAATAAAAATCATCAATCGGGAAGTGCTTGAGTTGTGGTGTTCGTGACCACTTTTGGTGTGTGGCTGTCCTAAGCCAAAGAAGGAGGCGTTGCGACGTTGATGAGAAGGTGACGTTGCTCTGAGTGCAGGACGACAACGCGGGTTCGAGGGGAGATTGTTGGGAATAGTCTCACATTGTGTATTGTGGAGAAGCAATTATGGTTTATATGGTTGAGAGTGTAACCCCTAATAGTCTAGTTTTTTGGGGGAGTGTTGGTCCAATTGACCTAAACTTCGATGCTATGCGTTCGGGCATGTGTCGCAGGCCGACGGTCTGAGTGGGTGCCCGTGTGTGCGGACGGCCCCGAGGGACACACCAGGTGTCGACAATCCGGTTCCAACAATTGGTATCAGATCCAGGTTGGCCAGTGCATTATCAGACAAATCTCAGCTTACAATATATGAGAGAAAGATTGTTGGGAATAGTCCCTCATTGTGAATTGTGGATGGACAAACATGGTTTATTTAATTGAATGTGCAACCCTTGATGGTCTAGCTTTTTGGTAGGTGTTGACCCAACAAATCTAATTCCCACCGCTATGTGTGCGAGCGCGTGTGTCGTGGGACGACGGTCTGGGTAGAGTCTGTCGTGTGTGCGTGCGGCCCGATTACAACAAAACCAACATCAGCCGAAAATGGGGGAAAAGAAGACATGTGATATTCTCTTTTCAGCATGGATCTCTTGTATGATGGCTGTTCTGCTTGCGTTTAGAGAGAAACTGAATCCTTACACTGGATATCAGTAATCGGGCATTTCAATTGAATTGTTGAAATCTAGAGGTGGGCACTTTTTTACCATTGTCGGCGTTTCGAGACCGGGGGGTCCCAAGGCCGACGAGTGAGTGTGCCGCGTGCCCCAGCCCAGATGGGTCGAGCGCGTGGGCGAGCGCGAAGGGGGGAGAGAGCGAGGTGGCCGGAGCCGGGTCGTGAGGGAGACGGAGAATCCCGCGGCCTTCGTGTTCGTCCCGCGCCCAGGTCGGGTGCGCTTGCAGTAGGGGGTTACAAGCGTCCACGCGGGTGAGGGGAGCGAGCGGCCCCAAGAGAGCGCCTGCCCCTGCCCTCGTTCCCGCGAGGCCAACCTTCTCTAAGAAGGCCCTGGTCCTTCCTTTTATAGGCGTAAGGAGAGGATCCAGGTGTACAAATGGGGGTGTAGCAAGGTGCTACGTGTCTAGCGGGGGAGAGCTAGTGCCCTAAGTACATGCCAAGGTGGCAGCCGGAGAGATCTTGACACCCAGCTGGTGTGGCGTCGTGGCCGTCGGAGAAGCAATGGAGCCTGGCGGGGGGGACAGCTGCCGGAGTGGTTGGGCCCTTGCTGACGTCCCCCTGCTTTCGTAAGGGAGCTGAGAACCGCCGTCGTCATGGGTCCAGCGGGGCGCCATCATTGCCTATCTGGCGGAGCTAGCCAGATGGGACGTCGGTCCTGTTTTCTGCGGCCCGAGTCGGCTCGGGGTAGGGTGATGATGGCGCTTCCTGTCGACGTGGCGGACTCGTGCCCTAGGTCGGGCGATGTGGAGACTCCTCCGAAGCCGAGGTCGAGTCTGTCCTGCATGGCCGAGGCCGAGCCCGAGCTCCTGGGTCAGGCGAGGCGGAGGTCGTTCGGCAGAGGCCAGGGCGGAGTCCGAGCCCTGGGTCGGGCGAAGCGGAGTTCGTCGTCTTCCGGGGCCTTAGCCCGAGTCCGAGCCCTGGGTCGGGCGGAGCGGAGTTCGCCGTCTTCCGGGGCCTTAGCCCGAGTCCGAGCCCTGGGTCGGGCGGAGCGGAGTTCGCCGTCTTCCGGGGCCTTAGCCCGAGTCCGAGCCCTGGGTCGGGCGGAGCTTCCTATGGCGCTTTTGGCCAAGCCTGGCCGCCCGTCAGTCTCACTTTTTGCGTTAAATGCCCCAGTGACTTGGCTGGTCGGCGCGGTGATCTAGTCAGGGTTGCTTCTTAACGAAGGCAAGGCCTCGGGCGAGCCGGAGATGCGTCTGCCGTAAAAAAGGGGGCCTCGGGCGAGACGGAAACACCTCAGGGTCGGCTGCCCTTGCCCGAGGCTAGGCTCGGGCGTGGCGTGATCGAGTCGCTCGTATGGACTGATCCCTGACTTAATCAAACCCATCAGGCCTCTGCAGCTTTATGCTGATGGGGGTTACCAGCTGAGAATTAGGCGTCTTGAGGGTACCCCTAATTATGGTCCCCGACAGTAGCCCCCGAGCCTCGAAGGGAGTGTTAGCACTCGCTTGGAGGCTTTCGTCGCACTTTTTTGCAAGGGGACCAGCCTTTCTCGGTTGCACTTTGTTCCGGTGGGTGCGCGCGAGCGCACCCGCCGGGTGTAGCCCCCGAGGCCTCGGAGGAGTGGTTTCACTCCTTCGAGGTCTTAATGCCTTGCGTAATGCTTCGGCTGGTCTGGCGGTTCCCTCATGCGAACAGGCCGTAGCCCGGGTGCACTGTCGGGGCCCAAGTTCTCGGGCTGGTATGTTGACGCTGTCAACGGTTTGGCCGGAGCCGGGTTTGCGAGAGCAGCCCCCGAGCCTCCGCACAGGGCGAGAGGACGATCAGGGACAGACTCGGCTTTTTTACATACGCCCCTACGTCGCCTTTCCGCAAGGAGGAGGGGGGAGAGCGCCATGTTACCCTCGATGGGCACCGAACATGGTGTCTCCGGTGAGCTGCAATCGGGTAATCCGAGTGGACGTCCGTGCCCCGTTCGTTGGGGGTCGGCTAGGGGCCCGGAGGCACGCCCAAAAGTACCTACGGGTGATCTGCCGGACCCGGTCCCCTGGCGACGGGGTCCGAGGGCTCGTTGCCTCCCTCCGATGGGATTCCGTTACAGGATCGTTCCCGCTGGTCTCGGAAATGTCCTAGGGTACCTCGGGAGCGCAGCCCGAGCCTTGGTTATGTATCGAACGTACCCCTGGTCATCCCTCGCTCGGTGTCTGAGGCGACTGTGAACCCTTCGGGGGGCCAGCCTTCGAACCCCTGATCAGTAATGGGCGCGGAGCCCGAGTAGCCTGAGGCGGTCGTGGAACCTTTCGGGGGGCCGACCTTCGAACCTCTGACCAGTAGTGGGTGTCGGGCCCACGCGATCTGGGGCGGCCGTTGAACCCTTCGGGGGGCCAGCCTTCGAACCCCTGATCAGTAAGGAGGCTCGGAGCCTAGTTCCTTCACGGGGAAGGATCCCTTTGGGGGGTATCCCCTTTCCCGGTCCCTGTTGCAAGAGATAGAGAAAGAAGGAAAAGGGAAAAAGGATACGAAATTGAACGACGTGGCGTACCTTTTTTGGTGTGGTCGTGAAGGCGAAACGTCGCCAGCTGCTCCTGCCAGAAGCGCCGCCTGTCCAGCCGCGGAGTTAATGCGCCGGGGCGAGCGGCCGGCGAGGCTGCCGTTGCGTGCGCGAGCCGTTCGAGGAACGGCTGTTTTTGCTTTGCGTTTTTTGAACCCCGCGTCCGGTTCGGGCGGTACGTTGGAACCGTCTTCACCTTGGTCCTTATATACCCCGGAGAGGGTCCGGTGATGGTTCTCGACTCCGCTTCTTGTCTCCCTCTTAGGTTTTTTGCAGTCTGAGAGATCTAGCCAGGGAAAAGAAAACCGCCCTCCCCTGTCCTTCGCGCCGCCACCCTTTCTGCTTCGGCGATGGCTGACCTGGTGACCATCATCCCGCCGCGCGACCCGTGGCCTTCTCCACGGTGACGGCGGGTGATCTGGAGGACCTCGTCGGCGAGGGTTTGCTCCGCCCTCTCACCGACGAGGAGCGGCCGGAATGGATTACTCCCGCGGGTGGAGTCACTCCATCCCCTCCGCCGGGGTACGTCGTGAGCTTCATCTCCTTCCATGAGCGGGGATTTGGTGTGCCGACGAGCCGCTTTATGCGGGCCATCCTGTTCCATTACGGGGTGGAGTTGCACAACCTCACCCCCAACTCCATCTCGCAGGCCGCTACCTTTGTAGCGGTGTGCGAGGGGTATTTGGGGATCGCCCCCCACTGGGATTTGTGGACCCATCTCTTCTTCGCCGAGCTTTTTGCCTCGCCGACGGGGGAGAGGAAGGTCCGCGCAGCGGTGCGGGCCGGCGGCTGCACCCTTTTGTTGAGGCAGTCGCGGTCGTCGCAGTATATCCCTGCCGTCCTCGCATCCTCAAACAAGGGTTGGCAGCGCCGGTGGTTCTACCTCCGGAATGACGAAGAGTTGCTCCCGCCGTTCTCTCAGCGGGTTGTCACCGCCGCTCCCGACGCCTGGCGCCACGGGACTCCACACGAGAGGCAGAAGAACCTCAAACCTCTTCTCCAGGCCCTGAAGGCGTTGCGGGAGGGAGGACTCACCGCCGCGGGAGTGGTTGCCGCCATCCACCGTCGGAGGGTGCTCCCCCTGGCGGAACGGCGGCTGTCGCTTTGGGAGATGACCCTGGAGGCCGACTGGGAGGGGTCACGGATGTCCCCTGATCCTCTTCCCCATGACGCCCTCCAATGGCGGGTGTCGGCCGCGATGGGGAAGCCAGACCCCCACGCCTTCTCCCAGCCTCGAATGCGCCCCGACCAGGGGTGCGTCGCTCTGGTGAGTGTTCGCTCCTTCCTTCCTCATATACCGGGTTGCCCCTGGTCCTCACGATTGGGTTTCTTTCCCCCTCCCCCCTTTTTAGGAGGTGGGGCGGCACAAACCCTCCTTGCCGCGGGTCCCGGAGGACGCGGTGGGTCGGGCAGCGCGGCGGGTCGCCGCGGAGGAGGAGAAGAAGAAAAAGGATGCGGAGAAGGCCCGGGCCCGCAAGCGGAGGCGGGCTCGGGACGCCCTGGAGAAACGCCGTCGCCAGCAGGAGAGGGAAGGACTCCCCAGGGAGCTGTCGCCGGAGACATCCGACGACGACGACGACGATGGTGAAGAGGAGGAGGACGACATGGCCGCCCGTCTCGGCCTCAGCCCCAGCTTGGGGTGTGGCCGGGAGCTGTCGAGTCAGCCGCCGAGCGGGCCGATGTCGTCGGTTCCGGGAGCCGAGACGCCGGATCCCCGACCTGAGGGGCGGGGGCAACCCGAGAGGGTACTTGACCCCTCGGCTGGAGGAGCTGACGCGACTCCAGGGAGCCGGGCCGAGGGGTCCGTCCCTCGAGAGCCGTCCCCCGCGCCGGCAGCGCGGGGGAGCGATCCTCAGGTTGCCATGATGGTGCCTGGGCAGTCCGCCTCCCGGGCGTCAAGGGCGCCCAAGGCGAGGGCGGTGCCGGGGCTGTTGGCGAGGCGGACCTCGGCGGTGGTTCCAGGGAGCGGGAGCCAAGAGACCTCCCCCCAGGCACAGTGGATCATGGCCCGGAGCGGGTAAGTACCCTGGAATGTCTCCGTCCCGGCGCTTCATTCATACGTCTTGGCCGTGATTTTTCCCTTCCTTCTTTTTTCCAGCAAGCGGAGCCATGGCCCTACCGACCTGGCGCCCCGGAAGGCCCTTAAGACGGCGTCGGTCCAGGCGGCTGGCGGCATCTCGGGCCCCGCCGCTCAGCCGACCCTTTCGCAGGGCGCTTCGCCGCATGGGGCTCAGGCGTCGCATGTCCCGGGGGAGCAGGTCCCCGAGGCGGGCTCCTCTGCCGAGGCGGCCATCGTGATCGGGGAGGCGGCCGGCCTCGACGCGGTCCCGAGCCCGCCTGCCGTGTCGGCCATGCCGGCGCCTGCCGCCACCGCAGTTGGCACCGTCCCAGTCGGAGAGCATATGGTTGCTGCCGGCGTTGAGACGGCCGCAGCGTCGGCGCCCGGGGCCTCGGAAGAGGTGGGCGTGGACGCGCAGTTCATCCAGGCGGGCGGCAGCCTTGTCGCTGTGCGGCGGAGCCCCGAGGCCCGGGGCCAGTTGCTCCGATTCCGGACCCGCGAGGCTTCGGACCCCATCTTCGTTCTTGACGACGAACAGGAGGACCAGTCCTGGGACGAGCTCCGCAAGCGTGCGGAAGCTACGGTGGGGTCGCTCCGATCGTCGCTGGAGGTTCTCTGCGGGGACGTCCCTAAAATCCTCCAGGTAACGGTTTCAGGCATACCTTCTTCCTTCTGCGAGCGAGGCGTTCGTCGTGATGCCTTGTTTTCCTTTCCAGGATCTGACGGACCGGAGCGCCGCCAAGTCGTCGTTCATCCGCTGCGAGGCCGACGTCTGGGGCTCACTGCGGTCCCTGAGGACTTCGCTCGCCGGGGCTACCGCGCGCCTTTCTCAGCAGGACGCTAAGATAGCGGACCTCCAGTTGCTCTGCGCTGACCTGAGGGCCGAGGCGGCGGCGCGCACAGAGGCGCTACGGCAGCGGTCGGAGCTCGTCCAGGTTGCCGAGGAGCGGGACCAATCTCGAGGCCAGGCTGCCGAGGCCGAAAGCCGGGCCAAGACCCTCGCGGCCGATCTGGCCGCAGCCCGAGTCGCGGCCTCGGAGCAGCGCGTCCGAGCTGGAGGTATGCCTCGACCGTCCTCGGTTCTCGTTCTTGTCCGTTTCTTCCGCTTGCGTTTGAGGTCTTTCTTCTGGTTGTTCGCAGAGCTCGAGTCTGCCCTTGACGAGTCTGCCAAAGCGCTCGCCGAGGCGCTCGCTGGGGCTGCTGAGCAGAGGGAGGCCGATCTCGCGGCCATGTCCGAGGCCGTCTCGGATGTCTATCGGATCCTTGGTCCCGACGACGTCCCTTCAGGAAGCTCCCCCCAAAGCCGCCTTCAAGCCCTAGGTGATTACACGCGCGGTAAAGTCCGCGGGGCGCTACACCACGGCGTCAGGCGGGCCTTCGCCGTGCTTGCTTCCCATTACGTCGTGGACCTGGAGCGGGTCAGTGAGGGGTATTGCCTTCCTGACGAAGACGAGGCCGCCCTGGCAGAAGTTCAGCGGCTCGACGCGGTCGCTGCGGGTCCGAGCGCGGCGCTGGCGACCATCTTCGAGGCGGAGATTCTTCCTCCTGTGCCGCCGCCGAAAGCGGAGGTGGACCTTACCAACGGCGGGGGTGGAACTGAGGGCGCGGCGCCTTCCCAAGGCGACGCCTGACTTTTGTTGGGGCAATTTCTGTTGGATGTACGCTTTGTCGCGGCCGCCGGGGCCTGGACACTTTATTTTTCTTGCGTGAAGTCATACTCTTTTCTGTTTCAATTTGCACGCCTGGCCCGACTTGTCAACAACAGGGTGATTTCCCGAGCTGGGTCCTTTTTCGTGGCAGGCGATGAGTGAGGTGTCCCTAGCCCGGAGGCATAGGCGTTCCTCGGCTTGGTCGGTCTCGCCACTTATTTGTACCCAAGTTCGCTCCTCGGGATCCTGCTTCTGACGCATCCGGGAGAACGCAAAAACCCCTTCTTGATCGAAAAAAAAGAATTTCTTTGACGCAGAAAGGTGCATCCCAACTCGACGAGAGGGGTTCCCCCTTTTTAGCCCCCGACGAAGGGTCGGGCTCCGCCGGGGCGAGGCCGACCCTTCCTTGACGACTGATTCTCGTGTGTGAGTGGGGGAAGGGCGCAGCCCCCGGGCGTCGTCCGTGCAGAGGCCGTTTGACGAGTCGGGCTCCTCCCCGAATATCCGGCGAGTGCTCGGTGACATCCCTCGGTATGCCGGGCATGTCCGAGGGACCCCACGCAAAAATGTCGGCGTTTGCGCAGGGAAAGTCGACGAGTACTGCTTCCTATTTGGGGTCGAGCCCGGAACTGATCCGGATCTGCTTGGAGGTGTCGCCACTGGGTTCGAGAGGGACGGCCTTAACCGTCTCCGCTGGCTCGAAGTTGCCGGCATGTCGCTTCATGTCCGGCACCTCTCGGGAGAGGCTTTCCAGGTCGGCGATGAGGGCCTCGGACTCGGCGAGGGCCTCGGCGTACTCCACGCACTCCACATCGCATTCGAATGCGTGTTTGTACGTGGGGCCGACGGTGATGACCCCGTTGGGGCCCGGCATCTTGAGCTTCAGGTAGGTGTAGTTGGGGATGGCCATGAACTTCGCGTAGCATGGCCTTCCCAACACTGCGTGGTAGGTTCCTCGGAACCCGACCACCTCGAACGTCAAAGTCTCCCTTCGGAAGTTGGAGGGTGTTCCGAAGCAGACAGGAAGGTCGAGCTGTCCGAGGGGCTGGACGCGCTTCCCAGGAATGATCCCGTGGAAGGGCGCAGCGCCTGCTCGGACGGATGACAGATTGACGCGCAGGAGCCTGAGGGTCTCGGCGTAGATGATATTGAGGCAGCTGCCCCCATCCATCAGGACCTTGGTGAGCCTGACGTCGCCGATGACGGGATCGACGACGAGCGGGTACTTCCCCGGGCTCGGCACGTGGTCGGGGTGGTCATCCTGGTCGAAGGTGATGGGCTTGTCGGACCAGTCTAGGTAGACTGGCGCCGCCACCTTCACCGAGCAGACTTCCCGACGCTCTTGCTTACGATGCCGAGCCGAGGCATTCGCCGCATGCCCTCCGTAGATCATGAAGCAGTCGCGGACCTCAGGGAACTCTCCTGCTTGGCGATCTTCCTTTTTGTCGTCGTCGCGGGCCCTACCACCCTCTGCGGGTGGCCCGGCCCGATGGAAGTGGCGCCGAAGCATGACACACTCCTCGAGGGTGTGCTTGACGGGCCCCTGATGGTAGGGGCACGTCTCCTTGAGTGCCTTGTCGAAGAGGTTGGCGCCTCCGGGGGGCTTCCGAGGGCTCTTGTATTCGGCGGCGGCGACAAGGTTCGTGCTGGCGGCGTCGCGTTTCGCTTGCGACTTCCTCCTGCCCTTCTTCTTGGCGCCGAGCGGAGTAGACGCCTCGGGAGCATCTTCCGACGGGCGGCCCTGGGGCTGCTTGTCCTTTCGGAAGATGGCCTCGACCGCCTCCTGACCAGAGGCGAACTTGGTGGCGATGTCCATCAGCTCGCTCGCCCTGGTGGGGGTCTTGCGACCCAACTTGCTCACCAGGTCACGGCAGGTGGTGCCGGCAAGGAACGCGCCGATGACATCGGAGTCGGTGATGTTGGGCAGCTCGGTGCGCTGCTTCGAGAATCGCCGGATGTAGTCCCGAAGAGACTCTCCCGGCTGTTGCCGGCAGCTTCGGAGGTCCCAGGAATTCCCGGGGCGCACGTACGTGCCCTGGAAGTTGCCGGCGAAAGCTTGGACCAGATCCTCCCAGTTGGAAATCTGCCCCGGAGGCAGGTGCTCCAACCAAGCGCGAGCAGTGTCGGAGAGGAACAGGGGGAGGTTGCGGATGATGAGGTTGTCGTCGTCCGTTCCACCCAGTTGACAGGCCAGGCGGTAGTCCGCGAGCCACAATTCCGGTCTCGTTTCCCCCGAGTACTTTGTGATAGTAGTCGGGGGTCGGAATCGGGGCGGAAACGGCGCCCGCCGAATGGCCCGGCTGAAGACCTGCGGACCGGGTGGTTCGGGCGAGGGACTCCGATCCTCCCCGCTGTCGTAGCGTCCCCCACGCCTGGGGTGATAACCTCGGCGCACCCTTTCGTCGAGGCGGGCCCGACGGTCGCGATGAGGGTGCTCGTCGCCGAGGTGGCCCGGGGCCGCAGGCGCGGTGTTGCGCGTGCGCCCGGTGCAGACCGAGGCTTCCCGCATGAGTCGGGAAGTCGCGGCACGAGGTTCCGAGGGGTACCCCTGCCTTCGGGAGGCAGAGCTCTCGGCCCGCCGGGCCGCAGCGCCTTCCAGGAGATGCTTGAGCTCTCCCTGGATTCGCCGACCCTCGGTGGTTGATGACTCCGGCATCGCGCGGAGGAGCATCGCCGCGGCGGCCAGGTCCTGACCGGTTCCGCCGGATGCGGGCGGCGGTCTGTCCCTGGCATCGTTGGCGATGCGGTGCTGGAGACCTTGGGGCAGGTGACGTATTTCTCCGGCCGGGGGCTGGCCCGCCCATACCTGCCCGACGTCCCGGCGGATTGCCTCGAGCGCTCCTGCTCCCTCATCGAGCCCGGCCCGCGCCCCGCGGACTTGCTCGAGCTGTGGGTCGTGACCCCCCGCCGGAACGGGGACCACAGCTAGCTCCCGCGTGATGTCGGCGCGAGGCGCTGGCCTAGGGGGATCACCATCCTCCGGCATGCCGAGACAGCTGCCTCCGGAGGGATCCCCTAGCTCGACGTGGAAACATTCGCGGCTCGGGCCGCAGTCCTTGTCGTCAAGGCTGCGGCTGCCGTCGGAACAGTCGGAGAGGCAGTAGTTGCATGCGGTCATGAAGTCCCGCATGGCACTGGGGTTGCCAGATCCAGAGAAATCCCAGCAGATGCTGGGGTCGTCATCTTCCTCGGACCCAGAGGGTCCGTAGGTCGAGACGCCCGTCAATCGGTCCCAAGGCGACCGCACACGAAACCCCAGAGGGGTTGCACTCGCCTCAACGTGAGCGCCCGCCAAAGCGAGGTCGCCAGGCGGGTTGAGGCCGAGTCGAAATGACGTAGGATGGGAATCAGCCGGTACCTTTTGGTCGACGAGGAGCGACGAAGTCACATCGGGAGCTAATCGCGCCGTCGTCCTGGGTGCGAGGGCGACGTCCTGCAGGCCCTCCGTGAGCGCGATGGCGTCGTCCACTTGCTCGGGGTCGGCGTGTCGCGGGGGGACGGCTGTAGGATCTAGGACACCGGCTAGAGGGGGGGTGAATAGACGGTTTTGACTAAAAACAACAATACTCAATAAAATTAATCAAAGCAACAATAGAAATTAATTATCTAGTGTCAATAAGTAAACAATGTATGAAAAACAACTACGGAGATTGAATACTTGAAGAACAATAAGCAAAGCACTAATCAATTGCAAGGCAATAAGTAATGCTAGAAAGAATAGACACGAAATTTATCCCGTGGTATCGGTGATTTGCCGATCACCCCTAATCCACGTTGAGGTGGACTTCAAGCTCTCACTTGCTCCTCTATCAAGACACGTCTTGATCTTTAAGCCAAGTGGACAAGAAATCACTCAATACCTCGATTCCACTAGTGTCACCTTTGCCGCTCCGGCGAGGTAGGCGCGAACCCCTCACAATCCACACCGCGGCTTCTCCACAATCTTCTTGGAGAGCTCGACGGAGACAATCACTCGAGCCGTCTAGGAGGCGGCAACCTCCAAGATTAACAAGCCAACGACGCTTGCTCGGTGTACCACCTAGTGCCTCAAGAATCACCAAATGATGCAAATGCACTAGGAACACTCAATCCCTCACTAGAATGCAATCTCAAGCAAAGAGTGTGAGAGAGTGAGTTGGAGGATCACAAATGAGCTCAATGTATGCAAGGAATGGCCAAGAGAGATCTCACACACGAGCTACCCTTCTATTTATAGTCCCCCATCTAAAACCAACCGTTATGTGCAAAAGGGGGCAGTTCTGCGCACACGCGGACCGTCCGCGCCCTAGGGCCGGACGGTCCGCCGTACACCATAACGGCTATAATGACCGTTGAAACATGTCAGAGCAGACTCAAAAAGGTGGGTCCGGACAGTCCGCCCTTCAAGGCCGGACCGTCCGCGACCTGGCAAATTCAAACACCCGAGCCTCGGATCAAACGGAGTTAACACACGCGGACCGTCCGGCTATAAATCCCGGACCGTCCGCGACCTGAGACAGTACTGTCCGGACTGGTCCCCCGGACCGTCCGTAGTACAAATCTATAAAAACATACAGTCCCTGTCCAGAAACGAGTTATACACATGCGGACCGTCCGCGCCTTACAGGCGGACCGTCCGCCTATAATTCAGGGACTGACCCGAGGCCACCTTCCTTTGGTCAGGACTGCGGACGGTCCGGCCCTAAGGCCCGGACGGTCCGCAGTGCAAAAGAACACAGAGTCAACACAAAAAGTCAAACCTCGGACCCTCTGGAGGATCGCGGACGGTCCGCCTCCAAGGGCCGAACAGTCCGCGCGACCAAGACTTCTCAAATTTCAAACATGCTTTTGAATGAACCTTTAATTCACGAAATGAGAAGCGCTGTTAGTCCTTATGCAAATGCAACTTTGATGCTCTATGAGGCACTAAGTTTTACACTGATCTAAGTCATTGACCCCTCTTAATAGTACGGCTATCTAGCCTACTAATCCGGTCACTTTCTTCTCTAAACACCTGGTGACCGGCAAAAACAAAACCTATGTTATACCTTTGCCTTCACCTGATCCACAACCAATGCTTATAAGTCTTCAAGACTTCTCGGTTCACTGTGGTTCAACCTGCATTCTTATTTCTCCAAGAATTATCAGTCCACAAGTAGTTGTCATTAATTACCAAAACGTTACCAAAGGGGCCTAGATGATTCACAATCTCCCCCTTTTTGGTAATTGATGACAACACCACATTGTATATAAAAGAGAAGTTTAGTTTCTCCAAATCTCTCTCATACCTAAGGTATAAGATAGATCTTGGAGATGAGTTTTATAGGACTTATCTTGATTTGAAGTTCTGTCTGAGAGATAGATAAATCCCAATAAAAAAACTCAGTATGTAAGAAAGGCTCCCCCTAAGTGTGTGCAGGATTATCTGACGTTGAAGATATAACACACATAATATATTGGAGCTTGATGGAGACTTTCCTACAAACATGGTTATCGAGGCATACAAGAGATGATCCATAGAGTGAGCGCAGCAATTATAATCACTCCTCGAATAACCACACATAGAGAAATTTGAACTAAAACATAGTTCATCCCACAGAATATTACAGACAATAGTCCACAGACATACGACATAGAGTTAATAGTTCAACCAGTTCCAGATGCGTAAGGCATAAACTAATGCAAGCGGCATAAAAGGTAAAATGCATATGCATGGTCTTAATGTCCACATAGAACCACCAACTCCCCCTGAAGGAGACGCCAGACAACTTCTCATCACTTATCACCTCTCTCCCCCTTTGGCATCAATTGCCACAAAGGAGAGGCCTCACTGATCGCTTGGCGGCGGATGCATGTTGTAGTAGTGAGTGCTGAAGGTGTCAAACAGGGAGGAGAACTGGCCAAAATCCTGCTGGAGCTGCTGCTGCCTCTGACTGATCTCCTGCATGTTGTCATTTGTAGAGAGATTATCAAATTGACTGGCCAGGGCACCCATGTTGTCCTGAAAACTCTGTTGCATATTGTTCAGCCTGGTCATGATGGGATCAGTGACATTTGTGTGAATCTGATCACGAAAATCAGAAAACTCAGAGTTGAGGGCATCCCAGTTACTGTCAAACTGAGACTGCATGTCATCGAAACGGTGATCCATTTGTGTCACCAGGCCATCAAAGCGTGTATCAATGTGATGCTCAAGTCCCTGCTGCATATTTTGAAAATAAGGATCAAAGTATCCTGGAGCAGGCTCCCAATAATGCTGAGGCTGAGGAGGAGGTGGAGGTGGAGGCATCTGCTCTCCCTCAACATCAGGAGCTGCTCCACCCTCATAGCCAGGGTCTTCCTCATCATCTGGGAAGGGGGTGAGTGGCCTGGTGAGAAACCCTATCTCATTCTTGAAAGACCTGAATGGAGTGTGAACAACCTCGCATGGGCCCTCAAATCTTGTCTTGGATTTGATGAGAGCCATAATGTAGGGAGCATATGTCAAGTTTTGATTCTTGTCCATCTTTAAATCATTAAGCTGCCTCATCATGAAAAGAACAATGTTCATGACTTCACCATTCATGATATGCTGGATGATGTTCCAGAACTTATCCCTGATTTTACTCTTATCACCACTCTTGGGAAGGATGGTGACTCTGGCAATTTTGTTGATTACAGCAGGATGATGTCTGAGTCCTGCTGTCTCTCCAAATCTCCTGGGTATACCAAGTCTGGCTGGCTCATAAAACTGCACAAAATCCTCAAAATTATCTTCAGTATAAAGATCCAATCCAGCAGAAATAGTGCCATAGTTCAGACCGTTGGCAGCTGCAAAGTCAGCAAAAGAAGCAGAATAGCGCTTGAAGCCAGTCATCCAGGTGATAGATTCTTCTTCAATGTCAATCTCTGAGGTAGCCAGGAATTGCTTAACAGCCATTTCATTGAAATCTGTGCGCTGCCCCATAAACTGATATAGTCCGCATGCCTCAAACTTAGGGATCAGACCCTCCATGACTGATTGACTGAGCAGGAAGGACCAATCAATCACCTGATGCTTATGGAAATTAGTATCCACCAGGGTGCCCCAGAAAACATCAAACTGCAGCTGCGTGTGGAAAAACTGGATGTGTGTATCAGATGGCAGAGTATACTGGTTCACAGTCCGTCTGGAGCAGTACTCAGCCATAGAGAATCGCCGCTTGGGGTAAGTCCATCCTTGGATATCAATGGGATAATCAGGATGAACATGAGGAAAATCTTCAGCATCCATGGATTCAGTGCCCCCAGCTGAGGATTGGGCCTCTGAATCAGTGGTTGGGACATAATCATCATCATTTCCTCGAGGGCGCTTGGATTTAAAGCGACCTGCAAGTTTCTTGCGTAGACCACCAAGACCACTGCAACAATGTGACAAACATCCATAGATAAATAACTGAAACCAATCACCACTTATAAAAAGGAATGGAATGGTAATGCTCTGCCCGGGTCCGGACGGTCCGCGCTAGGGGGCCGGACGGTCCGCGCCAGAGGCCCGGACGGTCCGCGTCCACCAGGCGGACGGTCCGCAACCGACCAGGTGCGACTCCAAGAACCCTAGCCGCCACAAGTGTTCAATTTGATGTTTTTGCAGATAATATCCAGCCAAACAAGGTCAAAATTTTGCATAGCATTGATATTGAGAAGAACTATCAATCCCACCAATCAGATTTTGAAACCCACTGCTCAATTTCAGATCAGAGAAGAAACCCAAATAATCTCAAAGTTGATGAAATTTGATTGAATCCACAAGATTTGAGAGTACCGTGATGAAGACATGTTGAGGGAATGTTGCTGCAAGCTGTCAGACTGTCCGCACGCAACTTTACTTCACGGTCCGCACACACTCGACACAAGAGAGGATATAGTGAGTGGAGAGCAAGAGAGAACAACCAAATGGGCACAACTGGCAAGTCTGCGGGCTCTATCCCTTTTTCTGCCCTGTCGCGGACGGTCCGCGCGGGGGCGGCGGACGGTCCGCGCCCTGATGATCTCAGACGGTCTGTGAGGCTGCTCGGACTGTCCATTTCCTGATGCTGCGGACGGTCCGCGGTCCATGGGCGGACGGTCCGCGGCCTGATACTCATTTTTCCAATTTCTGTCCACTTGCTGATTTTGAATTTCGATTCCGAATTGGTGCTTATATATGGACATTTCGACCAATCCAAGAGTTAGTATGCATGCATATACATATTATGTAATTGAGAAGTGCTAAACTTTCGAATTAAACTATCTAGAGCAATTAGAAATGAAAAATGCGCCAATAATACCAAATAAATAGCATAAAAAGCATGTTTAGACCCGAGATGCAAGACGACACATGTGTGATCAACTTCAAGCCACATTTGAGAGATCGATCACATTCATTTCACTTCTTAGGGAACAAAATCTTGTTTCATCCAAAGGCTTTGTAAAAATGTCGGCCAATTGATCATCCGTTCCAATGGAATAAATACAAATATCTCCCTTGCCAACATGATCCCTTAAGAAGTGATGTCGTATATCAATATGCTTGGTTCTTGAGTGTTGGACCGGATTGGTAGCCAATTTTACCGCACTCTCATTATCACACATGAGAGGCACATTCTTGAAAATAACTCCATAATCCAATAAGGTTTGTTTCATCCATAATAGTTGAGCACAACAATTTCCGGCCGATATATATTCCGCCTCGGCGGTAGATAGAGCAACCGAATTTTGCTTCTTAGAAGACCATGAAACAAGAGATCTACCAAGAAATTGACAACAACCGGAGGTGCTTTTTCTATCAACTTTGCACCCCGCATAGTCCGAATCCGAATATCCAATTAATTCAAAGTGGGCACCTTTGGGATACCATAGACCAATATTGGGGGTATACTTCAAATATCTTAGAATTCTTTTTGCGGCCTTCAAGTGAATCTCTCTAGGTGAAGCTTGAAATCGTGCACACATGCATACACTAAACATAACATCGGGCCTAGATGCGGTAATATAAAGTAAACTACCAATTATTGAACGATAAAGTTTTTGATCAACTATAGTACCTCCCTCATCTAAGTCTAGATGACCATTTGTTGCCATTGGAGTCTTGATAGGCTTAGCATTTTCTAAACCAAACTTCTTGAGCATGTCCTTCAAATATTTGGATTGACTTATAAAAATACCATCTTTCAATTGTTTGATTTGAAGGCCAAGAAAGAAGCTCAATTCTCCAATCATAGACATCTCAAATTCTTTTGACATCATTTTTCCGAACTCCTCACAAAATAATTCATTAGTAGATCCAAAAATGATATCATCAACGTAAATTTGACAAACAAATAAGTCTTTGCCAATTCTTTTAGTGAATAGAGTAGTGTCAACCTTCCCAATTTTGAAGTCTTTGGAAAGCAAGAAATCCCTAAGCCTTTCATACCAAGCGCGTGGAGCTTGCTTAAGCCCATAGAGAGCTTTAGAAAGCTTGAACACATGGTTAGGTCTTTTGGGGTCCTCAAAACCGGGAGGTTGTTCAACATACACTAGTTCACTAATCTTACCATTTAGAAAGGCACTTTTTACATCCATTTGGTAGAGCTTGATATTGTGTGCACAAGCATAAGCAAGTAGAATCCGGATTGCTTCTAACCTTGCTACGGGAGCAAATGTCTCCCCAAAATCCAATCCTTCAATTTGAGTATATCCTTGTGCAACTAATCTTGCCTTGTTTCTTACTACCACACCATCTTCATTGTGCTTGTTGCGAAACACCCATTTTGTACCAATAACATTGTGGTTCTTTGGTCTCTCAACAAGCTCCCAAACTTCATTTCGAGCGAAGTTATTTAATTCTTCGTGCATTGCATTCACCCAATCAACATCAAGTAGAGCTTCATCTACACGGTTAGGTTCCATACAAGATACAAAAGAGAAATGTTCACAAAATGAAGCTATGCGAGAGCGAGTTTGAACACCCTTACTAATATCACCCACAATTTGATCAACCGGGTGATCCTTCACAATGGAATGATGAATTCTTGATACCGTTTGATAGTTGCTTGTTGAAGCATTTGGAGGAACTGTAGGTCTTGAAGTACCTTGATCATGAGTATCTATGGTTTCATTGAGTTGTTGGCTTTGGTGATCTTCCTCATTTATAGTTGAGGATGAAGGAATGACAACCACACTATCTTCATCATCATCTTCCTTAGGTTTTATTTCACCAATGGCCATTGTTTTCATTGCATTTATCAATTGAGTTCCCCCAACATCATCGAGATTATCACTCTCATCTTGAGACCCATTTGTTTCATCAAATTCAACATCATATGCTTCCTCAATAATACCATGAGTTTTGTTGAAGACTCTATAAGCCTTACTATTTGATGAATATCCAAGAAGAAAACCCTCATCACATTTCTTCTCAAATTTAGAAAGCCGGCTTCCCTTTCTCAAAATATAACATTTGCAACCAAATACTCTAAAATATGAGATATTTGGCTTTCTACCAATGAGCAATTCATATGGAGTTTTCTTCAAGAGCTTGTGACAATATAGTCTATTTGATGAATGACAAGCGGTATTTATTGCCTCGGCCCAATAAGAATCCGATATATTATATTCCGCTAACATAGACCTTGCCATATCAATAAGAGTTCTATTCTTTCTTTCAACAATACCATTTTGTTCCGGGGTATATTTGGAAGAGAATTCATGTTTGATACCCTTGTCATCACAATATTGATCAATTCTTGCATTTTTGAATTCCGACCCATTATCACTTCTAACCTTTTTGATGTCGAAATCAAATTGATTTTGAGCCAATATAGCAAATGACTTGAATGTTTCAAACACATTGGATTTGTCTCGTAGAAAATAAACCCAAGTAAATCTTGAATAGTCATCCACAATCACAAGACAATAAGAATTACCACCAATACTTACAAAAGATGTGGGCCCAAATAAATCCATGTGAAGTAATTCCAAAGGTCGATGAGTGGACATTTGACTTTTATTTGGATGAGTATTTGCCACTTGCTTACCGGCTTGACAAGAGCTACATAATTTGTTCTTTTCAAACTTCACATCTTTTAAGCCTCGAACTAAGTCATGTTTGGTTAACCGATTGAGTTGCTTCATCCCAACATGACCAAGTCTTCTATGCCATAACCAACCTAGTGAAGCTTTTGAAAATAGGCAAGTTGTGAGCTTTGCCTCATTAGATGAGAAATCAACAAGATAAAGATTTTCATGTCTAAAGCCTTTAAATTTAAGATTGCTACCATCAACACTAGAGATAATGACATCTTCAACTGTGAAATTGCAACAAAATCCTAAATCACATAATTGAGCTACGGAAAGTAAATTAAAATTCAATGACTCAACCAATAGCACATTTGATATAGAATGATCATTTGAGATAGCAATTTTACCCAAACCTTTAACCTTTCCTTTACGATTATCTCCAAATGTGATACTATCATAATTTGAGCAATCTTCCTCACTCATTTGGGTAAACATTCTCATATCCCCGGTCATGTGTTGAGTACATCCACTATCCAACACCCAATGATTCCCTCCCGCCTTGTAGTTTACCTACAAAAGGAAATCAATCTCTTTTAGGTACCCAAACTTGCTTGGGTCCTCGGATGTTAGTGACCAAGGTCTTTGGCACCCAAATAGCTTTCTTTTTGTTTCCAATAATTGAAGTACCAACAAATTTAGCATGAACACCTTTTGCATTATGAGAAAGAACATAACAATGCTCAAAACAAGTGGAGGATACATTTTTGAACTTCGGACAATTTTTCTTAACATGCCCCTTTTTGTGACATTTGTGACACACTTTGTCACATTCTTTCACAAACAATGTCTTTTGCTTTACAAAAGCATTCTTTCCTTTCTTAGGAACATATCCAAGACCTTCACGGTTAAGAGAGCATCGTTGACTTCCCAATATGAAATCCAATTTAGTCTTACCACCATATGCCTTTTCTAGATCATGAGTTAGAGCATTTATTCTATCTACTAACACTTCATTCTCAACAATAATTTTTGATTCATCAAGAGCAATGTTATCAATGAGAGAAATTTTGCATTTATCACAAATAGAGTTAGTAGATAGTGGTTCACTTGTAAGACTATCAAGTAAGTCACAAGTGACTCCAACATCCTTAGTGACCACCTCAACTTCATGCACAATAGATGATTTTTGAGCATCCGCAAGCTTCTCACAATTTTCTTTGAGATCATTGTGAGAGGTCTTGAGCTCCTCAAAAGACACTTGGAGGTTTTTATACAATTCCTTCAAGGTCTTAAATTTTTCTTTTTCTTTGTGCATGTAGTCATCGGCCTCACCTAGCATTCTAACAAGATCATCATATGAATAGCCATCATCATCAACATCATCAATATCATCATCATCTTTTATATCATTTAAATCGGTGATGATTTTTACCTTAGCATCTCCCTTTGCCATGAGACAATGGGGGGATGAAAAGAGTGAGGGAGCTTCCTTGATGGCAATTCCGGCATTAAGCTTTGATGAGGTGTCATCATTATTATCATCATCCGAGCTATCATCCGAGTCCCATTCAACTAGATAGGCTTTGCCATCTTTCTTCTTGTTGTAGAATTTCTTTTTCTTCTTGTCACTTTCATCTTTGCCCTTCTTCTTCTTGCTTGGGCAATTCATGGCAATGTGACCGGGTTCCCCACACTCAAAACACTTTCTATCATTGAAAGCATTTCTTCTTGATGTTTGACCTCTTCTAGGTTGACCTCTTTTCATCTTCATGAATTTATTGAATTTCCTTACAAATAAAGCCATGTCACCATCACTCTCACTTTCATTTTCTTCATCATTGCTATCTTCTTTTTCAATTGCCTTTGAGGCCTTGGCTTTGAGAGCAATAGATTCATTTTTCACCTTCTTTGCCAAACTTAAGGCATCGGCTTGAGACTTCTTGAATATATCTTGGGTGAGAATTTCTCCCAACACTTCGGTTGGAGAGGTTGTAGATAGATCACTCCTTACAAGCATTGTCACAATAGTCTCATATTTCTCCAGAAGTGATCTAAGGAACTTGTGTGTGAAATCAACATCCGGAACATTAAAACCGAGTCCTTTGAGTTCATTTACTATCTCATTCAACCGATTGAACATGTCGGATACACCCTCATCTTCTTTCATAATAAATTGCTCAAACTTCCCTTTGCACACATATAGTTTGGCACTCTTCACAATTGTTGTTCCTTCATGAATTTCCATTAGTTTTATCCAAATCTCATGAGCGGTTGTGAGATTCTTGATACGATTGAACTCATTTATATCAAGAGCATCATAAAAGACATTCATGGCTTGATCATTTGTGAGGATATTCTCATTATCACTGACGGATGGTTCATCTTCCTTCAATACAACAAATCCATCCCTAACAATTGGCCAAATTTTTCCACCCATTGCTCTAAGATGCATTGACATTCTTATTTTCCAATAATCATAATTGCTTCCATCAAAGTGCGGTGGCTTCCCAATGTGCACATTGTTGTTACTAGCCATTTTGTCCCACTCCGGGATGATTAGATCCACAAACAATGGAGTCCTTGGCTCTGATACCACTTGTAGGATCTAGGACACCGGCTAGAGGGGGGGTGAATAGACGGTTTTGACTAAAAACAACAATACTCAATAAAATTAATCAAAGCAACAATAGAAATTAATTATCTAGTGTCAATAAGTAAACAATGTATGAAAAACAACTACGGAGATTGAATACTTGAAGAACAATAAGCAAAGCACTAATCAATTGCAAGGCAATAAGTAATGCTAGAAAGAATAGACACGAAATTTATCCCGTGGTATCGGTGATTTGCCGATCACCCCTAATCCACGTTGAGGTGGACTTCAAGCTCTCACTTGCTCCTCTATCAAGACACGTCTTGATCTTTAAGCCAAGTGGACAAGAAATCACTCAATACCTCGATTCCACTAGTGTCACCTTTGCCGCTCCGGCGAGGTAGGCGCGAACCCCTCACAATCCACACCGCGGCTTCTCCACAATCTTCTTGGAGAGCTCGACGGAGACAATCACCCGAGCCGTCTAGGAGGCGGCAACCTCCAAGAGTAACAAGCCAACGACGCTTGCTCGGTGTACCACCTAGTGCCTCAAGAATCACCAAATGATGCAAATGCACTAGGAACACTCAATCCCTCACTAGAATGCAATCTCAAGCAAAGAGTGTGAGAGAGTGAGTTGGAGGATCACAAATGAGCTCAATGTATGCAAGGAATGGCCAAGAGAGATCTCACACACGAGCTACCCTTCTATTTATAGTCCCCCATCTAAAACCAACCGTTATGTGCAAAAGGGGGCAGTTCTGCGCACACGCGGACCGTCCGCGCCCTAGGGCCGGACGGTCCGCCGTACACCATAACGGCTATAATGACCGTTGAAACATGTCAGAGCAGACTCAAAAAGGTGGGTCCGGACAGTCCGCCCTTCAAGGCCGGACCGTCCGCGACCTGGCAAATTCAAACACCCGAGCCTCGGATCAAACGGAGTTAACACACGCGGACCGTCCGGCTATAAATCCCGGACCGTCCGCGACCTGAGACAGTACTGTCCGGACTGGTCCCCCGGACCGTCCGTAGTACAAATCTATAAAAACATACAGTCCCTGTCCAGAAACGAGTTATACACATGCGGACCGTCCGCGCCTTACAGGCGGACCGTCCGCCTATAATTCAGGGACTGACCCGAGGCCACCTTCCTTTGGTCAGGACTGCGGACGGTCCGGCCCTAAGGCCCGGACGGTCCGCAGTGCAAAAGAACACAGAGTCAACACAAAAAGTCAAACCTCGGACCCTCTGGAGGATCGCGGACGGTCCGCCTCCAAGGGCCGGACAGTCCGCGCGACCAAGACTTCTCAAATTTCAAACATGCTTTTGAATGAACCTTTAATTCACGAAATGAGAAGCGCTGTTAGTCCTTATGCAAATGCAACTTTGATGCTCTATGAGGCACTAAGTTTTACACAGATCTAAGTCATTGACCCCTCTTAATAGTACGGCTATCTAGCCTACTAATCCGGTCACTTTCTTCTCTAAACACCTGGTGACCGGCAAAAACAAAACCTATGTTATACCTTTGCCTTCACCTGATCCACAACCAATGCTTATAAGTCTTCAAGACTTCTCGGTTCACTGTGGTTCAACCTGCATTCTTATTTCTCCAAGAATTATCAATCCACAAGTAGTTGTCATTAATTACCAAAACGTTACCAAAGGGGCCTAGATGATTCACAACGGCGCTCGCCTTTGCCTCAAACGCGAGGGTGATGCCCGACGCGTCCTCCGTTGGGGCGCTGGGGATGTCGATTTGCTCGACAGCCGACTGAGCGCAGCCTCCCGCTCGGCCCTGGTTGCCCCGCCTTCTCCTCCGATGGCGAGGGAGAGGATGGGGCGAGCTCGAAAGTTGTCCTTCCCCCACGCGGGAAAGACGTCGTCGATTCCGCCGCCGGCGGGCGGGCTGTCCGCCGCCATTGTCGCTGTCGCGCGGCGGTGGAAGGAGTATCATGTCGTAGCTGCCGTCAAAAGACATGAACTCGAGGCTCCCGAAACGGAGCACCGTCCCGGGTCGAAGAGGTCGTTGGAGACTGCCCATCTGGAGCTTGACGGGAAACTGCTCGTCAACACGCAGCAGGCCCCTACCTAGCGCGCCAACTGTCGGCGTTTCGAGACCGGGGGGTCCCAAGGCCGACGAGTGAGTGTGCCGCGTGCCCCAGCCCAGATGGGTCGAGCGCGTGGGCGAGCGCGAAGGGGGGAGAGAGCGAGGTGGCCGGAGCCGGGTCGTGAGGGAGACGGAGAATCCCGCGGCCTTCGTGTTCGTCCCGCGCCCAGGTCGGGTGCGCTTGCAGTAGGGGGTTACAAGCGTCCGCGCGGGTGAGGGGAGCGAGCGGCCCCAAGAGAGCGCCTGCCCCTGCCCTCGTTCCCGCGAGGCCAACCTTCTCTAAGAAGGCCCTGGTCCTTCCTTTTATAGGCGTAAGGAGAGGATCCAGGTGTACAAATGGGGGTGTAGCAAGGTGCTACGTGTCTAGCGGGGGAGAGCTAGTGCCCTAAGTACATGCCAAGGTGGCAGCCGGAGAGATCTTGGCACCCAACTGGTGTGGCGTCGTGGCCGTCGGAGAAGCAATGGAGCCTGGCGGGGGGGACAGCTGCCGGAGTGGTTGGGCCCTTGCTGACGTCCCCCTGCTTTCGTAAGGGAGCTGAGAACCGCCGTCGTCATGGGTCCAGCGGGGCGCCATCATTGCCTATCTGGCGGAGCTAGCCAGATGGGACGTCGGTCCTGTTTTCTGCGGCCCGAGTCGGCTCGGGGTAGGGTGATGATGGCGCTTCCTGTCGACGTGGCGGACTCGTGCCCTAGGTCGGGCGACGTGGAGGCTCCTCCGAAGCCGAGGTCGAGTCTGTCCTGCATGGCCGAGGCCGAGCCCGAGCTCCTGGGTCGGGCGAGGCGGAGGTCGTTCGGCAGAGGCCAGGGCGGAGTCCGAGCCCTGGGTCGGGCGAAGCGGAGTTCGTCGTCTTCCGGGGCCTTAGCCCGAGTCCGAGCCCTGGGTCGGGCGGAGCGGAGTTCGCCGTCTTCCGGGGCCTTAGCCCGAGTCCGAGCCCTGGGTCGGGCGGAGCGGAGTTCGCCGTCTTCCGGGGCCTTAGCCCGAGTCCGAGCCCTGGGTCGGGCGGAGCTTCCTATGGCGCTTTTGGCCAAGCCTGGCCGCCCGTCAGTCTCACTTTTTGCGTTAAATGCCCCAGTGACTTGGCTGGTCGGCGCGGTGATCTAGTCAGGGTTGCTTCTTAACGAAGGCAAGGCCTCGGGCGAGCCGGAGATGCGTCTGCCGTAAAAAAGGGGGCCTCGGGCGAGACGGAAACACCTCAGGGTCGGCTGCCCTTGCCCGAGGCTAGGCTCGGGCGTGGCGTGATCGAGTCGCTCGTATGGACTGATCCCTGACTTAATCAAACCCATCAGGCCTCTGCAGCTTTATGCTGATGGGGGTTACCAGCTGAGAATTAGGCGTCTTGAGGGTACCCCTAATTATGGTCCCCGACAACCATAAACCGAAAACTGTACCGAACCGAACTGAAATTTCGGTTTTTCGGTAGTTCGGTTCGGTTTCAGATTTTATATCTCAAAAGTTTGGTTTTCGGTATCGTAATCGGTTTTCACCGTATACCGAACCGAAATACCAAAAAACAAATTACCAAACTTTATCAATTCTAAAATTTGATTATTCGATTATGTGAAATAAATGTGTGAAGCAATTAAATTGTTATTCACTTATTTATATGTGATGTATCTCTAAATATTTGTACCTATATAATTTTTACTTTTTAAAATTATGTCTAATCTATTGTGTAAACTTGTTGTATGTGTTGTCTTGAGTATAAGAATGGTATTCATTTTTACCGAAAAACTGAAGTAAAAAACCGAAACCGAACTTCTCAGTTTTTCATTTTCTAGAAAACCGATCGGTTTCTAATGTCTAGAAAACCGAAGTTTTTAAAAACCGAAAAATCGAACCGAAGTTTAAAAAAACGAATGCCCAGCCCTACTGAAATCACACAAAGCAAGTCAACTGCGTTCAAAACATTCATAGCCAAGCAGGTCTTTCTTAAAAGTAGAGAGTGGGAAGAGCCTCAGATGCCATATGTTTACGCTTCACCTGCAAATGAATGTGGGGTTTAGGATTTAAATCAGTTTATATCAGTTGGTTGTACTTGGAACTCTCATGTTTGCTAGGGAACAGTATCTGAACATCAAAGGGTGCAGATTCCAAATCTGTCATTAGTACGCTCATATTCAACTACTTTGTGTTCTGCCAGGTGAGCACACATATATTATAATTGGTACCCAATACACTTCTGCCACTACTTCTTAGTGCAATAGTGCATATATATATATATATTCACTTCAGATGATTTTTTGGTTTTGTTACCCTAGTTTGCATTTATAACCAGTTTGTCTGCATCCTAAACGAAATAACAGTGTTGTTATATGCAGCCTCTGGTTTCGAAAAGATGCCTACGGCCTTGTTCGTTCGTGTCGGATTGGTGGGTCAGAATGATTCCGAGCCGGATTGCTTCTCTAATTTATATAAACTTTGATTAGCCGGAACGATTCCGGGTGCAATCCGATGTAAACGAACAAGGCCTACATTTGAGTTGTTTCCACATGGTAATGCCTGGTCAGTAGCAACATATGTTGTCTCAGGTGTTCAACGAAATAAACATGACCTGATGGGCTTGAACTTGTGTTGTCTCAGGTGTTCAACGAAATAAACAACAGGGAAATGGAGAATATTAATGTTTTTTGTGGTATGGTGACCGTCTTGAACTTATGTTGTCTAGGCTTAGTTGTAGCAGATTGTTCTATGCCTTGCCCTGTCATTACAAGTTTTTTTATGTTTGCTGTCGCTGCTATGTAAACAAAAAAACGACGGTGATGAACACAATCCAATGCACTTTTTTTGCGGGCCATGGTCCTCACAGAAATGAAGTTTTCTTTAAGAACGCTTTGTTCTACTAGGATAGGAAGAAAATGCATATTAACGCCTATTTGTTAAACTTTAAATTGGAAGTACATAGTAACATAAACGTCTCAATATAGTGTAGGAAAAAAGCTGAAGCATTGCATCATCAGTAAGATGACGGATGATGGAACCAGTGGCGGACTAGTATTTTTACATAGGATGTGCCGCAACAAAATTTTTATGTAGAATTCTATCTAATGTACATATAATTTATAGTAAATTTGGTAAACAATTCGATATATAGATATAAAGTTTGACATTCAACAATTAAGCATGAAAGTTGCATACTAAACATAAAGATTGCAATAATACTACTTATCTGGCCCGCGCTTCCTCAACACCATAAAAGTCTCAATTATATCTTCTTCATTCACTTCGAAGAAAATATCCCTCTCGATGTATATAACGAGACAATCATCCAAAAGACTATCACACATCTTGTTTCTCAATTTAGTCTTCACTAAACTCATTGCAGAAAATGCCCTTTCAGCATTTGCTGTCGCCACCGGCAAAAGCAATACCAATTTGAGAAGCAAATAAACCATATCAAACACCTTATGTCTCTTTGTTTCAACAAGCTTGACTGAGAGGTCCACAAGATTAGTTATGTCTTTGAACCTATCATCTTCTTTTATGCCATTAATATAATTGTCAAGTTGCAAGTCAAGTTTTAACAAGTTAGTGGTTTACATGTCATTAGAATAGAAATCAGCTAGCTTTCATACTTTGCGTGCATCAAAAGAAGCAAAGGAGTTGAAAGGATCCAAGGCTGACATACAAGAAAGCAACTCTATATTAGCCTCACTAAACCGATTATCAAGCTCTAGGCTAATTTGATCAATGACCCCAATATATACTTCTCTTCTGAAGTGGTCATCATTGGTTTGGTTATGAATAAATCGTGATGGTCTTCCATAAGGCTTGTAATTTTCATCCATAAAAGGAACTTCGATATTATGTTTGTTGCAAAATGAAGTGATTCTTTGAAGGAATTGATCCCAACCATCAAGCCTTAACCGTTGCATTCTTCTCTTTGCCGCATTAACAAGTGAAATTGTATTAATAATATCTTGCTCTCTTCTTTGCAAACACACTAATAGATCATTTGTATATCCAAGAATAACAAACATTAAGTGTGCATCAAAAACTAAGTCAAATGACTCAAATGCTCCAAGCATAGAATGTATCCTTATCCAATCACTTCTAACTGTAGTATCCTCTCTAAGAGTCATGAGAACATCTCGGATTACAGGATACATAGTAATTGTGTCGCATATAGTTTTGTAATAAGAGCCCCACCGAGTCTCACCAGGCCTAGGCAACCCCATCTCTTGATTCAATCATCATCCGCTAAATTGCAAATGGCACTTCACCAAGCTCTTCAATTAGTTTCTTTCTAGTTTCTATAACGCAACACTGAATAGCCTGCTTTTGTATCTTTTAGGCTAGTCAAAGTGCAATTACCTGGAGCGTTGTTAAGAACATACTTATTGACCTCTTCACTATTTGCAGCAAGAAATTTCAAGATTTCAATAAAGTTTCCTTTGTTGCTATACTCTTCAAACATCAAAGTGAATATGTCAACCTTATCTTATAAAGATTGCGGTCATCATCACTCCACTTCTCAATTTTATTATGAATTGCTGCATTAGGATTTATAAAGCCAAGATATTTCTCTTCGGCTGTCTTATGTGCCATAGAACCCACATGTTTTAGAAGTGCTTCAGACCCTTTATTCCAATTATTCCAACCATCTGAAGTAAATGCAGAAGTCCCTTTGCCCTTATTTGCTTTACTTTGAATAAGTAGCACACAAAGAAAAATGCAGCATCTTATTGACACTATATTCAATCAAAGGAAAATTTTGAAACCACACAAAATTAAAATGGTGATCTCTATCTCCAATTTTCCTATTTGGGAATTCATGTGCATATGGTTGAAATGGACCTCTATGAATATATGCTATTCGAATTGCATCGTGATCATTATCATGGTAACTTGCAATAGGTTATCTTTCACCTGGATCATGTGGAAGACGACTAACATCATAAATTATTGGCGGTGGCGATGCAGATGGCATTGGATTCACAATTTCTTCATTTATCCCCTCTTCCTCTTGTTCTTGAGGTGTCGATGCTTGAGTAACATCCGAAGATAATGAAGAAGCAATAAACTTCTGTTTCTTTACAACATGATTGCAAAAAAGAGAGGCAATATCTCCTCGCTTCTTCATATTTTAGTCACTACAAAAACAATTGTAGTGAAACAACAATCAATAAGACAAAAATCAACAACAATATATATACACACATTGGCGTTAGACAAAATTCAACAAAAAAATATATGTACTATTGGGGGCCTTCGTCTTCCGAAGGTCCTCAAAAACACGACTAACATGTTTTTTGAGTATAATACATTCACAGGGACCTTTGGCCTTGGGATGAAGTTGTACACATTATGAAAAGCATGGTCTGGGAGAAGGATGAACCAGTTCCGAAGCTACGTGTGGAGAAGCTTCAACTTATCGGTGGAAAATGAAGCTGACTTAAAGAGGAAAAGGCTATCTAGTCCTCGATAGATTATCCTTAAGTCAATAACAAATGTCAAGGGCTTGAATGTAATTTTACACAGGCTGCGTCATGTGCCTATAAATAGATGAACGGTAGCACCGTACTGTTCATGCTGATTTGTATTCACTCGCACGTCACTCTTGGACTCATACCTTCTGTCAAGCCGAAGGTACAAATGTAATTTATTGTTATTAATGTTTGTCCATGATGAGATAATGAGAATATGAATAATCTGCCAATTCAATATGATTGTTCACGCTATTTTCCATGTTTCATATGCTTCTACTTTCATTATTACATATTGAGATGATGAAGGTATGTCTTTCATAGCCTTCATCTGAAAATCATTATATCCTAAGGGAGATAATGCTTCGAAAGACGAAGGTCTTTAATCATTAACATTTTGTGTTGCCTTGTTCTTAACTCATAACATTTGAGAACAAGTCCCCAACATTGGCGCCCACCTCCGGTGAACTCATTCGACCACCTTCGGCAAGCTGTGACCTTCGTCATGCCGCCGAAGAAAGCATCAGCGCTAGGGGCTGCATTGTAGCCACTGGACGTCAACCAAGAAACACTGCGTGAAGCTAGAAGCCCAAAAAGGAAGGCTACAAGTCCAACGCCTCAGGAGGAGAAGCTAGACCAAGAAATAAGGAACCTCGAAGCCATCCAGCAATAGGTCTAGAGGAAGAAGGAGAAGATGCTTCGTCTCTCCGATCTACCGAAGAAGATCGATGAGGCTGCTGAGGAAATGCATCATCTCACTCAAGATGACCAAAACCGAAGACCTAAACGCAGAGAGCTTTGTCAGGACAATTCCTATGATAATGATGAATGGTATGATGATTTCCATCATGGAAATTTTGCTTTTGATGATGCTTCTCCTTTGTCAGCAGAACTGCAGGCTACCCCATGGCCCCCATCATACAAGCCACCCTAGCTCCCCATGTACGATGGACACTTAGATCCGAAGCAATTTCTGATGAGCTATGAAGCAATCATATCTTCATATGGGGCAATACTGTCATGGCGAAATCCTTCGTCATGGCAGTCAAGAATGTTGCACAAACCTGGTACTCCTCTCTTCGGCCAGGAACAACCACATCATGGCAGAAAGCTAAAGGACATGCTGATCACTAGTTTCCAAGGGTTCCAGACGAAGCCGGTTACTGCTCAAGCTTTGTTCTAGTGCATGCAAGACCACGAAGAATACCTCCAAGCGTATGTCCGAAGGTTCTTGCGTCTGAGAGCACAAGCGCCCATAGTGCCCAATGAAATTGTCATTGAGGCCATGATCAAAGGGCTTCGGCCAGGACCTACGACTCAATACTTTACTAGGAAGCCCCCTCAGACTCTAGAGAAGCTGCTTCAGGAGATGGATGAGTACATCCGGGCCGATAATGATTTTTGCCAGAGAAGGTAAGAAGCTTATAGGTTTTCTGAGATGACTGGGGGCTTTGGAGGAAGAATCCACCCTAGGCATGTTAGATCAATCCACAACTCCAGTCAGAGTGATGATAGAGGAAGCCAGTTTCAGAGGCCACATCATAGCTCACAATCTTCAGGGCAACAGCAAAGCTCTTTCAGGCCACTAGCTCCAAGGGGCAGAGGTGGCAGGGGCTTCAGAGAAAGATATGGGGATCAGCCCAGGAGACTCTATTGCTTATTTTGTGGTGAAGACAAGGGCCACACTACAAGAACATGTCAGGTCACCATTTAGAAGCAAAAAGAAATTGCCGAAGCAGAAGCCCGACAAAATCAGCCGAAGCAGGTTTTACATACTGTTTCGTGCTACTCTCCCTATATACCAGAATACGTGGGTAATCAACCTACAGTTTCTGTTGCTTCGGCAAGTCATTCACAAGCTTCCTGGCCCCAGCTCCAACTACCACCACCATTGCCACCTACTCATACCCGAGGCCAGCATCTAGAAGGGCACCAGCACGCCCAACAACAGCGCGACTTCAGGGAGAAGTCCGAAGCTCGTACAGTCAATAGCACTATACCAGAATCGAAGCATATATACTGAGGAATATCCTACTTTTGATGTACTTTTATCTTTTATGCCATTTTATTTTTTGTGTGAGAAATAAGTAATGAAAAACTTAATTTCAATTTCTTGTAATAACTGTGCCTGCACAAGAGTGAAATATATCTTCCTCACGGATTTACGAAGCTCGAAAGACGTGTCTAAGAAAGCGGAGCAAAATTCCGAAGCTCAAAAGTCGTTCCTAAGGGAGCACAGCGTAAGTTTTCTGCTCAAAAGTCGTTCCTAAAGGAGTGCAGAGCCAAAAATTATGATCCGAAGATACAAAAAAGTTGTTCCTAAGGGAGCGCAGTGTAAGTTTTCTGCTCAAAAGTCGTTCCTAAGGGAATGCAGAGCCAAATACCACCGAAATATAAGGTGAAGAAGCTCAAAAGTCGTTCCTAAGGGGATGCAGAGCTTAGATGCCACCGAAATAGAAGGTGAAGAAGCTCAAAAGTCGTTCCTAAGGGGATGCAGAGCTTAAAGACTCAAAAGACGTTCCTAAGGGGATGCAGAGTCTTGTGTATTCCAGTGTGGGTGCGTGGGAGTGTGTCTTCGGCATCATCATCATTTTGCATCATATCATCATATTATTTCGCATAACATTACATCATACATCATATCGCATTAACGACACAAAAATTGAATACGAAGCAAAACTTCAGCAAATGCTTTGTCAAAATGAAAATGTGCTTCGGGAAATACAGTTTTATCAGACTTGCCATAGAAGGGCTCTTTCTTTACGAAGCATGAAAAGAAGTGAAGGTGTTTTTTCGCCGAAAGCTCAAAAATGGTATGTGTGCAAATTTCACGCATCGTAAAGAAACATATTATAGTAATTTACATGTCTCATCAATTGTTCCATACATCAAATATTACAAAGTATTCTTACAATGAAGTTACAAAGTTTTATTCCAACAAAGTCTACTCTTCTCTAAGGATCTTTTCTACAGCTTTGTTTAATAACTTGTCGACAACTTCGTCGATAATAGAGTTTGCAATGCTTATAACATCCAGTGCTTCCTTCATCTCCGGATCAGCCAAGGGATTATACGGCTCCGCCAGCGGATGATAGTTCAGCTGTAGTAGGTAAACCATTAGTTTGGAAGCCACAAAGTAAGTACCGAAGTTAAAACTCAAAAACAATACCTATGCGCCTTTCACGTTCAGCAGCCTCTTCAGCTCGCTTAGCTTCTTCTCGGGCGTCATGGGCGTATTTTTCATTCTTTTTTATAATTTCGTTGGGCAATTCTCGGCCACCGTTTACCTAGACATTAGAATAAAACTTTTCACCCACTAAAGTTGCTTCGGCTTAAGGGTCCTTCGTGTCGTCTATGGAGAAGGCGGCTTCGACCTGAGCTGCAGCTTTCACATGATCACATCCAGCCTTCTCCAGTATAACCGCAATCCGCCGGGCGCCAGAGAAAGCACAGATATCTCCACGATCGTTCAAAATTTCCTCAAAAGCTTCAGCCTCCCCGCTTATCCACTCAATAACGCCCTCAGGGTCGCCTCGGATAAAATTTTCCTCAGAGGAATACGCGCCCACTTTGGAAAAGCTAGTTTTTAGTTTCTTCACGCAATCCAAGGATTTTTCAAAACATATTTCCTTGGATTCGCGAAGCTTTTCAATATTTTTCTCTAGCCTGGCCTTCCACCATTCGCTGATTTCTTGGCTGGCCTTTGCGACCTCACAATTTTCTTTAGCTTCGGCAAGTTGTCTTCAAAGGTCTTCAACCTCGGCCTTATGAGCCTCGGCTTGGGCATTGTATTTCGCCTCATCCTCCTTCACCTTGCTCACCAATGAAATTAAAATCTTATCTTTCTCCAAACCTTCGTTTCTCAGCTCAATTACCTTTGAGCGAAGGTTGCTGAGAGCTATTGTGTAACTTTCGTCTTCAACGTTCTTTTGTGCCCTCAAGGCATTGCTAAGAATTAAGCCCTACAAGAAAAAGAAAGAATTAAGCATGACAATGAAATACTTCATTTCTAACTTTAAAGTCAACAACTTCTGTACCTTTATACTGTTGTATGCAAGACTATTAGCAAGATCATCCTTCGACATGGCCGAAAGGCCTTCCTCAAGCTCTGGAAATCCCATACTTTTGGCTATCTCCCGGCAAACAGATATTTCTTTGTTGTCCGGGAGACAGTATAGGAAATCATCTTCGTCAGTGCCATTGAACACTAAGGCCTCCTTCGGATATTTTAGTTTCTGGGCGTAGTGTCTGGCTTCTAAGATTTCTTCTTTGGATAATTTTTTCCCCGAAGCATGTCGAATAATGTAATCAACATCTTCGACCGGAGCTTCGGGGGCAGGAGATTTAGATTTTTCTATCATGTCTTGCCATGCTGCTCTGCCGGTATCCGGAGTTTGTTGCTCAACTTTATCCTCAGGTGCGACAAGCTTCATCTCAATGGGCACTGAAGGCCCCGCTTCGGCTTCATCCTGGGTTGTGACAGCTTCGGCAACTCTCTTAATAGGAGCAGGGGCCAAGGCTTTTGTGGTCTCCATGACAGCGTCTAGCACGCTGGCCATCCTCCTTCTCTTGGGAGTTGTGGCAGGAGCCTTTGTCATCTTCGGCAATTCTGCCTCTGTCGGTGGACTCAAAATGTTTGGCATCATCATTGTTTTTTCCAATTCTGGCTCTCTGACCGTATCATCCTTGGCTTCGGCTGGCCTGACTGTAGACACCTTCGGCACTACAATCGATTCTTCAGCGCTCCGAACGGTGGGAGCAACTTGTTTAGCTTAGGCAGTTGAAGAGGTCCCTTCACCAAATTCAGGCACTACGACCGGTTCAATATATCGCGGCCGGTGGGTCAGAACCTTCATTTTCTTGCCCTTCGGCACATCAGTGGTGGCGGAAACGGTAGTTTATGTCTTCTTTCCTAGCCTTCGCAATGGGTAGTGATAATCAAGGTATATGAAGCCAATTGCATCAAACACCCTGTTCAATCTTTTCTTGCCCTGACCCCCGAAGGCCGCGGATAAGGCATCATCTTCGGCCCTGGAATATGTCCCAAGCAGCTCGTCCCTAATAGCCTCAATACTTTTCAGCCAATCGTCATTTGGCTCGTTAAACCGGTCCCTGAATCTGAAGGTATATTTTAATCGAACTAGTCCACCTTCGTTAGAATCAGCAATAGTTTCCTTCGGCATATCCCAGCTCTCCACAAGTGGCCACACTCTGTAGGATATGTGCTCTTGAATTATGTCCCTTGTGCTAATGAAAGCACAAACATTGCTAAAAGCCTTCTGACATGCTTTGATGTCACTTTCAATAGCCACCTTCGGCCTTTGAAGGCCGAAGCGAGACTAGATGGGGCGCTAGATGATTTCCTTAATATCCTCCCTTTCAATCAGATTATTTTTAACATAAAACCATTCCTCCATCCAGGCTCCAGGCCATCTCTTCCGAAATGTTAGAATTGAGTAGCTTGCATTGGGGCGAGCAATAAATCCATAACAACCTAAGTTGTTGTGATACTGTTCTTTGCCAGTAGCCTTCGTTTCGTACAAGAGTTCGTGCATGTTGCAGAAACACTTTGCGCTCAGTTCTAGTCCTTGGCTTCTTACAGCCCAAACGAACATCCCCATCCTAATTATAGCTTCGGGAGTTATCTGATGAAAAAATATCTGGAATATCTTTAATACTTCAACCACAAATTTGCTCAACAGAAAACCGAAGGCCTGCCTTCAAAAAGCTTCGGTAAACAACAACTTCATTTTCTTCGGGTGCAGGAGCGGTGCTGTCTCCTCCAACCCTCACAATAGACATGTCGCGAACGTATCTTACTCTCATGGTGTCAATATGACTTTGTTTAATGGTCGATTTTCCGAAAATGGTATGCTTGGCCGCCAGGACCGGTCCTCAGAATTTTCATCTCCGCTTTCCACATCATAATCATCGCTATCGTCTGAGTCTTCAGACAAATCTACCATTATTTCCCTGGTGTTTTTTCTATGTTAGTCTTTGCCATAGATTCGTAAAACCCAGCAATAAAAGGATCTGCAACTTTCTTCTCCTCATACAACTTATTCTCCTCAGCTATTTTCTTCTCCTCAGTCATCTTCTTCTCCTCAGACATGGAGCAAGCACGTCTTTAAATCGAAGCTCGAAAATCAGGCAAGAGCAGTTAAAAATTTGAGCAAATAGCGCAAATAGCAGAAATGGCGTACCAAATGTTGTCGCTGTGGGTTCCTATTTATACGCCTAGCGCTTTGCAACTTGGCGGGCCTCGTTTATCATTGACTTTCGCTATTCTAGCGAAGAGAAGGTGTTTTTTCGAACCTTCGGCTTAAGGCCTTCGTTCACGTCGCAGTCTGAATTCGTTGTTACAACAAATTAATACTGTGAGGGGCTACTGTTGGGGGTCTTCATCTTCCGAAGGTCGTCAAAAACACGACTAACATGTTTTCTGAGTATAATACATTCATAGGGACCTTCGGCCTTGGGATGAAGCTGTACACGTTATGAAAAGCGTGGTCTAGGAGAAGGATGAACCAGTTCCGAAGCTACGCGTGGAGAAGCTTCGACTTATCGGTGGAAAAATAAAACCGACTTAAAGAGGAAAAGACTATCTAGTCCTCGATAGATTATCCTTAAGTCAATAACAAATGTTAAGGGATTGAATGTAATTTTACACAGGCTGCGTCCTGTGCCTATAAATAGGTGAATAGTAGCACCGTATTGTTCACGCTGATTTGTATTCACTTGCACGTCACTCTTGGACTCATACCTTCTGTCAAGGCGAAGGTACAAATGTAATTTACTGTTATTAATGTTAGTCCATGATGAGATAATGAGAATATGAATAATCTGCCAATTCAATATGATTGTTCACGCTATTTTTCATGTTTCATATGCTTCTACTTTCATTATTACATAATGAGATGACGAAGGTATGTCTTTCATAGCCTTCGTCTGAAGATCATTATATCCTAAGGGAGGTAATGCTTCGAAGGACGAAAGTTTTTAATCATTAACATTTTGTGTTGCCTTGTTCTTAACTTATAGTATTTGAGAACAAGTCCCCAACATATACATTGGTACATTACCTGGCCGGCTAGGGCGTTGAACAACAGAGCAAAGGCTTGAACAACAGAAGCAGAGCAAAGGCTGGGAACAACCAAGGGACAGTGGGGCACAAGCACAACGCACGCCTGCAAGTACGACCAACTGGCTAATAGGTACGGTCGACGGAGGCAGAGCAGCTGGGTAGGGCACCGCATGCCGCACGCCGCACAGGTAGTCAAGCACTCAAGCGTCACTTCTCTCCGCTCTCGTCTGTCGTCTCGAGTGTAGGTCGTAGAAAGCCAAAAACTGATCTCATCGTCTGTGCAGTGCCGTCTGGTGGAAGCTGAACGAGTCTCTACAGTGCTGTCTGGTGGAAGCTGAACGATCGCGCGTGCTGTTGGAATGGGAACGCAGGAAACAGGATGGCCGGATGGGGTCCTCGATGGGCCTAGCTTAAGGTGTGTCTGGGCCCACCTGGACCTCTATGGGTCCGCCACTGGATGGAACTTACAGTAAGCTGCCAACCACTAGCGCATACCAATTCCCCCAACAACTTATCAGCTTTCATTAGTGTCGCCTTTCAGATCGTCATCGTTCTCTTGCACATCGTCATGTTGTCCATGTATGATGTCACCGTCTCCAATGGTTGTGGCTCGTCGTCGTACCTAGTGTATATGTCGCCATAGGTGTCGGCATAAGGGTATCAGTCCACAAAGCAGGAGTTCAAATGTTGCGCGGTAAACTCCACGTCTGCCATCACCGTCTCCAATGGCTGTGGCTCATCGTCGTCACTAATGCATGCGCCGCCATAGGCGCCGTCACAATGGCATTGGTTCACAAAGTCGGAGTTTAAACCTTCCGTGGTAAACTCCATGTCTGCTGCCACCGTCTCCAATGGCTCGTCCCTGATTTATACGCCACCATGGAAGCCGATGCAAGGGTAATGGTTCACAAACTCGTCAGAGTTCAAATCTTGTGCGATAAGCTCCACGTCTGGTGCCACTGTCTCTGATGGTTGTGGCTCGTCGTCACTGATGTATACGCCGCTATGGACGCCGGCGCAGACGTATTAGTTCACAAATTCAGAGTTAAAATCTTGCGCGGTAAACTCCGCATCTGCTGCTACCGTCTCCAATGGTTGTGGCTCGTCGCCATGGACGCCGGCGAAGGGGTATTGGTTCACAAATTCTTGCACAGTAAATTCCACGTCAGCTGTTATTGTCTCCAATGGTTGTGGCTCACTGATGTATACGCCGCCGCCACGGATGGTGCAGTGGCGTCCTTCCATCTTGGGTTGGTATTGACAAACGGCCAACGCTTCTGCGGCCAGTTCGGTCACCGGCGCAGTAGCCTGGGACGACGTGCTGGCATAGGAGGAGCACCCGACGACATCCGGAGGCGCCGGCGGCAGCGCAACAGCGGTGGTATAGGAGGAGGACCCGACATCGGGCGCCGCCGTCCGGAAACCCGCATCGCAGTGGAGCTCCACCTGGTGCGCCGCCGCGCGCTGCCGCTGCCTCTTGCTGCACGGGGCCGGCACGTTGTTGGGCTCGGGCTGCTGCCGGTCGTGGCCGTCCGCCGCACTCGGCCTGAGGCGCATCCTGCGGAGCTCCCGCCGGATCGGCTTGGAGCGGTACCCTGGGGGCACGTTTCCCTTCGGCCACCGTGGCGGGTCGTTGTCGTTCTTGGTCGGAAGCCTGTCTCGTCAGCAAAATTGCAGGAGATCGTGCGTTGGTGTGGTGGTCGGCTAGAACCCGAGGATTTCACGCGCGGGCGGTGCTGAACTGCTGATATATATAGCGCTGCCGCTGTGTGTCCGAGTCCTAATATGTCGGAACGGCCGACGCGAGTTCGAACAGAATACGGACGTGCTACGTTATGGGCCTGGTAACCGCTCGTCTCATGACGCTGTTCAAGATTTTCTGATAAGGCTGTCCGCATGCGTTTCCCCTAAATTTTCCCCCTAAATCTTACTATGCAGCCACGTCAGCAAGATTCCCTCCCCTATATTCACTCCTCCCGCAACCGTTCCCCCTAAATTTTACCCTACATATCCCTCTACTCATTAAATATTCATTTCTCTGTAACTAACATAACCAACTTCACTTTTTATTTATATTCTTTTATGTTTTACGTTAGGCTTTAACAGCTCGAATTTTTTAACAAAAAAATTATATTTTATTATTTGAAATAATAAACGCATAATATAGAACAAATCTAAAAATTTATCATTTATTTGAAAATGCATACATCATTTCATTTAATTGGTAAATGCAAACATTAATTAACAATTGTGGTATGCCAAAATTTTGCATAAAATATAGGGACGGAATATAATGAACGAAACTTACGTTTCAAAAAAAACCCGTTGAGTCGTACGGCCGAAGCCACGAGTGCCTTACGATGGAAGGCACGGTTGCCTTTCAACGGAAGCCACAGTTGGCTTTCAATGCAAGCCCCCAGCTTCCGCCAGAAGCCACTATTGTCTCCCCTATATATACGCAATGAGTCTCTACCATAATGTACGCCCATTGTTCTGAGTTCATCTAGTTTCCCATAGCTCGGTATGTCTCACAGTCATACGGAAGATGATTATGCTTCGAGTGATTCGAGTGATAGTGAGGACGAAACTCTTTTGCTAGTCAACCTACTCACCCTGAACATTGCGGCTCAACGCCATCAACGACGACGGTCGGGTTTACCTCGCCGTGTCATTCACAGAGATCATTTTGCTGGAGAAAACCTCATCCAGCATCACTACTTCGGCGCGAACCCAGTGTATCCACCCCATGTGTTTCGTAGAAGGTACGCACTTCATATTATTGTCATAGGTTATCATTTGTTCAACTATTGACAAATAAGCAATGCAAATTTATTAGGTTCCGCATGAGTAGGCCATTGTTTCTCCGCATTCTGCAAGCTCTTCAACAACACGATACTTACTTTACACAAAGGGTAGACGCAACTGGTATGCCCGGACTAGGTCCATTACAAAAAGTTTGTGCGGCAATGCGGATACTTGCTTATGGGTTACCTTCTGATGCGGTAGACGAGTATATTCAAATTGGGGAATCAACCGCTATGGAATGCCTTCATCATTTCTGTCGCGCAATCATTGCTTGTTTTAGTGGCTGGTATTTACGAACTCCGACTCAAGATGACATTACACGCATCATGCATAATAGCGAGTCAAGGGGTTTTCCTGGCATGTTGGGTTCCATAGATTGCATGCACTGGGAGTGGAGGAACTGTCCAACGGCTTGGCGTGGTCAATTTTGTGGCCGAAATGGTAGAGCATCGATGATACTCGAAGCTATAGCATCGTATGATTTATGGATTTGACATGCTTTTTTTGGCATGCCTGGGACAAACAATGACGTGAACGTGCTGCACCGATCCCCAGTATTTGACCCTATGACTACTGGTCGAATGCCACCAGTCAATTACACAGTAAATGGTCATGCATACAACTTTGGTTATTACCTTGCTGATGGTATTTACCCCAACTGGCCTACTTTTGTAAAAGCAATCCGACACCCATACGAGGAAAAGAAAGTATATTTTACTCAGATGCAGGAAAGTTGCCGAAAGGATATTGAGCGTGCTTTTGGAGTTCTTCAAGCCCGGTGGGCGGTGCTCCGTGGACCAGCTTATGGTTGGGATCGTAATCGTTTGACAGAGATAATGACAGCTTGCATCATCATGCACAACAAGATTGTCGAAGACGAAGGCCCTTTTGCTGCAAACATTGATTTCGGAGACATCTCTTCAGGGATTGAACCATCTCAAATTATAGGAGAAGGCCGGGCGGAATGGGTTATTAACCACTTTGATCTTCGTCGCCAAGAAAGATCGTGCTCACTTCAGAATGATCTTGTCGAGCATTTATGGGCTCGTCGTGGAAGTATGTAACAATAATGTGTCGTAGCTGCTTAGTTCGCCCTTAAATTCAGTCCTTGTAATGTCATGTCGTCTATTTAAGTATTCCAATAAATTACGAAAGTTCTTTCCTAAATGTCCCGACATCAGGCTTCATATGTGTTGACATTCTTCGATTTTGTGTACCAGCTACACCATAACATGTATCTTCGTTTGTACGAAGTGTAAACATAGCATTGCAATTGATCTTGGGATTCATGTTGTCTTCTACAATATATAACATAGCATAGAATAGGCTTAAATATTGTTCAAACATTTATCACAGCCGAGTTCATTATTTTCTAATACAACAGCAGACAACTTAACATACATTGGTTCGACCAAATAAATAGTGTTCTCGAAAAAACAGTATCTTAAACGAACTAAACATAAATTGTCTCAACAACTGTCAATAGCACTCTCGCACACATGTAACAGAAGCGTTCACGATTACTCAAAACGAAATATAAACTGCTGCAATTTTTTTTCTGTTCCTTCATCAGTATCCAAACTTCAGGATCAACATCTTCTTCGTTTGTCGACAGCAGCATCTGCAAACGTTTGTTTGCCGATTCGAGTTCTTCAAGTTTGAGTTCCCTTTGTCGAATGCTCAACTTTTGTGCTTCCAATTCCAATTTCTTCTTTTGTATGTCCCTGTCTTCTTCACTGCTCTTTACTTTTTTCCCCTTTTCGATGGACCTCTGTATTTGTTTTTCAGTAATTTCTTGTAATCGGCTTAAGTATTCAGGAGACGAACAAGATGCACCTTTCTTTCTTTCAGCTTTACTGGAATCACGTCCACGGGGCCTTTTCCTGTCAACACAGCCGATCCACTGTCAGTCTCCGGTGCTTCCACTGATGGACACCCCGAAGATGGTATTGATCTTGCATGTAATCCTCTAAACGAATGTCCTTGACATATGCTCTCCCATTTCGGTTCCCCCTTCAATTGATGCCAGCAGTGCATATAATGGAATGGTTTGTTTTCCTCATGAGCGAACAAAGTAGCTGCCTTCGATGTCTGGAAAATTGGAAGTTCAATTATAATTAGTACAAGGACAGAAAGTTATACTACAAATAATCATCGTTTGAATTGTCTTGCCTTATCCTCGTCACTTAAACCACTTTGTTTCTCTCTTAGGACTCTGGCGTAGTATCCAGAAAATTTACTGACATCAGCCCTGATCTTGTCCCATCTGCTGCTTAGTGCTCTGTTAAGTCTACAAGGAAACTCCCCCCTTTGTTCATTGTACCTTTTTTCAATTTTGGCCCAAAGACCCTCCCTCCTTTGTCCAGTATGCACAAATTGGGTCACTACTTATTTGCAACCATGTAGTACATAGGAGTATTGAAAGGGAATTAGGCTTAGACCTAGTTCCTAAATAATTTTGGTGGTTGAATTGCCCAACACAAACATTGGACTAACTAGTTTACTCTAGTGCATAAGTTATACAGGTGCAAAAGGTTCACAATCAGCCAATAAAAAGACCAAATGTTGGATTCAACAAAGGAGCAGCAAGGCAACCGAGGGCTCCTCTGGCCGGAGGCACCGGACTGTCCGGTGTGCACCGGACTGTCCGGTGTGGCCAGAGGACTTCGACTCCAACTCTTCACCCTCGGGTATTCTCCAAGGCCGGCGCGCTATAATTCACCGGACTGTCCGGTGTGCACCGGACATGTCCGGTGCTCCAAGGGAACGCGGCCTTCGGAACTCGCCAGCCTCGGGTTTGGTCGGGAGCCGCTCCGCTAAAATTCACCGGACTGTCCGGTGTACACCGGACTGTCCGGTGTGCCAGCGGAGCAACGGCTCCCTGCGGCGCCAACGGCTCTCTGCGGTGCATTAAATGCGCGCGCAGCGCGCGCAGATGGCAGGCACGCCCATGCCGGTGCACCGGACATCAAACAGTGCTTGTCCGGTGTGCACCGGACACCCAGGAGGGCCCACAAGTCAGAAGCTCCAACGGTCAGAATCCAACGGCAACCGTGACGTGGCAGGGGCACCGGACTGTCCGGTGTGCACCGGACTGTCCGGTGCGCCATCGAACAGAGGACTCCAGCCAACGGTCACTTGTGTTGGTTGGGGCTATAAATACCCCAACCACCCCACATTCATTGCAATCCAAGTTTTCCAACTCTCAACCACTTACAAGAGCTAGGCATTCAATTCTAGACACATACAAAGAGATCAAATCCTCTCCAATTCCACTCAAGCCCTTAGTGACTAGCGAGAGAGATTTGCCGTGTTCTTTTGAGCTCTTGCGCTTGGATCGCTTTCTTTCTTTCTCATTTGTTCTTGAGATCATCACTCAATTGTAACCAAGGCAAGAGGCACCAAGTGTGTGGTGGCCCTTACGGGAAGTTTTGTTCCCGGTTGATTGAGAAGAAGAGAAAGCTCACTCGATCCGTGGGATCGTTTGAGAGAGGGAAGGGTTGAAAGAGACCCGGCCTTTGTGGCCTCCTCAACGGGGAGTAGGTTTGCGAGAACCGAACCTCGGTAAAACAAATCCTTGTGTCACACTCTTATTTGCTTGTGATTTGTTTTGCGCCCTCTCTCGCGGACTCGTTTCTTTATTACTAACGCTAACCCGGCTTGTAGTTGTGATTATTTTTTGTAAATTTCAGTTTCGCCCTATTCACCCCCCCCTCTAGGCGACTATCAATTGGTATCAGAGCCCGGTACTTCATTAGAGCCTAACCGCTCGAAGTGATGTCGGGAGATCCCGCCAAGAAGGAGATGGAGACCGGCGATGACAAGCCCACTACAAGCCAAGGGAGCACCTCATCTTCATCGGAAGAGTCCCGCACCAAGAGAAGGGAGAAGAAGAAGAGATCCTCCAAGCGAAAGGAGAAAAGATCTTCCTCTTCTCACCACAAGGAGAAGAAGGAAAAATCTTCTTCTCACAAACCGCATCGGAGTGGGGACAAGCACAAAAGGATGAGGAAGGTGGTCTTCTACGAGACCGACACTTCATCAACCTCCACCTCCGGCTCCGACGCGGCGTCCGTCACTTCTAAACGCCAAGAGCGTAAGAAGTATAGTAAGATTCCCCTACGCTACCCTCGCATTCCTAAACATACACCTTTACTTTCCGTCCCATTAGGCAAACCACCAACTTTTAATGGTGAAGATTATGCTATGTGGAGTAATTTGATGCGATTTCATCTAACCTCTCTCCACAAAAGATTATGGGATGTTGTTGAGTTTGGTGTACAGGTACCATCCGTAGGGGATGAAGACTACGACACGGACGAAGTGGCCCAAATCGAGCACTTCAACTCCCAGGCCACAACCATCCTCCTTGCCTCTCTAAGCAAGGAGGAATACAACAAAGTACAAGGGTTGAAGAACGCCAAGGAGATTTGGGACCTACTCAAGACGGCGCACGAGGGTGATGAACTCACAAAAATCACCAAGCGGGAAACGATCGAGGGGGAGCTCGGTCGCTTCCGTCTTCGCCAAGGGGAGGAGCCACAAGACATGTACAACCGGCTCAAGACCTTGGTGAACCAAGTGCGCAACCTCGGGAGCGCAAAATGGGATGACCACGAAGTGGTTAAGGTTATTCTAAGAGCCCTTATTTTCCTTAACCCTACTCAAGTACAATTAATTCGTGGCAATCCTAGATATACACAAATGACCCCCGAGGAAGTCATCGGGAATTTTGTTAGTTTTGAATGCATGATTAAGGGCTCCAAGAAGATCAACGAGCTTGATGAGCCTTCCACATCCGAGGCGCAACCCGTGGCCTTCAAGGCAACGGAGGAGAAGAAGGAGGAGTCTACACCAAGTAGACAACCAATTGACGCCTCCAAGCTCGACAACGAGGAGATGGCCCTAATCATCAAAAGCTTCCGGCAAATCCTCAAACAAAGGAAGGGGAAGGACTATAAATCCCGTTCCAAGAAGGTTTGCTACAAGTGTGGTAAGCCCGGTCACTTTATTGCTAAATGTCCATTATCAAGTGATAGTGACAGGGGCGACGACAAGAAGGGCAAGAGGAAGGAGAAGAAGAAGTACTACAAGAAGAAGGGCGGCGATGCCCATGTTTGTCGGGAGTGGGACTCCGACGAAAGCTCTAGCGACTCCTCCGACGACGAGGACGCCGCCAACATCGCCGTCACCAAGGGCCTCCTCTTCCCCAACGTCGGCCACAAGTGCCTCATGGCCAAGGACGGCAAAAAGAAGGTAAAATCAAAGTCCTCCACTAAATATGAAACATCTAGTGATGAGGATGATGATAAAAATGAAGAGGATAATTTGCGTATTCTTTTTGCCAACCTTAACATGGAACAAAAAGAAAAATTAAATGAATTGATTAGTGCCATCCATGAAAAGGATGATCTCTTGGACTCCCAAGAGGACTTCCTAATCAAGGAAAACAAAAAACATGTTAAGGTTAAAAATGCTTATGCTCTAGAAAGAGAAAAATGTGAAAAATTGTCTAGTGAGCTAAGTATTTGCCATGAGACTTTAAACAACCTTAGAAATGAAAATGCCAATTTAATTGCTAAAGTTGATTCTCATGTTTGCATTGATCCTAGAAATGATAATGTTGATTTGCTTGCTAGGATTAATGAGTTAAATGTTTCCATTGCTAGCCTTAGAAATGAAAATGAGAAATTAATTGCTAAGGCTAAGGATTTTGATGTTTGCAATGCTACTATTTCCGACCTTAGAACTAAAAATGATATGTTGCATGCTAAGGTTGTTGAACTTAAAACTTGCAAACCCTCTACATCGAATGTTGAGCATGTTTCCATTTGTACTAGATGTAGAGATATTAAGGTTGATGCTATCCATGATCACCTAGCTTTAATTAAGAAACAAAATGATCACATAGCACAACTTAATGCTAAGATTAGAGAGCATGACTTAGAAAATGAAAAATTTAAACTTGCTAGAAGCATGCTCTATAATGGGAGACGCCCTGGCATTAAGGATGGCATTGGCTTCCAAAGGGGAGACAATGTCAAAATTAATGCCCCTCCAAAGAACTTATCTAACTTTGTTAAGGGCAAGGCTCCCATGCCTCAGGATAACGAGGGTTACATTTTGTACCCTGCCGGGTATCCTGAGAGTAAAATTAAGAAAATTCATTCTAGGAAGTCTCACTCTGGCCCTAATTATGCTTTTATGTATAAGGGTGAGACATCTAGATCTAGGCAACCAACCCATGCCAAGTTGCCTAGAAAGAAAACTACTAATGCATCAAATGATCATGCCATTTCATTTAAAACTTTTGATGCATCTTATGTTTTGACTAGCAAATCTGGCAAGGTAGTTGCCAAAATTGTTGGGGGCAAACACAAGGGCTCCAAGACTTGTGTTTGGGTACCCAAAGTTCTTGTATCTAATGCCAAAGGACCCAAAACCGTTTGGGTACCTAAAACAAAGAACTAAACTTGTTTTGTAGGTTTATGCATCCGGGGGCTCAAGTTGGATACTCGACAGCGGGTGCACAAACCACATGACCGGGGAGAAAAGGATGTTCTCCTCATATGAGAAAAACCAAGATCCCCAACGAGCTATCACATTCGGGGATGGAAATCAAGGTTTGGTCAAAGGTTTGGGTAAAATTGCTATATCTCCTGACCATTCTATTTCCAATGTTTTTCTTGTAGATTCATTAGATTACAATTTGCTTTCCGTATCCCAATTATGTCAAATGGGCTACAACTGTCTTTTTACTGATACTGGTGTAACTGTCTTTAGAAGGAGTGATGATTCAATAGCATTTAAGGGTGTGTTAGAGGGTCAGCTATACTTAGTAGATTTTGAAAGGGCTGAACTCGACACATGCTTAATTGCTAAGACTAACTTGGGTTGGCTCTGGCACCGTCGACTAGCCCATGTTGGAATGAAGAATCTGCACAAACTTCTAAAGGGAGAACACATTTTGGGACTAACCGATGTTCATTTTGAGAAAGACAGGATTTGTAGCGCTTGCCAAGCCGGGAAGCAAGTTGGTGTCCCTCATCCACACAAAAATATCATGACTACCGACAGGCCACTGGAGCTCCTACATATGGATCTATTCGGCCCGATCGCTTACATAAGCATCGGCGGTAGTAAGTATTGTCTTGTAATTGTGGATGATTATTCTCGCTTCACTTGGGTATTCTTTTTGCAGGAAAAATCACAAACCCAAGAGACCTTAAAGGGATTCTTGAGACGGGCTCAAAATGAGTTCGGCCTAAGGATCAAGAAAATTAGAAGCGACAATGGGACGGAGTTCAAAAATTCCCAAATTGAAGACTTTCTTGAGGAGGAGGGCATCAAGCATGAGTTCTCTTCTCCCTACACTCCACAACAAAATGGTGTAGTGGAGAGGAAGAATCGAACTCTATTGGACATGGCAAGAACCATGCTTGATGAATACAAGACACCGGATCGGTTTTGGGCCGAGGCGGTCAACACCGCCTGCTACGCCATCAACCGGTTATATCTTCATCGAATCCTCAAGAAGACATCTTATGAACTCCTAACCGGTAAAAAGCCCAATATTTCATATTTTAGAGTTTTTGGTAGCAAATGTTTTATACTTGTTAAAAGAGGTAGAAAATCTAAATTTGCTCCTAAAACTGTAGAAGGCTTTTTACTAGGATATGACTCAAACACAAGGGCATATAGAGTCTTTAACAAGTCCTCAGGACTTGTTGAAGTTTCTTGTGACGTTGTGTTTGATGAAACTAACGGCTCTCAAGTAGAGCAAGTTGATCTTGATGATGTAGGTGAAGAACAGGCTCCATGCATAGCGCTTAGGAACATGTCCATCGGGGATGTGTGTCCTAAGGAATCCGAAGAGCCTCCAAATGCACAAGATCAACCATCCTCCTCCATGCAAGCATCTCCACCAACTCAAGTTGAGGATGAGGCTCAAGATGTTGAACAAGAAAATCAAGAAGATGAGCCACCTCAAAATGACGGCAACGATCAAGGGGGAGATTCAAATGATGAAGACAAGGAGGATGAACAACCAAGACCGCCACACCCAAGAGTCCACCAAGCAATTCAACGAGATCACCCCGTCGACACCATCCTCGGCGACATTCATAAGGGGGTAACTACTCGATCTCGTGTTGCTCATTTTTGTGAACATTACTCGTTTGTTTCCTCTATTGAGCCAACCAGGGTAGAGGAGGCACTTCAAGATTCGGATTGGGTGATGGCGATGCAAGAGGAGCTCAACAATTTCACGAGGAACGAGGTATGGCACTTAGTTCCACGTCCTAACCAAAATGTTGTAGGAACCAAGTGGGTCTTCCGCAACAAGCAAGACGAGCATGGTGTGGTGACTAGGAACAAAGCTCGACTCGTGGCCAAGGGGTATTCACAAGTCGAAGGTTTGGATTTTGGTGAAACCTATGCACCCGTAGCTAGGCTTGAGTCAATTCGCATATTATTAGCCTATGCTACTTACCATGGCTTCAAGCTTTATCAAATGGACGTGAAGAGTGCCTTCCTCAATGGACCAATCAAGGAGGAGGTCTATGTTGAGCAACCTCCCGGCTTTGAAGATAGTGAGTACCCTAACCATGTTTATAGGCTCTCTAAGGCGCTTTATGGGCTCAAGCAAGCCCCAAGAGCATGGTATGAATGCCTTAGAGATTTCCTTATTGCTAATGGCTTCAAAGTCGGCAAGGCCGATCCTACTTTGTTCACTAAAACTCTTGACAATGATTTGTTTGTATGCCAAATTTATGTTGATGATATTATATTTGGGTCTACTAACAAATCTACATGTGAAGAATTTAGTAGGATCATGACACAGAAATTCGAGATGTCAATGATGGGGGAGTTGAAGTATTTTCTAGGATTCCAAGTCAAGCAACTCCAAGAAGGCACCTTCATTAGCCAAACGAAGTATACTCAAGACATTCTAAGCAAGTTTGGAATGAAGGATGCCAAGCCCATCAAGACACCCATGGGAACAAATGGGCATCTCGACCTCGACACAGGAGGTAAGTCCGTGGATCAAAAGGTATACCGGTCAATGATTGGTTCATTGCTTTATTTATGTGCATCTCGACCGGATATTATGCTTTCCGTTTGCATGTGTGCAAGATTCCAAGCCGACCCTAAGGAATCACACCTTACGGCCGTGAAACGAATCTTGAGATATTTGGCTTTTACTCCTAAGTTTGGGCTTTGGTACCCTCGGGGATCCACATTTGATTTGATTGGATATTCGGATGCCGATTGGGCGGGGTGTAGGATTAACAGGAAGAGCACATCGGGGACTTGCCAGTTCTTGGGAAGATCCTTGGTGTCATGGGCTTCAAAGAAGCAAAATTCGGTCGCTCTTTCCACCGCCGAAGCCGAGTATATTGCCGCAGGCCATTGTTGCGCGCAATTGCTTTGGATGAGGCAAACCCTGCGGGACTACGGTTACAAATTAACCAAAGTCCCTTTGCTATGTGACAATGAGAGTGCAATCAAAATGGCCGACAATCCCGTCGAGCACAGCCGCACTAAGCACATAGCCATTCGGTATCATTTTCTTCGGGATCACCAACAAAAGGGGGATATCGAGATTTCTTATATTAATACTAAAGATCAATTAGCCGATATCTTTACCAAACCACTTGATGAACAATCTTTTACCCGACTTAGGCATGAGCTTAATATTCTTGATTCTAGGAATTTCTTTTGCTAGTCTTGCACGCATAGCACATGAATATACCTTTGATCATGTCTCTTTTATATATGCTATGACTAATGTGTTTTCAAGTGTATTTCAACCAAGTCATAGGTATATTGAAAGGGAATTGGAGTCTTCGGCGAAGACAAAGGCTTCCACTTCGTTCTACTACTCATCCTTCGCCGTCGCTCCGCATCATCTCTCCAACGTTGGTATAACCTTCACTCATTTATTTCATGACCAAAGGGGGAGAATGTACTTCATTGGGCTCTAATGATTCCGTTTTTGGCGATTCATGCCAAAGGGGGAGAAAATATGAGCCCAAAGCAAAAGGACCGCACCACCACCCCTAATTTTAAATTTGATGATTTTCAATGATAAATTTCAAAATTGGTATCTCTTTGTGTTCTAAAAGGGGGGAGCAAGTAGTGTTTTCAAAATTAATGGAAAACCCTCTTGAACACTAAGAGGAGACCTCATTTGAGGGGGAGTTTTGCTTAGTCAAAGGAAAAGCATTGGAAATAGGGGGAGAAAATTCCATATCTTGAAAATGCTTTGCAAAATCTTTTCTCATTTACCTTTGACTATCTTGCAAAAGTACTTTGAAAAGAATTTACAAAAGAATTTGCAAAAACAAAACTCGTGGTGCAAATGTGGTCCAATATGTGAAAAATAAAGAAAACCATCCATGCGCATCATATAAATTTATATTGGCTCAATTTCAAGCAACCTTTGCACTTACATTATGAAAACTAGTTCAATTATGCACTTCTATATTTGCTTTGGTTTGTGTTGGCATCAATCACCAAAAAGGGGGAGATTGAAAGGGAATTAGGCTTAGACCTAGTTCCTAAATAATTTTGGTGGTTGAATTGCCCAACACAAACATTGGACTAACTAGTTTACTCTAGTGCATAAGTTATACAGGTGCAAAAGGTTCACAATCAGCCAATAAAAAGACCAAATGTTGGATTCAACAAAGGAGCAGCAAGGCAACCGAGGGCTCCTCTGGCCGGAGGCACCGGACTGTCCGGTGTGCACCGGACTGTCCGGTGTGGCCAGAGGACTTCGACTCCAACTCTTCACCCTCGGGTATTCTCCAAGGCCGGCGCGCTATAATTCACCGGACTGTCCGGTGTGCACCGGACATGTCCGGTGCTCCAAGGGAACGCGGCCTTCGGAACTCGCCAGCCTCGGGTTTGGTCGGGAGCCGCTCCGCTAAAATTCACCGGACTGTCCGGTGTACACCGGACTGTCCGGTGTGCCAGCGGAGCAACGGCTCCCTGCGGCGCCAACGGCTCTCTGCGGTGCATTAAATGCGCGCGCAGCGCGCGCAGATGGCAGGCACGCCCATGCCGGTGCACCGGACATCAAACAGTGCTTGTCCGGTGTGCACCGGACACCCAGGAGGGCCCACAAGTCAGAAGCTCCAACGGTCAGAATCCAACGGCAACCGTGACGTGGCAGGGGCACCGGACTGTCCGGTGTGCACCGGACTGTCCGGTGCGCCATCGAACAGAGGACTCCAGCCAACGGTCACTTGTGTTGGTTGGGGCTATAAATACCCCAACCACCCCACATTCATTGCAATCCAAGTTTTCCAACTCTCAACCACTTACAAGAGCTAGGCATTCAATTCTAGACACATACAAAGAGATCAAATCCTCTCCAATTCCACTCAAGCCCTTAGTGACTAGCGAGAGAGATTTGCCGTGTTCTTTTGAGCTCTTGCGCTTGGATCGCTTTCTTTCTTTCTCATTTGTTCTTGAGATCATCACTCAATTGTAACCAAGGCAAGAGGCACCAAGTGTGTGGTGGCCCTTACGGGAAGTTTTGTTCCCGGTTGATTGAGAAGAAGAGAAAGCTCACTCGATCCGTGGGATCGTTTGAGAGAGGGAAGGGTTGAAAGAGACCCGGCCTTTGTGGCCTCCTCAACGGGGAGTAGGTTTGCGAGAACCGAACCTCGGTAAAACAAATCCTTGTGTCACACTCTTATTTGCTTGTGATTTGTTTTGCGCCCTCTCTCGCGGACTCGTTTCTTTATTACTAACGCTAACCCGGCTTGTAGTTGTGATTATTTTTTGTAAATTTCAGTTTCGCCCTATTCACCCCCCCCTCTAGGCGACTATCAAGTATGTCTTCTGGTGCTGTAAAGTTTTGTTCCTTGGATTTCTTTTGCTTTTGAACAGGAGGTGCATTTTTCCCTGGACTATTGATGTCCTGAACACTGAGTTCAGCATCTGACTCCAAGTTTACAGGTAATTGAGGTATAGTGTTCGAACCCTGCAACGGTGTACTTGTATGTGATGCAGGATAAGAATCTGTGTATGGACTCACTCCAACTGAACCAAGAGGGTTCCTCACAAAATTCATGTAGTGATTCCAATATAGTGCAGATTGTGAAGCCAGAATCATGGTTGATTGGGAACTAGTATTCCCTGGCTGAATAGGAGCCCACATTGTAGTTGGACCTTGACCAGGACTAGGAAAATTAATGTGTCCCATCATGTTGCAATCGACAGGATTCTAGTGCATGAAGCCCGTTGGCCATAAAGGGGGTGGGGGGGGGGGAAATTGCTGGGCATTTGAGGGATTTGACATCGGCTGCGACGATGTCGCATTGTTGGCAGGGTCCATGCTAGGAGATGTGGACATGACAGACATTTAGTCATATGTTATAAACTGAAGCTAATCAAAAAACGAGGTACAGAAACAACACACAAAGCATATGAACAACGAAAATAATAATATAATGATCTCATGAACTTTTTGAGGAGGAACAGCAGCATTAGAACATTTAAGAGTCAACAAAGTTCACATACTACAAGGATCTTAACAACATAATAACTTAAGGTCACGAGGTAGCATTGAGACTTAGACATACATCACAGGAGTAGTTCGACAACATGACAAGTTCGACACCCCGAGTACTTGGATGTTCAAAAGGCTATCCTGAACACACTTGCTGGACATGTGGACCTAATAAATATTCCAGTAGCTAGTACGAGTTGACCTATCAGAGTCGCTGAAGTACCACTCATCACTCACATCGGGGCAGTAGAACTCCTCTTCATCGACAGATGGTTCAGTAACTGTTGGAGGGGTCGACGGAGATGTCGGTTCAACAGTTATGTCATCCCCCTCGTACTTAGCAATTTCAGGAAAAGCTTGGATTTTAGCCTCTAAGGCATCTTGGTGAAGCAAATCAAGTTTTTCTTTCATGGCAAAGAGGGTTCTAGCTAATATCTCTTCATCATGCATGTGGTCTAATGCATGATCTACTAATCCACCAAGGGATTTTGTGGCATCCTCGGCACAGTCGACAAGTACTTTAAGCAAAGACTTCATGGTATCTTCTTTCGAGGATCCCATTCGGAAGTGTGCTGCAAAGAATAATATATGAACAAACACGTGCATATCCTTATATACCATATAGGCTGTACGAATGAAATACATCCGAAAACCAATAACAAAATTTTTGCCAGCGACAAGTAATGATTTGAAATGCAGCAGTCATATAGCAGCAAGGAACATAACCAATTTACTGAAGTATAACACTGATAATGTTATGAGTGGTAAGGGCAATGTATGACAATGATAATTAAATAAAATTGAGTAGTAGGGTATAGAGATGTTTCTCATTGCTGGGTCATGACTTATACAAACTTGTAGTACCCGTTACATAATACGTCAGTTAGTTGTATATGATAGGTTAATTGTATTTTTAGTTCATCGACAGATATTGTGCAAATAGGTGACTGTTGCACAAAACATTGAAGGATACAAAAAAACAAGCAATGTACTCCATTTAAGGAGAAACAAATTTGACAAATAAAGAACTGCGTGCTCATACCATATGTTGCTGAACTAAACAAAATGTTCATGGACAGATATTGTGAAAAAGGTGAGGGTTGTACTCATTACTTGAACAAAATGTAAGGAAATATAATACGACATACTAAAGACATGTGTGTTCAGCCATATTTTGGTTAACAGAACAAAGTCATGTAGTTGTTGTAACAATATACAAACCAAGTATATCAAGGTCCAAACAAATTATGTATCCTCCAGTCGTATCCAAGGGTGACAAAAATTTTGTGATGAAGTAGAGCAAAACAATAAGGTACGACATAGACCTAACAATTTTACTGAACATCATTCATAGTAACTATGGAAGTAAAGGACCCTCTGAAATGTTAATGACAGTTTTTAGGAACTGTAATAAACAATGACCATTACCCTTGCTCGGCTCAGGTAACACATTTTGGCTTACCCTAGGATGAATCTTGCTGGTAGTTTACTAAAATGGTCTATTGTTGTGGAGAGTGGGGAGCCAAAATTTTTGCCACAAGACATGACAGTTTAAGGCAGATTCGAAGTGAAGCCGTAGTGTAGGGATTACAAAATATGGCAATCTGCAGACCATTAGGCCGTAATAGTTTGCAGTACCATTTGTTCCAGAAAATATCAAGGATATTCAGCGGGAGAGTACCATATAAATGTTTAAACCTAAAAGGCACACCAGATCCGTGGACTTGTTTGCACCGGGGATAAATCGGGTGTTCTCGGATGTAATCAATTACGGTTAACAGGATTAGTCGATTCGTGTACTAATTAGTTCATCAAAGAGGTGCGCATGAAGAACAGAAACCATAGGAGACGAAGGGCGTACCTGAAGATCCGAAGATTTCGGCCGAAAGAAGAGGAATCCAAGCGAAGATGCTCGGAGCGGGAAACAAAGGAATCGGTCGCGACGAACCTCGACGGAGTCGGATTTGCGGCCGCTTCGTCTTCGGTCGCGACCAGAGCTGCTTGCTCACCACCTCGACTTCGTCTTCCGCAGACCCGACGGGGATCGGCACGGACGCTACCTTCCCGCGGAAGATTCGCCGCCGCCTCGCCGGAAATCGCCGATCCGCAGACGCCTCGAACGAGAGAGAAGAGGAGCGCGAAGTGTCCGGTCGCTGGCGCGGGCGGATTCTTCCGCGTGAAGCAGGCGAGGGGGAGTGCACAATGACGCCCTGCATCTGGCGTGAGAGAGAGGAGGGTCGCGGCGGAGGGGAGCGGGTAGCGGCGACCGCTGCGGCCTCAAGGGGTGAACAGTGTCCCCTAAATCGTGAACAGTGATAGGGGAGGGGAGGGGAAGGGGGGAGCGTTGCAGTCAGTCTAAGCATGTTGGCTGGGTTTAGAGATGGCAATGGGTAAATACCCACCGGGTATTACTACCCCATACTCATACCCACAACACAAAAATAACCTCACCGGGTCACCCATATACACTGGCGGGTATGGATTTACCCCCATACCCATACCCATGTGGGTATGGGTCACCCATTGGGTCACCCGTACCCACAAAAATTAAACAACTATCAAAATATTATACTATACGAATGTCAAGTATATCCTTATAAATACCATTACAAAATTTCTAGCATCATTTAACCATCCATTCAACACACTAAAGATAATTGGATAAAGTAGTAAAACTATGATAGTACTACATAGTACATTACATGTTCCATTATATGGTCATTAAATTGTTGTTAAATAGTAAAAAAGTTGGATAACTAAAGTTCAAGTTCATGATTCGGATAAGCTTATATTGGATATTTTATACCCACGGGTTAACGGGTATGGGTGAAGGTAGAACGTTCTAATACCCGTTTACCCATTGGGTGAAGATTTTTGCCCAATAACAGACCCACGGGTAGAATATTTAGCCCACATACATACCCTAATGGAGTAAATACCCATCGGATATCGGGTCGCGGGTACCCATTGTCATCTCTAGCTGGGTTGGGTCAGGTGAACAATGAATGTTGAGAAGGGCTAAGGCCCATTGGTATCTCCGGTTCCCCAATTCGTCGTCATGGGCCGGCTACACCACACAGCCGAAGCAAAAATAGTAGTAACAAGTATGAAGGCTGAAGGAAACCAAATAAGCGAATGCCCAACAAAATTCTTCACCTGCTGCTTCCGTCGTCGTCTTCGATTCGAGCGGCGGCGCGGCTGTGAAGTAAGCGGGCGAGACGAGACGAGGGATCAACCTCGATGGGGAAGCAGAAGGGCCGCGCGTCCAGCAGCGGCATGGCGGCGTCGCTGGTACCGCACGCCCATGGCGCCGCCCCAACCGTCGGTTTCGGCGGCTACCATGGCGCCGTCCGTGTTGAGCCCGCTGCGCCCTCCGACCCAGACGCCCCGATTCGCCTTACCCCAGTATGCCCCCCTCTTTCTCTCTGTCTGTCTCTCCTCAGTTCACCACTAGTGGAATAGTTTTTCATACTAGCTTTGCGGGAGGGATACTTCGGTTCTAAATTCGGACAATCCTATCTACGCAGCCAGCATCTACTATTTACTAGTCCACTGTGATAGAAATTAGTCGAATTGGCTCTCAGTTTTAGCATCGGTAGAGAGTTGGACCTGGATTTGTAGGTGTAATAGCAGTGTAACACCTTATCTTTCATTCTATATGGTGTCATAACAACATGCTTCATGCTACACCTATCTGTTTTGAGTTCAGCAGCATCTAGGTTCACATGACACCACTAACAGCCTCTGAGTTCAGTTCACTAGCGCTGGTTTTAGTTTGCCTCATTTTGTGGCTTCAGGCTCGTGGACATTCTGATACCTTATTTCTAATATTATATGTAGGATGTGGATGGTGAAGTACTCCAGAACCTAAAGAGGCTGGGAAGGAAAGATGCAACAACAAAGGTCAGATTGCTAGTCATATTCCTTTTGCAGGCCTTTGTTTTTCCCTCAATATATTGTATGTCAGATTCCTTTCACAGACATTTTCCCCTCACTATATTGTATAATAGCATTTCTGCTCTTGTGCTGATAATATTTAGTTAAGGTTCATTCACCATATCATTGTTTTCTGTCAAGTGTCAATTCCCAAATTTTTATATATACCAATAATTCAGTTCTTCTATCACACATTCATGCAATAAAAGAGAGTAGCTGTGCTGTCAAGTCTGAGGTTTCATCATTATCTTTCAGAGGAGATGCTACAGTTTCCAAATAACTTCTGTTTGTCCTACCATTTTCTTCCTGGAATGTCACATCTTTTCTGCATTGAAGAAAATGGAAAAAAAACATCTATAACATTGCTGCGGTACTATGTGTTTTTTAAAGAAGTTGCTTTACTATGTGTTACCCTTCTCTTTTCTATTCTTGAATTCAGATCAAGGCCTTATCTACTCTCTCTATACTCTTTGGACAAAAACCTTGTGAGGAAGTTGTGCAGATTGTTCCACAATGGGTATTTTTTTCTTGATTCTCAATTTCTCTGCTGCATTTTTATCCTGATCTTATATTGTCATGGTCCTTATCAGAGTACAACTGGCAACTTTCTTATATGCCGTACTTTGTACTATTTTCATATCTTTATGAGAATCTGTCTAGTATCAAAGTAAATATTCATTATCTGGCATACACATATTTATATGGTATATATGGAAGTTTTTGTATTGTATCATAACCTAATGCTCTTTTGGAGCTCTGTTTCCTACAAATGGCAGTAAGGGCTTGTAGTCTTTTTGTGGTATGAGTAGATTGTTTCCTTTTAATCCATGAACGCCTTAGATTTGTTGCTGACTTATTAAATGAGATCCTATGAATGCAAGATTGCTGTTTAGACTTTCTACCTCATGTTAGTTCTATATTTGCTTATATTCCTATTTCCTAGTAAGGTTGAATACTTGTTAATGTGAAGAAAGGGAAAGGTAGCATGGTTTGGTACTATATTATCTTGAATGTTTTCTTTCTTTTTAGGCATTTGAGTACAAGAGGCTGCTACTTGACTATAACAGAGAAGTTCGCCGTGCTACTCATGAGGCCATGTCTAGCCTCATCACAGCAGTTAGGTATGTCTCCTTCCATTCAACTGAGGTCCAACTGGTCTATGCTATTTATTTCTGATTTCTTGTTGGTTTTCGTTCAGTTAAAAGATCTTAGACCCCAACAGCATTCAATAGATTTCTATTTATTTATTTACATATGTTTTTGGCAACCTTTAAATGGGTTCCACTAAATCCATTGTTTCAGGAAAGGTATAGCACCGCACCTGAAGTCTTTAATGGGTCCTTGGTGGTTTTCTCAATTTGATCCTGCTCCTGAGGTTGCTCAAGCTGCCCGACGTTCGTTCGAGGTGCGTTCTATTAATATTCCTTCTCTGATTAATGTTAATAGGTGCAAGTCACTTCAGCTGGACAGCTATCTAGATTTGCTGCAGCCATTTTTACCTGGAATACTAGATTAGAAGTACTAAACTCACTGAGGGCTTGTTTGGATAGAATATAGATAGGGAGAATCCATCTCCATCCAAGTAAGTCCTTGTTTTGGAAATGGGTTCTCAATAAAAAAAGGATAGACCCAGTGCTAGTGGCTCCCACATGTATGGAGTCCAGGGAAGGAATAATGCCTTACCCCTGCATTTTTGCAGAGATGATGCATCAAGCCTAGGACTTTTGACTCAGTGGAAAAGGTTTTTCACCACTTGCACCAGGTCTGTCCTTCTTTGAAATGGGTTCTCAAAACAATGAAACAAAAAAAACTATTGACATTTAACTGCAATGAATGGACCATTGATATGCATTAAATGTTCAGATCCGGTTAGGGCACGCACTAGCGATTGATTTTTCCTGTATACCTGTCTCATATGGCATTCGTTGGAAATGAAATAAAAAATATTTTTGATTCCTTGTAAGTTGAGTAGATACATTCCATATTTTTTGAGGTAAACATCCTTGCATTGAGGGACCTCCTTTGGAACATAGGAATTGTATAGGAATTTCACAGGAATCGATTAATCTTCACATGAAAATGCTGAAAATGGGGAAAAATTCCGTGTTGAAAAGTCAGGTCATTGAATTCAGTAATTAAGCAAGAATGATGGATTAATCTTTATCTCTACTAATATAAAGCAGTAGTTTCTTTCTTCGTGTGTCATCCTTCTCCCTGCTCCCCCACTTTTAAATGGTAAAAAAGCTAAAATTATGCACAAATGGGGATTCGAACTATGGTTGTTGGCTACAAACCCATATTCACACCCACCTAGCCAACATAATACACATCTCGGAATTATACTCTATACTCAAGCATAATATAGGTACTGAAAGTCGGCTAGAGGGGGGGGGGTTGAATAGGCGAAACCTATAAATTATAAACTTTGAACACGAACTTCACCCGAGGTTAGGATTAGAAATAAGTAATAACGAAATTGGAGTGTGGAAGAGAGTTCTTCTTGCTATGAGTTGTTCAATCAATGCAAATGACCTTGGGAGCTAACTCGAAAGATTGTGAGCAAGAGAACTTAGAGAGAGAGGAGAGGAAGAATCAAATCGTAAGGTGAAGATCAACACAAAAGAACACAACGATTTGTTTTCCGAGGTTCAGTTCCAATGAACCTACTCCCCGTCGAGGAAGCCACGAAGGCCGGGTCTTTTTCAACCCTTTCCTTCTCTCAATCGATCACTCAGACCGATTGAGTGCTTCTTTTTAATCTCAAGGATCACAAAGACCCCGCAAGGATCGCCACACACTTAGGTGTCTCTTACTAGCTTTACAAGTTACTAGAGAGTTTAGAAGGAGATGAAGAAAACGCGGTTAAAAGCCAAGCAACAAGAGCAACAAATGAAACACGAATCACACTCTCTCAAGTCACTTAACGCTAACGATCACTTGTCTTAATTGAGGGACTTGGAGAGATTGGAAGCTTTGAATGTGTCTTGGAATGGATTGCTAGCTCTTGTATTGAATGTATAGAGTAGAGTGCTTGGATGTTTTGAATGGAGGTGGTTGGGGTTGTATTTATAGCCACCAACCACTTCCTAGCCGTTGCTCCTTTTCTGACGACTGCGGACGGTCTGCGCCCTTGGTTCGGAGGTCCGCCCCTGTACATCAACGGCTGAAATCGCAACGATCAGCAGTAACGGCTATATCAACAGCTACAAGTGCATTTAATGCGTCTTCAGATTGTCAGACAGAGCAGTCGCGGATGGTCCGGTCGTGCACCCAGGACGATGAAAATGCATTTTATCGAATCCATCACCTTCGGGTTTTTCTGGTTTTTCAACGGTCGGACGGTCCGCGCTTGGTCCCGGACGGTGCTCGCTTCTCCTTCGAACAGTCCGTAGTGTTAACTTGTGTTTTTACAGTGTTCCTGTTCGAGGCTCACCCTGGTGTCGCGGACGGTCCGCCGCAAGGGCCCGGATGGTCCGCACATAGGTGATTTTCCAAAAAGCTTCTCTTGTCCGGAATAATCTACGGTATTCCGGACAATTGACTTAGAATAGTTGCAGATGAACTTATGCACCTGAGAAATGATCAACTAGGCAAACTAGTTAGTCCATAAGATTTGTGATGGGCGTCAAACACCAAAATCAATTATGAAAAATGGTTAAGGCCGTTTCCCTTTCAGGTACTCTAACAATGGTTGTTGGTTCCAAATACATTTACACCCACCTAGCCAATAGAACACATATGTTTTTATGTTTTGTATACTCAAACATAATATAGATATTTTTATGAAAAATAGATAAAAAATAAAACCGGGCCATGCCGGGCCTAACCCGTCGTGTCGCACATAAGGTCAGGCCGGGCCAGCACGGGCCCGGTGGACAACGAGCTAGGCCGTGCTTGGGTCGGGCCACGCGAGGACCCGCCGCCGCCATCCTCGCAATCCGCTTGAGATCGAGACTTGGTGCTTACTCTGGTGGCGGCAAGGCAGAGAGGGGAGGAGGAAGGGGCTAGCGACAGCTAGGGTTTGTTGCCACTTGAGGCACCTCACGGGAGACGGCGTTGGATTGGAATTTGGTTTCTCACTCGTCATATGAAATGCATTTATGCCGGTTACATGGTAGACACGTTGAGATTAGGCACACCGACTAGTTCAAATAGATCATAGATCATTGTAAAGGCTTGTAATGTTTTTGAACAACTATCCCATTTAAACAAGGTCTACCTAGATGGTATATGAAAACCGTAGCAACATACTGACACCTAACTAGTAAATGTCAAACTCTTTTATTGTGAACCTCATTGCTATCGACCAAAGAGAATTGCTGGAACCTGGAATAGTATTGCACAGAATTGAGCTACCATGTACAACATGCTGCCCTAGCTTATGCAAATGAACATAACCAACCTTTATCAAAAGAAAAAATGGCTTAATGAGTTTACTTAAAACATAAGTCCTAGTAGATGTTTCCGTAAACTCATTCATTTTGAAGGGTCAGGTTGAATCTCAATTATATAAGCATTGGGCCAAGGCAGCTATTTAGCCTTGTTGATTAGCTTATATTTATTCCATTGAACCTTGTTCAAACTGGCTGTGATTCTTTGTAATTTTTTTGTATGAAACTGTTGAAAAGGAATATTTCTAACCAGAATCTTCCTCTATCCTTTGTTATGAGTTTAATTGGTTTGTTCATACATTTCACTTCTTTCTGTAGGCAGCATTCCCACAGTCAGATAGAAGACTGGATGCATTAATGTTATGTGTGAAGGAAACATTTCTTTACCTAAATGAGAACTTGAAGCTAACACCACAAGCTTTGTCTGACAAGGCTATACCAATGGATGAACTGGAAGATATGCATCAGAGAGTATGCTTTCTGTTTTTCCATTGCACTAACAATGTGGTGTAATGATCAGCCGGCTTCCCTTTGCAAAATGTTCTCTTTCCATGTGCAATCTGTTTCAAGATATTTGCAGCTAATACAAAAGGATTTATGCAATCTTGTAAATAGTGTGATTGATTTCTACCCTTTCTTTTTTTAGTTATTACTCAACTGATGCTATACTTCAGCAATAATAGTCAGTAGCTTAGTGCCCCATTCTCCCTTTGGAAAGAAGGGTGGAAGCCTGCATCTTCAAATACCTGTTATATTTTCTGAGGAGTGTCCATGTTATTTCGTTGCTCTGGAGGTTGTAGACATGGTCATTAATTCCTTGCATCTCACACTTTGTATTTGCATGTTCATATCATGCTTCTAATATTTGTTACCCATTTTTCCTCTTCTCTGCAGGTAATGTCATCATCACTGTTAGCTATGGCAACTCTTATAGAAATTTTACTAGGAGTGAAATTGCAAAGTTGTGATGGTGAGAGTACCAATACTGAAAACAAAAATATGTCAAAAGTTAGGTCAACTGTACTTTCTTCTGCTGAAGCTGCATTTTGTATGCATAAATGTTTTCTTGACGTCCTCAAGTCAAAAAGTTCTGTTATACGGTCAGCTACATACTCACTGCTTACAAGTTACATCAAACATGTTCCTCATGTTTTTGACGAAGAAACCATGAAGAAACTTTCCCCAACTCTACTTGGTGCATTCCATGAGAAGGATGCGTCATGCCACTCTTCTATGTGGGATACAATTCTTGTTTTCTCTAGAAAGTTTCCAGAGGCTTGGTCATATTGTAATATTCACAAAGTTGTCCTCAGTCGGGTTTGGCATTTCTTACAAAATGGATGTTATGGGTCCAAACAAGTTTCATATCCTCTTCTAGTTCAGTTTTTGGACTCTATGCCACCTAAAGCAGTCATGGGACAACAATTTGTTTTTGATTTTTTGCATAATCTTTGGGCTGGAAGGAACCAGAGGCAGTTATCAGCTGCTGATAGTTTGGCTTTCTGTGGTGCCTTTAAACAGAGTTTTTTGTGGCTTCTAAAAAATGCATCAAGGTATCCTTTATGAACTAGTTTGAATTGCAATTATCTTTCAAGCCCTTGAGTTTCTGTGTTATTACCTAAATTTCTTTTTACAGATATTCTACTGGAGATACTTCAGATGATATACCCATCAAACTTATAACTGATATACTTGCCAAAATAGTTTGGCGTGACTACCTTTTATTGTCTGGAGACACAATTGGTGGCGGTGTTCTCTTATCTCGTAAAACTTCAGGGTTAGCTGCGAACATGCACTACCCAACATACTATCTTCAGGATTTGAAGAAATGCATCATTGAAATACTGGATGTGATTGCAGATACAGAAAATCATTTACTTAATATTTCTTGTCAGTCGCTGTTAAGTGACTGTTTGGACATAATTCAACAAGGAGAGAAGCTTTCCAAGTTTCAGAATCATGTAGAACAACTTGTGTCGTTCTTTCTATCTTTGGATCAAATTGTTGTATGCAAAGGTGGATTATGGCCACTGGAAAGGTTAGCAAAACCATTGGTTGAGCAATCTTTGCCAGCTATTAAGTTCATGGTAAGATTAGACACTCAATTTTGGATGAATATTACGTAATATTAATTCTACCTGTATATCCTCTCCGTTAAGAAAATGGAAGTTGTTTTAGGATTATTATTGTTATTTTTTAAAAAGTTGACCATCAATAAATTACATATATCGGCGATGCAAGAGTACTGCAACTAGAGTCCATCATAAAAAATACTTTCATAATATAAACACTCATTTATGTTTGAACATCGGATTATCATAACACAATATTTAACTAGATTCATTATGAAACTTAGATTCATAATATGTTTCCTCTTTTATCCGAATAGCGTATTTTTTATTGAACACGCAGGAGAGCTGTGTATCTTTATATATTAGGGAGAAAAAGAGACTTGACAGGGATACTTGCTAGGAAAGATACCCAAGGACACTCACAAACCTGAAGCCTATTACATATATGGAACAAAACTTGACCCTGCCCCATTAATAGCTTCTGCTAAACCTAAGCTCCCAAGGTGTTTAGCCCCAGCCATCACCCAGCAAACTACCTCATCCAGGAAGCTTCTATGAATGTTTCCTAAGGAAGGAGATTCTCCATCAAAAACAACTCGGCTGAGGTTCCTTAACAGCCATAAACACCATGCCCCAAGGATAATGGCACTGTTGAGCCCTTTTTTTCTTGTCTTTATGTGCCTGATTGCATACTCTTCTCCACCATTCTGCAAATGGAATAGTGTATTTTCATAAATGACATTTTTTACCTGAGGGAATAGGGTAGTTATATGTTGTCATGGGACACATATTGTTATTTTATTCTTGAACATGAAAGAGGATTGATCCAGAAACATGAGTGCCACTTGAAGCTAGAAATTTTAGCCTACACCAACTTGCTTGGGACTAAAGATCTTCTGTTGTTGTGATAAATTCAAAAACACTAGTGCCTCATCTGGAGCACCAACTTGTGAATTATAAATAAATCTTGTTGAATGAGAAACCCATTGGTGTAAGATCTGCTCTTCTTAGATGCAGGCAAAACAAGCATTTGTTGAGATTTTTTAGCACCAAGCTAAGTCCATTTTCCTTCAATCTGTATCATTCATCAACACAGGCGGTGTGGATATTGAGACAAAACTATCTTGGTTTTGAATTTATGCTGCAAGATGTAGACATGCTACTTAGCAGAAGTTGATTCTGTAAAATGTTGTGCTATTGGTGCAGGACACTCCATGCCTTGTTAAACTTCTTTCAGTTTTGGTTGAAATATTTGGGCCCACCCCCTTATTTTTTAAGACTTGTAAGGAAAATGATGAAAAGTTGGATATCAAGTCTTATCTGGAGTTTTTCAATGATGAATTGCTCCCTTGGTGTTTGGATGGAAAATATAGCACCTGTAACTCAAAGATTGATTTGTTACTTTCCTTATTTCAAGATGAATCCTTCTTTGACCAATGGTGTTCCATCATCAAATGTACGACAACTGAACAAAAGCAGTCCGTTGATGATAAGACCTCAAATATTCTGGGACGATATGAATTGCTTACACTGTTACTTCAGAAAATCAGAGAAAAGATTGCTGGGGGGAAGCTAAGAAATTTGCAGGAAAATGGTTATCTTCCGCAACATTTGCGTCTTGATATATTAGATTCTACTGCAGCTTCTGTCCTCTGTGATTTGCCTGCTTCAGATTGCCAAGTTAGTTTTATATGGTATGTGCTTCAACCCCTTGTATTTCCCTTCTAAATGTTTTGTTTCCAGGCACCAGCGTATTGGTTTTGCTTTTCTTTCAGTTGCTGGTGGATGTGGACCTGTTATACCTGTGTCCTTGAACACTGATACTAGTTATGAGGGCTAGACCACACTTGGAACATTAAAATTTTAGTCATTCATCTTAGGCCCTATTTGAATCCCATTTTCAGTGATTCTAGGTAGTGATGTAGAATCTGGATTTGAGATAAAAAATGAAGGGTTTATGGTTATCACGGCGCCACAGCGAGGTGAGCTGCCAGTTGGTGCCTGGGCGCCTAGGCGTCCATTTGTCCAGCAGCAAGTATATATACCATATGATATATAAAAAACTAGCAAATAATAGGTCCAACAAGTAGCAAGCATCCATGGTTGGATTGAGTGGCGCGACACGCAGGTGACATGGGTGGCCAGGCATGGGCATAGGTGAGGTGCGGGTGGTGTGCCGCACAGGCACGGGCGAGCGGGCGGCCTGGTAGCGCTAGCGGTTGTGGCAGCAGGGGAAAGAAGAGGAAATTGGGCACATAGGACATAAGACAGACCCATTGAAGCCCACATAAGCAGCTAGGCGACGGGGCGGCGTCACCTGGGAGTCTACCTAGTCGCCGTGGCATCGTCTAAGGCGCTCGTCTAACTGGATTCAAGCAAGTCTATAACTGGATTCAAGCAAGGCGACGGCGCATGGCATTTGCTGCCGGACGCCTAGATGCCTAGTCGGCGCCTAGGCGTCACCATGATAACTATGGTGGGTGTTTGGATCATGGATTTGTCTTTGCATAGTGAGAATCTCCACATAGTTGGGTTTGGGAAGATAGTTGGATTGTAGAATCTCATTTGAGAATTCAAAAGTTTGGTTCTCATTCTCATTTATCTTAGAAGATACAAACATGTTTGAACTTATATGTGTTAAATTTCAGTGCTGCACTTGGTGGCGCAGATCAAGAGGACCAAATATGCTTTCTTTCTCCTGAGACAGTTTGTAAAATTCTCGGATCCATTTTAAAGAATTTGGCATTGGTACTCAAAACATCAACTTTTGAATGGGCAAGGTTAGCACATTCTTTGTTGCCTGCTGAACCTGAGCACTTGATGGTTCCAGAAGAAAATTCCTCAATAATTAACTTCGAGATGGCTCGGATTGCCTTTAAAGTTCTTCAGGATAGCTTGTTTTCACTTTGGAGACTTGAGGAAAATTCTGTATTTCCTTCTATTCTGGCTGCTCTTTTTGTCATTGAATGGGAATGTAGCATGTCTTTAGCTCTTGATGAAGAGAAGTGTTTGGAAGGTAATATAGAAGATACGGAAGTTGGTGTTTCTATGTGCAGCAGTTCAAAAGGTTGTTTGGAGGAGGAAATGCATTTGAAGGTTAACCTTGCAGAAAACATACATGTTTTTTGCCAAAGCTTAAGTTCATCCTTTTGGGATAATCTTCACTCATGCACATTGAATAGATTGGCAACTATTCTACCTCAGTGTGTCAGGTATGCTGTATTTCAGACAAGAGACTTGCATGCGGAAAGGACATCAATCTTATGTTCCGAGTGGGTGGTGGACATGTTGAAGCTCATCTGTCTCGATCACAGAAACTTGGAAAGTTTTTTTGATGTTTTATTATCTGAGGGGGAACATTGGCCGCTCTGGTTGATGCCATCTTTACAAAATGGACATTTATCTGTGAAGGTCCAGCTGGATCCAGATATTACAGATGAAATTGTAAGGGACCTTTTTCCTGTCGGTCCTTCCCCATAGTTCATGCTTTTTTGTTACACTTTTTGGAGAAATTGGGCCTTATCTTATGACATTTCTATATAGTTCTTAGCGAATGATGTTGCTTATCTGTTATAAATAGTATTTATATCCTAAAAATATTTTATTTGTGCTATTCTGTCAACTATCTGGATTTTGTGATTGTGAGTTGTGAAATGACACTTTATTTGCAAGAGCTGTTAGTCACTATAGTAGATCTGGTCAACTAAATGAATAATTCCTTTGTTGCAGGAACTCAAACACAAGCGATTTGTTGCCTTTGTTGATAGTCTTATTCTCAAACTTGGCTTTAGTGAAGTGGTTTTAGGTATTCCAGGAAATATACAGTCTGCCACATCACAATCAATTGATATCACTTCACCTGTCTCTTCCTTGTCCAGAGTATGGGTGGCTGGTGAGGTCCTTTGCACTTGGACATGGAAAGGGGGCTGTGCATTGAAAACATTCTTACCTTTACTGGTTCAGTACATGAAAGACGAGTCATATCTTGAGATCAACATTGTGCCATTGTTGCTTGATACACTGTTAGGTGGCGCCCTTATGCATGATAGTGGTCCGTGGGTACTGTTTAATGCTTGGCATCTTTCTGACAACGAGATCGATAAAATTCAAGATCGTTTTCTTCGTGCTCTTGTGGCTTTGTTATTTACTATTAATACAAATGATTGTCTCTGGAGAGAATCTGATTCACTTGTATTTTTTGAGCAACTGCTGAGCAATCTTTTTATTGGCTCATCAGTTAATAGAAAATGCCTGAAGATTCTACCCTATGTTATGACCTCCATCATAAAACAGTTCTCAGTCTTGAACAACGGAGATTCTTCGTATGCTGATTTGGTGCGGAAAAGCATACAGAGTTGGCTTGATGCAACCATTTCTTGTCTGTCATCAAGCTCAAGGGAGGTACCTGTGCAAGGTAGGTTGCATTAGAATTCTTATATTAGATACTGCAGGTGCAATGCTTTCTTATATTAGATTCTTCGTATGTAATATGGTCTCTTACTTTCTCAGATATTGAGGACTGGATGCAAGTGGTGTTGTCTTGCTTCCCATTGAGGATAACTGGAGGAGCCCGGGACTTGGTAGCTGTGGTTGAGCGAGAGATCAGTGATACAGAAAGATCACTGATGTTGACTCTGTTTCAGAAATACCAGATTTTCTATGGTAGTACAGCTTCATCATTGGTCACTAGTGGAACTGCCGTATCAACGACAGTTGAATTACTGGGAGTGAAACTGACAGCTGTTTTGGTTGGTTATTGCTGGAGCAACCTTAAGGAGAATGATTGGCATTTTGTGTTCCGCATGGTATTCAAATGCATTGAATCGTCTGTTTTGCTTGTGGAAGAAATGACTGATGGCATAAATGATGCCACAATAAACCAGGTATCAAGTGAAGATGCCTTGGAGAAGCTTAAATTAGTGGTTGGCACTACAGATAAGTTAACATTAAGCCTTGCAGAATCTGCTTTGGTTACAATGTGTCAGCTCAACCATCTTTGTAATATCCAAGAAGCAGAAAACTCCCAGAGTGTACAGCTTATTAAATATGGGGACTATGCTGAGAGTAATGACAAGATGGTAGAGAGTGTCCTCCGTTTGTTCTTGGCCTCTGGTGTTTCAGAGGCAATCACAAAATCTTGCAGTGAAGAGGCTTCGTCTGTCATAGGTTCTAGTCGCCATGCTTATTTGCACTTTTGGGAACTTGTGGCTTCATTCATAAAAAATGCTCCACTGCAAAGTAGAAAGTCTGCACTTGAGTCCATGGAACTGTGGGGACTGACCAAGGGTTCAGTCAGTGGACTATATTCGATTCTTTTCTCCTCACAACCAATATTTCACTTACAACTTGCAGCTTTCTCTCTACTTCTGTCTGAGCCCTTCTGTCAACTTTCACTGGTTAAAAATTATTCAATGGGAGAAAGTTGCTCATCTGCTCAGCAATCTGGCACAAGCCAAAGTGCTGAGTTGATGCCAGATTCAGACAAGACAGTGCATCTAAGAGAGGAACTTTCAGATTTAATCGAGTTCCCAACATCTGAACTTCTCAAAACTGATCTGACAGCTCGAGATAGGGTATACTGTTTATGTGCTTCTAAATTCAAAAACAGTTTTTTCTGAGCTTGTGTGCTAATGGTCTGTTGGTGTTTTCTTTCAATAGGTTGATGTATTCATTGCCTGGTCATTGTTGCTGTCCCACCTGCAAACACTACCAGCATCTTCCAGTATCAAGGGAGATGTGCTTCAATACATACAAGAAAAGGTCAGTCCGTGCATATTGGATTGCATTTTCCAGCATATCCCAGTAAAGGCTGCTGCGCCGAGTGGGAAGAAAAAGGATACCGAGCTAGCGCCTGAAGCAGAAGCAGCTGCCAAAGCTTCGAAGAATGCCATAGCTACTTGTTCTTTGCTTCCGTACTTGGAGTCTCTTTGGCCCATCGGGACTTTGCAGATGGCCTCACTTGCAGGCTCACTGTACGGGATGATGATTAGGCTGCTGCCTTCTTTTGTGCGCACATGGTTTACTACCTTGAGAGACCGTTCATTGTCATACTCAATCGAGTCCTTCACCAAACAATGGTGCAGCCCTCCTCTTCTTCTAGATGAGTTTTCTCAGGTAACACGATCTTTCTTTTGGCAGGATATTGGCCCTGCATGTCCAAATTTGTTTTGCACAGCTCTGATCTGTCTAAGGTTTATTATTTGACCCTTAAAACTGTTACACAAGCAAATAAAAGAACCCAATTGGGAACAAGTATCTCTTTTGTGTTGTAGTTTTGTTTTTCTATACTTCGTTGACCTCATATGTTAGTGACTGAGCGGCTTCATTCTGTACGTCTCCTGAGATCACATAGGAGCCTTGCAGTTGCTCGTTGCACTAATTTTACCTTGTTACAGGTTAAGGAGTCCGTATACGGCGATGAGAATTTCTCGGTTAGCGTCAACAGGTCGGCTTTCGAGATCGTTGCTACATACAAAAAGGAGGAGACAGGAATCGACCTTGTCATACGCCTCCCGAGCTGTTACCCTCTGCGCCACGTTGATGTCGAATGCACGAGAAGTTTGGGTATCAGTGAAGTCAAGTGCAGAAAATGGCTGCTTTCGCTCACGTCATTCGTCCGCAGCCAGGTAATTGTACTCAGAACACAGATAAAGAGTGGTTGCTCTGTGACGTTAAGGATGTAGCTAAGCTGATTACTTGTCTCTGCAGAATGGCGCGATAGCAGAGGCGATCCGCACGTGGAAGAGCAATTTCGACAAGGAGTTTGAGGGCGTGGAGGAGTGCCCAATCTGTTACAGCATTCTCCACACCAGCAACCACAACCTGCCGCGGCTGGCGTGCAAGACGTGCAAGCACAAGTTCCACGGCGCCTGCCTCTACAAGTGGTTCTCCACGTCCAACAAATCGACTTGCCCGCTGTGCCAGACTCCGTTCTAGTCCTAGCTCTTGACACATGCTTGTTTGTTGGCACCACGCCGTTCAATCCTTCGATGTAAATGGCGTGTGTACGCAGCGCAGTGTTCAGCGTTTTGGCTGTTAAATACTCTCGAAACAGGACGGGACCTGCAGAGACTGAGTTCAGAGGTCTTATAGGAATCTAAGTAGTTTGATAGGTGTAATGGACCCGTAAGTAATCAGTGTGAGTGTATGTTACAATGATTACTTCATTTCTCCTGCAGTACAAAGTTACATGTCACTTCTCGGCTCTCCATGTTTTAAACTTCTATGTGCACCGAGTGTTGGGCGAGCAGGTCCTCAGAATCGCCTTCTGCACATGTGAACCTACTCGGTGTGCAGGTGATCAAGTTCTTAGGCTATCTCCAGCGGTGTGCGGTGATCAAGTTCTTAGACTATTTCCAGCGGAGCGTGGGGACGTGCAAAACACTATTTTGTATTGTAGATGATATTGTTTATATAGTAGAGTTTGAAATATAGAGTGAGACATGAGTTGTGATAGGGAAGCTAATGGAGATAGTTTTAGATATTGCCTTTGATAGGGAAGCTAATGGAGATAGTTTTAGATATTGCCTTCACGATTGCTCGTCGATTAGATAGTCTTACTCTATCTTGGTGGACATTCGAGAGAGGTTCAGATACTTTTTCATTTTTTTCGTTGTAGGATGCAAATAATGCACAAAACAATTTATGTCAAATTTTATTCTTACTAGTCGGTTATCCGTGCTTTGCGACAGCTCACAACAATACCCACGTAAATTATCCACCAAAAAGATCTCAAGATTTTTTTATTGTTGTTTTCGCTCTTCGCATAATATTTTTTATGAACGCACGGGTACCATAGGCAGCAAATCAGAGACCCCCATCTCTCGCCCCCACTTCCAAGGTTTCGTAGAGCAGGAGAAGGGAAGAGGGGGACATACCTGTTCGTTGCCAGAGAATGACACGACGAAGACCTGGGCATCTGGAGATGATATAGGTAGTATAACACTAGATATATAGGGAGAGAGCACGCAAGCGAAGAAAGAAGCCCAGCCGGAGCAGCTCCAAACCGAGAGGCACCCGCACCAGGCGTCAATCCGAGAAGGGCGAGAGAATGCGAGTGTCTTCCCAACCCTAGACCCACCGAAGCGACACAACACCACCAACTCCGTAGCATATGCCGACTGCTGCTACGCTACGGGCCTTGGTTATCCAATATCTCAGACTTGGACTCCTCATCGCCAAGATAACCTAAGCGTGGCAGGTGCCACTATGTCCTTCTCGACGGCACGCATGGAGAAAGGCCAGGAGCATGACCGACTCGTCCCGTACCCGCGTCGACGAGCGTCGGTCGGCTCGCGGCTGCGACCGTGGGCAGGGGCAGCAGGTTGCGGAGGAAGAACAAGGCGAAGGCTGGGAAGACAAACATGACGTCAGACGACAGCGAAAACGATGGTGCGCGTATGATGTAAAACGTCCTCATGGACGTGTAATAGCCACTGAGCGAGTCGGTGTCGGGGCTGGTGTCGGACGAATACGGGGAGGAGGCACATGCTCCTACGCCCTGTGCCGAGAATGGGGTGGTGCGGAGGTGAAGGTATGATGGGAGAGAGAAAAGAAGTAGAATGGCGAACGAGGTGGTGGCAACTGAGGCGAGAACCATCATTATCGTGCGGAGTTATAAATGGCCAAATGGGCCGTGTCTGGCGAGTCGACCCGAGGCACGACCCATTTAATAATGTCTGGGCCAACCCGGCATGAGCACCATACAGTGCTTGGGCCGTAGCCTCGGCCTATAGTACTGGCTCGGTCCGACACAATTTTTTTTATTTTACAAAAAATCATATATACATATGTACAATTTTTATTCAATATTATAAACACCTGAGCATGATGTTCTACTGGTTAGACAACTTTGCCTAGTGTCTCCCACCCTTCTTCCATCAGGGTGTGGGTTTAAACCTCACCTCCTGCATCGCTTTTTAACATAACTCATCTCCTGCACTGCTTTTTAACATTTTACGTTAAGTTGGTTTGGAAGAAATATAGGGACTTTTTGTAAAAAGATGATGTAGGACGACCGTTGAAACTAGTGCTTTAAGTATAGTTGTTGACACCTTTTTAGGGCGCCAATCACTCAACACAAACCAGCGGCGGTGCTCTCTGCGCAGGGGCGAACGGTCCGCGGCCAGGGGTCGGACGGTCCGCGACCTGGCGCAAGGCTAGGGTTTCCTGCCGGACGGTCGGACGGTCCGCGCCCTAGAGCCGGACGGTCTGGCGTGCGCAGGGGCAGTGGAAGATCGCCAGCGGCGCCTGGATCACGCTCCCGGGAGGGACCCCGTCGAGGAGGAGAGATCCTAAGAGTTGTCTAAGCTCGGGCAGGCCGACCTAGACCCCTCTAATCGACGTAGAGTCGAAGAGAAGCGGAGAATTTGGGGATCGAGAGGCTAAACTAGAACTATACTAGAACTACTCCTAATTGTACATGAAATAAATGCAAAATAGAAGTGTTATTGATTCGATTGATGATTACAAATCGATTGTATACCTCTGTATTTATAGAGGAGGGGGCTGGACCCGTTACAAACAAACTCCCCGAGCTAATCCCGCAAATTTCGTTAACAAACACGGCAAGAAACTCGGAACCCTAATCTGTTCTGCGCGCGCGGACTGTCTGGCCCACAGGCATGGACCGTCCGGCCTCAGGGTTGGACTATCTGCCACTCATTTTGGTTCCCAACATATGCCCCCTGCCTTTTGGTGGGAGCTGAGCGAACCAAAAGCGACTAACTCGATGCGATCACATCGGTTTTCTTAGGCATCTTGCCACCTACTAGGATAGTACGCAAGGGTCTTGGTCCCGATGGTTAACTCAACGGACGTGACCCGTTTAGCTTTGATCGGACTATCAGTCCCAACATCGCCGAGTGTCGTACTGGTCCTGACCAATTTGCCATCTAGCTTTCCTAATTTTCTGAGTGTTCTGGCGTAGCTCCGTAGTCGACTAGGTCTTCTCCTTGCAGGTCGTCTTCCTCCATGGGTGTCGGTATGTCGTTGGAAGTGTCCTGGTGTAGTGCGGACGATCCAGCCTCAGGGGTTGTACGGTCCGCGCCCTGTACGGTTGGTTCGGTCTTTATAGCTCGACTGTCTGCCATACCCGCAAAGAACTGCACAATTGTTGTTTTATTTTCTGTCTTTGTGGCCTTTGATTTTCCTCAACGGCCTTTGGTCTCCATCTTTTTTGCGATGGAGGATACTGCGGATGCGTGTCGTTGAATATTTTTTCTGCCTCCTTTTCCTAGTTCTCCTTTGCTCTTAGGCATTGTAATTTTCGCTTTTGCAACCGCGTCAATTTTGATGGGCACCATCGGGGCATGGAGTATTTTGAATCGGCCGTTTTGTTGACAGTCGTATCTTCTTTTTTGTTTGTGTTAGCGGATTTACCAAAAATCATCGACCCTTCGTTATTTTGTTGTATGACAACATCTGCTGTTCCTATTTCAATGACGTCCCCTTTTATCATATTGTTGGAGGCCATAGCTATATGCCCCTCTGCCGGATTAGTCAGCCTTTGGGGCCGAGTGGTTCGGCAATCTTGTTGGGCCTGTGCTTGTGGACCAGATTGAGGGGCTCTCAATCGGTCTTGTACTGGAGGCGTCAACCTATCGAAGACAGATGATTGGGGTGCCCCCCAAAGCGGAGTATTGTGGAGTCCCGAAAGGATATGGTGGCATACCCCACATCTCATTCGGGATATATGGTGGTGGTGGTATGTATGCATAATTGAAAGGGAATTAGGCTTACACCTAGTCCCTAATTAATTTTGGTGGTTGAATTGCCCAACACAAATATTTGGACTAACTAGTTTGCTCTAGTGTATAAGTTATACAGGTGCCAAAGGTTCACACTTAGCCAATAAAAGACCAAGTATTGGGTTCGACAAAAGAGCACAGGGGCAACCGAAGGCACCTCTGGTCTGGCGCACCGGACTGTCCGGTGTGCCACCGGACATGTCCGGTGCACCAGAGGACTCCAACTCCAACTCGCCACCTTCGGGAAATTCCAGAGGCAACTCCACTATAATTCACCGGACTGTCCGGTGTACACCGGACATGTCCGGTGCTCCAAGGAAGAGCGGCCTCCGGAACTCGCCAGCCTCGGGAATTCAGAACGGCAGCTCCGCTATAATTCACCGGACATGTCCGGTGTACACCGGACTATCCGGTATAACTACGGGGCAATGGCTACTTCGCGCCAACGGTCACCTGCAGACGCATTTAATGCGCGCCAGAAGCGCGCAGTCGTCAGGCACGCGGGAGCAGGCGCACTGGACACTCTACAGTTCATGTCCGGTGCGCCACCGGACATCAAGGCGGGCCCAGAAGTCAGAGCTCCAACGGTCGAAACCCCAACGGCCGGGTGACGTGGCTGTCGCACCGGACATGTCCGGTGTGCACCGGACTGTCCGGTGCACCATCGAACAGACAGCCTTCACCAACGGCTAGATTTTGGTTGGTGGCTATAAATACCACCCCAACCGGCCATTTCAATGTGTGGGAGCCCAAGCAACATTCCAAGTCATCTAGTTGACATACTCAAGCCCTCCCAACCACATATATTCATTGATCCATCCTATACACAAGATTTAGACCACTACAACCTACACAAGTGCCACAAAAGCAAGAGCAAGCAAAAGAAAGCCTCTTGTGTGATTTAGCTCTAGCGCCTTGTGAGATTCATCGAGAGATAGTGTGTGCTTCATCTTTGTGTTCATTTGCGCGTGGAGTTTTGACTCCCATTGAACTTCCTCCAAAGTTTTGGAGGCTTGTAAAAGCTAGCAAGAGACACCAAAGTGTGTGGTGGTCCTTGCGGGACCGAGAGTGATCCTTGAGAAGAAGAAGAGCTCGCCGATCCTTGTGTGATCGGGGGAGAGAGGGAAAGGGTTGAAAAAGACCCGTCCTTAAGTGGACCCCTCAACGGGGACTAGGCCTTCGAGGGCCGAACCTCGGTAAAACAAATCACCCGTGTCCATTGTGTTTATTGCTTGTGATTTGTTTGTTTTCCCTTGCTCTAAGTTTTTCTTGCACCATTATTTGCTTATATCATTTGGTGTTGCTTCAAGTTAAATTCCCATTTAGTGAAGCAACACGTTGCAAGAAAGAACTTGTCCTAGTGCTCTTCTCATCTAAGGCTTCTTACTTTGTTATTCTATAACTTATTAGTTGTATTGATTTATCACTCCCGCATTATTTAGCAATACTCTTTTCAAGCAAGAACTTAGTTTCTATTCTCCGATATTTGTATATCTTGTTCTAACCACTAATCAAGGGATCTAGTTGGGGGATAAAGTTTTAATTTTCAGGTTCCGCCTATTCACCCCCCTCTAGGCGACTTTCAATTGGTATCAGAGCTAGGCACTTCATCTTGAGTCTAACAACTCGAAGTGATGGCTCGTAGAAGATCCCAAAAGAACAAGAAGACCCAAGAGAACAAGAAGGTAACTCTTGAGATATTACTTTCCGATTGTTCTAATTATGATTCATGGTCTACTAGAGTGATAAATGCTTTTAGAGCGGTAGACCCACAATTAGAACAAATTTTAGACAAGAGTATTATTCCTCCTAACTATGCTAGGGAAAATGCCTCCGAAGAAGATTTAAGATGTATACGCTTAAACTATCTAGCTTATGACATCTTAAGTAAATCCCTTAGCAAAGAAGATTATCATGCCTTCATAATAAAATATGACAAACCCATTTGTGATGTGCATGATATTTGGACTAGAATTAAAAGCAAATTTAATAAGTCCAAACATGATAGTTCATTTTGTGCTTCTACTTCCTTTGGTATTTGTGATACTAACCCTTGCAAGGAAGAGGAAGAAAATGAACGATGGAGACCAAACGATGAATCCACCTCTCCAAAAGGTTTGTCTTCCCATTTCGATTCCCACATGTGTTGTGTGGCTAATGCAAATGATAGCGGAAGCACAAATGAGGATGAGGAGGAAGAAAGAAGCTTTGTGCAACTCTACGCTCGCCTAAGCCAAGAAGATAAGGCAGTCATGCTCAAACTTCTAGAAAGAGCGAGAGAGCAAAGCGAAGCTCGTCAAAGGCTAGAAGATGTTCTCTCCATGAAAATGCTACACTTTGACGAGTTGACTAAAGAACATGAGGAGCTAAAATGCTCTCATGTTGATTTGGTCCAAAGGTATGAAACTGTTTCAATTGAGCATGATAACGTTTTACATTGTATCGCTCAATTAGTAAATAGGAATACCTTGCTTAAGGACCAAGTAGAAAAGCTAAAAGTTGAAAATCTAGCTTTTCAAGAAAAATATGATATGCTTCTATGTTCTCATGAAAATCTTATGTATGATCATATCATATTAAACATTGCTCATGCGGTTGTGATAGAAAACTTAAAATCCCAACAACCTCACTCGTGCACATGTATTCAAATTGATACTATATTACCATGTGCTAATGCTTGTTGTTTGTCGACAAGCAAATCTTCCTTTGAGCTAGAATTTGCAGGAACAAACGATGATTCATATCAAAAGCTCAAGGAAGAAAATGAGAGGCTGAAAATGAGCTTGACACAACTAAAAGGGAAGTGCATTGCTCAACCTTCTCAAGATAACCGTGATCACATGGTGAAGAAGCTTGAGACGGGAACAACCGTGGCCTGCACTACACTCCTTGAAGAAAATGTCAAGGATTTGAGGATTGCCAAGAGGAAGAAACAAAAGATGAAATTCAACACTTCCTCCAAAAGCCTCAACCACGCCTCAACAAAAGGTAACATCCAAGGTAATGATCAAGCCACACTTCACATTAAGAGGTGTAGTGAATGTTTTAAAGAGGGGCACTTGATTAGGTCATGTCCCTATATTAAGAATGGCTTGATTATTAACAAGGATGATAGACTTTGTTTTAAATACTCCAAGAAGGGACACTTGCTTAGATCTTGTCCCCATTTAAAACAAAAAGGCATAGGGTTAGAAAAGGAAGTTTTTACTAACCATGTAGCAAGAAACAAACAAGGAAAGAAGAAATCTTCAAGACTTCAAAAACGCCTATGCTACACATGCCGGAAAAAGGGACATCAATGCAAGGATTGTCCCATTGGTAACAACCCCACTCCTAGCTTGTCAATTAATTCTCATGTAACTAGGCAACCCAAAATTGCAACTTGTGCTAGAAAGGTAATGAGGTTACCAAGCGCTAACACAAAGGACTTTTGGGTTCCTAGATCTTTGTTTACTAACCGTGATGGACCCATCAAGCGATGGGTACCAAAATATGCTTGACAAGCTTTGCAGGAAAAGGAGATGATATGAAGCCTTGGGGTGCTTGAGAGAGTCCATTCGATTCTTATCAACTCAAGCTATCAATCTTCAATGATCTATATACATGATTGACCCAAGGTTATTTTTCAAATTGCTATGTCTTAAACTCATATCATCTCGGGGAAAATATTATATGTTGTAGGAAGTGAAAGAGATATCATGTGCGAAAAGTTGAGACCTACAACATAGAGGAAAGTCAAAGGATGGTAACTTCTATGCTTTTAAAGTGCAAGTATTTTAAATCATTATCTCTTATGTGTCTTGTGTAGTCACATAGAAATGTGTAGCACTTCAAATATCTTCAAATTTATATTACCATTCTTTGAAGAAATTTCCTCTCATATGGTAGATTGCATATTCATCATTTCCATTCTATAGCAATCTACATGCTTTAAAATATTGCAAGTATCTCATGGCATGTTTTTCACTAAGTGTTTTATTATTGCCATGATTCTAGATATAGAGAGATATTTCATATTCTTAAAAGATTTAAGTGTCATGTAAGGAATTCAATTCCTTAGGACACTCTTAAACGGAAAATTCTCCCTATAACTAGAATAGTGAGACTAATGATTTTATCTAAGTAACCCAAATAGTCTCACTTGTAGAGAATAAGTTTCTCTTTGGAAGCATGTAGTCTAACATGAAAAGAAAAATCAATCCAAATGTTTTATGATGTATTTTTACTTGCTCAAATTGGATATGATTCTTTCACATTTATCGCTTTCCAAATCATGAATTAGATTTATTCCTATAATCTCAAAGGCTTATTTATGCTTGTTTTATGAGTTAAAATTGAGCACAACATCATCTATGGATAATCTAGTTCATGCTATGGAGTTCCCATGTTTGGTAATCTAGCTTCTCATTCCTCATCAAAATGATTACAAAAATGGAAGCTAGTGCTTGTGTTGCTACTAACATTTCTCTTGAGTTCAATTATGAAAATCTACAAGAGAGAAAGTGCACAAGCCTCATGGGTTGATCTTCACCCAAAGGAAGAAAGGTAAAAGCAAAGGTATGGGAACTCATCTTCTTAAGTTTGGTTCCCATCTCAATGGGTATTTAATCTAAATTATCATATTCTACCCTTGTGAGGAATAGATTCTTTATTGGACCGAAATTAACTAAGTGTGCATTCAATAATGCGCTTGTCCATTAGAATCTAATTCATGCCTTTGCTATATCCATTCTCATATTGATGCGCTTCTAAGTCATGATAATAAATTCAATATGAAAAAGTAAAATTCCTTTGATTGATCAAAAATGATTAAAAAAGTGCTCATTCCTCTTTTCTGTTAATGTGCACTAACATTAAGGAATTTACTTCATGTCTATGTGACTCATGGATAATGAATTATGCTTATTTCCTATCAAAAAGAAATCATCCATCATTATATACTCCCTTGTATTACTAACATTCTTCTTGAGTATTTTCAATAAGTTTGAAAGGAAAAAGAAGCCACTGCAAAGGGAGGGCTCTCAAATGAAAGAGGAGAACATCAAGAACAACACCACCTACTTCTACGAAACAATCAATGGTGTGGTTGTGAGTATTCTAAACCCTTTCATATTGAGAATACTAGGCTCAAGTTGTTTATTACAAATTTAATGAGCCTTGATCAAGATGTATAATGCTTCTCTCTATTTGTCTTTAAAGTAAATGCATCCATTCAATTCATTCAAATACTTGATGCATATCTTTAGGGGGAGCCTTTTTATCTTGATTATGTTGAGACTATTGCTTTATCTCAGTAATTTCATATAGTCTCTTGCATGAGAATAAGTTCCTCATGAAGTATGATACTACTTTAAATTCTTGTCTTTCACTCTAAAGTAGCATAATTGCCGGATTCTCCTACTCTAAGCTTAATTGATAATCTAATGCGTATGTTGTTCTTTTGATCACATCTGTTATTTGTTTGATCATTGAATGACTTCAATCAACAATCATGCTTCTTAGTGACGTATATACTTTCAATCGATATCTCTCTTGATATGCACTAAGTTAAAAGGAGAATTCATGATACATTTATGCAACTTGTGATCCATTTGATATTTGCTAACAATAACTTGAAAAGATCACTAGTTGTAGAACTCTCTCATGTGCAAAATATTTCCATATATTGTCATTAAGAATAGGTCTTAAGCATCTAAGACTAAAGACAAAGCACAATGAAGAGAGCGTCTCTATGTAAAGGTACAAAAAGGCAAAACTATCTCCTTTCATTTAAAACTTGTACCTAAATCTTCCTTTTCTATACATACTTTGCATATCTTGTATAAAAGGAAGAGAAAGCATGTCCATGTATTATCCCTGCTTCATACCTAGTTTAATTTCCCAAAATTCATTCCTGCCTTAGTGCATCTCTGGTAAAACTAGATGAAGTACTTTTATTGTCAAAGAGCTTAAAGCTTAACCTTGTAACGAGGATAAGCTGCCTTTGTTTCAAAGGTGGATGGTCCTTAAGTCTCTTTGAAATCCTTAAGGAAAAATGCTTAAATTGTTTACAACATGCTTTCATAAGTGCATAAATTGTCATGAGCATCACACTTATACTATGACACAATGCACTTCACAATCTGTATAATATAGATATGTTCTCATTAACCTAATTATGTGCAATTGGCATTTAAGACCAAAATATGTGTTCCTCTCCATGCACATACTTAGGGGGAGCAATCTATATTGTATAGAACTATGATCATGCTTAATTTGATATATCCTTTTTGATCATATCTCTTTTATGTCTATGACTAATGTGTTCTCAAGTGTATTTCAAACCAAGTCATAGGTATATTGAAAGGGAATTGGAGTCTTCGGCAAAGACAAAGGCTTCCACTTCACTCTACTACTCATCCTTCGCCGTCGCTCCACTTCTCTCTCCATCTTTGGTATAATCTTCACTCATATGTTTCATTTGCCAAAGGGGAGTAAATAGTTGTCTAAGGGCCTATATTTCATTCCAAGTATCCGTTTTTGGCGATTCATGCCAAAGGGGGAGAAAGTATTGGCCCAAAGCAAAAGGACCGCACCACAAAAGGACCGCACCACACCACCACCCTAATTTTAAAATTAATGGTTTTCAATTGGAAAATTTCAAATTGGTATCTCTTTGTGTTCTAAAGGGGGAGCAAGTAGTAGTTTCAAAACTTGATATCTCAAAACCCTCTTGAACACTAAGAGGAGAATTTATTTGAGGGGGAGTTTTGTTTAGTCAAAGGAAAAGCATTTGGAACAAAGGGAGAAAATTTCAAAACTTAAAAATGCTTCGCAAAAATCTTACTCATTTACCTTTGACTATCTTGCAAAAAGTATTTGAAAAGAATTTACAAAAGAATTTGCAAAACAAAACTTGTGGTGCAAGTGTGGTCCAATATGTTAAAAATGAAGAAACAATCCATGCATATCTTGTAAGTATTTATATTGGCTCAATTCCAAGCAACTTTTGCACCTACATTATGCAAACTAGTTCAATTATGCACTTCTATATTTGCTTTGGTTTGTGTTGGCATCAATCACCAAAAAGGGGGAGATTGAAAGGGAATTAGGCTTACACCTAGTCCCTAATTAATTTTGGTGGTTGAATTGCCCAACACAAATATTTGGACTAACTAGTTTGCTCTAGTGTATAAGTTATACAGGTGCCAAAGGTTCACACTTAGCCAATAAAAAGACCAAGTATTGGGTTCGACAAAAGAGCACAGGGGCAACCGAAGGCACCTCTGGTCTGGCGCACCGGACTGTCCGGTGTGCCAGAGGACTCCAACTCCAACTCGCCACCTTCGGGAAATTCCAGAGGCAACTCCACTATAATTCACCGGACTGTCCGGTGTACACCGGACATGTCCGGTGCTCCAAGGAAGAGCGGCCTCTGGAACTCGCCAGCCTCGGGAATTCAGAACGGCAGCTCCGCTATAATTCACCGGACATGTCCGGTGTACACCGGACTGTCCGGTGTAACTGCGGGGCAATGGCTACTTCGCGCCAACGATCACCTGTAGACGCATTTAATGCGCGCCAGAAGCGCGCAGTCGTCAGGCACGCAGGAGCAGGCGCACCGGACACTCTACAGTTCATGTCCGGTGCGCCACCGGACATCAAGGCGGGCCCAGAAGTCAGAGCTCCAACGGTCGAAACCCCAACGACCGGGTGACGTGGCTGTCGCACCGGACATGTCCGGTGTGCACCGGACTGTCCGGTGCACCATCGAACAGACAACCTTCACCAACGGCTAGATTTTGGTTGGTGGCTATAAATACCACCCCAACCGGCCATTTCAATGTGTGGGAGCCCAAGCAACATTCCAAGTCATCTAGTTGACATACTCAAGCCCTCCCAACCACATATATTCATTGATCCATCCTATACACAAGATTTAGACCACTACAACCTACACAAGTGCCACAAAAGCAAGAGCAAGCAAAAGAAAGCCTCTTGTGTGATTTAGCTCTAGCGCCTTGTGAGATTCATCGAGAGATAGTGTGTGCTTCATCTTTGTGTTCATTTGCGCGTGGAGTTTTGACTCCCATTGAACTTCCTCCAAAGTTTTGGAGGCTTGTAAAAGCTAGCAAGAGACACCAAAGTGTGTGGTGGTCCTTGCGGGATCGAGAGTGATCCTTGAGAAGAAGAAGAGCTCGCCGATCCTTGTGTGATCGGGGGAGAGAGGGAAAGGGTTGAAAAAGACCCGTCCTTAAGTGGACTCCTCAACGGGGACTAGGCCTTCAAGGGCCGAACCTCGGTAAAACAAATCACCCGTGTCCATTATGTTTATTGCTTGTGATTTGTTTGTTTTCCCGTGCTCTAAGTTTTTCTTGCACCATTATTTGCTTATATCATTTGGTGTTGCTTCAAGTTAAATTCCCATTTAGTGAAGCAACACGTTGCAAGAAAGAACTTGTCCTAGTGCTCTTCTCATCTAAGGCTTCTTGCTTTGTTATTCTATAACTTATTAGTTGTATTGATTTATCACTCCCGCATTATTTAGCAATACTCTTTTCAAGCAAGAACTTAGTTTCTATTCTCCGATATTTGTATATCTTGTTCTAACCACTAATCAAGGGATCTAGTTGGGGGATAAAGTTTTAATTTTCAGGTTCTGCCTATTCACCGCCCCTCTAGGCGACTTTTAATAATGATATGACATAGGTGTGTATGGGAGTGGAGGTGTCCATGCACGTACGTTAGGTCTTAGTTGGACATTATGACCTCCCATTCTTTTCGATTGGTGAGGTGCTCCAATCGGCCTAACCTGCTATCGCTCCTGGGTGGGTAAGCGAGACCGCTTTGGTGGCCGGTCACTGGGGCCGACCTTCTTTCTCACATATTTAGACAATAATTGATCAAAGGTCGGGCTGGATTTGACTAACTGACCAGCTGCCTTGAACGTGTTAGTTTTCCATGTACCTATTTCTGGTCGTCGTGGTTTGAAGGTACGTGGTCGCCGTGGCTCCTCGGCGTTGCCGGACCGCCCGCTGGAACGCTCTGGACCGTCCGGTGATGTTACGGACCGTCCGCGCCTGGGCACCGGACCATCCGCGATGCGTAGTATAGGTTCTCGCGCATGTTCCCTTGTCTGCGCTTGCCTTCTAGTGCCGGAGGTTGTGATGGTCACCTTCAGTGTCTCCCCTCCATCAGGAGTCTTCTCGGCCACCACTTTCCTACAAGAGATTTTGTTGTTTCCATCGGCCTCCCATGCATTGCCAATGATGACTTCTTTGTCTTTGCCCTTATCGGTTGTGCTGGGCCGAATTAGGACCTTTTTGCCATTAAAGTCGATCACATTCATTGGGAAGGGCTCTATGTTCTCCTAAAATTTCAATCGTCCCTCATTAATGGCCGATTGGATTTGTCGTCGAAACACATTACAATCATTAGTGACATGTGAAAATGAGTTGTGCCACTTGCAATATGCGCGATGTCTTAGTTCATCGATGGGTGGAACAATATAATCTATCTTCATGTTGCCATTTTTTAGTAATTCGTCGAATATCTTATCGCATTTGCCAACATTGAATGTAAACTTAACCTCCTCTTGCCGTTTCTTTTGAACCGGCTGCAAGGAGGAACAAGCTAAAGTTTTGGCTTGCTCGGGCCAAACTATTTCGGTAGTGTAAACTTCCTTTGGTTCATTGTCCGAACTACTTTGATTGTGACATTATGATGAACTATTTTGACTAGTTCTTTGCTTCGGCTTTCACAAGCCAAAGCTCTCTGATGTAATTGTGCTAGCGTAAAGAACTGGATGCCTTCTAATTTTTCTTTTAAATAATAGCGCAATCCATCAAAGGCTATCCACGCCAGTTGTTTATCTGTTAAATGAATTTGAAAACATCGGTTTCTCGTATCCTGGAATCTCCGGATGTAATCATTAACCGATTCATCCTTTTCTTGTCATAGGGCCACTTGAAAGGGAATTAGGCTTACACCTATATTCCTAAATTGATTTTGGTGGTTGAATTGCCCAACACAAATAATTGGACTAACTAGTTTGCCCAAGTCTATAAGTTCTACAGGTACCAAAGGTTCACAATAAGCCAATAAAAAGACCAAGAAAAGGGTTCAAACAAAAAAGCAAAGGGACAACCGAAGGCACCCTGGTCGGGCGCACCGGACTGTCCGGTGTGCCACCGGACAGTGTCCGGTGCACTAGGGGACTCCAAGCTGAACTTTGCACCTTCGGGAAAACTCAGAGGCGCCGCGCTATAATTCACCGGACTGTCCGGTGTACACCGGACAGTGTCCGGTGCTTCAAGGAGATGCGACTCTGAACTCGCCAGCTTCGGGAATTCGCTCCGCTATAATTCACCGGATATGTCCGGTGCACACCGGACTGTCCGGTGTAACGGCGGAGCAACAGCTACTTCGCGCCAACGGTCACCTGCAGAGGCATTTAATGCGCGCCAGAGCGCGCAGAAGTCAGGCACGCGCGTGGTGGCGCACCGGACAACCTACAGGGCATGTCCGGTGCACCACCGGACAGCCAGGCGGGCCCACACGTCAGAGCTCCAACGGTTGAACCCTAACGGCCGAGTGACGTGGCTGGCGCACCGGACACTGTCCGATGGCACACCGGACTGTCTGGTGCGCCCGTCGACAGTAGCCTTCACCAAACGGCTAGTTTGGTGGTTGGGGTTATAAATACCCTCAACCACCCCACATTCAAGTCATCCAAGTTTTCACACTTCTACACCTTACAAGAGCTCTAGCATTCAATTCTAGACACACCAAAGCGATCAAATCCTCTCCAACTCCACACAAAACTTTAGTGACTAGTGAGAGAGATTTGTTGTGTTCTTTTGAGCTCTTGCGCTTGGATTGCTTCTTTTTTTTCTCATTTGTTCTTGTGATCAAAACTCAATTGTAGCCGAGGCAAGAGACACCAATTGTGTGGTGGTCCTTGTGGGGACTTTGTGTCCCGTGTGATTGAGAAGAAGAAGCTCACTCGGTCCGAGGGACCGTTTGAGAGAGGGAAAGGGTTGAAATAGACCCGGCCTTTGTGGCCTCCTCAACGGAGAGTAGGTTTGCAAGAATCGAACCTCGGTAAAACAAATCATCGTGTCTCACTCTTTATTTGCTCACGATTTGTTTTGCGCCCTCTCTCTCGGACTCATTTCTATTTCTAACGCTAACCCAACTTGTAGTTGTGTTTAAGTTTGTAAATTTCAGATTCGCCCTATTCACCCCCCTCTAGGCGACTTTCAATTGGTATCAGAGCCCGGTGCTTCATTAGAGCCTAACCGCTCGAAGTGATGTCGGGAGATCACACCAAGAGGGAGATGGAGACCGGCGACAAGCCCACTACAAGCCACGGGAAGACTTCATCAGAAGAGTCCCGCAACAAGGGAAAGGGGAAGGAGAAGAAATCCTCTTCCCACAAGTCGCATCGGAGTAGCGGCAAGCACAAGAAGATGAGGAAGGTGGTCTACTAAGAGACCGACACTTCATCACCATCGACCTCCGGCTCCGACGCGCCGTCCGTAACTTCTAAGCGCCATGAGCGCAAGAAGTTTAGTAAGATCCCCCTACTCTATCCTCGCATTCCTAAACATACACCTTTACTTTCCGTCCCATTAGGCAAACCACCAACATTTGATGGTGAAAATTATGCTAGGTGGAGTGATATGATGCGATATCACCTAACCTCACTCCACAAAAGTATATGGGATATTGTTGAGTTTGGTGTACAGGTACCATCCGTAGGGGATGAGGATTATGATGAGGACGAAGTGGCCCAAATCCAACACTTCAACTCCCAAGCCACAACTATACTCCTCGCCTCTTTAAGTCGAGAGGAGTATAACAAGGTGCAAGGGTTGAAGAGTGCTAAGGAAATTTGGGATGTGCTAAAGACCGCGCACGAAGGAGATGAGGTGATCAAGATCACCAAGCGGGAAACGATCGAGGGGGAGCTCGGTCGCTTCTGTCTTCACCAAGGGGAGGAGCCACAAGACATGTACAACCGGCTCAAAACCTTGGTGAATCAAGTGCGCAGCCTCGGGAGCAAAAAATGGGATGACCACGAAGTGGTTAAGGTTATTCTTAGATCACTTGTTTTCCTTAACCCTACTCAAGTTCAATTAATTCGTGGTAATCCTAGATATACACAAATGACCCCCGAGGAAGTTATAGGTAATTTTGTGAGCTTTGAGTTGATGATCAAAGGCTCAAAGAAGATCAACGAGCTTGATGGCCCCTCCACGTCCGAAGCACAACCGGTAACATTCAAGGCGACGGAAGAAAAGAAGGAGGAAGCTACTCCAAGTCGAACACCCATCGACGCCTCCAAGCTCGACAACGAGGAGATGGCGCTCATCATCAAGAGCTTCCGTCAAATCCTCAAGCAAAGGAGGGGGAAAGATTACAAGCCCTGCTCCAAGAGAGTTTGCTACAAGTGTGGTAAGCCCGGTCACTTTATAGCAAAATGTCCTATTTCAAGTGACAGTGACAGGGGCAACGACAAGAAGGGGAGAAGAAAGGATAAAAAGAAGTACTACAAGAAGAAGGGCGGCGATGCCCATGTTTGCCGGGAATGGGACTCCGATGAGAGCTCCACCAACTCCTCCTCCGACGAGGACGCCGCAAACATCGCCGTCACCAAGGGACTTCTCTTCCCCAACGTCGGCCACAAGTGCCTCATGGCAAAGGACGGCAAAAGGAAGAAGGTAAAATCAAGATCCTCCACTAAATATGAAACCTCTAGTGATGAGGATAATGCTAGTAATGAGGAGGATAACTTGCGCATTCTTTTTGCCAACCTAAACATGCAACAAAAAGAAAAGTTAAATGAATTAATTAGTGCTATTCATGAGAAGGATGATCTCTTGGACTCCCAAGAGGACTTCCTTATTAAAGAAAATAAGAAGCATGTTAAGGTTAAAATGCTTATGCTCTAGAAGTAGAAAAATGTGAAAAATTATCTAGTGAGCTAAGCACATGCCATGACACTATTGCCAATCTTAGAAATGAAAATGAAAAATTAAATGCTAAGGTTGATTCTCATGTTTGTAACGTTTCAATTCCCAATCTTAGAGATGATAATGTTGATTTGCTTGCTAAGATTGATGAATTAAATATTTCTCTTGATAGCCTTAGATGTGAAAATGAAAAATTGATTGCTAAGGCTAAGGAGTTTGATGTTTGCAATGTTACTATTTCCAACCTTAGAAGTGAAAATGATATATTACATGCTAAGGTTGTAGAATTAAAATCTTGCAAACCCTCTACATCTACCATTGAGCATGTTTCTATTTGCACTAGATGTAGAGATGTTGATATTGATGCTATTCATGATCATATGGCTTTAATTAAACAACAAAATGATCATATAGCTAAACTAGATGCTAAAATTGCCGAGCATGACTTAGAGAATGAAAAATTTAAATTTGCTAGAAGTATGCTCTATAGTGGGAGACGCCCTGGCATCAAGGATGGCATTGGCTTCCACAAGAGAGACAATGTCAAACTTAATGTCCCTCCTAAAAGATTGTCAAATTTTGTTAAGGGCAAGGCTCCCATGCCTCAGGATAACGAGGGTTACATTTTGTACCCTGCTGGTTATCCCGAGAGCAAAATTAGGAGAATTCATTCTAGGAAGTCTCACTCTGGCCCTAACCATGCTTTTATGTATAAGGGTGAGACATCTAGCTCTAGGCAACCAACCCGTGCTAAGTTGCCTAAGAAGAAAACTCCTAGTGCATCAAATGACCATAGCATTTCATTCAAAACTTTTGATGCATCATATGTTTTAACTAACAAATCTGGCAAGGTAGTTGCCAAGTTTGTTTGGGGCAAACACAAGGGCTCCAAGACTTGTGTTTGGGTACCCAAAGTTCTTGTGTCTAATGCCAAAGGACCCAAAACCGTTTGGGTACCTAAAGTCAAGAACTAAATTTGTTTTGTAGGTTTATGCATCCGGGGGCTCAAGTTGGATAATCGACAGCGGGTGCACAAACCACATGACAGGGGAGAAAAAGATGTTCTCCTCCTACGAGAAAAACCAAGATCCCCAACGAGCTATCACATTCGGGGATGGAAACCAAGGTTTGGTCAAAGGTTTGGGTAAAATAGCTATATCTCCTGACCATTCCATTTCCAATGTTTTTCTTGTTGATTCATTAGATTACAACTTGCTTTCCGTTTCCCAATTATGTCAAATGGGCTACAACTGTCTATTTACTGATGTTGGTGTCACTGTCTTTAAAAGAAGTGATGATTCAATAGCATTTAAGGGAGTGTCAGAGGGTCAGCTATACTTGGTAGATTTTGATAGAGCTGAACTCGACACTTGCTTAATTGCTAAGACTAACATGGGTTGGCTCTGGCACCGCCGAATAGCCCATGTTGGAATGAAGAATCTTCATAAGCTTCTAAAGGGAGAACACATTTTAGGATTAACAAATGTTTATTTTAAGAAAGACAGGATTTGTAGCGCATACCAAGCCGGGAAGCAAGTTGGTGTTCATCATCCACACAAGAACATCATGATGACTGACAGGCCACTGGAGCTCCTACACATGGACCTATTCGGCCCGATAGCTTACATAAGCATCGGCGGGAGTAAGTACTGTCTAGTTATTGTGGATGATTATTCTCGCTTCACTTGGGTATTATTTTTGCAGGAAAAATCTCAAACCCAAGAAACCTTAAAGGGATTCTTGAGACAAGCTCAAAATGAGTTCGGCTTAAGGATCAAGAAAATTAGAAGCGACAACGGGACGGAGTTCAAGAATTCACAAATTGAAGACTTCCATGAGGAGGAGGGCATCAAGCATGAGTTCTCTTCTCCCTACACCCCACAGCAAAATGGTGTAGTGGAGAGGAAGAATCGAACTCTATTGGACATGGCAAGGACCATGCTTGATGAGTACAAGACGCCGGATCGGTTTTGGGCCGAGGCGGTCAACACCGCCTGCTACGCCATCAACCGGTTGTATCTACACCGAATCCTCAAGAAGACATCATACGAACTCCTAATCGGTAAAAAGCCCAACATTTCATATTTTAGAGTCTTTGGTAGCAAATGCTTTATTCTTGTTAAAAGAGGTAGAAAATCTAAATTTGCTCCTAAGACAGTAGAAGGCTTTTTACTAGGATATGATTCAAACACAAGGGCATATAGAGTCTTAAACATGTCCTCAGGACTAGTTGAAGTTTCTTGTGACGTTGTGTTTGATGAAACTAACGGCTCTCAAGTAGAGCAAGTTGATCTTGATGAGATAGGTGAAGAAGAGGCTCCGTGCATCGCGCTAAGGAACATGTCCATTGGGGATGTGTGTCCTAAGGAATCCGAAGAGCCTCCAAATGCACAAGATCAACCATCCTCCTCCACGCAAGCATCTCCACCAACTCAAAATGAGGACGAGACTCAAGTTGATGAAGGAGAAAATCAAAATGATGAGCCACCTCAAGATGACGACAATGATCAAGGGGGAGATGCAAATGATCAAGACAAGGAGGATGAAGAACCAAGGCCGCCACACCCAAGAGTCCACCAAGCAATCCAACGAGATCACCCCGTCGACACCATCCTCGGCGACATTCATAAGGGGGTAACCACTAGATCTCGTGCTGCACATTTTTGTGAGCATTACTCTTTTGTTTCCTCTATTGAGCCACACAGGGTAGAGGAAGCACTTCAAGATTTGGATTGGGTGATGGAAATGCAAGAGGAGCTCAACAACTTCACTAGGAATGAGGTATGGCATTTAGTTCCACGTCCTAACCAAAATGTTGTAGGAACCAAATGGGTCTTCCGCAACAAGCAAGACGAGCATGGTGTGGTGACAAGGAACAAAGCTCGACTTGTGGCCAAGGGATACTCCCAAGTCGAAGGTTTGGATTTCGGTGAAACCTATGCACCCGTAGCTAGGCTTGAGTCAATTCGCATATTATTAGCCTATGCTACTTACCATGGCTTCAAGCTTTACCAAATGGACGTGAAGAGTGCCTTCCTCAATGGACCAATCAAGGAAGAGGTCTATGTTGAGCAACCTCCCGGCTTTGAAGACAGTGAGTATCCTAACCATGTCTATAGGCTCTCTAAGGCACTTTACGGGCTCAAGCAAGCCCCAAGAGCATGGTATGAATGCCTTAGAGATTTCCTTATTGCTAATGGCTTCAAAGTCGGCAAGGACGATCCTACTTTATTTACTAAGACTCTTGCAAATGATTTGTTCGTATGCAAATTTATGTTTATGATATTATATTTGGGTCTACTAACGAATCTACATGTGAGGAATTTAGTAGGATCATGACACAGAAATTCAAGATGTCGATGATGGGGGAGTTGAAGTATTTCTTAGGATTTCAAGTAAAGCAACTCCAAGAGGGCACCTTCATTTGCCAAACGAAGTATACTCAAGACATTCTAAACAAGTTTGGGATGAAGGATGCCAAGCCCATCAAGACACCCATGGGAACCAATGGGCATCTCGACCTCGACACGGAAGGTAAATCCGTCGATCAAAAGGTATACCGGTCGATGATAGGTTCATTACTCTATTTATGTGCATCTCGACTGGACATTATGCTTTCCGTATGTATGTGTGCAAGATTCCAAGCCGACCCTAAGGAATCTCACCTTACGGCCGTAAAACGAATCTTGAGATATTTGGCTTATACTCCTAAGTTTGGGCTTTGGTTCCCTCGAGGATCCACATTTGATTTAATTAGTTATTCGGATGCCGATTGGGCGGGGTGTAAAATTAATAGAAAGAGCACATCGGGGACTTGCCAGTTCTTGGGAAGATCCTTGGTGTCTTGGGCTTCAAAGAAGCAAAATTCGGTCGCTCTTTCTACCGCCGAAGCCGAGTACATTTCCGCAGTCCACTGTTGCGCGCAATTACTTTGGATGAGGCAAACCCTGCGGGACTACGGTTACAAATTAACCAAAGTTCCTTTGCTATGTGATAATGAGAGTGCAATCTGCATGGCGGATAATCCCGTTGAGCATAGCCGCACTAAACACATAGCCATTCGGTATCATTTTCTTAGGGATCACCAACAAAAGGGGGATATCGAGATTGCATATATTGACACTAAAGATCAATTAGCCGATATCTTTACCAAGCCACTAGATGAACAAACTTTTACCAAACTTAGGCATGAGTTAAATATTCTTGATTCTAGGAATTTCTTTTGATGTCTTGCACACATAGCTCATATATTATACCTTTGATCATATCTCTTTTATACATGCTATGACTAATGCGTTTTCAAGTGAATTTCAAACCAAGTCATAGGTATATTGAAAGGGAATTGGAGTCTTCGGCGAAAACAAAGGCTTCCACTCCACTCTATAACTCATCCTTCACCGTCGCTTCGAGCAATTCTTCGTCTTTGGTATAATCTTCACTCATATGTTTTGTTTGCCAAAGGGGAGAAAGTAGTTCATGAAAGGGCTTATTTATCACTCAAACGTCCGTTTTTGGCGATTCATGCCAAAGGGGGAGAGTATTAAGCCCAAAGCAAAAGGACTGCACCACTACCATAATTTTAAAACTAATGATTTTCAATTGGTAAATTTCAAATTGGTATCTTATTGTGTTCAAAAGGGGGAGAACGTAGTATTTTCAAAATTAATATCTTAAAACCCTCTTGAACACTAAGAGGAGAATTTATTTGAGGGGGAGTTTTGTTTAGTTAAAGGAAAAGCATTTGAAACAAGGGGAGAAAATTTCAAAACTTGAAAATGCTTCTCAAAATCTTATTCATTTACCTTTGACTATTTGCAAAAGGACTTTGAAAAGAATTTGCAAAACAGAACCTGTGGTGCAAGCGTGGTCCAAAATGTTAAAAATAAAGAAACAATCCATGCATATCTAGTAAGTAATATTTATTGGCTCAACTCTAAGTAACCTTTGTACTTACATTTTGCAAACTAGTTCAAATTCTGCACTTGTATATTTACTTTGGTTTGTATTGGCATCAATCACCAAAAATGGGGAGATTGAAAGGGAATTAGGCTTACACCTATATTCCTAAATTGATTTTGGTGGTTGAATTGCCCAACACAAATAATTGGACTAACTAGTTTGCCCAAGTCTATAAGTTCTACAGGTACCAAAGGTTCACAATAAGCCAATAAAAAGACCAAGAAAAGGGTTTAAACAAAAAAGCAAAGGGACAACCGAAGGCACCCTGGTCGGGCGCACCGGACTGTCCGGTGCACCAGGGGACTCCAAGCTGAACTTCGCACCTTCGGCAGAACTCAGAGGTGCCGCGCTATAATTCACCGGACTGTCCGGTGTACACCGGACAGTGTCCGGTGCTCCAAGGAGATGCGACTCTGAACTCGCCAGCTTCGGGAATTCGCTCCGCTATAATTCACCGGACATGTCCGGTGCACACCGGACTGTCCGGTGTAACGGTGGAGCAATGGCTACTTCGCGCCAACGGTCACCTACAGAGGCATTTAATGCGCGCCAGAGCGTGCAGAAGTCAGGCACGCACGTGGTGGCGCACCGGACAGCCTACAGGGCATGTCCGGTGCACCACCGGACAGCCAGGCGGGCCCACACGTCAGAGCTCCAACGGTCGAACCCTAACGGCCGGATGACATGGCTGGCGCACCGGACTGTCTGGTGCGCCCATCGACAGCAGCCTTCACCAAACGGCTAGTTTGGTGGTTGGGGTTATAAATACCCCAACCACCCCACATTCAAGTCATCTAAGTTTTCACACTTCTACACCTTACAAGAGCTCTAGCATTCAATTCTAGACACATCAAAGCGATCAAATCCTCTCCAACTCCACACAAAGCTTTAGTGACTAGTGAGAGAGATTTGTTGTGTTCTTTTGAGCTCTTGCGCTTGGATTGCTTCTTTTCTTTCTCATTTGTTCTTGTGATCAAAACTCAATTGTAGCCGAGGCAAGAGACACCAATTATGTGGTGGTCCTTGCGGGGACTTTGTGTCCCGTGTGATTGAGAAGAAGAAGCTCACTCAGTCCGAGGGACCGTTTGAGAGAGGGAAAGGGTTGAAATAGACCCGACCTTTGTGGCCTCCTCAACGGGGAGTAGGTTTGCAAGAACCGAACCTCGGTAAAACAAATCATCGTGTCTCACTCTTTATTTGCTCACGATTTGTTTTGCGCCCTCTCTCTCGGACTCATTTCTATTTCTAACGCTAACCCGGCTTGTAGTTGTGTTTAAGTTTGTAAATTTCAGATTCGCCCTATTCACCCCCCTCTAGGCGACTTTCACCACTAAGTCTACTAAATCTAGCTCGTAATCGCCAGAGAAGAAATGTTCATGAAATTTTTGTTCTAAGTCTCCCCATGACAAAATGGAATTAGGAGGGAGCGTGGCATACCATGTGAATGCAGTCCCTGTTAAAGATAATGAAAATAAACACATACGTAATGCTTCAATGTCGGCCAATTCTCCTAATTGTGCTAAGAACTGGTCTATATGCTCACGCTTGCTCTTTCCTTGGTCACCCAAAAACTTTGCAAATTTGGGTATTCTGGTCCCCTGTGGGTATGGGAGACGGTCAAACTTGAAAGGGAAATGTGCCCTTGGGCCAATTCTAAAGTGTTTTGGTGATAAAGTGCCCAACACATATTCTCTAAGTGTTAATTTGTGCCAAAGATTGAAGAAGTGCAAATCATGTAACAAGGTACATTTCTAGATTTAGTACATTGATTTGGGTACTAATGTATTGTGTCTAAGTGCTAGAAACAGGAGAAAATAGATTGGAAAAGAGTTGGCTGTGTACAGCCAACTGCTGCTCGGTCTGGGTGCACCGGACTGTCCGGTGGTGCACCGGACAGTGTCCGGTGCGCCAGACGAGTCAAGGTGAACCGATCGCTCTCGGGACTCGACGGCGGCATACGGCTATAATTCACCGGACTGTCCGATGGTGCACCAGACTGTCCGATGAGTCGTCCGCGGCGAAGTCGTCGCTCTCGAGAAAAGTTCAACGGCGTACGACTAAAATTCACCGGACTATCCGGTGAGCCAATGGTTGACTGCGCAACGGTCGACCGCGCAATCCGCGGGCGACGCGTGGCCTGCTCCAACGGTCGGTAGGGGGCACCGGACTGTCCGGTGTGCACCGGACAGTGTCCAGTGTGCCAACCGACGCCGAGGTGCAACGGTCGTCTACGCCAGAAAAGGAAGGAGATCCACACCGGACCGTCTACAGTGACTGTCCGGTGGCGCACCGGACTGTTCGGTGCGCCACCCGATAGAAGGCAAGAATGGCCTTCCTTGTTGATCTCCAACGGCTCCTAGCTGCCTTGGGGCTATAAAAGGGACCCCTAGGCGCATGGAGGAGTGACCCAAGCTTACAAGAAAGATCCTAAGACTCTAAGACTCCATTCTCACGCATTCGATTCTTTGAGATAGTGACTTGAGCTCCATTTGAGTTGAGAACTCCTTGCGTTGTGTTTTGAGCTCGAGTTGTGACTTGTGTGCGTGATTGTGCTCTCGTTTTGAGTCTTGTGTGTGTTGCTCTCCCCTCCCTTACTTCCGTGCTTCTTTGTGATCATCAATTGTAAGGGCGAGAGGCTCCAAGTTGTGGAGATTCCTCGCAAACGGGAGAAAGTATAAGAAAGAAGAACACCATGGTATTCAAGTTGATCATTGGATCACTTGAAAGGGGTTGAGTGCAACCCTCGTCCATTGGGACGCCAGAACGTGGAAGTAGGCAAGTGTTACTTGGCCGAACCATGGGATAAACTCGCGTGTCTCTTGTGATTGCTTTTCTGTGGTTACTTGTGTGTTCGCAAGAGCTCGCTACTTAGCCGTACTAACACTTAACCAAGTTTTGTGGCTATTAGTTTTTGATTTTTTACAGGATCACCTATTCACCCCCCTCTAGGTGCTCTCAATTGGTATCAGAGCCGTTCTCTTCACGTAAGGGACTAATCGCCCGAAGAGATGGATCCTAAGGGAAAGGGGATGGTGGTCAACGATAAGGAGAAGGAGTCCATCTTCAACGAGCCAAGGGACGACAAGCCCACTGACTCTGGCTTGAGTCACAAGAAGAAGGACAGGAAGAAGAAGAGACACATCAAGAAGATCGTCTACTATGACAGCGACGAATCTTCTTCTTCACCAAGAGACGACGACGACGAGAAAAAGAAACCGGTTAACTCAAAATTTTCATTTGATTATTCTCGCATTCCATTCAACTCTAATGCTCATTTGCTATCTATCCCTCTTGGGAAACCTCCACACTTTGATGGAGAAGACTACTCTTTTTGGAGTCACAAAATGCGTAGTCACCTTTTCTCTCTCCATCCTAGTATTTGGGAGATAGTTGAAAATGGAATGCAATTCGATAGTTCAGATAACCCTGTATTTATTAATGAGCAAATTCATAAGAATGCGCAAGCTACCATTGTTTTGCTAGCATCCTTGTGCAGGGACGAATACAATAAGGTGAGCGGCTTAGACAACGCCAAGCAAATCTAGGACACCCTCAAAATATCACATGAGGGAAACGATGCCACTATGATCACCAAAATGGAGTTGGTGGAAGGCGAGCTGGGAAGGTTCGCGATGATCAGGGGAGAGGAGCCAACACAAACGTACAACAGGCTCAAGACCCTGGTCAACAAGATTAGGAGCTATGGAAGCACGAGATGGATGGACCACGACGTCGTCCGACTTATGCTCAGGTCTTTCACTGTTATTGACCCTCATCTTGTGAACCTCATCTGTGAGAATCCCAGGTACACAAAGATGACGCCCGAGGAGATACTCGGAAAATTTGTGAGCGGGCGCATGATGGTCAAGGAGGCAAGGTATGTTGATGATGCATTAAACGGACCAATGCCCATCTACGAGCCACAGCCCGTCGCGCTCAAGACAACAAGCAGCAAGGAGGTGCTACCTAGCAAGGTGGCGCAAGTAGAGGCTGCCAGGCTCAACGAGGATGAAATGACGCTTATCATCAAGCACTTCAAGACCGCTCTTAAAGGACGCAAGGAGTACCCCAACAAGAACAAAACAAGGGAAAGCGCTCCTGCTTCAAGTGCGGTAAGACTGGTCACTTTATTGCAAACTGTCCCGATAATGATAGTGACCAGGGACAAGAAAAAAGCAGGAAGAGGGAGAAGAAGGCCTATAAGAAGGCGAAGGGCGAGGCGCATCTTGGCAAAGAATGGGATTCAGACTGCTCTTCCTCTGACTCCGACGACGAAGGACTTGCTGCCTCAGCCTTCAACAAGTCCTCTCTCTTCCCCAACGAACGCCATACGTGCCTCATGGCAAAGGAGAAAAAGGTAAGCGTTCGAGAAACCCTTAAGTATACTACTTCAAGTGATGATGATTCTAGTGATGATGAAGTGGATTATACCGATTTATTTAAGGGTTTAGATAGAGCAAAAGTAGATAAAATTAATGAGTTGATTGATGCTTTAAATGAAAATGATAGACTTTTAGAAAAGCAAGAGGATATATTGTATGAAGAGCATGATAAGTTTGTTAGTGTGCAAAAATCTCTTGCTTTAGAGGTTAAAAGGAATGAAATGCTATCTTCTAAATTATCTGCTTGTCATGAAACTGTGTCGAGCTTAAAGAGTGTTAATGATGATTTAAATGCTAAGCTAGAAGTAGCTAATAAATCTAGTTCATGTGTGGAACATGTTGTAATTTGCAATAGATGCAAGGATTTTGATATTAATGCTTGTAATGAACATCTTGCATCCATTACTAAATTAAATGATGAAGTGACAAGTCTTAATGCCCAACTTAAGACTTGCAAAATTAACTTTGATAAGTTAAAATTTGCTAGGGATGCCTACACTGTTGGTAGACACCCCTCAATTAAGGATGGGCTTGGCTTTCAAAAGGAGGCCAAGAACTTAACAAGCCAAAGGGCTCCCATTCCCAACAAGGAGAAAGGGAAGGCCCCTATGGCTAGTAGCATTCAAAGGAATCATGCTTTCATTTATGATAGAAAATTTTCTAGGAATGATCATTATAATAGGAGTTATGATGCTTATGATTCACATGCTATGATTGGTTCTAGCTCTACTTTTGTGCATGGTAGAAATATGCCTAGGAAAAATCATGTTTTGCATCATGTACCTAGGGAAATGCGTAATGAATCTGCTACTATTTTCCATGCGTGCAACACTACTTTTGTACTCACATGTAAAAATGAAAAAGTGGTTGCTAGGAAGTTGGGGGTCAAATGCAAGGGAGACAAGACTTGCATTTGGGTCCCAAAGGCTATTGTAACTAACCTCGTAGGACCCAACAAAAGTTGGGTACCTAAAACCCAAGTGTAAATTGCCTTGCAGGTTTATGCATCCGGGGGCTCAAGCTGGATTATCGATAGCGGATGCACAAACCACATGACGGGGGAGAAGAAGATGTTCACCTCCAACGTCAAGAACAAGGATTCCCAGGACTCGATCATCTTTGGAGATGGGAACCAAGGCAAGGTTAAAGGACTAGGAAAGATAGCCATTTCATCCAAGCATTCCATATCCAATGTGTTCTTAGTTGAATCACTCGGGTACAACTTATTGTCTGTCAGTCAACTATGTAATATGGGTTATAATTGTCTATTTACCAATGTAGATGTGTCTGTCTTTAGAAGGAGTGATGGTTCATTAGCTTTTAAGGGTGTACTAGACGACAAACTCTACTTAGTTGATTTTTTAAAAGAGGAGGCCGATCTAGATGCATGCTTAATTGCTAAGACTAGCATGGGTTGGCTGTGGCATCGCCATCTAGCACATGTTGGGATGAAGAACCTTCATAAACTTCTAAAGGGAGAACATGTGTTAGGACTAACCAATGTATTTTTCGAAAAAGATAGACCTTGTGCAGCTTGTCAAGCAGGTAAACAGGTGGGAAGCACTCATCACAGCAAGAATGTGATGACCACATCAAGACCTCTGGAGCTACTTCATATGGACCTCTTCGGACCCGTCGCCTACCTCAGCATCGGGGGAAGTAAGTATGGTCTTGTTATTGTTGATGATTTTTCCCGCTTCACTTGGGTATTCTTTTTGTAGGATAAATCAGAAACCCAAGGGACCCTAAAGCGCTTTCTAAGGAGAGCTCAAAACGAATTTGAGCTCAAGGTGAAAAAGATAAGAAGCGATAACGGGTCCGAGTTCAAGAACTTACAAGTGGAGGAGTATCTTGAGGAGGAAGGAATCAAGCACGAGTTCTCCGCTCCCTACACACCATAGCAAAACGATGTGGTAGAAAGGAAGAACAGGACGCTTATCGACATGGCAAGGACGATGCTTGGAGAGTTCAAGACACCCGAACGGTTTTGGTCGGAGGCTGTGAATACAGCCTACCATGCCATAAACCGGGTCTACCTTCATCGCCTTCTCAAGAAGACCTCGTATGAACTTCTAACTGAGAGCAAGTTGATCTTGATGATGTAGATGAAGATGATGTTCCAACGGCCGCAATACGCACCATGGCGATTGGAGATGTGCGACCACAGGAACAATAGGAGCAAGATGAACCTTCTTCCTCAACAAAGGTGCACCCCAACTCAAGATGATGAACAGGTTCCTCAAAAGGAGGCGTGTGATCAAGGGGGAGCACAAGAATACCAAGTTATGGAGGAAGAAGCACCACGACCCCCTCCAACTCAAGTCCGAGCGACGATTCAAAGGAATCATCCCGTCGACCAGATTCTGGGTGATATAAGCAAGGGAGTAACTACTCGCTCAAGACTAGCAAAATTTTGTGAGCATTACTCGTTTGTCTCTTCTATTGAGTCTTTCAGGGAAGAAGGGGCCTTGCTAGATCCGGACTGGGTGTTGGCCATGCAGGAAGAGCTCAACAACTTCAAGCGAAATGAAGTTTGGACCCTGGTGCCACGTCCAAAGCAAAATGTTGTGGGAACCAAGTGGGTGTTTCGCAACAAGCAAGACGAGCACGGGGTGGTGATAAGGAACAAGGCTCGACTTGTGGCAAAAGGTTATGCCCAAGTCATAGGTTTGGATTTCGAGGAGACTTTTTCTCCTGTGGCTAGGCTAGAGTCTATTCACATTCTATTAGCCTATGCCGCTCACCACTCTTTCAGGTTGTTCCAAATGGATGTGAAGAGCGCTTTCCTCAACGGGCCAATCAAGGAGGAGGTGTACGTAGAGCAACCCCCTGGCTTTGAGGATGAAAGGTACCCCGACCATGTGTGTAAGCTCTCTAAGGCGCTCTATGGACTTAAGCAAGCCCCAAGAGCATGGTATGAATGCCTTAGAGATTTCTTAATTGCTAACGCCTTCAAGGTTGGGAAAGCCGATCCCACTCTTTTCACTAAGACTTGTGACGGTGATCTTTTTGTGTGCCAAATTTATGTCGATGACATAATATTTGGTTCTACTAACCAAAAGTCTTGTGAGGAGTTTAGCATGGTGATGACTCAAAAGTTTGAGATGTCGATGATGGGCGAGTTGAACTACTTCCTTGGGTTCCAAGTGAAGCAACTCAAGGACGGCACCTTCATCTCCCAAATGAAGTACACACAAGACCTGCTCAAGCGGTTCGGGATAAAGGACGCCAAGCCCGCGAAGACACCAATGGGAACCGACGTACATGTCGACCTCAACAAAGGAGGTAAGTCCGTTGATCAAAAGGCATACCGGTCTATGATAGGGTCATTACTTTATTTATGTGCTAGTAGACCGGATATTATGCTTAGTGTATGCATGTGTGCTAGATATCAATCCGACCCCAAGGAATGTCACCTTGTGGCCGTTAAGCGGATTCTTAGATATTTAGTTGCTACGCCTTGCTTCGGGATCTGGTATCCAAAGGGGTCTACCTTTGACTTGATTGGATAATCAGACTCCGATTATGCCGGGTGCAAGGTTGATAGGAAGAGTACATCAGGGACGTGCCAATTCCTAGGAAGGTCCCTGGTGTCGTGGAGCTCAAAGAAACAAACTTCCGTTGCCCTATCCACTGCTGAGGCCGAGTATGTTGCCGCAGGACAGTGTTGCACGCAACTACTTTGGATGAGGCAAACCCTTCGGGACTTTGGCTACAATCTGAGCAAAGTCCCACTCCTATGTGACAATGAGAGTGCAATCCGCATGGCGGATAATCCTGTTGAACACAGCCGCACTAAGCACATAGACATCCGACATCACTTCCTGAGAGACCACCAACAAAAGGGGGATATCGAGGTGTACCATATTAACATCGAGAACCAGCTAGCCGATATCTTCACCAAGCCTTTAGATGAGAAAAGGTTTTGCAGGTTGCGTAGTGAGCTAAATGTCTTAGATTCGCGTAACTTGGATTGATCTATAGCATACATGTGTTTTATGCCTTTAATCATGTTAATTTATGCATTTCAACCTATTTTTGTTCATTTTTGTGGTGCTCCAGTTGTACACATGATCCCCGGACCTCACAAGTCCATTTGCAAGTGATGCACTTATTTAGGGGGAGGCATGCTACAACTTGACCCTTTGAGACTAACCTTTGTGTTTGAGTTTACTTGATTTAGTCTCAAAAGTGAATTGAAAGGGAAAGGTGAACTTGGACCATGCAAAGACTTCCACTGCACTCCGGTATTAACTCCAAGTTCATATCTATGCTCTTATTGCCTTTTTGCTCTTAATTGACAATTTTGGTGAGGCAATGGGGTTAAAGGGCCAAGAATGATCCCGTTTTGGTGCTTAATGCCAAAGGGGGAAAAATTAAGGCCAAAGCAAATGGATCAGCTACCACTTGTGAAATTTCGAAAAGAGTAGAGTAGAACTTTTTGATTTGTCCAAAATACTCTTATTGCAAAATTTGGTCTCTTGTAGGGGAGAATTTATGATTATGGGAAAAAGGGGGAGTTTTTGGCTCTTGACCATTTTTTCCATTGGAATATCTCTCTTTGTGCCTAAACAAGTGTGTTTGACTTAGAGATAGGAAAATGAGTTTGATTTACAAAAACAAACCAAGTGGTGGCAAAGTATGATCCAAATATGCCAAATTAGAGTAAAAAACAATTTGGTTATCTTTTGCATTGATATTGCACTTCTTTTGGTTGCTTTTGGTTGTGTTGGCATAAATCACCAAAAAGGGGGAGATTGAAAGGAAAATGTGCCCTTGGGCCAATTCTAAAGTGTTTTGGTGATTAAGTGCCCAACACATATTCTCTAAGTGTTAATTTGTGCCAAAGATTGAAGAAGTGCAAATCATGTAACAAGGTACATTTCTAGACTTAGTACATTGATTTGGGTACTAATGTATTGTGTCTAAGTGCTAGAAACAGGAGAAAATAGATTGGAAAAGAGTTGACTATGTACAGCCAACTGCTGCCCGGTCTGGGTGCACTGGACTGTCCGGTGGTGCACCGGACAGTGTCCGGTGCGCCAGACGAGTCAAGGTGAACCGACCGCTCTCGGGACTCGACGGTGGCATACGACTATAATTCATTGGACTATCCGATGGTGCACCGGACTGTCCGGTGGTGCACCGGACTGTCCGGTGAGCCAACGGTCGACTGCGCAACGGTTGACCGCGCAATCCGCGGGCGACGCGTGGCCCGCTCCAACGGTTGGCAGGGGGCACCAGACTGTCCGGTGTGCACCAGACAGTGTCCGGTGCGCCAACCGACGCCGAGGTGCAACGGTCGTCTGCGCCAGAAAAGGAAGGAGATCCGCACCAGACCGTCTACAGTGTCTGTCCGGTGGCACACCGGACTGTCCGGTGCGCCACCCGACAGAAGGCAAGAATGGCCTTCCTTGTTGATCTCCAACGGCTCCTAGCTGCCTTGGGGCTATAAAAGGGACCCCTAGGCGCATGGAGGAGTGACCCAAGCTTGCAAGAAAGATCCTAAGACTCCATTCTCACACATTCGATTCTTTGAGATAGTGACTTGAGCTCCATTTGAGTTAAGAACTCCTTGCGTTGTGTTTTGAGCTCGAGTTGTGACTTGTGTGCGTGATTGTGCTCTTGTTTTGAGTCTTGTGTGTGTTGCTCTCCCCTCCCTTACTTCCGTGCTTCTTTGTGATCATCAATTATAAGGGCGAGGGACACCAAGTTGTGGAGATTCCTCGCAAATGGGAGAAAGTCTAAGAAAGAAGAACACCGTGGTATTCAAGTTGATCATTGGATCACTTGAAAGGGGTTGAGTGCAACCCTCATCCATTGGGACGCCACAACGTGGAAGTAGGCAAGTGTTACTTGGCCGAACCACGGGATAAACTTGCGTGTCTCTTGTGATTGCTTTTCTGTGCTTACTTGTGTGTTCGCAAGAGCTCGCTACTTAGTCGTACTAACACTTAACCAAGTTTTGTGGCTATTAGTTTTTGATTTTTTACAGGATCATCTATTCACCCCCCTCTAGGTGCTCTCAAAACTTTCTATCATAAGGTCTCCGATATGACTGCCCCCTGGGACTATACTAACTCCGAGCTTATCCCGGAACGCCCTAGCTATTTTTTCTCTTACTATATCAATGGCAGCCGGTGGGAGATCACCGGCTGTTTGGTCCAATATGGGTGAGTTTGTTTGGATGTTGGTATGTTGTTTTCTTCCCCATTGGTTTGGGTTTTGCGGCGTGTTAATACATGCCCTATGAGGCTCATAGGACTGGCCATTCCTTTCTGGCCTTCTGGGGGCCGGAAAGTACTCACTCTCACGCTTTTGATAGATTATATTATGGTGCTGGTGTATCGTATGGTGAGATGGGGAGTCTAGCTGGGACGGATATGGAGTTGGATATCCATCCTCCTCAAAAAACTCTATGCCGGACCGTCTGGTTAAATACGCGGACCGTCCGGCTCCATGCGTAGACTGTCCGGCCATGTGGCCGGACCGTCTGACATTATATTCGAACTGTCTGGCACCATACGCGGACAGTCCGAATGGGTTATCTAGGGCTTGCACGGCATGTGGCGGCTTGGGTGCAGGTCTCGGTAATTCGCTTCTAAAAATGGGATCGGTCGCCGCTGGCCCGGACGGTCCGTGCTCACGTGCGGACGGTCCGGACATGCGCAGATCGGCAAATTTATCGCCGATGTGCGTGGGAGGCTGTCGTTGCCCAAGGTGCATGTCTATCGGTATCCCATAAAGGGGTTGTGACTGGTCGTGACAACCTGTAGCCGATGAATTACGTGTGTATTCCCTTAATTCAACCTCGTGCGAAGGATGATTTGCCATAGTAGACTTATCAAGCGCACGCACTAGCCTTTTATGATTATTTTGTATATCCCCTACGATACGTTGCAACTGCTCTCACTGTTCGTCTATGTAAGCTTTAAGAGATTGGAGTTCGTTGGTGCTACTTACATTGGGGGTAATCATAGTTAGTCGGAGCGAAGCCATATCTATCGCCCGTTGCCGAACGACTTTGTTGTTCCTGTCCACCTTGAAGTCAGCCAGGAACTTTGCCTTTGCTTCTTAGATCAGCTGCTCCTGGCGCTCCTCGAACAGGAGCTGTTCTTCAGCCGGCAAGGTTTCCCATGTCGGCGTGACGATATTGCTGGTGGAAACTTCAGAGCTATCCTTTGAACCGGCCATTGAGGGCCAATTTGATAGGTCTATATGTGTTGTCCCCAGCGGAGTCGCCAAAAAGTATGTTGACACCTTTTTACGGCGCCAATCACTCAACACGAACCAACGGCGGTGCTCTCTGCGCAGGGGCGAACGGTCCGCGACCAGGGGCCGGACGGTCCGCGACCTGACGCGAGGCTAGGGTTTCCTGCCTGATGGCCGGACGGTCCGCGCCCTAGGGCCGGACGGTCCGCGCGTGCACAGGGGCGGCGGAAGATCGCCGACGGCGCCTGGATCTCGCTCCCAGAAGGGACCCCGTCAGGGAGGAGAGATCCTAGGAGTTGTCTAAGCTCGGGCAGGCCGACCTAGACCCCTCTAATCGACGTAGAGTCGAAGAGAAGCGGAGAATTTGGGGATTGAGAGGCTAAACTAGAACTAGACTAGAACTACTCCTAATTGTATAGGAAATAAATGCGAAATAGAAGTGTTATTGATTCGATTGATGATTACAAATCGGCCGTATACCTCTGTATTTATAGAGGAGGGGGCTGGACCCGTTACAAACAAACTCCCCGAGCTAATCCCGTGAATTTCGTTAACAAACACGGCAAGAAACTCAGAACCCTAATCTGTTCTACGCGTGCGCGGACCGTCCGGCCCACAGGCGCGGACCGTCCGGACCATGGACCGTCCGGCCTCAGGGCCGGACCGTCTCATTTTGGTTCCCAACAATAGTAAAAATTTGTAATAATATGTTTGATAACATAAAAAGATCTAACATTAAATTCATACAAGTCTACTTTATAATATTAAATTTATCCTAATAATTTAGATATGCACTTTCATCCTTTACTGGTGCCTTGAACATGGGTTTCTCTCGTAGATATAATTCACTATCTGAATTTGTTGAAATTAGTATAACTTCGATTAGAGTTAGTATGATTTATATGTACTACCTCCGTTCACAAATATATGACACCGTTAAATTTTTTCGAAAACTTTGACCACTCTTCTTATTCAAAATATTTATTTAAAAATATAAAATTTTAAATCAAGCACAAAATACCTTAAGTGATAAAACGAACTATAAAATAAATGATAACTCATTATTTTTTAAATAAAATGAGTTGTCAAAGTTTTTTTTTAAAAATTAACGATGTCATATTTTTATAAACGGATAGAATATATATTAACTACTATTATGAGCAATAGTATTACATATGTATACATATATATTAATATTACCGTGAATTCGCTAGATTATTATTTTTAGGTTAATTGAACATGAAAATGTCTAAATTCTTAACACTTATGGTATTATGAAAACAAACATAAAAAACTATATACCATTTCGTAGCACCACAAATCAACTGAATCTACTAGATCTATGGGTGCATGTCTATTTTCGTCAAGATTGGAGCATGTTTTTTTTGGTGGCGGCGGTGGGCCGTGGGGTAAGACCGTAAGAGTGGAAACAAGCTGAGCCAGCTCGATTATATAACGAGCTGAGTTCGGCTCGACTCGTTTCTTTGATAAGCTTCAAAAGTCGGCTTGTTTCTGGCTCATCGAGCCAACGAGCTTGTCCACAAACGTGAACTTGCTCTCTAAATTATAATATAAAATATTAAAAATAATTTAAATAACGTATTTTAAATTACTAAAATAAATATTTTACTGATATAATATGGAAAATAGATTAGTTTTGTATAGTAATCTCAAATAATATAAATAATTATCTATTTGGTACTAATATTATATGCTAATTAGGATTTTATGTAATAAACTGTTGTTGGATCGAGTCATGAGCTAGCTCACGAGCCATAATGAGCCAAGCCAAATTGTCTCACTCTTTTCACGACTCTAAAAACAGGCTCGGCTTGGGCTCTTTCTAAGCGTCGAGCCGAGCTGTTGCGAGCCCGATCCAGCTCGAGCTTTTTCCACCCTTAGGGTGGTTGGTCAGCGAAAACATAAGGTTGATTTGTGGTGGTCAGGGGTGAGGGCACCCTTGTAACAATGATCACTAAAATAGTAGAGCGATGGCATCTAAGTTAGGCTAAATAGGAGATCTAATGGTGAAAATCTAGACGATACTACTTGTAACAAATAAATAAGCGAGGGCCAGTGTCTTTGAAAGGAAAATGGCCTTAAATCATTTCTTATATTAATTTTGGTGCTTGATGACCATTACAACCATTTGGACTAACGAGTTTGCCTAGTCTTTGATTCATAGGTTCATAAGATCAACAATTTAGTTTCTAACTTAGAATCAACTCAGATCCAACCAAATAAGGGGTAAAACATGGAACATATGAACTACCAATAGTTCTACTCTTTGTATAAGTTCAAAATACCATAGGAACCTATTCCGTACATCAAGAGAGGTTGAAAATCTCGGAATCAATATTTCATTATATTGGAGCTAGTTTGATCAAAAGAAGGAATATGAGATAGAGAATTAAAATGTCCAAGATCCATGACTTAGACTTGTTGGAAAGCCACTAGATATATTTGTCTAAGTTATAGGATCTCTGTCATAATTCAACCGAAGCAACTTGGAGAAGATAGTTCAAAGATAAACGACAAGTAAGAAACTCAAGTACTGAAATCACCAAGTGCGGACTGTCTGAACCCCTATTACGGACTGTCTAGAATAACATAGATTATTTCGAACAGGAACTCTTCGTGGAAATATCACATATGCTCGGACCGTCCGGCCCCTTCCAGTAGATCGTCTGGACCCTTGCGTGGACCGTCCAACTATAATTCGTGGACTGTCGGCCTGTCGTGTAACACTCCAAAATCACATTCTGAATAAATTAGGAAACACATTTTATGATTTAAATAAATGTGTTTTTAAATAATAGATTACCTAAAAGATTCTTATGTGAACTATCATTTGTGTTAAAGATCTATTCTCTAAAAAAGAATTAAGTTAAACTATCTCTTAATATAGAGTTTACATAAGAAATTATATTCTTTTAAATAAATATGTGAAGATTATAGTTTTATTTTATTGTACTTCTAAAATGTGGCTATGTGTTTGAATTATTTTCTTTAATAATTATTATTGTAAAACATCTTACATGAATTATTCCTACTGATTTTTATTTGCTTAAATGGATAAATTAATTAATAAAAATGCTTTGCATAAATCATATTGAGTTTTTGTTTGTTGCAATTTATGCTTAAAATAGAAAATTTAACTTTGCTCTAAAGTAGACTTGAATTTTATATTTAAAATAGAAAGCAAAAATTAGAAATATAAGCTAATATAATGGATCGATGTATGTTTGGTTTAGATCTGTCATGTAACCACCCACCTAAGATAGGATTGTAACGAATAAGTACCAGATTAGATCTGTCATGTAACAGATTTGGTTTCGAGTTTGTTAGAGTTCCTAAAAGATAGGATATGATTATAACAGATAATTATAAGATTATGTTGGGGACTTGTTCTTAACTGTTATGAATTAAGAACAAGGCAACACGAAAAATTGTTAAACGTTAAAGTCCTTCGTCCTTCGAAACATTATTTCCCTTGGGATATAATGAATTTCGAACAAAGGTCATGAAGGACATACCTTCGTCGGCATAGTAAACAATGAAGAAGGATTCACATAAAGTATGAGACATAATACAAATACTTAACCATTATTATTAGCTTATTTATATTTCATTATTATAGAAATGATAACAAATTACAAGTGTACCTTTGGCTTGAAGAAAAGCGAAAGTATAAGCGTGACGCAAAAACAAATGCCAAGTCTGTGATTACAGGAGCGCGTGAACAGTGTCGAGGTACTGTTCACCTATTTATAGGCAAAGGGTGCAACCTGCGCAAAATTACATTTATGTCCTTTACAATCGATTACAGCAATGACACGAAACATCATGGGTCTTTAAGTCAATCCATCTTTAAGTCGGTTCGACCCTTCGTCTTGGGATCTGTCTTCATGCCGAAGCTTTATAGATAATAGCTTCAGCGCTTGCTTCTGAGAAGACCTTTCGAAGGTGTTCTTTTTAGGATCTTCGGCTACGAAGCATACCCCCAACAGTAGCCCCTTCGCGGTGCTAGATCGTTTTTCGTAACGAGCTTGATCCGTGAAAAAGTCTTCTAGGCTTCGGGACGCCGAAGATCCAAAAAACACCTTACCTAAGCTCGTTGGCGAGAAACGATTAAAATAATCGTCGCGCGCGCGCTCCATCTTGCACCAATTACGCGCGCGCCAGCGATTCACCTTCTCGGACCCTGTGGCCCACCGTTCAGTGAGTGCGGGTGACTGTTTGTTCGGTGCTAGAAACCTTGCCGATTCACCTTCTCACCTGTGGCACTATATAAACAGACGGGTAGGTGTGAAGTTACCACAGCATTCATTGCTATTGCACTGTTTTGCTTCCAAATTTTTAGTCATAGCCGAAGCTTAATCATCATGCTCAGACGAAACCTCGCTTGTGATTCTGCTTCGGCAAAAGAGTAGGAGCTTCGGAAAAAACAAAAAAGTCAACACCAGAAATTTCAAGTAAGCCATAATCAAATGGCCAGAGTTCGCTCTACTGCAAGGGTCGATCATGAGGGAGATGAGACCGAAGCTGCTGAGACTGTTCCTATTTCGGAAGCAATGAAGCGCTCTGGGTTGGTAACACCAGAGGACATCCCGGCTGCTGAAGCAGAACAAGCTGGTGTTGAAGAGACCGATTCTGAAGATGATTATAGCAGCTCGGTGCCGAGCAAACCCAACCACCTGGATTTTGGAAAATCCACAGTCTCCGAAGGTGACCTTCCGAAGATGCTGAAATTGGGCTATTTCAATGAAGATAAGAAAGAGCTGATTCGCTTCGGTGGAGAAGAAACTACTCCGAAGCCAGAAAAAGATGAAATAGTAGTTTTTAAGAGTTTCTTCAAAGCTGATTTGAGATTCCCTTTAAATAAGATGATTGCCGATGTGCTAAAGAAGTTTGGGATCCACTTTCATCAGCTAACTCCTAACGCTATCGTTAGGCTTAGTGTTTATATTTGGGCTCTCCGAAGCCAGGGGTGGAACCATTTGCCGAAGGTTTCTGTCGGGTGCACGAGCTGCATTACCAAACTAAGGCTAGAAAGGATGGATTACATGAAAACTTTGGCTGTTACAATTTTGCTTACCGGAAGACTACAAAATTTCCTGTGATCAGCTATCGAAGCAAGTGGCCGGCAGGCTGGAAATCGGAATGGTTCTACGTCAAAGTTGACGATGATAGGGAGAAGCTGGTCCAGAGCACGCTAGAGCTAATCTTCGGAGAGACCAGACCCCAATGTAATATGACACCGGAGGGTCCAACCCAAACTGCGCTGGTTGAATTCAGGATTATCGCAGAGCACATTGGCACTAGGGACTTAGTGCAGGAATTTTTGGCTTTCAAAATATTTCCAATTATGAAGGAGTGGGCCATGCCGAAGCTTGAAGGAAAGAAGGAGGGGGAACTTATCCGACTGCCCTACCACTACAAGTTCAAGAGACATTTCAAAGTACCCTGCCAAGAATGGCTGGAAACAATCGAAGTAATGTGTAACGAAATTCTTGGAAATTATTCCAAAAAAGAAGATCAATTGATGACAGCAGCCTTCGGCACCCGTCCGAAATGAAGGTTAAACCGAGTGATGGATGCTATAGGCTTTGAATATCCTGACTATGAGCGACTGGATAAGGGTGCCGAAGGGCAAAAAAGAAAAAGAGTGGCTAGTGCTTTAAATAAGGGCGACGAAGATCAATCAAAGAAGAAGAAACAAGAATCTGAGGCGAAAGAAATTGCTTCGAAGAAAAGAAGGGCGTCGACTCCAAAGCAAAAATCAATTGATGAAAAAGAGAAGACTTCTGTGACATCTTCTGCTACTGAAATAGAGGAAATCCTAAAGGTAATGACTGAAACTTTGCCTGTCAAACTAAGTCCACTGAGGCTGCATCTGACGAAACTTTTTCATAAGGGAAAGGAGCCGACAAAAACAAAGGCACCTAGGCCAAAGAGGCAAAGGATTGTTACTGTGACAGAAGTGATTGATGCAACACCACCAAGGGTTTCAGCTCCGAGAGTGCCGGCAATTGAAAGAACGACAGCTACTGAAGCTGTACCTTCGAAGGCTGCCGCGGAAGAGGCCAGAGCCGAAGATGCCAAATCCGAAGATATTAATTTAGAGAACATAGCTACTAATATAGATAAAATGCTGCTAAACATGGCCGCGGAAGAAGCTGCTGCAGCCACCGAAGAGACCACGGCTGCAAAACCCGAGAAGGAAGAAATAACCGAAGAAACTTCGGAAGATAAAACTTTTGACTTCCGAAACTTAGTTGGCCAAGAGCTGACAGAAGCTAAAAAAGAGGAATTAAAAGAGTATGCTATATCTTGCGGGTACCGACCGGGGGCGCTTCTCTTCGGTGGCATTGATGATGAAGGATTAAACTGCATATGAGATCAGACCGGTGCGAAGGTTATTGGTACTCTATCAAAGAGTATCGGTTTCCCGAAGCTTGAAGCAGATATCAGCCGCTACCAACGACAACACATTGTCGGCAGTTTGTTCTATTCCAATTTTAAGGTAAACATCTTGTGTCTAACTCTTATTATTTGTAATAACAGAAATATTTTCTAACGAAGGTTATTTGTCCACAGAGTATGCTTTTGAGCAAGGCCTTAAAAATGCAGCAGGACGTAGAGGATAAAAGGCATGAAGTTATAGTTGAGGACCTAGAAAACAAGATAAAAGAGCAATCAACTGCCATCGAAAAGAAAGACTTCGAGCTTCAAATAGCCGAAGGCTTATTAGCGGATGCTGAAGCAAAAATAGCAGAATTAAATTCAAAGCTTCTTTCCCAATCAGAAAATTTTGAACAAGAAAAGCTGAAACTTGATGCAAAGCTTAAAGCCGAAGTTCAAAGAAGTTCAGAGCTGAAAGACTCTTTGAAAAATCTTCAGAATAAGTGCCTAGAGTTCAGCACTCGATGCATTCAACAGTTGAAGCAGGTGTTCCATTTTGTTGGAGCCAGTAGTGAAGAGTTTACTCCTTCGGCTGAAGACCTTCCTGGTGCCTTCGAGCATATTGAAGGTGAAATTAATGATCTTGACGAAGTTATAGCTGGGCATAGCGACTTCTGTGCCCTGGCAGCTTCTCGGGGCACAACTGTTGCCTTTTTGAAGTCTGGCTGTGAACACGACAAGATTGTTAATAGACCCAACTTCAGCCTGTCACCAGCAGACCTAGATAATATTCCCAGTCTGGCTCGAAGTATTGAAAATAGATTTATAAAGTTAGTGTGGACGAAGGGTGGACGGAGCAAAGCTGGTGACGAAGCTCGAAGCCACCTTTCGCTGGTAACAAAACCATACCTTATGCTTACCTTTTCCTTTGAATTTCGAATTTAGCTTATGATACTTTCATACAGGTTGACCAAGCCAAAGCTGAAGCTGCAGAGTAAAAGGACGAAGCCCCAGAGATGCTGTCGAAGCTCGAATTATCTGTAAAAATAACTCAAAAAACTCCTGCGATAACTTGTATGAAGTATGATATAATTGAGTTTCACTTTGTAATATAATCTTACTTTTCTGTCCATGTATGAAATGCTTTGGTGTGGACGAAATTAATACTTTTGAGCCATAGGCGAAAAACACCTTCCCTTCTTTGCGTACACAGCGAAGCATAAAATTGCCTTCTCTTTCGAAACCAAAACGAGTTTGTATGTTATGCTGATGATGATCCTATGTATGTCTAAGTGAATGTTTATGAATGCAAATGTATGATGTAATGTATCGTGCAAATGAATGTTTGAAGACACATATGAAACCATACTAACAAATCTTTGCCGTTTATTTTTCGGCGTCACCGCTTATTTTTTGGTGTATCAGCGCTGACTTTTCGCTGTAAGCCTCCCTTAGGAGCTTCTTCGCCTTATATTTCGGCAGAATTAGCGTTGACTTTTCGCTGTAAGCCTCCCTTAGGAGCTTCTTCGCCTTATATTTCGGCGGAATCAGCGTTGACTTTTCGCTGTAAGCTCTGCATTCCCTTAGGAACGACTTTTGAGCAGAAAACTTACACTGCGCTCCCTTAAGAACGACTTTTTTGTAGCTTGGTCGTGCTCTGCATCCCCTTAGGGACGTCTTTCGAGCTTCTCCGTGTTTTTTCTTTTTCTCGCTGCACTCGATGGTGCATGCCTAGTTTTTATATTTACATCTTCGGGGGATACTGCTCTTGTAGAGCCGATATAAGAAAAAGGGAAATTACATGCTATGGCCCCATTAAAAACCTTTCTCCCCCTTTGGAAAGGAAAAGGGTGCCATAGGAAAAAATAAAATAAAAAAGATTACATCAGGTTACACATAATACTGCCGAAGCTCATCCGCATTCCAAGATCTAGGAATGTCGTTGCCGTCCATATCCTTTAACATGTAGGAACCGAGTCTTGACGAAGATAGTACCAGAAAAGGTCCTTCCCACTTCAGCTGTAGCTTGCCTACTGTGTCCGGGTTGGCCACTCTTCGAAGCACCAAATGTCTTGGCTTAATGTTCTTCAATCGAACCTTTCTATCACACCATTTTATTGTTTCGGTTTGGTACTTATTGATGTTTTCCACAGCCTGAAGCCTGATCCCTTCTATAGCATCTTTGTCCACAGAGTAATCAGCTTCATCTTTTGCCGAAGCCACTGTTCTTATTGATCCTGCCTTAGCTTCTTCTGGGGTTATCGCTTCGTCATCAAACAACAATTTAAAATGGTGTAAAACCTGTTGACCTTGATATTGTTGTGTTGTGGCTCCACACCACTTTGATTAATTCGTCCGGCCACTTCCCCCTGGGCTGATTGAAGATTAACTTCATTATTCCTGTCATTATGATGCCATTAGCTCTTTCGACAAGTCCATTTGACTCCGGATGCCGAACTGATGCAAAATGGATCTTCGTGCCAATTTGTTCACAAAACTCTCTGAAAGCTTCAGAATCAAACTGCGTTCCGTTGTCCATGGTAATGGCCTTCAGCACTCCAAAGCGACAAACAATATTTTGCCAGAAAAACTTTTGAACCGTAACCGAAGTTATTGTGGCTAAAGGCTTTGCCTCAATCCATTTAGAGAAATATTCAACTGCCACTACAACATATCTTAAATTCCCTTGTGCTGGTGGAAGTGGGCCTAGCAAATCAAGGCCCCATCTTTGCAATGGTCAAGTGGGCTGTATTAATTGAGTTAGAGACGAAGGTTGTTTTTGATCTCTTGCACATTTTTGACAACCTTCGCATTTTTGGACTAATTCTGCTGCATCTGAAGCTGCCTTCGGCCAATAGAATCCTTGACGAAAGACTTTACCCAATAAAGGCCTAGATCCGATGTGAGATCCACACAGGCCTGCATGTATTTCTTTCATCAGCTCTATACCTTTAGTTCTGGATAAACATTTGAGCAATAGAGAACAGACTCCACGCTTGTATAACTCCCCTTCTATTATTACATATGGACGGGCTCTTGCCGCTATTCTCTTTTGATAAGCTTCGTCATCTGAAAGGAAATTGCCCTGGAGAAAAGACATGATCTCAGTTCTCCAATCTTCGCTGTAAACAAGAGATATATTGAGCACTGCTCTTTCAAGAAGGTCAACCGAAGGTGCTTTTATTGTTTCAAAGAAAACATCCGAAGGTAATGGCAGCCCCTGTGCTGCTGACTTGGCTAATAGATCAGCATGTTCATTTTCTCCTCGTGGAATATTCTTAACAGAGAACCCTTGGAAGGAGGCTTCAAGTCTTTGAACTGTATCGATATATTTTTCAAGCTTCGGATCTCTTGCTTTGCAACTTTTGTCAACATGGCCAGAAATAACTTGGGAATCAGTTTTTAGGACCGCCCTTCTTATCCCCATTGCTTTCAACTTCCGAAGGCCCAAAAGCAAAGCTTCATATTCAGCAATATTATTTATACAACTAAAATCAAGTTTCACTGCGTAGCATGTTCTGACTTTAGAAGGTGCAATTAAAACAGCAGCTGCACCTGCCCTGAAGGTTCCCCAAGAACCATCGCAGAATACTGTCCAAGCTTTGGCATCTTTACTTGCTTCTTCTTCCTGAGCCCCTGGCGTCCAGTCAGCAATGAAATCTGCTAACGCCTGAGACTGAATCGAAGATCTGTGCACATAATCAATGTAGAACTCATTGAGTTCCGCAGCCCACTTTCCAACCCTTCCAGTAGCTTCTCTATTTCTCATAATATCCTTCAATGGCTGTGAAGAAGGAACAATTATATGGTATGCTTGAAAATAATGCCGAAGCTTCCTGGAAGCCATCAAAACAGCATACAACACCTTCTCCAATTCTGTATAATTTTTCTTTGATAAACTAAGGACTTCGGAGACAAAGTATATTGGGGCTTGCTTTTTGGTTTGCCCTTCAAGCTTCTCTTGGACAAGTGCCGCACTTACCGCTGAGTGCGAAGCTGCCACATATAACAACAGAGGAGCCCCTAGCGTTGGTGGAGTTAATGTTGTTAGATCTATCAAATACTGCTTCAGCTCGTCGAAGGCTTTCTGCTGAACTGGTCCCCATTGAAAAACTTTGGCTGACTTCAGCACCTCAAAAAATGGTAAATTTCTCTCTACTGATCTAGATATAAATCGATTCAGAGATGCAAGTCTTCCTGTCAGTCACTGAGCCCCCTTTTTTGTGCTTGGTGGTTCCATTCGAAGAATAGCTTCGATTTTATTTGGATTAGCCTCAATCCCCTTTGTTGAGACTAGGCAACCAAGGAATTTCCCCTTCTTTACTCCGAAAACACACTTTTCTGGATTCAGCTTTAGATCGGTTTGTCTAAAATTGGCGAAGGTCTCCTGCAGATCAGCAATGTGATTTTCTTGCTTCGTGCTTTTTACAATGATATCATCAACATAAGTTAGAACATTTCTACCTATCTGAGAATGAAGAACCTTCGCTGTCATTCTACTGAAGCTTCCTCCAGCATTCTTGAACCCCTCAGGCATCCGAAGATAACAATATGTTCCACTAGGGGTTATGAAGCTGGTTTTTGGTTCATCCTCCTTCTTCATCCAAATTTGATGATAACCTGAATAACAATCTAGCAGACTCATAAGTTCTGATGAAGCTGCTACATCAACTAGGGAATCTATCCTTGGTAGTGGAAACTCATCTTTCGGACAAGCCTTGTTGAGATCAGTAAAATCAATACACATTCTCCATTTGCCATTGGCCTTTTTTACCATAACAGTGTTGGCTAGCCATTCTGGGTATTTCACTTCTCTGATGACTCCGGCACTGAGGAGTCTTTTCACTTCATTCCGAGCACCTTCGGCTTTGTCATCAGACATCTTCCAAAGCCTCTGCTTTCTGGGTCTGAAGGATGGATCAACATTGAGCGAGTGTTCAATAACATCCCTGTTGACTCCGCAGAGATCATTAGCTGACCATGCAAAAACATCTTTGTTGTTGAACAGAAACCTTATCAAGGTTTTCTCCTGTTCCTCGGACAATTGAGACCCTAATAGCACCTTCTGCTCTGCTATGTCATCACATAAGAGCATGGGCTTCGGCTGATCGGCCGAAGCAGCTTTCTCCCTTCTGTACTTGTATTGCTCATAAGCTTCAGCTCCATCTATGTTATGGATTGCTTTTGAATCTGTCTAGTTTCCTTCGGCCTTCCTGGCAGCTTCCTAACTTCCGTGAATAGCAATGGGCCTTGGTCCGAAGGTATCTTCATGCAAAGATATGCTGGATGAAGAATTGCTTCAAAAGCATTGAGAGTACCACGACCAATGATTGCGTTGTAAGGGTACTCCATGTCAACAATATCAAACACAACTTGTTCAGTCCTTGTGTTGTTGATAAATCCGAAGGTTACTGGCATCGTGATCTTGCCAAGTGCTACAATCTGCCTTCCTCCGAAGCCACAAAGAGGATGCGTGGCATCATGGATCTTGTCTTTGGGCTCTTGCATCTGTCTGAAGGCTTTAGCAAATCTAATATCCGCTGCACTGCTTGTGTTAACCAAAACATTGTGGACCAGAAATCCTTTGATAACACAAGAGATAACCATAGCATCATTGTGAGGGTAGTCCTTGAGCTGAAGATCCTCTTGGGAGAAGGTAATCGGGATGTGAGACCATCTTGACTTGATGAAGGGTCCTTGCACCCCTACATGCTGTACCCTTCTCTGTGCCTCCTTCTTCTGCTTCTTGTTAGCCGGCTCTGAGCATGAACCGCCTGTTATCGGGAGCACAAGCTTCAGAGCCGAAGCAGCTCTAGCTTTGAACGAAGCCATTAGCTCAGCAAGTGGATGTGAGTTCACCGGAGGTGGGCGCCAATGTTGGGGACTTGTTCTTAACTGTTATGAATTAAGAACAAGGCAACACGAAAAATTGTTAAACGTTAAAGTCCTTCGTCCTTTGAAACATTATTTCCCTTGGGATATAATGAATTTCGAACGAAGGTCATGAAGGACATACCTTCATCGGCATAGTAAACAATGAAGAAGGATTCACATAAAGTATGAGAAATAATACAAATACTTAACCATTATTGTTAGCTTATTTATATTTCATTATTATAGAAATGATAACAAATTACAAGTGTACCTTCGGCTTGAAGAAAAGCGAAAGTACAAGCGTGACGCAAAAACAAATGCCAAGTCTGTGATTACAGGAGCGTGTGAACAATGTCGAGGTACTGTTCACCTATTTATAGGCACAGGGTGCAACCTGCACAAAATTACATTTATGTCCTTTACAATCGATTACAGCAATGACACGAAACATCATGGGTCTTTAAGTCAATCCATCTTTAAGTTGGTTCGACCCTTTGTCTTGGGATCTGTCTTCATGCCGAAGCTTTATAGATAATAGCTTCAGCGCTTGCTTCTGAGAAGACCTTTCGAAGGTGTTCTTTTTAGGATCTTCGGCTACGAAGCATACCCCCAACAGATTAGATCTGTCATATAACCATCCACCTCCCAGCCTATATAAATACATCCCACCATAACCCATCTAGCTATCAATCATAGACTCATCTCTTCTATAGCCTCGCAGCAACGCCTCCGCCATCCAAACCACAACAGCTTGCCGTCAGCTAAGCTCGCAGCCATAAGCCTCCATGACTACCTCGTCGAAGTTTGACTCTCGCCCAAAATCTAGCGACAACTCCGGCGAGGGATTTCTCTTCGCCCGTTCATCTTCCGGGGCAATCTAGAACATCGACGTGACTAGCTTGGCGATAGCTTCGTCACCGCACTTCTGATTCGTCGCTCGGATCTTCTGGTTCATCGTAAAAACCGAGATGACCAACAACAACACGAGGTTGAAGGGCTTGATTGTAAGGTAAATTAGTGGTAGGTTAGAGGTCTTTCCCACAAATAGGCTTGACGCTTCCCGCCTAATAGATAACCACCATCATAGGACCTTTTACATGCAAGACTGTCATGCAACATGAATTTAACAGTAGATACAATCATGATATGTTGGCAATAGCTAGGTCATGCATTTGTAAACAAACCTTTCCCACCTTTAACGAACTTAATTAACCAATCAGATTGCGTCATGTCACCTATTTCTGTGCAGCCCTACTAATTTATTAAAAATGTGATATCTTCTAGATCAAATAATTTATTTTAATCTGTTCAAGTTGTGTTAAGTTCATATTAATTTCCGTGTATGTAGTAATAACATTATTTTAATTATGCCAATAGTTTAATTAATTAGTAAGTAATCAATTACCTATTTAATTAATGTTAATTAGCTAGATAATCTAGTTAATCTAATTTAAATATTTTAATTTAACACCTGCTTAGTTTAAATGTAATATCTGTTAAATCACATCTATTAGATTTATTGCGCCTAAAATATTGTTTTATCCATAAATTCTTTGTTTTAGCTCCGATTTTAATGGTTCTCGAACCTACGATCCTGTAGCGACGCGTAGGATATTCTTAAGCTATTTGTTCATATGTGAAAGTTCCCTATACCTGATAACAAGATCTGGATGTCGCCTAGAGGGTGGGGGGTGAATAGGCGAATAATAATTATCACTATAAAACTTAAAACCTTACTCTACTTGAAGACTGGATCACGGTAGAATCAAGGTTGCTTCGAGTAGGTGGCAGCGGAAATGAAGTTCCTGTCTCAGAGAGTCCTGCACTTCACAAGTAACTTATACCACAGATAATAGTATATGACGTGCACACCGTAATAAGGCAAGAGACAAAGAACAGAAACAGAGACAAGACAAGAGTCACAACACAGAGCATGCAGGACACAAGGATTTATACCGAGGTTTGGCCAAGCCTAAAATGCTTGCCTAGTCCTCGTTGGAGTTAGCCACATCTTGTCTTAGAGTATCTTACTCCGTCCTCTGATGTGCTCAAATCTGTCAATGTGATAGATCCTTTCAATATGTTGATGGTTGTTACAACGTTGCCGCGGCTGCTTACAATCTTCTTGACAGCACTCCGACAGAGTAATAGTGCTCAAGATCTTGATCTTGCTCTCATCAGCACTTCCCCTCTCTCTAAAGGCTTATAACTGTGCCTCTACACAACTTAGAGAGAAATACACAAAAGAGGGAGAGCAAAATGATTTGCAATGAGTCTACAAAGTGTTGCTGCACTTGGGATTCTTCCACACATGTAGATGGACGCCTAGGGGGTCCTTTTATAGCCCCAAGGGAGCCCCTAGCCATTGGTTCTTCAAATGGGAAGCAATTAGCTTTCCCAGTCTGTGTGTGCAGCGGACTGTTCGATGCACACTAGATAGTGAGCAGTAGCTGATTTCCTTCCTTTCTTGGCGAAGCTGACCATTGCCACCCTTCGGCCACTTGGTACACCGGGCAGTCTGGTGCGACTTGATGACCGTTGGCTTGGCTGACGTGGCCGGTGCTGATTGCACGGCCGACCGTTGGTTAGGCGTGCGGCTGGAGCACCGGACAGTCCGGTGATTTATAGCCACAACGCCTCCAACTGCTTCCCGAGAGTGGTCTATTCACTGAGGGCCAGCCTAGGCACCGGACACTGTCCGGTGCACACCGGACAGTCCGGTGCTCCCAGACTGGTGCAACTTCTTTACTCCAATTTGTCTTCTTTTGGGATGATCCCTAACACTTAGACACACAAAGTTAGCCACTAAAACAATTGAAAGTCTTGGGATCATACCTCTTTACTTCAGGATTTCTGATCTACTTTAGATAGAGCTTCCGAACCGTCAAGTCATCTTGACTTGATCTAGATTAATACACATAAGCTCCAACACCTTGCAAAGGTCACATAGAACATATCCAAACATAGAAACAACCCAAACTAAAGGTCAAAGTAAACTTAGCTCTTTTGGACTGCTTCTAGTTCTGGTTTTGACACTGCTCCTCCTTCTAGTGACCTTGTTCACTTCTCGAGCTTGATCTTGAGACTTATGACTTACACCATATAACTGTAGATGTTACCTCATTGGTTGCAAGTCATGTACTTATGTAGTAATCCTTGATGTATCATAACTCTTCTTAACTCGATCAACCTTGACTTCGCAAGTCTTCTTCTTCACCCCTGGCTTTGGGTTCCTCGGTCTCCTTGACCTTCTCCTGTGCACTCGGTACCTCAAAGCTCTTCTTGCCTCCATCCTTAGCTTGATCGTTTGTCTCTGAGTTACGCACACTAAGTCTCACTTAAGCAATGTCCATCTTACTTGTGATGTCCATTATCTATAGATATTCTAGTCTTTGGACCATCACACTTGTTCACTTGTGTTGAACCCTGTAAGATTTGCATTAAGCACCTATTCAACACTTAGCACACCTGTTAGTCCTTTAATTTGGTTGTCATCCAAACCACCAAAACCCATAAGAGAGCTTGTTGGTCACTTGTTCTCAAATGATGTGAATCAAGAACAAGACACCACAATTGTTGGGGGCCTTCGTCCTCCGAAGGTCCTCAAAAACATGATTTGACAATGTTTTCCAAGTGGATTATGTGAACAGATATTTTCGGATTCAGAATTATGGATATAAAGCACGACCAGGACGAAGCCTGCACCAGACGAAGGTCGAGGGAAGCCGAAGTTATGCGCAGGGAAGCTTCGGCGCGATGACATAATGGGGAACCGACTTAAAGATGAAAAGACTTCGGGGGCCTCGACAGATTTTCATAAACCATTAACAAATGTAATGGACATGGATGTAATTTTACGTGGGCTGCGTCCCGCGTCTATAAATAGATGAACAGTACTCCCGTACTGTTCACGCTGACTGAGCATTGGCATTTGCGTCACGTTTGTACTTTTTACCTTCTCTCAGGACCGAAGGTACATTTGTAATTCGAAATCATTTCTATTTCTTTGTGTTAATAAAATAGAAATGATTCTATGATTTACATCTCATATTTTATATGAATCCTTCGTTATTACTTGTTGAATTCACGAAGGTATGTCTCTTGTGACCTTCGTCCGGAACTCATTATTCCCAAAGGGGCATAATGTTCCATAGGACGAAGGGCCTTAACGTCTAATACTTTTTATGTTGCCTTGTTCTTAATCCGAAGCATTTGAGAACAAGTCCCCAACATTGGCGCCCACCTCCGGTGAACTCACTTCCACTTCGAGCTTTTTTGAACACCTTCGGAAGCTATGGCGCCGAAGAAAGCTTCAGCGACTGGGGCTTCAGCACTGCAACCGCTGGACCACAACCAGGAGACCGTCTCTCTTCGGGAGGCCCGAAGCCAGAAGAGAAAGGCTGTCAGCCCGACACTTCAGGAAGAAGAGCTAGACCAAGAAATCAGGGATATGGAGATGCTACACCAACAAGTACAAAGGAAGAAGGAGAAGATGGCCCGCCTAGCTGAGTTGCAAAGGCAGATAGACGAAGCCTCTGAGGAAGTCCGCCATCTTACTCACGATGAGCAGAACAGAAGGCCTCATCAGAAAGACCTTCATCAGGAGGGCTTCGTCAACGAAGATGACTGGTATGATAATTTCCATCAGGGAAATTTTGTTTTTGATGATGCTTCTCCTCTGTCTGCTGAGCTGCAGGCTACACCTTGGCCTCCATCCTATAAGCCACCCCAGCTCCCCATGTTTGATGGTCACTCCGACCCGAAGCAATTCTTGATGAGCTACGAAGCAACGGTGTCTTCGTACGGGGGCAATGCTGCAGTCATGGCGAAGTCTTTCGTCATGGCCGTCAGGAATGTTGCTCAGACCTGGTATTCCTCCCTTCGGCCAGGAACAATAACTTCATGGCAGAAGCTGAAGGATATGTTACTGACCAGCTTTCAAGGATTTCAGACGAAGCCGGTCACAGCTCAAGCCCTGTTCCAGTGTATTCAGGATCACGAAGAGTACCTTCAGGCGTATGTCCGAAGGTTTTTACGATTGAGGGCGCAGGCACCAACGGTGCCCAATGAAATTGTTATCGAAGCCATGATCAAGGGGCTTCGTCCTGGGCCTGCAGCTCAATACTTTGCTAGAAAGCCTCCTCAGACCTTGGAGAAATTGCTCCAAAAGATGGATGAGTACATTCGTGCAGACAATGACTTTCGGCAAAGAAGGGAGGAAGCCTTCAGATTTTCTGAGATGACCAGGGGCTTCGGAGGAAGATACTACCCGAGACATGTCCGTTCTATCCACAACACTCAGAATGATGATAAGGGGAGTCAGAACAGACCGCAATGCTCATCACAGGCTTCGGGGCAACAACAAACTTCCTTCCGGCCACCAGCTCCAAGAGGCAGAGGCGCCAGGGGCTTCGGCGGAAGATTCGGAGATCAGCCAAGGAGACTGTTTTGCTTGTTCTGTGGAGAAGGCAAGGGCCATACCACTAGGTCGTGCCATATTACAATCCAGAAGCAAAAGGAAATTGCCGAAGCTGCATCTCAGCAAGCTCAGCCGAAGCAGGTCATGCATACTGCTTCGTATCATCCGCCTTATGTCCCACAATACATAGACAACCACCCTGCAGCTTCTGTAGCTTCGGCAAGTCAACCTCAAGCTTCCTGGCAACAGCTTCCGCCCCCACCTCCATTGCAGCAAGGTCAACAGCCAGAAGGGAGTCAATATGCTCCACATCAGAGGGATTTCAGAGAGCAGTCCGAAGCTCGCACAGTCAACAGCACTGTGCCAGAGTCGAAGCACATTTATTGACACATATCCTACCTTTGATAGCAGTCTTTCCTATTCAGTTTTATTTTCTGTGAAGCAAAAAACATTGATAGTTTCCATGTAATAATTTCGTTGTTTTCCACGAGGAAGATCTATTTGCTCCACAAGCCTAAGTTGCTGAAGCTTAAAATTTTTTCCGTTATCAAGGAGGACCTTCGAATTAAAAATCCTTCGGAATAACAGAAAGTCGTTCTAAGGAACGCAGAGTAAGTTTGTGAAGTCACAAAAAGCCGTTCCAAAGGGAGCGCAGTGTAAGTTTTCTGCTCAGAAGTCGTTCCTAAAGGAATGCAGAGCCTACAGCGAAAAGTCAACGCTGATTCCGCCTAAGTAAAGGGCGAAGAAGCTCCTAAGGGAGGCTTACAGCGAAAAGTCAACGCTGATACCGCCTAAGTAAAGGGCGAAGAAGCTCCTAAGGGAGGCTTACAGCGAAAAGTCAACGCTGAGGTCGTCTAAGTAAAAGACGAAGAAGCTCCAAAGACGTTCCTAAGGGAATGCAGAGCTTACGAATGTGTTTTGTGTGTATCTTCGGAACAGACGTCATTTGCATAACATAGCATCATCACATCATTTCGCATAGCATAAGCATCATACATCATGTTGCATACGGCAAAAGAAGGGCACACAGTATTAACCTTCGAAAGAATGATTTGAGAAAGTGCAAATCGTGTAAAGTCACGAGGGAATATGATGATGATCTTCGGAAAATAGCTTCGGAGGATGTTTTTACGAAGCATGGATGAGCTTCATCAGAGCAATATCAAAATTGTTTAGCTTCGGAGAGTGCTTTTACGAAGCATGGATGTGTCTTATCAGAATAATTTTAACGAAGAATGTTTTCTTCACGAAGCATGAAAAGAAGGGAAGGTGTTTTTTCGCCGAAGGCTCAAAAATGGTATGTACGTACAGTTTCATGCATCGTAAAGAATTGAACAATGGAAAGAAACTTATATGTTACATCCAAATGTACAAAATATTACATAGATCACAATTTAAATGTTTCTTCTAATAGCATCTAGTCCTCTCTTAGCACTGTTTCGGCGACTTCATTTAGAAGCTGATCAACAACTTTGTTTATGATAGCTTCGGCCATTTGTTTGATTTCTTCATCTCCTTTTGTATGGGGGTCGGCAGTTGACCCAGCAGCTTCTGAGGGAAGAGAACATTTCTTCATCACTATTGAAAACTATGTGCAGAGTGTGAAATGAAAATTACAATGCAACAAGAATGACTAATTGGTACCTGATTGTCTTTCGGGCTCCGTACTCCTTTCGGTGGCTTCTGCTACTTTTCTAGCATCATGAATGCCTTTTTCGCTTCTTTGGATGATCTCTTGCGCCATTTCTCGGCCGCCGTTGTTCCAAATATCAGTAAAAAATTTGCCACCAACCACGCTTGCTTCGGCCGAGGGGTCCTTAATATCTTCGGAAGATAAGGTAGCTTCAGACTGAGCTAAGAATTTAACATGCCCGCAACCTTTCTTCTCCAAGACAGAAGCAATTCCTCTGGCGCCCGAAAAAGCGCATATGTCGCCGCGGCTGTTCAGAATCTCTTCGAAGGCCTCTGCTTCGTGGCTAATCCATTCCAGCGGATCTTCGGGATTGCCTCGAGAAAAATTCTCTTCGCTGGAAAAGGCGCCGACGCTAGCAAAGCTGGTTTTAATTTTATTCACGCATTCTATAGATTTAACATAGCATTTCCCCTGAGATGTGCGAAGCTCCTTAATTCTTGATTCCAATTTGCTGACCATAAAATCACTAAGTTCTCGTTTCGTTTCCTCAAGCGCGCGCTCCTCTTTAGCTCTAGCCAGCTGCTTCTGAAGATCTTTTATCTCGCGTTTTTGAGCTTCGGCTTGGGCCTTTGAATCAGCTTCGTCTTTTTTCACTTTATCTACCAGTGTAAGCAGAATTTTATCTTTTTCCAGAGCTTCGTTTCTCAGTTTGATAACTTCAGAGCGTAAATTATTAAACGCAATTTCATAACTTTCATCTTCGGCGCTCTTTTGCGCTCTTAGCGCGTTGCTTAGGATCAAGCCCTATAAAAAAATTCATATAAGAAAAAAGGAATGAGTTGCGTAAAAAATTATAAGGGAGTTTTCTTTTCAAGCGTTAAATTCCCGTACCTTCAGGCTGTTGTACGCAAGACTGTCTGCGAGATCTTCTTTCGTCATGGCGCTTAATCCAGATTCAAGCTTCGGGAAACCAATACTCCTGGCCATCTCTCGGCAGACAGAGAGCTCTTTGTTGTCAGGAAGGCAGTATAAGAAATCATCTTCATTTGTCCCATTGAATATTACTGCCCCCTTTGGATATTTTAGCTCCTTTGCATAATGGTTAGCTTCGTGAGTTTCTTCTTCAGATAGTTTTTTCCCCGAAGCATGTCGTATGATGTAATCACACATGCTGGCAGGCGCTTCGGGGATGGCAGTGTCAGTCTCTTCAATTAAAATCGGTTCTGGTATTTTTATTGTTTCGGTTTCCAAAGTTTGCTCCCTGAAGGGCTCTGAAGGCCCAGCTTCAACTTCAGCTTGTTGCGTCGGAGCTTCAGAAGAAGTTTCAGCAATTTCAACACTCTTTTTTGGAGTTGTGCTTGAAGACTTAATTGTCTCCAAGACATCTAGTACATTTACCATTCTCTTCCTTTTTGGAGTCACCATTGGACCCTTTTGGATTTTTGCTGCTTCGACATTTACTACAGGACTCAAAATTTCTGATGCTTTTTCTTTAGTCGGATTTTTTGCTTCTTCCATTTTTTCTGTCGATGGTGCTTCGGCCATCTCTGCAATTTCTGGCAGCAAGGTTGGCTGTTCAGCTTCGGCGGCCGAAGAAGTTTCTCCAGTGAACTCAGGCACCGAAGCTGGTTCAATATGGCGTGGTCGATGTGTGAGGACCTTTAACCTTTTTCCTTTCGGTTCTGGCTCACTAGGAGCAGTTCCTGCTTCTTCTTTTTCAGGGGTTATGTTTTTCCTTTTTTGCCTTCGGATGGGATAACGATAATCAGGGTAGAAGAACCCAATTGCATCAAACACTCGATTGAGTCTCTTCTTTTTTCGGCCTCCGAAGGCTGCTGATAGTGCGGTATTTTCAGCCTTCGAATATGCCCCAAGTAATTCATCACTTAATGTTTCAATGCTTTTCAGCCAATCATCATCAGGTTCAATAAATTTATCTGCATATTTGAATGTGTACTTTAATCTGACTAGTCCGCCTTCGTCGGACTCTTTGATGGTTTCCTTCGGCATTTCCCACTTTTCTGCAAGTGGCCATACCCTGAAGGCAATGTGTTCTTGGACCAAGTCTCTTGTCCCAATAAACAAGCAAACCACTCCGAAGGCTCTTTGGCATTCTTCGGCGGCTTCGTCCATTTCGACCTTCGGCCTTCGGAGACCGAAGCGTTGCCAGATTGGGTGCATAATAATACTCTTCACATTCTCTTGAGCTGTTAGATCATTCTTTACATAAAACCATTCAGTCATCCAGGCTCCGGGCCATCTCTTCCGAAAGGTCGGCACAGGGCAGCTTGACCCGGAGCGGGCGCCGAAGCTGTAGCACCCAAAGTTGTTGTGGTATTGCTCTTTTCCCCAGGGCTTCGTCTCGTATAATAACTCATGAATGTTGCAGAAGCTTTTAGCGTTCGGTTCCAAACCTTGGCTTCTCACAGCCCAGACAAAAATCCCCATTCTTATAATGGCTTCGGGAGTGAGTTGATGAAGGTAGACTTGGAATGTTTTCAGTACCTCAACAACAAAACTGCTCAGGGGGAATCGAAGTCCAGCCCTGAGGAAGCTTCGGAAAATCACAACTTCATCCTCTTCGGGGGTGGGAGAAGTCTTTTCCCCGGCATCAGCCCTCACAATAGATATGTCTCGGAAATATCGCCCCCTCATATTATCAATGTGACTCTGCTTGATGGTCGTTTTCCCAAAAACTGTGTGACTTGGTCGCCACGGTCGATCTTCGGCCTCTTCCCCACCACTTTCCACATCATAGCTGTCGCTGTCATCAGTATCTTCGGACAGACCTTCGAGAATCTCCTTCGTGATTTTCTCTGTATTGGTCTCGGCCATCGCTATCAGGAACCCCAGATTCTTCTCCTCCTCGAGACTCAGCTTCGTCTCAGCAGGGATCTTCAGCTTCGTCTCAGCAGGGGTCTTCTTGCCTTCAGACATCTTCGGGAACGCTAAAAAATTGTTCCCGAGGCCGAAGCTTCGAAATCAAAAAGAACAGCAAATCTTAATGAACAAGCGCTAAAAATTTTACTGGGCCGAAGCAAAAGGGCAAGTGTGCGTACCAAATGAGTTCGCGATGTGATCTTATTTATACGCCTAGGGCGTTGGAAATTGGAAGGCCCCGCTTGTCAGTGAATGTTGCTATTCTAGCAAAAGGAAAGGTGTTTTTTTCGGACCTTCGGCTCAAGGCCTTCGTCCATATCGCAATCTAAATTTATCATTTACAAATTAATATTGCGAGGGGCTACTGTTGGGGGCCTTCGTCCTCCGAAGGTCCTCAAAAACATGATTTGACAATGTTTTCCAAGTGGATTATGTGAACAGATATTTTCGGATTCAGAATTATGGATATAAAGCACGACCAGGACGAAGCCTGAACCAGACGAAGGTCGAGGGAAGCCGAAGTTATGCGCAGGGAAGCTTCGGCGCGATGACATAATGGGGAACCGACTTAAAGATGAAAAGACTTCGGGGGCCTCGACAGATTTTCATAAACCATTAACAAATGTAATGGACATGGATGTAATTTTACGTGGGCTGCGTCCCGCGTCTATAAATAGATGAACAGTACTCCCGTACTGTTCACGCTGACTGAGCATTGGCATTTGCGTCACGTTTGTACTTTTTACCTTCTCTCAGGACCGAAGGTACATTTGTAATTCGAAATCATTTCTATTTCTTTGTGTTAATAAAATAGAAATGATTCTATGATTTACATCTCATATTTTATATGAATCCTTCGTTATTACTTGTTGAATTCACGAAGGTATGTCTCTTGTGACCTTCGTCCGGAACTCATTATTCCCGAAGGGGCATAATGTTCCATAGGACGAAGGGCCTTAACGTCTAATACTTTTTATGTTGCCTTGTTCTTAATCCGAAGCATTTGAGAACAAGTCCCCAACAACAATTGTTAAGGATTAAGGACCTTTGTCCTCCGAAACATTATCTCCTTCCGGATATAATGATCTTCAGACGAAGGTTATGAAGGATAGACCTTCATCATTTTATGAGAATAAGAATTTATGGAGATAATAAATGTCATTCATTCATTCATATATATATTTCATAACATACGTACATGAACATTAACAAAATTTATATTACATTGATACCTTCGGCTTGATCGAAGCTGTTGACGCGAGAATAATTACAATCTAACGTGAACAGTACGAGTGTACTGTTCACCTATTTATAGGCATAGGACGCAGCCCGAGTAAAAATATATTTATGACCTTTACATGTACTTATAATTGTAACATAAATCATTAGGGACTGACTAGTCTTTTCCTCTTTGGCTCGGTATCATGCTTGATCTTCGTCGTTACTTTAAGCCTAAGGTGTTGCTCTTCGGCTATAGCTTCGATATTCATCGTTGTCATTATCAGACAATGTCTTCGTCTTAAGGGCCTTCGACGGAGAAGAAGACTCCTATCACGAACCTTTACGACAAAGCTCCTGTAGTATTTAATAGTACACTAGAAACAAATGATTAGTTATGTTTTTGAGGACCTTTGGAGGAGGAAGGCCCCCAACAGTAGCCCCTCGCAGTATTAGTTTGTTTCTTTGTAACAAATTCAGACTGCGAAATGAACGAAGGCCTTTAGCCGAAGGTCTGAAATAACACCTTCCCTTCGCTAGAATAGTGAATCATTCTGTATCATGGGCCCCACCGCTCAGTGGTGCTTTGTGTATATATACAAGGGCTTGCGCTGAGAATATTTTTCGTGCTTTTGTGCTGTGATTGCCATTTTAGCTTTTTTCTTCTATGAGCGCAATTGTTTTTTGAGCTTCGGCTTCCTGGTGTGATCATCACTGAAATGGCAGATAAGAAAAGCGTAGACTCCACGCTCGCTAGTTTTTACGAGGCCATGGAGAGAACCAACATTGACAAGACCAGTGATGAAATGCTAGCTGGACTATTTGGGGATTCTAGCAACAACAAGAGCTTTGATGTTGAAAGTGAGAACGAAGATGCCGAAGATCGGTCGTGGAGGCCAAGCCATGTTTTTGGGAAATCAATTGTCAGACAAGGGCAAATTGAGGTGATGAAGGGCAAATATTTTCATGATATATCCATAGTGAGGGCCAGAGGGGAAAAGTTGTTCCTCTTCCTGAAGTAGATGAAGTGGTAGTGTTTAAAAGTTTTATGAAGGCTGGACTTCGTTTTCCCTTGCATAAGATGCTGGTCGAAGTGCTAAAGACATTTGAGATATACCTTCATCAGCTTACTCTCGAAGCCTTAATTAAAGTTGGAGTTTTTATTTGGGCTATGAGAAGCCAAGGGTTGGAGCCAGATGCCAAGTGCTTCTGCAATATTCATGAATTATCATACCAGACAAAAGCAATTGGGAAGGAGCAGTATCATAATAACTTCAGATGTTACAACTTTGTTCACTGTTTTGATGTGAGGTATCCTGTGCCAACATTTCGAAAGAAATGGCCGGGCTCTTGGATGAAGCAATGGTTTTATGTCAAGAATGATCTGAGTGAGAGGGAAGATGTGAGGGGTGTAATCCAGCGCCCTATACGGTCACGTTTTGGCATTTGAAGGCCATCTATCGCGAGTGGGAACGAAGTGCAAGCATGCTTGATGGCCTTCAACACGGTGTGTATTTATATTGGCACCGGGGATTTAGTTCAAGAGCATATTGCCTATAAGGTGTGGCCGCTTGTTAATGACTAAGAGATGCCGAAGGAAACTGCTGTTGACTCCAGTGAAGGTGGTCTAGTTTATCTAAGATACACCTATCGATATACTAATGACGAGCTGTTGGGAGCTTATACGAAGGCATAGGACAAAGCCATGACCATTGCCTTCGGCGCTTGCGATAAGAGGAGGCTAAATAGAGTTTTTGATGTAATTGGATTTTTATCCTGATTACTGCTTTCCTGCCCGAAAACAAGGGTCAAAAAGAAAAATAGAAACTTCATCTTCTTCCGCCGCGCCTAAGCCAAAGAGAGCTAAGGTTTTGACTCGTAGACCGAAGCCACATTCTTTAGAAAGGATAACTGCAATGCTTGATATAGAGAAGATGGAGATTGCTAAACAGGCCAAAGCTGCCCCTTAGCTTCTAAGACAATTCCTGCTGTGACAATCGAAGCTAGTGTTGATCCGGTAGAGGAGATAGAAGCAAAGAGCTCAAAGGCAGAAGAGCATCCGAAACTACTGAGTCCCCTTACCATGACGGGGTTGCCGAAGCTAACAACTGCTACAACAACGACTCCTAGGAAAAGGAGGATGGCCAGTGTTTTGGATGCTGTTTTGAAATCTACGAAGATGCCAACTCCTGTTACTACTAAAGCTTCCGAGGACAAAATTAAGGATCTAAGAGAAGTGGCCGCTGCAAGCTCTTCTCCTGTTCACATTGAAGCAGGACCTTCGGGAACTAAGCCAGTAGAGCTGGCAAAGGAAAGTCTTTCGGAAAAGCCAACATCACCTATACCTGAAGCATCTTCTCAAGGTGATTTAGAATATATTGTTCAACATGCTTCTGGGAAACAACTATCAGAAGAGCAAATTGCCAAAGTACAACATTATGCAAAGGACCTGAAATACCCCGAGGGTCCTTGGTATATGGAGGAAATGATGAAGATTACTTCCTTTACTGTCTACCAGACAACAAGGAGATAAATGTCTGTCGGGAGATGATGGATAACATGGGATATCCAAAGCTTGAGCTTGGCTTATCTGCGATGACGAAGGACCAACTTGCAGACAACCTTGCTTATAACAGCTTGAAGGTTTGTATATTTTTGTTTCTACATTTATTGATTTTTGTTAGGCGAGTTTTCAGCAAATGATTTGTGGTAATACTTATTAATATTTGTATATTTTTTGTTTGTCAGGGTTTTATCCTGAGCAAAGCTTTGAAAGCCTAGAAGGATGCAGAGGACGAAAGTACTTAGATTGCTTTTGGAAACTTGCGTTTGGAAATTATAATGCTTAGGAATGAAGCTCTTGAGAAGGATAAAATCCTACTCTCCTTGGTTGAGAGGTTAAAGTCTAGCGATGCTAGACTGTCTAGCCTTTCCGAAGCAGATCAGAAAATCAAGGAGTTTGAAAAGAAGCAAGAGAAAGATGTGAAGCGCATTACTGACTTAGAATATGCACTATCTATTCAGGTGGGATTGCATAGATCTGAAGTGCAAGGATTGGAGAAGAAGCTCGATGAATTGACTGAAAATTTTAATGTCGAGCAAAGAAAACGCGAAATATCTGATACTAAACGGTTAAGGGTTCAAAAAATGTCAAGGAGCTTCGTGAAGAGAAAGAGGAATGCTACAATGTTGCTATGGACTGTTGCAATAAGTTGAAAATAGTTTTGCCAAAGTTGGCGCCTTCCCTACGGAGCAGAATTTTAACCGTGGTGATCCTGACGGGGTTATCCGATGGATTAGTGGCGTAGCCGAAGCTTTTGATGAGATTCTTAGTGATAGAGGAGATTTTTGTGCCTTCGTCGGTGCCCGAGGAGCCATTTCACTTCGTGAGAAAGCTGGCTGTGAGCATGCAAAGGCTATTATTCAGCCATAATTCTCGGTCTCAGCAAATGACATTAAGAATCCTTCAACCGAAGCCACTGCGCTGAGCAGAAAATTTTATTCCGAAGTCTGGTTGGGAGGTGACCGAGAGATAGCCGACGAAGCTATTAGAAAAAAAATAAGAGTCTCATATTTCCTTGGAAGAGGTAAGGAAAGATGAAGAAGATGTAGAGTGTGAAAGACTTATAGGTATATTTGTCGTGACTTAGCTTCGTAAATTGTTTTAGCTTCGGAACTAACAAACACTTATACTATGGTGCAGCCAAACTTTCTCCCCTTCTGGAGCCATATGACCCTGAAGCCGATCCATCTCTGAAGGGGGCTCTTGAAGTAATCAGAATAGCTAACGAAGCTGTAGACGAAGCTGTGAATAGGCTTCTAAACGAAGCCACTGATAAAGTCCTAAAAGAGGATGATTATACTTTGTTTATTTTGAACTATGTAATTTTTGTATGCAGTTTCCTTTTGTAAGAAACAATTATCAACTATATGTATATTCAATGATGTAATATATTTCTTTGTGGAGCGTGAAACCTTCGTACGTACCGTTTTTGAGCCGCAGGCGAAAAAACACCTTCCCTTCTTTTCACGCTTCATAATGGTACAAATCCCCTTTTCTACCGAAGCAACTTATTGTGCTCGAAGGTCCTGCCATAGATATTGTATGAGTACTGTTGTCGAAGGCATAAATCTTGCATTGTTGATACGTCCTTTCATAACTTTTTTCCGGAGATAGACTTAAACTCATGAGTTAGCCCATATGTTTGAAGGAGCAATTTCCCTTCTTTTTCCACTATTTCGGTTGATGCAAGATGATGAATGATGTGATGCTTTGCAGTATGATATGATGCAACTGATATTAGTGCACGAATGCTTCATAAAAGTAAGACTCTGCATCCCTGTTGGGGGCCTTCATTTTTTGAAGGTCCTCAAAAACACGACTAACATGTTTTCCAGTATAGTATACTGTCACAGGAAGCTTCGGGTTTAAGACGAAGGCACACATGGTGTGAAAAAGCATGATCTGGAAGAATGATAGACCAACTCCGAAGCTGTGACTGGAGAAGCTTCGACTTAGCACAAGAATGATGATGAAGGATGGAACTGACTTAAAAGGAAAAGACTGCTCAGTCCTCGACAGATTACCTTTTAGCTAATAGTAAATGTCAGGGGCATGAATGTAATTTTACCCAGGCTGCGTCCTGTGCCTATAAATAGATGAACAATAACACCGTACTGTTCACGCTGACTTGTAATCACTTGCACGTCACTCTCGGACTTTTACCTTCTGTCAAGTCAAAGGTACAAATGCAATTTACTATCATTAATGTTTGTTCATGATTATATAAGGACAATATGAGTAATCTAGATATTTAATATAATCATTCATGCTCTTTCTATGTTTCATATGTCCCCGTTTATATTCTTTCATATTAAAATGATGAAGGCATGTCCTTCATGACCTTCGTCTAAAGATCATTATATCCTAAGGGAGATAATGCTTTGAAGGACGAAGGTCTTTAACCATTAACATTTGTGTTGCCTTGTTCTTAACTCATAGCATTTGAGAACAAGTGACCAACATTGGCGCCCACCTCCGGTGAACTCATTTGACCACCTTCGACAAGCATCGACCTTCGTCATGCCACTGAAGAAGACAACAACACTAGGGGCTGCATTGCAGCCACTGGACACTAATCAGGAGACGCTACATGAAGCTAGGAGCCAGAAGAGGAAGGCCACTAGCCCAACACTTCACGAGGAGGAGCTGGACCAGGAGATCAGGGACCTGGAAATCATTCACTAGCAAGTACAAAGAAAGAAGGAGAAGATGGACCGCTTAGCCAATTTATAGAAGAAGATTGACGAAGCTGCTGAGGAAATGTGTCATCTTACTTAAGATGACCAGGACCGAAGGCCTCAACACAGGGAGCTTCGTCAAGAGAGTTCATTCAACGACGATGAATGGTACGATGACTTTCATCATGGCAATTTTGCTTTTGATGATGCTTCTCCTTTGGCAGCAGAGTTGTAGGCTACTCCATGGCCCCCATCATACAAGCCACCTCAGCTTCCAATGTATGATGGACACTCAGATCCTAAGCAGTTTTTGATGAGCTATGAAGCAACCATATCTTCATATGGAGGCAATACTGCAGTCATGGTGAAATCCTTCATCATGGCAGTTCGAAGTGTGGCCCAGACATGGTACTCTTCTCTCCGACCAGGGACAATCACATCATGGCAGAAGCTCAAGGATATGCTAATCACTAGCTTCCAAGGCTTTCAGATGAAGCCAGTCACTGCTCAGGCTTTGTTTCAGTGCACGCAGGACCATGAGGAGTACCTTCAGGCGTATGTTCGAAGGTTCCTACGTCTAAGAGCACAAGCGCCTACAATGCCCAATGAAATTGTCATTGAGGCCATGATCAAAGGGCTTCGGCCAAGACCTACGGCTCAGTATTTTGCCAGGAAACCCCCACAAACCCTGGAGAAGCTTCTTAAGAAGATGGATGAGTATATCCAGGCTGATAATGATTTCTGCCAAAGAAGAGAAGAAGCATATAGGTTTTCTGAGATGATCAGGGGCTTCAGAGGAAGAATTCACCCAAGACACGTCAGATCAATCCATAATTCCAACCCAAGTGATGACAAAGGAAGTCAACCTCAAAGGCAGCAACACAACTCCCAGTCTTCGGGGTCACAACAAAGCTCCTTCAGGCCACCAGCCCCAAAAGGTAGAGGCGGCAGGGGCTTTGGAGGAAGGTACGGAGATCAGCCCAGAAGACTGTATTGCTTATTCTGTGGTGAAGACAAGGGCCACACCACAAGAACATGTCAAATCACAATTCAGAAGCAAAAAGAGATTGTCGAAGCTGAGACACGACAGAATCAGTCGAAGCAGGTCCTACATACTGCTTCATGTTATTCTCCTTATGTCCCAGAATACGTAGGCAATCAACAGCCTACAACCTCTGTCGCTTCCGCAAGCCACTCTCAAGCTTCCTGGGCCCAACTACCCCACCACCACCACTTCCACCTACTCTAACCTGTGGCCAGCAGCCAGAAGGGCACCAACACGCTCAACAGCAGCGCGATTTCCAGGAGGAATCTGAAGCTCACACAGTCAATAGTACTATGCCTGAATCCAAGCACATTTACTAAAAGAATATCCTACCTTTGGTGTATCTTTATCTTTTCTCCTGTTTTGTCTTTTGTATAAAAAACAAGTCATGAAGGACTGAATTCTGTTTCCATATAATAATAGTGCTCGAACCAGACTGAATTGCTTCCTCTTAGCAAAGTTCCAAAGCTACAAAAGTCGTTCCTAAGGGAGCACAGAGTAAGTTTCGAAGCTACAAAAGTCGTTCCTAAGGGAGCGCAGAGTAAGTTCCGAAGCTCAAAAGTCGTTCCTAAGGGAATGCAGAGCCAAAATACCGCCGAAATAGAAGGCGAAGAAGCTCCAAAGTCGTTTCTAAGGGGATGCAGAGCTTAGATACCACCGAAATAGAAGGTGAAGAAGCTCCAAAGTCGTTCCTAAGGGTATGTAGAGCTTAGATACCACCAAAATAGAAGGCGAAGAAGCTCCAAAGTCGTTCCTAAGGGGATGCAGAGCTTAAAGACTCTAAAGTCGTCCCCAAGGGGATGCAGAGTCTTGGGTGTTTCAGTATGGGCGTATGTCTTCGGCATAAACATCATGTTGCATCATATCATCACATCATTCTGCACAACATTACATCATACATCATATTGCATCAATAGCAAAAGGCCGAGCATGAAGCAGACCTTCGGCAACAATTTATTGAATGAAAATGTGCTGAGGCACGAATCAAACCTTCGACAGATTTGATTCTATTAGGGAAATCTGTTAGCAGTATCACACAACAGATTCGCCATAAAAAAGAGGTTTCTTTCTTTACGAAGCATAAAAAGAAGGGAAGGCGCCAAAGGCTCAAAAAACGGTATGTGTGTAAATTTCATGCATCGCAAAGAAATATATTACATCAACATACACAAATGTTACATTGTTTAACAACTGTTTCATACACAAATATTACATTGTATTATCACAACAAAAGCTTAGTTTTCTCTAAGAATTTTCTCAGCAGCCTCATTCAGTAGTTTATCGACAACTTCGTCGATGATGGAATTAGCAACACTCATCACATCAAGCGCCTCTTTCATAACGGGATCGGCTTGGGGTCATATGACTCGGGCAGCGGTGAGAGTTCAGCTATAGTAGACAAATTGTTAGTCCGAGGCCAAGTAATCGCCGAAGCTAAGAATCAAGAGTAATACCTATGTGCCTTGCGCGCTCGGTAGCTTCTTCAGCTCGTTTTGCTTCTTCTCGAGCATTGTGGGTTTCCTTTTCATTCTTCTTTATAATTTCATTGGCCAGTTCTCGGCCACCGTTTACCCAGACATCAGAGTAAAATTTTCTGCCTACTAGAGTAGCTTCGGCAGAGGGATCTCTCGTGTCGTCTGTGGAGAAGGCGGCTTCGGCCTGGGCTGCAGCTTTAACATGGTCACAACCAGCCTTCTCCAGAATTGCTGCAATCCCTCGAGCGCCAGCGAAGGCACAAATGTCCCCGCGATCACTGAGGATCTCTTCAAAAGCTTTGGCTTTTCCACTTATCCAATCAATAACACCCTCGGGGTCACCTCGAATGAAATTCTCCTTAGAATAATATGCACCAACCTTAGCAAAGCTGGTTTTCAATTTTCTCAAGCAATCCAAGGATTTTTCAAAGCATCTCTCCTTGGACTCATGAAGCTCCTTAACATTCTTTTCCAATCTTGTGTTCTTCCATTCACTTATTTCTTGACTTGCTTTTGCAACTTCAAAATTCTTATTAGCTTCGGCAAGCTTTTTCCGAAGATCTTCAACTTTAGCTTTATGAGCTTCGGATTGGGCATTAAATTTTGCTTCATCTTTTTTCATTTTGTTTACCAATGAAAGTAGAATTTTATCTTTCTCCAAAGCTTCATTTCTGAACTTGATAACTTCTGACCGAAGGTTACCGAGGGCCATCTGGCAGCTTTCATCTTCATCATTCTTTTGCGCCCTCAAAGCGTTGCTAAGAATTATGCCCCGCAAAAAGATAGAATCAGCATGAGAATACAAGATGAGATAATCTATTTTTAAATTCATCACCTTCATACCTTCAGACTGTTGTATGCAAGGCTGTCTGCGAGGTCATCTTTTCACATCGTGGAGAGGCCAGCTTCAAGCTTCGGAAATCCCATATTCTTGGCCATCTCCCGGCAGACGGATATCTCCTTGTTGTTTGGGAGACAGTATAAGAAATCATCTTCATCCGTGCCATTGTACACTAAGGCCCCCTTCGGGTATTTCAGTTCCCGGGCATAGTGTTTGGCTTCCACGATTCTTCTTCAGATAAATTTTTTCCCGAAGCATGTCGAATGATAAAATCAAGATCTTCGGAAAATGCTTCAGGAGCAGGAGATTTAGCTTTTTCAAGTGCATACTTCCTCTCCAGGGCTACGCCAGTATCTAGAGATTCTTGCACAGCCTTCTGCTCAGATGTAGCAGGATCAGCCTCGACGGGCGCTGAGGGCTCAGCTTCAGTTTCAGCGTGTTCTGTAGTAGCCTCGGCAACCTTCTTTACAGAGGTAGGAGTTAATACCCTTGCCGTCTCCATAACAGCGTCCAGCACGCTTGCCATTCTCCTCCTCTTGGAAGTTACTACAGAAGTTTTTGCCACCTTCGGCAACCCCGGCTCTACTGGCAGAGTCAAGATTTTTGATAGCTCTACCATTTCCTCTAGCTTTGGCCGCCTTTTCTTTGGCTTCGGCACCGCATTTTGGTGTTTCGGCCAGCCTAGCTGCAGGAACCTTCGGCATTTCAGTCAGGTCTTCCTTGGGGATGGCAGGAATAGGTTGTTCTGCTTCGGCAGTAGAAGATGTCCCTTCACCAAGCTTCGACACTGTGGCTGTCTCGATGTATCTTGGCCGGTGTGTCAAGACCTTAATCTTTTTGCCCTTCGGCACAACAAAAATGGTCGAAGTAGTAGCTTTTCTTTTCTTCCCCTGCTTTCACGAAGGATAACTATAATCAGGGTATATGAAGCCAATGACATCAAAAACTCTATTCAATCTTTTCTTTCCTCAGCCTTCAAAGGCCAAGGTCATTGCATCATCTTCCGCCCTTGTATAGGCCCCAAGCAATTCATCACTGGTTGCCTCAATACTGCTCAACCACTCATCATTTGGTTCATCAAACTCGCTTCTGTACCTAAAGGTATACTTTAGATAGACCAAGTCGCGCTGACTAGACCTGGCAGGAGCCTCCTTTGGCATCTCCCACTCATTCACAAGCGGCCATACTCTGTAGGCGATGTGTTCTTGAACCAGGTCTCTAGTGCTAATAAAAGTACACACATTGTTGAAGCTTCTCTGGCATGCCTCTATATCGTTCCCAAGAGCGGTGGCTGGCCTCCTGATGCTGAAGCGAGACCAGATGGGGCGTTGGATAATCCCCTTTATGTCTTCCCTTTCAATCAGATTATTCTTGACATAAAACCATTCCTCCATCCAGGCCCGGGCCACCTTTTTTGAAATGTTGGAACGAGGAACAAAGCCATAGCAATCGAAGTTGTTGTGATACTGCTCTTTACCAGTGGCCTTCGTCTCGTACAGTAGTTCGTGCATGTTACAGAAGCACTTCGCGCTCGGCTCCAGCCCTTGGCTTCTCACGGCCCAAACAAAAATACCCATTTTGATTATAGCTTCGGGAGTGATTTGATGAAGGAAGATTTCAAATGTCTTCAAATCTTCAACCAAAAATCTGCTCAAGGGGAATCGAAGACCTGCCTTCATAAAGCTTTTGTAAACAACAACTTCATCTTCTTCGGGTGTGGGGGCGGCGCTATCTCCTCCAGCTCTCATAATTGAAATATCTCGGAAATATCTCCCTTTCATAGCATCAATTTGACTCTGCTTAATGGACGATTTCCCGAAGATAGTGTGACTTGGTTGCCAGGGACGATTTTCCGCATCTTCGTCTTCACTTTCCATATCAAAGCTCCCACTATCATTAGAATCTTCAGACAAATCAGCTAGCATCTCGTTTGTAATCTTCTCTGTGTTTGTTTTTTCCATGGCCTCGTAAAAACCAGCCAGTGCAGGATTAGCAACCTTCTTCTCGTCAGCCATTTGGTTGTAAATTGAGCAAATGCCGAAGCTCGCAAAACAAGTAAAATCTGGCAGCAAGGAAATTAAAACTCGAAAAATAGCACAAGCAATTGAAATGGCGCAGCAGATGCTGTCGCTGTGGGTTTCTATTTATATGCCTAGTACATCACAACTTGGCGGGCCTCATTTGTCATTGACTTCGCTATTCTAGCGAAGGGAAGGTGTTTTTTCGGACCTTCGGCTAAAGGCCTTCGTTCACATTGCAGTCTGAATTTGTTAAACAACAAATTAACACTGCGAGGGGCTACTATTGGGGGCCTTCATTTTCTGAAGGTCATCAAAAACACGACTAACATGTTTTCTAGTATAGTATACTATCACAGGAAGCTTCGGGTTTAAGAAGAAGGCACACATGGTGTGAAAAAGCGTGATCTGGAAGAAGGATAGACCAACTCCAAAGCTGTGACTGGAGAAGCTTCGGCTTAGCACAAGAATGATGATGAAGGATGGAACCGACTTAAAAGGAAAAGATTGCTCAGTCCTCGACAGATTACCTTTTAGCTAATAGTAAATGTCAGGGGCATGAATGTAATTTTACCCAGGCTGCGTCCTGTGCCTATAAATAGATGAACAGTAACACCGTACTGTTCACGCTGACTTGTAATCACTCGCACATCACTCTCGGACTTTTACCTTCTGTCAAGTTGAAGGTACAAATGCAATTTACTATCATTAATGTTTGTTCATGATTATATAAGGACAATATGAGTAATCTAGAGATTTAATATAATCATTCATGCTCTTTCTATGTTTCATATGTCCCCGTTTATATTCTTTCATATTAAAATGATGAAGGCATGTCCTTCATGACCTTCGTCTAAAGATCATTATATCATAAGGGAGATAATTCTTCGAAGGACGAATGTCTTTAACCATTAACATTTGTGTTGCCTTGTTCTTAACTCATAGCATTTGAGAACAAGTGACAAACAATCCCCTTAGGAACGACTTTGGAGTCTCTTCACCTTTTACTTAGGTGGCATTCTAGCTCTGTGTCGGTGTTTTGGGTCCGACCGCGCACCCGGGGTTGCCCCTCGAGGTGCTTTTTGGAGTAGGACGGTGTTACCGACTGTAGCTCGATGGTTCGCGCTAGGTGCACGAGAGACAGTGGACAATTTTGTACAGGTTCGGGCCGCTTTGAGATGCGTAATACCCTACGTCCTGGCATGAATATTTTGCATGGTGGGTTACAAGGGGGTTCTCTAGTATTAAGGATGTTAGAGAACTAGGCAGATGGCTAAGTAGTGAGATCCCTTTTTGAGGGGATGCCCCCTAGGCCTTATATACTCGACCGTGGGGCATTAGATGTGGATATGATAACAATGTGAGCCTAAGTAATAGTGAACCGACTGAGCCTATCTTCCTATAATTCCGCCGACCTAACTCCGCTCAGTTCCGATGTATGAGGCCCCTGCGCGGGAAGGTCGGATCCTTGTTGCGGTTGCCGTTCAAACTCATCAGACTGTTTGGGCCTGCGTCAATCCAATCTTGTGTCAACCCACTTTACCAGACGTGCCTCCCTAGGCCCACGAAGGGATGACCTTGCGAATTATTGGGCCCGTAGGCCTTTGGCGAGGTCTTTTAGCCTTCCAGTGGACCCGGGGGATATCTGTCCCCCACACTCTGCATCCCCGTAGGAACGTACTTTGGAGCTAAGCTCTGCATCCCCTTAGGAACGACTTTGGAGCTTCTTCACCTTTTACTTAGGTGGCATTTTAGCTCTGCATCCCCGTAGGAACAACTTTGGAGCTAAGCTCTGCATCCACTTAGGAATGACTTTGGAGCTTCTTCACCTTTTACTTAGGTGGCATTTTATCTCTACATCCTCGTAGGAATGACTTTGGAGCTTCATGACTTTTTCTGTTACACTCGATGGTGTAACTCTAGATTTATTACAACAGGCCAAATGTTGTACCTTCTTATATTGTCTTTGGGTAAAAACTTAAAAGCAAGAGAAATAAAGATTACATTGAGTATGTATGATTTTTTTATTGAGCCCCTGTATTGCTTCAGTAAATGTGTCTCGACTCTGGTACAGTGTTGTTGAATGTCCGAGCTTCAGATTCTTCGCATGCATCACGTTGTTGTTGTACCTGGCGGTGCCCTTCTGGCTGTTGGTTGTGAGATGAGGTTGGAGCCATGAGTGGTGGTGGTGACAGCGGGGCCCATGCAGCTTGTGAGTGGCTTGCCAAAGCAACTGATGATGTGGGTTGTTGGTTGCCCACATACTTGGGGATGTATGTGGAATAGCACGAAGTATTATGCAGGACCTGCTTCGGCTGATTCTACCGTGCTTCGACTTCAGCTATTTCCTTTTGCTTTGGAATCGTGACTTGGCATGTCCTTGTTGTATGCCCCATATCTTTCCCACAGAATAGGCAAAACAACCTTCTTGGTTGGAAGTTGAATCTTCCAGCAAACCTTCTACCTCCTCTGCCTCTTAGAGCTGGTGGCCTAAAATAGCTTTGTTATGTCCCTAATGATTAAGAGTTGTGATGATGCCCTTGAGTGTGATTTCCCCTGTCGTCGCTTAAGCTAGGATTATGGATCGTCCTGACATGCCTAGGGTGGAGTCTTCCTCCAAAGCCCCTGGTCATCTCGAAGTATCTATAGGCTTCTTCCCTTCTCTGCTGGAAGTCATTATCAGCCCTGATGTACTCGTCCATCTTCTGTAGAAGCTTCTCCAAAGTTTGTGGGAGCTTCCTAGAGAAATGCTGCATTGTTGATCCTGGTCGGAGCCCCTTGATCATAGCCTCAATAACGATCTTGTTTGGCACCATTGGCACCTGAGCTCTGAGACGCAGAAACCTTCAGACTTACGCCTGCAAGTATTCCTCATCGTCATGTGTGCATTGGAATAGAGCTTGAGCAGTCACTGGCTTTGTATGGAAACCCTGGAAGCTGGTTACTAGCATGTCCTTCAACTTCTGCCATGACATGATTGTTCCCGACTGAAGGGAAGAATACCATGTTTGAGCCACACTCCTGACTGCCATGACGAAGGACTTCACCATGACAGCAGTGTTGCCACCATATTATGATATGGTCGCCTCGTAGTTCATAAGGAACTACTTTGGGTCGGACTGCCCGTCATACATGGGGAGTTGTGGTGGTTTGTACGATGGTGGCCATGGGGTAGCCTGCAACTCTGCTGCTAGAGGAGAAGCATCATCAAAAGCAAAGTTACCATGATGGAAATCATCATACCATACATCATCATAGCTTGGGCTTTCTTGACGAAGCTCTCTCTGATGTGGCTTTCGTCCTTGTTCATCTTGCGTGATATGGCACATATCTTCGGCAACTTCATCAATCTTCTTCTAAAGTTCAGCTAGCCGAAGCATTTTCTCTCTCTTTCTCTCCATTTGTTGATGGATGGCCTCTAGGTCTAGCTCCTCTTCTTGTGGTGTTGGACTAATGGCCTTCCTTTTCTTGTTTCGGGTTTCTCTTAGAGGGAGCCCTTTTTGGTTGATGTCCAGCGGTGCAAGGGCAGTCCCTGGCACTATTGCCTTATTCGGCGGTATGATGGAGGTGTCTGCTCGAGCTATTATCGAAGGTGGTCGTTTGAGTTCACCGGAGGTGGGCACCAATGTTGGTCACTTGTTCTTAAATGCTATGAATCAAGAACAAGGCAACACAATGATCTTCAGACGAAGGTTATGAAGGACAAATCTTCATCATTTTATGAGAATAAGAATTTATGGAGATAATAAATGTCATTCATTCATATATTTATTTCATAACATATGTACATGAACATTAACAAATGTTATATTACATTGATACCTTCGACTTAATCGAAGGTGTTGACGCAAGAACTGAAAGTCGCCTAGAGGGGGGGGGGGTGAATAGGCGAAACCTGAAAATTATAAACTTTGAACACGCACTATACCCGGGGTTAGTGTTAGAAGTAATTCAGAGTGCAGAAGATAGTTTCTCTTGCTATGAGTTGCTCAATCAATGCGGATAACTTTGGGAGCAAACTCAAAATGATGTGAGCAAGAGAACTTTAGAGAGAGGAGAGGGAAGAAACAAATCGAGTGATGAAGATCAATGACAAATGAACACGGTGATTTGTTTCCCGAGGTTTGGTTCCAAGGAACCTACTCCCCGTTGAGGAGGCCACAAAGGCCGGGTCTATTCCAACCCTTTTTGATAGGAACGGGGTGCCCGATCTTCCGTCAGGTGTAGATAACTATCGATTTGGTGGAGATGTCACAGAGACGATCCGACTTCCAATCAACATGACTAGAACCCTGCAATCGCAGCACCACTTCTCCTCTGGTTATCAACCGTGCGCTGCACGATTGACCTTGACGCAAGGGCTAATCCTTGCCTACGAATCGAAGACACAAGCAAGAACAAGAAAGAACACAATCTGGAATATTGCAGATGAATGATTAAGCTCACAAGTTGGGGGTCTCACAAACTGATCTACTGCGGCTGTTCTCAACAGATCTAACTTAAGCAAAACCCAACCCTAATGTGGCGGCGGCTGCTGAATAAATAGAGTACTAGGGCATGCGTGACCCCTGGACTCGCTCCTAATGGGCTCCGACGCGATACACGGCCCAACGGCCCAACAGACGGTGTCGCAACACCAAAACATAATCTGAACACTAACTTGTTTCGACGATTCCCGTTGACTCCGGACGAATTTTAGGGTGGAACCAGTTGGGTTGGTTAGATAATCTCCTTATCTTTCCAACCATATCAAGTTCGTCGCAATCGGAGTCCGGATGCATCTTGGGCGTCTATTTTAGTGCAGACTAGTCCTGGAACCCGAGATGGAGTCGCCGCTGAGTCGGACTTGATCTCCTTCCTGTTGTGGCACCCTTGCTGCTCCTCCTCAACACCTAGGAATTTCCCAAGTCCTTGCTGGTCCTCTCCAAGGTTCCTAATCATCAAAACATCCATGGCCCCAAGCGTAAGCTCTAAAACACAATTGACTAGGGTAGAACGTACCTGGAGATTTAGCTGTCGTGCACGCGATCGTGTTATCGGTCCATTCATTGTATGTATAGAAGTGATGTCCTCATCACTTTCCCTCTCTCAATCGGTCACTTAGACTAGTCGAGTGCTTCTTCTTAATCACATGGGTCATAAAGACCCCGCAATGATCGCCACACAATTAGGTGTCTCTCTCTTGCTTTACAAAACACTTGAGAAATTTAGAGTGAGAAGAAGAAAGCAATCCGAGCAACAAGAGTAACAAAAGAAACACAAAACACCCTCTCTCAAGTCATTAAGCACTTGATTTGATTTTAGAGCTTGGAGAGGATTGAATGCTTTGATTGTGTTTTGGAGTGTATTCTTTGCTCTTGTATTGAATGAGAAGTGTGAGACTCTTGGATGGCTTGAATGGAGGTGGTTGGGGGTATTTATAGCCTCCAACCACTTCCTAGCCGTTGGCTGACTTTGCTATCGACGGGCATACCGGATAGTCCGGTGGTGCACCGGACATGGTACTGTTCACTGTTAGGTGAGTGCCACATCAGCCGACCGTTGGGATTTGGAGCTGTTGAACGTTGAAGTCTTCTGTCCTCTTGCGGCACCGGATAGTCCGGTGCGTTCTGACTTTGCAGACTGACTTCTGACTTTTGCACTGTTCAATGTTCACTGTTCAGCACAGTCGACCGTTGGGCGAAGTTGACCATTGCTCTATTGGCTCACTGGATAGTCCGGTGCCTCACCGGACAGTCCGATGAATTATAGCGGAGTGGCTCTAAGAAAACACGAGAGCGGCCAGTTCGCGAGGTGCCTCGGCCTGGGCACCGGACAGTGTCTGGTGAGCCACTGCTACACCTATTCTTGCATGCTCCAAACTTTGTAGAATTCCCTCAATTCTTTTTCTTTGTATTTTTATGTTGAACTTTATGCACCTGAGAGAATTAGCAACTAGGCAAACTAGTTAGTCCATGTGGCTTGTGATGGACGTCAAACACCAAAATCGATTATAGGAAATGTTGAGGCCATTTCCCCTTCAATGTCCCCCTTTTTTGGTGATTGATGCCAACACAAACCAAAGCTAATACAAAGTGTAGAAATGTAACTAGTTTCTAGTTTGTCAGATGTGCATAAGTTACTTTGAATGGAAACAATTGAAAGTATTCTAAACATTCATGGTTGCTTTCTTCTAATTTAACATTTCGGACCACATTTGCACCACTTAGTTTGTATTTGCAAATCTTTTGGAAAAGTATTTTCAAATTCTTTTGCAAATAGCCAATGGTATAAGAATATGATTTCTAAAAGCATTTTCAAGTTTTTGAAAATTCTCCCCCTGTTTCAAATGCTTTTCCTTTGGCTAAATAAAAGCTCCCCCTGAAGAAATTCTCCCTATAGTTGTCAAGAGGGTTTTTGTAATTTGAATAATTTTCCCCCTTTTTGCAAATTTCTCCCCCTTTTGAAAAAGGTTTTTAGAAAACAGGGTGGTGATGTGGTCCTTTTTCTTTGGATCTATTAATTTCTCCCCCTTTGGCATTAAGCGCCAAAAAACAAAGAAACCCTAGAGGCCTATTATTTTCTCCCCCTTTGTAAAAGGATATGAATGAAAATTCATGAGTAGGACAAAGGATAAATGATACCGACAGAGTTGTAGTGAAATCCTTGCCTTTGTCGAATACTCCAATTCCCTTTCAATCTAAGACTAATCATTGATAGACTCATGGAAGCACATTGGTCTTAGCTTTGGCACAAGAATAATAAGAAATATACATTTGTACAAAATGAAAGAGACATGATCAAAGGTATATAAATGAGCTATGTGTGCAAGATTTCAATCGAAGTGCCGAGAGTCAAGGATATTGAGTTCATTCCTAAGCTTGCTAAAGGTCTTTTCATCCAGGGCTTGGTGAAGATATCAACTAATTGGTTGTGGGTGCTAACATAAGCAATTTCGATATCCCTCTTTTGTTGGCGATCTCTTAAAAAGTGATACCGGTTGTCTATGTGCTTAGTGCGACTGTGTTCAATGGGATTATCCGCTATGCGGATTGCACTCACATTATCACATAGGAGAGGGACTTTGCTCAATTTGTCTCTGAAAGGGAAATAGGGTCAAACCTTTTCCTAAATGATTTTGGTGGTTGAATTGCCCAACACAAATAATTGGACTAACTAGTTTGCTCTAGAATATATGTTCCACAGGTGCCAAAGGTTCACAACAAACCAATACAAAGTCAAAAGAAAGGGTTCAAATTAAAGGAGCAAAGACAACCGAAGGCTGCCCTGGTCTGGCGCACCGGACAGTGTCCGGTGCACCAGGGAGATCAACTCCGAACTTGCCACCTTCGGGTTTCTAGAAATCGCTCCCCGCTATAATTCACTGGACTGTCCAGTGTAGCACCGAACTGTCCGGTGTGCCAAGCGGAGTAACGACTACAGCGCCAACGGTTGTCTGCAAAAGTGTACAGTAACGGTGAACAGTGCGAACTGCGCGTGCAGAAGTCAGAGCAGGCGTGAGAAGGCGCACCGGACAGTGAACAATGACTGTCCAGTGCACCACCGGACTATCCGGTGGCCCAGCTGTCAGAAGCTCCAACGGTTGAATCCTAACGGTTGGGTGACGTGGCTGGCGCACCGGACTGTCCGGTGCGCCCATCGACAGACAACCTCCCCAACGGCCATTTTGGTGGGTGGGGCTATAAATACCCCCAACCACCACACATTCAAGGCATCCAAGTTTTCAGCCATTGCATTCAATACAAGAGCTCTAGACTTCACTCCAAGACACAAACAAGAGATCAAATCCTCTCCCAAGTCCAAAGATCACTCCAAACAATTAGTGACTAGTGAGAGAGAGATATTTGTGTTCATTTGAGTTCTTGTCGCTTGGATCGCTTTTCTTCTTCCCCCATTCTTGTTCTCAACATCTTTGTAATCAAAGCAAGAGACACCAAGTTGTGGTGGTCCTTGTGGGGACTAAGTGTGCCAATTGATTGAGGAGAAAAGCTCACTCGGTCTAGGTGACCGTTTGAGAGAAGGAAAGGGTTGAAAGAGACCCGGTCTTTGTGACCACCTCAACGGGGAGTAGGTTTGCAAGAATTGAACCTCGGTAAAACAAATCACCGTGTCACACTCTTCATTTGCTTGTGATTTGTTTTCGCCCTCTCTTTTGGACTCGATTTTAATTCTAACCCTAACCCCGGCTTGTAGTGTGTGCTTAAGTTTATAATTTTTAGATTCCGCCTATTCACCCCCCCTCTAGGCGACTTTCAATTGGTATCAGAGCCAAGTACTTCATTAGAGCCTAACCGCTCGAAGTGATGTCAGGAGATCACGCCAAGAAGGAGGTCGTGACCGGCGAGAAGCCCGCCACAAGCCATGGGAAGACTCCATCGGGAGAGTTCGACAACAAGGGGAAGGGATCCCCTTCACACACCAAGTCGCATCGGAGCGGCGACAAGAAAAAGAAGATGAAGAAGGTGGTCTACTACGAGACCGACTCTTCGTTGCCATCCACCTCTGGCTCCGACGCGCCATCCGTCACTTCTAAGCGCCATGAGCGCAAGAAGTTTAGTAAGATCCCCTTATGCTACCCTCGCATTTCTAAACGTACTCCATTACTTTCCGTCCCATTAGGCAAACCACCAGTTTTTGACAGTGAAGATTATTGTATATGGAGTGATAAAATGAGGCATCACCTAACCTCACTCCACACTAGTATTTGGGATGTTGTTGAGTTTGGAGTACGGGTACCATCCGTGGGGGATGAAGGATATGATTCGGACGAAGTTGCCCAACTCTGGCACTTCAACTCCCAAGCCACTACTATAAGGTGCAAGGGTTGAAGAGTGCCAAAGAAATTTGGGATGTGCTCAAAACCACGCACGAAGGAGATGAGGTGACAAAGATCACCAAGCAGGAGACGATCCAGGGGGAGCTCGATCGTTTTGTGCTCAATCAAGGAGAGGAGCCACAAGCCATGTACAACCGGCTCAAGACCTTGGTGAATCAAGTACGCAACCTCGAGAGCACAAAATGGGATGACCATGAAATGGTCAAGGTTATTCTAAGGTCACTCAATTTTCTTAACCCTACACAAGTTCAATTAATTCGTGGTGATCCTAGATACAAGCTAATGTCTCCTGAGGAGGTGATAGGAAAATTTGTGAGCTTTGAGTTGATGATCAAAGGCTCCAAACAAATCATCGAGCGAGGCGCCACCTCAACACCCGAGGTGCAACCCATCGCATTCAAGGCGACGGAAGAAGAAAAGAAGGATTCTACACCAAGTAGTGTCCCCATCGACGCCTCCAAGCTCAACAACGAGGAAATGGCGCTCATCATCAAGAGCTTCTGCCAAATTCTCAAGCAAAGGAGGGGGAAGGATTATAAGCCCCGCTCCAAGAAAGTTTGCTACAAGTGTGGTAAGCCCGGTCATTTCATTGCTAAATGTCCATTATCTAGTGATAGTGATAGGGGCGACGACAAGAAGGGAAGGAGGAAGGAAAAGAAGAAGTACTACAAGAAGAAGGGTGGCGATGCCCATGTGTGTCGGGAGTGGGACTCCGATGAGAGCTCCACCGACTCCTTCGACGACGAGGACACCGCTAACATCACCGTCAACAAAGGCCTCCTCTTCCCCAACGTCGGCCACAAGTGTCTCATGACAAGGGATGGCAAAAAAAGGTAAAATCTAGACCCTCCACTAAATATCCAACATCTAGTGATGAGGATAACTCTAGTGATGATGAAGAAAATTTGTTTGCTCTATTTGCCAACCTAAACATGCAACAAAAGGAAAAATTGAATGAATTAATTAGTGCTATTCATGAAAAGGATGAACTCTTGGATAGCCAAGAGGACTTCCTTATTAAGGAAAACAAAAAGCATGTTAAGGTTAAAAATGCTTATGCTCAGGAGATAGAAAAATGTGAAAAATTAACTAGTGAGCTTAGCACTTGTCATGACACTATTTCTAACCTTAGAATTGAGAATGCTAATTTGATTGCTAAGGTTGAGAAGTCAATTGTTTGTGATGATTCAATTACCAATCTTAGAAATGATAATGCTAGATTAATTGCTAAGATTGATAAATTGAATGCCTCTCTTGCTAGCCTTAAGATTGAGAATGAAAAATTAATTGCTAAGGCTAAAGATTTAAATGTTTGCAATGTTTCTATTTCCAATCTTAGAAATGAGAATGCCATGTTACATGCTAAGATTGATGAATTAAATGCATGCAAACCCTCTACATCTACTGTTGATCATGTTTCCATTTGCACTAGATGTAGAGATATTAATGTTGATGTTATCCATGATCACCTAGCTTTAATTAAACAACAAAATGATCACATAGCTCAACTTAGTGCTAAAATTAATGAGCATGACTTAGAAAATGAAAAATTTAAATTTGCTAGAAGCATGCTCTATAATGGGAGACGCCCTGGCATTAAGGATGGCATTGGCTTCCAACAGGGAGGCAATGTCAAGCTTAATGCCCCTAAGAAATTGTCTAATTTTGTTAAGGGCAAGACTCCCATGCCACAGGATAACGAGGGCTATATTTTATATCCTGCTGATTATCCTGAGGATAAGATTAGGAGAATTCATTCTAGGAAGTCTCATTCTGGCTCTCATCATGCTTTTATGTATAAGAGTGAGGCATCTAGTTCTAGGCATTTTGCTCATGTTAAAATGCCTAAAAATAAATCTCCTATTGCATCAAATGAACCTAATATTTCATTTAAGACTTTTGATGCATCTTATGTTTTAACTAATAAATCAGGCAAAGTAGTTGCCAAATATGTTAGGGGCAAACACAAGGGTTCCAAGACTTGTGTTTGGGTACCCAAGGTGCTTGTTTCTAATGTGAAAGGACCCAAGACCGTTTGGGTACCTAAGAACAAGGCCTAAACTTGTTTTGTAGGTTTATGCATTCGGGGGCTCAAGTTGGATCATTGATAGTGGGTGCACAAACCACATGACTGGGGAGAAAAGGATGTTCTCCTCTCATGAGAAAAACCAAGATCCCCAAAGAGCTATCACATTCGGGGATGGAAATCAAGGTTTGGTCAAAGGACTTGGTAAAATTGCTATATCACCTGACCATTCTATTTCCAATATTTTTCTTGTAGATTCTTTAGATTATAACTTGCTTTTAGTTTCTCAATTATGTAAAATGGGTTACAACTGTCTTTTTACGGATATAGGTGTTACTGTCTTTAGAAGAAGTGATGATTCAGTAGCATTTAAGGGAGTGTTAGAGGGTCAGCTATACTTAGTTGATTTCAATAGAGCTGAACTCGACACTTGCTTAATTGCTAAGACTAATATGGGTTGGCTCTGGCATCGCCGACTAGCCCATGTTGGGATGAAGAATCTTCACAAGCTTCTAAAGAAAGAACACATTTTAGGACTAACCAATGTTCATTTTGAGAAAGACAGGGTTTGTAGCGCATGTCAAGCAGGAAAGCAAGTTGGTGCCCATCATCCACACAAGAACATCATGACGACCGACAGGCTGCTTGAGCTACTCCACATGGATCTATTCGTCCCGATAGCTTACATAAGCATCGGCGGGAGTAATTATTGTCTTGTAATTGTGGATGACTATTCTCGCTTCACTTGGTGTTCTTTTTGCAGGAAAAATCTCAAACCTAAGAGACCTTAAAGGGATTCTTGAGATGGGCTCAAAATGAGTTCGGCTTAAGGATCAAAAAGATTAGAAGCGACAATGGGACTGAGTTCAAGAATTCACAAATTGAAGGCTTTCTTTAGGAGGAGGGCATCAAGCATGAGTTCTCTTCTCCCTACACGCCACAACAAAATGGTGTAGTGGAGAGGAAGAATAGAACTCTACTTGACATGGTGAGGACCATGCTTGATGAGTACAAGACTGCGGATCGGTTTTGGGTCGAGGCGATTAACACCGCCTGCTACTCCATCAACCGGTTATATCTACACCGAATCCTCAAGAAGACATCATATGAACTCCTCACCGGTAAAAAGCCCAATGTTTCATATTTTAGAGTCTTTGGTAGCAAATGTTTTATTCTTGTTAAAAGAGGTAGAAAATCTAAATTTGCTCCTAAGGCTGTAGAAGGCTTTTTACTAGGATATGATTCAAACACAAGGGCATATAGAGTCTTTAACAAGTCCACTGGACTAGTTGAAGTTTCTTGTGACATTGTGTTTGATGAGACTAACGGCTCCCAAGTGGAGCAAGTTGATCTTGATGAACTAGATGATGAAGAGGCTCCGTGCGTCGCGCTAAGAACATGTCCATTGGGGATGTGTGTCCTAAGGAATCCAAAGAGCCTCCACAAGCACAAGATCAACCATCATCTTCCATACAAGCATCTCCATCAACTCAAGATGAGGAACAGACTCAAGATGATGAAGAAGAAGATCAAGAAGATGAGCCACCTCAAGAGGAGGGCAATGATCAAGGGGGAGATGACAATGATCAAGACAAGGAAGATGAACAGGGTCAAAGGCAACCACAGCCAAGAGTCCACCAAGCGATTCAAAGAGATCACCCCATGAACACCATCTTCGATGATATTCATAAGGGGGTAACCACTCGATCTCGAGTCGCTCATTTTTGTGAACATTACTCTTTTGTCTCCTCTATTGAGCCACATAGGGTAGAGGATGCACTTAAAGATTCAGATTGGGTGCTAGCGATGCAAGAGGAGCTCAACAACTTCACGAGGAATGAGGTATGGCATTTGGTTCTACGTCCTAATCAAAATGTTGTAGGTACCAAGTGGGTATTCCGCAACAAGCAAGATGAGCATGGTGTGGTGACAAGGAACAAAGCACGACTTGTGGCCAAGGGATATTCACAAGTCAAAGGTTTGGATTTCGGTGAAACCTATGCACCCGTAGCTAGGCTTGAGTCAATTCGTATATTACTTGCCTATGCTACTTACCATGGCTTTAAGCTATATCAAATGGACGTGAAGAGTGCCTTCCTCAATGGACCAATCAAGGAAGAAGTCTATGTTGAGCAACCTCCCGGCTTTGAAGATAGTGAGTACCCTAACCATGTTTACAAACTCTCAAAGGCGCTTTATGGGCTCAAGCAAGCCCCAAGAACATGGTATGAATGCCTAAGAGATTTTCTTATCACTAATGGCTTCAAAGTCAGAAAAGCCGATCCTACCCTCTTTTCTAAAACCATTGCAAAAGATTTGTTTGTATGCCAAATTTATGTTGATGATATCATATTTGGGTCTACTAACAAATCTACTTGTGAAGAGTTTAGTAGGATCATGGTACAAAAACTCGAGATGTCTATGATGGGGGAGTTGAAGTATTTTCTAGGATTTCAAGTCAAGCAACTCCAAGAGGGCACCTTCATCAGCCAAACAAAGTACATTCAAGATATACTCACCAAGTTTGGAATGAAGGACGCCAAGCCCATAAAGACACCCATGGGAACCAATGGGCATCTCGACCTCGCACGGGAGATAAATCCATAGATCAAAAGGTATACCGGTCGATGATAGGATCTCTGCTGTATTTATGTGCATCTCGATCGGATATTATGCTTTCTGTATGCATGTGTGCAAGGTTCCAAGCCGATCCTAAGGAAGTTCACCTTAGGGCCGTGAAAAGAATCTTGAGATATTTAGTTTACACTCCTATGTTTGGACTTTGGTACCAAGGGATCCTCTTTTGATTTATTAGGATATTCAGATGCTGATTGGGCAGGGTGCAAAATTGATAGGAAAAGCACATCAGGGACTTGCCAGTTTCTGAGAAGATCCCTGGTGTCTTGGGCTTCAAAGAAACAAAACTCAGTCGCTCTTTCCACCACCGAAGTTGAGTATATTGCCGCAGGCCATTGTTGCGCGCAATTGCTTTGGATGAGGCAAACCCTCAGGGACTATGGCTACAAATTTAGCGAAGTCCCTCTCCTATGTGATAATGAGAGTGCAATTCGCATGGCGGAGAATCCCGTTGAACACAGCCGCACTAAGCACATAGCCATTTGGTATAACTTTTTGAGAGATCACCAACAAAGGGGGATATCGAGATAGCCTATATTAACACCAAAAAACAATTAGCCGATATCTTTACCAAGCCACTAAATGAGAAAACCTTTACCAAACTTAGGAATGAGCTAAACATTCTTGATTCTCGGAACTTTGATTGATACTTTGCACACATTGCTCATTCATATACCTTTGATCATATCTCTTTTATGTCTATGACTAATGTGTTTTTTAAGTGTATTCTCATGCTTAGTCATAGAATTGAAAGGGAAATGGAGTATTTGGCAAAGACGACGCTTCCACTCAACTCCATCGGTATTATCTACTCTTTGCCGGTATTTCACCATCTCTCCACATTGGTATAATCTTCACTCATATTTATTGTTTGCCAAGGGGGGAGAAAGTACAAGGGCTCATATTTCACTCACAAGTATCCGTTTTTGGCGATTCATGCCAAAGGGGGAGAAAGTATTAGCCCAAAGCAAAAGGACCGCACCACCACGCCTATTTCAAAATTTTTCAAGTTTAAGTTTTTAAATGTTTTTCAATTGGTATCTTTGAAATTAGTATTCCTCTAAGAAATTCTATCTCAATTGGTAAAACCCTCTTGAACACTAAGAGGAGAATTTCATTAAGGGGGAGTTTTTGTTTAGTCAAAGGAAAAGCATTTGAAACAGGGGGAGAAAATTTCAAAATCTTGAAAATGCTTCTCGAAATCTTACCTATATACCTTTGACTATTTGCAAAAAGACTTTGAAAAGAATTTCCAAAAGAATTTGCAAAAACAAAACAAATGGTGCAAATGTGGTCCAAAATGTTAAAAGAAAGAAAGCAATCCATGCATATCTATTTAATTATATTGGTTTCACTCCAAGCAACCTTTGCACTTACCTTATGCAAACTAGTTCAATTTTGCACTTTTATATTTGCTTTGGTTTGTGTTGGCATCAATCACCAAAAAGGGGGAGATTGAAAGGGAAATAGGGTCAAACCTTTTCCTAAATGATTTTGGTGGTTGAATTGCCCAACACAAATAATTGGACTAACTAGTTTGCTCTAGAATATATGTTCCACAGGTGCCAAAGGTTCACAACAAACCAATACAAAGTCAAAAGAAAGGGTTCAAATTAAAGGAGCAAAGACAACCAAAGGCTGCCCTGGTCTGGCGCACCGGACTGTCCAGTGCACCACCGGACAGTGTCCGGTGCACCAGGGAGATCAACTCCGAACTTGCCACCTTCGAGTTTCTAGAAATCGCTCCCCGCTATAATTCACCGGACTGTCCGGTGTAGCACCGGACTGTCCGGTGTGCCAAGCGGAGTAACGGTTACAGCGCCAACGGTCGTCTACAAAAGTGTACAATAACGATGAACAGTGCGGACTGCGCGCGCAGAAGTCAGAGCAGGCGCCAGAAGGCGCACCTGACAGTGAACAGTGACTGTCCGGTGCACCACCGGACTGTCTAGTGGCCCAGCTGTCAGAAGCTCCAACGGTCGAACCCTAACGGTTGGGTGACGTGGCTGGCGCACCGGACAGTGTCCGGTGGCGCACCGGACTGTCCGGTGCGCCTGTCGACAGACAGCCTCCCCAACGGCCATTTTGGTGGGTGGGGCTATAAATACCCCCAACCACCACACATTCAAGGCATCCAAGTTTTCAGCCATTGCATTCAATACAAGAGCTCTAGACTTCACTCCAAGACACAAACAAGAGATCAAATCCTCTCCCAAGTCCAAAGATCACTCCAAACAATCAGTGACTAGTGAGAGAGAGATATTTGTATTCATTTGAGTTCTTGTCGCTTGGATCGCTTTTTTTCTTCCCCCATTCTTGTTCTTAACATCTTTGTATCAAAGCAAGAGACACCAAGTTGTGGTGGTCCTTGTGGGGACTAAGTGTCCCAATTGATTGAGGAGAAAAGCTCACTCGGTCTAGGTGTCCGTTTGAGAGAGGGAAAGGGTTGAAAGAGACCCGGTCTTTATCACCACCTCAACGGGGAGTAGGTTTGCAAGAACCGAACCTCGGTAAAACAAATCACCGTGTCACACTCTTCATTTGCTTGTGATTTGTTTTCGCCCTCTCTTTTGAACTCGATTTTAATTCTAACGCTAACCCCGGCTTGTAGTGTGTGCTTAAGTTTATAATTTTCAGATTCCACCTATTCACCCCCTCTAGGCGACTTTCAGTATCCATAGTCCCTAAGGGTTTGCCTCATCTAGAGTAATTATGGACAACAATGTCCTGCAAAAATATACTCGGCTTCGGCGGTGGATAGAGCCACTGCTTTTGTTTCTTTGAAGCCCAAGACACAAGGGATCTTCCTAGAAACTCACAAGTCCCTGATGTGCTCTTCCTATCAATTTTACATCCGGCATAATCGGCATTGCAATACCCAATTAGATCAAAGGTCGATCTCTTGGGGTACCATAGCCCAAACTTAGGAGTGTAAACTAAATACCTCATGATTTTTACGGCCCTAAGGTGAATTTCCTTAGGATTTGCATGGAACCTTGCACACATGCATATGGAAAGCATAATATCCGGTCGTGAAGCACATAAATAGAGTAAAGATCCTATCATTGACCGATATACCTTTTGATCTACGGATTTACCTCCCGTGTCAAGGTTGAGATGCCCATTAGTTCCCATGGGAGTCTTGATGGGTTTGGCATTCCTCATTCCAGACTTCTTGAGTATATCTTGAATGTACTTAGTTTGGCAGATGAAGGTGCCCTCTTAGAGTTGCTTGATTTGGAATCCAAGGAAATACTTCAACTCCCCCATCATTGACATCTCGAATTTTTGTATCATAATCCTACTAAATTCTTCACAAGATGACTTGTTAGTAGACCCAAATATAATATCATCAACATAAATTTTACATATGAACAAGTCTTTAGCAATTGTTTTAGTGAAGGGAGTAGGGTCATCTTTTCCAACTTTGAAGCCATTAGTGATAAGAAAGTCTCTTAGGCATTCATACCATGCTCTTGGGGCTTGCTTGAGCCCATAAAGCACCTTTGAGAGCTTATAAACATGAGAAGGATACTCACTATCTTCAAAGCCAGGAGGTTGCTCAACATATACCTCTTCCTTGATAGGGCCATTGAGGAAGGCACTCTTCACGTCCATTTGATATAACTTAAAGCCATGATAAGTAGCATAGGCAAGTAATATTCGAATTGACTCAAGCCTAGCTATGGGTGCATAGGTTTCATCGAAATCCAAACCTTCAACTTGTGAATAACCTTTGGCAACAAGTCGAGCTTTGTTTCTCGTCACCACACCATGCTCATCTTGTTTGTTGCGGAATACCCACTTGGTACCTACAACATTTTGAATTTTTGATTAGGACGTGGAACTAAATGTCATACCTCATTCCCCGTGAAGTTGCATTGCAACTACCCAGTCCAGATCTCTAAGTGCATCCTCTATCTTGTATGGCTCAATAGAAGACACAAAAGAGTAATGTTCACAAAAATGAGTAACTCAAGATCTAGTGGTTACCCCATATGGATGTCACCAAGAATGGAGTTGATGGGGTGATCTCTTTGAATTGTTTGGTGGACTCTTGGGTGCGGTGGTCTTTGATCCTGAATCTCTTGGTCATCTTACTTGTCTTGATCATCTTTATCTCCCCCTCGATCAATGTCCTTCTTTTGAGGTGGCTCTTCGTCTTGGTCTTCATCCTCTTCTTCTTGATCCATTTCCTCATCTTGAGTTGGTGGTGATGATTGTATGGAAGATGATGGTTGATCTTGTGCTTGTGGAGGCTCTTTGAATTCTTTTGGACACACATCCCCAATGGACATGTTCCTTAGTGCAAAAAGAATACCCAAGTGAAGCGAGAATAATCATCCACAATAACAAGACAGTACTTACTCCCGTCGATGCTTTTGTAAGCGGTCGGGCCAGGTAGATCCATGTGGAGTAGTTCAAGCAGCCTATCCATCGTCATGATGTTCTTGTGTGGATGATGAGATCCAACTTGCTTCCCTGCTTGGCATGCGCTACAAATCCTATCTTTCTCAAAATGAACATTTGTTAGTCCTAAAACGTGTTCTCCCTTTAGAAGCTTGTGAAGATTCTTCATCCCAACATGAGCAAGTCGGCGATGCCTTAGCCAGCCTATATTAGTCTTAGCAATTAAGCAAGTGTCCACTTCAGCATTGTTATCATTAAAATCAACTAAATATAGCTGACCACCTAACACTCCCTTAAAAGCTATTGAATCATCACTTCTTCTAAAGACAGTAACACCGATATCAGTAAAAAGACAGTTGTAACCCATTTTGCATAATTGTGAAACTGAAAGCAAATTGTAGTCTAAAGAGTCTATAAGAAAAACATTGGAAATGGAATGGTCAGAAGATATAGCAATTTTACCCAAACCTTTGACCAAACCTTGATTTCCATCCCCGAATGTAATCGCTCTTTAGAGATCTTCATTTTTCTCATATGAGGAGAACATCCTTTTCTCCCCTATCATGTGGTTTGTGCACCCGCTATCGATTATCCAACTTGATCCACCGGATGCATAAACCTACAAAACAATTTTAGGCCTTTTTCTTAGGTACCCAAATGGTCTTGGGTCCTTTCACATTAGAAACAAGCACCTTGGGTACCCAAACACAAGTCTTGGGACTCTTGTGTTTGCCCCCAACATATTTGGCAACTACTTTGCCTGATTTATTAGTTAGAACAAAAGATGCATCAAAAATCTTAAATGAAATGCTATGTTCATTTGATGCATTGACAATTTTCTTCTTAGGCATTTTGATATGAGTTGAATGCCTAGAGCTAGATGCCTCAATACTATACATGTAAGCATGATGAGAAACAGTATGGGATTTTCTAGCATGAAATTTCCTAATTTTGTGCTCAGGATAGTTCTTAGGATATAAAATGTAACCCTCTCTACCATGGGAGCCTTACCCTTAACAAAATTAGAGAGTCTGTTCTTGGTGGTATTAAGTTTGGTGTTGCTTTGACTCCCTTGTTGGAAGCCAATACCATCCTTAATGTCAGGGTGTCTCCCATTATAAAGCATATTTCGAGCAAATTTATATTTTTTTATTTTCTAATTCATGTTCGGCAAGTTTGGCAGTTAATTTAGCTATGTGATCATTTTGTTCTTTAATTATAGCAAGTTGATCATTCATAGCTTCAATGTTAACATCTTTACATCTAGTGCAAATGGTGACATGCTCAACAGTAGATGTAGAAACATTGCAAGTATTCAATTCTTCTATCTTAGCATTTAAACTACCATTTTTAGTTCTAAGACAAAAAATTGAGTCATTGCAAATATCAAGCTATTTAGATAAATTTTTACATTTTTCTACCTCTAGAGCATAAGCATTTTTAACTTAACAAATTTCTTATTTTGCTTAACGAGCAAGTCCTCTTGGCATTCCAAGAGATCATCCTTCTCATTAATGGTTTCTATCAATTCATTTATCTTTTTCTTTTAATCTTTGGTAAGGTTTGCAAAAAGAGAAGTTAAATCATCTTCATTATCACTAGAGCTACCCTCATAATCGGAAGTAGTATATTTGGGGGTATCTCTAGAGTGTACCTTCTTATTTTTGTCGTCCTTAGCCATTAGGCATTTGTGGCCGACGTTGGGGAAAAGAAGACCCCTATTGATGGCAATGTTGGCGGCGTCCTCGTCGGAGGAGTCGGTGGAGCTCTAATTGGAGTCCCATTCCCATCCCACATGCGCCTCGCCACCCTTCTTCTTGTAGTATCTCTTCTTCTCCATCTTCTTCCCTTTCTTGTCGTCGTCCCTGTCACTGTCACTGGTATATGGACATTTTGCAATAAAGTGACCGGACTTACCACACCTATAGCAAACCCTCTTGGAGCGGGGTTTGTAGTCCTTCCCCTTACTTTACTTGAGGATTTACCGGAAGCTCTTGATAATAAGAGCCATCTCCTCATTGTCAAGCTTGGAGGCGTCGATTGGAAGTCTACTTGGTGTAGACTCCTCCTTCTCTTCTATTGCTTTGAATGCAATGGGTTGCACCTCGGGTGTGGAGGTGGCGCCTTGCTCCAAGTTGATAATGTGTTTGGAGTCTTTGATCATTAGTTCAAAGCTCACAAACTTGCCAATTACTTCCTCGGGGGACATCTGTTTGTAACTAGGATCTCCATGAATTAATTGAAACTAAGTAGGATTACGAAAAACAAGAGATTTTAGAATAACCTTGACGATTTCATGGTCATCCCATTTGGTGCTCCCGAGGTTGCGCACTTAATTGACCATTGTTTTGAGCCGGTTGTACATCGCTTGCGGCTCCTCTCTTTTGTTGAGGATGAATCGATTGAGTTCTCCCTCGATCGTCTAGCACTTGGTGATTTTGGTCACCTCGTCCCCTTCATGTGCCGTCTTGAGGACATCCCAAATTTCTTTGGCTTTTTTCAACCCTTGCACCTTATTATACTCCTCTCGACACAAGGAGGCGAGGAGTATAGAAGTTGCCTGGGAATTAAAATGCCTTATTTAGGCGGCCTCATCGGAGTCGTAGTCCTCATCGCCCACCTGCGGTGCCTGCGCTCCAAATTCAACAATATCCCATATGCTTTCATGGAGTGAGGTTGGCTGATGCCTCATTTTATCACTCCACATAGAATAATCTTCACCATCACAATATGGTGGTTTGCCTAGGGGTACGGAAAGTAGAGGAGCACAGTTTGGAATGTGAGGATAATGTAGAGGCATCTTGAAGGGAAATGTGCCCTTGGGCCATTTCTAAGTATTTTGGTGGTTTAGTGTCCAACACATGTGCCTAAGTGTAAAATGGTGGATAAAGTACAAATCAAGGATAAAGGTATGTTTCTCAGACTTAGTACATTGTTTTATGGACTAACGTATTGTGTCTAAGTGCTGGAAACAGAAAAAATCGAGTTGGAGAAGAGATGGCTCGTGCAGCCAAAGTCTGCTCAGTCTGGGGGCACCAGACTGTCCGGTGGTGCACCGGACAGTGTCCTGTGCGCCAGGCTGGCTCGAGCAAAGTGGCTGCTCTCGGGACTTCGACGGCGGTGTACGGCTATAATTCACCGGACTGTCCGGTGGTGCATCGGACTGTCTGGTGGGCCGTTCACAGGCGAACTCGTCGCTCTCGGGAATTCATCGTCGACGTACGGCTATAATTCACCGGACTGTCCGGTGTGCACCGGACTGTCTGGTGAGCCAACGGTCGGCAGGGCCAACGGTCGGCCGCGCGATCTGCGCGGGACACGTGGCCGGGCCAACGGCTAGAAGGGGGCACCGGTCTGTCCGGTGTGCACCGGACATGTCCGGTGTGCACCGGACATGTCCGGTGCGCCAACGGCTCTCTGGCTGCAAACGGTCGACTGCGCCGTTTATGGAAGGAAATCGGGCACCGGACAGTGTCCGGTGTGCACCGGACTGTCCGGTGCGCCAGTCGACAGAAGGCAAGATCAGCCTTCCTAGATTGCTCTCAACGGCTCCTAGCTGCCTTGGGGCTATAAAAGGGACCCCTAGGCGCATGGAGGAGTACACCAAGCATTCCTACAACATTCCTAAGCACCAAGACATCGATTTCGCGCATTCGTTTCATTGTGATAGCATATAGAGCTCTAGTGGAGTTGTGAACTCATTGAGTTGTGTTGCGAGCTCTTGTTGCGACTTGTGTGCGTGTTGACACTCTGATTCTTGTGTCTTGTGTGTGTTGCTAATACCTCCCTTGCTCCGTGTTCTTTGTGAATTTCAAGTGTAAGGGCGAGAGGCTCCAAGTTGTGGAGATTCCTCGCAAACGAGATTGAGAAAAAGAAAGCAAAACACCGTGGTATTCAAGTGGGTCTTAGGACCGCTTGAGAGGGGTTGATTGCAACCCTCGTCCGTTGGGACGCCACAACGTGGAGTAGGCAAGCGTTGGTCTTGGCCGAACAACGGGATAACCACCGTGCCATCTCTGTGATTGATCCTTGTTGGTTATTGTGTTTTGTTGAGGATTCCTCTTTAGCCACTTGGCAATTATTGTGCTAACGATTAACCAAGTTTTGTGGCTTAAGTTTTCAAGTTTCACAGGATCACCTATTCACCCCCCTCTAGGTGCTCTCAATTGGTATCAGAGCCGTTCTCTTCACAAAGGGACTAACCGCCCGAAGAGATGGATCCTAAGGGGAAGGGAATCGTGATCAACGACAAAGAGAAGGAATCCTTCGTCAACGAGCCGAAGGATGACAAGCCTACCGACTCCGGCTCGGGCCATAGACGAAAAGATGGGAAGAAGAAGAAGACAAGGCGCATCAAGGAGATCGTCTACTACGACGACAGCGATGAGTCTACTTCTTCCCAAAAGGACGACGACCACAACGACTACGAGAGAAGAAAATCGGTTAATTCGAACTTTTCTTTTGACTACTCTCGTATTCCGCAAAGTTCAAATTCGCATTTGCTCTCCATTCCTCTCGGCAAGCCTCCACACTTTGATGGGGAGGACTACGGATTTTGGAGCCACAAAATGCGTAGTCACCTATTCTCTCTCCATCCTAGTATATGGGAGATTGTAGAGAGTGGAATGCACTTTGATAGTTCGGATAGTCCCATGTTCATTAATGAACAAATTCATAAGAATGCACAAGCTACTATTGTTCTTCTAGCTTCATTGTGCAGGGATGAATACCACAAAGTGAGCGGCTTGGATAACGCCAAACAGATCTGGGACACCCTCAAGATTTCTCATGAGGGGAACGACGTCACCTTGCTCACCAAAATGGAGTTGGTGGAGGGCGAGCTTGGACAGTTCGCGATGATAAGGGGCGAGGAGCCAACTCAAACATACAACCGACTCAAGACCCTTATCAACAAAATAAGGAGCTACGGAAGCACGCGATGGACGGACCACGACGTCGTCCAACTGATGCTAAGGTCCTTTACCGTTCTTGATCCTCTTTTGGTGAATAATATTCGTGAGAATCCCAGGTACACCAAAATGTCGCCCGAAGAAGTCCTTGGAAAATTCGTGAGCGGGCGGATGATGATCAAGGAGGCGAGGTACGTGGACGACGCTTTGAATGGTCCGATCAACGAGCTGCAACCCTTTGCTCTCAAGGCAACAAGAAGCAAGGAGGCGCTACCTAGCAAGGTGGCACAAATTGAGGCGGCCGGACTTAATGATGAAGAGATGGCCCTCATCATCAAAAGATTCAAGACGGCGCTTAAAGGTCGCAAGGGACAGCCAAGCAAGACCAAAGCCAAGGGGAAGCGCTCATGCTTCAAATGCGGTAAGCTTGGTCATTTTATTGCTAACTGTCCCGACAATGATAGTGATCAGGACCAAGGGAACAAGAGGGAGAAGAAGAAGAACTATAAGAAGGCAAAGGGCGAGGCACATCTAGGAAAGGAGTGGGATTCGGATTGCTCCTCCTCCGACTCCGACAATGAAGGACTCGCCGCCACCGCCTTCAACAAGTCATCCCTCTTCCCCAACGAGCGTCACTCATGCCTTATGGCAAGGGAGAAGAAGGTATGTACTCGAGACTCTACTTATGCTTCTTCAAGTGAGGACGAATCTAGTGATGAGGATGAAATAGATTATTCATGTCTATTTAAAGGCCTAGATAGAACCAAGGTAGATAAAATTAATGAATTAATTGATGCCTTGAATGATAAGAATAGGCTTCTAGAAAAACAAGAAGATTTGTTGTATGAAGAACATGACAAATTTATAGAAGCACAAAAATCTCATGCTTTAGAAGTTAAAAGAAATGAAATGCTTTCTTGTGAATTATCTTCTTGCCATGAGACAATTTCCAGCTTAAGGAGCATTAATGATGATTTGAATGCTAAGTTATAAATAGCTAGTAAATCAACAACTTGTGTAGAAAATGTTGTTATTTGCAATAGATGTAAAGATTTTGATATTGATGCTTGTAGTGAACACATAGCGTCTATTACAAAGTTAAACGATGAATTGGCTAGTCTTAATGCCCAACTTAAGGCTAGCAAAAGCGATTTTGATAAACTAAAATTTGCTAGGGATGCCTACACGATTGGTAGACACCCCTCAATTAAGGATGGGCTTGGCTTCAAGAGGGAAGCCAAGAACTTAACAAGCCATAAGGCTCCCATCTCCGCCAAGGAGAAAGGGAAGGCCCCTATGGCAAGTAGTACTAAAAAGAACCATGCTTTTATGTACTTTGATAGAAGACAGTCTCATAGGAGTTGTAATGCTTTTGATTCATATGCCTATGATTCTTATGCTATGTTTGCTCCCAGTTCTTCCTATATGCATGATAGAGATGTGCCTAGGAAAAATATTCATCATGTTCCTAGAAAAGTTGTGAATGGTCCCTCTACAATTTATCATGCTTTAAATGCTTCCTTTACTATTTGTAGAAAGGATAGGAAGATAGTGGCTAGGAAATTAGGGGCAAAATGCAAGGGTGATAAAACTTGTATTTGGGTCCCTAAGGAAATTGTGACTAACCTTGTAGGACCCAACAAGAGTTGGGTACCTAAGACCCAAGCCTAAATTTGCCTTGCAGGTTTATGCATCCGGGGGCTCAAGCTGGATTATCGACAGCGGATGCACAAACCATATGACAGGGGAGAAGAAGATGTTCACCTCCTACGTCAAGAATAAGGATTCCCAAGATTCAATCATATTCGGTGATGGGAACCAAGGCAAGGTGAAAGGTTTAGGCAAGATTGCAATATCTAATGAGCACTCTATCTCTAATGTGTTTTTAGTTAAGTCTCTTGGATATAATTTACTATCTGTTAGTCAATTATGTAATATGGGATATAATTGTCTATTTACAAATGTAGATGTGTCTGTCTTTAGAAGATGTGATGGTTCACTAGCTTTTAAGGGTGTACTAGACGACAAACTTTATTTGGTTGATTTTGCAAAAGAAGAGGCCGGTCTAGATGCATGCTTAATGTCTAAGACTTGCATGGGCTGGTTGTGGCATCGCCGCTTAGCACATGTGGGGATGAAGAACCTCCACAAGCTTCTAAAGGGAGAACACGTGATAGGTCTAACCAATGTTCATTTCGAAAAAGATAGACCTTGTGCAGCTTGTCAAGCAGGTAAACAAGTGGGAGGAGCACATCACAGCAAGAATGTGATGACCACGTCAAGACCTCTGGAGCTGCTGCATATGGACCTCTTCGGACCCGTCGCCTATCTGAGCATAGGAGGAAGTAAGTATGGTCTAGTTATTGTTGACGACTTTTCCTGCTTCACTTGGGTGTTCTTTTTGCAGGATAAGTCTGAAACCCAAGGGACCCTCAAGCGCTTCCTAAGGAGAGCTCAAAATGAGTTTGAGCTCAAGGTGAAGAAGATAAGGAGCGACAATGGGTCCGAATTCAAGAATCTTCAAGTGGAAGAGTTCCTTGAGGAGGAGGGGATCAAGCACGAGTTCTCCGCTCCCTACACACCTCAGCAAAATGGTGTGGTAGAGAGGAAGAACAGGACGCTCATTGATATGGCGAGGACTATGCTTGGAGAGTTCAAGACCCCCGAGTGTTTTTGGTCGGAAGCCGTGAACACGGCTTGCCACGCCATCAACAGGGTCTATCTTCACCGCCTCCTCAAGAAAACCTCATACGAGCTGCTAACTGGTAACAAACCCAATGTATCGTACTTTCGTGTATTTGGGAGTAAATGCTACATTCTAGTGAAGAAGGGTAGGAATTCCAAATTTGCTCCCAAAGCTGTAGAAGGGTTTTTATTAGGTTATGATTCAAATACAAAGGCGTATAGGGTCTTCAAAAAATCATCGGGTTTGGTTGAAGTCTCTAGCGACGTTGTATTTGATGAGAATAATGGCTCTCCAAGAGAGCAAGTTGTTGATCTTGATGATGTAGATGAAGAAGACGTTCCAACGGTCGCGATACGCACCATGGCGATTGGAGATGTACGGCCTCAGGAACAATTAGAGCAAGATCAACCGTCTTCCTCAACTATGGTGCATCCCCCAACCCAAGATGACGAACAGGTACCTCAAGTGGAGGCGCATGATCAAGGGGGAGCACAGGATATTCAAGTTGAAGAGGAAGAAGCACCTCAGGCACCTCCAACCCAAGTTCGAGCGACGATCCAAAGGGATCATCCCGTTGACCAAATATTGGGTGATATTAGCAAGGGAGTAACTACTCGCTCGAGATTAGTTAATTTTTGTGAGCATTACTCCTTTGTCTCTTCTATTGAGCCTTTCAGGGTAGAAGAGGCCTTGCTAGATCCGGACTGGGTGTTGGCCATACAGGAGGAACTCAACAATTTCAAGCGCAATGAAGTTTGGACACTGGTGCCTTGTCTCAAGCAAAACGTTGTGGGAACCAAGTGGGTGTTCCGCAACAAACAGGACAAGCACGGGGTGGTGACGAGGAACAAGGCTCGACTTGTGGCAAAAGGTTATGCCCAAGTCGCAGGTTTGGACTTTGAGGAGACGTTTGCTCCTGTGGCTAGGCTAGAATCAATTCGTATCTTGCTAGCATATGCCGCTCACCATTCTTTCAGGTTGTACCAAATGGATGTGAAGAGCGCTTTCCTCAACGGGCCGATCAAAGAGGAGGTGTACGTGGAGCAACCCCCTGGCTTCGAGGATGAACGGTACCCCGACCACGTGTGTAAGCCCTCTAAGGCGCTCTATGGACTTAAGCAAGCCCCAAGAGCATGGTATGAATGCCTTAGAGACTTTTTAATTGTGAATGCCTTCAAGGTTGGGAAAGCCGATCCAACTCTTTTTACTAAGACTTGCGATGGTGATCTTTTTGTGTGCCAAATTTATGTCGATGACATAATATTTGGTTCTACTAATCAAAAGTCTTGTGAAGAGTTTAGCAGGGTTATGACGCAGAAATTCGAGATGTCGATGATGGGCGAGTTGAACTACTTCCTTGGGTTCCAAGTGAAGCAACTCAAGGACGGCACCTTCATCTCCCAAACGAAGTACACGCAAGATTTGCTAAAGAGGTTTGGGATGAAGGACGCCAAGCCCGCAAAGACGCCGATGGGAACCGACGGACACACCGACCTCAACAAAGGTGGTAAGTCCGTTGATCAAAAAGCATATCGGTCCATGATAGGTTCTTTGCTTTATTTATGTGCTAGTAGACCGGATATTATGCTTAGCGTATGCATGTGTGCTAGATTTCAATCCGATCCTAAGGAGTGTCACTTAGTGGCTGTGAAGCGGATTCTTAGATATTTAGTCGCTACGCCTTGCTTCGGGATCTGGTATCCAAAGGGGTCTAACTTCGACTTGATTGGGTACTCAGATTTTGACTATGCTGGATGTAAGGTCGATAGGAAGAGTACATATGGGACGTGCCAATTCTTAGGAAGGTCCCTAGTGTCATGGAACTCTAAGAAACAAACCTCCGTTGCCCTATCCACCGCTGAGGCCGAGTACGTTGCCGCAGGACAGTGTTGCGCGCAACTACTCTGGATGAGGCAAACCCTCCGAGACTTTGGCTACAATCTGAGCAAAGTCCCACTCCTATGTGATAATGAGAGTGCTATCCGAATAGCGGAAAATCCTGTTGAGCACAGCCGCACAAAGCACATTGACATCCGGCATCACTTTTTGAGAGACCACCAGCAAAAGGGGGATATCGAAGTGTTTCATGTTAGCACCGAGAACCAGCTAGCCGATATCTTTACCAAGCCTCTAGATGAGAAGACCTTTTGCAGGCTGCGTAGTGAGCTCAATATCTTAGATTCGCGGAACTTGGATTGAAGTGTAGCATACATGTGTTTATGCCTTTGATCATGTTCATTCTGCTTATTGTTGCTTATTGTGGTGCTCAAGTTGTACAAACACTCCCTGGACCTCACACGTCCTTTTTGCAAGTGATGCACATATTTAGGGGGAGCTGTGCTACAACTCGACCCTATGAGACTAACCATGTACTTGAGTTTGGTTGTTTTAGTCTCAAAGGAGGATTGAAAGGGAAATGGTGGACTTGGACCATGCAAGACTTCCACTGCACTCCAATGAAAAGAGTAACTCTTCCAAGTTCATCTTTATACTCTTATTGCCTATGTGTTCTTATTTGAAGATTTTGGTGAGGCAATGGGGTTAAAGGGCCAAGATTGATCCCGTTTTGGTGCTTGATGCCAAAGGGGGAGAAAATAAAGGCCAAAGCGATAAATGGATCAGCTACCACTTGAGAGATTTTGAAAATAGTAGAATAGAGCTTTTGGTTTGTCAAAACTCTTTTATTGTCTCTCTTGTCAAAAGTTGGCTTCTCGTGGGGAGATGTACTGTTTATGGGAAAAAGGGGAGTTTTTGAAATCTTGAATCAATTTCTCTTGGAATGACTCTCTTTATGTCTTAACATGTGTGTTTGACTTAGAGATAGAAATTTGAATTTGATTTGCAAAAACAAACCAAGTGGTGGCAAAGAGTGATCCATATATGTCAAAATTGAATCAAAACAATTTGAGTTCTTATTTGAATTGATTTTGTACTTGTTCTACTAGCTTTATGTTGTGTTGGCATAAATCACCAAAAAGGGGGAGATTGAAGGGAAATGTGCCCTTGGGCCATTTCTAAGTATTTTGGTGGTTTAGTGTCTAACACATGTGCCTAAGTGTAAAATGGTGGATAAAGTACAAATCAAGGATAAAGATATGTTTCTCAGACTTAGTACATTGTTTTATGGACTAATGTATTGTGTCTAAGTGCTGGAAACAGAAAAAATCGAGTTGGAGAAGAGATGGCTCGTGCAGCCAAAGTCTGCTCAGTCTGGGGGCACCGGACAGTGTCCGGTGCGCCAGGCTGGCTCGAGCAAAGTGGCTGCTCTCGGGACTTCGACGGCGGTGTACGGCTATAATTCACCGGACTGTCCGGTGGTGCACCGGACTGTCCGGTGGGCCGTTCACAGGCGAACTCGTCGCTCTCGGAAATTCATCGTCGACGTACGGCTATAATTCACCGGACTGTCCGGTGTGCACCGGACTGTCCGGTGAGCCAACGGTCGGCAGGGCCAACGGTCGGCCGCGTGATCTGCGCGGGACACGTGGCCGGGCCAACGGCTAGAAGGGGGCACCGGTCTGTCTGGTGTGCACCGGACATGTCCGGTGCGCCAACGGCTCTCTGGCTGCAAACGGTCGACTGCGCCGTTTATGGAAGGAAATCGGGCACCGGACAGTGTCCGGTGTGCACCGGACTGTCCAGTGCGCCAGTCGACAGAAGGCAAGATCAGCCTTCCTAGATTGCTCTCAACGGCTCCTAGCTGCCTTGGGGCTATAAAAGGGACCCCTAGGCGCATGGAGGAGTACAACAAGCATTCCTACAACATTCCTAAGCACCAAGACATCGATTTCGCGCATTCGTTTCATTGTGATAGCATATAGAGCTCTAGTGGAGTTGTGAACTCATTGAGTTGTGTTGCGAGCTCTTGTTGCGACTTGTGTGCGTGTTGACACTCTGATTCTTGTGTCTTGTGTGCGTTGCTAATCCCTCCCTTGCTCCGTGTTCTTTGTGAATTTCAAGTGTAAGGGCGAGAGGCTCCAAGTTGTGGAGATTCCTCGCAAACGGGATTGAGAAAAAGAAAGCAAAACACCGTGGTATTCAAGTGGGTCTTAGGACCGCTTGAGAGGGGTTGATTGCAACCCTCGTCCGTTGGGATGCCACAACGTGGAGTAGGCAAGCGTTGGTCTTGGCCGAACCACGGGATAACCACCGTGCCATCTCTGTGATTGATCCTTGTTGGTTATTGTGTTTTGTTGAGGATTCCTCTTTAGCCACTTGGCAATTATTGTGCTAACGATTAACCAAGTTTTGTGGCTTAAGTTTTCAAGTTTCACAGGATCACCTATTCACCCCCCTCTAGGTGCTCTCACATCTTACTATACTTCTTACGCTCTTGGCGTTCGAAGTTGTAGACTCGGCACCAGATGTGGAAGGTGATGAAGAGTTGGTCTCATAGTAGACTACCTTCTTCATTTTCTTTTTCTTCTTGTCACCCTTCCTATGTGACTTGATGGAGGAAGCGGATTCCTCCTTGTGTTTGTCGCCGGCCTCCCTTGACGGAGTCCGTTCATCGTTCTTCCTTCCCGAGCTTTCAGTCTTTTCGTCGGTGGCATCTCCCTCCTGGCGTGTTCTCCCGACATCACTTCGAGTTGTTAGACTCTAGTAAAGCATTGGGCTTTGATACCAATTGAAAGTCGCCTAGAGTGGGGGGGAAGAGGTGAAACCTAAAATTTACAAACTTTAAACATGCACTACACTTGAGGTTAGGGTTAGAAATAAATTCGGAGTGCGGAAGATAGTTCTCTTTGCTATGAGTTGCTCAATCAATGCAGAAAACTTTGGCAGCAAACTCAAATCAATATGAGCAAGGGAACTTTTAGAGAGAGGAAAGAAAGGGACACAAATCAAGTGGATATCAACACAAATGAACATGGTGATTTGATTACCGAGGTTCGGTTCCAAAGAACCTAGTCCCTGTTGAGGAGGCCACAAAGGTCGGGTCTATTCCAACCCTTTCCCTCTCTCAATCGGTCACACAGACTGGTTGAGTGCTTCTCCTTAATCACTTGGGTCACTAAGACCCTGCAAGGATCATCACACACTTAGGTGTCTCTTGCTAGCTTTACAAAGCACTTAAGAAGTTTACAGTGAGAAGAAGAGAGCAATCCAAGCAACAAGAGCAACAAAAGAAACACAAATGACCCTCTCTCAAGTCTCTAAGCAATTGAGTTGATTTTGGAGCTTGGAGAGGATTGAATGCTTTGATTATGTCTTTGGAGTGTTTGCCTTTGCTCTTGTATTGAATGTGGAGTTCAGAAAACTTGGATAGCTCGAATGGTGGTGGTTGGGGGGTATTTATAGCCCCAACCACTATTCCAGTCGTTGCTGTCGATGGGCACACCGGACAGTCCGGTGGTGCACCGAACACTGCACTGTTCATTGTCTAGTGAGTGCCACGTCAGCAGACCGTTGGGTTTGGAGCGGTTGACTGTTGAAGTCCTTTGTCCTCTTGTAGCACCGGACAGTCTGGTGGCACACCGGATAGTCCGGTGCGTTCTGACTTTGCTGCTCTGACTTCTGACTTGTGCTCTGCTCACTGTTCATTTGACATCGCAGTCGACCGTTGGGCGCAATTGACCGTTGCTCTGTTGGCTCACCGGACATGTCCGATGCACACCGGACAGTCCGATGAATTATAGCGGAGCGACTCTGAGAAAAACCCGAGAGCGGCCAGTTCATGGGGGTGCTCGGCTTGGGCACCGGACAGTGTCTGGTGCGCCACTGGCAGCACAAATACTTGTCTTTGCTCCAAACTCTGTAGAGTTCCCCAACTTATTTTCTTTGTTTGTTTATGTTGAACTTTATGCATCTAAGATAAATGATAACTAGGCAAACTAGTTAGTCCACATGGTTTGTGATGGACGTCAAACACCAAAATCGATTATAGGAAATGTTTTAAGCCGATTTCTCTTTCAGTCCAAAGGTATGAAGTCATTTCAATCGAGCAACTCAATTCTTTATCATGTATTGCTCAATTAGAAACTGAATACCACACTTAAGGACTAAGTAGAAAGGCTAAAAATTGGAAATCTAGCTTTTAAAGAAAAAACATGATATGCTTTTATATTCTCGTGAAAATATTATGGATAATCATATCATGTTATATATTGCTCATGAGGTTGTAATTACAAATTTAAAATCTTACCAACCTCACTGATGCACATGTATTCAAATTGAGACTATATTACCATGTGCTAATACTTGTTGCTCTCAAGCAAGCAACTCTTCCTTTGATCTAGAGTTTTCAGGAAAAGAAGACATTGCATATCAATAGCTCAAGGAAGAAAATGAGAGGTTAAGAAAGAGCTTGACACAATTGAAAGGGACGTGCATTGCTCAACCTTTTCAAGATAGCCATGATGACATGATAGAAAAGCTTGAGATGGGAACAACTGTAGCATGCACAAAATCCGTTCAAGTGAATGTCAAGACCATGAGGGAAGTCAAGGGGACAGTAGACAAGAAGAAAATAAATACCTCTACCAAAAGCCTCAACCATGCACGTCCCCCGAAGGCCCCCGAAGCTGAGAGGTAGAACTTTCAGCCTGCTAGAATGCAGCGCACTCCAAGAGACCCCATATTTCGCCATGGATTCGATGTCCTTCAGTGGTGAATGGTTCTGGCATCATCCGGAGCAAGATTGCTGCCGTAGCGAGGTACTGGCTGGCCCTATGAAAGGGCGAAGGGGGTTTGACCCCAGCATCTTCCATGATGTGACGGTGGACGTCGCGTGACTTGGCGCGTGCTCCCCCATTAGGGGCTCTACCTATGGCTTCCTGCTCGAGAATGTGCCGAAGCTACTGTAGCCATTACTGCTCCTCTCCGAGTTTAGCTTGTAGCTCATGGAGCTACTCGAGGTGAGTGATCTGACTCCCTGCAGGGGTCTGAACCGCACCCTATTCCCCTAGCCCCCGGCGTGAGATGCTGGTACTGGGCGTTGGCCTCCCGTGGCATGCCAAGCTGGTTTCCTTCATCGTGTTCCTCATGCCTGGCATGGAAGCAATCCTGAGTCGGGTCGTAACTCTCATTGTTGGAGCTATAGTTGTTGGAGACGTCAGAGAGGAAGTAGTCACATGCGGATAAGAAATGCCACATGGCCCTGGGATCATTGAGCCTGGAGAAGTCTAGGCCAAGACCCATATCATCTGCCTCGGAGTCTACATACTCCAAGATTTCTCGGATATCTGCATGCATGCTGGTGTAGATGCTTGTCGTATAGGGGTATCCTGAAGGATCAAAGCTCATTTGAAAGGGGGATGGGATTGAATACCGATGGTTCCCCCTAGTAAATTGGTGGAGCCGGAACCTCTTGACCTGTAGCGGGGAGATGGTGAAGCTGGCGTCTCCTAACTCGCAAGAGGGGGAGTCAGCGAAGCCGACACCTTCTGATCCACAAGAAGGGGAACCAGTGGAGTTGGCGTTGGAGCGATGTTTGTTGATGTTGATTCTACAGGCATGAAGCTAATGCATGACAGGTCCCTCGCAAGGGAGTCTGCATTGCTGGCCTGCTTGGGAGCATTGGCTAGGCGTGGAGCGCTGCCTATGGTGCGGTTGCGGTTGTTTCGTCTCTGTCTCCTCTAGCGAGGAGGATGGCGGGGGAGGTCTGGATGTCTCTCTATCGGCCAGGGGAGCAGGAGTGGTCTCGCTCCCCCTGGCTAAGAGAAACAATAGTCGGCGTTAGATGGGTGTCTAGGCGAGAGGAGCACCATGTCATAGCCAAAGCCAAGGGACATGAACTCGAGACTCCCGAACCAGATCACCGTGCTGAGCTGCAAAGGGTGCTCAGGATTGGCCATCTAGAGTCTTGGTGGGAATGTGGTGTCAACACGCATCGAGCCCCTACCTAGCACGCCAACTGTCGGTGTTTTGACCAGAGGGTCCTAACCAACTAGTGAATTAGTGTTGCGTGCCCTAGTCTAGATGGGTGATGCAAGAAGACACAACTTTTATCCTGGTTCGGGCAATATAAGGGCCTACATCTAGCAGAGGGGGATGATACTTATATTATCTTACACCTAAGTGCTTGTAGTAGGGGGTACAAGCTAGTCAAGAGAGGGAGTTGATCACAAGTCTCTGAAGATGATTGAGGCAAATACCAATATCGGTTGTGGTGGGCAAAAACCTGTGAAGTGTTCTCCTCCCCCTTGGAAGCCCTAAACTCCTCCTTTTATAACCGAGGGATCCTAGGAGCGCCAAGGTTTGTCATGATGGGGAGAGGAGGCGAGCCCAAGCATGGCCGCTAGAATGGCCTTTGTACTTACAGTTGACTTGGATCAGGGGGAGGACGTCTGGCCCCTGTATCTTGCATCTTGACCGAGCAGAGAGCTAAGGCCAGGATCGGGGGCTCAGAAGCATACCCGATCCTATCTTGTGGATGTGTTGTCCGAGTCATAGTTGTTGGAATAGTGATAAGTATGGTGAAAAGCACATGGTAAGTCGTCCCGTATGGCATAAAGAAGACTTGTCACCAACCCCGTAGTTTCTATAGCCATCCCGTTGTCAGCTGTCTTTGTGAAGGGGTTGGTGGCATCGGGCGTCTTTTTATTGATGTTATCTAGGCCAAGGCCACGCTCAGGCGAGGTGTAGTCTTCTCCCAAGGCTGAAGCCGTCGTCGGGCGAGGCGGAGTTCTCTCCCGAGGGTGAGGCTGTGCCTAGACGCGTGCATGTCCCATTTGAAGTTGTTCGAGAACAATGTCCGTTATTCGCGGGCGTGCGTCATCGTAGTCGGCGAAAGTAGATGGGACTATGGTCCCAACGTCGCCTGTTTGACTGCGGTGTCACATGGAGTAGATATCCGAATCGTCGCATTTAATGTGCACGTCTCGATGGTTCCCGTGACCTTTGGCTAAGGCTGGGCTTGGGGCTGTCCTCCTATCCGAGACGAGCTCGGGTGAGTCGAGGAACTCTTATGAGTGCAGTCTTTGCCTGAGGATGGGCTCGAGTGAGGCATAATTTTGAGCGATTATTGAGCGGGGTTCAGGCAAATCGTGATTCAACCCTGTTTGACCTTGGGGAATGTGTTTTATGATTTCTCGATAATCAAATGTTAGGTATGCTTAGGGGCATAATATGAGTACCCCTAATTATGGTACCCGACAAATATCAAAGCTAGAAATGAATGACAATTCAATAATTACTAGCTACTTGCAATTGAAACAAGTAAGAGGGGAAAAGAGACATCGAAATTTTTCTCATGATATCGGGGATTTGCCAATCAACCCTAATCCACGTTGAGGTGGACTCCAAGTTCTCACTTGCTCCTCTATCGAGACATGACTTGATCTTTGAGCCAAGTAAACAAGGAATCACTCAATACCTCGGTTCCACTAGCGTTGTCTTTGTCGCTCCAGCGAGGTAGGCGTGAACCCCTCACAATCACCACTGCGGCTCCTCCAAAATCTTCACGGAGAGCTCAACGGAGACACCACCAAGCCGTCTAGGAGGTGGCAACCTCCAAGAGTAACAAGTTGATGACGCTTGCTCGGTGTACCACCTAGTGCCTCAAGGATCACCAATTGATGCAAATGCACTAGGAACACTCAATCTCTCACTAGAATGCAATCACATGTAAAGAGTGTGAGAGTGAGTTAGAGGATCACAAATGTGCTCAATGTGTGCTAGGAATGGCCAAGAGAGCTCACACACACGAGCACCCCTTCTATTTATATGCCCCAAACATTTCTAGTCGTTATGCGCAAACAACACACTTTCTGTGCACACACGGACTTTTCGCACCCTTAGGGTGGACGGTCTGTCATATCAATAACGACTATAACTGTAACACCTTGGTGTTACCTAGAGTTCTTCTCAATGCTAACTCAAAGAACCATTATTTTATGTGAATCGAATTGAGCAAAAGACACCAAAAACTTGGGAGCAAAAATTCAACTAATTCTCTTTGTCCTAAGAATCATGCCTTAATCATATTATGCACTCAAATTGGGGAAAATGTCTAAACCCTAGAACAACCCTAATTAGGCCATTTAAGTAAAAGGGGGAAATTGGTAAAAAGACCATGAAAAACATGGAATCATGGCTTAGGCCAATTATAAAAGTTGAAGTACATTAATTAAGCTGGAATAATTCAGGCGGTTCTGCCACAGCTGGTATCGGAGCAAATACCACCACAGAGGACGCAATAAGTCATGAATACCAATTTTTCAAAATTAAAACTTGCTTAGAAACCAGTATTGGAATCGTTAGGACTAGAACACTAGACTTAGGACGAAAGGCCTTAGGGATAGCGGAGAAAAACAGGTGGCTAATCAAGTAGGCCTTGTGGGCCAGCCTTAGGATTGCAAGGATGCCCTAAAGGCACCCTTCTGATTCGGTGAGGAGACGTTCTTTTCAGCATGCATGCATTATAAAACATGAAAGGATCAGAAAATTTAAGGAAAAATGTATCTAAGTATGAATATAGCAAATAGGGATAATAATAAGTAACATAAGGAGTAGAATCAAATCTAACCCACCTCCTTTTAACAACCTAGGCACATGTTTTTTCTTCCCATTACCGTAACGTTTATGTCTAATTCTCTTCCACAGATGACTTCACCCACCCCCGCTAATGGAGGAGACACTCGTTTCAATTCCGATTTCCTTTCTCACGAGGGTTTCCCTTCCATATTGTGGGAGGTGCTCAACTCCACCGGTTACCCTATGCCCCCTCTGTACACGGTGCAGCTGTATGAGGAGCATCGGGTGCCATGTTGCCGAGTCTGGCTGACTCTGGAGGCACACCCCCTTCAGCCGGGTTGGCGTTCCCTTGACTCCAAAACTATTAGATTTAGGATGGACAACACCACCGAAGCGGCAGCTATGAAGACCCTGACGACTTTTTGCGGTTACCATCCCTTGGAGATGGTGACCACTAGGGCTCTTCCCCGCTGAGAAGAGGGATGACCCCATGTGGTGCAACCATGTGAGCCATGTGAAGGACGTGTGGGCTATGTATCCCGACTTAGTTGGGAGGATTACTGTTTAGTGCATGAGTGCACTATACCGCCTACAGGCCTTGTAGAGCGACGCTATGGCACACCTTGCTAACCTCGCTCAGACCACTAAGCTCACCCTCGACAGCCGAGAGGACTTTGTGGTCGACTTGTCTTTAGAGTTGGTAGAGAAGGACCTACAGGTGGAACAGCTGAGCCAGCGCATCGCTACCCTAGAGCAGCAGGTGGAGATTCGGGACAACACCATTGATGTCCTAGAAAACCAACTCCACGATGTGCAGGAGGAGCTTGAGGAAGCTAATGACCACCTGGACATGCACCACCTAGAGATGGAGGCAAATGAGGCCAAAAGCGCGGGAGAGGAGGCTCCCGAGGAGTTAGGACCAGCCCCTGGTACCAATGCGACTCCCTCCGAGATGCCCCCTTCGCCCGTATCTAGTGTCGCTTCCACTACTCAGGGTTGATGGGTTAATTTGACGCATTAGTAGGATAGGAACCCGCGCGAGCTTAGTGTCATCAGATTTTGGACTAGGCTTATGGGTACTTTCCACTAAATTGTTGTAACCCAGGAGAACTTTTGCAAGCAGTGGAATGAACGTAATCATGTTATCCTCGTTCGAGTTGATGTTATGTTATGGCATTTTCTTTCCGTATGATATAAAGCATATTATTCGGAATTGTGAATTGGGATAACAATGGCGACAATCTCTATTTTCAGATGGCAGCTAGGCAGCGCCGCGGGTAAAATGAGCAAGTTCCCCCGCCACCTCCTCCAGCTCCCACGGTGCAGGAGCTGATGACTCAACAGAATGAAATTATGCGACAGCTTTTGCAGCGCCAGCCCCACCCTCAGCAATATGGTGGAGGCCAGCCGCAGCGACCTCCGGTCGCGGCAACCTATCAGGAGTTCCTGAGCATGGAGTCGCCCTTGTTCACCAAGGCAGAGGATTGAGAGCACCTAGAGGGGGGGGGGGGGTGAATAGGTGATCCTGTAAAATCGAACACTAAATAGCCACAAAACTTAGTTATTAGAGTGTTAGTGCGACTAAGTAGCTTTGAAGCAAGTTCTTGTGAACACAACAATTCCAGAGAGAGCAACACAAGAGACATGCGATTTTTATCCCGTGGTTCAGCCAAGTAATACTTGCCTACTTCCACGTTGTGGCGTCCCAATGGACGAGGGTTGCACTCAACCCCTTTCAAGTGATCCGATGATCAACTTGAATACCACGGTCTTTTCCTTTAGAGTATTTTCCCATTTACGAGGAATCTCCACAGTTTGGAGCCTCTCGCCCTTACAGTAATGATCACAAAAGAAACACAGAAGTAAGGGAGGGAAAAGCAACACACACAAGATTCAATCCGCAGCACACACACGCACACAAGTCAAGACTTGAGCTCAAAGGACAACATAGGGAGTTCACAACTCGAAATGAAGCTCAAATCACTATCACGATGAATCAAATGCGTGGGAGTGGAGTCTGGATGTCTTAGTATGCTTGGAGAATGCTTGGTGTTCTGCTCCATGCGCCTAGGGGTCCCTTTTATAGCCCCAAGGCAGCTAGGAGCCGTTGGAGATCAACATGGAAGGCTATCCTTGCCTTCTGTCGAGTGGCGCACCGGACAGTCTGGTGCGCCGCCGAACAACCACTATAGCTTGTCCAGTGCGCGATCTCCTTCCATATCGGGTGCATCTGACCGTTGCTCCTCGGGGCTAGTTGGCGCACTGGACACTGTCTGGTGCACACCGGACAGTCCAGTGCACCTAGCCGACCGTTGGAGCGAGCCACGTGTCGCGTGTTAATCACGCAGCCGACCGTTGGCGCTGGAGTCGTTGGCTCACCGGACAGTCCGGTGAATTATAGCCATGTCACCTTGTTCCTTTTCCCGAGAGCGACGAGTTCGCCACAGATGACTCACCGGACAGTCTGGTGCACCACTGGACAGTCCGGTGAATTATAGCCGTACAACTCCGTCAATTCCCGAGAGCGGCCATGTGACGGAACCTCCCAAGTCATTAGGCCCACCTACAGTTGTCCTTGTCCAACGGACCTTAGACAACCCTGTAGATGTTCCTGAATCACTAGACAAGTTCGGTATCTGCTTTACCTTTCCCAAGAGCGTTTTACCCGTCACGCAGACATTACAAATCATCGGAGATACGAAAAATGCGGAAGCGGTTACATAAACTTACTTGATTTAAAAGTAGGACAGGGTTGTATTATTACAGACCAGGATATAACATACGAGTGCAGAGTATTATTTTTACAAGACCAAGGGAGGCAAAAACTCCTCCCGATAGGTTTTTACACAAAAGTTTTTATGGAGGACCCTGTCCTCCCGCGGCTTTACTCTTGCTTTTCTTCATTCGAGACCACCTTGGAACAAAAACAACAAAAATTTGTTGCTTCTTCACCTAAAAACAATAGGGAATAAAACCCTGAGTATGGAATTACTCAGCAAGTCTTACCCGACTAAGAAAAGACTCTCAAGGGTATGCTGGTTATAAAGGAGTCAAGGTAAGGTTTCTCAATACTCAAAGACTCGGTTTGCAGAAATGCTTACTAAAAGTGGATCCTTAAAAATCCAGTTTTATTGTCAAGTTAAGTAGGATTACCTGTAACTAGAGTTCTTTCTACACTAGTTCAATCACTTGACCTACACTAGCCAATTTCTTAACAACCTTTCATCTTTACTGGGGTTCTACGTATAGGGCAGTGACCAAGTCTTCATAACCGCGAAGGTACGGCGATCCGAATCGATTATACTCAGCTAAGGATCTCCAATCACACGACATATGTAGCACTTAACCCTTGCATATGTCAACCCGCCACCGGGGTTCTTAAGACCAGATCAGGTTCACGCCAACCGAGAGCACAGATACACCACCGTCCAGCCTCTTGCCACGGAGGGTACACGCTACTCTCACCATCTCTCCACTCCCATTGCGTGGTATCTTATTCTGTCCTTAGTCTGCCCGAGGCAAAGCTTACCCATGACAAGGCAAGTGACCAGTTAAAGGGTCCTCGGTCAGCAAGCCTACATCGACACGGTCCTTAATCGACTCAGACGGAGACACTACACCGAGACTCTCTTCTCGTGCAAGTCACCCGCCCGGTCTTAGCTTAATCATTTCAACCCAAAGTTTGGTACCTGGCAGAGGTACATCTTTTCCAGATGTTGAATCCATCAAGGCCTTTGACAGATCCACCATCAAGTTTTATTTTTGAAAACATTCCCACCCACTGAAGCATCACCTTTGTTTTAACACAAAACATTTTTGTTTACTAAAGCAAGGCTAAGCATCAAAAATCCTTTTTATAAAAGGGTGTCAAGGAAGGGTATTCAATTTTTCAAGGAAGGAAATGCATCAATGGTTTAGCACACAACTCCTATCACCTAATGCATCAAATAATGTGATAAAGATTTTTAAAACATCAAGGAGGTGGCGAATGCACCGGGGCTTGCCTTCGTTTACAGGTGATTCAGGCTCAGACCCGCAGATGTCATGATAATAACAGCTACCTGCCTGATGTTCCGCAGGTGGTGGTGAAGTCTTCTCTCTTTCTACTTCAACTTCTTCTTCATTTTCGAAATATAATCATATATATGAGAATGAATGCCCATGTAATGCTCATGAAGATGCAAAGATAGTAGAAGTTGGCTATCTAAAGTCTTGAATACAATTTTCCTTCACGGTTCTCCGAGAAACTAGGGTTTCCGGAGTCAGTAAAGGAATTCAAAGGGCAGGGGGTAGGGTTTTGGGCTCTAGGAATCAAACAAGGTCCAATTCAAACCAAACTCTACCCAAGGCTTCTAAATAATGTTTTGAGCTCATATAAAAAGTTTGGGGATTTTTGGAATTATTATTGATTTTCTAAAAATCCAAGAACAATGTTTTAGGCCATTTTAAATGCTCCAAAATTCCCTATTTGATCAAAAAATCATGAAACTATTTTTACTAAATTTTATGGAAAATTAGGAATCTAGAAAAATTGGTTTGACATTTTTACCATTTTTCTACCATTTTCTAAAATTGTTTAAGTCCTGGCAGAAAAAGAAAAGACCAAAAGAATTAACAGTCCTGGGCCGAATTTAGCCCAGGCAGCCCAACTATGGGCAGAAGCGGGCCCGCGCCCAGCGTACTTTGCACGGAGACCCCTGTCTTATTAAATAACCCGAAGAAGTCCAAAGCACTATTTAAAACATTCACTGACAACTGCAGAAAAGACCCTGGACTTCTATTTTCTTTACACCGTCTGATCCACGACGTGAACCACACGGGAAGCCGAGCTCTGGCGAGCTAGACTGGCCGGAGGGAGCCAAGACCGGTGCTCCCGAGTGACTGACACTGAATTGAATCCCCCCCGAGCATTTCCCCCAGCTTAATTTCAAGAATGGCGATCTAATTTGGTCTTGCCATGGTGACCACGCGGATGAACCAAAGAACCACGCGTTCCCGGTGATTGGCGGTGGTCTAGTTCAATTGGGTTAGTCGACGAGCATCACGGGTTCACGAGAGCACTCAAACAAGAGAGCAGAGAGGATGAGGGGACCTGTATCGTGCTGGCCACGACGAGCTTAGTTCTACGGTGTTCTTGACCGATTTGGGGGTAATCCCAAATTGAAGTTCTCTGGGGGACAATTCAAGGCACGAGTTGGTGTGTGGGTTGCTTGACTACCTTGTGGAGCCGATGACACACTCAATTTATAGGAGGGAAGAGCGGTGGCCGGTGAATTTAGCGAAGACGCGCGGCGGTCGGAGGAGGGGGAGCTCACTGGTGCAATGGATTGGTGTCCTATTACCGTGGCATTCACTCCGGCGATCAACGAAGAACTAAAACAAATCACGACGATGCGGTGGAGATGCTTAGACACACGGCACAAGGCCAGAAGGTGGCGGTCACCGGCATGCCTATCAGAATCCACAGCGGCGAGCTCTGTATGGTGGGCGGAATACTTTAGTGGCCGAAACTTATCCACGATGATGATCTTTACACGACTTCAAGTGTTATCCAGTCGATCCAATCGCGAATCACGCTGGTGAGGGCATGAATTGCGGCGGGGATCGTCGGCGGTGAGATGCGCTGGCGTTCTGATCTTGTTCAGGCACTGTACCATGGCGTCCTTCATTCAGTTGGCCTGACAGACTAGGTTTAGGGCAGATTTTCTCTAAAGTTTTCATGGCAACTTACCCAAATCTCTATAGCAAAGTTGTAGAGCTACAAACCAGCTACATTTCGACTATAGGGACTGAACTCAGTTGAGCACTAGATAACACCTAATTTCAATCCCAAAGCTTGACCAATGGCACTGGTGGTCATTTTTCAGTCAGTAACCCGACTGACAGCCCATCTTTGGGTTGGATTATCTCCCAATTCTTCATAACAACTATGCTTACCCTCTTAAGCAAAGTTGTTCCCCTTTGATGGGTCTACAAATTTGATGTGGTGACCTAGAGCAAAAACCTTAAAATTTGAAAGTTATATTGCTCCAAAGTTGAGCCAATATCACTGAATTCCAGACTTAGACTTATAGGGTTTAAGTGGTGCTTTTTGCAATTAGACCCAAAACTTAGGGTTTAACTTGCAAATTCACATATTTGTGAACCATTAGACTTAAAATACCTTACTGTCATGGTTTTTGGCACTTTAGTCCAAAAGTGGACTAATTTTGCACTTAACCCCCCTAGGGTTTAGGTTTAGGGTTTTCTAGGGTTCCAATTAGGGTTTTTGGTATTTCAAGGGTGTGAATGCAACTTAGCCATCGTTAGTAATATTTTATGACTATTTTACTTAAGCTTTAGGGTTTTCTCTATTTGGGTCTTGTTTTACCCTTCAGATCCCTGTTCAGGGTTAAGTACCCTACACCAGGGTTCTATTTGCAAAATGTCATAACAATACAACTTGTTTGAGATTTTTGCCTAGTGAATGCATTCTAGGTGTATCAATACACATGAAATGCCAATGCTGATGATGTTATGCTCAAGTTTTAGTAATAGTAACACCAGGGGTGTTACATCCTTCCCCCCATAAAAGAATCTCGTCCCGAGATTAAAAGTCCTAGGGTAAGTAGTAGAAAAGGAAATGCTTCACATTTTTATTTCCTGATCTTTGGTACAAGGCAGGGGTGGTTGAGGGCTCATTCCTTTATTACAACAATTTTATACACTTTACACATTACAGGAGGCTATAAAGCCTGGGAAATTCTTTTCTAAAAAGTCTTGAGTCTCCCATGTAGCTTCATCTTCAGTATGTTGGTTCCACTGTATCTTATAAAACTTGAGAGTCTTTCTCTGGGTAACCCTGTCCCTTTGATCCAAGACTCGAATAGGGTGCTCTGAATATGTCAAGTCTGGCTCTAGGACAACATCTATTACTTCAATTGTTCGGTCTAGAACCCGAAGACACTTCTTCAACTAAGACATGTGGAACACATTATGCACAGCAGACAAGGTTTCGGGTAGTTGAAGTCGATATGCCACTAGTCCACACTATTCAAGTATAGGGAATGGACCAATGTACCGGGGTGCAAGCTTCCCTTTAACCCCGAAACGTGATACACCCTTCATTGGTGAAACTTTCAAGTAGACATAATCTCCTACGAGAAAGTACAATGGTTGTCGTCGCTAGTCTGCATAATTCTTTTGACGAGCTTGAGCTTTCTTCAAATTATGAATGATTCTCTGAACCTTTTCTTCGGTCTCTTTCACCATATCAGGCCTGAAGAAAGACCTTTCACTAGGTTCAGACCAATTTAGCGGAGTACGACATCGTCGTCCATATAAAGCTTCAAAGGGTGCCATCTTGATGGTTTCTTGATAGCTATTATTATATGAGAACTCCGCTAAAGGTAAACATTCATCCCATTTTTGTGGGAACTCCAGAACACATGCCCGTAGCATATCTTCAAGTATTTGATTCACCCTCTCAGTCTGCCCACTAGTCTGAGGATGATAGGCCGAACTATGGAGCAACTTAGTATCCAATGCTTTGTGAAGTTCTTCCCAAAATTTAGACATGAATTGCGGTCCATGATCCGACACTATCATCTTTGGAACACCATGCAGACTGAGAACACGGGCAATGTATAATTCTGCATATGTGGCCACTGTATACTTTACCCTGACAGGAAGGAAATGGGCAATCTTTGTAAGTCGATCGACAATAACCCAGATGGAATCATAACCTTTTGCTGTTCTGGGCAATCCCACGATAAAGTCCATACTAATATCTTCCCATTTCCATGTTGAGACAGGTAAAGATTGTAATGGACCGGCAGCCTTCATATGTATGGCTTTGACGCGTCTACAAGTGTCACATCTAGCCACATAGCGTGCAATTTCAATTTTCATCTTCGTCCACCAATAATGTTGTTTCAGGTCTTGATACATCTTAGTGCTTCCGTGATGAATAGAATAGCGACTAAGATGTGCTTCATTTAGAATTTGCTGGTAGACTTCTTCATTCTTTGGCACAACTATGTGGTCGTTGAACCATACGACACCTTGATCGTCTTCTCTGAAGCAGTTCGCTTTTCCAGCCTTTATCTTCTCATGGATATGTTTCATACCTTCATCATCCTTTTATGCGTCAATTATCCTTTGTAAGATGACTAACTCAAGCTTCAATTGATTTGAAGTCCCATGTTGAATTATTCCCAGGTTCAGATTCTCCATCTCCTGGCATAATGTAATGTCATAAGTTCTCATGGTTAAACAATGGCAGGAAGCTTTATGACTGAGTGCATCTGCCACCACATTAGCTTTGCCTGGGTGATAATAGATCTCTAGTTCATAATCTTTAATAAGCTCGAGCCATCTCCTTTGTCTCATATTGAGCTCGGACTGGGTAAAGATATACTTCAAACTTTTATGGTCTGTATAAATGTGACAGACATTCCCCAGCAGATAATGACGCCATATCTTCAGGGCATGGACCACTGCAGCTAGCTCCAGATCATGAGTGGGATAATGCTCCTCATGCCAGCGCAACTGCCTTAAAGCATACACGATTACTCGGCCTTCTTGCATTAATACGCAGCCGAGACCACTGCCTGATGCGTCACAATACACATTAAAGGGCTTATTAATGTCCGGTTGAGCCAATACCGGAGCAGTGGTTAATAATATCTTCAATTTCTCAAAGGCTTCATTACATTCCAAAGACCAATTGAATTTAATATCATTCTTCAATAAACTCGTGATTGGTTTCACAAGCTTAGAAAAATCTGGTAAATCGGCAGTAATAGCCAGCTAGTCCAAGGAAACTTCGGACTTGATGAACAGTGGTTGGGGGTTTCCACTCCAAAATATCCTTGACTTTGCTAGGATCTACCGCAATCCCCTTGGCAGATAACACATGTCCCAGAAATTGAATTTCTTCCAGCCAAAACATGCACTTACTGAACTTGGCATATAATTGATGTTCTCTTAAACGCGTCAATACGATCCTTAAGTGTTGAGCATGCTCCTCTTCATTTTTGGAGTATATCAAGATATCATCTATGAAGACCACCATAAATTTGTCCAATTCGGGCATGAATACTGAGTTCATCAGATAAGTGAAGCGGGTTGGAGCATTTGTCAGTCCGAAAGACATTACCAAGTATTCAAATAAACCATACCATGTGGTGAATGCTGTCTTTGGTATATCCTTGGGCCTGATACGGATCTGATGATAGCCCGACCTAAGATCAAATTTGGAAAATACCCTCGCTTCGGTAGGTTGATCAAATAAAATGTCAATCCGCGGAAGAGGATACTTGTTCTTGATAGTGACCTCATTAAGGGGTCGATAATCCACACACATCCACAATGTTTGATCCTTCTTCTTGACGAATATGGCTGGACAGCCCCATGGTGACGAGCTTGGCCGGATGAATCCCTTCTCTAGTAGGTCTAGCAATTGGGTCTTAAGTTCTGCCAGCTCATTTGGAGGCATTCGGTACAAACTTCTAGAAATGGGAGCCGTACCGGGCTTCAACTCAATTACAAACTCTACATCTCTTTCGGGCGGCAACCCAGGCAAATCTTCTGGAAAGACAGCTGGGAACTCGCATACTACCGGAATATTTTTGATTTCCGGTATAATGGCTTCATTAATTCTGCCAAATGGTTTAGCTGTAATAGCTATGGGGATAGGCAAAAAAATTTCTTCTTGGCCATAACTCAACCTGATTGTTCTCAGATCAGTGTTGAGGACTGCTTTATGCTGGGCCAACCAATTCATGCCTAGAATCACATCTATGTCTTAGCCTTTCAGAACAATCATACTAGTAGGAAAGTCCCATCCAGCCAATGTTACGGGCACTTGGTAAGCCACTTCTTTGGTAAATATTTGTCCCCCAGGCGAATGTATTTTAAACCCTTCCCTTGATTCAGTATATGGAATGCAGTGTTTCTCCACAAACCTTTTGCTTATGAACGTATGTGAAGCACCAGAATCAAAGATAATAAGTGCAGGGTGGTTGGCTACGAGGAACGTACCCATCATCACCGGTTCACCTTCTGGTGTTGTAGCCACTTGAGTGTAATAAACCCGTCCAGTTTTCCTTGTATTCTTGCCCACGGTACTGGTTGCCGTATTTTCCTTAGAACCTCCGGAGCTTTGCTGATTATTTGCTTGATTGTGCCTCGGATATGGACAGTCCTTAATGAAATGACCAGACTTTCCACAGTTGAAACCGGTTGATGAGCTTGGAAGAGCAGGGAAACGAGTGCCAGGGGCACCCGGCTAATTTATAGTGGTGGGGGCAGTAGTTTGACGGATAAACACTGGTTGCTTGAATGAGAAGGAGGGTGGACGTGAGGAGGAGCAATTTTGGTTGAAAGGCCGGATAACCAACCGTTGCCTTTTCTCAGAGCCCTGATTGGGCCTGTTGCCTCCATTCCCCTTGGATTTTCCGGAACTTGTATATTTAGCCTCGACTGCCAGCGCTGTGCTGACAGCCCTTCCATAAGTAAGGTCGATGCAAGTGGCCATTTTTCTTTGCATCCGATCATTCAAGCCTCTCATGAAACAATTCTTTTTCTTTATGTCTGTGTTGACTTGGTCAATTGCATACTGAGATAAGTGATTAAATTTATTGAGATACTGGGTGACAGTATCTCCGCCTTGCTTCAATTTCATGAACTCTTCTTGCTTAATGTGAAGAATTCCTTCAGGTATATAATGCTCTCTGAAGGCCAGCTTAAACTCATCCCAAGTGATCTGATGAACGGCCGACTGAACGGCCACAAAGTTTCCCCATCACGTACTGGCAGGGCCTCGCAGTTGTTGGGCTGCAAATAGGGGCTTTTGAGTTTCTGAACACCGAAGAAGCCCAAATTTTTGTTCAATGATGCGGATCCATTCATCTGCCTCTAGAGGGTCTTCTGCCTTGATGAACAACAAGGGCGCATCTCGGAGAAGTCCAGATAAGATGTCTCACGGGGGCCTTGAGGATAGGGCCGCCCGCCTTGTTGTTGGAGTTGTTGACCTGCCATCTCCCGCAGGAAGTTGGTATTATCTGCTGTAGCGTTTACCAAGGCAGAGATGGCCTCGACAAGTGTCGGGGGTACTAGAGGTGGATTCGGGGTCGCTTCCCTCCCACGGGAGGTACCAGCCCCATCTTGAGCGCGAGTCCTGGAAGGCATCTGAGGCAAAAACATTTGGAGCAATATGATATGCCATACAAACCATCCATTTCACATTACTTAAAAAGGTAATGTTACAGACTCGTACTTTACAATAGGATTACACCCCCTATTACACAATAGTATTACTTTGATACTATACTATTCCTTCTTTTTTTCACTCTGGGTAGCCTCGCTGTCGGGCGTAGGAGACCACTCATCAACCAACTTCATAGAGGGAGGGGGCCTAAAAAGGTCCAATTCGCCACCAAAAGCTTCTCCCGCTACTTGAGAAGGTCTGGCTTCTGTTCCGACAGGATCCGCAGGTACACTGGGGTGTAGTTGTGAGTACAATACATGAACTTCTTCATGTAGAGTATTACAATAAGCCTGCAAGTTATCAATAGCTGAGCTAAGCTCTTCTACTCGGGCTCGAGCTTTCGCCTCCTTAGCCCAGGCAAGCGAACAAGAGTGAACTGCCCAGTCGAGCGCTAGATCTCGATCCGCGAGTTGATCTTGCAGGCGGCAGATGTCGCTTCTCAATTCATTGATCCTTTCGCCATCCGCAACCCATATGTTATTCCTGCGACGGAGTTCTGTTTGAAGCTAATTAACTTGAGCTTCTAAGTCCCCGATTGGATTGTTACTACCGCTACTGCTGTCGTCATGTCTCGGGGCAAGTTGGTGACGAGGTACACCGATCGGCCCGGTTGACTTGCGTGCAGTCTTTCTTGTGCGCGGCAGCATTTTTCTAAGGGGGAAAATCTTATTAGCATAGTTTTAAGCATGATGCACGTGTAATTACAGAATCAACCTTAGTTGATTCAACCTTCTATACATTGCACTCCTCTTATCTGGTCTTTGCAATAAACTCTTCAGAAATACTTAGGTAAGAAGGGAAGAAGTTTTCTAGAAGAGTCTTAGAAAATTCTTTTTGAAGATGCCTCATAATATCTGCAGAGATGGGCTTCGCTCCGATACCAGCTGTGACGGAACCTCCCAAGTCATTAGGCACACCTATAGTTGTCCTTGTCCAACGGACCTCAGACAACCCTGTAGATGTTCCTGAATCACTTGACAAGTTCGGTATCTGCTTTACCTTTCCCAAGAGCGTTTTACCCGTCACGCAGACATTACAAATCATCGGAGATACGAAAAATGCGGAAGCGGTTACATAAACTTACCTTGATTTAAAAGTAGGACAGAGTTGTATTATTACAGACCAGGATATAACATACGAGTGCAGAGTATTATTATTACAAGACCAAGGGAGGCAAAAACTCCTCCCGATAGGTTTTTACACAAAAGTTTTTATGGAGGACCCTATCCTCCCGCAACTTTACTCTTGCTTTTCTTCATTAGAGACCACCTTGGAACAAAAACAACAAAAAATTGTTGCTTCTTCACCTAAAAACAATAGGGAATAAAACCCTGAGTATGGAATTACTCAGCAAGTCTTACCCGACTAAGAAAAGACTCTCAAGGGTATGCTGGTTATAAAGGAGTCAAGGTAAGGTTTCTCAATACTCAAAGGCTCGGTTTGCAGAAATGCTTACTAAAAGTGGATCCTTAAAAATCTAGTTTTATTGTCAAGTTAAGTAGGATTACCTGTAACTAGAGTTCTTTCTACACTAGTTCAATCACTTGACCTACACTAGCCAATTTCTTAACAACCTTTCATCTTTACTAGGGTTCTACGTATAGGGCAGTGACCAAGTCTTCATAACCGCGAAGGTACGGCGATCCGAATCGATTATACTCAGCTGAGGATCTCCAATCACACGACATATGTAGCACTTAACCCTTGCATATGTCAACCCGCCACTGGGGTTCTTAAGACCAGATCAGGTTCACGCCAACCGAGAGCACATATACACCACCGTCCAGCCTCTTGCCACGGAGGGTACACGCTACTCTCGCCATCTCTCCACTCCCATTGCGTGGTATCTTATTCTGGCCTTAGTCTGCCCGAGGCAAAGCTTACCCATGATGAGGCATGTGACTAGTTAAAGGGTCCTCGGTCAGCAAGCCTACATCGACACGGTCCTTAATTGACTCAGACAGAGACACTACACCGAGACTCTCTTCTCGTGCAAGTCACCCGCCCGGTCTCAGCTTAATCATTTCAACCCAAAGTTTGGTACCTGGCAGAGGTACATCTTTTCCAGATGTTGAATCCATCAAGGCCTTTGACAGATCCACCATTAAGTTTTATTTTTGAAAACATTCCCACCCACTGAAGCATCACCTTTGTTTTAAAACAAAACATTTTTGTTTACTAAAGCAAGGCTAAGCATCAAAAATCCTTTTTATAAAAGGGTGTCAAGGAAGGGTATTCAATTTTTCAAGGAAGGAAATGCATCAACGGTTTAGCACACAACTCCTATCAGCTAATGCATCAAATAAGGTAATAATGATTTTTAAAACATCAAGGAGGTGGTGAATGCACCGGGGCTTGCCTTCGTTTATAGGTGATTCAGGCTCAAACCCGCAGATGTCAAGATAAAAACAGCTGCCTGCCTGATGTTCCGCAGGTGGTGGTGGTGAAGTCTTCTCTCTTTCTACTTCAACTTCTTCTTCCTTTTCTAAATATAATCATATATATGAGAATGAATTCCCATGTAATGCTCGTGAAGATGCAAAGATAGTAGAAGTTGGCTATCTAAAGTCTTGAATACAATTTTCCTTCACGGTTCTCCGAGAAACTAGGGTTTCCGGAGTCAGTAAAGGAATTCAAAGGGCAGGGGTAGGGTTTTGGGCTCTAGGAATCAAATAAGGTCCAATTCAAACCAAACTCTACCCAAGGCTTCTAAATAATGTTTTGAGCTCATATAAAAAGTTTGGGGATTTTTGAAATTATTATTGATTTTCTAAAAATCCAAGAACAATGTTTTAGGCCATTTTAAATGCTCCAAAATTGCCTATTTGATCCAAAAATCATGAAACTATTTTTACTAAATTCTATGGAAAATTAGGAATCTAGCAAAATTGGTTTGACATTTTTACCATTTTTCTACCATTTTCTAAAATTGTTTAAGTCCTGGCAGAAAAAGAAAAGACCAAAAGAATGAACAGTCCTGGGCCGAATTTAGCCCAGGCAGCCCAACTATGGGCGGAAGCGCGCCCGCACCCGCGCCCAGCAGACTTTGCATGGAGACCCCTGTCTTATTAAATAACCCGAAGAAGTCCAAAGCACTATTTAAAACAGTCACTGACAACTGCAGAAAAGACCCTAGACTTCTATTTCTTTACACCGTCTGATCCACGACGTGATCCGCGCGGGGTGCTGAGCTCCGGCGAGCTAGACTGGCCGGAGGGAGCCAAGACCGGTGCTCCCAAGTGACTGACACTGAATTGAATCCCCCCGAGAATTTCCCCCAACTTAATTTCAAGAATGGCGATCTAATTTGGTCTGGCCACGGTGACCGCGCGGATGAACCAAAGAACCACGCGTTCCCGGCGATTGGCGGCGGTCTAGTTCAATTGGGTTAGTCGACGAGCATCACGGGTTCATGAGAGCACTCAAACAAGAGGGGACCTGTATCGCGCTGGCCACGGCGAGCTTGGTTCTACGGTGTTCTTGACCGATTTGGGGGTAATCCCAAATTGAAGTTCTCTGGGGGACAATTCAAGGCACGAGTTGGTGTGTGGGTTGCTTGACTACCTTATGGAGCCAATGACACACTTAATTTATAGGAGGGAAGAGCGGTGGCCGGTGAATTTAGCGAAGACGCGCGGCAGTCGGAGGAGGGGGAGCTCACTAGCGCACTGGATTGGTGTCCTATTACTGTGGCATTCAACGGCGCGCCTATCAGAATCCACCGCGCCTATCAGAATCCACCGCGACACAATTCCGGCGATCAACGGAGAACTAAAACAGATCACAGCAATGCGGTGGAGATGCTTAGACACGCGACACAAGGCCGGAAGGTGGCGGTCACCGGCGCGCCTATCAGAATCCACCGCGACGAGCTCTGTACGGTGGCCAGAATACTTTACTGGCCAGAACTTATCCACAGTGATGATCTTTACACGACTTCAAGTGTTATCCAGTCGATCCAATCGCGAATCACGCCGGCGAGGGCACGAACCGCGGCGGGGATTGTCGGCGGTGAGATGCGCTGGCGTTCTGATCTTGTTCAGGCACTGTACCATGGCGTCCTTCATTCAGTTGGCCTGACAGACTAGGTTTAGGGCAGATTTTCTCTAAAGTTTTCATGGCAACTTACCCAAATCTCTGCAGCAAAGTTGTAGAGCAACAAACCAGCTACATTTCGACTATAGGGACTGAACTCAATTGAGCACTTGATCAGACCTAATTTCAATCCCAAAGCTTGACCAATGGCACTGGTGGTCATTTTTCAGTCAGTAACCCGACTGACAGCCCATCTTTGGGTTGGATTATCTCCCAATTCTTCATAACAACTATGCTTACCCTCTTAAGCAAAGTTGTTCCCCTTTGATGGGCCTACAAATTTGATGTGGTGACCTAGGGCAAAAACCTTAAAATTTGAAAGTTATAATGCTCCAAATTTGAGCCAATATCACTGAATTCCAGACTTAGACTTATAGGGTTTAAGTGGTGCTTTTTGCAATTAGACCCAAAACTTAGGGTTTAACTTGCAAATTCACATATTTGTGAACCATTACACTTAAGATACCTTACTGTCATGGTTTTTGGCACTTTAGTCCAAAAGTGGACTAATTTTGCACTTAACCCCCTAGGGTTTAGGTTTAGGGTTTTCCAGGGTTCCAATTAGGGTTTTTGGTATTTCAAGGGTGTGAATGCAACTTAGCCATCATTAGTAATATTTTATGACTATTTTACTTAAGCTTTAGGGTTTTCTCTATTTGGGTCTTGTTTTACCCTTCAGATCTCTGTTCAGGGTTAAGTACCCTACACCAGGGTTCTATTTGCAAAATGTCATAACAATACAACTTGTTTGAGATTTTTGCCTAGTGAATGCATTCTAGGTGTATCAATACACATGAAATGCCAATGCTGATGATGTTATGCTCAAGTTTTAGTAACAGTAACACCAGGGGTGTTACAAGCCACTTCACCGTGGACCAGCCTGGCGCACCGGACACTGTCTGGTGCACCACTGGACAGTCCGGTGTGCCAGGCCGAGCTAGAGTTTGGCTGCACACAACCAAGTCTTTTTTATTTCTTTTCCCTTTCTTTTGTCACTGTTTCTAGCACTTAGACAGAACACATTTGTATTAAAAACAATGTAGTAAGTCTAGAAACATACCTCGTGCCTTGATTTGCACTTTACCCATATTTAGCACACAAGGCTTCAATTAAGATGTGTTGGGCATCTAATCACCAAAATACTTATAGAAATTGCCCAAGGGCATATTTCCCTTTCAATCTCCCCCTTTTTGGTGATTTATGCCAACACATTAAAAAGCAACAAAAGAGAGGTGCAACATCAATGCAATTGAGGACCAGATTATTTTTGCTTATGATTTGGTATATTTGGATCACTCTTTGCCACCACTTGGTTTGTTTTTGCAAATCAAATTCATTTTCCTATCTCTAAGTCAAACACGCTTGTTTGGGCACAAAGTGAGATATTCCAAGAGTGAAATTGATCATGTGCCAAAAAAACTCCCCCTTTTTCCCATAATTAAAATTCTTCCCCACAAGAGACACTAATTTTGCAATAAGAGTATTTTGGTCAAATCAAAAATTCTACTCTATTGTTTTCAAAATTCAAAAGTGGTTGGCTGATCCATTTGCTTTGGCCTTAATTTCTCCCCCTTTGGCATTGAGCACCAAAACGGGATTATTTTTGGCCCTTGAACCCCATTGCCTCACCAAAAATGTCAATGAAGAGCAAAAAAGGCAATGAGAGCATAAGAATGAACATGGAATTAAATACACTAATACTAGAGTGCAGTGGAAGTCTTTGCATTGTCCAAGTCCATTTTCCCTTTTAATGTACCTTTGAGACTACAACAAGTGTTCTCAACCAAACATATTAGTCTCAAAGGGATCAAGTTGTAGCACACTCCCCCTAAATATGTGCACCATTTGCATATGGACTTGTGAGGTCCAGGGATTAGTTGTACAACTTGAGCACCATAAATAGATAACAAATGATATAAATGCTCAAATTAACATGATCAAAGGCATAGAACACATGTATGCTATAGATCAATCCAAGTTAGGCGAATCTAAGACATTTAGCTCACTACACAACCTGCAAAACCTTTTCTCATCTAAAGACTTAGTGAAGGTATCGGCTAGCTGGTTCTCGGTGCTAATATGGTACACCTCGATATCTCCCTTTTGCTGGTGGTCTCTCAGGAAGTGATGCCGGATGTCTATGTGCTTAGTGCGACTGTGTTCAATAGGATTATCCGCCAAGCGAATTGCACTCTCATTGTCACATAGGAGTGAGACTTTGCTCAGATTGTAGCCAAAGTCCTGGAGGGTTTGCCTCATCCAAAGTAGTTGCGCGCAACACTGTCCTGCTGCAACGTACTCGGCCTCAGCGGTGGATAGGGCAACGGATGTTTGTTTCTTCGAACTCCAGGACACCAGGGACCTTCCTAGAAATTGGCACGTCCCTGATGTACTCTTCCTATCGACCTTGCACCCGGCATAATCGGAGTCTGAGTATCCAATCAAGTCAAAGGTAGACCCCTTTGGATACCAGATCCCGAAGCAAGGCGTAGAAACTAAATACCTAAGAATTCACTTAACAGCCACAAGGTGACATTCCTTGGGGTCGGATTGATATCTCGCACACATGCATACACTAAACATAATGTCCGGTCTACTAGCACAAAGATAAAGTAATGAACCTATCATAGACCGGTATGCCTTTTGATCAACAGACTTACCTCCTTTGTTGAGGTCAATGTGCCCGTCAATTCCCATCGGTGTCTTCACGGGCTTGGCATCCTTCATCCCAAACCGCTTGAGAAGATCTTGTGTGTAATTCGTATGGGAGATGAAGGTGCCATCCTTGAGTTGCTTCACTTGGAACCCAAGGAAGTGGTCAACTCGCCCATCATCGACATCTCAAACTTTTGTGTCATCACCCTGCTAAACTCCTCACAAGACTTTTGATTAGTAGAACCAAATATTATGTCATCGACATAAATTTGGCACACGAAGAGATCACCATCACAAGTCTTTGTAAAAAGAGTGGGATCAGCTTTCCCAACTTTGAAAGCATTAGCAATTAAGAAATCTCTAAGGCATTCATACCATGCTCTTGGGGCTTGCTTAAGTCCATAGAGCGCCTTAGAGAGCTTATACACATGATCGGGATACCTATCATCCTCAAAGCCAGGGGGTTGTTCCACGTATACCTCCTCCTTGATTGGCCCATTGAGGAAAGCGCTCTTTACGTCCATTTGGAATAGCCTGAAGGAATGGTGAGCGACATAGGCTAATAATATTCGAATAGACTCTAGCCTAGCCACAGGAGCAAAAGTCTCCTCGAAATCCAAATCTACGACTTGGGCATAACCTTTTGCCACAAGTCGAGCCTTGTTCCTTGTCACCACCCCGTGCTCATCTTGCTTGTTGCGAAACACCCACTTGGTTCCCATAATGTTTTGCTTTGGACATGGCACCAAGCTCCAAACTTCATTTCTCTTGAAGTTGTTGAGCTCTTCCTGCATGGCCAACACCCAGTCCGGATCCTGCAAGGCCTCTTCTACCCTAAAAGGCTCAATAGAAGAGACAAACGAGTAATGCTCACAAAAATTAGCTAAGCGTGAGCGAGTAGTTATTCCCTTGCTGATATCACCCAGAATCTGATCGACGGGGTGATGTCTTTGGATCATTGCTCGGACTTGAGTTGGAGGGACCTGTGGTGCTTCTTCCTCCATTGCTTGATCTACTTGTGCTCCCCCTTGATCTTGCCTTTCTTCTTGATGTACCTATTCATCATCTTGAGTTGGGGGATGTACCACTGTCGAGGAGGATGGCTGATCTTGCTCCTGTTGTTCCTGTGGTCGCACATCACCTATCGCCATCGTGCGCATTGCGACCGTCAGAATTTCTTCTTCATCTACATCATCAAGATCAACTTGCTCTCTTGGAGAGCCATTAGTCTCATCAAATACAACATCGCTAGAGACTTCAACCAATCCCGATGATTTGTTGAAGACCCTATACGCCTTTGTATTTGAGTCATACCCTAGTAAAAACCCTTCTACTGCCTTAGGAGCAAATTTAGAGTATCTACCTTTCTTCACTAGAATGTAGCATTTGCTCCCAAATACACGAAAGTAAGAGAAATTGGGTTTGTTACTGGTAAGAAGTTCATAGGAGGTCTTCTTGAGGAGGCGATGCAGATAGAGCTGGTTTATGGCATGGCAGGCTGTGTTCACAGCTTCCGACCAAAACCGCTCGGGCGTCTTGAACTCTCCAAGCATCATTCTCGCCATGTCGATTAGCGTCCTGTTCTTCCTCTCTACTACACCGTTTTGCTGTGGTGTGTAGGGAGCGGAGAACTCGTGCTTGATGCCTCCTCAAGATACTCCTCAACTTGCAGATTCTTGAACTTGAACCCGTTGTCGCTCCTTATCTTTTTCACCTTTAGCTCAAATTCGTTTTGAGCCCTCCTTAGAAAGTGCTTAAGGGTCCCTTGGGTTTCTGATTTGTCCTACAAAAAGAACACCCAAGTGAAGCGGGAAAAGTCATCAACAATTACAAGACCATACTTACTTCCCCCGATGCTGAGGTAGGCAACGAGTCCAAAGAGGTTCATGTGAAGAAGCTCCAGTGGTCTTGACGTTGTCATCACGTTCTTGCTATGATGAGTGCTTCCTACCTGTTTTCCTGCCTGACATGCTACGCAAGGTCTGTCTTTCTCAAAACAGACATCGGTCAGTCCTAACACATGTTCTTCCTTTAGAAGTTTATGAAGATTCTTCATCCCAACATGTGCTAGACGGTGATGCCAAAGCCAACCCATATTAATCTTAGCGATTAAGCATGCATCTAGACCGACATTCTCTTTCGAAAAGTCAACTAAATAGAGCTTGCCATCAAATACACCCTTAAACGCTAATGAATCATCACTCCTTCTAAAGACAGATACATCAACATTTGTAAACAGACAATTGTAACCCATGTGGCACAATTGACTTACGGATAGAAGGTTGTACCCGAGCGACTCTACTAAAAATACATTTGATATTGAGTGCTCGTTAGTGATGGCAATCTTGCCTAAGCCTTTGACCTTGCCTTGGTTCCCATCTCCAAAGATGATCGTATCCTGGGAATCCTTGTTCTTGACGTAGGAGGTGAACATCTTCTTCTCCCCCGTCATGTGGTTTGTGCATCCGCTGTCGATTATTGTTGGGAACTTGCTCTCCTGGGCCAGATGATCCAAATGTTGGGAACTTGCTCTCCTAGGCAAGATGATCCAATGGGGGAGTGAAAAGAATGCAAACAAGGTTTTAACTCGAGATGGCGATTGCTCTATCAAAAAATCAGCCTCTTAAGGGCACTGTACGGGGGTATTTATAGGCGCCTGAGCGCCCAACACCTTTATGTAAGGACGCATGTGCCCTCAGGCACCTGGATTATCCCCGGAATATTTCCATAAGGGAGGATTACAAACTGTCATTACAGAAAAGCCATTACAAATCGGGCCCGTAACACACTTCTCCGTGCGGGGCCTATTATAATGGGCCGAATCCCACATGGGCCTCCAGGTTGGGTGAGGACGAGGGAAGGGGCGACTCTGTCGTAGGCCTTCATCTTGCAGTATAGGTGACGAAGGGTTGACCTCGTCGATGGACCTCGCCGGTCGTTTTGCTTCCGTTGGTGCAGCGAGGTTGACGAAGGCTTGGAGCGAAGGGTAGTGCCTCCACCTTCGCCCCAACATTTGCCCTCCGAGGGACCAGTTCGACTAAGTCATCTGGTGCTGAAGACGTCGGTAGATGGTGGAGACGCTGCCCTCGCTCGAAGTGGTTCCGCGAGGGTTTTTGATGTGACCGTTGACGGACGTAGTACTGTTGGACTGCGGGTTTCCGAAGCGTCGCGTCCTGTGTATAAAAAGGGGGGCAGCGTGGGTCAGGTTCTCTTACCTTTCTGTGCACCGCAAAACCCTAACCACCTTTTGAAACTGTTTGCCTGCTCGCCTGCCCTCCTTGCTCCTGTTCGTCGGAGACCTGGCCCGCGTCAAGCAGACCGCTCGCCGCCGCCGACGGTACGTAGCCATGTTGTCTTCTTCCTCATCTGCTGCAAGCATGCCGCCGGCCGACGCATCATCCGAGGATACCTTGAGCAACGTGCTGGCGATGGAACTACATCCGGGTGATACGGTGGAGTTCGGCGTTTCTCGGATTTCCTCGGTTCGTGTGCAGGATATGCAGCAGCTGGGGTATTTTGGTAGCGGAGTTGGGCGTGTCACGGGGGCGGAGGAGGTTCTCAAGCCTGAGGGCGAGTTGGTCGTGTTTGAGGCGTTTTTCACCACTGGCCTTCGTCTGCCTGCACATCGCTTTGTGGTGGAAGTCCTGCGGAGATTTGAGGTCTAGGTCCACCAGCTGACACCTAACGCCGTGGTGGCCCTAGCGAAGTATGTCTGGGTGGCGACTTCGTATGGCGGTCAGCCTTCTGTGGAGGTCTTCGCCAAACATTATTGTCTGCATTGGCAGAAAAGAAAAATTGGACACAAGATTGCACAGTTTGGATCGTGCACGTTTACGCCGAGGACCGGAAAGACTTCGATGGAAGTCGTGGAGTTAGTTCCCTGTGCCCGCAACAAGTGGGGCAACTGGTGGGATTTCTGGTTTTATGTTTTCGAGGGCAAAGTCGAAGACCACCCAGGGCTCCCTGTGGCCGTGATGTGCTCCCATCATTATGTGGCATACCCGTATTTTGAGATGGCGGAGGATGATGAAAATGAAGAAGCCCTTCGGTGCGCTGCCCGCATGAGTAGCGGGCGCGATTTAGTTGAGGAATTCATCGGGTATGGGGTATGGCCCTTGGCACATGGCTGGGAGTTGGGCGAAGTATGCCCTCGCGAGATGCCCTCCTTGGGTGGGCAGCGAGTGCGAAGTCCAGCCTCCGCGTTGGGTCTGCATGGCCAGGATCCCGCCGCGTTCGTGCGTGAAGCAGAAGATGGGGCTACACGTATTGTGGGGCGTTATGTGCCTAGGATGGAGGCCCTGCGGAGTTGGGATATCCGTGGATCCAACGTTCGCCTGAATAGGGTCTTCGAGCTGAATCGCTTGCCATACGGCGGCTATCCCGAGGATGACGCTGTTGACCGCCGCGGGAAGAGGCCAGTGGCTGCGACTAAGGAAGGCCCCTCGTAGGAGGCCGCCCTAGCCACTAAGAAGAGAAAACTAGGTACTGCAGTGGGGGACTGGGGGTCTCCGATAATTTTGCTGTGGAGTTGATGGGGACATGCGCAGCCCCCAGGGGAAGGATGTCTTCGCCCGAGCTCCGGGAGTCTTCGGCGCGAATGCTGGAGGTTACCGGGGGTCGATGGCCCAAGAATGTTCCGATCCCCCGCGCGGCTGGCGAAGACTTCTTTACGTCTCGCATGGTTCGAGACTTGAAGGTTTTTTCTTACGGACGGAATATTGCTGCTATTGTATCGGCACTGATGGAGAGGGACCGTCAAGACGCTGCATAGAAACGCCGAGCGGTCGTCAGGATCGCGGATCCTATGTGCGAGGCGAAGAAGGCGCGGGGGAGCGTGAAGGTTGTTGCCTCTGGCAGTAGCAAACCGGTGCTGGCTACGAAACCGGCCGCCCCCAGGCACAGCAAGGCGTCGACGAGCGCGAAGGCTGTCGCCTCTGATGGGAGCAAGCGGCCCCCGTGCGCGCTCGTGAAGGGACGAAGGCCGCCTTCGCCGGTGCGACGTGTTGCCGACTTTGGCATGGACATCAGTGTCGATGATTATCTTGTTGGTAAGTGAAGTGTTTTTTTTGCTGGCGCAACTAGGCCTTTAACCGGTATCGTGGTGCAGGGTCGGGTGAGGGGCAACTGGCTGTTGTCCCGCCTCCAGTGGCAACCACTTCGCCAACGGTGGTGGTTGGGGCGAAGGGAGCCGCGCGGGACCCGTGGGCCACTTTCTGCGTGAGCGGCGAGATTCTGTCAGCCGCTGCCACTAAGGACGTGGCGGGCTCCATGTCTCAGCGACTGAGGGAAGCGTCGCAGCAGCTGTCACAGCAGCTGAAGCGAGTAAGTTGTGTTTGACTTCGAGATTTGTTGTTTTTATGAGGATTCTTGTCTGATGGGTTTTTGTCAGGCGGTCGACTTCACCAACCACGTCACGTCGAGTGCCTTTACTGCGGACGTTGCTGCCGAGGTCGAGAGTCTTCGGGCACAGCATGCGGATGCGGTGCGGGAGAAGTCGGCTGTAGAGAGCAAAATCCGTAGGCTGTCGGAGAAGGTGGCCACCATGGAGGCCGAGAAGACGGATCTCCGGCACCAGCTGGCGGAGGAGAGGAGGGAGGTGAACAAGGCCATCGCTGATGCGCAGGCTGCGCAGGCCGAGGCCAAGGTGGCGCGGGCGGAAGGGAGACTTGCCCGCCAATGTGCTGAGGAGCTAGAGGCGAGGTTTAATGCCCTGCGCGGCCGCGTGGATAAGGCCGAGGCCTCGACACGCGCGGAAGTCGAGCGGATGCACGCGCAGTTCATGGACGCGCACCGGGAACTGGGTGCACGGACTGCTGACTTCGAAGTGCTCGGCCAAGAAGCGGGCCTTCGCTTCCTTGAATGGCTGCAGGAGGAGCTGCTGGTGCTCCCGACCATTGTGACGGGTTTCATGTCCTTCGCCTCCCTCGTCACCTACGAGGGGCCGTGAATGCTTTGTCCCGCGAGGGGTGCAGGCATTACGAGGTCTTCGACCAAGCGGACGAAAACTTTGAATGTAAAATCTTCAAGGTCGAAGACCCCATGCTGAAGCAGTCAGCGGGGGCGCTCTTCGATAGGATGTGGGGTCCGCACGGCTGAGAGGCGGTGAGGGAGCCGTCCGATCGGGCAATAGAGCAGGTAAATGCTGTTTTTTTGTGTGGTTATATGTGCGGGTATGTGTGGTTTTGCTGAATGAATGTGTTGTTGCTGCAGATGGCGCGTGCCGAAGATGTCGAGGACCTTGGTGGTCTGGACGGTGGGCTGCCTGAGGCCGCGGAGGTCGATCCAGTGCCGCTATCTGATGCTGGTGAAGGCCCCTCGGTGACCCCCGCACCGACTGCGGCCGACGAGGACCCCACACCAGCCCCTGCGCCAACGGGCAAAGACGCCTCGAAGGTGGTGGTCGAGCCAGCTGCCGAGCCGGCGGCCGAAGACCCCACAGCTGTGGCCGGGCCTTCGCAGGTGGCTGAGTAGGTGTTGAGGAGTTTGTAAATTTTGTCTGTGTGATACTGAACTACGGTTGCTGCGCAGGTTCTGAGGTTTGGGCCTGCGCATGCAACCGCTACTGACAATGCTATTTTTGTGGCGGCTTCGACCATGGCTGCTGATGATGATTCATTTGGCTTTGTGTCTAAGTGTTCTGAATCTGATGATTCTGGTAGTTCGATTGCGTGGACGGAGGAGTCTTCAGACGAGGACTTGGATTATTTTGCAGCGTTAGATGTGGCTGCAGGAGAGCCTTCACCGCACGCGGAGGGTTCCGAGGAGCCCCTGGGCGCGAGTACTGGGTATAGGCACTGAAGGGCGGTCGCGAAACGGAGAGTGAGCGGATGGCCGCGAAGCGGTAGGCGTCATCGTAGTGAGATGGAGAGTGGTTGTCTTCGCGTGGACGGGACTGGTAAGCGAGAATTGTTGTCCTCACCAATTGGGGTGAGTGTAGGTGAGGGGGAGCTGCGAAATCTTTTTGAGGGTGAGGAATTAAGGATAATGTTGTTCAACTATAGGGAGATGGGTATCATCCCGAAGACTGAGCCAATGTGATATATGATGCCCTCACTGTGTGTATGTTACCGTAATTTATATGACAAGGTTGCACGCCTTTGTTGATCCCGCCGCGCCCGTAGGCGTACTTGTTGTGTTGTTCAGGCCGCGCCCGTAAGCGATTTTTGCACGGAGAGTCTTTTGGAAAAGACTTCGATTTTGCACACTTGTTGTGCTATTCCGGCTGCACCCTTAGGCGACTTTTGCACGGAGAGTCCGGCTGCACCCTTGGGCAACTTTTGCACGGAGAGTCTTTTGGAAAAGACTTCGATTTTGCGCACTTGTTGTGCTATTACGGCTGCACCCTTAGGCGACTTTTGCACCGAGAGTCTGGCTGCACCCTTGGGTGACTTTTGCACGGAGAGTCTTTTGGAAAAGACTTCGATTTTGCGCACTTGTTGTGTTATTCCTGCTGCTCCCTTAGGCAACTTTTGCACGGAGAGTCTTTTGGAAAAGACTTCGATTTTGTGTAGTTATTGTGCTGGTCCGGCTGCACCCTTAGGCGACTTTTGCGCGGAGTGTCGCATGCAAGGGTAGTCAGCGCTGTCCCTCACGGTGACTTCGGTGTGGTCGAATGCCGAAGACCGTCGATGCGGTCTTTTTCGACATGTTGTGCCTTAGTTTTTGTGGGGAATTTTTGCGGGTATATTACATGGCTCCGCCTCATTAAAAACCTCACCCCCCGAGAGGAAAAGAGTGCGGGCCGAAATGATACTGTTTGGTGAATTACAAGGGCGTGTTAGCCCTGAGGATTCAAACAAAAAATTTGCGGAGATTGTCGATATTCCAAAAATGCTCTAGGTCCTCGCTGGATGGCGTTGTTAGCCTATACGCACTGGGGGACACCTTCGTCTTGACGATGAAAGGACCCTCCCATTTCGGCTCCAGCTTGCCTCGTGACTCTGTCCGAGTTGTCCGGACGAGCATGAGGTCCCCTTCATCGAATTCTCTTGGGACGACTACGTGGTCACGCCAGGCCTTCGTTTGAGCTTGGTATTTGTTGAGAGCCTGTAGGGTGAAGACACGGTCTCCGTCAATGAGGTCTTTGGAGGTTGGTTCGTCTATGTCGAGGACGGCTGAAGCGCTTGCCCGTGGTGACCCATGTTTGATTTCCTGCGGGGTCATGGCCTCCGATCCGTATAGCAGGCGAAAAGGAGTGAATCCAGTTGCCCAGCATTCGGTCGTGTTCAGCACCTAGACTGCTTCAGGTAGCAGATCGGCCCATTTACCCTTCTTGTCATCGAGAAGCATTTTCTTGATGGCAGTGAAAATCTTGTCGTTGGCGCGCTCCACGACGCCGTTAGATTGTGGGTGATATACTGAGGCGAAGGCAAGCTTGGTGCCAATGGAGAAGCAAAAATCCCTGAAGTCCTGGCTATCAAATTGTTTGCCATTGTCGACCGTGAGCTCAGACGAGACTCCGAATCGGCAGATAATGTTTTGCCAGAAAAATTTCTAGGCAGTCTTCGACGTTATTATGGATACTGCCCTTGCCTCGATCCACTTGGTAAAATACTTGACGGCGACAAAGGTGAACTTGAGGTTCCCTTGGGCCGTGGGTAATGGCCCGACAATGTCTAGCCCCAGCGTTGGAGTGGCCATGTGTGGGCGATCAACTTTGTGAATTACGAGGGGTTGCCCGAACGGAGAGAGAACTTCTGGCAGGCTTCGCATGACCTCGTGACTCGATTTGCGGCGCAGATTATAGCGGGCTAGTAGAAACCTTGACGGATCACCTTGGCAGCGAGGGCCCTAGGCCCCGAGTGGGAGCCGCAAGTGCCGCTGTGGACTTCGCGTAGGATCTGGAGGCCTTCGATCTCTGTGACACATTTGAGCATGGGTTGACTGATTCCTTTCTTGTATAGCTGGCCCTCAATAAGTGTGAAGTCCCGACTTCGGTGTTTGAGGCGCTTGGCCTCGTTGACATCACCTGGATGGTAATATCCTTGCAAGAACAAGGTTATTGGGGCCCGCCAGTCTTTGGCCATGATGAGGTTGACAATGCGATGGCCCTCGACATTGGTGGTTATTTGCAGACCCTCTGGGTTGCGGACGGCTGGTGTGCCAATGACGTGGTAGAACACGTCGGAGGGCAGGGCTTCGCCTCTGGCTGCTGCTTTGGCTAACGCGTTGGCTTGTTCCTTCCTAGCGCGGTCCACATGCTGCAGGGTGAAACCCTTGAATTGTTTCTCAAGACTGCGAACGGCCGAAAGATACTACAGAAGTGCAGGGCCTTTTACTGAATAGTCTTTTTCGATCTGGCCAGCAACGACTTTGGAGTCTGTCTTGACTATGCAGGTGGTCACGTCGAGTGCTTTCAGCTTGCGAAGGCCCAGGATAACAGCTTCGTATTCTGCTATGTTATTTGTGCACCTGTCGGATTCCAGAGCGAAGCTGAGGCGTGCTGCATATCTGTGCTTGACGCCGGTGGGTGATGTGATAATTGCAGCCGCGCCTGCCCCTGCATGGCACCATGCGCCGTCATAGTGGATGGTCCACACCTTCTCTGAGGGCTCTTCTTGCTGCTGTGCCGGCCCTGTCCAGTCGACGATGAAATCTGCGAGGACTTGCGACTTGATTGATGTCCTGGGCTCGAAGGTGATGTGGTATTCAGAGAGTTCGGCTGCCCATTTGGCGATACGAACGGACACCTCCGAATTTCTGAATAATTCGTCGAGTCCCCTGTCCATGGTGATCCGCACCTTGAACGCTTCGAAGTAGTGGCGCAACTTGCGCGATGCCATGACGACTGCGTAGGCAATTTTTTCCAACTCCATCATGTTGCATTTGGAAGTCGTGAGGACTTCGGAGACGTAATAAACTGGACACTGCCTAGTGGTGCCCTCTCTGTCCTGCTCTTGGACCAGCGCTGCGCTGACTGCGTGTGGCGAAGCTGCGACGTAGAGCAACAGAGGTAGCGAGGGGTCGGGGCTTGTAAGGGTTGCCAACTCTGACAGGTGTTGTTTGAGTGATGTGAAGGCTGCCGCTTGTTCGGGTCCCCATGCAAAGTCTTTTGTGCCGCGTAGCGTCTTGAGGAAAGGTAGGCTTCGCTCTGCGGACTTGGAAATAAATCTGTTGAGGGCAGCCAATCTGCCTGTCAGGCGTTGGACGTCTCTGGTTGATTGCGAAGGCATCATGTTGATGATAGCCTGGATCTTGGTTGGGTTGGCCTCGATCCCACGGTGCGACACCAGGTAGCCCAGTATCTTCCCCTGGCGAACTCCGAAGACACACTTTTCGGGGTTTAGGCGAAGTCGTGCTTCCCGCGTGTTCGTGAATGTTTCGGCGAGGTCGGCTAGATGATCCTCTTTGTTTTTGCTGGCGACGACGATGTCGTCCACATACGTGAAAATGTTCCGGCCTACTTGGCTCTCGAGCACCGCCTTGGTGAGGCGAGAGAAGGTAGACCCAGCGTTCTTTAGTCCCTCCGGCATTCTGACGAAGCAATACGTGCCGAAGGGCATGATGAAACTGGTACTGGCCTTATCTTCCTCCTTCATATATATTTGGTGATAGCCAGAGAAGCAGTCGAGGAGTGACATGACTTCGCATCCGGACGCACTATCGACGATCTTGTCGATCTGAGGCAGCGGGAAATTATCCTTGGGGTAGGCCTTGTTGAGGCTGGTGAAATTGATGCACATCCGCCACTTGCCACTCTTCTTTTGCACCATGACTACGTTAGCGAGCCACGTAGGGTAGGCGACTGGTTCGATGAAATTGGCCTCAAGCAGGCGGTGTACCTCGGCTTTGGCGCCTTCTGTTTTTTCATCAGACATTTTGCGCAGCTTCTGCTTCTTCGGCCGCACCGAAGGGTCGATGCCCAGACTGTATTCAATGATAGTGCGACTGACTCCGATCAGGTCGAGGGCAGACTAGGCGAAGACGTCCTTATTTCTGGAAAGATAGGAGATAAGTTTCTCCTCGTCCTGCGAAGTCAGGTCTTCGCTTATGATGACCGTTTGCTTGGGCGTGGCCTGGTCAAGGGGAACTGTCTTCGTTCCATCATTGCTTTGCAGTTGTGCCTTTTCATGCTCGTTGGCGGTTGGGTGGGTAGCCTCGGGGACTTCGCGCTGCGTCATAAGACAGTGTACATTCTGTTGCCTTGGAACGAAGTCTCTTTCAATGTTGCGTGCGGTCTGCTGGTTGCCATAGACTATGATCACGCCATGCAGATGTAACACCCCAGGTGTTTATATTCCGCTCGACAACGAGTACGGATTTAAGCACGCAATATCAGTGGATAAAATGGATTTTTAAATTTTAATCATCCTCGCTTATCGCGATTTTAATATCGCATCTGTTCCGTTTGTCGCGAGTGCGACATCATTTTTACTTCTATTTATTCAGGCTCGTCCTAAATTTTCGTGTTGTTCGGAATATATTTGTTCTGAAAATCGGTGCGTCCGATGATTATTTTTAATTCATCGCTCGCGCGAATACGAAATTCGGAAAGCCCGACCCGCTCTGATGAATTCTATCGTGACTAAATTTATCTGAACTCGATGACTAAGTTTTCAGTGTAACATAATTTAGCCCTCTTTTATCATCCGTGACATCGCGTCTACGGATTTTAATTGAATTGTTCTCTAGTCGAGTGTTCGAGTAGCGAACGGAATTCGTCTAAATTCAACTAAATCAAACATCGACTAAAATATCGAATCCAATCTCGTCTAGTTTAATCCGTCTACATCTCGCTCCTGTGACGATGCTAACATCGTCTCCGGGGAATTCTGATTGCGATGTCGCATTCGGCTCGCACAGTTTAAAATTTATTTATTTCTAAAGTGTCGAGCCTTATGACAATTTAAAATTAATCGATTAAGACGAATTAAAATTTTCCCTTAAGTATTTCGTTCAATTCGAGCCATCTCTATAAATTCGGTAAATGCGCTATTTGGGGCAGGCTGTTCAAATAAACCGAAACCGGAACCATTACTGGCCAATTCAGTTTCCTGTTTCAAAATCCGAGAAAAATAATATACGTAGTCGTATAGCGTATTGACCCTTTATTTATCACTATAAATCTTAATTCTTAAAATATCTGCGAATTTCTAAAAAAAAAGAAAACCCCAAAAAGGAAAATATCCCACGGTCGTTCCATCTCCCTTGTCCCTAAAAAAAATCCTGCTGCCGTCGTTTTCCTTTACCTCTGATATTTCCAGCCGCCTCCTTCTTTGATTTTTTTGGTCAGCGTTATCTCCTGACGTGCTCCCAATTTCAATCGTCGTCTTCTCTGCACCTGGCCGCCGCGCGCTCTTCCGGCCCCAACCTGTCTTCTTCTCCGCGCGTGGAGCCACCGTCTTCTTTCTCCCTGCTCGGCTCTGTCCAAATCCATGGTTGCGCATAGACCTCTCTCCTCCCCATCTCCCCCGAGCTCGCCCCTGCACGCTCTGCTCGTCCTATGGCGCTCGGGCCGCGGCGTTCCTGCTCGGTTTCATGGCCGCTGCGCTGCGCGCGTCTCTGGTATTTCTTCCGTGTGCACGTCTGGTGCTGGAGCTTTCTCTGCGCCATGGTTGCCGCGTCCGGGGTTGCATGCTCTGCTCGGTCCCTGCCCTAGCGCCTGCTCCAGTTCGTCGGCCGACCATTGCTGTTCCTCTGGCGCCGCGACTCTTTGCTCGCGTCGTGCCCAGTCTTCAGCTCGCGGAGCTCTCTCTCTCCCGTGGATGCCGTGGAGTTTCCCCGCCGCGTCCATGGTTTTGTTAGGAGTTCACCTAGGCCCGCGCTTCCTGCATCGCGCCCAGCCGCGTTCTTCACAGCCGACTGCTGCTCCCTGGCACAGCTCGTTCAGTCCAGCCGTGCCTGCTTTCCTATGGCCGCGCGCGAAGTTTTCGGCTCGCCGCGCCCTGGATTCCCTGGCCTTCGCGCCCTGGCCCTCTGCCCGGAGCTCCCTGTTCTGCTCGGCGCTCTCCCTGCTCGCTCTAGACGCGCAGCTCCCTTCGTCGCGCCTAGGCCGTATCCCGCTCCAGCTCGCTGAAGTCCCTCCCACGGCCGTCTCCCTCAAGCCATCGTGAGCTCCATGCTCTAAAATTTGTGCGTCGCCTCCTTCCCATTTGTCGTGCCTTGCGACGCTCGTCATGGACCTCGTCGTCGACCCACGTTGTGCCCACGACGTGCTCATCGACTCCGATGATTTGATTTCCAATTTCGTGCTGCTTATGTCGACCCTCGAAACTCCTTGTCGTGCTCGACCCTACAAGTCTCCAACTCGTCGACATCCCTTGCGTCGTCGAACGATCCCGAGAATTCGGATAAAGCAATAAATCTCGTGTGGTGCTTGCCGGGTGCTCGAAAAAAAAGGTCTGCGCAAGAATCGTTGCTGTCTGCGCGAAGTTATGGTCAATATGGTAATCATACTCTGATTCGCTACTCCTATTATGTTGTTTTAATAAATGGATTAATAGATATGTAGGTTGCGATAATTCTCGTATTTTTAGCAAGAGCGATACGTGTTGATTTAATCGCATCGTCTAGTGTTCGTCAGTTCGTAGGTTATGCACGAAGATTAAATCGGTGGTTTGTATCCGATGAATGGTCGAATTAATATTAGGGAGGTTAGATTTAGAAATTTATTATGTGAGGTAAGATTTTAGGTATTAATGATACGAAGCATGTGTTGGAAGACTTGTATGCGTAGCGTGATTAGTTTATGATGCGAGAGATAGGTTAAGTATTTTCTCTAGCTAACTAGTAAGTCTGACGATGTTGCCGTGCCGATTTAGTTTGTTTAAATAAATGCTTGGCTAGTAGGCATTTTAATTAGCTGGCAGGTAATGCAAAGCCGTCCGGTCTGATAGTTTAGAAAGTTGACGTGTTTCTATTCGTGTTTTAAGATTTAAATGTCTTAGACTAATGAATTTAAAATTAGTAAGTTTTTGGTGTCGAACTTTAACTAAGGCAAGTAGAACGTGAATACGTATATTGTTGTTTTGCGATATATAAGCTACCTTTGAATAGGCTAGAGAAGCGTAATTATTGCGCTCAGTCGTACATCGGTAACTATTATTTTCGTATAAAATTGTACAACGCCATGTCGCTAGGCGTTTAATTCGCTATCGCGTAATATTTAGGTTTGTAATATTTCCGTCGATATGCATTCATGTGCATAATGCATTCCATTCAGGTACGTTAATTAATCGCGTAATGCGGAAGACGAGCCAAGTCGACCCCAAGCGCGAGCTAATCCGCAAGATGATGCTGGTGGATTAACCTGAAGATGGACAGACGAAGCAAGTATCGGGACAAAGGATGGTCGTCAAGTGATCGACGCCTAACAAACACTAACATAGTGTTACTCAGGCAAGCCCCGGTACATGCAACCCCTTCCTTGTGATTTTAAATAATTTTTGCACACTTTAAGTCTAGTGAAATGTGCATTAGGTTTATAGGAGTTGCTTGGAAACCCTTTGATGCATTGCCTTCCTTGATATCCATACCTTTATAGATACTTCTGGTGAAGTATCAAAAATATGATTTACAAAAATGCTTAGCCCTGCTTAAATCTTGTGGATAGAGGTTGTCTTTTGCAATACTGCCTAGCTCAGGGGTTATCCTGAGGAAGGATGGCTTCTACCTGCTAGAATATATTTTCATTGGGAGCATGGTGGGATCTTACTGCAAAGTTCCCTGTGATGCTCTTTTCATCCTAAGGAACACAAACAATCCTAAGGATGGAAGTACTTAAATCGGAACTTGGGTTAGGAACAGGTGATGTTCTACCCAGGTTGATTAAGGATTGGATGCGTATGTAGGCCTGCTGATCGAGGACCCTTTAACTGGTCACATGCCTCGTCATGGGAAAGCTTTGCCTCGGGCAGACTAAGGCCAGAATAAGATAACACGGAATGGGCGTGGAGCGGTGGCGAGAGTAGCGTGTACCCTCCGTGGCAAGAGGCTGGACGGTGGTGTATCTGTGCTCTCGGTTCGCGTGAACCTGATCTGGTCTTAAGAACCCCGGTGGCGGGTTGACATATGCAAGGGTTAAGTGCTACATATGTCGTGTGATTGGAGATCCTCAGCTGAGTATAATCGATTCGGATCGCCGTACCTTTGCGGTTATGAAGACTTGGTCACTGACCTACAACCTAAGTCAGGATGTGAACATTATGAATAAAAATGATGTTGTATTGATGAGATGGTGAATTTAGACTAGATTCAAACAGAGTCTATTAATACTTAATTTGGCGTTAAAATATTGAAAGTAAGGACTCACTTTAGTAAGCTATTTCTGCAAAAGTATCTAAGTTGATTCTTGCTAAAGCCTCTCCTTGATTCCCAAATCCAGCATATCCTTGAGAGTCTTTTCTTTAGTCGGGTAAGTCTTGCTGAGTAATAACATACTCAGGGTTTTATTCCCTGTTGTTTTTCAGGTTCTAACCTTGTGCTGCTGTGATGGTGTTAAGTGCTGGTGGGCTCGGCCTTCTTATAAGTCTAAGTAACCCCTCTATACTTCTTATTGAAGATGATCATTTGAGCTAGCATATATTTCAAACTTATACTTTTGTAACCACTCCGATAAAATAATATAAAATTTTTGTAACTTGTAAAATTTGGTAATAGTATTTCCGCTGCAAAAATATTGGTGTGTGTGATTTGTGTTACTTAATCCCACGGTTCTGGTTGAAAGTGGTTTATCCGATGTCCTTGGGGCAATCGGACAGATCCTGTTGAGTTATCTGGTGCACATGCATGGCCGTCTGAGGTCTTGGGACAAGGACGGGTGCATGTGGGCCCAATAACTTGGAGGTTCTGCCACAGCAGACCCGGGATTTTCATGCACAGGTAAAGTCCGTGAATGGCCGCTTCAAACCTGTTAATGGAGCCCCGACCCATTATGGCGTTGTACGGGTATACCATGTCGACGATGTCGAAGGTGACCTGCTCACTTCGTGCATTGGGTGCTACACCGAAGGACAAGGGTAGCTCTATTTTGCCCACAGGAAAGGTGCCCTTGCCGCCGAAGCCATATAAGGGGTTGTCTGAAGGCTTAAGTAAACTATGGCTGATGCCCATGCGGTCGAAGGCGTGAAGGAAAATGATGTCCGCATGGCTGCCATTGTCAACTAAGACTTTCTGCAGGTCCCAGCCTGCCACACTGCAGTTGATTACCATGGCGTCAATATGGGGTGCGCTGCGCAGGTCGACATCTCTGGCGTCGAAGGTCAGTGGCACGTGGGACCACTTTGTTTGCATGATTGGGCCGGTGACGGCGACGTGGTTGATGCTTCGGTAGTGGTCCCTCTTCTGTCGCTTCGTATCGAAGTCGACGCTGGACCCCCCAGTGATCATGTGAATGACTCCGCGATACGGCTGATCAGCGAAGTCTTCTTGTTTTGGTGCTTAGGGGTGATTTGGGTGGTGGATGTTTGACTGATGCGGGTGCGGAGGCGGTAGTGGAGGTGGTACGACTTGTACCTCCTGGTGGTGTTGGTATGCGTGGTTGGGTGGATGCTGAGTGGGGCCATGGTTGTATGGTTGTGGGTGGTGGTGTTGATATGTGTGCACGACAACTCTTGGGTTGTCGGCTGGTTGCGCCCGAGACATCCTGTCCCTGGTGGCCTTCGTTTCCGGGCAGTCCCTCGTTGGGTGTGCGCAGTCTTCGCCGTGGAACAGGCAGTAAAATCTAAACGGCTGCTGCGCCTGTCCTCAGCCCCGACCACGGGTGCCACTGCTGCGTCCCTGGGGGGGATAATCTTGACGGCGATGGGCCTCACTGGCGGGGTGCTGATTGGCAATGTTATGCATCTGCTGCTGACTGCAGCTGTCCCGACCGGAGTCTGACTATGAAGGTCTTGTCCAAGTTCGGCTGGACTGCGGAGGGTCCTTGGGTTTCCTCTAGGACTCGACCTTGCGCTGGTGGAGCTCTTCGGATCTGGCATATTTTTCAAACAGCTGATAGAGCTCTTGTAGGTTCTTGGGTGGGTCCCTTATGCAGTGACTGTAAAGAACACCGGCCAGAAGGCCACTGATGGCGTAGTGAATGGCAATTTGGTCGTCGACCGAAGGCAGTTGTGACTTAAGAGTCAGGAACTTGCGGTAGTACTCCCGCAGGGTTTCTTTCTCTAGCTGCCTGAAGAGTGACAGTTCAGCCAGGGCATCGGTGTCTGGGCGGTACCCTTGGAAGTTGAGCAGAAATTTGTCCCGGAGACTTCTCCAGGAGTCGATGGACAATGGGGGCAACCTGGTGTACCAGGTTAGGGCCGGACCCTCGAGGGTGATGATGAAGGACTTGGCCATCGTGGCGTCGTCCCCTCCGGATGATGCGACAACGACTTGATAGGTCATGATGTACTGTGCTAGGTCGGTGCTGCCGTTGTACTTGGGGTAGGTCCCTGCCCTGAAGTTGGCGGGCCATGGTGACACTTGCAGTTGCGGCGCCAGGGGACTCCGCTCATCAAGGTAGTTGACGCCTTGGAATGCTGCGGCATGCGGGATGAAGGGTCTGCGCTGAGGAAGGAATAGGTCTCCGACTAGCGCGCGTTGTTGGAGGGGCGGGCCGTGCTGCAGGTCATGTTGGCCTTCGTGCTGCATGAGCGCAATCTCTTGCTCGAGTTCCTGAGCCCTCTGCTCCTTGTCTCGTATCATCTGGCGCACCTTAGCCTGCGCGGAAACACATTGGCGCTTGGCCTCGAGGATTTCTTTCTGCTTCTGGAGGTTGCGGTTCTTGATGCGGAGGGCCCGCAGCTATAGCTGTTCTTCCGCTGAAACGCCGATGACTTCGCCATCCTCTGTGGCGTCCTCGCCCTCTAGCAAAGCAAAACCTGGGGGTGGTTCCTATGGTTGTCCTTCGGAGCTGCAGGTGCGGAGGCTGCCCTCGGGAGTTGGTTGGTCGTTGCGCTGTCTCTTGCTGGCAGCGTCGTCTTCACAGGCTTCTTGATGGGTAGTGTCTGCAGGGGCCTTGCCCTTTTTCTCAGCTAGCAGCGCCGCCTTCGCTGCTTCATCAATGGATGGGGCTGCCTTCGAGCTAGCTCTCTTGGGTGCCATCGCGGGTGGTTTGTTCGTAGCACGAACGGTGGGCACCAAATGTTGGGAACTTGCTCTCCTAGGCAAGATGATCCAAATGTTGGGAATTTGCTCTCCTGGGCAAGATGATCCAACGGGGGAGTGAAAAGAATGCAAACAAGGTTTTAACTCGAGATGGCGATTGCTCTATCAAAAAATCAGCCTCTTAAGGGCACTGTACGGGGGTATTTATAGGCGCCTGAGCGCCCAACGCCTTGATGTAAGGACGCATGTGCCCTCAGGCACCTGGATTATCCCCGGAATATTCCCATAAGAGAGGGTTACAGACTGTCATTACAGAAAAGCCATTACAAATCAGGCCCGTAACACACTTCTCCGTGCGGGGCCTGTTACAATGGGCCGAATCCCACGTGGGCCTGTTACAATGGGCCGAATCCTTCTTCTTGCAGTATAGGTGATGAAGGGTGGACCTCGCCGATGGACCTCGCTAGTCGTTTTGCTTTTGTTGGTGCAGCGAGGTTGACGAAGGCTTGGAGCGAAGGGTAGTGCCTCCGCCTTTGCCCCAACAATTATCCAGCTAGAGCCCCCGGATGCATAAACCTGCAAGGCAACTTAAGCTTGGGTTTTAGGTACCCAACTCTTGTTGGGTCCTACAAGGTTAGTCACAATAACTTTTGGAACCTAAATACAAGTCTTGTCTCCCTTGCATTTGGATCCCAATTTTGTAGCCACTACTTTTGTATTTTTGCATGTAAGTACAAAAGAGGTATTGCAAGCATGATAAATAGTAGAAGGTTTATTGCACATTCTCATAGGCACATCAGGCGCAACATTGAAAGATCCCTATGCCCGGGAACAGGATCTGGATGTCGCCTAGAGGGGGGGTGAATAGGCGAATAATAATTATTACTTTAAAACCTTAAAGTCTTACTCTACTCGAAGGCTGGATCGCAGTGGAATGAAGGACCCTTCGAGAAGGTTGCATCGGAATAGAAGATCCTGTCTTAAAATGCCCTGCACTTCAAATATAACTTGTACCACAAATAAGTATTGAAGTGCAGATATAAAGAGTAAGTAAGACAGAGAATCAACACACAGCACAGAGCAGAGAACACAGACGCAGGGATTTATCCCGAGCTTCGGCCAAGCATGAAATGCTTGCCTAGTCCTTGTTGGAGTTAGCCACACCTGGGCTTGGAGTCTATTTCAACTCCTTCCTCCGTTTGCTCAGATCTGTCAGTATGACAGATAGAGCCTTCCACTATGTTGATATTGGTTACAACAACGCCGTGGCTACTTACAGTCTTCTTGACAGCACTCTGGTAGAGTAACAATGCGCTCAAGTCTTTGCTCTAGCTCTTAGCAGCACTTCTCCACTCTCTAAAGGCTTATAGCTTTGCCTTCATACAACTAGAGATTTACACACGAGAGGGAGAGAGAGAATTGATCCAAATGATGTATACAATTGTTGGCTGCACTTTTGTAACTGTTGGAGGCGCCTAGGGGTCCCTTTTATAGGCCCAAGGGGCCTAGGAGCCGTTGGAATTCCTTTTGGAAGGCAATATTTGCTTTCTGTCGGGTGGCGCACCGGACAGTCCGGTGCGCCACCAGACAGGTCCTGTAGCTTGTCCGGTGCGTGATCTCCTTCCATATCGGGCTTAGCTGACCGTTGGAGCAACGGTCCTCTTGGCTCACCGGACACTGTCCGGTGCACACCGGACAGTCCGGTGCGCCAACTAACCATTGGCACAGGCCACGCGTCGCCCGCTGATTGCGCTGCCGACCGTTGGCGCGGGCGCCGTTGGCTCACTGGACAGTCCGGTGCACCACCGGACAGTCCGGTGAATTATAGCCACGTCGCCCATCTCTTTTCCCGAGAGTGCCTAGTTGACGCCGAGCCAGCCTGGGGCACCGGACACTGTTCGGTGCGCCACCGGACAGTCCGGTGTGCCAGGCTGGTACTGATTTTGACTATACAAGGCCATATCTTCTCCAACTATTTTCTTCTTATCTTGGTACTGTTTCTAGCACTTAGATAACCATGTTAGTGAACAAAACAATTCACTGAGTCCAGAAACATACCTTGTTTACTTCTAGAGCTTGATCTTGAGCTTTATGACTTACACCACATAATTGTAGATGTTACCTTATTGGTTGTAAGTCATATCCTTATGTAGTGATCCTTGATGCACCATAACTCTTCTTAACTTGATCAACCTTGACTTTGCAAGTCTTCTTCTTCACCATTGGCTTTGGATTCTTGGTATCCCAGACCTTCTCCCGTGCACTCGGTACCTCGAAGCTCTTCTTGCCTCCATCCTTGGCTTGATCGGTTGTCTTTGAGTTACGCACACCGAGTCTCACTTAATCAGTGTCCATTTTACTTGTGATGTCCATTATCTACAGATAATCCAGTCTTTGGACCATCACACTTGGTCACTTGTGTTGAACCCTGTTTGCTTTGCATTAAGCATTTGTTCATCACTTAGCACACTTGTTAGTCCCTTAATTGGGTTGTCATCCAAACCACCAAAACCTACAAGAGAGCTTTCAAACATGGTTTCTCCCAGGCCTATTTTTACCATAATCATGAGTGGAGCTAGAAGCAACCATAGCATTTGAATCATAAAAAGCAACATGATCATAATTCTTATTGTAATGAGAACAACTAGCAATTTTCCTATCATAAATAAAGGCATGGTTCCTTTGAGGACTACTAGCCATAGGGGCCTTCCCTTTCTCCTTGTTGAGAACGGGAGTCCTTCGGCTTGTTAAGTTCTTGGTTTCCTTTTGAAAACCAAGTCCATCCTTAATTGAGGGGTGTCTACCAACGGTGTAGGCATCCTTAGCAAATTTTAGTTTATCAAATTCAACTTTGCAAGTCTTAGGTTGAGCATTAAGACTTGCTACCTCATTGTTCAATTTAGTAATAGAAGCAAGATGTTCATCACAGGCATCAATATCAAAATCCTTACATCTATTACAAATAACAACATGCTCTACACATGAACTAGTTTTGTTAACTTCCTCTAGTTTAGCATTTAATTCATCATTTAAACTCCTTAAACTAGAGACAGATCCATGGCAAGCAGACAACTCAGAGAATAACATTTCATTCCTTTTAACTTCTAAAGCAAGAGATTTTTGAACACTAACAAATTTATCATGTTCCTCATACAAGATATCTTCTTGCTTTTCTAGTAATCTATCGTTCTCATTAAGAGCATCAATTAATTAATTAATTTTCTCTACCTTAGCTCTATCTAAACCCTTAAACAAATCAGAGTAATCTACTTCATCATCACAGGATTCTTCATCACTAGAAGAATAGTACTTAGGAGTATCTCGAATACGTACCTTCTTCTCCTTAACCATAAGACATGTATGACGTTTGTTAGGGAAGAGTGAATACTTGTCGAAGGCCGAGGCAGCAAGTCCTTCATCGTTGGAGTCTGATGAAGAGCAGTCAGAATCCCATTCCTTTCCTAGATGCGCCTCGCCCTTCGCCTTTCTGTAATTCTTCTTTTTCTCCTTCTTGCCATGTCTTTCTTGTGCCTGATCTTTTTTATTATCGGTACATAGAGCAATAAAATGACCAGTATTACCACATTTGAAGCAGGAGCGCTTTCCCCTTATTTTGTTCTTGTTGGGGTACTCCTTGCGTCCTTTAAGCGTGGTCTTGAAGCGCTTGATGATAAGTGCCATTTCGTCCTCGTTGAGTCCGGCAGCCTCCACTTGTGCTACCTTGCTTGGTAGCACCTCCTTGCTGTTTGTTGCTTTGAGAGCAACGGGCTATGGCTTGTAGATAGGTAGCGGACCATTTAGCGCATCGTCCACGTATCGTGCCTCCTTCACCATCCTGCGCCCACTCATGAATTTTCCAAGGATCTCCTCGGGCGTCATCTTGGTGTACCTGGGGTTTTCACGAATAAGATTGATAAGATGGGGGACAATTACAGCAAATGACCTTAGCATGAGTCGAACAACATCATGATCCGTCCATCTTGTGCATCCATAGCTTCGGATCTTGTTGACCAGGGTCTTGAGCCTGTTGTAGGTCTGAGTTGGCTCCTCTCCCCTGATCATCGCGAACCTCCCCAGCTCTCCTTCCACCAGTTTTATCTTAGTGATCATGGTGGCATCATTACCCTTGTGAGATATTTTGAGGGTGTCCCAAATCGTGACACCCCAGGTGTCTATTTCGGGTTATGTCGAAAGATTTATCCTAATCTCGGATGCTCAGTGAAAATTTCTATTTCTCGATCGTGTCTATCTCTGTCTATCAGGCTTTCTCATGGAAGTTCACCGAATTCAGAGTTAATCGATCGCGAGAAACAGCCAATTTTGGAGCGTGTTAAAACTTTTAATTCTTGGCACGGATGCAAAACTCGATACTCAATCTCGATTTATAAATCTCGTCTAAAGCTCATGTAATCAAACGCTCGACAGTTGCTAGTCGAGCTGTGCCCAAATCCAATTCCTCGGACTTCGACTGATGCCCGACTATTTTATCTGGATCCGTACTCTCAGAAGGAATACTCTATATGTCGCCCTCTAATCAATTTTATCCGACTCGGCCAAATATCTCATGTCCGAACCGAACTCAAAACCCCGTATCGACAGCAATTTTTAAAATTCACGATTCGCCTTCTCCGACTAAAAATCCAAAGCCGATCGAATCTCAGGACGATTTATTTTCGAATCACGCGTAGGTAGGGATGAAAGTGGTAATCCGAACTGTTAGAACAAATTTAATATTTTAAAATAGATATGTATAAAATTTGATGTTGATCTTTTCTTATGTTATCAAGCACATTAGTACAAATATGAATAAAATATTACATAAATTGTTTTATTTACTATTTGCTCCCTACAACACAAAAAGTTGAAAAAATTACCGAATTTGTTTCCGAATCAATACCGAAGTTTATATCTATTATTTGAGAAAATATAGGATGAATTTGAGGTTTACCTTTTGTGAATCTTAACAAGCTGGATGTTAAAAACAAGAATACAAATTCGTATTGTATATTCTATATCACAATCAAAGAAAAACGACTAAAAAACTGATTACCGAATAAATACCGTTTCCGACCGTTTTCATCCCTACGCGTAGGTAATTATTTTCGAGCCAAATCAAATTAGACTCTCGACCGAATTAATCGCTCAACCTTCCGTTCGTCCGAACTCTTTTCGCTCTCTTTTTCCGTAGCGACGAATTCCGCGAGAGCATTTTTATTCCGGGAAATAAATTAGCGCAGCCTGATTTAGCGTTTTGGGCTAAGCCCATTCCAGCCCATTAGGCCCACTAAGGGAACCCTAACCCTAAGGCTCTTCTATAAATAGCAGCCCTCTCTCCTTGCACATGGTTATTTTGCACTCCCACCCCTCAAAAAATTTCCAGCCGCCACAAGCTTTTCCCTGCCTTTCTTCTTCACGGCAGCAACAGCCATCAGGGAGCCGGCGCTCCCTGTCCATGGCGCCACACTCAGCAGCAGCTCCTTCCTCCAAGCTGGACGCCAGCCGAGCTCCCCTTCCGATCGCCGCTCCTCCCTGCGAGCTCCCTGTTCCTGTCTTCCTCACGGCTGCGCGCAGGAGCTTCCTCCCAGCCATGGCGCCCATGCCCCCTGTTTTTTTTTCCATGGAGCCCAGTAGATGCAGCCATGGCCGAGCTCCTTGGGAGCACGCCGGCGCCCTGCTATTCGGCATGGCCAAGTCCCCTGGTGCAGGCGCCCCTTCCCCATCAGGTCCATGGCGCGATGTCCCTCTCCCCCATCCACGGCGTGTCCTCCCCTTCTCTCCATGGCCGACGCCACCAAGCTCCAGCCGCTCCTTCTCCCTGGCGCACCTCGCCAGCAGAAAATCCCCAAGTGCAGGCGCCCAGGGCAAGCCGCGAGCTCTCTGCTCCCATCTCTGTTCCCCCGCGCGCCCAGGTGAGCAGTGCGCCGTCGACCTCGCGCAGCAGCCGCGACGGCAGTTCGCATAGCCACATGGGTTCCCTCCGTGTCGCGCCCTTGTCGTGCTCGACGAAATGGCGTAGCAAGCAGCAGTCATGAGATCCCGTCCGTGTCGCTTGCATTGACCCGATCTGCGCAGCGCCTGCGCGCCGTCGTCGAAACCTGTGGTGAGAAAACCCTCGCTGCCCTTGCTGCTATTGTATTTTTATTTTTGTGCTCGGTAAAACTGTTGAACGGTTGTGTGTATGTCTAACCGTAGCTAGCCGCCAATGCCATTCGTCGCGCACGCGTGTTCGATACAAGACCGGGCGGGTGAACCACGTGCTTGCACAACTCAAATCCGATCCCGTTCAGGTTGAATGATTTATAGTTTACATTATGTATGATTTGGTTGATGTTAGGCAGTGCATGTATATGTGTGGATGTGTATAATATGTTTCGGCTATACACGTTGGTAGGATCGCGTTTGCGATTAGAGAACAAGAGATTATTTGATGTGTGCGATTTGTAGTTAGTCTAATTAGGTTTAGGTTATGTGTGCGAAAATACATTGGTATGAATGGAAGCGTGTAGAGAGGAAAATGAAGTAGAAAGGAACTCCGGTGTTTTTATATTTTGATAGGAAAATATATGATGTCTTGTCTGATGCGAAGACTAAGTTTAAACAAATAAATGCGGATCATGTTTTAGGAAATGCATCGGTAGATGTTTATGTGAAGAGGGTATTGGTTTTATGCATGGGATCGGTGATTGTGATAGTCGATGCGAATGAGGAGTATGAGCAATCCGGTTGGAGTCACTTGCGCGGTTGATGCCTTGTGCGTATTTTGGGGACCCGTAGGTGCGTGGGTGAGCGAGGTTATTTTGTTGTTGGATTGGATAGATATGTGGCTGCGATAGTTCCTTGGTGTGTCGTAGGGATTGGTCGCGAATGTGTTAATGAATTGCTAACATGCTTCATCGTAGATTAATGTGTTAGGGCGACGAAAATTTGGTAAATCCTAAAGCATGCTTGGTGTCTTCCGCACTCGGCTAGTGAGTCAGTCTAGGATAATTAAATTTACGTATTCATCGTTGGTGTAGGTTAAATTAGGTGAAAAACGTAAATTACGTGATATATATTTAGTGTTTGAAAGATGAGATAGATTAATTTAGAAAGATGTGTTATCAAACATGTGTGCCGAAGTGCGTTGTAGTAGTAATGGCGTTAACTTGAACAAAGAGTCTCAAGTGCATGCCGTGCTATGGTTATAATTGAGATAGTAAATTATAAAAGTTGCGCAGTATGAGGTTCGATCGATGTAGTTAATATTGATCGAACTGTAGAGAGGTGGTGACATACCGAAGTAGTCATCGCTTCCTCTGCGGTTAAGTTGAGGTCATGTGTGATCATGCTATTTACGTGGTGAATGTGTTTGTTGAATTTATGTGGTAATTTTAGTGCACTAAATGGCATGGATAAAAATTAGTAAGTCTACTTGTTAGTTCCCACTTGGTTATTTTTAACTCTAACAATTGTCAAAATGTTAGAATGGTTCAAGTCTCTAGAACGCGGCAATTTTTGAAGTGAATAGGAGCTGAATTTTATTGGTTGCTGTTTTGGGCTGCACGCATTGTTTTAGTTGTGTTGTATGTTTGATGAACTAAATTGTGTTTTCTGTAGATATGTGCTATAGAAAAGTAGTAGATAACTTTATTATCTTGCTGGTGTTAAAATTTGACAGCCATAGGTCTGACAGTTTAGGAGTTATGCTGTTCACAAATTCAGTAACTGAATCTGTCCAAACTTTGTACAGATTTCAGAAACTGCATTGTTTGCTCAATTTAATGTTGTAATCTGTTCATGGTCGTTATAAGAAAGTTGTAGATGCTTTTCTGATCTTCCTTGTTTTAAAATTTCATAACCACAGGCCTGATAGTTTAAGAGTTATGAATTTTACAAACTGCTTGCTGTGTTCTGTCCACCGTCAGAACAGATTTCGAAAACTGTGTTGTTTGATTTAGTTAATCATTAAATCACTTCTTGGTGATTATAAAAGTTATGTAGTGCTTTTTCTAAGCTTTCCAAAAAGTCTTGGATCACTATTTTTGGTGGTCTGAAGATTAAGTTATGGGTGTTTAAAGTCTGAAGACTGAATCTGTCCAATTCTGGACAGCAAAGCCTTCTAGTGTCTTTTGTCCTTAGTTAAATATTGAATCACCTTGAGATGTTTATAAATGATATGTATACAATTTTATTACCTTTCCAGAAAGTCTAGAATCACTTGTTTTGGAAGCATGAGTCTCTGTTTATGAATTTTTAAAGTCACAAGTCTGAATCTGTCCAAATCTGGACAACACTGTTGTGTTAACACCTTTTGACCTTGCTAAGTGTTTAATCGTGCGGTGATGACAATACCAAAGTTGTAAAGCACTTTTCAAGCTTTTTGGAAAGTTCTAGTTTACTATTTTTGGTTAAATATCTTGTGAGTTATGACTGATACAAGTGACTGCTGTATTGCTGTCCAAAAATTCTGCTAGTGCACTTTTGATTGTTTAGTTCACCCTTCTCACTAAAAATGTTTGGTTTGCTCTTAAGTAACGTAGACTTGCCATGGTTAAGCTAGAGATGACATGTGTGTCTTGTTTTATATGTTCCTTTCTCTAGTGATTGCGATATAGGAGTTCTATAGATATTGACGCTTATATCCTCTAGTGAATTTGTGTTGTCGGTGATGCTTGTGCGCGATCAATAGGAGAACTAATGAAAAGCCGTATCCAAACAAAATGCGCGTACTTGTGATGTCGTAGTTGTGTTGCGTAAATAAATAAAATATTATTGTCTTTTTAAAGGTGTTAATGTTGGAGCCGATAACGTGTAGATAACTAATGCTAGCGTATGGTTGTTTACGGTGTCTTCGCATTTAATGTTTAGTTTGCCACTATGTCTTTGTATATCTTATGTTACTTTCATTATATTCATACATATGTATCTTGCATCTCATTTAGGACCGAGAGGTGGTGATCGTGCAAGTGATGTGGTGTCAACCACAAGATGCAGTTGGTGGATGACCTGAAGAATGGTGGACTTAACCAGTGGATGCTCGCCAAGCGAGCACCTTCCCCTAGCAAACACTACCTAAGTGTTAAATTAAAGGCAAGCCCCGGTTTTATGCATAACCTGTTATTTATACTATTTTACTGCATTTAAGTGTAGGAGTTGTTTGAAACCCTAGTTGCATGATCTCAGGAACCCTATTGAGATGAATACTAGAATGCTAGGCCGAGTAGCTGCTTTATTAATTAGGGATCTCGGTAGAAGTCGAGTGATTTTTCTAGCACTCGCGCGAGGTCAGGAATTGATTGTCTCCACTTTATTATCATAATGATGTTGGTCTGTGGACAACAATCCATGGGGATTGGTTGTCTACAAGACGGAAATTGGAATAAGGATTAAGGTGTGGTACCGTGAGTCAAGCGTTTGAACGTACTAAGCACATGCCGAGAAATATGGTAAATCGGTAAGCCTAGTACCTGATTGAACCTGCCAGCGGACATATCCCCTCACGCGACCTGAGACGTGGTCTCCCATTCCGGTTATGGTGGGTATAAGTGCGGTCACTGCACGACGGCAGTCGGGGTCAGTGGGGCATTGTACGCCAAGGCGGTGAGCCCTGATCTGCTGCCAGGGAATCGATGGGGACGGTTGGTGTGTGTGGGGACGGAGTGCCTCGCCACATCGTGTGTTTAGGTTTACCTTGCAAGGATAAAAACTCGATTCGAATCGTCTGCTTCTTGCAGCTAATGAGACTGCTTGATCCATGCTGCTACATTGAGTAACAAGTGGAAATGTGTTGACTTGGCAAAACATGTTGACTGTTAAAAATGTTTGACATCATGTATGAGTAGCTAGGTACTCATCTAGTTTTAAAAGGATCTTACTAAAACTTGAAAAGCTAAAACTTGATTTTAGACTCAGCTAGTGCTTTTGGCAAACCAAACCCCTCAGCCAAACAGCTGCATGTCTAGAGGTAGAGGAGTAGACTCCTCACACCGGGTAAGTCTAGCTGAGTATTAGTATACTCAGCCTTGCTTGTGACACAATTTTTGCAGGTACTCCTTGATTGATTGATGGTGTGACTTGGCCTTCGTCCCTGCCACCGGGACAGACGGTCGAGTGGGTTATTGCTTCCGCAGGAGGGGACCAGGAGGAGTAGTGTGGCCAGGCTTCGCCATGTTACTCGGTTCTTCTCCGTTAGTTATTTCCGCTGCATTAAAATTTATGGTTATTATTTCTAAAACTCCGATAATGTAATCACTAATGATACGTATTAAATTTGTGGTATTATGTTTTATTGTATTTCTCTGTGCCTCACCTTCGAGTGAGCTAGTGGTATTCGATCCTGGATAAGTGGCTTTATCGGACTAGATCCGAGGGACTGACGGGTTATTCCTATTTAAGTGTGGTCTAGCCTCTAAGGCGGGACTTAGGCACTTAAGTTGGAATAATTCGGGCAGTTCCGCCACATGTTTGGCGTTGTCCAAACCACTGACCTTGTTATATTCATCCCTGCATAGAGATGCTAGCAGCACAGCAGTGGCTTGGGCATTTTTATGAATTTGCTCATTTATGAAAACAGGATTGTCAGTACTATCAAAATGCATTCTGTTTTCAACAATCTCCCAGATACTAGGATGAAGGGAAAATAAATGACTACGCATTTATTGACTCCAAAACGAATAGTCCTCTCCATCAAAGTGCGGAGGTTTTCCGAGGGGCATTGATAGTAAATGTGCATTTGAATTGTAGGGAATGCGAGAGTAATCAAAAGAATAGTTTTGATTAACCGTCTTTTTCTTGGACGAGGCGTTGTCGTCGTTGTCCCTTGGTGAAGAAGACGATGCATCGCTGTCGTAGTAGATAATCTTCTTGATGCATATTTTCTTCTTTCCGTCCCTCTTTTTGTGACTCGAGCCTGAGTCAGTGGGCTTGTCATCTCTTGGCTCGTTGAAGAGGGACTCCTTCTCCTTATCGTTGACTACCATCCCCTTTCCCTTAGGATCCATCTCTTCGGGCGGTTAATCCCTTAGATGAAGAGTACGGCTCCGATACCAATTGAGAGCACCTAGAGGGGGGTGAATAGGTGATCCTGTAAAATCGAACACTAAATAGCCACAAAACTTAGTTATTAGAGTGTTAGTGCGACTAAGTAGCTTTGAAGCGAGTTCTTGTGAACACAACAATTCCAGAGAGAGCAACACAAGAGACACGCGATTTTTATCCCGTGGTTCGGCCAAGTAATACTTGCCTACTTCTACGTTGTGGCGTCCTAATGGATGAGGTTTGCACTCAACCCCTTTCAAGTGATCCGATGATCAACTTGAATACCACGGTCTTTTCCTTTAGAGTATTTTCCCGTTTGCGAGGAATCTCCATAGTTTGGAGCCTCTCGCCCTTACAGTGATGATCACAAAAGAAACACAGAAGTAAGGGAGGGAAAAGCAACACACACAAGATTCAATCTGCAGCACACACACGCACACAAGTCAAGACTTGAGCTCAAAGGACAACACAGGGAGTTCACAACTCGAAATTACGCTCAAATCACTATCACAATGAATCAAATACGTGGGAGCGGAGTCTGAATGTCTTAGTATGCTTGGAGAATGCTTGGTGTTCTGCTCCATGCGCCTAGGGGTCCCTTTTATAGCCCCAAGGCAGCTAGGAGCCGTTGGAGATCAACATGGAAGGCTATCCTTGCCTTCTGTGGAGTGGCGCACCGGACAGTCCGATGCGCCACCGGACAACCACTATAGCTTGTCCGGTGCACGATCTCCTTCCATATCAGGCGCATCCAACCCTTGCTCCTTGGGGCTGGTTGGCGCACCGGACACTGTCCGGTGCACATCGGACAGTCCGGTGCACCCAACCGACAGTTGGAGCGAGCCACGTGTCGCGCGTTGATCGCACGGCTGACCGTTGGCGCTGGCGCCATTGGCTCACCGGACAGTCCGGTGAATTATAGCCACGTCGCCTTGTTCCTTTTCCCAAGAGCGACGAGTTCGCCGCGGATGACTCACTGGACAGTCTGGTGCACCACCGAACAGTCCGGTGCACCACTGGACAGTCCGGTGAATTATAGTCGTACAACTCCGTCGATTCCCGAGAGCGGCCACTTCACCGTGGACCAGCCTGGCACACCGGACACTGTCCGGTGCACCACCAGACAGTCCGGTGTGCCAGACCGAGCTAGAGTTTGGCTGCACACAGCCAAGTCTTTTTCATTTCTTTTCCCTTTCTTTTGTCACTATTTCTAGCACTTAGACAAAACACATCAGTATTAAAAATAATATACTAAGTCTAGAAACATACCTCGTGCCTTGATTTGCACTTTTCCCATATTTAGCACACAAGGATTCAATTAAGATGTGTTGGGCATCTAATCACCAAAATACTTATAGAAATTGCCCAAGGGCATATTTCCCTTTCAAGGATCTGTTGGACACCGATGTGTGGCTACGCGTCTTTGGAGTCCAAGTTTCCCCTCCTCACAGGAGCTTGCCCTGATGACACCAAGGCTCGATTCGCCGTGCAGCAGCTTCGCGGACCTGCTCGTACATGGTGGGACCATTTCCGTGCCATGCTACCTGCTAGTCGTGAGGTGACATGGGAGGAGTTCAAGACTGCCTTCAGGGGACACCACATTCCATCAGAAATTCTGGACCGCAAGCTGAACGAGTTTCTGGCATTGACTCAAGGAACCCGCACTGTGTTGCAGTATGCCCAGGCCTTCAATGACCTATGCCAGTATGCAAGCTATCATGCAGACTCTGATGAAAAGAAGAGAGACCGCTTCCGCAGAGGCCTCAGCACCAAGCTGTGTGAGTGTCTCAACACTGTTCGGGCTGATAGCTTCAATAAGTTGGTCAACCTGGCCATATCACAGGAAGAGTGTATTGTAGCTCACCGGGCAGAGAAGAAGAGGAAGGCACCAATGTCAGGACCCTCCGCTCCACCCCCGAGGTTCAGGATTGTCTCCCACAATCAGAGCAGAGGATTTCAGCAGCAAGCACCTAACCGTTTTCTAGCTCCCGCTCCAAGGAACAATCAACCTTAGCAGCAACAGCAACAGTTCCACCAGGGAAATGGGAACAAGTGCTTCACTTGTGGCAATGTGGGCCACTATGCCAAGAATTGCCCAAGGAATCAGCACAGGCAGATGCTAGCACCAAATCAAGACAAAGGAAGAAAGCAGAAGGTGCAAGTCAGACAAGGGAAGCTTAATTTCACTACTCTGGAGGAGCTACCTGAAGGAGCACCCGTCATGGCTGGTATCTTTTCAGTTTTTAATCAACCTGCATTAATTCTGTTTGATTCTGGTGCATCTCATAACTTCATTAGCCAGAAGTTCAGCATTAAATGCCAACTGCCTTTCTATCATACCCAAGGGTCTTTTATGATAGCAACGCCTGGGGGCAAAATTGCAACAAACCAATTAAATCATAGTGTGCTTATTCAGCTGGGAAGCAACATTGTCAAAACCACCCTCCTCATTCTAGGGATAGATAATGTGGATATTATTTTGGGAGCCAACTGGATGACCCGGCACCAAGTGGTGCTAGATGTCACCAACTGCATCGTGGAAATCCGTTCACCAATCTGTGGGGAATTCACTTTGTTTTTGCCCAGCCCAGAAACCATCTGGTCTTATGCTTTTGCTATGATAGAGTTACATTTGAAGAAAATTCCAGTGGTCTGTGAATATGCAGATGTCTTTCATGATGAGTTGCCAGGAATGCCACCAGACCGGGATATTGAATTCGCCATCGAGTTGCAACCAGGAACGACACCTATTTCCAAGAGGCCCTACCGGATGCCACCCGCTGAGTTGGCAGAATTGAAGAAACAATTGCAAGAGTTGTTGGACAAGGGTTTCATCCACCCAAGTACTTCGCCTTGGGGATGTCCAGCCTTGTTCGTGAAGAAGAAGGATGAAAGCTTGAGGCTATGTATAGATTACCGCCCACTCAATGCGATGACTATCAAGAACAAGTATCCCTTGCCTCGTATTGATATTCTTTTCGATCAATTGGTCGGAGCCAGAGTGTTTTCCAAGATAGACCTTCGCTCCGGCTACCATCAGATCAAGATACGAGCAAGTGATATACCGAAGACTGCCTTCTCAACCAGATATGGGTTGTATGAGTATTTGGTGATGTCGTTTGGGCTAACTAATGCGCCAGCATACTTCATGTATCTGATGAATTCAGTCTTCATGCCTAAACTAGACAAATTCATGGTGGTTTTCATCGATGATATTCTGGTGTACTCGAAGAATGAAGTGGAGCACGCCAAACACTTGCACACGGTACTCCAACGTCTGAGAGAGCACCGCCTTTATGCCAAACTGTCCAAGTGCGATTTTTGGCTGAAGGAAATCAAGTTCTTGGGTCACACTATCTCTAAGGAAGGAATAGTTGTTGATCCATATAAAGTGCAAGAAGTGATGAACTGGAAGCCGCCAACAACTGTCCGTCAGATTTGAAGTTTTCTGGGATTGGCTGGTTACTATCAAAGATTCATTCCAGATTTCTCTCGAATTGCGAAGCCCATGACTGAATTGTTGAAGAAGGGAGCCAAATTTGATTGGGGTCAGAAGTGCGAAGATGCTTTCCACACCTTGAGGCAGCATCTGACCATAGCACCCGTGTTAGCGCAACCCGACAACAGCAAGCCATTTGATGTGTATTATGATGCCTCTAGCACTGGACTGGGTTGTGTTTTGATGCAAGACAACCGGGTCATTGCCTACGCATCAAGGGCACTCAGGCCTCACGAGCAAAATTATCCCATTCATGACTTGGAGTTAGCAGCCGTGGTTCATGCATTGAAGATGTGGAGACACTATTTGATGGGAACCCATTGCAACATCTACACCGATCATAAGAGCCTCAAGTACATCTTTACTCAGGCTAATCTTAAACATGAGGCAGAGAAGATGGCTGGAATTGATCAAGGACTACGACTTGGAAGTACACTACCACCCGGGGAAAGCCAATGTGGTAGCTGATGCCTTGAGTCAGAAGTCACAATGCAACTGCGTTATGATGGATTCTCGCATCAATAACATGTGTGATGAGTTGAGCAAAATGAAGATTGAAGTGATTCCTTCTGGTGTTTTGACTCACATTTCCATTGAGTCAACCTTGCAAGACTAGATAATCATGGCCTAACTCAGTGACAAGGGAGTGCAAATCATTAAGGAGAACCTCCATTAGAAGATAGAGAAGTATAAGTGTTTTCGCCAAGATGGGAAGGGGATATTATGGTTTGAAGACAGATTGGTGGTTCCTAAAAGCAAGGATCTCAAGAAGAGAATCTTGGATGAGGCTCATCTCTCCAAATTCTCTATGCATCCGGGAAGCACCAAGATGTACCATGATCTGAAGCCCTTGTATTGGTGGACCAGAATGAAGAGGGAAATAGCTCAATATGTATCAGAATGTGACACATGTCAGAGGATAAAGGAAAGCCACTTAAAATCAGCTGGTGCCTTGCAGTCCCTATCAATACCTTCATGGAAATGGGATGACATCAGCATGGATTTCGTAGTGGGTCTGCCCAACACCTCTCGGCATCATGATTCAATTTGGGTAATTGTGGACCGATTGACAAAAGTGGCACATTTTCTTCTAGTGCACACCACCGATAAGGCTCAGAAGTATGCAGAGTTGTACATTGACCGAATCGTGTGTTTGCACGGGTTACCCTAGACCATTGTCTCTGACCGAGGAGCCCAATTAGTTGCTAGATTTTGGGAACAATTGCAAGAGTCTTTGGGAACCAAGCTAATAAGGGGTTCAGCTTACCACCCACAGACTGATGGTCAGACTTAAAGGGTCAATCAAACTCTTGAAGATATGCTAAGGGCTTGTGCAATCGATTGCGGCAAGAACTGGGATAAGTACCTCTCTTTGGCAGAGTTTGCTTATAACAACAATTATCAATCCAGCCTAAAGATGGCACCTTTCGAAGCCCTATATGGAAGAAGGTGCCAAACACCCCTCAACTGGTCTCAGCCTGGAGAGAGAAATTTTTGGACCTGACTTAGTAACTAAAGCTGAAAGGAAAGTCAAACTAATCAGGAAAAATCTAGAAGCTGCTCAGGCCAGGCAGAAGAGTTACCATGATAAGAGAAGAAAACCCCTCCAGTTTGAAGTGGGAGATTCCGTATATCTGAAAGTGTCACACCCGGGTTTTAGGGGCACCAAGACCCGGGCACGAACATAAACACCAGGTATGCTGGGACCAAGTCTCACACATATGATGTATAGTGGCACAGGATCGAATGTCGCAACTTTATATATAACAGGAGTTCTATATAAAATAAATAATTACATTATAAGGAGACAACGGTCCAGCAACCCAAAGTTGACTGGGAGACGACGACCTAGACCTCTCACGAACACATCGCAGCATCCTCCATGCGCCTCATCCTGTGGTACCTGTTCTTGACCTGTGGGGAGGGTGTGAGACAGCAAGAGTGAGCTCACATACGTTCATCGCTCAACAAGTTGTGGGGAAAAATGTGTATGAACTCGCCAAAGGTGGGAGCTCACGTGAAGTGTAAGGCTTACCAAAGAGGATGGTTGAAGCTGAGCATTGCTTTTAAAGTTGGTCAAAATTTTATTAGCAATTACTAAGTATAAGTAAATACCAAACCCAATTAAGTAGTAGAACAAAAGTAACAACATCACCTGCGATGCAATGCATATGACAAATTGAATTTAGTTCCATAATTTAATCATGTGAGGGTCCGAGCTGCTCATGACCGTGAGCACGGCTAGTATACCAGTTTTACACTCTGCAGAGGTTGCGCATCTTTACCCACAAGTCATGTTACCCATCTGCCAAGGGATCGCGACTTCCCATACACCTCTACCGAGGAGGCGAGGCAGGGTAACACTACGAGGCCTTTACAAAGTTCCACTAGCTTCAGAAAACCCGCTACAGTTTATAGGAAGCTCCAATGCAGGAATCCCTTGCAGGACCGCCATCGCAGCAAAATCCTCCCGAGGGCCTCCCTACACTGACCACTCCCCTACTGCCCTTGCCCCTTTCGAGTAAGGTAGTCTTCCACTAGCTTTCCTAATTAATCAGCCAAGGGGTCCCATTCCTCCCTTGTGGTAGCACTGTTTTCCCGGGTGGTCGCTCCATGTTCCAATTAACATAATGATCTTATCATGAACAGTAATAATAAATAGATAATAAAAATGTAATCATGAATAATGTATCTTCATACCCAAAACCACATAAAGCACTAGCAAGTACTACCCAGAAATTCAGTGGTGAACAAGGTATAAAGATAATCAAACTAGGGTAACCTGTTGGGTCCCATCAAAATTAACCTATGCAGATCATTATGATTAATTAGAACATGAGTGGGTAAAAAGAAGTGATCAAGGGCACAACTTGCCTGGGACTTGAGATTCCAGGTACCAACTTGCTCTTCAGGTGACTCGTGACCTCACTACTAGACGTAGCAATACAACAAACATGGTATAGGAAAAATTAACATTACATCAAACATGTACACAAAATACACAGTAATAATCTACACATTAAAATAAAATCCTAGGAACAGGAATCATAATTTTTGGAGTTATAGAATTTAAGTTAGGAATTTCCAAAGGTTTTATGTGTTTAAAATAGGATTAAGTGTGGGATTAATTTCTTACTGTTGTTATGATAAAACAGAGACTCTAAGTGGTAGAGAATAAAATTACAAAATTTTAGGAAGTGGAATGGAGTAATTTGGGGTTCAAATGAATTTTCTATGAATTTTATAAGTTCTAGCCATTATTTTCCTATTAAAAATCCCTTTTCCAACTTATTTACTCAATTTCACACAGCTCTGGACCGGGCCTCAAATCCTAGAAAGCGCAGGGGCTGGCGCGCAAGAAATCTGAGACCCAGAGCACAGTCACACAGGATGGCGGGTTGTTTTCTGCATAGTTCAGGGTCTCTTTAGTAAAAAGTCACGGCCGAAGGGGTATCGAGAGGTCCTGGCCGCCCGATCTGAAACGGACGCACCAGATTAGATCGCACATTTGTATCCAACCGGTATACTACCAGAGTCGTTGATCATGAGATCGACGGCCGTGATTTAATGAAGCCGCGCGCGATTGGCACCGACGGATCTAAGATGTACGGCACGGATCGAATCTTGCGCAAACGATGGGTGTGCCCGATCACAGCCATTGATTCCCCAATCTACGGCCGACGCACAGTCTTCCCATTTTCTCAATACCGAGCGACGGCCGACGGCCAGGGCGGCGGCGCCATCACCGGTGAACTCCCGGGCACGCCAGGAAGGCTCTATGTCTAACGCGATTCGATGTGAAACGAAGAGGGGAAGGTGGCGAGCATAGAGGTGGGAACTTTACCGGGGATTAGGTCACCAAGAGGCTCGCCCACGGCGCACGGCGGAAGTCTGCGGGTTAACGACGACGGTGAGCAATTCGGGCCGCTTCCCCGACCGACACCACTTGGCTCACCCGCGGAAAGCTCCACCGCGAACCCGCGACGATCACCGACCCAAACTTCAGCTCACACGTGGCCCGGACGCCAAGATGGTCGTGCGGCCGCCTCTCTCCTCCCTTTTCTCTCTGCGCTCGGTAATGGCGGACGACACGGATGCAAAAGGGACGGCTCGGTTTTATACAGCTATGGGGTTCCGAGTCCAGGGGGAACCTGCCCGGTCAGACACCGCTGGACGCCTGGTCCGGCGGCGAAGATTTCGCAACGGCCATGCCCGCCGTGCGCGATACTCCGTTGGAAGGGAAGGTCCCGACGCGCCGGGCCCACAGATCGGCGAGACACTCACGTGTGCGTGTGTGAGTGATAAGCGGCTGACAGTGGGGACGCCATGTCGGTTAGTCATGCGCGCTTCGATTGGGCTGGGAGCTCGCGAGGGAAAAGGGGTAGTGGGCCGATTTGAAGGCAGTCGGCCCAGGGTTCCTTTATCTTTTTTTTTATTTTATTTTTCCTGATTTCCTTTTCTCTTTTATTTTCAAGTTCCATTTGAATTTCGAATTAGAATTCAAACTTGTATCAAGTTTATTCTCAATTTATATTGTGACTTTAAAAGTATAAATTTTGGAAATATATAAATTTCCTTTATATTATATATATATCTTCTCTTTTTCTCTTCTACATAATATTTCCAAAACCCTAAAGTGCAACTTTGGGTTAACTTCAAATTCTTAATTCCATTATTATATTTTATTATTATTTTAAATGCACATACAATTAAAACTCCAACATGAGTGCCAAATATGGTTCTATTTATTATTTTATTCACTTAAGCAAATGCTTTTAAATAGGGAGATGAGTCTTCAAATGTTATGAGAGTTCTAAAGAGAGAGAAAAAGAAAAATTCTAATGCGAGATCTTTGAGAAATTGTGCTATATTCTCAAAATGAGATTTAGGGTGTTACAAATCCTACCCCCCTTAAAAATAATCTCGTCCTCGAGATTAGTAAAAAAAGGGATGTATGCTTATATTGTTCTCGGAACATATGCACAAACAAAGAGATCTCGGCATGATGCATAATTCTTTAACAAAACATAGGGTTAATAGACCTTATTACTATCACTAAAATAGTAAAATACTAACTAGTAGCTAAACTAATATTTAGGTCTTACAAATAGCGAAATATATATATGTATCTATATTTATGTTTATCTCTATTCTTGTTGTTCGTTGACTTCTTCCCCAACTACTTCATCTTCAACTGGCTCTTCTTCTTGAATTTCAAGTTCGCCTGGTTCAGTTTCTACTTCTGCATGATGGGCATGTCCCCGGTTGATAGATAGAGGCTGACTCTTTCCTGCCGAGACTTGTCCTTGCTTCATCGGAGCCGGTGTAGTGTAGGCAGCTCTGTTGGGACAGTAGTTGGCGTAGTGTCCCGGTTGTCCACACTTGAAGCATGCCCTGTTGGCGGTTGTGTTAGGAGCAACGGGTCCTGCTGGGGTGCTTGCTTTTGGAGGAGCAGTTGGTGCCTGTTGAGTTTGTTGTCCAGAACTGCCACTAGCTGGTGTACTTGGAGTGGTAGTATAGCGAGGACGGGAACTACTTCCAGCCTGCCCTTGGTTGGCAGCCTTTCTTTTCTCTCCAAATATACTCCTCTTGTTTTCTACAGCAATAGCTTTGTCAAGTAGCCTTTGGAAGGATGGGAATGTGTGCGATACCAGTTGATATTGCAAGGGTCCAATCAAACCGTCCAGAAAAAGCTCCTGCTTTTGCTCATCATCCTCTACATCTCTAGGAGCATATCAAGATAACTGGATGAATTTGTCCCTATATTCACTCACGAACATACTTCCTTGCTTGAGGGAGAGAAACTCCTTTCTCTTAATCTTCATGAGTCCAGCGGGAATATGGTAATTCCTGAATTGTGTGGAGAATTCTGCCCAGGTAATTGTATCGACAGCAGCATGAGCAGCGCAGTACGCATCCCACCAATCTGCAGCAGGACCAGCGAGACGACCTGATGCGTAGAGTACTTTCTCTCGGTCCGAGCACTGAGCTATGTTGAGCATCTTCTCTATAGACTTTAGCTAGTCATCAGCTTGTAGTGGATCCGTGGAGTTGGAGAAGGTTGGGGGTTTGTGGCTCATGAATTCCCGATGCTTATCTCGGGATGGAACTGGTGGTGGAGGCAATGGCACCTGTTGCTGTTGCTGCTGTTGTTGAAGTTGTTGTTGCAGCTGCTGTTGTTGCACCCTTCTCTCCTGGCGTATCTCTTCCCGCTCTTGGCGCATTTCCCGACGTGCATCCTCTCTTTCCTGGTGCATTTCCTGGCGTTCTTGCTGCATTTGGGTGCGCATATCTGCCATAGTGTCAGCCATTTGCTGCATCATCCTCATTTGAGCTGCAATTAGTGGATCGACTCCGCCTGGTGGGGGATTAGGAGGATTCATCTCTGCTGGCTGTGGTTGGGGTTGTCGATATATCCACCGAGTGTGTCGATTAGGAGGTAAATCAATTCCACCACCCCGCCTGGTATTGACCATCTAAGTTAGAAGCATATGGTAAGATAGCTTTGCAAGGGAATCATTTAGTAGACAGAATGAATAAGCTAGTAGTTGGTTATGTACTGAAACTTCTTTGGCAGGGCTGGGCCAGATATTCTATGTCAAGACTAGGGTAATTAGTTGTACGAGGTGAATGTCCAAAGGTAAGATAGAATATGTCAAGATGAGATAGATACGGAATACTATACATATATATATATATATATTCTAAGGGGATAATCTAGATTGTCTAGTTTTCTTTCAAATGCTATCCTTTACACCTAGATGTATATGCAGATGTAATTGTGGACATTACTCCACCACTCATCACACTCAATCAAAGATCCAAATCAAACAAGTATCATAAGAAAAAACATTCAAGTGCATAGATAACCATAAAAATAGTTTTGTTTTTATTCCTGAGAGTAGGTCTCCTATTCCTAAAGGTCACTTTAGGCACATGATTTCAAAGTGTGAAATCCACATTTTGTCTTTAGGATGCTAAGGTAAGAATAATCAGAGTAAAGCGGAAATAGATGAGAAAAGAGTAAAAAAAGTTTAGAAAAGAATCAGAGTAGCAAAGGTAAGAAAGGGTTGTCCAGTTCTATCTAGGTTTCGTCCTATAGTCAACATTCCTCTGATACCACTTCTGTCACACCCGGGTTTTAGGGGCACCAAGACCCGGGCACGAACATAAACACCAGGTATGCTGGGACCAAGTCTCACACATATGATGTATAGTGGCACAGGATCGAATGTCGCAACTTTATATATAACAGGAGTTCTATATAAAATAAATAATTACATTATAAGGAGACAACGGTCCAGCAACCCAAAGTTGACTGGGAGACGACGACCTAGACCTCTCACGAACACATCGCAGCATCCTCCATGCGCCTCATCCTGTGGTACCTGTTCTTGACCTGTGGGGGGGTGTGAGACAGCAAGAGTGAGCTCACATACGTTCATCGCTCAACAAGTTGTGGGGAAAAATGTGTATGAACTCGCCAAAGGTGGGAGCTCACGTGAAGTGTAAGGCTTACCAAAGAGGATGGTTGAAGCTGAGCATTGCTTTTAAAGTTGGTCAAAATTTTATTAGCAATTACTAAGTATAAGTAAATACCAAACCCAATTAAGTAGTAGAACAAAAGTAACAACATCACCTGCGATGCAATGCATATGACAAATTGAATTTAGTTCCATAATTTAATCATGTGAGGGTCCGAGCTGCTCATGACCGTGAGCACGGCTAGTATACCAGTTTTACACTCTGCAGAGGTTGCGCATCTTTACCCACAAGTCATGTTACCCATCTGCCAAGGGATCGCGACTTCCCATACACCTCTACCGAGGAGGCGAGGCAGGGTAACACTACGAGGCCTTTACAAAGTTCCACTAGCTTCAGAAAACCCGCTACAGTTTATAGGAAGCTCCAATGCAGGAATCCCTTGCAGGACCGCCATCGCAGCAAAATCCTCCCAAGGGCCTCCCTACACTGACCACTCCCCTACTGCCCTTGCCCCTTTCGGGTAAGGTAGTCTTCCACTAGCTTTCCTAATTAATCAGCCAAGGGGTCCCATTCCTCCCTTGTGGTAGCACTGTTTTCCCGGGTGGTCGCTCCATGTTCCAATTAACATAATGATCTTATCATGAACAGTAATAATAAATAGATAATAAAAATGTAATCATGAATAATGTATCTTCATACCCAAAACCACATAAAGCACTAGCAAGTACTACCCAGAAATTCAGTGGTGAACAAGGTATAAAGATAATCAAACTAGGGTAACCTGTTGGGTCCCATCAAAATTAACCTATGCAGATCATTATGATTAATTAGAACATGAGTGGGTAAAAAGAAGTGATCAAGGGCACAACTTGCCTGGGACTTGAGATTCCAGGTACCAACTTGCTCTTCAGGTGACTCGTGACCTCACTGCTAGACGTAGCAATACAACAAACATGGTATAGGAAAAATTAACATTACATCAAACATGTACACAAAATACACAGTAATAATCTACACATTAAAATAAAATCCTAGGAACAGGAATCATAATTTTTGGAGTTATAGAATTTAAGTTAGGAATTTCCAAAGGTTTTATGTGTTTAAAATAGGATTAAGTGTGGGATTAATTTCTTACTGTTGTTATGATAAAACAGAGACTCTAAGTGGTAGAGAATAAAATTACAAAATTTTAGGAAGTGGAATGGAGTAATTTGGGGTTCAAATGAATTTTCTATGAATTTTATAAGTTCTAGCCATTATTTTCCTATTAAAAATCCCTTTTCCAACTTATTTACTCAATTTCACACAGCTCTGGACCGGGCCTCAAATCCTAGAAAGCGCAGGGGCTGGCGCGCAAGAAATCTGAGACCCAGAGCACAGTCACACAGGATGGCGGGTTGTTTTCTGCATAGTTCAGGGTCTCTTTAGTAAAAAGTCACGGCCGAAGGGGTATCGAGAGGTCCTGGCCGCCCGATCTGAAACGGACGCACCAGATTAGATCGCACATTTGTATCCAACTGGTATACTACCCGAGTCGTTGATCATGAGATCGACGGCCGTGATTTAATGAAGCCGCGCGCGATTGGCACCGACGGATCTAAGATGTACGGCACGGATCGAATCTTGCGCAAACGATGGGTGTGCCCGATCACAGCCATTGATTCCCCAATCTACGGCCGACGCACAGTCTTCCCATTTTCTCAATACCGAGCGACGGCTGATGGCCAGGGCGGCGGCGCCATCACCGGTGAACTCCCGGGCACGCCAGGAAGGCTCTATGTCTAACGCGATTCGATGCGAAACGAAGAGGGGAAGGTGGCGAGCACAGAGGTGGGAACTTTACCGGGGATTAGGTCACCAAGAGGCTCGCCCACGGCGCACGGCGGAAGTCTGCGGGTTAACGACGACGGTGAGCAATTCGGGCCGCTTCCCCGACCGACACCACTTGGCTCACCCGCGGAAAGCTCCACCGCGAACCCGCGACGATCACCGACCCAAACTTCAGCTCACACGTGGCCCGGACGCCAAGATGGTCGTGCGGCCGCCTCTCTCCTCCCTTTTCTCTCTGCGCTCGGTAATGGCGGACGACACGGATGCAAAAGGGACGTCTCGGTTTTATACAGCTACGGGGTTCCGAGTCCAGGGGGAACCTGCCCGGTCAGACACCGCTGGACGCCTGGTCCGGCGGCGAAGATTTCGCAACGGCCATGCCCGCCGTGCGCGATACTCCGTTGGAAGGGAAGGTCCCGACGCGCCGGGCCCACAGATCGGCGAGACACTCACGTGTGCGTGTGTGAGTGATAAGCGGCTGACAGTGGGGACGCCATGTCGGTTAGTCATGCGCGCTTCGATTGGGCTGGGAGCGCGCGAGGGAAAAGGGGTAGTGGGCCGATTTGAAGGCAGTCGGCCCAGGGTTCCTTTATCTTTTTTTTTATTTTATTTTTCCTGATTTCCTTTTCTCTTTTATTTTCAAGTTCCATTTGAATTTCGAATTAGAATTCAAACTTGTATCAAGTTTATTCTCAATTTATATTGTGACTTTAAAAGTATAAATTTTGGAAATATATAAATTTCCTTTATATTATATATATATCTTCTCTTTTTCTCTTCTACATAATATTTCCAAAACCCTAAAGTGCAACTTTGGGTTAACTTCAAATTCTTAATTCCATTATTATATTTTATTATTATTTTAAATGCACATACAATTAAAACTCCAACATGAGTGCCAAATATGGTTCTATTTATTATTTTATTCACTTAAGCAAATGCTTTTAAATAGGGAGATGAGTCTTCAAATGTTATGAGAGTTCTAAAGAGAGAGAAAAAGAAAAATTCTAATGCGAGATCTTTGAGAAATTGTGCTATATTCTCAAAATGAGATTTAGGGTGTTACAGAAAGTATCACCTACCAAAGGAGTGCAAAGGTTTGGGATCAAAGGCAAGTTAGCCCCTTGCTACATTAGACCTTATGAGATCATGGAAGCATGTGGACCCGTGGCATACAAATTGAAGCTACCTCTGAAAATGTCTGCCATTCACAATGTGTTCCATGTATCCCAACTGAAGAAATATGTTCGATTGCCAACCGAGATCACAACTGAACCAGAAGTGGAGATAGAGTTAGATCTATCATATCAAGAGTACCCTTCCAAGGTTCTAGATTGCAAAGAAAGATCAACTCAGGCAAAATCGATCAAAATGTATAAGATCCAATGGAGCAATCACTCAAAGGAAGAAGCTACTTGGGAGACTGAGGAATTTCTGCGTTCGAACTTCCCCGATTGTCTACCTAAGGGAATCGGTACGTAACCATGCCCAACCCCTCCCCCTGCCCTTTGAATCTAAAAGTAAGAAGAATGACCTTAACATAAAATGAGTTAGTTGTAAAACCAAATCAAAAAGGACTTCCTTCTGAAGTTGCAAAAAGGGTGACATTCAAAGAGTAGTTTACTAAGAAGAACCTTAATGAACAAACCACCAAATTCAAGCAAGCCATAACCTTCTCTTCACCCCGGAGGACTCCAACCCGAATCTCGGGACGAGATTCCTTTAAGGGGGAAGGCTGTAACACCCCAGTGTTACCTAGAGTTCTTCTCAGTGCTAACTCAAAGAACCATTATTTTATGTGAATCAAATTGAGCAAAAGACACCAAAAACTTGGGAGCAAAAATTCAACTAATTCTCTTTGTCGTAAGAATCATGCCTTAATCATATTATGCACTCAAATTGGGGAAAATGTCTAAACCCTAGAACAACCCTAATTAGGTCATTTAAGTAAAAGGGAGGAAATTGGTAAAAAGACCATGAAAAACATGGAATCATGGCTTAGGCCAATTATAAAAGTTGAAGTACATTAATTAAGCTGGAATAATTCGAGTGGTTCCGCCATAATAACCCTGTTTGAAATCTGTCAGAGCTGTCAAAAAAGGCAGGTCTGGATAGTCCACCGCCCATGGCTGTACGGTCTGAGACTTGGAAACTTAACGCACACATGCACTGGCCAGACACTTTTAACACGAGCGAACTGTCCGCCATCCAAGGCCGGACGGTCCGCCACATGGGAGTCAGTACTGTTTGAGCTAAAACCTCAGACAGTCTATAGTACAATCGACCAAAAACACACAGTCCCTACTCAATTCCATTTCGGCACCTGTGGACGGTCCACCGACCCTTGCCAGACGGTCCGCACAAGCACATAGGTAGTTGTGCAAATATACAATCCCTCTAGTTAGGCCTGCGGATGATCTGGGTCCAAAGCCTGGACGGTCTGTAGTACAAAAGTTAAAAACACCTCGAGAGAGACCATTCCTGCTGGTCCACTGAGTGAGTCGCGGACGGTCCGCTAACCACTGAACATACCAACTTTTCAAACACGCTTTTGAAAAGATTGTAACTTTTGAAATTGGAAGCGCTATTAGTCCTCATGCAACTACAACCACTAGATGCTTTATGAGGCACTAAGTTTTACACGGACAAGTGTCATTGACCCCTCTTGATAGTACAACTATCTAGCCTACTAATCTGGTCGATTTCTTCTCTAAGCACCTGGTGACCGGCAAAAACAAAACATATGTTATACCTTTGTCTTCACCTGAAGCACAACAAATGCTTTAAGTGTCCAAGACTTTTGATAAAGCTCTTTTCCTTGTGATCCAACCTGCATTCTTATTTTTCCAAGAATTGTTAGTCCACATATGGTTGTCATTAATTACCAAAACATCACTAAGGGGCCTAGATGATTTACATGTGGTTGAGGGCTATAAAAGCCACCCCAACCAGCCTATTCATATGATTCATTGAACAATATCATACACAAGAGTTGGGTATTCACTCCTATCTACTAGAACAACACTTCTATACACATCAAAGCCTTACAAGTGTCACAAAAGAGAGATCAAGCAAGAAAGAGCTACTTTTGTATGTTTAGCGATAGTGCATTGTGAGAATCATTGAGAGAAAGTGTGTGCTACCTCTTATGATCATTTAAGTGTGGAGTATTGACTCCCATTGATTTGTAAAGCTAGCAAGAGCCCTTTATCTTTGTGGTTGGCCTTGCAGAGATTTCGGTCTTTTGTTGACAAAGACGAAGGAACACTCGCCAGTTGTCGGCGTTTCGACCCTGGGGGGTCCATAGACCGACGAGTGAATTGTCGCTGCGTCTCCCTACCCAGATGGGTTGGCGCGGGATGGAACACAACTGGTGGGACAAGCCTTGTATTATCCTGCACCAGGGGTGCCGCTTGCAGTTGGGGTTACAAGCGCGTCGCGTGAGAGAGAGGGGGACACAGAGCTCGTCCGCCGCTTCCCTCGCGCGAACCCCCCTCAGGGTGGCCCTGGACCTCCCTTTTATAGAGGTAAGGAGAGGATCCAGACGTACAACGGGGGGCGTAGCTATGCGCTAACGTGTTCAGCAGTGGAGTGCCTAAGCCCTGTGTACATGCCAACGTGGCCGTTGGGGGAGAGCTTGGGCCCTGTACATGTGATGGCATGGCCGTCGGAGGAGCGCCTAGTCCTGTAGGAGCACAGCTGGCAGCGTGGCGACGATCCTGCTAACGTCTCCTTGCTGTCGTAAGGGGCTGAGAGCCACCGGCGTCATGGCACACGCGGGGCACCATCATTACCCGTCGCCGGGGTAAGCCAGATGGGACGCCGGTCTTGTTCCTTGTAGCCTGAGCTGGCTAGGAATAGGGAAATGATGCATCCCCTATTAGCGCGGTCAGTCCGAGCCCAGGGTCGGTCGAGGTGGAGACTTCACTTGAGGCTGAGGCCGGGGTCGGGTGAGGACGCGATTCCTCCCGAGACCGGGGTCGAGGCCGAGTCCAGGGGTCGGGCGAGGCGGAGACCTCCTCCCGAGACCGAAGCCTGAGGTCGGGTGAGGCGGAGACCTCCTCCCGAGGCCGGAGCATGAGGTCGGGCGAGGCGGAGCTTCCTGTTGCGCCCGAGGCTGAACTTGGTGGTTGATCGTGACTCGTTGTCAGTCGTTGCCGTGGTGGCTGACACGGCAGTCGGAGCGGAGCGAGCGGCGTTGTTTTCCTGTCATATCGAACAGTAAAGAAGAGGGGCGAAGTGACTGCGATCACTTCGGCCTACCCGTCTGAGGCGCGTGTGTCAGGATACGGCGTCAGGCATCCCCTGCATTTAATGCGCCTGCGAAGCGGTCGGTTGGTGAGGTGGTATGGCCAAGGTTGCTTCACAACGAAGCCTGCCCGAGCCGGGCCTCGGGAGAGCCGAGGGGCGCCCGCTGTCTGAGGAGGCCCTCGGGCGAGGCGTGAACTCGTCTGGGACTACTGTTCCAACCCGAGGCTGGGCTTCGGTGAGATCGCGTCCCTCGGGTAGACGAAGTCTTGGCTTGAACTGCACCCGTCAGTTGGTCTGAGGGTGTTTACCAGCCATGATTAGGAGTGTTGGGGGTACCCCTAATTATGGTACCCGACAGTAGCCCCCGAGCCTCGAAGGGAGTGATGGTTCTCGCTTGGAGGCTTTTCTCGCGTTTTCGGTGAGGGGACCGGCCTTTCTCGATTTTTGCCTTGTTCTGGTGGGTGCACGCGAGCTATCGGCGTTTCGACCCCGGGGGTCCCTGGACCGACGAGTGAATTGTCGCTGCGTATCCCTGCCCAGATGGGTTGGCGCGGGATGGAACACAAGTGGTGGGACAAGCCTTGTATTATCCTGCACCAGGGGTGCCGCTCGTAGTAGGAGTTACAAGCGCGTCGCGTGAGAGAGAGAGGGACACAGAGCTCGTCCGCCGCTTCCCTCGCGCGAACCCCCCTCAGGGTGGCCCTGGACCTCCCTTTTATAGAGGTAAGAAGAGGATCCAGACGTACAACGGGGGGCGTAGCTATGCGCTAACGTGTCCGGCAGTGGAGTGCCTAAGCCCTGTGTACATGCCAACGTGGCCGTTGGGGGAGAGCTTGGGCCCTGTACATGTGATGGCGTGGTCATCGGAGGAGCGCCTGAGTCCTGTAGGAGCACAGCTGGCAGCGCGGCGAGGATCCTGCTGACGTCTCCTTGCTGTCCTAAGGGGCTGAGAGCCACCGGCGTCATGGCGCACGTGGGGCACCATCATTACCCGTCGCCGGGGTAAGCCAGTTGGGACGCCGGTCTTGTTCCTTGTAGCCTGAACAGGCTAGGAATAGGGAAATGATGCATCCCCTATTAGCGCGGTCAGTCCGAGCCCAGGGTCGGTCGAGGTGGAGACTTCACTTGAGGGCGAGGCCGGGGTTGGGCCAGGACGCGATTCCTCCCGAGACTGGGGTCGAGGCCGAGTCCGGGGGTCGGGCGAGGTGGAGATCTCCTCCCGAGACTGGAGCCTGAGGTCGGGCGAGGCGGAGACCTCCTCCCGAGGCCGGAGCATGAGGTCGGGCGAGGCGGAGCTTCCTGTTGCGCCCGAGACTGAACTCGGTGGTTGATCGTGACTCGTTGTCAGTCGTTGCCGGGGTGGCTGACACGGCAGTCGGAGCGGAGCGAGCGGCACAGTTTTCCTGTCATATCGGACAGTAAAGAAGAGGGGCAAAGTGACTATGGTCACTTCGGCCTGCCCGTCTGAGGCGCGTGTGTCAGGATACGACGTCAGGCATCCCCAGCATTTAATGCGCCTGAGAAGCAGTCGGTTGGTGAGGCGGTATGGCCAAGGTTGCTTCACAACGAAGCCTGCCCGAGCCGGGCCTCAGGAGAGCCGAGGGGGCGCCCGCTGTCTGAGGAGGCCCTCGGGCGAGGCGTGGACTCGTCTGGGACTACTGTTCCAACCCGAGGCTGGGCTCGGGTGAGATCGCGTCCCTTGGGTAGACGAAGTCTTGGCTTGAACTGCACCCATCAGTTGGTCTGAGGGTGTTTATCAGCCATGATTAGGAGCGTTGGGAGTACCCCTAATTATGGTACCCGACAGTAGCCCCCGAGCCTCGAAGGGAGTGATGGTACTCGCTTGGAGGCATTTGCCGCGTTTTTTGTGAGGGGACCGGCCTTTCTCGGTTTTTGCCTTGTTCTGGTGGGTGCGCGTGAGCGCACCCACCGGGTGTAGCCCCCGAGGCCTCGAAGGAGTGGTTTGACTCCTCTGAGGTCTGAATGCTTTTCGTGGTGCTTTGGCCGGTCTGATCGTTCCCTCATGCGGCCCGGTAGTAGCCTGGGTGCGTGGTCGGGTTCCAAGTTACCAAGCTGGTTTGTTGATGCTGTCAACAGTTTTGGCCATAGCCGGGTGCGAGAGCAGCCCCCGAGCCCCTGCACGGAGCGAGAGGATGATCAGGGACTTTCCCGACTTTTATTATACGCCCCTGCGTCGCCTTTTCGCAAGGAGGAGGGGGGAAAGCGCCATGTTGCCCTCGGAGGGCGCCGAACATGGTGTTTCCAGTGAGCTGCTAACGGGTGATCCGAGTGGATGCCCGTGCCCCATTCGTTAGGGGTCGGCTGGTGGCCCAGAGGCACGCTCCAAAAGTACCTGCGGGTGATATGCCGGACCCAGACCCCTTCGACATGGTTCGAGGGCTCGATGCCTCCCTCTGGTGGGATTCCGTTACAAATCATTCCCACCAGTCTCAGAAATGTCCTAGGGTACCTCGGGAGCGTAGCCCGAGCCTCGGTTATGTATCGAACGTACCCAGAGTCATCCCTCACTCTGCGTGCTCTAGGGCGACTGTCGAACCCTTCCGAGGGGCCAGCCTACGAACCCCTGATCAGTAGTGGGCACGGAGCCCGGGCGCTCTGGGGCGGCTGTCGAACCCTTCCGAGGGGCCAGCCTTCGAACCCCTGATCAGTAATGGGCTTGAAGTCCGAGTGCTCTGGGGCGGCTGTCAAAACCCTTCCGAGGGGCCAGCCTTCGAACCTCTGATCAGTAGGAGGGCTCGGGGCCCGCTTCCTTCGCCGAGAAGGATCCTTTCTACCACGTCCCCTTTCCCAGTCCCTGTGACAAGAGAGAGAGAGGAGGAGGAGGGGAAGGATATGAATTTAAATAAAGTGGCGCACCTTTTTTGATGCGGTCATTATGGCGAAGGCGAAGCGACACCCGCCTCGCCTGCCAGAGGTGTCGCCTGCTCCGTCAGGGAGTTAATGCGACGGGAGGGATGGTTCGCGTGGCGCCCGTTGCGCGTGCGAGCCGTTCGAGGAATGGGGCACGGGCGCGTCGTCCTCACGCCGTGGGAGAGGGCTCTCCCGTCGCTTCAGGAGGGGACGTGAGCCTATAGGCGACTTGACCACTGCCTTCGCTCATCTGCCGCTGCAGTTACTACCGGCCCACTTTTGACCATGCCAACCGTCGTGCCTACCCCACGGCTGACTGACCCGTGGCCGTCGCCTTTAATTGGCACTGTTGGGTCATGCGCAGGGCTACCTCAAGTTGCGGCACTGGTTCTGCAGTCGAGGAGGCGCAGCAGTGGCGTGAGTGGCGGTGTAGCTTCTTGCAAGTCGCAACCGGCGCGTCGGTCACATGACATGCGGGCCCGCTTCCTTTGCGCTGGTCCACTAGATGTGGACGGAGTCGAAGGGGCGCACAGTTGCGGTGCAGTTGGATGCCTGTTGCGTGGCGGTCCACCCTTTCGACCACCGGTTTCTGCGAAGATGGGAGAGCGCTTGTAACCGTGGGACGGTTACATGCCTCACGTGCGGCGGTTCGCCTTCTTCGTGCTTCGGATCAACTCGTATGACATGTGGGTCCCAGCCCCCGTGTCGTAGGGGGAGAACCCTGGAGGATGTCAGTGGGGATTTCGCCCGTGACGCTAAGGGGTGCAAGTGAGGAGGTCTGCCTATAAAAGGGGGATCGATCCCCTGGGCAGTGGCCATGCCTTTGTTCTCCCCTCATGCATCGCGCCCTTCTGCCTTTTGAGCCCCCGGATGGGGTGCTCCAGCGCCGCCTTGCTCTTGCTATCGTTGGAGGAGCGCGGCCTCGTGGAGATCGGCACCTTTCAGCCATTGCTCGGCTTCAAGGATTTTCGTCGTGCAGCCTGGCTGCATTCCCTCACCAATGGGCAGTTTGGTGGGGAGAAGCAAGCCGGGCTACGGCCTCCGCCCCGCCCTCAGCTTCAAGGATCTTCGTCATCCGGGCTGAGGCGGAGGAGCGCACCGAGTGGGGGGTTGCCTCCGTGTGGGCCGGTAACCCTTTTCTTCCCCCAGCGTTTGGGGGAGAAAGGCATCCTCCAGCCCTGCGGAGGCTTCCTCCAGCCATGCGGGGGAAGGCGAACTGCTGCTCCCTGGACAGGGTGCAGCTTTCCGTCGTTCGTCCGAGCGGCGGTCGTGCCGCGCACGGGCCAGCCACGTCCAGGTCCTCCTCGCACCGTCAGCCGCGCCAGGGGGTCGCCCAGCACGTCGTACGCCGTGAGGGCGGTGCTCATGTTCTGGGGCGGCCTCGGCGAGGACGGGAGTGAGGACCTTCCGGTGCGCTTTGGGGCGGCCACTGTTCGCCGGCGCGGTGTCGGGGGGTTCGAACCCACGGTCGGCGCCCTCCAACTCTTCGGCCTTAGCGGCTTGTCCTCACCCCTCGTGTGGGGACGTGGGCGAGGGCCTCTTCACAGCAGCGTTTGTCCTGAGGTCATCGCTGCTGCTATTTAGCCGCCCAAAGTGGAGGTCGTTGTCTCTGCTACTGTAGAGGTCGCCGGCAAGCCGCTTGGAGTTCGTCATCCCGCGGGCCCCCTGGTGTGGAGGTTGTTCATACCGGCGGGAGTGGAACCGGAGCCCCGTTTGTAAGGAGATATACCGGGTTTTTGTCGGAGCAAAATGTAACCGCTTTAAGTACTTAGACATTTGTCGTAGGTCGGGAGAACCGTCGAGGGTTCTGCCGACGTCTAAGTCTGTGTAGCATAGTTACCCCAGGTATATGTGTTTGTTCTTTGTGGCTGTCAAGGCCTGAACATTTGGGCATTCGAGAATGAAGCTGTGTGTCTTCCTCATTCTGAGCGCTGGGACTTGTCTGTTGGCTAGCCGAACCACTTAGCCGAGCGTCGGTTGCCTTTCGCGGAAGGTGGCGAGTGAGGTATCCGTATCCCGGAGGCGTAGGAGTCCCTCGGCTCTGTCGGCCTTGCCGCTCTAGGCTTCCCTTGCTCAGTTTTTGGAACCCTCGGCTGCTCTGCGATGAGCCAGAGCTGGAGGCAGCGGTGTTAGCGCGGACAGACGCAGAGTCGGCTCGGAAAGAGACTTCGTCGGCCAGGGAGATGGCGGCTTCCCAGGCTAAGGAAGATGTGGTAGCAGCTGCTGGAGCTCGGCCAAAACATCTGCTGGCGCGGTGCTGGCGTCCTTCCTTAGGTGGAGGTCCTTTTGCCCGGGTCGCCGTCTGAGGCTGGGCCTAGTTCCGCCGAGGGTGGAAACAACACCGAGGGTGCTGCTGCTCCCCCTGCCGATGCCTGAACCTGCAGGAACAGTTTGTCTGTAGCATGCGCATGCTTTTTTGGGGCCGCCGAGGCCTAAACACTTTATCGTCGTGTTTAAAAAGCTGCGTCTTCTCTCTTCTTGTTTTGAGCATCACGACTTGTCTGTCAATAGCAGAATTGTTTATTCGGACGAGAGTTACTTTTCGCGGAAGGTGATGAGTGAGGTATCCGTATCCTGGAGGCGTAGGAGTCCCTTGGCTCGGTCGGCCTTGCCACTTACGTGCGCTCTCATTTGGTCGAAGGATTCCATTATTGGTACAGTCGAGAAGGCACGAAAGTCATTTTCTACCCGAGTGTTAGGACTTGTTCGGTAGTAGGATCGCTTATCCGAGTGTGAGTTACTTGTCGCGGAAGGTGATGAGTGAGGTATCCGTATCTCGGAGGCGTAGGAGTTCCTCGGCTCGGTCGGCCTTGCCGCTTACGTGTACTCCCGTCATTCTCAGGATCCCGCTATCGATACGGAAGTCAAAAGCACAAAGGTTGTTTCGGTAGAAAATTTTTCCGAGGAAAATTTTGACGCAGAGGGGGTTCCCCCCTTCTAGCCCTCGAGGGAGGGTCGGGCTTTGCTGAGGCAAGGCCGACCCTTCCTTGACGGTTAGACTTTGTGTATGTAAACGAGGTACATGAACGACTTAAAACATCTTAAGGGTAGAAGCGACGTAGCTGTTGGATGTTCCAAGCGTTGTTGTAGACCTCGCCTTGGTCGTTGGCCAGCTTGTATGTTCTGGGCTTCAAGATCTTGGCGATGATGAAGGGCCCTTCCCAGGGTGGAGTGAGCTTGTGGCGCCCTCGGGCGTCCTGTCGCAGGTGAAGTACCAAGTCTCCCACTTGGAAGCCTCGGGACCGAACGCTTCGGGTGTGGTAGCGCCGTAGCGACTGCTGGTACCGTGCCGAATGTAGTAAGGCAACGTCCCGAGCCTCCTCGAGTTGGTCCAGCGAGTCTTCTCGGCTGGTCTGGTTGCTTCGGTCGCTGTACGCCTTGGTCCTCGGGGACCCGTATTCTAAGTCCGTGGGGAGGACGGCCTCGGCCCCATAGACTAGAAAGAACAACGTAAAACCCATGGCGCGGCTCGGCATCGTCCTCAGACTCCAGACTACCGAGGGTAGCTCTTTCATCCACCGCTTACCGAACTTGTTGAGGTTGTTGTAGATCCTTGGTTTGAGCCCCTGCAAAATCATACCGTTGGCACGCTCCACCTGCCCATTCGTCATGGGATGAGCTACGGCGGCCCAATCCACACGGATGTGGTGGTCGTCGCAGAAGTCCAGGAACTTTTTTCCGGTGAACTGCGTGCCATTGTCGGTGATGACTGAGTTTGGGACCTCGAAGCGATGGATGATGTTGGTGAAGAACGCCACCGCCTGCTCAGACCTGATGCTGTTTAGGGGTCGGACCTCGATCCACTTGGAGAATTTGTCGATAGCGACTAGCAGGTGCGTGAAGCCCCCGGGTGCCTTCTGCAAGGGACTGACGAGGTCTAGACCCCACACAGCAAATGGCCAGGTGATGGGTATCGTCTGCAAGGCCTGAGCAGGCAGATGCGTCTGCTTTGCGTAGAATTGACACCCCCGACAGGAGCACATAATCCTAGTGGAGTTGGCCACCGCGGTTGGCCAGTAGAAACCTTGTCGGAAGGCATTCCCCACGAGGGCTCGAGGCGCTGCATGGTGGCCACAAGCCCCCGAGTGTATTTCTTGCAATAGTTTTTGTCCTTGGGTGATAGATATGCATTGTTGGAGGATGCCCAAGGGGCTGCGGTGATAGAGCTCTTTTTCATCACCTAGCAAGACGAATGACTTGGCGCGTCGAGCTAGCCGCCGAGCTTTGGTCTTGTCGATGGGAAGCTCTCCTTGGAGGAGATATTCCAGGTACGGGGTCTGCCAGTTTAGATCTGGCGTGACCCCATTCTGTTCCTCCTCGACGGGCAAGGCCTCTTCCTCGATGGCCGAGGGTGCCTCGGGTTCGGCCGAGGGTACCTCGGGTTTGGCCGAGGGTGCCTCGGGCTGGGCCGAGGCTTCCTCAGGCTCGGGCGTGTCGTTGATCTTGACGGATGGTTGATGTAGGTCTCTGGAGAAGACGTCCGGGGGAACCGTCGTTCGCCCCGAGGCTATTTTCGCTAGCTCGTCCGCAGTCTCGTTGTGCCGTCGGGCGATGTGGTTGAGCTCCAGCCCGTAGAACTTGTTTTCCAGGCGCCGGACTTCGTTGCAGTAGGCTTCCATCCTTCGGTCACGGCAGCGGGAGTTCTTCATGACTTGGTCAATGACAAGCTACGAGTCGCCTCGAGCGTCGAGGCGTCGGACCCCTAGCTCGATGGCGATGCGTAGCCCGTTAACCAGTGCCTCGTACTCGGCCACGTTGTTTGATGCCGGAAAATGGAGGCAAATGACTAGGACTGGGCACTCGGTTAACCGAAATTTTTCGGTTCGGTTTTTCGGTTTTTTTTAAAGTTCGGTTTTTGAAAAATGCCAACCAAAATTATCTTTAGAAAAGGAAAAACCGGACCTCCGGTTAACCGTATAGTTCGGTTCGGTTTTCGGTTTAACCGAAAAAACCGAACTAGGCTGTGCTGTGTTTCAGACTTTCAGTACCCTGTCCGCCGGCTAGCTGGCTGTGTAGTCCGAAAAAAACAAATAGCTATGTGCTGCATAGTACACGCCTACACGGCTTCCGTCCCAGCACTCGGACGACTCCAAGGCCTGATCGCCTGCTATTGCTAATTTGCTATGCCAGTGCTATACTGCTATTGCTACTGACCGATTGCCAGTGCTGCATGCCTACATAGAATAATACAAGGAATTCTGAATTGCTATTCTGCATGCCGACGGGATTGAGCAAGGGTGCCTGCACCTGGGCCCAGGCAGCGTGAGGGGCTGAGAGCCGGAGAAGGCCCAAGACAGCAAGCCGCATTTCTGAAGACTTGGGCTGAAATGGGATTATAGGCTGATGGGCTAACAGTTCGGTTTTTCGGTTTAAACCGAACTAAAAACCGAAAACCGAACTAAATTTCGGTTTCTGAAGAATGGTAACCGAAAAATATAACGGTTTGATCGGTTCCGGTTTTTTCGGTTTCGGTTCCGGTTTTTTCGGTTTCGGTGTTCGGTTTTCGGTTTTTATGCCTAGGCCTACAAATGACGTAGCGAAGATGCTTTCCGAGGGGTGAAACGAAGAGAAGGCCAGCGCCTGCTCCTGTTTTCATGAGTGACCCATCGAAGTACATGGTCCAGAGCTCGGGCTGGATAGGAGTTGTTGGTAATTGGGTGTCAGTCCACTCAGCCAGGAAGTCTGCCAAGACCTAGGATTTTATGGCCTTCCGAGGAGCGAATGATAGCATTTCACCCATAAGTTCCACCGCCCACTTTGCTATCCTACCCGAGGCCTCGCGGCACTGGATGATCTCCCCCAGGGGGAAGGATGACACCACAGTTACCGGATGAGACTCGAAGTAGTGTCGCAACTTTCGCCGTGTCAGGATCACTGTGTAGAGCAGCTTCTGGATCTGTGGGTAGCGGACTTTGGTCTCGGAAAGCACTTCGCTGATGAAGTAGACTGGCCTCTAGACGGGCAGTCCATGCCCTTCTTCTCGTCTCTCGACTACGATCGCAGCGCTTACTACCTGAGTAGTCGTGGCTACGTAGATCAAGAGGGCTTCTCCTATAGCAGGAGGCACCAGGATGGGTGTGTTCGCAAGGAGCGCCTTAAGGTTTCCGAGGGCTTCCTTGGCCTCGGGGGTCCAAGTGAAGCACTCAGCCTTCCTTAAGAGACGGTACAGAGGCAAGCCTTTCTCGCCAAGGCGTGACATGAAGCGGCTCAGAGCCGCAAGGCATCCCATGACCCTCTATACTCCTTTCAAATCTTTGATCAGTCCAATGTTGGTGATGGCCGTGATTTTCTCCGGGTTGGCCTCGATGCCCCGCTCGGAGATGATGAATCCAAGGAGCATGCCTCGGGGGACTCCGAAGACACACTTCTCGGGATTGAGTTTCACGCCTTTCGCTATCAGACACTTGAATGTCGTTTCAAGGTTAGAGAGGAGGTCGGAGGCTCTCTTCGTCTTGACAACGATGTCGTCGATGTAAGCCTCAACCGTTCTGCCGATGTGTTCTCCGAACATGTGGTTCATGCACCTCTGGTAAGTGGCGCCTGCATTCCTTAACTCAAATGGCATTGTAGTGTAACAGTACATGCCAAAAGGTGTGATGAAAGAAGTCGCGAGCTGGTCGGACTCTTTCATCTTGATTTGGTGATAGCCTGAGTAGGCATCGAGGAATGATAGGGTTTTGCACCCAGCAGTGGAGTCCATGATTTGATCGATGCGAGGTAGAGGGTAGGGAACTTTCGGACATGCTTTGTTTAGACCAGTGTAGTCTACACACATCCTCCATTTCCCATCCTTCTTCCTTACAAGAACAGGGTTAGCTAACCATTCGGGATGGAATACCTCTTTGATAAACCTTGCCGCGAGTAGCTTGTGGATCTCCTCGCCTATGGCCCTACGCTTTTCTTCATCGAAACGGCGCAGGGTTTGCTTCACGGGTCGGGCTCCAGCTCTGATGTCCAGTGAGTGCTCGGTGACATCCCTCGGTATGCCGAGCATGTCCGAGGGACTCCACGCAAAGACTTCGGCGTTTGCACGGAGAAAGTCGACGAGCACTGCTTCCTATTTGGGGTCGAGCTTGGAGCCGATCCGAACTTGCTTGCTGGCGTCGTTGCTGGGGTCGAGAGAGACGGACTTGACTGCCTCAACTGGTTCAAAGTTGCCGGCGTGCCGCTTCATGTCGGGCGCCTCCTTGGAGAGGCGTTCCAGGTCAGTGATGTGGGCCTCGGACTCGGTGAGAGCCTCGGCGTACTCCACGCACTCCACGTCGCATTCGTACGCGTGGCGGTACGTGGATCCGACGGTGATGATCCCGTTTGGGCCCGGCATCTTGAGCTTGAGGTAGGTGTAGTTGGGGACGGCCATGAACTTGGCGTAGCATGGTCTTCCCAACACCGCATGGTAGGTTCCTCGGAACCCGACGACCTCAAAGGTGAGAGCTTCCTTTCAGAAGTTAGAGGGAGTTCCAAAGCAGACGGGTAAGTCGATCCGTCCGAGGGGTAGGATTCGCTTCCCGGGCGCAATCCCGTGGCAGGGTGCCACACCGGCCCGGACCTCGGACCGATCAACCCCTAAGAGTTCCAGGGTCTCGGCGTAGATGATGTTAAGGCTGCTGCCTCGGTCCATGAGGACCTTGGAGAGCCTAACATTGCCGATGATCGGATCGACGACGAGCGGGTACTTTCCCGGGCTTGGCACGAAGTTGGGGTGGTCGCCTTGGTCGAAGGTGATAGGCTTGTCGGACCAGTCTAGGTAGACTGGCGCCGCCACCTTCACCAAGCAGACTTCTCGGCGCTCCTGCTTGTGGTGCCGAGCCGAGGCGTTCGCCGCCTGCCCGCCGTAGATCATGAAGCAGTTATGGACTTCCGAGAATCCCTCTTCCTTGCCGCCCTCCTTCTTGTCGTTGTCATGGCCCTTGCCATCCTCCACCGGGGGCCCGGTCTTATGGAAGTAGCACCGGAGCATGACACATTCTTCGAGGGTGTGCTTGACGAGCCCCTGGTGATAGGGGCACGGCTCTTTGAGCATCTTATCGAACGTGCCGGCCCCTCCAGGAGGTTTCCGAGGGTTCCTGTGCTCGGCCGCAGCGACGAGATTCGCGTCTGTGGCGTCGCGCTTCGCTCGTGACTTGTTTTTAGCCTTCTTTTTCGTGCCCCGCTGGGCGGACGCCTCAGGGGTGCCTGTCTTCGGCTCCCCCTGAGGCTGCTTGTCCTTCCGGAAGATGGCTTCGACCGCCTCTTGACCCGAGGCGAACTTGGTGGCGACGTCCATCAGTTCGCTCGCACGGGTGGGAGTCTTGCGCCCCAGTTTGCTCACCAGGTCTCGGCAAGTGGTGCCGGCAAGGAAAGCCCCGATGACATCCGAGTCGGTAACGTTGGGCAGCTCGGTGCGCTGCTTTGAAAACCGCCGGATGTACTCTCGGAGGGACTCCCCTGGCTGCTGGCGACAGCTTCGGAGGTCCCACGAGTTCCCAGGGCGCACGTATGTGCCTTGGAAGTTCCCCGTGAAAGCTTTGACCAGATCGTCCCAGTCAGAGATCTGCGCGGGAGGCAGATGCTCCAGCCAGGCTCGGGCGGCGTCGGAGAGGAAAAGGGGTAGATTACGGATGATGAGGTTGTCATCATCCGCCCCTCCCAACTGGCATGCCAGTCGGTAGTCTGCGAGCCACAGCTCCGGCCTCGTCTCCCTCGAGTACTTGGCGATAGTAGTCGGGGCTCGGAAACGGGCAGGGAACGACGCTCGTCGTATGGCCCGGCTGAAGACTCACGGACCGGGTGGTTCGGGCGAAGGGCTGCGATCCTCCTCACTATTGCAGCGTCCCCCACGCCTGGGATGGTAGCCTCGGCGCACCTTCTCATTGAGGTGGGCTCGATGGTCGAGATGGTGGTGCTCGTTGCCGAGGCGTTCCCGAGCGGCGGGCGCCTCATCCCGTGTGCGCTCGGGATGGACCGAGGCTTCCCGAATGCACCGGGAGGACACCGCGTGACGCTCCGAGGGGTCGGCCCGCCTGCGGGAGGCGGAGCTCTCGGCTCGTCGAACCGCGGCGCCTTCTAGGAGATTCTTGAGTTCGCCCTGGATACGCCGTCCCTCGGTGGTGGATGGCTCCGGCATGGCTCGAAGCAGCACCGCCGCTGCAGCTAGGTCCTGGCCGGACCCGCTGACGGCCGGAGGCAGCGCTGCCCTGGCATTGTCGACGATGCGGCGCCGGATGTCTTGGGCCCGATGACAGGCTTCTCCGGCGAGTGATCGGCCTGCCCACTCCTGTTCGATGTTCTGTCGGAGCTATACAAGCCAGCCTGCTTCCCCGTCGACCCGGGCCTGCATCTCACGGATTTGCTCGAGCTGTATGTCCTGACCCCCCGCAGGGACTGGGACCACAGCTAGCTCCTGCGGGATGTCAACGCGAGATGCGGGCCTAGGGGGATCGCCAACCTCTGGCATACCGAGGTGGTTGCCTTTGTTGTGATCTCCCAGATCGACGTGGAAACATTCGCGACTTGGGTCGTAACCCTCGTCGTCAAGGTCATGGCCATCGTCAGAACAACCGGAGAGGCAGTGGTCACATGCGGACATGAAGCCCCGCATGGCACCGGGGTCACTGAGGATAGAGAAATCCCAACCGGAGTTGGGGTCATCCTCTTCCTCAGAACCCGCCGGTCCGAAGGTTGAGACGGCTGTCAGTCGGTCCTAGGTCAACCACATGTGGTACCCCGGAAGGTTTGGATACGCCTTTATGAAGGCGCTCACCACAGCGGGGTCGCTAGGTGGATCGAAGCTGAACCGAAAAGGTATGGGATGGAAAACGGACGGTACCTCTTGGTCGTTGGACGGTGGTGAAGTCGCGTCGGGGGCGGAGCACACCGTCATCTCAGGTACAAGGGTAACGCCCAGCAGGTCCTTTACGAGGGTGCTGGCGTCATCAGTCCGCTTGGGGCTGACACGTCGCGGGGAAGTGACACCTGCCGTCGCCTCAGGTGCAAGGGCAATGTCCGACATGTCCCCCGGGGGAGTGCCGGCGTCGTCGACTCGCTCTGGTGCGACAGCCGACAAGGTGGCGCCTCCTGCGTGGCCATGGTTGCCTCGTCTCCGCCTCCTCCGACGAGGAGGGTGGCGGGGACGACCGGAGTGCTCCTCTTCTGCCGCGGGAAGATGTTGTCATAGAGCTCGCCGCCGCCGGGCGAGTCGGAGACCGTCGTTGCCGTCACGCCGCGGGGGGAGGAGTACCATGTCGTAGCTGCCGTCGAGGGACATGAACTCGAGACTCCCGAAGCGGAGCACCATCCCGGGCTGGAGAGGTTGCTGAAGACTCCCCATCTGGAACTCAACGGGAAGATGTTTGTTAACACGCAGCAGGCCCCTATCTGGCGCGCCAACTGTCGGCGTTTCGACCCTGAGGGGTCCCTGGACCGACGAGTGAATTGTCGCTGCATGTCCCTGCCCAGATGGGTTGGCACGGGATGGAACACAAGTGGTGGGACAAGCCTTGTATTATCCTACATCAGGGGTGCCGCTCGCAGTAGGGGTTACAAGCGCGTCGCGTGAGAGAGAGGGGGACACAGAGCTCGTCCGCCGCTTCCCTCGCGCGAACCCCCCTCAGGGTGGCCCTGGACCTCCCTTTTATAGAGGTAAGGAGAGGATCCAGACGTACAACGGGGGGCATAGCTATGCGCTAACGTGTCCGGCAGTGGAGTGCCTAAGCCCTGTGTACATGCCAACGTGGCCGTTGGGGGAGAGCTTGGGCCCTGTACATGTGATGGCGTGGCCGTCGGAGGAGCGCCTGAGTCCTGTAGGAGCATAGCTGGCAGCGCGGCGAGGATCCTGCTGACGTCTCCTTGCTGTCGTAAGGGGCTGAGAGCCACCAGCGTCATGGCGCACACGGGGCACCATAATTACCCGTCGCCGGGGTAAGCCAGATGGAACGCCGGTCTTGTTCCTTGTAGCCTGAGCAGGCTAGGAATAGGGAAATGATGCATCCCCTATTAGCGCGGTCAGTCTGAGCCCAGGGTCGGTCGAGGCGGAGACTTCACTTGAGGCCGAGGCTGGGGTCGGGCGAGGACGCGATTCCTCCCGAGACCGGGGGTCGGGCGAGGCGGAGACCTCCTCCCGAGACTGGAGCCTGAGGTTGGGCGAGGCAGAGACCTCCTCCCGAGGCCGGAGCATGAGGTCGGGCGAGGCGGAGCTTCCTGTTGCGCCCGAGGCTGAACTTGGTGGTTGATCGTGACTCGTTGTCAGTCGCTGCCGGGGTGGCTGACACGGCAGTCGGAGCGGAGCGAGCGGCGCTGTTTTCCTGTCATATCGGACAGTAAAGAAGAGGGGCGAAGTGACTGTGGTCACTTCGGCCTGCCCGTCCGAGGCGCGTGTGTCAGGATACGGCGTCAGCCATCCCCTGCATTTAATGCGCCTGCGAAGCGGTCGGTTGGTGAGGCAGTATGGCCAAGGTTGCTTCACAACGAAGCCTGCCCGAGCCGGGCCTCGGGAGAGCCGAGGGGGTGCCCGCTGTCTGAGGAGGTCCTCGGGCGAGGCGTGAACTCGTCTGGGACTACTGTTCCAACCCGAGGCTGGGCTCGGGTGAGATCGCGTCCCTCGGGTAGACGAAGTCTTGGCTTGAACCGTACCCGTCAGTTGGTCTGAGGGTGTTTACCAGCCATGATTAGGAGCGTTGGGGGTACCCCTAATTATGGTACCCGACACCAGTCTTGGTGACTGTTGGAGAGAGTGAAAGGGTTGAAAAAGACTCGTCCTTTGTGGACTCCTCAACAAGGATTAGGTTCTTGGTGAACCGAACCTCCGTAAAACAAATCATCTGTGTCTCTTGTGTTTATTACTTGTGATTTGTATGTCTTCTTCATCTCTAAGTTCTCTTGCGCTATTCTTTGTTGATATTACTTTGTGTTGCTTCAAGTTAAATTGTCATATATAGAAGTAACTCCTTGCAAGAAAGAACTTGTGTTGTTCCTCTTCTTATCTAAGCACTCTTGCTTTATTCTCCATATATTTAGTTGTGTTGCTTTGTGTTAATTCCGCATTCTATGAAAGCAACTCTTTTGCAAGCAAAGGACTTAGTTTTATACTTCGATAATTGTTCATCTTATTTTAACCGCTAATAGAGGGATTAAGTTTTGTGTTAAAGTTGTAAATTTTAGGTTTCGGTTATTCACTCCCCTCTAGGCGATTATCAGTCCTCACTTCCATATACGTAGGTCCGCACCTGGTGATGGTGCACCTTGGTGAAGTTGGAAGACTTCGTAGAAGTAGCACAATGTGATCAAGCTACTCAGACAGTGCTATGACTTTATCAAAATACTATAAAGTGATTTATAACGGTGATAAAAATGAGGAGGTTTTAAAGACATCCTCTGCTAGAAAGATATCTACAAAGACACAACAAAGGAATCAACAAAATGTTCATTTAGCTTTAATCTGAAATGACTTATACTGTTTTCTAGAGTGTTTTTGTTTGCAGCTACACCGAACAGTTGATTTTAATCCGAAACGAACAGCCTAATGTGCATTTACAAAGACGATCGGTTGATCCTGCATGTGTAAATAATTTCTAAATAAAAAAACTGGAAACGTAGCAAAAAAAAAGAAAAGAAAGAAAAACCGAAACCCCAAAAACCACTAGCTAAAGCACAGTGTTCATGCATGGATTTCTAGGATTGACCTACACTATCACGCAAAATTTCCTTGCATTCAACTACAAGCATGTTAGCGATTGAAACATGAAAGCGTTCCTTTTAGCTTTGCTGCGAGTGGAGGTGTTTGTTTAGAATTATAATATATCTAGATTATATAATAAAAAATTATAATCCCAAATAAAAAACCCTCTATATCAAATAAAAAACTATCAATTATGATATTATATATTGTGTAGAAACTATTAACTTTTGGTGTAGACCATATCAGCATTTGAGGCCTTTGAAAATTCAGACTTTTAAATTTTAAAACCTAAGGATTTAAAGTGAACATTTGGATTCTAATAAACACAATCTCATATAAAAAAACGTGCTAACATACAAATTTGTTTGAAAATTTTAAAAATTACCCGGAAACTACTGCTCAAGAAGTACCGCTGCTCGAAACCGTGGCAGGCTCCGGCCCGAGCGTGCGCGTGAAACTTACTCCTCCCAAGCTAAAGGCCCAACAGGCCATCACATGGAGTCACAACCCAACTAGACGGATGGCCTATCAGCCCACCAACTCCTGGGGGATAGCGCGCCGCGCCGTCCTCGTAGCAGCCCAGGGCCCAGGCTGGCCAACGGTTGCCCACGGCCACACATCCGACACGTCCTCGCGGTAGCGGCGCGGCACTCGTTCTGCGGTCAGAGTCAGAACGGCCTAGGCGCTAGCGATAAGCCCCGCCCACCGCGCGCGCGCCGCGGCACCGTACCGGGATGGGCGCCATGGGCATCGTCGTCAGAGCGTGCGCGCCTCTCGCTCCCGCCGCCGCGGCCGCGCCGGCACCCTCCGGCTCCAGCTCCAGGGACGCCGCTCAGGCCCAGCGATGGAGCAAGCCCTCGAGGACCGGCCGCGTGCTCGTGCTCGGCGGCACTGGCCGTGTCGGAGGATCCACGGCCACCGCACTCTCCAAACTCCGCCCCGACCTCGGCATCCTCGTCGGTGGCAGGAACCGGTAGGACCGGCAGGAGAGTAGCCTTTTCTCTTCAGGCTGAACCGATGCTACTTACTGACAGGCGCTGGCCGATTTTGCTTTGACAGGGAGAAAGGCGAGTCCATTGCAGCCAAGCTTGGGGGCCAGTCTGAGTTCGTCCAGGTGGACACCCGCAACGCAGGCATGTTGGAGGAAGCGCTGCAGGGTCAGTATCATACTAGCATTCATGCTAATGCAATGCAAACATCATGCGTATTATGCTGTGACTACTGACTACTGGCTAGAGCAAGCTACAGTATGTTAATTGGTGGTACAGGACAGCTTCACATTACCAGCAAAGGCTCCAAAGCCCAAACAACGCTTTGCTAGCTGACTCCTGATGCATTTTCCCTAAGCAGTGAAACAGATGTTAAATTTTGCTCCAGGAGAAGCTTAACATAAGTACCTGGAAAATTTTCACTTGCGCCAGGTGTGGATTTGGTTGTCCATACTGCTGGACCTTTCCAGAGGGCGGAGGAGTGCACCGTATTGCAGGCGGCAATATCTACTAAGGTAGGATAGAAGCATGGCATGCTTCTGCCTCGATTGATTTTTTTGTGGCATTTTTTTGGCACACTTTGAAACTTCATCCTGAACAGACACCGTACATTGATGTCTGCGATGACACGGACTATTCTTGGAGAGCAAAGGGCTTCCATGAGCAAGCAAAAGCTGCCGGTGTTCCAGCTATTACTACTGCTGGCATCTATCCAGGAGTTAGCAATGGTAATTTGTGCATCATCTTTCTGTTAGACTTTAGAACTCAATTTTCCTTGAGTTTTCTTGTTCTTTTTAATGAACTCCGCAACCACATTTTTCTGACAATAATTTTGATAAATCATATGGCACTCCACAATAGTTTTCAAATGGATGCACATGATGCGAAGGTAAGCCAGCATCAAGAGTTGAAACGAGGAAAATTTGTGTGAACACCAAATAAGTCTGTCATGTATAGTAAGACCAAAGTTAAAACACACAAAGAAATACAATCTAGCTTCAGCTATTGTCTCTGGTGGTCTTGTGAGGAAAGGCTTGGACTCTCTCATTATCCTGGGAGCATGGATGATCTGGAAGCATAGAAACAGAGTGGTGTTTCGCACAATCTCACTCTTCGCACAATGACACTAATTACTAGCCCCAAACTGACATAGCATATGAGGAAAGAGAGAAATGGCAAGTTGCAGGAGCAAGGGTTTATCCTTTCTGGCTGCTCCTAGCCTTGTAGTAATAGCTGGAAAGAGAGAAATGGTTAGGGTCTGTGGTTTGGGGGGGTCGTTATTCTTGTGGTCCCTTGTGGATTTTTTCGTGTATGCCTGTTTCTAGCCTCCGTAAGGAGTGCATGTACCCGGGGTCCTTTCTTGCCCCTTGTATCCTTTCTTTGCTTAATATAATGGGGCACAGCTCTCCTGCGCTTTTTGAGAAAAAAAACAATGACATAGCAGAGTTTCGAAGAAACATCGCGTACTGCTACTGCTGTTTCTATCACATTATGTTGGTAAAATCTGCAGGAGTATAATATTAAAAAAGTATTTTTATGCCCACCCTATTAGTATGACTCTCGAAATCGAAGAGATGTATATCTTGATCTTTGAGTGCTTATTTGTGTATTTTATTCTTCTCTGGTGACAGTGATGGCTGCTGAGCTTGTACGTGCTGCCAGAAGTGAAAATGGCGAACCTGAAAGACTAAGGTTAGAGTTCTTTGTTGTCTAGACTCTAGAACAGGAAACGACCAAATAGCCATTTAGTGTACACTAAGGGTTGTATTTGGTTTTCTGTTGGCATGTAGTAGTTAAATTACCATTCCTCATGATGTGTTTTCTCTCCTAGCTAGGCTAGGTGTATTCCTGCATAATTGCTGTTGCATCAACCTGTTTCTTCAATGTTTCCTTGATCTATGAAGCTAGTAATTACTGTTTTGTGAACATCCATACCTATTCTATATGTTGCTAAACCCCTCTTTTAGATTCTTCTACTATACTGCAGGTACTGGTGGTGCTGGTCCAACAATACTGACAACAAGTTTTCTACTTCTTGGGGAGGATGTGATTGCATATAACAAGGGTACTTCCAGCTTATGCACTAGTGCTATTGCATCTACGGAGTTCCTCACTATAAGGGGAAAATCATAACTCATTCTTATTTGTATTATTAATTTAGGAGAAGAAATCAAATTGAAGCCCTATAGTGGAGCTCTGAACATTGATTTTGGAAAGGGGGTCAGAAAGAAAAATGTCTACTTATTGTGAGTACTTGGGCGGGCCAATGTTTACCTTTCAGTTTCTTATAATTAACGAAGTTACAGAACTGAAATACTATTATATAGCCAAAAAGGAAGCTAATAAATTTCACATTGTGTACCTACTCTAGGAATTTGCCTGAAGTCAAGAGTGCTTTCAAGATATTAGGTGTGCCAACTGTTAGTGCTCGATTTGGTACTGCTCCTTTCTTCTGGAATTGGGGAATGCAGGCTTTCACAAACTTTTTACCTGTTGTATGTATTTTTCCTCGGATTATGCTTTATACAAAGTTAATTCGTTTCAGCCCCCTTAGTTATGGTTGCTATTATTGATACTGTAGTAATTAATTAAATTTACAGTTGCAAACAGCAATTAGCAATTCTCATTCTGCATTTATAACATTTAATGTGTAGTTCCTGTGTTACAGTTAAACCAAATGGTTTGCTGTGGGCTGGATCCAGAACATATACATGAAGAGATGATAATGTTCAGTTTTCAGTTCGCATTAATTACCTGATCCCCAACTTGGCCCTCTTCAGGAATTCTTGAGGGATAGAAATAAAGTTCAGAAGTTGGTTCAGTCTGTTGATCCTTTGGTTCGAGCCGTTGATGGTATTGCAGGAGAGCGTGTCTCTATGAGAGTAAGTTCTTTACATGTGTCAAGAGTAGTGCTGGACTGCAAATGGCCATTGCCTGATCAAACTAATTTCGTTTCTGTAGGTAGACTTGGACTGCCCAAATGGTCGGAATACTATTGGATTATTTACTCATAAAAAGCTATCTGTGTAAGTATAGAGCGCAATTGAATTCAACATTCTCGATCAATATCTAATTGATGTCTAATATTTCCAATTCTTAGCTTTGTTACTCTGATTATTTACAAATATGAAGATTTACATTAACTATCCAAACCACAATGCATTTTATATATTGATTGTTTCGTCTGCTTTACATAAGTTTCCTATGTAAACCATGTGTTTCTGTAAAACTGGGAACATGTCTAGTTCTTCAGGTTTTCTCATTTCTTTGCATCCATTATTAGAAGGGTAGGTCTGGTGGGTGAGAGCTGTCTCACTGAGTCACCAGGTCGTGGGTTTAAAGTAGCCTCTCCATGTTTTAGATTTAATTTTCTAGCCAGAAGCCCATAAAACACCATTATGCCTAGGAGAACATCGTTATGCCCAGGAATTCAGAGGAAATTTGGCGCAGTTACATTGTGGTTCGTTTGAGAACTTCTGGTGTGCTCTTAAGTTTTTTTACTGGGTGACCAGAAATGTTAGAGTACCAGTTTAGGGTTTTAGGGTTAGCCCCCCTTGTAATTACAGCTATACCCCTGTGTAATGGGCTAGGTCCAACAACCTTGATCTATTAATACATCTCCCAACCCTGAGTTAGGGTTTCCCACAAGAAACACTCTCTGGACTGCATCTAAGCATATACTGGATCAAAATTGACAGATCGGTGGGCTTTGCAACCGCTGCATTTGCTTTAGCAGTTCTTGAGGGCAACACACAACCAGGAGTTTGGTTTCCGGAAGAGGTGAGTAATTCCTTAGAATAAACAAATGAAAAAAAGTTAACAAGACACTTCATTTCCGAAACTAAACTACCTAAATTTGTTCTGATGCAGCCGGAGGGAATACGGATAGAAGCAAGGAAGCTGCTTCTTGAGCGTGCATCTCAAGGGACAAGTACCTTCGTGATGAACAAGTGATTTCTCTTTCCCCAGCCTAAAAGACACTATATGTGTCCCAATTCATATTATGTTTCAGCTAAACACGCCCATCAACTTTGAATTGACAGGCCTTCCTGGATGGTAGAAACTGATCCGAAGGAAGTCGGCCTAGGAATTTATGTGTGAGAAGATCGAGTTGCTTAAATTCTTGGGGTGCTTGAAAAGGGCAGCTAAATCTTGGGAGTAATTTTCCATCCGCGAGAAGTTGAATACGGCAACCAGCAGCATGTTGAAGTCCCCAGAAGGTTGGGCTATTTTGTTTTTAAAAGGGTTGTATATGAACCAGGATGGTTATGAAGAAAAAGAATACAGTTCAGTTACACGATTTTGTTCACCACACAGGTGGTAAGTTTGGAACTTAGCTGTCGTTTGGTTTACGAAATGTAATATAAATAGCATCCACACTCGAATACCAGTGGTAATCTATACTACTCTATTAAAAATTTAATGTGGACATCTGATGTTATCATGGCTTCATCCTCCACGTTGCCTCGGCGTCGGGTCCAGTGAGCCCCACGCCCAGCGTCGTGTCCACTGAGCCCCACGCCCAGCGCCTGCGTAGCGCTTTCTCAGCTACTGACTTGTTGACCTCCAACGCTCGTGTAGCTACCACCAGACTCCACGTACTTTAGTGGTTAGACATAAACAATAATTATATTTTAGGTACCTTAGTGTTTAGAAATAAACAATAATTATATTTTATAAATAAACAATAATTATATAAAAATAGCGTAGAACTTAGTGTTTAGAAATAAATAATAATTATATTTTAGAAATAAATAATAATTATATAAAAATGGTGTAGAACCCACGCTCTCTAGACCACACGTGTATTTATAGATAAATAATAATTATATTAAAAAAATAATGTAGATCGAGCACTCGAATCCATGTCTACCATGGCTTTATCCTTTACGTTGACACTCTAGGCTCGTCCCATACATACCTCGGCGTCGGGTCCAGTGAGCCCCATGCCCAGTGCCTCTATAGCGCTTTCTCAAGGCAACGACTGCTGTGCAAGCAGTCCTTTTATGCAAGCGTGCAAGCAAACCATCTGATCTGTTAGATCGTGATCCAACCGTAGATCACATTTAACACTTAAACCCTTCCACCACCAGCTCAATAATCTTTATAAAAAACCCTAACAAACCATGATTGTATCTGTGGTTGGATCATAATCTAACGGATCAGATGGTTTGCTTGCACAACAGCCGTTGCCCTTTCTCAACTACTAACTTGTAGATCTCCAGCGCTCACGTAGCTACCGTCAGACCACACATACCTTAGTGTTTAGAAATAAACAATAATTATATAAAAAATAGTGTAGAATCCACGCTCCCTAGACCACACGTACATTAGTGTTTAGAAATAAATAATAATTATATAAAAAATAGTGCAGAGCGAGCACTCGAATCCACGCCCCCTCTCAAAAAATTTAAGACTAACCATCAGACCACACATACTTTAATGTTGAGAAATAAACAATAATTTTATTTGAATAAATATATGAATACTTATTTATATGACATATAAAAATCATAGCATAGCATGAGCAACTGGCTAATAAGTTTGTATAAGTCGATATCATTTTCTAGTATGGTATCTTATTATGTTAGACTTAAACAAACATGATTTACGTTATCAGTTACCTATCACATTACAAATATATAAACCAAACAACACCTTATTTTAATTGAATCTAGGCTCCATGCACCTTATTTTAATTGAATCTAGGCTCCATGCTTTAAGGTAATACACATCCGAAGTTGTAAGATGGTTGACTTAAAACAACAGTAAATTGTCACTTGTTTATTATTATAAAGGCTAAAAGGACTAATTGATCTCTGGGTCTAGTACTATTTGATTACGAGATCATTTACCTATAGGAAGATTCAGGGTTATAGAACCGAATGTCGCGAGATCTAATTATCAAGGAAAGTAGACTAACACAAACTGAATCTCACATTATTTATATGATTTTTATGTATACAGATCATTTGAAGCTCAACTGTAGTCCTCAGACCTACAATAAACATGCTCAAGGCTGAAGTATGAACAGATAGCATAGCCACAGGTTATGAGGTGGTTGGAATCGTAAGTCAAAATCCCAAAACATTTTAGATCTTATTCAGTTATTCCAATTTTACATTGACATGTATTGGAATAAATTGAGATGAATTTTAACTTACTATAGATTTAAACGGACTTAATACTACTTAATCCGATTAATGGTGAAACGAACAAACATAGATTTCATACTCTTTCAATCTGTCCCAGAAATATATTTTAGTAGGGTAGACCGGCCCCAAGTATCGAGGCCCATACAGTCATACAGATACAGTGATGCAGACTACTGTACTGAGGTCAAGGTGCTTTGCTTGTCCCGATCAAAATGTCCTGCGTGCCTATACAACGCTGAGAGATCTGGCTAAACTTTGTTGCCATCATTTCACTATTCACATCCGAATATCATTCGCACGCCAAACAGAATGGTGCCTAGCAATTCTTGTCCAACGATGGTCTACATGGCCATTGATGTTGCTGGAAACACCCTGTCCAGTAGGGTATAAACACCTCCACCAAGTAGAAATGCACCACTGACAAGAAAATGCTACTAGGTTAGATCAAGACATATCTCTATGGAAGAAAATGTAATAATTTAAGAACCATTTGATATTTTATAATGATCTCAACTTCAGACAACACATTTTGACAAATAGGCGAGTTCAGTAGTTTGCAAAGCCATTCACATACGTTGTACAAAAAAAAATACAACAATAACATATATGCCATTTGATGTTTTTTCCTTTTGGCAGCCAATCTCTGTAGTTGTATGGCAGGGAGACGCTGTTCACGCCGTTACTGTAGCGCATGAACAGTTAGGGAAAGGGCAAAGATTTGGTTACTGTAGCGCATGACCGAGATTGGATTAGATTAGTTAGGAAAGAGATAAGGATTAAATCAGATTTGATTGATAAGGATTAGATTAGTTAAGGAAAGGATAAAGATTATATCAGATTTGGTTAGTTGAATAGATGTAAGTCAGTCATCTCTATAAAAGAGACATCATTGTATCGGTTAAGGGCAAGCAAGAATTAGAAGCAAGCCTTCTTCTTGCCCGGCCGTGTTCCTGCAACTACAACTCTCTCTCCAATTTTCCAATCCCATCGCAGTCCGTAACAATCTGGTATTAGAGGCGATCCAACTCCGATGACCCTCGAGGGCCTCAACGCCAAGCTCCATGCCAGTCTTACCGCCATCACCAATAACTTCGCCATCCTCGTGCGCTATATGGCGCGCATGGCGTGTCCCTCCCGACACCAGTCGGCGATCACGCACCCACCAGCGACCGCGGTGGTGCTGCCACCGACGCGTCACATCGCCTAATCGGTGTCGGTGCCCCGGCACCAACGGGGCTGCCCCTTTACCTCATCTACATGTCACCATCACCATCGCCAATTCCATCGTACACTGGTACGACCGGTACTGCGCATGTTGTATTGGTGGGAAACTGGAGGGCGGGGCGTGGTGGCTCGTCGCCTGGAAGATGGTCCAGGCACCGTGGCTGCCCGAGAGGAGAGGCAGGTAGGTGAACAAAGGGTAGGGAGCAATATCTTTATTACTTCTTGCTTATCTGGCAGATTACAAAAGTCCTACTTATATAGGCCTATAGCCAACTGAAATCTCCTAACAAATAGGCTGATCTAAACGCTTGAACCAACTGAAATCTCCTAACAAATAGGCTGATATAAACAACTTTAATCCCTATCTTAACAAACTCCCCTATAGCAGACTTATCCCTTCAGTCGGCCTAGGACTCGCCATCCTTATCCCTTCTCTTGTATGTCTGCCCGACCATAACATCTCTCCCGGCCTTCAAGAACAGCTCGTCCTCGAGCTGATGATCTGGGTACTGGTCCTTGAACTTCTGCAATGGTTCCCATGTAGCCTGCTCGGTAGTCATGCCTCCCCACTGGACGAGAACATGCCAAATGCCTCACCGAAGACTCGCCTGTAGGACCTTGTCTGGTACTGGCAATAAGCGACCCTGTGCTGTTGGGGGCAATTGTGGAATCTCTGTTGGCGGAGTGCCATGAAATGCCTTTAAGAGTCCCACATGAAAAACATCATGTAAACGAGCGCTGGCTGGGAGCTGAAGTCTGTAGGCTACTAACCCGACTCGTTCCAGAACTTGGAAAGGACCTGCATACTTTGGTGCCAGCTTGCTGTGTGCTTTGTCAACCAGGGAGCGCATTGGCCTATGTAGGAGTCGAAGCCAGACCCAGTCTCCTACCTCAAAAGTCACTTCCCGATGATGGTTGTCATACCAATGCTTGGCATGCTGCTGTGCTTGAAGAAGACGGTCCCGCACCTCTGCCAGGAAATTGTCTCGGTCTTGTAGCAGATCTTCCACGGTTTGGGATTGTGTCGTGCCCTGTTGGTATGGTACCAGTGCTAGAGGCTCACGTCCGTATACCAATTTGAATGGTGTAGTCTGCAACGCTGAGTGGAAGGATGTATTATAGCAATATTCCGCCCATGGAAGCCAGTCCAGCCAGGAACGAGGTCGATCTCCTGTGATGCATCGCAAGTACATAGCAATTGTGTGATTGACGACTTCCGATTGACCATCTGTTTGGGGGTGGAACACAGTGCTTAACCGGAGTTTGCTGCCAGTCAGCTTGAATAAGTCCTTCCATAGATGGCTAGTGAAGACCGGGTCCCGATCACTCAGAATAGATGAGGGAATGCCATGAAGACGAACAATTTCCGCAAAGAAGATCCTGGCAACAGAAGCTGCGGTGTAGGGGTGACTGAGTGCAATGAAATGGGCGTATTTGGAGAATCGATCCACTACTGTCAGGATCACAGATTTTCCATGAACTCGTGGCAATCCTTCAACAAAGTCCATTGAGATATCTGCCCACACCTGTGAGGGAATGTCCAATGGCTGTAAGAGGCCTGCTGGGTGCAGATGCTCTGTTTTGTTGCGTTGACATGTTGTATAGGACTTAACAAAGTCTCGAACTCGAGCTTTGTCCCGTGGGATATAGAAGTCAGCCCTTATTCTGGTAAGTGTTTTCTGAATCCCTTCATGGCCTGCATTATGGACTGTTTACAGCAGCGCCGTCAAACAATCTGATGATGTTGGCACGTAAATGCGTCGGCCATGGAGAATGAGACCGTCCTGCACGCGCCATGGGGGAGGTAAGGTCCCCTCTCGAACCTAGGTGCACATGGTCTGGCAGTCTGGGTCCTTAGCAGTGTCCCTTCGGAGGTCATCATAAAGGGTAAAAGTTGGCCCCCATAGAGCTGTAGAGAAAAGGGTGTCCGCATTGCGACGGGAGAGTGCATCTGCTACTATGTTGAGGTGACCTGGCTGGTACTGGACAGAGAAATCAAACCCAAGGATTTTACTAATCAGCTGGTGCTGCGGGATTGTGGAGAGTCGTTGGTCGAGGAGGAACTTGAGACTATAGTGGTATGTCCGTATGATGAAGAGGCGTCCCCACAAATATGGCCGCCAGTGTCGTACTGCTTGTACGAGACCAATAAGCTCTCTTTCATATGCTGCTAATTTGTGGTGTCTTGCTACAAAAGGACGACTGAAGAATGCAATGGCTCCTGTTCCCTGATGAAGGACTGCCCCAAAGCCTGTGCCGGATGCATCACAATCAACCATGAAGTCTTTGGTGAATGATGGTAGCTGGAGTACAGGTGCTTCTGTTAATGCTGTTTTGAGGGCTGCAAAGGCGGACTCGGCTGCTTCAGTCCATTTGAAGCCTTCTTTGCGCAAAAGCTGTGTAAGGGGTGCTGCTATGACTCCGAAGTTATGTATAAATTTCCTGTAGTACCCTGCGCGACCCAGAAATCCACGCAACCCTCGAACGGAGAGGGCTGCGACCAGTTAATGACTGCTTCTACCTTATCTGGATCCATGGCCACTCCTTGTGCTGATATTACATGTCCCAAATATGCAATGGAGCTAGCCCCAAATATGCATTTGGATCGTTTGACAAATAGGCTATTGCTCTAGAGGGTGTCCAAGACTGCTACAACGTGGCGTAAATGCTCGGTCCAAGTAGTACTAAAAATCAGTATATCATCAAAAAATACGAGCACAAACCGTCGAGGGAATGGCCCTAGGACTTCATTCATCAAGCTTTGAAATGTTGAGGGAGCATTGGACAGTCCAAATGGCATAACCAGAAATTCGAAGTGACCATGATGAGTACGAAAAGCTATTTTCTCCACATCCTCGGGATGTACCCGTACTTGATGATACCCCGAGCGGAGGTCCAATTTGGTGAAGTAGTGTGCCCCATGGAGTTCATCTAGGAGTTCATCAACCACCGGTATTGGGTATTTATCTTTTATTGTGCAGTCATTCAAAGCTCTATAATCTATACAAAAGCGCCAAGAATTGTCTGCTTTTCTTACCAAAAGGATAGGAGCAGAAAATGCAGATGTGCTAGGTCGAATAATCCCTTGTGTGAGCATAGCTGTGCACTGTCGTTCCAATTCATCTTTCTGCAGTTGTGGATATCTGAACGGTCTAACAACCACTGACTGTGTCCCTGTTTTTAGGTGAATCCTGTGATCACAGTGGCGGGCTGGGGGAAGTCCTTGTGGTTCTTGAAACACTGATTCAAATGACTGCAATAGTTGCTCCATCATTTGAGGGTCTGCCATCTATAGTGAACGAGTGGCTGGTTCATGGATGTCATTGCGTGGTGACCCAAGCCCCTTCCAAAAGACCCGCCGACCCCCACGCCAGAATGCCATAAGGAGGTCGTCAAAGTCCCATAAGATTGGACCCAATGTACGGAGGAAATTAACCCCTAGGATGACATCGAAACTGTCCAATGGAATGGCGTAGTAGGGTCTTGCGAAATGCTCGTGGCCGATGACGACTGGAATGCCCTCTATGAATCCCTTGCAGGCCACTCTTTCGCCATTAGCGACGGTCACCTGACGGCCTGGGCTTGGTCCCATGGTGATGTCCAGTCGCTTCAATGAGGCTAGGTCGAGGAAATTGTGTGTGGAGCCTGAGTCTAGCAATGCTGTCAGGTGATGGCCATGTATAGAGAGCATGATCTGCATTGTGTCTTCTGTCCGGGTTCCCATAAAAGCATGGAGTGAGAGCACAGGCTCTATTGCTGCTGGGTCTTCTTCGGACAGCATGTCCTCATCATAATCCAAGACCTCCCGAAAGAAGAGACGCTGACAACGGTGCCACCGGACATATTGCTCATCACAATTGTAACAGAGGCCTTGCTTGCGTCGCTCGGCCATTTCCGTGGGTGTCAGGCATTTGAATCTCTGTGTCGACTGCTGGGGGGATTTGAGCTGGTTAACTGCTCTAAAACAGACGTTCCCGTAGCTGCAGGGCAAGGTGTGGACCGTGGCTGCCTCTGTCCTGCTGGCATGTGACCCCATGGCAAGCTCTGTGATCGGCGCTCGTATGCTCGTGCTGTTGCGAGTGTCGTATTGAGGTCTGGCGGATTAAGCAGCTCCACATCGATGCGAATCAGGTCAGGGAGTCCCGCAGTAAACAGTTGCACCTGATGTTCTGGTGCTAGGGGAGCCACATGGCAGAGCAGCGCCATGAAGAGATCTTGGCAATCTTCCACAGTCGTCCGAAAAGATAGTCGGGCCAACTCGCCGAGGGCATTCTGTCGGAGGGGAGGACCAAACCGCTAGTTGCACAGATTCTTGAAACATGGCCAGGACAGGGAAGGCTCCTCGTGCTCCAACAGATGGTACCATTGCTGTGCTGCGCCTGTCAAGTGGTAGGAGGCTAACCAGACCTTATCTTCTTCAACCGTGTGCTGGCCGCGAAACTATTGTTCGCATCGATTGAGCCATCCGAGGGGATCCTCTTTGCCGTCGAAGAGGGACAGTTCCAGATTGTGGAATCTTGGAATATGGGGCAGCGGCGGCGCATGGCAGTCGGTCGTGGAAGTGCAAGGGGTGTGGTGGAGAAGGTGGGCAGCGGTGAAAATGATGGCGGAAAGTTGATCTGGTGGATGGGGACGGAGGATGTGGCTGGGGCTGCAAGGGCGGTGGTTGGCAGCGAGGTGGTTCTTGGTGGGATGCCGCCGAATCCGGGCATCCCGTACGGAAAACCTGGAGGGTTGGGAACCGACGGGTGTTGAAGATGAGGCCCCTTCCATTGTAGCCATCCAAGCTGTTAGGGATGACATCTGTTGCACCATCTGACGATGGAAATCCATCATCATCCGCTTCAAATCCGCCATCTCGCTGGTCTGGACGGCCGCCGGTGGAAGATCTCCGGCTTCTGTGTCCCCGACGGTGGCTGCTGGTGACACTTCTGAGCTCGGCAGCTCCGATACCAGGTTGGTACGGCCGGTACTGCGCAGGTTGTATTGGTGGGAAACTGGAGGGCGGGGCGTGGTGGCTCGTCGCCTGGAAGATGGTCCAGGCGCCGTGGCTGTCCGAGAGGAGAGGCAGGTAGGTGAACAAGGGGGCAGGGAGCAATATCTTTATTACTTCTTGCCTATCTGGCAGATTACAAAAGTCCTACTTATATAGGCCTATAACCAACTGAAATCTCCTAACAAATAGGTTGATCTAAACAGCTTGAACCAACTAAAATCTCCTAACAAATAGGCTGATCTAAACAGCTTGAATCCCTATCTTAACAAACTCCCCTATAGCAAATTTATCCCTTCAGGCGGCCTAGGACTTGCCATCCTTATCCCTTTTCTTGTATGTCTGCCCGACCATAACATACACCCTCTCATCGACGACGACGCCGGAATTCACGATGACAACGTCTCCTTCACCGCCCCATGCATGTGCCGCCACATCAGCATTGCGATGACGTCTTCTACAGGGGCGTGGATGGCATCTAAGCATCAACGGCGCAGCTACAGGCGGCAACACATTGCTTCCTAACACGCCGGCAAGGACAACGCCCATCTTCAAGCAGCGGCGCCTAGTCATCCCAACAACCTTGCCGCAGCTCACAGAGAGGAAGGTGATTGCGCGGGCGAGTGCCTACAAGGTGTCTGCGGCGGTGCGGCTGCAGGCTGCGGCGCGTGGCCTCCTAGTGCGTCAGCGGCTACAGGAGGTGCGCCGGCAGATGCTCGAGGCAGCCTTTGTGGCGGTCGACCTTGCCACACCTGAGCACGACCTCGCCCTGTCGGATGGCCATCAGCAACCACGCTGGCCCGCTGTCTCCAAGTGCGAGCATGGTGCGTGTCCCGCAAGCGACGAACTCCAACTCTACGACAGCGACGATAGGGAAGGCACTCCCTTCCTTGTCATCGGCGAGGGCGCACTGACTAGCACCACCACATTCCGCTATCGATCTCCACGAGGGCGCCTCCGCTGGTCATTGTTGCGACCCATTCCAGGTGGCCATCCACGTGCTCCCCTTTCGTCCAGATGGCGTCCATGGAATCCAGGTGGCTGCACACGTGCAGGTCCAATGTGTGGAGGGTGTTTGCCTTATCTTAAGGGGTCAAAAAAAGTAAAGAGTCACAGTCTAATTCAGGTTCAGAATAATAAAATAAGTCGAGATGTAAAAGACTTATTTTTAGGTGTTAGGTTTGTATCTAGTGAAGTCATCGTTAACATCATTGATAGGTTGCAGCTCGAGGTCAAGCTGCATGTCCAGGTGGGGTGTAGTGTCAGGGAGGCATTGTTCACGCGGTTAATGTAGCGCATGAACAGTATCGAGATTAGATCAGATTTGATTTGGATCAAATTAGTTAGGGAAGAGATAATGATTAGATCATATTTGGTTGATAAGGATTATATTAGTTAGGGAAGGGATAAGGATTAGATCAGATACGGTTAGTTGGATAGAGATAAGTCAATCGTCTCTATAAAAGAGACACCATTGTATCAGTTGTGGTATCCTAGCCCCTGGAATGGTGATATCCTGGCCCAAGGCTTAATAGAAATAACAGAGTATTCATACAAATAAGGTGCATCTTCTTTTTCGAAAGCCTATCTCGAAGGAACCTCCAAGTTAAAGTGCTTGGCTTGGAGCAATTTGAGATGGGTGACCGACCAGGAAGTTTTCTCGGGTGCGCATGAGTGAGGACAAAGTGCGCACAAAAGTCTCGTGTTGGTCTATGGAGACGATATATGATCGTAGAGAGCTGCCAGGAGTAAGTACCGCTGGTTCAGGGATTGGACGGGGTGTTATAAGTGGTATTAGAGTCGACTCTCGCGGTTTCACGGGTGTGTGTTGGTTAGGGGTTCGGGTATATGGCGCATGGCGCATGTGGGCCCAGAGTGGTCACATGGCATAGCATATGACGACACTAGACACACAGACGTGACTAAGAGGGGAGGTTCCTGGATTGGGGTTGACCGATGAGGACGTCGGTCTTCTAAGGGGGGTGGATTGTGATATCCTGGCCCCATAGGATGGGTGATATTCTGGCCCAAGGCTTAATAGAATTAACAGAGTATCCAAACAAACAAGATGTATCTTCTTTTTCGGAAGCCTATCTCGAAAGAACCTTCAAGTTAAGCGTGCTTGCCTGCTTGGCTTAGAGCAATTTAGGATGGGTGACCGACCGGGAAGTTTTCTTGGGTGCGCATGAGTGAGGACAAAGTGCGCACAAAAGTCTCGTGTTGGTCTGTGGGGACGATACATGATCCTAGAGAGCTGGCACGAGTAAGTACCGCTGGTCCAGAGATTGGACGGGGTGTTACATCAGTTAAGGGTAAGCAAGAATTAGAAGCAAGCCTTCTTCTTGCCCGGCTGTGGGCGGAGACCCCGACCAGCATTCCTGCAACTACAACTCCCTCTCCAATTCCCCAATCCCATCACAATCCATAACAATGTACCTAAAGTCCAAGACCTACAAATTTTTCTAAGCTAAACAATTAATGGGAGTGTATAATCAGAAAGTTAAATGAAAGCTTGACATATGTCTTTAATTTTAAAACCTTGACTATAAGCAAAAAATGCAGAAGGATAGTTGGAACAAGATCTAACCAGTTAATTTGTAGAAAAACACTCAAATTTCAAGAACAAGTAGGTACCTGATTGGGTTTATCCATGCCGAATATCTTCTGAATGACAACAAACTCTACAGAAGACAAACTTAATAATTAGTGGCACAAAAGTAGAATAAACTACGTTGATCAATTGATCTTATGCTGTTACTATATTCTTTTCTGAACAATTCAAAGTTCCAATCTTGTTTAATAAATATTAACTTGGTTTGAACACCCACCATGAAGTTCTACCTTGACCTAGGGGGCAAGACCCCCCCCCCCACTGCATTATAGTTAAGAAGACCTTCTCACCCCTGCTTCACCCATACACAGGGGTACCGTAGCCCATTTGACCGCAACCGGGGCCGGACCTTAGGCTTGTGCTTTGGCGTGGGATAGACGAGATGATTTTTTAACCCCAGTCTGAAAATTCGCTCGCACGGGGAGTCGAACTCAGGACCTGAGGAGTGCTACTCAGACCAACTAAGCTAGAAGCCTTTTCGCCATCATGAAATTCTTAAAAATAAATAAATAAAGTACAACATTCTTACCTGCAGTGCTCCAGCAAATGAAGCTGCAATAAGAAGAGGCGCAACATAGCCCGTTGTGTATGTCAACAATAAGCTTCCTCCAATAATTGGGTCCTGAAATAAGAAGCTTGAAGTTGTGGTGACAGGACATCGTCACCATCTTAGAAAAAAGCTAGGAGAGCATATCATCTAAAATAAAGTACTTCATGATAGAATATAATTACTGGTTCCTGATTAATCCAAATCTCATGATAAAACTCTAATAAAATGTTCTCAATGTGTTGGATTTTAAATAATTGTAATAGAGTACTGGCTACTGAGGCAATTTATCAGATCATACTCTTGAAGTGGCGACATATCCCAGAAGGGTAGCAAGAACAGGTGTGCTGCAAGGTGATGCTGCCAATGCAAATGTAAGACCAGCAAGGTATGCTTGTACACCTGACAATAATGCAACATAAGTTAAAAAATATATTCATGAACAAAGAGAAACATAGTGATATAGAGATTGGTATCTTAATAAGTAATATAAAAATGATCTGAGGAGGTAACACCTGAAGGGAGGTTAGCTGCAGCAGCTCGAGGGTCAAAATCGCTGAAAAATGAGGGAAGTTGCAATTCAAGTACCTGTTAAGGACAGATAATAAACAGCTTAGGGCAGAACATTTGATAACGTAGTTACATGTACTTTACAGGAGCAAGCAGGAATACGAAATTCATAAGAACAAAGTAACAAACTATCACAAAATTGGTTTGTACTTCTCCAGTAGTATTTATAATGAGAAACCAAGAAATACAGGGATTAAATCATCTTGTAACTTAAGGAAACAAGGTAGGAGGAATTCTGATTGGCATGCTCCAGTCTATATATGTAGTTTCTGTTTCATGTGATTTACCTCCAGAAGGTTCAATCCCATGATAATGGCCAAACCAGAAGCAGCCACTGGGAGCCCTTGTCCTACCTGACCATAAGCCTTTCCAGCAAAAGAAGCAGCAACACCAAGAATAGCTAAGGTTGTTGCTAATCCTAGTGAAAATGCAATTGAATTCCCAACAACCTACAATTGGTAGAAAAGCCAAGTCAATGCATGTATCAAGGGAAACCCCCAGCTAGAATAATCAGGTTTCAACATTATTCATAGCCTTAATTAGTCAAGTAAATCCTTCAGTGAAGATAACTTTGTGGTAATACATATCCTAACAGATAAATAGCAATATCTTCAAGTTTTTCCATGGCATAAAGAAGTACAATTTTCCACTCATCTTAAATTACCTCGGATCGGCCTTTCCCTGAGCCAAATGCACCTAAATGTTTATGAAGAAAGCACTGAATCAGAGTAATTAATGATGATCAATTCTGGGCATTTTTTCCAACAATCATCTCAAACAAAGCAATATGTTACCTATATATCCTAGAGTTAGTGGTAGAACACTTAGTGTACAAGGAGATAAACTAGTTACAAGTCCAGCACCAAAAATAACTGCTAGGCTGGAGAACCAAAGGTAAAGATTAGTAATAAGACATAAAATAAAGAAAATATGTCCAGTAACATAGAAAAATAAAACTTAGGTGATAGAACTGTGTACAAGAAGCCAAAAGAAAACAGACCTAGAGAAACTAAGAGCAGACAACTGATCTTGGACAGCCTCATTAGCCTGCTGCCCAGCTGAAAACAGCAAACCCCCAAACCAATCTCCAATGCCAAGGTCAGCCAAGACGAGTCCTGATGATCCGTGCTGATAAGAAACGAGCCGTTTGAAGGAATTAACAAGAAATCAATTAATAATTGTAGCGACGGTCTAAGATATTCTTACATTATTCATATTTCTGCAAATAGAAGCAAGAAAGAAACAAGAAGTACGAGTTGGCTGCATTACATGAGTACGTGTTTGCTCGTTACTATAATTGGCAGAATATGGATAGCTCTAATTGGCAGAACTACCCACGCTGTAAACACAACCTGACACATCAACTAGGCATGGTCTTTATAAAAAAAACATGGGTAACGCCGCTCCATAAGGCATGCTGAAAAGCGAAAGGGGACTAATTTTGAAAGCGAGCACATTTTTTTGTTTGTGTGAGGAAAGCACATGATATTTTCCTCACCAGGGCCAAGGGGTCCCATTGCTCGGCAGCATTTGCGGCGCCGGTGGCAACCAGACTCCACACTGCAATCCACCGGACAGCACACTCATGTCAGTCACAGGCTCACAGCTCACAGGCATTCCGTCGAACAGACAACACGCGCCAGCAAACATTTCAAGAACACGGGAGAAGATCGGAGCTACCGGCCACGGAAGCCAGAGGGATGGGGCGCGAGCGCCTCGCCGGCGTCGCAGCTGCCTCCGGTTTGGCAACTCCGCGAACAGCTACCACTACATGGTAAAACAGAAACATGAAAAATCAGCAAGCAGGGGCAGGTGGAATTAGTTAAACTGCGAGGCGGGCGGACGAGCGCGACAGATGCGCGCGTACCAGGGGAGGAAGGCGGATCCGAACTAGTCACAGCATAATACGCGTGATGTTTGAATTGCATTACCATGACTGCTAGCATGATACTGACCCTGCAGCGCTTCCTCCAACATGCCTGCGTTGCGGGTGTCGACCTGGACGAACTCAGACTGGCCCCCAAGCTTGGCTGCAATGGATTCGCCTTTCTCCCTGTAAAAGGCAAAATCGGCCAGCGCCTGTCAGTAAGTAGCATCGGTTCAGCCTGAAGAGAAAAGGCTACTCTCCTGCCGGTCCTACCGGTTCCTGCCACCGACGAGGATGCCGAGGTTGGGGCGGAGTTTGGAGAGTGCGGTGGCCGTGGATCCTCCGACACGGCCAGTGCCGCCGAGCACGCGCACGCGGCCGGTCCTAGAGGGCTTGCTCCTCCGCTGGGCCTGAGCGGCGTCCCTGGAGCCGGAGGGTGCCGGCGCGGCCGCGGCGGCGGGAGCGGGAGGCGCGCACGCTCTGACGACGATGCCCATGGCGCCCATCCCGGTATGGTGCCGCGGCGCGCGCGCGGTGGGCGGGGCTTATCGGCTAGCGGCCTAGCGCCTAGGCCACTCTGACTCTGACCGCAGAACGAGTGCCGCGCGACTACCGCGAGGACGTGTCCGATGTGTGGCCGTTGGCAACCGTTAGCCAGCCTGACGTTAGTTCAAAAAAAAGTTAGATTATAACGCTGCTTGTAACCCTAGAGTTAATAGTTAACTAGATAAGATCAACTTCAAAAGTTTACTTAAAAATTATTCCTCAAAGGCCTAAAATATCTTATTAGGGCTGTTGGAAAAAAATTCCCCAAAAACTGTAACCCACACCAGAACGCTAAAACTTGTCTATAATAATTTTAAAAACTGAAACCATGGGCTATACACGTTAGATGGCCGTGCTCTTGTGGCCCTTGTTCTTTTGAAAATGACACAATTGTTGTTAGTTATCTCTCATTGAGCTTTACCATTGCCTCCCGCCCCTCCCACTTTGCAGCAGGGCACTGACTGATCTTAGGACTAGTTTGGAAACTTCATTTTACTATGAAATTTCTATTTTCTCAAGGGAATTTAGTTCATTTTCTTTTGGGAAAACTGAAATCTTTTAGGAAAATAATGTTTCTAAACTAGTCCTTAAACAGGAAACAACTGAAGCAGGAAACAGACTGAAGGACGACACTAAATTAAATAGTTGTTGTACACTGACTGGAACTAAAACTAATTGAAAACCAACACTAAAGGCTAGTTTGGGAACTTTATTTTTCCAAGAGATTTCTTTCCTTAAAAAAATGAAAATCACTTAGAAAAATAGAGTTTCCAAACTAACCCTAACTAAAACATCACCTTTGCCAAGACCATAAGTGATATACCAGCTGAAAACCAGCAACTCAGACTGAAGCATTGCCTTTGCCACAACAAAAGACCTTGAGTGACACACTGAACCTACAGTCACACAACACAAGACCTTGAGTGATATAGCTGCATTCATCTTTATTATTAAAACCCCATGGGGTTTGAGCTCCTCCCCGCGTTTGATAGGGGCCCTTAGCCGGTGCCGACGCGTGGCTATGGGAAAAGCCAACACTGCTGCTGGCAGTACAGAGAATAGCTTACTATAGCACAGTTCTCCGTCGTCTCTTTTCAGTTTCTCTTTCTTCGTCCTGTCAGCAATGCCCTCCTTCTCCTCGCCCTCCTCTTGCCCAAGCTCAGACCGAGGACCAACCCTACATCCAGATCTAGGTTTTTGGTTCCTGTTGGGAACCAAATTGAGCACCAGACGGTCCGGCCCTGAGGCCGGACGGTCCGCGGTCCGGACGGTCCGCGCCTGTGGATCGGACGCTCTGCGCGCGCGCGCAGAACATATTAGGGTTCTGAGTTTCTTGCTGTGTTTGTTGGTAAAATTCACGGAATTAACTCGGGAGATCAGTTTGTAACAGGTCTAGCCCCCTCTATAAATATAGAGGATTACGACCGATTAGAGGCAATCAATCGAACCCTCAATCAATACAATTTACATTTATTTTTAAGAGTAGTTCTAGTATACTAAATAAGTAGTAACCAAAATACATTATAGTAAATAAGTAGTAACAATCATATAGTAAATATAAGTAGTAACCAAAATACATTGTAGTAAATAAGTAGTAACAATCATTAGTGAATTATGAATAGGACAATCAGGGAAACTTTAATCCCAACTCACCTATGGTCGAAAAGAGCAAAGCATTCTAGATACATTCATTTGCACTACTGAATATCCTCTAACTTCCTATGAGACACAAGCAATAGCATCCATACACAATCATCGGAGGGAGATGGACAGACAAGGGAAATTTGCAACACTGACTGAAACTGAAGTGGGACATAGCTTTTGCAAAACTGCAGTACATTATATCGAATTTAGGTGCATGTGCAAAACTGCTTTTGAAACATTAAGAGACACTAACAAAACATTAATAAACCTATTGAGAAAATGGAAAAATCTCAGGTGCGGACCAATTGTTACATGGGTGTAAAATATGACATTTTGGCTATGGGCTGTTTTGAAGTAGTAGCTACAGTAACCGGTGCTTTTTTTTAGCCATAGCTGCAGGCTGAGAAGCTGCAGCGAGCGTATCCATTAGAACCTAGGCTACAATGCAGATAAGTGACTTATTGACTTCTGACCTATTGCCATACTTGGGCTAGATTGCAGGCCATGCCTCAGCTAACTGATATGTCCAAACTCACTAGCATAATTGATCCCATGGTCAAGAACACAATGAGTCTAAAACACTTGTACCAAGTAAGTATTTTCAAGTCATTAAAATATTCTATGTTGCATATTAAAAGGGAAATATATCATTAGGCCATTTCTATAAATGTTTTGGTGATTAGATGCCCAACACATATTGTTTTAGTGGATATGTGCTAAAGTGCTAAAGAAATGCAAATCAAGAAACAAGGTATGTCTCTAGCCTTAGTGAATTGTTTTTGGTACTAACATATTCCTCTAAGTGCTAGGAACCTTGTCAAACAAAATGATATTGGATTGGAGAAGGTTAGCAGTGGTTAGCCAGACTAGGCTACAGATTCATCGGACTGTCCGGTGTGCACTGGACAGTGTCTGGTGCCCTGGCTGGCGCATCGACGAAGTCGCTGCTCTCGGGAATTGTTGGGGACGCTGCTGCTAAAATTCATCGGACTGTCCGATGAGCCAGCAGCGCCCGCGCCAACGGTCGGCAGCGCAATCAGCGGGCGACACGTGGCCTGAACCAACGGTCACCAGGCCGCACCGAATGCCCGGTATGCCACCGGACTGTCTGGTGTGCCAAGGGAACCCTGGCTGCAACGGTCGGCTTCGCCAAATAAGGAAGGAGATTGTGTACTTGTCGGCGTTTCGGACCCGGGGGGTCCCTGGACCGACGAGTAAATTTGTCGTTGCGTGCCCCTGCCCAGATGGGTTGGCGCGGGATGGAACACAAGTGGGGGGATGAGCCTTGTATTATCCTGCACCAGGATGCTCGTAGTAGGGGTTACAAGCCTTGCGAGAGAGTGAGAGCGAGAGAGGGCGAGTAGCAGAGAGCGAGAGAGAGAGAGAGAGGGTCCGGCCCCTACTCGTCCTCTCCCACCGTGCGTACGTATGCTCCGTATGCTCGTCCCTTCGTCCCCTCGCTCCCCCTTTCGTCCTCTCCCTCGTGGGGCCCTGGACACCCCATTTTATAGACGTAAGGAGATGCCCAGCTGTACAATGAGGTGTAGCTGGGAGCTAACGTGGCTGGCAGGGAAGTGCCCTGAGCCCTATACAGATAACAACGTGGCCGTCGGGGGGACGTCTCGAGTCCTGTAGAGGTAGTATCGTGGCCATCGGAGAAGTGCCTTGGACTCTGTAGCAGTACAGTTGTTGGCGCTGCATGGATCTTGCTGATGTCTCCTTGCTTCCGTAGGGGGCTTGAGGACCACCGACGTCATGGTTGCATGCGGGAAACCACCATCGCCTGTTACTGGGGTAAGCTTGATGGGACGCCGGTCTTGTTCCTTCGTAGCCTGAGCTAGCTAGGAGTAGGGTAATGATGCATCCCTCGTGGCGTGGTTGATCCGAGCCTGAGGTCGAGCGAGGCGACGACTCCTCCGAGGCCGAGGCTGGGGCTGAGACCCAGGGTCGGGCGAGGACGTGATTCTTCCTGAGGCCGGGGCCGAGGCCGAGGCCGAGCCCTGGGGTCGGGCGAGGCAGAGATTTCCTCCCGAGGCTGAGGCCGAGGCCGAGCCCTGGGGTCGGGCGAGGCGGAGCTTCCTGTTACGCCCGAGGCTGAACTCGACCGTTGTCGGTTTCGCCCGGGTGGTTGGCACAGCAGCCGGAGCAGAGCGGGCAGCGCTGTTTTCCTCTCAGATCGGTCAGTGAAAGGGCGAAGTGACTGCGGTCACTTCGACCTTGCCGACTGAGGTGCGCGTGTTAGGATAAGGTGTCAGACGATCCCAGCATTAAATGCGCATGCAACACGGTCGGCTGGTAAGTCGATTTGGCCAAAGTCGCTTGCACGACAAGGCTTGTCTTTGGCGGAGCCGAGGGTGCACTCACTGTCCGAAGAGACCCTCAGGCGAGGCGTGGACTCGTCCGGGACCACTGTTCCGCCCGAGGCCGGGCTCGGGCGGGGTGAGACCGTGTCCCTTGGTAGACGAAGCTTTGACTTTGACCCGAGCCATCAGCCTTTAGGGTTTGCCCTGAAGGTGTTTACCAGCCGTGATTAGGAGTGGTGGGGGTACCCCTAATTTTGGTACCCGACAGTAGCCCCCAAGCCTCGAGGGAGTGGTGATGCTCGCTTCGAGGCTCTGCCGCATTCTTGGTGAGGGGACCGGCCTTTCTTGGTTATACTTTGTTTCGACGGGTGCGCGCGAGCGCACCCGCCAGGTGTAGCCCCCAAGGCCTCGGAGGAGTGGTTTGACTCCTCTGAGGTCTTAACGCTTTTCAGGATGTTTCGGTCGGTCCTGTCGTTCCCTCATGCGGCCTGGCCATAGCCTGGGTGCACGATCAGGTTCCGAGTTTTTGAGCTGGTTTGTTGACGCTGTCAACAGTTTGGCCGTAGCCGGGTGCGAGAGCAGCCCCCGAGCCTCTGCACGGAGCGAGAGGATGATCAAGGACTGTCTCGACTTTTATTATACGCCCCTTCGTCGCCTTTCCGCAAGGAGGAAGGGGGGGAAAGCGCCATGTTACCCTCGGGGGGCACCGATCATGGTGTTTCCGGCGAGCTGCTAACGGGTGATCCGAGTGGACGCCCGTGCCCCGTTCGTTAAACGTTGGCTAGTGGCCCAGAGGCGCGCTCCAAAAGCACCTGCAGGTGATTCGCTGGACCTGGCCCCTTTTCGACAGGGTCCGAGGGCTCGATGCCTCCCTCCAGTGGGATTCCATTACGAGTCGTTCCCGCTGGTCTCGGAAATGTCCTAGGGTACCTCGGGAGCATAGCCCGAGCCTCGGCCATGTATCGGACGTACCCAAGGTCATCCCTCACTCTGCGTGTTCTGGGGCGGCTGTCGAACCCCTTCGAGGGGCCAGCCTACGAACCCCTGATCAGTAGTGGGCGCGGAGCCCGAGTGCTCTGGGGCAGCTGTCGAACCCTTCTGAGGGGCCAGCCTTCGAACCCCTGATCAGTAATGGGCGCGGAGCCCGGTGCTCTGGGGCAGCTGTCGAACCCTTCCGAGGGCTAGCCTTCGAACCCCTGATCAGTAGGAGGGCTCGGGGGCCCGCTTCCTTCGCGGGGAAGGATCCCTTTCAAAATATCCCCTTTCTCGGTCCCTGTGCCAAGAGAGAGAGAGAGAGGAAACAGAAAAGGATATGAATTTGAAAATCGTGGCGCACCTATTTTGACGCGGCCTTTATGGCGGAGGTGAAACGTCGCTCGCTTCGCCTGCCAACGGTGTCGCTTGCCCTGCCAGGGAGTTAATGCGACGGGACGGGCGATTCGTGGGGCGGTCGTTGTGCGTGTGCGAGCCGTTCGAGGAGCGGGCGTTTCACCTTCGAGTTTGAATTTCGCGGTGGGTTCAGGCGAAGTCTTGAACGGCTCTTCGCCCGGGTCTTTATATACCCGGGACAGGGGTCGGCGATGGTTCTTTACCCTGCCATCTGTGCCTGCCTTCTGCTTTGGTTCCCTCAACCTAAGAGAATAGCCAGGGAAAAGAAAACCGCACGCCTTATCCCCTCCGCCTCCACCACCTTCGTTCAGTGATGGCCGACAAGGTGACCATCGTCCCGCCGCGCAACCCATGGCCTTCCTCCACTGTCGTTGTGGGGGATCTGGAGGCCCTTGTTGCCGATGGTTTGCTCCATCCCCTCTCTGATGGACCGCAGCCGGAGTGGATGGCCCCGAGCGAGGCCGTCCCGACTCCGCCGCCGGGGTATGTGGTCAGGTTTATCTCCTTCCATGAGCGGGGGTTTGGAGTACCAGCGAGCCGCTTCATGCGGGCGCTCCTGCACTATTACGGGGTGGAGCTGCACAGCTTCAACCCTAACTCCATTGCGCAAGCGGCCATCTTCGTGGCGATTTGCGAGGGTTATTTGGGGATCGACGTTCATTGGGACCTATGGACCCATCTCTTCTCCGCGGAGCTCTTTGCCTCGACGACGGAGGCGAAGAAGGTCCGTATGGCGGTGCGGGTCGGAGGCTGCACCCTTCAGCTGAGGCCGGGGCGCGTGCAGCTATACATCCCCACCACCCTTGTGTCTTCGAACAAGGGGTGGCAGCGCCGGTGGTTTTATCTCCGAAACGACGACGGGAGGCTTCCGTCGTTTTCTCAATGAGTGGTAACCACCGTCGGCGCTAGCTAGCGCTGGGGGGCCACACGGGAGAAAGAGGAGAAGCTCCAGCCCCTCCTGCATGCCTTGCAGAAGTTAAGAGATGAGGGGCTTACCGCTGCGGGGGTTGTTGCCGCCATCCATCACCGGAGGGTGCTTCCTTTGGCAGAGCGGCGGTTGCAGCTCTCGGAGATGGGGCCGGGGGTTAATTTGGAGGGCTCGCAGATGTCCTTGGCCTCGCTCCCCGATGATGACCTCCACAAGCGGGTAGCGGGTACGGTGGGGAGGCTGGATGCCGGCGCCCCTACCCAGCCCGCGATGCGTCCCGACCATGGGTACGTGTCCCTGGTGAGTGTCCAATCCTTCTCCTGTTTTGCGCTGAGTTGCCTTTGATTCTCACTGTTGGGATTTTCGTCCATCCCTAGGGGTTGAGGTTTTATAAACCCGCCCTACCACTGGTCCCGGAGGATGCGGTGGACCGAGCCATGCGGAGGGTCGCCGCGGAGAAGAAGAAGGAGAAAAAGGACGCGGAGAAGGCCCGGGCTCGCAAGCAGATGTGAGCTCGGGACGCCTTGGAGAAGCGTCGCCGGAGGCAGGAGAGGGACAGACTCCCGAGGGAGCCGTCGCCGGAGACGCCCGACGACGACGACGACGACGATGATGACGATGAGAGTGACCACATGGCGGCCCGTCTCGACCTTAGCCCAGACCCGAGGCCGGGCCAGGGGTCGCCGAGCCGGCCCCCAAGTGGACTGGTACCATCAGTGCCCGGAGCCAGGACATCGCGATCCCAGCCCGAGGAGCGGGGGCAGACCGAGGGGGTACTTGACCCCTTGGCCGAGGTAACCGGGGCGACGCCGGGGGGTCGGGCCAATCCGCCTGTCTTCCACGAGCAAACGCCCGTGCTGGCTGTACAGGAGATCGGCCCCTTGGCCGTGGCGACGCCTAGGCAGGCCGCCCCTTCGGCGCCTCGGGTGTCCGAGGCGGAAGCGGCACCGAAGCCGGTGTCGGGGCAACTTTCGGCAGCGCCTGCAGGGGCTGGGGCCCGAGGGGCCTCCCCACAGGCACGACTGGCCTTGGTCCGGAGCGGGTAGGTATCTGAGAATACCTCTGTTTTGATTTTTTCCCTGCGTGTCTTGATCTTGCTCTCTCTCTCTCTTTCTTTTCAGCAAGCGGAGGCAGGGCTCGGCTGGTCTGGCCCCCCGGAAGGCCCTTAAGACGGGGCTGACCTCCGCCGTTGATGCCGCGGCGTGCCATGCCGGTTGGCTGGCTTCCGCACAAGATGCCCCCGAGCGGGGGGCCCAGGCAGCACGAGCTGCCATGGGGCTAGCCCCCCAGGCTGACCCTTCTGTCGGGACGGTCATCGTGCTAGGGGAGGCCGTTGACGCGGTCGCGGCCACAAGCCCGCCTGACTTGTTACCGGCGCCGGCATCGACTCCCGTCGGGGCCGTTGCTGATTCGCCCGCGGAACCGCCTGTCGCTTCCGACGTCGGGACGATCGTGGCGCCGCCGCTCGAGGTCGTCCCCGACCTTCCCATTCTTGGTCATGAGGAGGGGGCTGTCGCCGTCGCCGAGGTCAGTGATCGGAGGCCCATCACCTCAGCCGAGGGGAAGCCCAGTACGTCGACGACGACGGTGCCCGACACGTCGACTGCAGGGGGACCCAATGCCACGGTGGAAGGGCGCGCAGAACCGCGGCCCATTTCGGGGAGCAGCGGCCTTATCCCCGCACGGTGCAACCCCAATGAGTGGTGCAGGCAGGCGCTCCGATTCTGGAGCCGCGGCGCCTCAGAACCCCTCCTCCTTCTTAATGACGAGCGGGAGGAGCAGTCTCGGGACGAGCTCCGTGAGTATGCCGAGGCGGCGATGGGGTCGCTTCGGTCGACCATGGAGATCCTTTCTAGGGACGTTCCCAGGGTCCTCCAGGTAAGGATGTTAGGCGTATACCCTGTGTGACCGGGGCATTCTTTGTAATGCCCTGTTTTCCTTCCTCAGGAACTCGCAGATGTAAGCACCACCAAGTCGTTGTTCATTCGTCGTGAGAGCGGCGTCTGGGCTTCACTGCGGTCCTAGAGGGCCGCGCTTGTCGAGGCTGATGCACGTCTCACCCAACAGAGCACCGAGGTGGCGGACCTTCAGCTGTTCTGTGATGAGCTAAAGTTGGAGGCGGCGGCGGCGCAGGCCGAGGCGGCGTTGGCACGGACGGAAGTGCGGCAGCGGCAGCTGGAACTCGGCCAGGTCGTCGGCGAGCGGGACCAATTTCAGAGCCAAGCTGCCGAAGCCGTGGACCGAGCTGAGGCCCTTAGGGGTCAGCTGGCTGAGGCTACGGAGCGGCTATCCGAGGCATCCGCTCAGGCCGAGACCCTTGCGGAGGGCCTGGCCGTGGCTGTCAAGTCTGCCGAATCCGCCCAAGCCGTGGCCTCGGAGCAACGTGCCCGAGCCGAAGGTATGTTTCGCCCGTTTTGTGACTTCGATCCAGCTTCATTCTTCAATTCGTGTCTGAAGAATTTTGTTCGGCTGTCTGCAGAGTTCGAGACGGCTCTCAATGAGTCCGCCAAGGCGCTTGGCCAGGCGGCTGAGCAGAAGGAGGCCGACCGTGCAGCCATGTCCGAGGCTATCTCGGCCTTTTACCGGGCCTTCGACCTCGATGACGTCCCCTCGGGTAGCTCCCCCCAGAGTCACCTGTGGGCCTTGGGTGGCCATATGCGCGGTAGACTCCATGGGGCGCTACATCACAGCGTTAGGCGAGCCTTCGCCGTGCTTGCTTCCCACTATGACGTGGATCTGGAGCGGGTCAGCGAGGGGTACTGCCTACCCGACGAGGATGAGGCCGCCTTAGCCGAGGTCCAGAGGCTTGACGCGGCCATCGCTGGCCCAAGCGCGGTGCTGGCGTCCTCCTTTGAGGTGGAGATCCTCTCGCCCGAGTCGCCGTCTGAGGCCAGGCCAGATTCTACCGAGGGTGGAAACGTCGCCGAGGGCGCCGCTCCTCCTCCTGCCGATGCCTGAATCTTGTAGGAATGGTTTGCCCGAAGCATGCGAATGTTTTTCGTGGCCACCGAGGCCTAAACATTTTATTGTCGTGTTATAAAGCTGTGTTTTCTTTCCTCTTGTTTCGAGTACCAGGACTTGTTCGTCGGTAGCAGAACCGCTTATCCGAGCGAGAGTTACTTCTCGCGGAAGGTGATGAGTGAGGTATCCGTATCCCGGAGGCATAGGAGTCCCTCGGCTCGGTCGGCCTTGCCGCTTACGTGTACTCTCATCGTTTTTAGGGCCCTACTATCGACATAGTCGAAAGCACAAAAATTGTTTTCTGTAGGAAACTTTTTCGAGGAAAATTTTGACGCAGAGGGGGTGCCCTTCTAGCCCTCGAGGGAGGGTCGGGCTTGACCGAGGCAAGGCTGACCCTTCCTTGATGGTTAGACTTTATTTAAGCATGTAAAAATGAGGAACATGAACGACTTGAAACATTTTAAGGGTAGAAGCGACGTAGCTGTTTGATGTTCCAAGCGTTGTTGTAGACCTTGCCTTGATCGTTGGCCAGCTTGTATGTTCTGGGCTTCAAGATCTTGGCGATGATGAATGGCCCTTCCTAGGGGGGAGTAAGCTTGTGGCGCCCTCAGGCATCCTGTCGCAGCCGAAGCACCAAGTCTCCCACTTGGAAGCCTCGGGGTCGAACCCTTCGGGCGTGGTAGCATCGCAGAGACTGCTGATACCGCGTCGAATGTAGTAAGGCAACGTCCCGAGCTTCTTCGAGCTGGTCCAGCGAGTCCTCTCGGCTGATCTGGTTGCTTCGGTCGTCGTACGCCTTCGTCCTCGGGGAACCGTATTCTAAGTCCGTGGGGAGGACGGCCTCGGCCCCATAGACTAGAAAGAACGGCGTGAAGCCCGAGGCACGGCTCGGTGTCGTCCTCAGACTCCGGACCACCGAGGGTAGCTCCTTCATCCACCGCTTGCCAAACTTGTTGAGGTCATTGTGGATCCTGGGCTTAAGTCCCTGCAAAATAATACCGTTGGCACGCTCCACCTGCCCATTCGTCATGGGGTGAGCTACGGCGGCCCAGTCCACACGGATGTGGTGGTCCTCGCAGAAGTCCAGGAACTTTTTTCTGGTGAACTGCATGCCATTGTCGGTGATGATGGAGTTCGGGACTCCAAAGCGATGGATGATATTGGTGAAGAACGCCACCGCCTGCTTGGACCTGATACTGGTTAAGGGTCGGACCTCTATCCACTTGGAGAACTTGTCTATGGCGACCAGTAGGTGCGTGAAGCCCCCGGGTGCCTTCTGCAAGGGGCCAACGAGGTCCAGACCCCACACAACAAACGACCAAGTGATAGGTATCGTCTGTAGGGCCTGAGCGGGCAGGTGTGTCTGCTTTGCATAGAATTGACACCCCCCGGCAGGAGCGTACAATCCTAGTGGCGTCGGCCACCGCGGTTGGCCAGTAGAAGCCTTGTCGGAAGGCATTCCGCACGAGGGCTCAAGGTGTTGCATGGTGGCCGCAATCCCCCGAGTGTATTTCTTGTAACAGCTCTTGTCCTCGGGCGATGGAGATGCATCGCTGGAGGATGCCCGAGGGACTGCGGTGATAGAGCTCCTTTTCATCACCCAGCAAAACGAACGACCTGGCGCGCCAAGCCAGTCGCCGAGTTTCGGCCTTGTCGAGGGGCAGCTCTCCTCGGAGGAGATATTCCAGGTACGAGGTCTGCCAGTTCGGGACCGGTGTGACCCCATTCCGCTCTCCCTCGACGCGCAGGGCCTCACCCTCGGCGACCAAGGCTCCCTCGGGCGTGTCGTCGATCTTGACAGGGGGTTGATGTATATCCCTGGAGAAGACGTCTGGGGGAACCGGTGTCCGCCCCGAGGCTATTTTAGCTAGCTCATCCGCAGTCTCATTGAATCATCGGGCGACGTGGCTGAGTTCCAGCCCGTAGAACTTGTCTTCCAGGCGTCGAACTTCGTCGCAGTAGGCCTCCATCTTCCGATCGTAGCAGTGGGAGTTCTTCAGGACTTGGTCAATGATAAGTTGCGAGTCGCCACGAGCGTCGAGGCACCGAACCCCTAGCTCGATGGCGATGCGCAGCCCATTAACCAATGCTTCGTACTCGGCCACGTTGTTTGACGCCGGAAAATGAAGGCGGATCACGTAGCGAAGATGTTTTCCGAGGGGTGAGATGAAGAGCAAGCCCGCGCCTGCTCCAGTTTTCATCAGCGACCCGTCAAAGTACATGGTCCAAAGCTCGGGTTGGATTGGAGTCGTTGGTAACTGGGTGTCAGTCCACTCAGCCAGGAAGTCGGCCAAGACTTGGGATTTTATGGCCTTCCGAGGGGCGAATGAAAGTGTTTCGCCCATGAGTTCCACTGCCCATTTCGCTATCCTACCCGAGGCCTCTCGGGACTGGATGATCTCTCCCAGAGGAAAGGATGACACCACAGTCACCGGGTGAGACTCGAAGTAGTGTCGCAGCTTCCGCCGTGTCAGAATCACTGCGTAGAGCAGCTTCTGGATCTGCGGATAGCGGATTTTGGTCTCGGAAAGCACTTCGCTGATGAAGTAGACTGGCCTCTGGACGAGCAGTGTATGCCCTTCTTCTCGTCTCTCGACTACGACCGCGGCGCTGACCACCTGAGTGGTTGCGGCTACGTAGATCAAGAGGGCTTCTCCCGCAGCGGGGGGCACCAAGATGGGTGCATTTGTAAGGAGTGCCTTCAAGTTCCCGAGGGCTTCTTCGGCCTCGGGGGTTGAAAGGGAAATGTGCCCTTGGGCCATTTCTAAGTATTTTGGTGATTGAGTGCCAACACATGTGTTTAATTGTGAATTTATGTCCATGGATGAACAAGGTGCAAATCATGAAGTAAAGGTATGTTTCTAAGCCTTAGTACATTGATTTTGTGTACTAATATACTTGTCTAAGTGTTAGAAACAGAAAGAAGAAGAAGAGAAAAAGACTTGGCTGTGTACAGCCAAGAGTCAGTTCGGTCTGGAGCACCGGACTGTCCGGTGTGCACCGGACAGTGTCCGGTGCGCCAGACTGACTCGGCGCGAACTGGCTGCTCTCGGGAATTCGCCGACGGCGTACGGCTAAAATTCACCGGACTGTCCGGTGTGCACCGGACTGTCCGGTGAGCCAACGGTCGGCCGGGCCAACGGTCGGCCGCGCAATCTGCGCGGGACACGTGGCCGAGCCAACGGCTAGAAGAAGGCACCGGACTGTCCGGTGTGCACCGGACATGTCCGGTGCGCCAACGGCTCCAGATCTGCCAACGGTCTGCAACGGTCGGCTTTGCTGTTTAAGGAAACAAATCGGGCACCGGACAGTGTCCGGTGTGCACCGGACTGTCCGGTGCCCCCGACGACAGAAGGCAAGGATGGCCTTCCGGATTTGCTCTCAACGGCTCCTAGCTGCCTTGGGGCTATAAAAGGAGCCCCTAGGCGCATGGAGGAGACACAAGCAACCTTTGAGCATTCTTGATCATCCACACTCAGTCTTTGCGCATTCGTTTGTCATTCTAAGTGATTCGAGCTCTGTTCTAGTGAAAACTTTGAGATAGTCTTGTGAGCTCGATTCTTGGCCGTGTGTGTGCGCGTTTCGCTGTGGATTTGTGTGTGTTGCTTCCCTCCCTTACTCTGTGCTTCTTTGTGATCATATACTTGTAAGGGCAAGAGACTCCAATTTGTGGAGATTCCTTGCAAACGGGATAGTGAAAGGCAAAACAAAACACTGTGGTATTCAAGTGGGTCTTTGGACCGCTTGAGAGGGGTTGATTGCAACCCTCGTCCGTTGGGACGCCACAACGTGGAGTAGGCAAGCGTTGGTCTTGGCCGAACCACGGGATAAACCACTGTGTCACCTCTGTGCTTGATCTCTTGTGGTATTGTGTTTTGTTGAGACTTCTCTTTAGCCACTTGGCAATTATTGTGCTAACACTTAACAAGTTTTTGTGGCTTAAGTTTTAAGTTTTCACAGGATCACCTATTCACCCCCCCTCTAGGTGCTCTCAATTGGTATCGGAGCCGTTCTCTTCACAAAGGGACTAACCGCCCGAAGAGATGGATCCTAAGGGGAAGGGTATCGTGATCAACGACAAAGAGAAGGAATCATTCGAGCCAAAGGACGATAAGCCTACCGACTCCGGCTCGGGCCAAAGACGGAAGGAAGGGAAGAAGAAGAAGACAAGGCGCATCAAGGAGATCGTCTACTACGACAGCGATGAGTCTACTTCTTCCCAAAAAGACGACCACAGCGACTACGAGAGAAGGAAACCGGTTAATTCGAACTTTTCTTTTGACTACTCTCGTATTCCGCAAAGTTCAAATTCACATTTGCTCTCCATTCCACTCGGCAAGCCCCCACACTTTGATGGAGAGGACTATGGATTTTGGAGCCACAAAATGCGTAGTCACCTATTCTCTCTCCATCCTAGTATTTGGGAGATTGTAGAGAGTGGAATGCACTTTGATAGTTCGGATAGTCCCATGTTCATTAATGAACAAATTCATAAGAATGCACAAGCTACTACTGTTCTTCTAGCTTCCTTGTGCAGGGATGAATACCATAAAGTGAGCGGCTTGGATAACGCCAAGCAAATCTGGGACACCCTCAAGATTTCTCATGAGGGGAACGACGTCACCTTGCTCACCAAGATGGAGTTGGTGGAGGGAGAGCTTGGACGGTTCGCGATGATAAGGGGCGAGGAGCCGACGCAAACATACAACCGGCTCAAGACCCTTATCAACAAGATAAGGAGCTACGGGAGCACGCGATGGACGGACCACGACGTCGTCCGCCTAATGCTAAGGTCATTTACCGTTCTTGATCCTCATTTGGTGAACAATATACGTGAAAATCCCAGGTACACCAAGATGTCGCCCGAAGAAGTTCTTGGGAAATTCGTTAGCGGGCGAATGATGATCAAGGAGGCGAGGTATGTGGACGACGCCTTGAATGGTCCGATCAATGAGCCGCAACCCCTTGCTCTCAAGGCAACACGAAGCAAGGAGGCGCTACCTAGCAAGGTGGCACAGATTGAGGCGGCCGGACTCAATGATGAAGAGATGGCTCTCATCATCAAGAGATTCAAGACGGCGCTAAATGGTCGCAAGGGGCAGCCAAGCAAGACCAAGACAAAGGGGAAGCGCTCATGCTTCAAATGCGGTAAGCTTGGTCATTTTATCGCTAACTGTCCCGATAATGGAAGTGACCAGGAAAAGGGGAACAAAAGAGAGAAGAAGAAGCAATACAAGAAGGCAAAGGGCAAGGCACATCTAGGAAAGGAGTGGGACTCGGATTGCTCCTCCTCCGACTCCGACAATGAAGGACTCGCTGCCACCGCCTTCAACAAGTCTTCCCTCTTCCCCAACGAGCGTCTCACATGCCTTATGGCAAGGGAGAAGAAGGTGAGTACTCAAGACTTCACTTATGCTTCTTCTAGTGATAGTGAGACTAGTGATGATGATGACATAGATTATTCATGCTTGTTCAAGGGCTTAGATAGATCTAAGATAGATAAAATTAATGAGTTGATTGATGCTTTGAATGATAAGAATAGATTACTAGAAAAACAAGAGGATCTTTTATATGAGGAGCATGATAAATTTGTTAGTGCACAAAATTCTCTTGCTCTAGAAATTAAAAGAAATGAAGTGCTTTCTAGTGAATTATCTTCCTGTCATGAAACCATTGCTACTTTAAGAAGTGTTAATAATGATTTAAGTGCTAAACTAGAAGTAGCTAGTAAATCAAATTCCTGTGTTGAACATGTTGAAATTTGTACTAGGTGTAAGGATTTTGATGTTAATGCTTGTAGTGAACACTTAGTGTCAATTTCAAAACTAAATGATGAAGTGGCTAGTCTTAATGTCCAACTTAAGACTAGCAAGAGTGAAGTTGATAAAATAAAATTTGCAAGGGATGCCTACACGATTGGTAGACACCCCTCAATTAAGGATGGTCTTGGCTTCAAGAGAGAGGCCAAGAACTTAACAAGCCATAAGGCTCCCATTCCCGCCAAGGAGAAAGGGAAGGCCCCTATGGCCAGTAGCGCTAAAAAGAACCATGCTTTTATGTATAATGATAGGAGACATGCTAGAAATACTTATAATGATTTTGATTCACATGTTTATGATTCTCATGCCATGTTTGCTTCTAGTTCTTCCTATAAACATGATAGAGATATGTGTAGGAGAAATGTTGTGCATATGCCTAGGAGAAATTTTGCTCATGTTCCTAGAAAAGTTGTGAACAAACCTTCTACCATTTATTATGCTTGCAATGCTCCCTTTGCTATTTGTAGAAAGGGTAAGAAGGTAATTGCTAGGAAGTTAGGGGCAAGATGCAAGGGAGATAAAACTTGCATTTGGGTCCCTAAGGATATATGTGCTAACCTTGTAGGACCCAACATAAGTTGGGTACCTAAGACCCAAGCCTAAATTTGCCTTGTAGGTTTATGCATCCGGGGGTTCAAGCTGGATTATCGACAGCGGATGCACAAACCATATGATGGGGGAGAAGAAGATGTTCACCTCCTACGTCAAAAATAAGGATTCCCAAGATTCAATTATATTCGGTGATGGGAATCAAGGCAAGGTAAAAGGGTTAGGTAAAATTGCAATTTCTAATGAGCACTCAATCTCTAATGTGTTTTTAGTAGAGTCTCTTGGTTACAATTTGCTATCTGTTAGCCAATTATGCAATATGGGGTACAACTGTTTATTTACAAACGTAGATGTGTCTGTCTTTAGAAGATGTGATGGTTCACTAGCTTTTAAGGGTGTACTAGACGGCAAGCTTTACTTAGTTGATTTTGCAAAAGATGAGGCCGGTCTAGATGCATGCTTAATGGCTAAGACTTGCATGGGCTGGCTGTGGCATCGCCGCTTAGCACATGTGGGGATGAAGAACCTCCACAAGCTTCTAAAGGGAGAACACGTGATAGGTCTAACAAATGTTTATTTCGAAAAAGATAGACCTTGTGCAGCTTGTCAGGCAGGTAAACAAGTGGGAGGAGCACATCACAGCAAGAATGTGATGACCACGTCAAGACCTCTGGAGCTGCTGCATATGGACCTCTTCGGACCCGTCGCCTATCTAAGCATAGGAGGAAGTAAGTATGGTCTAGTTATTGTTGATGACTTTTCCCGCTTCACTTGGGTGTTCTTTTTGCAGGATAAGTCTGAAACCCAAGGGACCCTCAAGCGCTTCCTCAGGAGAGCTCAAAATGAGTTTGAGCTCAAGGTGAAGAAGATAAGGAGCGACAACGGGTCCGAGTTCAAGAACCTTCAAGTGGAGGAGTTTCTTGAGGAGGAAGGGATCAAGCACGAGTTCTCCGCTCCCTACACACCACAGCAAAATGGTGTGGTAGAGAGGAAGAACAGGACGCTAATCGATATGGCGAGGACGATGCTTGGAGAGTTCAAGACCCCCGAGTGCTTTTGGTCGGAAGCCGTGAACACGGCTTGCCACGCCATCAACAGGGTCTACCTTCACCGCCTCCTCAAGAAGACGTCATATGAGCTACTAACCGGTAACAAACCCAATGTATCTTACTTTCGTGTTTTTGGGAGCAAGTGCTACATTCTAGTGAAGAAGGGTAGAAATTCCAAGTTTGCTCCCAAAGCTGTAGAAGGGTTTTTATTAGGTTATGATTCAAATACAAAGGCGTATAGGGTCTTCAACAAATCATCGGGTTTGGTTGAAGTCTCTAGCGACGTTGTATTTGATGAGACTAATGGCTCTCCAAGAGAGCAAGTTGTTGATTGTGATGATGTAGATGAAGAAGATGTTCCAACGGCCGCTATACGAACCATGGCGATTGGAGACGTTCGGCCACAGGAACAAGATGAACGAGATCAACCTTCTTCCTCAACGACGGTGCATCCCCCAACTCAAGACGATGAACAGGAGGCGTGTGATCAAGGGGGAGCACAAGATGATCACGTGATGGAGGAAGAAGCGCAACCGGCACCTCCAACTCAAGTTCGAGCGATGATTCAAAGGGATCATCCCGTCGACCAAATTCTGGGTGACATTAGCAAGGGAGTAACTACTCGGTCTCGACTAGTTAATTTTTGTGAACATTACTCTTTTGTCTCCTCTATTGAGCCTTTCAGGGTAGAGGAGGCCTTGCTAGATCCGGATTGGGTGTTGGCCATGCAGGAGGAACTTAACAACTTCAAGCGCAATGAAGTTTGGACGCTGGTGCCTCGTCCCAAGCAAAATGTTGTGGGAACCAAGTGGGTGTTCCGCAACAAACAAGACGAGCACGGAGTGGTGACAAGGAACAAGGCTCGACTTGTGGCAAAAGGTTATGCCCAAGTCGCAGGTTTGGACTTTGAGGAGACTTTTGCTCCTGTGGCTAGGCTAGAGTCCATTCGTATCTTGCTAGCATATGCCGCTCACCATTCTTTCAGGTTGTACCAAATGGATGTGAAGAGCGCTTTCCTCAACGGGCCAATAAAGGAGGAGGTGTACGTGGAGCAACCCCCTGGCTTCGAGGATGAGCAGTACCCCGACCACGTGTGTAAGCTCTCTAAGGCGCTCTATGGACTTAAACAAGCCCCAAGAGCATGGTATGAATGCCTTAGAGATTTCTTAATTGCTAATGCTTTCAAGGTTGGGAAAGCCGATCCAACTCTTTTCACTAAGACTTGTGATGGTGATTTGTTTGTGTGCCAAATTTATGTCGATGACATAATATTTGGTTCTACTAATCAAAAGTCTTGTGAAGAGTTTAGCAGGGTGATGACGCAGAAATTCGAGATGTCGATGATGGGCGAGTTGAACTACTTCCTTGGGTTCCAAGTGAAGCAACTCAAGGACGGCACCTTCATCTCCCAAACGAAGTACACGCAAGATCTGCTAAAGAGGTTTGGGATGAGGGACGCCAAGCCCGCAAAGACACCGATGGGAACCGACGGACACACCGACCTCAACAAAGGAGGTAAGTCCGTTGATCAAAAAGCATACCGGTCCATGATAGGTTCTTTGCTTTATTTATGTGCTAGTAGACCGGATATTATGCTTAGCGTATGCATGTGTGCTAGATTTCAATCCGATCCTAAGGAGTGTCACTTGGTGGCGGTGAAGCGAATTCTTAGATATTTAGTCGCTACGCCTTGCTTCGGGATCTGGTATCCAAAGGGGTCTAACTTTGACTTGATTGGGTACTCAGATTCCGACTATGCTGGATGTAAGGTCGATAGGAAGAGTACATCGGGGACGTGCCAATTCTTAGGAAGGTCCCTGGTGTCATGGAACTCTAAGAAACAAACCTCCGTTGCCCTATCCACCGCTGAGGCCGAGTATGTTGCCGCAGGACAGTGTTGCGCGCAACTACTTTGGATGAGGCAAACCCTCCGGGACTTTGGCTACAATCTGAGCAAAGTCCCACTCCTATGTGATAATGAGAGTGCTATCCGAATAGCGGAAAATCCTGTTGAGCACAGCCGCACAAAGCACATTGACATCCGGCATCACTTTTTGAGAGACCACCAGCAAAAGGGAGATATCGAAGTGTTTTATGTTAGCACCGAGAACCAGCTAGCCGATATCTTTACCAAGCCTTTAGATGAGAAGACCTTTTGCAGGCTGCGTAGTGAGCTAAATGTCTTAGATTCGCGGAACTTGGATTGAATTGTAGCATACATGTGCTTATGCCTTTGATCATGTTCATTCTGCATTTTGTTGCTTATTATGGTGCTCAAGTTGTACAAACACTCCCTGGACCTCACAAGTCCGTTGCAAAGTGATGCACATGTTTAGGGGGAGATGTGTTACAACTTGATCCCTTGAGACTAACCATATGCTTGAGTTTGTTTGATTTAGTCTCAAAGGAGAATTGAAAGGGAAAAGGTGGACTTGGATCATGCAAGACTTCCACTGCACTCCGATGAGAGGGTAACTTATTCCAAGTCCATCTCATGAACTCTTATTGCCATTTGCTCTAAATTGAAGATTTTGGTGAGGCAATGGGGTTAAAGGGCCAAGATTGATCCCGTTTTGGTGCTTGATGCCAAAGGGGGAGAAAATAAAGGCCAAAGCGATAAATGGATCAGCTACCACTTGAGAGATTTTGAAAATAGTAGAGTAGAGCTTTTGGTTTGTCAAAACTCTTTTTGTTGTCTCTCTTATCAAAGTTGGCTTCCTGTGGGGAGAAGTAGTAATTATGGGAAAAAGGGGGAGTTTTTGAAATGACTCTCTTTATGCTTTAACATGTGTGTTTGACTTAGAGATAGAGATTTGAGTTTGATTTGCAAAAACAAACCAAGTGGTGGCATAGAGTGATCCATATATGTCAAAAATGAATCAAAACAATTTTGAGTTCTTATTTGATTTGATTTTGTACTTGTTCTACTTGCTTTATGTTGTGTTGGCATAAATCACCAAAAAGGGGGAGATTGAAAGGGAAATGTGCCCTTGGGCCATTTCTAAGTATTTTGGTGATTGAGTGCCAACACATGTGTTTAATTGTGAATTTATGTCCATGGATGAACAAGGTGCAAATCATGAAGTAAAGGTATGTTTCTAAGCCTTAGTACATTGATTTTGTGTACTAATATACTTGTCTAAGTGTTAGAAACAGAAAGAAGAAGAAGAGAAAAAGACTTGGCTGTGTACAGCCAAGAGTCAGTTCGGTCTGGAGCACCGGACTGTCCGGTGTGCACCGGACAGTGTCCGGTGCGCCAGACTGACTCGGCGCGAACTGGCTGCTCTCGGGAATTCGCCGACGGCGTACGGCTAAAATTCACCGGACTGTCCGGTGTGCACCGGACTGTCCGGTGAGCCAACGGTCGGCCGGGCCAACGGTCGGCCGCGCAATCTGCGCGGGACACGTGGCCGAGCCAACGGCTAGAAGAAGGCACCGGACTGTCCGGTGTGCACCGGACATGTCCGGTGCGCCAACGGCTCCAGATCTGCCAACGGTCTGCAACGGTCGGCTTTGCTGTTTAAGGAAACAAATCGGGCACCGGACAGTGTCCGGTGTGCACCGGACTGTCCGGTGCCCCCGACGACAGAAGGCAAGGATGGCCTTCCGGATTTGCTCTCAACGGCTCCTAGCTGCCTTGGGGCTATAAAAGGAGCCCCTAGGCGCATGGAGGAGACACAAGCAACCTTTGAGCATTCTTGATCATCCACACTCAGTCTTTGCGCATTCGTTTGTCATTCTAAGTGATTCGAGCTCTGTTCTAGTGAAAACTTTGAGATAGTCTTGTGAGCTCGATTCTTGGCCGTGTGTGTGCGCGTTTCGCTGTGGATTTGTGTGTGTTGCTTCCCTCCCTTACTCTGTGCTTCTTTGTGATCATATACTTGTAAGGGCAAGAGACTCCAATTTGTGGAGATTCCTTGCAAACGGGATAGTGAAAGGCAAAACAAAACACTGTGGTATTCAAGTGGGTCTTTGGACCGCTTGAGAGGGGTTGATTGCAACCCTCGTCCGTTGGGACGCCACAACGTGGAGTAGGCAAGCGTTGGTCTTGGCCGAACCACGGGATAAACCACTGTGTCACCTCTGTGCTTGATCTCTTGTGGTATTGTGTTTTGTTGAGACTTCTCTTTAGCCACTTGGCAATTATTGTGCTAACACTTAACAAGTTTTTGTGGCTTAAGTTTTAAGTTTTCACAGGATCACCTATTCACCCCCCCTCTAGGTGCTCTCAGGGGTCCAAGTGAAGCGCTCGGTCTTCCTTAAGAGGCGGTACAGGGGCAATCCCTTTTCGCCAAGGCGTGAGATGAAACGGCTCAGAGCCGCAAGGCATCCCATGACCCTCTGTACTCTTTTCAAATCTTTTATCGGCACCATGTTGATGATGGCAGCGATTTTCTTCAGGTTGGCCTCTATGCCCCGCTCGGAGACGATGAACCCTAGGAGCATGCCTCGGGGGACTCCAAAGACACACTTCTCGGGGTTGAGTTTCACGTCTTTAGCTCTCAAACACTTGAATGTCGTTTCAAGGTGGAGCGGAGGTCGGAGGCTTTCTTCGTCTTGACAACGATGTCATCGACGTAAGCCTCGATCGTTCTGCCGATGTGTTCTCCGAACACATGGTTCATGCACCTCTGGTAGGTGGCGCCTGCATTCCTCAAACCAAATGGCATTGTAGTGTAACAGTACATGCCAAAAGGTGTGATAAAAGAAGTCGCGAGCTGGTCGGACTCTTTCATCTTGATTTGGTGATAGCCTGAGTAGGCGTCGAGGAATAACAGGGTTTCGCACCGAGCCGTGGAGTCCACAATTTGATCGATGCGAGGCAGAGGGTAGGGAACCTTCGGACATGCTTTGTTTAGACCAGTGTAGTCTACGCACATCCTCCATTTCCCATCCTTCTTCCTTACAAGAATAGGGTTAGCTAACCATTTGGGATGGAATACCTCTTTGATGAACCCTGCTGCGAGTAGCTTGTGGATCTCCTCGCCTATGGCCCTGCGCTTTTCTTCGTCAAAACAACGCAGGGTCTGCTTCACGGGTTGGGCTCCAGCTCTGATGTCCAGTGAGTGCTCGACGACATCCCTTGGTATGCCTGGCATGTCCGAGGGACTCCACGCAAAAACTTTGGCGTTTGCGCAGAGAAAGTCGACGAGCACTGCTTCCTATTTGGGGTCGAGCTCGGAGCCGATCCGGACTTTTTTGTTGGCGTCGTTGCTGGGGTTGAGAGAGACGGACTTAACCGCCTCGACTGGTTCGAAGTTGCCGGCGTGCCGCTTCGCGTCGGGTGCCTCCTTGGAGAGGCGTTCCAGGTCGGCGATGAGGGCCTCGAACTCGGCGAGGGCCTTAGCGTACTCCACGCATTCCACGTCGCATTCATACGTGTGGCGGTACATGGATTCGACAGTGATGATCCCGTTTGGGCCCAGCATCTTGAGCTTGAGGTAGGTGTAGTTGGGGACGGCCATGAACTTGGCGTAGCACGACCTTCCCAACACTGTGTGGTAGGTCCCTCGGAACCCGACCACCTCGAAGGTGAGGGTTTCCTTTCGGAAGTTGGAGGGAGTTCCGAAGCAGACAGACAAGTCAATCTGCCCGAGGGGAAGGATACACTTTCTAGGTGCGATCCCGTGAAAGGGTGCCGCACCGGCCCGGACCTCGGACCGATCAACCCCCAAGAGTTCTAGGGTCTCGGCGTAGATGATGTTGAGGCTACTGCCCCCGTCCATGAGGACTTTGGAGAGCCCGACGTTGCCGATGATCGGATCGACGACGAGCGGGTACCTCCCTGGGCTTGGCACGAAGTTGGGGTGGTCGCCTTGGTCGAAGGTGATAGGCTTGTCGGACCAGTCTAGGTAGGCTGGCGCTACCACCTTTACCGAACAGACCTCCCGGCACTCCTGCTTGTGGTGCCGAGCCGTGGCGTTCGCCACCTGCCCGCCGTAAATCATGAAGCAGTTGTGGATCTCGGGGAACTCCTCTTCCTTGCCGCCCTCCTTCTTGTTGTTGCCTTGGCCCTTGCCATCTTCCGCTGGGGGCCCGGCCTTATGGAAGTAGCGCCGGAGCATGACACATTCTTCAAGGGTGTGCTTGACGGGACCCTGGTGATAAGGGCACGACTCCTTGAGCATCTTGCCGAACGCGCCGGCCCCTCTAGGGGGCTTCTGAGGGTTCCTGTGCTCAGCAGCAGCGACAAGATTCACGTCAGCGGTGTTGCGCTTTGCTTGCGCCTTCTTCTTGGCCTTCTTCTTCGCGCCACGCTGGGCGGACGCCTCAGGGGCGTCTTCCTTTGGCTCCCCCTGAGGCTGCTTGTCTTTCCGGAAGATGGCCTCGACCGCCTCCTGACCCGAGGCGAACTTGGTGGCAACATCCATCAGTTCGCTCGCCCTGGTGGGAGTCTTGCGCCCCAGTTTGCTCACCAGGTCTCAACAAGTGGTGCCGGCGAGGAAAGCTCCGATGACGTCCGAGTCGGTGATGTTAGGCAGCTCGGTGCGCTGCTTTGAAAACCGTCGGATGTACTCTCGGAGGGATTCCCTAGGCTGCTGGCGGCAGCTTCGGAGATCCCATGAGTTCCCAGGGCGCACGTACGTGCCCTGGAAATTTCCCGCGAAAGCCTTGACCAGGTCGTCCTAGTCGGAGATCTACACAGGAGGCAGATGCTCTAGCCAGGCCCGGGCAGCGTCGGAGAGGAAAAGAGGTAGATTACGGATGATGAGGTTGTCATCGTCCGCCCCTCCCAACTGGCATGCCAGTCGGTAGTCCGCGAGCCACAGCTCCGGCCTCGTCTCCCCAGAGTACTTGGTGATGGTAGTCGGGGCTCGAAAATAGGCGGGGAACGGCGCTCGTCGTATGGCCCGGCTGAAGACTCGTGGACCGGGTGGCTCGGGCGAGGGACTCCGATCCTCCTCGCTGTCGCAGCGTCCCCTACGCCTGGGATGGTAGCCTCGGCGCACCTTCTCGTCGAGGCAGGCTCGATGGTCGTGATGGTAATGCTCGTTGCCGAGGTGATCCCGGGCGACAGGTGCCTCATTCCGCGTGCGCTCGGGATGGACCGAGGCCTCCCGCATGTGTCGGGAGGATGTCGCATGATGCTCCGAGGGGTCAGCTTGCCTCCGGGAGGCGGAGCTCTCGGCTCGTCGAACTGCGGCACCTTCCAGGAGATCCTTGAGTTCGCCCTGGATACGCCATCCCTCGGTGGTGGATGGCTCCGGGATGGTTCGAAGTAGCATCGCCGCTGCAGCTAGGTCCTGGCCAGACCCGCTGACGGCCGGGGGCAGCGCTACCCTGGCATTGTCGATGATGCGACGCTGGATGTCCCGGGCCCGATGACAGGCTCCTCCGGCGAGTGTTCGGCCTGCCCACTCCTGTTCGATGTTCTGTCGGAGCTGCACAAGCCGCCCTGCTTCCCCGTCGACCCGGGCCTGCATCTCTCGGATTTGCTCGAGTTGTGTGTCCCGACCCCCCGCAGGGACTGGGACCACAGCTAGCTCCCGCAGGATGTCAACGCGAGATGCGGGCCCAGGGGGATCGTCAACCTCCGGCATACCGAGGCGGTTGCCTTCGTCGTGATCCCCCTGATCGACGTGGAAACATTCGCGACTTGGGCTGTAACCCTCGTCGTCAAGGCCGTGGCCATCGTCAGAGCGACCGGAGAGGTAGTGGTCACATGCGGACATGAAGTCCCGCATGGCACCGGGGTCATCGAGGCCAGAGAAATCCCAACCAAAGTCGGGGTCGTCCTCTTCCTCAGAACCCGCCGGTCTGGAGGTTGAGACGGTTGTCAGTCGGTCCCAGGTCGACCACATATGGTACCCAGGAAGGTTTGGATACGCCTTTACGAAAGCGCTCACCGTAGCGGGGTCGCTAGGTGGATTGAAGCTGAATCGAAAGGGAACAGGGTGGAATACAGACGGTACCTTTTGATCGATGGACGGTGGTGATGTTGCGTCGGGGATGGAACACACAGTCATCTCAGGTACGAGGGTGATGCCCAGCAGGTCCTTCGCGAGGGTGCTGGCGTCGTCAGTCCGCTTGGGGCTGGCTTGTTGCGAGGAAGCGGCGCTCGCCGTTGTCCCAGGCACGAGGACAACACCCGACATGTCCCCCGGAGGAGTGCCGGCGTTATCGGCTTGCTCTAGTTCGACAGCCGATAAGGTGCCGCCTCCTACGTGGTCATGATTGCCCCGTCTCCTCTGGCGAGGAGGGTGGCGGGGACGACCGGGGTGTTCCTCTTTCGCCGCGGGGAGATGCCGTCGTGGAGGTCGCCTCCGCCGGGCGAGCCGTTAACTGTCGTTGTCATCGTGCTACGGATGGAGGAGTACCATGTCGTAGCTGCCGTCGAGGGACATGAACTCGAGACTCCCGAAGCGGAGCACCGTCCCGGGCTGAAGAGGTTGCTAAAGTCTACCCATCTGGAACTCAACAGGAAAGTGTTTGTTAACACGCAGCAGGCCCCTACCTGGCGCGCCAACTGTCGGTGTTTCGGACCCGGGGGGTCCCTAGACCGACGAGTAAATTTGTCGCTGCGTGCCCCTGCCAAGATGGGTTGGCGCGGGATGGAACACAAGTGGGGGAATGAGCCTTGTATTATCCTGCACCAGGGTGCTCGTAGTAGGGGTTACAAGCCTTGCGAGAGAGTGAGAGCGAGAGAGGGCGAGTAGCAGAGAGCGAGAGAGAGAGGGTCCGGCCCCTGCTCGTCCTCTCCCGCCGTGCGTATGTATGCTTCGTATGTTCGTATGCTCGTCCCTTCGTCCCCTCGCTCCCCCTTTCGTCCTCTCCCTCGTGGGGCCCTGGACACCCCCTTTTATAGACGTAAGGAGATGCCCAGCTGTACAATGGGGTGTAGCTAGGAGCTAACGTGGCTGGCAGGGAAGTGCCCTGAGCTTTGTACAGATAACAATGTGGCCGTCGGGGGGACGTCTCGAGTCCTGTAGAGGTAGGCCGTCGGAGAAGTGCCTTGGACCCTGTAGCAGTACAGCTGTTGGCGCTGCATGGATCTTGCTGACGTCTCCTTGCTTCCGTAGGGGGCTTGAGGACCACCGACATCATGGTTGCATGCGGGAAACCACCATCGCCTGTTATCGGGGTAAGCTTGATGGGACGCCGGTCTTGTTCCTTCGTAGCCTGAGCTAGCTAGGAGTAGGGTAATGATGCATCCCTCATGGCGTGGTTGATCCGAGCTTGAGGTCGGGCGAGGCGACGACTCCTCCGAGGCCGAGGCTGGGGCCGAGACCCAGGGTCGGGCGAGGACGTGATTCTTCCTGAGGCCGGGGCCAAGGCCGAGCCCTGGGGTTGGGCGAGGTGGAGATTTCCTCCCGAGGCTGAGGCCGAGGCCGAGCCCTAGGGTTGGGCAAGGCGGAGCTTCCTGTTGCGCCCGAGGCTGAACTCGTCCGTTGTCGGTTTCGCCCGGGTGGTTGGCACAGCAGCCGGAGCAGGGCGGGCAACGCTGTTTTCCTCTTAGATCGGTCAATGAAAGGGCGAAGTGACTGCGGCCACTTCGACCTTGCCGACTGAGGTGCGCGTGTCAGGATAAGGTGTCAGGCGACCCCAACATTAAATGCGCATGCAACACGGTCGGCTGGTAAGGCGATTTGGCCAAAGTTGCTTGCACGACAAGGCTTGTCCGGGACCACTGTTCCGCCCGAGGCCGGGCTCGGGCGGGGTGAGACCGTGTCCCTTGGTAGACGAAGCTTTGACTTTGACCCGAGCCGTCAGCCTTTAGGGTTTGCCCTGAAGGTGTTTACCAGCCGTGATTTGGAGTGGTGGGGGTACCCCTAATTTCGGTACCCGACAACACTGTTCATGTCCTGTGGGGAACCGGACTATCCGGTGCGCCCACGGACAGAAGGCAACTATTGCCTACCAAATGGAGCTCCAACGGCTCCTAGCTGCCTTAGGGCTATAAAAGGGACCCCTAGGCGCAAAGAGCAGTACACCAAGCACTCCTTGAACATCCTAAGACGCCTAAACTCCACAAGCTCGCATTCGATTCATTGTGTTTGAGATTTGAGCACTTGTTTGAGCTGTGGGCTCCATGCGCTGTGTTTTGTGCTCGTTTCTTGGCTTGTGTGCGTGTTGTGCTGCGACTCTAGCTCTTGTGTGTGTTTCTATTCCCTCCCTTACTCTTGTGGTTTCATTGTGATCGATCTTGTAAGGGTGAGAGGCTTCAACTTCTAGAGATTCCTCACAAAGGGGATAAACTTGAGATAAAGAGAACCGTGGTATTCAAGTGGATCATTGGATTACTTGAAAGGGTTGATTGCAACCCTCGTCCGGGGACGCCACAACATGGACTAGGCAAGTGTTCCACTTGGCCGAACCACGGGATAAAAATCGTCGTGTCAACTGTCTTTATTCTTGTGTGATTGTCTTTACTTCTACTCACTTTATAATTGCTCTAAGTTTAATACTCATCTTGTGAAGAGCAATTAAGTGAAGAAGTTGTCTCCATCTCTAGTCATAGCATCTTGGTTTTGACTTCACTAACATTTTATAAACCAAGTTTATATTGTTTAGTATTGATTTTTGCAGGATCACCTATTCATACCCCCCATCTAGGTGCTCTCAATTGGTATTAGAGTCGTACTCTTCATTCAGAGACTAACCACCCGAAGAGATGGATCCTAAAGGTAAGGGGATGGTGATCAACGACAAGGAGAAGGAGACTCTCTACGTGGATGAGCCAAAAGGTGACAAGCCCGCTGACTCAGGCTCGAGTCACAAGAAAAGGGATGGGAAGAAGAAGAGGTGAATTAAGAAGATCATCTACTACGACAGCGACGCCTCCTCTTCACCAAGGGATGACGAGGACGAAGACTCTTCGTCGAAACAGAAAACGGTTAATCATAATTACTCTTTTGATTATTCTCGCATTCCTTATAATACAAATGTTCATTTATTATCTATTCCACTCGGTAAACCCCTCACTTTGATGGAGAAGACTATTGTAACACCCTGAATTTGGGGGTATAAAATTTCTTTCTAAATATCTACCAAATTCAGGTGTTATCTCTTGTCTCTCTCTAGTCCCTCTCTCTTTCTTTTGATTAGAATTAAGCTAACTAGGAGAGAGATCAATTATTTATTTTGACAAAACTATGTGAGTCATGAAATGTTGCATCATGCTGAGCTTAAATTATTCTTTTGTTTGATGCACATGTTTGAAATGGTTTGAATTTGCTTTTGGTTTTGAAAACCCTAGAGAAAATAAAATAGAAAAGCCACTATAAATTCCAAGAAAATAAAAATCCGCATTTCAGCCCAACTCAGCCCATCTAAGCCCCTCGCGCACGCGCCCGCCTCCCTCTGACAGGTGGTCCCCGCCTGTCGGCGCCAGCCCATGCTCTCTCCTCTCTCCCTCTCACTGCTCTCTCCTCTCTCCCTCTCACTGCCCTTTGGGCCGCGCTTTTTCTGGCAATCAGTGGACAACACGTGGCCTGAGCCAACAGTCACCAGGCCTGCACCGGACTGTCCTTTGTGCCAAGGGGACCCTGGCTGTAACGGTCGGCTTCGCCAAACAAGGAAGGAGATCATGCACTGTTCATGTCCGGTTGTATAGCCCAAAATTGGTAGAAAAATAATAAAAAAATAAAGAAATAAATATATTTATGATAGTGTTTCTAGAATTATTGAAACCTGGAAAATTTATTGGGACCCTTCCTATTCATAATCAATTAATAATATTAAATTAGTGAAGCAACCAGTAAAATAATGAAAAGAGGCATCTCTTGCTTATAATTTTGTGTGAGGCATTTTATTGAAAACATAACTTAAATTTGACCTCAAAATTTTAAATAAAAACATAAAATAGACAATGAGAAAGAAAATTTTAATGAAGTCATTTATTCCTTCAATAAATAAATAATAGGGAAAAGAATAAATAATAATATTGGAAACAGTAGAGTTTATATTCACATTAGGATTAATTTTGACACTTGCAAATTTGAAGTTCAAAACATGAATTTGAATTTGAGTTGGAATTTGAAATAGAAAAGAAAAAAAGAGAAAAAGAAAGACGTAAACCTGATTTGGGTCTAATCCCCTTCTCCCGGCCCATCACCATCTTCATCCACGCGGACCAGCCGGGGGGAGATCGTGCGCCGACAGGCGGGCCCGCCCCGTCGGCCACTCAGTTGTGCCCACACATTCGTTCTGTCACTGAAATGTGGGCTCGGGTGGTCAGACGGCGTCCCCTACCTCGAGTCCGAGCCACCGCAACCAATGCCGCGTTTCTCACCGTTCCACGCAAATTCTGGGGTATGGTGGGGTTGTTGCGAACTCCCCACGTCTCGACGCTATATGATCACCTCCCTTCTCATCCGAACCCCTGGACCATCTCTCGCCACCTAGAACAAGGAAACCTCGTCGCCATCACCGGAGTTGCGGGAGTACCGCCGCAGTTGGCGAGGGGAGATCTTGTGAGGCCTCTTCATTCCGAGCCTGGGGGTGGCAGGGTTAGGGATGGTAATGGATATGGGTATGGGTAAATAACCGCGGATAATTATCCATTGGATATGGGTATGGTGGAATTTGGTATCCGCGGGTACGGTTATGGATATAATAAGGTATCCGCGGATATTTTTTCGCGGGTATGGATATCCAGTATCCATACCCGTTACCCAATGGATATCTCACATATGGGCCATCCAGATTTAATATATTATCATAAATTCTCATTTTTTGATTTTTATCTATGACATGTTGTTTGGTGCTGAAATTATTATTTGTTGCTGCTGGAATGATAATTATTTTGAAATGTGATAAAATTGTTGTTTGGTGTTGAATGCTAAAATTGTAGTGGGCGGGCGGGTAACGGGTATCCAACGGATAGTGGATACCCGGCGGGTACGGGTATGGATACAGATCTATACCCACGAACGTTTATGGGAACGTGTATGGGTTGAATTTTATCTCGCAGGTATGGATTTATGAACTATATATTTGTGTACTACCCGCCCAATTACCATCCCTAGGCAGGGTGCCTAGCGCAACCAAGTGGGTTCGGTTGTGGGGACCGGTGGCGCGCGGAGTACCTCGGATTGGCAGAAATTGCTTGCCGTCGATAGCGCACAATCACAGTTCCGCCGGGCATCGCGACCAACATCACCCGAGCGCCAAACCTCGGTAAGAAGCTTTCCACTGAGCTCGCTTTCGCCTTCGCTACACGTAGCACCCAACCATGCTTGATTTGGTGCGCCGCGACCTCGAATCGCCTTCGCTCCGGTGAGCTTTGCCGCAGTGCCTAGCCAAACTTGCACCAGGCTGCAGGTTCACCGGACTGTCCAGTGTGCACCGGACAGTGTCCGGTCCCTAGGCTGGCGCGTCGATGAACTCGCTGTTCTCGGGAATTGTTAGGGACGCTACGGATAAAATTCACCGGACTATCCTTGTTAGGGACGCTACGGCTAAAATTCACCGGACTGTCCGGTGAGCCAGCAGCGTCCGCGCCAACAGTCAGCAGTACAATTAGCACGCAATCAGTGGACGACACGTGGCCTGAGCCAACGGTCACCAGGCTGCACTGGACATCCTTTGTGCCAAGGGGACCCTAGCTGGAACGGTCGGCTTCGCCAAACAAGGAAGGTGATCATGCACTGTTCATGTCTGGTTGTAAAGCCCAAAATCGGTAGAAAAATAATAAAAAATAAAGAAATAAATATATTTATGATAGTATTTCTAGAATTATTGAAACATGGAAAATTTATTGGACCCTTCCTATTCATAATCACTTAATAATATTAATTAGTGAAGCAGCCAGTGAAATAATGAAAAGAGGCATCTCTTGCTTATAATTTTGTATGAGGCATTTTATTGAAAACATACCTTAAATTTGACCTCAAAATTTTAAACAAAAACATAAAATAGAAAATGAGAAAGAAAATTTTAATGAAATCATTTATTCCTTCCATAAATAAATAATAGGGAAAAGAATAAATAATAATATTAGAAACAGTAGAGTTTATATTCACATTAGGATTAATTTTGACACTTGGAAATTTGAAGTTCAAAACATGAATTTGAATTTGAGTTGGAATTTGAAATAGAAAAGAAAAGAGAGAAAAACAAAAACGTAAACCTAATTTGGGCCTAATCCCCTTCTCCCGGCTCATCACCATCTTCATCCACGCGGCCCAGCCTGGGGGGATCGTGCGCCGATAGGCGGGCCTGCCCCGTCGGCCACTCGGTTGTGCCCACGCATTCGTTGTCACTGAAATGTGGGCCCAGGTGGTCAGACGACGTCCCCTACTTCGAGTCCGAGCCGCTGCAACCAATGTCGTGTTTCTCGCCGTTCCACGCAGATTCTAGGGTATGGTGGGGTTGTTGCGAACTCCCCACGTCTCGCGCGCTATATGATCACCTCCCTTCTCATCTGTCACACCCGGTTTTAGAAGGCAAACCGAATGCGGACCATGTACGTGCCAGGATCAGAAACTCACGTACACAGCGATTACATAATTGGACATCATCACACAATGCTTGAAATAAATAGTGGAAAGGTACTTTATTACATCAAGATGTCTAAGATATCCACAGAGTCTAATACATAACCATTGTTCAACATAAATATCAAAGTGTGGAATTACGAAACGTAGATGCTAAGCCTACACAGGCAGCTGACTGGGGGTTTGCCACTAAGAAAGAACTAGAACTCGTCGTAGTCCTAAAACTCCTCGAAATCTTCCATGTTGCCAGCATCACCTCCTGAGTACTGAGTACAGTGGGGACAACCTGGGGTGGGGTGGTGTGTAAAGCAAGGGTGAGTACACATCAACGTACTCAGCAAATGTCCCGTTTGGCTAAAGTGGACTAGCTGTATATGGGGTTGGGGTCAAGCAGTTGCTTTTAAGTTAGTCAAGTATTTATTATTAGTAGTAGAGCCAACTTTTAGTAATAAACCCAGTTATTACCCAAAAGTACTTCCTCAAACGAGAAAATACCAAAGATCAGAATTTATAGCATCATTGTTAATCATCATCATAAAAGTATCCAAAGTTCTTCTAATCAAAGAGGATCCCAAGGCTGCTCTTAACCGTGAGCTCGGCTGATATACCAGTTTTTAATACTCTGCAGAGGTTGTACACTTTACCCACAAGTCGTGATCCCTTTCCAGCCTGGGTTGTACATACCTGATCTTCACTACCAAGGTGAATGGCCAGGGATACACTATGTAGCCTTTACAAAGATTCCCCTGGTGCATAGCTGCTCGTTAGGTTTCGCCAGTCGTACAAACGCAGTACACCTCCCCAAGGTGGGTGACTAACAAAAATCAAATCGAATGAACCTATGCACCCCAACCTTGGCAGAGCGAGCACTACGCCCCGGCCCCCATTGACGGCCCTCCACCAAAGCCAACTACACCCCCAGGTTCATCTAATTAATCAGCTAAGGGCATCCCATTCCACCCTCATGGTTGTACTGTTATCCCGGGTGGTCACTCCACGAACAGGTCCTTATGGAGAGGTACTCAGGAAAAAGGCCTGAGCCCCCGAAGGTATCATAAGATCATCCACATAATTAGGATAACAGTATTGTATCATAAATGTTCACATCATGTTTATTGATTAAGTTAAGGCAATAGCAACATGCTAACCATGGTAACCCAAAAGGTAAACAAGGATAAGTGAATACAGACTAGTCAATCCTTAGGTTTCATAAAGTAATGTGGGACAGTGAATCATAAAGTATGTAGGACATAATAGGTCAGAGGACACTTGCCTTCACCAGGTTGCTGCTCAGGGAGGTCTCCAACAACACACTCAGGAACCTCGGACTGCTCGTTGTCTAAATAAAGCGAGCATGCATTCAATACATTTGGAAAGTACAAATGAACATCACACCACACATGTACAAACATTGGAACACATCTTAAAAAGACATAATGCTACATAAGGGATAGTGAATTCAAAGTATAACATAACCTATAACATGCATTAACTTTATTTGAAAATAGATTACTATTTCCCCTAAGTGTTATTTCCAAGTACATAATCATAGATTAACTTATTTTATTGTGACCTAAAATTTAGAACAGAGATGAACTTATGTAATACATATTATTAATCTCACAAGCTTAAACAAGTTTAAATCTCTAAGGTTCTCCTTTTATTTATTTTATTAAATAAATAAAACTACATCTATAGTGTTGGGGGCTTGTTCTCAAATGCTAAGAGTTAAGAACAAGGCAACACAGAAAATATTAAATATTAAGGTCCTTCGTCCTTCATCACATTATATCCTTTCGGAATATAAAGGATTTCGGACGAAGATTACGAAGGACGTACCTTCGTAAACATAATAATGAAGGATGAAGTATTCGTATAAATCATGATGTATAAAATAAACATTTAAATGTTAACATAGGATCATTTCTTAACATGAATAAATATAAATGATTTCAAATTACAAATGTACCTTCGGTCCTGAGGAAAGCGAGAGTACAAGTGTGATGCGAAGGCCAATAACAGGTTCGCGTGAACAGTACAGAGGTACTGTTCATCTATTTATAGGCACAGGTCGCAGCCTGTGACAAATTACAATTATGCCCCTTACAAATGTTTACAACATTGACTCAGACCTATATGTATAAAAAGGTCATTCTATCTCTATGTCGGTTTGAAATGCCGAAGGTCCATGAAAAGGAACCTTCGGCCATCTCTTGGAGACGACTTCAGCCGAAGCTGCTTCTTCGTGTGAGACCTTCGGCGCGCCGAAGCACGACCCCAACAGTAGCCCCTTTCGCGGTGCTAGATCGTTTTTCGTAACGAGCTTGACCCGTGAAAAAAGCCTCTTCAGCTTCGGGAAGCCGAAGGTCCAAAAAACACCTTCCCGGAGCTCGTTGCGGAGAAACGATCCGGCTTCCGAGCGCGTGCCAGGCCCACCTTGCAGAGTTACTGTTTGATCCTTGCGGTCCACTGCACAGCGAGTACAAGTGACCGCCCGTCTGGTGTAAAAATCCTGCCGCTTCGCCCTCTTACCTGCTGCACTATATAAACAAACGGGTAGGTGTGAAGTTACCACAGCATTCATTGCTATTTGCACTGTTTTGCTGCCAAAATTTTCCACCGTAGCCGAAGCTTGACTCTCAGAATCGAACGAAGGTCCGTCCCGACGTCTGCTTCGTCAGAAAGAAAAGCTTCGGAGAAAAGAAAAGAAAAAAGAAAAAAGTTTCTGACTTCCCCAAACTCAGAATCAAATGGTGAGAGTGCGATCTACTGCCAAAGTTGTACGTGAGGGAGACGAAGCTGAAGGTTCAGACACTGTGCCCATCTCCGAAGCGATGCAGCGTTCCGGTCTAGTGACTGCGGGAGAAGCGCCTGCTGCTGAAGCAAACCCGACAACAGCCGAAGGAGAAGAGGAGAACATTGAAGGGACTGACCCCGAAGATGACTACCACATTGCTATGCCCAGCAAGCCCAGTCACCTGGATTTTGGGAAATCAACCGTTTCAAAGGCTGACCTTTCGAAGATGGTAAAAGCAGGTTATTTCAATGAAGATCAGAAGAAGCTACTCCGCTTCGGGGGAGAAGAAACCACCCCGAAGCCAGGGAAGGATGAGATTGTTATCTTCAAGAGCTTTCTAAAGGCTGGGCTTAGATTCCCTCTTCACAATATTATTGCGGAGATACTGAGGAGGTTTGGTATCTACTTTCATCAATTGACTCCTAACGCCATAGTTAGGCTCAATGTTTATATCTGGGCCCTCCGAAGCCAAGCTGTGGAACCGTTTGTCGACAGCTTCTGCCGAGTTCACGAATTACATTACCAAACAAAGGCCAGAAAAGATGGACTACATGATAATTTCGGCTGCTATAATTTTGCCTACCGGAAGACAACAAAGTGTCCTGTCATCAGCTACCGAAGCAAATGGCCAGCAGGCTGGAAGTCTGAGTGGTTCTACGTAAAAGTTGACGAAGACAGAGAAAAATTGGTACAAAGCCCTCTGGAGTTAATCTTCGGAGAGACGAGGCCACGCTGCCGCATCGGCGATTTAAAGGGTCCTACCTGGGCTGCTCTGGGTGAATTCGAAATTATTTCAGAACATATTAGCACCAGGGATCTAGTTCAGGAGTTCTTGGCATTCAGAGTTTTCCCTACTCTAAAAGAGTGGGAAATGCCGAAGCTGAAGGGAGAAAAGAAGAAGGGGGAGCTGGTCCGTCTGCCCTATCACTTTAAATTCAAGAAGTACTTTAAGAAACCCTGCAAAGAGTGGTTAGACACAGTTGAGACAATGTGCAATGAAATCTTGGGGAATTACTCCAAAAAAGAGGATCAATTAATGACAGCGGCCTTCGGCACCCGACCGAAGCGAAGGCTGAACCGAGTATTCGATGCCCTGGGCTTCGAGTACCCAGACTATGAGCAGTTGAACAAGGGTGCCGAGGGCCACAAAAGAAAAAGAGTGGCCGAAATTCTGACCAAGGATGAAGAGCAACCAGCAGCAGAGAAGAAAATTCCGAAGAAAAGGAAAATATCAACTCCGAAACGGAAAATATCCGAAGAAGAGAGGACCCCCACACCGCCTTCTACCAGCGACGTGGAAGAAATTTTAAAGGTAATGACTGAACCCATGCCCACGAAGCTAAGTCCATTAGGGCTCCAACTGACGAAGCTTTTTCAAAAGGTGGACGAGCCGAATCAGACGAAGATAAGCAAACCCAAACGGCAAAGAATCATTGCGGTAACTGAAGTTATCGATAAGACACCGCCAAGAGCGTCAGTTCAGAAAACAGCAGCTGCCGAAAGCACCATAAACGTCGAAGTCGCACCTTCGGAGGTCGTGGCTACCGAAGCCGCTACAGCCGAAGATGTTAATTTAGAAACAACCATTGAGGATGTTAACAAAATTTTGGAAGACATGGCTGCAGAAGAAGCTGGTGTTGCTACTGAAAAAACCATGGCCACAGTGCCTGAAAAAGGAAAAGAAATAGCCGAAGATATTTCGGACGACGAAGCCTACTCCTTTCAGAATTTAATTGGGCAAAAACTTACGAAGGACGAAATAGAAGAACTTAAAGACTATGCCAAATCTTGCGGCTACAAGCCAGGTGCTCTCCTATTTGGAGGTGTAGACGATGAAAAGCTAGGCTGCATTCGAGACCAGACTGGAGCTAGGGTAATCGGTACTCTATCAAAGAGTATCGGTTTTCCGAAGCTAGAGACAGACATCAGCCGCTACCGACGACAACATATCGTCGGCAGCTTATTTTATTCTAACTTCAAGGTAAACAACCTTTTCTCTGGTTTTTATTGCTGTTAACAATGAAAATATTACTAACATAAGTTGTTTCTGTACAGAGCATGCTACTGAGCAAAGCTCTGAAGATGCAACAAGACTTGGAGGACAAAAAGCACGAAGCTATAATTGAAAACTTAGAAAGCAAAATAAAAGAGCAATCTGCCATCATTGAAAAGAAAGACTTCGAGCTCCAATCGACCGAAGGCTTACTGGCTGAGACTGAGGCTAAATTATCAGAGTTGAATTCGAAGCTTATCAATCAATCAAAACAATTCGATCAGGAGAAGCTAGAACTGAATTCGAAGCTTAAAGCCGAAGTCCAGACCAGCTCAGAGTTGAAGAAAACATTAACAAGCCTTCAAGACAAATGCTTGAACTTTGGCAATAATTGCATTGGACGATTAAAGAAGATATTTTACTCTGTTGGAGCCAGCAGCGGGAAATTTAACCCTTCAGCGGAAAATTTACCCCAGGCCTTCGATCATATTGAAGCTGAAATCGAAGAGCTTGACGAAGTTATAGCCGGGCACGGCGACTTCTGTGCCTGGGTAGCTTCTCGGGGTACCGCTGCTGCATTTCTGAAGGCCGGCTGCGAACATGGAAAAATTGTCAACAGGCCCAACTTCACCTTATCTCCATCAATCCTGGATGATATGCCTGACCTCGCCCGAAGTATCTCCAATAGATTTATAAAAATGATATGGACAAAAGGCGGGCGGGAGAAGGCTGGAGACGAAGCCCGAAGTCATCTTGAACCAGTAAGAAATGATATTTCGTACTTACCTTTTCCTTTGGGCTTGATTTTTACTCACGATTCCTTGATTCATGTAGGATGACGAAGGTGAAGATGATGCCTAAGATATGTCGCCGAAGCTGTCGCCGAAGCTGAAGCTTAATGAAGATTAGTAGAAGTGTGCTATAGAAAAACTCAGGATATTTTTGTAACAACTCTTGTAAATAGAATTAAACTGTTCTTCAAGGAACTTTGTACATACCTTGTAATATATTCTTACCCTTCGATTGAGGCGCTTTGATGTGGACGAAATCAGTATTTTGAGCCGAAGGCGAAAAAACACCTTCCCTTCTTTTCGTACACAACGAAGCATAAAAACAATTCTTCTTTTTGCCGAGCAACGAAACTTTTCTCTTTTGTACACAACATAGCATAACAAATCATAAAAACGCACTTCTCCGAAGCTTTTCTTTTACATAACGAATCATAAAAAACCACTTCTCCGAAGCTTTTTGCCGAAGCAGCCACTTGGGAACACAAATGCTATGAATGAATGCTTATGCATGCAAATGTTATGATGTAATGTAATGCGCGAATGAATGTCCGAAGCATATGTCCGAAGCCACATTGTCAGCCATTACTTAGAAACAACCACACATTAGCTCTGCATTCCCTTAGGAACGACTTTGGAGCCTCTTCGCCTTTTACTTAGGCAGTATCAGCGTTGACTTTTCGCTGTAAGCTCTGCATCCCCTTAGGGACGTCTTTGGAGCTTCTTCGCCTTTTACTTAGGCGGTATAAGCTCTGCATTCCCTTAGGAACGTCTTTGGAGCTTCTTCGCCTTTTACTTTCGGTGGAACCAGCGTTGACTTTTCGCTGCGAGCTCTGCATCCCCTTAGGGACGTCTTCGGAGCTTTTTCTCTTTTTCAGTTTCGGCACTCGATGGTGCACTCTCAGCTTTTACATTTACATTCTTTGGGGGATTTTGCTCTTATAAAACTAAAAAGGGAAATTACATATGATGGCCCCATTAAAAACCTTTCTCCCCCTTTAGAAAGGAAAAGGGTGCCATGAAAAAGAAAAGAAAAGACAAAATTACATCGAGTTATACATAAAACCGCCGAAGCTCATCCGCATTCCAAGATCTTGGAATTTCATTGCCATCCATGTCCTTCAGTCTGTACGAACCAGGCCTTGACGAAGATGCTACTAAGAAAGGCCCTTCCCATTTCAATTGTAGCTTGCCCACTGTATCCGGGTTGGCCACTCTCCGAAGCACCAAGTGTCCCGGCTCAATATTTTTTAGCCGGACCTTTCTATCTCGCCATTTAACTGTTTCAGCCTGGTATTTATTGATATTCTCCACGGCTTGAAGCCTGATCCCTTCTAAGGCATCTTTTTCCACGAGACAAGTATCTTCGGAACCTGATTCTGCCGAAGCTACCACTCTTATTGATCCGGCTTTGGCTTCTTCCGGGGTTATTGCTTCGTCACCAAATAGCAACTTAAATGGGGTAAAGCCTGTAGACCTTGATGTTGTTGTATTGTGGCTCCACACCACTTTGGTCAACTGATCTGGCCACTTTCCCCTTGGTTGATTAAAGATTAGCTTCATTATTCCTGTCATTATGATGGCGTTGGCCCTTTCAACAAGCCCATTCGACTCCGGATGCCTGACTGATGCAAAATGGATCTTCGTTCCAATTTGATCACAGAAATTTCTGAAATCTTCGGAGTCGAACTGTGTTCCATTATCTACAGTGATGGCCTTCGGCACTCCGAAGCGACAGACAATATTCTGCCAGAAAAATTTTTGGACAGTGGCCGAAGTTATTGTAGCTAATGGCTTCGCCTCAATCCACTTGGAAAAATACTCCACAGCCACTATAACATATTTCAGATTGCCTTGAGCCGGTGGTAATGGACCCAGTAAATCGAGGCCCCACCTTTGCAATGGCCAGATGGGTTGTATCAGCTGTGTCAAAGACGAAGGTTGTTTTTGATCTCTTGCACATCTTTGACAACCTTCGCACTTTTGAACTAACTCCGTTGCATCCGAAGCTGCCTTCGGCCAATAAAATCCTTGGCGGAACACTTTTCCAAGTAACGGCCTGGATCCGATGTGGGATCCGCACAGGCCTGCATGTATCTCCTTCATCAACTCTATACCTTCGGCCCTAGACAAGCACTTGAGCAGCGGGGCACAAACTCCATGCTTGTATAACTCCCCTTCTATCATGACATAGGGACGAGCTCTTGCCTCTATCCTTTTATTATAAGCTTCGTCATCTGATAAGAAGTTACCCTGAAGGTAAGAGATTATTTCAGTTCTCCAATCTTCACTGTACACAGGAGAAATGTTAAGGACTGCTCTTTCAAGTAGCTCCACTGAAGGTGCCTTTATTGTTTCGAAGAATACATCCGAAGGTAGCGGCAGCCCCTGTGCTGCAGACTTGGCTAACAAATCAGCATGCTCATTTTGTCCTCGAGGGATATTCTTAACAGAAAATCCTTCGAAGGAAGCTTCGATCCTTCGGACCGTGTCTAGGTATTTTTCAAGCTTCGGGTCCTTAGCTTTGCAACTTTTATCAATATGACCCGAAACAACCTGGGAATCAGTTTTAAGAATCGCCCTTCTGATCCCCATTGCCTTTAGTTTCCGAAGACCCAGGAGCAAAGCTTCGTACTCAGCGATATTATTTGTGCAGCTGAAGTCAAGTCTTGCTGCATAGCAAGTTTTAACCTTGGATGGTGAGACCAAAACAGCAGCTGCACCTGCTCCGAAGGTTCCCCAAGAGCCATCGCAAAACACTGTCCATGCTTCGGCATCTTTATTCGCTTCTTCGTCCTGAGCCCCTGGCGTCCAGTCGGCAATGAAATCTGCCAATGCTTGAGACTGGATTGAGGATCTATGCACATAATCAATGTAAAATTCATTGAGCTCCACAGCCCACTTTCCAATTCGGCCAGTAGCTTCTCTATTTCTCATGATATCCTTCAACGGCTGCGAAGAAGGAACAATAATATTGTATGCCTGAAAATAATGCCGAAGCTTCCTGGATGCCATTAAAACGGCATACAACACCTTCTCCAGCTCTGTATAATTTTTCTTTGAAACACTAAGGACCTCAGATACAAAATATACTGGAACCTGCTTCTTGACTTGTCCATCAAACTTCTCCTGGACAAGCGCCGCACTTACTGCTGAGTGCGAAGCTGCCACATACAACAACAGAGGAGCCCCTGGCATTGGTGGAGTTAATGTTGTGAGATCTATTAAGTATTGCTTCAGCTCTTCGAAGGCTTTTTGTTGACTTGGGCCCCATTGAAAGACTTCAGCTGACTTCAGCACCTCGAAGAATGGTAAGTTTCTTTCTGCTGATCTGGATATAAATCTGTTGAGAGATGCCAGCCTTCCTGTCAATCTTTGGGCCCCCTTTCTTGTGGTTGGTGGCTCCATTCGAAGTATAGCTTCGATTTTATTTGGATTAGCTTCGATTCCCTTTGTTGAAACCAAGCATCCAAGAAATTTGCCCTTCTTCACTCCGAAGACACATTTTTCTGGATTCAGCTTCAGACCAGCCTGTCTGAAGCTGGCGAAGGTCTCCTGCAGATCAGCAATATGATTTTCTTGCTTCGTGCTTTTTACAATGATGTCATCGACATAAGTCAGCACATTTCTGCCTATCTGAGATTGGAGAACCTTCGCAGTCATTCTGCTGAAACTCCCTCCAGCATTCTTGAGCCCCTCAGGCATCCGAAGATAGCAATATGTACCACTTGGGGTGATGAAACTAGTCTTCGGCTCATCTTCCTTCTTCATCCAGATTTGATGATAGCCTGAGTAGCAGTCCAGGAGACTCATGAGCTCCGAAGAAGCTGCTGCATCAACTAAAGAGTCTATCCTTGGTAGCGGGAATTCATCCTTCGGACAAGCCTTGTTGAGATCTGTGAAATCAATACACATTCTCCACTTGCCATTGGCCTTCTTCACCATAACGGTGTTAGCTAACCACTCTGGATACTTCACTTCTCTGATAACTCCTGCACTGAGGAGTCTTTTTACTTCATTGCGAGCCCCTTCGGCCTTGTCATCAGACATTTTCCGAAGCCTCTGCTTTCGGGGTCTGAAGGATGGGTCAACATTGAGCGAATGTTCAATAACATCCCGATTCACTCCACAAAGATCATTGGCTGACCATGCAAAAACATCTTTGTTGTTGAATAAAAACCTTATCAAGGTTTTCTCCTGGTCTTCAGATAGTTGCGAGCCCAACAGCACCTTCTGCTCTGCTATGTCTTCACACAATAACATGGGCTTCGGCTGATCTGCTGAAGCTGCCTTCTCCCTCCTGAATTTGTACTGTTCACAAGCTTCAGCTCCATCTATGTTATGGATTGCCTTAGAGTCAGTCCAGCTTCCTTCGGCCCTTCTAGCAGCTTCCTGGCTTCCATGAATAGCGATAGGTCCTTGGTCCGAAGGTATCTTCATGCAGAGATAAGCTGGGTGAAGAATTGTTTCGAAAGCATTAAGAGTTCCGCGACCAATGATAGCATTGTAAGGATATTCCATGTCAACAATATCAAACACAATTTGCTCAGTCCTTGTGTTGTTAACAAATCCGAAGGTTACCGGCATGGTAATCTTCCCAAGTGCCACAATCTGCCGCCCTCCGAAGCCACAAAGAGGGTGCGTAGCATCGTGAATCTTGTCTTCGGGCTCTTGCATTTGTCTGAAGGCTTTAGCAAATATAATGTCAGCTGCACTGCCTGTATCAACTAGGACATTGTGGACCAGAAATCCTTTGATCACGCAAGAAATAACCATAGCATCATTGTGAGGATAATCCTTAAGCTGAAGGTCTTCCTGAGAGAAGGTAATTGGAATATGAGACCATTTTGACTTGATGAAAGGTCCCTGCACTCCAACATGCTGCACCCTTCTCTGAGCCTCCTTCTTCTGCTTCTTGTTAGCCGGCTCTGAGCAAGAACCGCCTGTTATCGGGAGCACCAGCTTCGAAGCCGAAGCAGCTCCAGCTTGATTGTTGAACGAAGCCATCAGCTCAGAAAAGTGGAAGTGAGTTCACCGGAGGTGGGCGCCAATGTTGGGGGCTTGTTCTCAAATGCTAAGAGTTAAGAACAAGGCAACACAGAAAATATTAAATATTAAGGTCCTTCGTCCTTCATCACATTATATCCTTTCGGAATATAAAGGATTTCGGACGAAGATTACGAAGGACGTACCTTCGTAAACATAATAATGAAGGATGAAGTATTCGTATAAATCATGATGTATAAAATAAACATTTAAATGTTAACATAGGATCATTTCTTAACATGAATAAATATAAATGATTTCAAATTACAAATGTACCTTCGGTCCTGAGGAAAGCGAGAGTACAAGTGTGATGCGAAGGCCAATAACAGGTTCGCGTGAACAGTACAGAGGTACTGTTCATCTATTTATAGGCACAGGTCGCAGCCTGTGACAAATTACAATTATGCCCCTTACAAATGTTTACAACATTGACTCAGACCTATATGTATAAAAAGGTCATTCTATCTCTATGTCGGTTTGAAACGCCGAAGGTCCATGAAAAGGAACCTTCGGCCATCTCTTGGAGACGACTTCAGCCGAAGCTGCTTCTTCGTGTGAGACCTTCGGCGCGCCGAAGCACGACCCCAACATATAGTAGTTCATATTCAATCCTAAAAAATAGAGTGTGCAGATAGTAAGTGAAACCATTTTATTTAAACAGAGGATAATTCTATGAACCTTTTGCAATTTGAATCACTAAATTTGGAGTTTATATGGAAAAGTTATGAAATAAACAAGTTTGGGAATTCAAAATATGAAATTAGGGCTAATTCTGGGAATATTTAAAAGTCCAAGGCTAAATCTGCAAGAATACAGGGGTCCGCGCGCGAAAACCAGGGACGGCGGGTTGATTTCCAATAAACCGAGGGTCTCTTTTATAAAACAGCCACGCGAAGGGGTATCGGGTGAATCTAACCGTTAGATCAGAAACCGACGGCCGAGATTAGATCTACGGCCGAGGGCGCGCGCGCGAGCGGGCGAGCACTGACAAGCGGGCCAGGGGCATCAGCGGCTGAGGGGGAGAGCGCACTGACCGAGCGGGCCCAGCGCCAGGGAACTTGGGTGCTAATAGGCGGGCCAGGGTGTCAGGGCACGCGTGCGTGAAGCGGTACCCGGGGTCTGGGCCATGCGATCAGGATCGAACGGAGGGGATCAAATCGGGGGGAGGGGGGTTGAATGCGCGAAGTGGTACCCGGGGTCTGGGCCGTGCGATCAGGATCGGACGGAGGGGATCAGACTGGGAAGGATGAGCGGCTGCGGGCGGCGCTGTTCGTCTCCGCGGTGGTGAGGTCGCCGGAGTTGAGGTAGGCGTGAGCTAGGGGGTCCAGGGTCGCCGGAGTTGGGCAGAGAGGTAGAGGGTGCCACGGCAAACTCAATGGTGGGGAAGAGGCCATGAATCCACGGGCAAAGAGGAGAGAACGACGGTGAGAAAGCCTCGGGTAGGCCGGAGAAAATCTGGTGAGCCATTCCAGCCACGGGGAAGGGACTTAAGGCGCGCTAAGGCCTTGGCTAACTTTAGCAGAGGCAGGGGTGACACAGGGACCTACTTCAATGAACTAGATCGGGCTAAATCGGCCGGCCACCGTGCGAGCACGGCGAACCGCCGTGGCCGAGCACTGGCGAAGTTGAAATTAGCCGAGCACAGGGCGCAATAAGGGAAATTGGGCACGGGGACGGGTGTCTCACCTTAGGGCGGAGCTCGAGGAGGCTTGGAGCGGTCTCCGGTGAGCTGGATGGCCGGGAACGTGGGCGCGGGTCTCCGGTGGCGGCTGGCGGCATGGGCAGAGCGCGAGAGAGGGTGAAGCTGCGCGAAATGAGGTGAGGGGTGTGCGCGGGGCACTGGCGGGGCTCTATGAAGGGAGCTGGGCATGCGGGCGAGCGTCGTGGCCGAGAAATCCGGCGACGTGCGCGAGTGCGCACGCGCTGGTCCACGGCGAGCGCGGAGGGGACGGAACTGATAGGTAGGGTCCACGGCGCAGAGAGAGGAGAAAGGGGCGTGCGGGGCAACGGCTCGGTGACTGGCGGACTAGGCCCGCAAGACAGAGAGAGAGGGAGCGCGTGGGGAAGAAAACTGGCGTCGACAGGCTGGCCCCACTGGGCAGCGAGCGAGGGAGGGAGGGCGCGCACGAGGGAGAACTACCGCTGACAGGCGGGATCCGCCTGTCAGACAGCGCGGGCGCGCGGCCTTGCTGGGCCGACTGGGTTGGTTTGGGCTGCTTTCTCCTTTTCTTTTTCTCTGAATTTTCTAATTCCTTTTCCATTTCTTTTTCTATAGGGTTTTTCAAATTCAAATTCAAACTAAGTTTCAAATTCAAATAAATTCAAACTTGTGCAACACTTCAAAGAATATTTTATACTCAGCATGATGCAACATGTCATGACTCATAAGGTTTTGGCAAAAATAAATAATTAACCTCTGCTAGTTTAGGCTATCTCTAATCAAAAAGGAAAAAAGGGAGAATGAATCTAGAGAGAGAGAAAACCTAGAGTGAGAAAAAGAAGAGTAACACATGATTTTGGGTGATAATTAGAAAGAAATTTTATACCCCTAAAATCAGGGTGTTACATCATCGAAACCCCTGACCATCTCTCGCCACCCAGAACAAGCAAACCTCGTCGCCATCACCGGAGTTGCGAGAGCACCGTCGCAGTTGGCGATGGGAGATCTCGTGAGGCCTCTTCAATCCGAGCCTCGGGGTGTATGGGTAAATAACCATGGATAATTATCCATTGGATATGGGTACGGTGGAATTTGGTATGTGCGGGTATGGTTATGGATATAATAAGGTATCCGCGGATAATTTTTTCGTGGGTATGGATATTCAGTATCCATACCCGTTACCCAATGGATATCTAACATATGGGCCATCCAGATTTAATATATTATCATAAATTCTTATTTTTCAATTTTTATCCATGACATGTTGTTTGGTGCTGAAATTATCATTTGATGCTGCTGGAATTATAATTATTTTGAAAATGTGATAAAATTGTTGTTTGGTATTGAATGTTAAAATTGTAGTGGGCGGGCGGGTAACGGGTATCCACCGGATAGCGGATACCTGGCGAGTACGGGTATGGATACATATCCACGAACGTTTATGGGTACTTGTATGGGTTGAATTTTATCTCGCAGGTATGGATTTAGGAACTATATATCTGTGTACTACCCGCCCGATTGCCATCCCTCGGCAGGGTGCCTAGCGCAACCAAGTGGGTTCGGTTGTGGGGACCGGTGGCGCACGGAGTACCTCAGAGTGGCAGAAATTGCTCGTCGTCGATAGTGCACAATCACGGTTTCGCCGGGCATCGCGGCCAACATCACTCGAGCGCCAAACCTCGGTAAGAAGCTTTCCACTGAGCTCGCTTTCGCCTTCGCTATGCGTAGCACCCAACCATGCTTGATTTGGTGTGCCGCGACCTCGAATCGCCTGCGCTCCGGTGAGCTTTGCCGCAGGGAAGCATGGCGCCTCCGCCACGGGCTGACTGGTGGGAGAAGACTAGCCAATGACCGTCAGATTTTGTTGGACGGTGTAGATTAGAACTTGTGTATCGTTTCGACCTAGGCTCTTCTCGACCGTCGAACCAGGGTTGGACGGTCGTGATTAGACGATAGAATACCCCTTCGCGGAATTCGATCCTAACCGATGGATCGGGATTTGGCGGATCCGAGTCAATCTCAGATCGTTTAATCTGGGTCGTGGATCTTAGATCCAAAGGCCAGTGGCGCGTACCGGTTCGTTTTAGAAGGAACCTAATCCTAGCCGTCAGGACCTGATTGGGCAGTCCATAAGGGTTGATACCCCTTCGGCCGTTTAACTTTGCAAAAGAGCCCCTAGTGTTTTGAGTAATCAACCCGCCATCCATATGCATTGAAGAGTTATTGTGGATCAGTCCGGTTTTATGCAAAACTAACCCTAGACTTCCTAGTAATTATGTCCATAGTCTAGAATTATTAGGAATACTCAGAATTAAATGAGAAAATGGGTTTTTAGTATAAAAATAAATCTAGAAACTTGTTTAATTCATATTTAATTCATTTTAACTCCAAATTGATCCATTCTAGTTGCAGTAAATTCATAATAATAATGTTTACCATCTGGTAACCTTAGTTTGTTATGAAACTTAAATTAAAATTATGTACTTAATTTATTTTGTACCCCACTCCTAAATCTTTAGAAAATCATAACTTTATAACCGTAGCTCCGAATTTAGTGGTTCTCGAACCTTCGATCTCGTTATGATACGTAGAATATTATTATGTAGTTTGTGCATATGTTTGGTGTGATGCTAATATTTGCTTATACTATGTATGTTTGTATTGCTACGAGTAGCACGAATCACTTGAAGGCCAAATATGGTCCATGGGGATCTCAAGTCTAAGGCAAGTTGTGCCCTTGATCACTCCTTTTTACCTAATAATGTTCTCTATTAATCATTGCGACATGCTCAGGTTAATTTGATGGAACCTAATAGGTTTCCCTAGCATTGTTTATCCCCCATCTTGTAAACAGATGAATTATTGGGTAGATTTGCTATTGCTCTACCAGGTTTTGGGAAACTAATGTTTTATTATGATCAAGTTCCAATTATGTTGTTGTTTAATTATTGTTCATGATAAGATCATATTGTTAATTGGAACATGGAGTGACTACCCGGGAAAACAGTGCTACCACAAGGGTGGTATGGGACGCCCTTGGCTGACTAATTAGGAAAGCTAGTGGAGGACTATCTTACCCGAAAGGGGCAAGGGCGGTAGGGGAGTGGTCGGTATAGGGAGGTTCTCGGGTTGATTTTGCTGCGATGGTTTTTCAGACAGGGGATTCCTATGCTGCGCTCCCTAGAAACTGTAGCGGGTTTTCTGAAGCTAGTGGAACTTTTATAAAGGCCTCGTAGTGGTACCCTGCTCACTTCCTTGGTAGAGGTGTATAGGGTCCGATCAACCCCATGGCAAATGGGTAACACAACTTGTGGGTGAAGATGTGCAACCTCTGCAAAGTGTAAAACTGGTATATCAGCCGTGCTCACGGTCATGAGCAGCTCGGACCCTCACATGATTAACTTATGGAATTAAACTCAGTTTGTCATTTGCATTGCATTGTGAGTGTTGATTAATCTTGATCTCTTATTTAATTGGGTTGGTATCTACTTATACTTAGTAACTGCTAATAAAATTTTGACCAACTTTAAAAGCAATGCTTAGCTTTAACCATCCTCTTTGGTAAGCCTTGCACTTCACATGAACTCCCACCTTTGGTGAGTTCATGCAAATTATTTCTCACAACTTGTTGAGCGATGAACGTATGTGAGCTCACTCTTGTTATACTCACATCCCGCAGGTCAAGGAAAGGTACCACAGGATGAGGCGCGTGAAGGATGTTGTAATGAGTTCGAGAGTGGTCTAGGCCGCCGTCTCCCAGTCAACTTTGGTTGCTGGATCGTTGTCTTCGTATGATGTAATTATTTAATTATCTTGTACAAAACTTCATTATATATTAATGATGTGACATTCGTTTCTGTACCATGAGTCATCATATGTGTGAGACTTGATCCTAGCATACTTGGTGATTATTTCACGCCCAGGTTTTGAACTCCCTAAAATCTGGGTGTGACACCGGTGGGGCACCGGACTGTCCGATGCGCCCACGGACAGAAGGCAACTATTGCCTACCAAATGGAGCTCCAACGACTCCTAGCTGCCTTGGGGCTATAAAAGGGACCCTAGGCGCATGGAGCAGTACACCAAGCACTCCTTGAACATCCTAAGACACCTAGACTCCGCAAGCACGCATTCGATTCATTGTGTTTGAGATTTGAGCACTTGTTTGAGCTGTGAGCTCGCTGCGCTGTGTTTTGTGCTCGTTTCTTGGCTTATGTGCGTGTTGTGCTATGACTCTAGCTCTTGCGTGTGTTTCTATTCCCTCCCTTACTCTTGTGGTTTCACTATGATCGATCTTGTAAGGGTGAGAGGCTCCAACTTGTGGAGATTCCTCACAAAGGGGATAAACTTGAGATAAAGAGAACTGTGGTATTCAAGTGGATCATTGGATCACTTGAAAGGGGTTGAGTGCAACCCTCGTCCATTGGGACACCACAAAGTGGGCTAGGCAAGTGTTCCACTTAGCCAAACCACGAGATAAAAATCGTCATATCAACTGTATTTATTCTTGTGCGATTGTCTTTACTTCTTCTCACTTTATAATTGCTCTAAGTTTAATACTCATCTTGTGAAGAGCAATTAAGTGAAGAAGTTGTCTCCCACTCTAGTTAAAGCATTTTGGTTTTGACTTCACTAACATTTCATAAACCAAGTTTGTATTGTTTAGTATTGATTTTTACAAACCTATTCACCCCCTCTAGGTGCTCTCACATATGTATTTAGCTTTTTTCACTAATCTGACCATGACATTTATTCTAGGTTGTTGCACAGCATGGAGAACAAATCCATTATACAGATAGCATCCGGAAGCTTTCATGTCTGCTAATATAAACATTGCCTCCGGTTGCTGCAATTCTTGGTCGTGATTTGAGAAGAACTCAGTTTGAACTCGAAATATAAAACCCCCTCAAAACTCCAACTAAAATGGGATTTTTGATCTTCGCTTTGTTTTCTGTGTTGATGGGGTTGAGCTTCACCAGTAGACATATTTTCCTCTCCGCAAATTGTCTGTAAAATTTGAGGATATTCTATGAAGATTTGACTGTGCGGCACTGTCGCCCTCAAGACCAGCACTGGTGGGCAAGAAGTTTTGATCCTTTTCTGCTCAAACTTCACGGTTCACCTTTTCTCCCTCGTATCTGGTTTCCTGCAAAATTTGAAATAATTCTGGAAAATTTTGCAATCCAACACTATGTGATATCCTGGCCCCTAGGATGGTGATATCCTGGCCCAAGGATTAATAGAATTAATAAAGTACTCATATCAACATGGTGCATCTTCTTTTTCAGAAGCCTATGTCGAAAGAATCTCCAAGTTAAGCGTGCTTGGCTTGGAGCAATTTGGTATGGGTGACCAACCAGGAAGTTTTCTCAGGTGCGCATGAGTGAGGACAAAGTGTACACAAAAGACATGTGTTGGTTTGTGGTTATAATATATTATCCTAGAGAGCTGCCAGGAGTAAGTACCACCGGTCCGAGAGTGGACGGGGTGTTACAAGTGGTATCAGAGCCGACCCTCACGGTTTCACGGGCATGTGTGGGTTAAGGGTTCGGGTATATGGCGCATGGCGCATGAGGGTCTAGAGTGGTCACATGGCATGGCATATGACGACACTAGACACACAAACATGGCTAAGAGGGGAGGTTTCTGGATTGGGTTGACTGACAAGGACGTCGGTCTTCTAGGGGGTGGATTGTGATATCCTGGCCCTAGGATGGTGATATCCTGACCCAAGGCTTAATAGAATTACTAAAGTACTTCATATCAACAAGGTGCATCTTCTTTTTGGGAAGCCTGTATCGAAAAAACCTCCAAGTTAAGCGTGCTTGGCTTGAAGCAATTTGGGATGGGTGACCAACCGGGAAGTTTTCTCGGGTGCGCATGAGTGAGGACAAAGTGCGCACAAAAGACCCGTGTTGGTCTGTGGGGACTGAAAGGGAAATGGCCTCAACCATTTCCTATAATCGATTTTGGTGTTTGACGTCCATCACAAATCTCATGGACTAACTAGTTTGCCTAGATGATCATTTCCCAGGTGCATAAAGTTCATATACATCAATTCTAAGTCGATTGTCCGGAATACCGTAGATTATTCCGGAAAGGAGAAGCTTTTTAAAAATCACTTGTGCACGGACCATCCGCGACACTAGGGTGAGCCTCGAACAGGAACAATGCTAAAACACACGTTAACGCTATGGACTGTCTGAAGGAGAAGCGAGCACCGTCTAGGACCAAGCGCGGACCGTCCGGCCTCAGGCACGGACAGTCCGATCGTTGAAAAACCAAAAAACCTAAAGGTGTCGTGTTTGGTAAAATGCATTTTTAGCGTCCTCGCGGGCCGTCCGGGGTGCACAGCCGGACCATCCATGACTGCTTTATCTGACATCTGACGACGCATTAAATGCACTATAGCCGTTGATATAACCGTTATTGTTGACCGTTGCGATTTGAGTCGTTGATGTGCAGGGGCAGATCGTCCGGACCAGGGGCATGGACCGTCCACGGTCAACAGAAAAGGAGCAACGGCTAGGAAGTGGTTGGTGGCTATAAATACAACCCCAACCACCTCCATTCAAGACATCCAAGCATTCTACTCATACACATTCAATACAAGAGCTAGCAATCCATTCGAAGACACATTCAAAGCTTCCAATCTCTCCAAGTGCCACAATCAAGACAAGTGATCATTAATGATTAGTGACTTGAGAGAGTGTGATTCGTGTTTCATTTGTTGCTCTTGTTGCTTGGCTTTTAATATTGCTTTCTTCATCTCCTTCTAAACTCTCTAGTGACTTGTAAAGCTAGCAAGAGACACCTAAGTGTGTGGTGGTCCTTGCAGGGTCTTAGTGATCCTTGAGATTAAGAATAAGTAATCAACCAGTCTAAGTGATCGTTTGAGAGAGGAAAATGGTTGAAAAAGACCCAGCCTCTGTGGCCTCCTCAACGGGGAGTAGGTTCATTAGAACCGAACCTCGGGAAACAAATCGTTGTGTCCATTTATGTTGATCTTCACCTTACGGTTTGATTTCTCCTCTCCCCTCTCTCTAAGTTCTCTTGCTCACAATCTTTTGAGTTAGATCCCAAAGTTATCTGCATTGATTGAGCAACTCATAGCAAGAAGAACTCTCTACCGCACTCTGTATTCATTATAATTTGTTTCTAATCCTAACCCCGAGTGAAGTTCGTGTTCAAAGTTTATAATTTACAGGTTTCGCCTATTCCCCCCTTTAGGCAACTTTTAGGGACAATATATGATCCTAGAGAGCTACTAGAAGTAAGTACCGCCGGTTCGGGAGTGGACGTGGTGTTACACACTGCCGCACTTGCGAGCGCACTACCGCTTGATGATTTTTTTCGGACTTTAACCCAGATTTTTTGCTGGACCTTTAGTGTTTCCTTTGGAGTTTCTTGTGAAAGTTTAGGTTCAAATTAAGTCTTTTAAGTTCTGTTGAGCTCTTATTCTTCTCTAGAACTTGGTAGGAGCAGTCAATCAATATGTGGTTGATCTGTTCTTTTGTGGAGTGTTTTTGGTGTCCCTAGAGGCGGATTGGGTCAAGGAATCAAGTCACAGTGTTCTCGCTGTTTGAAAATTTGTAGTGGCTCCCATTCACCCCCCCTTTGGTCGCCTCACCAGTCATTCAAGAAGAGTCTCAATCGGTGTTATTAAAGAGGAGTCCTCATCTGGTATTAATGAAAAGGTATAAAGGGAGGTAAATCACCTGTAGCTTTTATCCTTGTACCTAGATCCCCTCTGGAGTATAAGTTGCTTATCTTAAGATGTAAGGAGTAAGTTAGACCTTTTTTGGTTGCATATCCCTGCTTCATGCCCTGCTGTCCTTGACATCATTCTCATGTTGTTTAATTGTGGTATATGATGTTTTGGTGTTTGATGTCAAAGGGGGAGAAGTAATTGTTAAAGCTTACCTTGCTAGAGGGAAGCTTGTCTTGAGGGATGAGAAGTGTTTTGGTGCATAAAGAGCCTAAAGCTTGTCCCTACAGTAAGGACAAGCTCCCTTTGTTCTCAAAGGGGGATGGTTTCCTTAAGTGTCTTTATATTTTCTAAGGAATGCAGGCTATATGTTGATAATGTTGCTATCATGTGATGCTTTAATCAGTATTATGTAGCATTATCTTAATTTGATGGTAATTGGTTAATTTGATGATAATTGATATCTATGTGTGTAACACTCTGAATTTGGGGGTATAAAATTTCTTCTCTAAATGCCTACCAAATTCAGGTGTTACCCTTTGTCTCTCTCTCTAGCCTCTCTCTCTCTCAATTAGAAATTCAAATAAAAAGAGAAAACCAAATTCGGCCCAACCCAGCCCGGCGGAGCCCCCCCCCCCCCCCCCCCCGCGCGCACCCGCACCGCCTGACAGGTGGGCCCCACCTGTCAGCGGCAGTTCTCGCGCCCACACGCTCTCTCCTTCCCCCTCTACCACCTGGGTCCCGCGTGTCAGCGCCTTTCCTCGCGCACCTGCACGCTCTCTGCTCGGTAGGCCCCGCCTATCGGCGCCTTTGCCCTTTGCCACGACCGCGTGTCTGTGCCTCTGTTTTGTGGGCCCCTCTTGTCGACTTTCCCCTCCCTCCACTAACCTCCGATCCACGCACCCGCATGGCCGTGCCCACATCCACGCAAATCCCAGCCACTACCCACACACCCGACCCCTACTCAAACCCCCCTCCTGCCCGCTCTGCCATTTCCTCCACTCACAGACAGCTCCTAGCCCGCCCTCGCTCGTGCACTGCCTCTTCCCCGAGCTCGAAGAACCGCCGCCGTTCACTGGCCCTGCATGTCCATTTTGCCGCCACCGTTGAGGCCTCGTCGTGCCCTTTGCCTCGGTGTCCGCAACTCGATGCGCCTTAAATTGCCCTCTCCCCCTCTGGTTCTCTCTGTCCGTGCTCACCGGAGCTTTCCCCGCGCAGCCAGAGAACCGCCGCCGTCGACCTAGGCCCTCGTCATGTCTCTATCGCCGTTCAAGGGTCCCAGAGTCTTCTCTCAAGGTAAACAACCTAGCCTCGCCCCTATTTTTCCCTTGTCTGCCCTCGGTTGTGCGTGATTGCTCGCCAGAGTAGGATTACGCTGCCGCCTCACCGTGAAACGCCCCCTCCGGCGCCCTTGTGCCGGTGTTGTGTCGCTAGCCATGTTCTCCACACTCCCTTGAACTTCCCTGAGCCATTCCTAGCGTCCCAGCGTGCTCGCGCCCTCGTCTCCGGCGGGCCTCCGCCGTGGACACGAGCGGCGCCACCGCTGGTGGTCGAGGGACCTGGCCCAGGTTGACCGTTAGATCCTAGGCATCTGTCTAAGATTGGACGACCCGAATCTAATCAGACCTAATCTAATCTCGACTGTCCGCCTGAGATTCGGCCGCTCGGATCTCCCCCTCACTCGCGCCCCTGCCGCTAGGCCTGACCTGTCAGCCCCATTAACCCTCGGTCATTGACCACCCTGGCCCGCTGGTTAGTGCACGCCCGCTTCCGCGTGCTCGCCCGCGGGATCTGATCTCGGTCGTTCGTTCGAGATTGTGCGGCTGAGAAAGCCCGATACCCCTTCGCGTGGTTAAATTGTTAAAGAGACCCTAGGTTTTCTGAAAATCAACTCGCTGTCCCTCAGTTTCGCGCGTAGGCCCCTGTAATCTTGCAGATTGAACCCTGGACTTTTATTTAATCACAGAATTGGACCTAATTTTGTATTTTAAACTTCAAAACTTGTTTATTTCATATCTTTTGCATATGAACTCCAAATTGAGTGATTCAAATTGCAAAATGTTCATATGATTATTCTCTATCCAAATAAATTATGATCACTCATTGTCTGCACATTGTAATTTTGTGCCTAGACTATAGGTTAGCTTATGTGATAGTTTATTTAATTAATAAGATAAGTAAAAAAGGAAAACCTAGTGGTAATTAGATACTTAATCTTGTGAGACTGATAATATGTAATGTATGGATTTATCCCTAGTTTAACTTTTATGTCTCATTAAAATAAGTGGAATTAAATTAAGTAATCATGGAAATAGACTACACTTAGAGAATAACAAACTTCTGAAGGTGTTAGTTCACCCTATAACCTAAATTACATCTTAAGTTTATGCTATTCTTTTGAGATGTGTTCACTTGTTTGTATATGATTGGTGTGTTGTTCATTTGTCTTTATCCAAATGTATTGAATGCATGATCGCTTTATTTAGACAATGAGCAGCCCGTGGTTCCTGAGTGTGTTGCCGAAGACCTTCCTAAGCAACAACCTAGTGAAGGCAAGTGTCCTCTGACCTATTATGTCCTGCTTAATTTATAATTCACTATCCCGCATTACATTATTGAAACCTAATGATTGACTAGTCTGTATTTACTTTATACTTGTTACCTTTTTGGGTTACTAAGGTTAGCTTTATGCTATTGCTTAAACTTAACCAACGAACATGATGTGAATATTTATGATATGATGATGTTATCCCGATGATCTTGTGATACTTTATGGGACTCAGGCTGTTTCCTGAGTACCTCTCCATAAGGACCTGTTCGTTGAGTGACCACCCGGGATAACAGTGCAACCATGAGGGTGGTATGGGACGCCCTTAGCTAAATAATTAGATGAACCTGGGGGTGTAGTTGGCTTTGCCGGAGGGACGCCAATGGGGGCTAGGGCATAGTGCTCACTCTACTAAGGGTGGGTGTCAAGGTTCATTTGATTTGGTTTTGTTAGTCACCCACCTTAGGGAGGTGTACTGTGTTTGTATGACTGGCGAAACCTAATGAGCAACTATGCACCAGGAGAGTCTTTGTAAAGGCTACATAGTGAGACCCTGTCAGGTCACCTTGGTAGTGATCAATGGGGAGTCATGATCTCCGGGCAGAACGAGAATCATGACTCGTGGGTAAAGTGTGCAACCTCTGCAAAGTGTTAGAAACTGGTATATCAGCCGTGCTCGTGGTTAAGAGCAGCCTTGTGATCCTCTTTGATTAGAAGAACTTTGGATACTTTTATGATGACGGTTAATGATGATGGTTATAATTATGATCTCTGGTATTTTCTCTTGGAGGGAGTACATTTGGGTAATAACTAGGTTTATTACTAAAATTTGGCTCTACTATTAGTAATAAATACTTGACAACCTAAAAGCAACTGCTTAACCTTAACTCCACATACAGCCAGTCCACTTTAGCCAAACGGGACATTTGCTGAGTACGTTGATGTGTACTCACCCTTGCTTTAAAAACACCCCACCCTAGGTTGTCCCCACTGTATTCAATACTCAGGAGGAGATGCAGGCAACATGGTGGACTTTGAGGAGTTCTAGGACTACAATGAGTTCTAGTTGTGTTAGTGGCAAACCCCAGTCAGCTGCCTATGAAGGCCTTATCTGCTACGTTCGCTTTTCCACACTTTGTTTATATTAATGACTATTGAAAGTCACTTAGAGGGGGGTGAATAGGCGAAACCTAAAATTTATAAACTTAAACACGCACTAAGGTCGGGGTTAGCGTTAGTTTTAACTCAGAGTGCGGAAGATAGTTCTTCTTGCTTAGAGTTGCTCAATCAATGCGGATAACGTTTGGGAGCAAACTCAAATCAATATGAGCAAGGGAACTTTAGAGAGGGGTAAGAGGAAAAATAAATCAAGTGAGAATCAATGCAAGTGGACACGATGATTTGTTTTACCGAGGTTCGGTTTCAAAGAAACTAGTCCCCGTTGAGGAGGTCACAAAGGCTGGGTCTATTCCAACCCTTTCCCTCTCTCAATCGGTCACACAGACCGATCGAGGCTTCTCCTTAATCACTTGGGTCACTAAGACCCCGCAAGGATCACCACACACTTAGGTGTCTCTTGCTAGCTTTACAAAGCACTTAGAAGAATGAGAATAGAAAGGAGAAAGCAATCCAAGCAACAAGAGCAACAAAAGAACACAAATAATCCTCTCACAAGTCTCTAAGCACTAGAGTTTATTTTGGGAGCTTGGAGTGGATTGAATGCTTTGAATATGTCTTTGAGTGTTTGGCTTTGCTCTTGCAATGAATATGCAGTTTAGAAAACTTGGATGCCATTGAAGGAGGTGGTTGGGGGGTATTTATAGGCACTGTTCACTGTCCGGTGCGTGCCACATCAGCACGCCCGTTGGGGTTTGGAGCGACTTGACCATTGGAGCCCTTGTCCTGTAGCTGCACCGGACAGTCCGGTGCTGCACCGGACATGTCCGGTGTGCACTGACTTCTCTGCTCTGACCTCTGTCGTGCACTGTTCCATTTGCAGTCGACCGTTGGCGCCAGGTTACCGTTGCTCCGTTGGCACACCGGACATGTTCGGTGCACACCGGACAGTCAGCTGAATTATAGCAGAGCGCGCCCTGAAAAAACCCGGGAGTGACCTGTTCGCTTGGTGCTCGGCCTGGTGCACCGGACGCTGTCCGGTGCACCACTGGCAGCACACTCTCAAGTCCTTTGCTCCAAATTTATTTGAGTCCCCAACTTAAATTCTTTCTTGGTTTGAGTTGAACCTTATGCACATGAGATAAATGACATCTAGGCAAACTAATTAGTCCATGTGGTTTGTGATGGACATCAACCACCAAAATCGATTATAGGAAATGATTAAGCCCATTTCCCTTTCAATCTCGCCCTTTTTGGTGATTGATGCCAACACAAACCAAAGCAAATATAGAGTGTAAAAATGTAACTAGTTTGCAATTATGATAGATGTGCATAGGTTACTTAGAATTAAACCAATTGAAAGACTTCATACATATGTCTAAGAATAAACGTGATTACTTTCTTCTTTTTAACATTTTGGACCACATTTGCACCACTTACTTGCTTTTGCAAATCTTTTGGAAAAATCTTTTCAAATTCTTTTGCAAATAGCCAAAGGTATAAGAGTATGATTGCAAGAAGCATTTTTAAGATTTGAAATTCCTCCCCCTGTTTCAAATGCTTTTCCTTTGACTAAATAAAAGCTCCCCTCAAGAAATTCTCCCCTTAGCTTTCAAGAGGGTTTTTTGAAATGATTTCTCCTTTTTGAAACAGACACCAAATGAAATTATATCAATTGAAATTTTTCATACTAATTGAAAATTTGAAACCAAGTGAGATACCAATTGAAATTTTTTGATATTAACTCAAATACCAATTGAAATGAGAACTAATGAAGTAATTTCTTCCTTTGTTTTTTTTTTAAATTTTGAAATGGTGGTGCGGTCCTTTTGCTTTGGGCTTAATATTTTCTCCCCTTTGGCATTAATCGCCAAAAACGGAGAACTTGAGAGCCCTTTGTCAATTCTCCCCTTATGGGGCCTAATACTTTCTCCCCCATTGGTAAAGAAAATATGAGTGAAGGGTCATACCAATTGAGAGTTTTCTGAGTAAAGGCAAAGGATAAATGATACCATCAGAGTTGGAGTGGAAGCCTTGCCTTGCCGAATACTCCATTTCCCTTTCAATTTAAGACTAAGCATAAAAGCACACTTGAACGCACGTTAGTCTTAGCCTTGGCACAAGAAAATAAGAAATATGCATCTATACCAAATGAAAGAGACATGATCAAAGGTATATACATGAGCAATGTGTGCAATGTTTCAATCAAAGTTTCGAGAATCGAGTATATTTAGCTCATTCCTAAGTTCACTAAAAATCTTTTCATCTAGAGGCTTGGTAAAGATATCGACTAATTGGTTATTGAAAGGGAAATTGGGTTAACCATTTCCTATAATTAATTTTGGTGGTTGATGACCAACGCAAACATGTGAACTAACTAGTTTGTCTAGAATTCATGTATTTTAGGTGCATAAGGTTTAGCATAAACCAAGAAAGAAATCAAGTTAGGGACACAATTTTATTGGAGCGAAAGGACTTGAGTGTGTTGAAAAATGGCGCACCGGACTGTCAGGTGTGCCACCGGACAGTGTCCGGTGCACTAGGACCGTACAACTCCAAACCAGCCACTCTCGAGAATTTTAGGGCGTGCTCCGCTATAATTCATCGGACTATCCGGTGTGCCACCGGACTGTCCGGTGAGCCAGCAGAGCAACGGCTCTCTGGCGCCAATGGTCGACTCTGCCAAGTGAACAGTGATGAACAGTGCCACGCATAAGTCAGAGCAGCAAAGTAAGAGGGGCACCGGACTGTCCAGTGCTGCAAGAGGACAAAGCCTCCAATGGTCAACTAGCTCCGAACCCTAACGGTTGGGTGACGTGGTGGCGCACCAGACAAGGAACAGTACCTATCTGGTGGCGCACTGGACTGTCTGGTGTGCCTATTGCCAGCAGCCTTGGCCAACGGCTACAAAGTGGTTAGGGGCTATAAATACCCCCCAACCACCACAACCTTTGGCATCCAAGCATTCTGAACATTGCATTCAATATAAGAGCAAAAGACTCCACTCCAAGACACATTCAATAGATCAAATCCTCCCCAAGCCACCAAATCAACTCAATTCCATTAGGGACTTGAGAGAGGGTGTTTTGTGTTCTTTTGTTGCTCTTGTCGCTTGGTTTGGCCTTTTTCTTTTCCCATTCTTATTCTCAAGTGCTTTGTAAGCGAAGCAAGAGACACCAAGTGTGTGGTGGTCCTTGCGGGGTCTTAGTGACCCGTGAGATTAAGGAAGAAGGCTCACTCGGTCTAAGTGACCGTTTGAGAGAGGGAAAGGGTTGAAATAGACCCAGTCTTTGTGACCACCTCAATGGGGACTAGGTTCTTTGGAACCGAACCTCGGTAAAACAAATCATCGTGTTCACTCGCCTTGATTCTTGTTTGATTTGTTTTCCCCTCTCTAATGTCTCCTTGCTATATTGAATTTGAGTTGGCTCCCATACGTCATCCGCAATCCTTGAGCAACTCCTAGCAAGAGAGATATTCTTTTGGTATTGAATTTAATTCTAACGCTAACCCCCGACCTTAGTGTGTGTTTAAGTTTATAAATTTCAGGTTTCGCCTATTCACACTCCTTTAGGCGACTTTCAATTGGTATCAGAGGAGGTGCTTCATTAAGAGTCTAACCAACTTGAAGTGATGTCTGGAGATCATGACCGACGAAAAGGCCGCAAGCTCGGGGAGGATTCTTTCAAGGGAGTCTGGCAACAAACACAAGGAGGAATCCTCTTCCTCCATCAAGGCGCATCGAAGAGGTGACAAGAAGAAAAAGATGAATAAGGTGGTCTACTACAAGACCGACTCTTTGTCACCCTCCACATCAAGCTCTGAGTCATCCATCGCTTCTAAGCACCATGAGCGCAAGAAGTATAGTAAGATACCCCTACGCTATCCTCGTATTTCAAAGCACGCTCCATTACTTTTCGTACCCCTAGGCAAGCCACCATATTTTGATGGTGAAGATTATTGTATGTGGAGTGATAAAATGAGGCACCATCTAACCTCACTCCACGAAAGTATTTGAGATATTGTTGAGTATGGAGCGCAGGTACTTAAGGTGGGGGACAAAGACTATGACTTGGACGAGGCCGCCCAAATTAGGCACTTTAACTCTCAAGCCACGTCTATAGTCCTCGGCTCCTTGTGTCGAGAGGAGTATAACAAGGTGCAAGGGTTAAAGAGCGCCAAAGAAATTTGGAACGTCCTCAAGACCGCTCACGAAGGGGACGAGGTGACCAAGATCACCAAGCCCGAAACGATCGAGGGAGAACTCGGTCGATTCGTCCTCAACAAAGGGGAAGAGCCGCAAGCCATGTACAATCGGCTCAAGACGATGGTCAATCAAGTGCGCAACCTCGGGAGCACCAAGAGGGATGACCATGAATTGGTCAAGGTTATTCTAAGATCCCTTGTTTTTCGCAATCCTACTCAAGTGCAATTAATTCGTGGGGATCCTAGATATAAACTAATGTCTCTTGAGGAAGTGATTGGCAAGTTTGTGAGCTTTGAACTTATGATCAAAGACTCCAAACATATTGTCAACTTGGAGCAAGGCGCCACCTCAACACCCGAGGTGCAACCCGTCGCATTCAAAGCGACAGAAGAAGAGAAGAAGGAGTCTACATCAAGTAGGCTTCCAATCGACACCTCCAAGCTCAACAACGAGAAAATGGCGCTCATCATCAAGACCATCCGCCAAATCCTCAAGCAAAGGAGGGGAAAGGACTACAAGTCCCGCTCCAAGAAGGTGTGCTACTGATGTGGTAAGTCCGGTCACTTTATTGCTAAATGTCCAATTTCTAGTGAAAGTGATAGGGACGAAGACAAGAAGGGGAAGAAGAAGGAGAAGAAGAGGTACTACAAGAAGAAGGGCGACGATGCCCACATATGCCGGGAATGGGACTCCGACGTGAGCTCCACCAACTTCTCCTCCGACGAGGACGTCGCCAACATCGCCGTCAACAAGGGCCTCCTCTTCCCCAACATCGGCCACAAGTGTCTCATGGCTAAGGACAGCAAGAAGAAGAAGGTACACTCTAGAGCCACCCCCAAATATACAACTTCTAGTGATGAGGGTAGCTCTAGTAATGATGAAGATAAATTAATGTCTCTCTTTGCCAACCTTAGCATGGACCAAAAGAAAAAATAAATGAATTAATAGAAGCTATTAATGAGAAGGATGACCTCTTGGAAAGCCAAGAGGACTTCCTCATTAAAGAGAACAAAAAATTTGTTAAATTGAAAAATGCTTATGCTCAGGAAATAGAGAAATGTGAAAATTTATCTAAGGAGCTTAGCAAATGCCATGATTCTATTTCTAGTCTTAGAATTGAGAATGATAAATTAATTTTTAAAATTGAAGAATTTAATGATTGCAATGATTCTATTATCTATCTTAGAGATGAGAATGCTAGATTAAATTCTAAGATAGAAGAATTAAATATTTGCAAACCATATACATCTACTGTTGAGCATGTTTCCATTCGCACTAGATGTAGAGATGTTAATGTTGAAGCTATTGATGATCAACTAGCCATGATTAAACAACAAAACAATCACATAGCTAAATTAACTGCTAAAATTGCCAAGCATGAACTAGAAAATGAAAAATTTAAATTTGCTCGTAGTATGCTTTATAATGGGAGAAGCCCTGGTATTAAGGATGGCATTGGGTTCCAACAAAAGAACCAATCCAATGTCAAGCTTAATGCCCCTAAAAGATTGTCTAACTTAGTTAAGAGCAAGGCTCCCATGGTTCAGGATAGTGAGGGTTACATTTTATATCCTGCAAACTATCCTGAACATAAGATTAGGAAGATTCATGCTAGGAAACCTCACAATGTTCCTCATCATGCATTCATATATAAAAATGAGGCTTCTAGCTTTAGGCATACCACTCATGTTAAATTGTCTAGAAAGAAAATTCTTGCTGCATCAAATGAACATAATGTGTCATTTAAGACTTTTGATGCTTCATATGTTTTAACTAACAAATCAGGCAAAATAGTTGCCAAATATGTTGGGGGCAAACACAAGAGTTCAAAGACTTGTGTTTGGGTACCCAAGGTGCTTGTTTCTAACGTCAAAGGACCCAAGACTGTTTGGGTACCTAAGAACAAGGCCTAAAATTGTTTTATAGGTTTATGCATCCGGTGGTTCAAGTTGGATAATTGATAGCGGGTGCACAAACCACATGACAAGGGAGAAAAGAATGTTCTCCTCCTATGATAAAAATGAAGATCCCCAAAGAGCTATCACATTCGGGGATGGAAATCAAGGTTTGGTTAAAGGATTGGGTAAAATTGCTATATCCCCTGACCATTCTATTTTCAATGTTTTTCTTGTAGATTCTTTAGATTACAACTTGCTTTCTGTATCTCAATTATGCAAAATGGGCTAGAACTATCTATTTACTAAAGTAGTTGTTATTGTCTTTAGAAGAAGTGATGATTCAATAGCATTTAAGGGAGTGCTAGATGGTTAGCTTTAATTAGTAGATTTTAATGATAATCAAGCTGAGCTAGACACTTGCTTAATTGCTAAGACTAACATGGGTTGGCTCTGGCATTGCCGACTTGCCCATGTTGGGATGAAGAATCTCTACAAACTTCTAAAGGGAGAACGCATTTTAGGACTAACAAATGTTCATTTTGAGAAAGACAGGATTTGTAGCGCATGCCAAGAAGGAAAGCAAGTTGGAGTCCACCATCCACACAAGAACATAATGACGACTGACAGGTCGCTCGAGCTACTCCACATGGACCTATTCGGCCCGATCGCTTACATAAGTATCGACGGGAGTAAGTATTGTCTAGTTATTGTGGATGATTATTCTCGCTTCACTTGGGTGTTCTTTTTGCAGGAAAAATCACAAACCCAAGAGACTTTAAAGAGATTCTTAAGACGGGCTCAAAATGAGTTCGGATTAAGGATCAAAAAGATAAGAAGCGATAATGGGACGAAGTTCAAGAACTCTCAAATCGAAGGCTTTCTTGAGGATGAGGGCATCAACAATGAGTTCTCTTCTCCCTACACACCTCAACAAAATGGTGTAGTAGAGAGGAAGAATAGAACTCTACTGGATATGGCAAGAATCATGCTTGATAAGTACAAGGCACCGGACCGGTTTTGGGCGGAGGCGATTAACACCGCCTGCTACTCCATCAACCGGCTCTACCTTCACTGAATCCTCAAGAAGACATCATACGAACTCCTCACTGGTAAAAAGCCCAATGTCTCATATTTTAGAGTCTTTGGGAGCAAATGCTTTATTCTTATCAAGAGAGGTAGAAGTTCTAAATTTGCTCCTAAAGCTGTAGAAGGCTTTTTATTAGGTTATGACTCAAACACAAGGGCATATAGAGTTTTCAACAAATCCACTGGATTAGTTGAGGTTTCTTGTGACATTGTGTTTGATGAGACTAATGGCTCTCAAGTGGAGCAAGTTGATCTTGATGAATTAGATGATGAAGAGGCTCCATGCATCACGCTAAGGAACATGTCCATTGGGGATGTGTGTCCTAAGGAATCCGAAGAGCCTCCACAAGCACAAGATCAATCGTCATCTTCCATGCAAGCGTCTCCACCCACTCAAGATGAGGATCAGGCTCTAGATGATGTAGATAAAGATCAAGAGGATGAGACCCCTCAAGAGGATGACAATGATCAAGGGGAGATGAAGATAATGAAGAAAAGGAAGATGATTAAGAAATTAGGGATCAAAGACCGCCACACCTAAGAGTCCACCAAGCAATTCAACGAGATCACCCCATCAACTCCATCCTTGGTGAAATTCATAAGGGGGTAACTACTAGATCTCGGATTGCACATTTTTGTGAGCATTACTCCTTTGTTTCCTCTATTGAGCCATATACATGATAGAGGATGCACTAAGGGATCCGGATTGGGTGGTGGCTATGCAAGAGGAACTCAACAACTTCACGAGGAATGAGGTATGGCATTTAGTTCCATGTCCTAATAAAAATGTTGTAGGTACCAAATGGGTATTTCGCAACAAGCAAGATGAGCATGGTGTGGTGACAAGAAACAAAGCCCGACTTATGGCCAAAGGTTATTCACAAGTCGAAGGTTTGGACTTTGATGAAACTTATGCACCTGTAGCTAGGCTTGAGTCAATTCGTATATTACTTGCCTATGCTACTTACCATGGCTTTAAGCTTTATCAAATGGACGAAAAGTGCCTTCCTTAATGGACCAATCAAGGAAGAGGTCTATGTTGAGCAACCTCCTGGCTTTGAAGATAGTGAATATCCTAACCATGTTTACAAACTCTCAAAGGCGCTTTATGGGCTCAAGCAATCCCCAAGAGCATGGTATGAATGCCTGCGAGATTTTCTTATCACTAATGGCTTCAAAGTCGGAAAAGCTGATCCTACTCTCTTTACTAAAACTGTTGCAAAAGACTTGTTTGTATGCCAAATTTATGTTGATGATATTATATTTGGGTCTACTAACAAGTCAACTTGTGAAGAGTTTAGTAGGATCATGATACAGAAATTCGAGATGTCAATGATGGGGGAGTTGAAGTATTTTCTAGGATTTCAAATCAAGCAACTCCAAGATGGCACCTTCATCAGCCAAACAAAGTACATTCAAGACATACTTAAGAAGTTTGGAATGAAGGATGGCAAACCCATCAAGACTTCATTCCAAACTTCTTAAGTATGTCTTGAATGTACTTAGTTTGGGTGATGAAAGTGCCTTCTTAGAGTTGCTTGATTTGAAATCCAAGGAAATACTTCAACTCCCCCATCATTGACATATCAAATTTCTGTATCATTATCCTACTAAATTCTTCATAAGTTGACTTGTTAGTAGAACCCAAATATAATATCATCAACGTAAATTTGGCATATAAACAAGTCTTTAGCAATTGTTTTAGTGAAGAGGGTAGGACCAGCTTTTCCAACTTTGAAGCCATTAGTGATAAGAAAGTCTCTTAGGCATTCATACCATGCTCTTCGGGCTTGTTTGAGCCCATAAAGCGCCTTTGAGAGCTTATAAACATGGTTAGGATACTCACTATCTTCAAAGCCGGGAGGTTGCTCAACATATACCTCTTCCTTGATAGGGCCATTGAGGAAGGCACTTTTCACGTCCATTTGATATAGCTTAAAGCCATGGTAAGTAGCATAGGCAAGTAATATACGAATTGACTCAAGCCTAGCTACGGGTGCATAGGTTTCATCAAAATCCAAACCTTCGACTTGTGAATAACCTTTTGCAACAAGTCGTGCATTGTTCCTTGTCACCACACCATGCTCATCTTGTTTGTAGCGGAATACTCACTTGGAACCTACAACATTTTGGTTAGGACATGGAACTAAATGTCATACCTCATTCCTCGTGAAGTTGTTGAGCTCCTCTTGCATTGCCACCACCCAATCCAGATCTCTTAGTGCATCCTCTATCATGTACGGCTCAATAGAAGACACAGAAGAGTAATGTTCACAGAAATGAGCAACTCGAGATCTAGTGGTTAACCCCTTGTGAATGTCACCAAGTATGAAGTTGACGAGGTGATCTCTTTGAATTGCTTGGTGGACTCTTGGGTGTGGCGGTCTTTGATCATGGATCTCTTGATCATCTTCCTTGTCTTCATTATCATCATCTCTCCCTTGATCAATGTCCTCCTCTTAAGGTGGCTCGTCGTCTTGATCTTCACCTTCTTCTTCTTGAGCCTGATTGTCATCTTGAGTTGGTGGAGATGCTTGTATGGAAGATGATGGTTGATTTTGATCATGTGGAGGTTTTTCGGATTCCTTTGGACACACATCCCCAAAGGACATGTTCCTTAGTGCGATGCATGGAGCCTCTTCATCATCTAGTTCATCAAGTTCAACTTGCCCCACTTGAGAGCCATTAGTCTCATCAAACACAATGTCACAAGAAACTTCAACTAATCCAGTGGACTTGTTGAAGACTTTATATGCCCTTGTGTTTGAGTCATAACCAAGTAAAAAGCCTTCTACTGCTTTAGGAGCAAATTTAGAAGTTCTACCTCTCTTAATAAGAATAAAGCATTTGCTCCCAAAAACTATAAAATAACAAACATTGGGCTTTTTACCAGTGAGGAGTTCATACGATGTTTTCTTGAGGATTCGGTGAAGATATAGACGGTTGATGGAGTAGCAGGCGGTGTTATTCGCCTCCGCCCAAAACCAATCTGGTGTCTTGTACTCATCAAGCATGGTCCTTGCCATATCTAGTAGAGTTCTATTTTTTCCTCTCCACTACACCATTTTGTTGAGGTGTGTAGGGAGAAGGGAACTCATGCTTGATGCCCTCTTCCTCAAGAAATCCTTCAATTTGTGAGTTCTTAAACTCAGTTCCATTGTCGCTTCTGATCTTCTTGATTCTCAATCCGCACTCATTTTGAGCTCATCTTAAGAATCTCTTTAAGGTCTCTTGGGTTTGAGATTTTTCCTGCAAAAGGAATACCCAAGTGAAGCGAGAATAGTCATCCATAATGACGAGACAGTACTTACTCCCGCTGATGCTTATGTAAGCGATCGGACCGAATAGGTCCATGTGGAGTAGCTCAAGCGACCTGTCAGTCGTCATAATGTTCTTGTGTGGATGATGAACTCCAACCTGTTTTTCTGCTTGACAAGCGCTACAAATCCTGTCTTTCTCAAAATGAACATTTGTTAGTCCTAAAATGTGGTCTCCCTTTGGAAGTTTGTGAAGATTCTTCATTCCAACGTGGGCAAGTCGGCGATGCCAGAGCCAACCCATATTTGTCTTAGCAATTAAGCAAGTGTCTAGTTCAGCTTTGTTATCATTAAAATCAACTAAATATAGCTGACCATCTAACACTCCCTTAAATGCTATTGAATCATCACTTCCTCTAAAGGCAGTAACACCTATATCAGTAAAAAGACAGTTATAGCCCATTTTATATAATTGAGAAACTGAAAGCAAGTTGTAGTCTAAAGAATCTACAAGAAAAACATTAGAAATGTAATGGTCAGTAGATATAGCAATTTTACCCAAACCTTTGACCAAACCTTGATTTCCATCCCCGAATGTGATAGTTCTTTAGGGATCTTCATTTTCTCATATGAGGAGAACATTCTCTTCTCCCCTATCATGTGGTTTGTGCACCCATTATCGATTATCCAACTTGACCCGCCGGATGCATAAACCTACAAAACAATTTTAGGCCTTGTTTTTAGGTACCCAAATAGTCTTGGGTCCTTTGGCATTAGAAACAAGCACCTTGGGTACCCAAACACAAGTCTTTGGACTCTTGTGTTTGCCCCCAACATATTTGGCAACTACTTTGCCTGATTTGTTAGTGAGCACATAAGAAGCATCAAAAGTCTTAAATGAAATGTCATGCTCATTTGATGCATTTACAATTTCCTTTTTAGGCATTTTGATATGAATGGAATGCCTAGAGCTAGAAGCCTCATTTTTATACATAAAAACATGATGAGAAACATTGTGAGGTTTTCTAGCATGAATTTTCCTAATCTTATGTTGAGGATAGTTTGCTGGATATAAAATGTAGCCCTCTCTATCCTGAACCATGGGAGCCTTACCCTTAACAAAATTAGATAGTTTCTTAGGGGCACTAAGTTTGGTGTTGCTTTGGCTCCCTTGTTGGAAGCCAATACCATCCTTAATGCCAGGGCATCTCCCATTATAAAGCATACTATAAGCAAATTTAAACTTTTTATTTTCTAACTCATGCTTGGCAATTTTAGCATTTAATTTAGCTATGTGATCATTTTGTTATTTAATTATGGCAAGTTGATCATCAATAGCTTCAGCATTAATATCTCTACATCTAGTACAAATAGTGACATGTTCAACAATAGATGTAGATGGTTTTCAAACATTCAATTCTTCTATCTTAACATTTAAACTAGCATTCTCATTTCTAAGACAGGAAATTGAATCATTGCACATGCTAAGCTCCTTAGTTAAGTTTTGACATTTTTCTACTTCTAGAGCATAAGCATTTTTCAACTTAACAAATTTTTTATTTTCTTTAACGAGCAAGTCCTCTTGGCATTCCAAGAGATCATCCTTCTCGTTAATGGTTTCTATTAATTCATTTAATTTTTTTGGTCCATGGTAAGGTTGGCAAAGAGAGAAATTAAGTCATCATTATTATCACTAGAGCTACCCTCATCATCAGATGTAGTGTATTTGGGGGCATCTCTAGAATGTACCTTCTTCATCTTGCCGTCCTTAGCCATGAGACACTTGTGGTCGACGTTGGGGAAGAGGAGGCCTTTGTTGATGGCGATGTTGGCGGCGTCCTCGTCGGAGGAGGAGTTGGTGGAGCTTTCGTCAGAGTCCCATTCCCGCCCCATGTGCGCCTCGCCACCCTTCTTCTTGTAATACTTCTTTTTCTCCATCTTTTTCTTCCCCTTCTTTTCGTCGTCCCTATCACTGCCACATGTATATGGACATTTAGCTATAAAGTGACCAGACTTACCACACATGTAGCACACCCTTTTGGAACGGGGCTTGTAGTCCTTCCCCTTGCTTTGTTTGAGGATTTGACAAAAGCTCTTAATGATAAGAGCCATCTCCTCATTTGTCGAGCTTGGAGGCATCGATTCGAAGTCTACTTGGTGTAGACTCCTCCTTCTTTTCTTCCGTTTCTTTGAATGCAATGGGTTGCACCTCAGGTGTAGAGGTGGCACCTTGCTCCAAGTTGACAATGTGTTTGGAGTTTTTTATCATAAGTTCAAAGCTCACAAACTTGCCAATTACTTCCTTGGGAGACATCTATTTATATCTAGGATCTCCACGGATTAGTTGCACTTGAGTGGGATTACGAAAAACAAGTGATCTAAGAATAACCTTGACCATTTCATGGTCATCCCACTTGGTGCTCTTGAGGTTGCGCACTTGATTCACCATTGTTTTGAGCCGGTTGTACATGGCTTGTGGCTCCTCTCCTTTGTTGAGGACGAATCGACCGAGTTCTCCCTCGATCATTTCATGCTTGGTGATCTTGGTCACCTTGTCTCCTTTGTGCGCCGTTTTGAGGACGTCCCAAATCTCTTTGGCATTTTTCGACCCTTGCACCTTATTATACTCCTCTCGACACAAGGAGGCAAGGAGTATAGAAGTTGCTTGGGAGTTAAAATGCCTAATTTGGGCGGCCTCGTTTGAGTCATAGTCCTCGTCGCCCACCTATGGTGTCTGCGCTCCAAATTCAACAATATCTCTATATGCTTTCGTGGAGTGAGGTTATATGGTGCCTCATTTTATCACTCCATATGCAATAATCTTCACCATCAAAATATGGTGGTTTGCCTAGGGGTGCCGAAAGTAGAGGAGCGCACTTTGGAATGCGAGGATAACGAAGAGGCATCTTACTATACTTCTTACGCTCGTGGCGCTTCAAAGTTGTAGACTCGGCACCGGATGTGGAAGGTGATGAAGAGTCGGTCTCGTGTAGACCACCTTCTTCATTTTCTTTTTCTTCCTGTCACCCTTCCTATGTGACTTGATGGAGGAAGAGGATTCCTCCTTGTACTTGTCACCGGACTCCCTTGATAGAGTCCTTCCCGAGCCCATGGCCTTGTCGCCTGTGACAATCTCCCTCTTGGCATGATCTCCAGACATCACTTCGAGTTTGTTAGACTCTTAATGAAGCACTGGCTCTGATACCAATTTAAAATCACCTAGAGGGGGGGTGAATAGGCGAAACCTGAAATTTATAAACTTAAACACGCACTGAGGCTGGGGTTAGCGTTAGTTTTAACTTAGAGTGCGGAAGATAGTTCTCCTTGCTTAGAGTTGCTCAATCAATGCAGACAACGTTTGGGAGCAAACTCAAATCAATATGAGCAAGGGAACTTTAGAGAGAGGTAAGAGGAAAAACAAATCAAGTGAGAATCAATGCAAGTGGACACGATGATTTGTTTTACCGAGGTTCGGTTCTAAAGAACCTAGTCCCCGTTGAGGAGACCACAAAGACCGGGTCTATTCCAACCCTTTCCCTCTCTCAATCAGTCACACGGACCGATCGAAGCTTCTCCTTAATCACTTGGGTCACTAAGACCCCGCAAGGATCACCACACACTTAGGTGTCTCTTGCTAGTGAAAGTCGCCTAGAGGGGCGGTAAATAGGCGGAATCTAAAAATTATAAACTTAAGCACACACTACAAGCCGGGGTTAGCGTTAGAAATAAAACCGAGTCCGAAAGAGAGGGCGAAAACAAATCACAAGCAAATGACAAGAGTGACACGATGATTTGTTTTTCTCCTTAATCAACGGGTCTCTTGCAAACCTACTCCCCGTTGAGGTGGTCACAAGGATCCGGTCTCTTTCAACCCTTTCCCTCTCTCAAACAGTCACCTAGACCGAGTGAGCTTTTCTCCTTAATCAACGGGTCACTTAGACCCCTCACAAGGACCACCACAACTTGGTGTCTCTTGCGTTGATTACAAGTTGCTTGAGAACAAGAAAGAGGAAGAAGAAAAGCGATCCAAGCGCAAGAACTCAAATGAACACAAATATCTCTCTCTCTCTCACTAGTCACTAATTGTTTGGAGTGATCTTTGGACTTGGGAGAGGACTTGATCTCTTGTTTGTGTCTTGGAGTGAAGTCTAGAGCTCTTGTATTGAATGTAATGGCTGAAAACTTGGATGCCTTGAAGTGTGGTGGTTGGGGGTATTTATAGCCCCACCCACCAAAGTGGCCGTTGGGGAGGCTGTCTGTCGACGGGCGCATCGGACAATCCGGTGCGCCATCGGACACTGTCCGGTGTGCTAGCCACGTCACCCAACCGTTAGGGTTCGACCGTTGGAGCTTCTGACAGCTAGGCCACTGGACAGTCTGGTGGTGCACCGGACAGTCACTGTTCATTGTCCGGTGCGCCTTCTGGCGCCTGCTCTGACTCTGCGCGTGCAGTCCGCACTGTTCACTGTTCACTTTTGCAGTTGACCGTTGGCGCAATAGCCGTTGCTCCCGCTGGCACACCGGACAGTCCGGTGAATTATAGCGGGGAGCGATTTCTAGAAACCCGATGGTGGCAAGTTCGGAGTTGATCTCCTTGGTGCACCGGACACTGTCCGGTGGTGCACCGGACAGTTCGGTGTGCCAGACCAGGGTAGCCTTCGGTTGGATTTGCTCCTTTCTTTTTGAACCCTATCTTGGACTTTTTATTGGTTTGTGTTGAACCTTTGGCACCTGTAGAACTCATAATCTAGAGCAAACTAGTTAGTCCAATTATTTGTGTTGGGCAATTCAACCACTAAAATTATTTTAGGAAAAGGTTTGACCATATTTCCCTTTCAATCTCCCCCTTTTTGGTGATTGATGCCAACACAAACCAAAGCAAATATATAAGTGCAAAATTGAACTAGTTTGCATAAGGTAAGTGCAAAGGTTACTTGGAATTAAACCAATATAATTATTTCAATAGAAATGCATGGATTGTTTTCTTCTATTTTAACATTTTGGACCACATTTGCACCACGAGTTTTGTTTTTGCAAATTCTTTGGTAAATTCTTTTCAAAATCCTTTTTGCAAATAGTCAAAGGTATATGAATAAGATTGAAAGAAGCATTTTCAAAATTTGAAATTTGCTCCCCCTGTTTTAAATGCTTTTCCTTTGACTTAAACAAAACTCCCCCTCAATGAAATTCTCCCCTTAGTGTTCAAGAGGGTTTTACAAATTTTTGAAGATACTTTCTCCCCCTTTTGAAAACTCATTAAGATACCAATTTGAAAACTTCATTTTAAAATTCGTTGGTGGTGGTGCGGTCCTTTTGCTTTGGGCTAATACTTTCTCCCCCTTTGGCATGAATCGCCAAAAATGGATACTTTGAGTGAAATATGAGCCCTTTGTAACTTCTCTCCCCCTTTGGCAAACAATATATGAGTGAAAGATTATACCAATGTGGAGAGATGGCGGAATACCGGCAAAGAGTAGATAATACGATGGAGTTGAGTGGAAGCGTCGTCTTTGCCGAATACTCCATTTCCCTTTCAATTCTATGACTAAGCATGAGAATACACTTGAAAACACATGAGTCATAGACATAAAAGAGATATGATCAAAGGTATATAAATGAGCTATGTGTGCAATGTTTCAATCAAAATTCCGAGAATCAAGAATGTTTAGCTCATTCCTAAGTTTGGTAAAAGTTTTCTCATCTAGTGGCTTGGTAAAGATATCGGCTAATTGTTCTTTGATGTTAATATAGGCTATCTCGATACCCCCCCATTGTTGGTGATCCCTCAAAAAGTGATACCAAATGGCTATGTGCTTAGTGCGGCTGTGTTCAACGGGATTATCCGCCATGCGGACTGCACTCTCATTATCACATAGGAGAGGGACTTTGCTAAATTTGTAGCCATAGTCCCTGAGGGTTTGCCTCATCCAAAGAAATTGCGTGCAACAATGGCCTGCGGCAATATACTTGGCTTCGGCAGTAGAAAGAGCTATTGTGTTTTGTTTCTTTGAAGCCCAAGACACCAGGGATCTCCCCAGAAACTGACAAGTCCCTGATGTGCTCTTCCTATCAATTTTACACCCTGTCCAATCAGCATCTGAATATCCTAATAAATCAAAGGAGAATCCCTTGGGGTACCAAAGGCCAAACTTAGGAGTATAAACCAAATATTTCAAGATTCTCTTGACGGCCCTAAGGTGAATTTCCTTAGGATCGACTTGGAACCTTGCACACATGCATACGGAAAGCATAATATCCGGCCGAGATGCACATAAATAGAGTAGAGAACCTATCATCGACCGGTATAACTTTTGATCTACGAATTTACCTCCCGTGTCGAGGTCGAGATGCCCATTGGTTCCCATGGGTGTCTTGATGGGCTTGGCATTATTCATTCCAAACTTGGTGAGTATGTCTTGAATGTACTTCATTTGGCTGATGAAGGTGCCCTCTTGGAGTTGCTTGACTTGAAATCCTAGAAAATACTTCGACTCCCCCATCATAGACATCTCGAATTTTTGAACCATGATCCTACTAAACTCTTCACATGTAGATTTGTTAGTAGACCCAAATATAATATCATCAACATAAATTTGGCATACAAACAAATCTTTTGCAATAGTTTTAGTAAAGAGAGTCAGATCGGCTATACTGACTTTGAAGCCATTAGTGATAAGGAAATCTCGAAGGCATTCATACCATGCTCTTGGGGCTTGTTTGAGCCCATAAAGCGCCTTAGAGAGTTTATATACATGGTTAGGATACTCAATATCTTCAAAGCCGGGAGGTTGCTCAACATAGACCTCTTCCTTGATTGGTCCATTTAGGAAGGCACTCTTCACATCCATTTGATATAGCTTAAAGCCATGGTAAGTAGCATAGGCAAGTAATATACGAATTGACTCAAGCCTAGCTACGGGTGCATAGGTTTCACCAAAATCCAAACCTTCGACTTGTGAATAACCCTTAGCTACAAGTCGTGCTTTGTTCCTTGTCACCACACCATGCTCATCTTGCTTGTTGCGGAATACCCACTTGGTTCCTACAACATTTTGATTAGGACATGGAACCAAATACCATACCTCATTCCTCATGAAGTTGTTGAGCTCCTCTTGCATCGCCAGCACCCAATCCGAATCTTTAAGTGCATCCTCTACCCTGTGTGGCTCAATAGAGGAAACAAAAGAGTAATGTTCACAAAAATGAGCGACTCGAGATCGAGTGGTTACCCCCTTATGAATATCGTCGAGGATGGTGTTCATGGGGTGATCTCTTTGAATCGCCTGGTGGACTCTTGGGTGTGGCGGTCTTGGATCTTGTTCATCTTCCTTGTCTTGATTATTGTCATCTCCCCCTTGATCATTGTCCTCCTCTTGAGGTGGCTCATCGTCTTGATCTTCATTTTCATCATCTTGAGTTTGATCATCATCTTGAGTTGGTGGAGATGCTTGTATGGAAGATGAAGGTTGATCTTGTACTTGTGGAGGCTCTTCGGATTCTTTGGGACACACATCCCTAATGGACATGTTCCTTAGCACGACGCACGGAGCCTCTTCATCATCTAGCTCATCAAGATCAACTTGCTCTACTTGAGAGCCGTTAGTCTCATCAAACACAATGTCACAAGAAACTTCAACTAGTCCAGCGGACTTGTTAAAGACTCTATATGCCCTTGTGTTTGAATCATAACCATGTAAAAAGCCTTCTACAGCCTTAGGAGCAAATTTAGATTTTCTACCTCTTTTAACAAGAATAAAACATTTGCTACCAAAGACTCTAAAATATGAAACATTGAGCTTTTTACCGGTGAGGAGTTCATATGATGTCTTCTTGAGGATTCGGTGTAGATATAACCGGTTGATGGAGTAGCAGGCGGTGTTAATCGCCTCAGCCCAAAACCGATCCGGTGTCTTGTACTCATCAAGCATGGTCCTCGCCATGTCAAGTAGAGTTCTATTCTTCCTCTCCACTACACCATTTTGTTGAGGCGTGTAGGGAGAAGAAAACTCATGCTTGATGCCCTCGTCCTCAAGAAAGCCTTCAATTTGAGAGTTCTTGAACTCCGTTCCATTGTCGCTTCTTATCTTCTTGATCCTCAATCCGAACTCATTTTGAGCCCGTCTCAAGAATCCCTTTAAGGTCTCTTGGGTTTGAGATTTTTCCTACAAAAAGAATACCCAAGTGAAGCGAGAATAGTCATCCACAATTACAAGACAATACTTACTCCCGCCGATGCTTATGTAAGCAATCGGGCCGAATAGATCCATGTGGAGTAGCTCAAGCGGCCAGTCGGTCGTCATGATGTTCTTGTGTGGATGGTGAGCACCAATTTGCTTTCCTGCTTGACAAGCGCTACAAATCCTGTCTTTCTCAAAATGAACATTGGTTAGTCCTAAAATGTGCTCTCCCTTTAGAAGCTTATGAAGATTCTTCATCCCAACATGGGCCAGTCGGCGATGCCAGAGCCAACCCATGTTAGTCTTAGCAATTAAGCAAGTGTCGAGTTCAGCTCTATTGAAATCAACTAAGTATAGCTAACCCTCTAACACTCCCTTAAATGCTATTGAATCATCACTTCTTCTAAAGACAGTAACACCTACATTAGTAAATAGACAGTTGTAGCCCATATTGCATAATTGAGAAACAGAAAGCAAATTGTAATCTAAAGAATCTACAAGAAAAACATTGGAAATAAAATGGTCAGGTGATATAGCAATTTTACCAAGTCCTTCGACCAAACCTTGATTTCCATCCCCGAATGTGATAGCTATTTGGGGATCTTGGTTTTTCTCATAGGAGGAGAACATCCTTTTCTCCCCAGTCATGTGGTTTGTGCACCCGCTATCAATAATCCAACTTGAGCCCCCGGATGCATAAACCTACAAAACAAGTTTAGGCCTTGTTCTTAGGTACCCAAACGGTCTTGGGTCCTTTCACATTAGAAACAAGCACCTTGGGTACCCAAACACAAGTCTTGGAGCCCTTGTGTTTGCCCCCAACATATTGGCAACTACTTTGCCTGATTTGTTAGTTAAAACATAAGATGCATCAAAAGTCTTAAATGAAATATTAGGTTCATTTGATGCAATAGGAGATTTCTTTTTAGGCATTTTAACATGGGTAGAACGCCTAGAGCTAGAAGCCTCATTCTTATAAATAAAAGCATGGTGAGAAACAGAATGAGTCTTCTTTGCATGAATTCTCCTAATCTTATCCTTAGGATAACCAGCAGGATATAAAATATAGCCCTCATTATCCTGTGACATGGGAGCCTTTCCCTTAACAAAATTAGACAGTTTCTTGGGGGCATTAAGCTTGACATTGCCTCCCTGTTGGAAGCCAATGCCATCCTTAATGCCAGGGCGTCTCCCATTATAGAGCATACTACGAGCAAATTTAAAATTTTCATTCTCTAATTCATGCTCGGCAATTTTAGCATCTAATTTTGCTATATGATCATTTTGTTGTTTAATCATAGCAATGTGATCATGGATAGCATCAACATTAACATCTCTACATCTAGTGCAAATAGAGACATGACTAACAGTAGATGTAGAGGGTTTACAAGCATTTAATTCATCAATCTTAGCATGTAAAATTGCATTCTCATCTCTAAGATTGGAAATAGAAACATTGCAAACATTTAAATCTTTAGCCTTCACAATTAATTTTTCATTCTTAATTTTAAGACTAGAAAGTGATTCATTCAACTTGTCAATCTTAGTAATTAAACTAGCATTATCATTTTTAAGGTTGACAAGAGAATCATCACAAACATTTAACTTCTCAACCTTAGCAATTAATTTGGTATTTTCATTTCTAAGGTTAGAGATAGTGTCATGTGTTGGGGCGAAGGTGAAGACGCCACCCTTCGCTCGATGCCTTCGCCAGTCTCGCTGCACCAACGGAGAAAAGACGACCGGCAGACCCCTTCGCTCGATGCCTTCGCCAGTATCGCTGCACCAACGGAGACAAGACGACTGGCAGACTCCACCCTTCGTCCAATGCGCCGAGGAACGAAGGCTTCTAGCGAGGTCGTCCCATCCTACGGTGTCGTCCAACATGAAGGCCCACGTGCAATCTAGCCCATTATATCAGGCCCTGCGTGGCCGCGGAGCATTACGGGCCTGATTTGTAAAGGCTTCTCTGTAATTACAGTCTGTAACCCTGCTTTAATGGGAATATTCCGGGGATAACCTGGGCACTTGAGGGCACATGCGTACTTAACCTGAGGCGCTGGGCACTCAAGCACCTATAAATACCCCCGCACAGTGCCCTTGTGGGGGGAGATTGAGAAAGAAATTGCCCTCTTGAGAAAGACCTTGTCTGCATTATTTCCACTCCCCCGTTGGATCAAACTTGCTCGGGAGAACAAGTTCCAACATTTGGCGCCCACCGTTCGTGCTACGAAAAACCACCCACGATGGCACTCAAGAAAGCTAGCTCGAAGGCAGCCCCATCCGTTGACGAAGCTGCGAAAGCAGTGCTACTGGCTGAGAAAAAGGGCAAGGCCCTTGTCGACACCACCCACCAAGAAGCCTGCGAAGACAATGACGCACTCAGCAAGAGGCAGCGCAATGAACAACCCACACCCCAAGGCAGCCTCCGCACCTGCAGCTCCGGGGGACAACAGCAGCCTCCCCCAGGCTTCGCTCCACCAGAGGGCACGGACGCCACAGAGGACGGCGAAGTCATCGGCGTTTCCGCAGAGGAACAACTACAGCTGCGTGCCTTGTGCATCAAGAACCGCAACCTCCAGAGGCAAAAAGAGATCCTCGAGGCCAAACGCCAACGCGTGTCTGCGCAAGCCAAAGTGCGCTAGATGATACGCGACGGAGAGCAAAAGGCTCAGAAGCTTGAGCAAGAGATCGCCCTCATGCAGCGCGAAGGCCAACTCGGTCTGCAACACGGGCCACCCCTCCAACAGCACGCGCAGATTGAAGACTTGTTCATCCCCCAGCACGGACACGGCACTCCGCACTCCGCAGCATTCCAAGGTGTCAACTACCTTGACGAGCGGAGTCCTCTGGCTCCCCACCTGCAAGTATCACCATGGCCCGCCAACTTCAGGGCGGGGACCTATCCCAAGTACAACGGCAGCACTGACCTAGCATAGTATATCATGAGCTATCAGGTCGTCGTTGCATCATCTGGAGGGGACGACGCCACGATGGCCAAGTCATTCATCATCGCCCTTGAAGGCCCGACCCTCACCTGGTACACCAGGTTGCCACCGCTGTCCATCGATTCCTGGAGAAGTCTCCGGGACAAATTCCTGCTCAACTTCCAAGGGTACCGCCCAGACACCGACGCCTTGGCTGAACTTTCACTCTGCAAGTAGCTGGAACGAGAACCTCTGCGGGAGTACTACCACAAGTTTTTGACTCTCAAGTCACAACTGCCTTCGGTTGATGACCAGATCGCCATTCACTACGCCATCAGTGGCCTTCGGGCTGGCGTCCTTTACAGCCACTACATCAGAGATCCGCCCAGGAACCTACAGGAGCTGTATCATCTATTCGAAAAATACGCCAGATCCGAAGAGCTCCACCAGCGCAAAGTCGAGTCTCAGAGGAAACCTAAAGACCCTCCGCAGTCCAGCCGTACGTGGACGAGGCCTTCGCAGGCAGACTCCGGTCGGGATGGCCGCAATCAGCAGCAGGTGCACAACATCACCAACCAGCACCCCACTGGCGAAGCCCCTCGCCGCTAGGAGTATCCCCCCCAGGGCCGCGGAAACGGAACCCGTGGCCGAGGCCGGGGACGTGCGCAGCAGCCGTGCAGATTCTACTACTTGTTCCATGGCGAAGACTGCGCACACCCTACAAGAGACTACCCATAGATGAAGGCCACCAGAGACAGGATGGCACGGGCGCAACCAGCCGACAACCCCATAGTTGTCGCACACACATATCAGCCACCCCCTCAGCCATACAACCACGGCCCCGCTCCGCATCCACCGCACCACACATACCAACACCACCAGGAGGTACAAATCCTACCTCCCCCACCCCCACCTCCACACCCGCAACAGCAAAACATCCACCACCCCAACCATCCTCAAGCCCCAAAGCAAGAAGACTTCGCCGATCAGCCATATCGCGGAGTCATTCACATGATCACTGGGGGGTCCAGCGTCGACTTCGATACGAAGCGACAGAAGAGAGACCATTACTGTAGCATCAACCACGTCGCCGTCACCGGTCCAGTCGTGCAGACGAAGTGGTCCCATGTGCCATTAACTTTCGACGCCCGAGACGTCGATCTGCGCAGCGCACCCTACATCGACGCCATGGTTATCAACTGCAGCGTGGCAGGCTGGGACCTGCACAAAGTCTTAGTCGACAATGGCAGCCAGGTGGATATCATTTTCCTCCATGCCTTCGACCGCATGGGCATAAGCCACAGCCTGCTCAAGCCTTCGGACAACCCGCTGTATGGCTTCGGCGGCAAGGGCACCTTTCCTGTCGGCAAAATAGAGCTACCCCTCTCCTTCGGTGTAGCACCCAATGCACGAAGCGAGCAAGTCACGTTTGACATCGTCGACATGGTGTACCCGTACAACGCCATAATGGGTCGGGGCTCCATCAACAAGTTTGAGGCAGCCATTCACAGACTGTACCTGTGCATGAAGATCCCAGGTCCGTAAGGCGCCATCACAGTCTACAGCAACCAGCAGGCCGCACGCAACATAGAAAGAGACTTCGTTCCCGGTCAAAGGAACGTACACTGCCTCATGCCCAGCGCGAAGTCTCTGAGTCTGCCAGCCCAGCCACCAAAGAACACAACAAAGCACAGCTGCAGAGTAACGACGGGATCAAGACTGTTCCCCTCGACCAAGCAACGCCCAAGCAAACGGTCACCATCAGCGAAGACCTCACTCCGCATGACGAGGAGAGACTCCTCTGCTGCCTGTCCAAAAATAAATACGTCTTCGCCTGGTCCGCCCTCGACCTGGTTGAAGTTAGTCGCTCCATCATCGAGCACAGCTTGGGAATCGACCCTTCGGTGAGGCCAAAGAAACAGCGGCTGCGCAAGATGTCTGACGAGAAAACAGAAGCTGCCAAGGCCGAGGTACATCGCCTGCTTGAGGCCAAATTCATCGAGCCAATCGCTTACCCTACATGGCTCGCCAATGTAGTGATGGTGCAGAAGAAGAGCGGCAAATGGCGGATGTGCATCGATTTCACCAGTCTCAACAAGGCCTGCCCCAAGGACAACTTCCCGCTGCCTCGGATCGACAAAATCGTTGATAGTGCGGCCGGGTGTGAAGTCATGTCACTCCTTGATTGCTTCTCCGGCTACCATCAAATATATATGAAGGAGGAAGACAAGGCAAGCACCAGTTTCATAACACCCTTTGGCACGTATTGCTTCATCAGAATGTCGGAGGGACTTAAGAATGCCGGGTCCACATTCTCTCGGCTCATCAAAACGGTGCTCGAGAGCCAGGTCGGCCGAAACATATTTACATATGTCGACGACATCGTCGTCGCCAGCAGAAGCAAGGAGGATCATCTGGCTGACCTCGCCGAAACGTTTGTGAACATGCGGGACGCACGACTTCGCCTAAACCCCGAAAAGTGCGTCTTCGGCATTCGCCAGGGGAAAATATTGGGCTACCTGGTGTCGCACCGCGGCATCGAAGCCAATCCAACCAAAATCCAAACCATCATCAACATGACGCCACCGCAGTCAGCCAGAGACGTCCAACGACTGATAGGCAGACTGGCCGCCCTCAACAGATTCATCTCCAAATCTGCAGAGCGAAGCCTCCCTTTCCTCAAAACACTCCGCGGTGCAAAAGACTTCGCATGGGGACTAGAGCTGGCGGCGGCCTTCGCTTCATTAAACAGTACCTGTCAGAGTTGGCGATTCTTACAAGCCCCGACCCCTCGCTACCCCTGTTGCTCTACATCGCAGCTTCGCCGCATGCGGTCAGTGCAGCACTGGTTCAAGAGCAGAACAGAGAGGGCACGATCAGGCAATGTCCAGTTTATTACGTCTCCAAAGTACTCATGACATCAAGATGCAATATGACGGAATTGGAAAAAATTGCCTACGCAGTTGTTATGGCTTCGCGCAAATTGCGCCATTATTTTGAGGCATTCAAGGTCCAGGTCACCTCAGACAGGGGACTCGGCGAATTGTTTAGAAACACGGAGGCATCAGTCCGGATTGCCAAATGGGCAGCCGAACTCTTCGGCTACCACATCACATTCGAACCCAGGACATCCATCAAGTCACAAGTCCTAGCAGACTTCGTCGTCGACTGGGCTAGGCCAATAACACAGCCGGACCTGCCCGCAGAGAAGGTGTGGATAATCCATTGCGATGGAGCATGGTGCCACGCGGGGGCAGGCGCCGCTGCAGTCATTACTTCACCCGCAGGGGTCAAGCACAGATATGCAACACGCCTCAGCTTTGCTTTGGAGTCTGATAGATGCACCAATAATATAGCAGAATATGAAGCTGTCATTCTTAGCCTTCGCAAGCTAAGGGCACTTGGTGTCACCACCTGCATCATCAGAACAGACTCCAAGGTAGTTGCCGGCCAAGTCGAGAAAGACTACGCAACGAAGGACCCCGCGCTTATGCAGTACCTCGCGGCTATCCGCAGCCTTGAAAGACAATTCAAAGGTTTTACCCTGTAGCATGTGGACCGTTCCAAGAACGAAGAGGCCGACGCATTGGCCAAGGCAGCCGCCAGAGGCGAGGCCCTCCCCTCCGACGTATTCTACCATGTCATCGGCACGCCAGCTGTCCGCAACCTAGAAGGGCTCCAAATAACCAATGACAACGAGGGCCACTGCATAGTTAACCTAATCATGACCGAAGATTAGCGGGCACCAATAACCCTGTTCCTGCAGGGTACTATCATCCAACCGATGTCAATGAAGCCAAGTGCCTCAAACATCAAAGCCGGGACTTCGCACTTATCGAAGGTCAGCTCTACAAGAAGGGGATCAGTCAACCCATGCTTAAATGTGTCACTGAGACCGAAGGCGTCCAAATCCTGCGCGAAGTCCACAGCGGGACTTGCGGCTCTCATGCAAGGCCTAGGGCCCTAGCCGCAAAGGTGATCCGTCAAGGTTTCTACTGGCCCGCCATGATCTGCGCAGCAAATCGGGTCACCAGGTCCTACGAAGCCTGCTAGAAGTTTTCTCCACGCTCGAGAAGCCCTTCGCAACTAACAAAGCTAATCGCCCACACGTGGCCTCTTCAGCACTGGGGCCTAGACATTGTCGGACCCCTACCCACGGCCCAGGGGAACCTCAAGTTCACCTTCGTCGCCGTTGAGTATTTTACCAAATGGATCGAGGCGAGGGCAGTATCCACGATAACATCGAAGACTGTCCAGAAATTCTTCTGGCAGAACATTGTTTGCCGCTTCGGAGTCCCGTCCGAGCTCACAGTTGACAACGGCAAGCAATTTGACAGCCAGGATTTCAAGGATTTCTGCTTCTCCATTGGCACCAAGCTTGCCTTCGCCTCAGTGTACCACCCGCAAACCAACGGAGTCGTGGAACGCGCCAATGGTAAAATTTTCACAGCCATCAAGAAAATGCTCCTCGACGACAAGAAAGGCAAGTGGGCCGACCTGTTACCCAAAGCGGTCTGGGCGCTGAACACGACTGAGTGCAGGGCGACTGGGTTCACCCCTTTCCGCCTTCTATATGGATCGGAGGCCATGACCCCGCAGGAAATAAAACATGGGTCACCACGGACAGTCACGTTAGCCATCCCCGACGTAGACGAGCCTACTTCGAAGGACCTCATCGACGGAGACCGCGTCTTCGCCCTACAGGCTCTAAACAAATACCAAGCTCAAACAAAAGCATGGCGTGACCACACAGTCATCCCGAGGGAATTCAGCGAAGGAGACCTCGTACTTGTCCGCACAACCCGGACAGAGTCACGGGGAAAGCTGGAACCAAAGTGGGAAGGGCCGTTTATCGTCAAGACAAAGTCGTCTCCCAGCGCGTACAGATTAACAACACAATCTAGCGAAGATCTAGAACATTCATAGAACATAGACAACCTTCGCAAATTTTTTGTTTAACTACTCAGGGTCAACTCACCCTTGTAATTCCCCAAACAATTTTATTCCGGCCCACACTCTTTTCCTCTCGGGGGTGAGGTTTTTAATGAGGCGGAGCCGTGTAATATATACGCAAAAATCTCCCGCAAAGAATCACGTCGAAAACAGACCGCATTGACGGTCTTCGGCATTCGACCACAACGACGTCACCGCGAGGGGCAGCGCTAGCTACCCTCGCGTGCGACACTCCGCGCAAAAGTCGCCTAAGGGTGCAGCTGGACCAGCACAACTAGTGCACAAAATTGAAGTCTTCTCCGAAAGACTATCCGTGCAAAAGTCGCCTAAGGGTGCAGGACTAGCACAACTAGTGCGCAAAAGCAAAGTCTTCTCCAAAAGACTATCGAGCAAAAGTCGCCTAAGGGTGCAGCCGGACCAGCACAACAAATGCGCAAAAGCAAAGTCTTCTCTGAAAGGCTATCCGAGCAAAAGTTGCCTAAGGGTGTAGCCGGACTAGCACAACTAGTGCGCAAAATCGAAGTCTTCTCCGAGAGACTATCCGTGCAAAAGTCGCCTAAGGGTGCAGCCGGACTAGCACAACAAGCGCGCAAAATCGAAGTCTTCCTAACAAGACTATCTGGGCAAAGACCGACTACAGGTGCAGCCGGACCGACATCATAAACGCGCTAGATCAAATGCATACGTCCCCCACGGACACGACCCAGTCAGCGAGGGCACACAACATCATTGTCCAAATTATAGTTACATACGTACAGCGAGGGCATCACACCTTACATTGGTTCAACCTTTTTTCACATTTTTCTACCTCTAGAGCATAAGCATTTTTAAGCTTAACATGCTTCTTGTTTTCCTTAATAAGGAAGTCCTCTTGGCTATCCAAGAGTTCATCCTTCTCATGAATAGCACCTATCAATTCATTCAATTTTTCTTTTTATTGCATGTTTAGGTTGGCAAAAAGGGCAAGCAAATTATCTTCATCATCACTAGAGTTATCCTCATCACTAGATGTTGCATATTTAGTGGAGGCTCTAGATTTTACCTTCTTTTTGCCATCCCTTACCATGAGGCACTTGTGGCCGATGTTTGGGAAGAGGAGGCCTTTGTTGACGGCGATGTTGGCGGCGTCCTCGTCGGAGGAGGAGTCGGTGGAGCTCTCATTGGAGTCCCACTCCCGACAAACATGGGCATCACCGCCCTTCTTCTTGTAGTACCTCTTCTTTTCCTTCCTCTTTCCCTTCTTGTCGTCGCCCCTGTCACTATCACTAGATAATGGACATTTAGCAATAAAATGACCGGGCTTACCACACTTGTAGCAAACCTTCTTGGAACGAGGCTTGTAATCTTTCCCCTTCCTTTACTTGAGGATTTGGCGAAAGCTTTTGATGATTAGCGCCATCTCCTCGTTGTCGAGCTTGGAGGCATCGATGGGGACCCTACTTGGTGTAGAATCCTTCTTTTCTTCTTCTGTTGCCTTGAATGTGACGGGTTGCACCTCAGGTGTTGAGGTGGCGCCTCGCTCGATGATTTGTTTGGAGCCTTTGATCATCAATTCAAAGCTCACAAACTTTCCTATAACCTCCTCAGGAGACATTAGCTTGTATCTAGGATCACCACGAATTAATTGAACTTGTGTAGGATTAAGAAAAACGAGTGATCTTAGAATAACCTTGACCATTTCATGGTCATCCCATTTTGTGCTCCCGAGGTTGCGCACTTGGTTCACCAAGGTCTTGAGCCGGTTGTACATTGCTTGTGGCTCCTCCCCTTGGTTGAGCATGAAACGACCGAGCTCCCCCTCGATCGTCTCCCGCTTGGTGATCTTTGTCACCTCATCTCCTTCGTGCGTGGTCTTGAGCACATCCCAAATCTCTTTGGCACTCTTCAACCCTTGCACCTTACTATACTCCTCTCAACTTAGAGAGGCGAGGAGTATAGTAGTGGCTTGGGAGTTGAAGTGCCGGATTTGGGCAACCTCGTCCGAATCATAATCTTCATCCCCTATGGATGGTACCTGTACTCCAAACTCAACAACATCCCAAATGCTAGTGTGGAGTGAGGTTAGATGGTGCCTCATTTTATCACTCCACATATAATAATCTTCACCATAAAAAACGGGTGGTTTGCCTAATGGGACGGAAAGTAAAGGAGTACGTTTAGAAATACGAGGGTAGCGTAAGGGGATCTTACTAAACTTCTTGCACTCATGGCGCTTAGAAGTGATGGACGACGTGTCGGAGCCGGAGGTAGATGGCGATGAAGAGTCGGTCTCGTAGTAGACCACCTTCTTCATCTTCTTTTTCTTGACGCCGCTCCGATGCGACTTGTTGTGTGAAGGGGATCCCTTCCCCTTGTTGCTGGACTCTCCCGATGGAGTCTTCCCGTGGCTTGTGGCGAGCTTTTCACCGGTCACCACCTCCTTCTTGGCGTGATCTCCCGAGCGGTTAGGCTCTAATGAAGTACCGGGCTCTGATACCAATTGAAAGTCGCCTAGAGGGGGGTGAATAGGCAGAATCTGAAAATTATAAACTTAAGCACACACTACAAGTCGGGGTTAGCGTTAGAAATAAAACTGAGTCCAAAAGAGAGGGCGAAAACAAATCACAAGCAAATGACAAGAGTGACACAGTGATTTGTTTTACCGAGGTTCGGTTCTTGCAAACCTACTCCCCGTTGAGGTGGTCACAAAGACCGGGTCTCTTTCAACCCTTTCCCTCTCTCAAACGGTCACCTAGACCGAGTGAGCTTTTCTCCTTAATCAACGGGTCACTTAGACCCCTCACAAGGACCACCACAACTTGGTGTCTCTTGCGTTGATTACAAGTTGCTTGAGAACAAGAAAGAGGAAGAAGAAAAGCAATCCAAATGCAAGAACTTAAATGAACACAAATATCTCTCTCTCTCACTAGTCACTAATTGTTTGGAGTGATCTTTGGACTTGGGAGAGGACTTGATCTCTTGTTTGTGTCTTGGAGTGAAGTCTAGAGCTCTTGTATTGAATGTAATGGCTGAAAACTTGGATGCCTTGAAGTGTGGTGGTTGGGGGGTATTTATAGCCCCACCCACCAAAGTGGCCGTTGGGGAGGTTGTCTGTCGACGGGCGCACCAGACAGTCCGGTGCGCCAGCCACGTCACCCAACCGTTAGGGTTTGACCGTTAGAGCTTCTGACAGCTGGGCCACCGGACAGTCCGGTGGTGCACCGGACATTCACTGTTCACTGTCTGGTGCGCCTTCTGGCGCCTGCTCTGACTCTGTGCGTGCAGTCCGCACTGTTCACTTTTGCAGTCGACCGTTGGCACAGTAGCCGTTGCTCCCGCTGGCACACCAGACAATCCGGTGGTGCACCGGACAGTCCGGTGAATTATAGCAGGGAGCGATTTCTAGAAACCCGAAGGTGGCAAGTTCGGAGTTGATCTCCCTGGTGCACCGGACACTGTCTGGTGGCACACCAGACAGTCCGGTGCACCAGACCAGGGCAGCCTTCGGTTGGATTTGCTCCTTTCTTTTTGAACCCTATCTTGGACTTTTTATTGGTTTGTGTTGAACCTTTGGCACCTGTAGAACTCATAATCTAGGGCAAACTAGTTAGTCCAATTATTTGTGTTGGGCAATTCAACCACCAAAATTATTTTAGGAAAAGGTTTGACCCTATTCCCCTTTCAGCTAGCTTTACAAAGCACTTAGAAGAATGAGAATATAAAGGAGAAAGCAATCCAAGCAACAAGAGCAACAAAAGAACACAAATAATCCTCTCACAAGTCTCTAAGCACTAGAGTTGATTTTGGGAGCTTGAAGTGAATTGGATGCTTTGAATGTGTCTTGGAGTGTTTGGCTTTGCTCTTGCAATGAATATAGAGTTCAGAAAACTTGGATGCCATTGAAGGAGGTGGTTGGGGGTATTTATAGCCTCCAAGCACTTCCTAGCCGTTGGCTGAGTTTGCTGGCGATGGGCACACCGGACAGTCCGGTGGTGCATCGGACATGTATTGTTCACTGTCCGGTGCGTGCCACGTCAGCACGCCCATTGGGGTTTGGAGCGACTTGACCGTTGGAGCCCTTCTCCTATAGCTGCATCGGATAGTCCGGTGCTGCACCGGACATGTCCGGTGTGCGCTGACTTCTCTGCTCTAACCTCTGTCGCGCACTGTTCCCTTTGCAGTCGACCGTTGGCGCCAGGTTACCATTGCTCCGTTGGCACACCAGACATGTCCGGTGCACACTGGACAGTCCGGTGAATTATAGCGGAGCGCGCTGTAACGCCCTGAATTTGGGGGTAGAATTTTTTTCTTCTTTTTACTCACCAAATTCAGGCGTTACTCCCTTTTCTTTTCCCGTTTCGCTCCTTCTTTCCAATTTCAAAGCAGTATAGCGACTGGTGTCCAGATCGGGTGTAAACAAAACCTAAGTTGACATGGGTGTTGCATCATGCCGAATCATATTTTCTTTTGTCTGATGTCGTGTTTAGTCGCGTGTGTTGCTTAGTCTCGTTTCGGATTTTGCTTCGCGAATTGAATTCCGATCTGTGGTTGTGCGTGTCGTGGGTTTTGACCCGCGGTGCGGCCCAGCCCGGCCTCGGCCCACGCGCCCCTGGCGCCCGTGCCCTCCCCATGCGTGCCCCTCCCCTGGTCTTTCCTCTCATTCAATTCTCCTGCGCAACAACCTCCTCTCCCACCTCTCTCTCTCTCCTCGTGGTGCCCTAGGTTTTGGAGACGCAGATCACCGGAATTTGGATCCCCGAGGAGAGCTCCCCTCCCCTTCCTTCCTTCCCCCACGCGCGCTCCCTGCGCGTCCTGGCGGACCCGCGCCCCGGCGGCCCTGCGCGGCTCGCGCCCCGGTGGCTCGCCACGGCCCCGCGCCCCTGGCCGGCGGCGGCTCTCCTCGGCGGCCCTACGCGCCCGTGCCCTAGCGGCCCCGCACCATAGTGGCCCCGCGCCCCGGCATCCCGCGCCCCGGCGGCTCTCGCCCCGGCGGCCTTGCGCCCCGGCGTCCCGTGCCCCGGTGGCTCTCGCCCTAGCGGCCCCCGCGTCCTGGCGTCCTGCGCTCCGGCGGCCCGTGCCCCCGCGCGCCCGTGCCCCGGCGGCCTTGCCCCCGCACGCCCGTGTCTCGGCGGCCCCGCGCCCTCCACGCCAGTGTGCTCTGGTGGCCCCACGCCCCGTGCCCCCGTGGCCCTGCGTCTGTGCCCCGGCGGCCCCTGCGCGTGCCCCGGCGTGGCCTCACGTTCTCCCAGCGCGCAGCGTGTTCCCACGCACGTGACTGTAGTAGCGCGATGTTCGACTCTCAGTTTAATCCATTTTAATTTTAGTTTAGTCGATGTGCTACGTCGCGCGCTTCGTCACGCGACGATTCATTCTAAATTCATCTTTATTAATGAGCTGTGTCGCGCGCTTCGTCGCGCGACGTTTCGCTTTAAATTCAGTTCAGTTGATGTATGCCGCCGTGCGTTTCGTCGCGCGACGCTTAACTTCTCTTTATAATTATTGCAAGTGTCTCGTTGCGTGCTCTGTCGCGCAACGAGTCATTTATTTCTTATTTCAATTTAAGTGCTGTGTCGCGCGTCTCGCCGCGTGACAATTCTTTTCATTTACCTTTATCTGTTCATAATGATTAAACATGGAACATGACTTTACCCTATGCTTAATGCGATGACTAAATTAATACTATTCTGCTTAGACAAGTACTTTGATTTATAATCGTGTAACGTGATCGCTTCTCAACCATAGCCTCGACCGTTACTTTCTCTTTCTCGCTTAGTTGTAGGTATGAGCTCTGCGTCGAACGTCTGTTTATTTATTACATTCTATTGTGTGCTGTACTATTCTCTTGTATTAAATGTGTGGAATGTATATTTGAAACTCGTATAGATAACGGTCAGTTGGTGGAGTCCGAAGGAGTTGCAGGTGAAGACCCTAAGCAGCAGCTGGTTGGTGAAGGCAAGTGTCCCTTGACCCATCTATGTCCTACTCATTCTTATAATTCACTCCCCGCATTTATACAGTTTATACCTAAGGATTGACTAGCTTTTGTTTATCTTGTCCTTGTTTACCTATTCTGGTTGGGTTATTATGGTTTAGCTTTATGCTAACGCTTCACATTAATCAATGAATATGATGAGATTATCTATGATACCCTGTTTTCCCTTTTGATTATAATGATGGTTCTGTGACATTTAGGGGACTCGAGCTGTTTCTCGAGTCCTCTCCGTAAGGACTGGTTCGTTGGATGACCGCCCGAGAAAACAGTGCAACCATGAGGGTGGAGTGGGATGCCCTTAGCTGAGTAATTAGAGGAACTGGGGTGTAGTTCGCTTCACCATCGTGCCGTTAATGGGGCTCGGTGTATGCGGCTCGCTCTGCCAAGGTTGGTTCGCCCCGTGGGGAGGAGTGCGGTGCATTTATGAAACCTAACGGGCGGCTACAGCCCTAGGGAATCTTTGTAAAGGCTACGTAGTGAGACCCTGCCTATTCACCTTGGTAGTGTTTAAGGGTTTGATCGGCCCGAGGCAAGAGGGAATCACGACTTGTGGGTAAAGTGTGCAACCTTTGCAGAGTGTTATGAAACTGATATATCAGCCATGCTCGCGGTTATGAGCGGCCAAGGGAGCTCCATTGATTAGAGATACTTGATCAGAGATGTATGGTTTACAGGTGGTGATGAGGATGATGATTTTGGTTATGACTATGGTACTGGTAAGTGGTATTCTTTCCGTTTGGAATGGGTACATCTGGGTTAATAACTTGGGTTAATGCTAAAACCTGGCTTTCTACTAGTAAATAATAACCTGACCAACTAAAAGCAACTGCTTGACTTAACTCCACATAAAGCTAGTCCACTACAGCCAAATGGGACATTTTGCTGAGTATGTTACTCACCCTTGCTTTACACACCAAACCCCCCCCCAGGTTGTCCGTATTGCAACCACTGCTTAGGAGAAGATGAATCCATGGAGGAAGACTTCTAGGAGTTCCAAGAGTACGATGAGTTCTAGGCGTGGGTTAGCGGCAAACCCCCAGTCGGCTGCCTGTGTAGGCCGTGTGTATCTACGTTTCTTTTCTGCACTTTGATTATTGTTAAAGACTATGTGGATGTCTCTGACATCATAATGTAATCGACTATTATACCCTCTTTTATGTCATTATTTTGGCACTGTGTGATGATGTCCAGTTATGTAACTGCAGTGTACGTGAATTGCTGATCCTAGCACGTACATGGTTCGCATTCGGTTTGCCTTCTAAAACTGGGTGTGACATAGGTGGTATCAAAGTTGTGCTGACTGTAGGACCGCTAACCTAGAGTAGAATGGTCGTTCTAAGGATTATAGACCCCGATTATCACCTTGACTTTGGTATCCCTTCAAAGTTGGTCATATCGACCCTATGTTCTACTATATATATTATACCTTACTGAAAATCTTGTTTTATTCTAATCCCTTATTTATTTATGGTTTACTTGCTGGTCATATTAGTTAGGTTCTCACTCTTATGCTTACGGTGTCTTTTGTAGATGGCTTGTCTTAGACACACTGCACAGAAGTCCGTCATCCCCTTCTTACCCTCTCATCTCGCTGAGCGTCCGCTTCGCCGTCCGGTGACTTGTCAGTCTAGCCACATAGAGAGGCTTCACCATCGCCTGCACGAGGAGCAGGAGCGTCGACGACAGGAGCTGGAGCAGTAGGGCTCTTCTTTCTCGCTTCAGCAGGAGATAGAGTCTATGAGGAGTTGCTCCCCTGTGCTCCCGCTGGAGGCGCCCCCTGCACCACCACTGAGCGCCCAGCCGCTGGAGTAGCAGCTGGTGGAGACCCAGACGACGGAGGTGGCGACAGCAGCTCGAGCCACAGCACCGACCTTTCAGAGGAGCAGGAGTTGGAAGGATGGGTTGCTCGACCCATCACTCGTGACACTGCTCGCGGGTGTCACTTCCACGATGCGGTCGACACCCTGCTACGCCAGGCACTCGACCGGCGTACCTGGTCCATCGAGTATCGCTATGTGGTCTTCCACCACAGTCGCGGGGTTTACCCGGACCGCTAGGAGGCGACCTGCTTGGTGCGCCGTCTGGAGAACAGTCTCCGGGGTGCGGAGGTCTGCTCGGAGCACTATTCTATCTCCGAGCGGGACTTAGTTGAGGCGGCCATGCAAGATGTCGTACGACGTGCGCTTTCGCACTACTGCTCAGTGCTTGGCGGGATAGCCGATGGTCTCAACCTGAAGTATTACCCCTGTCGTCCATCTAGCAGCACAGGAGGCATGATTGACTCACCTGTTGGTGAGGACAATCCTAGGTTGAGCAGCACAGTCAACCTAGCCGTTGTGCTAAACACAGAGCTGGACCATGCGTTAGATGAGCTGAGTAGGGCTCATGCTGAGATCGCCCAGCTGCGGGCTAAGCGCGCGGAGCATCATCACCTGGAGGATGGTTCCCCCGCTCCCGTCGAGACTCAGCACCCGTACCGCTCACCTCAGCGTGGACACCATGCTTATGGTAACCCCGACTGCAGGACCAAGATAAATTTAGAACCATAGATCGTCAGCGTCATACCTTGTAATTAATGCTAAAAAATATATAGAAGTTATGGTCTTAGCATTAGTCTTACTCTTAGTTAGTCTTAGTTAGACATGGTAGTTTGCTTATCCTGTGCCTTTATGTTTGTCATGATGAACTATGTTGGATTTGGATCTGTGTAATGACTGTCGCCAGGGTGTAGGTATCCCCTGCACTTTGGTTTACTTGTTAAGTGTTAATAAAATTAGTTATCTAGTTGGGAAGCCCTTTTATTCCACTCTCCTCTTTATATGAGAAGTTGTGTTTGTCTATGTTGGAAGTCAGTAAAGATGTTCATCTGTTCAGTGTTGTGGAAGAATTCTATACTCTTTTCTTATGTTGCAAGTTGCAAGATCAGTTCTGATGTGTGATTGTGTCGGCGTTTCGGACCCGGGGGGTCCCTGGACCGACTAGTAAATTTGTCGCTGCGTGTCCCTGCCCAGATGGGTTGGTGTGAGATAGAACACAAGGGGGAATGAGACTTGTATTATCCTGCACCAGGGTGCTCGTAGTAGGGGTTACAAGCGTTGCGAGAGAGCGAGAGCGAGCACGAGAGAGAGAGAGAGAGAGAGAGAGAGAGAGAGAGAGGGTCCGGCCCTGCTCGTTTTCTCCCGTCCCTTTGTCGTGCGTCTACTTGTCCTCCTATCGTGCGTCCCTCCTCTCCTCCTCTGCCGTGCTCCTGGACATCCCCTTTTATAGACATAAGGAGATGGCCCAGCTGTACAATGGGGGTGTAGCTATGTGCTACGTGGCCAACGGGGAAGTGCCTGGTCGCTATGCACGTGTTAACGTGTCCGTTGGAGAAGTGCATGAGCCCTGTAGAAGCACAGCTGTTGGCGCTGCATGGATCCTGCTGACGTCTCCTTGCTTCCGTAAGGGGCTTGAGAACCACCGACGTCATGGACGCATGCGGGGAACCATCATTGCCTGTTACCGGGGTAAGCTAGATGGGACGCCGGTCTTGTTCCTTCGTAGCCTAAGCTAGCTAGGAGTAGGGTAATGATGTATCCCTTGTGGCACGGTCGATCTGAGCCTGAGGTCGGGTGAGGCGGTGGCTCCTCCGAGGCCGAGGCTGAGGCCGAGCCCTAGGGTCGGGCGAGGCGGAGATCTCCTCCTGAGGCCGAGGCCTAAGGTCGAGCGAGGCGAAGCTTCGTGTTGCGCCCGAGGCTGAACTCGACTGTTGTCGGTTTCACCCGGTTGGTTGGCACAGCAACCGGAGCGGGGCGGGCACCGCTGTTTTCCTGTCAGATCGGTCAGTGAAAGGGTGAAGTGACCGCAGTCACTTCGACCTTGCCGACTGAGGCGCGCGTGTTAGGATAAGGTGTCAGGCGATCCCAGCATTAAATGCGCACGCAATTCGGTCGGCTGGTAAGGCGATTTGGCCAAGGTTGCTTGCACGACAAGGCTTGCCTTTGGCTGAGCCGAGGGTGTGCTCACTGCCTGAGGAGACCCTCGGGCGAGTCGTGAATTCGTCCGGGACTACTGTTCCCGCCCGAGGCTGGGCTCGGCCGAGGCGAGATCGCGTCCCTTGGTAGACGAAGCTTTGACTTTGACCTGAACTGTCAGTCTTTATGGTTTGTTCTGAAGGTGCTTATCAGCCGTGTTTAGGAATGTGTTGGGGGTACCCCTAATTACGGTACCCGACAGTAGCCCTCGAGCCTCGAAGGGAGTGTAGGCACTCGCTTGGAGGTTCTACCGGATTTTTGCGAGGGGACCAGCCTTTCTCGGTTATGTTTCATTCCGGTGGGTGCGCGCGAGCGCACCCGCCGGGTGTAGCCCCCGAGGCCTCGGAGGAGTGGTTTGACTCCTCTGAGGTCTTAATTCTTGCTGTGATGCCTCGGTCGGCCTGGTTGTTCCCCCATGCGGCCTGGCCGCAGCCCGGGTGCATGGTCAGACTCCGAGTTTTTGAGCTAGTTTGTTGACGCTGTCAACAGTTTTGGCCGTAGCCGGGTGCAAGGGCAGCCCATGAGCCTCTGCACGGAGCGAGAGGACGATCAAGGACTGTCTCGACTTTTATCATACACCCCTTCGTCGCCTTTTCGCAAGGAGGAAGGGGGGAAAGCGCCACGTTACCCTCGGAGGGTACCGATCATGGTGTTTCCAGTGAGTTGCTAACGGGTGATCCGAGTGGACGCCCGTGCCCTGTTCGTTAAGGGTCGGCTAGTGGCCCAGAGGCGCGCTCCAAAAGTACCTGCAGGGGATTTGCTGGACCTGGACCCATTTCGATAGGGTCCAAGGGCTCAGTGCCTCCCTCCGGTGGGATTCCATTACAAATCGTTCCCACTGGTCTTGGAAATGTCCTAGGGTACCTCGAGAGCGTAGCCTGAGCCTCGACCATGTAACGGACGTACCCAGGGTCATCCCTCACTCTGCGTGCTCTAGGGCGGCTGTCGAACCCTTTCGAGGGCCAGCCTTCGAACCCCTGATCAGTAATGGGCGCGGAGCCCGAGTGCTCTGGGGCGGCTGTCGAAACCTTTCGAGGGGCCAGCCTTCAAACCCCTGATTAGTAGTGGGCGCGGAGCCTGAGTGCTCTGGGGCGGCTGTCGAGCCCTTCTGAGGGGCCAGCCTTCGAACCCCTGATCAGTAATGGGCGTGGAGCCCGAGTGCTGTGGGGCGGTTGCTGGACCCCGCAGGGCGCAACCTTCGAACCCCTGATCAGCAGGAGGGCTCGGGGGCCCGAGTGCTCTGGGGCGGCTACTGGACCCCGCAGGGCGCAGCCTTCAAACCCCTGATCAGCAGGAGGGCTCGGGGGCCCGTTTCCTTCGCGGAGAAGGATCCTTTTAGAAATATCCCCTTTCCCGGTCCCTGTGGCAAGAGAGAGAGAGAGGGGAAACGGAAAAGGATATGAATTTAAATAGCATGGCGCACCTTTCTTAACGCAGTCATCATGACGGAGGTGAAACGTCGCCCGCTTCGCCTGCCAAAGGTGTCGCTCGCTCTGCCAAGGAGTTGATGCGACGGGACAGGCAATTCGCGAGGCGTCTGTTGCGCGTGCGCTGGCCGTTCGAGGAATGGAGCACGGGCGCGTCGTCTTTACGCCGTGGGAGAGGGCTCCCCTGCCGCTTCAGGAAAGGATGCGAGCCTGGGGGTGATTTGACCGCTGCTTCCGCTCGTCTGTTGCAGCAGTTATTGTCGGTCCGCTTTTGGCCACATCAACTACCGCGCCTGCCCCCGCGGCTAACTGACCCATGATCGTTGCACTTAATTGGCACTGTTGGGTCACATGTGGGGCTGCCTTGAGTCGCGACATTGGTTCCGCAGTCGAGAAGACGCAGCATTGGCACAGGTGGCGGTGCGGTTTGCTTGCACATAGTGACCGTCGCGCCGATTACATGATATGTGGGACCGCGCCTCCGTGCTGGTCCATCGGATGTGACGAAGCCGAAAGGGTGCATAACCATGGTGCGGTTGCATGCTCCTTGCGTGGCGGCCCGCCCTTTCGTCCGCTGGTTTTGACGAGGATGAGGGAACGCTTATAACCGCAGGGTGGTTACATGCTTCGCATGCGGCGGTTTGCCTCCTTCGCATTTCGGGTCAGCTCTTATGACGTGTGGGACCCAGCCCCCGTGTCGTGGGGTGGGAACCCTAGAGCACGTCGGTGGAGACTTTGCCCGTGACGCTTGGGGGTGCGAGTGAGGAGATCTGCCTATAAAAGGAGATCGATCCCCCCGGCAGTAGTCATGCCTTCGCACTCCTCTCTTGTATCGCTCCCTTCCACCTTCCGAGCCCCCAAATGGGGCGTAGCTGTGTGGCTTTCTTCTTGCTGCTGTTTGAGAAGCGCGACCTCACGGGGGTTGGTGATCTTTGGTCGCCGCTCGGCTTCAAGGATTTTCATCATGCAGCCCGGCTGCAATCCCTCACCAATGGTCATCCGTAGGGATGATCACCAGCCTTGTGGTGGGGAGAAGCAAGCCGGGCTGTGGCCTCTGCCCTGCCCTCAGCTTCAAGGATGTTCATCATCTAGGCTGAGGAGGAGGAGCGCGCTGAGCTGGGTTCTGCCTCCCGCGTGGGCCGGTGACCCGCTTCTTCCTCCAGCATCCGAAGGGGAAGGGCATCCTCCAGCCCTGCGGAGGTGACGTCCTCCAGCCATGCGGGGGAAGGCGAACTGCTGCTACCTGGCCAGGGTGCAGCTGTCCGTCCTCCACCCGGGCGACGGTCGTGCCGCGCGCGGGCCGGCTACGTCCAGGCCCTCCTTGCGCCGTCGGCTGCACCGGGGGGTCACACAACACGCCGTATGCCGCGAGGGTGGTACTCGTGTTCTAGGACGGCCTCGGCGAGGACGGGAGTGAGGACTTGCCGGTGCGCTTTGGGGCGGCCACCGTTCGCCGGTGCGGTGTTGTTGGGCAGGTGGCCGCTGTCGTCGGTGCTGAGGTGGTGGTCGCCATAGGTGAGGCTTCCTCTTGCACAAGCGGTTGTCTCTGCCGACGAGACCGTCAGCGCCACCTGCACTCCAGACCTCCGGCTCTTTGGCTTTAATGGCTGGTTCTCGTCCTCAGTGAGGGACGTGAACGAAGGCCTTTCAGCAGTAGCGTTTGCCCTGAGGTCATTGTTGCTGCTGTCTAGCCGCCCGAGGCGGAGGTCACTGTCGCTGCTGGTGTAGTGGTCGCCGGCTGGCTGCTCGGAGCTCGTTATCCCGCGGGCCTTCTGGTATGGAGGTTGTTCATCCCAGCGGAAATGGAGCTGGGTCCCATTTGTAAGGGAATGTAAGAGCAAAATGTGATTGCTCGGTACAGAGATATCTGTTGTAGGTCGGGAAAGCCACCGAGGGTGCTGCCGACATCTACGTAGCGTTGTTATCCCGAGTACATGTGTTTGTTGTTCGTAGCTGCTGAGGACTGAACATTTGGGTATTTGAGTATAAAGTCGTGCTTCTTCCTCATTTCGAGCATTAAGACTTGCCCGTCGGTAGCTGAACCACTTAACTGAGCGCGAGTTACTTTTTGCAGAAGGTGACGAGTGAGGTATCCGTATCCTGGAGGCGTAGGATTCCCTCGACTCGGTCAGCCTTGTCGTTCAAGGTCTCTCTCGCCCGATTTTTAGAACCTTCGGCCGCTCTGCGATGAGCTGAAGCTGAAGGCAGCGGTGGCGTGGACAGAGGCGGTGTCGGCTCGAACGGAGGCTTTCTTGGCGTGGGAGTAGGTGGCTTCCTAGGCCGAGGAGATGCAGCAGCGGCAGCTGGAGTTTGGCCAGATCATCCGCGAGCGGGACCAATCCTAGAGCCAAGTTGCCGAAGCCGTGAGTCGGGCTGAGATCCTCGGGGGACAGCTGGCTGAGGCTACGGAGCGGCTAGCCGAGGCGTCTGCTCGTGTCGCCGTATGAGGCTAGGCCAGATTCTGCCGAGGGCGGAAACAACGCCGAGGGTGCTGCTCCTCCCCCTGCCGATGTCTGAGCCTGCTGGAACAGTTCATCTGAAGCATGTGTATGTTTTTTGTGGCCGCTGAGGCTTAAACATATTTAGCGTTTGGATTATCAAGTTGTGTTTTCTTTCTTCTCGTTTCGAGCATTAGGACTTGTTCGTCGGTAGCAGAATCGCTTTATCCGAGCGAGAGTTACTTTTCGCGAAAGGTGATGAGTGAGGTATCCGTATCCCGGAGGCATAGGAGTCCCTCGGCTCGGTCGGCCTTGTCGTTTACGTGCTCTCTCGCTCATTTTTAGAATCCTAGTATTGATATAGTCGAAAATGCACGAAAGTCGTTTTCTACCCGAGCGTTAGGACTTGTTCGGTAGCAGGATCGCTTATCCGAGCGTGAGTTACTTTTCGCGGAAGGTGATGAGTGAGGTATCCGTATCCCGGAGGCGTAGGAGTCCCTCAGCTCGGTCGGCCTTGCCGTTTACGTGCTCTCTCACTCGTTTGTAGGATCCTGCTATCGATATAGTCGAAAGCACGAAAGTCATTTTCTACCCGAGCATTAGGACTTGTTCGATAGCAGAACCGCTTATCCGAGCGAGAGTTACTTTTCGCGGAAGGTGATGAGTGAGGTATCCGTATCCCGGAGGCGTAGGAGTCCCTCGGCTCGGTCGGCCTTGCTATTCAAGGTCTCTCTCGCTCGTTTTCAGGGTTCCGTTATTGATATAGTCGGAAAGCACAAGAGTTGTTTTGGTAGAAAACTTTTCTTGGTAGAAAACTTTTCTGAAGAAAATTTTGACGCAGAGAGGGGGTTCCCCCCTTCTAGCCCCCGAGGGAGGGTCGGGCTTTGCCGAGGCAAGGCCGATCCTTCCTTGATGGTTAGACTTTATTTGTGTATGTAAAGAAAGCGAGATACATGAAAGACTTGAAACATTTTAAGGGTAAAAGCGATGTAGCTATTCGATGTTCCAAGCGTTGCTGTAGACCTCGCCTTGATCGTTGGCCAGCTTGTATGTCCCGGGCTTCAGAACTTTGGCGATGATGAACGGCCCCTCCTAGGGAAGAGTAAGCTTGTGGCGCCCTCAGGCGTCTTGTCGCAGCCGAAGCACCAAGTCCCCCACTTGTAAGTCTCGGGGCCGAACCCTTCGGGCGTGGTAGCATCGCAAAGACTCCTGATACCGTGCTGAGTGTAGTAAGGCCACATCCTGAGCCTCTTCCAGCTGGTCCAAGGAATCTTCTCAGCTGGTCTGGTTGCCTCGGTCGTCGTATGCCTTTGTCCTCGGGGAACCGTATTCCAAGTCCGTGGTTAAGATGGCCTCGGCCCCATAGACTAGGAAAAACGGCGTGAAGCCCGTGGCCTGGCTCGGCGTCGTCCTCAGACTCCAGACCACCGAGGGTAGTTCTTTCATCCACCACTTGCCAAACTTGTTGAGGTCGTTGTAGATCCTCGGCTTTAGTCCCTGCAAAATCATACCGTTGGTGCGCTCCACCTGCCCATTTGTCATCGGGTGAGCTACGGCGACCCAGTCCACACGGATGTGGTGGTCCTCGTAGAAGTCTAGGAACTTTTTCTCGGTGAACTGCGTGCCATTGTCGGTGATGATGGAATTTGGGACTCCAAAGCGATGGATGATATTTGTGAAGAACGCCACCGCCTGCTTGGACCTGATGCTGGTTAAGGGTCGGACTTCGATCCACTTGGAGAATTTGTCGATGGCAACCAGCAGGTGTGTGAAGCCCCCGGGTGCCTTCTGCAAGGGATCGACAAGGTCCAGACCCCACACGGCAAACAACTAAGTGATAGGTATTGTCTGCAGTGCCTGAGCGGGCAGGTGCGTTTGTCTCGCGTAGAACTGACACCCCCGGCAGGAGCGTACAATCCTAGTGGCGTCGGCCACTGCGGTTGGCCAGTAGAAACCTTGTCGGAAAGCGTTTCCCACGAGGGCTCTAGGTGCTGCATGGTGACCACAAGCCCTCGAGTGTTTTTCTTGTAACAGCTCTTGTCCTTGGGCAATGGATATGCATCGTTGGAGAATGCTGGAGGGGCTGCGGTGGTACAACTCCTTTTCATCACCCAGTAAAACGAACGACTTGGCGCGCCGAGCCAATCGCCGAGCTTCGGCCTTGTCGAGGGGCAGCTCTCCTCGGAGGAGATATTCCAGGTACGGGGTCTGCTAGTTCAGGACCGGTGTGACCCCATTCTGCTCCCCCTCGACACGCAGGGCCTCACCCTCGGCGGTCACGGGTACCTCGGGCTGGGCCGAGGCCTCCTCGGGCTCGGGCGCGTCGATGATTTGGACGGATGGCTGATATATATCCTTAGAGAAGACGTTTGGGGGAACCGTCGTTCGCCCCGAGGCTATTTTCGCTAGCTCATCTACGGTTTCGTTGTACCGTCGAGCGACATGGTTGAGTTCCAGCCCATAGAACTTATCTTCCAAGCGCCGAACTTCGTCGCGGTAGGCCTCCATTTTTCGATCGTGGTAGTGGGAGTTCTTCATGACCTGGTCAATGACGAGCTGTGAGTCGCCACGAGCGTCGAGGCGCCGAACCCCTAGCTCGACGGTGATGCACAGGCCATTAACCAACGCTTCATACTCGGCCACGTTGTTTGACGCCGGGAAATGGAGGTGCAGTACGTAACGAACATGTTCTCCGAGGGGTGAGATGAAGAGCAAGCCCACGCCTGCTCCGGTTTTCATCAGCGACCCGTTGAAGTACATGGTCCAAAGTTCGGGCTGTATTGGGGCCGTCGGTAGCTGGGTGTCAGTCCATTCAGCCAGGAAGTCGGCCAGGACTTGGGACTTTATGGCCTTCCAAGGGGCAAATGAAAGTGTTTCGCCCATGAGTTCCACTGCCCATTTTGCTATCCTACCCGAGGCCTCTCGGGACTGGATGATCTCTCCCAGGGGGAAGGATGACACCACAGTCACCGGATGAGACTCGAAGTAGTGTCGCAACTTTTGCCGTGTTAGAATCACTGCGTAGAGCAGCTTCTGGATCTGCGAGTAGCGGACTTTGGTCTCGGATAGCACTTCGCTGATGAAGTAGACTGGCCTCTGGACGAGCAGTGCGTGCCCTTCTTCTCGTCTCTCGACTACGACCGCGGCACTGACCACCTGAGTGGTTGCGGCGACGTAAATCAAGAGGGCTTCGTCCGGAGCGGGGGCACCAAGATGGGTGCATTGGCAAGGAGTGCCTTTAAGTTTCCGAGGGCTTCCTCGGCCTCGGGGGTCCAAGTGAAGCGCTCGGCCTTCCTTAAGAGGCGGTACAGGGGCAATCCTTTTTCGCCAAGGCATGAGATGAAGCGGCTCAGAGCCGCAAGACATCCCATGACCCTCTGTACTCCTTTTAAATCCTTGATTGGTCTCATGTTAGTGATGGCCGCGATTTTCTCCAGGTTGGCCTCTATGCCCCGCTTGGAGACGATGAATCCCAGGAGCATGCCTCGGGGGACTCCGAAGACACACTTCTCGGGATTGAGTTTCACACCTTTCGTTCTCTGACACTTGAATGTCGTCTCAAGGTCAGAGAGGAGGTCGGAGGCTTTCTTTGTCTTGACCACGATGTCATCGACGTAAGCCTCGACCGTTCTACCGATGTGCTCTCCAAACACGTGGTTCATGCACCTCTGGTAGGTGGCACCTGCATTCCTCAAGCCAAATGGCATCGTAGTATAACAATACATGCCAAAAGGTGTGATAAAAGAAGTCGCGAGCTGGTCGGACTCTTTCATCTTGATTTGGTGATAGCCTGAGTAGGCATCGAGGAAAGACAGGGTTTCGCACCCAACAGTGGAGTCCACAATTTGATCGATGCGGGGCAGAGGGTAGGGAACCTTCGGACATGCTTTGTTTAGACCAGTGTAGTCTACGCACATCCTCCATTTCCCGCCCTTTTTCTTTACAAGAACAGGGTTAGCTAACCATTCGGGATGGAATACCTCTTTGATGAACCTTGCAGCCAGTAGCTTGTGGACCTCCTCGCCTATGGCCCTGCGCTTTTCTTCATCAAAACGGCGCAGGGACTGCTTCACGGGTCGAGCTCCAGCTCTGATGTCCAGTGAGTGCTCGGCGACCTCCCTTGGTATGCCTGGCATGTCCAAGGGACTCCACGCAAAAACTTCGGCGTTTGCGCGGAGAAAGTCGACGAGCACTGCTTCCTATTTGGGGTCGAGCTTGGAGCCGATCCGGACTTTCTTGCTGGTGTCGTTGCTGGGGCCGAGAGGGACGGACTTCCCATGCACGCCCCCTCCCCTGGTCTTTTCCCCTCATTCAATTCTCCCACGCAGCAACCTCCTCTCCCACCTCTCTCTCTCTCCCCCCGTGGTGCCCTAGGTTTTGGAGACGCAGATCGCTGAAATTTGGATCCCCGAGGTGAGCTCCCCTCCTCTCTCTCTCTCTCTCTCTCTCTCTCTCTCTCTTTCTCTCCCTCCCCTCCCCTTCATTCCTTCCCCCGCGCGCGCTCCCTGCGCGTCCTAGCGGCCCTGCGCCCTAGCGGCTCGTCGCGGCCCGCGCACCTGGCCGGCGGCGGCTCTCCCTGGCGGCCCTGCGCGCCCATGCCCTAGTGGCCCCGCGCCCCGGCATCCCGTGCCCCAGCGTCCTGCGCCGCCCCGTGCCCCGGCAGCTCTTGCCCTGGCGGCCCCACGTCCCGGCGTCCCATGCTCCGGCGGCCTCGCCCCCGCGCACCCGTGTCCCGGTGGCCCCACGCCCTGCGCGCCAGCGCGCTCCGGTGGCCACATGCCCCGTGCCCCGTGGCCCTGCGTCCGCGCCCCTGCAGCCCCTGCGCGTGCCCCGGCGTGGTCTCGCGTGCTCCAGGCGCGCGCAGCACGTTCCCACGCACGTGACTATAGTTGTGTGGCGTTCGACTCTCAGTTTAATCCATTTTAATTTTAGTTTAGTCGATGTGCTGCGTCGCGTGCTTCGTCGCGCGACAATTCATTCTAAATTCATCATTATTAATGAGCTATGTCGCGCGCTTCGTCGCGCGATGTTTCGCTTCAAATTCAGTTCAGTTGACATATGCCGTCGTGCGTTTCGTCGCGCGACGCTTAACGTCTCTTTATAATTATTGCAAGTGTCTCGTTGCGCGCTCTGTCACGCGACGAGTCATTTATTTCTTATTTCAATTTAAGTGTTGTGTGGCGCGTCTCACCGCACGACAATCCTTTTAATTTACCTTTATCTGTTCATAATGATTAAACATAGAACATGACTTTACCCTATTCTTAACGTGATGGCTAAATTAATACTATTATGCATAGACGAGTACTTTGATTTATAATCATGTAACGTGATCGCTTCTCGACCATAGCCTCGACCGTTACTTTCTCTTTCTCGCTTAGTCGTAGGTATGAGCTCTACGTCGAACGTCTGTTTATTTATTACATTCTATTGTGTGGTGTATTGTTCCCTTATATTAAATGTGTGGAATGTATGTTTGAAACTCGTATAGATAATGGTCAGTTGGTGGAGTCCGAAGGAGTTGCAGGTGAAGACCCTAAGCAGCAGCTGGTTGGTGAAGGCAAGTGTCCCTTGACCCATCAATGTCCTACTCATTCTTATAATTCACTCCCCGCATTTACATAGTTTATACCTAAGGATTGACTAGCTTTTGTTTATCTTGTCCTTGTTTACTTATTCTGGTTGGGTTATTATGGTTTAGCTTTATGCTAGCGCTTCACATTAATCAATGAACATCATGAGATTATCTATGATACGTTGTTTTCCCTTTTGATTATGATGATGGTTCTGTGACATTTAGGGGACTCGAGTTGTTTCTCGAGTGCCTCTCTGTAAGGACTGGTTCGTTGGATGACCACCCGAGAAAAACAGTGCAACCATGAGGGTGGAGTGGGACGCCCTTAGCTGAGTAATTAGAGGAACTGGGGTGTAGTTCGCTTCGCCGTCGTGCCGTTAATGGGGCTCGGTGTATGCGGCTCGCTCTGCCAAGGTTGGTTCGCCCCTTGGGGAGGAGTGCGGTGCATTTAGGAAACCTAACGGGCGGCTACAGCCTAGGGAATCTTTGTTAAGGCTACGTAGTGAGACCCTGCCTATTTACCTTGGTAGTGTTTAAGGGTTTGATCGTCCCGAGGCAAGAGGGAATCACGGCTTGTGGGTGAAGTGCGCAACCTCTGCAAAGTGTTATGAAACTGATATATCAGCCGTGCTCACGGTTATGAGCGGCCAAGGGAGATTCATTGATTAGAGATACTTGATCAGAGATGTATGGTTTAAAGGTGGTGATGAGGATGATGATTTTGGTTATGACTATGGTACTGGTAAGTGGTATTCTTTCCGTTTGGAAAGGGTACATCTGGGTTAATAACTTGGGTTAATGCTAAAACCTGGCTTTCTACTAGTAAATAATAACCTGACCAACTAAAAGCAACTGCTTGACTTAACTCCACATAAAGCTAGTCTACTACAGCCAAACGGGACATTTTGCTGAGTATGTTGATGTGTACTCATCCTTGCTTTATGAAGCGTCCCGATCCTTTGGGACTCAAATGTGATACAATTACTAGTCCCAGGAGGCTAGTAAGCACATTCATTACTTCAAATAGTTACAGAGTCTGAATAATGTTATTACAATACCGGGGGATACAAGCTCAAGAGTGAGCCAAAAATCACAAGCGCAGTGGAAGATAAAATAGCCCAGGCCACAGGCAGAACTGGGTGAAGACACAGCCCCATCAATCAAGCATAGCAGAAAAGAAGTCTTCAGCTGCTGAAAAACATAAATAAATCTGGGTGAATACACTAGGTATTCCGCAAGCCCACACGGCTCCCGTAAAGAGAAAGTGACCTATATTGTACATGCTTCATATGGTGGAGTTGAAGTCACTCATACTTTTTTAGAGAAAGGCAGTACTCTTTGTCCAAGGTTTTCCCAAGACACTAGAAATAACACTTGCTTGACCACCACTGAGCTTCCCGCTCCCGTGGCACTTCTTTCTTTCCAGAACACACACACACATTTCCCTGTTCCCGGTTGTAGTAGAAACACTAATTACCATACCATACCAGACTCGTCCATACCAGTGGACACGGACTATTCGAATAGGTTTACACTCTGCGCAGAGGGGTACACTTTACCCACTAGTCCGGCTCTGCGATCTCATGGCCAATGAGATCCGAATCCGAAACTCTTTCCTTCCTTGCACGTCCTAACCTTAACGGTTATACCGGAAGGAGTCAGGCCACCGCCATGTCCAAACCGGACAAAACATTCCCCCTCCTTATCCTCCCGGTGCTCCCCAGCCTTCATAACCCTGGGGTTGGATCGTACGAGTTCAGATCGAGTGGCTGCCCACACAGCCTCGAGTGGTTGTACTTTTTGTGAGTACAGGTAATGAAAGATGACAAACCGGTCCTTATACGAGAGGATGATCCTTCTGCTCACGCATAAACCAGCTGAGCCTTCACCTTAGGCCCTCCCCTAAACCAGGGAGTCCCTGATCATCCTACTCACCAGGTGATGAGGGTGAATACCCTTCATCGCACACTCTTTGGAAAACAAGTTACTTGCACCCTTTTACTTATCCCATATCTTGTAATCGAAGGTAACAGTTAATGCGGGCTCTCTCATGCTCACCATGCAATTCGATTCCCATCCCATATTCCAGGCTTAGGCAGTGGTAGAGAGAAATAGGTAAATAATGCATCAAGGGAAGGATGGACTTGCCTTCGTCGAAGCTTTCCTGGCACAAGAGGTTTATCTCGGAGGGGTCGGGTTCTTGCCCTTCTTCCGGAGTTATAAATTCCGGAGGATCGGATCCCTCTTCCGCTAATCAAACACAGATAATAACAATACATCAAACATGGTGACTTTTAGTGGGGGTGTGCCATTTCTTATATCTGATTATTTTGGTGCCCTATAATTTATTTGAACTATTTTTGGTACATAAAATATTAGCATATAAGTATATATATGAAAGTGGGGAAAAGAAATGGGAAAAGAAAAAAGAAAAAGGAATTTACAGCTAGCTGGGCCGGGGGGAAATTTCGGCCCACCCGGGCGCGAGCGCGTGCGCGCGGGCGCGCTTGCGGCCCAGCTGGCCCAGCTGCGCGGGAGCGACGGCGGGGAATGACACCGTGGCGCGGGTTCGCATGCCAGAGAGAGGGAGGGGGCTGACGGCGTTGACAGCAACGGAGGGAGGGGGGTTTCGACCGGAGTCCGGCCGGCGGCGAATCCCGCGGCGGTTCTCTGCCGTCGGTCCAGTTCTTCGGTGGGGAGGCGGTGGCGAGGCACGAGCGGGTGCAGGGGATCACGGGGGTGGGGCCAATTTGACCGGCGGGGGCCTATGGCGGCCGGTCTGCGGCGTGGTGGCGGGTGTCCGCGGCGGTGATGGTGCCGGTGCGGTTGCCGGGCACAATAGGAGGGGAAAAGTGGTGCCTTGTGACCGTGAGAGTGTGGCGGAGCTTCAAGCATGGTTTAATTGGACAGAGGATCACTAGAAAGGGAGAAAGGAGCTCACCGGAGCGACGAGGGAGGCATGGCGGTGCTAGCTCGATTGGCTCGGGGGAAAGCAGTGGAGGTGGCCGGAGCTGGTGTGGTGAAGACGGGGCTCGGGTGGGTCCTTTTATAGGCGCCCGGGGGAGGGAGAGGGATGGAGGAGACGGCGAGCTCGCCATGATGGCGGGATTGGCGCTAACGCCGATTGAGACGGCTCGGGCAGGCGAGGCTGAGGGGATGGCTCGGGCACAGTGGCGGGGTTGTCGCGGAGGTTGGGCGAGCCTTAATGGCGAGGCGACGGGGCGAGGGGGGCTCGGCGGCGAACGCGCCGGTGAGGGATGGGCGAGAGCGACGAAGCTGACAGGTGGGGCCAAGCTGCCAGGGAGAGGGAGCGGCGCGAGAGGGAGGGAGGCGGGTCGCTGACGGGCGGGGCCAGGATGTCAGCGAGGCGCGGTGCGCGGAGCTGCGCCGCCTGGGCCGGGGAGAGAGGAGGGGAAAACGCGGGCGCGTGGGGGTTGGTTGGGCCGGATTCGGCCCAGCCGAGGAGGGGGGAAGTTTCTCTTTTTCTTTTCTTTTTTTGATTTCTAATTCCTTTCTTTTCCTTTTTCAAATTTTGTTTCTCTTTGTTTCTTTTTTTCCTTTGAATCAAAATTCTCTAAATGATCTTGAGTGATAAATATAGTCTATGTGAGGTGCTCCTATCATTACAAGTGTATGCATATGATGAGGTGATCTAGGGGTAGAATTAAGGGAGAAAATAAATTAAAAGGGGGGGTTAGGAGGTTAGGGTTTCAAACCTTGGGTTGGGATTTTTGGGATGTTACAAACCTACCCCAGTTAAAGGAATCTCGCCCTCGAGATTCAGACTGGATTTGAGAAAAGATAAGGGTATTCCCTCCTCAAGGAGTCCTCACTCTCCCAGGTAGCTTCCTCTTCTCCTTCTCTGTTCCACTAAACTTTACAGAGCTTCACCTCTGAGGTGCGGGTCTTTCTGACTGCTGAATCAAGAATCTTCACTGGCTTCTCACGGTACTGAAGATCTTTCTGAATCTGCACTGCCTCTTCATCGATGTGACTTTCTGGTGCTTGCAGGCATTTGCGGAGCTGGGATACGTGAAACACATTGTGGATGTCAGACATGGACTCTGGTAATTCAAGACGGTATGCTGCGGGTCCTACTCTGCCAATGATGGGATAGGGGCCGACAAACCGGGGTGCTAGCTTTCCTTTTGCTTGGAACCTCCTGATACCACGCATCGGAGAGACCCTGAGGTAGATGAAGTCTCCTTCCTCAAATCTGAGTTCGCTCCGCCTGTTGTCCGCATAACTCTTCTGCCGACTCTGAGCTTCAAGTAATCTCCTGCAGATCAGGGCAACTTTATCTTCTGCCTCTTTGACAAAGGCAGGCCCTTCTAGTGCTTTTTCCCCTACGTTGGACCACATGAGAGGGGTCTGGCATTTTCATCCATACAGTGCTTCGAATGGTGACATCTTGATGCTGGCCTGATAGTTGTTGTTGTATGAGAACTCTGCGTAGGGTAGACTGGATTCCCAACTTCTATCGAATGCTAGCACACATGCTCTTAATAAATCTTCGAGGACTTTGTTAACTCTTTCTGTCTGCCCATCTGTCTGAGGGTGATAAGCGGTGCTGAAATCTAGCTTGGTGCCCATAGTCTTCTGAAGGCTTGTCTAAAATTTGGAGGTGAACTGGGTTCCCCTGTCTGACACTATCTTCCTTGGGATGCCATGGAGTCTGACTATCTCCTTGAGATAAATCCGGGCAAGGGTGGCTCCTCCAAAGGTAGTTTTCACTGGAATGAAATGGGCTACCTGGGTGAGGCGATCTATTATTACCCAGATGGAATCATTCCCTTTTTGCGTCCGGGGCAGTCCGGTTACGAAGTCCATGCCTATTTCTTCCCACTTCCATTCAGGTATCGGGAGGGGTTGCAATAGGCCTGCAGGTTTTTGGTGCTCGGCCTTCGTTCGTTGGCAGATGTCACACCAGGCCACATACTGAGCTATCTCTTTCTTCATCCCTCTCCACCAGTATCTGGTTTTGAGGTCTAGGTACATCTTGGTAGACCCTGGGTGGATGGAGTAGGCTGAGTTGTGAGCTTCTTTGAGCAGGACTCCTTGGGCCTCCCCTTTTGGTACACACAGACGATTTTTGAACCAAAGGACTCCTTGGTCATCTGTCCTGAGGTCCGGGAGTTGTTCCTTGCGGGCTTTCTCCACAAGTCTTGCTATCTCTGAGTCTAGATGTTGAGCTTTGCATATGAGGTCTTCTAGCATTGGTTTGACTTCGAGACTGTTGCTGTTTCCCAGACATGTATTCAGTTGAGCTGATTCTTTCTTCCAATCTTCTAAACAATTTGTTCCCTTTATTCCGAATGGTTTTCGACTGAGGGCGTCTGCTACCACATTGGCCTTCCCGGGGTGATAATGAATTTCCAGGTCATAATCCTTGATCAGCTCTAACCATCTTCGCTGACGAAGGTTGAGATCTGGTTGAGTGAATATATACCTCAGACTCTTGTGATCGGTGAAAATGTGGCATTTGTTTCCGATTAGGTAATGCCTCCATATCTTCAAAGCATGCACTATGGCTGCCAATTCCAAATCATGGGTGGGGTAGTTCTATTCGTGCAGCTTGAGTAGGCACGATGCATAAGCAATGACTTTCTCGTTTTGCATCAGTACACACCCTAAGCCTTGCCTTGAGGCATCACAGAAGACGACAAAATCTTGATGAATATCTGGTAGTGACAAAACGGGTGCTGTTGTGAGCTTCTCCTTTATGATCTGGAAACTTCCTTCACATTTTGGGGTCCACACGAATTTATGATCTTTCTTGAGAAGTTCTGTCATCGGTCTTGCTATGCTGGAGAATCCTTTAATGAAGCGGTGGTAATATCCTCTCATTCCCAGGAAGCTATGAACCTCACTGACGTTGGTCGGCTGCCTCCATTTTGATACTGCTTCCACCTTGGAAGGGTCTACTTCTATTCCTTCTGCGGTCAAGATATGCCCAAGGAAGGCTATCTTTTCCAACCAGAATTCGCATTTGCTGAGTTTGGCATAAAGTTGGTGTGCCCTGAGTTTTCCGAGGACGATCCGAAGGTGATGCTTATGGTCTTCGCGGTTCCTAGAGTAGATGAGGATGTCGTCAATGAAGACTAGGACAAACTTATCTAGCTCTTCCATAAACACTTTGTTCATGAGGTTCATGAAGAAGGCGGGTGCGTTTGTCAGTCCGAACGACATCACTGTGAATTCATATTGCCCGTACCGGGTGACAAATGCAGTATTCTGGATATCTGCTTCCTTGATCCTCAATTGGTGATAACCAGACCTTAGGTCTATCTTGGAGAAGTACTTGGCCCCTTGAAGCTGATCGAAGAGGTCGTCGATCCGAGGAAGTGGATACTTGTTCTTGATGGTGACTTCATTTAACGATCGGTAATCAATGCACATTCTCATGCTTCCATCTTTCTTAGAGACGAACAGGACTGGTGCTCCCTAATGGGATGAGCTGGGATGAATGTATCCCTTTTGCTGAAGATCTGCGATTTGAAGCTTCAGTTCTGCTAACTCGGTAGGAGCCATGCGATATGGTCTCTTCGCGATGGGTGCCATTCCAGGGATCAGATCTATGTAGAATTCCACTTCTCTTTCTGATGGCATTCCTGGTAGTTCTTCTGGAAACACATCCATGAATTCTTCTACCACTGATATACTTCCTGTTGCTAGATTGAACATCATTGGATCATTGGCAGGTGGCTGGGCCTGACAAGAGACTGACTTTCCTTGGTGGTCTGTGAGGAGGATTGTCTTGTCTGCGCAACTGATGATACCTTTGTGTTTAGTTAACCAATCCATCCCTAAGATCACATCAATTCCTTTGGATGGCAAGACGGTTAAGTCTGCCAAGAATACTACCCCACTTAAATGGATTCTGACTTGGGAGCATTTGAGCTAGCATAGAAGGTCGGACCCTGGGGTTTGAGTGACCAAGGGAATCCCTAGAGGAGTAGAGGGAATGCCATGTTTCTCCACAAAACTAGTGGCTATGAAAGAGTAGGATGCTCCAGAATCGAAAAGTACGGTAGCGGGAGTAAATTCAACAAGGAACTCACCGAGCACTACTCCTGGAGCTTGTTGAGCCTCCTGGGCATCGATGTGATTCACTCGTGCCCTTCCTTGGTACTGGGTCTTGTTCTGTTGGCTGTCGGAGGAGGGTGCCTTGGGGGCGGATGCCGGGGTATTCTTGGGGCCATTCACCGAGTTGGAGTAGGCGGATCCTGGTGGCTTCAGTTGGGGACAGTTGTTCTTGAAATGACTGGGATCTCCGCAGTGCCAACATGCATTCGCCGGGGGTTGGTTACTTGCAACTGAGGGGGCATGGAAAGAGCTCTGACTCTGCTGACTGAACCGTGACGAGGCGGGTCCAGGTGGTCTACTGAAGTTTGGGCCCTTGGGTGGGAATCCAAATGATCAAGTCTTCTGGTGCCGGTCTTGCTGCTGAGCCCGGAGAACTTGGAACTTTCTCTTGAGATGCCCTTTTTCTTCCTCCCTTGCCCTTTCAACTTGCATAGCCTTGTTGGAAAGGTGAGAGAAACTGAGGAAGTCTTGGCTAGCCAGAATTGTCTTGAGTTCTGTCCTGAGTCCCTTCAGGAAACGAGCCATCTTCTTGCCCATTGGTACTGACGTCATCTGGCGTGTAGCGGGCTAACTCCGTGAACTTGTGCACATATTCGCTGACAGATCTTCCGTCTTGAGTCAGTTCTCGGAACTCGTCTTCCTTAAGCTGAACGAGCCCCTGGGGCACATGGTGCTCCCGGAAAGCCGCTTCAAACTCTGCCCAGGTAGCATCTCTGATGGTGACGTTGAAGGTATCCCACCAGGCTAAAGCCATCCCGGAAAGTTGATGGGCAGCCAGTTGAACACGCTGATTTTCTGGACATCCGATGGCTTCCATCTTTCTTTTAATCGTGCGCATCCAATCGTCGGCATCGAGGGGATTGCTTGATCCGGCAAACGTGGGAGGCTTGAGCCTCAGGAAATCCCCCATTCTGTCTTGCGGTCTTCCACCATTTGGTCATTGATTGTCCAGACTTCGAGTGAGGACCTCGATGAGTCGGGTTTGATTGGCTAGAACTTAGGCTAGATCTAAGGGTAATTGCGGAGGTGCGGGGAGGTGGGTTTCACTTTTCTCTCTAATGGCTTCCCCTTCAGCTCTCAGGGGAAACCCTGCTCCAATCCCGGAGGCGGTAGGCGTGGTTTTATCCAAAGCCATCTGCCAGGGGAGAGAGTCACTATCATGCACATGCCAATTGTTTTCAAACAAGCCATTTTATTCATTACATCAGTGCATTACAAGCATATGGTTACGACAAGTTGTACTACACGAGAGCGTTCCCTGAGGTACTACCGAACTCTTTCTCTAAGGTATCCCCAAATTCCTTGAGAAGATCATCAAGGCTTGCTAGGGATATATCCTCGGCGTCGGACCAATCATCTACCCTGGGGGAGGTGGGGCTGGAGGGGTCTTCTTCTTCTTCTTCTTCTTCTCCGTTTGGCACCCTCGGTTGGTGGTCTTCTTCTGGATTTTCTTCTTGGGAGCGAGCTTCTTTAGCTTCTTGTCATAGTCCATCTTTAGGGTTCGATAGGCCTCACGGGTATTGGCCTCCTTGCCTTCTGTTATGTCGAGACACTCCTGGAGAGATGCCTTTTCTTGCTTAAGCTCTTTGACTTGCTACTCTAGGCTTTCCACCCGGGAGTTTAGGTGGGTGCAGTGGGAGGAGAGGTCATCGTAGTGGTTGTAGAGGGTGTGGAGGTATCCGGCCATGTAGACAATGGTGGGGTCATCCTCGGTGGGGTCTCTCCCTGACAGAGCCTGAAGTCTTTTCCTCCAGGTGGGGGTATTTTTGTTGCTGGGTGGGAAATAACGAAGGGGGGTCTCAGAGATCTCTTGGCCGTAGTTTTGGCATAGCTGTTTAAGGGCTTTTCAGGCTACACTTTGGCAAGTGTCTGGGAAGCGGTGCCCGGTGAAGTTGACTTGGAAGGGAGGGTGGTTTGGGTAGTTTCGGCTTTCTCCCAGGTAGACTGCCATAGAGCACTTTTCTACTCCATTTTCGTGGTATTCCTTCCAAACATATTCGGGCTTCTTGTGGATCCCCATGCGTAGCGCGCAACTCCGTAAGAGGTGAGGGAATCCTTCTTCCCCTGAGCAATAGGATGTCCTAATAACCCAGGAGTCTTCCATCTGGTAGAAGAAAAGAAGGGTCTGTTAATATCGGGGAAAGGAGAGAGAGTGTTTCTTGGGGGTAAGAGGTGTTTTCTTATTAAGGCAACTTTTTAAGGTCAGGGCTGCGGTCTACGGCCAGTCCTATAGGCTCCGATACCACCTGAAGCGTCCCAATCCTTTGGGACTCAAATGTGATACAATTACTAGTCCCAGGAGGCTAGTAAGCACATTCATTACTTCAAATAGTTACAGAGTCTGAATAATGTTATTACAATACCGGGGGATACAAGCTCGAGAGTGAGCCGAAAATCACAAGCGCAGTGGAAGATAAAATAGCCCAGGCCACAGGCAGAACTGGGTGAAGACACAGCCCCATCAATCAAGCATAGCAGAAAAAAAGTCTTCAGCTGCTGAAAAACATAAATAAATCTGGGTGAATACACTAGGTATTCCGCAAGCCCACCCGACTCCCGTAAAGAGAAAGTGACCTATATTGTACATGCTTCATATGGTGGAGTTGAAGTCACTCATACTTTTTCAGAGAAAGGCAGTACTCTTTGTTCAAGGTTTTCCCAAGACACTAGAAATAACACTTGCTTGACCACCACTGAGCTTCCCGCTCCCGTGGCACTTCTTTCTTTCCAGAACACACACACACATTTCCCTGTTCCTGGTTGTAGTAGAAACACTAATTGCCATACCATACCAGACTCGTCCATACCAGTGGACACGGACTATTCGAATAGGTTTACACTCTGCGCAGAGGGGTACACTTTACCCACTAGTCTGGCTCTGCGATCTCATGGCCAATGAGATCCGAATCCGAAACTCTTTCCTTCCTTGCACGTCCTAACCTTAACGGTTATACCGGAAGGAGTCAGGCCACCGCCATGTCCAAACCGGACAAAACATTCCCCCTCCTTATCCTCCCGGTGCTCCCCAGCCTTCATAACCCTGGGGTTGGATCGTACGAGTTCAGATCGAGTGGCTGCCCACACAGCCTCGAGTGGTTGTACTTTTTGTGAGTACAGGTAATGAAAGATGACAAACCGGTCCTTATACGAGAGGACGATCCTTCTGCTCACGCCTAAACCAGCTGAGCCTTCACCTTAGGCCCTCCCCTAAACCAGGGAGTCCCTGATCATCCTACTCACCAGGTGATGAGGGTGAATACCCTTCATCGCACACTCTTTGCGAAACAAGTTACTTGCACCCTTTTACTTATCCCATATCTTGTAATTGAAGGTAACAGTTAATGCGGGCTCTCTCATGCTCACCATGCAATTCGATTCCCATCCCATATTCCAGGCTTAGGCAGTGGTAGAGAGAAATAGGTAAATAATGCATCAAGGGAAGGATGGACTTGCCTTCGTCGAAGCTTTCCTGGCACAAGAGGTTTATCTCGGAGGGGTCGGGTTCTTGCCCTTCTTCCGGAGTTATAAATTCCGGAGGATCGGATCCCTCTTCCGCTAATCAAACACAGATAATAACAATACATCAAACATGGTGACTTTTAGTGGGAGGTGTGCCATTTCTTATATCTCATTATTTTGGTGCCCTATAATTTATTTGAACTATTTTTGGTACATAAAATATTAGCATATAAGTATATATATGAAAATGGGGAAAAGAAATGGGAAAAGAAAAAGAAAAAGGAATTTCCAGCTAGCTGGGCTGGGGGGGAAATTTCGGCCCACCCGGGCGCGAGCGCGCGCGGGGGCGCGTTTGCGGCCCTAGCTGGCCCAGCTGCGCGGGAGCGACGGCGGGGAACGGCGCCGTGGCGCGAGCCCGCATGCCAGAGAGAGGGAGGGGGCTGACGGCGTTGACGGCAACGGAGGGAGGGGGGTTTCGACCGGAGTCCGGCCGGCGGCGAATCCCGCGGCGGTTCTCTGCCGTCGGTCCAGTTCTTCGGTGGGGAGGCGGTGGCGAGGCACGGGCGGGTGCAGGGGATCACGGGGGTGGGGCCAATTTGACCGGCGGGGGCCTATGGCGGCCGGTCCGCGGCGTGGTGGCGGGTGTCCGCGGCGGTGATGTCGCTGGTGCGGTTGCCGGGCACAATAGGAGGGGAAAAGTGGTGCCTTGTGACCGTGAGAGTGTGGCGGAGCTTCGAGCATGGTTTAATTGGACAGAGGATCACTAGAAAGGGGGAAAGGAGCTCACCGGAGCGACGAGGGAGGCACGGCGGCGCTAGCTCGATTGGCTCGGGGGAAAGCAGTGGAGGTGGCCGGAGCTGGTGTGGTGAAGACAGGGCTCGGGCGGGTACTTTTATAGGCGCCCGGGGGAGGGAGAGGGATGGAGGAGACGGCGAGCACCGGCGAGCTCGCCATGATGGCGGGAATGGCGCTAACGCCGATTGAGATGGCTCGGGCAGGCGAGGCTGAGGGGATGGCTCGGGCACAGTGGCGGGGTTGTCGTGGAGGTTGGGCGAGCCTTAATGGCGAGGCGACGGGGCGAGGGGGGCTCGGCGGCGGACGCGCCAGTGAGGGATGGGCGAGAGCGACGAAGCTGACAGGTGGGGCCAAGCTGCCAGGGAGAGGGAGCGGCGCGAGAGGGAGGGAGGCGGGTCGCTGACGGGCGGGGCCAGGATGTCAGCAAGGCGCGCGGCGCGCGGAGCTGGGCCGCCTGGGCCGGGGAGAGAGGAGGGGAAAACGCGGGCGCGTGGGGGTTGGTTGGGCCGGATTCGGCCCAGCCGAGGAGGGGGGAAGTTTCTCTTTTTCTTTTCTTTTTCTGATTTCTAATTCCTTTCTTTTCCTTTTTCAAATTTTGTTTCTCTTTGTTTCTTTTTTTCCTTTGAATCAAAATTCTCTAAATGATCTTGAGTGATAAATATAGTCTATGTGAGGTGCTCCTATCATTACAAGTGTATGCATATGATGAGGTGATCTAGGGGTAGAATTAAGGGAGAAAATAAATTAAAAGGGGAGGGGGTTAGGAGGTTAGGGTTTCAAACCTTGGGTTGGGATTTTTGGGATGTTACACTTTACACACCAAACCCCCCCAGGTTGTCCGCATTGCAACCACTACTCAAGAGAAGATGAAGCCGTGGAGGAAGACTTCCAGGAGTTCCAAGAGTACGATGAGTTCTAGGCATGGGTTAGCGGCAAACCCCCAGTCGGCTGCCTGTGTAGGCCATGTGTATCTACGTTTCTTTTCCACACTTTGATTATTGTTAAAGACTATGTGGATGTCACGGACATCATGATGTAATCGACTATTATACCTTCTTTTATGTCATTATTTTAGCACTGTGTGATGATGTCCAGTTATGTAACTGTTGTGTACGTGAATTGCTGATCCTGGCACGTACATGGTTCGCATTCGGTTTGCCTTCTAAAACTGGGTGTGACACGCGCCCTGAAGAAACCCGAGAGTGGCATGTTCGCTTGGTGCTCGGCCTGGTCCGGTGCACCACTGGCAGCACACTCTCAAGTCCTTTGCTCCAAATTTATTTGAGTCCCCAACTTAAATTCTTTCTTGGTTTGTGTTGAACCTTATGCACCTGACATAAATGACATCTGGGCAAACTAATTAGTCAATGTGGTTTGTGATGGACGTCAACCACCAAAATCGATTATAGGAAATGATTAAGCCCATTTCTCTTCAACTATGTTATGTTAAAGACTCTATGGATGTCTTGGACATATTGATGTAATAAAGTACCTTTCTGCTATTTACTTTGAGCAATGTGTGATGATGTCCAATTATGTAATTGTTGTGTACGTAAGTTTCTGATCCTGGCACGTGCATGGTTCACATTCGGTTTGCCTTCCAAAACCGGATGCGACAATGTGTTGAAGTGATATCTATATGGTGCATATTGCTTATCTTGACAGTAGATATCCATGTGATGATTTATATTGTTCATATGGTGTGTTATAGTGTAGTTATTGCAAAGCTTTGATGTTATTATTGTGATATTTGTGCAAAGATTTGATTGTGTGCATTTGTGTGTCATGAGCATCATGTTTGATATTTGACAATATGCACCCCATGAATGCTAAGATGTAGAAATGCTTAGCACTTTAGCTTAAGTATGTGCAATTTGGCATTTGAGGCCAAAGTTAAGATTTATATGAAAGCACATATAATTAAATTAAATGTCTTTGAGTCGATTGTTGCGTCCCTTCGTAATTGAGGGCTCCACCATCACATGTCTTATCTTCCTTTTTATTTAACCTACTTGTCAATTTGATAAATCCCATTAGTTTTTTAATTATATAGTTATTATAACCAAAAATCATAAATAGAGCTTGATTGCACTTACAATATGACACCTGATACTACACAAAACTAGGCATTTCAATAGCTTGTCAAATATGTAATTTAGCTTTATAATACATTGGACATGTCGATGTGGCACCAGATACCACACCAGGCTCGGTACTAAGAAAGCATGTAAACTTATATAGTACAACTTATCATTCATCAAACATATCCGGTGACTTATCGCATGACTACAACAGATATCTAACAAAAGTTAACAATTAATTTATAACCGTTGTGAAAATACCCATTAGAAGGACAACATTGTGTTTGGTGCAACACCTGGTGGTTCTAAATTTTGTTTGTAGTACAATGACTAGATTCATTTGTGGGGTATAAATAAAACCCTATGGCTAGCCTTGCATGGTATCCCACGACATATAACATTACATATACATCTTGAGCCTAGAGAAACACACTCCACTCATTTACATCACATAATTCGTCACTACCGCCTACCAACTACATCACACTAAAAAGATGAAGCATGTAGAGGAGAGAATATTTGTCTAGATATAGGGTACTGGTGTGTTTAACGTGTGTTGAAGACAACCTTAATCTGTACTACTTCTTAAGTACGTAACGTAGGCGTCCACAGCCGTCCAGGGCGCACGTTCTGCCTCCCGTGCTCATAGCCGCACCCCACCAACCTCGTGTAGTCAACGCCGAAAAATCCGCATCCCTTCGCCTCATGTCTCCTCCTCCATCCGCCGCCCCTCCTTCTCCGCCTCCCGATCTCCTGCATCCGTGACTTCTACATGGAGATCTCCTTCCACTTCAAGTCCTCCGTCATCCCGTTCATCGGCTGCATTGCGCCCTCTGACACCTACTGCATCTGGAAGCGTGGCGCCACGCTCCGGGCCGACATGACGCACGCTGCCTTCGACAGCTTCCGCATCTAGCGCTTAGACCAGATGTTCCTCTTCCTCGGTGATGGCGCTAGGCCTAAGGGAAATCTGGAAGCACGGCGGGCGAGCAGGATGAGCAGCGTGTCGCCGAGCTCGTACACTTTGGAGAGGTAGAACACGTGTGCCCAGAAGAAGACGAGCCCCGACGCCTCCGTGGCGCCCCACGGCGGGAAGTAGAAGGGCCATGCCCACCGTGGCGCCAGTGCTGTCACGACCGTCGAGAGCGCGCACCCGACAGCCATGGCGGCGGAGAGCGTCAGCAAGATCGCGTTGTGGGTGACGGATGCCGTGCGGAGAGCCAGCGGAGGCAGCGCCGGGAGGCGGGGCAGGACGAGGCGACGGAGGACGAGCACCGCGGTGAGGTAGCCGCAGATGACGGCGGCCGCGAAGGACGCGGTCGCGCCGACCATGCGGCCTAGCTGCCAGCGGAACAAGGCTACGGCCGGGTGCTCCACCAGGAGCCACCGCTCCCAGCTCAGCAGCGACGCTGGCCGCCATCCAGAAGTGTTTTGGCTCCATACACTTATTCGGTACTGTAGAGGCTGGAACACTGTTCCTTTATCTAAAAAACTATCCAGAAGTGTTGCACTGTTGTGATTGGCTTGCTCAAACAAATCTTTTACTGCAATCTTATCCAGAATGATTACAAAAGGAACACTTGATTCCATCAAACTTAATGCAATGTTTTGAAATTCAAATACCAAGAACAAATCTTAAATCTAAAGGCAACTTTGTGGTAGTTGGAGAGAACTAGAGTCTGTTGGGCAAGGGTGGAATGCACAGATCATGACTCCCTATAGGTGGCAGTGATGCCTGTCAGCAAGAGTCATGGCAGTTTTACAGCCCATGAGAGGCAGTAACAAGTGTAGGCGCACCTCAGTCTCAGGTAGGCACACACTGAACTACTAGAGGGACAATCAGTGGTGGGAGCATCAGGCTATCTCCAACCATCCTCCCTCCTGAATCCCCCCATTCATACTTTCTATTTATATTTAAATACCCTCCTCAACTATTTTTCCCCCTATTTCTCCTCCTCTCCAACCATTCCCCCTATTCAACAGTACTACTAGAGTGAAAAGGGGCCGAGTGTCACTTGCAAATTGTCAGAAAAATACATAAATATACGGAACACTGATGACCACTATATGATGCATAGATAGATAGATCCATCATCATTGGCTCATAGCAAAAGGACATTCATCTTCAATGATAGTTTTTAGACCAGAAAATAACCTAATCCACGCAACAACAACCGAAGATTAAGTCGATCTGTCCAGTGCATTCCCATCCCCACCATCTGGTGAGTCCTTTTATTTGTTCTTCTGTAAAAATTTAAAAATGTCTCTTTGTTTTACAGGTGAGGCCAGGAATGAGGATTCACGAACACTGGAATTCAATTATGGTTCATTCAAACATAAGGCATTGGATAAATCCTTAACTAAAAAGGTTCCTAAAAATCGTTTGACTTCAAATACTAAACTAACACAATGTTGCTCTATTGTAGGGATTTTTGAAGCACTAACTGCATTGTATCAACTCCATGTCAGTCCTTTGTATCCTGGATTTCTATGAAATTTAGTTGTTTGCCTCTTCAATTTTGTGCTTGGCATTGTTGGTTTTATACTCTGATCACTGCATTGACACTGTGTTTTGGTTTGGTGTTTTCAGTCTGCATGCTTGATAGAAATGCTTCTACTAGCATGCATGTTGCTTGGCAGTCATCGATTGCAGCGGCAGCCGCCTTGCTGGACCATTGAGCCCGGCCGCTGCTGCCGTCTATGGAATGGAACTGGCTACCGACGAGCTGAGCTGAGCTCGTCGGCAGGTCGTATGGTCCAAACAACAGGGGGGAGCTTGCTGCGGATGGTGTTGTGCGGCTCAACGGGCCAGCGGTCGTCGCCGGGGTAAGGCACAAGGTCCTCCTTAATTATTTCTGAAAAATTTAAAACATTGCAGCAATCAAATGGTAGTACTATTGGAGTTCCTACTGGTGAAGGTCTCTATCTCCCCCTCCCACCACACACACAAACTAATTTCGTTTTTCTTGTATGTCTAGTGTGTTTGTTACAAACTAACAATTTTTTTGGGTAGAACATGATGTGAAGCATTGGCAGAATGAAATTGAGACCAATGACAAATTGCAATTCTTCTAGATCTCACTTGAGATAATATGTGGGGCAGCTAATTTTTTATGAGTTTTTAGTATTTCATCCTAAAAGATATATTTGAAATGAACATGAATCCAAATATTGCTATTATTCCCACACCAGTTGATTTCAAGTTTGCTTGTGGAAGAGGGAAGCCTGGAATGCCCCAAGGTCTTGATGAAAATTTGTTTTGTTAGAGATATCCAGGTTATAGAGATGATAGCTGTCTAAATTACTCTAATGTTATTTATAATTTATATACAGGTGGAATTAGCTCATGGTGGACGAGAACCATCTTCTTTTGATCCATCTAGCAGCTATAACAGTGCTGGACAGTGCAGTGCCCCTAAACGTTCTAATTAGATTAACGATCACAACTTTGAGAACTGTTGTTTTATTTATGTGTCCTACTGATCTGTGCAACTGTGGGTAGATAAATTCATTGGATTTTTTTGCTGAGGTTGCTTCTTTTGCATCCATGTCTATGTCGGCATAGAGGCATCAGTATGGCCACAATTTGCACATCTATTATGATGTCTGATCCAAGAGCGAGAGCACCGAGCCCTTCTTTTATTGGTAATTAGTGAAGCTGGATTCATTTGTTGCTACTTCATTTGACTTTGTCAACTTTGTAATAGCAAGTAATACATCTATTACTAATAGTACTTACTTTTTATGAAATGTACAAGTTTAATAACATCATTTTGTCTTTTGGTTAATGATCTACTACTGTGTTGCTTTCTTCGTTTACTCACCTCAAGTCTGCTCACTCTGCAGTATGTGACTGCGATGATTGGTCTCCTTGGAGAAGCTTCACAACTGGCTCTGCAAGAAATTGAACAAGGCAACAACGGATGGGAGGACATGGAGATGTTGCTGATCGAAAGGAAGCAAAGGGTTAGGGCGTGGTCATTACTGCCTACAAGATAAGAGGTACTGAAATTACTCTATCGTTACCATGAAACCTTTTATTAGGTTACAATCATGGATACATGTTTCGAATTTTGATGTTTATAGAATTGTGTAGGTGACATTTATATGTGTGATCCTGTTAGTACGTAAATTGTTATATGCACTTCCCTAGATATTTCATTCAATGAAATAAGAAACAGTTGTTTCAAACCAGCTTATTTTTCCTGTCTATCCTTTTTAAAAATAGCCACAACGAAAAATATAAGACTAAGAAGATTCCTTTTTATGAATCTCATCATCTTCCAGTAGATGTGCCTCTAGGTTGACTCAAATATCAGTAAAAAAGGTTAATGCATATAGCTAAGACATCCTCTATTTATGCATTATAGTTTTCATAATCATGTCCAGTAACTGTATGAGAGCTCTTATGCAGCCCTGGTATATGTAACTTTGTAATTGGGCCTAAGCGTATTGGAGCACTCTAAGTGAACAGGTGCTTGAAGCTGATGATGAAATTATACAGCTTGGATGAATAAACCTTTGTTGTAGTGACATAAGGTGTTTCGAAACTGCAAGGAATTTAAAATTTGAATATTTTTCAGTGAGATGTTGAGGTTGATAATATATGCGTTTTCGTTTTTAATCTTTGTGCACTAATATTTTGTATAAAGTAGTTTGTTCACCGTTGCAATGCACATGCACATACCTAGTGTCTATTTATTTGAGTTGTCGTTTTTGAGCTTTTTTCGAAAAGTTATTGTTGTGTTTTTATCCTAAAATGTCAATGATAGCTTTTTAATGATTTTATTAGCTTTTTAAACTCAGTAAGCTACAAACAACCTATAAAATCAAGCTATTCAGCTTTCCATTATAAACTCATATTTAATGAGTTTTTAGTTTTCTCAAAGGCCAAACTTCTAGTTATAATAGTCTAGATAGGCTATTCTAGATCTACTTTATTTTTATTTACACATTTGATATATTCCATAATTCCAGAAAATTTAGTTAAAAATCGAATTCATCTAATTTTAGGCAACTGTTTCAAATATCTAAAACTAAAAGCTAGCAGGCTAAAATTATCTGAGAAATTTAAAACAGACCAACTAATTATTATCTATAATTGAATACCTCTTAAATAACAATTAATTATTAACTTATTAACTGCCCTACTTAGTTAAAACTAGCTATACATATATTAGGTTAGCTGACTAACAATTAACTCTATATTTGCCCCACGGCCTAAACTAGCCTCATATATGTAGCAATGCGAGTACGTTGCAATTCCTGCGTTCCAGAGTGTTCTCTACATTTTTTAAAGGAGCAGTATCCGCAGTGTAACAAAACTTCATTATTTTTTTAATTTAATAAATCTTCCCAGGCGTCCAGCGTCCTCCCGGCGACGACGCTTCCCGAGCTCTCTCCTCCCCGCGACCCTCTCCTTTGCTCCGCTCCGCTAGGGTTTTGCCGCAGACCTCTCGCTCGCTTCCGGTTCCGCGAGGCAACCGTCCGACCGGTCGGAATGGTGGATGTGGAGGAGACCGGGAACAAGTTGCAATCGCAGATGCGCCTCCACGCGGAGCCGGAGGACGACGCCGCCGACCTCCCCCTCCCGGCCCTCTTCGATAGGGCGTCGCGGCTCCACTCCCTGGCCTCCAGCTCCGCCCTCGACCAGGTGCCTCCCTCCTCTCTCTTCTGGGAACTGTGGTCGTCTCGCCCTTCTTCCGCTCACCCAGAGATTGAGATCGGGTGAGCGGTGCTTACGCGCTTGGTTTTTTTTTTCCGCCGCGCAGGATGGGATCCGCACGGGGGTTGACCTGCTGCGGCGCTGCGACGACATGGTCAGCAAGCTCGGCCTCTTCTCCCCCAACGAGACCAAGGAGGACGTCTCCACAGCAAACCTCAAGTACCTACTGGTATGTCCGTCCCCCTCCCCCTTCAATCTGTTCTGCTCCCCGTACTAGTCCGTGAAACAGGTCGTGATGGTACTAGACGCCTGGTCAGTTTTATTCAGTTGTCAAGACAATTGGAAATCACGCCTGGTCACTTTTATTCAGTTGCGAGTACAATTGCAAATCACAACAGTGCTAGAAAACTTAAGACTTGTTCCAGTGGTTCACATGTTTGATTTTCTTCTGTACACCTCTTATATTTGTTTGCATTTGTAGGTCCCATATTACCTTGCAGAAATGACCGAAAAGATAGCACAGGAGGATCGGATCCCGGTTCTTAAGACGTCACAGGACCATCTGAAGGTTATCAATTTGCCCTGTCACATTGTTTCACTAGGTGCAGCTTTTTAATTCGTTCATAACGAGGGGTCTCTAGCATGGTACTCTGTCATCACGTTACCTCCTTTTTCACCCCACAGGAATTCATTGCTCTATGTGAAGTACTAGAGCTTATCCCAGAGGATGAGCTAGAATTGTCTAGGCAGAAGCAGCCAGATACTATGACAAACAGAAGAGCGCAGAAGGTGAGACTGAATTACTTCCCATTTAATCTCTCAAGGTATTAATCAGTCAGTCAGTTTCTACTCTGTAATTGGAACACAGTAATATGGGACATGGTTCTGGTTCTCTTGTTGTGCTGAATCTATGACGCACAAGCTGATTTTACTTGTAAGATAAGATGTTTAAGGTGGGTCGGTTTTCTGTAGTTCACTATTTATTGTTTATTTTCCAAGGTTGCCCGGTTCAAACGTCAAAAGGCTGCAGAAACGAAGCTCCAAGAGATCAGAGAGAGAAAAGAAAGGCGTGGACGCTCATTGAGAGCAGCTGCTTTGTCTGCCCCAATTGAAGCTGGAGAGGAAGATGACCTAGAGAATGATGGGGAGGAAGAAAGAGAGGTTAGCATCCCGAATCTGGAAGCTGTTTTCATGATAGGTTAGATTTTTAAATTTCAGCATATTCCAAATTATATTATTATAATGATCCATATACGCATACCATAAGTATGCCCTTTCTTTTCTCGAAGGGAGGGATTTTTTTTTCCAAATTAAAATGAGCTTGTGATATTCTAGAAGATAGAGCTTTTCCATTTGCTGTTGGTATTTTAATTTATTTAGTCTATGCTTGTAGGGAGCTTTACAATTTGCAGCATTTAGCTAGGTATCTTAGATACACGCAGGCTGTCAAGCACCTTTTAGCGCATACCAAGGCCATATGGATTTTTTGTTCTCTTTAGTCAGTTACTGACACATACACGGTTACCATCAAATTTATCCCATGGCAGTAAAATCTGCAAGGTCTTCAATTATTTTTCTTGAACTATGCAGGAGAGCTGCACATGATTTCACTAAGAAGAATAAAAAGACACAAAAGGGAGGGAAGTAAGAAACCCCCTTCCAGGTACCCCCACATGGGGTTTAGTCAATACGGCATACTCGAAAATAAACTAGGAAAACACGACCAGCTGCCTTAAACGACCAAAGACCTAGGGATCCAAGACCAACAACCTAGCAAGGAACTCATGTAAGGCTGAAGCTCCCACTATACACCATAGATTACTGTCATTGGCCATAGATTGAAGCAGCATCTCTATGCTAGGCATATTAGCTTAAAAAACACAAGCATTTTGGTGCTTCCATAATCCCCAAGCAACTAAGATGATCAGACTATTGAGGCCTTTGCGCAAATCCTTGAACGCCTTTAATGGTGCCACACCACCAACCAGAGAAGGAAATATTGGATCCTTGAGCAAAAGGGCAGATGGAGCTATTGTAAAATTAGGGTCCAAATCTGTCGAGCGAATGCATGAGATTGAGATGTGGATGTCTTAAATATTTTTCTCAGCCTGATCACAAAGCGGGAATGCTGGCGGGAACTTCTTCAATTCTTTAGCCTCCCAGTGTTCTTTCTATGCTATTTTATTTCTCATGACTGAATAATTATTTGGAATATCGTTGTTAGTGCCTTTTCATGTCTTGTCAATGTGTGCTTCCAACTTGTATTACCTTGCATTCGTTTTTAATTAATCAGAACATATGCTCTGGTTCTGATTTCTTCTTTCTACGCTGCAGGCTTGGTTAGCTACCATCTCATTGGCTCTCTGCAAGGTTAGTTTGCTTTATATAACACTGATTCTTGAGTTATTCTCTTTCAAAAATTGTAGTGCTTGGATTCATAGTAACATTTGACGCAGTATTGTATATATATATTTTTTATTTTCATACAGGCATTTGATCTTCTCGACATGCTAAAGAAGGAAGAAGAAATGCTTCAAGCTGTAAAGGAAAGGAAGGCAAAGGTAATGCTAATGACAGTGATTTGGTAATTTCTTGTCAGTGACATCTTAGGTCAACTGTTTTCAGAAAACTTTTTCTTCCTTCAGAGAATGTGGGAGTCTCAGGCTATCATGTCTCGCAATATGATAAATGCATATAATGTCTGCTTTGTGCATTTTGGATCAGATGTATTGCTAGCTATATAATGACAAAGTTTCAACTTGGAACCAAACTTGAGAAAATTATTGTGATATAATTAGGTAGGTTTCATGTAGATTAACCCGTAAGGGCTTGTTCGTTTCACCGTTCATCCATGTGGATTGGGCGGTATTGAGTCGGTTTAAATCCATAGTAAGTCAAAATCCATTCTAATCCACTCCGATCCACATTGAATTAGAATAACCGAACAATGTCTAAGGTGTAAGAGTAGCTGTGTTTCTCAAAATTCTACACAGGGTTTGTTCAATGTTAACTGAAGATATGTTCTCCTGTGATTGGCATACCTTAATAAGATTTGTTTATTATTATTGGCAACTGATACAGAGCACCACTGGAAGTCATTGACCCCATGTTTTTTCTGAGAAATTATAAAATATTTCAATGGATGACTCTGGTTGTTGAATAGTTTGTGCATATTTATGAAGAAAATGTGGATAGTTAAACGTTTAAAAAATTAAAAGCAACACTAAATAGAATCCAGTAAGTTTTCTACCAATAAACAGATACTTCCACTCGCGGTGCTTTGGCTTCTTATATTTGCATGACTGTTTCAAGTAAACTCTGCATGTATATGAAGACTTCTTTTGTTAATCAGAAAAATTCTGCTGCAAACATTTCTGTTTCGTCAGGATGGGAATGCATTTGCTCGTGAAATGCTCGATGAACGAACGAAGAAGGCCGAAACATGGCACCATAATGCTGCCAACCGTGTGGCATATTCCAAACCAGCGGATCCTATCACTTGTGCAACATTTGCTCAAGATGTCATTGAAGGTAGAGCAAGCGTTTCACAAGCTCACGAGCACAAACACCAGCCCCTGATATTTGGACCTGCAAGTATTGTTGGTGGTGGTCTAACAAGTGAAAGGGAAAGAATGACAGCGCAAGTTTTTCAGCCTAGTTACAGGTATCCTGCATGCCTTAAAATAAATGCTATATTCCTGAAAACTGATGTTTACCTCGTGTTATACCCTGGAGCATGTCGATGCTTACCATTTTCTATGGTATGCATTTCTGCTAATGATAATGCATTAATGCTATTTCTGAATGTGGAATAAGCACTAGTTATCACAATTCCTTTTTTACCGAGTTATGACGATTCCTAAATCCTAATAAAAGACACTTTGAACTTTTTCCTTATTGGCATAGCCATAAGACGCAACAAGTTTCAAGTCAGATGTAAAATGCTTAGATTTGCCGGTAACGACCAATTAATATTACTACTGATATTCTTTATGTACCCCTGTATTCTTGATGCTCTTGAGGATCATGAAGCATTGGCAGAGCTTATGAGAGTGCCATTTGATTCCCTTTCTTTTGCCATTTTGTCTTTCGCTCGAACCACAGGATGCCAACAATGAGCATTGAAGAAGCTGGTTTGCGTGAGATGAAAATGATGGAGAAATGGCAACAAAGGACCGCTGAGGTGATGAAAGAATCAACCTCCGCGTGGCACAAGGATGGCAGCAGCTCGGCCCAAGAGGATGAGGACGCCGAGGAGGAAAAAGCAAGAGCGTGGGACGACTGGAAGGATGACAACCCTCGTGGCGCAGGCAACAAGAAGCTCACGCCCTGTGGTTAATTTGTGAAACACGCTGTGTATTGATACTACACATGGAACATGATGCTCATCTAGACGGTAGGATGTTTAATTTTATCATTGTTGCTGTGTTTTTTCTGTAGTGATGATTGAGTGTATCGTAGCCTGTTTGTGCAAGTGCGATATGTCCTCCCTAATACGACACGTTTTTCTGGAGCCAAGGAAATCGTATGCCTGTCTGCAATTGTCAGTGCTGCTTGGTGCCGTTTGGCTTATTAATAAGGGAAAAAAGTGGTTGTACTTGCTGTGTAAAGCAACGGTGTTTTTACTTAGGTTGGAACTCTATTCCAAGATTTTTATTTTACTAAAAAAATTAGTTTATTTTTAGAAGATTTTCATTTTACTAAGAAAAAATTAGTTTATTTTTTCTTTTAAAAATAGGTATCTCTTGAGAAAATAGAGTTGGCTAGTTTGAAAACTCTATTTTATAAGGGATTTCTATTTTCCAAAAAAAAAGTTTTTTTCCTTAAAAAATGAAAATCCATTCAAAATGGTTTCTAAACTAATGGTTTCTAAACTAGCCCTGATTTTGTGAATTTGCCCCTGCAATCTTTAGGGAAGGCTTCCTGTACCCCTGTTTCTATTACTATTTTAAATGAAGGCTCCATTTAACTCTATTTTTAGTAATGCTGGACGAGCGTTGTCAGATCAAACTTGAAGACAGAGGGTGTTTTATTTTTAGGGATTAATTTTTAGTCCATACATTTCATTCTATTTTAGTATCTAAATTGTTAAATAAAGAAACCAAAATAGAGTTTTAGTTTCCGTATTTAATAATTTAAAGACTAAAATGTAATGAAATTGTCCCTAAAAACTAAACATCCCCTAAACAGGATTCATAGGCTCATCACGAGCCTAAAGAGGCATACTTTATGGAAGATCCAAATAGAAGATATGATAATTATAAAGCTAACGGGATTTGGTTCTCCAAAGCCTCTCAACATCTATGTTAAGTTATTTACAGTTCGCTTGAGTAGGGTCAATTGGCCAAATAATTTTAAGCTTGTTTTGGTTGACTTATATGATGGTCACCACGGCAGAGGAGACTTATCTGTCATAATGAATTACATGTCCATGTGTCTTGACACCACCCTGAGGAAGTGGCTATTCGGTCTTCGCAATGGACTAGTCGACTAATCAGTTATCCGTGCTTTGCTACGGTTGTTATATATCATATAAATACGTATTAAGATATTTATTTAAATATAATTATTGTTTATTTCTAAATACTAAGGTACGTGTGATCTGATGGTTAGTCCCAAATTTATGGAGCAGGAGGACGTGCGTTTGAGTACTCGCTCTGCACTATCTTTTGTGTCCGTATGGTAGTTGCGCGGTCGAGGTCGGGTGCTGGACAGGCGCAGTAGCTGGTTGCATGGGCGCTGGGGGTCCATGGGGCAGTAGCTGAGAGAGCGCCGTGCAGGCGCTAGGCGTGGGGCCCATAGGGCACGTCGTTGAGTCGTAGCGCGTGGGGCGAGAGAACCAGACGAGGCGCGTGGGACGGGTCTAGAGTGTCAGTACAGAGGGTGAAGCCGTGGTAGCACTAGCCGTCCACATTAGGTTCTTAATATAATAGTATAGAAAATAAAAATAACAAACGAGGTTGGGCTTCAATCCCTCGAGCACTTTCTACTCGCATAGTACAAACAAACAAGCAATAAATAAATAAAAAACAATAGAACACCAAACAAAGAAAAACAATGGCATAAAGAAATCTACGCATTTTGGCGAATTTGTAGGTTCAAAAACCGCTAGAATCAAAGTTAAAACGGGAAAGTCACATGCAAAATAAGATTTAAGGTGAAATTAAATTAAAAATAAGGGTTCACATAATTAATATTATAAACTAAGGGTTCACTATGTAAAATCAATTCCCTAGGATGATGGGCTAGATTATTTAAGAGCTCGGGGTTAAGTTTATAAAAATATGGACTAGTTTGTGATGGTTTTTTCGACTGAGTTAGACTGCAGAGCAAAATTAGAATAACACAGGGGCTCTATTTGAAAACGTGCTTGATGGCTCTAAGTGAATCAACCTAGGATGTTTATATCTAGATCACCTTAGACCGAACTGGTATCCTAGCTTCTAATAGAAACCGTCCTTTGTTGGATCAACGGTAGCAGTCCCTCCCCACTGCCAACAGCAAATCGAGTAGTGGTCGCGTGCCATACACGTCGACACATTGCTGGAGCAAATCCATACTATCACTGGAGCAATTCCATACCCGTGCTAGGAAGCAAAATTTCGAACGCGATTTGATCTAAATGGTGTGAGCAAATATGGCAAAACGTTCAAGAGAAACCTCACTGGCGGTCAGAGCGACGACGAGGCCCAACGACGTCGAACGACGGCTCAGGCGGCAACAACGACCCTCGGCAAGAAATCCCCGCCCCTCCAATCAATCTCACGATTGATATCTCTCTCCCGTGCACTCCTCTCGCTCAAGCTAAGCTCCCAAGTCACACGTCCAGCTCTGAACGACGACTAATGATAGTCACCTAGAGGGGGGGTGTGAAGAGGTGACACCTGAAAAATGACAACTTAAAACAAAAACTTAATCCAATTAAGTGTTAGTGTCAAACTTGATCAAGACAGAGTGAGAAGGAAGAGAGAAGCTCTTTCATTTGATTGCTATCATAGGATAGTGGAAGTAATTTAGAGCAATATTGCAAGTGTAAGAACTTAGAGTAAGAATAAATTGCAAGAAAGTAAAATGCACAAGAGACACAACAATTTTATCCTGTGGTTCGGTCAAGCCTCAAATGCTTGCCTACTCCACGTTCTGCTGTCCTAGAGGACAAGGGTTGCAATCAACCCCTCTTAAGTAATCCTATGATCAACTTAAGTGACATAGTTCTTCCTTATATCTTTCCCTATGATCTCCATAGGTTGGAGTCTCTTGCAGCCGTACACAGTTTGATGTGAGTTATAACTTAAGGAACAACAAGAGGGAGAGTAGAGTACACACACCAGAGCAACAAAACAACATGCAAAGCCACAACATGAACGCACAATGAGAGAACATTATCTCGCAAGAACTGGCGCTTGGATCGCTTTGACATCTCTCACAAATGCATTGGATTGAAGTGTATGCTATTGGTAATGCTTTGGTACTGAAGGAGGTTGAAATGGGCCTTTTATAGCCCAACCTTGCCCCATAGCCATTGGACCTTTGTCACACCCGGTTTTAGAAGGCAAACTGAATGCGAACCATGTACGTGCCAGGATCAGCAATTCACGTACACAGCAGTTACATAACATGGACATCATCACAATAGTGCTCAAATAGTATTAAAAGGGGAAATAATAGTCGATTACATCATACGTCTGAGACGTCCATATGGTCCTTACAATAAATCAAAGTGCGAAAACGAAACATAGATAACCGCGGCCTTCACAGGCAGCCGACTGGGGGTTGCCGCTAACCCACACCTAGAACTCGTCGTAGTCTTGAAACTCCTGGAAGTCTCCTTCCACAGCTTCATCTTCTCCTGAGCCGTGGTTGCAATGCTGACAACTTGGGGGGGGGGGTTTGGTGTGTAGAGCAAGAGTGAGTACACATCAACATACTCAGCAAGTATCCTGTTTGGCTGTAGTGGACTAGCTTTATGTGGGGGTAAGTCAACCAGTTGCTTTTAGTTGGTCAGATTATTATTTACTAGTAGAAAGCCAGGTTTTAACATTAGCCCAAGTTATTAGCCCGATGTACCCTTTCCAAACGGAAAGAATACCACTTACCAGCACCATAGACGTAACCAAAACCATCAGTCTCATTGCCATCGGTAAACCAAAATGTCTCTGATCAAGTACCACTAATCATTGGAGCTCCCTTGGCCGCTCATAACCGCGAGCACGGCTGATATATCAGTTTTCAAACACTCTGCAGAGGTTGTGCACTTTACCCACAAGCCGTGATTCCCTCTTGCCTCGGGCCGATCAAACCCTTAAACACTACCAAGGTGAATAGGCAGGGTTTCACTACGTAGCCTTTACAAAGATTCTCCAGGGGCTGTAGCTGCCCGTTAGGTTTCCTAAATGTACCGCACTCCTCCCCAAGGGACAAATCGACCTTGGCAGAGCGAGCCGCATACACCGAGCCCCATTGACGGCACTGACGGCGAAGCGAACTACACCCCGGATCCTCTAATTATTCAGCTAAGGGCGTCCCACTCCACCCTCATGGTTGCACTGTTTTCCCGGGCGGTCATCCATAGAACAGGTCCTTACGGAGAGGCACTCGAGAAACCGCTCGAGCCCCCTTGAAGACCACAAGTATAACATCATAATAAGAGAGGGGAAAACAACGTATCATAGATAATCTCATCATGTTCATTGATTAGAGTTTGAGCAATAGCATAAAGCTAAACGATAATAATCCGACCCAAATAGGTAAACAAGGACATGGATAACAAAAGCTAGTCAATCCTTAAGTATAAATTTGTAATGCGGGAGGTGAATTAAAGAATGAATAGGACAGAGATAGGTCAAAGGACACTTGCCTCCACCAACCGACTGCTGCTCAGGGGCTTCTCCTGCGAGTTCCTCGGGCTCTTCGACCGGATCGTTCTCTATGCGAGCGCAAACATACATACATCCACATATTTAATACAAAAGAACAGTACACCATACAATAGAATGCAGTAAGTAAACAGACGTCCCACGCGGGCTCACAATTACGGTTAAGAGGGAAAGAGAAACAAACAGTCGAGAAACGATCACGTTACATCATTATGAATTAACCACTCGCTTAATAGAAGGGAATTAATTTGGACTCTACGCTCAGCATAAAATAAAGTCATGTTTCATGTTTAATCATTATAAGCAGATGAATATAATTAAGAGGACTGTCGCGCGGCGAGACGTACGACATAGCACCTTAAATCGAATTAAGAAATCAATGACTCGTCGCGCGACCGAGCGCACAACGAGACACTTTGCATTAATTATAAAGAGACGTTAAGCATCGCGCGACGAAGCGCACGACGGCATATGTCAACAAAGCTGAGTTTAAAGTGGAACATCGTGCGTCTGGACGCGCGACGTCACATCTTAAACAACCTGAAATTAAAATAGATCGTCGCGCGACGAAGCGCGCGACACAACACTTTAATAAATATAAACTAAAAGAATCTTCGCGCAATGAAGCGCGCGACGCAGCACATTAATAGAATCTGAAATTAGACAAATTCGTCGCGCGACGAAGCGCGTGACGCAGCATGTTGACTAACGGAGTTTGAGAATTAACTACAACCAAAAAAATCACCGCGCGCGTAGGTTTTGCGCGCGCGGGAACGCGCTAGGGGCCAACAAGGCCACGCGAGCCGCGACGGGGCCGGGATGCCGCGCGCAGGGGCCGAGGCCGCGGGCGAGCCGCGCCGGGGCTGCGCGCACGCGCAGGGGCCGCGCCGGGGGCCGAGCCGCCGGGAGCCGCGCCGGGCGAGCAGGGGGCGGGGCCGGGGCGCCGCCGCGCGGGCAGGGGCGGGGCCGCGTGCCGCCGAACGGGGTGGGGGCGGGCGCCGCCGCGCCGAGGGCCGGGGTGGGGACGGGGGGCGCCACCGGACGGGGAGGAGGGGGGGGGGGGCGAGCGCCGCCGAGGGGGAGGCCGGGGCGGGCGAGCGCCGCCGCGCGTAGGGGAGGAGCGGGGCGGGGCGGGCCGCGCCGCCGGCGAGCGGGGAAGGGCAGGGGCGCGCGCGAGCAGGGGAAAGGGAGGGCGCGCGCGGGGGAGGAAGAAGAGGAGGGAGAGGGAGAGAGAGAGGAGGAGGAGAGGGGAGCTCACCTCGGGGTCCAAATTCCGGTGATCGCCGTCTCCAATTCCTAGGGCACCACGGGGAGAGAGAGGTGGAAGAGGGAGAGGGAAGTTGTTGCGCGGGAGATCCAAATGAGAGAGAGAAGAGGGGGGGGGCGCATAGGGGGGGGTGTGGGCGCCAGGGGCGTGCAGGGACGGACCGGGCCGGGCTGGGTTGGGCCGGGCCACTTCGCGGGTCGAAACCCACGACGCGCACAACCCAAACCGAGACGCACGACACGGGCTCCAATCGCGAACCAAAAACCGAGACAGAGTGAGACGGACACGCGATATCAGACAAAGAAATGCGCCTCAGCATGATGCAACACCCATGACACTTAGGTTTTGGTTTATACATGACACGGACACCGTCACTATACGGGTTTGAAATTGGGAGGAAGGAGCAAAACAGGAAAGAGAAAAGAGAGTAACGCCTGAATTTGGTGAGAGAAAAGAAGAAAAAATTCTACCCCCAAATTCAGGGCGTTACAAACCTATCCCCCTTAAAAGAATCTCGCCCTCGAGATTCAGGGTTGGCTAGCAAAGAGCTCGGGGTATTTAGCCAACAGATCATCTTCACGCTCCCAGGTTGCTTCTTCCTCAGAGTGGTGATTCCACCTGACTTTGCACATTCTGATGGTCTTCCTTCGGGTGACTCTGTCTGCAACCTCAAGGATTTGCACTGGCTTCTCAACGTAGGTCAAGTCCTCCTAGACTTCAAGACCTTCCACTGGCAACTGCTCTTCTGGCACACGCAAGCACTTCTTCAACTGAGACACATGAAAGACATCATGCACCGCAGACAAATTCTCTGGCAGACTGAGCTGATAGGCCACTTCTCCACGCCTTGAGAGAATTTGGTACGGACCAATGTAGTGGGGTGCTAGCTTGCCTTTGACTCCGAACCTTCTGACTCCTCTGATCGGTGACACTTTTAGATAGACGAAGTCTCCGACTTCGAAACTCAGCTCTCTTCTTCTTGTGTCTGCATAGCTTCGCTGCCTTGATTGCGCTATCTTCAGGTTCTCTCGAACCATCTTGATGTTCTCTTCAGCTTCAAGCAAAATGTCTGGCCCAAACACTTGCTTTTCCCTAGGCTGATCCCATTGCAATGGAGTTCTACAACTCCTCCCATAGAGCGCTTGAAATGGTGACATCTTCAAACTGGCCTGGTAACTGTTGTTATAGGAAAACTCTGCATAAGGCAATCGCTTATCCCATCCAGACTGATCTTGCAGCGCACAGGCTCTCAACATATCTTCAAGAATTTGATTGGTTCTTTCGGTCTGGCCATCTGTCTGCGGATGATAAGCTGAACTGAAATTCAGATGTGTGCCCAAGGCTTCATGCAACTGCTGCCAGAAATGAGAGGTGAACTGCGTTCCTCTGTCTGACACTATCTTCTTTGGCACACCATGAAGACAAACGATCCGAGACATATACAATTCTGCCAACACTGCACTGCTGTAGTTGGTCTTGACAGGTATGAAGTGGGCTGACTTGGTCAAACGGTCCACTACTACCCAAATGGAATCGTAGCCGGCTCGAGTGCGAGGCAATCCGACTATGAAATCCATACCGATTTCATCCCATTTCCACTGAGGAATTTGCAACGGTTGCAACAATCCAGCTGGTCTCTGGTGCTCTGCCTTAATTCTTCGACAACTATCGCACATAGCCACATGCTCTGCGATTTCCCTCTTCATTCCGTACCACCAGAATTTCTTCTTCAGATCCTGATACATCTTCTCACTACCAGGGTGAATCGAATAGGCTGTCTCATGAGCTTCCTTGAGAATCAACTCCCGAATGGATTGGACATTGGGAATGCACAAGCGGTCTTTGAACCATATCACACCTCCTGCATCTTCCCGAAAATCTTTGCCTCTGCCATCTAGAATCAGCCGCCGGATCTCACTGATCTTCTCATCATTCTTCTGCGCTTCTTTGATTTCCCGCTCTAGGGTAGGTTCCAACTCAACTGTGACTCCTCGCGAATTGTTCAGAAACCCGAGACTCAACCTGTCAAACTCCTTGGCCAACTCGTAAGGCATCGGACGAGCGACCATCAGATTGACTTGACTCTTTCTGCTCAAAGCATCTGCCACTACATTCGCTTTACTTGGATGGTAGTGAATCTCCAACTCATAGTCTTTGATCAGCTCTAACCATCTTCGTTGCCTCATATTCAACTCTGACTGAGTGAATATGTACTTCAGACTCTTGTGGTCTGTGTAAACATCGCATTTCTGTCCATATAGGTAGTGCCTCCATGTCTTCAGCGTGTGAACCACTGCTGCCAACTCTAGATCATGAATTGGGTAATTCTGCTCATGAACCTTCAGCTGTCGGGACGAGTAAGCCACAACTTTTCCCTCTTGCATCAACACGCATCCCAAACCTGTGTAACAAGCATCACAATACACCGAGAAGGGCTTGTGCACATCGGGCAAGACTAGGACAGGCGCTGTTGTCAACTTCTCTTTCAGCGTTTCAAAGGCCTCTTGACATTTCTGGGTCCACTTGAACTCAACTTTGTTGCCTAGCAACGCTGTCATTGGTTTCGCAATCTTTGAAAACCCTTCAATGAATCGCCGATAATATCCAGCCATTCCAATGAAACTCTTGATTCCTCGAGCATCTGTTGGCGCTTTCCAGTTCAGAATGTCTACCACTTCCTTCGGATCCACAACCAATCCTTCTTTGTTGATTATGTGACCCAAGAACAGGACTTCATTGATCCAGAATTCACACTTGCTCAACTTTGCATACAATTGGTGCTCTCTCAATATCTGCAATACCATCCTCAAATGACTTGCGTGCTCTTCTTCGCTTTGAGAATAAATCAGAATGTCATCAATGAATACCACCACAAACTTATCGAGATAGTCCATGAATACACTGTTCATCAGATTCATGAAAAACGCTGGTGCATTTGTCAAACCAAAAGACATCACAGCGAACTCATACAAACCATACTTGGTAATGAATGCCGTCTTCGGAATGTCTGAAGGTCGAATCCTGAGCTTATGGTAACCCGACCTCAGATCTATCTTGGAGAACACGCTGGCTCCTCTCAACTGGTCGAACAGATCTTCTATTCTGGGCAAAGGGTACTTATTCTTGATCGTGACTTCATTCAAAGCTCGATAATTGATACACATCCTTTTGGTGCCATCTTTCTTTTCCACAAATAGGACAGGGGCGGCCCAAGGCGAGGTGCTTGGCCGGATGTAACCTTTCTCCGACAGCTCATCAATCTGCTTCTTAAGCTCAACCAACTCTGGTCCGGATATTCGGTAAGCTCTCTTAAAGATAGGGGCGGTTCCAGGAAGAAGCTCTATAGCGAATTCAACTTTCCGCTCTGGTGGCATACCCGGTAAGTCCTTTGGAAACACATCTGGGAACTCGGACACAACCTTGATACTCTCAATTGGATCTGCTTCACTGCTATCAACGGCCATCTGGTAACAACCTCCTTTCTTTGGCTCAGGCGGGACTAACTCGGTCAGCACTTCCTCTCCTAGTGGGGACACCAACTTGATTGTCCTTTTATCACAACTGATAACTGCCTGATACTTATCTAGCCAATTCATCCCTAGGATGACATCTATTCCCTGAGTACCCATTACTATGAGGTTGGCGGGAAACGCTATCCCCCTTATTTCCACACTTACATTCAAACAAATGCTATCGGCTCGAATTCTACCACCGGCTGAGTCAATTTGAATGGGGGTTGACATGGTAGTAATTGGAAGATTATGTGCTTCTACCCATGATGCAGTAATGAAAGAATGCGTTGCTCCAGTATCAAATAACACTTCTGCAATATGGGAGTCGACTGGGAACATACCTACTATCATGCCGGGGGTCTCTTGAACTGCTTTAGCCTCCAAGTGGTTCAGTCTTCCATGATTGTAGCGCGGCTGAGGGCGATTGCCTGCTCCAGGCTGAGGCACATTCTGCTTTGCTGGGGCATTGGGGCCTGACTGCTGCTGGGCTACCTTCTTCGGACATTGCATCACCCAATGGCCTTGCTCTCCACAGTGGAAACATGCTCTGTTTCCAACCTGAGCTGGTGCTGCCTGATTGTTCTGCTGGCTCGCTGGGGCAGGAAGACGAGGTGTCTGCTGATTCTGCCTCTGAAACTGACCTCCTGACTGATTGCTCTGACGGTTCTGATACTGGTGCTGAGGGTACTGCCTTTGGAACTGCTGACGCTGCTGAGGTGGACGCTGGTTCTGCCTGAACTGCTGAGGTTGGTTACTTGAGAAACGAGGGCGGCTGCTGCTTCCAGGCTGGGGTCCACTGATCTTACGCTTACGATCCTCCATCTCCTTACGCTTTCTTTCTGTCATGATTGCTCTGTCAATCAGGTGCTGGAATGTCGGGAAGGTATGATTCATCAGCTGATACTGTAGAGGATCAACCAAGCCTCTCAAGAAACGGTACTGTCGCTTGGCGTCGGTGTTGACATCTTCAGGAGCATAGTGGGACAACTGCAGAAACCTGTCTCGATACTCACTGACAGATGATGACCCTTGCTTGAGGGCCAGGAACTCCTCCTTCTTCACTGTCATCAGACCTGCAGGCACATGGTACTGACGAAAGCTACCTCTGAACTCTTCCCAAGTGATGGCGTCGGGGTTGGCATGGGTGGCGAGATAAGACTCCCACCATGACTGAGCTGCTCCTCTCAGCAGGCGGGGACCATACAAGACTTTCTCCCTGTCATCACACTGAGCGGTATGCATCTCCCGCTCCACAGTGTGCAGCCAGTCTTCAGCATCCATGGGGTCAGAAGAGTGAGCAAACGTTGGGGGATGACCTCTCATGAATTCAACACGCTTGTCTCTGGGCATCTGAGGCATCTAAGGCTGAGGTGGTGCCTGCTGCTGTTGCTGCTGCTGCTGCTGAATGGCGGCCAGAGTCTGACCGATGGCTTGAACTGCCTGAGTCTGCATCAGGAACATCTGCTCGATCGACATCGGGGGTGGGGGTGGCAGGTGCTGCTGCTGGGGCACCTCATCCTGCGGAGCGGCTCGCTCCTGCTGAGCACGCCTTCCTCCTCTGCGCCTGTTCTCTGACATCTGCAGAATGCAACCACACATCAGAACTGATCTTGCAAATCTTGCAGCATAAGAAAAGAGTATATAACTCTTCAACAGCACTGAACAGATGAGCATCTTCACTGATCTCCAACACAGACCAACACAGCTTCTCAGATAAAGAGGAGAGTGGAATAAAAGGTTTCCCAACTATATAACTAACTCCATTAACATATAACAGGTAAACCATAATGCAGGGGATACCCACACTCTGGTGACAGTCATTACAAAGATCCAAACCAAACATAGTTCATCATGACAAACATAAATGCACAGGACATAGCAAACTACCCTGTCTAACTAAGACTAACTAAAAGCGAGACTAACGCTAAGACTGTAGCTTCTACGTATATATTTTGTATTAATTACAAGATCTGACTCTAGCGATCTATGGTTCTAGATTTATCTTGGTCTTGCAGTCGGGATTGCCATAAGACTGGCGTCCACGCCGAGGTGAGCGGTACGGGTGCTGAGTCCCAACGGGAGCGGGGGAACCATCATCCAGGTGACGACGTTCCACGTGCTCGGCCCGCAGCAGGGCGATCTCAGCGCGAGCCCTACTCAGCCCGTCTAGTGCATGGTCCAGCTCCGTGTTTAGCACGGCGGCTAGGTTGACTGTGCTGCTCAACCTAGGATTGTCCTCGCCAGCAGGTGAAACAATCACGCCTCCTGTGCTGCCAGATGGACGGCGGGGGTAATACTTCAGGTCGAGACCATCAGCTACCCCACCGAGAACCGAGCAGTAGTGCGAAAGCGCACGCCGTGCAGCATCTTGCATGGCTGCCTCGGCTGAGTCCCGCTCAGAGATAGAATAGTGCTCTGAGCATGCCTCCGCACCCTAGAGACTGTTCTCCGGACGGCGCACCAAGCAGGTCGCCTCCCAGCGGTCCGGGTAGACCCTGCGACTATGCTGGTAGACCACACAGCGATACTCGATGGACCAAGTACGCCGGTTAAGTGCCCGACGTAGCAGGGTGTCGAGCGCATCGTGGAAGTGACACCCGCGAGTAGCGTCGCGAGTGATGGGTCGAGCAACCCATCCTTTCGGCTCCTGGTCAGCAGGGAAGTCAGTGTCGTGGCTCGAGCTGTCATCGCCACCTCCGCCGTCTGGGTCTCCTCCAGCGGCTACTCCAGAGGCTGGGGCGCCCAGTGGTGGTGCAGGGGCGCCTCTAGGGGAAGCATAGGAGAGCAGCTCCTCACAGACTCTATCTCCTACTGGAGCGAGAAGGAAGAACCCTGCTGCTCCTGTCGTCGATGTTCCTGCTCCTCATGCAGGCGGTGGTGCAGTCTCTCCAAGTGGCTGGACTGACCGGCCACGGGACGGCGAAGCGGACGCTCCGCAAGGCGGGAGGGTAAGAAGGGGATGACGGACTTTCGTGCAGTGTGTCTAAGTCGAGCCATCTACAAAAGACACCGCAAGCAAAAGAGTGAGAACAGAATTAATATGACCAGCAAATAATGAACCATGAATAAATGAAGGATTAGAATAAAACATAATTTTCAGCAAGGTATAATATATAGTAGAACATAGGTTTGGTCGATATGACCAAGTTTTGAAGAGATATCGAAGTCAAGGCAGGGACAGAGGTCAATAATCCTTAGAACGACCATTCTACTCTAGGTTAGCGGTCCTACAGTCAGCACGACTTTGATACTAGCTTATGTCACACCCGGTTTTAGAAGGCAAACCGAATGCGAACCATGTACGTGCCAGGATCAGCAATTCACGTACACAGCAGTTACATAACATGGACATCATCACACAGTGCTCAAATAGTATTAAAAGGGGAAATAATAGTCGATTACATCATACGTCTGAGACGTCCATATGGTCCTTACAATAAATCAAAGTGAGAAAACGAAACATAGATAACCGCGGCCTTCACAGGCAGCCGACTGGGGGTTGCCGCTAACCCACACCTAGAACTCGTCGTAGTCTTGAAACTCCTGGAAGTCTCCTTCCACAGCTTCATCTTCTCCTGAGCTGTGGTTGCAATACTGACAACCTGGGGGGGGGGGGGGTTTGGTGTGTAGAGCAAGAGTGAGTACACATCAACATACTTAGCAAGTATCCTGTTTGGCTGTAGTGGACTAGCTTTATGTGGGGGTAAGTCAAGCAGTTGCTTTTAGTTGGTCAGATTATTATTTACTAGTAGAAAGCCAGGTTTTAACATTAGCCCAAGTTATTAGCCCGATGTACCCTTTCCAAACGGAAAGAATACCACTTACCAGCACCATAGACGTAACCAAAACCATCAGTCTCATTGCCATCGGTAAACCAAAATGTCTCTGATCAAGTACCACTAATCATTGGAGCTCCCTTGGCCGCTCATAACCGCGAGCACGGCTGATATATCAGTTTTCAAACACTCTGCAGAGGTTGTGCACTTTACCCACAAGCCGTGATTCCCTCTTGCCTCGGGCCGATCAAACCCTTAAACACTACCAAGGTGAATAGGCAGGGTTTCACTACGTTGCCTTTACAAAGATTCTCCGGGGCTGTAGCCGCCCGTTAGGTTTCCTAAATGTACCGCACTCCTCCCCAAGGGACAAATCGACCTTGGCAGAGCGAGCCGCATACACCGAGCCCCATTGACGACACGACGGCGAAGCGAACTACACCCCGGATCCTCTAATTATTCAGCTAAGGGCGTCCCACTCCACCCTCATGGTTGCACTGTTTTCCCGGGCGGTCATCCATAGAACAGGTCCTTACGGAGAGGCACTCGAGAAACCGCTCGAGCCCCCTTGAAGACCACAAGTATAACATCATAATAAGAGAAGGGAAAACAACGTATCATAGATAATCTCATCATGTTCATTGATTAGAGTTTGAGCAATAGCATAAAGCTAAACGATAATAATCCGACCCAAATAGGTAAACAAGGACATGGATAACAAAAGCTAGTCAATCCTTAAGTATAAATGTGTAATGCGGGAGGTGAATTAAAGAATGAATAGGACAGAGATAGGTCAAAGGACACTTGCCTCCACCAACCGACTGCTGCTCAGGGGCTTCTCCTGCGAGTTCCTCGGGCTCTTCGACCGGATCGTTCTCTATGCGAGCGCAAACATACATACATCCACATATTTAATACAAAAGAACAGTACACCATACAATAGAATGCAGTAAGTAAACAGACGTCCCACGCGGGCTCGCAATTACGGTTAAGAGGGAAAGAGAAACAAACAGTCGAGAAACGATCACGTTACATCATTATGAATTAACCACTCGCTTAATAGAAGGGAATTAATTTGGACTCTACGCTCAGCATAAAATAAAGTCATGTTTCATGTTTAATCATTATAAGCAGATGAATATAATTAAGAGGACTGTCGCGCGGTGAGACGTACGACATAGCACCTTAAATCGAATTAAGAAATCAATGACTCGTCGCGCGACCGAGTGCACAACGAGACACTTTGCATTAATTATAAAGAGACGTTAAGCATCACGCGACGAAGCGCACGACGACATATGTCAACAGAGCTGAGTTTAAAGTGGAACGTCGCGCGTCTGGACGCGCGACGTCGCACCTTAAACAACCTGAAATTAAAATAGATCGTCGCGCGACGAAGCGCGCGACACAACACTTTAATAAATATAAACTAAAAGAATCGTCGCGCGACGAAGCGCGCGATGCAGCACATTAATAGAATCTGAAATTAGACAAATTCGTCGCGCGACGAAGCGCGCGACGCAGCACGTTGACTAACGGAGTTTGAGAATTAACTACAACAAAAAAAAATCACCGCGCGCGTAGGTTTTGCGCGCGCGGGAACGTGCTAGGTGCCAACAAGGCCACGCGAGCCGCGACGGGGCCGGGTTGCCGCGCGCAGGGGCCGAAGGCCGCGCGCACGCGCCGAGGCCGCGCGGGGGGCCGAGCCGCCGGGGGCCGCGCCGGGCGAGCAGGGGGCGGGGCCGGGGCGCCGCCGCGCGGGCAGGGGCGGGGCCGCACGCCGCCGCGGGCAGGGGGGGCGGGGCCGCCGCCGCGGGATGGGGTGGGGGCGGGCGCCGCCGCGCCGAGGGCCGGGGTGGGGACGGGGGGGGGGGGGGGGGGGCGCCGCCGGACGGGGAGGAGGGGGGTGCGAGCGCCGCCGGGGGGGGGGGGGGGGAGGCCGGGGCGGGCGAGCGCTGCCGTGCGCAGGGGAGGAGCGGGGCGGGGCGGGGAAGGGCAGGGGCGCGCGCGAGCAGGGGAAAGGGAGGGCGCGCGCGGTGGAGGAAGAAGAGGAGGGAGAGGGAGAGAGAGAGAGGAGGAGGGGAGGGGAGCTCACCTCGGGGTCCAAATTCCGGTGATCGCCGTCTCCAATTCCTAGGGCACCACGGGGAGAGAGAGGTGGAAGAGGGAGAGGGAAGTTGTTGCGCGGGAGATCCAAATGAGAGAGAGAAGAGGGGGGGCATAGGGGGGGGGGGGTGTGGGCGCCAGGGGCGTGCAGGGCCGGACCGGGCCGGGCTGGGTTGGGCCGGGCCACTTCGCGGGTCGAAACCCACGACGCGCACAACCCAAACCGAGACACACGACACGGGCTCCAATCGCGAACCGAAAACCGAGACAGAGCGAGACGGACACGCGATATCAGACAAAGAAATGCGCCTCAGCATGATGCAACACCCATGACACTTAGGTTTTGGTTTATACATGACACGGACACCGTCACTATACGGGTTTGAAATTGGGAGGAAGGAGCGAAACAGGAAAGAGAAAAGAGAGTAACGCCTGAATTTGGTGAGAGAAAAGAAGAAAAAATTCTACCCCCAAATTCAGGGCGTTACAACCTTCCTTCAATCAGCTGCTGAAAATGTGCTCTCAGATGGCGCACCGGACCGGTCTAGTATTCAACCGGACCCGGAACATGGATGGGTCCTTTGGGATCCTGACTGCTGTCTTCCAAACCGAGGGGTCATCGCACTGGGTCAGTGCACCACCAAACCGCCACATGTCCGCTCCTATTGAAGTAGCCATTGGACGCCAAAGTAGTCGTTACTGGGCAGTCCGGTGCACCACCAGACCACATACAGTGCTAGTCCAAATATTTTTATAATAAAATCTCGAAGATGCAGAGTTTGTACGGAGGCGGCCCGACGACTTGCAAACCAGCACAGTTAAGTCCTTTCTTTTCAAAACTTGTTCTATTTGACTTGGACTTTCTTGTGAGCTTCCCTACGACTTAGACAACATAGTTAGCACATAATCAAATTGACTAAGTCTAGTAAACTTACCTTTTACTCATAGTTTCTCCAAGATTTGATTATGCCCCAACCTAAGCCCAAAATGCACTTTTCTCACAGAATTGAGTTAGATATCAAACTAAAGTGCAAGAAACATTGTAATAGGCATGTGCAACTTATCTAAAGGTTCAAACCTCATAGTTTTACCATTTTACCTGAAGTTACACTTTCTAGCCTCTTTTGAGATCTTTTGGACTTAGAACCTTCAAATTGCATTTAAGTGAACTTGTTCATTGAGAGCACCTAAGGGTGGAGGTGCATAGGTGATCCTGCAAAACTTTCTTAAAACAACAGAAACTTGGTCTATAATATGAGTTAGACTAAATAACACCAAGTTTGAGAGTAGAGAGAAAGAGAGAAGTTCCTTTCACTTGATTACTCTTTCAAGATATAATTTACAATTAGAGCAATATCACAAGTGAGAACTAGGAACTTGGAAGAGATAAAAATTGCAAGAAAGTAAAAGACACAAGAGACACGATAATTTTATCCTGTGGTTCGATCAAACGTAATATGGTTGCCTATTCCACGTTGTGGCGTCACAATGGACGAGGGTTGCACTCAACCCCTCTCAAGTGATCCAAAGATCAAACTTGAGTACCATTGTTCTTCATTATATCTCGATATCCCGTTTGTGAGGAATCTCCACAAGTTGGAGTCTCTCACACCTTACACAATTGATCACAATCAAAACCGAAGTAAGGGAGGGAGTAAGAACACACACACAAGAACGGCATGGTCGCGAAGTCTCAGAGTCGTAGTGTGCTCTTAGAATGTTTGGTGTATTGGTAGAGGTGCCCAAGGGCCTCTTTTATAGCCCCAAAGGCCAATGGAGCTGTTGCTCCTTCCTTTGGTAAGTCCAGATTTCTTTTTGTTCGTGGGTGCACTAGGCTGTCTGTTGCACACCGAACAACCTTGGCTACAATGGTTGCTGAATCGGCTGATTGGTTGCCTTCCTTTCGGGTGGGCACCGGACTGTCCAATAGCGCACCAGACTATTCGGTGACCCCTCTTGACTGTTGGTGTGCTGATGTGGCCGATGTCGATCTCGCTACCAATCGTTGGCTAAGTGCGGCTAGCTGACCAGGCATGTCCGGTGCACACTAGACTGTCCTAAAGCCTAGTCTAGCCCAAGTTTGGCTCTTTTGAGTCAAACTCCTTTATTTCTTTTGACTCTATTTGGGATGTTACCTAGCACTTAGACAAATATAGTAGCAACTAAAACAATTTACTAAGTGAGAGGACCATACCCTTTTCATCTCATTTCAAAAGGATTTGCGATATGCCCAAACTCAAGCCCAAAAAGTGCATTTCTCTACAAAAAGTGTTAGAGCCCAAACACAAGTGCTAGAAACATTGTAAGACTAGTTTTGATCAAATACCAAAAACTCCCCCTTTTCACATCAGAAAGATTTCTCCCCCATAAGAGAATAGTATTGCAATTAGAGGGCTCATCTTTGCTATCAAGAGGGCTTTGATAAAAAAGACAAGTTCAATACACAAAACCTTTTGAAATTCGGTAGTGGTGGTTGATCCAGCTGTGTTGGCCTTAATTTCTCCCCCTTTGGCATTAAGCACCAAAACGGAGACAGTAGTGGCCTTAAACCTCATTGCCTCACCAAGAACAACAAATTAAGAGCAAAAGACAATGAAACAAAAAGGGCAATTTGGAACAAAATACAGTGATACTATTATGTAGTGGAAGCCTTTTTTCTCTGTCCAAGTCCACCTTTTCCCTTTCAATCCACCTATGAGACTACATCAACATAGCTCAAGCAAACATATTAGTCTGAAAGGGTCAAGTTGTAGCATATCCTCCCCTAAATGGATGCATCAATGCACAAGGACTTATGAGGTCCGGGGATGACTTTCTACAACTTGAACACCAAAATAATCAATAAATCACAATTAAGCTTAAAAGAACATGATCAAAAGGAATAAAGACACATGAATGCTATAGAACGATCCAAGTTCCACAAATCTAAGACATTAAGCTCACTACGTAGCTCACAAAACCATCTTTCATCTAAAGACTTGGTGAAGATATTGGCTAGTTGGTGACCAATGTTAACATGGCAAATGGCGATATCTCCCCTTTGCTAGTGGTGCCTCAGAAAGTGATGTCGGATGTCTATGTGCTTAGTGCGGCTGTGTTCAATAGGATTATTTGCCAAATGGATTGCACTCTCATTATCACATAGGAGTGGGACTTTGCTCAAATTGTAGCCAAAGTCCCCGGGGGTTTGCCTCATCCAAAGTAGTTGTGTGCAATACTAGCCAACGAGAACATACTCAACTTTAGCGGTCGATAGGGCAATAGAATTTTGTTTCTTAGAGATCCAAGACACTAGGGACCTTCCTAGAAATTGACAAGTCCCTGATGTGCTCTTCCTATTAATCTTGCACCCGACATAGTCAGATCTGAGTATCCATTCAAGTCAAAGGTAGACCGCTTAGGATACTAGAGCCCGAAGTGAGGCATATGAACTAAATACCGAATAATTCTCTCCACGGCTACAAGGTTTCATTCCTTGGGGTTGGATTGAAATCTAGCACACATGCAAATGGAAAGCATAATATCCGATCTACTTACATATAAATAAAGCAAGGATCTTATCATAGACTGGTATACCTTTTGATCTATGGACTTACCTCCCACGCCGAGGTCCAAACATCCGTTGGTTCCCATTGGTTTCTTGATGGTCTTTGTGTCCTTCATCCCAAATGTCTTGAGAAAATCTTGTGTGTATTTTGTTTGGGAGATGAAGATGCCTTCCTTGAGCTGTTTTACTTGAAATCCTAGAAAGTATGTCAGCTCACCTATCATAGACATCTCGAATTTTTGCATCATCACTCTGCTAAACTCGTCACAAGACTTTTGATTAGTTGAACCAAATATTATGTCATCAACATATATTTGGCATCTAAACAAATCACCATCACATGTCTTAGTGAAAAGAGTAGGATCCCCGACCTTGAAAGCATTAGAAATAAGAAAGTCTCTAAGGCAATCATACCATGCTCTTGGTGCTTACTTAAGCGCATAGAGCGCATTAGAGAGCTTATACACATGGTCGGGATACCTGTCATCCTTGAAGCCAGGGGGTTGCTCCATGTACACCTCCTCCTTGATTGACCCATTGAGGAAAGCACTCTTCATGTCCATTTGATAAAGCTTAAAAGAATGGTGAGAATCATAGGCTATTAAAATTCCAATAAACTCAAGCCTAGCTACAGGAGCAAAAGTCTCCTCAAAATCCAAACTTGCGACTTGGGCATAACCTTTTTCCACAAGTCTCATCTTGTTTCTTTTCACCACCCCGTACTTATCTTGTTTGTTGTGGAACACCCACTTGGTTCCCACAATATTTTGCTTTAGACATGGCACCAGGCTCCAGACTTCATTTCTGTTGAAGTTGTTGAGCTCTTCCTACATGACCATCACCCAATCTGAATCCTATAGTGCTTCTTCTACCCTAAAAGGCTCAATAAAAGAGACAAAGGAGTAGTGTTCACAAAAATTAGCAATACGAGATCGAGTTGTCACTCCCTTGCTGATATCACCTAGTATTTGGTCCATCAGATGGTCTCATGGTATGGTGGTGTGGATTGGAGCTGGAAGTGTCTATGGTACTTCTTCTTTCTCCATGTCTTCAAGTTTATACATGTAAGACCTAAATTTGGTAGAAGGGAAAAAAATATATATCATAAAATAATAAAATAAAAATATTACAAATAGTAGTATTGATAATCACTTTAAGACATTTGTTAGGGTGTTTTTCTTTATAAAGATCATACAATATAAAACTATTGTTCTTGAGATAAATATGTGGGAATTACACATTTAAAAGGCAATGGTAAATAGAATAATAAATAAAATAATATCAATATTGCGCATAATATAGAGTTGATTGCACTAGAAAATTTTGGACATGAAAACCCAAGCTAGAATCTAAATCCAAATTAGAAAAATTTGACTTCGAATTTGAATAGAAAAGAAGAAATGAGAAATTAAAATATATAGAGAGAATTTTTAATGAAGCCAATTAGTCCTTCCATAATTAAATTTTATAATAAAAAATATAAATAATAATAATGCAAACAATGGGTGCTAAATTCACATTGGGATTTTATGGTATAATTGGAAATTTAAGTATAGAACATGAATTCAAATTTAGTTGAATCTTTGAATTTGGAAAATGTAAAGAAAAAAAGAAGAAAGAATAAACTGTGCCTGGGCCCTTTCTTCCCTCACGGCCGGCCCAACTTCGCTCCACGGCCCAACCAGCCCACCCAGGAAAGCGCCGAGTGGGAGTGCGCCGACACCTGGGGCCCATTGCCCAGCCACTCACTCTCTGTGTGACTTTGCTTCATCGACACACACTCAATGGTGCATGGGCCCACGATGTTAGCGCCAACCGTCTTCTAGAATACCGCGCCGAGTGGAGACACAGCCACGCGCGCGGGAGCTTCAGCTGCCGTTGCGGACCTCGTTGACCGAATTACCCGGTGTATTTAGGTGCGGGAGAGTGCCTCGTTTCCCCTCCTTGCCACTTTCACGAACACCTCCGCGGGTGATTGAGTGCATGCGCCAGCACGGAAGACATGGATCGCTGCTGCTCTACTTTTTGCCACAACCTCCACCGCTCGCCTCAATTGGTGTTCGTCGAGGTTCACCATTGGTCCAGGGAAAACAGCCACAATTCAGGCACGAAGAAGGAATCCCTAGGGCGACCTTAATTCGTGATCGGAGTGCACGAACCATGTGGCGCCGTGGGCGAGGCCTTCTTCGCCACTAAGACTAGTGAGTAGCCTTTCATGATTCTCGCCTTGATCCAGGTCTCATTTTGAACAAAAGTTGGCGGGGAACCGGGCCTTGTGGCGCCAGGCCGGTTGTCTCCGGCGAGCTCACCGTATCGGTGATTGCTCCGCCACCGCGCTGGGGATGGCTGAGGAAGATGATAATCGGGTCGTCGGATGGGGAACATGGGGCTGTGATAGCACGACTAGAATATCGGTCCGAGGAGATTAATCAGACCGTAGGCCAGTAATCGTGTGGCCGAGAGAGAGTGAGGGGATCGTGCACCATGGACCGTAGATCCAGGATTGTGCGGTTAATAGTGCATACCGGTTCATTATATGGACCGATCTAATCGTAGCCATCAGATTGTGATCCAACGGCTGACGCACTTGTATATCCCTTCGGCGTGGCAATTTCGCATAAGAGCCCTTCGGTTTTTACAGAATGAACCCGCTGTCCACGCTGTGCTAGCTCTAAGTCTTAGGAAGTTTTACACCAGGGCCCCCGCTATTTTCTGGATTCATGCGCCCAGCCCTGGGAATTAGAGAATCAAAGAAATGGATTTAAAAATAGATTTTTAATATGAAAATAATGGCTAGAATTTGTTTAATGCATAGAAAATCCATAGTAATTCCAAATTGATCCATTCCAGTTTCTATAATTTTATAATATTATTGTTTATCAATTAGTGCCACTGTTTTGACATGAAAGTCACATTAAAATTTATATCCTATTTAATCTTATACAAAACACAAGGAATCTTTACAAATTCATAACTTAAAATCTATAACTCTAAAATTAATGATTCCTGTTCCTATGATCTTATTTTAATGTGTAGATTATTATTATGTATTTTGGTTACATGTTTGGTGTGATGTTAATTTTCTCTATATACTATGCTTGTTTGTATTGTGGCGAGTAGAAGAGCCAGTAGCTAGGGATTCTGGTGTTCAGCAGATAAAAGTTGCTGAGCAGGAGCTCATTGAAGGCAAGTTGTGCCCTTGACCACTTTTTACCCAATAACATTCTTTAATATCACTTACTCATGCATAGGTTTAATTTTGAGGTGACCCAATAGGTCACCCTAGTCTGTTTATCCCTTCTACCTTGTTACCCCTGAATCATTTGGGTAGTTTTGCTATTGCTTTATATGGTTTTGGGTTAATATTTCATTATATCCATGTTCCAATTATTCTGTTATTTTATTTATGTTCATGTCAAGATCATTATTATTAATTGGAACATGGAGCTTAATTTGAGAAACACGTGCCACCATAAGGGAGGAATGGGACCCCTTGGCTGACTAATTAGGAAAGCTAGTGGAAGACTACCTTACACAAAAGGGGCAAGGGCAGTAGGGGAGTTGCATGCAGGGAGGTTCTCGAGTTGATTTTGCTGCGATGGTGGTTAGACGAGGGATTCTTGCAAGTGCTCTTCCCATAAACTGTAGCGGGTTTTCGGAAGCTAGTGGAACTTTGTAAAGGCCTCGTAGTGTTACCCTGCCCGGCTTCCTTGGTAGAGGTGTATGGGATTCATGACCCTTTGGCAGATGGGTAACATGACTTGTGGGTAAAGGGTACAACCTCTGCAGAGTGTAAAACTGGTATACTAGCCAAGCTCACGGCCAAGAGCAGCTCAGGACTCTCGCATGATTAAAATATGGAACTTAAATTCAATTTGTCATTTGCATTGCATGGGTTTTACTATTAACTTTGTTCTGTTATTATTATTATGGTTTGGTATACACTTACATCTAGTAATTGCTAATAAAATTTTGACCAACTTTAAAAGCAATGCTTAGCTCTAACCATTCCCTTTGGTAAGCCTTACACTTCACATGAGCTCCCACCTTTGGTGAGTTCATGCACATTATTCTCCACAACTTGTTGAGCAATGGACATGTGTGAGCTCACCCTTGCTGTCTCACACCCCCCCCCATAGGAGAAGAACAAGTGGTTCAAGTGGAGCCACACAACAAGGAGTTCGACTTGATCTAGGTGGCGTCTCCCAGTCGACTTTATGGCGCCAAGGATGGACTTTAGTTCGATTTATGTTTATAATTTATTTTGTAAGACTTCCGCTATGTAATAAGTACTCTGATGATATTGTGACATTTATCTCTATACACTCTGTTATTATATGTGTTGTCTTCTTTGGCATATATATGAGATGCACCCGGCTTTGTCCCTTAAATCCGGGTGTGATAGGAGTGGTATCAGAGGAAATGTTGACTGTAGGACGAAACCTAGATAGAACTGGACAACCAATACTTACTTACCTTACTCTGATTCTTTTCTAAACTTATCTTAATCTTTTCTCATCTATTTCCGCTTTACTCTGATTACTCTTACCTTTTCTCTTCTAAAGACAAAAGTGGATTTCACACTTTGAAATCCTGTGCCTAAAGTGACTTTAGGAATAGGAGACCTACTCTTAGGAACAAAATCAAAACTATTTTTGTAAATATTTGTATGCCTGAATGTTTGTTCTTGTGATACATGTCTGATTTGGATTTTTGATTGAGTGTGATGAGTTGTGGAGTAATGTCCACAATTACATCTACATATACATATAGGCATAAATATAAATAAATAAAATTCATGAGATAACTAAACAATCACTAGTAAGAATGTGATCATCAGTGACAATTTTCTCGTGACGCTGGTGACTTCAGTCACAGATTGATACATTTCTATGACCAAATTTACATCTTTGTCCACAATTACAAGTGAGAAAGATTAGACTTGAATATTAATGACGAAAATGAAAGGAACGTCATAGACACAAAGTTTGGACGCAACAAGTTCTTCACAGATTAGATTTGATATCGTCATCGCTAATTTGCCTTGATCGGCTGATGTAATGATGAAATAAATTGGTCACATATGAGTTTTAGTAAAAAACACCCCACACAGCCCCCGCCTAGCGACGCGGCCGCGGCCCACCAACTGGAAGTGACATGTGTTTATTTGGCAAACAAAACTTGCACCCGCGGTGCTTCGAACCAGAGACCTACGCCTTCCTTTGTATCAGTGTTACCACCAGACTACTCGCTTGTTCTTGTAAATAAAGAAAGTCAGAGTGCATAAGTTGGTCAGTTGGGCCTAATCAGAACAGAATCGTTAGCGTAGTACCTGTTCCCATCTGACGTTCTGTTAACAGGTGTTCCCAGCCGCCATTCTGCGATCTGCATGGCTGTTCTGCTTCTGCCTTCTGCGATCTGCGCTTCTACGTTCTACGATTGACGATCTCAGTCTCGGCCCTCACGTTACGACACACAACGACGCCGGCGTCGGTCGTCCGCTTGATCGACAACTGGGTAGTGTCACAGTGAACGAGCGATCTTGTCGCCTGATCCATTGATCCATTGGTCAGTTGGAAGAACGGCGTCGTCGTGAAAACAGCGAGGGCAGAGAAGCTTCGGGCGCGGCAAAGCAGCGGCGTCGTGTGTAGAGCTACGACGAGCGTGGATAGAACAGCGGCAGGGCGAGGAGAAAAGACAAGGTTTGATGTGTTGTGTTTTTGACAATAAGGTTCCATGTGCGTTTGAATTTTATTTCATATGTGCATGTGTTTGATGTGGTTTTCAATTTTGTTCAATTTAATCATAGTTATGGAGTTAATGCAAGTTTTAATTTATTGTCAAAATAGATGGATAAAAGATGGGTTTATGGGAAACAATTCACACCTGCATATGTGAAAGGAGTTGAAGAGTTCATGAATTTTGTTAGTGAAAGATACCCAGAAGACACACACATTCGTTGTCCGTGCGTGAATTGTCTTAATCAAAGGCTGCGACCTCAGAGTGAAGTAGAAACTAATATACACATTTATGGAATGTCAGCTACATACACGAGGTGGATTCATCATGGGGAGTCGGCAGATACAGAAGTTGAGGGTATAGAGGAGGAGGTCGAAGGATATGATCATGACTTTGGGATACATATGGATGTGGACGATGATGTTTACGATGATGATCATGGAGTACCTGAGATGATCGGTGAACTGTTTGCAGCGGCAGAGGCTGATGGAGAAGAGCCAAGATTTGCAGGAGTTCTTGGAGATTCAAAGAAGGCGCTTAGTTCGGGTTCTAGCCATTCAAAATTTTCTTTTATGGTGAGGATGTTGTATATGAAGTCTCGTTATTGAATCAGCAATACAACATTTTCAGCAATGATGAAGCTGATGTCCGATGGATACCCTAACAGTGAGTTGCCAAAATCATATAATGAGGCCATGAAATATCTTAAAGAACTGGGCCTTGGATACAAAAACATCCATGTGTGCAAGAACAATTGTGTGTTGTTTCGGAATGTTAATGCTAAAATGAATGAGTGCCTAGTATGCAAGGAGTCTAGATGGAAAGATGAAACTGGTTCGAAGCGGGTTCCACATAAGGTTTTGAGGCATTTTCCACTGTTGCCAAGGTTGAAAAGAATTTTTGCTTCAAAACAAACATCAGAGGAAACACAATGGCACAAGAAAGTGAGGAAGCCAGTCGCCAATGTGATGAGCCATCCAGCTGATGGGGAAGCGTGGAAGGACTTTGACCGAAAGTACCCAGGTTTTGCAGATGATCCGAGGAACCTGAGGCTAGCCTTAGCTACCGATGGATTCAATCCATTTGGCAACATGAGTACCCAGTACAGTATGTGGCCAGTGCTTGTGACACCGCTTAATCTCCCACCATGGGAATGCGTGAATCCAACAAACTGCTTTATGTCTTTACTCATCCCAGGTCCAAGATGTCCAGGAAAGGATTTTGATTTGTTCCTTGAGCCCCTAATTGAAGAATTGCTGAAGCTATGGAAGGGTGTCAAGACCTATGATGCATGTACTGGTAGGAAGTTTGACCTTCGTGCTGCTGTAGTATGGTGTATACATGATTATCCAGCGCTGGCCACATTATCTGGGCGAACAACAAAAGGGTATTATGCATGTATTTATTGCGACAAGAATCCGTTGTCTCTGGCAATAAGGAACAAGTTATGCTACATTGGACATCGTCGTTACCTTAAAAGGACACATTCATGGCGGAATAGCTTGGATTTCAATGGTAAGCGTGAAAACAAAGTTGAGCCTAGCAGGTTCACTGTGGATGAGGTCCTACAAGAGCTAGAGAAGGTGAAAGATGTCAGGCCAAGGAAGCAGGCTGACATTACTAGAAATAAAAGGAAGCATAGTGACGGTCCAAAGATTTATAGCCGGAAATCTGGGTTGTGGCAATTGCCATATTGGAAAGATTTGATGCTTCCACATAATCTCGATGTGATGCACATAGAGAAAAATGTATGTGAAAATATTCTTTGCACACTACTTAGTATACCAGGCAAGTCCAAGGACACACATAATGCAAGGCTAGATTTGTATGATATGGGCATAAGACCTGAACTGCACTTGCAACAAGATGGCAACTCGGCCTGCAGGGCTCCACCTGCTCCATATGTGTTGGGGAAGGATCACAAAGTCGAGTTTTGCAAGTTCCTCAAAGGTATCAAGTTTCCTGATGGATTTGCGGATAACCTAGCAAGATACATAAGTGAAGATGGTTCAAAGGTGGTTGGAAAACTGAAAACACATTCTTGCCACATACTCCTACAGAGAATCATACGCGCTGGCCTTAGAGGACTAGTGAGGAAGGATGTATATGAAGCAATTGCAGAGCTGGGGACCTTCTTCAGGGAACTATGTAGTAGAAATCTACGGATAGATGTTGTGCAACGGCTGAAAGGAGATATTCCATTGATCCTATGCAAGCTTGAGAAAATCTTTCCACCTGCCTTCTTTGATGTCATGGTGCACTTGTGTGTCCATCTTCCCGATGAGGCAATGCTTAGAGGACCTGTTCAGTATGGATGGATGTACCCAATAGAAAGGCGACTAGGCACTTTGAAAAATTTTGTAAGGAATAGGGCTAGGCCGGAAGGATCAATTGCTGAGGCATATATGGCAAGTGATACCTTAACATTTTGTTCTAGGTACATGAAGGATGTTGACACTAGATTTAACCAGGATGTTGATAGTGGTACAGAGATGCCATTGCCTAATGACATGTCTGTTTTTAAGCATGGTGCTACTCTTGTTGGAGCTACTAAGACTGAGTACATTGATGATGCTATCATTAATAAGTTAGTTTGGTATGTGCTACATAATGCTGATGAAGTACAGGAATATTTGAAGTAAGTTAGTTTGGTATGTGCTACATAATTTATGTTATATTTATTAAATTTGAAAATATTCTTATGAATGAAGTATGCCATGCAGTCTGTACAGGGAGGAGCTATCGCAGCAAGGTGCACGTCCAAATGATGTTGATCGAATGGTTCAACAAGGATTTTCAAAGTGGTTTATGTCCCATGTAAGTCACTAAACTTTTATGTTATAGGTTTACTAAAGTTTTTGGTATGCATATGTAATTGCTCAGTTGAGTAATTTTGTTGCAACAGATTGAGAAGCGTAATGAGAATCCAGAATTGGTTAGCAAAGGACTGTGGGAACTGTCATGTGGCCCAGCTCAGCGAGTTAAGACTAGTACAACTTGCAATTAATGGAGTGCGGTTTAGCACAGTGGATCGTGAGAAGTTCATGCAGACACAAAATAGTGGTGTAATGACTGAAGGTGAATATAATGGGGAGAACATAGATTTTTATGGTGTCCTTAAAGAGGTAATTGAGTTAAAATATAACTCGAATTATCAAGTTCGTCGGTCGGTGGTTCTATTTCGATGCGATTGGTACAACCAAGTAGGCAAGACTGTGGGCATTCGAGATGACAGACATTTCAAATCCATCAATGTGCTGTCATTTTGGTACAAGTCCGATCCTTTTATCTTGGCAGACCAAGCGAAAAAGATATTTTACCTGCAAGACACAACTCCACAATGTAAAGATTTCCGAGTTGTGCAGAAATTTGAACATAGGAATATTTATGATGTGGCTGAAAAATATGAGGGCAGTAATGATGTGCATCAGGATGATTATTGTTCTGATACTAAGCATATAGTGCAAGAAGGTGATGATAATCAGGTTCTGCACAATGTTGAAGGTGGAGAAGCCAGTCTAATTGAAGGCAATTTAGAGGAACTAATAAGAAAAAAGAAGGAGGCTGCTATTATTCTTGAAGATAGTGAGGATGAGGAGGAAGATGATACAATGCTTCAATATTTTAATGATGATGGCGACGACAACAATGATGACATGTCCATAGAAGATGAAGATGAGGATTTCTAGTATTGATAGTTGATTTATGAACTGTTCAGTTCAGATTAATACAACATACTGAAGTGTTTAGTTCAGATTATCCAATATAACTGTTCAGTTCAGATTCCTGTTCAGTTTAGTTTAGCTTACAGTTCAGTTCAGCTTAGCTTCCTGTTCAGTTCAGAAATCAGTTGAGTTCAGATTCAGTTCAGAATACAGTTCAGTTTAGAATTCAGTTCAATTCAGTTCAGTTTAGAATTCATAATACAGTTCAGTTTAGAATTCAGAATTCAATTCAGTTTAGAATACAGTTCAATTCAGTTCAGTTTATAATTCAAAATACAGTTCAGTTCAATGCCTCATTCCTTTGTAATTAGATCTTATTCAGAATACAGTTCAGTTCAATGCTGTATTCAGAATACAGTTCAGTTCAATGCCTCATTCCTTTGTAATTAGATCTTATTCAATGCCTCATTTCATTTGAGTAGAGTTATTTGTCATAGAGTTATTTTTCATTTCAGAATTCAGTTCAGTTAGAATTCAGAATACAGCATACAGTTCAGTTCAATTTCAGTTCAGAATGTAGCAGACTTACATTCAGAACTGAGAGCATTCAGTTCTGCTATTAGTCTACTGCTATTAGTTCTGATAGTAACAGAATAAAGTAGAATAGAGTAAGCTAAACCATAGTCTAAATACAAATGCTTCAGAACTGAGAGCATTCAGTTCTAAATACATCTGCTTCGAACTGCTTCGATCTACTATTAGATCAGTTCTGCTTCGATCTGCTATTACCTTAACATCTGAACTGAGAGCATTCAGTTCTGAACGTTAGCTTCCTGGACAAAGGAAAGTTATACAAATGCGCTCGATTACTAATGAACAAACCTAACTAGTGCAATGGTAATCGCTTGCTATTGAGAACCTTGGTGTCCTGGGTTCGAACTATGGGATAGGTAGTTTTTTTGTGTTTGTTGACATTTTTTAATAATTTTTGTATTTGTCTTTTGTTTATAATGTATAGCACTAGTTTCTCCAAATCATTTCAATTTTTTTGGGGTGTTGATGGAGGTGTACTGTGATGTTGTGTGCCGGTGCAATTTTTATGACCAGTTTAACTATTAATGTAATTATTTGTTATTTTACTAAAGAATAAGTGGTAAAAAACCTTAGGTAGCTAGAAAAATCTAAAAACTTTCATGTACACTTCATTTTGGTGTACAATGTTGACAAAAAAAATTATTTTATTATGACAATGTGGTGACATACATCCTCCGAACATGCATACATCTCTCACATAGAGCCTAGTTACTGAGTGAGAGATGTTCATGCTTGTGATGGATCTATACTACCACTTTCTCCAAATCATTTTAAATTTTAATGGGATGTTTATTGAACCAACCTATGATGTTGTGTGCATTTATGCATTTTTTAAACCTAGTTTACCAATTACTGTAATTATTTGATGCATTTCGTAAAGATATTTCTTACAATACCATAACCTAGCATGAAGAATCTAAAAACTTGCATAGACCATTCATTTTGGTGTACAATGTTGACAAAATAGTTTCAATTCATTCGGACAAAGTGGTGACACACATCCTAAGAAAGGCATACATCTCTCATATAAGGCTAATTACTAAGTGAGAGATGCTATTGCAAGTGAGAGATGTATAGTACCACTATATCAAAATTATTTCAAAATATTATAACATGATCATAAACCAAACTAATGTGTCCATGAATAGATAATTGAAAAAAACATAGAGAAAAATAAAAAACAAAGAATTAATATAAAATGGTAGGCAAAACACAAAAAATGTCTCCTTGCAGGTGCTTGAACTTGGGAGCTCAATCTCATAGTTAGTAGGTCCAACCATTGAGCTATTCACATGTTTTCGATATATACCTAGCGCTAATATATTTAAACTTTTAGCATCCGCATTGCAAACACATTGGGCGCCAAAAAACATGTTTCGCCGTCACTAAAACAGACGCCGCTCATCCTCTATCTCCCCCACTCCTCTTCTTTCTCCCCCACTCCTCTTCTTTCTCCCCCACTATTTTCTCCAACCCTAATCGCCGCCGCCGGGACACGACCGCTGTCGACGACCTGCCCCCTCGACCAGGTACCTCACCGCCGCCGCTGGGACACATCCACCGTCGACGACCTGCCCCCTCGACCAGGTACCTCACCCCCGCCCCATTACCTCTCATCGCGTCGATGAGATGCGTCGTCGCCGACTTCACTCGCCGCATACCTCTCTATCTCATTGCCATCCGCATTTCTCTCGCCCCTTCCACCTAACACGCCCCATCCACATTTCTCTCGCCAACCCCTAAACCCTAACCATCGCTGGATTTGGGTCATCGCAGACGACCTTGATGGTGAACACAAGGAGGCACAGAAGTCAGAAAGGTCCAACCCCTAAACCCTAACCATCGCTAGATTTAGTTTAATTATTCATTCGTTGTTGTCCGAGATATTGTAAATTGATTTATGTAATCATTATGCACTGATACAGTTGTGTTTGGTTCCTTACATTGTGTTATATGCAGTCACATCCATGTTTTAGTAGAGAACTTATGTTTCTAGTACTGGTAGAAAGAGATGAGAATTTCTCCACTTTTTTGTTCATCAGCTTGTGTAAATCTACATCGCCTAATCAATGTACTAGCTAGTACTTTGAACATTGTTTAAGCCTGCATAAAGATTTCCACAACCAAACAGGCGAAGTACACTGCAGAAGCCTAGATACAGGCTAATGCAAGCCACCAAAGAGTCCCATAATGCCTTTTTCCTTTACTTAGAAGCCAACAATTACGTAGATCAGGGGAAAAACAACAGTCATAATGCAACCACAATTATGAAATTGCAGAATCATAAGCATGCTTCATTATGACTGAATCTACACATCTTATCTATTTGCTTTTAGTAAAATCCTTCCCTGCAAATAATAGTACCTCTTAGCTTTTAGTAAAATCCTTTACATTATCTAATACGCACAGTATGCTTGTTCTTATCTATCTTGCAAGTAGTTCAACATGAGCGAACTGCTTATGAGAGAAGACGGGATAAACAAGTGGAGGAGAATATAAAGAAGATGCAAGATTTGGGTCTCAACAAATATACTTCTGTTCTAAATAATTCTTTATCACCATCTGCATCAACAAAGGGGAAAAATGCAGCAAACAAGATAAATAATAGTTCAGATTCGGATTCATATGTCTCTTTCTATCTCCTTGACGATGATGATCAAGGAGATACTGATGATGATGACACTGAATCTTATGAGCAGCCAAAACCCCTGGCAATGAAGGTGCTCCTTCTATCTTCAAAGTAGTGGATGGCAAATAGTTGCATTGCCTTTCAATGTTTTTAATCTGGTGTTTAATATATGCTCATGCTTTTAGATTCATCTTCTTTATTTCATACCTATTAATTAATATATGGTCTTGCTTTTAAATGCACATGACTATTTTTTTGTGGACAGTATCCTAGAAGAGCTAGAAACACAACCCTTGCTTCAAAGAAGAAGATAGACCCCAACATGGCTCCAGGAATTAGGTTCAGCAAGAGAGTGAGGGCAGGTCCACAACCAGAGGAGCAATCTTCAAAAAGGCTTCACTCTATAGAGATAGATGGCCATAATGTACAGGAACCAACAGATGGTAATGATGACATACCAAACAGCCCTACTACACCTGGACTTGCTGATCATTTCAGCAGAGCTGCAGAGGAAGCCATGGCATCTGCTGCTCATGACAGTACAGGTGATGCTGAAGGCAACAGTCGTACTACACCTGGACTTGCTGATCATTTCAGCAGAGCTGAAGAGGAAGACATGGCATCTGCTGCTCATGACAGTATAGGTGATGCTGAAGGCAATGTAGCTAGAGATGAAGAAACGGAAGGCAAGTTCTAGTTTTTTTCAGTCAAATATGGCATCTCTTTTGCTGATTTGCATGAAACAAAACAATTTCATTATTCAATAAATGCGAATTCTATTTTGTAGCTCCTACACAGCGAGCACCAAGGAGACCCAGGGCAGCAACTAAGGGAAAACAACTGGACAGGATGACTAAAGTTATGCAAAGGAGACTGCCCATAGCTGTTGAGGAAGGAAAAAAAGGCCACATGAACCTGTTCAAGCTGCCAAGTTTGCATCAGAGGCTGGCATCATTATTCAGGAAACCATGCCTATCCTAACTCGTTGGAAAGATTACAAGGATGACCAGAAATACTACAACAACTTTGTGTCACAGCTAAATGTAAGTGCATTACTGATTCTATGGTTCACTTGTATACTGCTTAACCTGAATTGACTAACTGTGGAATTGTCATATGCATAGGGGCGCTTGTCCGTTAACACTAAGGACAAGGCAACAAAGGAAGCTTGCACCGATATGCTACGCTATGCGGTAAAAAACCAGCGTTATCGGCTCAAGCAGAAATACTTCAATGGTGTACCTGCAAATGAGATTAGGACAACTTCTCCTGTATCTTACATGACTGATGAACAGTGGAGAGCATTAGTTGCAAAGTGGTCTGATCCAAAGAACATGGTATGAGTATCTTGTCATATATTGTTTTTTCACTATAAGTTTGCAAAGGATCTTCGCATATTGAACCTGTGATCTAATCTGACATGTTCATTCTCTTGTAGGAAATAAGTGAAAAGAACAAGCAGAACCGCAGTCAAGTCAAGTTTCATCAGGCTACGGGTTCTCGCTGCTATGTGGCACACTTACATGCATATGTAAGTAAATATTACCTTGTACTACTACCTGCACTTTTGCACTCAACAGCTTCTATTGCATTTGATCTGAGCAAACTTCGCTGTGATTGTTTATCCACGAAACAGAAGCAGAAGAGAAACAGAGAAGAACCCAGCTTAGATCAGACTGAAGAACTAGATGCGGTGGACGCCTTCAAGACCTGCCATACCAGCTCCAAACGTGGCCTGAGTGAACCGGCAAGAGAAGCACTTGTAAGTTCATTTGTTTGCTTTATTTAGTGTAATTTTTATGAGATCATATGAGGGAGGCTGGCTGTGGGTCGATGGAACGAAGGGGAGTGAGATCGATGAGTGAGATCGCCTGTCCCATCCCAGGGGAGTTCAGATTTTTTGACTTCGTATGATTCGTTCGTGCCAAGAGCTTAGGGAGGCTACAATTTGTGAAAATGCAATTTCATCCAGTAGTGAATCGATCTGCCATCAAATTATTACCTCCATTTGTCTACTAGATAAAGTTGTCCTTGGCTTTGACTTTTTTTAGATTGTAGGGTATATACACTTATTTCAAAAGAAAAAGAATTTCCCCATCATGAACAGTCCGATGTTTTGCCATTCCCTTAGAATTTCAAAAAACAAATGTTTTCCTCGGCTTGAAGAGCAATTATGGTTTGTTAATCGCTTTAATAGCTAACTAATTTAGGACCCCTTCTTCGAGTTCTATTTTTAGTGTTTTCTCTTTCTGAACTGAAAGTAAATATCATAGTCTATTTTTTGTAGGACCCGTGCACTAGAAATCTATAGCTTTTAGAGTCTTTGTTAAGCAAATCTTCTTACAAAACCTATGGTTCTCTGGAACAGTCTGTAGCATACAGAGTTTTTATGAAGGTTGTTTGAGAGACAAAGCTATCAGTGACCCTATTATTGCTTCTTTGTAAATGCAGAGTATGCCAACTTTTGTGAAGACTCAAGAGAATAAAAGTCAGTCATCAAAAAGCAACCCACTACTTAGCCATTCCCTTATAGTATAAGCACAGAAATATTCTTCGTAGCTTGGAGTAAAAATGTTGGTTTGCTAATCACTAAAACAGATAACTAATTAAAGCCCTTCTTCTCCCATTTTCCCTTTTGCTTCCATTTTACTCAAAAGAATCTGTGCTGTTGTTCAAGGGAGTACTATTTCTAATCTAATGGAGGCATGTTTGTAGATCGCCCAACATTAATGTATCTGCACTTTTCAATAGAAATCATTAGGTTCTATTTTTCATTGTTGATTCCTGAAATATAATAAATAGTCTTGGTTTCTTACTTTTTTGTCCTCGAACCTTCTTATTGTTTATATGGCAAACCAGGTGCTTATGGTGTGGTTACATTGCCATTCTCAGAGACTAAAGAAAGCGCTGAGGAGATTGGGACAGCGCCCGATAGGGCGCTATCTTTGTCTAGTCTGCTATAATTTGTCATCACTAGATGTCACATCTTATCAGTTTTTAATTTTTAGAAACTATATATTTCAGTAACTGTTTTCACATTATTGTCAGCGACAAATCTACTATAATTTGTCATCTCTACATGCCTCAAATTATTGCAATAACTAACAATTGGCATCTTGCTGTTGCTCATTAGCATTAACATGTAACTGTTTTCTGTCCATGATATTTCAGTCTCATATGGAGGCTTTGAGGGCTGAACCTGTTGCTGAAGGTGAGATGCCAGCATCCAGTGTGCACCTTGTGTCCAAGGTGCTGTCCTAGAGCAGCTCACACCAATTCCTGAAGAGTGTTGGCATCAAAACATCGGCATCCTCCAAGGCATCATCATCAAATCAAAGTGAGCTTCGAGAACAACTTGCAGCTGAAGCGACGGCTGCTGTTCAAGGTGAACTCGACCTGCTCAGGAAGAAATGTGAAGAAGCTGAGGAACGGCAGGCGAGGACACAAAGGGAGTTGGAGGAGTACAAGAAGATAACAGAGAAGAACAGCAAGGAGATGGAGGAGACCAATGTTCTCATCAAGAAGCTCTTGTCCTTGCATGGTAACTCTTCTTCTTCGACATGAGGGCCGCTGGTCAGAGCTGCTGTGTTTGGCCTGTTCTTTGACATGAGGGTATCTAAAAACTCTAGTTGCTCGTGGGTGTCAACTTTTTATTATATGCTTTTATGTTTGTGCAAACTCAACTGAAATGTGAAGTCAAGTGGTGATGCTGTGAACTGAGTTTAGTGTTGTCCACTTAGTTTGTATGCTCACTGGAATACTAGTTGTATTCATTTACGGAATATGGAATTGTGTGCTCATTCCTATGTTCTAGTATCTTTTGCAATTTCCAATAAAATTATTCTCTGCACATCTGTGACCAAACTGGTGGCATATAATAAAACATATGCCACGTCAGCGCTGACGTCAGCTGCCATGACACTAGCCACGTCAGCGCTGACGTCATACACCACCGGGACCCTTCCAAACAGCTGTTAATGACCAAACCATGGCTCTATCTATGACGATACCGTACCGTCACAGAAACCAAACGACGTTAATGACGCCGTCAGGTTGCCCGGGCAGATGACGGATTATGACGGAAAAGTGCCTTCCTCTATGACCAAACCTGATCATCATAGAATGAATTCACTTCCATGACAACGTGTATTTCGTCACAGAATGTATACACATCGATGACGAAAATGGGCAGTTCGTCACAACATAACAAATGTGACGCAACCCCTATGACCAAATCGAACTCGTCACAAATTCGTCACAAATCTTTATCTGTGACGATATCTACATATTCCGTGACACAATACAAATGTCATCGATGATAAGATCTCTCAAGTGATCCAAAGATCAAACTTGAGTACCATTGTTCTTCATTATATCTCAATATCCCGTTTGTGAGGAATCTCCACAAGTTGGAGTCTCTCACACCTTACACAATTGATCACAATCAAAACCGAAGTAAGGGAGGGAGTAAGAACACACACACAAGAGCGCAATCACAACAACAACACACACGAAAGCAAAGACAAGAGCGCAACAACAAAACGATAGAGTTACAACTAAGAAATGTGCTCAAATATTTCTCGAATCACTGAACGGCGTGGTCGCGAAGTCTCAGAGTCGTAGTGTGCTCTTAGAATGCTTGGTGTACTGGTAGAGGTATCCAAGGGCCTCTTTTATAGCCCCAAAGGCCAATGGAGCCGTTGCTCCTTCCTTTGGTAAGTCCAGATTTCTTTTGTTCGTGGGTGCACCAGGCTGTCTGTTGCACACCGAACAACCTTGGCTACAATGGTTGCTGAATCGGCTGATTGGTGGCCTTCCTTTCGGGTGGGCACCGGATTGTCCAATAGCGCACCAGACTGTTCGGTGACCCCTCTTGACTGTTGGTGTGCTGATGTGGCCGATGTCGATCTCGCTACCAATCGTTGGCTAAGTGCGGCTAGCTGACCAGGCCAGCACCGGACATGTCTAGTGCACACTAGACTGTCCTAAAGCCTAGTCTAGCCCAAGTTTGGCTCTTTTGAGTCAAACTCCTTTATTTCTTTTTGACTCTCTTTGAGATGTTACCTAGCACTTAGACAAATATAGTAGCAACTAAAACAATTTACGAAGTGAGAGGACCATACCCTTTTCATCTCATTTCAAAAGGATTTGCAATATGCCCAAACTCAAGCCCAAAAAGTGCATTTCTCTACAAAAAGTGTTAGAGCTCAAACACAAGTGCTAGAAACATTGTAAGACTAGTTTTGATCAAATACCAAAAACTCCCCCTTTTCACATCAGAAAGATTTCTCCCCCATAAGAGAATAGTATTGCAATTAGAGGGCTCATCTTTGCTTTCAAGAGGGCTTTGATAAAAAAGACAGGTTCAATACACAAAACCTTTTGAAATTCGGTAGTGGTGGTTGATCCAGCTGTGTTGGCCTTAATTTCTCCCCCTTTGGCATTAAGCACCAAAACGGAGACAGTAGTGGCCTTAAACCTCATTGCCTCACCAAGAACAACAAATTAAGAGCAAAAGACAATGAAACAAAAAGGGCAATTTGGAACAAAATACAGTGATACTTTTATGTAGTGGAAGCCTTTTTTCTCTGTCCATGTCCACCTTTTCCCATTCAATCCACCTTTGAGACTACATCAACATAGCTCAAGCGAACATATTAGTCTGAAAGGGTCAAGTTGTAGCATATCCTCCCCTAAATGGATGCATCAATGCACAAGGACTTATGAGGTCCAGGGATGACTTTCTACAACTTGAACACCAAAATAATCAATAAATCACAATTAAGCTTAAAAGAACATGATCAAAAGGAATAAAGACACATGAATGCTATAGAACGATCCAAGTTCCACAAATCTAAGACATTAAGCTCACTACGTAGCTCACAAAACCATCTTTCATCTAAAGACTTGGTGAAGATATTGGCTAGTTGGTGACCGATGTTAACATGGCAAATGACGATATCTCCCCTTTTCTAGTGGTGCCTCAGAAAGTGATGTCGGATGTCTATGTGCTTAGTGCGGCTGTGTTCAATAGGATTATTTGCCAAATGGATTGCACTCTCATTATCACATAGGAGTGGGACTTTGCTCAAATTGTAGCCAAAGTCCCTGGGGGTTTGCCTCATCCAAAGTAGTTGTGCGCAACACTGGCCAACGAGAACATACTCAACTTTAGCGGTCGATAGGGCAATAGAATTTTGTTTCTTAGACCTCCAAGACACTAGGGACCTTCCTAGAAATTGACAAGTCCCTGATGTGCTCTTCCTATTAATCTTGCACCCGACATAGTCAGATCTGAGTATCCATTCAAGTCAAAGGTAGACCGCTTAGGATACTAGAGCCCGAAGTGAGGCATATGAACTAAATATCGAATAATTCTCTCCACGGCTACAACGTGACATTCCTTGGGGTTGGATTGAAATCTAGCACACATGCAAATGGAAAGCATAATATCCGATCTACTTACACATAAATAAAGCAAGGATCTTGTCAGCGTTTCGAGACCGGGGGGTCCCTAAGCCGACGAGTGAATGTCGCCGCGTGCCCCAGCCCAGATGGGTCGACGCGAGGCCGAGCGCGAAGGGGGGAAGTGAGGTGGCCGGAGATGGGCGTGAGAGAGGTGGAAATCCCGCGGCCTTCGTGTTTGTCCCGCGCCCAGGTCGGGTGCGCTTGCAGTAAGGGGTTACAAGCGTCCACGCGGGAGAGGGAAGCGAGCGGGCCCAAGAGAGCGCCTGTCCTGTCCTCGTCCCCGTGCGGCCAACCTTCTCTAAGAGGGCCCTGGTCCTTCCTTTTATAGGCGTAAGGAGAGGATCCAGGTGTACAATGGGGTGTAGCAGAGTGCTACGTGTCTAGCGGGGGAGAGCTATTGCCCTAAGTACATGCCGATGTGGCAGCCGGATAGATTTTGGCACCCAGCTGGTGTGATGTCGTGGCCGTCGGAGGAGCGATGGAGCCTGGTGGAGGGACAGCTGTCAGAGTGGTTGAGTCCTTGCTGACGTCCTCCTGCTTCCGTAAGAGAGCTGAGAGCCGTCGTCGTCACAGAGCATGCGGGGCGCCATCATTGCCTATCTAGCGGAGCTAGCCAGATGGGACACCGGTCTTGTTCTCTGCGGCCCGAGTCGGCTCGGGGTAGGGTGATGATGGCGCTTCCTGTTGACGTGGCTGGCCTGCGCCCTAGGTTGGGCGACGTGGAGGCTCCTCCGAAGCCGAGGTCGAGTCTGTCTTCCATGGCCGAGGCCGAGTCCGAGCCCCTGGGTCGGGCGAGGCGGAGGTCGTTCGGCAGAGGCCAGGGCGGAGTCCGAGCCCTGGGGTCGGGCGAAGCGGAGTTCGTCGTCTTCTAGGGCTGAGCCCGAGTCCGAGCCCTGGGGTCGGGCGAAGCGGAGTTCGTTGTCTTCCGGGACTTAGCCCGAGTCCGAGCCCTGGGTCGGGCGGAGCGGAGTTCGCCGTCTTCCGGGACTTAGCCCGAGTCCGAGCCCTGGGTCGGGCGGAGCGGAGTTCGCCGTCTTCCGGGACTTAGCCCGAGTCCGAGCCCTGGGTCGGGCGGAGCTTCCTATGGTGCCTTTGGCAGGGCCTGACTGCCTATCAGTCTCACTCTGTCAAGCGGCACTGCGGTCGGAGTGGCGCAGGCGGCGCTGTCCTTCTGTCAGGCCGGTCAGTGGAGTGGTGAAGTGACGGCGGTCACTTCGGCTCTGCCGGGGGGCGCGCGTCAGGACAAAGGTGTCAGGTCACCTTTGCATTAAATGCTCCTGCGACTTGGTCGGTCGGTGCGGCGATTTAGTCAGGGTTGCTTCTTAGCGAAGGCAGGGCCTCGGGCGAGCCAGAAATATGTCCGCCGTTGGAGGGGGGCCTCGGGCGAGACGGAAATCCTCCGGGGTCGGCTGCCCTTGTCCGAGGCTAGGCTTGGGCGAGGCGTGATCGAGTCGCTCGAATGGACTGATCCCTGACTTAATCGCACCCATCAGGCCTTAGCAGCTTTATGCTGATGGGGGTTACCAGCTGAGAATTAGGAGTCTTGAGGGTACCCCTAATTATGGTCCCCAACAGTAGCCCCCGAGCCTCAAAGGGAGTGTTAGCACTCGCTTGGAGGCTTTCGTCGCACTTTTTTGCAAGGGGACCAGCCTTTCTCGGTTGCATTTTGTTCCGGTGGGTGCGCGCGAGCGCACCCGCCGGGTGTAGCCCCCGAGGCCTCGGAGGAGTGGTTTCACTCCTTCGAGGTCTTAATGCCTCGCGTAATGCTTCGGCTGGTCTGGTTGTTCCCTCATGCGAACTGGCCGTAGCCCGGGTGTACGGTCGGGGCCCAAGCTCTCGGGCTGGTATGTTGATGCTGTCAACGGTTCGGCCGGAGCCGGGTTTGCGAGAGCAGCCCCCGAGCCTCCGCACAGGGCGAGAGGGCGATCAGGGACAGACTCGGCTTTTTTACATACGCCCCTGCGTCTCCTTTCCACAAGGAGGAGGGGGAAAGCACCATGTTACCCTCGATGGGCGCCGAACATGGTGTCTCCGGTGAGCTGCAAGCGGGTAATCCGAGTGGACGTCCGTGCCCCGTTCGTTAGGGGTCGGCTAGGGGCCCAGAGGCACGCCCAAAAGTACCTGCGGGTGATCTACCGGACCCGGTCCCCTGGCGACGGGGTCCGAGGGCTCGATGCCTCCCTCTGATGGGATTCCGTTACAAGATCGCTCCCGCTGGTCTCGGAAATGTCCTAGGGTACCTCGGGAGCGCAGCCCGAGCCTTGGTTATGTATCGAACGTACCCCTGGTCATCCCTCGCTCGGCGTCTGAGGCGGCTGTGAACCCTTCGGGGGCCAGCCTTCGAACCCCTGATCAGTAATGGGCGCGGAGCCCGAGTAGCCTGAGGCAGCCGTGGAACCCTTCGGGGGGCCGGCCTTCGAACCTCTGACCAGTAGTGGGTGTAGGGCCCACGCGATCTGAGGCGGCTGTTGAACCCCTCGGGGGGCCAGCCTTCGAACCTCTGATCAGTAGGGAGGCTCGGAGCCTGGTTCCTTCACGGGGAAGGATCCTTTTTGGGGTATCCCCCTTTCCCGGTCCCTGTTGCAAGAGATAGAGAAAGAGGAAAAAAGGAAAAGGATACGAAATCGAACGACGTGGCGTACCTTTTTTGGCGCGGTTTTTACGGCGAAGGCGAAGCATCGCCCGCTTCTCCTGCCAGAAGCGCCGTCTGTCCCTCCGTGGAGTTAATGCGACGGGGCGAGTTGTTGGCAGGGCGGCCGTTGCGTGTGCGCGAGCCGTTCGAGGAACGGCTATTTCGCTTCGCGTTTTTTGAATCCCGCATCCGGTCCGGGCGGAACGTCGGAAACGGTCTCGCCTTGGTCTTTATATACCTGGGAGAGGGTCCGGTGACGGTTCTTCGCTCTGCTTCCTGCCTCCTTCTTTGGTTTTCGCAACCCGAGAGACTTTAGCCAGAGAAGAGAAAACCGTCCTTCCAGCCCCTTGCGCCGCCATCCCTTCCGTCTGGTGATGGCCGACCGGGTGACCATCATCTCGCCGCGCGATCCATGGCCCTCTTCCACGGTGACGGCGAGCGATCTGGAGGATCTGGTCGGCGAGGGTTTGCTTCGCCCACTCACCGATGAGCAGCGACCGGAATGGATACCTCCCGTGGGCAGAGCCGCTCCATCCCCTCCGCCGGGGTACGTCGTGAGCTTCGTCTCCTTCCACGAGCGGAGATTCGGTGTGCCAGCGGGCCGCTTTATGCGGGCGATCCTGTACCACTATGGGGTGGAGTTGCACAACCTCACCCCCAACTCCATCTCGCAGGTCGCTATCTTCGTAGCGGTGTGCGAGGGGTATTTGGGGATCGCCCCCATTGGGATTTGTGGACCCATCTCTTTTTCGCGGAGCTTTTTGCCTCGCCGACAGGGGAGAGGAAGGTCCGCGCGGCGGTGCGGGCCGGCGGCTGCACCCTCCTGCTGAGGCAGTCGTGGGCGTCACAGTATATTCCTGCCATCCTCGCGTCCTCGAACAAGGGGTGGCAGCGCCGGTGGTTCTACCTCCGGAATGACGACAAGTTGCTTCCGCCGTTCTCCCAGCGAGTAGTCACCACCGCCACTGACGCTTGGCGCCACGGGACCCCGCACGAAAGACAGAAGAACCTCGAACCCCTTCTCCAGGCCTTGGAGGCGTTGCGGGAGGGGGGACTCACCGCTGCGGGAGTGATTGCCGCCATCCACCGTTGGAGGGTGCTTCCCTTGGCGGAGCGACGGCTGTCGCTTTGGGAAATGACCCCAGAGGCTGACTGGGAGGGCTCGCGGATGTCCCCTGATCCTCTTCCCTTCGACGCCCTCCAATGGCGGGTGTCGGCTGCGTTGGGGAAGCCGGACCTCCACGCCTTCTCCCAGCTTCTGATGCGCCCCGACCAAGGGTGCGTGACTCTGGTGAGTGTTCGCTCCCTCCTTCTTCATACATTGGGTTGCTTCTGGTTCTTACGATCGGGTTTCCTTCCCCCCTTCTTCAGGAGGTGGGGTGGCACAAGCCTTCCCTGCCACGGGTTCCGCAGGATGCGGTGGCCCGAGCAGCGCGGCGGGTCGCCGCGGAGGAGAAGAAGAGGAAGAAGGACGCGGGGAAGGCCCGGGCCTGTGAGCGGAGGCGGGCTCGAGACGCCTTGGAAAAGCGCCGTCGCCAGCAGGAGAGGGAGGGACTCCCGAGGGAGCCGTCGCCGGAAACGCCCGACGACGACGACGACGATGATGATGTTGATGAGGAGGACGACATGGCCGCCCGCCTCGGCCTCCGCCCCGGCTTGGGGTGTGGCCAGGAGTCGTCGAGCCAGCCCCCGAGCGGGCCGACGCCATCAGTCCCCGGAGTCGGGGCGTCGGGGTCCTGGCCCGAGGTACGAGGGCAACCCGAGAGGGCACCTGACCCCTCGGCTAGAGGAGCTGAGGTGACTCCGGGGGGCCAGGCCAGGGCGTCTGCTCTCCGAGAGCCGCCGCTTGTGCCAGCAGCGCATGGAGGTGACTCTCAAGTCACCGTGACAGTGCCTGGGCAATCTGCTCCCCGGGTGTCCAAAGCAAGGGTGGCGCCGAAGTTGCCGGCGAAGCGGACCTCGGCGGCTGTTCCGGGAGCTGGGATCCAAGAGACTTCCCCCCAGGCGCGGTGGATCATGGCCTGGAGCGGGTAGGTATCTCGGAATGTCTTCGTCCTGGCTTTCCATTCATATGTCTCGGCCGTGATTTTCCTTCTTCCTTCAGCAAGCGGAGCCATGGCCAGACCGACCTGGCACCCCGGAAGGCCCTTAAGACGGCGCCGGCCTGTGCGGCCAGCGCCGCTCCGGGCCTTGTCGTTCAGCCGACCCTCTCGCAAGGCGTCCCGCCGCAGGGTGCTCGGGCGGCACCTGTCGCTGTGGAGCAGGTTCCCGAGGCTGGCTCTTCTGCCGAGGCGGCCATCGTGATAGGGGAGGCGGCTGATGCTGACGTGGTCCCGAGCCCACTTGACGTGCCGACCATGCCGGCGCCTGCTGCTACCGAAGTCGCCGCCGTCCCAGTCGGGGAGCGACCGGTTGCTGCCGGCGTCGAGACGGCTGATGCGTCGGCGCCTAGTGCCTCGGAAGAGGTGGGCGAGGAGGCGCGATCCGTCCCGCCGGGCGGCAGCCTCATCGCTGTGCGGCGGAGCCCCGGGGCCCAGCGCCAGTTGCTCCGGTTTCGGACCCGCGAGGCCTCGGACCCTGTTTTCATTTTCGATGATGAACAGGAGGACCAGTCCTGGGATGAGCTCCGCGAGTGTGCTGAAGCAACGATGGGGTCGCTCCGGTCGTCGCTGGAGGTTTTCTGCAGGGACGTCCCCAAAATCCTCCAGGTAACGGTTTGAGGCATACCTTTTCTTTTCTGTGAATGAGGCGTTCTTCGTGACGCCCCGTTTCCTTCCCCCAGGATCTGACGGATCGGAGCGCCGCCAAGTCGTCGTTCATCCGCCGCGAGGCCGACGTCTGGGGCTCGCTGCGATCCCTGAGGACCTCGCTCGCCGGGTGTAACACCCTAAATCTCATTTTGAGAATATAGTAATTTTTTTTAAAAAAATATCTTGAATTAGAATTTGTTTCCCTCCTTAGAATTACCATAACATTTGAAGTCATATCTCCTTAAATAAAAGTTTTGTAACAAAAAAAATTCAATAAAAAGATTCTTATATAAAATTAGCCTTTATTGAAGTTTATAAGTATTAATGTGAGATTTTCTTTAAGAGATCATACAATATAAAATATTATTCTTAAAATAATTACATGGGTGCTACATATTCCAAAGCAATTTCTTATGTAGAATAATAAATGAATGAATGAATAAATAAATATATAAATATATAAATAAAATGAATATTGCACCATGCTGGATTCTGACTGTGCATTTTGTTTGAGATAGAAAATTCAAAAGTTAGATTCAAAAGTGAATTCAATTGGAAATAGAAATCTAAAATGAGAAAAAAAAAATAAAAAAAAATAAAAGAAAAGGGATATACCTGCGCCATGGGCTGATTTGGTTGCTTCTCGGCCCACCTGGCTTACCATCCGCGCGGCCCAGCCTGGTGAAGGGTAGCACACGCCGACTGGCGGGCCCGCCCCGTCAGCCACTCCCTTCGCCGCTGGAGACTGCCTCGTGGGCCCAAGCTGTCGGGCTCGTCCCTTCCACCGAATCCGCGCGTAACAGGTTCGCGCTGGCCGCCGTGTTCGTCGCGACGATTGCGCCGTGAAGCTCGCAACTCCGTACTTCGTTCCGAGCTCGGACTCTACCAACACCGGTGTATAAATATGGGTGTCCCGTAGCCGCCTCGACCCATCGACTTGACCTGAGCCATCAACCCTCGAGAGCGCCACCGCCACCATAGATCCGCTGTAGGATAATCAAGCCCACTCGGTCATTGTGCTCTTGCTTTCGGGTTTTGGAACATCCCCGAGCTTCGTGGTGACTACACGGTGGACATCGGAACTCGGGGCGTAGCCAAGCCTCGGTGAATTGCTCGCCGTAGCTTGGGTGCCGCCAATCGTTGTGGCTGACCCCCTTTCCATCACCACAGTCGGTAAGTGCCCCTCCCATCGAGTTCGCCATCACCTCCTCTAGGTTTTGCACCGTCCAATGCTACGTTAGGGGCGTCCAGGCGTCGGATTGCGTTTCTGCCGATGATGCTCCGCCGTGTCACTGGGCGGCGCCGCCGTCCGGTTGCTCTGTTGGGAGGGGGGAAGAAGGAAACACGCGTCGCGACCATCGAATAGGGATTTAACGGCCAGGATTAGAACCAGGCGTACCCGTTCGCCACAAGTGAATGGTGACCATTGATCTAGATCTGAGGGCTGCAGCGAGATCTCGGCTTCATTAAATTTGAGCCGTTGGATATAGATCTGAGCGCTCGCGCTGCATACCGGTTCGGCGTGATCTAGATCTAATCTGGGGCGTCCAATTTTGATCGGGCGGTCCGATTCTTCCGATACCCCTTCGGCACTGCAGTTTTGCAATCGTGCCCCTGCGTTTATTATAAATAGAACCCGCCGTCCACTTCCACTGTTCCCTATGCCTGCAGATTATTACCCCGAGCCCCCAGCGCTTTGCAGTAATTGAGGCCCAGTCCAGAGTATTATAAAACAGAGAAAATAATTTATAAATGGATTTTTAATAGATAAATAAATGCTAGAACTTGTTTAAATCATAGAAAATCCATTTTCAGTCCAAATTAATCCATTCCACTTTCTAAAATTTTGTAATTTTATTCTCTACCACCTAGAGCCTCTGTTTTGTCATGAAAACAATTAGAAATTTAATCTCTCACTTAATCCATTTTAAACACATAAAACCTTTGAAAATTCATAACTTAAAATCTATAACTCCAAAATTAATGATTCCTGTTACTATGATCTTATTTTAATATGTATATTATTAATGTGTATTTTGTTCTTATGTTTGGTGTAATGTTAATTTTGCCTATACCATGTTTGTTTGAATTGCTACGACTAGCAGTGAGGTCACGAGTCACCTGAAGATCATCCTGGTACCTGGAATCTCAAGTCCTAGGCAAGTTGTGCCCTTGATCACTTCTTTTTGCCCACTCATGTTCTAATTAATCATAATGATCTGCATAGGTTAAATTTGATGGGACCCAATAGGTTACCCTAGTTTGACTATCTTTATACCTTGCTCCCCACTGAATCTTTGGGTAGTACTTGCTATCGCTTTATGTGGTTTTGGGTATAGAGATACACATTACTATTCATGATTATACTTTTATTGTCAGTTGTTATTTACTGTTCATGTTAAGATCATTATGTTAATTGGAACATGGAGAACCACCCGGGAAAACAGTGCTACCACAAGGGTTTAATGGGACGCCCTTGGCCGATTAATTAGGAAAGCTAGTGGAAGACTACCTTACCCGAAAGGGGCAAGGGCAGTAGGGGAGTGGTTAGTGTAGGGAGGCCCTCGGGAGGATTTTGCTGCGATGGCAGTCCTGCAAGGGATTCCTGCTAGGGAGGCCCTCGGGAGGATTTTGCCGCGATGGCGGTCCTGCAAGGGATTCCTGCATTGGAACTTCCTATAAACTGTAGCGGGTTTTCTGAAGCTAGTGGAACTTTGTAAAGGCCTCGTAGTGTTACCCTGCCTCACCTCCTCGGTAGAGGTGTATGGGATTGGCCGTCTCTTGGCAGATGGGTAACACGACTTGTGGGTAAAGATGCGCAACCTCTGCAGAGTGTAAAACTGGTATACTAGCCGTGCTCACGGTCATGAGCAGCTCGGACCCTCACATGATTAAATTATGGAATTAAATTCAATTTGTCATATGCATTGCATCGCAGGTGATGTTGTTACTTCTGTTCTACTATTTAATTGGGTTGGTATTTACTTATACTTAGTAACTGCTAATAAAATTTTGACCAACTTTAAAAGCAATGCTCAGCTCTAACCATCATCTTTGGTAAGCCTTACACTTCACGTGAGCTCCCATCTTTGGCGAGTTCATGCACATTATTCCCCACAACTTGTTGAGCGATGAACGTATGTGAGCTCACTCTTGCTGTCTCACACCCCCCCACAGGTCAAGAACAGGTACCGCAGGATGAGGCGCTTGGAGGATGCTGCGATATGTTCGTGAGAGGTCTAGGCCGTCGTCTCCCAGTCAACTTTGGGTTGCTGGACCGTTGTCTCCCTATAATGTAATTATTTATTTTGTATAGAACTCTTGTTATATAGTAAATATGTGACGTTCGATCCTGTGCCATGATTCATCATATGTGTGAGACTTGGTCCCAGCACACCTGGTGATTATGTTTGCGCCCGGGTCTTGGTGCCCCGAAATCCGGGTGTGACAGAAGTGGTATCAGAGGAATGTTGATTGTAGGACGAAACCTAGATAGAACTGGACAACCATTATCTACTTACCTTGCTACTCTGATCTTTTCTAAACTTTTCTTAATCCTTTCTCATCTAATTCCGCTTTACTCTGATTATTCTTATCTTTTCTTTCTAAAAGACAAACGTGGATTTTACACTTTGAAATCCTGTGCCTAAAGTGACCTTTAGGAATAGGAAACCTAATCATAGGAACAAAAACAAAACTATTTTTGTAAGTGTCTATGTATTTGAATGTTTGTTCTTATGATATCTGTCTGATTTGGATTTCTGATTGAGTGTGATGGGTTGTGGATCAATGTCCATAATTACATCTGCATATACATCTAGGCATAAAGGATAGCATTTGAAAGATAACTAGACAATCTAGATTATCCCCCTTAAAAAAATATACATATAGTATTCCGTATCTATCTCATCTTGACATATTCTATCTTACCTTTGGACATTCACCTCGTACAACTAATTACCCTAGTCTTGACATAAAATATTTGGCCCAGCCCTGCCAAAGAAGTTTCAATACATAACCAACTATTAGCTTATTCATTCTGCCTACTAAATGATTCCCTTGCAAAACTATCTTACCATATGCTTCTAACTTAGATGGTCAATACCAGGCGTGGTGGTGGAATTGATTTACCTCCTAATCGACACACTCGGTGGATATATCGACAACCCCAACCACAGCCGGCAGAGATGAATCCTCCTAATCCTCCACCAGGCGGAGTTGATCCACTAATGGCAGCTCAAATGAGGATGATGCAGCAAATGGCTGACACTATGGCAGATATGCGCGCCCAAATGCAGCAAGAACGCCAGGAAATGCACCAGGAAAGAGAGGATGCACGTCGGGAAATGCGCCAAGAGCGGGAGGAGTTACGCCAGGAGAGAAGGGCGCAACAACAACAGCTGCAGCAACAACTTCAACAACAGCAGCAACAGCAACAAGTGCCATTGCCTCCACCTCCACCACCAGTTCCACTCCGGGACAAGCACCGGGAATTCATGAGCCACAAACCACCAACCTTCTCCAACTCCACGGATCCACTGCAAGCTGATGACTGGCTAAAGTCAGTAGAGAAGATGCTCAACATAGCTCAGTGCTCGGACAGAGAGAAAGTACTCTACGCATCAGGTCGTCTTGCTGGTCCTGCTGCGGATTGGTGGGATGCGTACTGCGCTGCTCATGCTGCTGTCGGTACAATTACCTGGGAAGAATTCTCCACACAATTCAGGAATTACCATATTCCTGCTGGACTCATGAAGATTAAGAGAAAGGAGTTTCTATCCCTCAAGCAAGGAAGTATGTCCGTGAGTGAATATAGGGACAAATTCATCCAGTTATCTCGATATGCTCCTAGAGATGTTGAGGATGATGAGCAAAAGCAGGAGCTTTTTCTGGACGGGTTAATTGGACCCTTGCAATATCAGCTGGTATCACACACATTCCCATCCTTCCAAAGGCTACTTGACAAAGCTATTGCTGTAGAAAACAAGAGGAGTATATTTGGAGAGAAAAGAAAGGCTGCTAACCAAGGGCAGGCTGGAAGTAGTTCCCGTCCTCGCTATACTACCACTCCCAATACACCAGCTAGTGGCAGTTCCGGACAACAAACTCAACAGGCACCAACTGCTCCTCCAAAAGCAAGCACTCCAGCAGGACCCGATGCTCCCAACACATCCACCAACAGGGCATGCTTCAAGTGTGGACAACCGGGACACTACGCCAACTACTGCCCCAACAGAGCTGCCTACACTACACCGGCTCCGATGAAACAAGGACAAGCCTCGGCAGGAAAGAGTCAGCCCCTATCTATCAACCGGGGACATGCCCATCATGCAGAAGTAGAAGCTGAACCAGGTGAACTTGAAATTCAAGAAGAAGAGCCAGTTGAAGATGAAGTAGTCGGTGAAGAAGTCAACGAGCAACAAGAATAGAGATAAACATAAACATAGATACATATATATATTTCACTATTTGTAAGACCTAAATATTAGTTTAGCTATTCGTTAGTATTTTACTATTTTAGTGATAATAATAAGGTCTATTAACCCTATGTTTTGTTAAAGAATTATGCATCATGCCGAGATTTCTTTGTTTGTGCATATGTTCCGAGAACAATATGAGCATACATCCCTTTTATTACTAATCTCGAGGACGAGATTTCTGTTAAGGGGGGTAGGATTTGTAACACCCTAAATCTCATTTTGAGAATATAGTAATTTTTTTTTAAAAAAAATATCTTGAATTAGAATTTGTTTCCCTCCTTAGAATTACCATAACATTTGAAGTCATATCTCCTTAAATAAAAGTTTTGTAACAAAAAAAATTCAATAAAAAGATTCTTATATAAAATTAGCCTTTATTGAAGTTTATAAGTATTAATGTGAGATTTTCTTTAAGAGATCATACAATATAAACTATTATTCTTAAAATAATTACATGGGTGCTACATATTCCAAAGCAATTTCTTATGTAGAATAATAAATGAATGAATGAATAAATAAATATATAAATATATAAATAAAATGAATATTGCACCATGCTGGATTCTGACTGTGCATTTTGTTTGAGATAGAAAATTCAAAAGTTAGATTCAAAAGTGAATTCAATTGGAAATAGAAATCTAAAATGAGAAAAAAAATAATAAAAAAAAAATAAAAGAAAAGGGATATACCTGCGCCATGGGCTGATTTGGTTGCTTCTCGGCCCACCTGGCTTACCATCCGCGCGGCCCAGCCTGGTGAAGGGTAGCACGCGCCGACTGGCGGGCCCGCCCCGTCAGCCACTCCCTTCGCCGCTGGAGACTGCCTCGTGGGCCCAAGCTGTCGGGCTCGTCCCTTCCACCGAATCCGCGCGTAACAGGTTCGCGCTGGCCGCCGTGTTCGTCGCGACGATTGCGCCGCGAAGCTCGCAACTCCGTACTTCGTTCCGAGCTCGGACTCTACCAACACCGGTGTATAAATATGGGTGTCCCGTAGCCGCCTCGACCCATCGACTTGACCTGAGCCATCAACCCTCGAGAGCGCCACCGCCACCATAGATCCGCCGTAGGATAATCAAGCCCACTCGTTCATTGTGCTCTTGCTTTCGAGTTTTGGAACATCCCCGAGCTTCGTGGTGACTACACGGTGGACATCGGAACTCGGGGCGTAGCCAAGCCTCGGTGAATTGCTCGCCGTAGCTTGGGTGCCGCCAATCGTTGTGGCTGACCCCCTTTCCATCACCACAGTCGGTAAGTGCCCCTCCCATCGAGTTCGCCATCACCTCCTCTAGGTTTTGCACCGTCCAATGCTACGTTAGGGGCGTCCAGGCGTCGGATTGCGTTTCTGCCGATGATGCTCCGCCGTGTCACTGGGCGGCGCCGCCGTCCGGTTGCTCTGTTGGGAGGGGGGAAGAAGGAAACACGCGTCGCGACCATCGAATAGGGATTTAACGGCCAGGATTAGAACCAGACGTACCCGTTCGCCACAAGTGAATGGTGACCGTTGATCTAGATCTGAGGGCTGCAGCGAGATCTCGGCTTCATTAAATTTGAGCCGTTGGATATAGATCTGAGCGCTCGCGCTGCATACCGGTTCGGCGTGATCCAGATCTAATCTGGGGCGTCCAATTTTGATCGAGCGGTCCGATTCTTCCGATACCCCTTCGGCACTGCAGTTTTGCAATCGTGCCCCTGCGTTTATTATAAATAGAACCCGCCGTCCACTTCCACTGTTCCCTATGCCTGCAGATTATTACCCCGAGCCCCCTGCGCTTTGCAGTAATTGAGGCCCAGTCCAGAGTATTATAAAACAGAGAAAATAATTTATAAATGGATTTTTAATAGATAAATAAATGCTAGAACTTGTTTAAATCATAGAAAATCCATTTTTAGTCCAAATTAATCCATTCCACTTTCTAAAATTTTGTAATTTTATTCTCTACCACCTAGAGCCTCTGTTTTGTCATGAAAACAATTAGAAATTTAATCTCTCACTTAATCCATTTTAAACACATAAAACCTTTGAAAATTCATAACTTAAAATCTATAACTCCAAAATTAATGATTCCTGTTACTATGATCTTATTTTAATATGTATATTATTAATGTGTATTTTGTTCTTATGTTTGGTGTAATGTTAATTTTGCCTATACCATGTTTGTTTGAATTGCTACGACTAGCAGTGAGGTCACGAGTCACCTGAAGATCATCCTGGTACCTGGAATCTCAAGTCCTAGGCAAGTTGTGCCCTTGATCACTACTTTTTACCCACTCATGTTCTAATTAATCATAATGATCTGCATAGGTTAAATTTGATGGGACCCAATAGGTTACCCTAGTTTGACTATCTTTATACCTTGCTCCCCACTGAATCTTTGGGTAGTACTTGCTATCGCTTTATGTGGTTTTGGGTATAGAGATACACATTACTATTCATGATTATACTTTTATTGTCAGTTGTTATTTACTGTTCATGTTAAGATCATTATGTTAATTGGAACATGGAGAACCACCCGGGAAAACAGTGCTACCACAAGGGTTTAATGGGACGCCCTTGGCCGATTAATTAGGAAAGCTAGTGGAAGACTACCTTACCCGAAAGGGGCAAGGGCAGTAGGGGAGTGGTCAGTGTAGGGAGGCCCTCGGGAGGATTTTGCTGTGATGGCAGTCCTGCAAGTGATTCCTGCTAGGGAGGCCCTCGGGAGGATTTTGCCGCGATGGCGGTCCTGCAAGGGATTCCTGCATTGGAACTTCCTATAAACTGTAGCGGGTTTTCTGAAGCTAGTGGAACTTTGTAAAGGCCTCGTAGTGTTACCCTGCCTCACCTCCTCGGTAGAGGTGTATGGGATTGGCCGTCTCTTGGCAGATGGGTAACACGACTTGTGGGTAAAGATGCGCAACCTCTGCAGAGTGTAAAACTGGTATACTAGCCGTGCTCACGGTCATGAGCAGCTCGGACCCTCACAAGATTAAATTATGGAATTAAATTCAATTTGTCATATGCATTGCATCGCAGGTGATGTTGTTACTTCTGTTCTACTATTTAATTGGGTTGGTATTTACTTATACTTAGTAACTGCTAATAAAATTTTGACCAACTTTAAAAGCAATGCTCAGCTCTAACCATCATCTTTGGTAAGCCTTACACTTCACGTGAGCTCCCATCTTTGGCGAGTTCATGCACATTATTCCCCACAACTTGTTGAGCGATGAACGTATGTGAGCTCACTCTTGCTGTCTCACACCCCCCACAGGTCAAGAACAGGTACCGCAGGATGAGGCGCTTGGAGGATGCTGCGATATGTTCGTGAGAGGTCTAGGCCGTCGTCTCCCAGTCAACTTTGGGTTGCTGGACCATTGTCTCCCTATAATGTAATTATTTATTTTGTATAGAACTCTTGTTATATAGTAAATATGTGACGTTCGATCCTGTGCCATGATTCATCATATGTGTGAGACTTGGTCCCAGCACACCTGGTGATTATGTTTGCGCCCGGGTCTTGGTGCCCCGAAATCCGGGTGTGACACCAGGGCTACTGCGCGCCTTTCTCAGCAGGATGCCAAGGTAGCGGACCTCCAGTTGCTCTGCACTGACCTGAGAGCCGAGGCGGCAGCGGCGCACGCGGAGGCGGCAGCGGCGCGCGCAGATGTGCAACGGTAGCGGTCGAAGTTCGTCCAGGTCGTCGAGGAGCGGGACCAATCTTGGAGCCGGGCTGCCGAGGCCGAAAGCCGGGCTGAAACCCTCGCGGCCGACTTAGCCGCAGCCCAGGTCGCGGCCTCGGAGCAACGTGCCCGAGCCGGAGGTACGCCTTGGCCATCCTTGGTTCTTGTTCTTGTCTGTTTCCTCTGCTTGTGTTTGAGATCTTTCTTCTGGCTGTTCGCAGAGCTCGAGTCCGCCCTTGACGAGTCCGCCAAGGCGCTTGCCGAGGCGCTTGCCGGAGCTGCCGAGCAGAGGGAGGCCGATCTCGCGGCCATGTCCGAGGCCGTCTCGGATGTTTATCGGATCCTCGGCTCCGGCGACGTCCGTTCAGGAAGCTCCCCTCAAAGCCGCCTTCAAGCCTTGGGTGATCACGCGCGCGGCAGAGTCCGTGAGGCGCTACACCACGGCGTCAGGCGGGCCTTCGCCGTGCTCGCTTCCCACTACGTTGTGGACCTGGAGCGGGTTAGCGAGGGGTATTGTCTTCCTGACGAAGATGAAGCTGCCCTGGCAGAAGTTCAGCGGCTCGACGCAGTCGCCGCGGGTCCGAGCGCAGTGCTGGCGACCACCTTTGAGGCGGAGATCCTTCCCCCTGCGCCGTCACCGGAAGCTGAGACGGACCTTACTGAAGGCGGGGACGGAGCTGAAGGCGCGGCTCCTTCCCGAGGCGACGCCTAACTCTTGTTGGAACAGTTTCTGTTGGATGTGCGTGTGTCCTACTACGGCCGCTGAGGCCTAAACACTTTGTTTTCATTGCATGAAGTCGCACTCTTCTTCCTTTTATTTTGCGTGTTCGGCTTAGCCTGTCAACAATAGGGTGGCTTCTCAAGTAGGGTCATTTTTCGTGGCGGGTGATGAGTGAGGTGTCCCTAACCCGGAGGCATAGGAGTTCCTCGGCTCAGTCGACCTTGCCATTTACATGCACCCACGTTCGCTCCTCGGGGCCCTGCTTCTGACATAGCCGGGAGAACGCAAAAGCCTTTTTGATCGAAAATTTTGGATGCGGAGAGGTACACCCAATCTTGACGCAGAGGGGTTCCCCCTTTTTAGCCCCTGAGGGAAGGTCGGGCTCTGCCGAGGCGAGGCCGATCCTCCCTTGACGACTGAGACTTGCGTGGGAGCGAGGAATACGAACAGCTTGAAAACATCTTAAGGGTAGAAGCGACGTAGCTGTCGGACGTTCCAAGCGTTGCCGTAGACCTCGCCCTGACCGCCGGCCAGCTTGTACGTTCCGGGCTCCAGAACGTCGGCGGTGACAAGCGGTCTTTCCCGGGGGTGCGTGCAGCCCCCGGGTACTCCCAGCAAGGGCTCGGGGTGCTGTGCGATGGTCGGGGTCTTCTCCTGGTTGGCTTCGATGCCCCGTTTGGAGATAACGAACTCCAAGACCATGCCCTGGGGTGCCCCGAGGACCCACCTTTCAGGGTTGAGCTTAACGCCTTTCGCTTCTTTTAGCTTGTGGATCTCCTCGCCTATCGCTCTGCGCTTCTCCCCGTTGAATCAGCGCAGAGGCTATTTGACGGGTCGGGCTCCGGCCCGAATATCCAACGAGTGCTCGGCGACATCCCTCGGTATGCCGGGCATGTCCGAGGGACTCCACGCAAAGACGTCGGTGTTTGCGCGGAGAAAGTCGACGAGCACTGCTTCCTATTTGGGGTCGAGCCCAGAACCGATCCGGATCTGCTTGGAGGCGTCGCCACTGGGGTCGAGGGGGACGGCCTTAACCGTCTCCACTGGCTCGAAGTTGCCGGCATGACGCTTCACGTCTGGCACCTCTTTGGAGAGGCTTTCCAGGTCGGCGATGAGGGCCTCGGACTCGGCGAGGGCCTCGGCGTACTCCACGCACTCCACGTCGCATTCGAACGCGTGTTTGTACGTGGGGCCGACGGTGATGACCCCGTTGGGGCCCGACATCTTGAGCTTCAGGTAAGTGTAGTTGGGGACGGCCATAAACTTCGCGTAGCATGGCCTCCCCAGTACCGCGTGGTAGGTTCCTCGGAACCCGACCACCTCGAACGTCAGAGTCTCCCTTCGGAAGTTGGAGGGCGTTCCGAAGCAGACGGGAAGGTCGAGTCGCCCGAGGGGCTGGACGCGCTTCCCGGGAATGATCCCGTGGAAGGGCGCAGCGCCTGCTCGGACGGAGGACAGATCGACGCGCAGGAGCCTGAGGGTCTCGGCGTAGATGATGTTGAGGCTGCTGCCCCCGTCCATAAGGACCTTGGTGAGCCTGACGTCGCCGATGACGGGGTCGACGACAAGCGGGTATTTCCCCGGGCTCGGCACGTGGTCGGGGTGATCGTCTTGGTCGAAGGTGATGGGCTTGTCGGACCAGTCTAGGTAGACTGGCGCCGCCACCTTCACCGAGCAGACCTCCCGGCGCTCTTGCTTGCGATGCCAAGCCAAGGCATTCGCCGCATGCCCTCCGTAGATCATGAAGCAGTCGCGGACCTCGGGGAACTCTCCTGCTTGGTGATCTTCCTTCTTGTCGTCGTCACGGGCCCTGCCACCCTCCGCGGGTGGCCCGGCCCTGTGAAAGTGGCGCCGAAGCATGACGCACTCCTCAAGGGTGTGCTTGACGGGCCCCTGATGATAGGGGCACGGCTCCTTGAGCATCTTGTCGAAGAGGTTAGCACCTCTGGGGGGCTTCCGAGGGTTCTTGTACTCGGTGGCGGCGACAAGGTCCGCGTCGGCGGCGTCGCGTTTCGCTTGCGACTTCTTCTTGCCTTTCTTCTTGGCGCCGCGCGGAGCAGACACCTCGGGAGCATCTTCCGATGGGCGGCCCTAGGGCTGCTTGTCCTTTCGGAAGATAGCCTCGACCGCCTCCTGGCCAGAGGCGAACTTGGTGGCGATGTCCATCAGCTCGCTCGCCCTGGTGGGGGTCTTGCGACCCAACTTGCTCACCAGGTCGCGGCAGGTGGTGCCGGCAAGGAACGCGCCGATGACATCCGAGTCGGTGATGTTGGGCAGCTCGGTGCGCTGCTTCGAGAATCGCCGGATGTAGTCCCGGAGAGACTCTCCTGGCTATTGTCGGCAGCTTCGGAGGTCCCAGGAATTCCCGGGGCGCACATACGTGCCCTGGAAATTGCCGGCGAAGGCTTGGACCAGGTCATCCCAGTTGGAGATCTGCCCCGGAGGCAGGTGCTCCAACCAGGCGCGAGCGGTGTCGGAGAGGAATAGGGGGAGGTTGCGGATGATGAGGTTGTCATCGTCCATTCCACCCAGCTGGCAGGCCAGGCGGTAGTCCGCGAGCCACAATTCCGGTCTCGTTTCCCCCGAGTACTTTGTGATAGTAGTCGGGGGTCGGAACTGGGTCGGGAACGGTGCCCGCCGGATGGCCCGGCTGAAGGCCTGCGGACCGGGTGGTTCGGGCGAGGGACTCCGATCCTCCCCACTGTCGTAGCGTCCCCCACGCCTGGGGTGATAGCCTCGGCGCACCCTCTCGTTGAGGGTGGCCCGATGGTCGCGATGATGGTGCTCGTTGCCGAGGTGGCCCGGGGCCGCAGGCGCGGTGTTGCGCGTGCGCCCGGTGTAGACCGAGGCTTCCCGCATGAATCGGGAAGTCGCGGCATGAGGTTCCGAGGGGTATCCTTGCCTTCGGGAGGCAGAGCTCTCGGCCCGTCGGACCGCAGTGCCTTCCAGGAGATTCTTGAGCTCTCCTTGGATTCGCCGACCCTCGGTGGTTGATGGCTCCGTCATCACGCGGAGAAGCATCGCTGCTGCAGCCAGGTTCTGACCGACCCCACTGGATGCGGGTGGCGGCCTGACCCTGACGTCGTTGGCGACGCGGAGCGGGAGACCCTGGGGCAGGTGATGTATTTCTCCGGCCGGGGGTTGGCCCGCCCATGCCTACCCAACGTCCCGGCGGATTGGCTCAAGCGCTCCTGCTCCCTCGTCGAGCCTGGCCTGCGCCTCGCGGACTTGCTCGAGCTGTGGGTCGTGACCCCCCGCTGGAACAGGGACCACAGCTAGCTCCCGCGGGATGTCAGCGCGGGGCACCGGCCTAGGTAGATCACCGTCCTCCGCCATGCTGAGATGATTGCCTTCGGAGGGACCCCCTAGATCGACGTGGAAACATTCGCGGCTTGGGCCGCAGTCCTCGTCGTCGAGGCTGCGGCTACCGTCGGAACAGTCGGAGAGGCAGTAGTCACATGCGGTCATGATGTCCCGCATGGCACTGGGGTTGCCAAATCCAGAGAAATCCCAACAGATGCTGGGGTCGTCGTCTTCCTCGGACCCGGAGGGCCCATAGGTCGAGACGTCCGTCAGCCGGTCCCAAGGCGACCGCGTGCGAAACCCCAGAGGGTTTGAACTCGCCTCTATGAGAGTGCCCGCCAAAGCAAGGTCGCTAGGCGGGTTGAGGCTGAATCTAAATGACGTAGGATGGGAATCGGTCGGTACCTTTTGGTCGACGAACGGCGATGAAGTCACGTCGGGGACTGATTGCACCGTCATCTCAGGTACGAGGGTGACGCCCAGCAAGCCTTCCGCGAGCGTGCTGGCGTCGTCCGCTTGCTCGGGATTGGCGTGTCACAGGGAGACGGCGCTCGCCTTCGTCTCAAACGCGAGGTCGACGCCCGACGCGCCCCCTGTTGGGGCGCTAGGGACGTCGATTCGCTCGACAGCCAATGAGGCGCGGCCTCCCGCTTGGCCTTGGTTGCCCCGCCTCCTCCTCCGTTGGCGGGGGAGAGGAAGGGGCGAGCTCGAATGTTGTTCTTCCACCACGCGGGGAAGACGTCGTCGATTCCGCCGCTGGCGGGCGGGCTGTCGGCCGCCATTGTCGTTGTCGCACGGCGATGGAAGGAGTATCATGTCATAGCTGCCGTCGAAGGACATGAACTCAAGACTCCCAAAACGGAGCATCGTCCCGGGTTGGAGAGGTTGCTGGAGACTGCCCATCTGGAGCTTGACGGGAAGCTGTTCATCAACACGCAGCAGGCCCCTACCTGGCGCGCCAACTGTCGGCGTTTCGAGACCGGGGGGTCCCTAAGCCGACAAGTGAATGTCGCCGCGTGCCCCAGCCTAGATGGGTCGACGCGAGGCCGAGCGAGAAGGGGGGAAGTGAGGTGGCCGGAGATGGGCGTGAGAGAGGTGGAAATCCCGCGGCCTTCGTGTTCGTCCCGCGCCCAGGTCGGGTGCGCTTGCAGTAGGGGGTTACAAGCGTCCACGCGGGAGAGGGAAGCGAGCGGCCCCAAGAGAGCGCCTGTCCCGTCCTCGTCCCCGCGCGGCCAACCTTCTCTAAGAGGGCCCTGGTCCTTCCTTTTATAGGCGTAAGGAGAGGATCCAGGTGTACAATGGGGGTGTAGCAGAGTGCTACGTGTCTAGCGGGGGAGAGCTAGCGCCCTAAGTACATGCCGATGTGGCAGCCGGAGAGATTTTGGCACCTAGCTGGTGTGATGTCGTGGCCGCTGGAGGAGCGACGGAGCCTGGTGGAGGGACAGCTGTCGGAGCGGTTGAGTCCTTGCTGACGTCCTTCTGCTTCCGTAAGAGAGCTGAGAGCCGTCGTCGTCACAGAGCATGCGAGGCGCCATCATTGCCTATCTGGCGGAGCTAGCCAGATGGGACACCGGTCTTGTTCTCTGCGGCCCGAGTCGGCTCGAGGTAGGGTGATGATGGCGCTTCCTGTTGACGTGGCTGACCTGCGCCCTAGGTTGGGCGACGTGGAGGCTCCTCCGAAGCCGAGGTCGAGTCTGTCTTCCATGGCCGAGGCCGAGTCCGAGCCCCTGGGTCGGGCGAGGCGGAGGTCGTTCGGCAGAGGCCAGGGCGGAGTCCGAGCCCTGGGGTCGGGCGAAGCGGAGTTCGTCGTCTTCTGGGGCTGAGCCCGAGTCCGAGCCCTGGGGTCGGGCGAAGCGGAGTTCATCGTCTTTCGGGACTTAGCCCGAGTCCAAGCCCTGGGTCGGGCGGAGCGGAGTTCGCCGTCTTCCGGGACTTAGCCCGAGTCCGAGCCCTGGGTCGGGCGGAGTGGAGTTTGCCGTCTTCCGGGACTTAGCCCGAGCCCGAGCCCTGGGTCGGGCGGAGCTTCCTATGGTGCCTTTGGCAGGGCCTGACTGCCTGTCAGTCTCACTCTGTCAAGCGGCACTGCGGTCGGAGTGGCGCAGGCGGCGCTGTCCTTCTGTCAGGCCGGTCAGTGGAGTGGTGAAGTGATGGCGGTCACTTCGGCTCTGCCGGGGGGCGCGCGTCAGGACAAAGGTGTCAGGTCACCTTTGCATTAAATGCTCCTGCGACTTGGTCGGTCGGTGCGGCGATTTAGTCAGGGTTGCTTCTTAGCGAAGGCAGGGCCTCAGGCGAGCCGGAAATATGTCCGCCGTTGGAGGGGGGCCTCGGGCGAGACGGAAATCCTCCGGGGTCGGCTGCCCTTGTCCGAGGCTAGGCTTGGGCGAGGCGTGATCGAGTCGCTCGAATGGACTGATCCCTGACTTAATCGCACCCATTAGGCCTTAGCAGCTTTATGCTGATGGGGGTTACCAGCTGAGAATTAGGAGTCTTGAGGGTACCCCTAATTATGGTCCCCGACAGATCTTATCATAGACTGGTATACCTTTTGATCTACGGACTTACCTCCCACGCCGAGGTCCAAACATCCGTTGATTCCCATTGGTTTCTTGATGGTCTTTGTGTCCTTCATCCCAAATGTCTTGAGAAAATCTTGTGTGTATTTTGTTTGGGAGATGAGGATGCCTTCCTTGAGCTGTTTTACTTGAAATCCTAGAAAGTATGTCAGCTCGCCTATCATAGACATCTCGAATTTTTGCATCATCACTCTGCTAAACTCATCACAAGACTTTTGATTAGTTGAACCAAATATTATGTCATCGACATATATTTTGCATCTAAACAAATCACCATCACATGTCTTAGTGAAAAGAGTAGGATCCTCGACCTTGAAAGCATTAGAAATAAGAAAGTCTCTAAGGCAATCATACCATGCTCTTGGTGCTTACTTAAGCGCATAGAGCGCATTAGAGAGCTTATACACATGGTCGGGATACTTATCATCCTTGAAGCCAGGGGGTTGCTCCATGTACTTCTCCTCCTTGATTGACCCATTGAGGAAAGCGCTCTTCATGTCCATTTGATAAAGCTTAAAAGAATGGTGAGAATCATAGGCTATTAAAATTCCAATAAACTCAAGCCTAGCTACAGGAGCAAAAGTCTCCTCAAAATCCAAACTTGCGACTTGGGCTTAACCTTTTGCCACAAGTCTCGTCTTGTTTCTTTTCACCACCCTGTACTTATCTTGTTTGTTGTGGAACACCCACTTGGTTCCCACAATATTTTGCTTTAGATATGGCACCAGGCTCCAGACTTCATTTCTGTTGAAGTTGTTGAGCTCTTCCTACATGACCATCACCCAATCTGAATCCTGTAGTGCTTCTTCTACCCTAAAAGGCTCAATAAAAGAGACAAAGGAGTAGTGTTCACAACAATTAGCAATACGAGATCGAGTTGTCACTCCCTTGCTGATATCACCTAGTATTTGGTCCAATACCGCGCCGAGTGGAGACGCAGCCACGCGCGCGGGAGCTTCAGCTGCCGTTGCGGACCTCGTTGACCGAATTACCTGGTGTATTTAGGTGCGGGAGAGTGCCTCGTTTCCCCTCCTTGCCACTTTCACGAACACCTCCGTGGGTGATTGAGTGCGTGCGCCAGCGCGGAAGACATGGATCACCGCCGCTCTACTTTTTGCCACAACCTCCACCGCTCGCCTCAATTGGTGTTTGTGGAGGTTCACCATTGGTTCAGGGAAAACAGCCACAATTCAGGCACGAAGAAGGAATCCCTGGGGCGACCTTAATTCGTGATCGGAGTGCACGGACCATGCGGCGCCATGGGCAAGGCCTTCTTCGCCACCAAGACTAGTGAGTAGCCTTTCATGATTCTCGCCTCGATCCAGGTCTCATTTTGCACAAAAGTTGGCGGGGAACCGGGCCTTGTTGCGCCAGGCCGGTTGTCTCTGGCGAGCTCACCGTATCGGTGATTGCTCCGCCGCCGTGCTGGGGATGGCTGAGGAAGATGATAATCGGGCCGTCGGATGGGGAACGTGTGGCTGTGATAGCACGGCTGGAATATCGGTCCGAGGAGATTAATCAGACCATAGGCCAGTAATCATGTGGCCGAGAGAGAGTGAGGGGATCGTGCACCATGGACCGCAGATCCAGGATTGTGCGGTTAATAGTGCATACCGGTTCATTATATGGACCGATCTAATCGTAGCCGTCAGATTGTGATCCAACGGCTGACGCGCATGCATATCCCTTCGGCGTGGCAATTTCACATAAGAGCCCTTCGGTTTTTACAGAATGAACCCGCCGTCCACGCTGTGCTAGCTCTAAGTCTTAGGAAGTTTTACACCAGGGCCCCCGCTGTTTTCTGGATTCATACGCCCAGCCCTGGGAATTAGAGAATCAAAGAAATGGATTTAAAAATAGATTTTTAATATGAAAATAATGGCTAGAATTTGTTTAATGCATAAAAATCCATAGTAATTCCAAATTGATCCTTTCATTTTTCTATAATTTTATAATATTATTGTTTATCAATTAGTGCCACTGTTTTGACATGAAAGTCACATTAAAATTTATATCCTATTTAATCTTATACAAAACACAAGGAATCTTTACAAATTCATAACTTAAAATCTATAACTCTAAAATTAATGATTCCTGTTCCTATGATCTTATTTTAATATGTAGATTATTATTATGTATTTTGGTTACATGTTTGGTGTGATGTTAATTTTCTCTATATACTATGCTTGTTTGTATTGTGGCGAGTAGAAGAGCCAGTAGCTAGGGATTCTGGTGTTCAGCAGATAAAAGTTGCTGAGCAAGAGCTCATTGAAGGCAAGTTGTGCCCTTGACCACTTTTTACCCAATAATGTTCTTTAATATCACTTACTCATGCATAGGTTTAATTTTGAGGTGACCCAATAGGTCACCCTAGTCCGTTTATCCCTTCTACCTTGTTACCCCTGAATCATTTGGGTAGTTTTGCTATTGCTTTATATGGTTTTGGGTTAATATTTCATTATATCCATGTTCCAATTATTCTGTTATTTTATTTATGTTCATGTCAAGATCATTATTATTAATTGGAACATGGAGCTTAACTTGAGAAACACGTGCCACCATAAGGGAGGAATGGGACCCTTGGCTGACTAAATAGGAAAGCTAGTGGAAGACTACCTTACATGAAAGGGGCAAGGGCAGTAGGGGAGTTGCATGCAGGGAGGTTCTCGGGTTGATTTTGCCTCGATGGCGGTCAGACGAGGGATTCTTGCAAGTGCTCTTCCCATAAACTGTAGCGGGTTTTCGGAAGCTAGTGGAACTTTGTAAAGGCCTCGTAGTGTTACCCTGCCCGGCTTCCTTGGTAGAGGTGTATGGGATTCATGACCCCTTGGCAGATGGGTAACATGACTTGTGGGTAAAGGGTACAACCTCTGCAGAGTGTAAAACTGGTATACTAGGCAAGCTCACAGTCAAGAGCAGCTAAGGACTCTCGCATGATTAAAATATGGAACTTAAATTCAATTTGTCATTTGCATTGCATGGGTTTTACTATTAACTTTGTTCTATTATTATTATTATGGTTTGGTATACACTTACATCTAGTAATTGCTAATAAAATTTTGACCAACTTTAAAAGCAATGCTTAGCTCTAACCATTCCCTTTGGTAAGCCTTCCACTTCACATGAGCTCCCACCTTTGGTGAGTTCATGCACATTATTCCCCACAACTTGTTGAGCAATGAACATGTGTGAGCTCACCCTTGCTGTCTCACACCCCCCACAGGAGAAAAACATGTGGTTCAATTGGAGCCACACAACAAGGAGTTCGACTTGATCTAGGTGGCGTCTCCGAGTCGACTTTATGGCGCCAAGGATGGACTTTAGTTCGATTTATATTTATAATTTATTTTGTAAGACTTCCGCTATGTAATAAGTACTCTGATGATATTGTGATATTTATCTCCATACACTCTATTATTATATGTGTTGTCTTCTTTGGCGTATATATGAGATGCACCCGGCTTTGTCCCTTAAATCCGGGTGTGATAGGAGTGGTATCAGAGGAAATGTTGACTGTAGGACGAAACCTAGATAGAACTAGACAACCAATACTTACTTACCTTACTCTGATTCTTTTCTAAACTTATCTTAATCTTTTCTCATCTATTTCCGCTTTACTCTGATTACTCTTACCTTTTCTCTTCTAAAGACAAAAGTGGATTTCACACTTTGAAATCCTGTGCCTAAAGTGACTTTAGGAATAGGAGACATACTCTTAGGAACGAAATCAAAACTATTTTTGTAAATATTTGTATGCCTGAATGTTTGTTCTTGTGATACATGTCTGATTTGGATTTTTGATTGAGTGTGATGAGTTGTGGAGTAATGTCCACAATTACATCTACATATACATATAGGCATAAATATAAATAAATAAAATTCATGAGATAACTAAACAATTTAGATTATCTTACATTAAAGTGTATCTATTTTATATAGATCCCTCTTATCTTAAAAGACTCTCTTATCTTAATAGATCCATCTTATCTTAAAAGATACTCTCTTATCTTAATAGATTCATCTCATCTCGAAAAGAATTTTATCTTATCCCAATAGATCTAACTAATCTCAAAAGATTCTATCTTATTCTTAGAGACTCATCTTGTCCTAATAAGCATACTTATCCCCAGCACTTTGCTTATCTCATAATAGTGTAACAAACACGATCTATTCTAAAATAAATTAAGTAGATCTTATCTAGTCTAATCTGATTACACCGATTTAATTCTGATCCCATCTAGTCTGACCAGATCTAATCCAATGGACAAACATGTTAGATAATACTGGTAAAATAAGATTGGATCCTAACTCTTATAAATATGTTTTAATCTAAATTGGGGTCTTAGTCCAACCTGGCCATATGCAACTGCCTTAACCATCCGATGGTTGCATAACCCCTCTGTTTTAAACCTAACAAAGATTTTGATTTACCTACACCATATAATCCATCCCATCTCAAAAGATTCTAACATGTCCTAATAATATATATCATACCATGGTAGATCTATCTAACTTAAACTAGTCTAATCTAGTTATATCCAATCCAATCTAGACACTATCTAATCTAATATGATCTGATCTAAAGGGAGTTACTTAAACAAGTTATTTAATACTGGTAACATAGATAGACCATATTCCTATAAATGAGTTTTAAACCTAAATTGGTGTCTTAAACCAACTCGTCCGTGAAACCACGACCTCGCCTATGTTATAGGTTGCCCAACCCGTTTATCCCAAAAGCAAAATAAAACTCTGTTTAACCTACCTACCTCATGTAACCGCAATTGTTATCTCAAGTCAGATAATGACATCCAACACCACAACCGATGGTCCCTAAATCAGATCCAAGAAGAAAGTTAACCTCGACAATGGAGGATATGAGTAGAAACAAATCTTCAGATGAATCAAGATTCACCACCCGGAATAAAAGTGTCCATTACTTAACTTCCTTTTACCTCCAAATCTTCTCTACACTCACCAAATAGCTAAAACATGATGTACCCTTGTTTTCTATGCCACACCTACTAATGGCATGAAAATTTTAGGTGTATAAAAAATATACTAATTGGAAGTTCCACTTAGATAAAAAAGATACTAGAATTTCATAAAGATAAAGTCAGCTTGATATGCTTAACTAAATGATATTCTTAGATAGGATTATAGAATCTAATCTGATCTAATCTAATCTAGTATGATATAATCTGATGTGGCCTACTTAAACAGATTAGTGATACTGGTAGAAAAAAGTAGACCTATCTAACCTAATATGATCTCATCTAGATTGAGTTACTTAATGCTGGTGCAAAGAATGAGGCCATACTCCTAATTCACTTAAGCCCAAATTAGTGACTTAGATCAACTCGGCCATATACCAACGACCTACACATTCTTGATAAATTGCTAGAGAAAGATTCTAATCTACTAGTTTGACCTACATATTATCAATGATATACATCATTGTTTTTCCAAGCCCTGCCTAAGACAAAGTCACCCAACTGAAATTTGACATAACACACTCTACTTGTACTAATATAGAGCTTATTCAATCTAATGTGAGTCACTTAACAAGTTAACACCAGTGAAATAAACTAGATCCTACTCCTATAAACCTTGTTCTCCCCTCATGCACTTAAACCTAAATTAGTGCAACTTACCCGAGAGCAAAAAAAGAGTTAACCCAACCAATAGAGTCATGATGGATTGCATAATTTATCTATCCCCACCTAACATCAAACAAACTTTTGACCTACATCATGTAGTCTACCTCACCCATGTGGCCATGTATATCTCATCTTGACAAATTCTATCCTACCTTTGGATATTCACCTTATACGACTAGTTACCCCAATCTGGACACAAAACAAAGATTATGCCCTGCTAAAGAATCTTCAGATCATAACCAGCTACTAGCCTATTCATTCTGCTTACCAAATACTTTCCATTGCAAAAACTATCCTACCATATACTTCTAACTCTCATGGTCAATACTAGGAAGAGAAGATTATTAAGCAACAGTAAACAGAAATGAATCCTACAGATCCTCCTCCGGTTGGAATCAATCAAGTGGTTGCCGCCCAAATGATGGTATTACAACAAATGGCAGAAGTGGTTAACGAAATGCAAAATCAGATAAGACAAGAATGCCAGGAAATACGTCAGGACCGGCTAGAGATGCGACAAGCAATAAGACAATCACGGTTGGAAAGACAACAACAACAACACCCACTACCTCCATCACCACCACCAGCTCCACCAAGCTACATAAATATATATACTACTATTTGCAAGATCTAAGTGTTACTTTAGTTAGTAGTTGGTATGATACTATTTTAGGAGGAATAATAAGGTCTAATTTACCCCATGTGTTGCTAATAAATTATGCATCATGCTGAAATTTTTGTTTGTGCATATGTTCTGAGATGACATAGTTATACACCCTTTCCTTACAAATCTCGAGGACGAGATTTCTGTTAAGGGGTAGGATTTGTAAGACCTAAATTTGGTAGAAGGAAAAATATATATCATAAAATAATAAAATAAAAATATTACAAATAGTAGTATTGATAATCACTTTAAGACATTTGTTATGATGTTTTTCTTTATAGAGATCATACAATATAAAACTATTGTTCTTGAGATAAATATATGGGAATTACACATTTAAAAGGCAATGGTAAATAGAATAATAAATAAAATAATATCAATATTGCGCATCATATAGAGTTGATTGCACCAGAAAATTTTGGACATGAAAACCCAAGCTAGAATCTAAATCCAAAATAGAAAAATTTGAGTTTGAATTTGAATAGAAAAGAAGAAATGAGAAATTAAAATACATAGAGAGAATTTTTATTGAAGCCAATTAATCCTTACATAATTATATTTTATAATAAAAAGTATAAATAATAATAATGCAAACTGTGGGTGCTAAATTCACATTGGGATTTTATGGTATAATTGGAAATTGAAGTATAGAACAGGAATTCAAATTTAGTTGAATCCTTGAATTTGGAAAATGTAAAAGAAAAAAAGAAGAAAGAATAAACTGCGCCTGGGCCCTTTCTTCCCTCGTGGCTGGCCCAACTTCGCTCCACGGCCTAACCAGCCCACCCAGGAGAGCGCCGAGTGGGAGTGCGCCGACACCTGGGGCCCACTGCCTAGCCACTCACTCTCTGTGCGGCTTTTCCTCGTCGACGCACACTCGCTGGCGCGTGGGCCAACGATGTCAGCGCCAACCGTCTTCTCCAATACCGCGCCGAGCGGAGACGCAGCCACGCGCGCGGGAGCTTCGGCTGCCGTTGTGGACCTCGTAGACAAAATTACCCGGTGTATTTAGGTGTGGGAGAGTGCCTCATTTGCCCTCCTTTCCACTTTCACGAACACCTCCATGGGTGATTGAGTGCGTGCGCCGGCGTGGAAGACAGGGATCGCCGCCGCTCTACTTTTCGCCACAACCTCCGTCGGTCGCCTCAATTGGTGTTCATGGAGGTTCACCATTGGTCCACGCAAGACAGCTGCAACTCAGGCATGAAGAAGGAATCCCTAGGGCAACCTTAATTCGTGATCGGAGTGCGCGGACCGCGCGGCGCCGTGGGCAAGGCCTTCTTCGCCACCGAGACTGGTGAGTAGCCTTTCATGATTCTCGCCTCGATCTAGGTCTCATTTTGCACAAAAGTTGGCGGGGAACTGGGCCTTGTGGTGCCAGGCCGGTTGTCTCCGGCGAGCTCACCGTAACGGTGATTGGTCCGCCGCCGCGCTAGGGATGGCTGAGGAAGACGATAATCGGGCCGTCAGATGGGGAACGCGGGGTTGTGATAGCACGGCTGAAATATCGGTCTGAGGAGATTAATCAGACCGTAGGCTAGTAATCGTGTGGCCGAGAGAGAGAGAGAGAGAGAGAGAGTGAGGGGATCGTGCGCCATGGACCGCAGATCCGGGATTGTGTGGTTAATAGCACATACCGGTTCATTATATGGACCGATCTAATCGCAGCCGTCACATTGTGATTCAACGGCTGACACGCTTGCATATCCCTTCGGCGTGGCAATTTCGCATAAGAGCCCTTTGGTTTTTATAGAATGAACTCGTCGTCCACGCTGTGCTAGCTCTAAGTCTTAGGAAGTTTTACACCAGGGCCCCCGCTGTTTTCTGGATTCATGCGCCCAGCCCTGGGAATTAGAGAATCAAAGAAATGGATTTAAAAATAGATTTTTAATATGAAAATAATGGCTAGAATTTGTTTAATGCATAGAAAATCCATAGTAATTCTAAATTGATCCATTCCAGTTTCTATAATTTTATATTATTATTGTTTATCAATTAGTGCCACAGTTTTGACATGAAAGTCAAATTAAAATTTATATCCTATTTAATCTTGTACAAAACACAAGGAATCTTTAAAAATTCATAACTTAAAATCTGTAACTCCAAAATTAATGATTCATGTTCCTATGATCTTATTTTAATGTGTAGATTATTAATATGTATTTTGGTTAGATGTTTGGTGTGATGTTAATTTTCTCTATATGCTATGCTTGTTTGTATAGTGGCGAGTAGAAGAGCCAGTAGCTGGGGATTCTGGTGTTCAGCAGATAGAAGTTGCTGAGCAGGAGCTCATTGAAGGCAAGTTGTGCCCTTGACCACTTTTTACTCAATAATGTTTTTAATATCACTTACTCATGCATAGGTTTAATTTTGATGGGACCTAATAGGTCACCCTAGTCTGTTTATCCCTTCTACCTTGTTACCCCTGAATCATTTCGGTAGTTTTGCTATTGCTTTATATGGTTTTGGGTTAACATTTCATCATATCCATGTTCCAATTATTCTGTTATTCTATTTATGTTCATGTCAAGATCATTATTGTTAATTGGAACATGGAGCTTAACTTGAGAAACACGTGCCACCACAAGGGAGGAATGGGACCCCTTGGCTGACTAATTAGGAAAGCTAGTGGAAGACTACCTTACCTGAAAGGTGCAAGGGCAGTAGGGGAGTTGCATGCAGGGAGGTTCTCGGGTTGATTTTGCTGCGATGGCGGTCAAACGAGGGATTCTTGCAAGTGCTCTTCCCATAAACTGTAGTGGGTTTTCGGAAGCTAGTGGAACTTTGTAAAGGCCTCGTAGTGTTACCCTGCCCCGCTTCCTTGGTAGAGGTGTATGGGATTCATGAACCCTTGGTAGATGGGTAACATGACTTATGGATAAAGGGTACAACGTCTGTAGAGTGTAAAACTGGTATACTAGCCGAGCTTACGGTCAAGAGCAGCTCAGGACTCTCGCATGATTAAACTATGGAACTTAAATTCAATTTGTTATTTGCATTGCACGAGTTTTACTATTAACTTTGTTCTATTATTATTATTATTATTATTATTATTATTATTATTATTATTATTATTATTATTATTATTATTATTATGGTTTGGTATTCACTTACATCTAGCAATTGCTAATAAAATTTTGACCAACTTTAAAAGCAATGCTCAGCTCTAACCATTCCCTTTAGTAAGCCTTACACTTCACATGAGCTCCCACCTTTGGTGAGTTCATGCATATTATTCCCCACAACTTGTTGAGCGATGAACATGTGTGAGCTCACCCTTGCTGTCTCACACCCTCCACAGGAGAAGAACAGGTGGTTCAAGTGGAGCCACACAATGAGGAGTTCGACTTGATCTAGGTGGCGTCTCCTAGTCGACTTTATGGTGCCAAGGATGGACTTTAGTTCGATTTATATTTATAATTTATTTTGTAAGACTTCTTGTCGGGTACCGTAATTAGGGGTACCCCAATACTCCTAAGCATGGCTGAAAAACATCTTCAAAACAGACTGTAAAGACTGGTAAGCACAGATCAAAGTTAAAGCCTCATCTACCAAGGGACGCGATCTCGTCTCGCCCGAGCCCGACCTCGGGCAAGAATAGTAGTCCCGGACGGATTCACGCCTCGCCCGAGGACCTCCTCAGGCAGCAGGCGCACCCCCGGCTCGCCTGAGGCTAAGCTCGGTCAAACTTTGTCGTATAGAAACCTCGGCCAAATCGCCTTACCGCCGACCGTATCGCATGCGCATTTAATGCAGGGATCACCTGACACCTTATCCTGACACAAAGTTGGCAAGGTCGAAATGACCACAGTCACTTCGCCCCTTTACTGATCATTCTGACAGGAAAACAACACTATTCACTCCGTTCCCACCACTGTGCCAACCACCAAGGTAAGACTAACAACAGTAAGTCACCGCCTCACCCGAGTTTAGCCTCGGGCGCCACAGGAAGCTCCGCCTCGCCCGACCCCAGCCTCGGCCTCGGGAGGGGTCGTCACCACGTCCGACCCAGGCCTCGGCCTCCGCTCCGGCCTCAGGAGGAGATCTTCGCCTTGCCCGACCCAGGCCTCGGCCTCAGCTCTGGTCTTGGGAGGAGGTCTCCGCCTCGCCCGACCTAGGCCTCGTCCTCGGCTTCGGTCTCGGGAGGAGACACCGCCTCGCCCGACCCCAGCCTCGGTCTCGGGAGAGGTCACCGCCTCGCTCGAGACGGCCTCAGACCGACTACGTGAGCAGGGAAACCATCATTATCCTACCCCTAGCTAGCCACCTCAGGCTACGAAGGAACAAGACTGGTGTCACATCAAATTACTCCAGTATCAGGTAATGATGATCCCCGGCATGCGCTCATGACGTCGACGATCCTCAAGCTCTCTACGAAATCAAAGGAACATCAGCAGGACCTAGGACTTCTCCGCCAGCCACGATTCTACAGGGCTCAAGCACTTCTCGCCGGCCACGATAGCACACAGCTACACCCCCACATGTACAGCTGGATCACCTCCTTGTATCTATAAAAGGAGATGCCCAGGGCCTACCCACGGCATGCGGCGAGGACGACGAAGACGGACTCGCTCAAACATCGAACTCCTCTCCATAACACTAGACTCCTCAAGAGACCTGGGACCGGTTCCCTCTCTCACAAAGCTTGTAGCCCCTACTGCAAGCACCACAGTGCAGGATAATATAAGCCTCATCCCTCCTCTTGTGTTTCATCTTGCATCTACCCATCTGGGCAGGGACACGCGACACAAAATTCAATAGTCGGTTCGGTTGAGGGTCCCCCGGGTCCAAAACACCGACAGTTGGCGCGCCAGGTAGGGGCTCGCTGCGTGTAAACAACACTTTCCCGTGAGGTTCCAGATGGACAATCTTCAGCAGCCTCTTCGGCCTGGGATGGTGCTCCGCTTTGGGAGTCTCGAGTTCATGTCCCTCGACGGCAGCTACGACATGATACTCCTCGCACCACAGCATGACGACAGCAACGGTCGTTGGCTCGCCCAGCGGAGGCGAACTCGACGACGACATCTCCCCGTGGCAAAAGAGGAACGCTCGAGTCAACCCCACCACCCTCCTCGCCGAAGAAGACGGAGACGGGGCAACCATGGCCAGGCAGGAGGCAGCACCTCGTCGGCTGTCGGGCCAGAGCATGTTGACGGCGCTGGCACCCCAGCGGGGGACATGTCGGGCATTAGCCTCGCCCCTGAGACAACGACGGGCGACACTTCCCCACAAAATGCTAGCCCCAGGCAGACTAATGACGCCAGCACCCTTGCGAGGGACTTGTTGGGCATCAGTCTCGCGCCCGAGACAGCGACACGTCTCGTCTCCACCACGACTTCACCGCCGTCCACCAACCAGGAGGTACCATCAGTTTTCCATCCTGTTCCCTTTAGATTCAGCTTCAACCCACCAAGCGACCCCACTTCGGCAAGCGCTTTTGCAAGGGCATATCCTGATCTTCTGGGGTACCATATGTGGTCAACATGGGACTTACTGACGACCATCTCAACCTCCGGACCCACGGGTTCCGAGGAAGAGAACGACCCCGACTTCAGTTGGGATTTCTCCGGACTCCGTGATCCCAGTGCCATGCAAGACTTCATATCCGCATGTGACCATTGCCTCTCTGGCTGCTCTGACGATGGCCACAGCCTTGACGACGAGGGTTGCGACCCAACTCATGAGTGTTTCCACATCGATCAGGGGGACCACGACGAAGACAACCACCTCGGCATGCTAGGAAACGACGGCGCCCCTATGCCTGCGTCTCACGTTGAGATCCCGCTAGAGCTAGCTGTGGCCCGGGTCCCTGCGGGGGTCAGGGCACACAGCTCAAGCAACTCTGCGAGATGCAGGCCAAGCTCGACGAAGAAACGGGGCGACTTGTGCAGCTCTGACAAAACCTCAAGCAAGAGTGGGTAGGCCGAGCACTCGCCGGAGGAGCGCGTCAACGGGCCCAGGACGTCCAGCGCTGTATTATTAACGATGCCAGGGCAGGGCTACCCCCGGCCTTCAATGGGGCCGGCCAGAACCTAGCTGCAGCGACGATGTTACTTCGAACAATGCTGGAGCCATCCTCCACCGAGGGGCGACATATCCAGGGCGAACTCAAGGACCTCCTGGAAAATGTCGTAGCCCGACGAGCCGAGAGCTCTGCCTCCCGAAGGCAAGGATGCCCCTCGGAGCATCACGTAGCGTCCTCCCGACACATGTGCGAGGCCTCGGTCCGCACCGACCACACAGGAGACGAGACACCTGCAGCCCAGGATCGCCTCGGCGACGAGCAACACCGCCGCGACCGTCGAGCCTGCCTCGAGGAAAAGGTACACCAAGGCTACCACCCCAGACGCGGGGGACGCTACGATAGTGAGGAGGATCAGAGTCCCTCGCCCGAACCACCAGGTCCGCGGGTCTTCAGCCGGGCCATACGATGAGCGCCGTTCCCGGCCCGGTTCCGAGCCCCGACTACCATTACCAAGTACTCATGGGATACGAGGCCGGAGTTGTGGCTCGCGGATTACCGGCTGGCATGCCAGTTGGGAGGGACGGACGACGACAACCTCATCATCCGCAACCTCCCCCTTTCCTCTCCAACGCTGCCCGGGCCTGGCTGGAGCATCTGCCTCCTGCGTAGATGTTCGACTGGGACGACCTAGTCAAGGCTTTCGCTGGAAATTTCCAAGGTACGTACGTATGCCCTGGGAACTCGTGGGATCTCCAGAGCTGCCGCCAGCAGCCAGGGGAATCCCTGCGAGAGTACATCTGGTGGTTTTCAAAACAGTGCACCGAGTTGCCTAACATCACCGACTCGAACGTCATCGGAGCATTCCTCGCCGGCACCACTTGCCGGGACCTGGCAAGCAAACTGGGATGCAAGACGCCCACCAAGGCGAGCGAATTGATGGACATAGCCACCAAGTTCGCCTCTGGTCAGGAGGCGATCGAAGCCATCTTCCGGAAGGACAAGCAGCCTCAGGGAAGGCAGAAGGAAGACGTCCCCGAGGCGTCCGTCCAGCGTGGCACGAAGAAGAAGACCAGGAAGAAGGCGCAAGCAAAACACAACGCCGTTGAAGCGGATCTCGTCGCTGCTGCCGAGCATAGGAATCCTCGGAAGCCTCCCGGAGGGGCCAACGTGTTCGACAAGATGCTCATGGAGTCGTGCCCCTATCACAGGGTTCCTGTCATGCACACCCTTGAAGAGTGCGACATGCTCCGGTGTTACTTCAATAAGGCTGGACCCTCGGTGGAGGGTGGCAAGGACCAAGGAAACGACAAGAAAGGAGGCAACGGGGAAGAAGAGTTCCCGGAGGTTCACAACTGCTTCATGATTTACGGTGGGCAAGTGGCGAATGCCTCGGCTCGACACCGCAAGCAAGAACGCCGGGAGGTGTACTCGGTGAAGGTAGCGACGCCAGCCTACCTAGACTGGTCCGACAAACCCATTACCTTCGACCAAGGCGACCACCCCGACTGCGTACCAAGCCCAGGAAGGTACCCGCTTGTCGTCGACCCTACCATCGGCAACGCTAGGCTCTCCAAGGTCCTCATGGACGGAGGCAGCAGCCTCAACATCATCTACGCCGAAACCCTAGAGCTCTTGGGGGTTGATCGGTCCACGATCCGGGCCACTGCAGCACCCTTTCACGGGATTGTCCCCGGCAAGCGTGTCCTGCCCCTTGGGCAACTTGATTTGCCCATCTGCTTCGGAACTCCCTCCAACTTCTGGAAGGAAACCCTCACTTTCGAGGTAGTCGGGTTCCGAGGGACCTATCACGCGGTGTTGGGAAGACCATGCTACGCCAAGTTCATGGTTGTCCCCAACTACACGTACCTCAAGCTCAAGATGCCAGGCCCCAAGGGAACCATCACCGTCGGTTCCACATACCGCCACGCTTACGAGTGCGACATGGAATGCGTGGAGTACGCCGAAGCCATCACCAAATCTGAAGCCCTCATCGCCGACCTAGATTGCCTCTCCAAAGAGGCGCCCGACGCGAAGCGGCACGCCGGCAACTTCGAACCAGTCGAGGCAGTTAAATCTATCTCTCTTGACCCCAGCAATGACGCCAGCTGTGACGGAACCTCCCAAGTCATTAGGCCCACCTACAGTTGTCCTTGCCCAACAGACATCAGACAACCCTGTAGATGTTCCTGAATCACTTGACAAGTTCGGTATCTCTTTCCTTACCTTTCCAGGAACGTTTCACCCGTCTGACATACAATATGTTCATCAGAGATGCGGAAATGCGGAAGTAATTACATAAACTTACATTTATTGAAAAGTAAGAGTAAGTCGTTTAATACAGACCAGAGTGTAAAGCGAGTGCTGAAAAGTATTATTACCATACCTGGGAGGCAAAAACTCCTCCCATTATGTTCTTTACATAAAAGTTTTTAAGGAGGACTCGGTCCTCCAGCAGCTTCATTCTTGATTGTCCTCATCTTTCACCACCTTGGTACAAAAACAACAAAAGTTTGTTGTCTCCTCACCTAAAAACAACAGGGGAATAAACCCTGAGTATGGAATTACTCAGCAAGTCTTACCCGACTAAAGAAAAGACTCTCAAGGATATGCTGGTTATATGGGAGTCAAGGTAAGGCCTTTCAATAATCAAAGACTCTATTTGCAGAATTGCTTACTAGAGTGGATCCTTAAAATCCAATTTTATTGTCAGGTTAAGTAAAATTACCTGCAGCTAGAGTTCTGTCTACCCTAGTTCAAGCACTTGACCTGCACTAGCCAATTTCTTATCAACCCTTCATCTTCACTGGATTGCTACGTGTAAGTCAGTGGCCAAGTCTCCATAACCGCAGAGGTACGGCGATCCGAATCGATTATACTCAGCTGAGGATCTCCGATCACACGACATATGTAGCACTTAACCCTTGCATATGTCAACCCGCCACCGAGTTTCTTAAGACCAGATCAGGTTCACGCAAACCGAGAGCACAGATACACCACCGTCCAGCCTCTTGCCACGGAGGGTACACGCTACTCTCGCCACCGCTCCACGCCCATTTCGTGTTATCTTATTCTGGCCTTAGTCCACCCGAGGCAAAGCTTACCCATGACGAGGCATGTGACCAGTTAAAGGGTCCTCGGTCAGCAGGCCTACATCGACAAGGTCCTTAATCGACTCAGACGGAGACACTACACCGAGACTCTCTTTCTCGTGCAAGTCACCCGCCTGGTCTCAGCTTAATCATTTAACCCCAAAGGTTGGTACCTGGTACAGGTACATCTTTTCCGATGTCGAATCCATCACGGCCGTGATGGATTCATCATCAAGTTTTATTTTCGAAAACATCCCACCCGCTTTTGCCACATCAACTTTTGTAAAAACATAACATTTTATTTTACTAAAGCAAGACTAAGCACTGGCAAATCTTTTGTAAAACAGGGATTTCAAGGAAGGTAATCAAATCCAAGGAAGAAATGCAGGAATTGTTTAAGCAATCAACACCTATCCCAAGTGCATCAAGCAAGTGAGAAAGATTTTAAAACACAAGGGGGGGTGGCAAATGCACCGGGGCTTGCCTTTGTTTATGGGTGAGTCAGGCTCAAATCCACAAATATCGAAGTAGAAACAGTTCTCAGCCTGAGTGTCCAAATGTGGTGGTACTTGCTCTTCAGTGGCTTCCACTTCTTCCTCGTGTTCTAATCATAACCACATATATGTATAAGAATGAATGCCATGTAATGCTCATGAGGGTGCAAAGATAATATAAACTTGTTATCTAAGTCTTGAATACAACTTTCCTTCACGGAACTCCGAGAACTTAGGGTTTCCGGAGTCAGTAAAGGAGTTCACACGGCGGGGGGGGGGGGGGTTTTGGGTTCTAGTTATCAAACAAGGTCCAAATCAACCCAAATTCTACCCAAGGCCTCTAAATAATGTGTAGAGCTTATGTAAAAAGTTTGGGCAATTTTGGGATTATTATCTATTTTCTAAAAATCCAGAACTACTTCTTTAAACTGCTTAAAATGCCTTAAAATTCCTTATTTAATCTAAAAATCATGAAACTATTTTTATTAAATTCTATGAAAAATAAGAAGTCTAGGAAAATTAGTTTCACAATTTTACCATTTTTCTACAATTTTATACATATTTCTAAAGTTCTTCTGAAAAAGAAAAGGGAAAAGGGTTGAACAGTGTTGGGCTGGTTTCAGCCCAGCGGCCCAGTCCAGAGGGGAAAGGCGCCCGCGCGCGCGCCCGCACGATGGCAGCTTTGCACAGAGGTCCCCGGATTCCTCGCTAACTAGAGACAAGTTCATACACTGTTTCACCGTGTCGCTGACAGCTTATAGAAAACCCCTCCGGTTTCTAATTCTTCGCGACGCGAGGTCCACGACGGCGGCAGCGCGGGGGGTGGGGGGCGCAACTCCGACGAGCTAGACCGGCCGGAGGGGACCAAGACCGGCGCTCAGCTTTGGACTAAACCAAATTCACGACCTGGAGAGTATTTCCCCTAAGTTAATTGCACATTTGGTGAGCTATCAAGCTCTGTCCGCGTGAACCGAATTGGTGGCGGGCAGATGAACGCGTTCCCGATGAATGGTGGTCTCTAAGTTCAAATTGGTGACACGGTAAGTATCACAGAGCTATGAGAGTGCTCCAACAAGGAAGCAGAGGACGGGGACTGACCGGAAAATGGCTGGCGACGGTGAAGCTCGTTTCACGGTAGCGGAAGCTTGATTTGGGGGAAGTTGGAAATTCTAGAGCTCGGATGAACGATTACGGGTGGGAGTGGGTGCGTTGGCTTCGCAATGACCTAGCGCAACCGCCCGGATGCTCAATTTATAGAAGGAGCGAGCGGTGGCCTAGAATTTTACGAAGGACGTGCGGCAGTAGGAGGTGGAAGAAAGCACTGGCGCACGTGAATCCATGGCTAACGGCATGGCAACCTCCCCGGTGACGATGGGACGGCCCTACGGAGTCACGGCGACGCGGTGGAAAAGCTAAGCCACGCGGCGCACAGCCGGGAGGCGGCGGTCACCAGCGAGCTAATCCGCTTTGGCCGCCGGACATGGGGGGGTACGACGGGAGTCATCGGAGTGGAGTCCAGCTCACCGGCGGCGAGGATTTCTACTGGGCTGGACTTATCTGATGGCCACGACGCACGAATCACGGCGAGCGGTGATCAACGGCGATGGACCACCGGCGACGAGCAGAGGGGGGGGGGAATTCGGGATCTTCTGCAGTTAACAGGTACTGTACCATGGGAAGACCTGATTCAGTCACTTGACAGACAATCTTCAAGCTTGATTTTCTCTCAGATTTATATGACAACACATACCAAGCTCTACAACAAGGTTGGGGAGCTATATACCAGCTATATTTTGACTATAGGGATTGGAATCAGTTGAGCACTGGATCAAGGTTAAAATGGCTCTCAAACTTGGAGCAAAGTCACTGTCAAATTGAGATTCAGACTGTATTAGTCTGACAGTCCAAGTTTGAGCATGATTATCTCCAAATTTCTCACAAGAACATGGTTTGCTTTCTTCAGCAAAACTGTTCTCCTTTGATTGGTCTACAAACTTGTTGTGGTCACTTAGGGCAAAAACCCTATATTTTAAAAGATGCAGGGCTCCAAAGTTGAGCCCTCAACACTGAATTTCAGACTTAGAATAGAACTTAGTTGAGGTCCATTTTGCAATTAAGTCCAAAATCCAATATTTGGCTTACAAGTCCACACATTTGTGAACCAAATGACTTAAGATACTTATTTAACTTGGTTTTTGCACTTTAGTCCAAAAGTGGACTAATTTTGCACATAAGCCCCTAGGTTTTAGTTTCAGGGTTTCAATTAGGGTTTCTGATATCCCAGGGGTCTAAGTGTAATTCCACTTAAGTCTTGGGATCATTTTATGACTATTCCCCTAAAGCCTTTAGGTTTTCTTCATTTGGGTTAAGTTTTGCCCCCTGAGCCTTATTTAGGGTCAGGTTCCCTATCCAGGGTCCTATTTGCAAAACACCAAAAACAATACACTTGTTTGAAATTTTTACCTAGTGAATGCACTCTAGGTGTGTCAAACATATGCAATGCCAATGTTTATGATGTCATGCTCAAGTTTTAGTTACAGTAACACCAGGGGTGTTACATCCTTCCCCCCATAAAAGAATCTCGTCCCAAGATTTAAAGTCCTAGGGTGAGTAATGGAAAAGGAAATGTGTCACATCTTTATTTCCTTATTTCTGGTACAAGGCAGGGGTGGTGTGGGGGTTCACTCCTTTATTACAGTAACTATATACACTTTACAAATTACATGAGGCTAGAAAGCCTGGGAAATTCTTATCTAAAAAGTCTTGAGTTTCCCATGTAGCCTCTTCTTCAGAATGTTGGTTCCACTGTATCTTATAGAACTTGAGAGTTTTTCTCCGGGTAACCCTGTCCTTTTGATCCAAAACTCGAATAGGATGTTCCGAGTATGTTAAATCTGGTTCCAGGACAACATCTGTCACTTCAATGGTTCGATCGGGAACCTGAAGACACTTCTTCAATTGCGACACATGGAACACATTATGGATAGCAGACAGAATTTCGGGGAGCTGCAGTCGATACGCCACTGGTCCACATTGCTCAAGTACTGGGAATGGACCAATGTACCTGGGTGCAAGTTTCCCTTTAACCCCAAAACGCGATATTCCCTTCATTGGTGAAACTTTCAGGTAGACATAGTCCCCTTCATGAAAATACAAGGGCATTCGCCGTTGGTCTGCATAACCCTTCTGACGGGCTTGTGCTTTCTTCATATTATGAATAATCTTCTGAACCTTTTCCTCGGCCTCCTTCACTATGTCAGGCCTAAAGAAATACCTTTTCTCCAGGTTCAGACCAATTTAGCGGAGTTCGACACCGTCGCCCATATAAAGCTTCAAAAGGTGCCATCTTGATACTTTCTTGATAGCTGTTATTATATGAAAACTCCGCCAAAGGCAAACATTCATCCCATTTTGGTGAGAAGTCCAGAACACATGCCCGCAACATATCTTCGAGTACTTGATTAATCCTCTCAGTCTGTCCACTGGTTTGTGGATGATATGCCGAACTATGGAGCAACTTAGTATCCAAGGATTTGTGAAGTGCTTCCCAAAACTTGGCTACAAATTGAGATCCACGATCTGACACAATGGTCTTCGGAACACCATGCAGACTAAGAATACGAGCAATGTACAATTGGGCATAGACAGTAACCGGGTAATTTGTCTTGACCGGCAAAAAGTGAGCAATCTTCGTAAGCCGATCAATTATAACCCAGATAGAATCATACCCTTTTGCAGTCCTGGGCAATCCCACGATAAAGTCCATACTTATGTCTTCCCATTTCCATGTTGGGATCGGCAAAGATTGTAATGGACCAGCAGTTTTCATGTGTATGGCTTTGACACGTCTGCAAGTGTCACACTTAGCCACATAGCGTGCAATTTCAATTTTCATCTTCGTCCACCAGTAGTGCTGCTTTAGATCATGATACATCTTAGTGCTTCCCGGATGAATAGAATAGCGACTAAGATGCGCTTCATCTAAAATTTGCTGGCGGAGTTCTTCATTCTTCGGCACTACTATGCGGTTATTGAACCATATCACACCTTGATCGTCTTCTTTGAAACATGTGGCTGTTCCAGCCCTTATTTTCTCCCGTATGTGCTTCATACCCACATTATCCTTTTGAGCTTCAATTATCCTTTGCAAGATGATTGACTCAAGCTTTAGCTGATTTAGGGTCCCTTGTTGGACCATTCCCAGGTTTAGCTTTTCCATCTCTTGACATAAAGTATTGTCAGAGGTCTTCACCATAAGATAGTGGCAGGAAACCTTACGGCTCAATGCATCTGCCACAACATTGGCTTTGCCTGGGTGATAATGAATTTCCAGTTCATAGTCCTTAATAAGCTCAAGCCATCGTCTTTGTCTCATATTCAATTATGACTGGGTGAAGATATACTTCAAGCTTTTATGATCTGTATATACGTGACAGATATTTCCCAGCAGATAGGGACGCCAAATTTTCAGGGCATGAACCACAGCAGCTAGCTCCAGATCATGAGTTGGGTAATGCTCCTCATGTCGGCGCAACTGCCTTGAAGCATATGCAATTACTCGGCCCTCTTGCATTAATACACAGCCTAGTCCAGTGCTTGATGCATCACAATATACATCAAAAGGCTTGGTGATGTCCGGTTGAGCCAATACCGGAGCAGTGGTTAATAATGTCTTCAATTGCTCAAAAGCTTCATTACACTTAGAAGACCAATTGAATTTAATGTCATTCTTCAATAAACTTGTGATTGGCTTCACAAGCTTAGAAAAATCTGGTATGAATCTGCGATAATATCCAGCTAGTCCAAGAAATCTCCGGACTTGGTGAACAGTGGTTGGGGGTTTCCACTCCAGAATATCCTTGACTTTGCTAGGATCTACCGCAATTCCCTTGGCAGATAACACGTGCCCCAAGAATTGAATTTCCTCCAGCCAGAATGCGCAATTGCTGAACTTGGCATACAACTGATGTTCCCTCAAGCGCGTCAATACAATCCGCAAATGTTGAGCATGCTCCTCTTCATTTTTGGAATATATCAAGATATCATCGATGAAGACCACCACGAACTTGTCCAACTCAGGCATGAATACCGAGTTCATCAAGTAAGTGAAATGGGCAGGAGCATTTGTTAGTCCGAAGGACATTACCAAATATTCAAATAAACCATACCGCGTAGTAAACACGGTCTTCAGTATATCCTCGGGCCGAATATGGATTTGGTGATAGCCCGACCTGAGATCAATTTTAGAGAATACCCTCGCCCTAGTTAGTTGATCAAATAAGATGTCGATCCTCAGAAGAGGGTACTTGTTCTTGATGGTGACCTCATTCATGTAACACCCTAGGTGTTACTCAGGGTGTCCACCCCAGGGATACCCCCTGTTTACCTATTATCACATGAAGAATTGAAGTGGGCAGAATATACCAAACTTGGAATTCTAGGTCCTAAACAAGTGTAACCCACCTTGGATGTCCTGCCCTAGCTTATCATGCACATCTAAGTGGGGATCTCCCAAAACCCTAGAGCAAAACCCCCATAGGCAATGGGAACCCTAATTGAAGCCATGATCAAAAGATCATGTAAACCTTATGATCATGGTTTGGGCCAAATATAAAAGTTGTAAAATGCTTAATAACCTACAATTAATAGTAAGGAAGTACCCCCAAAAAGTTTTCAGAAAGGCCCTAAAAAGATCACCAAAGATTGAACACAAGGGAGAAATTCAGGATTTGCTTAAGTCAAAAACCAACCCTTGAACAAAGATCCCACATGTTCACCTTGATCCCCTTTCCAAAACCTGCCAACCCAATTGACAAAATGGCGCCAAATTAACCCTAGAATGCCCTGGAAAAGTTTGAACCCAAGCCAAAACCGTTTGACACGAGTCGGCACTGGTTTTGTCTCGGATTGAACAGTGCAGACAGGCAAGACTTGGCGCCACCATATCTCCTCAACCAGACCACATCTACTCTTGGAACTCACATGAACTAGGTAGCTCTAGGTGCAGGGAAGAGATCTCCCACAGGCGGTAGGGCAAGATTCGTACGCCTGGCCGCTCAGCAGAGCGAAGAACACGGGCAGAAGCAACACGCCACGTGTTCGACGCGCTCTGAGCTCGCCAGAGCACGCCCGCGCGCGCCCCCGCGTGCCCGCGTCGCGCCAAACGGTCGAGCCGGCGCCCTGGCCGCGCCCGCGCCTATAAAACCCGCTCCAGTGCTCGGCTGCCTTCCCCATTGCCTCCTCCATACCTCGCCTGACTTGCCTGAGCCAGCCATTAGCTCCGGCGACCTCCCCGCGACCCGCCAGTGCCGCCCGAGAGCAACCACCGTGGCCAACCCCTCTCCCGTCCTCCTCCGTTCGATCCAAGCCCCCAGATAGCTTCCTGGTGAGGCCGTGAGACTTGCTCAAGCTTGACCCGGGGACCCGCGTCACCGGAGTAACCAAATCGTGCTCACCGGAGTTCAAGAACCCGCCGGCGCACGTGGACCGGGTAAGCCCCTGCACCGTTTTCCAATTCAATGCGCGCATGGCCTCTGTGTCACCCCGTGAAGCTCCTCGTGCACCCTAATTGAGCTATACCGCCGTGGTTTGGCCGGAGCAGGCGCCGCCGACGATCCCCGCCGCCTGTGTTCGTGGCCAGGGTAACTCCGACCACCTCCGGCGACGACCCGCACATCGACGTGACCGTCGCGACCTCCCGAACGTCACTGACCACCTCGCCGGACCTCCCTCGCCGCCGGTAAGCCGCGCCATCCTTTTCTCTCCCGCGGCTACTGTTTTAGTTGGGGGAAGGACTGCGGGTGAGAGGGAGAGAAAGCCAGGGGGTTAAGTGAAATGTCAGAGACTCAGGGGAATAGTGGCGCGAGGGTAGATCTGCGAGGTTTGATTCGGTTTAAACCCAGGGACCTCGGCGCAAACTGCTTTTTCAGAAAAACCTTATTAAAACCTGATTTAAATTCAAACAGAAACTTTAAAAACCCATAACTTCTGTTTGGTTTATCCAAATTTGGTCAAACCAATTTTGCCAGACTCTAAAAAATGTAGCCTATCTAAGAAAAATATAAAACCCCATAGGTACTAGAGAAGAATATAAGGTTCTGATTTAATTATAGTTTGGACCAAAAGCTTAATAATAGCAAGAAAAATGGTTGTACTATTTAACTAGGGTTAGAAAAATTTAGAGAAGTTTATATCTACCTACTGACCTAGTTAAAAATGTTAAACCCCTCTGTCCACTACACTAAGTTAGTTTTTACCCCTTATTCCATAATATGCTTAAGGTTAAGAAAAATAGAAAAGGTGACCTAAATAATGAACCAGAAGGCACCCCTATTTTTGTTGAGATACTTAGTCAATGTAGTTCACTGGAAAAATATATCATACCCTGTTGTAGTGTAAAATAAGAAGGATACCTTTTAAATTAATAAAATAAGCATAACTTAGAAAAACCCTACAAAAATAACCCTAAGGTGAAAACTCCTCAAACCTTAGGATAACTAATGTTTTGATAATAAGAACTTAGGAAAATCTGAAATCTGTTGTTTGATATTTTTCAAATGACAAGTTAGTTCTAAAACACCCTTTTTGCACCAAACTTTAGAAATCCACCATTAAGTAACCATCATGTGGCTCTCTGTCATTTTTGGTACAAGAGCTTATTATCACTGTTAGAGGCCAACAAAAATAACCCTTAGGTCAGGACCCACTTTAATACAGGACTTGTAGTGCAAAGTGGCTTAATTGCACCACTTTTTGTTATTTTTGTAGACAGCCTAGCCTTTTTATTTTAAATCCCATATTCTTAAGACATGCCATATTGACCAAGGGCAAGCCACTGTAATTTTTGTAGAATTATTAAAAATAGTTAATTCACCTTGGTAGTTCAAACCCCACTAGAATTCATAAATGGAAAGTAAAGAAAAGAAAATGGATAATGGGAATGAATGTCCTCCTAAGACCCTTGTAAATTGTTCCCTGAAATAGGAATATACAAGTGCAATACCAATTCTACTTGTTTACCCCAAATAAAAACTTAAAAATGAAGTGATAAATATAAACCACTAGGAGACCCACATAGCCAAGGAACCCTAAGTTAATTCTTGACTTAGTTTCTGTAGCTTAATGTTCTTAAATCTTGCATAATCATGACACATATGTTCATTGCATTTCGATAGACTGTAATCTTGCTGACGGAGAGTACATCCTCGTGCCGGAGCAAGGAGCTGCCCAGGAGGTTGCCCCAGACCCAGCACCAGAGCCTGCACCAGAGGACCTGCCTGCCACTGCTTTGGAAGGCAAGCCCCGGTTTTATGCATAACCTGTTATTTATGCTATTTTTACTACACTTAATGATTGTAGGATTGTTTGTGCACTTAAGTGTAGGAGTTGTTTTGAACCATAGTTGCATGATCTCAGGAACCCCATTGTGATGAATACTAGTATGCTAAGTCGAGTAGCTGCTTTATTAAGTAGGATCTCGGTAGAAGTCGAGTGATTTTTCTAGCACTCGCGCGAGGTCAGGAATTGGTTGTATCCATTTTTATATCATAATGATGTTGGTCTGTGGACAACAATCCATGGGGATTGGTTGTCTACGAGGTGGGAATTGGAATAAGGATTAAGGTGTGGTACCGTGAGTCAAGCGTTTGAACGTACTAAACATATGCCGAGAAATATGGTAAATCGGTAAGCCTAGTACCTGAGTGAACCTGGCAGTGGACATATCCCCTCACGCGACCTGAGACGTGGTCTCCCATTCCGGTTATGGTGGGTACAAGTGCGGTCACTGCACGACGGCAGTCGGGGTCAGTGAGGCATTGTACGCCAAGGCGGTGAGCCCTGATCTGCTGACGGGGAATCGATGGGGACGGTTGATGTGTGTGGGGACGGAGTGCCTCGCCATGTCGTGTGTTTAGGTTTACCTTGCAAGGATAAAAACTCGATTCGAATCGTCTGCTTCTCGCAGCTAATGAGACTGCTTGATCCATGCTGCTACATTGAGTAACAAGTGGAACTGTGTTGAGATGATACAAGCTGTTGATTGCTAAAAATGCTTGCTACTATGTATGAATAGATAGTACACTTTTAGCCTTAAGAGAGTCACACTTAATTTTGACAAAGTCAAAATCTTGATTTAGAAACTCAGCTAGTGCTTTTGGCAACCAAACCCCCCCCCCCCACAGCCAAACAGCTGCATGTCTAGAGGTAGAGGAGTATAGACTCCTCACACCGGGTAAGTCTAGCTGAGTATTAGTATACTCAGCCTTGCTTGTGGCACAATTTTTATAGGTTCTCTGGAGGAAATGGCTGCTGGAGTGACTTGGCCATCCACCCTGCCACCGGGTTGGACTGTCGAGTGGGACCCTGCCTCGGCTGAGGAGGAGCATGAGGAGTGATGGGACAGGCTTCCCCATCTCTCTATTTATTTACCGTTAGTTTATTTCCGCTGCACTTCAAAACAATGATGGTCACTTTTGCAAAAACTCCGATGATGATGATGATGATGATGTAATAATTTAATACTCTGACATGTATGGTTTTATGCTTTATTGTGTTTGCTCTGTGACTCACCCTCGAGTGAGATTGTGGTACTTGATCCTGTCAGTGGCCGTGTCGGACTAGATCCGAGGGATTGACGGGTTATTCCCATTTAAGTGTGGTCTAGCCTCCAAGGCAGGGCTTAGGCACTTAAGTTGGAATAATTCGGGCAGTTCCGCCACAGCTGGTATCGGAGCTTGTACCACCCCAGAGGAATCAATAAACCATAAATGTCATCCCCTTTTCTAAAGTAAAATTTGATAGAAACAATGTTGGATAGATCGTAGGACGAGCAGGATAGACCTAGGACGTGAAGCCTTAGGATAATAGAAGGGTAGCTAGGTGGCTAAGTGACTAGGCCCTACAGGCCACTTTTTAAAGGATGGGAGTTCTTCCCTAGTCCTTTTTATCTTCTGGAGAGGTCGTTCAGGACGCGCATGCATGCATTCTTAATTAAGCAAATGGATAACTAAGTAAAAGGACTTAAAAATGAGATAACAGCCAACTAGGTCCCCAATGCCTTTTTCTTTTAACTAGAGACAGGCTGAGTTTTATTTTCCCTTGTTCTTTTTGTAATTCTTTTTCTTTTACTTACGCTTAACCGTACACAGATGACTTCCCACGGATCCTCCGATGACGGAAATGCGCTGACCCACACTGACGGACTTGCACGGGAGGGTTTTCCCCGCATCTTGTGGGAGGTACTTCAGGGGGCAGGATACTTGACACCCCCTCAGTACGCGGTGCAACAGTTCGAGAAGCACCGGGTGCCTCGCTGTAGAGTGAGGATGACTTTGGAGCCTCATCCCCTGCAGCCAGGCTGGCGCTCCTTGGACTCCGAGTCTTTCGGATACCGAGCAGAGGATACGATCGAGGCAATCGCTCTGCATGGACTGACTACTTTCTGCGGGTTCCATCCCTTGGAGCTGGCTACCCACCCCATTGGGTTGTTCCCCGCGGAAAAGGAGGATGACCCGATGTGGAAGGATCGGGTGGAGCATGCCAAGGACATTTGGGCCCTCTACCCAGGCCACACGGCTCACTTGTCGGTGCGATGCATGAACGCTCTGTATCGTCTGCAAGTAATGCGTGGGGAGGCCATGTCTCATTTGATGGCACTGTTAGAGGCAACCAAGATCACCCTGGATAACAGGGAGGAGCTCGTGGTGGACTTATCCCAGGAGCTGGTGGAAAAAGATTTGCAAGTGGAGCAGCTGTCTGATGAGATTCATGAGTTGGAGGAGCTAGTGGGCACCAGGGAGAACACCATCGAGGTTCTCGAAGATCAGCTCCTCAACACTCAGCAGCAGCTAGCAGAGGCAAATGAGCACCTAGACATGCATCACCAAGAGATCCATGATGAGGAGGCTGACGAGGACGTTGACATTGAGGGAGGGGAGGAGCCTGCTTCCAGTGTAGACACCGCTGGCTCAGGGAGACCACCTTCCCCCGAGTCAAGCGTTGCCTCGTTCGCTCATTAGATGCCAGGCTAATCCTAGAGGTTGATAATAGTTGGACTCCTCGCCACTAGCTTAGCTTTTGCACCCTTAGGGTACTAGGCTAGGTAGAGTTGAGTCTTTTGGATCATTGATGTAACCGTGTTAAACTCTTTTGGAGGTTTGGGGATGATTAATTGCAGTTTAAATTTGGACGAAAGGTTTATGTTTCTTTTGTTTTATATGGAATCTATCAAATTGCTTTAACTCCCCTACCGTGTTTAAACCTTAAGCTTGGAGATGTGTTATTAAGCAACCATGTGATTTTTCAGATGGCTGGGAGAGCGCGCTGTGGTCAGAATGAGCACGTTCCTCCACCGCCACCGCCTCCCACTCTGCAGGAGCTCATGGCCCAGCAGAATGAGATCCTGAGACAGCTAGCTCAGCGTCAGCCACCACCTCAGCATTATGGTGGAGACCATCAGCGTCACCCCGTGGCTGCTACCTATCAGGAGTTCCTCAGCACCCAGCCTCCATTGTTCACACGGGCAGAGGACCCACTTGATGCAGATGTATGGTTGCGGGTGCTGGAATCCAAATTCCCACTGCTCCATGGAGCTTGCTCAGAGGTCACCAAAGTCAGGTTTGCCACCCAGCAGCTTCGCGGACCCGCGAGGACTTGGTGGGACCATTTTCTTGCCATGCAGCCAGAAGGTAGAGAGGTGGAGTGGAGAGAGTTCAAGGCAGCTTTCAGAGGGCACCATATTCCAGCTGGCATCATGGACCGGAAGCTCAATGAGTTTCTGGCACTCACTCAGGGCAACAGGACAGTGTTGCAGTATGCCCAGGCCTTTAATGATTTGTGCCAATATGCTGGATACCATGCGGACACGGATGAGAAGAAGAGGGATAGGTTCAGACGGGGGCTCAGCACCAAGCTCCGTGATCGTCTCAACACCGTCAGGGCCAACAGTTATAATGAGTTGGTCAACATGGCTATCTCCCAGGAGGACTGCATCTTAGCTCGACAGGCGGAGAAGAAGAGGAAGACCCCTATGGCAGGACCCTCAGCTCAGCCACAGCGCTTCAGGATTGTGTCTGACACGCAGAGCAAGGGACCTCAGCAGCAGCAAGGGAGATGGGTGATCAGACCACCGCAGCAGCAGCAGGCACCCAACCGCACCCAGTTTCCAGCTCAGAGGAACAATCAGCAGCAGCAGTACCGCCAGGCCAATGACAACAGGTGCTTCACTTGTGGCAGCACTGGGCATTATGCCAAGAATTGCCCCAGAAACCAGCAGAGGCAGGGGCAGAATGTCAATCAGAACCAAGGCAAGAGACAGAAGGTGCAAGTGAGGCAGGGCAAGCTGAACTTCACTACCATGGCTGACATTCCAGAGGGAGCACCCGTCATGACTGGTATCTTTACAGTTTTAAATTATCCCGCTATTGTTCTTTTTGATTTCGGTGCGTCACATAGCTTTATTAGTGCCAAATTTAGTGCCAAGTGTCAATTGCCCTTTCACCACACCAACGGGGGTATCACCATTTCAACACCCGGAGGCAGAATTGCCACTTACCAAATCAACAAGAATGTGCCTCTAAAGTTTGGTAGTTTGATAATTAAAACCAACCTTCTTATCTTGGGACTGGATAGTGTGGATATTATATTGGGAACTGATTGGTTGACCAAACATCAGGCAGTGATTGACATTGCAGCTAGGGCCATCGAAGTGCACTCACCAACCTGTGGTGCAACCACACTATATCTGCCTGACCAGGGATGTACCCGATCTTCTGCCTTTGTTATGTTAGAATCCCCAGTGGAAAAGATCCCAGTGGTCTGTGACTATCCGGATGTTTTTCTAGATGAACTGCCAGGGATGCCACCTGACCGAGATATTGAGTTCGCCATCGAATTGCAACCCGGGACTGCTCCTATCTCCAAGAGACCCTATAGGATGCCTCCCGCGGAATTGGCAGAATTGAAGAAACAATTGCAAGAATTGCTGGACAAGGGGTTTATTCGTCCAAGTACTTCACCATGGGGATGTCCCGCCTTATTCGTAAAGAAAAAGGATGAGAGTTTGAGGATGTGTGTTGACTACCGCCCTCTCAATGCGGTGACTATCAAGAACAAATACCCGTTGCCCCGCATTGATGTTCTGTTTGATCAGTTGGTGGGAGCCAAGGTATTCTCCAAGATAGACCATCGCTCAGGCTACCATCAGATTAAGATCCGTGCCAGTGACATTCCCATGACGGCTTTCTCTACCAGATATGGGCTCTATGAGTTTTTGGTGATGTCTTTTGGGCTGACCAATGCCCCGGCTTACTTTATGTACTTGATGAACTCAGTATTTATGCCAGAGTTGGACAAGTTCGTGGTCGTTTTCATTGATGATATTCTGGTCTATTCCAAGAATGAGGACGAGCATACTGAGCATCTGCACATCGTACTTCAGCGACTGCGCGATCACCGTCTTTATGCAAAGTTGTCTAAGTGTGAATTTTGGCTGAAGGAGATTAAATTCTTGGGTCACACAATTTCTCAGGAGGGGATATCAGTTGACCCTAAGAAAGTGCAAGAAGTGATGAACTGGAAACCCCCGACTACAGTGAGGCAGATTCGGAGTTTTCTGGGATTGGCAGGGTATTATCGACGATTTATTCCGGATTTCTCCAGAATTGCCAAACCAATGACTGAATTGCTGAAGAAGGGAGTCAAGTATGATTGGAGCCAGAAGTGCGAGGATGCCTTTCACACCTTGAGGCAGCATTTAACAATAGCTCCAGTGCTAGCTCAGCCAGATAATACCAAGCCATTTGAAGTTTATTGTGATGCTTCAGGTACAGGATTGGGTTGTGTCTTAATGCAAGATAACCGGGTTATTGCTTATGCTTCCCGAGCCCTCAGACCCCATGAGCAGAACTATCCTACACATGATCTAGAATTGGCAGCAGTGGTTCATGCTCTTAAGATATGGAGACACTATTTGATGGGAGCTCACTGCAACATCTACACTGATCATAAGAGCCTCAAATATATTTTCACTCAGGCTGATCTGAACATGAGGCAGAGGAGATGGTTAGAATTAATCAAGGACTATGATTTGGAGGTGCATTACCATCCTGGCAAAGCCAATGTTGTGGCAGATGCCTTGAGCAGAAAGGCCCAGTGCAATTGTTTGAACATGGATGTGGGAATTACCACCTTGTGTGATGAGTTGTGCAAGCTGAACCTAGAAGTGGTTCCTTCCGGTGAATTGAGTTATATTTCAGTGGAGCCCACATTGCAAGAGCAAATAGTTCAGGCACAGATTGGGGACAAGGGTGTTCAGGTTATCAAAGACATGCTCAATCAAAAGGCAGAAAAATACAAGTGTTTCCGTCAGGACAGCAAGGGAATTTTATGGTTTGGAGATTGATTGGTTGTTCCCAAGGACCCTGAGCTCAGAAAGAAGATATTGGATGAAGCTCACCTTTCCAAGTTCTCCATGCACCCTGGTAGCAACAAGATGTACCATGATCTCAGATCTCTGTATTGGTGGACCAGGATGAAGAGGGAAATTGCCAAGTACGTATCAGAGTGTGACACTTGCCAGAGAGTCAAGGCCAGTCACTTGCTGGCAGCAAGTCCTTTGCAACCCCTTCCCATACCATCTTGGAAATGGGAGGACATTTGCATGGACTTCATAGTAGGATTGCCCAATACCTCCAGGCACCATGATTCTATATGGGTTATTGTGGACAGATTGACCAAGACTGCTCATTTCTTGCCAGTGCACACCACCCACCGGGCGGAGAAGTATGCAGAGATCTACATCGACCAGATAGTTCGTCTGCATGGGATACCAAGGACTATAGTCTCAGACCGAGGAGCACCTTTTGTGGCACGATTTTGGGAGCAATTACAGGAATCACTTGGAACCCAGGTCATACGAAGCTCAGCATACCACCCCCAAACAGATGGTCAAACAGAAAGGGTGAACCAGATTTTAGAAGATATGTTAAGAGCATGTGCACTACATTATGGAAAGGATTGGGACAAGTGTCTGTCTTTGGCAGAGTTTTCTTACAATAACAGCTATCAGTCCAGTCTAAAGATGGCACCTTTTGAGGCCTTGTATGGGAGAAGATGCAGAACCCCGCTAAATTGGTCTCAAGCGGGAGAAAGGGAAGTTTTTGGGCCAGATTTGGTGCTTGAAGCAGAGGCAAAGGTTAGAATTATCAAAAAGAACTTAGAAGCTGCTCAGGCTAGGCAAAAGAGTTATCATGACAAGAGGCGGAAGCCTCTACAGTTTGAGGTGGGAGATCATGTCTATCTTAAGATATCACCAACCAAGGGTGTCCAGAGATTCGGGATCAAGGGCAAATTAGCCCCTCGTTACATTGGACCCTATAAGATCAAGGCAAGTTGTGGACCCGTAGCTTACCAAGTGGAATTGCCACCCTGTATGTCAGCAGTTCACAATGTGTTCCATGTATCTCAGCTGCGGAAATGTGTTCGTTTACCCACTGAAGTGCTACCAGAACCAGACATTGAAATAGAACCAGACTTGTCCTACCAAGAGTACCCCGTCAAGGTATTGGATCAAAAGGAGAGAACAACTCGGGCAAGATCAATCAAAATGTATAAGGTTCAGTGGAGTCATCATTCAGCAGAAGAAGCTACATGGGAGACGGAGGATTTTCTACGCTCTCGCTTCCCCGACTTTCTGCCCAAAGGAGTCGGTATGTAACCCCAAAAAAACCCCACCCCCCACCTGCCCTTTGAAGTCAATTATAAGAAAAACTTAGATAACAAGGATAGTCTAAGTTGTGGATTTAACTTAAGAAGGGCTTCCTTCTGAAGTTGCAAAGAGGATGACATTCGAAGAACAGTTAAAAAGGTGAAACTTGAGTATAAGGGGAAAGTAGCACCAACACACCTTCAAGCATCCCTCCAAGGGACTCTACCTGAAATCTCGGGACGAGATTCCTTTAAGGGGGGAGGGCTGTAACACCCTAGGTGTTACTCAGGGTGTCCACCCCAGGGATACCCCCTGTTTACCTATTATCACATGAAGAATTGAAGTGGGCAGAATATACCAAACTTGGAATTCTAGGTCCTAAACAAGTGTAACCCACCTTGGATGTCCTGCCCTAGCTTATCATGCACATCTAAGTGGGGATCTCCCAAAACCCTAGAGCAAAACCCCCATAGGCAATGGGAACCCTAATTGAAGCCATGATCAAAAGATCATGTAAACCTTATGATCATGGTTTGGGCCAAATATAAAAGTTGTAAAATGCTTAATAACCTACAATTAATAGTAAGGAAGTACCCCCAAAAAGTTTTCAGAAAGGCCCTAAAAAGATCACCAAAGATTGAACACAAGGGAGAAATTCAGGATTTGCCTAAGTCAAAAACCAACCCTTGAACAAAGATCCCACATGTTCACCTTGATCCCCTTTCCAAAACCTGTCGACCCAATTGACAAAATGGCGCCAAATTAACCCTAGAATGCCCTGGAAAAGTTTGAACCCAAGCCAAAACCGTTTGACACGAGTCGGCACTGGTTTTGTCTCGGATTGAACAGTGCATACAGACAAGACTTGGCGCCACCATATCTCCTCAACCAGACCACATCTACTCTTGGAACTCACATGAACTAGGTAGCTCTAGGTGCAGGGAAGAGATCTCCCACAGGCGGTAGGGCAAGATTCGTACGCCTGGCCGCTCAGCAGAGCGAAGAACATGGGCAGAAGCAACACGCCACGTGTTCGACTCGCTCTGAGCTCGCCAGAGCACGCCCGCGCGCGCCCCCGCGTGCCCGCGCCGCGCCAAACGGTCGAGCCGGCGCCCTGGCCGCGCCCGCGCCTATAAAACCCGCTCCAGTGCTCGGCTGCCTTCCCCATTGCATCCTCCATACCTCGCCTGACTTGCCTGAGCCAGCCATTAGCTCCGGCGACCTCCCCGCGACCCGCCAGTGCCGCCCGAGAGCAACCACCGTGGCCAACCCCTCTCCCGTCCTCCTCCGTTCGATCCAAGCCCCCAGATAGCTTCCTGGTGAGGCCGTGAGACTTGCTCAAGCTTGACCCGGGGACCCGCGTCACCGGAGTAACCAAATCGTGCTCACCGGAGTTCAAGAACCCGCCGGCGCACGTGGACCGGGTAAGCCCCTGCACCGTTTTCCAATTCAATGCGCGCATGGCCTCTGTGTCACCCCGTGAAGCTCCTCGTGCACCCTAATTGAGCTATACCGCCGTGGTTTGGCCGGAGCAGGCGCCGCCGACGATCCCCGCCGCCTGTGTTCGTGGCCAGGGTAACTCCGACCACCTCCGGCGACGACCCGCACATCGACGTGACCGTCGTGACCTCCCGAACGTCATTGACCACCTCGCCGAACCTCCCTCGCCGCCGGTAAGCCGCGCCATCCTTTTCTCTCCCGCGGCTACTGTTTTAGTTGGGGGAAGGACTACGGGTGAGAGGGAGAGAAAGCCAGGGGGTTAAGTGCAATGTCAGAGACTCAGGGGAATAGTGGCGCGAGGGTAGATCTGCGAGGTTTGATTCGGTTTAAACCCAGGGACCTCGGCGCAAACTGCTTTTTCAGAAAAACCTTATTAAAACCTGATTTAAATTCAAACAGAAACTTTAAAAACCCATAACTTCTGTTTGGTTTATCCAAATTTGGTCAAACCAATTTTGCCAGACTCTAAAAAATGTAGCCTATCTAAGAAAAATATAAAACCCCATAGGTACTAGAGAAGAATATAAGGTTCTGATTTAATTATAGTTTGGACCAAAAGCTTAATAATAGCAAGAAAAATGGTTGTACTATTTAACTAGGGTTAGAAAAATTTAGAGAAGTTTATATCTACCTACTGACCTAGTTAAAAATGTTAAACCCCTCTGTCCACTACATTAAGTTAGTTTTTACCCCTTATTCCATAATATGCTTAAGGTTAAGAAAAATAGAAAAGGTGACCTAAATAATGAACCAGAAGGCACCCCTATTTTTGTTGAGATACTTAGTCAATGTAGTTCACTGGAAAAATATATCATACCCTGTTGTAGTGTAAAATAAGAAGGATACCTTTTAAATTAATAAAATAAGCATAACTTAGAAAAACCCTACAAAAATAACCCTAAGGTGAAAACTCCTCAAACCTTAGGATAACTAATGTTTTGATAATAAGAACTTAGGAAAAATCTGAAATCTGTTGTTTGATATTTTTCAAATGACAAGTTAGTTCTAAAACACCCTTTTTGCACCAAACTTTAGAAATCCACCATTAAGTAACCATCATGTGGCTCTCTGTCATTTTTGGTACAAGAGCTTATTATCACTGTTAGAGGCCAACAAAAATAACCCTTAGGTCAGGACCCACTTTAATACAGGACTTGTAGTGCAAAGTGGCTTAATTGCACCACTTTTTGTTATTTTTGTAGACAGCCTAGCCTTTTTATTTTAAATCCCATATTCTTAAGACAGGCCATATTGACCAAGGGCAAGCCACTGTAATTTTTGTAGAATTATTGAAAATAGTTAATTCACCTTGGTAGTTCAAACCCCACTAGAATTCATAAATGGAAAGTAAAGAAAAGAAAATGGATAATGGGAATGAATGTCCTCCTAAGACCCTTGTAAACTGTTCCCTGAAATAGGAATATACAAGTGCAATACCAATTCTCCTTGTTTACCCCAAATAAAAACTTAAAAATGAAGTGATAAATATAAACCACTAGGAGACCCACATAGCCAAGGAACCCTAAGTTAATTCTTGACTTAGTTTCTGTAGCTTAATGTTCTTAAATCTTGCATAATCATGACACATATGTTCATTGCATTTCGATAGACTGTAATCTTGCTGACGGAGAGTACATCCTCGTGCCGGAGCAAGGAGCTGCCCAGGAGGTTGCCCCAGACCCAGCACCAGAGCCTGCACCAGAGGACCTGCCTGCCACTGCTTTGGAAGGCAAGCCCCGGTTTTATGCATAACTTGTTATTTATGCTATTTTACTACACTTAATGATTGTAGGATTGTTTGTGCACTTAAGTGTAGGAGTTGTTTTGAACCATAGTTGCATGATCTCAGGAACCCCATTGTGATGAATACTAGTATGCTAAGTCGAGTAGCTGCTTTATTAAGTAGGATCTCGGTAGAAGTCGAGTGATTTTTCTAGCACTCGCGCAAGGTCAGGAATTGGTTGTATCCATTTTTATATCATAATGATGTTGGTCTGTGGACAACAATCCATGGGGATTGGTTGTCTACGAGGTGGGAATTGGAATAAGGATTAAGGTGTGGTACCGTGAGTCAAGCGTTTGAACGTACTAAACATATGCCGAGAAATATGGTAAATCGGTAAGCCTAGTACCTGAGTGAACCTGGCAGTGGACATATCCTCTCACGCGACCTGAGACGTGGTCTCCCATTCCGGTTATGGTGGGTACAAGTGCGGTCACTGCACGACGGCAGTCGGGGTCAGTGAGGCATTGTACGCCAAGGCGGTGAGCCCTGATCTGCTGACGGGGAATCGATGGGGACGGTTGATGTGTGTGGGGACGGAGTGCCTCGCCATGTCGTGTGTTTAGGTTTACCTTGCAAGGATAAAAACTCGATTCGAATCGTCTGCTTCTCGCAGCTAATGAGACTGCTTGATCCATGCTGCTACATTGAGTAACAAGTGGAACTGTGTTGAGATGATACAAGCTGTTGATTGCTAAAAATGCTTGCTACTATGTATGAATAGATAGTACACTTTTAGCCTTAAGAGAGTCACACTTAATTTTGACAAAGTCAAAACCTTGATTTAGAAACTCAGCTAGTGCTTTTGGCAACCAAACCCCACAGCCAAACAGCTGCATGTCTAGAGGTAGAGGAGTATAGACTCCTCACACCGGGTAAGTCTAGCTGAGTATTAGTATACTCAGCCTTGCTTGTGGCACAATTTTTACAGGTTCTCTGGAGGAAATGGCTGCTGGAGTGACTTGGCCATCCACCCTGCCACCGGGTTGGACTGTCGAGTGGGACCCTGCCTCGGCTGAGGAGGAGCATGAGGAGTGATGGGACAGGCTTCCCCATCTCTCTATTTATTTACCGTTAGTTTATTTCCGCTGCACTTCAAAACAATGATGGTCACTTTTGCAAAAACTCCGATGATGATGATGATGATGATGTAATAATTTAATACTCTGACATGTATGGTTTTATGCTTTATTGTGTTTGCTCTGTGACTCACCCTCGAGTGAGATTGTGGTACTTGATCCTGTCAGTGGCCGTGTCGGACTAGATCCGAGGGATTGACGGGTTATTCCCATTTAAGTGTGGTCTAGCCTCCAAGGCAGGGCTTAGGCACTTAAGTTGGAATAATTCGGGCAGTTCCGCCACAATTCAGGGGTCGATAATCCACGCACATTCGTAAGGTTTGATCCTTCTTCTTAACAAAAATGGCGGGGCAACCCCATGGAGATGAGCTTGGCCGGATGAATCCTTTATTCAGTAGATCTTGTAATTGAATCTTCAATTCTGCCAACTCATTAGGAGGCATACGGTACGATCTTCGGGAAATGGGAGCCGTACCGGGCTTTAACTCAATTACAAATTCTACATCTCTCTCAGGGGGCAGTCCAGGCAAATCTTCCGGAAATACATCTGGAAACTCACATACTACCGGAATATCTTTGATCTCCGGTACAATGGCTTCATATATTCTACCAGAAGCTTTGGCTGGATTGGTTACGGGGATGGACAAAAGAATCTCTTCTTGATTATAGCTCAACCTGACAGTTCTCAGTTCAGTGTTGAGAATTGCCTTATGTTGGGTTAACCAATTCATACCCAAAATCACATCTATATCCTGGCCTTTCAGAACAATCATGTTAGCAGGAAAGTTCCGTCCGGCCATTGTTATTGGCACTTGATAGGCCACTTCTCTAGTAAAAATGTGTCCCCCAGGTGAATGAATTTTAAACCCTTCTTTTGATTCATGGCATGAAATGTGATGTTGCTCCACAAATGTCTTGCTAATAAATGTATGCGAAGCACCAGAATCAAAAAGAATAATTGCAGGGTGACTGGCCACGAGAAACGTACCCATCATCACCGGTTCACCTTCTGGTGTAGTGGCCACTTGAGTATAGTATACCCGCCCCGTCTTCTTTGTATTCTTCCTCACATTATTTCCCTTGGGTTGAGCTGATTTCCCAGATCCTTGCTGAGCATTTGATTGATTCTGCTTGGGATATGGGCAATCCTTGATGAAATGTCCAGACTTGCCACAATTAAAACACCCGGTTGAGGAGCTAGGCAACGCAGGGAATCGAGTGCCCGGGGCACCCGGCTGACTTGGGATAGTGGGGGCATTGTTGGGACGAATGATGATTGGCTGCTTGAAAGGGAATGAGGGTGGACGAGAAAAAGAGCGATTTTGGCTAGAAGGCCGGATCACAAACCGTTGCCTTTTTGCCTGGCCCTGATTAGACTTCTCACCTCCAAATCCCTTGTTCTTCCCGGAACCTGCATATTTTGCTTCAACAGATAGGGCTGTGCTGATAGCCTTCCCATACGTAAGATCTATGCAGGCCGCCATTTTTCTCTGCAATCGATCATTTAGACCTCTCATAAAGCAATTCTTCTTCTTTAAATCAGTGTTCACCTGATCGATTGCGTATTGCGACAGGTGATTAAACTTATTGAGATACTGATTGACAGTATCTCCTCCTTGCTTTAGCTTCATGAACTCTTCTTGCTTCATATGCAGAACACCCTCCGGGATATAGTGCTCGCGGAAGGCCACTTTAAATTCTTCCCATGTAACTTGATGATTAGTAGGTTGAATAGCCACAAAATTTCCCCACCAGGTACTGGCAGGGCCGCGCAGTTGTTGCACTGCGAACAACGGCTTCTGTGTCTCTGAACAGCGGAGAAGACCAAATTTTTGCTCAATAACCCGTATCCATTCATCAGCTTCCAACGGGTCCTCAGCCCTGACAAATAGTGGTGGACGGGTTTCAGAGAAATCCAAATATGTGGTTTCACGGGGGCCTTGTTGATAACCCCTTCCACCCTGCTGCTGGAATTGTTGGCCCGCCATTTCTCTCAAAAAGCGGGTATTGTCTGCAGTTGCGTTCACCAAGGCGGCAATCGCCTCGGCCAATGTGGGAGGAACCGGGGGTGGATTTGGGGTAACTTCCCTTCCCCCAGAAGTTCCTGCTGCATCCTGCCCTCGAGTCCTGGTAGGCATCTGAGGCAAAGAACATTTGAAACAAATATAAAATGCCAGAGAAACCTTCCATTTTACATTACTATCAAAAGTAATGATACAGACTCGATATTATACAACAGGATACATTACCCATTATTCAATAGTTCAACCTATTATACAACATACTACTTCTACTTCTACAACTACACTACTACTCCTGCTTCTGATTGCTCTTGGCAGCTTCGTTGTCAGGTGTGGGAGACCATTCATCGACCAGCCTCATGGAAGGAGGGGGCCTAAAAAGGTCTAACTCACCACCAAGCGCTTCTCCCGCATCATGCGAGGGTCCGGCTTCCGTCCTGACAGGATCCGCAGGGGCATTTGGGTGTAATTACGAATACAGTACATGAACTTCCTCATGTAAAGTATTGCAATATACCTGCAAGTTGTCAATAGCAGTGCTAAGTTCTTTGACTCGTGCTCGAGCCTTCGCTTCCTTAGCCTAGGCTACTGAACGAGACTGTACCGCCCAATCAAGCGCCAAATCTTGATCAGCAAGTTGATCTTGCAGGGTGCGGATGTAACTTCTTAATTCATTTATTCGGTCGCCATCCACAACCCATAAATTGGTCCTGCGTTGTAACTCTGTTTGAAGTTGATTCACGCGGGCTTCGAGATCCCCAATTGGATCGTTGCTTCCGCTACTGCTATCTTGCTCCCGTGGGGCAAGTTGGTGTCGAGGTACACCGATAGGTCCAGTATGCTTTCGTGCCGTTTTCCTTGTACGTGGCGGCATTTTCTAGGGGGGAAAATTTATTAGTACAATTCTTAACATGATGCATGAATAATTACAGAATCAACCTTAGTTGATTCAACCTTCTATACATTGCACTCTTCCTATCTGGTCTTTGAGATAAACTCTTCAGAGATGCTTAGGTAAGAAGAGAAGAAATTTTCTAGATAAGTCTAAGAAAACCTTTTTGAAGATGCTACATAATATCTGTCAAGAAGGGCTACGCTCCGATACCAGCTGTGACGGAACCTCCCAAGTCATTAGGCCCACCTACAGTTGTCCTTGCCCAATAGACATCAGACAACCCTGTAGATGTTCCTGAATCACTTGACAAGTCCGATATCTCTTTCCTTACCTTTCCAGGAACGTTTCACCCGTCTAACAGACAATATGTTCATCGGAGATGCAGAAATGCGGAAGTAATTACATAAACTTACATTTATTGAAAAGTAAGAGTAAGTCGTTTAATACAGACCAGAGTGTAAAGCGAGTGCTGAAAAGTATTATTACAATACCTGGGAGGCAAAAACTCCTCCCATTATGTTCTTTACATAAAAGTTTTTAAGGAGGACTCGGTCCTCCAGCAGCTTCATTCTTGATTGTCCTCATCTTTCACCACCTTGGAACAAAAACAACAAAAGTTTGTTGTCTCCACCTAAAAACAATGGGGGAATAAACCCTGAGTATGGAATTACTCAGCAAGTCTTACCCGACTAAAGAAAAGACTCTCAAGGATATGTTGGTTATATGGGAGTCAAGGTAAGGCCTTTCAATAATCAAAGACTCTGTTTGCAGAATTGCTTACTAGAGTGATCCAATTTTATTGTCAGGTTAAGTAAAATCACCTGCAGCTAGAGTTCTGTCTACCCTAGTTCAAGCACTTGACCTGCACTAGCCAATTTCTTATCAACCCTTCATCTTCACTGGATTGCTACGTGTAAGTCAGTGGCCAAGTCTCCATAACCGCGGAGGTACGGCGATCCGAATCGATTATACTCAACTGAGGATCTCTGCAACACCCGGTTTTAAGGGGACAAAGCCGGGTGCATCTCATACATGCGCCAAAGAAGACAACATATATAATCACAGAGTGTATAGAGATAAATGTCACGATAATCAGAGTACTTATTACATAGCGGAAGTCTTACAAAATAAAAGATAATGTAACGCCCCGAATTTTGCAGTTGAATTTTTTTTTCTTTTCTTTACTCGCCAAAATTCGGGCGTTACCTTTTCTTTTTCTTTTCCCCTCGCTAAACCTTGACCTTTTCCAAAGTTTTAGCGGGATTCGGTTTGGAATTTCCGTGTAGAAAAACTCTAAAAATACTTTATGTTGTTTGATGCACCATGCCGAACCTTGCATTTCTTTTGATTGCTTTGAAGGTGCAAATGCATTCATGTAGGAAGATCGGATTTCGAAAACAGGGAAATAATCTTTTCTTTTTCTTTCTCTCTCTTTCTCTCTCCTCTTTTCCTCTCTCTCCCGCGCCGTGGGCCGCTTCTGGCCGGCCCAGCCGCCCCTGGCGCCCCCTCTTGGGCCTTGGCAAGGCCCAGCCGCCCCCCCCTCTCCCTTTTTCCCCAAACCCTCTCCCTCTCCCTCTCATTTTCCCTCTCTCTCTCCCTAGCCGCCATCCCCTACGCCCCTGCCCTAGGCCGCCGCTGCCCTAGGCCGCCGCCGCCCTTGGCCGCCCCCTGCCGCCGGCCGCCCCTCGCCGTCGCTCCCCGACGCCGGTGAGCCCCCCCCTCTCTCCCTCCCCCTCCCCTCTCCCCTCCTCTCCCCCTCCCTGCCCGGCCATGGCCCGGCCGCCCCTGGCCGCGCCAGCCGCCCCCCAGCCCCGCCCGGCTGCCATAGCCGGCCCCGGCCAGTCCCAGCCCGGCCCCGGCCAGCCCCCAGCCGGCCTCGGCCGCCCCCAGCCCGCCCGCCTGGCCGCGCGCCTGGCCCCCGGCCAGCCCCGGCCAGCCCCTGGCCGCGCCCTCGGCCGCCCTGGCCCCTTGGCCGCGCCCCCTGCGCAGGGCTGGTTCAGCCGCCCAGCCGGCCGGTTCAACCGGGCCAGCTCAGCCGCCCTCCCCCACGCGCCCGCCCAGCTCGGCCGCCCAGCCTAGGGCCGGTTCAACCGCCCTAGGGCCGGTTCAACCGCCCCCCCTCTGTTTTTTTATTATTTTTTATTTATTTTTTATTTTATTTTATTTACTTTCTGTGATCATAATTACTTTATTTTAGGTAGACTGATCATTGTTCATGCTATGGAAAATAGGAAGTTTAATTTAAAATTCCGTTATGCGGTTGATTCACGTAGTTAATTGTTTATCCCGTGCAATGTTGATCAACTAAAAATGATTAGGTTCCCATTAGTATATATATAACAGAATTCTTTTGTTAAGAACCAATTGTAACTGATCATTAGTGCATAAACTTTAACCCCCCCCTGCGAGACCTTTCCCGTTTCTTTCTAACCATAACAAATGCGATGTCAAATGTCATACTTGATGCATATTCGTTTTACCTGTTCCCTTGCATGGTGTACTGTTCTTTTGTATTAAGTATGTGGATGTATGTATGTTTGCGCTCGCATAGAGAACGATCCGGTCGAAGAGCCCGAGGAATTCGCAGGAGAAGCCCCTGAGCAGCAGTCGGTTGGTGGAGGCAAGTGTCCTTTGACCTATCTCTGTCCTATTCATTCTTTAATTCACCTCCCGCATTACACATTTATACCTAAGGATTGACTAGCTTTTGTTATTCATGTCCTTGTTTACCTATTTGGGTCGGATTATTACTACTTAGTCTGATGCTATTGCTCAACTCTAATCAATGAACATGATGTGATTATCTATGATACGCTGTTTTCCCCTTCTTATTTATGATTATATTTGTGACCTTTAAGGGGACTCGAGCGGTTTCTCGAGTGCCTCTCCGTAAGGACCTGTTCAATGGATGACCGCCCGGGAAAACAGTGCAACCATGAGGGTGGAATGGGACGCCCTTAGCTGAATAATTGGAGGAACCGGGGTGTAGTTCGCTTAGCCGTTGTGCCGTCAATGGGGCTCGGTGTATGCGGCTCGCTCTGCCAAGGTTGATTTGTCCCTTGGGGAGGAGTGCGGTACATTTAGGAAACCTAACGGGCGGCTACAGCCTCGGGGAATCTTTGTAAAGGCTACGTAGTGATGCCCTGCTGGACCACCTAGGTAGTGGTCAATGGGGAGTCGCTCTCTCCGGGCAGAAAGGGAATCACGGCTTGTGGGTAAAGTGCACAACCTCTGCAGAGTGTTATGAAACTGATATATCAGCCGTGCTCGCGGTTATGAGCGGCCAAGGGAGCTCCAGAGATTAGTGATACTTGATCAGAGATACTTTGGTACAGGTGGCAGTGAGATTGATGGTTCTGATTATGATTATGGTGTTGGTAAGTGGTATTCTTTCCGTTTGGAAAGGATACATTGGGCTAATAACTTGGGTTAATGTTAAAACCTGGCTCTCTACTAGTAAGTAATAACCTGACCAACTAAAAGCAACTGCTTGACTTATCCCCACATAAAGCTAGTCCACTACAGCCAAACAGGATACTTGCTGAGTATGTTGATGTGTACTCACCCTTGCTCTACACACCAAACCCCCCCCAGGTTGTCAGCATTGCAACCACTGCTCAGGAGAAGATGAAGATGTGGAAGGAGACTTCCACGAGTTCCAGGACTACGACGAGTTCTAGGTGTGGGTTAGCGGCAACCCCCAGTCGGCTGCCTGTGAAGGCCGTGTTATCTACGTTTCTTTTCCGCACTTTGATTTATTGTAAGAATTATATGGACGTCTCAGACGTATGTTGTAATCGACTATTATTTCCCTTTTAATACTATTTGAGCACTGTGTGATGATGTCCATGTTATGTAACTGCTGTGTACATGAATAACTGATCCTGGCACGTACATGGTTCGCATTCGGTTTGCCTTCTAAAAACCGGGTGTGACAGATAAATATAGTAGGATCTAAAATCTATCCTTGGCGCCAGAAAGTCAACTGGGAGACGCCACCTAGATCGAATCGAACTCCTCGATACGTGGCTCCTCTTGAACCACCTGTTCTTCTCCTGTATGGGGGTGTGAGACAGCAAGGGTGAGCTCACACATGTTCATCGCTCAACAAGTTGTGGGGAATAATGTGGCATGAACTCACCAAAGGTGGGAGCTCATGAAGTGTAAGGCTTATCAAAGAAAATGGTTAAAGCTGAGCATTGCTTTTAATGTTGGTCAAACTTTTATTAGCAATTACTAGATGTAAGTAAATACCAAACCATAATAAGTAATAGAACAAAATTAATAAATAATCCCATACAGATGCAAATGACAAATTGAGTTTAGGTTCCATAATTTAATCATGTGAGGGTCCGAGCCGCTCATGACCGTGAGCACGGCTAGTATACTAGTTTTACACTCTGCAGAGGTTGCGCATCTTTACCCACAAGCCGTGTTACCCATCTGCCAAGGGGTCATGAATCCCATACACCTCTACCAAGGAAGCGAGGCAGGGTAACACTACGAGGCCTTTACAAAGTTCCACTAGCTTCAGAAATCCTGCTACAGTTTATAGGAAGCTCCAGTGCAGGGTTCTTGCCTGACCGCCATCGCAGCAAAATCAACCAAGGACCTCCCTACACTGACCACTCCCCTACTGCCCTTGCCCCTTTCGGGTAAGGAAGACCTCCACTAGCTTTCCTAGTTAATCAGCCAAGGGCGGCCCATTAAACCCTTGTGGTAGCACTGTTTTCCCGGGTGGTCGCTCCATGTTCCAATTAACATAATGATCTTATCATGAACATAAATAAATAATAGAATAATTGGAACATGGATATAATGAAATATTAACCCGAAACCACATAATGCAATAGCATAACTACCCAAGTGAATCAGGGGTAAACAAGGTAGACAGGATAAACAGACTAGGGTGACCTATTGGGTCCCATCAAAATTAAACCTATGCATAATAGTGATAATAAAGAACATTATTGGGTAACAAAAGTGGATCAAGGGCACAACTTGCCTGGCACTTGAGAATCCAGTTACCAGGGTGATTCTTCAGATCCTCGTGACCTCACCGCTAGTCGTAGCAATACAAACATACATGGCATAGACAAAATTAACATCACACCAAACATAAGAACACACTGCATAATAATGATCTACACGTTGCTACGAGATCGCGGGAACGAGAACCACTAAAATCGGAGTTACGGTTAAGGAGTTATGATTTTATGGAGAATTTATGAGATTAAAATGTTGAACTATATCATAAATTAGTTAGTATAAATTATATAAGAGGTTATTCTATAAATAATTATCTCAACTTTAATCTAAGTTATAAATTGACCATAGATCATATTTTGGTATATTCTAGTATATTCTAATGATAGGGAGATTAACCAGACTAACCAACATAAGTTAAATAAAATCTAATATATAAAAAAATAAAACATGGTATAATAAATGTTGTTATTGCATAGTAAATATTCATACGAGACTAACGTAACTTGAACGGATCAAATCGGAGTTAAAACGGAGAAGTTATAGATTTACAAAGTTTCAAGTGTTGGATAAAAGATTAATCAGGATATTAATTTTAATGTGGCTTTCATGTGAAAACGGTGATACTAGATGGTAAACCATAATATTACAAAATTATAGGAGCTGGAATGGACTAAAAAGGAGTTATGTATGAATTTTCTATGAATAAAATGAGTTTCTGGTATTATTTATATACTAAAAACATTTTCTATAATTATTTATTTATTTTCTCTGCTCCCTGGACTTCGCGCAATAATACAGAGAAACGCAGGGGGTTTGGTAAAAACATCCCTAAGACACAGAGCGCCCTAGATGAGGATGGCGGGTTGATTCTTATATTTCGCAGGGTCTCTTGTGTAAAACGCTCATGACGAAAGGGTATGTGGATCCCTGGCCGCAGGATAGGAACCGGATGCTTCAGATTAAAAGCCAGCTACGACGAACCGGTACGCGCCACCTGTCGTCGGATCAAGATCCAACGGTGCCTATTTTAAACACTAGGGATCCGATCATGGCCGTCAGCCCACGATCCAGCGATCCACGCACGCCATAATCGAACCGTTGTCACCCATCTAATCTCCACCCTCCATCCCGGATCCAATGGCTCACAAGGTTCTCCATCCCCAGCCGAGAGACACACTCGGCGGCGCTAGCTCCGGCGAACTACGCCAGATTCCCCCAGCACCCAAACATCGAGCCGCTAAGTACTTTGTAATGCGCTAAGTACCGGGAACGCCAAGAGGTAAAACTCACCATGAATCACAGCGTAATCGAAGCTGGCCGCGGCGGAGCGTGGGTCTGGCGGGATTCCCATTTCCGGCCAAGATTCGGCCACCCACGCCGAGAACATTGCATGCCCAGGAGAATCAACGAGCTGATGCCCAGATTAGCCAGTCGCGGCTCCGCCCTCACTCCCCACGGCATGCGATTGTAAGCAACTAGGTCATGCACACCGAACGCCAGTGGAGCGAGGAACCATGGCGGCACACCTTTTCCTCTGTAATGGCGGTCCGGCACTCAACTTCGGATTTCGTGGTGGTGGCGTGGGTGCGACCGGTGGTTGGGAGAGCCGCGAGCGGTATATAGGGGAGTGGAGGTAGAGGGCCGGGACACCAAGGTCCCAGCACGAGCGCGCATGGCGGCCGTGAGGTCTGGCGGTCGACCGGGGATAGATGCCTTCCATGCACAGCGAGTCGAGACGGCGCGATGTCATGCTTTATGGGGGAAGTGGCGAGTCCATGCCAAGGAAATCGGTAGCAGATCGGCGCGGAGTCCTCGGGGATTCGGTGGAGATTGAGTCCACCAAGAAGCACGGATGGCGGCTGTTGAGGGTCCGACGCGCGCGGGATTCGTTTGACGGGGAAGGCAGTGCCGATGGGGCAGGGCCACCAGTCAGCGATGAAGGCACCAGGTACGGGGCGGCTTTCGGTTTTATCCCAGAGTCGAGCCCGATTTCAACGGGAGAAGCGGTCGGCGAGGAGCGAGATTTGCGCGACGAACGGCCCAAGCTCCGCGGAGCCACTCCTCCATCCGCCCGCGCAGGAAGCGGAGAAGAGGTAGGAGAGGGAATGGGGATGGATCTGCCGACTGGGGCCCACATGGCAGCGACCAGGAAGACGTTCGCGTGCGCACGGGTGAGAGCCAGGAACTGTCCAGTGGGACCTAGTCGTCAGCGTGTGGCGGAAGGAGGATGTTTGGGCCGCGTGGGGTTAAGGGTTAATGGGCCAACAGTGAGGAAAACGGCCCAAGCGCAGGTCTGCTCTTTTTTTATTTTCAGTTTTCTATTTTTTTTCTTTTGAATTCTATTTGAAATTCATAATTTCACACAAGATTCAAATTTAGGATTTCAGTTCAAATGCACCTACAAAAATTCAGCATGAAATGCAATTGTATTTTTATATTAAATACTTTATTTATTTGAGAATGTCTCCAATATGCAACATATACACACATTGTTTGAAGTCAAATTAAAAGTATATTCAAAAGTTCATATTCATCTATTTTTATAGGAAAGATTTTCTAATGCATAATCTTTATTAGTAGATTGTTTACCTAATTCTACATAGTTTACTACGGCAGTCATTCATATTGGACCTTTTATTTAACCACTTGTTTCAAAACATAACTATTTTCACTTCAAAATATTTTTTCCTAAATTACCCAAAATGATATTTTGGGGTGTTACAAATCCTACCCCCCTTAACAGAAATCTCGTCCTCGAGATTTGTAAGGACAGAGATGTAAAAAGCTTTATTTATAGATTAGCCTTTAACTTCTAAGAAGTGTCATGTTATTTAGAAGGTGGTTAGGAAAGCATTGGTATATATATGTACAGTCACCTTATTGTGTAGAATGAAAGATAGGTTAGGGAAAGAATAGCCTAATGTGAGAAAGTTTATGGTGGGAAAGTATATCTTGTTGAGTGGTAATGCATCTGAAGATTGAGTTTGACTTCTCTCCTTCCTTGACGAGGTTGATCTTTTCTTCTCCAGTCTTGGTCTTATTGATTCGAGGTTAGTGTATATCATCGGGTTGGGAAATATGGTTAAGATAGATATAGATGATATAGACTACATGATGCAGGTCGAAAGTTTGTTTGATGTTAGGTGGGGATAGATAGATTATGCCATTCATCATGACTCTATTGGTTGAGTTAGCTCTTATACTTATGGTTAAGTTGATCTTATACGCTAAGTTATCACTTGGCTAGAAGGGTCCAAGTACCACTAATCTGTTTAAGTAGAACACATTAGATTAGGTCATATTAGCTTCCATAATCCTATTTAATAATGTCATTTAGCTAAGCATCTAAAGGTGACCTTATCCTTACAAAGTTCTAGTAATTTTTTTTAAGTAGAACTTCCAAAAAAAAATTTATACATCTAAAATTTTCATGCCATTAACAGGTGTGGTATAGAAACAAGGGTACCTCAGGTTTTAGCTTTTAGGTGAGTATAGAATGAGTGTATTATGGCATAATTGAGCTTCCTTTGAGGGTCTGAATTAGGGACCATCGGTTGTGGTGTTAGATGCCATTATCTGAGTTGAGATAATAATGTGGGTACATGGGGTAGGTAGCTTAAATAGAGTTTTACGTTGCTTGCAAGATAAATGGATTAAGCAACTTATAACATGGGTTAGGTCAGGGTTTCCCGAACGAGTTGGGTTAAGACACCAATTTAGGTTTAAAACATATTTATCAGAGTAGGATCCAATCTAATGTTACCAGTGTTATCTAACATGTTTGTCCATTAGATTAGGTCTGATCAAATGGTGTATTCAGATAAGATCTACATGATTTATTTTGGAATAGATCATGTTTGTTACACTATTATGAGATAAGCAAAGTGGTGGGGATAAGAATGCTTATTAGGGCAAGATGAGCCTCTAAGAATAAGGTAGAATCTTTTAAGTTTAGTTAGATCTATTAGGATAAGATAGAGTATATCTATATTTTTTTTAACTTAAAGGAATCTATCTGAAATGGGTACACTTTAATGGAGGATAATCTAAGTTGTTTAGTTATCTTATGAATTCTATTTATACCTATACGTATATGCAGATGTAATTGTGGACATTACTCCACAACTCATCACACTCAATCAAAGATCCAAATCAAACAAGTATCATAAGAACAAGCACTCAAGCGTATAGATACCAATAAAAATAGTTTTTTTGTTCCTAAGAGTTGGTCTCCTATTCCTAAAGATCACTTTAGGCATAGGCTTTCGAAAGTGTGAAATCCATATTTGTCTTTAGAAGGAAAAGGTAAGAATAATCAGAGTGAAGCGAAAATAGATGAGGAAAGATCAAGATAAGTGTAGAAAAGAATCAGAGTAAGGTAAGTAGGTAAGGGTTGTATCCATTTCTATCTAGGTTTCATCCTACAGTCAACATTCCTCTGATACCACTTCTGTAACACCCGGTTTTAAGGGGACAAAGCCGGGTGCATCTCATACATGCGCCAAAGAAGACAACATATATAATCACAGAGTGTATAGAGATAAATGTCACAATAATCAGAGTACTTATTACATAGCGGAAGTCTTACAAAATAAAAGATAAATATAGCAGGATCTAAAATCTATCCTTGGCGCCAGAAAGTCAACTGGGAGACGCCACCTAGATCGAATCGAACTCCTCGATACGTGGCTCCTCTTGAACCACCTGTTCTTCTCCTGTGGGGGGGTGTGAGACAGCAAGGGTGAGCTCACACATGTTCATCGCTCAACAAGTTGTGGGGAATAATGTGGCATGAACTCACCAAAGGTGGGAGCTCATGAAGTGTAAGGCTTATCAAAGAAAATGGTTAAAGCTGAGCATTGCTTTTAATGTTGGTCAAACTTTTATTAGCAATTACTAGATGTAAGTAAATACCAAACCATAATAAGTAATAGAACAAAATTAATAAATAATCCCATACAGATGCAAATGACAAATTGAGTTTAGGTTCCATAATTTAATCATGTGAGGGTCCGAGCCGCTCATGACCGTGAGCACGGCTAGTATACTAGTTTTACACTCTGCAGAGGTTGCGCATCTTTACCCACAAGCCGTGTTACCCATCTGCCAAGGGGTCATGAATCCCATACACCTCTACCAAGGAAGTGAGGCAGGGTAACACTACGAGGCCTTTACAAAGTTCCACTAGCTTCAGAAATCCCGCTACAGTTTATAGGAAGCTCCAGTGCAGGGTTCTTGCATGACCGCCATCGCAGCAAAATCAACCAAGGACCTCTCTACACTGACCACTCCCCTACTGCCCTTGCCCCTTTCGGGTAAGGAAGACCTCCACTAGCTTTCCTAGTTAATCAGCCAAGGGCGGCCCATTAAACCCTTGTGGTAGCACTGTTTTCCCGGGTGGTCGCTCCATGTTCCAATTAACATAATGATCTTATCATGAACATAAATAAATAACAGAATAATTGGAACATGGATATAATGAAATATTAACCCGAAACCACATAATGCAATAGCATAACTACCCAAGTGAATCAGCGGTAAACAAGGTAGACAGGATAAACAGACTAGGGTGACCTATTGGGTCCCATCAAAATTAAACCTATGCATAATAGTGATAATAAAGAACATTATTGGGTAACAAAAGTGGATCAAGGGCACAACTTGCCTGGCACTTGAGAATCCAGTTACCAGGGTGATTCTTCAGATCCTCGTGACCTCACCGCTAGTCGTAGCAATACGAACATACATGGTATAGACAAAATTAACATCACACCAAACATAAGAACACACTGCATAATAATGATCTACGCGTTGCTACGAGATCGCGGGAACGAGAACCACTCAAATCGGAGTTACGGTTAAGGAGTTATGATTTTATGGAGAATTTATGAGATTAAAATGTTGAACTATATCATAAATTAGTTAGTATAAATTATATAAGAGGTTATTCTATAAATAATTATCTCAACTTTAATCTAAGTTATAAATTGACCATAGATCATATTTTGGTATATTCTAGTATATTCTAATGATAGGGAGATTAACCAGACTAACCAACATAAGTTAAATAAAATCTAATATATAAAAAATAAAACATGGTATAATAAATGTTGTTATTGCATAGTAAATATTCATACGAGACTAACATAACTTGAATGGATCAAATCGGAGTTAAAACGGAGAAGTTATAGATTTACAAAGTTTCAAGTGTTGGATAAAAGATTAATCAGGATATTAATTTTAATGTGGTTTTCATGTGAAAACAGTGATACTAGATGGTAAACCATAATATTACAAAATTATAGGAGCTGGAATGGACTAAAAAGGAGTTATGTATGAATTTTCTATGAATAAAATGAGTTTTTGGTATTATTTATATACTAAAATCATTTTCTATAATTATTTATTTATTTTCTCTGCTCCCTGGACTTCGCGCAATAATACAGAGAAACGCAGGGGGTTTGGTAAAAACATCCCTAAGACACAGAGCGCCCTAGATGAGGATGGCAGGTTGATTCTTATATTTCGCAGGGTCTCTTGTGTAAAACGCCCATGACGAAAGGGTATGTGGATCCCTGGCCGCAGGATAGGAACCGGATGCTTCAGATTAAAAGCCAGCTACGACGAACCGGTACGCGCCACCTGTCGTCGGATCAAGATCCAACGGTGCCTATTTTAAACACTAGGGATCCGATCATGGCCGTCGGCCCACGATCCAGCGATCCACGCACGCCATAATCGAACCGTTGTCACCCATCTAATCTCCACCCTCCATCCCGGATCCAATGGCTCACAAGGTTCTCCATCCCCAGCCGAGAGACACACTCGGCGGCGCTAGCTCCGGCGAACTATGCCAGATTCCCCCAGCACCCAAACATCGAGCCGCTAAGTACTTTGTAATGCGCTAAGTATCGGGAACGCCAAGAGGTAAAACTCACCATGAATCGCAGCGTAATCGAAGCTGGCCGCGGCGGAGCGTGGGTCTGGCGGGATTCCCATTTCCGGCCAAGATCCGGCCACCCACGCCGAGAACACTGCATGCCCAGGAGAATCAACGAGCCGATGCCCAGATTAGCCAGTCGCGGCTCCGCCCTCACTCCCCACGGCATGCGATTGTCAGCAACTAGGTCGTGCACACCGAACGCCAGTGGAGCGAGGAACCATGGCGGCACACCTTTTCCTCTGTAATGGCGGTCCGGCACTCAACTTCGGATTTCGTGGTGGTGGCGTGGGTGCGACCGGTGGTCGGGCGATCCGCGAGCGGTATATAGGGGAGTGGAGGTAGAGGGCCGAGACACCAAGGTCCCAGCACGAGCGCGCATGGTGGCCGTGAGGTCTGGCGGTCGACCGGGGATAGATGCCTTCCGTGCACAGCGAGTCGAGACGGCGCGATGCCATGCTTTATGGGGGAAGTGGCGAGTCCACGCCAAGGAAATCGGTAGCAGATCGGCGCAGAGTCCTCGGGGAGATTGAGTCCACCAAGAAGCACGGATGGCGGCTGTTGAGGGTCCGACGCGCGCGGGATTCGTTTGACGGGGAAGACAGTGCCGATGGGGCAGGGCCACCAGTCAGCGACGAAGGCACCAGGTACGGGGCGGCTTTCGGTTTTATCCCAGAGTCGAGCCCGATTTCAACGGGAGAAGCGGTCGGCGAGGAGCGAGATTTGCGCGACGAATGGCCCAAGCTCCGCGGAGCCACTCCTCCATCCGCCCGCGCAAGAAGCGGAGAAGAGGTAGGAGAGGGAATGGGGATGGATCTGCCGACTGGGGCCCACATGGCAGCGACCAGGAAGACGTTCGCGTGCGCACGGGTGAGAGCCAGGAACTGTCCAGTGGGACCTAGTCGTCAGCGTGTGGCGGAAGGAGGATGTTTGGGCCACGCGGGGTTAAGGGTTAATGGGCCAACAGTGAGGAAAACGGCCCAAGCGCAGGTCTGCTCTTTTTTTTCTTTTCAGTTTTCTATTTTTTTCTTTTGAATTCTATTTGAAATTTATAATTTCACACAAGATTCAAATTTAGGATTTCAGTTCAAATGCACCTACAAAAATTCAGCATGAAATGCAATTGTATTTTTATATTAAATACTTTATTTATTCGAGAATGTCTCCAATATGCAACATATACACACATTGTTTGAAGTCAAATTAAAAGTATATTCAAAAGTTCATATTCATCTATTTTTATAGGAAAGATTTTCTAATGCATAATCTTTTATTAGTAGATTGTTTACCTAATTCTACATAGTTTACTACGGCAGTCATTCATATTGGACCTTTTATTTAACCACTTGTTTCAAAACATAACTATTTTCACTTCAGAATATTTTTTTCCTAAATTACCCAAAATGATATTTTGGGGTGTTACAATCTCCGATCACACGACATATGTAGCACTTAACCCTTGCATATATCAACCCGCCACCGAGTTTCTTAAGACCAGATTAGGTTCACGCAAACCGAGAGCACAGATACACCACCGTCCAACCTCTTGCCACGGAGGGTACACGCTACTCTCGCCACCGCTCCACGCCCATTTCGTGTTATCTTGTTCTGGCCTTAGTCCACCCGAGGCAAAGCTTACCCATGACGAGGCATGTGACCAGTTAAAGGGTCCTCGGTCAGCAGGCCTACATCGACAAGGTCCTTAATCGACTCAGACGGAGACACTACACCGAGACTCTCTTTCTCGTGCAAGTCACCCGCCCGGTCTCAGCTTAATCATTTAACCCCAAAGGTTGGTACCTGGTAGAGGTACATCTTTTCCGATGTCGAATCCATCACGGCCGTGATGGATTCATCATCAAGTTTTATTTTCGAAAACATCCCGCCCGCTTTTGCCACATCAACTTTTGTAAAAACAAAACATTTTATTTTACTAAAGCAAGACTAAGCACTGGCAAATTTTTTGTAAAACAGGGATTTCAAGGAAGGTAATCAAATCCAAGGAAGTAGTGCAGGAATTGTTTAAGCAATCAACACCTATCCCTAGTGCATCAAGCAAGTGAGAAAGATTTTAAAACACAAGGGGGGTGGCAAATGCACCGGGGCTTGCCTTTGTTTATGGGTGAGTCAGGCTCAGATCCACAAATATCGAAGTAGAAACAGTTCTCAGCCTGAGTGTCCAAAGGTGGTGGTACTTGCTCTTCAGTGGCTTCCACTTCTTCCTCGTGTTCTAATCATAACCACATATATGTATAAGAATGAATGCCATGTAATGCTCATGAGGGTGCAAAGATAATATAAACTTGTTATCTAAGTCTTGAATACAACTTTCCTTCACGGAACTCTGAGAACTTAGGGTTTCCGGAGTCAGTAAAGGAGTTCACACGGCAGGGGGGGTTTGGGTTCTAGTTATCAAACAAGGTCCAAATCAACCCAAATTCTACCCAAGGCCTCTAAATAATGTGTAGAGCTTATGTAAAAAGTTTGGGCAATTTTGGGATTATTATCTATTTTCTAAAAATCCAGAACTACTTCTTTAAACTGCTTAAAATGCCTTAAAATTCCTTATTTAATCTAAAAATCATGAAACTATTTTTATTAAATTCTATGAAAAATAAGAAGTCTAGGAAAATTAGTTTCACAATTTTACCATTTTCTACAATTTTCTACATATTTCTAAAGTTCTTCTGAAAAAGAAAAGGGAAAAGGGTTGAACAGTGTTGGGCTGGTTTCAGCCCAGCGGCCTAGTCCAGAGGGGAAAGGCGCCCGCGCGCGCGCCCACGCGATGGCTGCTTTGCACAGAGGTCCCCGGATTCCTCGCTAACTAGAGACAAGTTCATACACTGTTTCACCGTGTCGCTGACAACTTACAGAAAACCCCTCCGGTTTCTAATTCTTCGTGACGCGAAGTCCATGACGGCGGCAGCGCGGGGGGGGGGGGGGGGGGGGGCGCAACTTCGACGAGCTAGACCGGCCGGAGGGTACCAAGACCGGCGCTCAGCTTTGGACTAAACCAAATTCACGACCTGGAGAGTATTTCCCCTAAATTAATTGCACATTTGATGAGCTATCAAGCTCTGTCCGCGTGAACCGAATGGGTGGCGGGCAGATGAACGCGTTCCCGATGAATGGTGGTCTCTAAGTTCAAATTGGTGACACGGTAAGTATGACAGAGCTATGAGAGTGCTCCAACAAGGAAGCAGAGGACGGGGACTGACCGGAAAATGGCTAGCGACGGTGAAGCTCGTTTCACGGTAGCGGAAGCTTGATTTGGGGGAAGTTGGAAATTCCAGAGCTCGGATGAACGATTACGGGTGGGAGTGGGTGCGTTGGCTTCGCAATGACCTAGCGCAACCGCCCGGGTGCTCAATTTATAGAAGGAGCGAGCGGTGGCCAGGAATTTTACGAAGGACGCGCGGCAGTCGGAGGTGGAAGAAAGCACTGGCGCACGTGAATCCGTGGCTAACGGCGTGGCAACCTCCCCGGCGACGATGGGACGGCCCTACGGAGTCATGGCGACGCGGTGGAAAAGCTAAGCCACGCGGCGCACAGCCGGGAGGCGGCGGTCACCACCGAGCTAATCCGCTTTGGCCGCCGGGCAAGGGGGGGGTACGACGGGAGTCATCGGAGTGGAGTCCATCTCACCGGCGGCGAGGATTTTTACTGGGCTGGACTTATCTGATGGCCACGGCGCACGAATCACGGCGAGCGGTGATCAACGGCGACGGACCACCGGCGACGAGCAGAGGGGGGGAATTCGGGATCTTCTGCAGTTAACAGGTACTGTACCATGGGAAGACCTGATTCAGTCACCTGACAGACAATCTTCAAGCTTGATTTTCTCTCAGATTTATATGACAACACATACCAAGCTCTACAGCAAGGTTGGGGAGCTATATACCAGCTATATTTTGACTATAGGGATTGGAATCAGTTGAGCACTGGATCAAGGTTAAAATGGCTCTCAAACTTGGAGCAAAGTCACTGTCAAATTGAGATTCAGACTGTATTAGTCTGATAGTCCAAGTTTGAGCATGATTATCTCCAAATTTCTCACAAGAACATGGTTTGCTTTCTTCAGCAAAATTGTTCTCCTTTGATTGGTCTACAAACTTGTTGTGGTCACTTAGGGCAAAAACCCTATATTTTAAAAGATACAGGGCTCCAAAGTTGAGCCCTCAACACTGAATTTCAGACTTAGAATAGAACTTAGTTGAGGTCCATTTTGCAATTAAGTCCAAAATCCAATATTTGGCTTACAAGTCCACACATTTGTGAACCAAATGACTTAAGATACTTATTTAACTTGGTTTTTGCACTTTAGTCCAAAAGTGGACTAATTTTGCACATAAGCCCCTAGGTTTTAGTTTCAGGGCTTCAATTAGGGTTTCTGATATCCCAGGGGTCTAAGTGTAATTCCACTTAAGTCTTGGGATCATTTTATGACTATTCCCCTAAAGCCTTTAGGTTTTCTTCATTTGGGTTAAGTTTTGCCCCCTGAGCCTTATTTAGGGTCAGGTTCCCTATCCAGGGTCCTATTTGCAAAACACCAAAAACAATACACTTGTTTGAAATTTTTACCTAGTGAATGCACTCTAGGTGTGTCAAACATATGCAATGCCAATGTTTATGATGTCATGCTCAAGTTTTAGTTACAGTAACACCAGGGGTGTTACACCAGCAAGAAAGTCAGGATCAGCTCCGAGCTCGACCCCAAATAGGAAGCAGTGCTCGTCGACTTTCTCCGCGTAAACACCAAAATTTTTGCGTGGAGTCCCTCGAACATTCCAGGCATACCGAGGGATGTCGCCGAGCACTCACTAGACATCCGAGCCGGTGCTCGACCCGTGAAACAGCACCTGCGCCGATTTGATGAAGAAAAGCGCAGAGCCATAGGCGAGGAGGTCCACAAGCTAATGGCAGCAGGGTTCATCAAAGAGGTATTCCATCCAGAATGGTTAGCTAACCCTGTACTTGTAAGGAAAAAAGGGGGGAAATGGAGGATGTGTGTAGACTACACTAGGTTAAATAAGGCATGTCCCAAGGTTCCCTACCCTCTGCCTCGCATCGATCAAATTGTGGACTCTACCGCTGGGTGCGAAACCCTGTCTTTCCTCGATGCCTATTCAGGCTATCACCAAATCAAGATGAAAGAATCCGACCAGCTCGCGACTTCTTTTATCACACCTTTTGGCATGTATTGTTATACTACTATGCCATTTGGCTTAAGGAATGTAGGTGCAACATACCAAAGGTGCATGAACCATGTGTTTGGAGAGCACATCGGCAGAACGGTCGAGGCTTACGTCGATGACATCGTTGTCAAAACAAGGAAAGCCTCCGACCTCCTCTCTGACCTTGAGGTGACATTCAGGTGCCTAAAAGCGAAGAGTGTAAAACTCAATCCCGAGAAGTGTGTCTTCGGAGTCCCCTGAGGCATGCTCCTAGGGTTCATCGTCTCCGAACAAGGGATCAAGGCCAACCCGAAGAAAATCATGGCCATCACCAACATGGGACCCATCAAAGATTTAAAAGGAGTACAAAGGGTCATGGGATGCCTTGTGGCTCTGAGCCGCTTCATCTCGTGCCTTGGCGAGAAAGGATTGCCCTTGTACCGCCTCTTAAGGAAGGCTGAGCGCTTCACTTGGACTCCCGAGGCCGAAGAAGCCCTCGGAAACTTAAAGGCACTCCTTACTAATGCGCCCATCTTGGTGTCCCCCGTTGCGGGAGAAGCCCTCTTGATCTACGTAGCCACAACCACTCAGGTGGTCAGCGCTGTGGTCGTAGTCGAGAGACGAGAAGAGGGGCATGCACTGATCATCCAGAGGCCAGTCTACTTCATCAGCGAGGTGCTATCCGAGACCAAAATCCGCTACACGCAAATCCAAAAGCTACTGTATGCAGTGATTCTAACATGGCGAAAGCTGCGACACTACTTCGAGTCTCATCCGGTGACTGTGGTGTCATCCTTCCCCCTGGGAGAGATCATCTAGTGCCGAGAGGCCTCGGGTAGGATAGCAAAATGGGCATTGGAACTCATGGGGGAAACACTTTCATTTGCTCCTCGTAAGGCCATAAAGTCCCAAGTCTTGGCAGACTTCCTGGCTGAATGGGTCGACACCCAATTGCCGACAGCCCCAATGCAGGCCGAACTTTGGACCATGTACTTCGATGGGTCGCTTATGAAAATCGGGGTAGGTGCTGGCTTGCTCTTCATCTCACCCCTCGGGAAACATGTGCGCTACATGATACGCCTCCATTTTCCGGCGTCAAACAATGTGGCTGAATACGAGGCCTTGGTTAATGGGTTGCGCATCGCCGTCGAGCTAGGGGTTTGGTGCCTCGATGCTCGTGGCGACTCGTAGATCGTTATTGACCAAGTCATGAAGAACTCTCACTGCCACGATCGAAAAATGGAGGCCTACTGCGACGAAGTTCGGCGCTTAGAAGATAAGTTCTATGGGCTGGAACTCAACCATGTTGCTCGACGGTACAACAAGACTGCGGATGAGCTGGCTAAAATAGCCTTGGGACAGACGACGGTTCCCCCGAATATCTTCTCCAGGGACATACATCAACCATCCGTCAATCTCAACGACGCACCTGAACCCGAGGAGACCTCGGCCCAGCCCGAGGTACCCTCGACCGCCGAGGGTGAGGCCATGCACGTCGAGATAGAGCAGAATGGGGTCACACCGAACCTAAACTAGCAGACCCCGTACCTAGAATATCTCCTCCAAGGAGAGCTGCCCCTCGATAAGGCCGAAGCTCGACGACTGGCTCGGCACGCCAAGTCGTTCGTTTTACTGGGTGATGAAAAAGAGTTGTACCACCGCAGCCCCTCAGGCATTCTCCAATGATGCATATCCGTCGCCCAAGGACAAGAGCTGTTACAAGAAATACACTCGGGGGCTTGCGGTCACCATGTAGCACCTTGAGCCCTCTTAGGAAACGCTTTCCGACAAGGTTTCTACTGGCCGACCGCAGTGGCCGACGCCACTAGGATTGTACGCTCCTACCGAGGGTGTCAATTCTACGCGAGACGGACGTACCTGCCCGCTCAGGCCCTACAGACAATACCTATCACTTGGCCGTTTGCCGTGTGGGGTCTGGACCTCGTCGATCCCTTGCAGAAGGCACCTGGGGGCTTCACGCACCTGCTGGTCGCCATCGACAAATTCTCCAAGTGGATCGAAGTCCGACCCTTAACCAGCATCGGGTCCGAACAGGCGGTGGCGTTCTTTACAAATATCATCCATCGCTTTGGGATCCCAAACTCCATCATCACTGACAATGGCACGCAATTCACTAGGAAAAAGTTCCTAGACTTCTGCGAAGGCCACCACATCCGTGTGGACTGGGCCGCCGTAGCTCACCCAATGATAAATGGGCAGGTGGAGCGCGCCAATGGCATGATTTTGCAGGGGCTAAAACCAAGGATCTACAACGACCTCAACAAGTTTGGCAAGCAGTGGATAAAAGAGCTACCCTCGGTGGTTTGGAGTCTGAGGACGACGCCGAGCCAGGCCACGGGTTTCTCGCCGTTTTTCCTAGTCTATGGGGCCGAGGCCATCCTACCCACGGACTTAGAATACGGCTCCCCGAGGACAAAGGCATACGACAACCAAAACAACCAGACCAGCCGAGAGGATTCATTAGACCAGCTGGAAGAGGCTCGGGACATAGCCTTACTACACTCAGCGCGGTATCAGCAGTCTCTGCGACGCTACCACGCCCGAAGAATTCGGCCCCGAGGCTTCTAGGTGGGAGATTTGGTGCTTTGGCTATGACAAGATGCCCGAGGATGCCACAAGCTTACTCCTCCCTGGGAAGGGCCGTTCATCATCGCCAAAATTTTGAAGCTCGGGACATACAAGCTGGCCAACGATCAAGGCGAGGTCTACAACAATGCTTGGAACATCGAACAGCTACGTCGCTTTTACCCTTAAAGTGTTTCAAGTCGTTCATGTATCTCGGTCCCTTTACATGTATAAATAAAAAGTCTAACTGTCAAGAGAGGATCGGCCTTGCCTCAGCAAAAACCGACCCTCCCTCAGGGGCTAGAAGGGGGGAACCCCCTCTGCGTCAAAATTTTCTTTCTGTGTCACCCTTTTCTTTCCTCGGAAAAGTTTTCTACCAAAATGACTTTCATGCCTTTCGACTATATCGATAACGGAATCCTAAAACGAACGAGAGAGACCTCGAACGGTAAGGCCGGTCGAGCCGAGGGACTCCTACGCCTCCGGGATACGGATACCTCACTCACCACCTTCCATGAAGGGTAACTCACGCTCAGATAAGTGATTCCGCTATCGAACAAGTCCTAATGCTCAAAACGAGAGGAAAGAAACGCAAGGGCACTCGTGACTACGGATCTGCTACATGCGAAAACATTGAATGAACCAGGGACAACCCTAAAACGATAAGGCCGGCCGAGCCGCGGGAACTCCTATGCCTCCGGGATACGGATACCCCACTCACCACCTTTTCGTCTAGGGGATGCCTCAGGTTCTAACGGTGATGCCGCGAAAAAAGCAAGCCGAAAACACGACTCAAGAGCAACACAACTTTATACTCAGACATCCAAATTTTTGGGCCTCGGCAGCCTCAGAAAACATACACATACTTAAATAATCGTCCTACATAGGTTTAGGCGTTGGCAGGGGGAGGAGCAGCACCCTCGGCGTTGTTTCCACCTGCGGCAGGCGAGTGGGCGCCGTTTCGCCTCCGTCAGGATGACTGCCTCAAAAGGTGCGCCACGCTGTTTTAGTTTATTTCCTTTCTTCCTTTCCTCTCTCTCTCTCTCCACAGGGATCGGGAAAGGAGATATTTCGAAAGAATCCTTCGCAGCAAAAGAAATGGGCCCCAAGCCCTCCTACTGATTAGGGGTTCGAAGGTTGCGCCCCGCGGGGTTCGGCGACCGCCCCAGAGCACTAGGGCTCCGAGCCCTTTACTAATCAGGGGTTCGAAGGCTGGCCCCTCGAAGGGATTCGACAGCCGCCCTAGAACATGCAGAGTCATGGATGACCCTGGGCACGTCCGTTACATGGCCAAGGCTCGGGCTACGCTCCCGAGGTACCCTAAGACATTTCCGAGACCAGCAGGAACGGTTTGTAATGGAATCCCACCGAAGGGAGGCACCGAGCCCTCGGACCCTATCGAACGGGTCCGGGTCCAGCAAATCACCTGCAGGTACTTTTGGAGCGCGCCTCTGGGCCACTAGCCGACCCTTATCGAATAGGGCTCGGGCGTCCGCTCGGATTACCCAATAGCAACTCATCGGAAACACCATGTTCAGCGCCCACTGAGGGTAGCATGGCGCATTCCCCCCTCCTCCTTGCGGAAAGGCGACGAAGGGGCGTACAATAAAAAGCCAAGACGGTCCTCGATCGTCCTCTCACTCCGTGCAGAGGCTCGGAGGCTGCTCTCGCACCAGGCTACGGCCAAATTGTTGACCACGTCAACAAACTAGCTTAAAAACTCGGAGCCTGACCATGCACCCTGGCTGCGGCCAGGCCGCATGAGGGAACAACAAGGCCGACCGAGGAATCACAAGAAGAATTAAGACCTCAGAGGAGTCAAACCACTCCTCCGAGGCCTCGGGGGCTACACCCGATGGGTGCGCTCGCGCGCACCCATCGGAACAAAATATAACCGAGAAAGGCTAGTCCCCTTGCAAAAAAATCCGGCAGAACCTCCAAGCGAGTGCCTACACTCCCTTTGAGGCTCGGGGGCTACTGTCGGGTACCGTAATTAGGGGTACCCCAATACTCCTAAGCATGGCTAAAAAACATCTTCAAAATAGACCGTAAAGACTGGTAAGCACAACTCAAAGTTAAAGCCTCATCTACCAAGGGACACGATCTCGTCTCGCCCGAGCCCAGCCTCGAGCAAGAACAGTAGTCCTAGACGGATTCACGCCTCGCCCGAGGACCTCCTCAGGCAGTAGGCGCACCCCTGGCTCGCCCGAGGCTAAGCTCGGTCAAACTTTGTCGTATAGCAACCTCGGTCAAACTTTGTCGTATAGCAACCTCGGTCAAACTTTGTCGTATAGCAACCTCGCCTTACTGCCAACCGCATCACATGTGCATTTAAAGCAGGGATCACCTGACACCTTATCCTGACACGCGCGCCTCAGTTGGTAAGGTCGAAATGACCGCAGTCACTTCGCCCCTTTACTGATCGTTCTGACAGGAAAACAACACTATTCACCCCGTTCCCACCACTGTGCCAACCACCAAGGTAAGACTAACAACAGTAAGTCACCGCCTCTCCCGAGTTTAGCATCGGGCGCCACAGGGAGCTCCGCCTCGCCCGACCCCAGCCTCGGCCTCGGGAGGGGTCGTCACCACGTCCGACCCAGGCCTCGGCCTCCGCTCCGGCCTTGGGAGGAGATCTCCACCTCGCGCGACCTAGGCCTCGGCCTCAGCTCCGGTCTCGGGAGGAGGTCTCCGCCTCGCCCAACCTAGGCCTCGGCCTCGGCCTCAGTCTCGGGAGGAGACACCGCCTCGCCCGACCCCAGCCTCGGTCTCAGGAGAGGTCACCGTCTCGCTCGAGACAGCCTCAGACCGACTACGTGTGTTGGGAAACCATCATTATCCTACCCCTAGCTAGCCACCTCAGGCTACGAAGGAACAAGATCGGTGTCACATCAAATTACTCCGGTATCAGGTAATGATGATCCCCGGCATGTGCTCATGACGTCGACTATCCTCAAGCTCTCTACGAAATCAAAAGAACGTCAGTAGGACCTAGCACTTCTCCGCTAGCCATGATTCTACAGGGCTCAAGCACTTCTCCGCCGGCCACGATAGCACACAGCTACACCCCCACATGTACAGCTGGATCACCTCCTTGTATCTATAAAAGGAGATGCCCAGGGCCTACCCACGACACGCGGCGAGGACGACGGAGATGGACTCGCTCAAACATCAAACTCCTCTCTGCAACACTAGACTCCTCAAGAGACCTGGGACCGGTTCCCTCTCTCGCGAAGCTTGTAGCCCCTACTGCAAGCACCCCGGTGCAAGATAATATAAGCCTCATCCCTCCTCTTGTGTTTCATCTTGCATCAACCCATCTAGGCAGGGACACGCGGCACAAAATTCACTAGTCGGTTCGGTTGAGGGTCCCCCGGGTCCAAAACACCGACACTTCTGCTATGTAATAAGTTCTCTGATGATATTGTGACATTTATCTCCAAACACTCTGTTATTATATGTGTTGTCTTCTTTGGCGCATATATGAGATGCACCCGGCTTTGTCCCTTAAATTCGGGTGTGACAATACACTCCCCCTTGATCCATGCCATCTTCTTGAGGTACCAGTTCCTCACCTTGAGATGGCGGTTGCGCCATTGTTGAGGAAGAAGGTTGATCTTGTTCTTGCTATTCCTGTGGTCGCACATCACCTATTGCCATAATCCTTATTGCGGCCGTTGGAACCTCGTTTTCATCTATGTCATCAAGATTAACTTGCTCTCTTGGAGAGCCATTAGTTTCATCTAATACAACATCACTAGTGACTTCAACTAAACTAGAGGATTTATTGAAGACCCTTTATGCCTTTGTATTTGAATCATACCCAAGTAAAAACCCTTCAACGGCTTTGGGAGCAAACTTTGAATGCCTACCTCTCTTAACCAAAATGTAGCATTTGCTCCCAAATACATTAAAGTAAGAAACATTGGGTTTGTTATCGGTTAGGAGCTCGTATGCTGTTTTCTTGAGGAGGCGATGAAGATAGAGGCGATTTATGGTATGGCAAGCCGTATTCACGGCTTCCGACCAAAACTGCTCCGACATCTTGTACTCTCTCAGCATCGTCCTTGCCATGTAAATGAGAGTGCTTGCGAACACAAGGTTGACTTGTCCCTTATGGTTTAGGTTGATGATGAGTGATTATCAACGGGTTGCACTATGGGGTAGTCAATGGACTTACTAGTGTGTGAGATTATGTATGTGCAACCATGTCAATCGACTTGTGGTGTGTAAGTGTGGAGCACATGGACGGTGGTCGATGTCTGAGGTAATGGTCATGCGGGATCATGCTGATGGACCAGGAGCGGTGAAGGACGAGTGCTGGGTCTTGGCTAACGGACTGGAGCAGCCGAGTGACCAGCCGTGGTGGCTGACACCTAGGACACGCACTCACTCAAGGATGTGGTGGAGTGGACCGTGTTGCAGACATGGTTGAGGACTAGTGAGACACGCGTCTAGTCGTGGAGGACATGTATGTGGTGCAATACTCATAGTGGGTTCGATGATCTGGCCCTCAAAACCACCTAGCGCTACAAATGGCGGGTTTTACAAGTTTGAGCCTCAAAACTTGGAGGCAGTGGTACCGAAGGGAACCGGTGGCGGCACATGGTGCCATAGTGAAGGGTGTGTTAAGGCGAAGCGACTCCGTGTGGAGCGCGTGGCTGTCGGATTGAAAACCTAGGAGTTGGTCTATTTTGCCCCTTGCGGAGTGGATAAACTCTATGTAAATAGGGGTAGTTTAGGAAATAGAAATAACCCTATATAAATAGAGGGGAAGGCTAGTTAGTATAGTATCACTTGGCTGCCATTTGTTTTTTATTAGGGTTTTAGCTCTCATATTTCCGTCTCTAAGACTGCTCTAGTTTTAGCCAAGGGTCCACAACAATTTTGTACTTTGACCGTGTACTTGTTCTTCATCGATTTAATCTGAGGAAGGGTTGCCGATACAACACACATGTTTTGATCACTTCTCAATCTCAGTTTTTGTTCCTTGCTGAAATTCTAAAGTTTTGTGTTAGTTTCTCCCTTCCCCTTCTCTTGTGGATTTGTGGAGAACCTTTAAGTTCTTGCAACATGGGTACTATTGGGGATTGATTTTGGTGGAGATAGACTCTTTGGATCACTGCGTACACCCTCACGGTGTAGTTCTTGGTGGTGATCCGAGTTGATTCTCAATTGAGTTCGTTTTGAGAAAACCCCAACAAACCCCCATCTCCCTTGGGTTTTCTGATATGCACTTCGTTTTTTTGGTTTGTTCAGGTTTATACTTCACCAGTAACCATCTTCTACCCGCACAAACTATCTATGAAGTTTAAGATCATTCTGGGCATTTTTAGTGCCCGACACTGCTGCTCGTGTGCGTGGCACTACTGGACCCTGGCACTGCCGAACCTAAGGCCATCATGGCCACCCTGAATTTTTTGGTGTTTTTGACTCTGATATTTTCTAGAAAGTAAGATCTATAGTTCTTAAAGTTTTTGGTATAGACAAATGACACTAGGCTATGTTGCACTCAGATATGCTGCTTTGAGTCCCTAGAGGGCTTCTGGGTTGAACTTTGGGATCAAAGTCACATGCTCACAAGTCAAGGGCTCCCATTAACCCCCTCTGGTCACCTCGCCAGTCCTATAATTGGTATCAGAGGTGGTTAGGGATTTTCTTCCCTAATCGGTTTGAAATCCATGTAGGCGACATGGAACGTGGTGTTGGCAATCCACCGTTCTTTGATGGGACCAACTACCTATACTGAAAGATTCACATGTCTGTGTTTCTTCAAAGTATTAGATATCGAGTTTGGAAAATTTGCCTCGATGTTGTGTTCAATGCTGCAAGTGAACGAATCACTCCAATTCAAGTGGAGTTCCATGATTCGAACAATAAAGCTCACAATGTTTTGTTCTCATGCCTATCGTTAGATGAGTTTGAGCAAGTTGGACATTTGGCTATGTCTCATGAGATCTGGTCCAGCCTTGAGAAATTCCATGAGGGCAATGATCATGTGAAAACCAGACTCTTTGAGACGTACCAGCGAGAGTACGAGAACTTTGTTCAGTTGGCTAGAGAGACCAAAGACACTACATTTTCTCGGTTCCAGTCCATCGTGAACAAGATACATGCCAACAAGGCATAGTTACCCTATGATGATCATGAGAGAGCTCAAGATACTTCATGCTCTAGATTAGAGGGTTTGGGAGGTGAAGGTCTCGGCGATCATTGAGTCACCCAACTACGAGACTCTCACCATGGATGAGATGTTTAGCAAGCTCAAGTCCACCAAGATTGACCTCTAGATTCGGGCCAAGATTAAGAACCCTGGTGCACCCACCATGGCTCTAGTCTCTAGAGGTGGTTTCTCCTCTAACCCCAAACCTGCTATGTTTGCTTTGTCTTCTTTGCTCTCTATCACAAAGGAGCAGGTAGAGAGCCTCGGGGATGAGGAGCTAGCGCTGGTGGCTAGTCGGTTCACGTGGTTCCATAACAACCATCAGAATCGGCGGCATAGTAGGTCAAAGGATGGATGCTTCAACTGCAGCGACCTCGACCACTTTATCGCCAGTTGCCCCAAGAAGGGCAAGTCTGAGGCTGGCCCGCGCGACCACCACTCTGGTTAGTGCAAGGGCAAGTGAGAGTACACCTCCGGCAAGCACAAGTCTAAAGGAGGATTCGACAAGGAGGCGCTCAAGAAGAAGTACCTTTAGAAGGTAAAGATCAACGATCGTGCTTTCCTTGCCTCCCTCAGTGACCTCGACCGCGAGTCTAATAACGCATCGTTTTCCTCAAGCAACGAGGACAAGCTGAATGGACTATGCTTCCTCACTGACATCGTAGGAAGCCTTTGCACCATGGATCATGGTGATGATGTGGTGGGTGGCGATGGCCCAGACATCGGCGACATCTCAGTTTCTAAGGTATCACATTCTACTGATGATCTTGACGTTGAGCTAGAGGAGTTGAAGACTGCTTTAGCTAGTCAGGATAAGCTTCTTAGGCTTGCTGCACTTGAGAGGAAAGATATTAAATTCAAGTATGAGAGCATGCTTATGGAGCTTGAGTCTGATAGAGCCTTAGTTGTGGTGTCTGACGAGACTAAATGTGATGAGTGCGCTCTACACATGTCGAACATCACAACTTTGTAGACCAAATATGTCACCTTGCTAGATGAGCGCGATGAGTTGAGATCTAGGTCTAGCTTGTTAGGTGTGTGTACTGCTTGTCCTGGCTTGCAGACTGAGCTAGTAGAGAGAGACACTAGGATATCCTTGCTTGAGAAGGCTAGCTTAGTGAGTGCCTCTGTACCTGGGCATTGTGCACTTTGTAAGTGTTGGAGACTTGTTCTCAAATGCTATGAATTAAGAACAAGGCAGCATAAAATGTTAAATGTTAACGTCCTTCGTCCATGAAGCATTATTCCCTTGAGGATAATGAACCTTGGACGAAGGTTAATGAGAATATGATTACGAAGGTTAAGTCTTCGTAATCAAATTTTAATAGATTGTACAAGATAATATAAAATAAAGGGTATCAAAGGTAAATGAATCATAAACGAATCATATTATAATATATTAAATCATTGAATACAGCTTTACCTCTGCCTTGACAAAGATTGGTTCCCGAATGATGCGATTACAATTACCGGAATCCGTGAACAGTAAAGGAATACTGTTCACTATTTATAGACACGGGACACAGCCTGTGAAGAATTACAATTATGCCCCTCATAAAAGTTTACAACATTGACTCAGACCTTTATGGACTAAAAGGTCATTCTATCTTTAAGTCGGTTTGTAATACCGAAGCTTCATGAAGAGGAACCTTCGGCCAACTCATACAAACAGCTTCAGCTGAAAACCGCTTATTCCTACAAGACCTTCGGCGACGAAGCATAGTCCCAACAGTAAGGGTTTGCAGTCTACTCTTGAGTCCTTCAGACATGACAAGACCCAGATCGAGGAAGAAAACACATACCTTCGGTTGGTCTTGAGCTAGGTGTCATGCAGTAGCCCTAATTGGGCATGATGGTCAGTCAGTTCAAGAGGGGAACTGGCAGGCCGAGGTTAGGCTTCGCTACTAAGGATGAAAGTGCTGCATGTTTTGGAAAGGATGGTGAGTGGAGTGGATTGAAACCATTAGATAAACCTTTAGCCAATCCCAAGGTCATCAAAATCACCACATCGAAGTCTACCACCCTTGTGAGAGATGATGCGTTTGAGGAGCCTGTGAGAGCCCCTCCCCAGAAAGAAGTGTGTGTTCCAAAAGCTAACCATCTCAGGAACACACTTGACACCTATCCCAACATCTCTAGTGATCCCCTTCCTAGAGCCCCTAAGTCATCCAAAAAGAAAGCCCTCTCCCACAAACAAAGTCCACCTAAGAGAGAGGTAAGGTTCCATTGTGAGTATTGTGAGAGGGATGTGCATCTGGCTAGTTTTTTCTTTAGGAGGAAGACAGATGAGCGACAGGTTTCTGAGTCGAGCAGGAAGAACATGAACCACCCTTCTCATGGTGTTCATGATCCTCCTGTTCAGAAATGTCCTGCAAGTCCTAGAGGTGCTTCGCCTCTTTTTGCTAGGCCTCAGGCAGTGAGACCACATGGTGGTTGTGCCTGGTAGGGTGCTGGTCGTGTGCCATATTGCCAAGGACCCTATGACAATGGCTTTGGTTCTTACTTCCCCAGCAAACCACAATTTCTTTCTTGTGGTAATCGGTTCCCATCTGGACTGAGGATGGGTGATGTTTTTCCTAACACTTTTTATGGGTAGATGCCCCAACACTGGTATTATTTTCAGTATCCTAACCCTAGTGCTTTGCCATTTGCTCACTCCGTGTCTTTCTATTGATGCAGGAAGGAGGCCTGGAGAACATATGGCTCATGGATTCTAGCTGTTCGTGCCACATGACCGGAAGCAAAAAAATAGTTCTCCAGTCTTGACCCCGTGATTGGTAAGGAATACAACACATTCGAGGATAAGTCGAGAGGTGAGGTAATCTCTCATGGCTTTGTTCTAGTGAATGAGAGTTTTTTCTCATGGATGTTGCTTTGGTTTCGAATTTGCACTTCAATCTGCTTTCTGTTTCGCAACTCCTTGAGATGACTATGAAGTGCGCTTTAAAAAGGGCTTCTCTTGTGTTTTGGATGCCCAAGGGATCTTGTTTGTCAGATTTCCCCTTTTGGTCGATTTTTCAGTGTTGTTTTTTCACATTCTTCAAGCCCTTCTCGATTTTTGCTGGCAGGATCCTCTTCTTTGATTTGGAAATGGCCTAGGAGACTAGGAAACTTGAGCTTTGACCTTTTGTGTAGACTAAGCTCACTTGGCCTGATCCAAGGATTGCCCAAGTTGAAATTTGAGAAGGATATTGTTTGTCACCCTTGTCATCGTGGCAAGCTGGTTGTTGCTTCCCATTCCTCGGTCACCAAGGTGATGACCTCATAGCACGGTGAATTGCTTCATATTGACATTGTTGGTCCAACTCGGTTCTGCTCTTTTGGGGGGATGTGGCATGTGCTTGTGGTTGTTGATGATTTTTTTCGCTACTCTTGGGTGTTCTTCATGAAGGTGAAGGATGAGGCTTTCACTCATGCTCAAGATTTGATTCTTAGGTTGCAAAAGGAGTTTCCCAAGAATGCCACGAGAGCTATACGTAGTGGCAATGACATAGAATTCAAAAATACTCATTTTGAGACCTTTTTTTGCTTCTTTGGGACTTGAGCATCAGTTTTCCTCTCCGTATGTGCCTCAATAGAATGTAATAATTGAATGCAAGAATCAGACCTTTGTTGAGATGCCTAGGATGATGCTTGGTGAATATAGGACTCCTAGGTGTTTTTGGGCCGAAGCGATCAACACTACTTGCCATGTGTTGAACCGCATCTTTCTTCGAGCTCTCTTGAACAAGACTTCTTATGAGTTGCGGTTTGGACGATGACCTAAGGTTAGTAATTTCAGGGTGTTTGGCTGTAGATGCTTTGTGCTGAAAAAGGGAAATTTGGACAAATTTGAGTCTCGGTCTTCTGATGGAGTTTTCCTGGGCTATGCATCACATTCTCGTTCTTATCGTGTTCTTAACCTAGAGACTAACCGCATTATGGAGACTTGTGAGGTAAAATTCGATGAGACTACACCTTGTTGAACCTCTTGTCTTTGAGCCTGTAGGTCCAGATCAGATGGGACAGACCATCTTTGTGGAGGAGGAGCATGATGACTGAAAGGGAAATGTACCCTGGGGACGTTTCTAGTTGTTTTGGTGATTAAATGCTCAAACATTACTAAGAACTAACACTACTCTTATGAACATGAGCATAGGTGTTTAGAAAGCAAATTGAAGCAAAGTAATGCTTCTAGCACTTAGTCATTTGTTTTAGGTGTGTATAATGTTCATCTAAGTACTAGGGAACTTATTAAGTCAAGCCAAAATGTAGTGAAGAAGGTTAGCTAAGTATGGCCAAACATGGGCTAGTCTTGGCCTCACTGGACAGTCACCCAAGACGTGCTCGGGCGAGTCAGAACTGTGCTTGGGCGAATCATGAATGCGCTCGAGCAAGTCAGAGATGCGCTTAGGTGACTCATGGCTTGGCTCGGGCGAGTCGTGACTGCCTCGGGCGAGTCGTGACATCAAGCGAGCTGATGCTCAGGTGCATTACTGCATCGGGCGCGTTGTGGCCTCGGACGAGTTTTGGCCTTGGGTGAGTTGTGTCTGGCGTGCCTTGCGACCGAAGGTGCACAACGGTCAGTTCGGCCGTTGAAGGAAACATATCGCTGATTGTTCAATTCGGTGCAAGTTGACATGGAAGGCTAATTGCTTCCCATATGAAGATCCAATGACTCCTAGCATCCTTGTGCTATAAAGGACCCCCTAGAACCATGGAGCGGTACCCATGAAACACATCACGACAAACACAAGAGCATACAACACACTCCGAGACTCCGATCACGCCTTAGTTCTTTCGAGAGAGATCTGACCGTGCTTTGAGTTGAGACTCTGTTGGCTTTCATTCTTGCACTCTTTTATTCACTTGTGTGTGTGGTCTTGTTGCATCTATGCTCTTGTGTGTGTTGCTACTCCCTCCCTTACTCTTATTGTTGATTGTGATCATATTGTGTAAGGTGGGAGAGACTCAAACTTGTGGAGATTCTTCACAAACAAAAAAATACTATAAGAAAGACAACTATGGTACTCAAGTTTGATCTTTGGATCATTTGGGAGTGGTTGAAGCAACCATCGTCCATTGGGATGCCATAACGTGGAGGTAGGTCTGGGCGAAACCAAGGGATAAATCGTTGTGTCTCGTTGTCTACTTTCTTTCATTATGATTATGTTCTTCCGAGCTCTCCACTTCACTTTGATTATTGCTCTAGTTTTAATACACATATTATGAGAGCAACTAAGTGAAGAGATCCTCCTTCTATTCTTAAATGAAATTGGTTTTAGATTTCACTAACCCCATTATTAGACCAAGTTTGTTGTTTTTAGTTAAAGTTTTCATAGGATCACCTATTCACCGCCCTCTAGGTGCTCTCAATGATGCCGATTGGGGTGATCCCGAGCTGACTCCATCAGCTGCCTAGTCGAGCCTTCTTCCACCACTTTGGTTGGCAGACCCGATCCCACTCCTTCCAATACTTGGGGTCTTCTTAAGCCAGCTTCTGTTGAGACTAGAGGAGTTGAGGGGGAGGCCACCACTTTGAGGACGGCTCTGCAACATGTTTAGCGTGATCACCCTCCTCAATAGATGATTGATGAGATTGATATGCGAGTCACTCGCTCTAGAGAATTTGAGATGAACATGATGGATGAGCTGAACTTCTTTCTTGGGCTGCAAATCAAGTAGACCCAAGATGGGACCTTTGTGCATCAGGGCAAGCATACAAATGACGTCTTGAAGAAGTTCGACATGGGCAAGACCAAGCCTTTTTCGATGACCATGTCCACTAGGACGACGCTTGATGCTGATGATGATGGTGAGCTCGTGGACTAGAAGGAGTACATGAGCATGATTGGCTCCCTCATGTACTTGACTGTGATGAGGCTAGATATGAACTTTGCAGTGTGTCTGTGCGCTCGTTTTCAGGCCTCCTCATGCACTTCTCACGGACAGGCTATGAAGCGGATTATGAGGTACCTACGCTTCACTCCTAAGTTTGGTTTGTAGTACTCTTCTTCTTCCATTATGTCTTTATGCGGTTATTATAATGCTGATTTTGTGGGATGTCGCTTGGAGCGCAAGTCTATTTCTAGGATGTGTCAACTTTTAGCAATTTTGGTTCTATCTAGACCTTTAAATAATTCACTGTAATCTACAACAACATCATCAGATTTCTCATCGCTAGAATAAGTGTACTTAGGTGTGTCTCATGTATATACCTTCTTCTCATTAGCCATGAGGCATGTCTAGCGCTTGTTAGGGAAGAGAGTCGACTTGTCGAAGGTGGAGGCGACAAGTCCTTCATCGTCAGAGTCGGATGAAGAGCAATCAGAGTCCCACTCCTTGCCAATGCATGCCTCACCCTTCTTATTTTTGTAAAACTTCTTATTCTCCTTCCCCTGGTCATCATTATCAGCACATTATGCTATAAACTGGCCAGACTTACCACACTTGAGTCAAGCATGCTCCCCCTTGATTTTCCTTTGTTGGAGAAGTCCTTGCGCCCTTTAAGTGCAGTCTTGAAGCGCTTGATCACAAGCGCCATCTCTTCTTCGTTGAGGCGGATCGCCTTAATTTGCACCACCTTCTTAGTGAGCGCCTCCTTGTTGTTCATCGCTTTGAGGGCGACGAGTTACAATTTGTTGTAGTGTGGGAGGCTCCTGTTGGTGACGTCGTTAATGTATCTAGCCTCTTTAGCTATCATTCGCCCATTCATGAATTTTCCAAGGATTTCCTTGGCCATCATCTTAGTGTACATGGGATTCTCACAAATCAAGCTTACAAGATTAGGATCAAGAACGGTAAATGATCCTAGCATGAATCAGGCGATGTCATGATCCATCCATCTTGTGCTTCCATAGTTCCTTATTTGGTTCACCAAGGTCTTGAGCCTATTGTACATATCTTATGGCTCTTCACCTCTCTTCATGGCGAACCTCCCAAGTTCACCTTCGATGAGCTCCATCTTGGTGATCATCGTCATGTTGTTGCCCTTGTGAGCGATCTTCAATGTGTCCCAAATTTCTTTGGCATTGTCCAAACCACTCACTTTATTGTATTCGTCCCAACATAAGGAAGCTAACAATACAGTAGTAGCTTGGGCATTTTTGTGAATCATTTCTTAGACATAAATAGCATTATAGTTCTCATCATCGTTGTCTAGATTGTGCATTCCATTTTCTACTATGTCCAAAATACTAGGATGAAGAGAAAATAAATGACTATGCATTTTGTGGCTCCACCAATAATAATCCTCCCCGTCAAAGTGAGGAGGCTTGCCAAGAGGAATAGAGAGAGAAAATGAGCATTGGAATTGTACGAAATGTGAGAGTAATGAAAAGACGTCTTTGAGTAATTTTGTTTAACCGTCTTTTCCTTGGAGGAGGAGGAGTCATCGTTGTCCTTGTGTGAAGAGGAGGAGCCACTGTCGTAGTAGATGATCTTCTTGATGCGCTTCCTCCTCTTGCCCTTCTTGTTTGATCCTGAGTTGATGGGTGCATCATCCTTGAGGTCGCCATCAAGGGGGATCTCCTTCTTCTTGTCGGTCACCTTGCCCTTCCCTTTAGAGTCGTTGCTAGACATCTCTTTGTATTGTTAGACCCAACGAAAGATACCGGTTCTGATACCAATTGAGAGCACCTAGAGGGAGGGGGTGGATAGGTGATCCTATAAAATTAACTATAACAACACAAACTTGGTCTAAAAAGTTAGTGTAAACTAAAACCAAGTTTGAGACAAGTAGAAGATAGAAAAGTTCCCTTCACTTGATTGCTCTTCCAAGATATGAATTATACTTAGGGGTGAAAATGAAAATAGTAGTTTTCGGATAACGGGAATCATTTTCGAAGTTTTATCGAAATTTAGGTATAAATGGAAAGGAAAACGGTTACCGAAAATATGGAAACGGAATTGGTAGAAAAAAATTAGAATCAAAAATGGTTTAGGTCTCTTCCGACCGTTTCTGGAAATTACCGTTTTTGTTCGGTATTTTACCGTCGATAATAAATTCGGTATTTTTAGAAAAATACTAAATCTGAACTAATCTTTATAAATTCATAATAAATTCATCTTAGCTTAGAAAAATATGAAACTAATTCTATTATTTTCCTAAAATCAAGATCTATCTAATGGTATATAGTTCAGAATCGTTTGAAACTTCTATAAATCTTATTTATGTTTCTTACCTATTATTACTCTTGATACATATATTCATAATTTGCACGAGAACTTAAGAAGGACCAAGAGGACGCTAATTGTATTGACTATGCCAAGTAATAAGAGTACAATTAGGATGTAAGTGTCATATCATTATCCACATGTTGATTCTACTTTATTTAAATACATAATCACGATTTTTTTATTGTATGACTTCTTACCTTACATATTTATTGTGACCTCCTACCTTATATATTATTACTAATTTTATATGAATGTATGACTTGCGTGAAATTTTGAAGTCAATTGAGGGTACATGTTATAGTTTTACCGATCGTATTTTAGATTCCGATCGTAACCGGTGCAATTTTTGTACCGAACTTTCGTTTCCGATGTTTCCGAATTACCGTTGTCGTTTTCATTTTTGAAGTTACCGTTTTCAATCTCGTTTCCAAGGAAAAATATGAAAACAAAAATGGGTTTAATGTTTACCGATCGTTTTCGACCGTTTTCACCCCTAATTATACTAAGAGCAATCTCACAAGTGAATAGAGAGAACTAAGGAAGAGAGAACATCACATGAAAATAAGGGACAAGTGATTTTTATCCCAAAGTTCGGCAAAGCCTACATCCACGTTGTGGTGTCCTCCTTTGGACAAGGGTTGCACTCAACCCCTCTCACGTGATCACTTATATCAAACTTGAGTGCCACCGTTCTTCCTTATATCAAGTATGCTCTTGTTCACAAGGAATCTTTACAAGTTGTAGTCTCTTACAACATTATAAAAGATCACAATTACAACTTAAGAGTAAGGGAGGGAAAAGAAAGTACACACACAAGAGCAAATCACATCAACACACACAAGAGAGAAGATCACTAGTGCATAAAGTCACAAAGACGCAAGAACAACTTAGAAATGTCACTCGTATCTCACTAAATCACTGAAACGCTTCGCTGTAGAATGTCCGAGTGTTAGTGTGCTCTTGGAGTACTGGAGTACTGCATGGATGCGCATAGGGGCCCTTTATAGAGGCCAAGAAGGCATAGGGGTCGTTGCCTCCTTCCTTAGAAAGTTGTAGATCTAGGCTATCTATGGGCACACCAGACCGAGTGTGTGTGCCCCTAGTCTGGGATCTGATTAGCGCCTTTCTTAGCTAGGTGGCACTCGACCGGGTCTGTGCACCACCGGACCATCCAGTAACGTCAGTTAGCAGTTGGTCGCCGGGCAAAGTATGAGGTAGCCATTGGAGAAGCGGTTCGGTGCACACCGAACCGGTAATGTTAATGGTTCGGTGAATTTTATAATAAAATTCCTGAGAGCGAGCAATACGGATAGGTCACACGGACCCGGTACAGTGCACCACCGGCCCGGCCCGGTGCAACCCAGACCAGACCAAGTTTGGCTCTTTTGAGACCATCTCGAAACCTTTTTGGTTTTCTTTGAGAGCTTCCCTGTGACTTAGACAAACACAATTAGCTTGTAATTCAATTGAATAAGTGTGGGGAACTTACTTCTTATCTATAGTTTCACCAAGGTTTTCAATATGGCTCGTTACAAGTCCAAAATGCACTTTTCTTGCAGAAATTAGTAGCCAAACCAAAGTGCTAGAAAGATAGAATAGTGTATGTGCAACTTATTCAAACACTTAAACCTCATGTTTATATTGTTTTACACAAAGTTGCACTTTTGGCCTCTAGGTTTGCTCATTTGGACTTGATCTCTTCAACTTGCCTTTAAGTAGACCTATGCTCTTACTCAAATCAACTTAGTTAGTCCAATGTGGTGTGTTGGACACTTAATCACCAAAATAGGTAGAAATGGCCCTATGTCACATTTTCCTTTCAATCTCACAAAACCTCTTCTCATCTAAAGGCTTGGTGAAGACATTGGATAGCTCGTGATGGGTGCTAACATGGTCTATAACGATATTTCCCTTTTGCTAGTGGTCTTTCAGAAAGTGGTGCCAGATGTCAATGTGTTTAGTGCTATCGTGATCAACAGGATTATCTGCCATGTGGATCGCACTCTCATTATCACATAGGAGTGGGACTTTGATCATATTGTAGCCAAAGTTCCTTAGAGTTTGCCTCATCCAAAGTAACTACACACAGCTATGTCCTGCGGCAAAGTACTCAGCCTCGACAGTGGATAGGGCAACATAATTTTTCTTTTTGGAGCTCCAATACACCAAGGATCTTCCAAAAAATTAGCAAGTCCTGGATGTGCTCTTTCAATATACCTTGCATCCGGCATAATCGACATTAGATATCCAACTAGGTTAAAGGTAGACCCCTTTGGATACCAAAGCTCAAAGTAAGGGGTGTGAACTAAATACCTTAAGATTTGCTTCATGGCCCTAAGATGGCATTCGTTAGGGTTGGATTGAAATCGTGCACACATACAAACTGAAAGTATTATGTTCAGTCTAGAAGCACATAAATAAAGTAGAAATCTTGTCATAGATCGCTATACCTTTCGATCTACGGACTTACCTCCAATGTTGAAGTCGAGGTGTTCGTTCGTCCCCATCAGTGTCTTGATGGGCTTTGCATCCTTCATCCCAAACCGCTGAGGATGCTCTGTGTGTACTTGGTTTAGGAGATGAAGGTGCCATCCTTGAGCTGTTTGACTTGAAATCCTAGGAACTAGTTCAACTCACCCATCAAAGACATCTCGAACTTATGCACCTTTATTCTGCTAAATTCCTCACAATACGTACACTTACTAGAACCAAATATAATGTCATCGACATATATTTGACACACAAATAAATCCCCATTTATAGTCTTAGTGAATAATGTACGACCAACCTTCCTGACTTTAAATAAATTAGTAATGAGAAAGTCTCTAAGGCATTCATACCATGCTCTCGATGCTTGCTTAAGCCCATAAAGCACCTTAGAAAGCTTATAAACATGGCTAGGATACCTGTCATCCTTAAAGCAAGAAGGTTGCTCCATGTAGACTTCCTCCTTTATCGATCCGTTGAGAAAGACGCTCTTCACGTCCATTTGAAACAACTTAAAACACTAGTGAGTAGCATAGGCCAATAAAGTGTGAATTGACTCTAACCTAGCTACAAGAGCAAAACTTTCATTAAAGTCTAAACCTGTGACTTGGGCATAACCTTTTACCACAAGTCGAGCCTAGTTCCTTATCACAACTCTATACTCATGTTGCTTGTTGCGGAACACCCACTTGGTTCCCACAACGTTCTGCTTCGACGTGGCACTAGGTTGCGTACTTCATTTATCTTGAAGTTGTTGAGCTCTTCCTGCATAGCCATCGTCCATTCCGGATCCTTCAAGGCATCTTCGATCCTGAGAGGCTCAATAGAAGACACAAATGAGTAATACTCACAAAAATTAGCAACTCTAGAGCATGTAGTTACTCCCTTGTTTATGTTGCCTAGGATCATGTCCACCAAATGATCTCATTCAATTGTGGTGTGGACTCAAGGATGTGGCGCCTGTGGACCGTCATCTTCATCCTCCTTGTCTTGTTCTTGATGTGCTCCCCCTTGATCAATGACATCTTCTTGAACAACATGTTCGCCATCTAGAGTAGGGGGTTGCACCATTGTAGAGGATGAATGTTGAGCTTGCTCTTATGGAGACTCCTACGGTTGTACATCTCCAATCCCCATGTTCCTTAGTGTAACTATTGGAGCCTCCTCCACATCTAATTCATCAAGATCAACTTACTCTCTTTGGGTGCCGTTAGTCTCATCAAACACAAACATCACAAGACAATTCAGTACATCAGAGGATTTATTGAAGATTCTATATGATTTTATGTTTGACTTATAACCAAGTAAAAACCCTTCAACAACTTTGGGAGAAATTTTGAATTCCTACCAATCTTAACCAAAATATAGCATTTACTCCCAAAGACTCTAAAAGAAGAAACATTGGGTTTGTTACCAGTTAGGAGTTTGTATGACGTCTTCTTGAGGAGCGGTGTAGGTATGACTGATTTATGGCGTGGCAATTTGTGTTCACATCTTCTACCCAAAACCGGTCCGACATCTTGTATTCTTCAAGCATCATCCTTGCCATGTGGATGAGCGTTCTATTCTTCTTTTTCACCATGCCATTTTGTTGTGGTGTGTAGGGGGCAGAGAACTCATGCTTGATGCCTTCCTCCTCAAGGTATTCTTCAACTTGTAAATTCTTGAACTCAGATCCATTTTCGCTTCGCACCTTCATGATCCTCAAGTTGAACTCATTTTGAGCTCTCCTTAAGAATCACTTGAGGGTCCCATGGGTTTCACTTTTATCCTACAAGAAAAATACCAAAGTGTAGCGAGAATGGTCATAAACAATTACAAGCACTACAGGAAACACATAAATTTTCGTGGGCCGGGTTATTTTCGTCGGCCGGCCCACGAAAATGCAATGTTATTTTCGTCGGCCGTCATTACTGACGAAAATGTGGCTATTTTTGTGGGCCAGTGAGTATTTTCGTGGGCAGGCCCACGAGAATACGAAACTTATTTTCGTCGGCCTCGGGACCGACGAAAATGTGGTGTATTTACGTCGGTCTCAGCCAGGCCGACGAAAATACGTCATTAACCGACCATTATTTTCGTCGGCCTCAGTGAGGCCGACGAAAATAGTGTCCCTTAATCGTTCATCCCTGACTCAGCACGCAACCTCCTCGCTCGCGCCCCGCCACTGCCGCGCTCGCGCCCCACCTCGCTCCGTCGCGCCCCGCCTCGCCGCGCTCGCTTGCGCCCGTGGCCGTCGCACGCACGCAAGCCCCGTGGCCATCACGCGCACGCAAGCCCGGCGACCTCCGTCGTGCCCCGCCTCGCCGCGCTCGCGCCCCGCCTCGTCGTTGTCTGCTCGGCGAGCTCCGTCGCGCGCGCCCGCCGTTCTCTGGCGCCCCGTGGCCGTCGCGCGCACACAAGCTCGGCGAGCTCCATCGCGCCTCGCCGCGCTCGCGCCCTGCCTCGCCACGCTCGCGCCCCACCTCGCCGTTCTCTGCTCGGCGAGCTCCGTCGCGCGCGCCCGCCGTTCTCTGGCACCCCATGGCCGCCGTTCTCTCACGCAAGCTCGGCGAGCTCCGTCGCGCCCGCTGATTTCTCACGCAAGCTCGGTGAGCTCCGTCGCACGATCACCGAGCTCCGTCGCGTGCGCCCGCCGTCCGTCCACGCCGCCCTCGTTCCCCGCGGTGAGCCTCCCTGTCTCCCTTCTTCCACACCTGCAATTTTGTGTTCTGAAATTGTGTTTGGTCCAAATTCAGAGTTCTATCCATAGAGTTTTGGTTAATGATCATTATGCTACTAGAAGAAAAAGTAACCCAATAACTGGCGGCAGAGGTCTGAATTTTCAGACTAGAAATAGTAACCGGAAGAAACTGAACTTCAGTGTTGGTGCTCAGTGGAGATTTGGCCACAACTGCTACTTTCCTATGCCCCTATCCTACGTGGTGGCCATGCAATAGAAGTGTGGAACATGTAACCTTGTACTTCTTTGTGAGGTTCCCATTTAACCCAGAAACTCCACCCCTTTTTAGCTGCTTGTCATGGTGAGATATGGCACAAAACTGCACTTCCTATGTCATAGTTGATTCCCTGATCATCTCACCGTGTCACACCATTCCCACGCACCTAGTTTAAGTTGTCAACCTCCCAGAAACTGAAGCGTGATAAAGCAGTCGTGCGTGCAGTTCAGACTCAGCTAGCTGCTTTTGCAGAGCGCACAATGGTTGTACTGTACAAAAACCCATCTCACCATTCCCACGCACCCAGTTTAAGAATAATTGAGTACCGACGAAAATAAGTCATTAATTTATATTAGTCATCTTGTCGTGTTGTGATTAGTTTAACTGTTGATTGCTTTAATTCAAATTCATATTTGTCTCTGAGATATTTTTTAATGTTTAGAGTTTAGTTTTAATCGTTAACCGTAGCGAACCGTATGCGTCACCCGTTCGGGAACGGCGAACGTCACATTGGCTTGTGAGGTTCGCCGTTCCGGAATTGTCCACGTATTTTGGACAGCCTGAGAGTGTAGGCCGATGCTTGTGATTTGTGACATGTGCCTTACGATTGACACGGAATTTCAGTTGTGTAACCCAATTGTTCTCCAACACACCATGTTCAGGTGTGTGCTTGGAGAGCAGCGGGGTTATGCTGCCAAAATTTCGCGGCAATCGTAGGCTACACGTCACAAATCACAAGCATCGGCCTACACTCTTGGGTGGGTTTAGGGCCTTTACCTAATAGGGAGTTCACCTAAGCCACGGACGATCGTTGATGTTCTTTGTCTTTTGTTTAGCCTTTGAAATGGACGGTGATCGGAGGGTGATGTATGACGGGTGGAGAAAGGATGGGGCACATTCGAATGAATGGATGGGTGTAACAAAGGCTTTTCTTGAGCACGCTTTCAAATATGCAACTGGTCGTCTAGTGAAGTGTCCTTGCAATCGCTGCGAGAACAAGTGGCCTCAGAAGAAGGAAGAAATGGAGAAACACCTTTGCAAAAGTGGGTTTATGCCGAACTACCTTATATGGTACCGGCATGGAGAGTCTATTAGACACGTTGACGCAGTGGTGGAACTTGATGACGATCATGATAGGATGGACGACATGTTGCATGATCTTGGTAGGGATGTTGAAATGAACGCTGAGGAGCCGAGGCAGCTTCCACGCGATGCTCAGGAATTCTTCCGGCTACTCGCCGCGGGAGAAGAGAGACTGCACGAGCACACTCAGATGTCAGTTCTTGGGACTCTCACAAGACTAATGGCGATAAAGTCGAAGCACAACATTTCAAACAGTGCTTACAACGACATCGTCCAACTGATGGGCGAGGTTCTCCCGGAGAATCATAAGTTGCCAAAGAATATGTACTTCGCAAAGAAGATGTTGGCTGGTCTTGGGATGACATATGAGAAGATCGACGTGTGTCCCAACAGTTGCATGCTATTCTTTGAGGAGGATGACAAGCTGGACCGTTGTAAGCATTGCGAAGCTTCTAGATATGTCGAGGTGACAAATGATGAGGGTGAATTGGTAGTTACGTAGGTCGCAGCTAAGCAAATTCGTCGGTTGCCCATCATTCCTCGGCTTTCAAGGTTGTTCCTCAACAAGGAAATAGCTCTGCATATGACGTGGCCAAAGAATGGTGTACGTCTCGTCACTGATCCAGACATAATGGTCCATCCATCGGACGGTGATGCGTGGAAGGCATTTGACGAGTTTTATCCCGAATTTGCAAACGACCCTAGGAGTGTACGGCTTGGTCTATCGACGGACGGATTCACACCTTTCAATACCAGTGCAAGCCCTTACTCGTGTTGGCCTGTCTTCATTGTGCCATATAATCTTCCTCCTGAGTTGGTCAATAAAGAAGAGTTCATGTTCCTTGCACTAGTCATCCCAGGCCCCGAGCATCCAGGGCCAAAGCTGAATATGTTTGTTCGCCCTTTAATTGAAGAGCTGAAACAATTGTGGAGAGGTGTGAAGGCTTATGACAGCCATACTGAAAAGGAGTTTACCATGCGCGCTGCTTATTTGTGGTCAGTGCATGATCTGCTGGCATATGGAGATTGGTCTGGATGGTGTGTTCATGGTCGGTTGTGCTGTCCCATATGTATGAATGATACACATGCATTCAGATTGAAGCATGGTGGGAAAGTGTCATTCTTTGATGCTCATCGACGTTGCACTCCATTCAAGCATGATTTCAGGAATTCGCTTACTGCATTCAGAAGTGGAGCCAAAATCAGAAATGGGCCACCAAAGAGGCAAACTGCACTGCAGATAATGGCATGGCATGCTTGTCTAAAGCAAGGAGAAAATGATAGGTTCCAAGGCTACGGGGAGGACCACAACTGGACCCATATTTCATCAATATGGGAGCTTCCGTATGCAAAAGCCTTGATCATGCCGCACAACATAGACTTGATGCACCAAGATTGTAATGTTGCTGAAAGCATCATAAGCACATGTTTCGATGTGACTGATAAAACGAAAGATAATATGAAGGCAAGAAAAGACATGGCTGAAATTTGTAAGAGACCGATGCTCGAGTTGAAAGTAAGCGATAAAGGGCATGAGAGTAGGCCACGAGCTGATTACTGCCTCAAGCCAGATGAAAGGAAAGAAATATTTAAGTGGTTGAAGAATCTGAAATTTCTAGATCGATATGCGGCAAATCTAAAACGGACAGTCAATCTGAAGACCGGTAAATTGATCGGTTTGAAAAACCATGACTACCATATTATTATGGAGAGGCTGATGCCCGTGATGTTTCGAGGCTATTTTAAGGATGAGCTTTGGAGCATATTTGCAGAGCTGAGTTACTTCTATAGGGAAGTATGCGCAAAGACGGTATCGAAGAGGTTGATGCAGAAATTTGAGAAAGAAATTCCAATTCTTATTTGTAAATTTGAAAAGGTTTTCCCGCCAGGATTCTTCAATGTGATGCAACATCTAATTGTGCATTTTCTTTGGGAAGCTTTGGTAGGCGAACCAGTGCAATTCAGGTGGATGTATCCTATAGAAAGGGCATTGAAAAAGCTCAGGGCGTCTGTTCGCAACAAGGCTAGAGTCGAAGGGTGTATTGCGGAGGCTTTTGCCCTTAAGGAGATATCTCAATTCTCAACCAGGTATTTTGCTCGAGCCAACAATGTGTTTGCTCCTTCAGTGCGACTTCATGTCGAAAATGAATCGCCCCAAAGCACCCTTCAAATTTTTGCGAATCCGGGTAAAGCAGTTGGAAAAGGGAGTGTACGTCACATTGAAGGATCAGATTTGAACACGCTAATGCTATATATGTATAGCAATGTTGACAGCACACAGGAGGCATTTGAGTAAGTTTTCCTCATAGTTACGTCCATTTTCTCATCTCATAATTTCTATAGTGTGTAATCTCCATGTTTCTAATATGTCCAGCATGTTTGATGAAGAATGTTAGAAATCTACTAGTAAACCTACGGCCATCCAATTAGAAAATCTTCGACGTGATGGGTTGAAAGGTGGACCAAACTTCGTGCAGTGGTTTCGTAATTATGTTAGTAATTGTCATTCTCTCATTGTCCATACTTAATCTTTGAATTTTGGACTTGGAAGATATAATGCATATACTAATTCCTTGTATAGGTTTCCAAAAACTCTGTGCACCCGGACTTGCAGCAAATGGCACATACCTCTGTGTCCGTCCGGAACTATACTCGCTATGATGTAAATGGATATCGCTTCCGAACCGCGAAATTGGAGAAGAGTCGACCAATGGCAGCCACCACCAATAGTGGTGTGTTGGCAAGTTCATATGTTGACGATGACAAAGTAGTGGACTATTACGGTGTTCTTCAAAACATTGTAGAGTTGATTTTCGATGGCCCCAAAGAACTTAAAGTCGTGTTTTTTGAGTGCGACTGGTTTGATGCTCATAGTGGGACTCGTGTCGACAAGTATGGTAATGTCGAGGTGAAGCATAACTCTAGGATTCCGAGCAGTATGAGCGATGTTGTCCTTGCAAATCAGGCAAAACAGGTGTACTACCTGCCATATCCTCACCCAAGCCTTAGGGCTTGGTGGGTTGCAATCAAAGTCAACCCACAAGTCGCCGCTCCAAAGAGTGCTGACTATGTGAGTACGAGCAGGGACAACGATGATGCTGTTTTTCAACCAGAAGCGGCGTCGAATCAAGACATAGCTCACCGATTCCATGTGACCAATGGAGAAGGCCTTGAAAATCTCTGTTGCAATTCAAGCGACTTAATTGAAGAACCTAGGTCAAAGCGCAAACGACCTGTCATCGTTAGAAGATCAGTAAGGATCCAACGAAATCAAGAGCGTATGAATAAACAACGAGCCGAAGAAGCATCATCGGATGCAGATGACTTTTGATTAGTATGTTTCTTTTAGTTAATCAATTAAGCTATGTATTCCAATTTTCACATTATTAATTTTCATATTATTTGTTTCATATACTGTGGTTTGACATTAATTTATCTACAGTTGAACATGTTCAAGCATAGGAGATCGAGGAGTGGGGGCAGCGCGGCCAGCGAGGACAGCTCGGGCAGTGGGCTTTTTCAGGGCACCTCACAGAGCCGACAGAGGCAGCAGCAACTTCTCGACTGTCTAGACGAAGTGTAGGGTGAGGAGGGTGAGCAGGAGGCTCCTCAGCAGGATGCTCATGTACAGGGTGACGAGGGTGAGCAGGATGAGGAGGTTGACCCTATGGGGGCAGGCAGCGCGGGCGACGCGTCAGATGGTTCTACGTCCTTCAGGTATTATTATGCATATTAGTTTAATTGATATTAGTTTTTAATCATTTCATCATATTGAATTTACTTGTATACTTAGGTATAAAAAGAGCAATGTGGTTGGTCCGAGACCTGCCGAGAGGAGGCTCATCCGGCCGCATGGAGAATGGTGGGGCTTATTTCTGTTGTGTTAATTTTTTAATGTGAACGTGATTGCACTGGTTTACTTGTTTTATTAATGTTTGTAGGTCATGGGAAGACTTGAATTGGGACGGTACAGGCAGACGTCCCAAGGTGAACGCGGTGTTGGGTAGCCTCTGTCGCTTTACTACCCTGGCATGGTGGAGCTAAATGGTGAGAGGTTCGCGGCTATGCAGTGGGCCGACTGGGGTCTAAAGGACTATGTCCAGCCAGGGGAGCCAGGGGAAAGCAGTAGCGGAGGGGGAAGTTCGGAACAAAAACGAAGGACTTGTTAGGTGGCTGTGTGGGACGAGTTCTGGGTGAGTTTACTTTCGTATATAAGCAATTCACTGAATTATTGCTTCTCCCAATCTTTGTAACACCCCAGGTGTTTATATTCCGCTCGACAGCGAGTACGGATTTAAGCACGTAATATCAGTGGATAAAAGATATGCTAAATTTTAATCATCCTCGTCTATCGCGATTTTAATATCGCATCTATGCCGTCTGTCGCGAGTGCGACATCGTTTTTATTTTCATCTATTTGGGCTCGTCCTAAATTTTCGTGCTGTGCGGAACATATTTGTTCTGAAAATCGGTGCGTCCGATGATTATTTAAAATTCGTCGCTCGCGCGAATATGAATTCGGAAGCCCGAACCACTTGGACGATTTTTATCCCGAACAAATTAATTTGAACTCGACGACTAAAATGTTCGGGGCAGAATAATCTGGATCGCGCGAAGTCTTGCGCGAGGTTAAGATCCAATTTATTCTTCAGCATGCTGTTTCGAAGATATTGTTATGGCTAATTTCGGTCGAATCATGCCGAGCAAATTATCAAAGACGGAATCCATCTTATTCGGGCCGTCTTTTCTCGCCCCGATCCAAAACTTTGGATATTAGTAACGGCGCAAACTCATCCCAACACATTCGCCAAATCAAAATATCATTTGACTTGATCCATTCTAGTCCTGTTTAATTCTTAAATTCGGTTAGGAGTGTATTCCCTAATTAAAAGAAAGAAATTGGAGAAAAGGAATAATATCTTGTGAAAAATATCTGCGATTATATTTAAGAAAAAGAGAGAAAAGAAAATAATATGTGTAACTCAAATATCGTTTTAATTCGATCTGTTTACATCCTACCTGAACAAATCCAAATGATCGGATATTAATAACTGGTAGAAATTTATCTGGTTCTATAAATATTTTCCAAGTAAACAGATATCGTCATCAATATTATTTCGGTCTGGCTCATTTAGACCTCTCACAAATTATAACCCTAGTATTTATATTTATGTTTTTGTTATAATTATATTCTCATTTTGAATAGCATCGTGTGAAACAAATAACAGAGATATTTTTGTGTGTTTGCGTTTTGCCAAAAATATCTGAAGAGAAAAATCTTATTCCCTTATCCTCTCGCTGCCGTTCCTCAGAAGCAAATTCTTCAACGTCATTCTCTGGTTGTCCTCATCTCTTCTCTCTCACGTACCTTATCTCCCAAGCTATCACCTCTCTGGCCATTCCGTGGAGCATTAGCCAACGTCCTCCACAGGTCCTGCTAGCCTCCGCGAATTTCCCTGCCCAGCTCTCTCACACCGCGCCCTTGTTCCTCTCTCTCCCTGCCGCGCGCTGAGCGCTCTGCTCCCTGCGCGCCAGGACCTCTACCGAGCTCCGTCTATGGCCGTGTTTCTCTCTCCCTTCCCTTCTTCTTTGCTGTGCTCGCCATGGCTTCCTCTGAGCTCGCCCTAGCTCTGATCCCTTCCCTTGACGTTGGTCGCGCGCGCCTGGGCGCTGCCCCAGGTGGCCGCCTGCTCCCCTGCGCGCTGGTCGCTTGTCCGTGTGCTCGGATTTTCTCCCTCGGCCATGGTGGCCGCGCGCCTTTCTGCTTCCTGCTCCACTCGGCGCTCCCTGCTATTCCCCAGGTCGCCGCCGCCGAGTTCTCTCGCCGAGTCTGAATATCCCAGCTTGTTCTTGTGGTCTTGCAAGCTCGCCAGCAGTCGTTGTTCTATCCGCGTCAGCACGTGACCATGGTCGTCTTCATCGAGTTCGCCAACGCTCTGTTGCCGATTCGACTGTCATCGCTGCTGCGTGCTCGTCGGATGTCGTCTGATGTACCCCAGCACTCGTGCTTGCCTCTGGCTCGCGTTAGCGCTCGCGCGCCTGCTCGTTGTCGCTGCGGCGCACTCGCTCTTCGTCCATCGAGCTTTGCGTGTGCTCGCGTTTATCGTCGAGTCGTCGAACCCGTCATCTTCTGCTCAAACCCCACCTCACCAGCTCGCTTCCGACTTCAGCTGAAAGTCATCGTCGTTCCACGCGTCAGCAAGAAATCCTAAGAATCGGGTGAAGACGAAGCTAGCAGCGCGATATTCCCCAAGCGCCCGACAAATTGCCTGGATCGAAAAATCGCTACCGATCTCGCGGATTCGTGTCAGCTGTAGAAACGGTAAGCTGATAAATTATTCAGAATAGTTCGATCGTTGTATAAATTAACGTGCTAGTACGAGGCTCATTATGGTGCTCAATAAATTGCGTAAGTCACGAAACTCTCGTCGACTTCGCAGTTCTTGCAATTATCGAGCCAGGTTCAGTTATAGCGAGTTGTTTCGCTATTCCGGTCAATTAATTGAATTAGTGTACCGAGTAGAATTTTAGTAGGCATGTGTGTTAATAAAATATTTTAATCACTTATAAAAATGTAGTATAATTTATAAGGCAAGGGATTAGTTCAGAATTTAATTAATTAACTGATAAGTTGTGATTAGGCTAATTGTATTTCGTGCGTATAGTTTGTTGTTCGTGATGTTTGAGTTGGGTTCGAAAAGCGTAATTATTGCGCTTAGTCATACATCGATAACTAGTATTTTCGTAGAAAATAGTTCAACGCCTCGCCGCTAGGTGTTTAAATCCGCTATCGCGTAACACTATTTAGGTTTGTAATATTTTCGTCGATATGCATTCATGTGCATAATGCATTCCATTCAGGTACGTTAATTAATCGCGTGATGCGGAAGACAAGCCAAGTCGACCCCAAGCGCGGGCTAATCCGCATGATGATGCTGATGGACGAATCTGAAGATGGATAATCGGAACGAGTGCCAAGCCCAAGGATACTCGCCAAGTGAACATCGTCTAACAACACTAACCTTGTGTTACTCAGGCAAGCCCCGGTGCATTTGCCACCTCCTTGTGTTTTAAAAACCTTTTTCACTTGCTTGATGCATTAGGTGATAGGAGTTGATTGCTAAAACAATTCCTGCATTACCTTCCTTGAATTTGATTACCTTCCTTGATCACCGTTTTACAAAAGATTTTTTATGCTTAGCCTTGCTTTAGAAAAACAAAAGGTTTTGTTTTTACAAAAAATGATGTGGCAAAAGTGGGTGGGAATGTTTTCAAAAATAAAACTTTATGGTGAATCTGTCAAAGGCCTTGATGGATTCAACATCTGGAAAAGATGTACCTCTGCCAGGTACCAAACTTTGGGTTGAAATAATTAAGCTGAGACCGGGCGGTTGACTTACACGAGAAAGGAGTCTCGGTGTAGTGTCTCCGTCTGAGTTGATTAAGGACCGTGTCGATGTAGGCTTGATGACCGAGGACCCTTTAACTGGTCACATGCCTCGTCATGGGTAAGCCTTGCCTCGGGCAGACTAAGGCCAGAATAAGATAACACGGAATGAGCGTGGAGCGGTGGCGGGAGTAGCGTGTACCCTCCGTGGCAAGAGGCTGGACGGTGGTGTATCTGTGCTCTCGGTTCGCGTGAACCTGATCTGGTCTTAAGAACCCCGGTGGCGGGTTGACATATGCAAGGGTTAAGTGCTACATATGTCGTGTGATCGGAGATCCTTAGCTGAGTATAATCGATTCGGATCGCCGTACCTTCGTGGTTATGAAGACTTGGTCACTGCCCTATACGTAGAATTCCAGTAAAGATGAAGGGCTTGTTAAGAAATTGGCTAGTGCAGGTCAAGTGTTTGCACTAGGGTAGAAAGAACTCTAGATGCAGGTAATTTTACCTAACCTGACAATAAAACTGGATTTTAAGGATCCACTTTTAGTAAGCATTTCTGCAAAACAGAGTCTTTGATCATTGAGAAACCTTCCCTTGACTCCCTTATAACCAGCATACCCTTGAGAGTCTTTTCTTTAGTCGGGTAAGTCTTGCTGAGTAATTCCATACTTAGGGTTTTATTCCCTGTTGTTTTTCACGTTCTAACCTTGTGCTGCTGTGATGGTGTTAAGTGCCGGTGGGCTCGGCCTTCTTATAAGTCTAAGTATCTCTCTTATACTTCTTATTGAGGATAGTCACTTGAGCTAGCATATATTTCAAACTTATACTTTTGTAATCACTCCGATAAAATAATGTAAATTTTTTTCTAACTTGTAAAATTTGGTAGTAAGAAATTCCGCTGCAAAAATGTTGGTGTGTGTGATTTGTGTTACTTAATCTCGCGGTTCTGGTTGAAAGTGGTTTATCTGATGTCCTTGGGGCAATCGGACAGATCCTGTTAAGTTATCTGGTGCACATGCATAGCCGTCTGAGGTCTTTGGGACAAGGACAGGTGCATGTGGGCCCAATAACTTGGAGGTTCTGCCACAGGCTGGTATCGGAGCTGGATTAAGTATATACGGTCACATACGTATTTTCAAAACAAAAGTTTTGGTTTTAGAAAACCTATTTTTAACTAAACACATTGTTTGGCTTTGAAAAAAAGTTTTGAAAAAAACTATAATGCTAGCGACATCCTCTGTTAAGCCCTAAACTAAGGACTATCAGGTGGCTTAGTTGAAAACCATAACCCATAACCGGGTGGGTATTGCATACATGTGTAGTGTTATTTTTGAGGTCATTCAGTTTTGAATGGATCGGCGCTCAAGGTAAGGTGAGATGTGAGAGCATGACCGAACAACCGTCGGTCTAGGGGAGTGTTTAAAAGTAGCGTCCGATTATATACATGTTTTACATATGTATATATGAAGACTGCGATGTGGAGTATTTACTTTTCTGGGAATTCAGTACCCCATGGATGTGTATGGGTATACAGACATGGGAATACTGAGAAGTGTAATGTACTTGTAACGATGCACCTACGCTCAGGTAAGAAGGTGAGTTACCATAATGAGTTGCCCTATGGTTAAAGTGTGGCAACGACGCCTATGCGTGGCTCGGCGCTTAATGATGAGATGGCCTCCATATAGCAATATATGGAGTATAAAGTGTGATAAACTGTCATGTGTGACTTGCAGCATTGGGAATTGGGCTGCAATGGATTTTCTGCAGGTACACTAACCTCGAAAACGTATGTGTAGCTGACGACTAGCAAAATACCGTGAGAGAACGTATGCCACCGATATAGAACGTTATTGCCACAATATGTTGGCAAAATTAGTGAGGACGTGTAGGACGAGCATGCATCCTGATTGTTGCATCATGTTTGTCACCTATACACCCAAGATGCTTCTCTCATCTTTATTCCAGTAAACAGTGATTGTAGATAATGTAGTGTAATGTTGTATTATGAACTTCATTGAAATAGTATTCTCCGTTCCTTAAGTAATCTATTTAGGTGTCATATGTATTTGCCCTTGTACTTGATATACTGATAGAAGGTTAGTAGTTTGATTGCCTAAACCCAAAATTAAGCCATGTTCTAATTTGGTAAACCTAGACCCAAATTTAAATTTACTATTATCCCTCCATGACCCAAACTTATACAAATAAATGCTTAGATAACTTCTTCGTTGGACATAAAATGTACCTAAGCTTAAAACAAGGATCTCAAGTCATGTCTCCTTCTAGAACCATTCCTTTGTTCAGTTGATGCCTTGGTTTCCTCATGTTTATCGAAGGCATATCAACTTAATCCTTGACCTTGTGATCTCTACGATGGGCATAGAAATATGCTTGGGGCTGAATTAACAGTTTCCCATCGTACTCCTTCCAACAAGTTTATGTTATGGCCATACCTTGTTCGTTTCATCGGGCCATGATCTATTTGGTCTCTACTTGTAACCGTTTTGACAGGTAGAGTCTCTTCATATATTGTCACCCTTGCCCAATTCATTGGTGTCGCGCGAGATTTCTTATTGGTTACGTCTGGTAATGGTGTTATGATTAAAACCAATGGTGCCGTGACGAGACCGAGGGCCTCCTGTGAATGTACACACATGGTTGTGCTGCTTGGCACGCACTGGTATCATGGTTAGCAGTTGCAATCCATTACGAGACTATATCGATATGTTATCTCTGCACAAATTATTCTTACCACGTGAGATTCGTTATTGGTGCCAGTTTTGTAATGGTGTCATGGTTAAGGACTTATGGTACCGCGGCGAAACTGAGAGCCTCCTGTGCATGCGCACACAGGATTTTGCTGCTTGGCGCATGCTGGTACCGAGGTCGCTGGTCATGATCCATTGTTGAACTACACTGATGTGTGATCTTCCGTGGACTCCTCCCTTGAAACAATTTCTGTGTTGTTTGCTAAAACAATCAAACAACCTATGCCATCATTGTTAGATCAAAAGGGGCATACCACTTTCATGTATGGTCTCTATCCTTTTGATCTTGGTAGTAACTACTTATACAAGTTCCCTTTACGTATTTTGTGTAAAGGTGAAGCCTTGGAGCTTTTTAGTGTCAAGAAACAACTGATTAGCTCTCAAAATGGAGATTGGATTTCCCCTGCTGTTGAGATGCAGGAGTTTGTTCATTCGTTCTCTTATTTAATCCATGTATTCCCTGACCAAATGGATTTCTACCCAAGTGCATGATCTCCTGTTAACCAAAGTAAACTCTCGACCGTTGGCTTACCGATGGTACTGAGAGGATCTGCTCAATGTCAAAAGTAGTTCAACAAGTTGCTTTTACTAACTTGTAACTGCCCAATGAACAAAGGTTGAGTTTAGAGATCGATTTGTCGAGTTATCTAAACTCACTTTGGCACAAACCATCCTGAGAAAGTACTTACAAAAAACCAAGTTAATTCGACTAGTAACCACCTAATCATCGCTCTAGTCGTGCCTCGATTGTCTCGCGTGTGCTTTTCCAGCATGAGTGATCAAGTCGAACCGTGACTAGTGCTTGATAAAATGGATTGGTTGCAAAGCCAACATCAACGGATCTCTTCGTTGATATTTTACGAGTCTTTATCATTTCTCTTGGACTTGGATTTTCTGGCTAGCCACGGGTCAACTGTGGTGTTGTTTGCATCCACACTTGTCACGTGTGCTATGAGCTTACTGTAACAACTTGTTGGTAAACCTTTTTCTGTGTGTTTTACCCAAGATGGTGCATCTGATTCCGTTTGGGTAAAATGGAGTATTTTCCGCTCGCTCAACAAACTCAGATAGTACAGTGTCATCAGAAAAGGCAAACTACACACATGGAACCTTATGTGTTCTTCTGGCAGACAGCGTCTCTATTGGTGGACATTTCTAAATTAGCCTAAGGCGATACTTGTTAAGTCCACTAGAAAAACCACATTCTGAGACACTCGTCTTCGCTTGAGACTGCCTTGCAATTACCGCTGATATGGACTGGGTTACATACTTCTCTACCCTTAGAAGTCTTTCGCTCCGAATCTCGGGACGAGATTCTTTTAAGGGGGGAGAGCTGTAACACCCCAGGTGTTTATATTCCGCTCGACAGCGAGTACATATCAGTGGATAAAAGATATGCTAAATTTTAATCATCCTCGTCTATCGCGATTTTAATATCGCATCTATGCCGTCTGTCGCGAGTGCGACATCGTTTTTATTTTTATCTATTTGGGCTCGTCCTAAATTTTCGTGCTGTGCGGAACATATTTGTTCTGAAAATCGGTACGTCCGATGATTATTTAAAATTCGTCGCTCGCGTGAATATGAATTCGGAAGCCCGAACCACTTGGACGATTTTTATCCCGAACAAATTAATTTGAACTCGACGACTAAAATGTTCGGGGCAGAATAATCTGGATCGCGCGAAGTCTTGCGCGAGGTTAAGATCCAATTTATTCTTCAGCATGCTGTTTCGAAGACAAAATCGCGTATACGTTCGCAGATATTGTTACGGCTAATTTCGGTCGAATCATGCCGAGCAAATTATCGAAGACGGAATCCATCTTATTCGGGCCATCGTTTCTCGCCCCGATCCAAAACTTTGAATATTAATAACGGCGCAAACTCATCCCAACGCATTCGCCAAATCAAAATATCATTTGACTTGATCCATTCTAGTCCTGTTTAATTCTTAAATTCGGTTAGGAGTGTATTCCCTAATTAAAAGAAAGAAATTGGAGAAAAGGAATAATATCTTGTGAAAAATATCTGTGATTATATTTAAGAAAAAGAGAGAAAAGAAAATAATATGTGTAACCCAAATATCGTTTTAATTCGATCTGTTTACATCCTAACTGAACAAATCTAAATGATCGGATATTAATAACTGGTAGAAATTTATCTGGTTTTAGAAATATTTTCCAAATAAATAGATATCGTCATCAATATTATTTTGGTCTGGCTCATTTAGACCTCTCACAAATTATAACCCTAGTATTTATATTTATGTTTTTGTTATAATTATATTCTCATTTTGAATAGTATCGTGTGAAATAAATAACAGAGATATTTTTGTGTGTTTGCGTTTTGCTAAAAATATCTGAAGAGAAAAATCTTATTCCCTTATCCTCTCGCTGCCGTTCCTCAAAAGCAAATTCTCCAACGTCATTCTCTGGTTGTCCTCATCTCTTCTCTCTCACGTACCTTATCTCCCAAGCTGTCACCTCTCTGGCCATTCCGTGGAGCATTAGCCAACGTCCTCCACAGGTCCTGCTAGCCTCGGCGAATTTCCCTGCCCAGCTCTCTCACACCGCGCCCTTGTACCTCTCTCTCCCTGCCGCGCGCTGAGCGCTCTGCTCCCTGCGCGCCAGGACCTCTACCGAGCTCCGTCTATGGCCGTGTTTCTCTCTCCCTTCCCTTCTTCTTTGCTGTGCTCTCCATGGCTTCCTCTGAGCTCGCCCTGGCTCTGATCCCTTCCCTCGACGTTGGTCGCGCGCGCCTGGGCGCTGCCCCAGGTGGCCGCCTGCTCCCCTGCGCGCTGGTCGCTTGTCCGTGTGCTCGGATTTTCTCCCTCGGCCATGGTGGCCGCGCGCCCTTTCTGCTTCCTGCTCCACTCGGCGCTCCCTGTTATTCCCCTGGTCGCCGCCGCCGAGTTCTCTCGCCGAGTTTGAATATCCCAGCTTGTTCTTGTGGTCGTGAGTTTTTTCCTGTGCGCGCGCGAGCTCGCCAGCCGTCGTTGTCCTATCCGTGTCAGCACGTGACTATGGTCGTGTTCATCGAGTTCGCCAACGCTCTGTTGCCGATTCGACTGTCATCGCTGCTGCGTGCTCGCCGGGTGTCGTCTGATGTACCCAGCACTCGTGCTTGCCTCTGGCTCGCGTTAGCGCTCGCGCGCCTGCTTGTTGTCGCTGCGGCGCACTCGCTCTTCGTCCATCGAGCTTCGCGTGTGCTCGTGTTTATCGTCGAGTCGTCGAACCCGTCATCTTCTGCTCAAACCCCACCTTACCAGCTCGCTTCCGACTTCAGCTGAAAGTCATCGTCGTTCCGCGTGTCAGCAAGAAATCTCAAGAATCGGGTGAAGACGAAGCTAGCAGCACGATATTCCCCAAGCGCCCGACAAATTGGCTGGATCGAAAAATCGCTACCGATCTCGCGAATTCGTGTCAGCTGTGGAAACAGTAAGCTGATAAATTATTCAGAATAGTTCGATCATTGTATAAATTAACGTGCTAGTACGAGGCTCATTATGGTGCTCAATAAATTGCGTAAGTCACGAAACTCTCGTCGACTTCGCAGTTCTTGCAATTATCGAGCCAGGTTCAGTTATAGCGAGTTGTTTCGCTATTCCGGTCAATTAGTTGAATTAGTGTACCGAGTAGAATTTTAGTAGGCATGTGTGTTAATAAAATATTTTAATCACTTATAAAAATGTAGTATAATTTATAAGGCAAGGGATTAGTTCAGAATTTAATTAATTAACTGATAAGTTGTGATTAGGCTAATTGTATTTCGTGTGTATAGTTTGTTGTTCGTGATGTTTGAGTTGGGTTCGAGAAGCGTAATTATTGCGCTTAGTCATACGTCGATAACTAGTATTTTCGTAGAAAATAGTTCAACGCCTCGCCGCTAGGTGTTTAAATCCGCTATCGCGTAACACTATTTAGGTTTGTAATATTTTCGTCGATATGCATTCATGTGCATAATGCATTCCATTCAGGTACGTTAATTAATCGCGTGATGCGGAAGACAAGCCAAGTCGACCCGAAGCGCGGGCTAATCCGCATGATGATGCTGATGGACGAATCTGAAGATGGATAATCGGAACGAGTGCCAAGCCCAAGGATACTCGCCAAGTGAACATCATCTAACAACACTAACCTTGTGTTACTCAGGCAAGCCCCGGTGCATTTGCCACCTCCTTGTGTTTTAAAAACCTTTTTCACTTGCTTGATGCATTAGGTGATAGGAGTTGATTGCTAAAACAATTCCTGCATTACCTTCCTTGAATTTGATTACCTTCCTTGATCACCGTTTTACAAAAGATTTTTGATGCTTAGCCTTGCTTTAGAAAAACAAAAGGTTTTGTTTTTACAAAAAATGATGTGGCAAAAGTGGGTGGGAATGTTTTCAAAAATAAAACTTTATGGTGAATTTGTCAAAGGCCTTGATGGATTCAACATCTGGAAAAGATGTACCTCTGCCAGGTACCAAACTTTGGGTTGAAATAATTAAGCTGAGACCGGGCGGTTGACTTACACGAGAAAGGAGTCTCGGTGTAGTGTCTCCGTCTGAGTCGATTAAGGACCGTGTCGATGTAGGCTTGATGACCGAGGACCCTTTAACTGGTCACATGCCTCGTCATGGGTAAGCCTTGCCTCGGGCAGACTAAGGCCAGAATAAGATAACACGGAATGAGCGTGGAGCGGTGGCGGGAGTAGCGTGTACCCTCCGTGGCAAGAGGCTGGACGGTGGTGTATCTGTGCTCTCGGTTCGCGTGAACCTGATCTGGTTTTAAGAACCCCGGTGGCGGGTTGACATATGCAAGGGTTAAGTGCTACATATGTCGTGTGATCGGAGATCCTCAGCTGAGTATAATCGATTCGGATCACCGTACCTTCGCGGTTATGAAGACTTGGTCACTGCCCTATACGTAGAATTCCAGTAAAGATGAAGGGCTTGTTAAGAAATTGGCTAGTGCAGGTCAAGTGTTTGCACTAGGGTAGAAAGAACTCTAGATGCAGGTAATTTTACCTAACCTGACAATAAAACTGGATTTTAAGGATCCACTTTTAGTAAGCATTTCTGCAAAACAGAGTCTTTGATCATTGAGAAACCTTCCCTTGACTCCCTTATAACCAGCATACCCTTGAGAGTCTTTTCTTTAGTCGGGTAAGTCTTGCTGAGTAATTCCATACTCAGGGTTTTATTCCCTGTTGTTTTTTAGGTTCTAACCTTGTGCTGCTGTGATGGTGTTAAGTGCCGGTGGGCTCGGCCTTCTTATAAGTCTAAGTATCTCTCTTATACTTCTTATTGAGGATAGTCACTTGAGCTAGCATATATTTCAAACTTATACTTTTGTAATCACTTCGATAAAATAATGTAAATTTTTTTTCTAACTTGTAAAATTTGGTAGTAAGAAATTCCGCTGCAAAAATGTTGGTGTGTGTGATTTGTGTTACTTAATCCCGCGGTTCTGGTTGAAAGTGGTTTATCCGATGTCCTTGGGGCAATCGGACAGATCCTGTTAAGTTATCTGGTGCACATGCATAGCCGTCTGAGGTCTTTGGGACAAGGACAGGTGCATGTGGGCCCAATAACTTGGAGGTTCTGCCACAATCTTACTTTAACTTAACTTCTCCATTGATAAGTAGGGGAGGTTCCAATTGCCGAATGAGATCGAGGAGGATCAGGCTCAGTGGGCACGTGTGAAGAGGCACTTTCGGAAGTGCGCTGATAAGGTAATCAAGGATGCCATGTACAATGCTCGCAACGCGACCGTCAACTACTACTACAAGAAGATTAAGGGGCAGAAAATGAGCAAAGCATTAGGGGCCAATGAGATCTACCTCACAGAGGAGCAGTACCTAGAGAGCGTTGTGGATTGGCTGGCGAAGGACATGGAAGCCTGGAGGTGGTTGGCTAAGAGATGGGCGTCGCCAGAGTGGATTGCAGAGTCCCAGAAGCACCGTACCAACCGTGGCACTGAAGGACCGGGGCATAGGTACGGCGCCGATGGACACCTTGGTACCGCACGCCGCATGGTAAGTATATAAATCAAACTTGTATGTTACATCTATGAAAATTCTATGGTTTAACTCTTCTTTTTCATGCAGGAAGCTGAAAGTGGAGTTGCTCCAAGTTTTATGGAGGTTTACATCCGTGGTCACCGTGGCCCTGATCCGGCGAACCCTGATGTGCTATGCAGCGAGGCGGCAAGGGAGAAAATGGTAAACAAGTTTGTATTTACGAATTAAATTGCATGTTTTGTGTCTAACTCCAACTCTAACTTTCTTTGCAGAATGCATATGGGGAGGAAATGACTCAACGCCATGGGCCTGACTTCGACTGGATGCATTCAGACTTAGATGCCTCGGCGTTGTACCACAGTGGTGGGGGTAGAAAGCATGGCAGGTGAGGTGTTTGTGTTTGATTAGACTATTTCATTAACAAGAATGTGTCCACTTAATGGCTCAACTATGTGTATCATGCAGGTTTGCCTTTGGCACCGGCGTTGTGGAGTATAACAGGACAATAGGTCAAGGGAAGGCATCGTCTTCGGGAGGGAGTTCTCGCTCCTCTAGGTCTGCTCGAGAGGCTCAGCTGGAGGAGGAGACTCGGGCAGCACAGGAGCAGGCTCGAGCAGCACAGGAGCAGGCTCGAGCAGCGCAGGAGCAGGTTGGACAGTTGACGCAATATATGGCTTCTTATTTTCAGGTAATTCGTCTATCTCATCACGTGTCGTCATTGAATTCAAAGTATAATGTTGCGATTCTAACGTTGCATCCATTTGCAGGAAATGACTACTCGACTCGGCCCTGATATGAACTTGCCCACTTTTCGCCCTCCCCAGGTAACACTATCTGAACACTTCAATTCCATAGCAACTCTTTTTTTATTATCAAAAATGGCTCGCAGGCACAAGGATGGGGACAGTGGCCAGGACAAGCTCCAGCGTCGCAACCATAGTGGACCGGTGTTGGGTGGACGCAGGCACCTCTAGGCACTTGGACGCCTCCACCACCCCAAGGATCGCAGCCATTTCAAGCGTGGATGGCACCGCCACCGACGGGGTGGGTGCCACCACCTCTGGGGTGGCCAGCACAACAGTACCCGTGGATGCATGCATAGCCTCCTCATCACCATGGATCACAGGTGACGTTCCATGTTTAGTTTTATGCAAATATTGACCAAACACAGCAATGTATAGGTATAGGGATAGCAAAACACAGCCTTATTTGAATGATTGATGAATTGCAGGGTTCAGCGTCACATGCTCATGGATCGGAGGGTGCTGTCAACGTCCAAGACTTCGTCGTCCATGGTTCTGGAGGGAGTGGCCACCTTCCTGGTGGTGGAGGAGGGAGTGGCCAAAACTCCCACAGCCCGCCGGAGTGAGTAGTGAGTAGTGAGTGTGTTTTGTGAATTGTGTATTTGAATGGACAATGGACTTATGGACTCTGGACTTATTTGAATGGACTATGGACTATTTATGTATATGTGAATGTGTTTTGTGAATTGTGTATTTTGCTTGTGAATTTGTATATGTGAATTGTGATATTGTGTATTTTGCTGTGAATTAATAAAAGGTGCAGAAAAATCTGCTTTGGGGGGGGGTACCATCAATTTTCGTCGGCCTCGGTGGTGGCCGACGAAAATATGTGCCCAGGATATTTTCGTCGGCCACCACCGGGGCCGACGAAAATCACGTTCCTATTTTCGTCGGCCACCGAGGCCGACGAAAATAGTCAGCCGACCAACTATTTTCGTCGGCCTTGGGAAAGCCGACGAAAATAGGTCTTTTTCGTCGGTACCGACGGAAATAGTTGCCTATTTTCGTCGAACTTATTTTCGGCGGCTATTTTCGTTGGCCTGCCGACGAAAATATGCTATTTTCGTCGGTTTAGGCTTATTTTCGTGGGTTTTTGGCCCATGAAAATTTAGGTGTTTTCTGTAGTGAAGACCAGACTTATTCCTGCCGATGCTAAGATAAGCAACGGGGCCAACAAGATCAATGTGTAGAAGCTCTAGTGGTCTTGATGTAGTTATGATGTTCTTCAGATGATGACTTGATCCAACCTGCTTCCTCGCTTGAAAAGCTGCACAAGGTTTGCCTTTCTCAAAATAGGCATTTGTTAGTCCTAACACATGTTTGCCCTTTAAAAGCTTATGAAGGTTCTTCATTCCAACATGTGCTAGTTTGCGATGCCACAACCAACTCATGTTGGTCTTAGCAATTAAACATGCATCAAGTTCAACATTATCATTCGAACAATCTACTAAATAAAGTTTGCCCTTTAATACACCTTTAAATGCTACTGAACCGTCACATCTTCTAAAGATCATAACATCTACATCAGTGAATAAACAGTTGTACCCAATAGAGCATAATTGACTAACAAAAAGCATATTATAATCTAAAGAATCCACCAAACATACATTGGAAATAGAATGCTCAGTGGTTATAGCTACTTTACTTAACCCCTTTACCTTGCCTTGATTCCCATCTCCAAATATGATTGCATCTTGGGAATCCTTTTTCTTGACGTAGGAAGAGTACATGTGCTTCTCCCTTCATGTGGTTTGTGCATCCGCTATCGATAAGCTAGCTTATGCCTCGGATGCATAAACCTGCAAAAAATGTTTAGGTTTGGGGTTTAGGTACCTAAACTAAGTTGGGTTCTATCTAGTTAGTCATATAGGGTTTTGGTACCCAAACGCAAGTCTTACCATTCTTATGTTTAGGTCCCACATGAGAAGCAACTACTTTGCCAGATTTCCAATAAAGAACATAAGATGCATCAAAAGTACAATATAAAATTGAAGGACCATTTGATGCATTCACTTTAGGCACATTAATAGATATAGCATGAGAAACATTCTGCCTACGCCTAGCATGGGTTGTTTTAGCAAATGACATATGAGAAGAACTAGCAACCATAACATGAGATGAATAAGTATTATGAGCAGCATGATGAATAACAAGAACATGATGAACAATATACTAGCATCATGAACATGATGAACATTCTTAGCATTATTAGCATGAGAAATATGAATCTTAGCATTAGAATTAACATCATTAGCCATAGGTGCCTTCCTCTTTTCCTTAACAAATATGGGGACCCAATGGCTCTTTGTGGTATTTGTTGCCCTTTGGAAGCCAATACTATAATTAATCATGGGATGCCCACAACTTGTGTAGATTCCCCTAGCAAATTTAACTTTTTCTAGCTCGTCATTGCAAGTTTTAAGTTGAGGATGTACTTTTTCAATATATTCATTCAAACTAGCAATAATAGCAATATCAAAATGAAAATCATTAACATCTACATCCTTGCATCTAGTACAAATAGAAACATACTCATCAGAGGAAGAAGATGCATGGCGTTCATTTCATTTCACTATCTTAGCATTTAGATCATCATTAGTAGTCTTAAGACATGAAGTAGCAGAATGATAGTCAGACGAATCAGTAGACATAATTTCGTTCTTTTTAGTTTCTAGAGCAAGGTCCTTTTCTACACTAACAAATTTATCATGTTCTTCATAAATAAGGTTCTCTTGATTTTCTAAAAGCCTATCCTTCTCATTAACGACATCAATCAAGTCACTAATTTTATCAACCTTAGATCTATTAAGCCCCTTAAATAATTTGCTATAGTCTTCCTCGTCATCACTAGATTCATCACTAGAAGAGGTGTTCTTAGGAGTGGTTCTAGAAAATACCTTCCTCTCCTTTGCCATTAGGCAAGTGTGATGCTCAGTGGGGAAGAGGGAACATTTGTTGAAGGCAATGGTGACGAGTTCTTCGTCATCGGGGTCGGAGGAGGAGCAGTCCAGGTCCCATTCCTTGCCAATGTGCGGCTCACCATTTTTCTTATAGAACTTCTTATTTTCAACCTTCTTCCCCTCCTTCTCTTTGTCCTGGTGATCATTGTTATCTAGAAAATTTGCAACAAAATGACCATACTTGTAGCAGACATGATTCCCCTTTGACTTGTTATTGTTGTAGCTCATGTGCCCCTTCAATGCGAACTTGAAACACTTGATGATCAGGACCATCTCCTCGTCATTGAGGCAGGCAGCCTCCACTTGTTCCGCCTTGTTGGGAAGCGCCTCCTTGTCATTTGTTACTTTGAAAGCAACTACTTGTGGCTCCGTGCAGGGTGTGCTTGAATTAGCGATGTCATCGATGTACTTTGCTTCCTTAACCATCTTTCATGGCTAACAAATATACTAAGGACTTCCTCGTGCATAATTTTTGTGTACCTAGGGTTCTTGTGAATTGAGGAGATAAGGTTAGAATCTAAAACAGTAAATGACCTTAGCATTAGGTGCACAACTTCGTGATCTGTCCATCTTGTGCTCCCCTAGTTCCGTACTTGGTTCACTAGGGACTTGAGCCTGTTGTACATCTCTTAGGGCTCTTTGCCCCTCTTCATGGTGAATCTTCCTAGTTCGCCTTTGATAACCTCCATCTTAGTGACCATGGTCATGACATTGCCTCCATGAGCGATCTTCAATGTGTCCTAAATTTCTTTAGCATTTTCTAGGCCATTCACCTTGTTGTATTCTTCCCTACATAGAGAAGCTAGCAAAACAGTGGTAGCTTAGGAATTTCTATGAATGATCTCTTCTAGTTCGATGGCATTAAATTCTCATCATCACTATCGAGTATTTGCGTACCATTTTCTACTATGTCCCAAATGCTAGAGTGGAGGGAAAAAAGATGATTATGCATTTTGTGACTTCACCAAGAATAATCCTCCCCATCATAGTGAGGAGGTTAATCAAGATGAATAGAAAGCAAATGGGCATTCGAATTACAAGAAATATGAAAGTAATTGTAAGGAATGTTTTAAAGTTAGATTTAACTGGTTTTTGTTAATGACACTTGGAGGAGGATTCATCATCGTCTGAAGGTGATGGCAATGAAGTGTTAGTCTCGTATTAGACTATCTTCTTGATTTTCTTCTTCTTGTCATCCTTCTTGTTTGAGCCAGTGGGCTTCTTGTCCTTTATCCTATCCTCCAACGACACCTTGTCCTTCTCGATGTTGTCGGCCATCCCCTTCCCTTAAGAATCAACTCTCGACATCGTTTCGAGTGGTTAAACTCAACAAGAAACATCGGGCAATGATACCAATTGATAATCACCTAGAGGGGGTGAATATGTGATGCCTAAAAAATCACAACTTAAAACAAAAACTTGATTCAATTATGTGTTAGTGTAAAAACTAGATCAAGACATAGTGAGAAGGAAGAGAGAAGCTCCTTCACTTGATTGCTCTCACAAGATAGTGAAATTAATTTAGAGAAATATTGCAAGCGAACTTAAGAACTTAGAGGAAGAATAAATCACAAGAAAGTAAATTGCACAAGAGACACAACAATTTTATACCATGGTTCGGTCAAGCAATCAACCCCTCTCAAGTGATCCTATGATCAACTTGAGTGCCACAGTTCTTCCTTATATCTTTCCCTTTGCAAGGATCTCCACATGTTGGAGTTTCTTGCAGCCGTACACATTTTGATGTGCGTTAAACTCAAGAAACAACAAAATAGAGAGTAGAGTACACACAAGAGCAACAAAACAACACGCAAAGCCACAACATGAATGCACAATGAAAGAACAACACTATCTCACAAGAACTGGCGCTTGGATTGCTTCGATGTGTCCCACAAATGTGTAGGAGTGTAGTGTGTGCTCTTGGTATGCTTTGGTACTCAAGGAGGTCGAAATGGGACAGGGGCCTTTTATTGCCCAACCTTGCCCCATAGTCGTTGAACCTTCATTCAATCAACTACTAAAAATGTGCTCTCGGATGGCGCACAAGACCAATCCGGTGCACCACAAGAATGGGAACAGGGATGGGTCCTCCATGATCCTTACTGTTGCCTTCCAAACCGAGGGGTCATTACACTGGGCCCCTGCACCACCAGACCACCGCGTGTTGGGCACCGTAGTAACTGTTACTGGGTGGTCCGGTGCACCACCGGATCATGCACATTGCTAGTCAGAAGATTTTTATAATTAAAACCCAAAGCTATAGAGTTTGTACAGAGGCAGTCTGGTGCACCTCCAAATCAGTCCAGTGACTCGCAAACCAGAACAGTAAAGTCCTTTATTTGAAAAACTTGTTCTATTTGACTTGGACTTTCATGTGAGGTTCCCTACGACTTAGACAAACATAGTTAGCACATAATCAAATTTATTAAGTCTAGGAAACTTACCTTTTACTCATAGTTTCTCCAGGATTTGACTTATGCACCAGCCCAAGCCCAAAATGCACTTTTCTCACAGAATTGAGTTAGACATCAAACTGAAGTGCAAGAAACATTATAATAGGCATGTGCAGTTTATCTAAAGGTCCAAACCTCGTAGTCTTTACCCTTTTACCCGAAGTTGCACTTTCTAGCCTCTTTTGTGCTCTTTTGGAATTAGAACCTTCAAATTGCATATAAGTGAACCTGCTCTCGTATACTTACCAAATAAGTTAGTCCGCTGTATTGTGTTGGACATCCAATCACCAAAATACGTATAAATGGCTAACTAGTGATGTTCACTTGTTTTTTATTCCTGTGAACCAAAAATGAGGCAAGACCGTTGTTAAATGTTAAGGACCTTCGTCCTTCGAGGCATTATCTCCTTTCAGATATAATGATCTCTAGACGAAGGTCATAAAGAACAAGTCTTCATCATTCATAAAAATGAGGACTTATATATGCAAAATGTGATATACAATCACGTATTTATTTCATAATAAATGTATAAACATTATCAAAGTTTATATTACATCGATACCTTCGGTTTGTTTGAAGGTGAAGACGCGAGAGCAATTACAATCCAGCGTGAACAATAAGGGGGTACTGTTCACCTATTTATAGGAACGGGACGCAGCCCAAGTAAAAATACATTTATGACCTCAACATACATATATAATCCTAATACAATACATCAGGGATTAACAAGTCTTTTCCTCTTCGACTCAGCATTATGTTTGACCGTCATCGCCACCTTAAGCCAAAGCTGTCATCCTTCGGCTCTTTTTGTGGCGGAACCACCCGAATTATTCTAGCTTAAGTGCCTAAGTCACGCCTCAGGGGCCGCAACACACTTAAATCAGAATAACCCGTTAGTCCCTCAGATCTAGTCTGATAGAGCCACTTAACCAGGATCAAATTCCACAATCTCACTCGAAGGTGGGTCACAGAAGAAATACAATAAAACAGGAAACCTCAAATTAAGTACTAAATTATTACATAGATCAGAGTTTTCGAGTAGCAAATAAGAGTTCACAAAATAAAATGCAGCGGATAATCGATGTCGTCGGTGTCGAGGAGATGGGCAAGGCCTAGCCCACTACTCCTCATGCTCCTCTCCTGCCGGAGCAACATCCCACTCGACCGTCCAACCCGGTGGCAGGGTGGTAGGCCAAGTCACACCGTCAACCATCTCCTGAATCGTACCTGCAAAAATTATGCCACAAGCAAGGCTGAGTATACTAATACTCAGCTAGACTTACCCGGTGTGAGGAATCTACTCCTCTACCTCTAGACTATGCAGCTGTTTGGCTGAGGGGGTTTGGTTTGCCAAAAGCACTAGCTGTTTCTAAAATCCATTTTTAACTTTTCAAATTCTAGCATCATTATATTAGCTAGGTTTGCTCCTTCTAAGCATCCATGGTGACAAGAATTTAGTTCAATCAACAAATTGTCTCATGTAACCTCATTTCACTTTTTACTCGATGTAGTACAAGGGGTCAAGCAGTCTCATTAGCTGCGAGAAGCAGACGATTCGAATCGAGTTTTTATCCTTGCAAGGTAAACCTAAACACACGACATGTCAGGGCACTCCGTCCCCACACATGTCAACCGTCCCCATCAATTCCCCGTTCGCGTCCAGGCCTCACCGCCTTGGCATACAATGCTCCACTGACCCGAGCTGCCGCCGTGCAGTGACCGCACTTGTACCCACCATAGCTAGCATGGGAGACCCAGTCTCAGGTCGCATGAGGGATAAAGTCCGCGCCCGGCTTCACTCAGGTACTAGGTTTATCGGTTACCATATTTCCCGACATGTGCTTAGTACGTTCAAAAGCTTGACTCAGGTATCCACACATTAATCCTTAATTCCTTTTTCGCGTCTCATGGACAAGGCATCCCCCTGGATCCAAGTCCATAGACTAACATAGATCCCATTATCAAGATGAATACAGTCAATTCCTGACCTCGCGCGAGTGCTAGAAAAATCACTCGACTTCTACCGAGATCCTGATTAGCAAGCAGCTACTCGACCTAGCATACTAGTATTCATCTCAAAAAGGAATCCTAAGTTCATGCATCTAGAGGTTTCAAGCAACTCCTATACTTAAGTGCACATTACAAACCTACAAACATTAAATGTAGTAAAATAGCACATATAAATGGTTATGCATAAAATCGTGGCTTGCCTTCAATAGCTAGGGCTGCGGGGAGATCCTCGATAGCAGCCTCGGGAGCTTGCTCCTGGTCTTCCTCTTGGACAGATCCTTGCTCGGGGATGACCACGTACTCTCCGTCAACTAGATTACAATCTAATGAATGCAATGCGTAAGATATATGCAGGATATGATATGTGCATTAGTAATTTAAACTCTTGATGGTGTATGATCTACTTGAGTTGGATAGAACTAAATCTTGCTTGTACGAGATTTTTGGCGGTATACTTGGTAAATTAAGTGGTAGGTTTATTCTTGGAGTTCCACTGAATTATTTTTAAGGTCTTTAGTGAGAATTTCCAAGAACTCAAGTTGGACTTATTGGAGTGAGGTTTATTTCTCCTTTCTTTTTCTTTATTCTCTTTAAGTTTTTGGAGTGGGTTTGAACTACAACTCACCTTAATAAATTTCCAAAACTTCTGCAAAAATTACAGTGGCTTGTTACTGGTATGTAATTCTCTGTCTATAAATTTGGGGTTCAAAAAGTGAATATTTGTCTCTGGACAAAATTGCCAAATTTTAGGGTAGAAGGGGTGATTTGAACTACAGCTATCATTTAATAGTAGGTAATTCTCTAAGACTTATTTTTGCTGGCATTTAGATGCTATAACATGACTTGGTGCAAATTTCTAGCCATTAATACTTATTAGTTATTTTACTAGGATTTTCTAAATTTCTAGCCAAAGGGGTGCTTTCTACTGCCACTATAATTGAAAAATATCAAACAACAGATTTCTGATTTTTCCTAGCTTCTTCTTTACGCAAGAGCAATCATTCTAAAGTTTGGCATCTTTTTGCTTAAGGGAAGGGGTGGTGTGCATTATTTGGATTAAATGGCCCTTCTTACAAAATATTGACAATATGTATTATTTTGCATCTTTCCAATGGGTTTGTATTTTTCACTGGTGGCCTATCTCATTATTGGTCTAGCAAAATTTTATTTATCAATTGTTGCATTATTGTGGGGTTCTCATAATTTAATTGAACTATGGCTCATTATCATGTTCTATTTGTTTACCCTACTTAAAATGATGGGCTGGGGTGTTTATTATTTTTGCAGTGGGGTTTTGGTGGTTACAAGTCCACTGGATTTTTATTATCAATTTTGGGTCTGATTTTATAGTTTTAATAATTGATTTCTAGTTGGAATAATGCTGAATAAAACATTTCTCTTTGAATCTGATCTGGACTAGAGGTTCTTTTATTTTTCCTAGGTTCTTTGTTACTTAAGCAAACTAGAAAAAATAATTTCATCTATTGGTCATTAATTTCTAGGGCCTTTCTGATTTTCCTAAGGTTTGGGCAGAAATGGCTTTTAATGGATATCTACACCAAATTTTTCAATACTGGGTTTCTCACTATTTTTAAACAGTGTTTAAGTGGGGTTTGAACATCTACAAATTTTCTTAGGTTCAGCACAGGAATATAACTAATTTTCCTTAATTAAACAAGGTTTGGTCAGTTTTTATATTTAATTTTTAACTCCAAAAATTAGAACAGAAAGCATAGAGTTCAGTATTTTTAATTGATAGTTCATAATATTTAAAATTTAGCAAAATTGGTTTGATAAATTTTGGTCAAGTATTCATCAAGTTATGAATTTTCTAAGTTCTCTGTTTATTAAAAAGATTAAACAGAAATGATTAAATGGAAAACAACTTTGCAACGGGGTCCCTGGCGGGTGTTTTAAGTTTTCCTTATAGACTAGTCCCTGGGCTACTATTCAATTGAGTCACTGACATCTCAGAAAACCCCCTGGATTCTTCTAATCCTAACCCGAGGTCCTTCCCCCAAATTAAACAGTACCCGCGGCGGAAGAAAGGGCGGAGGGGCTTACCGGCGGCGAGATTGCTCCGGTGAGGTGGCCGAGGGTGTAGGGGAGGTCCTGAGGGTTGCGGCGATGTGCGGGTCGCCGTCGGGGATGGTCGGACTCGGCCGGTCCGCATGCACAGGCGGGGGAGCTCGTTGGCGGCGAGGAGTCTGGCCTATCCAGGGCACAATTGACCAATCAAACGAGTCAGGGAGCTTCACCGAGGATTAAGGAATGTGTGTGCGCGAGGAATTGAAGAATGGCTCACCGGAGAGCTCGGTCCACGCATGCAGGCGGGCGGCCGAAGTTCGGTGAGGTCGATCTCGGGCTTCCGGTGAAGCTCTGCCAGGTTCGAGGGCTTGGAAAGCTTCATGGGCCAATGGCGAAGCTAACCGAAGCGCTGGCGCGACTTGGGGGTAACTGGAGTGGGCTGGCCACGGTGGCCGAAGCTCTGGCGGCAATGGCGGGCGGAAAAGAGCTCGCCGGAGCTAAAGAGGGGCGTTGGGCCGGCGATGGTGAGCACGGGGTGAAGTGAGGCGCGCCTGGGAAGGCTTTATAGGCGCGGGCGAGCACGACCGAGGGCGGGGCTCTGACAAGCGCTCGGGGCATGCGCGACGAAGGCCAGTGCGCGCTCTGGCGCCTGGCACAGCGTCGAGCACGAGGCAGCGCAGAGAGAGGTCGAGTTCAAGCGCGGATTGGCTCCAAATCTTTGAGATTTTGGCCATAATCCCATTGAGAGATCTCTTCCTCTCAGGTCCCTTTGTCGTTTATGTGTGGAGGCTAGCAGGTTTGGTTGACTGGATTAGGAGATAGAGAGGGAAGAAATCTGGTTTGTCTCACTACCGCACACAGGGAGAAGATCTCTGGTTTGACGTGTCCGAGGCACGCGTCCCAATGCCATCTTCTGGCACAATATAGAGGGGTTAGTCATGCATGTTTTTGTTAATGGGGCCATTAGGATTTGAGTTAGGGATCAAGGTGAACACGCTTGATCTTTTGCTCAAGGTCTGAAATTCAGAATTCTGAATTTCAGAATTTCCTAATGAACTCCCACTTGAGAGGCTTGTTTAGGGTTTTATTTAAATTGTTTTGGCCAAGCTTCCATAATCTTTGTTGTTGCTTATTTAGTATACTTTAATGTTTATAATTGGCCCAAGTCATGATTTTAAATTTTTCATACTCTTTTCCCCTTTCTCTTGAATTTTGTTTATAGGGCTCAATTAGGGTTTTTATTGGGGTTGCACATTTTTGCCTTTTTGAAAAACCCATTTGTTTTGAACATGATACTTTTAAGTATAGGCTTAGTGGGTCCTCTATTCTTAAGTCAATTTGATGTTCATGCTCCATTTTGGTTCACATAAGATGAGGGTTCTTGGGTTAGCATTTGAGAGAAACCCTAGGTGACACTGGGGTGTCACAGCCTTCCCCCCTTAAAGGAATCTCGTCCTGAGATTCGGGTCAGAGTCCTCCCGGGGTGAAGCGAAGGGTGAGACTTATAGGAAGTGGATGCTCTTATTATTAGGGCAATTTGCTCTTCGAATGTCATTCTCTTTGCAACTTCAGAAGGAAGTCCTTTTTTTAAATCTTGTTTTATGGTTACTTCATTCTGATTAAGATCATATTTCTGAATTTTAGATTCGAAGGGCAGGAGGAGGGGTTGGGTGCGATTACGTACCAGATTCCTTAGGTAGGCAATCGGGGAAGTTGGATCTCAAGAATTCCTCGGTCTCCCAAGTAGCTTCTTCCTCTGAGTGATTACTCCACTGGACCTTGTACATTTTGATCGATTTAGCCCGAGTTGATCTTTCTTTGCAATCCAGAACCTTGGAAGGGTACTCTTGGTATGATAGATCTGGTTCTATCTCCAATTCTGGCTCTACTATGATCTCGGTTGGCAATCGAATACACTTCTTCAGCTGAGATACATGGAACACACTGTGAATGGCAGACATTTTTGAAGGTAACTTCAGCTTATATGCCACAGGTCCACAGGTTTCTATGATCTCATAAGGTCCAATGTAACGAGGGGCTATCTTGCCTTTGATTCCAAACCTCTGCACTCCCTTGGTGGGTGATACCTTGAGATACACGAAATCTCCCACCTTGAATTGGAGAGGTTTCCTTCTTTTATCATGGTAACTCTTCTGCCTGGCCTGAGCAGCTTCTAGATTCTTCCTGATTAGTTTGACCTTCCTTTCGGCTTCAGTCACTAAGTCAGGTCCAAAAACTTCTCTCTCTCCAGGCTGAGACCAATTGAGTGGTGTCCTGCACCTTCTTCCATAGAGAGCTTCGAAGGGTGCCATCCTGAGGCTAGATTGATAACTGTTGTTATAAGCAAACTCTGCCAAAGAGAGGTGCTTATCCCAGTTCTTGCCACAATCGATTGCACAAGCTCTCAGCATATCCTCCAGAATTTGGTTTACCCTTTCCGTCTGACCATCAGTCTTTGGGTGGTAAGCTGAACTCCTGATTAGCTTGGTCCCCAAAGACTCCTGCAACTGTTCCCAAAATCTGGCAACAAATTGGGCTCCTCGGTCAGAAACAATGGTCTGAGGTAATCCGTGCAAACTTACGATTCGGTCAACGTACAACTCTGCGTACTTTTGAGCCTTATCAGTGGTGTGCACAGGGATAAAATGTGCCACTTTCGTCAGTCGGTCCACAATAACCCAAATCGAATCATGATGACGAGAGGTGTTGGGCAGACCCACAATGAAATCCATGCTGATGTCATCCCATTTCCATGAAGGTATAGATAGGGGTTGCAAAGCTCTAGCTGATTTCAAGTGGCTTGCCTTTATCCTCTGACAGGTGTCACATTCCGATACATACTGGGCTATCTCCCTCTTCATTCTGGTCCACCAATACAAAGGCTTCAGATCATGGTACATTTTGGTGCTTCCCGGGTGCATAGAGAATTTGGAGAGATGAGCCTCGTCCAAAATTTTCTTCTTGAGGTCCTTGTTTTTAGGAATCACCAATCTGCTTTTGAACCATAATACACCCTTTTCATCTTGGCGGAAACATTTATACTTCTCAACCTTCTGATGGAGATTCTCCTTGATAATCTACACTCCCTTGTCATTGAGCTGGGCCATGATGATCTGGTCTTGCAAGGCTGGCTCGACAGAAATGTGAGACAAAGCACCCGAAGGAATCACTTCAATTTGCATCTTGCTCAACTCATCACACAAGGTGTTAATGCGAGAATCCATCAGAATACAATTGCATTGCAACTTCCGACTCAAGGCATCTGCTACCACATTGGCTTTCCCTGGGTGATAATGTACCTCTAGGTCATAATCCTTGATTAGCTCCAGCCATCTTCTCTGCCTCATGTTGAGATCAGCTTGAGTAAAGATGTACTTAAGGCTCTTATGATCAGTGAAGATGTTGCAGTGGGTTCCCATTAAGTAGTGCCTCCACATTTTTAATGCATGAACCACTGCTGCCAACTCAAGGTCATGAGTGGGGTAATTTTGCTCATGAGGCCTGAGTGCTCTTGAGGCGTAAGCAATGACTCGGTTGTCTTGCATTAAGACACAACCTAGTCCAGTGCCAGAGGCATCACAATACACATCAAAAGGCTTGCTGTTGTCGGGTTGCGCCAACACTGGTGCTGTGGTCAGATGCTTCCTTAATGCATGGAAGGCATCTTCGCACTTCTGATTCCAAACAAACGTGGCTTCTTTCTTCAGCAGCTCAGTTATAGGCTTCGCAATTCGAGATAAATCCGGAATAAATCTTCGGTAATAACCAGCTAATCCCAGAAAACTCCGAATCTGACGGACAGTCGTCGGTGGCTTCTAGTTCATCACCTCTTGCACCTTATCAGGATCAACAGCTATTCCAGCCTGAGAGATAGTGTGACCCAAGAATTTGATTTCCTTTAGCCAAAAACACACTTGGACAACTTGGCATAAAGGTGGTGCTCTCGCAGACGTTGAAGCACTACATGCAAATGCCCGGCATGTTCTTCTTCGTTCTTAGAGTACACCAAAATATCATCGATGAACACCACTACGAATTTGTCCAGTTCAGGCATGAAAACAGAATTCATCAGATACATGAAATATGCTGGTGCATTAGTCAGCCCAAAAGACATCACCAAGAATTCATATAGCCCATATCTGGTTGAGAATGCCGTCTTCGGAATATCGCTTGCTTGTATCTTGATCTGATGGTAGCCGGAGCGAAGGTCTATTTTGGAAAACACCTTGGCCTCGACCAACTGGTCAAAAAGAACATCAATACGAGGCAAGGGATACTTGTTCTTGATAGTTACCGCATTAAGAGGGCGGTAATCTATACACAACCTCAAGCTTTCATCCTTCTTCTTCACAAACAGTGCTGGACATCCCCAAGGCGAAGTACTTGGGTGAATAAATCTCTTATCTAGCAACTCCTGCAATTGCTTCTTCAATTCTGCCAACTCAGCGGGTGGCATTCGGTAAGGCCTCTTGGAAATTGGTGTCGTTCCCGGTTGCAACTCGATGGCAAATTCAATATCTCGGTCGGGTGGCATTCCTGGCAATTCATCAGGAAAGACATCTGCATACTCACAGACCACTGGGATCTTCTTCAGAGGTAACTCCGTCATAGAGAAAGCACATGACTGAGTAGAACCCTGACTGGGCAGAATTAAGGTGAAGTTCCCGCAGAACGGAGAATTGATTTCCACGGCACGGCTGGCTACATCAAGCACAACTTGGTGCAGGGTCATCCAATTAGCTCCCAGAATAATGTCCACATTTTCCAACCCCAAAACAAGAAGGGTGGTTTTGACAGTGTGGCCTCCCAGTTGAATAGGCACACTTTGGTTTAATTGATTAGTTGAAATTTTACCCCCAGGTGTGACTATCATAAATGACCCTTTGGAGTGAGAGAATGGCAGTTCACATTTAGCACTGAACTTCTGGCTAATGAAACAATGAGATGCGCCAGAATCAAATAGAATTAAAGCAGGTTGATTATAAACTGAAAAGATACCGGTCATGATAGGAGCTCCTTCAGGTACTTCCTCCAGGGTAGTGAAGTTGAGCTTCCCTTGCTTAACCTGTACCTTCTGCTTTCTTCCCTTGTCTTGATTTGGTGCTGGCACCTGCCTTTGCTGGTTCCTGGGACAATTCTTAGCATAGTGGGCCACATTGCCACAAGTGAAACATTTGTTCCCATTGCCCTGGCGGAACTGCTGCTGCTGCGGAGGCTGATTGTTTCTTGGAGTGGGAGCTAGAAAGCAGTTGGGTGCCGGCTGCTGCTGCTGAGGTGGCCTGATCACCCATCTGCCTGCCTGCTGCTGAAAACCCCTGCTCTGATTGTGAGAAACAATCCTGAACCTCTAGGCCTGAGCGGATGGTGCTGCCATTGGTGCCTTTCTCTTCTTCTCTGCCCAGTGAGCTACAATGCAATCCTCCTGGGAGATGGCCAGGTTGACCAACTCATTGAAGCTGTCAGCCCGGACAGTGTTGAGTCATTCCCGTAGCTTGGTGCTAAGACCCCTACGGAAGCGGTCTCTCTTCTTCTCATCAGAATCAGCATGGTAACCTGCATACTGGCATAGGTCGTTGAAGGCCTGCGCATGCTGCAATACCGTGCGGGTTCCTTGATTAAGTGCCAGAAACTCATTCAGCTTGCGATCAAGAATGCCAGCTGGGATGTGGTGCCCTCTGAAAGCAGTCTTGAATTCCTCCCAAGATACTTCATGATCAGCGGGGAGCATAGCACGGAAGTGGTCCCACCAAGTCCGAGCAGATCCGCGAAGCTGCTGCGTGGCGAAGCGAGTCTTGGTAGCATCAGGGCAGTCTCCCGTGAGGAGGGGAAACTTGGACTCAATGACGCGGAGCCACACGTCGGTGTCCAATGGATCCTCTGCCTTGGTGAACAAGGGTGGCTGCGTGCTCAGGAACTCCTGGTAGGTTGCTGCTGCCGGAGGTCGCTGAGGCTGGCCTCCACCATGCTGCTGAGGGTGGGGCTGGCGCTGCAAGAGCTATCGCAGAATCTCGTTCTGCTGGGCCATCAGCTCCTGCACTGTGGGAGCTAGAGGAGGTGGCGGGGGAACCTGCTCGTTATGCCCCTGACACTGCCTAGCTGCCATCTGAAAACAGAGATTGTCGCCATTGTTATCCCAACTCACAATTCCAAACGACAAGATATTATCTCATATGGAAGGAAAAATGCCATAATCATAATATTAGGTTCGAAATGAAGATAACATGGTTACAAACATCCCACAGATTTCAAAAGTTCACAGGGTTACATCAATCAGGGGAAATACCCGTAAGCCTAATCCAAAATCTGACATTAACTAAGCTCACATAGGTTTCTATCCGCCCGAAAGCGTCGAAGTGACTAATCAACCCTGTGCGGTGGAAGCGACACTGGATACGGGTGAAGGAGGCATCACGGAGGTAGTCCCATTGGCACCAAGGGCTGGTCCTAACTCCTCGGGAGCCTCTTCTCCCTCGCTTCCGGCTTCATTGGCCTCCATCTCCAAGTGGTGCATGTCTAAATGGTCATTTGCTTCTTCGAGTTCCCTCTGCACATCGTGGAGCTGGTTCTCCAAGACATCAATAGTGTTGTCTCGGATCTCCACCTGCTGCTCCAAGGTGGTAATGTGCTGGCTCAGCCTTTCCACCTGCAGATCCTTCTCCACTAACTCGGAGGATAAATCGACCACAAAATCTTCTCGGCTATCGAGAGTGAGCTTGGTGGTTTGAGCGATGTTAGCAAGGTGTGCCATAGCGTTGCTCTGAAGGGCATGAAGGCGGTACAGCGCACTCATGCACTGAACGGTGACCCTCCCAACCAAGTCAGGATACATTGCCCACACATCCTTCACATGGCTCACGCGGTTACACCACATGGGGTCATCCTTCTTCTCAACAGGGAAGAGTCCCAAGGGGTGCATCACCATCTCCAGGGGATGATAGCCACAGAAAGTCGTCAGAGTCTTCATGGCTGCCGCTTCAACGGTGTCGTCCGTCCTAAATCCAACTGTTTCGGAATCAAGAGAACGCCAACCCGGCTAAAGGGGATGAGCCTCCAAAGTAAGCCAGACCCGACAACGAGGTACCCGATTCTCCTCATACAACTGCACCATGTACAAAGGGGGCGTAGGGTAACCGGCGGAGTTAAGCACTTCCCACAAGATGGAAGGAAAGCCGTCGCGAGAAAGGAAGTCAGAACTGAAACGGGTGTCTCCTCCACTGGCGGGGGTGGGTGAATTCATCTGTGGAAGGGTATCAAAGGTAAAGGTTATGGTGGAAGGAAGAAAAATGAAAGAGCCTGGATGGTTTTAAAGGAAGCGGGTTAACTCAAGTTTTAATTCCCTTTTGTGTCTATAATGCATGCATGCTAGAAGTAACGTCTCCTCTCCAAATAATAGGGTGCTCTTAGGGCATCCTTAAAAGTCTAAGTACTGGCCCATGGGGCCTACTTAATTAGCCACATATTTCTCCCTCTATGCCTAAGGCCTTTCGTCCTAGGTCTAGCGGTCTAGTCCTGACGATTCCTAGCAGTTTCTACGCAAGTTTTAAATTTTGAAAATGGGATTCATGGTTTATTGTCCTTCTCTGTGGTGAAATTTGCTCCGATACCAGCTGTGGTGGAACCACCCGAATTATTCTAGCTTAAGTGCCTAAGTCACGCCTCAGGGGCCGCAACACACTTAAATCGCAATAACCCATTAGTCCCTCAGATCTAGTCTGATAGAGCCACTTAACCAGGATCAAATTCCACAATCTCAGTCGAAGGTGAGTCACAGAAGAAATACAATAAAACAGGAAACCTCAAATTAAGTACTGAATTATTACATAGATCGGAGTTTTTCGAGTAGCAAATAAGAGTTCACAAAATAAAATGCAGCGGATAATCGATGTCGTCGGTGTCGAGGAGATGGGCAAGGCCTAGCCCACTACTCCTCATGCTCCTCTCCTGCCGGAGCAACATCCCACTCGACCGTCCAACCCGGTGGCAGGGTGGTAGGCCAAGTCACACCGTCAACCATCTCCTGAATCGTACCTGCAAAAATTATGCCACAAGCAAGGCTGAGTATACTAATACTCAGCTAGACTTACCCGGTGTGAGGAATCTACTCCTCTACCTCTAGACTATGCAGCTGTTTGGCTGAGGGGGTTTGGTTTGCCAAAAGCACTAGCTGTTTCTAAAATCCATTTTTAACTTTTCAAATTCTAGCATCATTATATTAGCTAGGTTTGCTCCTTCTAAGCATCCATGGTGACAAGAATTTAGTTCAATCAACAAATTGTCTCATGTAACCTCATTTCACTTTTTACTCGATGTAGTACAAGGGGTCAAGCAGTCTCATTAGCTGCGAGAAGCAGACGATTCGAATCGAGTTTTTATCCTTGCAAGGTAAACCTAAACACACGACATGTCAGGGCACTCCGTCCCCACACATGTCAACCGTCCCCATCAATTCCCCGTTCGCGTCCAGGCCTCACCGCCTTGGCATACAATGCTCCACTGACCCGAGCTGCCGCCGTGCAGTGACCGCACTTGTACCCACCATAGCTAGCATGGGAGACCCAGTCTCAGGTCACATGAGGGATAAAGTCCGCGCCCGGCTTCACTCAGGTACTAGGTTTATCGGTTACCATATTTCCCGACATGTGCTTAGTACGTTCAAAAGCTTGACTCAGGTATCCACACATTAATCCTTAATTCCTTTTTCGCGTCTCATGGACAAGGCATCCCCCTGGATCCAAGTCCATAGACTAACATAGATCCCATTATCAAGATGAATACAGTCAATTCCTGACCTCGCGCGAGTGCTAGAAAAATCACTCAACTTCTACCGAGATCCTGATTAGCAAGCAGCTACTCGACCTAGCATACTAGTATTCATCTCAAAAAGGAATCCTAAGTTCATACATCTAGAGGTTTCAAGCAACTCCTACACTTAAGTGCACATTACAAACCTACAAACATTAAGTGTAGTAAAATAGCATATATAAATGGTTATGCATAAAACCGGGGCTTGCCTTCAATAGCTGGGGCTGCGGGGAGATCCTCGATAGCAGCCTCGGGAGCTTGCTCCTGGTCTTCCTCTTGGACAGATCCTTGCTCGGGGATGACCACGTACTCTCCGTCAACTAGATTACAATCTAATGAATGCAATGCGTAAGATATATGCAGGATATGATATGTGCATTAGTAATTTAAACTCTTGATGGTGTATGATCTACTTGAGTTGGATAGAACTAAATCTTGCTTGTACAAGATTTTTGGCGGTATACTTGGTAAATTAAGTGGTAGGTTTATTCTTGGGGTTCCACTGAATTCTTTTTAAGGTCTTTAGTGAGAATTTCCAAGAACTCAAGTTGGACTTATTGGAGTGAGGTTTATTTCTCCTTTCTTTTTCTTTATTCTCTTTAAGTTTTTGGAGTGGGTTTGAACTACAACTCACCTTAATAAATATCCAAAAATTCTGCAAAAATTACAGTGGCTTTTTACTGGTGTGTAATTCTCTGTCTACAAATTTGGGGTTCAAAAAGTGAATATTTGTCTCTGGACAAAATTACCAAATTTTAGGGCAGAAGGGGTGATTTGAACTACAACTATCATTTAATAGTAGATAATTCTCTAAGACTTATTTTTGCTGGCATTTAGATGCTATAACATGACTTGGTACAAATTTCTAGCAATTAAAACTTATTAGTTATTTTACTAAGATTTTCTAAAGTTTCTAGCCAAAGGGTGCTTTCTACTGCCACTATATTTGAAAAATATCAAACAACAGATTTCTGATTTTTCCTAGCTTCTTCTTTGCGCAAGAGCAATCATTCTGAAGTTTGACATCTTTTTGCTTAAGGGAAGGGGTGGTGTGCATTATTTGGATTAAATAGCCCTTCTTACAAAATATTGACAATAGGTATTATTTTGCATCTTTCCAATGGGTTTGTATTTTTCTATGGTGGCCTATCTCATTATTGGTCTAGCAAAATTTTATTTACCCATTATTGCATTATTGTGGGGTTCTCATAATTTAATTGAACTATGGCTCATTATCATGTTCTATTTGTTTACCCTACTTAAAATGATGGGCTGGGGTTTTTATTATTTTTGTAGTGGGGTTTTGGTGGTTACAAGTCCACTGGATTTTTATTATCAATTTTGGGTCGGGTTTTATAATTTTAATAATTGATTTCTAGTTGGAATAATGCTAAATAAAACAATTTCCTTTTAATCTGATCTAGACTAGAGGTTCCTTTATTTTTCCTAGGTTCTTTGTTACTTAAGCAAACTAGGAAAAATAATTTCATCCATTGGTAATTAATTTCTAGGGCCTTTCTGATTTTCCTAAGGTTTGGGCAGAAATGGCTTTTAATGGATATCTACACCAAATTTTTCAATACTGGGGTTCTCACTATTTTTAAACAGTGTTTAAGTGGGGTTTGAACATCTACAAATTTTCTTAGGTTCAGCACAGGAATATAACTAATTTTCCTTAATTAAACAAGGTTTGGTCAGTTTCTGTATTTAATTTTTAACTCCAAAAATTAGAACAAAAAGCATAGGGTTCAGTATTTTTAATTGATAGTTCATAATATTTAGAATTTCGCAAAATTGGTTTGATAACTTTTGGTCAAGTATTCATCAAGTTATGAATTTTCTATGTTCTCTGTTTATTAAAAAGATTAAACAGAAATGATTAAATAGAAAACAACTTTGCAACGGGGTCCCTGGCGGGTGCTTTAAGTTTTCCTTACAGACTAGTCCCTGGGCTACTATTCAATTGAGTCACTGACATCTCAGAAAACCCCTTGGATTCTTCTAATCCTAACCCGAGGTCCTTCCCCCAAATTAAACAGTACCCACGGCGGAAGAAAGGGCGGAGGGGCTTACCGGCGGTGAGATTGCTCCGGTGAGGTGGCCGAGGTTGTAGGGGAGGTCCTGAGGGTCACGGCGATGTGCGGGTCGCTGTCAGGGATGGTCAGAGTCGACCGGTCCGCGTGCGCAGGCGGGGGAGCTCGTCGGCAGCGAGGAGTCCGGCCTATCCAGGGCACAATTGACCAATCAAACGGGTCAGGGAGCTTCACCGGGGATTAAGGAAGGTGTGTGCGCGAGGAATTGAAGAATGGCTCACCGGAGAGCTCGGTCCACGCGTGCAGGCGGGCGGCCGAAGTCTGGTGAGGTCGATCTCGGGCTTCCGATGAAGCTCTACTAGGTCCGAGGGCTTGGAAAGCTTCATGGGCCAATGGCGAAGCTAACTGAAGCGCTGGCGCGACTTGGGGTGACTAGAGTGGGCTGGCCACGGTGGCCGAAGCTCTGGCGGCAATGGCGGGCGGAAAAGAGCTCGCCGGAGCTAAGGAGGGGCATTGGGCCGGCGATGGTGAGCACGGGGTGAAGTGAGGCGCGCCTGGGAAGGCTTTATAGGCGCGGGCGAGCATGACCAAGGGCGGGGCTCTGACAAGCGCTCGGGGCGTGCGCGGCGAACGCCAGTGCGCGCTCTGGCGCCTGGCACAGCGTCGAGCACGAGGCAGCGCAGAGAGAGGTCAAGTTCAAGCGCGGATTGGCTCCAAATCTTTGAGATTTTGGCCATAATCCCGTTGAGAGATCTCTTCCTCTCAGGTCCCTTTGTCGTTTATGTGTGGAGGCTAGCAGGTTTGGTTGACTGGATTAGGAGATAGAGAGGGAAGAAATCTGGTTTGTCTCACTGCCGCACACAAGGAGAAGATCTCTGGTTTGACGTGTCCGAGGCACGCGTCCCAATGCCATCTTCTGGCACAAGACAGAGGGGTTAGTCATGCACGTTTTTGTTAATGGGGCCATTAGGATTTGAGTTAGGGATCAAGGTGAACACGCCTGATCTTTGGCTCAAGGTCTGAAATTCAGAATTCAGAATTTCAGAATTTCCTAATGAACTCCCACTTGAGAGGCTTGTTTAGGGTTTTATTTAAATTGTTTTGGCCAAGCTGCCATAATCTTTGTTGTTGCTTATTTAGTATACTTTAATGTTTATAATTGGCCCAAGTCATGATTTTAAAATTTTCATACTCTTTTCCCCTTTCTCTTGAATTTTGTTTATAGGGCTCAATTAGGGTTTTTATTGGGGTTGCACATTTTTGCCTTTTTGAAAACCCCATTTGTTTTGAACATGATACTTTTAAGTATAGGCTTAGTGGGTCCTCTATTCTTAAGTCAATTTGATGTTCATGCTCCATTTTGGTTCACATAAGATGAGGGTTCTTGGGTTAGCATTTGAGAGAAACCCTAGGTGACACTGGGGTGTCACACTTTTACACATGTTCATTGTACCTTCGCATTCGTTCTTGTTGCTTACAGACAGTATCTTCATCTTGAGAACCTTCGACAGAGAAGAAGACCCCAATAGTAGCCCCTTCACGGTGCTATGTCGTTTTTTCATAACAAGCTCGATCCACGAAAAACACGAAGGCTTCTAGATGCCGAAGGTCCAAAAACACCTTCCCTGAGTTTGTTATTAAAAAACGAATATAAAATTTATAACGCTTACCGGTCCACCGATCATTCAGTACGCGTGTCTCGGCGGTTCGCCTTCTTCACCTGCGGGGCTATATAAACAGACGAGTTGGTGAGAAGTTACCACAACATTCATTGCTACTGCGCCGTTGTGCTGCTGAAATTTTTTACTGAAGCCGAAGCTCTCTGCTTTTCCATGCACTTGCTGCATAAGCTTCGACCAATTGTCCAATTAGTGGAATGTAGCTTTGTCTCACAGAACTGAAATGGCTAGAGTTAGGTCTACTGCTAGAGTAACAAACGAAGGAGAAGAAGCTGAAGCTACTGAGATGGCCCCTATTTCAGAAATGATGAAACGTTCTGGGTTAGCTGTACGAGAAGAAGAAGAGTCTGTTCCGACAAATGATGTTGTTGTTGCTGAAGCTGAACCAACTGTTGCCAAAGCTGACAGTGATGATGAAGAGGATGACGACATTTTGAGTCCGAGCAAACCTAGCCACATTGAGTTTGCAAAATTCATAGTTAAGGCGGAAGATTTGGTTTTAATGAAGAAATTAGAATATTTTGGAGAGAATGATGACGAACTGGTTCGGTTTGCTGGGGAAGAAGTGGTTCCAGAACCATGAAATGACGAAGTCATAGTTTTTAAGAGCTTCTTCAGAGCAGGACTTCGGTTCCCTCTATATGAGATGATCGGTGAAGTTTTAAAGAAGTTTGAAATCTACCTTCATCAACTAACCCCAAATGCTATAGTCAGACTCAGCGTGTATATATGGGCTTTACGAAGTCAAGGAAAAACTGCTAATGGTGAAGGATTTTATAGAGTACACGAACTCCATTACCAAACTAAGGCTAGGGCTCATGAACTGCATAAGAACTTCAGGTGTTACAATTTTGCGTACCAAAAGGATACTAAGGCTCCTATGATTGGATATTGCACCAAGTGGCCAACTATGTCACGCCCGGGTTTTGGGGACACCAAGACCTGGGCGCGAACATAATCATCAGGTGTGCTAGGACCAAGTCTTACACATATGATGACTCATGGTACAAAAACGAATGTCACAACATTAATATATAACGAAGTTCTGTACAAAATAGTTAAATAATTACATCATATGAAGACAACGATCTAGCAACCAAAGTTGACTGGGAGACGACGACCTAGACCTCTCACGAACTTATCACAGCATCCTCCACGCGCCTCATCCTGTGGTACCTGTTCTTGACCTGTGAGGGGGGTGTAAGACAGCAAGGGTGAGCTCACATACATTCATCACTCAACAAGTTGTTGGGAATAATGTGCATGAACTCACCAAAGGTGGGAGCCCATGTGAAGTGTAAGGCTTACCAAAGAGGATGGTTAAAGCTGAGCATTGCTTTTAAAGTTGGTCAAAAATTTATTAGTAGTTACTAAGTATAAGTAGATACCAACCCAATTAAATAAGAGATCAAGGTTAATAACAACACCCGCGATGCAATGCATATGATGAATTAAGTTTAATTCCATAAGTTAATCATGTGAGTGTCCGAGCCGCTCATGACCGTGAGCACGGCTAATATACCACTTTTACACTCTGCAGAGGTTGCACATCTTTACCCACAAGTCATGTTACCCATTTGCCATGGAGTTGATCAGACCCCATACACCACTACCAAGGAAGCGAGGCAGGGTACCATTACCAGGCCTTTACAAAGTTCCACTAGCTTTAGAAAACTCGCTACAGTTTCTAGGAAGCGCAATGCAGGGATCCCCCGTCTGACCGCCATCGCAGCAAAATCAGCCCGAGAACCTCCCTACATCGACCACTCCCCTACTGTCATTGCCCCTTTTGGGTAAGGTAGTCCTCCACTAGCTATCCTAATTAGTCAGCCAAGGGCGTCCCATACCACCCTTGTGGTAGCACTATTTTCCCGGGTGGTCGCTCCATGTTCTAATTAACAATATGTTCTTATCATGAACAATAATTAAACAACAACATAATTGGAACATGATCATAATAAACATTAGTTTCCAAAAACCAAGTAGAGCAATAGCAAATCTACCCAATAGTTCATCTATTTGCAAGGTGAGGGATAAAAAATGCTAGGGAAACCTATTAGGTCCCATCAAATTAACCTGAGCATGTCACAGTGATTAATAGCGAACATTATTAGGTAAAAAGGAGTGATCAAGGGCACAACTTGCCTGAGACTCGAGATTCCAGGTACCAGGATGATCTTCAGATTCTCGTGACCTCACTGCTATTCGTAGCAATACAAACAAACAGGGTATAGGCAAAATTAACATCACACCAAACATAAGCACAAACTGCATAATAATATTCTACGTGTCGTGACAAGATCCTAGGTTCGAGAACCACTAAAATCAGAGTTACGGTTAAAAGGTTATGATTTACTGAAGATTTAAGTGTTGGATACAAAAGAAATTAAGTGCATAATTTTTACCTATGTTTCATAACAAAATAGGGTTACCAAATGATAAACAATATTAATATAAATTTATTACAACTGGAATGGATCAATTTGGAGTTAAAATGGATTAAATATGAATTAAACAAGTTTCTGGATTTATTTTTATATTAGAAATCTTTTTTCTAAATTAATTTACTCCCTTTATTCGCTGCATGGACTGGGGATATTATTTTAACTAAGCTTAGGGTTTAAAACATAAAGTGTAGGACCTATTAGCGATGGTTCTTCTATTGCGATGGACCGTGGGTTTGTTTTTCAAAAACCTAGGGTCTCTTATGCAAGAGTGACGACTGAAGCGGTACAGATAACTCTCGATCGTCAGATTTCAATCTAGTGGCTCTATTAGATCGAAAATGGCAGAGTATTCACTAGCCACCCTGACCCCACATCACCAGATCGACGGTCAGCGACTTCGGTCCCTCGATGCCGCACGATCGAAGATCAACGCTATAGATCTAATTAGCCGGATCTAAACACCAGGATTCTAATCCATCCGTTGGTAAAGCATCCAATGGTCCATGACCCATCTCCTACCCCTAGCGCCCAGACCGACGGCGCAGGGCACCACCGTGGCGGTGCAGTTCACTGGTGCGCAATGATCTGGTGACCCAGTGCGCCAGACCCCCAACCGAATCGCCTCAGGCTTAAAGCAACGTCTAACAAACACGTAGAGGTCATATACCGGAGTTGGTCGTCGTCAGAGCAAGCTGGCCACAACAACGAGCGGATCCGTGGAGAACACCCTGCTCCGATGAGCAATTAGGCCAGCCTTGGCCCTTAATCTATCTAGGTGTGGTATGGGTAGGCTCCAAGGGGCATCGGCGAAGGTGCCAGACTCACACTTGAGCCCTCAACACTAATGTGTGCGAGCGGACGCGGCGGCAGCACAACTTCCCCCCAGATTCCCCCCACAGCTTTCTGGTGATCCCGTCGGAGAAGACTGGATGGCAGGCGGACTAGATGGAACAGCCAGGGTGAGGAGGAACTCGGGACCACCCTTTTATGGCCCCGATGAAAGTGGTTAGGGCTCCAGTTTGCCAAAACGACACGTGACGAATTTGACGCACATGAACCCGACACCGATCGTTGCAACAGGAAGAGGTAAAGATGCGGTGGGTCCGCCTGGCAGTGCCTAAGCATGGATGGTCTGCATGGCAGAGGAGGTCATGCCACGTGCGCGAGCCGAGCAGGGCTTTCTCGTATTCGTCGCGAGAGTGGACTCCGTGGGGAAGACGATCCTGACAAGTCGGCCCCACGAGTCAGCTGCGCCTGGGACTCTGAGATCCATCGTGATCATGCGGTGCTGGGGCTGCCACGTCGGGCCCACCCGCCAGCACTGACTGGATGGGCGACCAGCGCGGGATGAAGTGAAAATGGGCCGAGGAGATGGTTTTCGGCCTAGCAAAGTCTTTCTCCTTTCTCTTTTTTCTCTTTTTATCTTTTCCTTTCCATTATATTTTAAATCCAAATTTGATTCAAATTTAAACCTCTAATTTCGAAAATGCATCAGACCAAGGTTTCAACATGTTTTTGCAGAAATATTTTATTTATTTTTGTTGTATTTATTTATTCATTAATATTTTAAACTACATAGTTAATGAAAGGAATATCCCACTTGTTTTAACACATGAAAAATCATCTTGTTATTATATATCTAAATCATATGTTTTAAAGACACAACTACTATTACATAATTTATACTAAAGGATAGTTTTATCTCATCCTATCAAGAGAATATTTCTAATTATTTACTCCCAAAGAAGAGTTTAACAGATAAACCAAGTATAATTTAATTTCCAAGTATCTTTTATTTTAATTATTTATTTAGGCAATATATTCATTTTGGGACATTTTTAATTATTGATGTTATAAATTCCAAGGTAGAACTTTGGGTGTTACAGACTGGCTGGACAAGTGAATGGTTTTTATGTGAAAGTTGATGAGAAGAAACGGGAGAAGCTTATGACTATGGCGATGAGTCTTCTGAGACTGAGCTTTAGCATGACACGATCATTGTGCAACATGCAACTCGGCTCCCCTGCCAATTACCCGAAGTGGAATTCAGAATCGTGGCGGAGCACATTAGTACTCGAGATTTGGTGCAAGACTACCTAGCCAACAAAACCTTTCGAACATCTGGTGGATGGGGGATGCCGAAGAAAAAAGTAGGGAAAAAATTTGTGCTCATTCGGTTGCCATACCGGTTTAAGTTTCAGGATTCTTTCCACAGCCCTTGTGCCAAATGGTTGGAAATGGTAGAGACAATGTGCAATGAGATCCTTGAGAATTATATGAAGAAGGAAGATCAATTGATGACAGCTGCCTTCGGCACCCGAAAAAAACAAAGTCTGAATCGAGTAATGGACGCCCTTAACTTCGAATACCTAGACTACGAAAGGCTTGACGAAGGAGCCGGAGGAGCAAACAAAAAGAGGGTTGTAAGTATTTTGAAAAGGCGATCCATGTGGTCCATTGAAGAAGATCAGAGGGCTACGAAAAACAAAAAATTTCAGCGGAGCCGAAGGATTCGGCTCCTAAAAAACGAAAGTCCTCAATCCTGGCCCCTGCTGAGGCGAAGGTACAAGATATACCCGAGAAAACTGTTGGCACCTCTTCGTCCTCCTCTGTCGGTGTTACAGAAATATTGAAGGTAATGACTGAACCCTTCCCGTTTGCTATGCTAAGTCCCCTGGGGTTGGATCTGTGATATCCTGGCCCCTGGGATGGTGATATCCTGGCCCAAGGCTTAATACAATTAAAAGAGTATCCATACCAACAAGGTGCATCTTCTTTTTTGGAAGCTTATCTCAAAAGAACCTCCAAGTTAAGCGTGCTTGGCTTGGAGCAATTTGGGAAGGCTGACCGATCGGGAAGTTTTCTCGGGTGCGCATGAGTGAGGACAAAGTGCGCACAAAAGACTCATGTTGGTCTATTGGGATAATATATGATCTAGAGAGCTGCCAGGAGTAAGTACCGCCGGTCCGGGATTGGACGGGGTGTTATAAGTGGTATCGGAGCCGACCCTCGCGGTTTCATGGGCATGTGTGGGTTAGGGGTTCGGGTATATGGCGCATGGTGCATGTGGACTGAGTGGTCACATGGCATGGCATATGACGACACTTGTCACACCCGGGTTTTAGGGACCCGAGCGCGAACATAATCACCAGGTGTGCTAGGACCAAGTCTCACACATATGATGAATCATGATACAGAAACAAATGTCACAAATTTATTATACAATAGGAGTTCTGTACAAAATAAATAAATAATTACATCGAAATGAGACAACGATCCAGCAACCCAAAGTTGACTAGGAGACGATGACCTAGACCTCTTACGAACACATCGCATCATCTTCCATGCACCTCATCCTGTGGTACCTGTCCTTGACCTGTGGGGTGTGAGACAATAAGTGTGAGCTCACATACGTTCATAGCTCAACAAGTTGTGGGGAATAATGTGCATGAACTCACCAAAGGTGGGAGCTCATGTGAAGTGTAAGGCTTACCAAAGAGAATGGTTAAAGCTGAGCATTGCTTTTAAAGTTGGTCAAAATTTTATTAGCAGTTACTAAGTATAAGTAGATACCAAACCATAATAATAATAGAACAAAATTAATAATAAATCCCATGCAATGAAAATGACAAATTGAATCTAGTTCTATAATTTAATCATGCGAGAGTCCTGAGCTGCTCATGACCGTGAGCTCGGCTAGTATACCAGTTTTACACTCTGTAGAGGTTGTACCCTGTACCCGCAAGTCGTGTATCCCATGTCGCCAGGGTTAGCTAGACCCTTAGACACTACCGAGGTGAATGGCTAGGGATCCACTACGAGGCCTTTACAAAGTTCCACTAGCTTCCGAAAGCCCGCTACAGTTCTGGGAAGAGCAATTGCAGGAATCCCTCATCTGACCGCCATCGCAGCAAAATCAACCCGCAAACCTCCCTGCATGCCTACTCCCTACTGCCCTTGCCCCTTTCGGGTAAGGCAGTCTTCCACTAGCTTTCCTAGTTAGTCAGCCAAAGGCGTCCCATTCCACCCTTGTGGTGGCACGTGTTTCTCAAGTTAAGCTCCATGTTCCAATTAAAAATATAATGATCTTGACATGAACATAAATAAAATAACAGAATAATTGGAACATGGACATAATGTGATATTAATCCCAAAACCATATAGAGCAATAGCAAAAACTACCCAAATAATTCAGGGATAAACAAGGTAACAAGATAAGTAGACTAGGGTGACGTATTGAGTCCCATCAAAATTAAACTTTTGCATGAATAAATGGTTATAAAGAACATTATTGGGTAAATGAAAGTGATCAAGGGCACAACTTGCCTGGGACTTGAGATTCTAGGTACCAGGATGATCTTCAGGTGACTCAACCTCATGCTAGTCGTAGCAATACAAACAAACATGGTATAGACAAAATTAACATCACATCAAACATAAGTACAAACTAAATAATAATGATCTACGCGAAGCTACGAGATCGTGGGCTCCAGAATCACTGAAATCGGAGTTACAGTTAAGGAGTTATGATTTATAGAAGATCTATGTGATTAAAATATTAAACTATATTATAAATTGGTTAGTGTAAATCATATGAGAGATTATTCTATAAATAATTATCTCAACTTTAATCTAAGTCATTATTTGATTAAAGATCATCTAGTCAAATTATAACCATAAGATCAGAATACTATATTAATATTAAAGAAGTTAATCCAATAGACACAGATTAATCCAATTAGTTACCTAATTATAAAAGTAGGGGATATCATATAACAAATGTTGCTACTGCGTAGTAAATATTTATATGAAGCCAACACAACTGGAACGAGTCAATTCAGAATTAAAACGGAGGAGTTATGAATTTTCGAAGTATTAAGTGCTTAGTATAGAATAAATCAAGTGAATAATTTTAATTCAAGTTTCATGGCTAAACAAAGATACTAGATGATAAACAATACTAAAACAAAATTAATGCAACTGGAATGAATTAAAAAGGAGTTAAAATGGAGTTTCTATGAATTTAATAAGTTTTGGAATATTTTTTATACAAAAGAAACAATTTTCTATATTATTTCCCTTAATTTCCTAAGTTTCTGGAGTGGGTGCACAATTATCAAGATGTCCAAGGGGTGATTCATAAGAAATTAGGACTCCACTGCAATTACTTTGCTCTGAACAGGGATAGCGGGTTGAATCCTATTTAATGGGGGCTCTTAAGCAATTGTTACATGGACGAAAGGGTACCGGTGAATAGCAGCTGCCCAATTATCAATCAATCGCTCAGATCAACGCCCCCGTGAACCGGTATGCGTCCATGGCCGCCCGATGTAATCTGAACGATTAGTTCCAATCGGATATCTATTGACAACCGCCAGATCCCAAATCTATGGGCCGAGTTTAAAACTACCAAGGTGGGGTCGCAACCGATGGATCTTCGATGGAGGGTCGTGATCGGCAGCTCGAAAGGTTACGTGGGTTCTAATCATAGCCGTCGCAAGTGAAATCAACGGTTCCAGGTTGTTTCCCATCCAGCCTCGTTTGCTCAATCCAGACCGTCTGCTGAATCCAACGGTCGATCACGATTTGCCCTCCATTCCCCAAGCCATCGCAGCGATGAAATAGTACCGCACGGCGGCGCGCCATGGCCGCACTCTCTCGCCCCCCCGGATTCCACACTCAAGCTCCTATCCGAAACGCTCTACCCGATCCCCAGCCGACGCGAGTCAAATGGAGTTACATATTAACTTGATACGGCGCGGTGGAGGGTCTGGACTCGGCGTGGAGCGGGTTGGCGGCAAGGGCGTGACTCCGACGAGCAATTTAGACGGCGCCGGTGACAAATTCCAGGTGGCACGACCACCACCTTCCTTCTCCAAGCTTGTAGAAGACGTTGGGCGCGGTACCGAAGGCCTAGGCGCCGACAACTCGAAGTTCCCCTCGTAGCGGTTCCTCTCTCCTTCTCTGTCACTTTTTGGTCACGAGGCGTCTAGCTGGGTAGAGAGGGGTAATGAGGATATGATGTCCTTTATCTCCCCACGACGTACGATAGTTCGATTCCGCGAGACTCACGGTCAGCTGGTCCGAGGATCTCGCGCGAACAGGTGTGCCGCCAGCGCCATACGCGGGGAATGGGAAGGAAGAGCCACAGTGGTACCGAGCCCACCTGACATCAGCACAAGGAAACCGGTACGCGCCCGCAGAGACCGACGAGGGGGTCCCAGATGGCAGTGGCGTGTAGGTGATTACCTGGGTTGGGCCACGCATGAGTGGAGGGCATGGTAGTGGGCCGGTTCTTTAGGGTTTCAGCCCATGCGCCACCCTTTTATTTATTCTTTTCATTTCCTTTTTGTCATTTCTTTTTTCCTTTTATTTTTAAATCTCTATTTTGAATCCAAATTTTCCTGTGAACTTTGTACCTAGATTCATATGTACAAATTAAACAAACAAGTATGGAAGGATTTTATTTATTTATTTATATATTTATTTTCTTTATTTTGTATAGTATTTTCCTCCTCCTTCACCAAATTCTAAATTGCAAACTAGGTCTTAAATCCAAATGTGGACATTAATGTATTTGTATTATTATTATTATTATTATTATTATTATTATTATTATTATTATTATTATTATTATTATTATTAAATGCACACACAAATAAACTCCAACATGATGCAATAGATATATGTTTATTTTAATTATTTTATTTGTTTGGTAGATGTTTCAAATATGAAACACACTCATATTGTTTTCTTTCTTTTAGAAAAATAGTATTTTGAATGTGGGATAAGAATCAAAAGTTACTTCAAAATTAATTATCCATGTAATGAAATGTCTATGGTGCATCATTTAATGATATGCATAATCATTTAGTTGAATAGAAAACTTTCCTATTACCTTTTTCTAAAATAATTCTTGGTTTTCAAAATTCAGTCCTCAATTCTCAACTCTCAAGTATAATTTGAGATATCGGAATTTACTATTTTATTTCTTCATATATTTATTTTATTATTATTATTATTTCCTTATACAAATTTTGGGCCTTACAACACTAGACACACAGACGTGGCCAAGACGGGAGGTTCCTGGATTGGGGTTGACCGACGAGGACGTTGGTCTTCTAAGGGGGGTGGATTGTGATATCCTAGCCCCTGGGATGGTGATATCCTGGCCCAAGATTTAATAGAATTAATAGAGTATCCATACAAATAAGGTGCATCTTCTTTTTCAGAAGCCTATCTCGAATGAACCTCCAAGTTAAGCGTGCTTGGCTTGGAGCAATTTGGGATGGGTGACTGACTGGGAAGTTTTCTCGGGTGTGCATGAGTGAGGACAAAGTGCGCACAAAAGCCTCGTGTTGGTGTGTGGGGACAATATATGATCATAGAGAGATGTGAGGAGTAAGTACCGCCGGTCCGGGATTGGACGAGGTGTTACAGTATCTGACTAGCTTATTGCAGTCAAAGAAGAAGGGGGTTGAAAAAGCACGGAGTAGGAGAAGAAGACTGCTTCAGCAATTGGGGGAAATAAGGGGGTTCGAAGAAATGAGGCATGATGGCAGTGATGAAGGCTATCCACAAGACCCCGCCCTCAGTTTCAGTAGAAAAAAGTGTTGCCCCTGCTAAAGCCGAAGCTAACGAAGCGGTCCCTGAAGTTGAAAATAGCGGAGGCCCTCTTGGAACCACAATGTCGAAGATTGCCCGAATTATAGCTGATGTGGTTTCTGAGAGGGAAATGGTCGAAGTGACCACTGATAGGGTTTTGCCCTTAAAAATGAAAGAATTGGAAGGGGATTCTTTGGATGATAAAGAGTTGGACCTACGACACTTGGGCGGCTAGAAACTCTCCAAAGAAGATATATCTAAGTTAAAAGAATTTGCTATTGCTGGCGGCTACAAGCCTGGATTCGTGCTCTTTGGTGGCGTCGACGAAGAGATTCTAGGGTGCATCCTTGACCGTGCTGGAGCAAAAATTGTTAATACTTTATCAAGGAGCATCGGATTCTCGAAGCTCAAACGAGATCTCAGCAATTATAGGAGGCATCATATTACTGGGAGCTTGTTTTATTCGAATTTTAAGGTATAAACTTTGATGTTTGCCTTTTCAACTTATTAATTTTTAAATTTCGAGAGTTTCGGGCTAACTTTGGCTTTTTTAACAGAGCTTAATGTTGAGTAAGGCTTTAAAGCTGCAATAGGAAAATGAAATAGGAAAAATGAGCTTGTTATCAGTAACTTGGAAGAGAGATTGAAAGAACTTGAAAATCTTCTGGCAGAAAAAGATTCAAAGACTAAGACTGTCGAAGCAGACCTAGCCGAAGCTCATCTTTGGATTAAGGATCAAGCTGCTCGAATTTCTGATCAAAGCAAACAACTTGAAGAAGCACATTCAAATTTAAAGGAGGCTGGAATCCGTTATGAGCATGAAGTTAAAGGTTTAAAAGATAAAGTCAAAGCGGAAGCAGAGAAAAACTCTAAATTATCTGAAGCCCTTAAATGCTTTGGAACACTTGCTCTAGCTCAGCGGCTCGATGCTCCATTCGTCTGCGCGAGATTTTTAGTTCAGTCGGAGCAATGTTAGGAGAAGAGAAATATTCTATCGATGGTATTACTATTATGAAGGGGCACGGAGATATTTATGCCCTAGTGGCCGCCCGGAGAATAGCTAACACATTTGCAAAAGCTGGGTGTAAGCATTTGAGAGATGTTAACAAGCCACCTTCGCTATATCTCAAGCTGACATTGAAAACATTCCAAGCGAAGCTCGAAGCATGGGGAATAGATTTATTACCCAGATATGGGTGAAGGGCGATCGAGAACTGGACGGAAACGAAGCTCAAGCTCTTTTTGTCGAAGTATGAAATAACGTCCTTAGCTTTCAACCTCTGTTTTTCTCTGTTTCAAACTGCTAAAACACTTTATATAATAAATTTTTCAGGCTGATGTTGGCGAAGAGTGAAGAAGTGAAGCTAAGGAATTTTGATGTAGTATTAGAAATTTTTTTGTAACTTTTGTACAAAAATGTATTTAGGTAGATAAATTAATGTAATGGAAAGAATGAAGGGTTGAGTTGTAAAATACTATTACCTTAGCAACCTTACCTTCGTCTACTGTCGTTTGCTTTGCTGTGGACGAAACCACCTTGTTTATTTTGAGTCGAAGGCGAAAAACACCTTCCCTTCTTTTTGTTCATATCGAAGCATCTTCGTTCACCTCGAAGCATCTTTGTTCACATCGAAGCACCTTCGAACCAAAGTCAAAAAGGGCCCCTTCATTCATAACGAAACATTTCCGTGCTGAAGGCAAAAATCCTCCTTTCTTTTTCCGTTACTGTCTTGTGCAATATGCAGGATGCGATGAAGCTACAGATGTCTAATGTATGTTCGTATAAACGTAAAAGATGATGTGATGAAGTATGCAAGCGTATGCCGAAGATAAAAAACCCACACAAATACACACCCAGACTCTGCATCCCCTTAGGAACGACTTTGGAGTCTCTTCACCTCTTACTTAGGTGGTATTTTAGCTCTGCATCCCCTTAGGAACGACTTTGGAGTTAAGCTCTGCATCCCCTTAGGAACAACTTTAGAGCTTCTTCACCTTGATTTAGGTGGCATTTTAGCTATGCATCCCCTTAGGAACGACTTTGGAGCTACTTCACCTTTTACTTAGGTGGTAGTTTAGCTCCACATCCCCATAGGAACGACTTCGGAGCTTTTCATATTCTTACACTCGATGGTGTAATCTCAGATTTTTACATTTTACATATGGGGGAAACTGGCCCTTGTATTGTACAAGGCTGCATAAGAAAAAAAATGAAAATTACAACCTATGGCCCCATTAAAAACCTTTCTCCCCTCTTGAAAGGAAAAGGGTGCAATAGGGAAAAGAAAGAAAATTACATGGTTGTTACACATAGTATCTCTAAAGCCTGTCTGCGTTCCCGGATATTGCAATGTCATTGTCGTCCATGTCTTTTAACCTGTATGATCCGGGTCTTGACGAAGATACTACCAAGAAGGGACCCTCCCACTTGAGTTGTAGCTTCCCCACTATGTCTGGGTTGGCTATTCAGCGAAGCACCAAATGTTCTGGCTTAATATTCTTTAATCTTACTTTTCTATCTCGCCACTTGACCGTTTCAGCTTGGTATTTATTGATGTGATCTATTGCTTGACGTCTGATCCCTTTATAGTGTCTCTTGATATTTTGCAAGTGTCTTCGTTCTCTGCCGAAGCTAGAGTCCTTATCGATCTTGTTCTTGCTTCTTTTGGTGCTATTGCTTCATCTCTGAACAAAAGCTTAAATGGAGTGAACCCTATTGACCTTGAGACAACAGTGTTATGATTCCACACTACTTTCACCAATTCGTCTGGCCACTTTCCCTTGGTAGATTAAAAATTGATTTCATTATTCCTATGATGATGACTCTGTTAGCCTGCTCTACCAAGCCATTGGATTCTGGATGTCTCATGGATGCAAAGTTTATCTTCGTGCCAATTTGATTACAAAAGGTTTTAAATGTTTCATCATCAAATTGTGCTCCATTGTCAACTGTGATAGCCTTTGGCACACCGAAACGGTAAATGATGTTCTGCCAGAAGAACTTTTGAACTGTGGCCGAATTTATCGTGGCTAGAGGTTTAGCTTCGATCCATTTTGAAAAATATTCCACTGCTACCATGACATATCTCAGATTCCCTTGTGCTGGTGGAAGTGGGCCCAGTAAGTCTAAGCCCCACCTTTGTAGTGGCCAAGTGGGCTGAATCAATTATGTTAAATATGAAGGTTGCTTCTGATCTCTAGCACACTTCTGACAGTTTTCACATTTTTGTACCAGATCTGCTGCGTCCGAAGCTGCCTTGGGCTAGTAGAATCCTTGTCTAAAGACTTTTCCAATGAGTGGCCTGGATCTGATGTGGGCCCCGCATATTCCTGAATGTATCTCCTTCATCAGCTCTTGACCTTCGGCTTTAGATAGGCATTTTACTAATGGGGAACAAACTCCATGTTTAAACAATTCCCCTTCTATGATCACATATGGCCTTGTCCTGGCATGCATCCTTTTTATGTGAACTTCGTCATCTGAAGGATAATTGCCTTGGAGGAAAGATACAATTTCTGTTCTCCAATCCTCGCTATGCACAGGTGAAATTGTAAGCACTGCTCGCTCCATGAGTTTGACCGAAGGTGCTTTAAGAGTTTCAAAGAATATTTCCGAGGGGAGTGGGAGCCCCTGTGCTGCTGATTTAGCTAGTAAATCTACCTGTTCGTTTTCTCCTCTTGGTATGTTTTTCACTAAAAATCCTTCAAAGGAGGCCTCCATCCTTCAGACTGTGTCAAGATACTTTTCGAGCTTTGGTCTCTTGCTTTGCTGCTTTTGTCAACCTGTCCTATGATGACTTGTGAATCAGATTTAAGAACTGCCCTTCTTATCCCCATTGCCCTAAGCTTTCAAAGCCCAAAAGGATAGCCTCGTATTCTGCAATGTTATTTGTCCAATTGAATTCCAATCTGGTTGCATAGCAGGTTTTGACTTTTGATGGTGAAATTAGAATAGCGGTTGCACCTGCGCCGAAGGTTCCTCATGATCCATCACAGAATACTGTCCAGACTTCGGTATCTATTGGGTGCACTTCTTCCTGAGCCCCAGGCGTCCAATCGACAATGAAGTCTGCTAATGCTTGAGATTGAATCAAGGACCTATGAACAAAGTTAATGGTGAACTCGTTCAACTCCGTGGCCCATTTGCCAACCCTTCCTGTAGTTTCTCTGTTTCTTATAATGTCCTTTAGAGGCTAAGATGAAGGTACTATGATGTGGTAGGACTGGAAATAGTGCCGAAGCTTCATGGAAGCCATCAGTACAACGTATAGTATCATCTCCAACTTTGTGTAGTTTCTTTTCGATGGGCTTAGTACTTCGGAGACGAAGTATATTGGGACTTGTTTCTTTGTTTGTTCATCTTGCTTTTCTTACACCAGCGCTACACTAATTGTCGCGTGGGAAGCTGCTACATACAATAGCAATGGAGCTCCTGACGAAGGTGGAGTCAAGGTTGTTAACTATATAAGATATTGTTTCAAATCTTCGAAGGCCTTTTGTTGATCCGGTCCCCATTGAAAGACTTCGCTGACTTTAGTACTTCGAAGAATGGTAAATTCCTTTCTACTGATCTTGAGATGAATCTATTCAATGATACCAGTCTTCCTGTTAATCTTTGAGCTCCTTTTCTTGACTTTGGTGGCACCATCCGAAGTATAGCTTCTATTTTGCTTGGGTTAGCTTCAATGCCCTTTGTTGATACTAGACAACCTAGAAACTTTCCCTTCTTCACCCAAAGACACATTTTTCTAGATTTAACTTGAGACCAGCCTTCCTGAAGTTGGCAAATGTTTCTTGCAAATCAGCAATGTGGTTTTATTGCTTCATGCTCTTGACTATGATGTCATCAACATATGTCAAAACATTCTTGCCGATCTGAGTGTGGAGAACTTTGGAAGTCATCCTGCTGAAGCTTCCTCCAGCATTCTTGAACCCCTCAGGCATCCGAAGATAGCAATAAGTTCTAGGGGTTATGAAGCTTGTTTTGGGTTCATCTTCCTTCATCCAGATCTGATGATAGCCTGAGTAGCAGTCTAGCAGGCTCATGAGCTCTGAAGTGACTTCCGCATCTATGAGGAAGTCTATTCTTGGCAAGGGAAATTCATCTTTCGGGCAGGCCTTGTTGAGATCTATGAAATCAATACACATTCTCCACTTTCCATTGGCTTTCTTTACCATTACAGTGTTAGCTAGCCATTCTAGATATGTTACTTCTCTGATCACTCTGGCACTGAGGAGCCTTTTAACTTCGTTTCTTACACCTTCGACTTTATCATCTGACATCTTCCGAAGCTTCTGCTTCCTCGGTCTGGCAGTTGGGTCTACATTGAGGGAGTGCTCTATAACATCTCTGTTGACACCATAAAGATCATTAGCTGACCAAGCGAAAACATCCTTGTTATTGAATAAGAATTTTAATAGAGCTTTTTCTTGTTCCTCAGGTAATTGGGACCCAAATAACACCTTCTGTTCAGCTATGTCTTCGCATAAAAGCATAGACTTTGGTTGATCCGCTGAAGCAACTTTATCTCTTATGTACTTATGCTGCTGGTGAGCTTCGGCTTCATCTATATTGTGAATGGCCCTGGAATCTGTCCAATTCCCTTTGTCTCTTCTAGCAGCCTCTTGGCTTCCATGCACAACAATAGGACCCTGATCAGATGGTATCTTCATACATAGATTTGCTGGATGAAGTATTGCTTCGAAAGCGTTCAATGTCCCTTGTCCAATGATTTGCATTATAAGGATAATCCATGTCTACAATATCAAATACAACTTGCTCTATTCTGGTGTTGTGGACATAGCTGAAGGTGATTAGCATTGTTATTTTTCTAAGTGCCACTATCTGTTTTCCTCCGAAGCCACACAGCGGGAGTGTTGCATCATGTATTTTGTCATCCTGCTCTTGCATTTGTCTGAAGGCTTTCACGAAGATAATGTCTGTTGCACTACCCGTATCTACGAGGACATTGTGAACCAAGAACCCTTTGATAACACATGATATGACCATGGCGTCATTGTGAGGGTAATCCTCAAGCTGAAGGTCTTCTTGAGAAAATGTGATCGGTACATGATACCATTTGGACTTGATGAAGGGTCCTTGTACTCTGACATGTTGCACCCTTCTCTGTGCTTCTTCTTCCGCTTCTTGTTGGCTGGTTCGAAGCTTGAAATGCCTGTAATTGGGAACACTAGCTTCGTGGCCGAAGGTGACGCAAGTTGATCACCTTGTGAAGCCATTATCGTGGTCGTGGAAGTGAGTTCGCTGGAGGTGGGCGCCAATGTTGTTCACTTGTTTTTTGATTGTTGTGAACCAAAAACAAGGCAACACCATTGTTAAACGTTAAGGACCTTCGTCCTTCGAGGGTCATGAAGAAGTCTTCATCATTCATAAAAATGATCTCTAGACGTTAAGGTCCTTTCAGATATAATGATCTCTAGACGAAGGTCATGAAGAACAAGTCTTCATCATTCATAAAAATGAGGACTTATATATGCAAAATGTGATATACAATCACGTATTTATTTCATAATAAATGTATAAACATTATCAAAATTTATATTATATCAATACCTTCGGTTTGTTTAAAGGTGAAGACGCGAGAGCAATTACAATCCAGCGTGAATAGTATGGGGGTACTGTTCACCTATTTATAGGCATGGGACATAGCCCAAATAAAAATACATTTATGACCTCAACATACATATATAGTCCTAATACAAAACATCAAGGATTAACTAGTCTTTTCCTCTTCGACTCAGCATTATGTTTGACCTTCGTCGCCACTTTAAGCCGAAGCTGTCATCCTTTGGTTCTTTTACACATGTTCATTGTACCTTTGGCATTTGTTCTTGTTGCTTACATGCAATATCTTCGTCTTGAGGACCTTCGGCAGAGAAGAAGACCCCCAACAACTAGCCCATTTCCCTTTCAACTATTTAGTTTTCCTACAAATTCTATCGACTTATAGGAAGAGTTAAAGCATCAATTCATCATCAACTTCAGTATGACTTGTGATCATGAGAAGACTTAGTATGACTTAGAGCAAGTCTTTAGAAGGAAGATGAATCTCTGTGTAGTTACATCAATATGTGGTGCGACGTGAAAGGTGACACCTCTAGCATGCCCGAAGAAATAGCTACCCATGCCTTTTGCAAGGGCCTCAGTGATCGGGAGCTATTTCAAGCCCATATGTAAGGCTCCAATCACTATGGCCTCATTGATTTACCACAACAGTGGAACGAGGGGCTCGACGATGGACCTTCACTCTAAACGAGGACAAGTCTAGAAGATATTGGAAAGGCCCTGTATCTATCATCTAGATGGCATACATAAAACAAAGGGTTGTTTTCACCTCAATGTATTTACATAGAAGGTTCTCAAATTACCCGAGTCTGAGTCACATAAGCACCAAGACTAGCAAGAGAAATGACTTGGATAAAGATGATAAAGCCAAGTTTCTAGAGCAACTAAGGATATTGTGTACAACTTTGGATGACCCAATTTTTATGAGTATAAGGGGAAGCAAAGTCAGAGGCAAGGAAAATGTACGATGTTGAGCCGACTACTCCTAAATTCATGCAATGGTCAGAAGTGTCCACCACCTTTGATAGATTCAATCATCGAGACCATGTACCATGCCTAGGGATGCTATCCACTAATTCTGGATTCAATAGTGGACAATGCAAGACTATACCAAGTCTTCATTGATGGCGAAAATAATCTGAATATATGTCAATGATACACAAAAATCTAGTTAACTAGTCAGATTAAAAAAACTATTTCCATAAGAGGATTGGAACTCTCCTGTCTTAGACGATTAAGACTTGACTCTAGAGTATATGCTTGGTGTCGACGCAGGTGATGGTTCCATAGATGGCACCCGTGCCTGATGCGTACTATGCTTGGTGTCAACATTGGGCTTCCGAAGGCTTCCAGAAAGTGTCGGCGCATCACAGGCAATGTCAAGAAACCAATCCTAACCACAAGTTTGGCGGTGACGACATACTCCGAAAAGCTAAAAGAATGGTAAGTTTGATCTAGCTATGTCGATCACCAAATAGTACGATTGCTTATGGATGTTTTTTGTTTATATAGGAAGCTATGTGTGGCCAAAAGCCTAGTGACATTGAGGTCTACCAGGAGGGCCACAAAGAACCAGACCCTTACAACCCTAACCAGCTCTGCAGCCAGATGACCACTGATCGACTGGTGAGTTTTGGCCCAAAATTACAAATGTTCAAAGTATAGAAATTCCTGCATTTGTAAGGTTGTGAATGATGTATAGGCGGCATATGGGGAGGAGATGGTTCGGCGCCATGGCCCTGACTTCGACTGGCGACATGAACCGGTGGATCCCTCGGCGGTGCACGCAAGTGGTGGTGGAAAAGCGCATGGACGATAAGCTCTAACCTATGAAAGTACATGGTTGATACTAAATTCATCATGCAATAATCATAATTTTTGAATCACTTATAGATACGCACTCTTCGATGGATTCATTGACTCATCGTCGGTGAGATCTCAGAGGACGGGTTCGTCTTCCCGTAGCTCGTGCTCTCGTCGACCGAACGAGCAGGATTTGGAGATTATGAGGATCGTGAGGAGATGAGACAGCAACAAGAATTTATGGAGGCTTGCAATGCACATAACCAAGCGATGTATCAAGTGAGTATACATAATCTGAACTCTAAATTCTTATATTTCAATACAACATCTTCAATAGTAACACATATGTTTAACAGTTAATGCAGCAACAGGGCATGGCACCAAATATTCTACCACCACCACAATGGAGCTAGTTTGCATCCACACCAGCTCTGGTACGTTAATCTTAGCAAATTCGCTTAATAACATTGTCTAAACTAGCAATTCATCTAGTTAGTGTAGTAGCAAAACATGAACCGTATACTTAACTTGTTGAATATTCATTAAATAGGGTTTCGGGACTCAACAGTTCAACACCCCTCTGACACATACACCTGCACCAAGAGATAGGGTACGTTTGATAACTCTCGATGATTTTATACACTTGTATACTTAACTTGTTGATATTTGCATTTAACATGTTGATATTTGCATTAAACATGTTGATATTTGCTTCCTTGCATAGGTTACGCCTGAAGCGGGTGGGAGTGGGTCTGATCCCACAGCAGGTACTGGATTTGTTGTGTCCCTCTTCGCGTACCCTCCTCCCACTACAAGAAACTGATAAATGTTCGTGGGTTTTATTAAGAACGTGGGTACCGACGTTCTTACCTGAGTTAAGTTTATGGGTTTTGTTAAAAACATGGGTACCGACGTTCTTACTTTAAATTCGTACGCGCTGGTCAAAACCGTCGAACTTAACATACTAAAAATGTGGGTACCCATGTTCTTAAATTAAATTCGTGGGCCAACTCGACACCGTCGAACTTAACCAAAAAGTTCTAAATCCCTACCCCGCGCCGCCGCACGTCTCTCTCACAGCTCACTCGTTTGCCGCCCACCGTGCCTCCGCCAGAATACCGCGCCGCCGCTAGAACACCGCGCCGCCGCCGCCAGAACACCGCGCCGCCGTTAGGCCGCACAAACTCGTCCTCGGCTCGCTGCCCAGCAGCCCAAGCTCACCGCGCCGCCGCCAGCCCGTTCAATCTCGTCCTCGGCTCGCCGCCCCCGCAGCCCAAGCTCACCGCGCCGCCGCCAGCGCCATCCATCGCCGCTCACTGTTCCATCTCTTTCCCGGAGTAGGTGGTGGGCACGATGAAGGCCCAACGCCCCCACCACATTCGTGGAGCTCAGCGCCTCATCGGATCGGTACCCTCTCCCTCTCCATCGCCGTGCGCTTGCCGCGCCGCCACGCGTCCTCGGCCCGGCTCTCCCACGTCCATTCCAGCCTCTGGCGGCACATCCACAGCTGGTGAGATGGGAAAACCTGTGAAGCGTAACACTAGCCAAAAACCAGGCAGCAAAGGGGGGGGAAGGCATAGCTCCTATCCGCGGCAGGCTTTCGAGCGAAAACGACCGTGCGGACGGGCGCGAGCTTATTGAAACCAAGATATCACCAACACAGGGCTTCTAAAAATTGGTATCCCGAATGCCGGTATTGGAATTTTAGTATCATAATTCTTTCAAATTCGGAATTTTGCTATCGGAGTGTGATTTAGCCGATCCACAGTCGTTGTTACGGCAGTTCATCTCAATGTCCCGTAGCTTAGAACGGATCTTTGCTCCAGCTTGAGTTCGTCTTCTCCCCGAGGAGCTCCAGCTTGAGTTCGTCTTCTCCCCGAGGAGCTCCTCCCCGAGCGGTCCTCTCCTTGGGCGCTCCTCTCCTCTCCCCGAGCGCTCCTCCTCTCCTCGACGGCGCTCCTCCTCTCCTCGACGACGCTGGAGCTCTCCTCGACGACCCTGGGGACGTTCCTCCTCTCCCAGAACCATGTCCAATAAGCTCGGGAGCTAGCTACTGTGGAAAACAGTTGGATGGAAATCACAAGACATCTTGTTTTATGACTGGTTCTGGGAAAGACCATGGAACAGATAGTCGTTCTCAACCATGGGAAACTAATGCTCTAGAAACTCTGCTCGTGCCTTCTGGAAACTCTTGAGACAAGGAAACTGGGCCATGGCTACTTATTCCTTAACTGCCTCACTCAGGCCAGAGAAGTCATTTATTAGGAAGGCGAGAATTGGCATGCTCCACAATAGCCACACAGTTTCATCAATCTAACAAATTCAGTGCACTAAGGTCTAAGAACATACGGAATGGAACCAAGTTTTGTGTTCTGTGTTTTGGCATCCTACCTAGAAAGCATACAATGCTACTGAACAGTCCGAATGAGAAACATGTTAGCCATCATTTAAAATAGCAGAGCAAATTGTTTGACACTAACAGTCTAAAAGAGATGTGACGTAATGGTATAAATTAAATTATGACTTAGCAAGAAGATTAGTTATCATATAGCAAACTGGACTTGTTTCAGCAGGACCCATTTTTTTATTTACAGTATTTTCTCATCAACCATCTCCCAAGTTTCTTCAAATCAAATAAGTATAATTCTCAAGATACTTGAAGAAAGACTAATTTTGTGACTATGGCATCGAATACAAACAAGTAGAAAGGAAAATTTAGATACCAGTTAGAATTAAAGCCTAACTCTACAAGAAACAAACAGAACAAATAAACAGTTCCAACCACGATTTTATTAGAAGAAAAAATAACTGTCGTATTCTGGAGTCGATGAAAATAAAACAAATGAAATGGGCACCGGACGAAGTTCCCACAGTACTAACATTCCATCATGTGGAAGTGGCAGCCTAGAATGGTCAATCCGACTACTCATGTGGAAGTGGCAGACTAGAAACAATTTGTGCTCTTCCTTGAGCGGCAAAGCAAAGCCATTAATTATACTCCCCAGAATCTCTAACAGCTCTGCGATACCATTATGCTTCTCCGTCTCGAATATAAACCTGTAGAATATATTGTTGCTTGCCTTCCTGATGAACTTGCCGTATATCCTGTGAAGGATCGTCTTCAGGTACTCCCTCTCCCTAGGATCCTCCCTAGGATCCTCCGAGTCAAAGAGATCAAGAAGCCTGATAATGAAGCCGTGGTCAATGTATCTCTTGGCCAGCTTCGCGTCCGTCTCGGGCGACTGAATAAACCTCAAGAACAGCTCATACACGATCTGCAAGTGCCACCACGCAGGGTCCATGACGGGCTCCTCCTCCTCCATGTCGAACGAATCGAGCGCCTTGTTCTCTCTCGGGGCAGGGCTGGGCACCATGAACAGATTCACAGACACCATCCTGACGACCTCCTGCACGACGGGCTCCGGGAACTTGCTGGTGGCGGAGGTGATGTAGTCCACCAGCTCGAGCAGCGTCTGCCTCTTGACCTCCTTCTCCCGCACGTCCTTGGTCTTGGTCGGGTCCGCGAAGTCGAACACCACGCAGCACATGGCCAGCTTCGCCAGGGTCGTCGAGGAGAGCTCCAGCGTCATCGAGGAGAGGAGGAGCGCCGTCGAGGAGAGGAGCGCTCGGGGAGAGGAGAGGAGCGCCACGGAGAGGACCGCTCGGGGAGGAGCTCCTGGGGGAGAAGACGAACTCAAGCTGGAGCAAAGATCCGTTCTAAGCTACGGACAGTGAGATGGACTGCCGTAACAGCGACTGCGGATCGGCTAAATCACACCCAAATAGCAAAATTCCGAATTTGAAAGGATTATAATACTAAAATTCCAATACCGACGTTCGGGATACCAATTTTTAGAAGTCCTGTGTTGGTGATATCTTGGTTCCAATAAGCTCGACGGGCGCGCCCACCCACCCACTGGTAGGACGCGTTGAGGATGAGGAGGCGGACCGAGTCGACGAAAGTGGCTCCGGTGCTGGTGACATCGAGGCGGTAGACACCGGTGGCCTCAAACGACCGCAGCTCATCGCAGACTTCCATCTGCGGTGGCAGCGGCAAGGGTTTGGCAGAATCTGAACTCGGAACTACTGGGTCTCCTTCCTTCGAGCCGGCGCAGAGGGTCGACCGACCGAGGGTCGTCGCCACCGCCGACGCCCGAGTTTGCGGGCTGCCTCCAGTCCTCCCTCCATCTCAGGTAAGCGGCGGTGCTAGCAGAATCTGAACTTGGAACTACTGGGTTTCTGCGATCTCTGGAGACGGTGGTGGCGGTGCTGGTGGTACGGGAATTGCGGCGGCAGCGGCCACCACTGTGGTCTTTGCTGTGATGAACCGGGTGCTCTACAAGCTGGCGCTCGTGCCAATGAAGAATTACCCCTTCTTCCTCGCCCAGTTCGCCACATTTGGGTAATCTTGCTATTTTCAATGGCTGTTAAGCATTTTTTGTGCTAATAGACAGTACTATAGTAACTGTGTGCAATTGTAGTTTTCTGTATTGGTTAAATTTATTAGACGTACGTTGCTGGTTGTCGCTTGTCAAAGTAAAGTTTCCTGGGGCTTATGAAGTGTGATGATTAGATCTAATTCTATATCAGTAGAGTCCTTGTGTATTTCCTTTGCGCAAACTGCTTTGTACTAGTACTGGACTACTTCATATTCTTTGCAGGTATGTCCTAGTGTATTTCTCAATTCTCTTCATAAGATTTCGCGCTGGGATTGTCACTAGAGAAATGTTAGCGCTTCCGAAGCCACAGTTCATGCTAATTGGTTTACTGGAAGCGCTAGATGCTGCTTCAGGCATGGCTTAGACAAGTTCAGATGATGCAGGGAATGCTGATGTTCGTAATAATTTTAGTAATCCGCTCAGAATCTGCCCAATCTCAGAATCTACCCATATTTTTTTTATCTAACTTGCTCTGAGCCTTAGACAGCCCAAAATCGGTCTGGTCAATTGTTGAGTGATTTCTGCATTTATTAGGAGGTTGTCACAGTCTGATTTGTAGCTCACGTTGACTATATTAGAAGAGGAAAAACCAAAAAAGTCTAAGGCATTCCAGACACCAAAAACACTTGTGCTTCTGTGTTCTCACATTAGTTACATCATTGCAAGGTGAAAATCACCAGTACTAGTGTAATTGGAACTAATAAAGAACTTAAATAGCATATGCCAATCCTCATTTTAATCTTAACTTGTTCACATCATTCTTCTTACTATGTAACTGATGTGAGAACATTGAATCAAAAAGCTAAAAATTCATGTGGTGAGATTCTCAGTGTTCCAGTTACTTTGCTGTCAATAACCATGACAAAATATCAGAGAACAAGACAATAAACCTAAAACCAGAGTCACAAAATTTCTGGGTCGATGGGGTCAAGGAACATGGTATGCTGCTTGTGCCAGGTTTTTACATGGCTGGGTCAAAAATGAACCTAGGTACCGGAGTCGAGTGTCGATGAATTCGATCCCATTTCCTGTGACTATGCCTAAAACTGATGGTAAACAATTATTTGTTGAAGAGCAAAACAAATATGTTTTTACCACTCTTATGACTATGAATGCAACATCATATAAAAGGTATTCTTTCAGCACATACTTGCATGTGATCAAGCCGCAAAGTAAGACCAACAAGTGCAGCCCCAGCAGACAGCTTCTGGATGTCAGAAGAATGTGGCATGTCATGTAGATTTCTTGGAAAAATATTTAGTGTCATTGATGGGAGCCATCTCTTGCTATCAGATTTGAGTTCTAAAACATCACCAGAATGTGGCATGTCATGTAGATTTCTTGGAAAAATATTTAGTGTCATTGATGGGAGCCATCCTTAGCAGTAATTAGTTTAGTACTTCGTTTTTACAAAAAAAATCATTGCTTGAGCCAAAGTTGATATGTGTAACTTGAAAAAACAATGCCTACACCAGTTATGCAATTTTATATATGCACATGAAATACATTTATTTTTTTGTAGAATGAAATTGTACACTACTTGAAACATCAGCAGTTTGCTCACACAAACTAGCTGCCCTGATGAAACATGTCCAAACTTGATGATCTGGTTCTACACCATCTCTTTTCATTTCCAGCAGTTTTGTGATTCCAAGATTGTAGTCACCGTTTTTCAGGTAAGCATCAAAGACAGTACTGGTCAGCTTGCTCCCTCAGCTCTGCTTTTGCAGATGCAGCAAGCAAGCTTTTGTAGGATTGCAACTTTGGTGTCAGACCTCGTTTGCCCATTTCATTCAATAATGTAAAACCTTCTTCAGGAACCCTTATTCTATCAAAAATTTGAAATCAAACTACAGATTCAGTGTGTGTCAATCCTTTCTTCAGGAATCCTTATTTTATCCTTAAGGTAATCCTTAGCGCTAATTTGGCCCTCATCTAGTTGGAAGAACTTATCCTTCAACAGTCCTAGCTAATGAGTTATACATGCCCCCCTCATCAAACAGCATAGTCTTTTTTTCTATTATAGATTGAATCTCTTTCAATTCTTCTTGTGTTTTATTTGTATTATTATTATTACGTTTTCTTAGGAACTCAAAGACATCCTTATTTTTTAGTTGAGGATTCCCCTCTTGATTCTGATTATTATCTGTATTATAACTTTGAAGGACTTCATCCCAGAAGTTATAGACTATATCTATCACATCTTGAGTGAGTTTTTTCCCTCCATTTTAGGTGTCCATAGTTCTGTGTTGAACTTTTTGTTCTTTGTTTCCCAACACCGAATAGTGTGTTCCTCACTACCATTTCTGGGTATTTTTCAAATATATGTTTATATTTATTTTGAAATTTCTGTTCAATGGATACATAATCTTCGTTTATGGCAAAATTCACATGATGAAGTATATCTGTGGGAACATTATCCATCTTATTTTTGAAATGTGGATTTAACCACCTTTTTCGGATCAACATCTTGCTCCTGATTCGTCAGTTAGATGTAGCTTGGTGGATTTTTCGTAGCTCAGTCTGCTAGACGTATCTAGTTGAGTGAGCAGTCGGTACCAGGAACCTTTAATTTGTTCCTTGTCCTCTCGGTAGCAGGAACATGTAATTGTTAGAGTATATGCCTTGTCCTCATCACACTAGATATTCTCTACTTTTTTCTGCTAAAAAGATTTAATCCTTCTAAAGGCAGCACCTCAAAGTTACAAATTCCCTTGAAAAACTATACTTGCTCAAGCCGTTGATGGAACACATCCATGTGTAGCAATCCTAGGAAGCCACATCTGTAAGGCTATCCGCAACCGTTACTCCTAAATTTTTCCCCCTATATCACTTTTTCTCCCTATTTTTCCCTCTATTCTTTTATCTCCCGCAACGGTTTCCCCTAAATACTCCCCCTATATCCCACTACCACTATAAAATATCGTTTTCTATACCAACTATCAATTTTTATCTACTAACAATTACTCGTGGACCCACAGCACAGTGTCGTAGGGGGTGAACAGTGAAACGCTAGATTGAGGGAGAGAGAGAAGAGGGCCGCTTCAAAGAGTGGCTTATAGGGGGCAGCGTTGCGCGGTCAAGGAAGAGAGCTGCAGCCTCTACGAATGGGAGGGGGCTGCTCAGCGCTGTCCGCTGCAGACAGCCTAAAGCAGACATAAAAAAACAGATTGCAGCAAGTCCCATACTCAGTGTAATGAAAACAACAGAAACGAACTAGTTCACTGTTCACATGTAGGAAATCGGGTACAGTGGTACCTGAATCCCATGCCAAGTGCATTACTTGTCTACTTTGTAACAGAGACACTGGCATCATTACATGTTAGTTTCTCAATCGCATGGCTAAGAGCTTCAAAGTCGGAACCATTGGCAGGATAGAGACCAGAGAAGACCATGTGTTTTACAGGCTTGAAACCTGAAAGACTATTCTGTATGATGCCGCATGCAACCACAAACTAAAGAAAGGGGATATGAAATAATGCTATAGGAGTATGGGACTGCAATAGATCATGTGCGTTCTTTTCAGTCTAAATCATACAAAATAAAAGAAGGAAAAAATACAGACAAGACCATAAAAAATGTTCCGAGAATGGGATGCCATACCAGGAAGTGGCTCAACAGTACTCTTTGCCTGGTGAAGGGTATCACCGATGCGTGCTTCTTTAGTTGAACGCATTCCACTAATAACATATCCAACTTGTCCAGTGTAGAGAACTCCAGTAGGTGTAAGCTCAGGGTGCATAATGCCAACGTCAAGAACTTCATATGCACGGCTAGTTGCAGTCGAAGCAATCTTATCACCTTTACGCAGAGCACCATCAACAACAGCAACATGGCAAATCACTCCTCTGTATTCATCATAGTAAGAATCCAAAAGCAACATTCGTACAGGTGCATCACATTTCAAACAGTAATTAGTGCCTTGTCCTCATCGAGGTATTCCGACACCAAGTGTATCGTCCCTTTTCAAACATTACAATTATAGTGGTTTACGTTCTGGTAATATATTGACTCTTAAATCACTTTCTGGTAATATACTAGCAACTAGATAGCTAGCGCATACGGCGCGCAGTACGTATGCCGGCCGTGGCTGTGATATGGATACGGCGATCTCAGCTCTGCTTTGACCACTCGATCCATGTCCCCGCCGCGTGCGGCATATATGCGGTGCCCATGCAATGCGAATTTTGTGTTTATCATGCTTTCCTATATCTTTGTGTATATGTGATTTAATGCCAGTTGTATATTTTTGAGAATTTTGGTTTATTTTGTAGGATTCTGGCTCTCATCAAGTGACTCCTCCCCCTAACGCTGACTTTGCGGACAGATGTCTCAATTCTAGTGGTGGAGCTACGAACAACAATCCGATGTCCTGATCGAGAGCGATAGAGCTAATGTTTGAACTTGTGTGTTTGAACTTGTGAACTATGGATGTGAACTTATGTGAATTTGTGAACTTATGTATTTGCACTTATGTGAATTTGTGAACTTATGTATTTGGACTTGTGTGAATTTGTGATATGAACATATATCCATGTGTTTGAAATCTGTATTGTATGTGATATTCTGTGTTGCATGTGATATTATGTGTGTCTAATTTTTCATTTCTGTATTTTTTTATTTTTTTCTGGGAAAGGGAACGTTAAGAACGTGGGTACCGTCGAACTTAATGGGCATCCCTCGCCGACCCACGCAGAACCCATAAGTTCGACGGCCACGTGGCCCCGTCGAACTTAAATGTAAGAACGTGGGTGTCGTCGAACTTACGGGAAAAAATTCGACGGTCCCCGTCGAACTTAAAAACCCACGTTCTTAATGTTAAGTTCGACGGTACCCACGTTCTTAATGGTAAGTTCGACGGTACCCACGTTCTTAATGGTAAGTTCGACGGGGCCGTCGTACTTACTTCTCTAAGTTCGTCCAAAAATCGTCGTCGGCTATATTCGTCGGTAAACCCACGTTCTTATGGTAAGTTCGACGGCCTATTACATTAAGTTCGACGGTTTTTCACCCACGTTCTTTAACCAGTTTTCTGTAGTGTCCTGGTGGCGGCAGCGGCCAAAGCTCTATCCATCCAAGTGGTGGTTATCACTAAATATGGTGTTTGGTTGTATTTGTTTATTAACTCGTGCTTGCTATGTTTTTCGTGAACTAAACACTTTAACTTATCTCGTTGTTGCTATTTAAAATGTTTATGTAATTCCCGTTGATGATGTGAAGTTTTTGTGAACTATGTCAATGTATGTGTTTGTAATGTGAACAATATTGATTTATGTTCGGTCTGATGATATATATGTTATGTGTGTTGTTGTGTGCAATATTGTGGAGAAATAAGGACCTCATTTGGTGCTGGTTTGCAGTAGAAAAGGTTAATTCCCGTTGGCTTGACCATAGCCGACGGGAATTAACAGCTAATTCCCATGGGCTAGATAATTCTCGTCGGCCATGCGCGGCCAACAGGAATTAATCAAATAATTTCCATGAGCCAGGAATAGTCGATGGGAATAACGTGGCCGACGAGAATTAACTAATTAATTCCCGTCGGTTTACGTGTAGCCGACGGGAAATTCCCGTTAGCTTATATTTAGCCGACGAAAATTAGTTAATTCTCGTCAGCTCCCGACGGAAATTGACTTAACCCCGACGATTAATTCCCGTCGACTCAGAACCGATGAGAATTAACCATATACTGACGAGAATTAGTTATTCCCGTTAGTTTAGGGCTAATTCCCGTCAGTTCTGAGCCGACGGGAATTACCTAGATTCCTGTAGTGATAAAGGGAGGCATGAGACTTTCCTTGTAGCACAAGAATCAAGAACGACAATAAGACAACGTGCCTAAGTGGATTTAAGGTATCACACTATTCAATGGTTTGAACTGGTATAAGTTGTTGTCTTTGCGTTCACCATCGAGCTTGGTCCTTGTCGAATCCCACCGGTTTGTACTATTAATAACTTCATAGTAGAATTACCCATCACCAGACACTGATATATCCTGGTGTGTTCAGCTACCGTACATGTATGGTATTATAGTTCCTCTCTATGGTTAGTTGTCTCTTTGTTGGGGTTGCTCGACTCTTTTGAAAAGACTTCATTATATTACTTTGTTCTATTTATGTGATCTAGATTTTGTCCTTTTCGATATAAACATTGCTTTCCTGTCACATCAGTTTTTTTAAAAAACAAACTGTTGAGCACCAAAAGTGGCGGCGCAGATGGTTCACGCGGGAATAGAATCAGCTAGGGTTCCTAATTTCTTGCGGGAGTTGTTAGCAAACTCCATGGGATTTGTTTGGAATTCGACTTGTAATGGGTCCATACCTCCCCTTATATAAATAAATGGGTACGACTGATTGGAACACACACAATCGATCCAAACAAACTAATTTACCATATTTATCTTATTTGCCTTGTTCTTTCCATGAATTAGGAGTAGGAGTAATCTAGCCATAGTATTAGTCTTCATTAACTTATTTCTTCATCTCTCTTTGGCGCGACATCATCTAGAGGCGTCTTGGATGGCCTGCCGACCCTAAGACAACCCTAAGGTCTCTCCTTCTCGATGGCCCCCAGGAGTGAGATCTAGGTTCCTGTGAAGAAGACCCTGTTCCATTACTGACCATCCGGGCCCTAGGCATGGACCATCCAAAAGTACGCAGGGAGGAGCCACTCCTACAGCGAGGTCGTGGATCGTCCAATCTAGAGCCACGGACCATCCACGCTCCCGTAGAGAGCACCACTATGTGGTTCATTCTAGTGTTTGGTACCAAATCGGCGCTAACACACTTTTTGGTGACTACGCTGAGGATAGGTGCATTCAAGATCTATTATAATCGGCCACAGATGGCCGGTTCCAAAGATCACATCGATGTTTCCCAAGATAATATCCTTAGGCTGACTGTTGAGAGTCTGTCGATCGATGAGCAACAACGATATCAGGATCTCATGAGCCAAGTGGAGGAGGACGCACGCTGTCAACTCACTAAGGTTCAAGAGGAGGCAAAGGAGAAATTCTTATCACAATTCATGGTGGATTGCCACCAGAAGTTTACCAAGCATGGAGAGGTCGTGATCGCATCTCTCCTACATTCACTTCAAATCTCCAATTTAAGTGAATCTGACGACATCTAATCTATTAAACAATATGTAGATCAACATCAAAATCAAATGAAACAATAGATTGGAGGGTTGGAAGAAACAATTAGAAAAATAGCTTTCACATTTGAGAAATTCTCAAATCTGTTGCTCCTAGTTTTCTATCATATGAAACTAGTAATAGGATATATATATATACCAAATACATATGCAACAAATGGGGATTCACAACCCCAACCATTATATGATATACTGATGAATTCATATCTAGGGCAAATACCACCACCGACGTCCCTGCTCGATAGATCTGCGACACTGGATGTGACTAGACCATGCGCAACTAATCTTGGACCTTTCGGCCCTAACACGGATAGTCTGGTGTTCCCTACCTGATCATACGGAACCGTACCAGGACCACCATGTGCCCCTCCGGTGGTAAACAACATGACTGGACCATCCGAGTATGTATTTGGACCGTTCGTCATCACACTGGACCATCTAGTCATCTAGGGAGGACCGTCCGGATACACATACATAGAACCAATTGCTGCACACAACACACCATTTTATTACGCACCACAATAGCAATACATTTATCCTCCTACATATCAAAACCACAGCGCACCATGCGATCATAGGCCAAACTTAGTTTTCGATCGGCCAAGGCAAGAAGGCCAGCATAATAATGCCCGACCAAATGTTCCCCACATCCTAAATATCGGTGGCCTGCCACCGGACACTATGGAAAAAATTAGGGAAGAAATGGTTGAACTATTCTAAGAAAGGCTTAGGAGTAAGTGTGGCCAGATTGGGGTAATCATATCAAAAACCATATGATCATTGGTTTGACACTATCCCATACCCACAGGGGACTAGGATACCCGAGTTTTCCAAATTCTCTGGTGAATACGATAAAAGCATACACAAACACATAGGTCAGTTCCTACCACAACTAGGCGAATTGAATGATAGGGAAGCCTTTTGTGTTCATTTATATTTTTTTATCCCTTACTGGTACCGCTTTTGCATGGTACACTGTTTTGCCTCCTAATTACATTAGTTCCTAGAATGATTTATAGAATAAATTCTATGAGCATTTCTTTTCTAAGGAGTATGAATTGGAATTAGCTGATTTAGCTTTAGAGTGATAGGTACGCGAAGAATCGGTCAATGACTATATCTAGAGATTTTGGGACATTAAAAACCGATGCTTCCAAATTCATGTCACAGACAAATAGCTACCAGTGCTGGCTTTTAATGGGTTGCGGTCTTACTTAAAAGAAAAATTAGATGACACCTAGTTGTTTTCAATAGCACATCTACATCAGCGGGTGTTGGCCTATGAAAGCCAAAGTAAAGAAGCATTCAAATTGGCTAGCCATAATGTGAATCTAGTGGAGCGCGATCCAAGAAGTTAAGACGATGAATCCATAGATATATATACCGCTGCACTTGTTTGGCCAACGAAGGCCAAATCTTCATCATGTTCTTCTTTACATCCGATTCAAAAGAACCGACAAGAAGAGGTTCAATTTACTTTTAATGTTGTCAGGCATGACAAAATATATGACGAGATATTAAAAAGTGGCAACATTAAAGTGACTCGTACTATTCCTCTTGTAGATGAACTAAAGAGACGTGCTTATTGCAAGTGGTATAATCCTTTTCCTCATGCCACTAATGATTGTAATGTTTTTCGTCGACAGATACAATCGTCCATAAATGAGGTTCGATTGAGTTTTCAGGAGATACAAATTGACAAGCAGTCATTCCTATCAATATAATAGAACTGATTAACAAAAAAGTATTGGTTCGGCCGAAAGTAGCCGATAAAGATAAATGCAAAAATATTATTAGTGGTGTTCCTCACATGCCAAATATATCATAAGGAGTAATTACTTGGAAGGATCCGGACAAGAGGATTAATAGGACCAGAGGCGCTAGGGGGCAAGTACGATTGGACATCCGATCAAAGCTCCATGTCCCGTGCATCACGGACGGTCCATAATCTGTGCTCAGACAGTCTGGTTAACTCAACCGGATGGTCTGACAGCGACCAAAGGCCACGACATCTACACGACTTCAAGCCTCGACAACCAGAAATAGGTACATGGAAGCCAAATACATCTTAAACATTTGGTCAGCTGGTTAAAGTCGTCCCTACTTTTGATCAATTATTCTCCAAATACGCTAGTAAGAAGGTCGTCCCACGTTGTCGGCCAACAAAACTACCTCAGTCATACGCAAATGCGACACGACCAAGTAAAACGGTCCAAAAGGCGACACAACAAATGTCACATGTTCATCCATGTCCAGTGATGTCACGATAATTTTCACCAACCTATTCATTGTCGATATATTGTTCTGTTCAAACATGGAGTACGACGACGAACCCGTGTTACATGCATAATCCCTTTGCTTATTCGGGATGAGGGCACCACAATTTTGTGCCTATTGACCCATTGATCAAGTAGTCATAGCCAAGAAAGATACGATCCTAGACGGCATTTATGCATTGCAGTCTAATTAAAATGATTATCTTATTGGTTGAAAAAGTCGGTGACTTGGATCGGGTTAAGTTCTTACCTCGGAAACAAAATGGCTTGTGAGATCTATGGTCTGTCGATGGGTGCTGGTAGTACAAATGCTTTTGGTTCGCCAAACTCCACCAAAAGACATGGGGCATGTGTTGAGCACCAAAAGTGATAGCCGGACGGTCCGCCGTGGCGGCGCGGACAGTCCGTGCGGGAACAGAATCAGCTACGTTCCTGATTTCTTGTGGGTTTTGTTTGGGAACCGACTTGTAACGGGTCCATACCTCTCCTTATTTAAACGAATGGGTACGGCCGGTTGAAACACACACAATCGATCCAATCAAACCAATTTACCATATTTATCTTATTTGACTTGTTCTTTGCATGCATTAGGAGTAGAAGTAATCTAGCCCTAGTATTAGTCTTACTCGACCTATTTCTTCATCTCTCTTCGGCTCAACGTCATCTAGAGGTGTCTAGGATGGCCTGCTGACCTAAAGACAACCCTAAAGTCTCTCCTCCCCGATGGGATACCTCATAGGAGGCAACATGCTGCGAAGAAGACCCAGTGATATTGTAGACCGTCTGGGCTTAGACGTGGATCGTCCGAAAGCGTGCTAGGAGGAGCCGCTGCTGCAGCGATGTCACGAGCCGTCAAACAAACACTGAGCCCTTTTATGCCCAACGACTATCAACTATGAGGTTAGCTAGCAAGGCTTCCCTTACTCGTGCAGTGGGTGGGCAAGCGCTGCTGTCTGCTACCGGAATCGATCACCACACGGCGCATGCAATGCAAGCTGCAACTGCACGGCCGGCTTTTTCCTTGTGCTGTTTCCATGCATCTCCATCCAAAAGAAGGAAGGAAGCTCGTACAGGGACGAGGAGAGTGGCAGGTGCTGCCGAAATTCCTGATGAGTTTCCCATCCGATCTATCCAACGTGTACGAGGTTACGACTCTCTGGCTCCATCGCTCATCTCATCAATGGCCGTCACGCTACCTGTCACTGTCATCAGGTTAGTTTCCTGGCACTTCACGAAACGCAGCCGGAAGTTTCGTGGAACCTTCGTCGTCCAACGTCGTCTCTCCGTGTGTACTGGTATGCCGTACACCGTATATGTATACGGCGGCACCGAAACGTACGTATATACCCGGTGAAAATGCAACGCGTACGTATGTTTCTCTGTGTTGCTGGCGTTCTGATTGTTTGAGCACTCAGCTCGTGGAAAATAAATGATCCTTTTGTTTACAATTTAGTAAAACCATAATATTAAGAACTTTGATCTAGACCAAAGTTTTTCCTTGTCATGCGTGCGAAACATTGGCATTGCAAAACTGTGGTATCGAAATATTTTAGTTGTGCTTTACCATTCAAATAATATATAGTATTGTAAAGTTACGGTATTAAAAAGCTTTGCTCCCGAACAGGCTCGAGACTGAATGCACGCCCAAGCGTTAGTAGGAGCGGCGGTGCTGCATGCCGTCGTTGGCCCCATGCAGACAGAAGGCGACGATGGAGAGGAGGAAGAGTTGAGGGAGGGAGCCTTGGAAACGGAGACGAGCGAGAGAATCGCATCGCTTGTCTGGGTCGGGGGTGAGTTTTCGGTGAGGCCAGTCTGCAGGTAGGCCCCGCCCCGGTCGTTAGTTTCCCGCGCCGGCCGGGGCGCGAAGGAACGAAGCTTCGCGGAAGCTCCCTCCCCCACCCCTCGCTCCCCCTCTATAACTCTGAGCCTCGTCTTCTCTTCTCCACCCCTCATCTTCCTCTCCTTCCCTCCCAACCTCGGTCACCAGTCCATCGATCCTCGAATCGTTCGCCTGCACTGCACTGCAAGGTACATACGCCATGAAGCTGAGCATGCCTTTCTTCGGCTCGTCTTCCTCCTCCTCCTCCGGCAAGAAGAGGAAGGGGTCAAAGACCGGCGGCTCCTCTTCCTTCGTCTCCACCGCGTCGTCGTCCTCGTCCGACGAGTGCGCGTCGCCGTCAGCCGTCACGACGACGCCGCGCACCGTCCTCCCAGCCCCGCCGTCCGCCCCCAACCCGAAGCCGCCTGCGGTAGTAGCCGCCGCCGCCGTGACGCGGGAGGACCTGGAGGTGGCGCTGCGCCGGGTGGTCCGCAGCGAGGACGAGCTGGCCGCGGTGCTGGCCGAGGCGGAGGCCGCCGGGCTCGCGCCCGAGCAGGCCGCGGCCGCGGAGGCCGAGGACGAGGCCGAGCTCCGCGACGCGTTCGCGGTGTTCGACGCGGACGGCGACGGCAGGATCTCCGCGGAGGAGCTCCGCGCCGTGCTCGCCGCGCTCGGCGACGCCGCCTGCTCCGTCGAGGACTGCCGCCGCATGATCGGCCGCGTCGACGGCGACGGCGACGGCTTCGTCTGCTTCCACGACTTCTCGCGCATGATGATGCAGGGGGCGTGATTCTGGCGTCGTCGTGGCTGGCTGGGTTGTGTCGGTCTACCTGTATGTGGACCTGTTTTTTCGGTGTCATCTACTCGTATCCTCTCCGTCGTGCGAGATGAATGAAACTCAACAGAGATCTATATATTTTGTTCTTCTTTTCAAATCAGAGATTGGTTGATGTCCAACAAATTTGTTTTTTTCCACAAAACCCTCGCATATATACGTCGTACAAACACGTGTAGACGTGTGCAGCAGTTCTCTTATAAATTTTAAAGGATCTTACAAATATACTTTAAAGTCAAACGTAAGTATGCTGTACAATTAAGGATTACTCGACATATATGTATCGTAATATCGTATCGCATTCACAGGTGTGGATAATTTCTATGCAGATGTATAATTTAGGTACACATATCAAGGTCTATTTCAGGTGATCTTCACAGTGGCATAGTAGGATCATTTAGGTGTAATTTAAGGTTACTTTAATTTATCTTCGGTAATGATACAAGTGTTTTAATGTAATTTTAAGAAGGTTAGTTTGTTTTATTTTTAAATGGCATGTTTGTGAAGATGAGCGTCGGAGAGGAAGATGTTCGAATGTCACGCCCAGATTTAAACCCAGATTTAAAGACAAATCCAGATACATCTTACATATGTACTAGCTAGGATCAAATCCTATACATATGATAACTCATACAGAAAACAATGTCACATCTTTATTACTTAATACAATTTCTGTACAAAATAGCTAAATAAAATACAACATATGACGACAACGATCCTCCATCATCAAAGTTGACAAGGACATAACGACGTAGACCTCTCTAAACTCATCTTTATGGTCCTCCGACGGTACCTGCTCTTCATCTAGCGTGATTATAGCAAGGATGAGCTCTCATACAATTATCGCTCAGAAAGTGTGGAAGTGTGGGGAAAAGTGTGTATCAGCTCACTTATGGTTGGAGCCCATGTGTAGTGTTAGTCTTACCAAGAAAAATAGTTAAGGTGGAGCATTGCTTTTAGTTTTGTTGGTCAGAATTTTATTAGGAATTGCTAACTATAAGTGAATACCATCTCGATTAGATACTTGATCAATACAAAAAGTGATTCCCACAATGCAATGCAATGCAATGCATGTCAAGTTAAGGGTCTGTTTGGTTGGGCTGTGGCTGTGAAAAAAGCTACTTTGAGCTGTGAGCTGTGAAAAAAGCTGTTGTGGGCTGTGAACTGCTAAAAAGCTAAAAACCGTTTGGTGGAAACCACTAAAAGTCGCAAAAAATTCTTCTATATATATTTTCACAGTTCCACCTAAAAGCTGCTAAAAGCAGGTCTAGAGGTGCTTTCAGTTTTGCACTATAAGAAAGTCGACTTTTAGAAAAAGCTGCTTTCCAGATTCAGCCCTTTGGTTTGACTTTTGGCTTTTAGGGGGCAAAAGCCAAAGCCAAAAGCCAAACCAAACATACCCTAAATTTAATTTCATAAATTACTCATATGAGAGTCCCGAGTCGCTCATAACCGTGAGCATAACTGATATACTAGTTTTACACTCTACATAGGTTGCATATCTTTACCCACAAGTCGTGATCCCTTAATTGTCTCGGGTTGTGCAGACCCTTCAACAATACCAAGGTCAATAGGAAAAGGTTCACTAAGAGGCTTTTATAAAGTTCCACTAGCTCGAGAAAACCCGCTACGGTTTCAGACAGAGGTGAGCTATAGGTATCCCTCATCCCAAAAGCTACCGAAGACAGTTTGATCCGTGTTTCTTCCGTGTACTTATAGCAACTCCTTCCCGCTTGCCCCTTTCGAGTAAGGCAATCTCTCACTAGCATCCCTAATTAATCAGCCAAGGGTGTTCCATTCCACCCTTGTGGTAGCACTGTTATCTCGGGTGGTCACACCATGTTCCAATTTAAAAAGTAATCTTAACATGCATATGTAACCAACAATAATAGAGCACGATCACAAATAATATATAGCATTAATCTTAAAACCAGGTATATCAATAGCAAAGACTACCCAATAATTCATTTGTATGCAAGGTATGGGGTAAACCAAACTAGATAACCTATTAGGTCCCATAAATTTAACCTAAGCATGCCATGGTGATTGACAGTATCCTGAATACTATTAGGTCAAAGAATGTTATCAAGGATACAACTTGCCTTTTACTGCCGATTCCATGTACTTCTCCCAAGTTGGGCTTCAGGTTCCTCGTGACCTTACTCCTTCTTGTAGCAATACATACAAATAAACAAATAATGAATATAATAACATTAGACCAAAATAGGAGAACAAACTTCGTTAGAATATTCTATGTGTATACGAATCCGCAGGTTCGAGAACCACTAAAATTGAAGTTAAAACGGAGAAGATATGGATTTTCGAAGTTCCTAGATTTATTTTTACACTAACAATTAATTTCTTGAGATTTTAGGAGATGAATCAGTTTATTTCATTTATCATATCTCCATAGGGACGCGGGTACAGTTTCTAAAGAGATTAGGGTTGAAAATGTAAATATTAGGACTAAGTTCCAATAACTTTTGAACTGCTAGGGATGTCGGGTTAATACTTAAATTTACTAGGGGCTCTTATGCAAAATTGCCGACCGAAGGGGTATGGACCAATCTACGTCGTTGGATCTCTATCCGATGGTTGCGATTAGATCGAACTCTAATGAACCGGTACGTGATCCTAACGGCTATGACCCTACGTTCTATCCACGCGCGTCCAACAATATGGCCGTTGGTGAAGGCTTCTGTCGTATGGCGCACCGGACAGTCTGGTGCGCCACCGGACACTGTCCGGTGCGCCAGCTACGTCACCAGGCCGTTGGGTTCCGACCGTTGGAGCTCTGACAAGTGGGGCCACCGGACAGTCCGGTGGTGCACCGGACAGGTCCTGTTCACTGTCTGGTGCGCCTTCTGCCGCCTGCTCTGACTTCTACGCGCGCAGGCGCGCACTTTTTGCTTTCACTGTTCACTTGCAGACGACCGTTGGCGCGAAGTAGCCGTTGTTCCGCTGGCACACCGGACAGTCCGGTGTTACACCGGACGGTCCGGTGAATTATAGCGGAGTGGCCTCCCCAAATTCCCGAGGCTGTCAAGTTTGAGTTGATCCACCCTGGTGCACCAGACACTGTCCGGTGGTGCACCGGACAGTCCGGTGCGCCAGACCAGGGCAGCCTACGGTTTAACTTTGCTCCTTTGTTTTGAACCCTTTCTTTTGTCTTTGTATTGGTTTGTTGTGAACCTTTGGCACCTATAGAATATATATTCTAGAGCAAACTAGTTAGTCCAATAATTTGTGTTGGGCAATTCAACCACCAAAATTCATTTGGAAAAGGTTTGACCCTATTTCCCTTTCAGAGGATGCAAAGATGGCCAGCTAGACGTGGCTACTGAGTACTAACGACAGCCAGCGTCGGTAGAGGAGCCGGCCAGGACTGTCGAGAGCACCTTCGGTTATGTTTAGCTGGCTCCGCAATTCGTCGAACAACGTGCGTGCAGCCGCGGAAGGAAGCACCGTCTGCATCGTCGGCTCTGGCCTGTCACCACTCACCAGTCACCGCCAGTGCATGCTAATGGAGAGAGAATAGGACCAGCGCAGCGTGCGGAAGAACAAAGACGCTTTGCCGCGTTGGGTACCGCGACGTCATACCGTCCAGGCGACCAGTTGTGGAAGCAAGAAGGTGGAGTGGTCAGGCAGAGGCAGCCCCGGAGCCGGGAGATGCCATCGAGGACGAGACAACACTGAGCGACGAGGACGGGGGCTAGGCTAGCGTGACCTCGATGGGCGCTGTGGAGGCGACAAAGCAGGGAGAGCTGGAGGGATTGCAGGGAGAGCTGGTGCAGGAGAGACGGCGCGCGGGGGTGGGGCTGTGGAGGTCATAGCGCGCGGGGGTGGGGGAGCCCTGGTGATGACGACGCGCGGGGGTGGGGCGGTGGAGACGGCGCGCGGGGGTGGGGCTGTGGAGGCGACACGGAGCGTGGAGGTGGGGGAGGCCGTCGACTGTGGGCCTTGTCTGGGCCACAAGCTGATGGGCCTCCCAGGAAACGTGTAATTCGTATTTGCAAGCTAAAAATAGTACCACATTGTTCACTAAACTCTGCACACATCTGTTTATAAGGTCTAGTGCGCATACAACATGTGTAGTCTTGGTTGGTCGTGAGCTTTGACCCACGCACCTAGCTTTTTTAGTAAAAATTTGGTCGCAGTGCGCGGGACACAGTTGAGAATGGGAAACAGGTCACATGCGCGGACACAAAAATTTGGTCGCGGTGCGCGGGACATAGTTGGGAATGGGAAACGGGTCACATGCGCGGGACACAGTTGAGAATGGGAATGAAAACACATGTTACATAGATGTGGAAGGAATGGGAATGGCAACACAGATTCAGGAAACCGATCTGTCAGGGGGCGCATGGGAATGGGACATGGGAATGGGAATGGCAGAACCAGGAATGACAGCCTACCCCTTACCGTCTTAATAGTAGTAAAGAATCACACTAAGGCCCTATTTGGGAAGACTTCACTTCAAGAACTGCAACTTCGTTTTCTAGTTTTAACCTGAAACAACTTCAACAGATTGGTAAGATGGGGATCATGAGTGTTTGGTTTGCACATAGACTGCAACTTTTGTAATACAATTAAATTGTGTGAGTTTCCTTAATCACCGTTGATAATTAGCAGGTGAAGAAAGAGACATGAATCAGTAAATCATGTAACCAATGATACGGTGAATAATTTTTGTGCAACTATCTGAGAATATATAAAAACAATGTTTTTGAAGCACTCTTTGAGGAGCTTCGATAGTTATAGTTTTCTTAAACTAAAACTTATGGAGCTAGACTTGTTTGGATACAAGAAAATAAAATAAACTTGAATTTTTTTAAGTGCAATTCGCTCAAACATGATCTAAACTAGCCCTTAAATATGATTTGTTGCAGAATTAAATTGTGTGAGTTTTCTTAATCACCATTGATAATTAGCAGGTGAAGAAAGAGACATGAATCGGTAAGTCATGTAACCAATGACATGGTGAATAATTTTTGTGCAACTAACTGAGAATATATGAAAACAATGTTTTTGAAGCACTCTTTGAGGAGCTTAGTTAGTTTTAGTTTTCTTAAACTAAAACTTATGAAGCTAGACTTGTTTGGATACAAGAAAATGAAATAAACTTGATTTTTTTAAGTGCAGTTCGCTCAAACATGATCTAAACTAGCCCTTAAACATGTTTTGTTGCAGGTGGAGTGAAAGAATTGATGAGGCTAGCAAGGGTCTCTTAAAATCCCTCAATCTACCCGAATAAGCCGTCAAGGTATTGTGGCTTGTGGGATGCTGACTGTGCTCTTCATAATTGAAGATTTGAACCTGAACCGTTGACACGTTTTATGAAGCGTTTGGTTCGGTGTCAACGAGGGATGGGACAGGATTAACCCTGTACTGACTCCGTCCCTTATTTTTTAAGGGATGGTCTCATCCACCATTTTTAAACAATATTCCTTGACCCTGACTCTGGATCTCCAAACCAAACGCGGGTCAAGTTAAAATGATCCCATCTCATCCCTCTTCATCCTTCCTCGTCCTTCCATCCAAACACAAATCCGAGTTGTTCTTCCCTTCCCCCGACGCTAATGACGACCTGTACCAGCAAGGCGGTAGCACCATCGTCGGTGCTGGTGTTCCAGCGGCCTGATGCACTCATGCGGACGCAGCTAAGGGCATCTCTCGTGCCCGGTTGATGGCAAGGGGGTAGTGGCCTCATGCTTTTATAGCACGACAGCAGAGTCCAAGGTGATCGGCTGGCCGATCCGGCAAAGGCGGGCGAGTTCCATGCCTGGTTGAGCAACAGACGGGGGAAGCGGATAAGCCCGATAAGCGGGGCCACCTGTTGATGACTCCGGTGGCGCGGCTGTTTGCTGGCTCGTGGGGCCCACACAACAGAGGCAGCAAGCGGTGCAGGCGTGCTTAAAGCCTTAAACTACGTCGCACGGAGGACGAAACAGAGAAGGGGTAGTGGGCCGACTGGGTAATTTGGGCCGTGAGCAGAAGGAGTTATTATTTCTTTTCCTTTTTCTATTTTGATTTTTAATTTTCTCTACATGATTTCCCATTCCAAATATTTAAATTCAAAGTTGAGTTTCTATAAGTGGTTCAATTATATGTGCACAAGCAAAAACCCAGCATGAATGCAAGGATAAATTATATCTATATTTTTATGTTAATTCTTTTATCCATGCTACAAAACATATAAATCATTAATCAATAATCCACACCTCATTCATTTTTAGGAAAATACTATTTGAATGTGTAGCCAAACTAATAGTATATTCAAGAATTAATATTCATTACTTATCTACATTAGGGAAATTAACATATAATCTTTATCAAGAGTTTCTTTAATTTAATTTGAATAATTTTAAAGTACTTCTAATTATATAGTTTATTACAAGAATACTCCATTTTATCAAAGAGATTGAAGGGCTTTCTATTATTATGTTTTCTTTTCTGGATTTCAAATTAAACCCCGTTTTCCAAAAGTTTTAGGTTCTAACAACACTTCAATATTGCCGGCTATCTATTTTAAAAGAAAATAACTTTAAAATGAGGGACTCATATTAAGAGTCGTTTTAATTCTTAATCTTTTTATGGAAATATTTATAAATCCCAAAATAGGATTTTGGGTGGTACATCGAAGTTATGAGTAAAATGCATCAGCGGTTCCAAACTTGACATATTGTATCATTTGGGTCCTCGAACTTAGAAAAACAAAAAAAAATAGATATTGAACTTGATCGACCGATGCAAAATTGTCCAAAATCGGGTTTGCTTAAACCAGATGCCGATGTGGTGACTTGGCACTGGCAGCTAGCCCGACTAGATAAGGCCTACCGATGTCCCCTTCCCCATTCATGCATTCCACTTCCACCTTTATCGGCACCACGCCGCCTAGACCCGTGTCCCTACCGCCGCGAGACGCCCAACATGATTCCCTCGCCAAACACGAACCATTTCACAACACTCAAAACGCGTCTTTGAGCACGATCGCAAGGCTTCTAGCCCCCACCCCCCGCGTGGATTCTTGCAACTCCCTCGCACGATCACGGTTTTGTCCCGAGTCCAAGCTTGAGTTGCTCTATCGAGAGAGAGAGAGAGAGAGAGAGAGGAGACTCTTCTCCGTCAACGATTAGGATCTACTACGCATAGTGGGTACCCTCCCCGAACGTGTTGGCCTCATGGCGCTGTCGCTAGGGTCACGCTCGCCTACTTTCCCAGTGCGCTATTCCTCATAGTTGTGTGATCTATAAGAGAGGGAGTGTCACGCCCGGATTTAAGGACAAATCCAGGCGCGCCTTAAATGTGTGCTAGGATCAAGTCTCACACATATGATGACTCATGGTATAGAAATCAGTGTCACATCTTTATTATATAATAGGGGTTTGGTACAAAAATAGCTAAATAAGTACATCACATGACGACAACGATCCTCGTGCAACCATAGTTGACTGGGAGACGACGGCCTAAACCTCTCCAAACTCATCGTAGCATCCTTCATGCTCCTCATCTTGGTGGTATGTGTTCTTGACCTGGTGTGAGTTTAGCAAGAGTGAGCTCACATACGTTCATCGCTCAACAAGTTGTGGGGAATAATGTGCATGAGCTCACTTACGATGGGGTTCATGTGAAGTGTAAAGCTTACTAAAGAGAATGGTTAAGGCTGAGCATTGCCTTTAATAAGTTGATTAAAATTTTATTAACAATTACTAAATGTAAGTATATACCGTCTCAATTAAATAATTGATCACAATTAATAATAAATCCCACAATGCAATGCATATGACAGATTAAGTTTAATTCCATAAATTACTCATGTGAGTGTTCGAGCTGCTCTTGACCATGAGCATGGCTGATATACCAGTTTTGCACTCTGTAGAGGTTGCACATCTTTACCCACAAATCGTGATACCCATCTGCCACAGGGTCATGAATTCCATACACCTCTACCGAGGAGGCAAGGCAGGGTAGCACTACGAGGCCTTTCCAAAGTTCCACTAGTTCGAGAAAACCCGTTACGGATTCAAGAAGAAGGAAGCTTACGAATCCCTCATCCGAAATGTTATAACAGACAGACCGATCCAAGGACCTCCCTATACTCTGCAGCGACGCGCTCCCCGCTTGCCCCTTTTGGGTAAGGTAATCTCCCCCTAGCTTTCCTAATTACTTGGCCAAGGGCATACCATTACACCCTTGTGGTAGCACTATTTTCTCATGTGGTTCTCCATGTTCCTGTTAACACAATAATCTTATCATGAACAATAAATAATCATGTGGGTTATAATCTGAGGTTTTTTTAGGGTTTTTAGGATTATATGAGGTTTTTAATCTACACTTGAAAACAATTATTTGAGGTTTTTCAGAATTTTCCTTGGTTTATTTTATTCATTAATCAACAAAAAAGGACGGCGGGTTATAATCTAAATAAACCTAGGGTCAAAGTTGTAAAAACTAGGGCCTATGCGTAATGACTTTTACACTATTTAGGACCACATTTGATTCTTGAAAATAGTAAGGGCTCTTAAGCAAATTTTACTCGGCTATGTTGGCTTAGCTCACCTGAGCCATCAGATCATGGATCCATGGCACACATCCAATCTCCCGAACCGTTACCTAGGATCTAATCCCATACGTCCATCCAAGATCCAACGGTCCAAACTTCAAATGACGAGATCTAATCCCATTTATCCGCTGACCAATCAACGGCCAGATGTTTGTCCCTCATCTCTCTCTCGTCTTCAATAGATGGGCGGCTGCGGCGACATGCTCCCAATCGAGATACGCTTAGGCGCTTTAGTGCTCCTCTCCTCGAGTCGTAGGGTGCTACGTAATGTGTGGGTGATGGTGAATCATTAGAGTAGACTCTTACCAGCGATGGTATAGTAGGTGACCCAACCCGCAGCGTGGTGCAGCTGCACAGCTCAGGTGAGCGATTCCCATGGGCCCATAGCTCCTCTCGTCGAATTAAAGACTATTGAAGCCTCCACATGAGCTCCCAAATCTCCCTACCTTCTTCTTGGAACCCGAACGACATCGAGAACATGGGGCGTCGACGATGACATCTCTCCCCTCGCTTCTCTCGTCCACACGGTGATGGCTAGAACTCTTGGTGACCGGATGCATTCGTGAGCGAGGAGAATGGATGCGACGGATGAGGAGTGTGGGCGTTTACCTATATACACAGGTAGGGGAAGTTGGATCAAACTTCGCCCAGTGGCTTCGGCGAGTGGTTGGAGTTTGTTATCGTCTGATGTGGTGTCCGCGCAGGGATGAAGCCCCCAGACGACAGGGCCCACCTAGCCGACGCAATGAGCGAGCGCGAGAGAAGTGCTAGAACTGGTGGCTGACGTGCACGCGACGATGATGCACTGGAGTGCGGGCCCCATAGGTCAACTATGTGGGCGATAAAAAGAAAAGGAGTAAAGATGAGATGGGCCGACGTGGGTGCTCGGCTAGGGGTCGCGGTGTGCGATACTAGGCCGGGGTGGAGGGACTCAACCCAGACAGCTATTTTCCTTTTCCATTTTCTATGTTAAGCTCAAATTCAGATTTCAAATTCAAACCAAGGTTAACTTTGAATATGAAAGGGAAATGGCCTCAACATTTCCTATAATCCATTTTGGTGTTTGACGACTATCACAAACCTTATGGACTAACTAGTTTGCCTAGTTGATCTTTTCTCAGGTGCATAAAGTTCACATACACATACAAGGAAAATGACCTTGGGGCAATTCTACAATTTGGAGCAAAACAGATTTGCACCAGCTTGTGGCGCACTAGACTGTCTAGTGCCCAGGCTGGAGCACCCAGCGAACTGGCCGCTCTCGGGAATTCTCAGTGCTCCTCGGCTAAAAATCACTGGACTGTCCGGTGAGCCCATGAAGCAATGGTCAACTTTGCCAACGGTCAACTACAGTAGACTGCACCGTAGTCTGAAGCGTCAGAAGGTCAGAGACAGTCTGCGATGTCAGGTCGCACCGGACTGTCCGATGCACAACAAGGATAGACGACTTCAATGGTCAACGGCTCCAAACCTCAACGGTCGGCTGACGTGGCACGCACCGAACAATGAATAGTACCATGTCCGGTGCGCATCGGACTGTCCGGTGTGCCCATCGATAGATAGAACAACCAATGGCTAGAATAGTGGTTGGGGCTATAAATACCCCCAACCACCTCCATTCAAGTAATCCAAGCTTTCCACTCTCTACACTCCATACAAGAGCAAAGAATACACTCCAAAGACACATTCAAAGCCTTCAATCCTCTCTAAGTGCCATAATCAAGTCAAGTGATCAAAAGTGTTTAGTGATTTGAGAGAGAGTGATTTGTGTTTCAATTGTTGCTCTTATTGCTTGGTTGCTTTCTTCTTCTCCTTCTAAACTTTGTAAGTGTTTTGTAAAGCAAGCAAGAGATGCCTAATTGTGTGGTGATCCTTGCGGGGTCTTAGTAACCCATGAGATTAAGAAGAAGCACTCGACCGGTCTAGGTGACCGATTGAGAGAGGGAAAGGGTTAAAATAGACCCAACCTTTGTGGCCTCCTCAACGGGGAGTATGTTCTTTGGAACCGAACCTCGGAAAACAAATTGTTGTGTCCACTTATGTTGATCTCCACCATTCGATTTGTTTCTTCCCTCTCCCCTCTCACTAAAAGTTCTCTTGCTCATATTGTTTTGAGTTAGCTCCCAAAGTTATCCGCATTGATTGAGCAACTCATAGCAAGAAGAACTATCTCTCGCACTCCGAATTCACCATTATTTATTTCTAACCCTAACCCTGGGTGAAGTGCGTGTTCAAAGTTTATAATTTTCAGGTTTTGCCTATTCACCCCCTCTAGGCGACTTTCAATTGGTATCAGAGCCCGATACTTCATTAGAGTTCAACAACTCAAAGTGATGTCGAGAGAACACGTCAAAAGGAAGATGGTCACCAGGGAAAGGCCCAGATCTTTGGGAAAGAAGAATGAAGAAAGGACTCCGTCGAAGGAGGCCGGCGACAAGCACAAGGAGCACAAGGAGGAATCTGCTGGCTCCATCAAGTCACATAAGAAGGGTGACAAAAAGAAAAAGAAGATGAAGAAGGTGGTCTACTACAAGACCGATTCCTCCTCACCCTCAACCTCCGCAAGCCGAATCTACATCTTCGAAACGCCAAGAGCGTAAGAAGTATAGTAAGATCCCACTTCGCTATCCTCGTATTTCTAAGCGCGCTCCCTTACTCTCCGTTCCATTATGCAAACCATCATATTTTGATGGTGAAGATTATTGCATGTGGAGTGATCAAATGAGGCATCATCTAACCTCACTCCACGAAAGCATAGGGAAGGACTACAAACCTCGCTCCAAGTGGGTTTGCTACATGTGTGGTAAGTCTAGTCATTTTATAGCTAAATGTCCATATACAAGTGATAGTGACAGGGACGACGACAAGAAATGGAAGAAGAAGATGGAGAAGAAAAGATACTACAACAAGAAGAAGGGCGGCGAGGCGCAAATAGGGCGGGAATGGGACTCCGACGAGAGCTCCACTGACTCTCTGACGAGGACGCCACCAACATCATCGTCAATAAATGCCTTCTCTTCCCCAACATCGGCCACAAATGTCTCATGGCCAAGGATAGCAAAAATAAGAAGGTACATTCTAGCGATACCCCCAAATATATTACTTCTGATGATGAGGGTAGCTCTAGCGAAAATGATCATGATTTTACTTCTCTTTTTGCAAACCTTACCATGGAACAAAAAAATAAAATTAATGAATTAATAAAAACCATTAACGAGAATGATGAGATCTTGGAATGCCAAGATGACTTGCTCGTTAAGGAAAATAAAAAATTGTTAAGCTAAAAGATGCTTATGCTCTTGAAGTTGAAAAATGCCAAAACTTGACTAAAGAGCTAGACATATGCAATGATTCAATTTCTTGTCTCAGAACTAAAAATGTTAGTTTAATTGCTAAGATTTAGGAATTGAATACTTGCAAAGCTTCTACATCTACTATTGAGCATATTACTATTTGCACTAGACATAGAGATGTTAATGTTGATGCTATGAATGATCACCTTGCTATGATTAAAGAACAAAATGATCACATAGCTAAATTAAATGCTAAAATTGTCGAGCATGAGGTAGAGAATGAAAATTTTAAATTTGCTCGTAATATGCTTTTTAATGGGAGACGCCCTGGCATTAAGGATGACATTGGCTTCCAACATGGGAGCCAAAGCAACATCAAACTTAATGCCCCTAGAAACAAGCTTTCTAATTTTTTCAAGGGCAAGGCTCCCATGTTAAGGATAGAGAAGGTTACATTTTATATCCTGAAAACTATCATGAGCATAAGATTAGACAGATTCTTGCTAGGAAATCTCATACTACTGCTCATCATGCTTACATTTACAATAATGAGGCTTCTAGCTTTAGGCGTACAACTCATATCAAAATGCCTAAGAAAAAGATTGTTAATGCATCAAATGAACATAGCATTTCATTTAATACTTTTGATGCATCATTTATGCTTACTAACAAATCAGGAAAGGTAGTTGCCAAATATGTTGGGGTTAAACACAAGAGCCAAAAGACATGTTTGGGTACCCAAGGTGCTTGTTTCTAATCTAAAAGGACCCAAGACCGTTTGGGTACCTAAGAACAAGGCCTAAATCTGTGTTGTAGGTTTATGCATCTGGCGGGACAAGTTGGATAATCGACAGTGGGTGCACAAACCATATGATAGGGGAGAAAAGGATGTTCTCCTCATATGAGAAAAATGATGATCCCCAAAGAGCAATCACATTCAGGGATGGAAATCAAGGTTTGGTCAAAGGTTTGGGTAAAATTGCTATATCTCCTGACCATTCCATTTCTAAAGTTTTTCTTGTAGATTCTTTAGATTACAACTTGCTTTCTGTTTCTCAATTATGTAAAATAGCCTAAAATTGTCTATTTACTGATGTTAATGTTACCGTCTTTAGAAGAAGTGATGATTCAATAGCTTTTAAGGGAGTGTTAGATGGTCAGATATATTTAGTTGATTTCGATGATTGAAAGTTCCCTTTGACCCGGGAACAGGATCTGGATGTCGCCTAGAGGGGGGGGTGAATAGGCGAATAAAACTTATTACTTTAAAACTTAAATTCTTACTCTACTCGAAGACTTAGTACGCAGTGGAGTGAGAAGACTCTTCGAGTAGGTTGCAGCGGAATCAGAGATCCTGTCTCAAAAGTGTCCTGCACTTCAAATAAAGCTTATACCACAGATAAGTATTGAAGTGCAGATATAAAGACGAGTAAGACAGAGAGTCAGGATACAATACAGAACAGAGCACACAAACGCAAGGATTTATCCCGAGGTTCGGCCAAGCCTGAAATGCTTGCCTAGTCCTCGTTGGAGTTAGCCACACCTGGGCTTGGAGTCTATTTCAACTCCTTCCTCCGTTTGCTCAGATCTGTCAGTATGACAGATAGAGCCTTCCACTATTGAGTGGGGTTACAACAGAACTGCGGCTGCTTACAAACTTCTTGGCAGCACCCCGGCAGAGTAACGATACGCTCAAGACCTTGCTCTAGCTCTAAGCAGCACTTCTCCTCTCTCTTAAGGCTTATAGCTGTGCCTTCTACACAAACTATAGAGTTACACACAAGAGGGAGAGCGAGAATTGATTCCAGTGAAGTCTACACTTGTTGGCTGCACTTGTATATTGCTTGAGGCGCCTAGGGGTCCCTTTTATAGGCATAAGGGGCCTAGGAGCCGTTGGAAGCAATCCAGGAAGGCAAATCTTGCCTTCTGTCGGGTGGCGCACCGGACAGTCCGGTGCACACCGGACACTGTCCGGTGCCCGATTTCTTTCCTAAAATGGCGCTGCCGACCGTTGCAGATCTGGGAGCCGTTGGCGCACCGGACATGTCCGGTGCACACCGGACAGTCCGTTGCCTCCATCTAGCCGTTGGCTCGGCCACGTGTCCCGCGCAGATCGCGCGGCCGAACGTTGGCCCGGCCACGTGTCGCGCGCAGATTCCGCAGCCGACCGTTGGCCCAGCCGACCGTTGGCTCACCGGACAGTCCGGTGCACACCGGACAGTCCGGTGAATTTTAGCCGTACGCCGTCGGCAAATTCCCGAGAGCGGCCACTTCACGCCGAGCCAGCCTGGCGCACCGGACACTGTCCGGTGCACCACCGGACAGTCCGGTGCACCCAGACTGTACAGACTTTGGCTGCTCGAGCCATCTCTTTTCCAACTCGATTTTTTCTGTTTCCAGCATTTAGACACAATACTTTAGTCCATAAAACAATGTACTAAGTCTGAGAAACATACCTTTATCTTAATTATTATATCCATAGCATTTCACATGCTTGAGCTTTGATGTTGGACTCATAAATCATCAAGTCGGCTTGACTTGATCTAGATTGACATTTCTTAGCTCCAACATCCTGCAAAAGGTCACATAGAACATCTCCAAACATAGGAACAACCCAAACTAAAGATTAAGGTGAACTTAGCTCTTTTGGGCTGCTTCCAGTTCTGGTTTTGACACTTGTTCTCCTTCTAGTGACCTTGATCTCTTTCTTAGAGCTTGGTCTTGAGCCTTATGACTTACACCACATAACTGTAGCTGTTACCTCATTGGTTGTAAGTCACGTCCTTATGTAGTGATCCTTGATGTGCCGTAGCTATTCTCAACTCGATCACCCTTGACTTTGCAAGCCTTCTTCTTCACCCTTGGCTTTGGGTTCCTCAGCCTCCTTGACCTTCTCCCGTGCACTTGGTACCTCGAAGCTTTTCTTGCCTCCGTCCTTGGCTTGATCAGTTGTCTCCGAGCTTCGCACCCGAGTCTCACTTTATGCAATGACTATCTTACTTGTGATGTCCATTATGTATCCATAATCCAGTTCTTGGACCATCACATTTGTTCTCTTGTGTTGAACCCTGTTAGCTTTACCTTAGGCACCTGTTCAACACTTAGTACACTTGTTAGTCCTTTAATTGAGTTGTCATCCAAACACCAAAACTCACAAGAGAGCTTTCAATCTCCCCCTTTTTGGTGATTGATGGCAATACAATTAAAGCTTACATGAGAATAAGATTTGAAGCACAAATTTTGAATTCTAAGTTTATAGAATGCTCCCCCTAAATATGTGCTTACTTCAAAAACATAATTTTGGCCTCAGACGCCAATTTGCACATACTTAGGCAATTCAAAACATTTCTACACCTTAGCACTTTTTAGGATGCATTGTGTCAAGAATCAAACCATGATACTATAACACACAAATGCACATAATCAAACACACAAATGCACATAATCAGAGTTAAACACCATTCAAATTAGTGGATATATCACAGGAATATCAACCTACCACTATTCACCATTAAGATACTAATTTAAACTAAGATACCAATTTAAAGCAATCTTAAAGCACCATTAACCACATGCATCATTATCCACATGACTGTCTAAGATACTAATTTAAACTAAGATACCAATTTAAAGCAATCTTAAAGCACCATTAACCACATGCATCATTATCCACATGACTGTCTATTTCAGAATGAACACAATAGATGCCAATTAATTCATAGCAACGGAAGCACTAGTCCATATGATGCAACACATATAATACTGCAGGAAGCATATGAATAACACACTAGCAAAGCTTAAACTAACACACCCCTTAGGATAAGCTTTCCTCTCAGGTTGAGATAAGCTTTAATGCACAAATTCTCCCCCTTTGACATCAAACACCAAAAACCATACTCGAGCAAGAACATAGGATGATGTCAAGGGACAGCAGGGTGTCAAGGGGAAAAACGACTATCTAAAACTCCCCCTTACTTATTGAACATATGCACTATCAACATTTAGGTAAGATACATATATGCAAAAAGATTTACTCCCTTTGTACCTTTACCATGTTGTAGTGTACTTCCCATCTTGAAAGTAGTTAATCTCTCGAGAGCTTCTCCACACTTGTGCCTGATTCTTTATCCTAACTTTTCCTTGTTGCTAAGACACCAAACTTAGAACAAGTTATAGTATTGGGCACAAGAAGAAACTTCTATTCTAATGATTATCAAAAGATGTCAATTGAAGCAAACTATCACGGCTACCAATTGAAAGATACCAATTGCAAAGTTCATTTATTATCATAGCTCCATGATATTTAAGAATAAGCATCTATTATCACCAGATATTATACAGCATGAGCAATCTAAAAATATGTACTTACTCACGACTTGAGATACTAATTTCTTGACTTACAGAGGTACCCAAGTCCTGATTGCTCCATTTCTTGCTTATCTTCTCTTTTTCACCTAGAGACTATACAAGATTGCTCAAGAAACAGTTAGTCTCGAAAGACACAAGTTATGTGTGCTCCCCCTCAAGTTGTGCATCAAGTATTTGAATGACTTGCACTTTGCACGTTCTAGCTTCCTTAGAACTAGAGGGGATCACAACATACCTTGGTCAAGGCATACTCTACCACTTTCATCGCCCAAAGATGCCACTTTGCATATCAAATGAAAAACCACTTAACACCAATTGAAGGCTAAATGAAAGGTTGACTAAACACATCAATGCACGCCTCAGTGGCACCTAAGCCAATTGAATACTCACAGGAAGTCTAACATTTACGCAACTTGTACATGCTTCATACTTAACTATCATTGCATATACCAATTGAAGATCAACACAATCATGTATATAAAGCGAAATATCTAAGCATGTCATAATTAAGAAGGTTTCTTAGGTGCACAAAAGAAACAACATTTTAAAGGCATAAATTACCTAAGCCAAGATATTACCAATTGAAAGACAAGAACATAGCTATGATCACAATGAATGGAATTTCAAGAATATTTAATGAAATTGCATAGCTCCATTTTCCATACCGTTGCCTTTATGAGAGCCCTTGTTATCACCAATTCAGGACTCCTTTTGCTTACGCACCTCATAGCTCAAAAGGGCACGACATGGATTTGAAATTCACACAGTACCAAACTAGGGTAATTATGTGAGCATGGACTAAACGAAATGTTATAATTGCACATAGCATGACTTACAAAAGTTGCAGGTTTATCCATATACACCAAGAGAGTTAATCATGTGGATATAACAAATGAAAGAGCTACCCATGAATGATTCAAAAGATATATCCTGTATAACACTAGTCATGATTAAGCAAACATCATTATGATTCATTTACCACAGGCAATCATAAAGCATAACTACTCAAAGACAGATAGCACAAGTCATCTTAAGAGCAATACTAAATTGTACTTAAAATACACGAGTACCATCCTTTGGAGAGCAAGTTGTAGATTCTCATCAAAGTCCTTTACTTGATTCACCAATAATGATTCAGGACCTACACACCTCATTTCACTTGAGATGAACATGGGATTAGTGTTTCACAATAATTCAACCTTGGGTCAATAAACACCAAAACAATTAACAGCTTAAGCATAAAGTTTTAGATAACCGTCTTAAGCTCTCCCATGGTCTCCAGTCCATCTCAAGGCACCTGCATGGTCTAGTTAGCACAGTTTGGTACCCATCTCGGGATGGGTACATAATGATCATGTAAATGTGCCTTTGGTACCCAAATTGCCTTTGTGCTAGTTCTAGGTGATCTCGTTATAGACTTAGCACAAGTGTATGATTTGGGTCTTCTACGCGAATAAGATTGACACAAATTCACTTGTTTCGGAATCTTACCATTGTAACATACCTTGGATAGATGACCCTGCTCACCACACTTGTAGCAGAAGCGTCGCTCAACCTGACATGACGCTTGCTGTGTGTCATTTTCCTTGGTGAGGGTCACCTTGGAGGATGCACACCCTTGATTCTTCATGACCGGACATGAAGTGATCGTGTGGTCCTTATTGTTGCATCCAAAACAACTCCTTGTCCCTTCATTTTTGTCTTTGTACGGACAAGACGCGATGAGGTGGCCTAACTTCTTGCACTTGAAACACCTCCTTTTTCCTTTTCCCTTTTTGTACTTGAATGACATGGAGAGAAAGTCAGTGCAAACAACATGTTTAATTGAATCTTTACCTTTTTCCAAGCTCATGTTGATTTCTTCATCTTTAGGAACATTTATCTTATTGAGCTTGACACTTGCTGCAGTTTTTCCTTTCTCAAGCTTCTTTACCACGCGCCCGTGGATATCTTGAGAGAGTTGAGCAATGTGTCTTCTCCTCAGTTGTCTTTGCTTCTTGTTCCCACACAATTTCTTTTGAGACCCCGCAGCTTGATGCTTATTCAAACATTGGCTTTCTTTTGGACAACAGGGGTTAGCACATGGTGATGAATTATCTAAATGTGTACTTGTGCAAGAATGAAGTTCACATGAATTTAAGTTCGTAATTACGACCTCATGAGCAACTTCAAGCATGATATGTCTATCCAAGAGATTATCATGATAACAAGACAATAAGTCATATTTTTCAGTAAGAGCAAGGTTATCATGACTTAACAATTCTACTTGATTCCTAAGCATAGAATCTTCAATTTTAAGTTGAGCAGCATTAGATAATTCATCATGATTATTTCTTTGCTCAATTAAAATCGATTCATACCGTTGGACCAAATTCCCATGAGAGTGCTTTAGCTTCTCATGTTCTTTGGTCATCTTCTCCAGGCTGTCGTTGGTTTTGATGAGAGTTTCCTCTAGCCTGAGAAGCGTCTCGCCTTGTTCCTTGTTTCTTCTCAACAACTTAACCAAGAGAGATTTGTCCGCTTTGTTGAGATGGTTGTAGAAACGGTGAATCTCCTCTTCTTCCACATCATCGGTCTCATTTTCCCTGTCATTAATGTCAGTGGAAGCAATATAGGAAAATGTACCTTGTGATGATGAAGATTCATCCTCGCTGTCATCCTCATATTCTTCCTCATCATGGCTTTTGTCTCCACCATCATTGTTAGCAATAAAACATTTATCACTAGTGGAGAACAAACCTGTCGACGAGGTGGATTCATCGTTTGGGTGCCATTTTTCTTGTTCTTCTCCCTTTGAATGGTTAGTATCACAAGTAATATAGAGAGTGGGAGCATCACAGTTTGCCACAAAATATTTTTCTTTAATCCTATTCCATAAATCATGAGCATCAACAAATAGATCACTATTACTACTCATGATGGCAAAATAGGCACCTCTAGATAGGGAATCAACTAAGATTTTGCATGCATGGTGATTTAGAGTTAGACATCTTAGTTCTTCATTGGAAGGATTTTTACTAATAATAGAGGGAAAAATACTACTATTAAAGACCTGTCTCAAATCAGGATCAACACTCATGAAAGCACTATAAATAGAGACAGACCAAGATTTGTAATTAGAGCCATCGCCTAAAAGAAGTTCTACAGTTACCTCTTGTGGCGACATCGTCATCTCCGGACGGCTAAGCCCACACTGGAGAGGCCTAGCTCCGATACCAATTGAAAGTTCCCTTTGACCCGGGAACAGGATCTGGATGTCGCCTAGAGGGGGGGGGGTGAATAGGCGAATAAAACTTATTACTTTAAAACTTAAATTCTTACTCTACTCGAAGACTTAGTACGCAGTGGAGTGAGAAGACTCTTCGAGTAGGTTGCAGCGGAATCAGAGATCCTGTCTCAAAAGTGTCCTGCACTTCAAATAAAGCTTATACCACAGATAAGTATTGAAGTGCAGATATAAAGACGAGTAAGACAGAGAGTCAGGATACAATACAGAACAGAGCACACAGACGCAAGGATTTATCCCGAGGTTCGGCCAAGCCTGAAATGCTTGCCTAGTCCTCGTTGGAGTTAGCCACACCTGGGCTTGGAGTCTATTTCAACTCCTTCCTCCGTTAGCTCAGATCTGTCAGTATGACAGATAGAGCCTTTCACTATTGAGTGGGGTTACAATAGAACCGCGGCTGCTTACAAACTTCTTGGCAGCACCCCGGCAGAGTAACGATACGCTCAAGACCTTGCTCTAGCTCTAAGCAGCACTTCTCCTCTCTCTTAAGGCTTATAGCTGTGCCTTCTACACAAACTATAGAGTTACACACAAGAGGGAGAGCGAGAATTGATTCCACTGAAGTCTACACTTGTTGGCTGCACTTGTATATTGCTTGAGGCGCCTAGGGGTCCCTTTTATAGGCATAAGGGGCCTAGGAGCCGTTGGAAGCAATCCAGGAAGGCAAATCTTGCCTTCTGTCGGGTGGCGCACCGGACAGTCCGGTGCACACCGGACACTGTCCGGTGCCCGATTTCTTTCCTAAAATGGCGCTGCCGACCGTTGCAGATCTGGGAGCCGTTGGCGCACCGGACATGTCCGGTGCACACCGGACAGTCCGGTGCCTCCATCTAGCCGTTGGCTCGGCCACGTGTCCCGCGCAGATCGCGCGGCCAAACGTTGGCCCGGCCACGTGTCGCGCGCAGATTCCGCAGCCGACCGTTGGCCCGGCTGACCGTTGGCTCACCGGACAGTCCGGTGCACACCGGACAGTCCGGTGAATTTTAGCCGTACGCCGTCGGCAAATTCCCGAGAGCGGCCACTTCACGCCGAGCCAGCCTGGCGCACCGGACACTGTCCGGTGCACCACCGGACAGTCCGGTGCACCCAGACTGTACAGACTTTGGCTGCTCGAGCCATCTCTTTTCCAACTCGATTTTTTCTGTTTCCAGCACTTAGACACAATACTTTAGTCCATAAAACAATGTACTAAGTCTGAGAAACATACCTTTATCTTAATTATTATATCCATAGCATTTCACATGCTTGAGCTTTGATGTTGGACTCATAAATCATCAAGTCGGCTGGACTTGGTCTAGATTGACATTTCTTAGCTCCAACATCCTGCAAAGGTCACATAGAACATCTCCAAACATAGGAACAACCCAAACTAAAGATTAAGGTGAACTTAGCTCTTTTGGGCTGCTTCCAGTTCTGGTTTTGACACTTGTTCTCCTTCTAGTGACCTTGATCTCTTTCTTAGAGCTTGGTCTTGAGCCTTATGACTTACACCACATAACTGTAGCTGTTACCTCATTGGTTGTAAGTCACGTCCTTATGTAGTGATCCTTGATGTGCCGTAGCTATTCTCAACTCGATCACCCTTGACTTTGCAAGCCTTCTTCTTCACCCTTGGCTTTGGGTTCCTCAGCCTCCTTGACCTTCTCCCGTGCACTTGGTACCTCGAAGCTTTTCTTGCCTCCGTCCTTGGCTTGATCAGTTGTCGCCGAGCTTCGCACCCGAGTCTCACTTTATGCAATGACTATCTTACTTGTGATGTCCATTATGTATCCATAATCCAGTTCTTGGACCATCACATTTGTTCTCTTGTGTTGAACCCTGTTAGCTTTACCTTAGGCACCTGTTCAACACTTAGTACACTTGTTAGTCCTTTAATTGAGTTGTCATCCAAACACCAAAACTCACAAGAGAGCTTTCAATGATAACAATGCTAAACTAGACACTTGCTTAATTGGTAATACTAACATGGGCTGGCTCTGGCATCGTCGACTTGCTCATGTTGGGATGAAGAATCTTCACAAACTTCTAAAGGGGAACACATTTTAGGACTAACCAATGTTCATTTTGAGAAAGTTAGGATTTGTAGTGCATGTCAAGCAGGGAAGCAGGTTGGAGTTCATCATCCACACAGGAGCATCATGATGACTGAGAGACCGCTTGAGCTACTCCACATGTATTTATTCAGCCTGATTGCTTACATGAGCATCGGCGGGAGTAAGTACTGTCCTGTAATTGTGGATGATTATTCTCGCTTCACTTGGGTGTTCTTTTTGCAGGAAAAATCACAAACCCAAGTGTTGGGGGCTTGTTCTCAAATGCTAAGAATTAAGAACAAGGCAACATAGAAAATGTTAAGGATTAAAGTCCTTCGTCCTCCAAAACATTATATCCTTTCAGGATATAAAGAATTTCGGACGAAGGTTACGAAGGACGTACCTTCGTAAACATAGTAGCAAGGAACGAAGTATTCATACAGATCATGAGGTATAAAATAAACATTTAAATATTATCATAGAATTATCTCCATTTTTATTATCATGAACGAATATAAATGACTTCGAATTAGAAGTGTACCTTCGGTCCTGAGGAAAGCAAAAGTACAGGTGTGATGCGAAAGCAAATGACAGGTTCGCGTGAACAGTACAGGGGTACTGTTCATCTATTTATAGACACAGGTCACAGCCTGTGACGAATTACAATTATGCCCCTTACAAGAGTTTACAACATTGACTCAGACCTCTATGGATAAAAAGGTCATTCTATCTCTATGTCGGTTTGTAACGCCGAAGCTCCATGAAAAGGAACCTTCGGCCATCTCCTGGGGGACAACTTCAGCCGAAGCTGCTTCTTCGTGTAAGACCTTCGGCGCAACGAAGCATGGCCCCAACAGTAGCCCCTTTCATGGTGCTAGATCGTTTTTCGTAACGAGCTTGACCCGTGAAAAAAGCCTCTTCAGCTTCGGGAAGCCGAAGGTCCAAAAAACACCTTCCCTGAGCTCGTTGCTGAGAAACGATCCGGTTTCCGAGCGCGTGCCAGGCCCACCTTGCAGAGTTACTGTTTGATCTTTGCGGTCCACTGCACAGCGAGTACAAGTGACTGCCCGCCTGGTGTAAAAATCCTGCCGCTTCGCCTTCTTACCTGCAGCACTATATAAACAGACGAGTAGGTGTGAAGTTACCACAGCATTCATTGCTATTTGCACTGTTTTGCTGCCAAAATTTTTAACTATAGCCGAAGCTTGATTCTCAGAATCGACCGAAGGTCCATCTCGAAGTCCGCTTCGTCAGAAAGAAAAGCTTCGGGAGAAAAGGAAAAAGAAAAAAGTATCTAACTTCCCCAAACTCAGAATTAAATGGCCAGAGTGCGATCTACTGCCAGAGTTGATCGTGAAGGAGACGAAGCCGAAGGTTCGAATACTGTGCCCATTTCCGAAGCAATGCAGCGTTCTGGACTGGTGACTGCGGAAGAAATGCCTGCTGCTGCAGCAAACCCGGCAACTGCCGAAGGAGAAGAAGAGAACATTGAAGGAACTGATCCCGAAGATGACTATCGCATTGCCATGCCCAGCAAGCCCAGTCACTTGGACTTCGGGAAATCAACTGTTTCAAAGGCTGATCTTTCCAAGATGGTGAAAGCAGGTTATTTCAATGAAAATCAGAAGAAGCTACTTCGCTTCGGGGGAGAAGAGACTACCCCAAAGCCGGCGAAGGATGAAATTATCATTTTCAAGAGCTTTCTAAAGGCTGGATTAAGATTCCCCCTACACGAGATTACTGCGGAGGTACTGAAGAGGTTTGGTATCTACTTTCACCAGTTAACTCCTAACGCTATCGTTAGGCTTAGCGTTTATATTTGAGCCCTCCGAAGCCAAGCAGTGGAGCCATTTGCCGACAGTTTCTGTCGAGTTCACGAACTGCACTATCAGACGAAGGCTAGAAAAGATGGATTGCATGACAATTTTGGTTGCTATAATTTTGCTTATCGGAAAACTGCAAAGTTTCCTGTAATCAGCTACCGAAGCAAATGGCCGGCAGGCTGGAAATCAGAATGGTTCTATGTCAAGGTTGATGACGACAAGGAGAAGCTTGTGCAAAGTCCACTCGAGCTGATCTTCGGAGAAACCCGACCCCGCTGCAACATGACACCAGAAGGTCAAACACAACAGGCAATGGATGAGTTCAGAATTATTGCAGAGCATATCAGTACCAGGGATCTGGTTCAAGAATTCTTGGCATTCAGAGTCTTCCCTACTCTGAAAGAATGGGAAATGCCAAAGTTAAAGGGGGAGAAGAAGGAGGGGGAACTTGTCCGGCTTCCTTATCACTTCAAATTCAAGAAATACTTTAAGAAGCCCTGCCAAGAGTGGCTGGACACAGTTGAGGTGATGTGCAACGAAATTCTTGGAAATTATTCCAAAAAAGAAGATCAATTGATGACAGCAGCCTTCGGCACCCGTCCGAAGCGAAGGCTGAACCGAGTGCTTGATGCCCTGGGCTTCGAGTACCCTGACTATGAACGGTTGAGCAAGGGTGCTGAGGGCCAAAAAAGAAAAAGAGTGGCCGAAGCTTTAAACAAGGATGAAGAAAAACCAGCAAAAGAGAAGAAAATTCCCAAGAAGGGAAAAATATCAACTCCAAAGTGAAAATTATCCGATGAAGAGGGGTCCCCCGCACCGCCTTCTACCAGCGACGTGGAGGAAATTTTAAAGGTAATGACTGAACCCGTGCCCACGAAGCTAAGTCCATTAGGGCCTCAACTGACGAAGCTTTTTCGAAAGGTGGAAGAGCCGGAACAAACGAAGATAACCAAACCAAAGCGGCAAAGAATTATTGCAGTAACCGAAGTTATCGACAAGACGCCGCCGAGGGCGTCAATTCAGAAAACACCAGCTGTTGAGGGCACAACAAACGTCGAAGTCGCACCTTCGGAGGTCGCGGCTACCGAAGCCGCTACAGCCGAAGATGTGAACTTAGAAACTACCATTGAGGACATCAACAAAATTTTGCAAGACATGGCTGCAGAAGAAGCTGCTACCGCTGCTGAAGAAACCATGGCCACAGTGCCTGGGAAGGGGAAAGAAATAGCCAAAGACACTTCGGACGACGAAGCCTACACATTTCAAAACTTAGTTGGGCAAAAACTATCGAAGGCCGAAATAGGAGAGCTCAAGGAATATGCCAAATCTTGCGGATACAAGCCAGGAGCTCTTCTATTTGGAGGCATTTATGATGAAAAATTGGGCTGCATTCGTGATCAGGCTGGGGCTAAGGTCATCGGTACTCTATCAAAGAGTATCGGTTTTCCGAAGCTAGAAACAGATATCAGCCGCTACCGACGACAACATATCGTCGGCAGCTTATTTTATTCCAATTTCAAGGTAAACGACCTTTTCTCTGGCTTTTATTGCTTTTAATAATGAAAATGTTAGTAACGAAAATTGTTTCTGTGCAGAGCATGCTACTGAGCAAAGCTCTGAAAATGCAACAAGATCTTGAGGATAAGAAACACGAAGCTATAATTGAAAATCTAGAGAACAAGATAAAAGAGCAGTCAGCCATTATTGAAAAGAAAGATTTTGAACTCCAATCAACTGAAGGCTTGCTGGCAGAGACTGAAGCTAAAGTATCATAATTGAATTCGAAGCTTATCTGTCAATCAAAACAATTTGAACAGGAGAAGCTAGAGCTTAATTCGAAACTTGAAGCCGAAGTCCAGACCAACTCAGACTTGAAGAAATCATTAACAAGCCTTCAAGACAAGTGCTTGAAATTTAGCAATAATTGTATTGAACGATTAAAAAAGATCTTTTACTCTGTTGGAGCCAGCAGCGGGAAGTTTAACCCTTCAGCGGAAAATTTACCACAAGCCTTCGATCATATTGAAGCTGAAATTGAAGAACTTGACGAAGTTATAGCCGGGCACGGTGACTTCTGTGCCTGGGTAGCTTCTCGGGGTACCGCTGCAGCGTTCCTGAAGGCCGGCTGCGAGCATGGAAAAATCGTCAACAGGCCCAACTTCACCTTGTCTCCATCAATTCTGGACGATATTCCTGACCTCGCCCGAAGCATCTCAAATAGATTTATAAAGATGATATGGACAAAAGGCGGGCGAGAGAAGGCTGGAGACGAAGCTCGAAGTCATCTTGATCCAGTAAGAAATCATGCTTTGTGCTGACCTTCTCCTTGACGCTTGATTTTTACTCGCGATACCTTGATTCATGTAGGATGACGAAGGTGAAGATGATGCTTAAAATATGTCGCCGAAGCTGTCGCCGAAGCCGAAGCTTAGTGAAGATCAGTAGGAGTATACTATAGAAAAAACTCAGGATACTTTTGTAACAACTTTTGTAAATACAATTAAACTGTTCTCCAGGAACTTTGTACATACCTTGTAATATATTCTTACCCTTCTACTGAGGCGCTTTGGTGTGGACGAAATTAGTATTTTGAGCCGAAGGCGAAAAAACACCTTCCCTTCTTTTCGTACACAACGAAGCATAGAAGACCGCTTCTTTTGCCAAAGCTTTTCTTTTTTTTGTACATAACGAAGCATAAAAGACCACTTCTTCTTTTTTCCGAAGCTTCTCTTTTTTGTACATAACGAATCATAAAAGACTTCTTCTTTTTGCCGAAGCAACCACTTAGGTACACAAATGCTATGAATGAATGCTTATGCATGCAAATGCTATGATGTAATGTAATGTGCGAATGAATGTCCAAAACATATGTCCGAAGCCACACTCTCAGCCATTATTTCCTTAGAAACAACCACACATCAGCTCTGCATTCCCTTAGGAACGACTTTGGAGCTTCTTCGCCTTTTACTTAGGCGGTATCAGCGTTGACTTTTCGCTGTAAGCTCTGCATCCCCTTAAGGACGTCTTTGGAGCTTCTTCGCCTTTTACTTAGGCGGTATCAGCGTTGACTTTTCGCTGTGAGCTCTGCATCCCCTTAGGGACGTCTTTGGAGCTTTTTCTCTTTTTCAGTTTCGGCACTCGATGGTGCGTTCTCAGCTTTTACATTTACATTCTTTGGGGGATTTTGCTCTTATAAAACTAAAAAGGAAATTACATACGATGGCCCCATTAAAAACCTTTCTCCCCCTTTAGAAAGGAAAAGGGTGCCATGAAAAAGAAAAGAGAAAACATAAAAAGTTACATCAAGTTATACATAATATCGCCGAAGCTCATCCGCATTCCAAGACCTTGGAATTTCGTTGCCATCCATGTCCTTCAATCTGTACGAACCAGGCCTTGACGAAGATGCTACTAAGAAAGGCCCTTCCCATTTCAATTGTAACTTGCCCACTGTATCTGGGTTGGCCACTCTCCGAAGCACCAAGTGTCCCGGCTCAATATTTTTTAGCCGGACCTTTCTATCTCGCCATTTAACTGTTTCAGCCTGGTATTTATTGATATTTTCCACAGCTTGAAGCCTTATTCCTTCTAAAGCATCTTTTTCCACAAGACAGGCATCTTCAGGACTTGATTCTGCCGAAGCTACTACTCTTATTGATCCAGCTTTGGCTTCTTCCGGAGTTATTGCTTCGTCACCGAATAATAACTTGAATGGGGTAAAGCCTGTAGACCTTGATGCTGTTGTATTGTGGCTCCACACCACTTTGGTTAACTGATCTGGCCACTTTCCCCTGGGTTGATTGAAGATTAACTTCATTATTCCTGTCATTATAATGCCGTTGGCCCTTTCAACGAGCCCATTCGACTCCGGATGCCTGACTGATGCAAAATGGATCTTCGTTCCAATTTGATCACAGAAATCTCTGAAAGCTTCGGAGTCGAACTGTGTTCCATTGTCTACAGTGATGGCCTTCGGTACTCCGAAATGACAGACAATATTCTGCCAGAAAAACTTTTGGACAGTGGCCGAAGTTATTGTGGCCAATGGCTTCGCCTCAATCCACTTGGAAAAATACTCCACAGCCACTATAACATATTTTAAATTCCCTTGAGCCGGTGGTAATGGACCTAATAAGTCAAGGCCCCACCTTTGCAATGGCCAGATAGGTTGTATCAGCTGTGTCAAAGACGAAGGTTGTTTTTGATCTCTTGCACATTTCTGACAACCTTCGCACTTTTGAACTAACTCCGCTGCATCCGAAGCTGCCTTCGGCCAATAAAACCCTTAGCGGAAAAATTTTCCGAGTAACGGCCTCGATCCGATGTGGGATCCACACAGGCCTGCATGTATTTCTTTCATTAACTCTATACCTTCGGTTCTAGACAAGCACTTGAGCAGCGGGGCACAAACTCCATGTTTGTATAATTCCCCTTCTATCATGACATACGGACGAGCTCTTGCCTCTATTCTTTTATTGTAAGCTTCGTCATCTGAAAGGAACTTACCCTGAAGGTAAGAGATTATTTCAGTTCTCCAATCTTCGCTGTAAACAGGAGATATGTTGAGGACTGCTCTTTCAAGGAGCTCCACTGAAGGTGCCTTTATTGTTTCGAAGAACACATCCGAAGGTAACGGCAGCCCCTGTGCTGCAGACTTGGCTAGCAAATCAGCATGCTCATTTTGCCCTCGAGGGATATTCTTTACAGAAAATCCTTCGAAGGAGGCTTCGATCCTTCGGACCGTGTCTAGATATTTTTCAAGCTTCGGATCTTTGGCCTTGCAACTTTTGTCAATATGACCCGAAACAACCTGGGAATCAGTTTTAAGAATCGCCCTTCTGATTCCCATTGCCTTTAATTTCCGAAGGCCCAGGAGCAGGGCTTCGTACTCAGTAATATTGTTTGTACAGCTGAAGTCAAGTCTTGCTGCATAACAAGTTTTAACCTTGGATGGTGAGACCAACATAGCAGCTGCACCTGCTCCGAAGGTTCCCCAAGAGCCATCACAAAACACTGTCCACACTTCGGCATCTTTATTTGCTTCCTCATCCGGAGCCCCTGGCGTCCAGTCGGCGATGAAATCTGCCAATGCTTGAGACTGGATCGAGGATCTATGCACATAATCAATGTAAAATTCATTGAGCTCTGCAGCCCATTTTCCAATCCGTCCAGTAGCTTCTCTATTTCTCATGATATCCTTCAACGGCTGCGAAGAAGGAACAATAATATTGTATGCCTGGAAATAATGCCGAAGCTTCCTGGATGCCATTAAAACGGCATATAATACCTTCTCCAGCTCTGTATAATTTTTCTTTGATATACTAAGGACTTCAGATACAAAATATATTGGGACCTGCTTCTTGACTTGTCCATCAAGCTTCTCCTGGACAAGTGCTGCACTTACTGCCGAGTGCGAAGCTGCCACATATAACAACAAAGGAGCCCTTGGCGTTGGTGGAGTTAATGTTGTTAGATCTATCAAGTATTGCTTCAGCTCTTCGAATGCTTTTTGTTGACTTGGGCCCCATTGAAAGACTTCGGCTGACTTCAGCACCTCGAAAAATGGTAAATTTCTTTCTGCTGATCTGGATATAAATCTGTTGAGAGATGCCAGCCTTCCTGTCAATCTTTGGGCCCCCTTTCTTGTGGTTGGTGGCTCCATTCGAAGTATAGCTTCGATTTTATTTGGATTAGCTTCGATTCCCTTTGTTGAAACCAAGCATCCAAGGAATTTCCCCTTCTTTACTCCGAAGACGCACTTTTCTGGATTCAGCTTCAGACCAGCTTGTCTGAAGCTGGCGAAGGTCTCCTGCAGATCAGCAATATGATTTTCTTGCTTCGTGCTTTTTACAATGATGTCATCGACATAAGTCAACACATTTCTGCCTATCTGAGACTGGAGAACCTTCGCTGTCATTCGGCTGAAACTTCCTCCGGCATTTTTGAGCCCCTCAGGCATCCGAAGATAGCAATATGTGCCACTTGGGGTTATGAAGCTAGTCTTCGGCTCATCTTCCTTCTTCATCCAGATTTGATGATAGCCTGAGTAGCAGTCCAGGAGACTCATGAGCTCTGAAGAAGCTGCTGCATCGACTAAAGAGTCTATCCTTGGCAGCGGGAATTCATCCTTCGGACAAGCCTTGTTGAGATCTGTGAAATCGATACACATTCTCCACTTGCCATTGGCCTTCTTCACCATGACAGTGTTAGCTAGCCACTCTGGATACTTTACTTCTCTGATAACTCCTGCACTGAGGAGTCTTTTTACTTCATTGCGAGCCCCTTCGGCCTTGTCATCCGACATCTTCCGAAGCCTCTGCTTTCGGGGTCTGAAGGATGGGTCAACATTGAGCGAATGCTCAATAACATCTCGATTTACTCCACAGAGATCATTGGCTGACCATGCAAAAACATCTTTGTTGTTGAATAAAAACCTTATCAAGGTTTTCTCCTGGTCTTCAGATAATTGCGAGCCCAACAGCACCTTCTGCTCTGCTATGTCCTCACACAATAGCATGGGCTTCGGCTGATCTGCTGAAGCTGCTTTCTCCCTTCTGAATTTGTACTGTTCACAAGCTTCAGCTCCATCTATGTTATGGATTGCTTTGGAGTCAGTCCAGCTTCCTTCGGCCCTTCTAGCAGCTTCCTGACTTCCATGAATAGCAATAGGCCCTTGGTCCGAAGGTATCTTCATGCAGAGATAAGCTAGGTGAAGAATTGCTTCGAAGGCATTAAGAGTACCTCGACCAATGATAGCATTGTAAGGATACTCCATGTCAACAATATCAAACACAATTTGCTCAGTCCTTGTGTTGTTAACAAATCCGAAGGTTACTGGCATGGTAATCTTCCCAAGTGCTACAATCTGCCGCCCTTCGAAGCCACAAAGAGGGTGCGTAGCATCATGAATCTTGTCCTCGGGCTCTTGCATTTGTCTGAAGGCTTTAGCAAATATAATATCAGCTGCACTGCCTGTATCAACTAAGACATTGTGGACCAGAAATCCTTTGATCACGCAAGAGATAACCATGGCATCATTGTGAGGATAATCCTTAAGCTGAAGGTCTTCCTGAGAGAAAGTAATTGGAATGTGGGACCATTTTGACTTGATGAAGGGTCCCTGCACTCCAACATGCTGCACCCTTCTTTGAGCCTCCTTCTTCTGCTTCTTGTTGGCCAGCTCTGAGCAAGAACCGCCTGTTATCGGGAGCACCAGCTTCGAAGCCGAAGCAGCTCCAGCTTGATTGTTGAACGAAGCCATCAGCTCAGAAAAGTGGTCGTGGGTTCGAGCCCCACGGTGGGCGCCAATGTTGGGGGCTTGTTCTCAAATGCTAAGAATTAAGAACAAGGCAACATAGAAAATGTTAAGGGTTAAAGTCCTTCGTCCTCCAAAACATTATATCCTTTCAGGATATAAAGAATTTCGGACGAAGGTTACGAAGGACGTACCTTCGTAAACATAGTAGCAAGGAACGAAGTATTCATACAGATCATGAGGTATAAAATAAACATTTAAATATTATCATAGAATTATCTCCATTTTTATTATCATGAACGAATATAAATGACTTCGAATTAGAAGTGTACCTTCGGTCCTGAGGAAAGCAAAAGTACAGGTGTGATGCGAAAGCAAATGACAGGTTCGCGTGAACAGTACAGGGGTACTGTTCATCTATTTATAGACACAGGTCACAGCCTGTGACGAATTACAATTATGCCCCTTACAAGAGTTTACAACATTGACTCGACCTCTATGGATAAAAAGGTCATTCTATCTCTATGTCGGTTTGTAACGCCGAAGCTCCATGAAAAGGAACCTTCGGCCATCTCCTGGGGGACAACTTCAGCCGAAGCTGCTTCTTCGTGTAAGACCTTCGGCGCAACGAAGCATGGCCCCAACACCAAGAGACCTTAAAGAAATTATTGAGACGGGCTCAAAATGAGTTCAGATTGAGAATCAAGAAGATTAGAAGCGACTGAAAGTGCATTCATCCCTTTTGTGAGTTTTGGTGATTTGGATAACAACACATTTAAAAGATTAACATGTTTACTAAGTGTTGAACAGGAAATTCAGTATGATGAACATACTTGAATAGTGTATAATGACAATGAACAAAGGTTCAACACATGGTTAAATAAGCAGTGAGACAATGCAAATGGATATAATATGGTCTCAATATTGGTTTGAATATATGGACAATACCTTAGAAATCACTACATACATATGATCAGAATAGAGGATGAAGTGATTAAGAGGATTGGTCAAGCCAAAGTGAATAAGATATGAGGAATCGTGAATTGGCTTGACCATATTACTATCAGTCCATATATGCTTCTATGAGAATCAAACTAGAGCTTGATTAATCTTAACGGTTATATCTAGAAGACATTCAAGCAAGGTTCACAATATTGAAGAATTGATTCTCTCAATGAATGCTCAATATGATGTGACTCAAGAATGGCTTGATAGAGTGAAGATAGCAAGGAAAGGGCTTCGAGGAACTAAGCGAAGGTGAAGGCCAAGCGACGACTTGTGGACCGAGGTACCATGGCTAAGGTGAAGAAGAGAGTACTTGCACTAAGTCGATGAACTAATCAGCTATGGAAAGTTATAACATGTTGATGCATCAGTACAGTGACTTGAAGCCATGATTTGAACTCATATATGGTGATATGGTACAAGTCACAGGGTTTGAGTTGTGTTTGCTTCAAAAGGTGAGACAAAGATGTTTGTGATCCTTATGAAGCAACGCCATGGAGAAATCACACATGAGACGCCAATTACTCAAGGACTTTACATATATTTTATTTAACTTGAGTATAGGAATCGTCGTACTATAAAGGGGGATCCAAAAAGAACGTGGTGTTTGCCAAAGCTCAAGCCTCTATATTCAAAAGCTATTTTTGAAACCCAAAAATCTCTTGAACGTTCTATGATTGATCCTGGTTAGGTGTGAGAAACTAAGAGTGTTCTTGTTGAAAAGCAGCTGAACTTCTTCAGCTGCAGTTGAGCTTTTCAGCTGAACTAAACTTCAGCTGAGTTGAGCTTCTTCAGCTGTAGTTGAGCTTTTCAGCTGAACTAAACTTCAACTGAGTTGAGCTTCTTTAGCTGAGTTGAGCTTTTTCAGCTGAGCTGAACTTCAGCTAAGTTGAACTTCTTCAACTGCAGTTGAGCTTTTTCAACTACAGTTGAGCTTTCTCAACTCCAGCTGAACTCCAACTTCAACTATGAACCTCTTTGACCATACACCAGTTGAACTTGTCTCCAGGCAGTTGAACTAGGGTTTTCTCTCCTGAACTCTCTGGTCAAGACTAGTTGAACTGGTCCTTAGGGGTGGTTCAACTGGTCTCTGACCCCTCTGACCTCTGACCAACTGTCTGCCAGTCAGACTGGCAAACAGGTCGCCAGAGTTGTCAGGGGCGGTTCAACTGGTTTGGTCAACCTGGTCAGACTGTGGGTCAGTCTGACAGTCAGACTGGCAGACAGTTGACCTGACCTGCTAGGGGCGGTTCAACCGGTTTTGGTCAACTTGACCAGTCTATGTAGCAGTCTGCCAGTCAGACTGGCAGACAGGCTACGAGGCCTGCCAGGGGCGGTTCAACCACCCTAGGGGGTGGTTCAACTGGTTTTAGTCAGGATTTCTAGTCCAACGGCTAGTTTTGAGCCCCACCTATATATACTCACTCCTACCTCCCTCCCCACACAAGAGCATGACCCGAACTCCATTTCTAACTTGAAGAACACCTCCCACTCTCTCTAACACATCTCTTGCCTCTCCCATTTCAAATCTTTAGAGAGAAATCTTTGAGTGAGCTTGAGAGCTATGGTTTTTGTGCTTCATCTCCAAATCTCTCTTGCTCTTCTTCATTCGAGCTTTGGTACTACATCGAGTTCTTTGTGGATTCATTACTCTTGGAGCTTCTAGCTCCTAAATGACTAGGTGTCTCTTGTGAGTCTCCAACTCTTGTGGAAGACCACAATAAAGTTTGTATTACCTGCTCGTTTGAGCTATGATTAGTGTGTGGGCTTAACTTTTGTGGTCGGTGAAGGGAGGATTAGGGTTGAAAGAGACCCAGCTCTTTGTGGGCACCTCAACGAGGAAGTAGGGCACCTTTTGTGGTGTGACCGAACCTCGGGATAAATCTTGTGTCTCTTGTGTTCTTGTCCATTGTGTTTGTTCGTGTTCTTCGTTCTCTCACCCTTTCGTGGAAGATTTGTTCATATCTTTTTGGTGTGTTGATTTTGAGAAGTGCCCTTCTCAGATCTACTACTTTGAACCCTATGGATTATCTAGAACATCTCATTTCCAAAGTTAACTGGGTGAATTCCAAGATCAATTCAGTTTTATATCTTATTCTTTAGTTGAGCTCGTTCAAACCGGTTGAACTGGTTTTGACAACGGCTGAGCCGGTTTTACCCAGTTTGTTTCTAGTTTTTGTTGAGAAAGTTTTAACTTGCCTATTCACCCCCCTCTAGGCAACTTTCAGCGACAATGTAACGGAGTTCAAGAACTCTCAAATTGAAGGATTTCTTAAGGAGGAGGGCATCAAGCATGAGTTCTCTTCTCCCTACACACCTCAACAAAATGGTGTTGTGGAGAGAAAGAATATGACTCTCTTGGATATGGCAAGGACCATGCTTGATGAATACAAGACACCGGATCGGTTTTGGACGGAGGTGATTAACACCGCTTGCTACTCCATCAACCGACTCTACCTTCACCGAATCCTCAAGAAAACATCATATAAACTCCTCACTGGTAAAAAGCCCAATGTTTCTTATTTTAGAGTTTTTTGGGAGCAAGTGCTTTATTCTTATTAAAAGAGGTAGAAATTCAAAATTTGCTCCTAAAGCAGTAGAAGGTTTTTTACTTGGTTATGACTCAAACACAAGGGCATATAGAGTCTTCAATGAGTCCACTGGATTAGTTGAAGTTTCTTGTGACGTTGTGTTTGATGAGACTAACGGCTCTCAAGTAGAGCAAGTTGATCTTTATGAATTAGATGATGAAGAGGCTCCATGCGTCGCGCTAAGTAACATGTCTTTTGGATATGTGTGTCTAAAAGAACCCGAAGAGCCTTCACAAGCACAAGATCAACCATCATCTTCTATATAAGCATCTCCACCAACTCAAGATGGGGAAATGGCCCAAGAGGAAGAAGATCGAGATCAAGACGATGAGCCACATCAAGAGGAGGACATTGATCAAGGGGGAGATGAAGATGATCAAGAAAAGGAAGATGAAAAAGAAGTTCAAGGTCAAAGACCACTGCACCCAAGAGTCCACCAAGCAATTCAAAGAGATCACTCCGTCAACTCCATACTTGGTGATATCCACAAGGGGGTAACCAATCGATCTCGAGTTGCTCATTTTTGTGAACATTACTCTTTTGTGCCATACAGAATACAAGATGCACTTAGAGATCCCAACTGGGTGGTTGCAATGCAAGAAGAGCTCAAAAACTTCATGAGGAATGAGGTATGGCATTTAGTTCCACGTCCTAACCAAAATGTTGTAGGTATCAAGTGGGTATTCCACAATAAACAAGATGAGCATGGTGTGGTGACTAGGAACAAAGCCCGACTTGTTGCCAAAGGATATTCACAAGTCAAAGGTTTGGATTTTGATGAAACCTATGCACCTGTAGCTAGGATTGAGTCAATTCGAATATTACTTGCCTATGCTACTTACCATGGCTTTAAGTTATATCAAATGGACGTGAAAAGTGCCTTCCTCAATGGCCCTATCAAGGAAGAGGTGTATGTTGAGCAACCTTCCGGCTTTGAAGATAGTGAGTATCCTTCACATGTTTATAAGCTCTCAAAGGCACTTTATGGGTTCAAACAAGCCCCAAGAGCATGGTATGAATGCCTAAGAGACTTTCTCCTCACTAATGGTTTTGAAGTCAGAAAAGCTGACCCTACTCTCTTCACCAAAACAATTGATAAAGACTTGTTTATATGCCAAATTTATATTGATGATATTATCTTTGGGTCTACTAACAAGTCATCTTGTGAAGAGTTTAGTAGGATTATGATACATAAATTTGAGATGTCCATGATGGGGAAGTTGAAGTATTTCCTTGGGTTCCAAATCAAGCAACTCCAAGAGGGCACCTTCATCAGCCAAACTAAGTACATTCAAGATATTATAAAGAAGTTTGGAATGAAGAATGCCAAACCCATCAAGACTCCCATGGGAACAAATGGGCATCTCGACCTCGACACAGGAGGTAAATCTATAGATCAAAAGGTATACCAGTCGATGATAGGATCTTTACTCTATTTATGTGCTTCATGACCAAATATTATGCTTTCAGTATGCATGTGTGCAAGGTTACAGGCCAATGCTAAGGAAAACCACCTTAGGGCCGTGAAAAGAATCATGAGATATTTAGTTTACACTCCTAAGTTTGGGCTATGGTATCCTAAGGGATCTATCTTTGATCTAATCGGGTATTCTAATGTTGATTATGCGAGATGTGAAATTGATAGAAAGAGCACATCAGGGACTTGTCTATTTCTAGGGAGATCCCTGGTGTCCTGGGCTTCAAAGAAACAAAATTCAGTAGCTCTATCTACCGTCGAAGCCGAGTATATTGCTGCAGGACACTGTTGTGCACAATTGCTCTGGATAAGGCAAACCCTCAGGGACTATGGCTACAAATTTAGCAAAGTCCCTCTCCTATGAGACAATGAGAGTGCAATCTGCATGACGGATAATCCCATTGAACACAGCCGCACTAAACACAGACATCCAGTATCACTTTCTGAGAGATCACCAGCAAAAGGGGGATATCGAAATTGTCTATGTTAGCACCAACAACCAATTAGCCGATATCTTCACCAAGCCCCTAGATGAAAAGACTTTTAGCAAGCTTAGGAATGAACTAAATATCCTAGATTCTTGAAACTTTGATTGAAACCCTGCACACATTGCACATTTTATACCTTTGGTCATGTCATGTCTCTTTCTTTTGGTACAAATGCATATTTCTTATTCTAGTAACAGAGCTAAGACTAATGTGTTTCCAAGAGTATTTCTATGCTTAGTCTTAGATTAAAAGGAAAATGGAGTAATTAGCAAAGGCAAGGCTTCCACTACGACTCTATCGGTATCATATATCCATTGCCCTACTCATGAACTTACTGTCATATCTTTCTTGTAAAGGCCTCTCGATTTCTCTATTTTTGGCTCTTAATGCCAAAGGGGAGAAATTAATAGGCCAAAGCATAAGGACCACACCACCACCCTGTTTTCTAAAAACTATTTCCAATTTGAAATCATTTGCATGATAAGTCTACTTCTGGCCCAAATGGATTTGGTGCCTTTTAAAAAAATCTAGAATTTGATCAAGGAAGATTTGTTGAAAATGTTCAAGGACTTTCATGATGGTATTTTAGATATTAAGAGGAACAACTTTGGGGTCATCACTTTAGTTCCTAAGGTTAGGGAGGCCGCAACATCAAACAATATCGCCCGATCTGTTTACTGAACGTAGACTTTAATTTTTTTACCAAAGTTCTTACAAACAGATTAACCTCAGTAGCCAAGGTGGTTATAGGAGGTAATCAAACTGGTTTTGTTAAAAATAGGAATATTCTAGAAGGGGTTGTAATGTTTCATGAGATCTTGCATGAACTTAACAGAAAAAGAATGGGTTGATTATGAAATTTGACTTTGAAAAAGCATATGATAAGGTTAGATGGGGATTCTTACATGAAGTCATGAGCTCCAAAAAAATTTCGACCAATTGGATTGATTTGGTCATGAAGACTGTGGAAAATGGAAAAGTCTGTGTGAATGTAAATGGAGAGAAAAACAATTTCTTTAGAACGCTCAGAGGTCTTAAACAGAGGGACCCTTTGTCGCCTATCCTATTCAATTTGGTGGCAGATGCTTTAAGTGTGGTGTTGGATACTGGGGTTGATAGAGGACATATCAAGGGAGTTCTTACTGATCTCTTGCTAGGGGGCATCTCCCAAATTTAGTATGTAGATGACACAGTGATAATAATTGATGGATCTCAGAAATCTATTCTTAATCTAAAGTTAATCTTATACTATTTTGAATGGTTATCAGGCTTGAAGATTAACTTTCATAAAAGTGAAGTACATGTCTTTGGATATGAGCAAGAAGGAGAAAATGGCTATCATTCTCAATTGTGCTCTGTGAACTTTACCTTTGAAGTTCTAGGTATTCCTCTATTAGACAATCGATAAAAATATTCAACCTTGAAGCACATTCTAGAGAAAATGAGGAAAAGGTTAGACCCATGGAAGGGTAAATTCTTGTCATCTGGAGGGAGACTCCTCTTGACCAATTCATGTTTAACTAGCCTTCCCATGTATACTTTTGGATTTTAACTTCTGTTCAATGATCTTCATCAAAAAAATGATTACTGTTAGAGCTAACTTTTTCTAGCAAGGAACTAAAAAAATAACAGTTGTCACATTGCTAAATGGGATATGATGGTTAGACCAATGGTCCAATGGGTTATATGCGGCGTACGGCTATAAATCACTGGACTGTCCGGTGAGTCGTCTGCGGCAAAGTCGCCGCTCTCGAGAAACCAGTCAACAGCGTCCGGCTAAAATCACCGGACTGTCCGGTGGTGCACCGGACTGTCCGGTGAGCCAACGGTCGGCCGTGCAATCAGCGCGTGACGCGTGGCCGAGCCAACGGTCTGATGGGGGCACCGGACTGTTCGGTGTGCACCGGACTGTCCGATGCGCCAACTGCTCCAAATCTTCAACGGTCGGCTGCGCCAATTTAGGAAAGCAATCTGCACCGGACTGTGAACAGTGTCTGTCCGGTGGTGCACCGGACTGTCCGGTGCGCCACCCGACAGAAGGCAAGAATTGCCTTCCTGGATTGCTTCCAACGGCTCCTAGCTGCCTTGGGGCTATAAAGGGGACCCCTAGGCGCATGGAGGAGTACACCAAGCATTCTTTGATCATCCCTAAGCACCAAGACTCCATTTTAGCGCATTTGATTCGTTGTGATAGCAATTTGAGCTCCTTCTGAGTCGAGAACTCCATGTGTGAACTTTGAGCTCAAATTGTTGGCTAGTGTGCGTGTTTGTGCTCTCGCTTTGAGTCTTGTGTGTGTTGCTTTTCCCACCCTTACTTCCGTGCTTCTTTGTGATCATCAAATTGTAAGGGCGAGAGGCTCCAAGTTGTGGAGATTCCTCGCGAACGGGATATAGTGAAACAAAGAGAAACACCGTGGTATTCAAGTGGGTCTTTGGACCGCTTGAAAGGGGTTGAGTGCAACCCTCGTCCATCAGGACGCCACAACATGGAGGTAGACAAGTGTTGTACTTGTCGAACCACGGGATAACTCGTGTGTCTTTTGTGATTGCTTTTCTGTGATACTTGTGTTCACAAGAGCTCGCTATTTATACTACTAACTCTTAATCAAGTTTTGTGGCTTTAAGTTTCAAGTTTTTACAGGATCACCTATTCACCCCCCCTCTAGGTGCTCTCAATTGGTATCAGAGCCGTTCTCTTCACACAAGGGACTAACCGCCCAAAGAGATGGATCCTAAGGGAAAGGGGATGGTGGTCAACGATAAGGAGAAGGAGTCCACCTTCAACGAGCCAAGAGACGATATGCCCACTGACTCTGGCTCGAGTCACAAAAAGAAAGACGGGAATAAGAAGAGGCACATCAAGAAGATAGTCTACTACGACAGCAACGAGTCTTCTTCTTCCCAAAAGGACGACGACGACTACGAGAAAAAGAAAATGGTCAACTCAAACTTTTCTTTTGATTACTCTCGTATTCCGCATAATTCAAATGCACATTTGCTTTCCATTCCTCTTGGTAAACCTCCACACTTTGATGGAGAGGACTACGGATTTTGGAGTCACAAAATGCGTAGCCACTTGTTCTCTCTTCATCCAAGTATATGGGAGATAGTAGAGAATGGAATGCAATTTGATAGTACGGATAATCCCATGTTGATTAATGAACAAATTCACAAAAATGCACAAGCTACCACTGTTCTATTAGCATCCTTGTGCAGGGAAGAGTATCATAAGGTGAGCGGCTTGGATAACACCAAGCAGATTTAGGACACCCTCGGGATCTCGCATGAGGGAAATGATGTCACCATGCTCACCAAGATGGAGTTGGTGGAGGGCGAACTGGGAAGGTTCGCAATGATCAGGGGGGAGGAGCCAACCTAAACATACAACAGGCTCAAGACCATGGTCAACAAAATAAGGAGCTATGGAAGCACAAAATTGACGGACCACGACGTCGTCTGACTAATGCTAAGGTCCTTCACTGTCCTTGATCCTCATCTTGTAAACTCTATTCGTGAAAATCCTAGGTACACCAAGATGACGCCCGAGGAAATACTCGGAAAGTTTGTAAGCGGGCGAATGATGATCAAGGAGGCTAGATATGTTGATGATGCGTTGAATGGCCCAATACCGATCCACGAGCCTCAAACCGTTGCTCTCAAAGCAACAAGTAGCAGGGAGGCGCTACCTAGCAAGGTGGCACAAGTTGAGGCGGTCGGGCTTAACGAGGAAGAAATGGCCCTCATCATCAAGCGCTTCAAGACGACGCTAAAGGGTCGCAAGGAGCATCCCAACAAGAACAAGACGAAGGGGAAGCGCTCCTGCTTCAAGTGTGGTAAGTATGGTCATTTTATAGCAAATTGTCCCGACAACACTAATGACCAGGAACAAGAGAAAGGCGGGAAGAGGGAAAAGAAGAAGGCCTACAAGAAGGCGAAGGGCGAGGCACACCTCGGCAAAGAGTGGGACTCGGATTGTTCGTTGTCCGACTCCGACGACGAAGGACTCGCCGCGTCGGCCTTCAACAAATCGTCGCTCTTCCCCAACGAGCGCCACACGTGCCTAATGGCAAAAGAAAAGAAGGTAATCACTAGAGAAACTCCTAAGTACTCTACTTCTAGTGATGAGGACTCTAGTGATGATGAAATAGATTACACTAGCTTGTTTAAAGGATTAGATAGAGCAAAAGTAGAAAAGATCAATGAATTGATTGATGCTCTAAACGAAAAGGATAGACTTTTAGAAAAGCAAGAGGATCTTTAATATGAAGAACATGATAAATTTGTAAGTGTGCAAAAGTCTCTTGCTTTAGAAGTTAAAAGAAATGAAATGCTTTCATGTGAAATTTCTGCTTGTCATGAGACTATTTCTAGTTTAAAGAGCATTAATGATGATTTAAATGCTAAATTAGTAGAAGCAAATAAGACTAGTTCGCATGTGGAACATGTAGTAATTTGCAATAGGTGTAAGGATTTTAATGTTGATGCTTGCAATGAACATTTGATTTCCATTTCTAAACTAAATGATGAAGTAGCTAGTCTTAATGCCCAACTTAAGACTAGCAAAAATGATTTTGATAAACTAAAATTTGCAAGGGATGCCTACACTATTGGCAGACACCCCTCAATTAAGGATGGGCTTGGCTTTAAGAGGGAAGCCAAGAACTTAGCAAGTCAAGGGGCTCCCATTTTCAACAAGTAAAAAGGGAAGGCTCCTATGACTAGTAATAGTCAAAAGAATCATGCATTTATTTATGATAGAAAATTTTCTAGAAATGCTCATCATAATAGGAGTTGTAATGCTTATGATTCAAATGTCATGATTGCTTCAAGTTCTTCCTTTGTGCATGGTAGAAATATGTCCAGGAGCCATGTTGTTCATCATGTACCTAAGAAAATGCAAAATAAATCTGCTACTGTTTTTCATGCCTGCAACACTGATTTTATACTTTCATGTAAAAATAAGAAAGTGGTTGCTAGGAAATTGGGGGCAAAATGCAAGGGAGATAAAACTTGCATTTGGGTCCCCAAGGCTATTGTTACTAACCTTGTAGGACCCAACAAGAGTTGGGTACCTAAAACCCAAGCCTAATTTGCCTTGCAGGTTTATGCATCCGGGGGCTCAAGCTGGATTATCGATAGTGGATGCACAAACCACATGACGGGGGAGAAGAAGATGTTCACCTCCTACGTCAAGAACAAAGATTCCCAAGACTCAATCATATTCGGTGACGGGAATCAAGGCAAGGTTAAAGGACTAGGAAAGATAGCTATTTCATCCGAGCATTCCATTTCTAATGTGTTTTTAGTAGAATCGCTCGGGTATAACTTGTTGTCCGTTAGTCAATTATATAATATGGGTTACAATTGCTTATTTACAAATGTAGATGTGTCTATCTTTAGAAGGAGTGATGGTTCATTAGCCTTTAAGGGTGTACTAGACGTCAAACTCTATTTAGTTGATTTTTCGAAGGAGGAGGCCGGTCTAGATGCATGCTTAATTGCTAAGACTAGCATGGGCTGGCTGTGGCATCGCCGTCTAGCACATGTTGGGATGAAGAACCTTCACAAACTTATGAAGGGAGAACATGTGTTAGGTCTAACAAATGTAACTTTCGAAAAAGATAGACCTTGTGCAGCTTGTCAAGCAGGTAAACAGGTGGAAGCGCTCATCACAACAAGAATGTGATGACTACATCAAGACCTCTGGAGCTACTGCATATGGACCTCTTCGGACCCGTCGCCTACCTTAGCATCGGGGGAAGTAAGTATGGTCTTGTTGTTGTTGTTGATTTTTTCCGCTTCACTTGGGTATTCATTTTGCAGGATAAATTAGAAACGCAAGGGACCCTCAAGCGCTTTCTAAGGCGAGCTCAAAACGAATTTGAGCTCAAGGTGAAAAAGATTAGAAGCGACAACGGGTCCGAGTTCAAGAACCTTCAAGTGGAGGAGTACCTTGAGGAGGAAGGAATCAAGCACGAGTTCTCCGCTCCCTACACACCACAACAAAATGGTGTGGTAGAGAGGAAGAACAGGACGCTTATTGACATGGCGAGGACGATGCTTGGAGAATTCAAGACGCCCGAGCGGTTTTGGTCAGAAGCTATGAACATAGCTTGCCACACCATAAACCGGGTCTACCTCCATCGCCTCCTCAAGAAGACGTCGTACGAGCTTCTAACCGGTAACAAACCCAACGTTTCTTATTTTCGAGTTTTTGGGAGTAAATGCTACATTCTGGTGAAGAAAGGTAGAAATTCAAAATTTGCTCCCAAAGTTGTAGAAGGGTTTTTGTTAGGTTATGACTCAAATACAAAGGCGTATAGAGTCTTCAACAAATCATCGGGTTTGGTTGAAGTCTCTAGCGATGTTGTATTTGATGAAACTAATGGCTCTCCGAGAGAGCAAGTTGATCTTGATGATGTAGATGAGGAAGATGTTCCAACAGACGCAATTCACACCATGGCAATTGGAGATGTGCGACCACATGAACACAAAGAGCAAGATCAACCTTCTTCCTCAACGACGGTGCACCCCCCAACTCAAGATGATGAACAGGTCCCTCAAGAAGAGGCATGTGATCAAGGGGGAGAACAGGATGTCGAAGATGAGGAGGAAGAAGTACCACAGGCCCCTCCAACTCAAGTTCGAGCAATGATTCAAAGGAATCATCCCGTTGACCAGATTTTGGGTGACATTAGCAAGGGAGTAACCACTCGCTCTAGATTAGTTAATTTTTGTGAGCACTACTCTTTTGTCTCTTCTATTGAGCCTTTCAGGGTAGAAGAGGCCTTGCTAGATCCGGACTGGGTGTTGGCCGTGCAGGAAGAGCTGAGAGCACCTAGAGGGGGGGGGGTGAATAGGTGATCCTGTGAAACTTTAAAACTTAAGCCACAAAAACTTGTTAAGTGTTAGTACAATAATCACCAAGTGGCTAGAGAGGAGTCTCAACAAAACACAATACCACAAGAGATCAAACACAGAGATGACACAGTGGTTTATCCCGTGGTTCGGCCAAGACCAACGCTTGCCTACTCCACGTTGTGGCGTCCCAACGGACAAGGGTTGCAATCAACCCCTCTCAAGCGGTCCAAAGACCAACTTGAATACCACGGTGTTTTGCTTTGCCTTTCAATATCCCGTTTGCAAGGAATCTCCACAAATTGGAGTCTCTTGCCCTTACAAGTATATGATCACAAAGAAGCACAGAGTAAGGGAGGGAAGCAACACACACAAATCCACAGCGAAATGCGCACACACACGGCCAAGAATCGAGCTCGAATGACTATCTCAAAATTCTCACTAGAACGGAGCTCGAATCACTTAGAATCACAAACGAATGCGCAAAGAATGAGTGTGGATGATCAAGAATGCTCTAAGGTTGCTTGGATGCCTCCTCCATGCGCCTAGGGGTCCCTTTTATAGCCCCAAGGCAGCTAGGAGCCGTTGAGAGCAAATCTGGAAGGCTATCCTTGCCTTCTGCCGTCGGGTGCACCGGACAGTCCGGTGTACACCGGACACTGTCCGGTGCCCGATTTCTTTCCTTAAACAGCGCTGCCGACCGTTGCCGACCGTTGCAGATCTGGGAGCCGTTGGCGCACCGGACATGTCCGGTGCACACCGGACAGTCCGGTGCCCCCTTCCGACCGTTGGCTCGGCCACGTGTCCCGCGCAGATTGCGCGGCCGACCGTTGGCCCGGCCGACCGTTGGCTCACCGGACAGTCCGGTGCACACCGGACAGTCCGGTGAATTTTAGCCGTACGCCATCGGCGAATTCCCGAGAGCGGCTACTTCACGCCGAGTCAGCCTGGCGCACCGGACACTGTCCGGTGCACACCGGACAGTCCGGTGTGCCAGACCGAGCTGAGTCTTGGCTGTACACAGCCAAGTCTTTTGCACCTTTCTTCTTTTCTTCTTCTTTCTGTTTCTAACACTTAGACAAGTATATTAGTATACAAAACCAATGTACTAAGGCTTAGAAACATACCTTTACTTCATGATTTGCACTTTGTTCATCCATGGACATAAATTCACATTTAAGCACTTTGTGTTGGCACTCAATCACCAAAATACTTAGAAATGGCCCAAGGGCACATTTCCCTTTCAATCTCCCCCTTTTTGGTGATTTATGCCAACACAACATAAAGCAACTAGAACAAGTGCAAACTCACTTCAAATAAAACTCAAATTTATTTTGATTCAATTTTGGCATATATGGATCATCCTTTGCCACCACTTGGTTTGTTTTTTTGCAAATCAAACTCAAATCTCTATCTCTAAGTCAAACACACATGTTGAAGCATAAAGAGAGTCATTCCAAAAGAGATTGATCAAAGATTTCAAAAACTCCCCCTTTTTCCCATAATCACTACTTCTCCCCGCAAGAAGCCAACTTTTGATAGGAGAGACAACAAAAGAGTTTTGACAAACCAAAAGCTCTATTCTACTATTTTCAAAATCTCTCAAGTGGTAGCTGATCCATTATTGCTTTGGCCTTTATTTTCTCCCCCTTTGGCATCAAGCACCAAAACGGGATCAATTTTGGCCCTTTAACCCCATTGCCTCACAAAAATCTTCAATTAAGAGCAAATGGCAATAAGAGTTCATTAGATGAACTTGGAATAGGTTACCCTCTCATCGGAGTGCAGTGGAAGTCTTTCATGGTCCAAGTCCACCTTTTCCCTTTCAATTCTCCTTTGAGGCTAAAACAAGCAAACTCAAGCACATGGTTAGTCTCAAAGGGTCAAGTTGTAACACATCTCCCCCTAAAACTGTGCATCACTTTGCAACGGACTTGTGAGGTCCAGGGAGTGTTTGTACAACTTGAGCACCACAATAAACAACAAAATGCAGAATGAACATGATCAAAGGCATAAACACATGTATGCTACATTTCAATCCAAGTTCCGCGAATCTAAGATATTGAGCTCACTACGCAACCTGCAAAAGGTCTTCTCATCTAAAGGCTTGGTAAAGATATCGGCTAGCTGGTTCTCGGTGCTAACATGAAACACTTCGATATCTCCCTTTTGCTGGTGGTCTCTCAAAAAGTGATGCCGGATGTCAATGTGCTTTGTGCGGCTGTGTTCAACAGGATTTTCCGCTATTCGGATAGCACTCTCATTGTCACATAGGAGTGGGACTTTGCTCAGATTGTAGCCAAAGTCCCTGAGGGTTTGCCTCATCCAAAGTAGTTGCGCGCAACACTGTCCTGCGGCAACGTACTCGGCCTCAGCGGTGGATAGAGCAACGGAGGTTTGTTTCTTAGAGTTCCATGACACCAGGGACCTTCCTAAGAATTGGCACGTCCCCGATGTACTCTTCCTATCGACCTTACATCCAGCATAGTCGGAATCTGAGTACCCAATCAAGTCAAAGTTAGACCCCTTTGGATACCAGATCCCGAAGCAAGGCGTAGCGACTAAATATCGAAGAATTCGCTTCACAGCCACTAAGTGACACTCCTTAGGATCGGATTGAAATCTAGCACACATGCATACGCTAAGCATAATATCCGGTCTACTAGCACATAAATAAAGCAAAGAACCTATCATGGACCGGTATGCTTTTTGATCAACGGACTTACCTCCTTTGTTGAGGTCGGTGTGTCCGTCGGTTCCCATCGGCGTCTTTGCGGGCTTTGCGTCCTTCATCCCAAACCTCTTTAGCAAATCTTGTGTGTACTTCGTTTGGGAGATGAAGGTGCCGTCCTTGAGTTGATTCACTTGGAACCCAAGGAAGTAGGTCAACTCGCCCATCATCGACATCTCGAATTTCTGCGTCATCACCCTGCTAAACTCTTCACAAGACTTTTGGTTAGTAGAACCAAATATTATGTCGTCGACATAAATTTGGCACACAAAAAGATCATCATCGCAAGTCTTAGTAAAAAGAGTTGGATCAGCTTTCCCAACCTTGAACGCATTAGCAATTAAAAAATCTCTAAGGCATTCATACCATGCTCTTGGGGCTTGCTTAAGTCCATAGAGCGCCTTAGAGAGCTTACACACGTGGTCGGGGTACCGTTCATCCTCGAAGCCAGGGGGCTGCTCCACGTACACCTCCTCTTTGATCGGCCCGTTGAGGAAAGCGCTCTTCACATCCATTTGGTACAACCTGAAAGAATGGTGAGCGGCATATGCTAGCAAGATACGAATTGATTCTAGCCTAGCCACAGGAGCAAACGTCTCCTCAAAGTCCAAACCTGCGACTTGGGCATAACCTTTTGCCACAAGTCGAGCCTTGTTCCTCGTCACCACCCCGTGCTCGTCCTGTTTGTTGCGGAACACCCACTTGGTTCCCACAACATTTTGCTTGGGACGAGGCACCAGTGTCCAAACTTCGTTGCGCTTGAAGTTGTTGAGTTCCTCCTGCATGGCCAATACCCAATCCGGATCTAGCAAGGCCTCCTCTACCCTGAAAGGCTCAATAGAAGAGACAAAGGAGTAATGCTCACAAAAATTAACTAGTCGAGATCGAGTAGTTACTCCCTTGCTAATGTCACCCAAAATTTGGTCGACGGGATGATCCCTTTGAATCACCGCTCGAACTTGGGTTGGAGGTGCCGGTTGCGCTTCTTCCTCCATCACGTGATCATCTTGTGCTCCCCCTTGATCACACGCCTCCTTTTGATGAACCTGTTCATCGTCTTGAGTTGGGGGATGCACCGTTGTTGAGGAAGAAGGTTGATCTCGTTCGTCTTGTTCCTGTGGCCGAACGTCTCCAATCGCCATGGTTCGTATCGCGGCCGTTGGAACATCTTCTTCATCTACATCATCACAATCCACAACTTGCTCTCTTGGAGAGCCATTAGTTTCATCAAATACAACGTCGCTAGAGACTTCAACCAAACCCGATGATTTGTTGAAGACCCTATACGCCTTTGTATTTGAATCATAACCTAATAAAAACCCTTCTACAGCTTTGGGAGCAAACTTAGAATTTCTACCCTTCTTCACTAGAATGTAGCACTTGCTCCCAAAAACACGAAAGTAAGATACATTGGGTTTGTTACCGGTTAGAAGCTCATACGACGTCTTCTTGAGGAGGCGGTGAAGGTAGACCCTGTTGATGGCGTGGCAAGCCGTGTTCACGGCTTCCGACCAAAAGCACTCGGGGGTCTTGAATTCTCCAAGCATAGTCCTCGCCATATCTATGAGCGTCCTGTTCTTCCTCTCTACCACACCATTTTGCTGAGGTGTGTAGGGAGCGGAGAACTCGTGCTTGATCCCTTCCTCCTCAAGAAACTCCTCCACTTGAAGGTTCTTGAATTCGGACCCGTTGTCGCTCCTTATCTTTTTCACCTTGAGCTCAAACTCATTTTGAGCTCTCCTTAGGAAGCGCTTAAGGGTCCCTTGGGTTTCAGACTTATCCTGCAAAAAGAACACCCAAGTGAAGCGGGAAAAGTCATCAACAATAACTAGACCATACTTACTTCCTCCTATGCTTAGATAGGCGACGGGTCCGAAGAGGTCCATATGCAGCAGCTCCAGAGGTCTTGACGTGGTCATCACATTCTTGCTGTGATGTGCTCCTCCCACTTGTTTACCTGCTTGACAAGCTGCACAAGGTCTATCTTTTTCGAAATAAACATTGGTTAGACCTATTACGTGTTCTCCCTTTAGAAGCTTGTGGAGGTTCTTCATCCCCACATGTGCCAAGCGACGATGCCACAGCCAGCCCATGCAAGTCTTAGCCATTAAGCATGCATCTAGACCGGCCTCTTCTTTTGCAAAATCCACTAAGTAAAGCTTGCCGTCTAGTACACCCTTAAAAGCTAGTGAACCATCACATCTTCTAAAGACAGACACATCTATATTTGTAAATAAACAGTTATATCCCATCTTGCATAGTTGACTAATAGATAGCAAATTGTAACCAAGAGACTCAACTAAAAACACATTGGAGATTGAGTGTTCATTAGAAATTGCAATTTTACCTAACCCTTTTACCTTGCCTTGATTCCCATCACCGAATATTATTGAATCTTGGGAATCTTTGTTTTTGACGTAGGAGGTGAACATCTTCTTCTCCCCCGTCATATGGTTTGTGCATCCGCTGTCGATAATCCAGCTTGAACCCCCGGATGCATAAACCTGCAAGGCAAATTTAGGCTTGGGTCTGAGGTATCCAACTCATGTTGGGTCCTACAAGGTTAGCACATATATCCTTAGGGACCCAAATGCAAGTTTTATCTCCCTTGCATCTTGCCCCTAACTTCCTAGCAATTACCTTCTTACCCTTTCTACAAATAGCAAAGGGAGCATTGCAAGCATAATAAATGGTAGAAGGTTTGTTCACAACTTTTCTAGGAACATGAGCAAAATTTCTCCTAGGCATATGCACAACATTTCTCCTACACATATCTCTATCATGCTTATAGGAAGAACTAGAAGCAAACATGGCATGAGAATCATAAACATGTGAATCAAAATCATTATAAGCATTTCTAGCATGTCTCCTATCATTATACATAAAAGCATGGTTCTTTTTAGCGCTACTAGCCATAGGGGCCTTCCCTTTCTCCTTGGCGGAAATGGGAGCCTTATGGCTTGTTAAGTTCTTGGTCTCTCTCTTGAAGCCAAGACCATCCTTAATTGAGGGGTGTCTACCAATCGTGTAGGCATCCCTTGCAAATTTTATTTTATCAACTTCACTCTTGCTAGTCTTAAGTTGGGCATTAAGACTAGCCACTTCATCATTTAGTTTTGAAATTGAAACTAAGTGTTCACTACAAGCACTAATGTCAAAATCTTTACACCTAGTGCAAACATGTTCAACACAAGAGTTAGATTTATTTGCTACCTCTAGTTTAGCATTTAAATCATTAATTTCACTTTTTAAAGAAGAAATGGTTTCATTACAAGTAGAAAGTTCACAAGATAGCATTCCATTTCTTTTAACTTCTAGAGCAAGTGAATTTTGTGCAGTAACAAATTTATCATGCTCTTCATATAAAAGGTCTTCTTGTTTTTCTAAGATTCTATCCTTTTCATTCAAGGCATCAATCAATTCATTAATCTTAGCTATTTTAGTTCTATCCAATCCTTTGAATAAACTAGAGTAATCTATTTCTTCATCACTAGATTCATCATCACTAGAAGAATCATAAGTATTAGCATTACGAGTGATTACCTTCTTTTCCCTTGCCATGAGGCAAGTGTGATGCTCGTTGGGGAAGAGAGCCGATTTGTTGAAGGCAGTGGCGGCGAGTCCTTCGTCGTCGGAGTCGGACGAAGAGCAATCCGAATCCCACTCCTTTCCAAGGTGTGCTTCGCCTTTGGCCTTCTTGTAAACCTTTTTGTTCTCTCTCTTCCCATTTTTCCCTTGTGTAATACCCAAAAATGTATACAATGAGATTATAGTTGATCCCCTTATTTTGTGTGTCATCTAATCATTATGACAAGAGAATAATTATAAATAAGAATAAGTAATTAAAACAAATGACACTTAAATAAAATATGCATCATGCTGGGATTTATTGTGTGTGCATTTGGTGACATAAATAAACCAACATTCAAATGGAGGATTTAATACCTACTTTGAATAAATAGAATAGAAGTTATATTCACATTAGTATGAATTTGGACTCTTGGAAATTTGAATATCAAACGTGGATTTGAAAACAGTTGAGAAAGATAACTATGATCATCATTTAATGTTTTTTTATGTGAGAGGAAGATAAACATAATAATAATAATAATAATAATAATAATAATAATAATAATAATAATAATAATAATAATAATAATAATAATATGAACTTAGGATTTGGTCCACATTAGAACTATGTTTTAAATCCAAAATGGGAATATAACATCTGAAATAGAAAACAAAAATAGAAAATGAAATAGAGAAAAGGGAAACAGAAAATAAAAGAAAAAGGAAAATCGCTGTTTTGGGCCGAATCCTCCCTGCGCTGGCCCATTTCCGCGCCAAACCCTAGTCGCTCGATTCCCTGCGCTGCCAGCCACCTTCCTGTGCGCTCGCGTTTGTGACTCTGCCCGTGGGGGCCCACTTGTCATCGTTTTCGTCCGATTCCAACGCTGCTTCAACGGCAAAGCCATCGCGCGATCTCCTCTCTCCTGGCGCGCGCATCTTGCTCCACGGCCGAGTCTAACGCCCTCGCATGCAGCTAGTTGGCATATCGTGTGTCTACCGTGTGGGCCCAGCATGCGATGACTTCTTCGCTCCCTCAGCCGTAACTGAGTTCGCGACGAACTCGCAGCGGAATCGCGTTGGGATCAGGTGCCGAACCTTGCGATTCCCCCTCGCTCAGGCCATAAAATGGATCCCCGGACCCGCGCGCGTCTTTCACTGTGGTCCTCGCACCTGGTGGCGTCCTCGCCTGTGGCCAATCGATGAGAGTAGGGGAGGGAAATGAGGCTCGCCGCGGTGGGGAATCCAACCACGCCCAGAATCAGAACCGGCTGCTAACCGTGAAGCTGCGCTTGATCCCGGAAAGGCTGTGCGGGTCCTCTGCGGGTGGTGTTTGGGTCGGGAACGCCGTCGATTCCTCACCGTCGTCCTCGTGTGCCGTCAGTATCGCTCTCCGCCGTGGTGTTGTTCTAACCGTGGTCGTCCTCGTTTTCGCCTCCTCTCGCGGTAAGAAATCCATCATCCAGTTCACCAATGTCTCCTCTACGTGTACCATACCTTGGATCCATGTTTAGGGCTTGAGTTCGTGGGTTGGTGTGGCCGGACCATGGCCTCCGCCGTAGGCGCTAGACGCCGGCGTCCTTAGTCAGCTGGTTGGGGGATAGAAGAGGGGTCTTAGCCGTTGGATCCGGATCAGTCGGATGCAAATGAATCGGGCAGTGCTCGCTGCGCGAACCTAATCATGGCCGTCCGAATTTGATCGAATGGCTGGCGCGCTTCCATACCCCTTCGGCCCGGGTATTTTCTTAAAGAGACCCTCCACTTTAAGCTATTCAACCCGCAGTCCTCCTCGAGTAGAGCCTGAGTCTCGGGAGCCTTTGCATATTAAACCCTGCAGTTCTCTGTATTGTGCGCCCAGTCCAAGGAGATAAGAAATCAGATAAATGGATTCAGAAAATAATTTTTAATGCAAAAACAAAGGCTAGAATTTGTTTAATTCATATAAAATTCATATGATGTCCAAATTAGTTCATTCCAGTTTCTATAATTCTATAATATTATTGTTTATCATCCAATACCACTGTTTTCACATGAAAGTCATATTAAAATTTATATCCTATATAATCTTATGCAAAATACATAAAACCTTAGGAAATTTATAACTTCCCCGTTTTAACTCCGATTTGATCCGTTCAAGTTGCGTTAGTCTCGTAGCAACGCATAGATCATTATTATGCAGTATATTCTTATGTTTGGTGTGATGTTAATTTTATCTATACCATGTTTGCTTGTATTGCTACGACTAGCGAGGACACGTGTCATCTGAAAAGCAAGTTGGTACCTGGAATCTCAAGTGCCAGGCAAGTTGTGCCCTTGATTCACTTTTGTTACCCAATAATGTTCTTTATAATCATTTACCATGCATAGGTTTAATTTTGATGGGACCCAATAGGTCACCCTAGATTGTTTATCTCATTACCTTGATTACCCCTGAATCACTTGGGTAGTTTATGCTATTGCTTTACGTGGTTTTTGGATTAATATTTCATTATATCCATGTTCTAGTTATTTTGTTATTCTATTTATGTTCATGTCAAGATCATTATGTTATTGTTAATTGGAACATGGAGCTTAACTTGAGAACCACGTGCCACCACAAGGGAGGAATGGGACCCCTTGGCTGACTAATTAGGAAAGCTAGTGGAAGACTACCTTACCCGAAAGGGGCAAGGGCAGTAGGGGAGTGGTCAGTGTAGGGAGGTCCCTGGTTGATTTTGCTGCGATGGCGGTCAGCCAGGAACCCTGCATTGGAACTTCCTATAAACTGTAGCGGGTTTTCGGAAGCTAGTGGAACTTTGTAAAGGCCTCGTAGTGGATCCCTAGCCATTCACCTTGGTAGTGTCTAAGGGCCTAGCTAACCCTGGCGACATGGGAAACACGACTTGTGGGTAAAGGGTACAACCTCTGCAGAGTGTAAAACTGGTATACTAGCCAAGCTCACGGTCATGAGCGGCTCAGGACTCTCCGATGATTAAATTATGGAACCTAAACTCAATTTGTCATTTGCATTTGCATGGGATTTGTTATTAATTTTGTTCTATTACTTTATTATGGTTTGGTATTCACTTACACTTAGTAACTGCTAATAAAAGTTTGACCAACTACTTAAAAGCAATGCTCGGCCTTAACCCCTATTGTTGATAAGCCTTACACTTCATGAACTCCCACCTTTGGTGAGTTCGTGTCACATTATTCCCCACAACTTGTTGAGCGATGAACATGTGTGAGCTCACCCTTGCTGTCTCACATCCCCCCCCATAGGAGAAGAACAGGTGGTTTCAAGTGGAGTCAAGTATCGAGGAGTTTGATCTGATCTAGGTGGCGTTTCTCAGTTGACATTGGCGCCGACGATCCTTAGTTTGTTTTATATTTATAATTTATTTTGTAAGTCTTCCGCTATGTAATAAATACTCTGATTATTGTGACATTTATCTCTATACACTCTGTTATTATATATGTTGTCTTCTTGGCGCATGTATGAGATGCACCCGGCTTTGTTTCTTTAAAACCGGGTGTTACAGAAGTGGTATCAGAGGAAATGTTGACTGTAGGACGAAACTTAGATAGAAATGGACAAAACCCTTCACTACTTACCTTACTCTGATTCATTATATACTTATCTCATCTTGATCCTGTCTCACCTTTTGCTACTCTACTCTGATTACTCTTATCCTTTCTACTCTAAGACAAGATGGATTTCACACCTTGGAATCCCTACCCCTATGACATTTTTAAGAGATAAGGAACCTAAGACCAAACCAAAACTATTTTCTCTATTAAAAAAATGTTAGTTGATTGTTCTGATGATCAATGTCTGATTTGCTTCTTTGATTGATTGAAATAGTATAGACGGGCATCTTAGCATGTACCACCATAAGGTAATGTATTAGCTTTAGTGGATAACACACTAATCTACTTAGCTAATAAATCCCCCGCAGTAACATTCTCGTAATTACTCGCCTTGTCTACAATTCTTCCTTTCTTACCCTGTATTTCTAACCCAGATGGACTACCCCTATACGGTTAGAAGAGAGCACTATAGATGTGATCCTTGGTATGTCATAGTTAAGAAAGGCAAAGGCAGTTTATACACTGTGCTAAGGGAACCGTAGAACTCACCAGTTCCAAAGGACAAAGCTTTGAAGTTGAAGTTGCAGTAACTACCACCATCAGACTAGCGACATTCTTAGTAGATGGGAAGTTTGTTGGTGTCAACATCCGTGCGGATTGGAGATTTTCTGGATGTCTTTCCAGAGGAGTTATTAGGGATGCCACCAGATAGGGAAGTTGAGTTTGTCATTAATCTCTTACCTGGAACTACTTCTAATCCCAAACAGTCATACATGATGTCTGTAGAAGAGTTAAAAGAACTTAAGAAGCGGTTAACAGAGTTACAAGAGGTTGGGTACATTCGTCCAAGTTCTTCACCTTGTGGAGCGCCAGTTCAATTCGTACAGAAGAAAGATGGATCGCAAGAGATGTGCGTGGATTATAGATCCCTTAATGATGTTACTGTGAGGAACAAGTGTCCATTACCCCGCATTGAGGATTTATTTAATCGGATGAGAAGTGCAAGCGTATTCTCGAAGATTGATCTCCGACCGGGTTATCACCAAATGAAGATTAGGCCATCGGATATTCCCAAGACGAATTTCTCGACCCGATATGGTTTATATGAGATTACCGTTATGCCATTTGGACCAACTAAATGAACTAATGCACCAACCTATTTTATGGATCTGAAGAATAAGGTGCATGATCTGAACAGATTCGTCGTGGTTTTCATGGACGATATTTTTATTTATTCCAAGAGTGATAATGATCATGAGGAACATAGGTGGTTGGTGCTACAGAAGTGACGAGATAATCAACTCTACGCCAAGTATAGCAAGTGTGAGTTTTGGATTGACGAGGTGCCATTTCTTGGACATATCATTTCTAATGGAGGGATATCAATGGATCCTGCTAAAGTCAAGGAGATAGTGGCGTGGAGCATACCCACTATAGTTACGAAGATTCAGAATTTCCTGGGAGTTGCAGGATATTATCGGAAATTTATTGAAGGATTCTCTAAGATTGCTAAGTCTGTCACCTCACTTCTGGAGAAGGAAGAGAGTTCAAGTCGGACGAGGAGTGCCAAGACAGCTTTGATCAATTGAAGAAGAGATTGATGTCACCACCAATGTTGGTTATGCCAGATCTACAGAAGGGACTTGACATCTATTGCGATGCATGTGGCCAAGGCTTGGGATGTGTGCTCATGCAAGAAGGACATGTGATTGCCTATGCGTCTCGTCAGTTGCGGAGACATGAATTGAACTACCCCACTCATGACTTAGAACTGGCAGCCGTAGTGCATGCGTTAAAAATATGGAGACATTATGTCATGGGAACCAAGTGTCAAGTGTGCACGGATCATAAGAGTTTGAAGTATATGTTCACTTAGAAGGATCTCAACCTTAGGCAACGTCGTTGGTTGGAGCTTATTAAGGATTATGATTTGGAGACTCACTATCACCCGGGCAAGGAAAACTTGGTTGCAGATGCCTTGAGTCAAAAGGAGCATTTTCATTTAGCTGTTGTTGCCCAGCTACCCGATGAGATTGTTGAGGATTTCAGGAGACTTAACCTGGGGATAGTTGCTCACACTGAAGGAGTTATTATTGATGTGGAATCTACCTTGGAACAAGAATTCCGCAAAGAACAAATTGGTGATGCTAAAATATAAGAGAATAAGGATCTGATTACTGAAGGTCGAGGTTCAGAATTCACAAAAGATGATCAAGGCACCGTGTGGTTCAAGGATCGGATATGAGTTCCTGAGATTGATAGCCTTCGTGAGACTATACTGAAGGAAGCCCATCACTCAGATTATTCTGAGAGTACGAAGATGTATCAGGATTTGAAGTAGAAGTTCTAGTGGTATGGATTGAAGAGAGATGTGGCCGCACATGTGGCTATGTGCAATGTGTGTCAAAGAGTTAAGGCTGAACACCAGAGGCCAGCTGGACTATTGTGCCCATTAAAGATACTTGAGTGAAAGTGGGAAAAAGATTGGTATGGACTTCATTACTGGATTGCCTTGCACCTCGAAAGGATATGATTCTATATGGGTTATTTTCATTCCGGTCAAGACTGCTTATAAGGTATCTCAATTGACGGAGTTATATATAGCTCGAATTGTGTCTCTACACGGTATACCGAAGTGGATCATTTTGGATAGAGGATCACAGTTTACCTCCAGATTTTGGAAAAGTTTTCATGAGAATATGGACACGAAGTTGAAATTTTAGTTTGGCCTACCTCAGACTGATGGACTGACCGAAAGGACTAACCAAGTATTGGAAGATATGTTGAGAGCTTGTGCCCTTCAGCATGGTAGTAGTTGGGACAAGAGTCTACCTTATGCTGAGTTCTCATATGATAATAATTACCAGGCCAGTCTGAAGATGTCACCGTTCGAGACTCTACATGGCAGGAAATGCAGGACTCCTCTATATTGGATCAAACTAGAGGAAGACAGTTCTTTCGACCTGAACTTATTCAAGAGGCAGAAGAACAAGTCCATATAACTCGGGAGAATTTATGGGTAGCTCGGACCAGACAAAAGAGCTACGCAGATAATAGAAGAACACTTGAATTTGAGGAAGGTGATCATGTGTACCTCAAGTGTCACCACTTCGTGGAATGAGGAGACTCAAAGTCAAGAACAAATTGTTCCCTCACTTTATTGTACCATTCATAGTTTTTTTAGGCGAATTGGAGAGATGGCCTATCAACTTGAGCTACCTGATAATCTATCTGATGTGCATAATGTGTTTCATGTGTCTCAACTTAAGAAGTGTCTCTGTGTCCCTGAGGAACAGTTACCAATGGAAGAGCTCAGTGTTCGGGGTAATTTGACTTACACGGAGTATCCTATCAAGATTTTGGGATACATTGACTCGAGTTACAAGAAATAAAGTTATTAGGATGGCAAAATGCAATGGAACCATCATGGAGAAGATGAAGCTACATAGGAAAGAGAAGGAGAGCTTCGCATAGATTTTCCCATCGTTTCCCTAGTCCTTCCTAAATCTCGAGGACGAGATTATTTTTAAGGGGGGTAGGATTTGTAATACCCAAAAATGTATACAATGAGATTATAGTTGATCCCCTTATTTTGTGTGTCATCTAATCATTATGACAAGAGAATAATTATAAATAAGAATAAGTAATTAAAACAAATGACACTTAAATAAAATATGCATCATGCTGGGATTTATTGTGTGTGTGCATTTGGTGACATAAATAAACCAACATTCAAATGGAGGATTTAATACCTACTTTGAATAAATAGAATAGAAGTTATATTCACATTAGTATGAATTTGGACTCTTGGAAATTTGAATATCAAACGTGGATTTGAAAACAGTTGAGAAAGATAACTATGATCATCATTTAATGTTTTTTTATGTGAGAGGAAGATAAACATAATAATAATAATAATAATAATAATATGAAGTTAGGATTTGGTCCACATTAGAACTATGTTTTAAATCCAAAATGGGAATATAACATCTGAAATAGAAAACAAAAATAGAAAATGAAATAGAGAAAAGGGAAACAGAAAATAAAAGAAAAAGGAAAATCGCTGTTTTGGGCCGAATCCTCCCTGCGCTGGCCCATTTCCGCGCCAAACCCTAGTCGCTCGATTCCCTGCGCCGCCAGCCACCTTCCTGTGCGCTCGCGTTTGTGACTCTGCCCGTGGGGGCCCACTTGTCATCGTTTTCGTCCGATTCCAACGCTGCTTCAACGGCAAAGCCATCGCGCGATCTCCTCTCTCCTGGCGCGCGCATCTTGCTCCACGGCCGAGTCTAACGCCCTCGCATGCAGCTAGTTGGCATATCGTGTGTCTACCGTGTGGGCCCAGCATGCGATGACTTCTTCGCTCCCTCAGCCGTAACTGAGTTCGCGACGAACTCGCAGCGGAATCGCGTTGGGATCAGGTGCCGAACCTTGCGATTCCCCCTCGCTCAGGCCATAAAATGGATCCCCGGACCCGCGCGCGTCTTTCACTGTGGTCCTCGCACCTGGTGGCGTCCTCGCCTGTGGCCAATCGATGAGAGTAGGGGAGGGAAATGAGGCTCGCCGCGGTGGGGAATCCAACCACGCCCAGAATCAGAACCGGCTGCTAACCGTGAAGCTGCGCTTGATCCCGGAAAGGCTGTGCGGGTCCTCTGCGGGTGGTGTTTGGGTCGGGAACGCCGTCGATTCCTCACCGTCGTCCTCGTGTGCCGTCAGTATCGCTCTCCGCCGTGGTGTTGTTCTAACCGTGGTCGTCCTCGTTTTCGCCTCCTCTCGCGGTAAGAAATCCATCATCCAGTTCACCAATGTCTCCTCTACGTGTACCATAACTTGGATCCATGTTTAGGGCTTGAGTTCGTGGGTTGGTGTGGCCGGACCATGGCCTCCGCCGTAGGCGCTAGACGCCGGCGTCCTTAGTCAGCTGGTTGGGGGATAGAAGAGGGGTCTTAGCCGTTGGATCCGGATCAGTCGGATGCAAATGAATCGGGCAGTGCTCGCTGCGCGAACCTAATCATGGCCGTCCGAATTTGATCGAATGGCTGGCGCGCTTCCATACCCCTTCGGCCCGGGTATTTTCTTAAAGAGACCCTCCACTTTAAGCTATTCAACCCGCAGTCCTCCTCGAGTAGAGCCTGAGTCTCGGGAGCCTTTGCATATTAAACCCTGCAGTTCTCTGTATTGTGCGCCCAGTCCAAGGAGATAAGAAATCAGATAAATGGATTCAGAAAATAATTTTTAATGCAAAAACAAAGGCTAGAATTTGTTTAATTCATATAAAATTCATATGATGTCCAAATTAGTTCATTCCAGTTTCTATAATTCTATAATATTATTGTTTATCATCCAATACCACTGTTTTCACATGAAAGTCATATTAAAATTTATATCCTATATAATCTTATGCAAAATACATAAAACCTTAGGAAATTTATAACTTCCCCGTTTTAACTCCGATTTGATCCGTTCAAGTTGCGTTAGTCTCGTAGCAACGCGTAGATCATTATTATGCAGTATATTCTTATGTTTGGTGTGATGTTAATTTTATCTATACCATGTTTGCTTTTATTGCTACGACTAGCGAGGACACGTGTCATCTGAAAAGCAAGTTGGTACCTGGAATCTCAAGTGCCAGGCAAGTTGTGCCCTTGATTCACTTTTGTTACCCAATAATGTTCTTTATAATCATTTACCATGCATAGGTTTAATTTTGATGGGACCCAATAGGTCACCCTAGATTGTTTATCTCATTACCTTGATTACCCCTGAATCACTTGGGTAGTTTATGCTATTGCTTTACGTGGTTTTTGGATTAATATTTCATTATATCCATGTTCCAGTTATTTTGTTATTCTATTTATGTTCATGTCAAGATCATTATGTTATTGTTAATTGGAACATGGAGCTTAACTTGAGAACCACGTGCCACCACAAGGGAGGAATGGGACCCCTTGGCTGACTAATTAGGAAAGCTAGTGGAAGACTACCTTACCCGAAAGGGGCAAGGGCAGTAGGGGAGTGGTCAGTGTAGGGAGGTCCCTGGTTGATTTTGCTGCGATGGCGGTCAGCCAGGAACCCTGCATTGGAACTTCCTATAAACTGTAGCGGGTTTTCGGAAGCTAGTGGAACTTTGTAAAGGCCTCGTAGTGGATCCCTAGCCATTCACCTTGGTAGTGTCTAAGGGCCTAGCTAACCCTGGCGACATGGGAAACACGACTTGTGGGTAAAGGGTACAACCTCTGCAGAGTGTAAAACTGGTATACTAGCCGAGCTCACGGTCATGAGCGGCTCAGGACTCTCCGATGATTAAATTATGGAACCTAAACTCAATTTGTCATTTGCATTTGCATGGGATTTGTTATTAATTTTGTTCTATTACTTTATTATGGTTTGGTATTCACTTACACTTAGTAACTGCTAATAAAAGTTTGACCAACTACTTAAAAGCAATGCTCGGCCTTAACCCCTATTGTTGATAAGCCTTACACTTCATGAACTCCCACCTTTGGTGAGTTCGTGTCACATTATTCCCCACAACTTGTTGAGCGATGAACATGTGTGAGCTCACCCTTGCTGTCTCACATCCCCCCCCCCACAGGAGAAGAACAGGTGGTTTCAAGTGGAGTCAAGTATCGAGGAGTTTGATCTGATCTAGGTGGCGTTTCTCAGTTGACATTGGCGCCGACGATCCTTAGTTTGTTTTATATTTATAATTTATTTTGTAAGTCTTTCGCTATGTAATAAATACTCTGATTATTGTGACATTTATCTCTATACACCCTGTTATTATATATGTTGTCTTCTTGGCGCATGTATGAGATGCACCCGGCTTTGTTTCTTTAAAACCGGGTGTTACACCTTGCTCCTGGTCACTATCATTTTCGGGACAGTTAGCAATAAAATGACCAACCTTACCACATTTGAAGCATGAGCGCTTCCCCTTTGTCTTGGTCTTGCTTGGCTGCCCCTTGCTGTGGCGGAACTGCCCGAATTATTCCAACTTAAGTGCCTAAGTCCGACCTTAGAGGCTAGACCACACTTAAATGGGAATAACCCGTCAATCCCTCGGATCTAGTCCGACACGGCCACTGACAGGATCAAGTACCACAGTCTCACTCGATGGTGAGTCACAGAGCAAATACAATAAAGCATAAAACCATGCATGGAAAAGTATTAAATTATTACATCACCATTGTCACCATCGGAGTTTTCGCAAAAGTAACCATCATTGTTTTTGGAGTGCAGCGGAAATAAACTAACGATAAATAAATGGAGAGGTGGGGAAGCCTATCCCATCACTCCTCATGCTCCTCCTCAGCCGAGGCAGGGTCCCACTCGACAGTCCAACCCGGTGGCAGGGTGGATGGCCAAGTCACGCCAGCAACCATGTCCTCCAGAGAACCTGTAAAAAAAATTATGCCACAAGCAAGGCTGAGTATACTAATACTCAGCTAGACTTACCCGGTGTGAGGAGTCTACTCCTCTACCTCTAGACATGCAGCTGTTTGGCTGAGGGGTTTGGTTTGCCAAAAGCACTAGCTGAGTCTAAAAACAAGTTTTAGCTTTTCAAGTTTTAGTAGAATCCTTTAGACTAAATGTGTACCTAGCTAAGCATACATGGTATCAAACATTTTTACCAATCAACATCTTTTGCCAGTCACCTCATTTCCACTTATTACTCAATGTAGCAGCATGGGTCAAGCAGTCTCATTAGCTGCGAGAAGCAGACGATTCAAATCGAGTTTTTATCCTTGCAAGGTAAACCTAAACACACGACATGTAGGGGCACTCCGTCCCCACACACATCAACCGTCCCCATCGATTCCCCGTCAGCAGATCAGGGCTCACCGCCTTGGCGTACAATGCCCCACTGACCCCGACTGGCCGTCGTGCAGTGACCGCACTTGTACCCACCATAACCGGAATGGGAGACTACGTCTCAGGTCGCGTGAGGAGGTATGTCCACTGCCAGGTTCACTCAGGTACTAGGCTTACCGATTTACCATATTTCTCGGTATGTGTTTAGTACGTTCAAACGCTTGACTCACGGTACCACACCTTAATCCTTAATCAACTTTTTATCCCGTGAACAACCAATCCCCATGGATTGTTGCCCACAAACCACATCAATATGATAGGAAAGTGGATACAACCAATTCCTGACCTCGCGCGAGTGCTAGAAAAATCACTCGACTTCTACCGAGATCCTAATTAATAAAGCAGCTACTCGACTTAGCATACTAGTATTCATCTCAATAGGAATCCTGAGTTCATGCAACTAGGGTTTCAGGCAACTCCTACACTTAAGTGCACAGTACAAGCCTACAAACATTAAGTGCAGTAAAATAGCATATATAACGGTTATGCATAAAACCGGGGCTTGCCTTCCAAAGCAGTGGCAGGCAGGTCCTCTGGTGCAGGCTCTGGTGCTGGGTCGGGGGCAACCTCCTGGGTAGCTCCTTGCTCCGGCACGAGGACGTACTCTCCGTCAGCAAGATTACAGTCTATTGAAATGCAATGAACATGTATGTCATGATTATGCAAGATTTAAGAACATTAAGCCACTAAAATTAGGTCAAGAATTAACTTAGGGTTCCTTGGCTACGTGGGTCTTTTAGTGGTATACATAGACTTATTACCTTTCAGGTTTAGGTTTTCTTTTAAGATAACATATTGGATTTGTATTGCCTTTATAGGTTTTAGTGGACAATTATAAAGGTCCTAGGAAGACATTAAATTCCATCATCTATTTTCCTTTCTTAATCTCCATCTAGGGTTTCTAGTAGGGGTTTGAACTATGACAGTAGTTTAAAAATTTCCAAAAATTTTGTAAAAATTACAGTGGGTTGTCATTGGCTATTTTAGCTTGTTTTAAGAATTTGAGGCTTAAAGTACAAAAGCTAGGCTTTAAACAAAAATAATAATAGTTATGCAAAATGGGCCACTTTACACTACAAGTCCCTTATTAAAGTGGGTTCTGACCTAAGGGTTATTTTTATTGGCCTCTAGTAGTAATAAAAAGCTCTTGTACCAAAAATGGCAGAGAGCAACATGGTGGTTAATTAATGGTGAATTTCTAAACTTTGGTGCAAAAAGAGTGATTAGAACTAACTTGTCATTTGAAAAATATCAAACAACAGATTTCAGATTTTTCTTAAGTTCTTATTATCAACACATTAGTTATCCTAGGGTTTGGGGAGGTTTCACCTTAGGGGTATTTTTGTAGGGTTTTTCTAAGTTATCCCCATTTTCTTCATTTAAAAGGTATCTTGCTTATCTGTCACTACAACAGGGTATGATATATTTTTCCAGTGAACTACATTGACTAAGTATCTCAACAAAAATAGGGGTGCTCTCTGGTTCATTATTTATATCACTTTTTTCTATTTTCCTTAAACTTGAGCATATTCTAGAATAAGGGGTTAAAACTGACTTAATGTAATGGACAGAGAGGTTTAACATTTTTAACTAGGTCAGTAGGTAGACAATAACTTCTCTAAATTTTTCTAACCTTAGTTAAATAGTACAACCATTTTTCTTGCCATTATTAAGCTTTTGGCCAAAACTGAAAATAAATCAGACCCTTGTATTTTTCTCTAGTACTTATGGGGTTTTATATTTTTCTTAGACAGGTTACATTATTTAGAGTCTGGCAAAATTAGTTTGACCAAATTTGGATAAACCAAACAGAAGTTATGGGTTTTTAAAGTTTCTGTTTGAATTTAAAACAGATTTTATTAAAGCTTTACTGGAAAAACAGTTTGCGCCGAGACCCCTGGGGTTAAACTGATTCAAATCTCGCAGATCTACCCTCGGGCCACTATTCATGTGAGTCTCTGACTTTACACTTAACCCCCCAGGGTTCTCTCCCTCACACCCGCGGTCCCTCCCCTAAACAGAACAGTAGCCGTAGGAAAGAAAGGACGGCGCGGCTTACCGGCGGCGAGGGAGGTCCGGTGAGGTGGTCAGGGATGTTCAGGAGGTCACGACGGTCACGTCGATGTGCGGGTCGTCGCCGGAGGTGGTCGGAGTCGCCCGGTCCACGAGCGCAGGCGGGTGTGCTCGTCGGCGGCGAGTGTACCGGCCAAACTACGGCGAGCTGGTCCAATCCAAGGGCACGGTAAGCTTCACGGGGTGACGTAGTGAACGTGTGCACAAAGAATCGAAGAATGGCTGAGTGGATTACCCGGTCCACGTACTCCGGCGAGGTTTAGTGCTCCGGCGACCTTGGGCCGGCCTCTCTGGCGAAGCAAACTCCGATTCCTCGCTCGGGGAGCCTCACGGAGGGGTGAACAGCCTTCTCCGAGGGCTGGACGGGGCTGGAAATGGCTGGGCGGGCCGGTCTACGGTGGCAGGGGGACTGGGTGGTCGCGGACAAGCTGCGCACTGGCCAACGACGGTGAACCAAGCTCCGGCGAGGGTCGGGTGGGTGCGGAAGGGTACGGTCGAAGCTTGGGAGGGTTTTATAGGCGCGGGCGTGGACCAGGGCGCTGGCTTGACCGTTTGGCACGACGCGGGCACGAGGGGCGCGCGCGCGGGCGTGCTCTGGCGAGCTCAGAGCGCGTCGAACACGTGGCGCGTTGCTTCTGCCCGTGTTCTTCGCTCTGCTGAGCGGCCAAGCGTACGAATCTTGCCATGTCGCCTGTGGGAGATCTCTTCCCTGCACCTAGAGCTACCTAGTTCATGTGAGTTCCAAGGGAGGATACGCCCTAGGTCAGGAGATAAATAGGCGCCAAGTTTGGTTTGTCTCACTGCCCACACCGCGACAAAACCGATGTCAAAACCTGTCAAACGTCCAAGTCTCGGTTTCCACTTTTTCCAGGGGGTTCCTTAGATAATTTGGCTCCTTTTTGCTATTTAGACCCTAGGGTTTTGGTGCTATTAGCTAGGTGAACACAACTGATCTTTAATTTAGGGTTAATTCTACACTTAGAGAGAAATGGAGAGCTCTAGCTCTCTCTCTACTTGGAGATTTGATTTAGGGTTTCTCCAGGGGTCTTTTTGCAACATTACCCTCCCCTAATTGATGGTTATCAAGTTGCTTAGGGTTTTGCTAAGGATCACTTGTGTTTTGCACATTGTTCACACACTCTTCCCCCCCCCCTTTTTTAACCAAGATTTAGAAGATGGGGTTTAGGAGGGCCTAGGGTTCTTTTTCCCTTCTATCCAAGTAAAAAGTGTGCAAGGGTTTGATTAATACTTCTTAGGCCATTTATAACTTGATTAACTCAATAACTCCAAGGTTCTTATATGTTCCCTTAAGTCTCTACTACTTGTGATCACAGCCTTTTTAGTGCCAAGGTGGGCTCTAGCCAAGGTAACACCTGGGGTGTTACAGCCCTCCCCCCTTAAAGGAATCTCGTCCCGAGATTTTTTTTTGGTAGAGTCCTTAGGAGGGTGCCTTGAAGGTGTGTTGTTGCAGGTTTTCTGCTTTTAAGCTCCTTTAGTTAACTGTTCTTCGAAGGTCATCCTCTTTGCAACTTCAGAAGGAAGCCCTTCATAAGCTGAATCCACAACTTAGACTATCCTTGTTATCTAAGTTTTTCTTATAATTGTATTCAAAGGGCAGGTGGGGGGTGGGGTTTCGGGGTTACGTACCGGCTTCTTTGGGCAGAAGGTCGGGGAAGCGAGTGCGTAGAAAATCCTCGGTCTCCCATGTAGCTTCTTTTGCTGAATGCTGACTCCACTGAACCTTATACATTTTGATTGACCTTGCCCGAGTTGATCTTTCCTTCTGATCCAATACCTTGACGGGGTACTCTTGGTAGGACAAGTCCGGTTCTAACTCAATGTCCGGCTCCGGGAGCACTTCAGTGGGTAGACGAACACATTTCCGCAGCTGAGATACATGGAACACATTGTGAACTGCTGACATATGGGGTGGCAATTCCAATTGGTAAGCTACGGGTCCACAACTTTCCTTAATCTTATAGGGTCCAATGTATCGAGGGGCCAACTTGCCCTTGATCCCAAATCTCTGGATACCCTTGGTTGGCGATATCTTGAGATAGACATGATCTCCCACCTCAAACCGTAGTGGCTTCCGTCTCCGGTCATGATAACTCTTTTGCCTGGCCTGAGCAGCTTCCAAGTTCTTCCTGATAACTCTGACCTTTTCCTCCGCTTCAATTACCAAATCTGGCCCAAATATCTCCCTCTCTCCTGCTTGAGACCAATTCAACGGGGTTCTGCATCTTCTCCCATACAAAGCCTCAAAAGGTGCCATTTTCAGACTGGACTGATAGCTGTTATTGTAAGAGAACTCCGCTAAGGAGAGACACTTGTCCCAGTCCTTTCCATAGTGCAGTGCACATGCTCTCAACATGTCTTCCAAAACCTGATTTACCCTTTCTGTCTGACCATCTGTTTGAGGGTGATATGCTGAGCTTCGGATTACATGGGTCCCAAGTGATTCCTGTAATTGCTCCCAAAATTGTGCCACAAAAGGTGCTCCTCGGTCAGAAACTATGGTCCTTGGTATCCCATGCAGACGAACTACCTGGTCGATGTAAATTTCCGCATACTTCTCCGTCCGGTGGGTAGTGTGCACTGGCAAGAAATGAGCAGTCTTGGTCAATCTGTCCACAATAACCCATATGGAATCATGGTGCCGGGAGGTATTGGGTAATCCCACTATGAAGTCCATGCAAACGTCCTCCCATTTCCAAGAGGGTATGGGAAGGGGTTGCAAAGGGGCTGCTGCTTTCAGATGACTAGCTTTTACCCTCTGACAAGTGTCACATTCTGAAACGTACTTGGCAATTTCCCTCTTCATCCTGGTCCACCAATAAAGAGGTCTGAGATCATGGTACATCTTGTTGCTACCAGGGTGCATGGAGAACTTAGAAAGGTGAGCTTCATCCAATATCTTCTTTCTGAGCTCTGGGTCCTTGGGAACCACCAATCGGTCTTCAAACCATAAAACTCCTTTGCTGTCCTGGCGGAAACACTTGTATTTCTCTGCCTTTAGCTTGATCATTTCTTTAATAACCTGAACTCCCTTATCCCCAAACTGTGCCTGAGCTATTTGTTCTTGCAATGTGGGTTCCACTGCAATATACCTCAATTCACCAGAAGGAACAACTTCCAGGTTCAGCTTGCACAACTCATCACACAAGGTGGTGATTCTTGCATCCATGTTCATGCAATTACATTGGGCCTTTCGGCTCAAGGCATCTGCCACAACATTTGCCTTGCCAGGATGGTAATGCACCTCCAAATCATAGTCCTTGATTAATTCCAACCATCTCCTCTGCCTCATGTTTAGATCTGCCTGAGTGAAAATGTACTTGAGACTCTTGTGATCAGTGTAAATGTTACAGTGAGCTCCCATCAAGTAGTGTCTCCATATCTTGAGGGCATGAACCACTGCTGCCAACTCCAGATCATGGGTTGGGTAGTTCTGCTCATGGGGTCTGAGTGCTCGGGAAGCATAAGCAATCACTCTGTTCTCTTGCATCAACACACAACCCAATCCGGTACCAGAAGCATCACAATAAACCTCAAATGGCTTGGTGTTGTCGGGTTGGGCTAGCACTGGAGCTGTTGTCAATTGTTGCCTCAAGGTATGAAAAGCATCCTCACATTTTTGGCTCCACACAAATTTGGCTCCCTTCTTCAACAGTTCAGTCATGGGCTTGGCAATCCTGGAGAAATCCGGAATAAATCGTCGGTAATACCCTGCCAATCCCAGAAAACTCCGAATCTGCCTCACTGTAGCTGGAGGTTTCCAGTCCATTACTTCTTGCACTTTCTCAGGGTCAACTGATATCCCATCCTGAGAGATTGTGTGACCCAAGAATTTTATTTCCTTCAACCAGAACTCACACTTGGACAACTTAGCATACAACTGATGGTCACGAAGTCTTTGAAGCACAATATGCAGATGCTCCGTGTGTTCATCTTCATTCTTGGAATAAACCAGAATGTCATCAATGAAAACAACCACAAACTTGTCTAGCTCTGGCATGAATACTGAGTTCATCAAGTACATGAAGTAAGCCGGGGCATTGGTCAACCCAAAAGACATCACCAAAAACTCATACAGCCCATATCTGGTAGAGAAAGCCGTCTTGGGAATGTCACTGGCACGGATCTTGATCTGATGGTAGCCCGAGCGAAGGTCTATCTTGGAGAATACCTGGGCTCCTACCAACTGATCAAACAGAACATCAATGCGGGGTAACGGGTACTTGTTCTTGATAGTCACCGCATTGAGAGGGCGGTAATCAACACACATCCTCAAACTCTCATCCTTCTTCTTCACGAACAAGGCGGGACATCCCCATGGTGAAGTGCTTGGACGAATAAATCCTTTGTCCAACAATTCTTGCAATTGTCTCTTCATCTCTGCCAATTCTGCGGGAGGCATCCTATAAGGTCTCTTGGAGATAGGAGCAGTCCCGGGTTGCAATTCAATGGCAAACTCAATATCTCTGTCAGGTGCCATTCCTGGCAACTCATCCGGAAAGACATCGGGGTAGTCACAGACTACTGGGATCTTCCTTACTGGAGATTCTGCCATAACAAAGGCACAAGACCGGGTACCACCCTGGTTGGGTAAATACAAAACAGTCTCGCCATAAGCAGGAGAATGAATTTCAATGGCTCTGGCTGCAATATCCAATATTGCCTGATGTTTGGCCAACCAATCAGTTCCCAAGATGATATCCACACTATCCAGTCCCAAGATAAGAAGGTCAGTTTTAACTATCAAACTACCAAACTTTATGGGTACATGCCTGCTGATTTGATTAGTGGCAATCCTGCCTCCTGGGGTTGAAATGGTAATAGCCCCGTTGGTGTGGTGGAAAGGCAACTGGCATTTGGCACTAAATTTGGCACTGACAAAACTATGTGAAGCACCAGAATCAAAAAGAACAATAGCAGGAAAATTTAAAACTGTAAAGATACCAGTCATGACGGGTGCTCCCTCTGGAATGTCAGCCATTGTAGTGAAGTTCAGCTTGCCCTGCCTCACTTGCACTTTCTGCCTCTTTCCCTGGTTCTGGTTAACATTCTGCCCCTGCCTCTGCTGATTCTTGGGGCAATTCTTGGCATAATGCCCAGTGCTGCCACAAGTGAAACACCTGTTATCATTGGCTTGGCGGTACTGCTGCTGCTGATTGTTCCTCTGAGCTGGAAACTGGGCACGGTTGGGTGCCTGCTGCTGCTGCTGCGGTGGCTTGATCACCCACCTTCCTTGCTGCTACTGAGGTCCCCTGCTCTATGAGTCAGACACAATCCTGAAGCGCTGTGGCTGAGACGAGGGTCCTGCCACAGGGGTCTTCCTCTTCTTCTCCGCCTGCCGAGCCAAGATGCAGTCCTCCTGGGAGATAGCCATGTTAACCAACTCATTGTAACTGTTGGCCCTGACGGTGTTGAGACGGTCACGGAGCTTGGTGCTGAGCCCCCTCCTGAACCTGTCTCGCTTCTTCTCATCTGTATCTGCATGGTATCCGGCGTACTGACACAAATCATTGAAGGCCTGGGCATATTGCAACACTGTCCTGCTGCCCTGAGTGAGTGCCAGAAACTCATTGAGCTTCCGGTCCATGATGCCAGCGGGAATATGATGCCCTCTGAAAGCGGCCTTGAATTCCCTCCACTCCACCTCTCTACCATCTGGCTGCATAGCAAGAAAATGGTCCCACCAAGTCCTTGCGGGTCCGTGAAGCTGCTGGGTGGCGAACCTGACCTTGGTGACCTCTGAGCAAGCCCCATGGAGCAGTGGGAACTTGGATTCTACCACCCTCAACCACACATCTGCATCAAGTGGGTCCTCCGTCCTGGTAAACAATGGTGGCTGGGTGCTGAGAAACTCCTGGTAAGTAGCAGCGACGGGGTGACGCTGATGGTCTCCACCATAATGCTGAGGTGGTGGCTGACGCTGAGCTAGCTGCCTCAGAATCTCATTCTGCTGGGCCATGAGCTCCTGCAGAGTGGGAGGCGGTGGCGGTGGAGGAACGTGCTCATTCTGACCACGGCGCGCTCTCCCAGCCATCTGAAAAAGTCACATGGTTGCTTAATAACACATCTCCAAGCTTAAGGTTCGAACATGGTAGGGGAGTCAAAGTAATTTGATAGATTCCAGATAAAACAACGAAAACATAATCCTTCCGTCCAAATTTAAATTACCATTAATCATCCCTAAACATCCAAAAGAGTTTTAACACTGGTTACATCAAGGATCAAAAGACTCAACTCTACCTAGCCTAGTACCCTAAGGGTGCAAAAGCTACGCTAGCGGCGAGGAGTCCAACTATCATCAACTTCTAGTATTAGTCCGGCATCTAGTGAGCGAACGAGGCGACGCTGGACTCGGGGGAAGGTGGTCTCCCTGAGCCAGCGGTGTCTACACTGGAGGCAGACTCGTCTCCTCCCTCGATGTCAACGTCCTCGTCAGCCTCCGCATCATGGATCTCTTGGTGATGCATGTCCAGATGCGCATTAGCCTCTGCCAGCTGCTGCTGGGTGTTGAGGAGCTGATCCTCGAGGACCTCGGTGGTATTCTCCCTGGTGCCCACTAGCTCCTCCAACTCATGAATCTCGTCAGTCAGCTGCTCCACCTGTAAATCTTTCTCCACCAGCTCCTGGGATAAATCCACCACGAGCTCCTCCCTGTTATCCAGGGTGATCTTGGTGGCCTCCAGTAATGCCATCAGGTGGGACATAGCCTCCCCACGCATCACTTGCAGACGATACAGAGCGTTCATGCATCGTACGGACAGGTGAGCGGTGTGGCCTGGGTAGAGAGCCCAGATGTCCTTGGCATGCTCCACCCGATCCTTCCACATCGGGTCGTCCTCCTTTTCCGCAGGGAACAACCCAATGGGGTGGGTAGCCAGCTCCAAGGGATGGAATCCGCAAAAGGTAGTCAGTCCATGCAGAGCGATAGCCTCAATAGTGTCCTCAGCCCGATATCCATAGGACTCGGAGTCCAGTGAACGCCAGCCTGGCTGCAGGGGATGAGGCTCCAAAGTCATCCTCACCCGACAGCGAGGTACACGGTGCTTCTCGAACTGCTGCACCGCGTATTGAGGGGGTGTCAAATATCCTGCCCCCTGAAGTACTTCCCACAAGATGCGGGGAAAACCCTCTCGTGCAAGTCCGTCAGTGTGGGTCAGTGCATCTCCATCCTCGGAGGATCCGTGGGAGGTCATCTGTGCATGGTTAAGCGTAAGTAAAGAAAAAGAAGTACAAAAAGAACAAAGAAAACAAAACTCAGCCTGCCTCTAGTTAAAAGAAAAAGGCATTGGGGACCTAGTTGGCTGCTATCTCACTTTTAAGTCCTTTTTACTTAGTTATTCATTCACTTAATTAAGAATGCATGCATGCACGTCCTGTACGACCTCACAAGAAAAATAAAAGGAACAGGGAAGAACTCCCATCCTGTAAAAGTGGCCTATAGGGCCTAGTCACTTAGCCACCTAGCTACCCTTCTATTATCCTAAGGCTTCACGTCCTAGGTCTATCCTGCTCGCCCTACTATCTATCCAACATTGTTTCTATCAAGTTTTACTTTTAGAAAAGGGATGGTATTTATGTTTTATTGATTCCTCTGTGGTGGTACAAGCTCCGATACCAGCTGTGGCGGAACTACCCGAATTATTCCAACTTAAGTGCCTAAGTCCGACCTTAGAGGCTAGACCACACTTAAATGGGAATAACCCGTCAATCCCTCGGATCTAGTCCGACACGGCCACTGACAGGATCAAGTACCACAGTCTCACTCGATGGTGAGTCACAGAGCAAATACAATAAAGCATAAAACCATGCATGGAAAAGTATTAAATTATTACATCACCATTGTCACCATCGGAGTTTTCGCAAAAGTAACCATCATTGTTTTTGGAGTGCAGCGGAAATAAACTAACGATAAATAAATGGAGAGGTGGGGAAGCCTATCCCATCACTCCTCATGCTCCTCCTCAGCCGAGGCAGGGTCCCACTCGACAGTCCAACCCGGTGGCAGGGTGGATGGCCAAGTCACGCCAGCAACCATGTCCTCCAGAGAACCTGTAAAAAAAATTATGCCACAAGCAAGGCTGAGTATACTAATACTCAGCTAGACTTACCCGGTGTGAGGAGTCTACTCCTCTACCTCTAGACATGCAGCTGTTTGGCTGAGGGGTTTGGTTTGCCAAAAGCACTAGCTGAGTCTAAAAACAAGTTTTAGCTTTTCAAGTTTTAGTAGAATCCTTTAGACTAAATGTGTACCTAGCTAAGCATACATGGTATCAAACATTTTTACCAATCAACATCTTTTGCCAGTCACCTCATTTCCACTTATTACTCAATGTAGCAGCATGGGTCAAGCAGTCTCATTAGCTGCGAGAAGCAGACGATTCGAATCGAGTTTTTATCCTTGCAAGGTAAACCTAAACACACGACATGTAGGGGCACTCCGTCCCCACACACATCAACCGTCCCCATCGATTCCCCGTCAGCAGATCAGGGCTCACCGCCTTGGCGTACAATGCCCCACTGACCCCGACTGGCCGTCGTGCAGTGACCGCACTTGTACCCACCATAACCGGAATGGGAGACTACGTCTCAGGTCGCGTGAGGAGGTATGTCCACTGCCAGGTTCACTCAGGTACTAGGCTTACCGATTTACCATATTTCTCGGTATGTGTTTAGTACGTTCAAACGCTTGACTCACGGTACCACACCTTAATCCTTAATCAACTTTTTATCCCGTGAACAACCAATCCCCATGGATTGTTGCCCACAAACCACATCAATATGATAGGAAAGTGGATACAACCAATTCCTGACCTCGCGCGAGTGCTAGAAAAATCACTCGACTTCTACCGAGATCCTAATTAATAAAGCAGCTACTCGACTTAGCATACTAGTATTCATCTCAATAGGAATCCTGAGTTCATGCAACTAGGGTTTCAGGCAACTCCTACACTTAAGTGCACAGTACAAGCCTACAAACATTAAGTGCAGTAAAATAGCATATATAACGGTTATGCATAAAACCGGGGCTTGCCTTCCAAAGCAGTGGCAGGTAGGTCCTCTGGTGCAGGCTCTGGTGCTGGGTCGGGGGCAACCTCCTGGGTAGCTCCTTGCTCCGGCACGAGGACGTACTCTCCGTCAGCAAGATTACAGTCTATTGAAATGCAATGAACATGTATGTCATGATTATGCAAGATTTAAGAACATTAAGCCACTAAAATTAGGTCAAGAATTAACTTAGGGTTCCTTGGCTACGTGGGTCTTTTAGTGGTATACATAGACTTATTACCTTTCAGGTTTAGGTTTTCTTTTAAGATAACATATTGGATTTGTATTGCCTTTATAGGTTTTAGTGGACAATTATAAAGGTCCTAGGAAGACATTAAATTCCATCATCTATTTTCCTTTCTTAATCTCCATCTAGGGTTTCTAGTAGGGGTTTGAACTATGACAGTAGTTTAAAAATTTCCAAAAATTTTGTAAAAATTACAGTGGGTTGTCATTGGCTATTTTAGCTTGTTTTAAGAATTTGAGGCTTAAAGTACAAAAGCTAGGCTTTAAACAAAAATAATAATAGTTATGCAAAATGGGCCACTTTACACTACAAGTCCCTTATTAAAGTGGGTTCTGACCTAAGGGTTATTTTTATTGGCCTCTAGTAGTAATGAAAAGCTCTTGTACCAAAAATGGCAGAGAGCAACATGGTGGTTAATTAATGGTGAATTTCTAAACTTTGGTGCAAAAAGAGTGATTAGAACTAACTTGTCATTTGAAAAATATCAAACAACAGATTTCAGATTTTTCTTAAGTTCTTATTATCAACACATTAGTTATCCTAGGGTTTGGGGAGGTTTCACCTTAGGGGTATTTTTGTAGGGTTTTTCTAAGTTATCCCCATTTTCTTCATTTAAAAGGTATCTTGCTTATCTGTCACTACAACAGGGTATGATATATTTTTCCAGTGAACTACATTGACTAAGTATCTCAACAAAAATAGGGGTGCTCTCTGGTTCATTATTTATATCACTTTTTTCTATTTTCCTTAAACTTGAGCATATTCTAGAATAAGGGGTTAAAACTGACTTAATGTAATGGACAGAGAGGTTTAACATTTTTAACTAGGTCAGTAGGTAGACAATAACTTCTCTAAATTTTTCTAACCTTAGTTAAATAGTACAACCATTTTTCTTGCCATTATTAAGCTTTTGGCCAAAACTGAAAATAAATCAGACCCTTGTATTTTTCTCTAGTACTTATGGGGTTTTATATTTTCTTAGACAGGTTACATTATTTAGAGTCTGGCAAAATTAGTTTGACCAAATTTGGATAAACCAAACAGAAGTTATGGGTTTTTAAAGTTTCTGTTTGAATTTAAAACAGATTTTATTAAAGCTTTACTGGAAAAACAGTTTGCGCCGAGACCCCTGGGGTTAAACTGATTCAAATCTCGCAGATCTACCCTCGGGCCACTATTCATATGAGTCTCTGACTTTACACTTAACCCCCCAGGGTTCTCTCCCTCACACCCGCGGTCCCTCCCCTAAACAGAACAGTAGCCGTAGGAAAGAAAGGACGGTGCGGCTTACCGGCGGCGAGGGAGGTCCGGCGAGGTGGTCAGGGATGTTCAGGAGGTCGCGACGGTCACGTCGATGTGCGGGTCGTCGCCGGAGGTGGTCGGAGTCGCCCGGTCCACGAGCGCAGGCGGGTGTGCTCGTCGGCGGCGAGTGTACCGGCCAAACTACGGCGAGCTGGTCCAATCCAAGGGCACGGTGAGCTTCACGGGGTGACGTAGTGAACGTGTGCACAAAGAATCGAAGAATGGCTGAGTGGATTACCCGGTCCACGTACTCCGGCGAGGTTTAGTGCTCCGGCGACCTTGGGCCGGCCTCTCTGGCGAAGCAAACTCCGATTCCTCGCTCGGGGAGCCTCACGGAGGGGTGAACAGCCTTCTCCGAGGGCTGGACGGGGCTGGAAATGGCTGGGCGGGCCGGTCTACGGTGGCAGGGGGACTGGGTGGCCGCGGACAAGCTGCGCACTGGCCAACGACGGTGAACCAAGCTCCGGCGAGGGTCGGGTGGGTGCGGAAGGGTACGGTCGAAGCTTGGGAGGGTTTTATAGGCGCGGGCGCGGACCAGGGCGCTGGCTTGACCGTTTGGCGCGACGCGGGCACGAGGGGCGCGCGCGCGGGCGTGCTCTGGCGAGCTCAGAGCGCGTCGAACACGTGGCGCGTTGCTTCTGCCCGTGTTCTTCGCTCTGCTGAGCGGCCAAGCGTACGAATCTTGCCATGTCGCCTGTGGGAGATCTCTTCCCTGCACCTAGAGCTACCTAGTTCATGTGAGTTCCAAGGGAGGATACGCCCTAGGTCAGGAGATAAACAGGCGCCAAGTTTGGTTTGTCTCACTGCCCACACCGCGACAAAACCGATGTCAAAACCTGTCAAACGTCCAAGTCTCGGTTTCCACTTTTTCCAGGGGGTTCCTTAGATAATTTGGCTCCTTTTTGCTATTTAGACCCTAGGGTTTTGGTGCTATTAGCTAGGTGAACACAACTGATCTTTAATTTAGGGTTAATTCTACACTTAGAGAGAAATGGAGAGCTCTAGCTCTCTCTCTACTTGGAGATTTGATTTAGGGTTTCTCCAGGGGTCTTTTTGCAACATTACCCTCCCCTAATTGATGGTTATCAAGTTGCTTAGGGTTTTGCTAAGGATCACTTGTGTTTTGCACATTGTTCACACACTCTTCCCCCCCTTTTTTTAACCAAGATTTAGAAGATGGGGTTTAGGAGGGCCTAGGGTTCTTTTTCCCTTCTATCCAAGTAAAAAGTGTGCAAGGGTTTGATTAATACTTCTTAGGCCATTTATAACTTGATTAACTCAATAACTCCAAGGTTCTTATATGTTCCCTTAAGTCTCTACTACTTGTGATCACAGCCTTTTTAGTGCCAAGGTGGGCTCTAGCCAAGGTAACACCTAGGGTGTTACACTTGCGACCATTTAGCGCCGTCTTGAATCTCTTGATGATGAGAGCCATCTCTTCATCATTGAGCCCGGCCGCCTCAACTTGCGCCACCTTGCTAGGTAGCGACTCCTTGCTCCTCGTTGCCTTTAGAGCAATGGGTTGAGGCTCGTGGAGTGGACCGTTCAACGCGTCGTCGACGTATCTTGCCTCCTTGATCATCATCCGCCCGCTTACAAATTTTCCAAGTACCTCCTCGGGCGTCATCATCGTGTACCTGGGATTCTCACGAATATTGTTCACGAGATGAGGATCAAGAACGGTAAAGGACCTTAGCATTAGGCGGACGACATCGTGGTCCGTCCATCGCGTGCTTCCGTAGCTCCTTATTTTGTTGATAAGGGTCTTGAGCCGGTTGTACGTTTGGGTTGGCTCCTCTCCCCTTATCATGGCGAATCGTCCAAGCTCGCCCTCCACCAACTCCATTTTGGTGAGCATGGTGATGTCATTCCCCTCATGAGAGATCTTGAGGGTGTCCCATATTTGCTTGGCATTGTCCAAGCCGCTCACCTTGTTGTACTCTTCTCTGCACAAGGATGCTAAGAGAACAGTAGTAGCTTGTGCATTTCTATGGATCTGTTCATTTATAAGCAAAGGGCTATCCGAGCTATCAAATTTCATTCCATTCTCTACAATCTCCCATATGCTTGGATGGAGAGAGAATAAGTGACTACACATTTTGTGACTCCAAAATCCGTAGTCCTCCCCATCGAAGTGTGGAGGTTTGCCAAGAGGAATGGAAAGCAAATGTGAATTCGAACTATGTGGAATACGAGAATAATCAAATGAAAAGTTCGAATTGACCGTCTTCCTGTAGTTGTTGTCGTCGTCCTTTTGGGAAGAAGTAGATTCATCACTATCGTCGTAGTAGATGATCTCCTTGATGCGCCTCGTCTTCTTCTTCTTCCCTTCCTTCCGTCTATGGCCCGAGCCGGAGTCGGTAGGCTTGTCGTCCTTCGGCTCGTTGACGAAGGATTCCTTCTCTTTGTCGTTGATCACAATTCCCTTCCCCTTAGGATCCATCTCTTCGGGCGGTTAGTCCCTTTTGTGAAGAGAACGGCTCTGATACCAATTGAGAGCACCTAGAGGGGGGGTGAATAGGTGATCCTGTGAAACTTTAAAACTTAAGCCACAAAAACTTGTTAAGTGTTAGTACAATAATCACCAAGTGGCTAGAGAGGAGTCTCAACAAAACACAATACCACAAGAGATCAAACACAGAGATGACACAGTGGTTTATCCCGTGGTTCGGCCAAGACCAACGCTTGCCTACTCCACGTTGTGGCGTCCCAACGGACGAGGGTTGCAATCAACCCCTCTCAAGCGGTCCAAAGACCAACTTGGATACCACGGTGTTTTGCTTTGCCTTTCAATATCCCGTTTGCAAGGAATCTCCACAAATTGGAGTCTCTTGCCCTTACAAGTATATGATCACAAAGAAGCACAGAGTAAGGGAGGGAAGCAACACACACAAATCCACAGCGAAATGCGCACACACACGGCCAAGAATCGAGCTCGAATGACTATCTCAAAATTCTCACTAGAACGGAGCTCGAATCACTTAGAATCACAAACGAATGCGCAAAGAATGAGTGTGGATGATCAAGAATGCTCTAAGGTTGCTTGGATGCCTCCTCCATGCGCCTAGGGGTCCCTTTTATAGCCCCAAGGCAGCTAGGAGCCGTTGAGAGCAAATCTGGAAGGCTATCCTTGCCTTCTGCCGTCGGGTGCACCGGACAGTCCGGTGTACACCGGACACTGTCCGGTGCCCGATTTCTTTCCTTAAACAGCGCTGCCGACCGTTGCCGACCGTTGCAGATCTGGGAGCCGTTGGCGCACCGGACATGTCCGGTGCACACCGGACAGTCCGGTGCCCCCTTCCGACCGTTGGCTCGGCCACGTGTCCCGCGCAGATTGCGCGGCCGACCGTTGGCCCGGCCGACCGTTGGCTCACCGGACAGTCCGGTGAATTTTAGCCGTACGCCGTCGGCGAATTCCCGAGAGCGGCTACTTCACGCCGAGTCAGCCTGGCGCACCGGACACTGTCCGGTGCACACCGGACAGTCCAGTGTGCCAGACCGAGCTGAGTCTTGGCTGTACACAGCCAAGTCTTTTGCACCTTTCTTCTTTTCTTCTTCTTTCTGTTTCTAACACTTAGACAAGTATATTAGTATACAAAACCAATGTACTAAGGCTTAGAAACATACCTTTACTTCATGATTTGCACTTTGTTCATCCATGGACATAAATTCACATTTAAGCACTTTGTGTTGGCACTCAATCACCAAAATACTTAGAAATGGCCCAAGGGCACATTTCCCTTTCAAGAGCTCAACAACTTCAAGCGAAATGAAGTTTGGACACTGGTGCCACGTCCCAAGCAAAATGTTGTGGGAACCAAGTGGGTGTTCCGCAACAAACAGGACGAGCACGAGGTGGTGACAAGGAACAAGGCTCGACTTGTGGCAAAAGGTTATGCCCAAGTCGCAGGTTTGGACTTTGAGGAGACTTTTGCTCCTATGGCTAGGCTAGATTCGATTCGTATTTTGTTAGCCTATGCCGCTCACCATTCCTTCAGGTTGTTCCAAATGGACGTGAAGAGCGCTTTCCTCAACGGGCCAATCAAGGAGGAGGTGTACGTGGAGCAACCCCCTGGCTTTGAGGATGAACGGTACCCCGACCACGTGTGTAAGCTCTCTAAGGCGCTCTATGGACTTAAGCAAGCCCCAAGAGCATGGTATGAATGCCTTTGAGACTTTTTAATTGCTAATGCTTTCAAGGTTGGGAAAGCCGATCCAACTCTTTTCACTAAGACTTGTGATGGTGATCTATTTGTGTGCCAAATTTATGTCGATGACATAATATTTGGTTCTACTAACCAAAAGTCTTGTGAAGAGTTTAGCAGGGTGATGACTCAGAAATTCGAGATGTCGATGATGGGCGAGTTGAACTACTTCCTTGGGTTCCAAGTGAAGCAACTCAAGGACAACACCTTCATCTCTCAAATGAAGTACACACAAGACTTGCTCAAGCGGTTTGGGATGAAGGACGCCAAGCCCGCAAAGACACCAATGGGAACCGACGGACATGTCGACCTCAACAAAGGAGGTAAGTCCGTTGATCAAAAGGCATACTGGTCTATGATAGGGTCTTTACTTTATTTGTGTGCTAGTAGACCGGATATTATGCTTAGTGTATGCATGTGTGCTAGATTTCAATCCGACCCAAGGGAGTGTCACCTTGTGGCCGTTAAGCGAATTCTTAGATATTTAGTTGCTACGCCTTGCTTCGGGATCTGGTATCCAAAGGGGTCTACCTTTGACTTAATTGGATATTCAGACTCCGATTATGCTGGATGTAAGGTCGATAGGAAGAGTACATCAGGGACATGCCAATTCCTAGGAAGGTCCCTGGTGTCGTGGAGTTCTAAGAAACAAACTTCCGTTGCCCTATCCACCGCTGAGGCCGAGTACGTTGCCGCAGGACAGTGTTGCGCGCAACTACTTTGGATGAGGCAAACCCTCCGGGACTTTGGCTACAATCTAAGCAAAGTCCCACTCCTATGTGACAATGAGAGTGCAATCCGCATGGCGGACAATCCTGTTGAACACAGCCGCACAAAGCACATAGACATCCGGCATCACTTTTTGAGAGACCACCAGCAAAAGGGAGATATCGAAGTGTTTTATGTTAGCACCAAGAACTAGCTAGCTGATATCTTTACCAAGCCTTTAGATGAGAAGACATTTTGCAGGCTACGTAGTGAGCTAAATGTCTTAGATTCACGTAACTTGGATTGATATAGAGCATACATGTGTTTTATGCCTTTGATCATGTTCCATTATGCATTTTATTGCTCATTTATGGTGCTCAAGTTGTGCAAGGGATCCCCGGACCTCACAAGTCCATGTGTGAATGATGCACATACTTAGGGGGAGAAATGCTACAACTTGACCCTTTGAGACTAACCGTGTGCTTGAGTTTTCTTAAATTAGTCTCAAAGGAGGATTGAAAGGGAAAAGGTGAACTTGGACCATGCAAGACTTCCACTGCACTCCGATGAGAGGGTAACTTACTCCAAGTTCATCTCAGTGCTCTTATTGCCTTTTTACTCTTAATTGAAGATTTTGGTGAGGCGATGGGGTTTAAGGGCCAATAATGATCCCGTTTTGGTGCTTAATGCCAAAGGGGGAGAAATTAAGGCCAAAGCAAGAAATGGATCAGCTACCACTTGAGAATTTTGAAAATAGTAGAGTTAGAGCTTTTGTTTTGTCAAAATACTCTTATTGTCAAAAGTTGGTCTCTTGTGAGGGGAATGTTTGATTATGGGAAAAGGGGAGTTTTTGAATCTTTGATCAATTTCTCTTGGAATATCTCTCTCTATGCCTCAACAAGTGTTTTGACTTAGAGTTAGGAAATTGAGTTTGATTTGCAAAAACAAACCAAGTGGTGGCAAAGAATGATCCAAATATGCCTAGTTTGAATCAAAAACAAATTTTTGTTCTCATTTGCATTGATGTTACACTTCTTTTTGTTGTTTTTTTGTTGTGTTGGCATAAATCACCAAAAAGGGGGAGATTGAAAGGGAAATGTGCCCTTGGGCCATTTCTATAAGATTTTGGTGATTAAGTGCTCCACACAAAAGCTTTGAGTAATATTTGTGCCAAAGACTCAAGAAGTGCAAATCAAGATTAAAGGTATGTTTTTAGACTTAGTACATTGTTTTGAAGACTAATGTATTGTGTCTAAGTGTTAGAAACAGGAGAAATCGCTTTGGAGATAAGTTGGCTATGTTTAGCCAAAAGGCTGCTCGGTCTGGGTGCATCGGACAGTGTCCGATGTGCCAGGACCAGTCCAGATGAACAGCCTGCTCTCGGGTCTCGACGGCGGCGTACGGCTATAAATCACCGGACTGTCCGGTGAGTCGTCTGCGGCAAAGTCGCCGCTCTCGGGAAACCAGTCAACAACGTCCGGCTAAAATCACCGGACTGTCCGGTGGTGCACCGGACTGTCCGGTGAGCCAACGGTCGGCGCGCCAACGGTCGGCCGCGCAATCAGCGCGTGACGCGTGGCCAAGCCAACGATCTGATGGGGGCACCAGACTGTCCGATATGCACTGGACAGTGTCCGGTGCGCCAACGGCTCCAAATCTTCAACGGTCGGCTGCGCCAAATTAGGAAAGCAATCTGCACCGGACTGTGAACAGTGCCTGTCCGGTGGTGCACCGGACTGTCCGGTGCGCCACACGACAGAAGGCAAGAATTGCCTTCCTGGATTGCTTCCAACGGCTCCTAGCTGCCTTGAGGCTATAAAAGGGACCCCTAGGCGCATGGAGGAGTACACCAGGCATTCTTTGATCATCCCTAAGCACCAAGACTCCATTTTAGCGCATTTGATTCATTGTGATAGCAATTTGAGCTCCTTCTGAGTCGAGAACTTCGTGTGTGAACTTTGAGCTCAAGTTGTTGGCTAGTGTGCGTGTTTGTGCTCTCGCTTTGAGTCTTGTTTGTGTTGCTTTTCCCACCCTTACTTCTGTGCTTCTTTGTGATCATCAAATTGTAAGGGTGAGAGGCTCCAAGTTGTGGAGATTCCTCGTGAACGGGATATAGTGAAACAAAGAGAAACATCGTGGTATTCAAGTGGGTCTTTGGACCGCTTGAAAGGGGTTGAGTGCAACCCTCGTCCATCGGGATGCCACAACGTGGAGGTAGACAAGTGTTGTACTTGTCGAACCACGGGATAACTCGCGTGTCTTTTGCGATTGCTTTTCTGTGATACTTGTGTTCACAAGAGCTCGCTATTTAGACTACTAACACTTAATCAAGTTTTGTGGCTTTAAGTTTCAAGTTTTTACAGGATCACCTATTCACCCCCCCCCCTCTAGGTGCTCTCAAGGGTGCCTCTGAAAATCGAAGTTTTTCTTTAGCTGATGTATATCAGAAAAGTCCAGGCTGCAACAATAATCAAACAGATATGGTGGAAGGGGGAGTATTTGTTGTTTGTTATGTCATCTTCATGAATCTATTGATCATATTTTCTTCCACTACCACCTGGCAAGGTTTACATGGATTTGCTGGAAACAAATATTTGACACGGACAATATCCCTCATTCTATGGAGGACTTATTTGATAACATGTCGATCATCAAGTTTTAGGGCTCGAAAAGTTTCGGCTATTCTTAATGGTTGGTTTGGTTTGAGCTATCAAGAGGGATATAAACAAGATGGCAATTAAGAAAAACTTCCCTAACAACACCAATGTGATTTTGTTCACATCTATTTCTTATATGCAGACATGGGGGAAGCTGTTAAAGGCAAAGGAGCAAGCTCTAATGGAGAGGATGATGGAATCCATGAAGTGTTGTCTTCATAGTTTCCGGCCGAGGGATGGAGATATGTCTAATATTGGGTTCATGTGATGGCTTAGAGTAGTCATCTTTGGTGTCCTGTCCGGGTCATTTAGTTGACCATGCCTTAGGTGTTCGGAGTTTGTATTTGTTACATTGGTATCCCTAGTTGATTAGTGTCTATGATGTGTGGATGTTGGACTCTATTATATGCTTTCTTAAAAGCAGAGTAAAATCTCGTTCAAAATAAGATGTCGATGTGGCAAATATAGTAGCAATTAAATTTTATCCTAATCGCTTCACCATATAGAGTTACTAGCAACTTATCTGAACAAGAAGGCTAAGCTAGAGAGCAACAAACTACGTTAGTGCTACAACTAACACAAACTAAAGAGCTACTGCTACAAGATACACAAGCAATTAACACAGAGACAATAAATATGAAAGTATAATGCAAGTGTGTATAAATCACCAAGCCAGGCAAGAGACAACCAACTTTTATTCGTGAGGTTCAACTAATAGTCATGAGCAACCTAATAGTCCCACAAGGTAGGACCAAGAGCCTTTTACAAATCAATCTTGATTGGGGGTGGAAACTAAGGTGCACACGCTGTAGATTCGTGTCGAACTTGCTACCACGAAGATGGGTGACCTATTTGATGGGTAGAATATTAAGGCCATTCTCAATAATAGTTTCATCCTCATTAAATAGTGTGTCATGTCAACAATTTGGATGATGTGGCAAGTAATTAATATAGAAAGCAATGAAATGAGTTTCATGAGGATGAAACTTGAAAGGGAAATGTGCCCTTGGGCCATTTCTATAAATGTTTTGGTGATTAGATGTCCAACACATATTATTTTGAGGTGATATGTGCTAAATGGTAAAGAAGTGCAAATCAAGAGTCAAGGTATGTTTCTAGTCTTAGTGAACTGTTTTGGATACTAACATATATCTCTAAGTGCTAGGAACATTGCCAAGAAAAGAGGAAATGGATTGAAGAAATTTGGTTGAGTCTAGTCAAGACTTGAATCAGCCTATGGTGCACCGGACTGTCCAGTGGCGCACCGGACAGTGTCCGGTGCATAGGCTGTTCAGCAGCAAACTTGCTGCTCTCGGGAATTCGCCAAGGGCGCCGTGGCTAAAATTCACCGGACTGTCTGGTGTGCACTGGTCTGTCCGGTGAGCCAACGGCGCTCGCGGTCAACGATCGGTAGCACGATCAACGGGTGACACGTGGCCCAAGCCAACGGTCACTTGGTCGCACCGAACTGTCCGGTGCGCCAAGGGGACTGAAGGACCAACGGTCGGCTTCACCAAGAAAGGAAGGAGATCGAGCACCAGACATGCACTGTTCATGTCCGGTGGTGCACCAGACTGTCTAGTGCGCCACCCGACAGAAGGCAAGAATTGCCTTCCAAATGGATCTCCAACGGCTCCTAGCTTCCTTGGGGCTATTAAAGGGATCCCTAGGAGCATGGAGCACCACACCAAGCATTCACAAAACATTCTAAGACGCCTAGACTTCGCCACCTAGCAGTCGGATCATCATGTTAGAGATTTGAGCACCGTTTGAGTCAAAAACTCCCTGTGCCTTGTTTTGTGCTCACGTCTTGGCTTGTGTGCGTGTGTTTGCTGCGATTCTAGTCTTGTGTGTGTTGCTTTCCCTCCCTTACTCTTGTGCTTTTCTTGTGATCAACATTGTAAGGGCGAGAGGCTCCAACTTGTAGAGATTCCTCACAAACGGGAAATGACTGCTAAGGAAGAAAAACCATGATACTCAAAGTTGATCATTAGATCACTTGAGAGGGATTGAGTGCAATCCTTGACCGAAGGAGGTCACCAAAACGTGGAGTAGACATTGGCCGAACCACGGGATAAAAATCACTGTGTCTCGTGTCCCTCTTCATTGTGATTGATTTTCTTCTAAAGTTCTCACTTTAGCAACTTGGTTTTAATTAATCGCACTAACATTTCATCACCAAGTTTTGGCTATTTAGTATTTGATTTTACAGGATCACCTATTCACCCCCCTCTAGGTGCTCTCAATTGGTATCGGAGCCGTTCTCTTCATTAAAGGGACTAACTGTCGCAGAACCTCCCAAGTTATTGGGCCCACATGCACCTGTCCTTGTCTCAAAGACCTCAGACAGCTATGCATGTGCACCAAACAACTTAACAGGATCTGTCCGAGTGCCCCGAGGACCCCTGATATACGACTTACCGCCAAGATTGCAGGATTAAGTAAACACAACTCACATACAAACACTTGCAGCGGAAATAAATTCTTTATTACAAAATGATTACAAGTTATATCAAGATTTTATTATACATCATTGGAGTGATTACAAAAGAAAGCAATTCAAAAGAATTACAATTTAAAATGTTATAAAATATTTGTAAATTTGAAAATACATGCTAGCTTAAGTAACAATCCTCAATAAAGAAGCTAAAGATGGGATATACTTATAGAAGAAGGCCGAGCCCACAAGCACTTAACATCAATCACAAGCAAAGGGACTCATAACCTATAGCAACAATGGGAATAAAACCCTGAGTACGCAATTACTCAGCAAGACTTACCCGACTAAAGAAAAGACTCTCAAGGGTATGCTGGTTTCTCGGGAATCAAGGTAAAGCTTATCAAATTTCAAAGACTCATTTTTGCAGAAAAGCTTACTAGTAGTGGATCCTTATGCCAAACTTTTACTTCACAAATTAAGTACTTTTCCTGAATCTAGATTTGCCTAATCTAGAGCATTCACTTGTCCTACACTAGATTCATTTTAGCAGCTTTAGTTTCACTTGTTAACTACGATGCATGGCAGTGATCCAGTCTTCATATCCGAGAAGTAATAGCGATCCGAATCGATTAATACCTAGCTGGAGATCTCCAACCACACGACATATGTAGCACTTAACCCTTGCATATGTCAACTCGCCCACGGGTTTCTCAAGACCAGAACGGGTCCCCGCCAACCGAGAGCTCAGTACCCCACCATCTAGCCTCTTGTCAGGTGGATACATGATACTCTCACCATCTCTCCACTCCCATTGTGGGCCAGCCTTTTTGGTATTGGTCCAGCCGAGGCTAAGCTTACCCATGACGAGGCATGTGGCTAGTTAAAAGGTCCTAGATCAGCAAGCCTACTTTCGGTGCGGTCCTTAATCGACACAGACGGGCGACCTTTCCCGCTCAACGTTTGGTCTAGATTTATTTAAACCATTTTTCCCATTTTTGGTACCCGGCAGGGGTACTCTTTTCCGAATGATGAACCCACTCTGGCCGAAGGGGAAATCATCACCATAAGGTTGCTTTGATTTTTGAAACAAAAAGCCCATAACTGTGTTCCACATCATTCTTTTTAAAAGAAACAACTTTTAGTTTTTCTAAGCAGGGCTAAGCCTCAGTAGTTCTCTTTATAAAACATGTATCAAGGAATAGTAATCGAATTCCAAGGAATGGTAATGCATCAAGTGTTTCATCATTCAACTCCTATCACCTAATACAGTATTTAAGTGATAAAAAATTTTAAAACAGCAAGGAGATGGCAAATGCAACGGGCCTTGCCTGGGATAAACACTACGTTAGTGTTGTTAGACAATGTCCACATGGCGAGCATCTCACATCCTGGTATTTGATCAAATCATCCATCCTTAGGTTCAACCATCAGTATCACCTTGAGATCGACTCAGCTCTTGTTCTCCACACTCCGTGATCAATTAATGTACCTAAATGATATGCAAAATGCATATGGATGAGCATACAGAGGAATAGCATACTACAACATAATACTATATGGAAGAGGATTAAACACTTAAAGCATGCATTAAAACTCTTATATGGAAACACTAGATACCCATGACTCTCTAACACAACAATCATGATCTTCCAGTTTTAATCGGACCTAATTCAAACATCATACAACAAACCATACATAGTTCCTATACTTTCTTTAGCTAGATCATAACATTGAAAGTCTAGCAAAATTTAGAATCATCAATACTAGACACTTAGGACTAAAATATTGATAGAGACAATTTATTACTTTCTAAACCATCATCTCTAAGCTACCTCGTATAGCATACCAATTAAACAAAGTAGCATACTAAATGTTCTAACAAGTAGAGCACTGAGAAAGAAAAGAAATAACCATATGCAACTACAAGACTTTATTAATCAAGACAAGAACTAACCAAATCTAGCTACCCACACAAAAGAGACTCCAAGCAATCATTTTAATATTTGCTGATTTTTGGATAGCAGAACAACAACAACTTGTTTAGCTCATAACTCACAAGATATTCATCCTAAAATGGTAAACTAGGACTTTGTGGAAAGCTTATAAAGTCCTCTGTAACTTTTGTATTATCATCATAACAAGATCCGACCTTTAGAAAGGTCAAACTGTACTAAACGTAATTTCTGTCCAGATTTGGACAGAATTCGACCACCCACTTTAAAATTCCATAACTGGAGTCTCAGGCATCCAAATCAGGTGATTCTAGACTTTTTAGAAAGCTAGTATAATTTTCTACAATTCATTTATAAACATTTCAGGTTAATTCAATGCATATAAAGGTCAAAAGACATAAGAAAGGCTCTGCTGTACAAATTTGAACAGATTCAGAGATCCTAGTTCAAACAGCTGTAACTTAACTTATAGATCACCAAAAAGTGTGATCCAAAATTTTTTGGAAATCCTAAGAAAAGTACTACAATTCTTCTATAATTACTAAGGGCTGATTCTCAATTTAGCTTAGCCAAACAATCCAGCTTTTGAAACCTGTACAGAATTTGGACAGATTCTGAAACTGGACTTGGAAAAATCATAACTCCTAAACTACTAAACCTATGGTCATGAAATTTTAGCACAAGCAAGATAAAGGAGTTAGCTATAACTTTTCTATATAACACTTTTATAGAAATCATGATTTACTTCCCTAAACTAGCTGCATAACTAAAACTAGACATGTGGTCCAAACAGTAATAATTTTAAGTTAACTCCTAGTTAACTCATACAATTCTCATGTGCTTGGTACTTCAAATATTCTAACACCTTATCTTAAAGTAGAACTAAAACCACCTACTTAATCACATAGACAGATTGGTATACTTCATAACCATGCACACAATCACTTCGTATGAGTTTGTGAAAGGGAATTAGGCTTAGACCTAGTTCCTAAATAATTTTGGTGGTTGAATTGCCCAACACAAACATTGGACTAACTAGTTTACTCTAGTGCATAAGTTATACAGGTGCAAAAGGTTCACAATCAGCCAATAATAAGACCAAATGTTGGATTCAACAAAGGAGCAGCAAGGCAACCGAGGGTTCCTCTGGCCGGAGGCACCGGACTGTCCGGTGTGCATCGGACTGTCCGGTGTGGCCAGAGGACTTCGACTCCAACTCTTCACCCTCGGGTATTCTCCAAGGCCGGCGCGCTATAATTCACCGGACTGTCCGGTGTGCACCGGACATGTCCGGTGCCCCAAGGGAACGCGGCCTTCGGAACTCGCCAGCCTCGGGTTTGCTCGGGAGCCGCTCCGCTAAAATTCACCGGACTGTCCGGTGTACACCGGACTGTCCGGTGTGCCAGCGGAGCAACGGCTCCCTGCGGCGCCAACGGCTCTCTGCGGTGCATTAAATGCGCGCGCAGCGCGCGCAGATGTCAGGCACGCCCATGCCGGTGCACCGGACATCAAACAGTGCTTGTCCGGTGTGCACCGGACACCCAAGGGGGCCCACAAGTCAGAAGCTCCAACGGTCAGAATCCAACGGCAACCGTGACGTGGCAGAGGCACCGGACTGTCCGGTGTGCACCGGACTGTCCGGTGCGCCATCGAACAGAGGACTCCAGCCAACGGTCACTTGTGGTGGTTGGGGCTATAAATACCCCAACCACCCCACATTCATTGCCATCCAAGTTTTCCAACTCTCAACCACTTACAAGAGCTAGGCATTCAATTCTAGACACAAACAAAAGAGATTTGCCGTGTTCTTTTGAGCTCTTGCGCTTGGATCGCTTTCTTTCTTTCTCACTTGTTCTTGTGATCATCACTCAATTGTAACCAAGGCAAGAGGCACCAAGTGTGTGGTGGCCCTTGCGGGAAGTTTTGTTCCCGGTTGATTGAGAAGAAGAGAAAGCTCACTCGATCCGTGGGATCGTTTGAGAGAGGGAAGGGTTGAAAGAGACCCGGCCTTTGTGGCCTCCTCAACGGGGAGTAGGTTTGCGAGAACCGAACCTCGGTAAAACAAATCCTTGTGTCACACTCTTATTTGCTTGTGATTTGTTTTGCGCCCTCTCTCGCGGACTCGTTTCTTTATTACTAACGCTAACCCGGCTTGTAGTTGTGATTATTTTTGTAAATTTCAGTTTCGCCCTATTCACCCCCCCTCTAGGCGACTATCAATTGGTATCAGAGCCCGGTACTTCATTAGAGCCTAACCGCTCGAAGTGATGTCGGGAGATCCCGCCAAGAAGGAGATGGAGACCGGCGATGACAAGCCCACTACAAGCCAAGGGAGCACCTCATCTTCATCGGAAGAGTCCCGCACCAAGAGAAGGGAGAAGAAGAAGAGATCCTCCAAGCGAAAGGAGAAAAGATCTTCCTCTTCTCACCACAAGGAGAAGAAGGAAAAATCTTCTTCTCACAAGCCGCATCGGAGTGGGGACAAGCACAAAAGGATGAGGAAGGTGGTCTTCTACGAGACCGACACTTCATCGACCTCCACCTCCGGCTCCGACGCGGCGTCCGTCACTTCTAAACGCCAAGAGCGTAAGAAGTATAGTAAGATTCCCCTACGCTACCCTCGCATTCCTAAACATACACCTTTACTTTCCGTCCCATTAGGCAAACCACCAACTTTTAATGGTGAAGATTATGCTATGTGGAGTAATTTGATGCGATTTCATCTAACCTCTCTCCACAAGAGATTATGGGATGTTGTTGAGTTTGGTGTACAGGTACCATCCGTAGGGGATGAAGACTACGACACGGACGAAGTGGCCCAAATCGAGCACTTCAACTCCCAGGCCACAACCATTCTCCTTGCCTCACTAAGCAAGGAGGAATACAACAAAGTACAAGGGTTGAAGAACGCCAAAGAGATTTGGGACCTACTCAAGACGGCGCACGAGGGTGATGAACTCACCAAGATCACCAAGCGGGAAACGATCGAGGGGGAGCTCGGTCGCTTCCGTCTTCGCCAAGGGGAGGAGCCACAAGACATGTACAACCGGCTCAAGACCTTGGTGAACCAAGTGCGCAACCTCGGGAGCGCAAAATGGGATGACCACGAGGTGGTTAAGGTTATTCTAAGAGCCCTTATTTTCCTTAACCCTACTCAAGTACAATTAATTCGTGGCAATCCTAGATATACACAAATGACCCCCGAGGAAGTCATCGGGAATTTTGTTAGTTTTGAATGTATGATTAAGGGCTCCAAGAAGATCAACGAGCTTGATGAGCCTTCCACATCTGAGGCGCAACCCGTGGCCTTCAAGGCAACGGAGGAGAAGAAGGAGGAGTCTACACCAAGTAGACAGCCAATTGACGCCTCCAAGCTCGACAACGAGGAGATGGCCCTAATCATCAAAAGCTTCCGGCAAATCCTCAAGCAACGGAAGGGGAAGGACTATAAATCCCGTTCCAAGAAGGTTTGCTACAAGTGTGGTAAGCCCGGTCACTTTATTGCTAAATGTCCATTATCAAGTGATAGTGACAGGGACAACGACAAGAAGGGCAAGAGGAAGGAGAAAAAGAAGTACTACAAGAAGAAGGGCGGCGATGCCCATGTTTGTCGGGAGTGGGACTCCGACGAAAGCTCAAGCGACTCCTCCGACGACGAGGACGCCGCCAACATCGCCGTCACCAAGGGCCTCCTCTTCCCCAACGTCGGCCACAAGTGTCTCATGGCCAAGGACGGCAAAAAGAAGGTAAAATCAAGGTCCTCCTCTAAATATGAAACATCTAGTGATGAGGATGATAAAAATGAGGAAGAAAACTTGCGTACTCTTTTTGCTAACCTCAACATGCAACAAAAGGAAAAATTAAATGAATTGATTAGTGCTATACATGAGAAGGATGATCTCTTGGATTCTCAAGAGGACTTCCTTATTAAAGAAAATAAGAAGCATGTTAAGGTTAAAAATGCTTATGCTCTAGAAAGAGAAAAATGTGAAAAATTGTCTAGTGAGCTAAGTATTTGTCATGAGACTTTAGACAACCTTAGAAATGAAAATGCCAATTTAATTGCTAAGGTTGATTCTTATGTTTGCATTGATCCTAGAAATGATAATGTTGATTTGCTTGCTAGGATTGATAAATTAAATGTTTCCATTGCTAGCCTTAGAAATGAAAATGAGAAATTAATTGCTAAGGCTAAGGATTTTGATGTTTGCAATGCTACTATTTCCGACCTTAGAGCTAAAAATGATTTGTTGCATGCTAAGGTTGTTGAACTAAAATCTTGCAAAACCTCTACATCTAATGTTGAGCATATTTCCATTTGTACTAGATGTAGAGATATCAATGTTGATGCTATCCATGATCACCTAGCTTTAATTAAGAAACAAAATGATCACATAGCACAACTTAATGCTAAGATTAGAGAGCATGACTTAGAAAATGAAAAATTTAAACTTGCTAGAAGCATGCTCTATAATGGGAGACGCCCGGGCATTAAGGACGGCATTGGCTTCCAAAGGGGAGACAATGTCAAAATTAATGCCCCTCCTAAGAACTTGTCTAACTTTGTTAAGGGCAAGGCTCCCATGCCTCAGGATAACGAGGGTTACATTTTGTACCCTGCCGGGTATCCTGAGAGTAAAATTAAGAAAATTCATTCTAGGAAGTCTCACTCTGGCCCTAATTATGCTTTTATGTATAAGGGTGAGACATCTAGATCTAGGCAACCAACCCATGCCAAGTTGCCTAGAAAGAAAGTTCCAAATGCATCAAATGATCATGCTATTTCATTTAAGACTTTTGATGCATCTTATGTTTTGACTAGCAAATCCGGCAAGGTAGTTGCCAAAATTGTTGGGGGCAAACACAAGGGCTCCAAGACTTGTGTTTGGATACCCAAAGTTCTTGTATCTAATGCCAAAGGACCCAAAACCGTTTGGGTACCTAAAACAAAGAACTAAACTTGTTTTGTAGGTTTATGCATCCGGGGGCACAAGTTGGATACTCGACAGCGGGTGCACAAACCACATGACCGGGGAGAAAAGGATGTTCTCCTCATATGAGAAAAACCAAGATCCCCAACGAGCTATCACATTCGGGGATGGAAATCAAGGTTTGGTCAAAGGTTTGGGTAAAATTGCTATATCCCCTGACCATTCCATTTCAAATGTTTTTCTTGTAGATTCCTTAGATTACAATTTGCTTTCCGTATCCCAATTATGTCAAATGGGCTACAACTGTCTTTTTACTGATACTGGTGTAACTGTCTTTAGAAGAAGTGATGATTCAATAGCTTTTAAGGGAGTGTTAGAGGGTCAGCTATACTTAGTAGATTTTAATAGAGCTGAACTCGACACTTGCTTGATTGCTAAGACTAACTTGGGTTGGCTCTGGCACCGCCGACTAGCCCATGTTGGAATGAAGAATCTTCACAAGCTTCTAAAGGGAGAACACATTTTGGGACTAACCGATGTTCATTTTGAGAAAGACAGGATTTGTAGTGCATGCCAAGCCGGGAAGCAAGTTGGTGTTCATCATCCACACAAAAATATCATGACTACCGACAGGCCACTGGAGCTCCTACATATGGATCTATTCGGCCCGATCGCTTACATAAGCATCGGCGGTAGTAAGTATTGTCTTGTAATTGTGGATGATTATTCTCGCTTCACTTGGGTATTCTTTTTGCAGGAAAAATCACAAACCCAAGAGACCTTAAAGGGATTCTTGAGACGAGCTCAAAATGAGTTCGGCTTAAGGATCAAGAAAATTAGAAGCGACAATGGAACGGAGTTCAAAAACGCTCAAATTGAAGTTTTTCTTGAGGAGGAGGGCATCAAGCATGAGTTCTCTTCTCCCTACACTCCACAACAAAATGGTGTAGTGGAGAGGAAGAATCGAACTCTATTGGACATGGCAAGAACCATGCTTGATGAGTACAAGACACCGGATCGGTTTTGGGCCGAGGCGGTCAACACCGCCTGCTACGCCATCAACCGGTTATATCTTCATCGAATCCTCAAGAAGACATCCTATGAACTCCTAACCGGTAAAAAGCCCAATATTTCATATTTTAGAGTTTTTGGTAGCAAATGTTTTATACTTGTTAAAAGAGGTAGAAAATCTAAATTTGCTCCTAAAACTGTAGAAGGCTTTTTACTAGGATATGACTCAAACACAAGGGCATATAGAGTCTTTAACAAGTCCTCAGGACTTGTTGAAGTTTCTTGTGACGTTGTGTTTGATGAGACTAACGGCTCTCAAGTAGAGCAAGTTGATCTTGATGATATAGGTGAAGAACAGGCTCCATGCATAGCGCTAAGGAACATGTCCATTGGGGATGTGTGTCCTAAGGAATCCGAAGAGCCTCCAAATGCACAAGATCAACCATCCTCCTCCATGCAAGCATCTCCACCAACTCAAGTTGAGGATGAGGCTCAAGATGTTGAACAAGCAAATCAAGAAGATGAGCCACCTCAAAATGACGGCAACGATCAAGGGGGAGATTCAAATGATGAAGACAAGGAGGATGAACAACCAAGACTGCCACACCCAAGAGTCCACCAAGCAATACAACGAGATCACCCCGTCGACACTATCCTTGGCGATATTCATAAGGGGGTAACTACTCGATCTCGTGTTGCGCATTTTTGTGAACATTACTCGTTTGTTTCCTCTATTGAGCCACACAGGGTAGAGGAAGCTCTTCAAGATTCGGATTGGGTGATGGCGATGCAAGAGGAGCTCAACAATTTCACAAGGAACGAGGTATGGCACTTAGTTCCACGTCCTAATCAAAATGTTGTAGGAACCAAGTGGGTCTTCCGCAACAAGCAAGACGAGCATGGTGTGGTGACAAGGAACAAAGCTCGACTCGTGGCCAAGGGGTATTCACAAGTCGAAGGTTTGGATTTTGGTGAAACCTATGCACCCGTAGCTAGGCTTGAGTCAATTCGTATATTATTAGCCTATGCTACTTACCATGGCTTCAAGCTCTACCAAATGGACGTGAAGAGTGCATTCCTCAATGGACCAATCAAGGAGGAGGTCTATGTTGAGCAACCTCCCGGCTTTGAAGACAGTGAGTATCCTAACCATGTTTATAGACTCTCTAAGGCGCTTTATGGGCTCAAGCAAGCCCCAAGAGCATGGTATGAATGCCTTAGAGATTTCCTTATTGCTAATGGCTTCAAAGTCGGCAAGGCCGATCCTACTTTATTCACTAAGACTCTTGATAATGATTTGTTTGTATGCCAAATTTATGTTGATGATATCATATTTGGGTCTACTAACAAATCTACATGTGAAGAATTTAGTAGGATCATGACACAGAAATTCGAGATGTCGATGATGGGGGAGTTGAAGTATTTTCTAGGATTCCAAGTCAAGCAACTCCATGAGGGCACCTTCATTAGCCAAACGAAGTATACTCAAGATATCCTAAGCAAGTTTGGAATGAAGGATGCCAAGCCCATCAAGACACCCATGGGGACTAATGGACATCTCGACCTCGACACGGGAGGTAAGTCCGTGGATCAAAAGGTATACCGGTCGATGATTGGATCATTGCTTTATTTATGTGCATCTCGACCGGACATTATGCTGTCCGTATGCATGTGTGCAAGATTCCAAGCCGACCCTAAGGAATCACACCTTACGGCCGTAAAACGAATCTTGAGATACTTGGCTTTTACTCCTAAGTTTGGGCTTTGGTACCCTCGGGGATCCACATTTGATTTAATTGGTTATTCGGATGCCGATTGGGCGGGGTGTAGGATTAATAGAAAGAGCACATCGGGGACTTGCCAGTTCTTGGGAAGATCCTTGGTGTCTTGGGCTTCAAAGAAGCAAAATTCGGTCGCTCTTTCTACCGCCGAAGCCGAGTATATTGCCGCAGGCCATTGTTGCGCGCAATTGCTTTGGATGAGGCAAACCCTGCGGGACTACGGTTACAAATTAACCAAAGTCCCTTTGCTATGTGACAATGAGAGTGCAATCAAAATGGCCGACAATCCCGTCGAGCACAGCCGCACTAAGCACATAGCCATTCGGTATCATTTTCTTCGGGATCACCAACAAAAGGGGGATATCGAGATTTCTTATATTAATACTAAAGATCAATTAGCCGATATCTTTACCAAACCACTTGATGAACAATCTTTTACCCGACTTAGGCATGAGCTTAATATTCTTGATTCTAGGAATTTCTTTTGCTAGTCTTGCACGCATAGCACATGAATATACCTTTGATCATGTCTCTTTTATATATGCTATGACTAATGTGTTTTCAAGTGTATTTCAACCAAGTCATAGGTATATTGAAAGGGAATTGGAGTCTTCGGCGAAGACAAAGGCTTCCACTTCGTTCTACTACTCATCCTTCGCCGTCGCTCCGCATCATCTCTCCAACGTTGGTATAACCTTCACTCATTTATTTCATGACCAAAGGGGGAGAATGTACTTCATTGGGCTCTAATGATTCCGTTTTTGGCGATTCATGCCAAAGGGGGAGAAAATATGAGCCCAAAGCAAAAGGACCGCACCACCACCCCTAATTTTAAATTTGATGATTTTCAATGATAAATTTCAAAATTGGTATCTCTTTGACCGCACCACCACCCCTAATTTTAAATTTGATGATTTTCAATGATAAATTTCAAAATTGGTATCTCTTTGTGTTCTAAAAGGGGGAGCAAGTAGTGTTTTCAAAATTAATGGAAAACCCTCTTGAACACTAAGAGGAGACCTCATTTGAGGGGGAGTTTTGCTTAGTCAAAGGAAAAGCATTGGAAATAGGGGGAGAAAATTCCATATCTTGAAAATGCTTTGCAAAATCTTTTTTTCATTTACCTTTGACTATCTTGCAAAAGTACTTTGAAAAGAATTTACAAAAGAATTTGCAAAAACAAAACTCGTGGTGCAAATGTGGTCCAATATGTGAAAAATAAAGAAAACCATCCATGCGCATCATATAAATTTATATTGGCTCAATTTCAAGCAACCTTTGCACTTACATTATGAAAACTAGTTCAATTATGCACTTCTATATTTGCTTTGGTTTGTGTTGGCATCAATCACCAAAAAGGGGGAGATTGAAAGGGAATTAGGCTTAGACCTAGTTCCTAAATAATTTTGGTGGTTGAATTGCCCAACACAAACATTGGACTAACTAGTTTACTCTAGTGCATAAGTTATACAGGTGCAAAAGGTTCACAATCAGCCAATAATAAGACCAAATGTTGGATTCAACAAAGGAGCAGCAAGGCAACCGAGGGTTCCTCTGGCCGGAGGCACCGGACTGTCCGGTGTGCATCGGACTGTCCGGTGTGGCCAGAGGACTTCGACTCCAACTCTTCACCCTCGGGTATTCTCCAAGGCCGGCGCGCTATAATTCACCGGACTGTCCGGTGTGCACCGGACATGTCCGGTGCCCCAAGGGAACGCGGCCTTCGGAACTCGCCAGCCTCGGGTTTGCTCGGGAGCCGCTCCGCTAAAATTCACCGGACTGTCCGGTGTACACCGGACTGTCCGGTGTGCCAGCGGAGCAACGGCTCCCTGCGGCGCCAACGGCTCTCTGCGGTGCATTAAATGCGCGCGCAGCGCGCGCAGATGTCAGGCACGCCCATGCCGGTGCACCGGACATCAAACAGTGCTTGTCCGGTGTGCACCGGACACCCAAGGGGGCCCACAAGTCAGAAGCTCCAACGGTCAGAATCCAACGGCAACCGTGACGTGGCAGAGGCACCGGACTGTCCGGTGTGCACCGGACTGTCCGGTGCGCCATCGAACAGAGGACTCCAGCCAACGGTCACTTGTGGTGGTTGGGGCTATAAATACCCCAACCACCCCACATTCATTGCCATCCAAGTTTTCCAACTCTCAACCACTTACAAGAGCTAGGCATTCAATTCTAGACACAAACAAAAGAGATTTGCCGTGTTCTTTTGAGCTCTTGCGCTTGGATCGCTTTCTTTCTTTCTCACTTGTTCTTGTGATCATCACTCAATTGTAACCAAGGCAAGAGGCACCAAGTGTGTGGTGGCCCTTGCGGGAAGTTTTGTTCCCGGTTGATTGAGAAGAAGAGAAAGCTCACTCGATCCGTGGGATCGTTTGAGAGAGGGAAGGGTTGAAAGAGACCCGGCCTTTGTGGCCTCCTCAACGGGGAGTAGGTTTGCGAGAACCGAACCTCGGTAAAACAAATCCTTGTGTCACACTCTTATTTGCTTGTGATTTGTTTTGCGCCCTCTCTCGCGGACTCGTTTCTTTATTACTAACGCTAACCCGGCTTGTAGTTGTGATTATTTTTGTAAATTTCAGTTTCGCCCTATTCACCCCCCCTCTAGGCGACTATCAGTTTGTATCTTCAACCTAAAGTTCATATTGCAAATGAAGAACTACTCTAATGACACTATGCATATATATCCATTCAACCTAAATTCGATTAATAAATATCAAGTAACATGACCACCAAAACATAGAACTATCTCCAACATATGTTGATACTAATACATACTCATGAAAATAATTTCATTCACATAACACAAATCAATTTAATAGCACAAGCCTTATACATCCACACAAACTAATCATTCATCCGACTAACGAAAACAATGGATCGACTTACCACGACTAAACTCGACTCGACTCCGCGAGATCGACAACCACATCCGGTTGAGGCGATTCACTAAGCACTTGGCAAGCACCTCGCTAAAGCTTTCTTCTCATCTAAATTTCCTAGGATTTACCTCCACCACAAACATACACAGTAAATAATCAAATATAGGAACTAGTGGGTAATAAACAGAACACAAGCAATTGGTCTCACCTAGGCTACAGAGATCTGGCATGCTGCTGCTGCTCTACTCCTAGTATTAATCAGGGGAAGGGGAGGAGCGGCCATAGATGGTGAAGGTGCAGGGAAAGGGCGAGACGAAGGGGCTCGACGCGGCTTGGGCGCGACAAACAGGGTTCTTTTCTTCTTCGCCAGATTCCTCCAATTTCTCTCCTGCCCACCGAACGCAACATCAAGGAGAGCTAGGAGCGCAAATCAACGACGAGACGAGCAGCGCTAGGTGCTTACTGGAAGGAGTAGCGAGACAAACGTGACCAAGCCTAGGATGGAGTCGCAACGACCGACGGCGAGCTGCTCACCGGTAGGAGGCGAAGGGCGCTGATGCCCGCAACCAAGGCGACGACGAGTGGATGAGCAAGGGCGAGCTCGACAAACAGGATGTGGAGTGGGAGGACACGACGACCAGGACATAGGGCGCATGTCACACCCGGGTTTTGGGGCACAAAGAACTGGGCGTGAATGTAATCACCAGGTGTGCTGGGACCAATTCTCACACATATGATGAATCATGGCACAGGATCAAATGTCACAAATTTACTATATAATAGGAGTTCTGTATAAAATAAATAAATAATTACATCATATGAAGACAATGATCCAGCAACCCAAAGTTGACTGGGAGACGACGACCTAGACCTCTCACGAACACATCGCAGCATCCTCCATGCGCATCATCCTGCGGTACCTGTTCTTGACCTATGGGGGGTGTGAGACAACAAGAGTGAGCTCACATACGTTCATCGCTCAACAAGTTGTGGGGAATAATATGCATGAACTCGTCAAAGGTGGGAGCTCATGTGAAGTGTAAGGCTTACCAAAGGATATGGTTGAAGCTGAGCATTGCTTTTAAAGTTGGTCAAAATTTTATTAGCAATTACTAAGTATAAGTAAATACCAACACAATTAAGTAGTAGAACAAAAGTAATAACAACTCCTGCGATGCAATACATATGACCAATTGAATTTAGTTCCATAAATTAATCATGTGAGGGTCCGAGCTGCTCATGACCGTGAGCATGGCTAGTATACCAGTTTTACACTCTGCAGAGGTTATGCAACTTTACCCACAAGTCATGTTACCCAACTACCAAGGGATCACGACTTCCCATACACCTCTACCGAGGAGGCGAGGCAGGGTAACACTACGAGGCCTTTACAAAGTTCCACTAGCTTCAGAAAACCCGCTACAGTTTATAGGAAGCTCCAATGCAGGGATCCCTCGCCTGACCGCCATCGCAGCAAAATCAACCCAAGGACCTCCCTACACTGACCACTCCCCTACTGCCCTTGCCCCTTTCGGGTAAGGTAGTCATCCACTAGCTTTCCTAATTACTCAGCCAAGGGGTCCCATTCCACCCTTGTGGTAGCACTGTTTTCTTGGGTGGTCGCTCCATGTTCCAATTAACATAATGATCTTAACATGAACAGTAATAATAACAAACTGATAAAAGTATAATCATGAATAATGTGTATCTCTATACCCAAAACCACATAAAGCATTAGTAGGTACTACCCAAAGATTCAGTGGTGAACAAGGTATAAAGATAGTCAAACTAAGGTAACCTATTGGGTCCCATCAAAATTAACCCATGCAGATCATTATGATTAATCAGAACATGAGTGGGTAAAAAGAAGTGATCAACGGCACAACTTGCCTGGGACTTAAGATTCCAGGTACCAGGATGATCTTCAGGTGACTCGTGACCTCACGCTAGTCGTAGCAATACAAACAAACATGGTATAGACAAAATTAACATCACACCAAACATAAGAACAAACTGCATAATGATAATCTACGCGTTGCTATGAGATCGTGGGTACGAGGATCACTAAATTCGAAGCTACGGTTATCGAGTTATGGTTTATGGAGGATAAATGTGATTTGAATATCAAACTACATTATAAATTGATTAATATACATCATATGAGAAATATACTCCAAATAGTTAAGTAAACTTTAATTCAGATTATAATTTATTTAGGAATCATATTATAGTCAAATCACTATCATGGTCTAGTTTAACTTTGGTAAAAAGGTATAATCTACTGAACATAGGCTAAGCAAATATCTAATTATAAAAATATGTTCTATGGTACAATTAATGTTGCCACTGCGTAGACAATATTTTTATGAAGCTAACGCAATTTGATCGAATCAGAGTTATAATTTTCCGAAGTTCGTATATGCTTGCTACGAAATTAATTGAGTAATCAATTCTAGTATGGGTTTCATGTTAAAACAATGTTACCAAGTAATAGACAATATACAAAATTATAGGAACTGGAATGGACTAAAAAGGATTTTCTATGAATTAAATGGGTTTCTACAATTATTTTTATACTCAAAATCGATTTCTAAATCTCTTTTTTCCAGTTTTCTTTAGTTCTTGGACTGGGTACATAATTTTCTAAGAGATCAGGGTTCAATCTATAAATTCCAGGACCAGACTGTAAGATTCTTTACAAGTCTCGGATGGCAGGTTCATTTCTAGATTTTCTAGGGATTCTTATGCAAAAGGTGCTCGGTGAACGGGTATGTTTAAATCTGAGTCGTCCGATCCTGAATCTAGGGACCGGATTAGATCTCTTTTATCCGAACCGGTATGCGCCCTCAGTCCTAGGATCAAGAATCTACGGTGTCGATTTTATGGGGATAGATCACCTAACACCCGCACGATCACCGATCTACGATTCATGTGCACTGACCCAAGCAGTTTTATCCGATCAAATCTGGGCCATTGCTGCCCAATCCGACGATCACCGAGCAGCCCACCCAAAACCTTGTTGACCGCGGCAGCGCCGCCCTGTCCGCGGCGCGCCCTCACCGGCGAGGTTCCGAACCCATGCATAAGGGTACAAATCCCCTAATCTGAAGGCTCCTACGCGATGCAGAGGTGATAGCTAACCCAACAGAGGGATCCTTACCGGAGAATTAAGAGCGCAGTTACACCGGCCACGGCGCGGTGCCGCCCAGTGGCGGAGAACGGGCTCCGGTGAGGAATTCCTCCTTCCCTATCAATCAATTGAGCTAGTCGAGGGAGCCACAAGCACCAGAGCACCAAGACGAAGATCCCCGATCACGAGTCGAGCCCAAAGCGACGACGGGGGCGCGAATCTACGGAGGCGGCTCCCGGCTTGCTGCTCGCACGGTGTTTGGCTCAAGTATGCAATGGTAGGCTTACGGGAGAGCAAGCATCCGCCATTTATAGGGTGCCCAGGGCTTCAACGAAATCCGCAACGGCCGGCTGAACCCATGGAGGCAGCTGCGCCGACCCGCCAGCTTCGGTTCTTGTTCGTTACAGAGGTAGGAGGTGAGGGAGAATAGTCCGACCATGGGGCCCACACGTAAGCATAACCAGAGAGCGCGCGCAATACCGACCCAATGGGCCCACGTGACAGCGACTGAACTGTGTGTGTGAAGAAGAGTAGTCGGCTGACCAGCGGGAAGTGGGCCGGCCAGCCGCGGGATTTAGGGAAAAGGAGTGGGCCGCGCTAGGGTTTCGGCCTAGAGCCAGTTCTGGCATTTTCCTTTTCTTATTTCTATTTCAAGGTTCTTACTTCAAATCAAATTCAAATTCAAAATTCCCAAGTGTCAAAATTAATACTACTGTGAATAGAACCTATATTATTTTCAATATTCTTATTTATTATTTTCCTTATTATTTATTTATGGGAGGAACAAATGGTTTCATTAAAATTCCCTTTGCTATGTTTTTATTTAAAATTGGAGATCAAGTTTATGTTTTCCATAAAATATATCACCAAAGATTATCACCAAGAGGTCAACCTTTCTTTATCTATTTATTGGTTGTTTAGCATTCCCAATTGATTATGAAGAGGAGATGCCCTATTAAATTCCAAAGGTTTCAAAAATTCTAGAACTATTATCATTGGTATTCTTAATTTTTTATTCTATTATATATTTTTTTTCTTCTACCAATTTTAGGTCTTACGGCACAGCTTGGCACCAGTGAGCGGGCGCCACGAAAGGGAGCTGGGGCAACGTCCGGCGAGGTCGGCACGTGCCGGGGCAGAGCTGGTAGAGGCAACGACCGAGGAGGGTGTTGAGGAGCACCGAGGTGGATCCTAGGGCGTGGCTCAAAGAGGAAGCTGAGTACGAGCGCAGTGAGGCAGCCGGGAGATGAGCATCGACGGCATGGGTTGATGGGTAAAAAGACGAAAGAAGAGAGCAGGACCAGACAAGACAATTGTGCTCAGGATTTAACGAGATAAGCTCGACACCTAGTTTGGATAATTGAAAATAAACAACAGTGGGAATAAGGAAAAGAGAGATTTTTCTTCCTTTTTTTAAAGAAGCTCACTTACAAGAAGTAAGCCATGGCTCTTGTACAGCCATGGGTGTGGGGATAAGGATGATGACGTGCAAGAGGGAAAAAATTGACTTTTCCTATCATATTACATATACACACATATATATTATAAAAAACAAAAGATTATATCCCTAGGCTTCAGGATTACAGTTTGAGCAAAGTCTAAATGAACCAGATTAAGGTGCTATATAGCTACACATATTATTCTTCTGCACTTTCGAACAGAGAACCAAATTGATTAACAATTACTCGCTTTCAGTTCTAATTACCCTGGTCCAGTTTGTTTTGGACTGAAAACCATTATCGTCGAGTTCCAATTAATTTGTTCGGGAAAAAATCGTCAGAGTGGGTGGAGCTTACAAATTCGTATTCTCTTAATCCATAAATTTTAAACAAACACAAGACTCGACATTTCGTGAAATAAATACGCGAGATCGATGCGGCATCGAAATTGTGATCCTTTCGGAAGCGACGTCACACATCGTTCATGTCGGCGACAGGTTGTGCGCTGTCCACACACAGGTTAGCACCTGCCACGCGCCACAATGCTAGGCCACAGAGAGACACGTGCAACACAAGCGTGAAAGAATTTCAAATGAAGTTTAAGAAACCAAATTCGATTTCAAGGATTAGAGTTTGGGCAAGACGTCGATGGCTCAACCAAAATGATATTGCATTCAATGTTCCGAAAATTACCAAAGTCTGAATTTTTTAAAAAAAAATAGGTTTGGAAAATTTAGACAAATGGAGACAGCCACGATATCAAAATTGTGATAAACGAAAATAATTAGAACAGAGTGTCCATTTTATTTATTGATATCCCGCACTTAAATCCATACTCGTTATCGAGCGGAATATAAACACCAGGGGTGTTACACTAACCGTCTGAAGAAATGGATCCTAAGGGAAAGGGGATGGTGATCAACGACAAGGAGGAGTCCCTCTTCAACGAGCTAAGAGATGACAAGCCCACTGACTCAGGCTCGAGTCACAAGAAGAGAGATGGGAAGAAGAAGAGACGTATTAAGAAGATCGTCTACTACGACAGCGACGCCTCCTCTTCTTCACCAAGGGATGACGACGACGACTCCTCGTCCAAAAGAAAAACAGTTAATCAAAACTACTCCTTTGAATATTCTCGCATTCCTTACAATTCAAATGCTCATTTACTCTCTATTCCACTTGGAAAACCCTCACACTTCGATGGAGAGGACTACTCATTTTGGAGTCACAAAATGCGTAGTCACTTATTTTCTCTCCATCCTAGTATTTGGGAAATTGTAGAAAACAGAATGCATTTTGATAGTACTGATAACCCTGTATTTATTAATGAAGAAATACATAAAAATGCCCAAGCTACTACTGTTTTGCTAGCATCTCTATGCAGGGATGAATATAACAAGGTCAGCGACTTGGACAACGCCAAACACATATGGGACACCCTCAAGATCTCTCACGAGGGGAATGACGCCACCATGATCACCAAAATGGAACTGGTGGAAGGTGAGCTGGGGAGATTCGCTATGATAAGGGGTGAAGAGCCAACACAAACGTACAACAGGCTCAAGACCCTTGTCAACAAAATTCGAAGCTACGGGAGTACAAGATGGACGGATCATGACGTCGTCCGACTCATGCTCAGGTCATTTACTGTTATTGATCCCATCTTGTAAATCTTATTCGTAAAAACCTCAGGTATACCAAGATGACGCCCAAGGAAATCCTCGGAAAATTCGTGAGCGGGCACATGATGGTAAAGGAAGCGAGGTATGTGGACGACACATTAAACAGACCGCTTCCTCTCCACGAGTCGCAGCCCGTTGCTCTCAAAGCAACCAGCAACAAGGAGGCGCTACCTAGCAAGGTAGCACAAGTGGAGGCTGACGAGCTCAATGAGGATGAAATGGTGCTCATCATCAAGCACTTCAAGACCATCTTGAAGGGACGCAAGGAGTACCCCAACAAGAACAAATCAAGGGGAAGCGCTCCTGCTTCAAGTGCGGTAAGTCTGGTCATTTTATTGCACAATGTCCCGATAATGATGATGACCAGGCACAAGAGAAGAAAGGGAAGGAGAAAAACAAGAACTATAGGAAGGCGAAGGGCGAGGCGCACATTAGAAAGGAATGGGACTCCGACTGTTCTTCATCCGACTCCTATGATGAAGGACTAGCTGCCTAAGCCTTCGACAAGTCTTCTCTCTTCCCCAACGAACGCCACACGTGCCTTATGGCAAAGGAGAAGAAGGTACGTATTCGAGATACTCCTAAGTATTCTTCTTCTAGCGATGAGGAATCCTCTGATGATGAAGTGGATTACACTAATTTATTTAAAGGTTTAGATAGAGCTAAAGTAGACAAAATAAATGAATTAATTGATGCTCTTAATGAAAAGGATAGATTGCTAGAAAAGCAAGAAGATATTTTGTATGAGGAACATGATAAGTTCATTAGTGTCCAAAAATCACTTGCTCTAGAAGTTAAGAAAAATGAAATACTATCATCTGAATTGTCTACCTGTCATGATTCTATTTCTAGCTTAAAGAATTTAAATGATGATTTGAATGTTAAGCTAGAGAAAGTTAATGTAACTAGTTCATGTGTAGAGCATGTAGTAATCTGCAATATGTGTAAAGATTTTGATATTGATGCTTGTAATAAACATGCTTCTACTATTGTCAAGTTAAACAATGATGTTGCAAGTCTTAATGCTCAACTTAAGACTTGCAAAGATAGTTATAAGAAATTAAAGTTTGCCAGGGATGCCTACACCATTGGTAGACACCCCTCTATTAAGGATGGACATGGTTTCCAAAAGGAGACCAAGAACTTGACAAGCCATAGAACTTCCAATCTCAACAAGGAGAAAGGGAAGGCTCCTATGGCTAGTAGTTCTCAAAAGAACCATGCCTATCTTTATGATAAGAAATTTACTAGTTGTGCTCATAATGATAGATGTTGTAATAAGATTGTTTCTCATGTATATCATGATGCTGCATTTAATTCTCATGCTATGTTCACATCTAGTTCATCTTTTGCTCATGGTAGAAATAGGCCTAGGCATAATCATGTTGCTTCTTATGTGTCTAGGAAAGTATGAACTAGTCCATCTACTATTTACCAGACATGTGATGCTTCTTTTGTATTATCTTGGAAAAATGCCAAAGTAGTCGCTAGAAAATTGGGATCTAAATGCAAGGGAGACAAAACTTACATTTGGGTTCCAAAATCTATTGTAACTAACCTTGTAGGACCCAACAAGAGTTGGGTACCTAAAACCCAAGCTTAATTACCTTGCAGGTTTATGCATCCGGGGGCTCAAGCTGGATTATTGATAGCGGATACACAAACCACATGACGGGGGAGAAGAAAATGTTCACCTCCTACGTCAAAAACAGGGATTCCCAAGACACCATCATCTTTGGAGATGGGAATCAAGGCAAGGTTAAAGGCTTGGGCAAGATAGCCATCACATCCAAGCATTCAATCTCTAATGTGTTTTTAGTAGAATTGCTCGGGTATAATTTATTGTCTGTAAGTCAATTGTGTAATATGGGCTATAATTGTTTGTTTACAAATATTGATGTATCTGTCTTTAGAAGGAGTGTTGGTTCATTAGCCTTTAAGGGTGTATTAGACGACAAGCTCTATTTAATTGATTTCTCAAATGAGAATGCCGATCTAGATGCATGCTTAATCGCTAAGACTAATATGGGCTAGCTTTGGCACCGCCGTCTAGCACATGTTGGGATGAAGAACCTTCATAAACTTCTAAAGGGAGATCATGTGTTAGGACTAACCGATGTCTGTTTTGAGAAAGACAAACCTTGTGCAGCATGCCAAGCAGGGAAACAGGTGGGAAGCATTCATCAAAGCAAGAACGTGATGACAACATCAAGACCACTAGAACTCCTCCACATGGATCTCTTCGGCCCCGTTGCATATCTCAGCATCGGGGGAAGTAAGTATGGTCTTGTTAGAGTTGATGATTTTTCCCGCTTCAATTGGGTGTTCTTTTTGCAGGATAAATCTGAAACCCAAGAAACCCTAAAGCGCTTCTTAAAGAGAGCTCAAAATGAGTTTGAGATAAAGGTGAAGAAGATAAGAAGCGATAATGGGTCCGAGTTCAAGAATCTACAAGTTGAAGAATATCTTGAAGAGGAAGGCATCAAGCACGAGTTCTCCGCTCCCTACACACCACAGCAAAATGGTGTGGTAGAGAGGAAGAACAAGATGCTAATCGACATGGCGAGAACGATGCTTGGAGAGTACAAGATGCCTAAGCGGTTTTGGTCGGAAGCTGTGAATACAGCATGCCATGCCATAAACCGGCTCTATCTGCATCGCCTCCTCAGGAAGACGTCATATGAACTCCTAACTGGTAACAAACCTAATGTTTCCTATTTTCGTGTATTTAGGAGCAAATGCTACATTTTGGTAAAGAAAGGTAGGCATTCAAAGTTTGCTTCCAAAGCGGTAGAAGGTTTCTTACTAGGATATGACACAAATACAAAGGCATATAGGGTCTCCAACAAATCATTAGGATTGGTTGAAGTCTCTAGCGACGTTGTATTTAATGAGACTAATTGCTCTCCAAGAGAGCAAGTTGATCTTGATGATGTAGATGAAGATGAGGTTCCGACGGCCGCAATGCGAACGATGGCGATAGGTGATGTGCGACCACAGGAACTACAAGAACAAGATCAACCTTCTTTCTCTATGGTGGTGCAACCCCCAACTCAAGACGATGAACATGTACCTCAAGAAGAAGGCAAGGATCAAGGGGGAGCACATGAAGAACAAGATAAGGAGGAAGAAGCATCACGGGCCCCTCCAACTTGTCACACCCGGATTTAAGGGACAAAGCCGGGTGCATCTCATATATGCGCCAAAGAAGACAACACATATAATAACAAAATGTATAGAGATAAATGTCACAATATAATCAGAGTACTTATTACATAGCAGACATCTTACAAAATAAGAGATAAATATAAAACGAACTAAAGTCCATCCTTAGCGCCATAAAGTCAACTGGGAGACGCCACCTAGATCAAATCAAACTCCTCGCTGTGTGGCTCCTCCTAAACCACCTGTTCTTCTCCTGTGGGGGGTGTGAGACAGCAAGGGTGAGCTCACACATGTTCATCGCTCAACAAGTTATGGGGAATAATGTGCATGAACTCACCAAAGGTGGGAGCTCATGTGAAGTGTGAGGCTTACCAAAGATAATGGTTAAAGCTGAGCATTGCTTTTAAAGTTGGTCAAATTTTTATTAGCAGTTACTAAGTGTAAGTAAATACCAAACCATAGTAATAATGGAACAAAATTAATAACAGATCCCAGGCAATGCAAATGACAAATTGAATTTAGTTCCATAATTTAATCATGCGAGAGTCCTGAGCTGCTCTTAACCGTGAGCTCGGCTAGTATACCAGTTTTACACTCTACAGAGGTTGTACTCTATACCCATAAGTCATGTTACTCATCTGCCAAGGGGTCATGAATCTCATACACCTCTACCAAGAAAGCAAGGCAGGGTAACACTACGAGGCCTTTACAAAGTTCCACTAGCTTTCGAAAACCCGCTACAGTTTATGGGAAGAGCACTTGCAAGAATCCCTTGTCTGACCGCCATCGCAGCAAAATCAACCCGAGAACCTCCCTGCATGCAACTCCCCTACTGCCCTTGCCCCTTTTGGGTAAGGTAGTCTTCCACTAGCTTTTCTAATTAGTCAACCAAGGGCGTCCCATTCTACCCTTGTGGAGGCACGTGTTTCTCAAGTTAAGCTCCATGTTCCAATTAAAATAATATAATGATCTTGACATGAACATAAATAAAATAACAGAATAATTGGAACATGGACATAATGTAGTATTAATCCCAAAAACCATATAGAGCAATAGCAAAAACTACCCAAATAGTTCAGGGGTAAACAAGGTAAAAGATAATCAGACTAGGGTGACCTATTGGGTGTAATACCCAACTTGTAATTTGTGGAGAATAACCTAAAAGGAGAAATGACATTCCTTTATATATATGTGTGTTGTCCATATTTATCATTTCATGAGAACATCACATGAAAACAAATAAATAAATAACAAAAGATACCCAAAAATGAATTATGCATCATGTTGGGATTTTATTTTGTGTGCATTCTGTGACAACATAAAATAATGTGAAAAGAAATATGTTAAAAATCCAAAGTGGAATTTAAATTCCAAAGGAAAATTCAAGAATTGAGAAAAAAAAGAAGAGAAATTACTATGTGAATAAAAATAAGTATAAATATATATATATATATATTATTCTTACACAGATTTGAGTTTATACATTTGACTCAAAGGTGAATTTCATAACAAGACTCAAATTCAAAATTAGAGATTTAAATGAAAAGAAAATGAATCAAAAAGGAAAAGGAAAATAAAAGAAAAGAATAAAGAGACCTAACTGGGCCGCCAGGCGGTATTTTGGCCCATGTCCCTTCCCTGCATCGTGCAAGCCTAGTACGGGTGCCACGCACCGACCTGCGGGGTCCGCAAGTAAGTCGGTCGTGCCCTGCCTGTTACGCTGTCGCGTGGGCCCGCGTTGTCATCTCCCAGCTCCTCCACTCAACAGAAATGCAGCGAGGTCCACCGCAATGGTCGGAGTCGTGCGGCTGGAGGTTGACTTCGCCGCCGTGAACCCCTTTCTTCGTCTCTGTATAGTCGGTTGCAAGCTCTCTCGGGTTGGCCACTGAGCGCGAGCGCGCTGCGGTGTGGGACCTTGTTCCTGTTTCTCTTCCACCTACGCGCCACAATGCCGCCCACAGCCCACCTCCTCAACTAACCCCGCGAAGCTCGGCTCATGGGAGATGCGGGGAGGAGGGTCGACCCGGTATAAAGCACGCCCTGCATGGCTGCCATGACTCCCGCAATCTAGACCAGCGCATCCGTAGCCAGTGCACCCGCCACGCAACCCAAGTCACCGTCGCGCGCCATTGGCGAACGAATTGAGTGCTTGCGGCAAACCTTCCCTGGTGGATTTCGCCGTCGCCGGGTCCCGTGAAGTCGTCCATCGGGTTCCCCTGTGTGTTCGTGTGTCGGTGGTGGCGACTGGTGGGCGGGCATACCTTCGACGCCACGGTAGCCACGCATCGGCCGTCCCTATCCGCTGCTCACCAGGGTTGGGCTGAGCGGTGCCGCAATCGGCGGTGAGTCCTTCTCCAGGCAACCCACCTTTACCTCTGCGTCATGCGATTGCATTCAATTATACACAATAGCGTTTATGTACTCGGATGGCGGTTGCCGGTGTGTTTGCCGATGAACTCAGTGGCCGCCGCCGTCTCGTTCAGCCGTGGAAAGGGAGATGAGCACCAGCTGTTGATTTCAGAAGTCACGACCTGGATTAGATGTTGTCGTGCGACGTCGGTCACTGTAGGATTGTCATCCAGCGCCTGTAATTAGATCGGGGAAAAGGGGATCGTGAACCGTAGATTCCAGGGTGTGCGGTCCTGATGTGATAGTGTGCAGCATCCACCTCAGTAGATCCGGATCGTCCATCATAAATCCGACGATCCCGCGTGCTTGATGATCCATAGGGCATTTCATTTAATCCGGACCGTCGGGCGACGATCTAGCGGCCCAGCCGTCTCCATACCTCTTCGGCCGGTCAAGTTAGCAATTAAGCCCTTGCAGAAAATAGAAACCAACCCGCAGTCCTGTGCTCAGTGTTCTGAGTCTCGGGAAACCTTACGAGCTAGCCCCTGTGGTTTCTAAAATTTGGCGCCCAGTCCAGAGAGTTATAAAATCAGGAAAATGGATTAGAAAATGAGTTTTTAATATAAAAACAATTCCTATAACTTGTATAAATCATAGAAAATTTATATAAACTCCAAATTAAACCATTCTAGTCCCTAAAATTTTATAATATTATTGTCTATCACTTAGAGTCTCTGTTTTGGCATGAAAACAGCAAGAAAATTTATTTCTCATTTAATCCTATTTCAAGCATATAAAACCTTTAAAAATTTATATCTTAAAATCTATAACTCCAAAAATTATTATTCCTGTTCCTAGGATTTTATTTTTATGTGTAGATTATTATCATGTATTTTGTTTACATGTTTGGTGTGATGTTAATTTTCTCTATTTACTATGTATGTTTGTATTGATGCGAGTAGAAGAGCATGTGACTGAGAATCCTGGTGACCAGTAGATAGAAGTAGCTGAGTAGGAGCTCATTGAAGGAAAGTTATGCCCTTGACCACTTTTATACCCAATAATGTTCTTTAATGTCATTTATTCATACATAGGCTTAATTTTGATGGGACCCGATAGGTCACCCTAGATTGTTTATCTTTTTACCTTGTTATCCCTAAATCACTTGGGTAGTCTTGCTATTGCTTTACATGGTTTTGGGATAATCTTTCATTATATCCATGTTCCAATTCTTTTGTATTCTATTTATATTCATGTCAAGATCATTAATGTTAATTGGAACATGGAGCTTAACTTGAGAAACACGTGCCACCACAAGGGAGGAATGAGACCCCTTGGCTAACTAATTAGGAAAGCTAGTGGAAAACTACCTTACCCGAAAGGGGCAATGGCAGTAAGGGAGTTGCATGTAAGGAGGTTCTCGGGTTGATTTTGCTGCGATGGCGGTCAGACGGAGGATTATTGCAAGTGCTCTTCCCATAAACTGTAGCGGGTTTTCGGAAGCTAGTGGAACTTTGTAAAGGCCTTGTAGTGTTGCCCTGCTCCTCTTCCTAGGTAGAGGTGTATAGGAGTGGTGATCCCTTGGCAGATGGGTAACATGACTTGTGGGTAAAGGGTACAACCTCTGCAGAGTGTAAAACTGGTATACTAGCCGAGCTCACGGTCATGAGCAGCTCAGGACTCTCGTATGATTAATTTATGTAACTTAAATTCAATTTTGTCATTTGCATATGCATGGGTTTATTATTAATTTTGTTCTATTACTTTATTTAAGGTTTGATATTTACTTATATTTAGTAACTGCTAATAAAATTTTGACCAACTAATTAAAAGCAATGCTCAGCTTTAACCCCTGTCATTGTAACACCCTGAATTTGAGGGTATAAAATTTCATTCCTAATATCCACCAAATTCAGGTGTTACCCTCTCTTTTCCTTGCTTTTCTTTTCTTTTTTCTAAATAATGGTGAGTTATTTTATTATATATATATATAAGTTTTTAGTGTAGTAAAATAAAATCCTAGAGAAGTTTCGATTGTTGCATTCATGCCGTCCCATAGTGTTTATAAATGCAAAATGTTATCGTAACAGGGTAAAATATCTCGAGGATGCTCCCGAGAGTTTTTGGAATCTTCGGAACTTTCTTTGGGTATTAAATATGAATTTTAGCCTTTCTAATATTTAAATGCCTAAATTTAGTATTTTGAAAAGCTCGATAATATATATAAATATACATATATTTCTTCCTCTCGTCGAGCCTGTTCCAGATCTCGTGTCCTTTCCGCGGGATAATTAAAATGTATTTCCTCGCAAACGTTGTGCTGCTCGTGTTTACCCTCGTCGTGTTCGCAACCGCCTCTCTCGCTAGGTCGCGACAAAATTGATGACAAATTCGGCAATCATCTCCCGCATCCGCTCTTTTTATATAAATCCACCCCACTGTCCCATAACTTCTCGTCTTTCCCCAGATCCAAATCGCGCAGGAGCAGACATCCTGGTGGTTACCAGGTACACACAAGACCCTTCTTCCTCTTCCACCCTGACGGCGCCCATCGCTCCATCTACCTCCCCTGGTCGCGGTCCCCTCGTTTTCTCTCCTGCATGCGCGCCCGCTAGCCCGTGCGGCAGCAAGCCAGCGCGTTCCCCCTTCGCGCGCCCGCTAGCCAGCGTGGCAGCAGGCCTGCACGGCGTCCAGGCTATGCGGCGGCCAGCCAGCGCGGCTAGCAGCGCCTAGGCGCCCTTCTTCCTCCCAGGTCGCGGCCAAGTTTGGCTCGCGCACCAGTCGCAGGCGTGGCGCCTTTGCCCAGGCGCGCCCCCCTGGCTACCTCCTCCAGCGGCACGGCCAAGCCTGGCCTGCCGGCTCCAGGGTGCACCCAACCTCCCTCTCGCCGTGCCCCCTCAAGATCTGGCCGCCCTTCTCCCTTGAGCACGACAATAGCAGTCTCCGGTCAGCCATGGCGGCCAACGGCGCGGCTCCAATCCCCTAGCCCTAGCATGTGCGGCCTAGCCCGGCTGTGGTGGCCGCCGTCGAGTGCCCCTAGCCGCCGGCCGAGGCCCCACCCCCGCGCGCAGGCTCCATGGACGGCAACCATGGCAGTTGGGGAGTTTCTGCGTACGTGAAGATAGAGAGGAGAGAGAAGTAGAGAGTGGGCACATTTGATCCTGTTCGTGGGATTTTCTGCGCTCACAATTCCGCGATCCTACGCGTGCCTAAGCCTTGTCCAATAAAATTGCACCACATCGCATAAATCCGTGGAATACCAAACATTTTATATGCGTTGCGTTATAAATCCGTTTTGTACTATTCCAGTTGCGTTAGTTTTGTAATAATGTCGTCTACACGTTAGTAATCTTGTTTCACCATATCGCACGTTTTAAACAATTAATTATACTTTTGTTTAACTCATGTTGAGTAATTAGACCTTTTGATTAAAATAATTTATAGTAATTAACAAACGTTTTATAAATCAATGTCAACATAATTAATAATAACTCAAACATTTTGCCCTAATGTTCGTGGAAGATAAATGCGACGTTTATTTAGTTTTTCTCGCGTATCGCGCGCGCATTTTGCACGTGGTTACGTGCTGATCCGTGTGTCGTTCGCGCTTGTCGTTTACGCTGTTTCACGAGGTCGCGCGCGTTACTAAATTCGTTTTCGACCCATTTGCGTTGCGTTAGCTTCCTTATAACTTTGTCTACGCGCTAAAAATATTACTCACCATGTCGTATGTTTTAAATAATTAAGTAAGCATTTGTTAATCAATGCTAATTAATTTAGCTTGCTAGGTAAACCTAGTTATAGTTTCTAACTATTGCTTTTACAAATATAAATGTTGACAGGATTTATACTAACTTAAATGTTCGTAGTTTGATACATATCTAATATGAGCATGGTATACATTAGTGATTCCCGCAATCCGTGTGCTTCATCGCCATCCGATTCGCGTGCTGTCGCGTGTGCCGTTTCACGAGCGACGTCGTTTGCGTGTCATTCATGAGTGTCACGTGTGCTGTTCGCACGCGTTGTCCCGTACCGTTCACACGCGTTGTCACACGCCTTTCGCGTGTGTCGCTCGTCTCGCCGCGCGTTGCTCGCGCATGTCTCGCGTGTCGATCACGTGGGTCGCGCGGCGCCTGCTCGTGATGGTAAATTTCTTCTGCTTTATAATCACTTAGGTTAAATAACATTAATTTGTCAGGTCATATATTTTAAATAATTTATTTAATGTCGCTCGACTAGTATTTATTAGATTAATATTCTAATTGGATTAAATGTGTAATGTTCAACTTGGACTTTTATAATAAACGTTATCATGGCTAATATTAACTAATTACTTTCTATTTATTTAACATTTGTCTAGTATAAGCGCTGTTGGGGGCTTGTTCTCAAATGCTAAGAATTAAGAACAAGGCAACATAGAAAATGTTAAGTGTTAAAGTCCTTCGTCCTCCAAAACTTTATATTCCTTCGGGATATAAAGAATTTCGGACGAAGGTTGCGAAGGACGTACCTTCGTGAGCATAATAACAAGGGATGAAGGATTCATACAAATCATGAAGTATAAAATAAACATTTAAATAGTATCATAGAATTATCTCCATTTTATTATCATGAATGAATATAAGCGACTTCAAATTACAAATGTACCTTCGGTCTTGAGGAAGGCAAAAGTACGAGCGTGATGCGAAAGCAAAATGCCAAGTTCGCGTGAACAGTACAGGGGTACTGTTCATCTATTTATAGACACAAGTTACAGCCTGTGGCGAATTACAATTATGCCCCTTACAGAAGTTTACAACATTAACTCAGACCTCTATGGATAAAAAGGTCATTCTATCTCTATGTCGGTTTGTAATGCCGAAGCTCCATGACAAGGAACCTTCGGCCATTTTCTGGGAACAACTTCAGCCGAAGCTGCTTCTTCGTGTAAGACCTTCGGCGTACCGAAGCATGGCCCCAACAAGCGCGTTCTCTATTTAGTATTTTCTCGCCTGTCGCGCGTGCTGTTCCGCATGTGGTCGCGTGCTGATTCGCACGATATTCACGCTGGTCGCACGCACTGTTTCAGGTGTCGTCCGCGCGCTAAATCGCATGTGGTCGTGCATGTCTGTGCGTCGCTCTGCACGCTGTCGTGTTGTTTCATGTGTCGTAAATTCGCATCACGTATAATCTCTCGCTTTAATTAAATTACTAGTTTAACTAAGAGCTGCTAGTGTAATAGGTTAAGCAAAACTAAATATTAGATATTATATTTAATTATTTATAATTGATAATGTCAAATTAAATGTTTTACTTAATATTTATTTAGCGTAAATGCGAGACCTTCTCGACCGTAGCCTCGACCGTCGCGTATCTTTTTCCTCGACCATAGTAATGCGCCCTATTTTGTTTTGCATGTTTTATTATGTTTGTATTTGTATGGTGTAATGTTCTTATGCATATATGTGTTTGCTTGCTTGTGTCTGTTTGTCTTCGCTTCGCGTTGCGATTAGAGTGTGATCCATCTCCAAGCTTCGAGGAATCGACGGTCAAGCGTTGGCGACCAAGTGACCTAGTTCTTCGAGTTCTGCAAAGTGGAAGACCCTGAGCATCTATTTGGTGAAGGCAAGTGTCCTCTGACCTATTATGTCCTACATACTTTATAATTCACTGTCCCACAATACATTATCTAAACCTAAGGATTGACTAGTTTGTATCTACTTATCCTTGTTTACCTTTTGGGTTATTATGGTTAGCTTTATGCTATTGATTTAACTTAATCAATGAACATGATGTGAACATTTATGATATGATATTGTTATCCTGATTATGTTGATGATCTTGTGATACTCTAGGGGGCTCAGGCCTTTTTCCTGAGTACCTCTCTGTAAGGACCTGTTCGTGGAGTGACCACCCGGGATAACAGTGCAACCATGAGGGTGGAATGGGACGCTTTTAGCTGATTAATTAGATGAACCTGGGGTGTAGTTGGCTTTGCCGGAGGGCCATCAATGGGGGCCAGGGTGTAGTGCTCGCTCTGCCAAGGTTGGGTGCAGAGGTTCATTCGATTTGGTTTTGTTAGTCACCCACCTTAGGGAGGTGTACTGCGTTTGTACGACTGGCGAAACCTAACGAGCAGCTATGCACCAGGGGAGTCTTTGTAAAGGCTACGTAGTGATACCCTGCCAGGCCACCTAGGTAGTGGTCAATGAGGATTAGCTCTCCCCGGGCAGAAAGGGAATCACGGCTCATGAGTAAAGTGTGCGACCTCTGCAGAGGGTTAGAAACTGATATATCAGCCATGCTCACGGTTATGAGCGGCCTTGGGATCCTCTTTGATTAGAGATACAGCTGGTTCGAGACTTAATGGTTCTATTAATGTTTTTGGTTCGATGATGATCATGATGTTCCTCAAGGAGGAAGTGGTTCACGGGTTGGCTATTACTAAAACTTGGCTTCCACTAATAATAAATACCTGACCAACTAAAAGCAACTGCTTGAGCTTAACTCCACATAAAGCTAGTCCATCTTAGCCAAACGGAACATTTGCAGAGTACGTTGATGTGTACTCACCCTTGCTTTCACAAAACACCAGGTTGCCTTTGGTGCAATCTATGCTCAGGTAAAGAAGAAGGTGTCGAGGCGGATCTCCAGGAGTTCCAGGACTTCGACGAGTTCGAGGATTAGGCTAGCGACCTCCCCCAGTCAGTTACCTGTGGTGGGTTTATTTATGTTGGCTACGTTTCTATTCTGTGTACTTTGATTATATTATGTAAATGACTCTAGTCTTTCATATTGTTACTTACTCCTTATAGTTATTCGAAGCATTGTGCTATGATGAGTCATTTATGTAATCGTTGTGTACGTGAATTTCTGATCCTAGCACGTACATGGTTCACATTCGGTTTACCTTCAAAACCGAGTGTGACAGTCATTGGTTAGCCTTACACATCACATGAACTCCCACCTTTGGTGAGTTCATGCCCACTGGGTTCCCCACAACTTGTTGAGCTATGATCGTGTGTGAGCTCACCCTTGCTGTCTCACACCCCCCATAGGAGAAGAACAGGTGGTTCAGGAGGAGCCGCAAAGCGAAGAGTTTGATCTGATCTAGGTGGCGTTTCCCCAGTTGACTTCTGCGCCAAGGACGATCCTTAGTTCGTTTTATATTTATCTTTTATTTTGTAATAAGACTTCTGCTATGTAATAAATACTCTGAAGTTATTGTGACATTTATCTCTATACACTCTGTTATTATATATGTTGTCTTCTTGACGCATGTATGAGATGCACCCAACTTTGTTCCTTAAATCTGGGTGTGACATTGGGTCCCATCAAAATTAAACATATACATTGAATAGTTATAATAAAGAACATGATTGGGTAATAAATGTGGTCAAGGGCACAACTTGCCTGGGACTTGAGATTCCAGGTACCAGGATGATCCTCTGATGACACGTGACCTCACGCTAGTTGTAGTAATACAAACAAACATGGTATAGATAAAATTAACATCATACCAAACATAAGAATAAATTGCATAATAATGATCTACGCGTCGCTACGAGATCGTGGGTTCAAGAACCACTAAAATCGGAGTTACGGACATCAAGTTATGATGTGATTTTATAGAAGATCTATGTGATTAAAATATTAAACTATATTATAAATTGGTTAGTATAAATCATATGAAGGATTATTCTATAAATAATTATCTCAACTTTAATCTAAGTTATAAGTTGACCATAGATCATATTCTAGTAGATTATAATGATAAGCAGATTAACAAGACTGACCAACATAAGTTAAAAAGATATAATTATAAAATAATGAGACATGGTATAATAAATGTTGGTATTGCATAGTAAATATTTGTACGAGACTAACTCAACTTGAATGGATTAAATCGGAGTTATAGATTTTAAGTTATGAATTTCTAAAGATTCTATGTGTTTTGTACAAGATTAAATAGGATATAAATTTTAATGTGACTTTCATGTCAAATAGTGGCACTAATTGATAAACAATAATATTATAAAATTATAGAAATTAGAATGGATTGATTCAGACTTAATATAAATTTTCTATGAATTACACAAGTTCTAGGAATTGTTTTCACATTAAAAATTCCTTTTCTAAATTATTTTATAGGTTTTTCTCACTGTTTGGACTAGGCGCCAATTAAGCAAAAACACAGGGGCCTCTGTGCAAGAGATACTCGACTCAGTGTGCAGTTTCTGTGGAGTGCAGGTTCATTTATAAAGGTTCCAGGGGCTTTTATGCTATTCTGACCCGCGAAGGGGTATTCTTTGCTCTGGGCCATCCGATCATCAACCGAGGACCCATATTAGATTTAGCTGTGCAAAAATGGGTACATCACCGTGACCGTTGGATCACCAATCTGCCCCCTAGATTTAATTACCCCCGATTCAATCATGATCCACAGATCTTAGATCTACGGTCCAGATTCTCTCTGACGAAGGGGTACACTCGGATCAAATCTCAGCCGTGCCCTAGCCATCCAATGGCTGAGAGGCGTTTCTCTTCTCCCACACCCGAACCCGGCAGCGCTACGCAGAGGCGCGGCGGCGCCATTGCCGACCCTGCCCAAAGCTATGGCCCGAGCACCAATTCCATGATCCAGACAATACTATACGACTTATGGAACAAGGCGAATTAAATAAGGCGATTCTCACCGATGGTGACGACGTGACGCGCACGGACCACGGAGGAGGAGCGATTCCGCCCCTGATTGACCTCCGGCAAGAAATTCCCCAAGCTCAAGTGGTGCGCAGCTCGAATTAGGAGCACGGTCAGTTACCCAGGCCACTGGCGCACGCCCGCGATCGCACGTGGAGGTTGGTGTGTCTGGCACGGACGGATTCTCCGGCGGCGGCCCACGCAAGAGTGTTAGCGGCGATATTTTGGTGGACGAGGTAAGCAGAGAAGGAGGAGGGTCTGTCCTGCCCTTTATGGCCACAAATGGGTCGACTCGGTGATGGGAGTGCCGCCCGCCACGTCCGAGCTTTGCACGGAGGTTACGGCGATCTCCGCCATGTGCGCGAGGCCGCGCTCGTACGGGTAAGTGGGCCTGTGGCCAGCGGAGGTCCGCCAGATCCGGTCGGTGCGGGTTGTGGCATAATTGCCCGAGCGGCCCCATCCGCCGTAGCGTAGTCAAGGACCCGGCGTGGATCCCGGCTTCTGTTGAGCAAAGCCGACTATCACGGGAGGTGGAATAATGGACTAGCAAACAGGCCCACTCTATAGGTGACTGGTTAGTCACGCGCGCGTGAGGTACGCTGGGCAGTGGGCCCCGACGGTCGATGACTCATTTGGGTGCACGCGGCACGTGCCCCTGAGAACGAGCAGTGGGCCCCGCATGGCAGTTGGTCGCGCACGCGCGGTGGAACGGGATGTGGGCCGCGAGTCCGTAATGGTTAGCTGGGCCAGAAGTGAGGCGGCCAGCCCATCTAGGTTAGAATTCTTTCTCTATTTTTCCTTTCTATTTTTGAATTCCCTTTTTCTAAATTCAAACATACTATTTGAATTCCAAATTGATTTGCAGATTTCACAGGTCATCTGCACAAATAAAATATACCACTTTAAGGATATACTTATGTTTTTATTTTTATTTTTATTTTATATTCCTTCCCTTTTCTCTCCTTTTTCTCATTTTCAATTTCAATTCAAATTTTGGTTTTGCTTCAAATCTTCATCCCATTGTTTTTATATCTTTTCTCTTTTTCTAACTTCCAAAATTGTACCTTTGGATTAAATCCCAATTCTCATCTCATTATTATATTCCCACATTATTCTTTTTTGTCATTAAAAAATTCCAATTATAATCTAAGATCAAGTTTAAGAATTCAAATTTTTAATACATACTCAGAAACATTTACGATGCAATAGATATATATTTAATTTATTTGTTTGGTAGATGTTTGAATTTTGAAACACTCATATTGTTTTCTTTCTTTTTAGAAAAATAGTATTTTGAATGTGGGATAAGAAGTAACAGTTACTTCAAAACTAAGTATTCATGTAAAGAAATGCTTATGGTGCATAATTTAATGAAGTTCAATATTCATTTAGTTGAATGGAAAACTTTTCTATTACTTCTTTTCTAAAATAGTTCTTGATTTTCAGAATTCAGTCCTCAAATTTTAATACTCAAGTATAATTTGAGATATCTGAATTTGCTATTTCACTCCTTCATGTATTTATTTTATTATTATTATTTTTTCTTATACAGATTTTGGGCCTTACACAACTCAAGTCCAAATGACGATCCAAAGAAATCATCCAGTGGATCAGATTCTGGGTGACATCAGCAAGGGAGTAACAACTCGCTCACGATTAGCTAATTTTTGTGAGCATTACTCATTTGTCTCTTCTATTAAGCCTTTTAGGGTAGACGAAGACTTGCAGGATCCGAACTGGGTATTGGCCATGCAGGAAGAGCTCAACAACTTCAAAAGAAATAAAGTTTGGAGCCTGGTGCCATGTCCAAAGCAAAATATTGTGGGAACCAAGTGGGTGTTTCGCAACAAGCAAGACGAATACGGAGTGGTGACAAGGAACAAGGCTCGACTTATGGCAAAAGGTTATGCCCAAGTCGCAGGTTTGGATTTTGAGGAGACTTCGCTCATGTGGCTAGGTTAGAATCAATTCGGATTTATTGGCCTATGCTGCTCACCATTCCTTTAAGTTGTTCCAAATGGACGTGAAGAGTGCCTTCCTCAATGGACCAATCAAGGAAGAGGTATACGTGGAACAACCCCTTGGCTTTGAGGATGACAGGTATCCCGACCACGTCTACAAGCTCTATAAGGCGCTCTATGAACTTAAGCAAGCCCCAAGAGCATGGTATGAATGCCTTAGAGATTTTCTTATTGCTAATGCTTTCAAGGTTGGGAAAGTTGATCCTACTCTATTCACAAAGACTTGTAATAGTGATCTTTTTGTATGCCAAATATATGTCGATTGCATTATATTTGGTTCTACTAATCAAAAGTCTTATGAGGAGTTTAGCAGGGTGATGATGCAGAAATTTGAGATGTCGATGATGGGCGAGTTGAACTACTTCCTTGGATTTCAAGTGAAGCAACTCAAGGAAGGCACCTTCATCTCCCAAACGAAGTACACTCAAGATCTTCTCAAGAGGTTTGGGATGAAGGATGCAAAGCCCACGAAGACATCGATGGGAACTGACGAACATCTAGACCTCAACAAAGGAGGTAAGTCTGTTGATCAAAAGGCATACCGGCCAATGATAGGATCATTTCTTTATCTTTGTGCTAGTAGACCAGACATTATGCTACGTGTATGCATGTGTGCTAGATTTCAATCTGACCCCAAGGAGTGTCACCTTGTGGTCGTTAAGCGAATTCTGAGATATTTAGTTTTTACGCCTTGCTTCGAGATCTGGTATCCAAAAGGGTCTACCTTTGACTTAATCGGATACTCAGACTCCAACTATGCCGGGTGCAAGGTTGATAGGAAGAGCACATCAGGGACGTGGCAGTTTCTAGGAAGGTCCCTAGTGTCTTGGTGCTCTAAGAAACAAACATCTGTTGTCCTATCCACCGCTGAGGCCGAGTATGTTGCCGCAGGACAGTGTTGCGCGCAACTACTTTGGATGAGGCAAACCCTCCGGAACTTTGGCTACAATCTGAGCAAAGTCCCACTCCTATGTGACAATGAGAGTGCAATCCGCTTGGCGGATAATCCTGTTGAACACAGCCGCACTAAGCACATAGACATCCGGCATCACTTCCTAAGAGACCACCAGCAAAGGGGGATATCGATATTTACCACATTAGCACTGAGAACCAGCTAGCCGATATCTTCATCAAGCCTTTAGATGAGAAAAGGTTTTGCAGGTTGCGTAGTGAGCTAAATGTCTTAGACTCGCGTAACTTGGATTGATCTACAACATACATGTGTTCTATGCCTTTGATCATGTTCCTTTAAGCTTTATTGTCTTTAATTGCTTATTTCTGGTGCTCAAGTTGCACAAGTCATCCCCGGACCTCACAAGTCCCTTTGCAAATGATGCACATGTTGAGGGGGAGATATGCTACAACTTGACTCCCTTGAGACTAACCTATTTGTTTGAGTATTCTTGAAATAGTCTTAAACGGATATTGAAAGGGAAAAGTGAACTAGGACAAAGAAAGAGCTTCCACTGCATTCCGGTAAATGTATCTTGTCCTAAGTTCTTTGTTGTACTCTTATTGCCTTTTTGCTCTTATTTGACATTTTGGTGAGGCAATGGGGTTAAAGGGCCCAAAGATGTCCCGTTTTGGTGCTTAATGCCAAAGGGGGAGAAATTAAGACCAAAGCAAATGGATCAGCCAACCACTTGTGGATTTTGAAAATTGTCAAAATTATAGAGTTAGAATTTGTATTTCGTTAGAATTTGTTTTTCATCCAAAATCCTCTTATTGCAAAATTTGGTCTCTTATGGGGGAGAATTTTGATTATGGGAAGGAGGGGGAGTTTTTGACACTTGATCAAGTTTACTCTTGAACAATCTCTCTATTTGCTCAATCAAGTGTGTTTGACTTAGAGATAGGAAAAATAATTTGTTTTGCAAAAATAAACTAAGTGGTGGCAAAAGTGATCCAAATATGCCAAATCCCAAGTGAGAAAATTTGGTCTTCAATTTGGACTTTTTGAGTATGAATTACACATCAAGTTGCTTTTAAATGTGTTGGCATAAATCACCAAAAATGGGGAGATTGAAAGGGAAATGTGCCCTTGGGCCATTTCTATAAATATTTTGGTGATTAGATGTCCAACACATATTATTTTGAGGTGCTATGTGCCAAATGGTAAAGAAGTGAAAATCAAGAGTCAAGGTATGTTTCTAGTCTTAGTGAACTGTTTTGGATACTAACATATCTCTCTAAGTCCTAGGAATATTGCCAAGAAAAGAGGAAATGGATCGAAGAAGTTTGGCTGAGTCTAGCCAAGACTTGAATCAGCCTGTGGTGCACCTGACTGTCCGGTGGCGCACCGGACAGTGTCCGGTGCACAGGCTGTTCAGCAGCAAACTTGCTGCTCTCGGGAATTCATCAAGGGCGCCGCGGCTAAAATTCACCGGACTGTCCGGTGAGCCAATGGCGCCCGCAGTCAACAGTCGGCAGTGCGATCAACGGGCGACATGTGGCCCCAGCACACGGTCACTTGGTCGCACCGGACAGTGTCTGGTGCGCTAAGGGGACCAAAGGACCGACGGTTGGCTTTGCCAGAAAAGGAAGGAGATCGGGCACCGGACAGGCACTATTTATGTTCGGTGGTGCACCGGACTGTCCGGTGCGCCACCCGACATAAGGAAAGAATTGCCTTCCAAATGGATCTCCAACAGCTCCTAGCTGCCTTGGGGTTATAAAAGGGACTCCTAGGCGCATGGAGCACCACACCAAGGATTCACAAAAACATTCTAAGACGTCTAGACTTCGCCACCACGCAGTCGGATCATCGTGTTAGAGATTTGAGCACCGTTTGAGTTGAAAACTCCCTACGCCCTGTTTTGTGCTCACGTCTTGGCTTGTGCGCATGTGTTTGTTGCGATTCTAGTCTTGTGTGTGTTTCTTTCCCTCCCTTACTCTTGTGCTTTTCTTGTGATCAAAATTGTAAGGGCGAGAGGCTCCAACTTGTGGAGATTCCTCCAAACGGGAAAAGACTGCTAAGGAAGAAAAATGTGTACTCAAAGTTGATCATTGGATCACTTGAAAGGGATTGAGTGTAATCCTTGACCGAAGGAGGTCACCACAACGTGGAGTAGGCATTGGCCGAACCACGGGATAAAAATCACTGTGTCTCGTGTCCCTCTTCATTGTGATTGATTTTCTTCTAAAGTTCTCACTTTAGCAACTTGGTTTTAATCGCACTAACATTTCATCACCAAGTTTTGGCTATTTAGTATTTGATTTTACAGGATCACCTATTCACCCCCCTCTAGGTGCTCTCAAAATCATGTATACATTGTTACCTAGACATATTGTCTCTTGCATGTTACCTATGAAACCGCGTCGAATGAATCTCTCCATTGTGAGAAACTATCTCAACCATGATTTCATTTGGCATCTTGGAAACATAAATATGAAACTTACTATTGTGAATGACCTATGCACCAAAGACAAAGTTATTTACTCCCTTCGATGTCCTATTACTATTAATTGTTATTTAGGACAGAGACACGGTCTCCAAAATATAAATTTGACCAATGTTTTTTTGTTAAAATTCAAATAAAATTTTAATACATTTATACTTTTATGAAAGTAATTTTTAAGGCAAATCAGTACATATAAACATTAGGTTTCAAAACTAAATAGTAAAATAGTTATTTGTAGTCAAAATTTTATAAGTTTAACTCAAACATTGTCTAAAACGACAACTAATAGGACATTGAAGGGAGCATATTACTCGTCACATTTAGTATGACATTAAAAACGATGTCATGTAGACATCGAGATTCATTATACGAGGCTAGAATGACTCAAAGGCCTTGACAAAAATGGCTACAATAAAAACACTTCTTTTAACTACTACTCCCTCTATTTTTTATTTGTCGTGGTTTAGATAAAAATGAATAAGTGGGTGATAAATTATATTCGAGAACGTAGGTAGTACATACAGTGAGTCAATGACAACCATGCAAAATTGATGCAATTATCAGGCGTTTGAGATTGCTTTAGGTTCCAGCTAGCTCTAGCGTGAAGTTATATCTTATAATATAAATGTAAATAGTTTTAAAGCATATTTGTAATCTAAATAATAAATAAAATGTGTAATCTAAATGACTTTGATAAATTTATAACTCTAGCTCCATGATTTGATGGAGCACCTTATAACATGCTTCATTAACTCCATGAAATTTTTAAAGCTAAAGCGGTCCTAATTAAACAGGACCTCATATACACTTAATTTTGGATAGGGTTTCTAGCTACAATTGATTTCTAGCGGCGATGGTATACTTAAACCAACTGTTTCTAGAAATAATCCATTTATCTTGCGTAAGAAAAGTATAATAAAAGATTATAAACTAACTAACTGATTTGGACTAACTGATAAGGTAGAGAGAATCGATAAGCGGACTATAAACTTATCGCCAACTTAGAGACATGAATCAAGAAGTCCCGTGAAAGAGACAAAGTGGAATCCTACATTAATACTTAAGAGATAACTATTATATGAATAATCTAAATGGTAGACTACAAACACTCTTACAACATGCTGGCTATATTATTAAATTTACTCTAAAAGTATCTACCTATAATGATAGTTTAGAGGCGTTTGACAGAGTTCCCACAGCTCCGCTCCCAGCGAGAATCACGCCTACCGAGCCAAACGATAAAAATCTGAACTGCTTCATGGTGGAAGTGGAGTGAATCTAGTCTACACTTTGTACTAAAAAGTGAGAGAAAAAAACCTGCTTCTCACCACTCCCAACCTGCTCCTCACTCTTCAACCACTCAGGAATCAATTTACAGCCTATTTATCAAACAGTTTTCATCAAATAGATTTACTTCCAGTAGAGAATTAGTTAGAATCACTCTATTAAAGGACAAGCTCTTGGAGCTAGAGAATCACCCAAATCAACCACTAGAAGAAATACGCGCGCTTGTGCTACAAAAGGAGGCGGCCTGTCTATTTTTGCCCACTTGTGGTAGCCGGTAGGCAGTAGTGGCGAGTGGCGAGGTGGTGGCCGGAGGAGCGGCGGTGCAGGAACGCATGCATGCAGCTGGAGCGCGGCGACTGCTGACACGAGAGGGAGGGAACAAAGTCATGGCCTGTCTTGATGTGACACCTCCTCTGGTTCAGTCCTCCTGCAGCAGCGGCTATCAGGATGCCTGCCTGCCTGCTCGCATCGCCGTCGGCTGCCACCTCTGCTCCGAATTATTGGTTCGTTAATCGGGCAGAGCTGATGAGCTGAGATTAGCAGCTTTACTGCACCCACGCTGAAACACGAGCCAGCCTGCCTTACCACCAGCCAGCACCATAGCAGGGTGTACACATGTGTATAAAATATACGGATATGTATTTTTTTTTCTCTGGCACCCCCACATAATTCTCCTGAGATATTCTCTCTATGGTCCTAGTAAATCAACTTTTAGAATTGTTTTAAATCAGACTATTTTAAGTAGTGTCAATTTTGTAGAAAAAAAATATTAATATATACGATGGATCTCCGGCATTATTGCTAGACGCTCGACATGAATGCATGACAAAAGCACTTTAATTCCAGTCGTCTGGCAGACCAACAACTGCAGAGGCGGCAGCATGGGGTCCGTGACGAGACTGACGATGTGTATGGAACAACACGCAAGTGGCGATAGTTACTTTTGTATGGGAATCCATTCCCGTTGGCATGCTTCAGCAAAAAGGACATCCGTGCCATTGCGCCAGCCCCCTGTTTGTTTGTGCATTGGGTTTTGGAGGATGGGATGTGATACTGTACTGTGTGTTGTGTACTACTGCCGCTGCCTGTGCCTTGCTGCCTACCCACCGGCCACAACGCATTTGACCATCTCCTTTTGCCTCTTTGATTAGACTATCTATAACGGTTTTTTCTAAATTTCTCTCTATATATCACTTTTTTTGCGTCACGTTATCAATATTGCATCCCCTACTTTTTCATCTCTCACAACGATTACCTCTAAATTCTCCCTCTATACCCATACAACCATAAAATATCATTTTATATACCTAATTTTCATTCACTATCAATTTTTCATCTACTAGCAATTAGAAGAGAGCCCACGGCTACAGGACAGAGGAAGAGCGAAAGGGGCGGCCAGCTGCACGCCACAGCCGGAGGGAGAGAGAAGGGGCGTGTTGGAACTTGCTAACTCGCGGTCAGCTAAGCTCAAACGGGGGGAGAATGGGGAACAGATTGATGCCAATAAACACAGGGTATTAGGGCAATAATGTTTTTCTTCGTCCCCCGCAATGGTGCAGTACGGAGGTATTTATAGGTAGCCGAGGGTCGGTCCTGCCTCGCCAAAAATGATTACATCCTCAGATACCTACGTTATCACCGGAATATTCCCCCTTGCGGGGTTATGGCGGGTCATTACAGCATAACCAATTACAAACATGGGATGACCCTTCATCAGCCCTGTTGTAACGCCCTGAATTTGGGGGTAGAATTTTTTTTCTTCTTTTCACTCACCAAATTCGGGCGTTACTCTCTTTTCTCTTCCCGTTTCGCTCCTTCTTCTCAATTTCAAACCAGTATAGTGACAGGTGTCCGTGTCATGTATAAACAAAACCTAAGTGTCATGGGTGTTGCATCATGCTGAAGCGCATTTCTTTGTCTGATGTCGCGTGTTAGTCTCGTCCCGTTTCAGATTTCGATTTGCGATTGGATTCCGTTTAGTGGTCGTGCGTGTCGTGGGTTTCGATCCGCGATGTGGCCCCAGCCCGGCCGGGTCCGGCCCGCGCGCCCCTGGCGCCCCCTGCCCTCCCCATGCGCGCGCCCCCTCCCTCCCCCTGATCCATTTGTCTTATTTGATTTCTCCCGCGCAGTAACCTCCCTCTCCCTCTTCCACCTCTCTCTCTCTCCCCCCATGGTGCCTTAGGGTTTGGAGTCGAGATCGCCGGAATTTGGATCCTCGGAGGTGAGTTTTCCCCTCCCCTTCCCTCTCCCTCTCTCTCTCTCTCTCTCTTCTCCTCCCCCTCCCCCTTCTTCTTCCCTGCGTCCCCTCCCCTGTCCTCGTCGCGCGCACCCCCTAGCGGGACCCGCCCCGTCGCGCCCCTTCCCGGCGAGCCGCGCCCCGGCCTCGCGCTCGCCGCGCCCCGCCCCTCCCCGGCGAGCCGCGCCCCGGCGGCCAGGCCCCGCCCTGCCCCGGTGAGCCCCTCCCCCGGCCGCGCCCCTTCCCCGGCCGCGCGCCCCCTCGCCCCGCGCGAGCCCCTCCCCGCCGCGCCCTCCCCTCCCCGAGCCCCCTCCCCCGGTGAGCCCCTCCCCGTGTCGCCCCCCCGGTGAGCCCCTCACCGGCTACGTCCCGGCCGCGCGCCCCGGTGTCCACGCCCCGCGCCCTGGCCCGCGCGTCGGTGACCGCGCCCCGCGCCTCGCGCCCCATGCCCCGCGCCGCGCCCTCGGCCGCGCGCCCCCGACCGTGCCCCTGCCCGCACCCTCGCGCGCCCCTGCCCGCGCTCGTGCCCTGGCGACTCGCCTCCCGCGCGCCTGCACGGTTCGCGTGCCCTCGACACGTGCAGCGCGCTCTCGCGCGTGCGACCGCAGTCGCGCTTTGTTTAACCCTCGTTTAATCTTTTTTTAATTAATTTTTGATTAGTCGATGTGCTGCGTCGCGCGCTTCGCCACGCGACGGTTCATTCTAATTTCATCTTTATTAATGTGCTGTGTCGCGCGACGGTCCTTTTAAATTTATATTTATTAATGTGTTGCGTCGCGCGCTTCGTCGCGCGACGATTCGTTTAATTTATATTTATTACAGTGCTATGTCGCGCGCTTCGTCGCGCGACGATTCATTTTAAATGCAGTTCTGTTGACGTAAGCCGTCGTGCGTTTCGTCGCGCAACGCGTAACGTTTGTCTTTAATTAATGTAAGAATCCCGTTGCGCGCTCTGTCGTGCAGCGAGTCATTTATTTTTTTAATTCAATCTAAATATTGTGTCGTACGTCTCGCCGTGCGACCACTCCCTTTCATTCATCTTTATCTATTTATAAAGATTAAATATAGAACATGACCTTACTTTATGCTAAACGCAGTGTCCAAATTAATGCCCTTCTGTTAAGCGAGTGGTTTAATTTATAATTATGTAACGTGGTCGCTTCTCGACCGTCATTTCCTCTTTCTCTTTTAACCGTAATTGCGAGCCCCGCGTGGAACGTCTGTTTATTTATTGGTGTACTGTTCCTTTGTATTAAATGTGTGGATGTATGTATGTTTACGCTTGTATAGAGAACGATCTGGTTGAAGAGCCCGAGGAACTCACAGGAGAAGCCCCTGAGCAGCAGTTGGTTGGTGGAGGCAAGTGTCCCTTGACCTATCTTTGTCCTATACATTCTATAATTCACTTCCCGCATTTATACAGTTATACCTAAGGATTGACTAGCTTTTGTTATCCATGTCCTTATTTACCTATTTGGGTCAGATTATTATTGTTAGCTTTATGCTATTGCTTAACATTAATCAATGAACATGATGAGAATTATCTATGATACGCTGTTTTCCCTCTTATTTATGATGATATACTTGTGGCTTTTAAGGGGGCTCGAGCGGTTTCTCGAGTGCCTCTCCGTAAGGACATGTTCGTTGGATGACCGCCCGGGAAAACAGTGCAACCATGAGGGTGGAGTGGGACGCCCTTAGCTGAATAATTAGAGGAACCGGGATGTGGTTCGCTTCGCCGTTGTGCTGTTAATGGGGCTCGGTGTATGCGGCTCGCTCTGCCAAGGTTGATTTGTCCCTTGGGGAGGAGTGCGGTACATTTAGGAAACCTAACGGGCGGTTACAGCTCCGGGGAATCTTTGTAAAGGCTACGTAGTGATACCCTGCTGGGTCACCTTGGTAGTGATCAATGGAGAGTCATGATCTCCGGACAGAAAGGGAAATCACGGCTTGTGGGTAAAGTGCGCAACCTCTGCAGAGTGTATGAAAACTGATATATCAGCCGTGCTCGCGATTATGAGCGGCCAAGGGAGCTCCAGCGATTAGTGGTACTTGATCAGAGATGTTTGGTTTACAGGTGGTGATGAGAATGATGGTTTTTGGTTATGACTATGGTGCTGGTAAGTGGTATTCTTTCCGTTTGGAAAGGGTACATCGGGTTAATAACTTGGGTTAATTCTAAAACATGGCTTTCTACTAGTAAATAATAACCTGACCAACTAAAAGCAACTGCTTGACTCAACTCCACATAAAGCTAGTCCACTACAGCCAAACGGGACATTTTGCTAAGTATGTTGATGTGTACTCACCCTTGCTCTACACACCTAGGGGTGGATAACGAGACAGCTCGGCTCGGCTCGTCCGAGTTCGAGCTGGCTCGTTAAGCTAACGAGCCAGCTCGGCTCGGCTCGTTAAGGTAACGAGCCACAGAGTCAGCTCGGCTCGGCTCGTTTACGAGCTCGAGCTGGCTCGTTTAGCTCGCGAGCCAGAGTAGAAAAAAAATAAAATGTACATAATAATTATTTTTAATTAATTTTAAACTAATTTAACAATAGAAAATAGTAATTATACTCATAGTTTCACAAACCACGTCAATATAACACTAAATTAGCACAATTCATCACTCATTAATTCACAATTCACATATATGTTAATCAGTTTAACCCATAATTATATTTGCATAGACCAAATTAACACATAGGCATAGTTCATTAATCATTAGTTTAATTTATAGGCCATAGACACCTCATATTTGTATAACATGTTTATCAATTATTCTGCAAATGATATGCATATAGTTTCGTTTTGCTGGAATATGGTAGCTCGTTTAGCTCGCGAGCTGGCTCGTTAACGAACCGAGCTGGCTCGTTAACGAACCGAGCTAGGATGTCAGCTCAACTCGTGAAAAAAATCAAACGAGCCGATCCGAGCCGAGCCGAGCTGACCATGAACCGAGCGAGCCACGAGCATTTCGTCCAGCCCTATACACACCAACCCCCCCCAGGTTGTCCGCATTGCGACCACTACTCAGGAGAGGATGAAGCCGTGGAAGGAGACTTCCAGGAATTCCAAGATTTTGACGAGTTGTAGGTGTGGGTTAGCGGCAACCCCCAGTCGGCTGCCTGTGAAGGCAGCGTGTATCTACGTTTCTTTTCCGCACTTTGATTATTGTAAAGACTATGTGGATGTCTCAGACATATGATGTAATCGACTATTATTCCCCTTTTATGTTATTATTTGAGCATTGTGTGATGATGTCCAGTTATGTAACTGTTGTGTACGTGAATTGCTGATCCTGGCACGTACATGGTTCACATTCGGTTTACCTTCTAAAATCGGGTGTAACATAGGTGGTATCAGAGTCGTGCTAACTGTAGGACCGCTAACCTAGAGTAGAATGGTCGTTCTAAGGATTATAGACCCCTATTCTTGCCTTGACTTTGGTATCCCTTCAAAAGTTGGTCATATCGACCAAACCTATGTTCTACTATATATTATACCTTGCTAAAAATCTTTTTGGTTTATTCTAATCCCTCATTTTATTTATGGTTAATTACTTGCTGGTCATATTAGTTCTGTTCTCACTCTTATGCTTACAGTATCTTTTGTAGATGGCTCGTCTTAGACACACTGCACGGAAGTCCGTCATCCCCTTCTTACCCTCTCGTCTCGCTGAGCGTCCGCTTCGCCGTCCAGTGACCGGTCAGTCCAGCCACTTGGAGAGGCTGCACCACCGCCTGCATGAGGAGCAGGAGCATCAACGACAGGAGCAGGAGCAGCAGAGCTCTTCTTTCTCGCTCCAGCAGGAGATAGAGTCTGTGAGGAGTTGCTCCCCCGTGCTTCCGCTGGAGGCGCCCCCTACACCACCACTGAGCGCCCCAGCCCCTGGAGTAGCTGCTGGAGGAGACCCAGATGACGGAGGTGGCGACAGCAGCTCGAGCCACAACACCAACCTTTCCGCCGACCAGGAGTTGGAAGGATGGGTTGCTCGACCCATCACTCGCGACGCTGCTCACGGGTGTCACTTCCACGACGCGCTCGACACCCTGCTACGCCAGGCACTTGACCGGCGTACTTGGTCTATCGAGTATCGCTGTGTGGTCTTCCAGCACAGTCGCGGGGTCTACCCGGACCGCTGGGAGGCGACCTGCTTGGTGCACCGTCCGGAGAACAGTCTCCGGGGTGTGGAGGTCTGCTCAGAGCACTATTCTATCTCTGAGCGGGACTCAACTGAGGCGACCAAGCAAGATGCCGCACGGCGTGCGCTTTCGCACTACTGTTCAGTGCTCGGTGGGGTAGTTGATGGTCTCAACCTGAAGTATTACCCCCGCCGTCCATCTGGCAGCACAGGAGGCGTGATTGTCTCACCTGTTGGTGAGGACAATCCTAGGTTAAGCAGCATAGTCAATCTAGTCGTCGTGCTAAACACGGAGCTAGACCATGCATTAGACGAGCTGAGTAGGGCTCGTGCTGAGATCGCCCAGCTGCAGGCTGAGCGCGCGGAGCGTCGTCACGTGGATGATGGCTCCCCCGCTCCCGTCAGGACTCAGCACCCATACCGCTCACCTCGGCGTGGACACCAGTCTTATGGCAACCCCGACTGCAGGACCAGGATAAATTTAGAACCATAGATCATCAGCGTCGGATCTTGTAATTAATACGAAAATATATACATAGAAGCTATAGTCTTAGCGTTAGTCTTGCTTTTAGTTAGTCTTAGTTAGACAAGGTAGTTTGCTTATCCTGTGCATTTATGTTTGTCATGATGAACTATGTTGGATTTGGATCTTTGTAATGACTGTCACCAGAGTGTGGGTATCCCCTGCATTTTGGTTTACTTGTTATGTTAATGAAGTTAGTTATCTAGTTGAGAAGCCTTTTATTCCACTTTCCTCTTTATCTGAGAAGTTGTGTTGGTCTGTGTTGGAGATCAGTGAAGATGTTCATCTGTTCAGTGTTGTGGAAGAATTCTATACTTTTTCTTATGCTGCAAGATTTGCCAGATCAGTTCTGATGTGTGGTTGCATTCTGCAGATGTCAGAAAACAGGCGCAGAGGAGGAAGGCGTGCTCAGCAGGAGCATGCAGCCCCATAGGATGAGGCACCCTAGCAACAGCAGCTGCCACCCCTGCCCCCAATGTCGATCGAGCAGATGTTCATGATGCAGACTCAGGCAGTTCAAGCCATCTGTCAGACTCTGGCCGCCATTCAGCAGCAGCAGCAACCACCACCCCAGCCTCATATGCCTCAGATGCCCAGGGACAAGTGTGCTGAGTTCATGAGAGGTCATCCCCCAACGTTTTCTCATTCTTCTGACCCCATGGATGCTGAAGACTGGCTACGCACAGTGGAGCGGGAGTTGCATACCGCTCAGTGTGACGACAGGGAGAAAGTTCTATATGGTCCCTGTCTATTGAGAGGAGCAGCTTAGTCCTGGTGGGAGTCTTATCTCGCCACCCATGCTAACCCTGACACCATCACCTGGGAAGAGTTTAGAGGTAGCTTTTGTCAGTACCATATTCCTACAGGTCTGATGACAGTGAAAAAGGAGGAGTTCCTGGCCCTCAAGCAAGGGTCATTGTCTGTCAGTGAGTATCGGGACAGGTTTATGCAGTTGTCTCGCTATGCTCCTGAAGATGTCAACACCGACGCCAAGCGACAGTATCGTTTCCTGAGAGGCTTCGTCGACCCTCTTCAGTATCAGCTGATGAATCACACCTTCCTGGCATTTCAGCACCTGATTGATAAAGCAATCATGACAGAGAGGAAGCGCAAAGAGATGGAGGATCGCAAGCACAAGATCAGTGGACCCCAGCCTGGAAGCAGCAATCGCCCTCGTTTCTAAGGCAATCAACCTCAGCAGTTCAGGCAGAACCAGCGTCCACCTCAGTAGCAGCAGTTTCAAAGGCAGTATCCTCAGCACCAGCAGCAGAATCACCAGAACAATCAGTCAGGAGGAGGTCAGTTCCAGAGGCAGAATCAGCAGGCACCTCGTCTTCCTGCCCCAGCGACCCAGCAGAACAGTCAAGCAGCACCAGCTCAGGGTGGAAGCAGGGCATGTTTCCACTATGGAGAGCAAGGCCATTGGGTGATGCAATGTCCGAAAAAGGCAGCCCAGCAGCAGTCAGGCCCCAATGCCCTAGCAAAGCAGAATGTGCCTCAGCCTAGAGCAGGCAACCGCTCTCAGCCATGCTATAACCATGGGAGACTGAACCACTTGGAGGCTGAAGCAGTTCAGGAGAACCCCGGCATGACAGTAGGTATGTTTCCAGTCGATTCCCACATTGCAGAAGTGTTATTTGATACTGGAGCAACGCATTCATTCATTACTGCATCATGGGTAGAAGCACATAATCTTCCAATAACTACCATGTCAACCCCCATTCAAATTGATTCAGTCAGTGGTAGAATTCGAGCAGATAGCATTTGCTTGAATGTAAGTGTGGAAATAAGGGGGATAGCGTTTCCCGCTAATCTTATAGTAATGGGTACTCAGGGAATAGATGTCATCCTAGGGATGAACTGGCTAGATAAGTATCAGGCAGTTATCAGTTGTGATAAGAGGACAATCAAGTTGGTGTCCCCACTAGGAGAGGAAGTGGTGACCGAGTTAGTCCCGCCTGAGCCAAAGAAAGGAAGTTGTTATCAGATGGCTGTTGATAGCAGTGAAGCAGACCCACTTGAGATTATCAAGGTTGTGTCCGAATTCCCAGATGTGTTCCCAAAGGACCTACCAGGTATGCCACCAGAGCGAAAAGTTGAGTTTGCCATAGAGCTTCTTCCTGGAACCGCTCTCATCTTTAAGAGAGCTTACAGAGTATCTGGACCAGAGTTGGTTGAGCTTAAGAAGCAGATTGATGAGCTATCAGAGAAAGGTTACATCCAGCCAAGCACCTCGCCTTGGGCCGCCCCTGTCCTATTCGTGGAGAAGAAACATGGCACCAAAAGGATGTGTATCGATTATCGAGCTCTGAATGAGGTCACAATCAAGAACAAGTACCCCTTACCCAGAATGGAGGATCTGTTCGACCAGTTGAGAGGAGCCAGCGTGTTTTCAAAGATAGATCTGAGGTCAGGTTATCATCAGCTTAGGATCCGACCTTCAGACATTCCGAAGACGGCATTCATTACCAAGTATGGGTTGTATGAGTTCACTATGATGTCTTTTGGCCTAACAAATGCACCAGCCTTCTTCATGAATCTGATGAACAGTGTGTTCATGGATTATCTTGATAAGTTTGTGGTGGTATTTATTGATGATATTCTGGTACATTCTCAAAGCAAAGCAGAGCATGCAGATCATTTGAGGATGGTTTTGCAGAGATTGCGAGAGCACCAGTTGTATGCAAAGTTAAGCAAGTGCGAGTTCTGGATTGATGAAGTCCTGTTCTTGGGTCACATAATCAACAAAGAAGGATTGGCTATGGATCCGAAGAAAGTGGCAGATATTCTGAACTGGAAAGCGCCAACAAATGCCCGAGGAATCAAGAGCTTCATTGGAATGGCCGGATATTATCGGCGATTCATTGAAGGGTTCTTGAAGATTGTGAAACCAATGACAGCTTTGCTAGGCAACAAAGTTGAGTTCAAGTGGACCTAGAAATGTCAAGAGGCCTTCAAAGCGCTGAAAGAGAAGTTGACTACAGCGCCTGTTTTAGTCTTGCCTGATGTGCACAAGCCTTTCTCAGTGTATTGCGATGCTTGTTACACTGGTTTGGGATGCGTGTTGATGCAAGAGGGAAGAGTTGTGGCTTACTTGTCCCAACAGCTGAAGGTTCACGAGAAGAATTACCCAATCCATGACCTAGAGTTGGCAGCAGTGGTTCACGCACTGAAGACATGGAGGCACTATCTGTATGGATAGAAATGTGATGTTTACACAGACCACAAGAGTCTGAAGTAAATATTCACTCAGTCAGAGTTGAATATGAGGCAGCAAAGATGGTTAGAGTTGATCAAAGACTATGAACTGGAGATTCATTACCATCCAGGCAGAGCGAACGTAGTGGCAGACGCTTTGAGCAGGAAGAGTCAGGTCAATCTGATGGTCGCTCATCCGATGCCTTATGAGTTGGCCAAAGAGTTTGACAGGTTGAGCCTCGAATTTCTGAATAATACGCGAGGAGTAACAGTTGAGCTGGAACCCACCTTGGAGCGGGAAATCAAAGAAGCACAGAAGAATGATGAGAAGATCAGTGAAATCCGGCGACTGATTCTAGACGGCAGAGGCAAAGATTTTCGGGAAGATACAGAAGGGGTGATATGGTTCAGAGACCGCTTCTGTGTTCCCAATGTCTAGTCTATTCGGGAGTTGATCCTCAAGGAAGCTCATGAGACAGCTTACTCGATACACCCTGGAAGTGAGAAGATGTATCAAGATCTGAAGAAGAAATTCTGGTGGTACGGAATGAAGAGGGAAATCGCAGAGCATGTGGCGATGTGTGATAGTTGTCGACGGATCAAGGCAGAGCATCAGAGGCCAGCTGGATTGTTGCAACCGTTACAAATTCCTCAGTGGAAATGGGATGAAATCGGTATGGATTTCATAGTCGGATTGCCTCGCACTTGAGCCGGCTACGATTCCATTTGGGTAGTGGTGGACCGCTTAACCAAGTCAGCCCACTTCATACCTCTCAAGACCAACTACAGCAGTGCAGTATTGGCAGAGTTGTACATGTCTCGGATCATTTGTCTTCATGGTGTGCCAAAGAAGATAGTGTCAGACAGAGGAACACAGTTCACCTCTCATTTTTGGCAGCAGTTGCATGAAGCCTTGGGCACACATCTGAATTTCAGTTCAGCTTATCATCCACAGACAGATGGTCAGACCGAAAGAACCAATCAAATCCTCGAAGATATGTTGAGAGCCTGCGCATTGCAAGATCAGTCTGGATGGGACAAGAGCTTGCCTTATGCAGAGTTCTCCTATAACAATAGTTACCAGGCCAGCTTGAAGATGTCACAGTTTTAGGCGCTTTATGGAAGGAGTTGTTGAACTCCGTTGCAATAGGATCAGCCTGGAGAAAAGCAAGTGTTCGGGCCAGACATTCTACTTGAAGCTGAAGAGAACATCAAGATGGTTCGGGAGAATTTGAAGATAGCGCAATCAAGGCAGCGAAGTTATGCAGACACAAGAAGAAGAGAGCTGAGTTTCGAAGTTGGAGATTTTGTCTATCCAAAAGTGTCACCGATCAGAGGAGTCAGAAGATTCGAAGTCAAAGGCAAGCTAGCGCCCCGCTATGTTGGTCCGTATCAGGTCCTCGCAAGGCATGGAGAAGTGGCCTATCAACTCAGTTTGCCAGAAGGCTTGTCCGCAGTGCATGATGTCTTTCATGTGTCTCAGTTGAAGAAGTGTCTGCATGTGCCAGAAGAGCAGTTGCCAATAGAAGGTCTGGAGGTCCAGGAGAACTTGACCTACATAGAGAAGCCAGCGTAGATTCTTGAGACTGTAGACAGAGTCACCCGGAGGAAGACTATCAGAATGTGCAAAGTCAGATGGAGTCACCACTCTGAGGAAGAAGTACCCTGGGAGCGTGAAGATGATCTGATGGCTAAATATCCTGAGCTCTTTGCTAGCCAACCCTGAATCTCGAGGGCGAGATTCTTTTAAGGGGGGATAGGTTTGTAATGCCCTGAATTTGGGGGTAGAATTTTTTTCTTCTTTTCACTCACCAAATTCGGGCATTACTCTCTTTTCTCTTCCCGTTTCGCTCCTTCTTCCCAATTTCAAACCAGTACGGTGACAGGTGTCCGTGTCATGTATAAACAAAACCTAAGTGTCATGGGTGTTGCATCATGCTAAAGTGCATTTCTTTGTCTGATGTCGCGTGTTCGTCTCGTCCCGTTTTGGATTTCGGTTCGCGATTAGATTCCGTTTAGTGGTCGTGCGTGTCATGGGTTTCGATCCACGATGTGGCCCCAGCCCGGCCCGGTCCGGCCCAGCCCGGCCCGCGCGCCCCTGGCGCCACGTGCCCTCCCCATGTGTGCGCCCCCTCCTTCCCCCTGATCCATTTGTCTCATTTGATTTCTCCCGCGCAGTAACCTCCCTCTCCCTCTTCCACCTCTCTCTCTCTCCCCGTGGTGCCTTAGGGTTTGGAGTCGAGATCGCCGGAATATGGATCCCCGGAGGTGAGTTTTCCCCTCCCCTTCCCTCTCCCTCTCTCTCTCTCTTCTCCTTCCCCTCCCCCTTCTTCTTCCCTGCGTCCCCTCCCTTGTCCTCGTCGTGCACGCCCCCAGCGGGCCTCGCCCCGTCGCGCCCCCTCACCGTCCCATGCCCTGCGCGCCGGCCGCCACGCGCCCCTTCCCGGCGAGCCGCGCCCCGGCCTCGCGCCCGCCACGCCCCGGTCCGCGCCCCTGGCCTCGCCCCGCCCCTCCCCAGTGAGCCGCGCCCCAGCGGCCGCGCCCCTTCCCTAGCCGCGCGCCCCCTCACCCCGCGCGAGCCCCTCCCCGCCGCGCCCTCCCCTCCCCAGAGCCCCCTCCCCCTGGCGAGCCCCTCCCCGGCCGCGCCCCTCCCCGCGTCGCGCCCCCCCCAGCGAGCCCCTCCCTGGCTGCGTCCCGGCCGCGCGCCCCGGTGGCAACGCCCCGCGCCCTGGCCTGCGCGCTGGTGACCGTGCCCCGGTGGCCGCACCCGGCCCCGGCGCCCCACGCCGCGCCCTCGGCCGCGCGCCCCCGGCTGTGCCCCCAGCTGTGCCCCTGCCCGCACCCTCGCGTGCCCCTACCCGCGCTCATGCCTTGGCGACTCGTGTCCCGCGCGCCTGCACGGTTCGCGTGCCCTCGGCACGCGCAGCGCGCTCTCGCGCGTGCGACCATAGTCGCGCTTTGTTTAACCCTCGTTTAATCTTTTTATTAATTAATTTTTTATTAGTCGATGTGCTGCGTCGCGTGCTTCGCCGCGCGACAGTTCATTCTAATTTCATCTTTATTAATGTGCTGCGTCGCGTGCTTCGTCGCGCGACGGTCCTTTTAAATTAATATTTATTAATGTGTTGCGTCGCGCGCTTCGTCGCGCGACGATTCGTTTAATTTATATTTATTACAGTGCTGCGTCGCGCGCTTCGTCGTGCGATGATTCGTTTTAAATGCAGTTCTGTTGACGTAAGCCGTCGTACGTTTCGTCGCGCAATGCGTAACGTTTGTCTTTAATTAATGCAAGAATCCCGTTGCGCGCTCTGTCGCACAGCGAGTCATTTATTTCTTAATTCAATCTAAATGTTGTGTCGTACGTCTCACCGTGCGACCACTCCTTTTCATTCATCTTTATCTATTTATAATGATTAAACATGGAACATGACCTTACTTTATGCTAAACGTAGTGTCCAAATTAAAGCCCTTCTATTAAACGAGTGGTTTAATTTATAATTATGTAATGTGATCGCTTCTCGACCGTAGACTCGACCGTCATTTCCTCTTTCTCTTTTAACAGTAATTGCGAGCCCCACGTGGAACGTCTATTTATTTATTGCATTCTATTGTATGGTGTACTGTTCCTTTGTATTAAATGTGTGGATGTATGTATGTTTGCGCTCGTATAGAGAACGATCTGGTTGAAGAGCCCGAGGAACTCACAGGAGAAGCCCCTGAGCAGCAGCTGGTTGGTGGAGGCAAGTGTCCCTTGACCTATCTTTGTCCTATACATTCTATAATTCACTTCCCGCATTTACACATTTATACCTAAGAATTGACTAGCTTTTATTATCCATGTCCTTGTTTACCTATTTGGGTCGGATTATTATTATTAGCTTTATGCTATTGCTTAACATTAATCAATGAACATGATGAGAATTATCTATGATACGCTGTTTTCCCTCTTATTTATGATGATATACTTGTGGCATTTAAGGGGGCTCGAGCGGTTTCTCGAGTGCCTCTCCGTAAGGACCTGTTCGTTGGATGACCGCCCGGGAAAACAGTGCAACCATGAGGGTGGAGTGGGACGCCCTTAGCTGAATAATTAGAGGAACCGGGATGTGGTTCGCTTCGCCGTTGTGCTGTTAATGGGGCTCGGTGTATGCGGCTCGCTCTGCCAAGGTTGATTTGTCCCTTGGGGAGGAGTGCGGTACATTTAGGAAACCTAACGGGCGGTTACAGCTCCGGGGAATCTTTGTAAAGGCTACGTAGTGATACCCTGCTGGGTCACCTTGGTAGTGATCAATGGAGAGTCATGATCTCCGGACAGAAAGGGAAATCACGGCTTGTGGGTAAAGTGCGCAACCTCTGCAGAGTGTATGAAAACTGATATATCAGCCGTGCTCGCGATTATGAGCGGCCAAGGGAGCTCCAGCGATTAGTGGTACTTGATCAGAGATGTTTGGTTTACAGGTGGTGATGAGAATGATGGTTTTTGGTTATGACTATGGTGCTGGTAAGTGGTATTCTTTCCGTTTGGAAAGGGTACATCGGGTTAATAACTTGGGTTAATTCTAAAACATGGCTTTCTACTAGTAAATAATAACCTGACCAACTAAAAGCAACTGTTTGACTCAACTCCACATAAAGCTAGTCCACTATAGCCAAACGGGACATTTTGCTGAGTATGTTGATGTGTACTCACCCTTGCTCTACACACCAAACCTCCCCCCAGGTTGTCCGCATTGCAACCACTGCTCAGGAGAGGATGAAGCCGTGGAAGGAGACTTCCAGGAATTCCAAGATTACGACAAGTTCTAGGCGTGGGTTAGCGGCAACCCCCAGTCGGCTGCCTGTGAAGGCCGCGTGTATCTACGTTTCTTTTCCGCACTTTGATTATTATAAAGATTATGTGGATGTCTCAGACATATGATGTAATCGACTATTATTCGCCTTTTATGTTATTATTTGAGCACTGTGTGATGATGTCCAGTTATGTAACTGTTGTGTACGTGAATCGCTGATCCTGGCACGTACATGGTTCACATTCGGTTTGTTTTCTAAAACCGGGCGTGACACCTGCGCAGCGCGACGGCCTACGGTCGAGACCCTATAACATGGGACGACTATAAGGGGCCCCTTTTTATAATGTGGAAGATTACAATGCATGATCTTCGCAGTCCTGATTGTTCGATCTCCGTAGTCCTTGATGGTCTCTGCCCCGGCCTGTCCGAGCGAAGGTAGCGCCTGAGCCTTCGCACGCGCGTTGTCCCTATGCACTTCGCAGTGTGGCTCAATCTTTAGGCCTTCGTGGTCTTCAGTCTTGAATCCTCTGGCACGGGCCTCTCGAGCGAGGGGGACGTTACGCCTTCACCACAACAGGGCGGACGGCTAGGGGCTTCGCAGGGGGCTGCACTGCGGGCGTGGGGCGCCCCTGGAGCCGCAAGAGGAGAGGGTGGGCGTGCGGCTGCCGCTGTGGACATCCTTAGGTCCTTGCATTGCATGCTTGGCAACCAGGGTCGGCTCTCGATTTATCGGTTTTGAAGGGCCCTAGGCGAACCTCGATGTTTAGGCCCCTTATTTTTTATTGTCAATAATTGTAATAAAATAGAGAGAAAATTATAATATAAATTAATGGTAAACGATTACGAATAACTTAAGTGAGGATAAAATATAGAGTATTCCAAAATACAATTTTAGATTATATATAAATTTAATATCTTTTAAAAAATAACTATGTCGAGTATATTTTTAAAACCAAATTCTGTGAGAATAATGTTTAGATCAACATTTTTCAATGTATCCTTCTCGATAGAACATGTAGCTAAGCCATTTAGCCTTTCTTGCGACATAGTTGACCTCAATTAACTTTTCAATAATTTTTGCTTTGAGGAAACTTGGTCAAAAAAATCCATATCCAATACAGATAAATTTGGATAATAATCTACAACTATAATGAATTTAAGAATCTCGGTTACATGCATCAAAGCATGAGACAAAGTTACTTGCAAGACTTAAAATTCACTCATAAAAAATATCTGCAAATTTTTTTTATAATAATGCTACATATCATGATTATCTAACACTTATTAAAGAAACATATATTTTTTGGGGCCTCTCGATGCTTGGTCCTAGGCGGCCGCCCCTCCCATCTAGCCCTAGAGCTGGCCTTGTGTTGACGCCTTTTTGGAGCGCCAAACACTCAACAAGAACCGTGGCGGTGCCTTCTGCACAGGGGCGGACGGTTCGCGCGCAGGGGCCGGACGGTCCGCGGCCTGGTGCGAGGCGCGGTGGTGCTCTCTGCGCAAGGGCGGACTGTCCGCGGCCTAGTGCGCGGCTAGGGCTCCTGCCTGACGGCCGGACGGTCCGCGCCCTGGGGCCGGACGGTCCGCGCGTACGCAGGGACGGCGGAAGATCGCCGACGGCGCCTGGATCTCGCTCCCGAGAGGGACCCCGTCGGGGAGTAGAGATCCTAGGTGGTGTCTAGGCTCGGGTAGACCGACCTAGACTCCTCTAATCGACGTAGAGTCGAGGAGAGGCGGAGAATTTGGGGATTGGAAGGCTAAACTAGGGCTAAACTAGAACTACTCCTAAGATAAAATGCGAAATAGAAGTTGTATTGATTCGATTGTTGATTACAAATCGGCCGTAGACCTCTCTATTTATAGAGCAGGGGGGCTGGACCCTTTACAAACTAATTTTCGAGCTTATCCCATGATTTTAGCCAACAACCATAGCACAAAACTCGGAACCCTAAACTGCTCTGTGCACGCGCGGACCGTCTGGCCCACAAGCGCGGACTGTCCGGACCGCGGACCGTCCGGCCTCAGGGCCGGACCGTCCGCCAGTGCTCAATTATGGTTCAAACATATGCCCCCCTGCCTTTTGGTGGAGTTGGGCGAACCAAAAGCAACTAACTCGATGTGATCACATCGGTTCTCTTAGGCATCTTGCCACATACTAGGATGGTACTGTTTGAGGAAACGCCCATTCAAAGCCTTTGGTAAATCCTTGCCTTGTAATGTTTGTAGCAAATAGGCATTACCAGACATCACCTGTTTTACTTTATAAGGACTCTCCCAGCTTGGCGACCATTTCACAAACTTCCGGTCTTTATTCCTTAGAGGCAAGATGGTCTTCCACACCAGATCTCCTACTTGAAATGACTTTGCTTTGACCTTCTTGTTGTAGGCCCTGGCTACCATAATCTTGTCCTTTTCTATTGCTCCCAAAGTTATCACCCTTTTGTCGGTCACCTCATCAATATTATCCATCATTGAATTATAATAATCAGTGACAGTTAGATCATTTTGTATGGCGAACCTGACAGCATTCAAACTTATTTCCACAGGCAATACTGCTTCCTGCCCATAGACAAGCTCAAAAGGAGATACTTTAGTAGCACTATGTTTAGATATTCTATGAGCCCATAAAGCTTCGGACAAAATCTTATGCCAATGTTTAGGATTATCAGCTATCTTATTTTTTATCAAATTAATCAATGTCCTATTACTAGACTCGGCTTGTCCATTGGCCTGAGCATAATATGGAGATGAATTAAGCAGCTTAATTCTGTATAATTCAGCAAATTCACGTACCTCCTTTGACATAAAAGAAGTCCCTTGATCTGTAGTCAGGGTCTGGGGAATGCCGAATCTATGAATAATATGCTCAGTTATGAACTCAATTACCTCCTTGTGTGTCATGTTTTTCAGAGCAACGACTTCAATCCATTTGGTGAAATAGTCAGTGGCAACTAACACAAACCGATGCCCCTTTGATGATGAAGGATGAATTTCTCCAATAAAGTCTAATCCCCATCCTCTGAACGGCCAAGGCTTGATGATAGGATGTAATTCGGCTGCAGGGACCAACTGTAGGTCGCCGAATTTTTGACACACTTGGCATCCCTTGTAGTACTTGAAACAATCAGCTATCATACTAGGCCAATAAAAACCAGACCTTCGCAACAACCACTTCATCTTTGGAGCCGATTGATGAGTACCACAAATTCCTTCATGTACTTCGGCCATGGCTAATATAGCATCATCTGGGCCCAAGCACTTCAGCAGGACGTCATTGACTGTTCGGCGATAAAGTTCATCACTCATCAAAACATACTTGAAAGTTGTTCGCCGAATGTTCTTATCTGTCCTGATATTGGGATTTCGTAAATAATTAAGTATAGGCGTCCTCCAATCACTTGCATTGGCTTCATTGTCAGCCGAATCGATTAAGAGAACATTTCTGGTAACCCCGGACGGTCCGGCGTCATCACGCGGACGGTCCGCGGCCTGGGAATTTGGCTCCGCACTGGTTATCAGAATTTCAGTTTTGTGAAATTTCCCTCTCTTTATCCGATAACCTGATGCGTCTTGTGCCAAATCGTTAGCTCTATGATTCTCAACTCTAGAGATATGCCGAATACTGAATTCGTCAAAATAATGGATTATGCTCCAACATTTCTCAAGATAACTATTTAGAGTACCATCAAGACATTAATATTCTTCTAACACTTGTTGGACAACCAGCTGAGAATCACCAAACACCTTCACATGTTTTACTCCCATACCATTTAAAAGTTCTAAGCCGAATAGGAGGGCCTCATATTCAGCTTGATTATTAGTGCAATAAGTTTTCAATCGGCTGGAGAAGCCAAAGGAGACATTACTTGGTGAAACAAGCACAATGCCAATTCCTTTCCCTTCATTGCAAACCGATCCATCAAAATATAAAGTCCAAGGAGTAATAGTGAGGTATGACATGTCTAGTTCATGAATATCATTAACCCGATGTTCTACATTAAAATCCGCTACGACTTGGCCTTTCATAGATTTCAATGGTTCATAGGCCAAGTCATATTCTATGAGTGCATAAGCCCACTTACCAATTCTACCACTCATAATTGGGTTATGCAACATGTATTTGATTACATCGGCTTGACCAAAAACAGTGCAATGACTAGACAGTAAATAACATCTACATTTGGTGCATGCATAAAACAAGCATAAGCATAACTTTTCAATAAAAGTGTACCTTGTTTCAGCATCCACCAACCTTCGGCTTAGATATGTCACCACATGCTCCTTTCCCTCAGTTTCTTGTGTCAGAACAGCCCCAATTACCTGGTCTTCAGCTGCAATGTATAATCTGAATGGTGCTCCTACTTGTGGTGCTTTTAACACGGGAGCCGAAGACAAGTATTTTTTAATGAGATCAAATGCTTCCTGCTGCTCTGCCCCCCAAGTGAATTCAGCATCATTCTTAAGCCGAAGGATAGGGGTGAAGGCATCAATCTTTCCGGCTAGGTTAGAAATAAACCATCATAAATAATTCACCTTGCCGAGAAATCTCTGCACTTCGACCTTACAAGTCGGAGGCCCCACATTCCGAATAGACTTGATTCGGTCAGGGTCTATTTCTATACCATGTTCATGGATGACAAATCCTAAAAACTTACCAGCCGACACTCCAAAAGCACATTTACGTGGGTTCATTTTCAAACCATACCGACGCATTTTATCGAAGGCTTTGCGCAAATCAGCTATATGAGAACTAAACTCAGCCGATTTGACTACAATATCATCAATGTAGACTTCCACAGTGTTTCCTAACAACTCATGGAAGATCAGATTCATAGCCCTCTGATAAGTAGCACCAGCATTTTTAAGACCGAATGTCATGACAACCCATTCAAATAAACCAATGAAGCCTGGACATATAAAGGCCGTTTTAGACGCATCTTCTTCGGCCATGAAAATCTGATTATATCCGGCATTACCATCAAGAAAGCTAATAATTCTATTTCCTGATGCATTATTGATTAATGTGTCGGCTATGGGCATGGGATATTCATCTTTAGGAGTTGCTTTATTTAAATTACGAAAATCAATGCATACTCTAAGCTTACCTGACTCCTTCTTCTCCACCGGCACAATATTGGAGACCCACTCTGCGTATCTGCAAGGTCTAATAAAATTAGCTTCTAGCAGCCGGTGGATTTCGTCCTTGATTCGTGGGAGAAGATCTGGACGAAATGTTCTAGCTTTCTGCTTGAAAGGTCTGAAACCAGACTTAATAGGCAGCCGATGTTCGACAATCTCTCGGCTTAGTCCAGGCATTTCAGTGTAATTCCAAGCAAAACAATCTGAATACTCCTTCAATAGACCGATCATCTCATCTCTAGGATCGGCCTCCAGGGTCTTGTTTACAAAAGTCGGCCTTGGAGTTTTACCATCTCCTATGTCAATCTCCTCCAATGGATCGGCCGATGTAAACCCCTGTCCTAGTTTATCAATATCTCTGAATTCCTCTATCATGTCCCCCATAGAGGAATTAGATGATCTTTGTGTGATGGCGGACTTTCCGGTCTCGGGGACCGGATCATCCGTAATACTGTCTTTTCGCTGTGGTAGATGTTCGGTCTTAAAGCCCGAACTGTTTTGTGAAAGACCAGACCATCCGGCTTTGAGAGCCGAATTGTCCGTGATCAACGACTCATGAACTTCATGTGTATTCATCATTTAAACTTTATTTAGGATTTAAGCGATTCTCCATCGGCTCTAGCATTACAGGAATGAAACCTTTCTTATCTATACTTATGAACTGATAATCAGAAAAATCTACTCCTGTGAGACATGTAGCAGTCTCATAAGTCCAGAGTACAGGGGCATCGGCCACAGCGATGCAGGCCGATACATCAGCATGTACTTGTTCTACCTCATCGCCTACCCATTGTATTAGCATCTGATGTAATGTAGAAGGTATACATTGATTGGCATGAATCCAATCTCTGCCTAGAATTAAACTGTAATTCCCTTCTACATCAGCGACGAAGAATGCAGCAGCAAGGGTCTTAGTCCCGATGGTTAATTCAACGGACGTGACTCCCCTGGCTTTAATCGAACTATCCCCAACACCGCTGAGGGTCATGTTGGTTTTGACAAGTTCGTCATCTTGTTTACCTAATTTTCTGTATAATGAATAAGGCATTAGATTTACAGCCGCCCCTCCATCCACTAACATCTTAGCAATCGGTATTCCATCAATGTGACCGCGCACGAAGAGCGGCTTTAAATGATTTACCGATTCCTTTGGTTTAGTAAAGGCGGCTTCTTTAGGACCAAAATCAAACTGGGCAGCAACAGGTTCATCGTCGCCGATGATAGTACAATCGGAAGAAAATGTAATAATATTTACATCCATACCTGTGCGTTCTGGAGAAGCCTCGTAGTCGACTAGGTCTTCTCCTAGCAGGTCATCCTCTTCCATTGATGTTGTCATGTCATTGGAGGCTTCCTGATGAACGGCGGACGGTCCGCACGCGGGGGCCGGACGGTCCGCGCCTGGTGCAGGTTGTCCAGAGCCTTCCTGGTGAACGGCGGACGGTCCGTGTGCGGGGGCCGGATGGTCCGCACCTGGTGCAGGTTGACTTTCTATTTCTGTGGTCGTTTGTTTTTTCTCAACGGCCTTCGGTCTCCATTTCTTTTGCGGTGGCGGGTATAGCGGATGTGTGTCATTAAATGTCTTTTCCGCCTCCTTCTCCTGGCTCTCCTTTGCTCTTAGGCGCTGTAATTTTCTCTTTTGAGATCGTGTCAATCCCGCTGGGCACCATCGAGGCATGGAGTATTTTGGATCAGCTATTTTGATGGTAGCCGTATCCTTTTCGGTTGTGTTGGCCGATTCACCGAAAATCATCGGCCCTTTATTGTCTCCCTGTATGACAACATCTGCGGTGCCTATTTTGATGATGTCCCTTTTTGTTGTTTTTTAAGTTGCTGCAGGCATATGCCCCCCTGCCGGATTGGTCGGCCTTGAAGGCCGAGTAGTCCGGCAATCCTGTTGGGTTTGTGCCTGGTGACCGGATTGAGCAGTGCTCAATCGGTCTTGTATTGGTGGCGTCAACCTGTCAAAAACAGATGTTTGGGGTGCCCCCCAGGCGGGGTACTGCGGCATCCCAAATGGATATGGTGGCATGCCCCACATTTGATTTGGGACATATGACGGAGGTAAATATGTGTATGGATATGGCATAGGTGGATATGGAGGTGGAGGTGTCCATGCAGGTAAGTTAGGTCTCACTTGTATAGTATGACCTTTCATTTCTTCCGATTGGTGGGGTGGTCCAATCGGCCTGACCTGGCGCTGCTCATGAATGGGTGAGCGGGGTCGCTTCGTGTAGCATCCCAAAAATTCAAATCCTGAAATTTTCTCAAACTCCCTCTAAATTCAAAATGAATTTCAAATTTCATTTCAAAATGTTTGTTTGCGAGTTGATATCAGCAAATAAAATATAGTGGTCTATATTCTCTCCAAAATCCTCCTCAAATATCCTACAAATATTTCCCCAGTGATCACCCTCAATTTGTTTCCAGAAGTACTGCCCGGATATTTCCCCAGTAATCCCCTTCAAGTTCTTTCCAGAAATATTGCCCAGATATTCCACCGATATATCTCCAAGTATTTTCCTCTTGAGAAATACCTTCAGAATCATTTTTCAAGTCCCTACAAATATTTTCTTCATAACTTTCCTCATGCTCATACGTATACGTATGCCTCCAGTGTCATACGGTGAGCTCTACAAGCAAATCTCACTTATACAAGACAAATACATGCTAACCTCCCACTAATCATCTCATCCTCCCACTAATCCTCTCATCCCTCCCCCTAATCCCCCCACCATGGCTATAAATAGAGGGGCAAGGGCCTCCTCTCATCCCACCCCAAGCCATTTCATGGCAACTCTCTCCCCCCCCCCCCACACACACCCACTCCATGTTCCACACAAGCACACACTAGCACAAGGATCGTTCGATCGTTCTTCGATCGTTCGTCCCCTGTTCTTAGTTTGTTCGTTCGTTCGTCCGATCGTTCGATCGTTCGTCCGATCGTTCATGGTTCGTTCGTCCGTTCGTCCGATCGTTCGATCGTTCGTCCGTTCGTTCGTCCAAATAATCTTTTTCCTACCGTTATGCTGCCGAAATTCCGATCGTTCGTTCGTTCGATCATTCGATCGTTCATCGTTCGTTCATAGTTCCTATTCATCGTTCATCGTTCGTTCATAGTCCCTATTCATCGTTCGTTCATAGTCCCTATTCATCGTTCTTCCAGATAATCTTTGTCCTGCCGTTATGCTGCCGAGATTCCGATCGTTCGTTCTTTCGATCATTCGATCGTTCATCGTTCGTTCATAGTTCCCTATTCATCGTTCATCGTTCGTTCATAGTCCCTATTCATCGTTCTTCTAGATAATCTTTATCCTGCCGTTATGCTGCCGAAATTCCGATCGTTCGTTCGTCCGATCATTCGATCGTTCGTCCGTTCGTTCGTCCAAATAATCTTCTCCTACCGTCATGCTGCCGAAATTCCAATCGTTCGTTCGTCCGATCATTCGATCGTTCGTCCGTTCGTTCATAGTTCCTATTCATCGTTCATCGTCCGTTCATACGAACTATTCACTGTCACTATTCACCATTACTATTCACCGTTACTATTCATCGTTACTATTCACCATTACTATTCACCGTTACTATTCACATACACTATTCATCATCGTTACTATTTACCATTACTATTCATCATCGTTACTATTCATAGATGATATCCATAATTACTTTTCCATCGCCACTATTCATCGTTACTATTCATCGGTCATCTAGTCACCCCAAATTTCAACTACTCATACATCATGCTGTCCAGTCCACCTAAGACCAGCCAGACCCATATTCCAGTCATACGAACTCCGGTGACTGTGATTTTCCTTCCAGTAGGAACTTCCCATCTGGTCACCCATCCCAGGTTTCTCCAAGTTGAGCATGCTTGACTTTGAGATTCCTTCGAACCAGGCTTCCAAACTCAGATTCCAATAATTCTTGTTTCTAAATTCTTATCAAACTATTCCCTATCCAACCATGTCATCCCTTAAGCCTGGTCCATATTCCAGAAAACTCCCAAAATACTCTTGTCACATATTCTGCCTATAACTCTCATGTTCATACCAAGTCAGACGATTCATTCGTCACTATTCTCACCAACAGTGAACTTCACTGTGCTACACCACCTACACTCAGCTATAAATACACCCAGCTACCCTCTCCCTCTCCACACACACTCAACACCCTCAGCCAAGGCAAACACCCCACCCACTCAGTTACTCCGCTCTGCCGGCTACACGCATAGTGTCGCTTTGCCTCCAGTCCACCCTCCTGGTAAGCACCTCCGCTCCACCACCAGTAATATCACAACACCACATGACATAGATTCTACTCAAGACTCTACCCATCCATATATCGCTTTTCTGACCACTATACTAAATATTTGTTGGTATACTTGCTGGTTTGTATGTTTGCTTGTTCATGTTGCATAGTTATCGGAGCGTTCGTGCCATCTCGTGGAGGCCAGATCTGCAAGTCTATGCCAGGCGGTGGAGCCAGAAGCCAGTTCCGCGAGCTCTCCTTCCCCCTTCGCCGAATAAGCACGGCAAGCTCACTGGATCCCTTTGATGCATAAATTACCTATGATTTTTCAACCACAACCCTTAGCCTGTTATTTTATGCATGATATGATTTTAAGACAAGTTATTATGGCCACCCATCCGCTTGCCGCAATCAATCCCTGATATATTTGTTACAAATGATTTGAGGAAAGGTGTGAGTTTCCAAAAGAAAATGCTTTTCAAAATGTGTTTGATGAAGGGTTTTCACCCTTATCACCTTTGAGTAGGGATGATCAGGGACTCCCTGGTTTAGGGGAGGGCCTAAGGTGATGGCTCAGCTGGTTTAGGCGTGAGCAGAAGGATTGTCCCCTCGTATAAGGACCGGTTTGTCATCTTTCACTACCTGTACTCATGATAAGTACAACCACTCGAGACTGTGTGGGCAGTCACTCAATCTGAACTCGTACGGTCCAACCCCAGGGTTATGAAGGCTGGGGAGCACCGGGAGGATAAGGAGGGGGAATGTTTTGTCCGGTTTGGACATGGTGGTGGCCTGACTCCTTCCGGATAACCGTTAAGGTTAGGACGTGCGGGGAAAGAAAGAGATTCGGATTCGGGTCTCACTAGCTATGAGATCGCAGAGCCGGACTAGTGGGTAAAGTGTACACCTCTGCGCAGAGTTTGAAAACCTATTCGAATAGTCTGTGTCCACAGGAATGGACGAGTCTGGTATGGTATGGCAATTAATGTTTTGTTTTCCAAAAAAAGAGATGGTTTTGAGAAAAGTGGTTTTTAAAAAGGTTCGGCGGTTGAGCCGTGAGCTATGGTGGACGGGAAGTCCAGTAGCGGTTTTTGAAAAGGAAAACCAGTGGGAAACTGCTGAGATACCTGGATGGTTTAGTCCAGGGGATTTTATTCTATATTGAAAAACTTCCTGCTCCCTTGGGAGAGGATGCGCTTTGCAAAATACAAAATGTTTTTCAAAACAACACTGCATAAAATATTGCTGTTTCTGCAAAGTATCCTAAGCTCCATATATTCCATGCATTATATCTGATTTCCCCATTCCGCGGGTGAAGGTGGGCTGCTGAGTACGTTTGTACTCACCCTTGCTTATTTGTTGTTTTTCAGAAAAAGGAGATCGGGTAAGAGTTACGACTGTTCCCAACCTTGCCTGTGGCTGTTGGACCGCTGAATTGCTTCACTGCGTATATCGGGCTGCTTCAGCCCCACTCTGATGATATGTCCCGAGTTGTGGACCAACTCTTAAAGTTGTTCGCCACCTTTGTAGGTTTGTCTCGTTTGAGCAGATTTGGTATCATCTGATGTATAAATGTGTTTACTAGCCTCCTGGGACTAGTAATTGTATCACATTTGAGTCCCAGAGGATTGGGGACGCTTCAGGTGGTATCGGAGCTGTTAGGTTGGCCGCAGGGCGTAACCCTTAGCCTGATCAAAAGTTTTTGAGTCAAAACTATTTTCTTAAAAAAAATTCTTGCTCTCATCCCTTCATTTCAAAAATGTTTTCCCCCTTTCCTTCTCTCAGAAGTCAGATGGAGGTTCAGTGCCAAACCAGCTTCTGCCAGAATGAAGATGGTTTCCCCAAGTTGCTGAGAGCATGCACAGTCCGCCTCGGAATCAGGAGCCAGCCAGAGTATGATGGTCGTGAATTCATCGAGCATGGCACAGAGAAGTGTGTCGTGACTGTATACATTGGATCCAGTCCACACCATGTGGAATGGAGTGTCACTGCTGCTGGGCGCAAATTCAGAGACACCTGCCAAGTCGTCGCTCGCAAGGCATTGAGGGCTCTATGTCAGATCTATGAAGAAGAAGTGGCCGACACCCCGCTCAGATTCTTTCCGCCCTTTCAGAGAGACCGTCCAGTTTGGATGGCCAGGATGCGTGCATTGGAAGAGCAGCAGCTGCTTGAGGACGACCCCACAGTCGTGTACCTCACTGCATACCTGCTCACCCTGGATGCCCAGTATGATTTCTTGGCCCGGCACCACCGTCAGATGATTGCCCGAGCAGAAGATGCAGAGAAGCTCAACCGTAAGCTCCATGTGGATCTCACCGCAGCTCAAGCCCATGTAGCTGCCTTAGAAAGTCGTGAAGTCATTGCTGTTGAAGCCCTAAAGCAAGCCAAGGATGAGCATGTCCAAAAGCTGATGGAGGCTTACTTGGTAACCCATAACCAACGTAGAGCCCTGCGGATCCAAGAGCCCGCTCCATCCAACCCAGTTCAACCCAGGAGAGCTGAAGATCCCCAGATTCTTCAAGGTCACCCGGTCTCTATCAGAGGAGAGAAGAAGGCTTGGGAACTCCCGGAAGGAGCCATAGTCTTGGAAGGAATTCCAGTCTCCCCTCAGGCTATGGATAAGAAAGAGCACCACGAGTCCTCCCAAGATTCCCCGCCAGAGTTGTTTGAGCCCCTCACCATGAAGAAGATTCCAGCATCATCCCTTGAAGTCAAGGAAGAAGCTGCAAGCACCCCGCCAGCACCGCCGCCCTCAGAGGAGCTACAAGAGCCAGTCCAGCTTGAAGAAGAGTTCGACCACGTCTTGCCATCTCAGTCGCCGCCAGAAGAAGTTATCAACATCAGCTCCCTGTTGACCCATCTAGGAGATATCTCAGATTGAAGTTGTGTGTCAGCCTTGCCAGAAGAGAAGCTGCCAGATCTGAGTTAGCTATACCCAGTCCTCTGCGTGCATTAGGTAGTGAAGTTTTTCTTCACTTTGGCTAGAGCCCTGCATGTATGAGAGGTAATCGTGTAGTCCCGTGCCTTGAAAAACTCTATTTGTGTGGCCCCCTAGGCCATTTCAAAATGAATTTCGCTTGATGTTTTCTCCTCTTTCGTGTGGATATGTGATGCCTTAACGTTAGTGCTTATAAGTCGCATTTAGCATAGTTCTCAGTTCAGGAGCCGAGCACTAGTAGTTATGCTTAGCCCCCGAATCTGAGTAGTCCGTGCTTTGGAAAAACTCTATTCTTCCCCCATTCAAAATATTTGATTTGTTTGTGCTTATCATTGCTGAACTTATGTGTTTTCTTTCTTTTTAAGAAAGGTTTTCTCTAAAAACATAGATCACAAATTAGAGCTAATCCTTACCTTATGCTTCCATTCTCATCTTAACCCATCTGAAGAAAAAAGTGCCTTACCCAAGAAGACACCGGGAAGCTCACCCTTGAAGCCTGTAACAAGCTACAGAAGAAACCAGTCCAGCCGCTCAGTCAAAAGGACCGACCGTGAGAATCAAAGCACTGCCCCTGAGTCAAAGTAAACAGGAAAAGAGGACAGAAGGAGTTATTACCATACAGAGAGGCAAAGATTCTTGGAACCAGAGACCACAAACATCAGGGTCATTGACCCCACCACTCACCCGTGCCCCTCGCACGCGTGCCCGCCTCCATGCGCACTACCACAGCCCCACACCCCCCCCTTTTGCAGCACACTACCGCCGCCCACGCCACCTTTGCAGCGCACCCACCGCCACCATCATCGCTGGCAACACCAGACCCCCCCTCCCCTTGTTGCACCTGCTGCCTCGTGTCACTTGCTCCATCACTACCACTCCACACCCCCCGAGCACCCCCGCTTGCCTATAACCCCCCCCCCACCAGCTCCCTCAACTCCCATCTCGCTTAAAGCAAAGCGCACTCTAGATAAAATCCCCTCTGCCAAATCGCAAGCAAATCCATTTTCCACTCCCTCGCCCCTAAGATCACAATGCTTGGTGATTCTTGGGTTGAAGACTGTTGTATATGGTTCAACATCTTTGGTTTCCTCCTCTGTATGATGGTAATACTCTTTGATAGAATCCTCTAGTGGGAAGAGCAAAGAGAAAGAAAGGAGCAGTGAAAAGAGAAAAAAAGATAGCGAAGAGAAGATAAGAAGAAGGTTCTCCCAAAATCAACCCTGTGTCAGTCATCTCTCCGCAGCCTGCTCAAGCAGCAACAACAGAAGAAGGCCCCATAACACCCTTGTTATGAGGTACTTCAAGGAGTTCAAATCCCCAAGATTCAGGAGTTCTACCCTCATCCATTTTAAGTGGGGTAGTGTTCCAGTAAGGTTCCTGCTATGGAGAAGAAGAAGAAGGCCTGTAGCAAGCTTGTGGAAGACAAGATCATCGAAGCCTATAAGTTTCTGGATGGGAAGTGGTCACACAAGTTTTGTTGATGAAGCACCAGAAGACCAATCAAGGAAGGAATCCATGTGGGAGTTCGCAAGAGAAAGGTTTGCATGTTGGCATCGATGCTTCCTCAATAAGCTAGCTGCCAAGCGAAAGCTGAAGCCTGAAGATGATCTTTGAGTAGCCAGAATCAGCATTTGCAATCAGCAACCGGATGCTCCGCAAGGGCCAGATTTTGTTGAAGTTCCATCTCCTCGAAGAGTTGCAAAGTGAAGATATGTAGCTGAAGTAAAGCTATACCCATAACCCTTCTAAGCCAAATCTCGAGGACGAGATTCCTTTTAAGTGGGGTAGATTTGTAGCATCCCAAAAATTCAAATCCTGAAATTTTCTCAAACTCCCTCTAAATTCAAAATGAATTTCAAATTTCATTTCAAAATGTTTGTTTGCGAGTTGATATCAGCAAATAAAATATAGTGGTCTATATTCTCTCCAAAATCCTCCTCAAATATCCTACAAATATTTCCCCAGTGATCACCCTCAATTTGTTTCCAGAAATACTGCCCGGATATTTCCCCAGTAATCCCCTTCAAGTTCTTTCCAGAAATATTGCCCAGATATTCCACCGATATATCTCCAAGTATTTTCCTCTTGAGAAATACCTTCAGAATCATTTTTCAAGTCCCTACAAATATTTTCTTCATAACTTTCCTCATGCTCATACGTATACGTATGCCTCCAGTGTCATACGGTGAGCTCTACAAGCAAATCTCACTTATACAAGACAAATACATGCTAACCTCCCACTAATCATCTCATCCTCCCACTAATCCTCTCATCCCTCCCCCTAATCCCCCCACCATGGCTATAAATAGAGGGGCAAGGGCCTCCTCTCATCCCACCCCAAGCCATTTCATGGCAACTCTCTCCCCCCCCCACACACACACCCACTCCATGTTCCACACAAGCACACACTAGCACAAGGATCGTTCGATCGTTCTTCGATCGTTCGTCCCCTGTTCTTAGTTTGTTCGTTCGTTCGTCCGATCGTTCGATCGTTCGTCCGATCGTTCATGGTTCGTTCGTCCGTTCGTCCGATCGTTCGATCGTTCGTCCGTTCGTTCGTCCAAATAATCTTTTTCCTACCGTTATGCTGCCGAAATTCCGATCGTTCGTTCGTTCGATCATTCGATCGTTCATCGTTCGTTCATAGTTCCTATTCATCGTTCATCGTTCGTTCATAGTCCCTATTCATCGTTCGTTCATAGTCCCTATTCATCGTTCTTCCAGATAATCTTTGTCCTGCCGTTATGCTGCCGAGATTCCGATCGTTCGTTCTTTCGATCATTCGATCGTTCATCGTTCGTTCATAGTTCCCTATTCATCGTTCATCGTTCGTTCATAGTCCCTATTCATCGTTCTTCTAGATAATCTTTATCCTGCCGTTATGCTGCCGAAATTCCGATCGTTCGTTCGTCCGATCATTCGATCGTTCGTCCGTTCGTTCGTCCAAATAATCTTTTCCTGCCGTCATCGTTCGTCCGTTCGTTCATAGTTCCTATTCATCGTTCATCGTCCGTTCATACGAACTATTCACTGTCACTATTCACCATTACTATTCACCGTTACTATTCATCGTTACTATTCACCGTTACTATTCACATACACTATTCATCATCGTTACTATTTACCATTACTATTCATCATCGTTACTATTCATAGATGATATCCATAATTACTTTTCCATCGCCACTATTCATCGTTACTATTCATCGGTCATCTAGTCACCCCAAATTTCAACTACTCATACATCATGCTGTCCAGTCCACCTAAGACCAGCCAGACCCATATTCCAGTCATACGAACTCCGGTGACTGTGATTTTCCTTCCAGTAGGAACTTCCCATCTGGTCACCCATCCCAGGTTTCTCCAAGTTGAGCATGCTTGACTTTGAGATTCCTTCGAACCAGGCTTCCAAACTCAGATTCCAATAATTCTTGTTTCTAAATTCTTATCAAACTATTCCCTATCCAACCATGTCATCCCTTAAGCCTGGTCCATATTCCAGAAAACTCCCAAAATACTCTTGTCACATATTCTGCCTATAACTCTCATGTTCATACCAAGTCAGACGATTCATTCGTCACTATTCTCACCAACAGTGAACTTCACTGTGCTACACCACCTACACTCAGCTATAAATACACCCAGCTACCCTCTCCCTCTCCACACACACTCAACACCCTCAGCCAAGGCAAACACCCCACCCACTCAGTTACTCCGCTCTGCCGGCTACACGCATAGTGTCGCTTTGCCTCCAGTCCACCCTCCTGGTAAGCACCTCCGCTCCACCACCAGTAATATCACAACACCACATGACATAGATTCTACTCAAGACTCTACCCATCCATATATCGCTTTTCTGACCACTATACTAAATATTTGTTGGTATACTTGCTGGTTTGTATGTTTGCTTGTTCATGTTGCATAGTTATCGGAGCGTTCGTGCCATCTCGTGGAGGCCAGATCTGCAAGTCTATGCCAGGCGGTGGAGCCAGAAGCCAGTTCCGCGAGCTCTCCTTCCCCCTTCGCCGAATAAGCACGGCAAGCTCACTGGATCCCTTTGATGCATAAATTACCTATGATTTTTCAACCACAACCCTTAGCCTGTTATTTTATGCATGATATAATTTTAAGACAAGTTATTATGGCCACCCATCCGCTTGCCGCAATCAATCCCTGATATATTTGTTACAAATGATTTGAGGAAAGGTGTGAGTTTCCAAAAGAAAATGCTTTTCAAAATGTGTTTGATGAAGGGTTTTCACCCTTATCACCTTTGAGTAGGGATGATCAGGGACTCCCTGGTTTAGGGGAGGGCCTAAGGTGATGGCTCAGCTGGTTTAGGCGTGAGCAGAAGGATTGTCCCCTCGTATAAGGACCGGTTTGTCATCTTTCACTACCTGTACTCATGATAAGTACAACCACTCGAGACTGTGTGGGCAGTCACTCAATCTGAACTCGTACGGTCCAACCCCAGGGTTATGAAGGCTGGAGAGCACCGGGAGGATAAGGAGGGGGAATGTTTTGTCCGGTTTGGACATGGTGGTGGCCTGACTCCTTCCGGATAACCGTTAAGGTTAGGACGTGCGGGGAAAGAAAGAGATTCGGATTCGGGTCTCACTAGCTATGAGATCGCAGAGCCGGACTAGTGGGTAAAGTGTACACCTCTGCGCAGAGTTTGAAAACCTATTCGAATAGTCTGTGTCCACAGGAATGGACGAGTCTGGTATGGTATGGCAATTAATGTTTTGTTTTCCAAAAAAAGAGATGGTTTTGAGAAAAGTGGTTTTTAAAAAGGTTCGGCGGTTGAGCCGTGAGCTATGGTGGACGGGAAGTCCAGTAGCGGTTTTTGAAAAGGAAAACCAGTGGGAAACTGCTGAGATACCTGGATGGTTTAGTCCAGGGGATTTTATTCTATATTGAAAAACTTCCTGCTCCCTTGGGAGAGGATGCGCTTTGCAAAATACAAAATGTTTTTCAAAACAACACTGCATAAAATATTGCTGTTTCTGCAAAGTATCCTAAGCTCCATATATTCCATGCATTATATCTGATTTCCCCATTCCGCGGGTGAAGGTGGGCTGCTGAGTACGTTTGTACTCACCCTTGCTTATTTGTTGTTTTTCAGAAAAAGGAGATCGGGTAAGAGTTACGACTGTTCCCAACCTTGCCTGTGGCTGTTGGACCGCTGAATTGCTTCACTGCGTATATCGGGCTGCTTCAGCCCCACTCTGATGATATGTCCCGAGTTGTGGACCAACTCTTAAAGTTGTTCGCCACCTTTGTAGGTTTGTCTCGTTTGAGCAGATTTGGTATCATCTGATGTATAAATGTGTTTACTAGCCTCCTGGGACTAGTAATTGTATCACATTTGAGTCCCAGAGGATTGGGGACGCTTCACTTCGGTGGCCGGTCACTGGGCCGGCCTTCTTTTTCACATATTTAGACAACAATTGATTGAAAGTCGGGCCAGTCTTGATCAGCCGACCAGCTGCTTTAAATGTATTTGTTTTCCACGTACCTATCTCTGGTCGTCGTGGTTTGAAGGTACGTGGTCGCTGCGAGTCCTGAGCATGGCCGGACCGTCCGCCGGAGCTCTCCGGACCGTCCGGTGGGGTCCCGGACCGTCCGCGCCTACGTGCCGGACCGTCCGGGATACGCAGCACGGGTTCCTGTATCTGTCTCCCTGTCTGCGCTTGCCCCCCAGTACTGGAGGTTGTGATGGTCACCTTTAGGGTCTCCCCTCCATCGGGAGTCTTCTCGGCTACCACTTTCCTGCAAGAAACTTTATGATCCTCATCGGCTCTTTTAGAATTGCCGATGATTGCCTCTTTGCCTTTGCCTTTATCGGCCGTGTTTGGCCGAACCAGGACTTTCTTGCCCTCGAAGTCGATCACGTTCATTGGAAATGGCTCTGTATCCACCTGCATTTCCTGAAATTTCAATCGTCCCTCACTAATGGCCGATTGAATCTGTCGTCGGAATACATTACAATCATTAGTGGCATGAGAAAATGAGTTATGCCACTTACAGTATGCACGACGTTTTAGCTCGTCGGCGGATGGAACAGTGTGATTTATTTTAATATTGCCATTTTTGAGTAATTCGTCAAATATTTTATCGCACTTACCAACATTAAACGTAAACTTAACCTCCTCTTGCCGTTTCTTTTGAACCGGCTGCAAGGAGGAACAGGCCGAAGATTTGGCCTGTTTTGGCCAAACCATTTCAGCAGCATATACTTCTGCTGATTCGTCATCTGAACTGCTTTGGTCGCATTCTACTATATGTACGTTGTGACACATTGTTTTAGTAGTTTCTTTGCTCCGGCTTTCGCAAGCCAAAGCCCTCTGGTGTAACTGTGCTAGTGTAAAAAATTGGATGCCTTCTAATCTCTCTTTTAAATAATATCGTAGACCATTAAAGGCTAATCCTACTAGCTGTTTTTCTGCTAAATGAATTTGAAAGCATCGATTTCTTGTATCGCGGAATCTCCGGATGTAATCATTAACCGATTCGTCTTTTGTTTGTCGCAATGACACTAAATCTACCAAATCCAATTCATAATCACCGGAGAAAAAATGATCATGAAATTTTTGTTCTAGATCCCCCCATGATGAAATGGAATTAGGAGGTAAAGTGGCATACCATGCAAACGCGGTTCCTGTTAGCGATAATGAAAATAAACGCACGCGAAATGCCTCTGTGTCTGCCAATTCTCCTAATTGTGCTAAGAACTGGCCTATATGTTCGCGCGTGTTTTTCCCTTGATCACCCGAAAATTTTGCGAATTCGGGTATTCTAGTTCCCTGTGGGTACGGGTGGTGATCAAATCAGCTGTCATAAGGTTTCCGATATGATTGCCCCCCAGGGACCATGCTTACTCCGAGCTTATCTCGGAACGCCCCGGCTATTTCTTCCCTCACTATATCAATGGCAGCCGGTGCAAGACCACCGGCTCTCTGGTCAAACATAGGTGGGGTTGGTTGCATATTAGTATGTTGTCGTTCCCCCCATTGGTTTGAGCTACGTGGTGCATTTCCATTTGCCCTATATGGCTCATAGGTTTGATCGTTTCTTTCTGGCCTTTTAGGTGGGGCCGGAAAGCTTTCCTGGGCTTTGGATCCTGAATTAATGGGCTGGTGCATTGCATAATGTGATGGGAAGTGTTGCTGGGACGGGCGAGGATTCAGGTAATAATCCTCCTCAAAAGACTCATGCGCGGACTGTCCGGATATGTACCCGGACCGTCCGTGGTCATATGCGGACCGTCCGTCATTGTATGCGGACCGTCCGACTGGGTAGTTTGGGTTCTGTGTCATATGTGGTGGCTCGGACGCATATCTAGGTAACTCATTAAAAATAGGCCCGACTGCTGTTGGCCCGGACGGTCCGCGCTCACGTGCGGACGGTCCGGGCATGTGCAGATCGGCTGGTTTGCTGCCGATTTGCGGTTGCTTAGGGTATGTGTCCATCGGCATCCCATAAAGGGGTTGTGACTGGTCGTGACAACCTGTAGCCGATGTGTTACGCGTGTTATCTCCTAACTCAACCTCGTGCGAAGGAAAATTTGTGGTACTAGATTTATCAAATGCACGTACTAGTCTCTTAAGATCGTTTTGCATACCCCCTATGATGTTCTGCATTTGTTCACGCTGATCTTCTACATAATTTCTAAGAGATTGCAGATCGTTGGTATTACTTACATTGGGGATATCTGGCGTGGGTTGGAGCGAAGCCGGATCCGTTGCCCGATGTCGGACGACCTTGTTGTTCCTGTCCACTTTGAAGTTGGCCAAGAACTTTGCTTTCGCCTCTTGGATCATCCGCTCCTTGTGCTCCTCAAACTGGAGCTGCTCGTCAGCCGGCAAGGTTTCCTAAGTCGGCTCTATGATGTTGCTTAGAGAAATATCAGAGCTATCCTTTGAACCGGCCATTGAGGGCCGATTTGATGAGCCTAGATGTTTTGTCCCCAGCGGAGTCGTCAAAAAGTATGTTGACGCCTTTTTGGAGCGCCAAACACTCAACAAGAACCGTGGTGGTGCCTTCTGCACAGGGGCGGACGGTCCGCGCGCAGGGGCCGGACGGTCCGCGGCCTGGTGCGAGGCGCGGTGGTGCTCTCTGCGCAAGGGCGGACTGTCCGCGGCCTAGTGCGCGGCTAGGGCTCCTGCCTGACGGCCGGACGGTCCGCGCCCTGGGGCCGGACGGTCCGTGCGTATGCAGGGACGGCGGAAGATCGCCGACGGCGCCTGGATCTCGCTCCCGGGAGGGACCCCGTCGGGGAGTAGAGATCCTAGGTGGTGTCTAGGCTCGGGTAGATCGACCTAGACTCCTCTAATCGACGTAGAGTCGAGGAGAGGCGGAGAATTTGGGGATTGGAAGGCTAAACTAGGGCTAAACTAGAACTACTCCTAAGATAAAATGCGAAATAGAAGTTGTATTGATTCGATTGTTGATTACAAATCGGCCGTAGACCTCTCTATTTATAGAGGAGGGGGGCTGGACCCTTTACAAACTAATTTCCGAGCTTATCCCATGATTTTAGCCAACAACCATAGCACAAAACTCGGAACCCTAAACTGCTCTGCGCACGCGCGGACCGTCTGGCCCACAGGCGCGGACTGTCCGGACCGCGGACCGTCCGGCCTCAGGGCCGGACCGTCCGCCAGTGCTCAATTATGGTTCAAACACCTTGGTAACGACTCAACGCGTGAAGACGATGATGGCAGAGATGGACAGAACTAGGACTGAGTTGATGGGACATTGTAATAAAAGCTATTTGTTTGGCTTTAATCTAAAACGGTTTTTACCGAGTGTTTTATCTCTATAAATTATAGCTGCACACTAGTCTAAATAATGGTCTTTAATCCAAGACGAACAGCATGCAAGCTCGATTCTCCGCGCGCGTGTGCATGGTCGGGGACGAGACGGCAACAGCACGTACGTATACTCATGCCCTACGTATACTCCTGCCGGTTGCTGCTGCTAATATACACGCATGTGGCAGTCGCAACTGATGGATGAACACGAAACGAGACGCAGCATTCGTGTAATCATCGCCGCTGCTCCTCAAAACATCAGCATTTCGCCGCGCCGACTAATCACTCTAGCAATCCGAATCCATGTGTTTGGTTATTACCCATATCAAAAGAGCCAGACTCCTCACATGCATTAGCTACAGTTCGAAATGTGTTTGGTTCGCTGTATTCATAAAACTGACTCGCGTGCACCCTACCCTAGGCTTATTTGTTTGCATGCGGAGAAACACACAAAACGGCCGTATCGGACGGACCCGGCTGGCGTGAGGCCGTAGCCAGCCATCCAATCATAAGAAATATGTATATGATCGTGCTTGCTTGCACTGCATTGCAAACGACACACAAGCATATTCAAGACGATTACACATGCACATCACGCGGAAACAAGATAAACACTGGAGTAACTTTTTATGGTCCCAAAAATTCGAGGGGATAAAGTCGTTCACGCCTTATCTTACTTTGAAACTCAAACCAAACACATCCTTACTAATTAACCCAAAGAAGGGGAGCAAATGCTGCACAGACGGTGACGATGACGACAACTGTGCATGAAATGACGAAGGAAGAGCCAAGGCCAGCCACCCTGCATTGCAAGTCATCAACTGAACAATAAACCGAGAGAAAAATGGGTAACAATGGAGACGGACGAACGGACGGATCAGCTGGAGGCACAGAGCGGCTGGACGACGGATCGACGGCGACGGATGGAGAGATATTAAATGGCGCGCAGCAGTGGCCGTCCGAACAGTGCAATCCCCAATCGTTCGCCTTCATAGCTAGCCTGATTTCCAGTCTCTCGTGCATAGTACTGTGGAGCTCACGTGGACAAGCACCGGCACAGCTACAGTCGTGACAGCCGTACGGCGGTGGTGCATGTGTGGCCCTGCTGGTCTCAGCTGTGCTGTGCATGCAGTGTACGCGCCTTTTACCCACAGTGTCACGCCGTCCGTGCCACAGCCCGCCGCACAGCGATCCATCGGTCTACTAATACTACTGGACCTGAAAGTTTGGATCCGGCCATTTAGTGATGGTCGGTCATACCTCAAAAATAGGACAAAAGAAAAAGGTTGGACCGGATCAGGCGGGCACAACCCGAATATAGCCGTGGAGTGAGTTAAACTTAGGTACAGCGGTATAGCACGACACGACTAGATGGACCGTGATTGGGTCGACACCGCACGAAGTGAAAAACTAACGTTTAAATGGTTTTTTCTTGCTCCAATAATGTTGATCTCTTTATCAAAGTTATAGAAAAATATTGATAATTAAATTTATCTTAGTAGAATATATGTTTTCTATTAATATATTTTTAAAGGCTCTCTCATTCTAGTATGATATTTTTTAAGTTACAAATAATTTGAAGATGTATTTTTTTAAATATATACAAGTTCTTTTACTCTGTGTCGTGCTTGGGCCAGATTAGACCTACCTTTTGGTATTTGGGTACGGCACAGGCACGGCCCAGTCCAAAGTTATTATGTGTACGTAAAATCTCTATCCATACTTGCATCTAAGCATTTACCATATAAAGGATGCAGGAAATTATGCTCAAGCGGTATAGACCCCTATAAATTCTATGATTGCATACAAGTATATTGACTCTCTGGTCCAACGGCCCTAGGCTTACATCCTCTCTCTCCCCCCTAATTTTCTCTGCTACTCTTTCATTGGTATTGTGGTGTCACAACATGATGATATTTGGCGTCCCAGGGGCTACCTGACATCTTGTTGTGCTACATCAATATGGCTTCACCAACACACCCACTAGATGGAGCGGTGGCCTCTAACACCATATCTAGTAATACTAACCATATGTTGTGTCATGAGCGATGCAACAGTCTTGCTCAGTCTAGCCCTTCACTACCGCATGTGGGACCAGATCTAGCTGATCCACCCCTACATTGCCCAGACAACTTCCTTGGCAACCCCTCAGTGGTCCATGCCCTCTCCCTCGCATAGATCAAATAGTTGACTCCACCTTGGAGTTTGATCTTATATCTTTTGTAGATGTGTATTCTAGTTTCCACTGGATTGGTATGGCTAGGAAGATGAGGACAACAATTAATTCTTAACTTCTTGAAGCTTATACTTTTATGTAAATATGCCTTATGGGTCAAAAAAATGTATTTCCACCTTCGTTCATGCAACCCATACTTATTTTAGGTGATCATATAGATAAAAAAACTTGAAGTTTATATAGATGATATCATAGTTAAGTTATTTCAGAGTGATTCGATCCTCTAGGACTTGGTTGGCATTTTTCATTGCCTTCGTCAAACCCACACAATGCTCAACCTAGAAAAGCCAACGTAGGGAAAGTCTAGGCCATGGAGCTCATGCGGCCCCTTACTCGTATCAAGCAAATCCAACGCCTCATCGAGTTCATGGTGACAGTTGCTTCATCTCCAAGCTTGGAGAGTGAAGACTTCCATTATTCAAGCTCCTCTGGAGCTCTAATCCCTTTCAATGGACCAAGGAAGCTGAACAAGGTTTGTGGAGCTTCAAGCAGTATATAACCCCCACCCCGTCATGGTAGCACCTAAGTAGGGAGATCCTCTTCTTTCTACATCATCGTGACACCTGAGCATGGCAAGCCTAGGAAGATCAAGGATGTGCCATGGAGCCTGAAGTCCATGCATTGTGTATGTCGATATAGTGATACTGAGGTTGCTTGCATTGATGGATAGTTTGCATATTCTTAGATCCTCCATCTCCTTATGTGAAAAGACCACACACCATGCATGGAGATGTGGGCGGGTCTCGTGTGTGCGTCATGCACACCGGTGTAGAGGCCGCGCGAGCTAGTGAAGGTGAGAAAGAAGGATGATATCTCGGTGAGAGAGAGGAAGAGAGGAATGACGATAATTGTTAGGCGAGAGTGAGAGTGTGAGGGCCTCTATCCGCTAGCTAGCTGAGTTGGTTAGATAGCTATAATAACACTTCTCGTTGGTTCATCATGTACACATGAGACGGAATGATCTTTCTCGGTCGGTCGGGCTCTGATTGGACGCGGTTTTTCCCATACGATATTTTTTATCTATAAATAAATAAAAATAGCTATATTCCAAAATCGTTTCTTTCCGGTGGTGTATGGTAGCCGTGCACAACAGTCGCCGGGCGTGTTGGTCATGCCCATGCTCTTGCCGGCCGGATCCTAATCGATGCCCTCGTAGGAATCTACTGCAGTAACAAACTGCAGAGATGGAGGGGCCGGAAAGGGCCGTGTGGCTACTGCTACTGCTGACATAAGGATGTAGAGAGCGCTGTGCTGTGTACATGCCCACACTGACGACACTACAGTCTCTGTGTATATAAATATATCTCTAGCTCCAGTATATAGCATGCATCTGAATATGAACGGCAGCATATGTATTAATACATAAAAAGTCAAGATGGAATAATGCTAATGCCCAGGACAGCATATACATGTACATATATAATTAATTAATGTACTGTACTAAGGTAGTATATTATATATATATTATAAAGGAAAAAAGTGACCGCAGTGTAAAAAAAACATAATTTCCATGTGCGTGTGGGCGGCCGGTACACTGGTGGCGACATGACTGTATGAGTGTACCTGTACAGGATACTGGTCATCTACAGAGCTATATGTGTGGCACATTCATATCATCTGGAGATCATGAGATGGACGAGCTGCAACTGCGACCACACAATTCAAGAAGATGTGGAATGTGCTTCTGTACTATTTGCAAAACAAACAAAAAGAAGGGGGGAAAAGTCCATGAAATGCATGTAAGCATGTAGATAGGGTTTCAAGGGTGTGGGGGGAATGCATATTTTTTTTTACTTGAAGGTGTAGGATTATGTATTTCTTATAGGAGAAACATATATAACTTACAATATCAGACAATCACCATTAATTCAATCTATTGTTCCTTCTAGCACTTAATCATGAATTTATGCTACGCCAAATTTCTTTTAAAGGTAAAAGGCAATGATATATTGTCAGCTTCGGTAGGTATGGGGAAATAGTTTCGCGCGTATATGTACTTCCGCTTATGGATTATTGATGAGCAATATTTATCGGGAATGAATACTTCACACTAACCTTGTTATATGTTGGAATATGTCTATAATTCCTTTTATATATTTGAAATATATCTTGGAATATGCTTTCCTATACGCATATAAATATATGTTCGCTTTGTAACTTGTACTCCGCGGTTGATAGTGGATCTGTTTCATTGTGGTTGTTTGCTCCTCCATATTGGAGGAGATTTTTCCACGTAAATATTTATGTCTATTTTAGTCCCTAACAAGTGGTATCAAAGCTAGTGTTAGACACATTGTTTTTATCCACATTGTTGCCGCCGCCGCCGCCGGGTTTTGCTATTTGTCGCATTATGTCGACTAATATTGATATTCTCTTCTTACCCAATTGGTTGTTCAAAAGGTGTTGCAGACGCGATCTACTGACATGACTGATGATAAGTGCCAAGATATTGATGAGAGAGCTTTGTCCGCCATACAACTCAGTTTATCTTTTGATGTCCTACGTGAAGTAATGCATAAAAAATCTGCAGCAACATTGTAGAAAAAATTGGAGAAGCTGTATATGACCAAGAGTCTTGCAAACAAGCTACGTCTCAAGTAGCATCTTTACACTATTCACATGTCAGAAGGTACATCTATGCAGTCACATCTTAATGAATTTAATTCAATTATTGTGGACCTTGAGAGTCTTGATGTGAAGATAGATGATGAAGATAAGACAATTTTGTTGGTAGTCTCATTGTCCCCTTTTTTAAGCATTTTAAGAAAATTATGCTTTATGGTAATCATACTTCACTGTCCTTTGAGGATGTTAAGTCAAATTTGTTATCCAAGGAAAAATTTGATGTTGATTCACGTTCTGAACCCAAAGGTGAAGGTTTAATTGTTCGGAGATCTAGAGATCATAAATCCAACCTTTATTGCCGTTATTACAAAAAAATACTCATCATATTTCTGAGTGCCCCAAAGTGAGAAATAAAGAGGAGAGAAAGAAAAAAAAATTGGATAAGTCTTCTGCTGAAGCCAGTTTTGTTGAAACTTTGGATAGTGGATAAGTTCTGTTTGTTGCCTTTGTTGAAAAGTGCTTGTCGGGGACCATAATTAGGGGTACCCCCAAGACTCCTGATCTCAGCTGGTAACCCCCATCAGCATTAAGCTGCAAAGGCCTGATGGGTGCGATTAAGCCAAGGCTCGGTCCACTCAAGGGACCTGACCTCGCCTCGCCCGAGCCCAGCCTCGGGCAAGGGCAGCCGACCCCGAAAGATTCACGTCTCGCCCAAGGACCCCCTCAAGCGGCGTACACACCTTCGGCTCGCCCGAGGCCCAGTCTTCGCCAAGAAGCGGCCTTGGCCAGATCGCCACACCAACCGACCGAATCGCAGGAGCATTTAATGCTAGGATGACTTGACACCTTATCCTGTCACACGCCCTTTAGTCGATAGAGCCGAAAATGACCGCAATCACTTCGCCGCTCCACTGACCGGCCTGACAAGAAGACAGCGCCGCCTGCGTCGTTCCGACTGCTGTGCCACTCGACAGAGCGAGGCTGACAGCAACCAAGTCCAGCCTCGGGCGCCATAGGAAACTCTGCCTCACCCGACCCTAGGGCTCGGACTAGGGCTCGGCCCCGGAAGACGACGAACTCTGCTTCGCTCGACCCTAGGGCTAGGACTCGGGCTCGGCCCCGGAAGACGACGAACTCTGCTTCGCCCGACCCTAGGGCTCGGACTCGGGCTCGGCCCCGGAAGACGATGAACTCCGCTTCGCCCGACCCCAGGGCTCGGACTCGGGCTCGGCCCCGGAAGACGACGAACTCTGCTTCGCCCGACCCCAGGGCTTGGACACGACCTCGGCCCCGGAAGACGACGAACTCCGCCTTGCCCGACCCGGGGCTCGGACACGACCTCGACCTCGGAAGACCAACTCGACCCCGACCTCGGAGGAGCCTCCGCCTCGCCCAACCAGGGGCTCGGACCGACCACGTCACAGGGGGCACCATCATTACCCTGTCCCTAGCTAGCTCAGGCTACGGGTAACAGGACCGACGTCCCATCCGGCGCGCCCCGGTAAACAGATAATGATGACGCCCCGCGTGCTCCATGACGACGGCGGCTCTCGGCCCCTTACGGAAGCAAAGAGACGTTAGCAAGGACTCGACAACCCCGACAGTTGTCCTTCCGCAAGACTCCAACGCTCCTCCGACGGCCACGACATCACATGAACAGGGTGCCAAAACCTCTCTGGCTGCCACGACGGCATGTACTTAGGGCGCTAGCTCCCCTCTGCTAGACACGATAGTGCGCTGCTACACCCCCCATTGTACACCTGGACCCTCTCCTTACGCCTATAAAAGGAAGGTCCAGGGCCCTCTTACGAGGAGGTTGGCCGCGCGGGAGGATGGGACGACGCGTAGAGTCCCTCGCTCTTCCCCCCCACATGGACGCTTGTAACCCCCTACTGCAAGCGCACCCGACCTAGGCGCGGGACAACACGGAGGCTACGGTTTTCCCCTTTCTCTCCCTCTCTTCTACCCCCCTTCGTGCTCCGCCTCGCGCCGACCCATCTGGGCTGGGACACGCGGCGACAATTTACTCGTCGGTCTGGGGACCCCCCCGGGATCGAAACACCGACAGTTGGCGCGCCAGGTAGGGCCCTACTGCGTGTTGACGAACAGCTCCCCGTCAAGCTCCAGATGGGTAGTCTCCAGCAACCTTTCCAACCCGAGACGGTGCTCCGTTTCAGAAGCCTTGAGTTCATGTCCCTCGACGGCAGCTACGACATGATACTCCTTCTTCCGCCGCGCGACGGCGACAATGGCGGCCGACAACCCGCCCACCGGCGGCGGAATCGGCAAAGTCTTCCCCACGAGGCGGAAGAACGACGTCCGAGTTTGTCCCGTCACCTCCCCCACCGGAGAAGGAGGAGGAGGCGGGGCAACCATGGCCAAGCAGGAGGCGGCACCTCATCGGCCGTCACGCGAGTCGACGGCGCCGGCGCCCCGACGGGGGACACGTCGGGCGTCGACCTCGCGTCTGAGACGAAGACGAGTGCCGTTTCCCCGCAACACGCCAACTCCAAGCGAACAGACGATGCCAGCTCGCTCGCGAAGGACTTGCTAGGTGTCACCCTCGTACCTGAGCCGACGGTGCAGTCCGCCCCTGACGTGACAACGTCACCACCTGTCGACCAAGAGGTACCGACCGACTCCCATCTCATGTCTTTTGGATTCGACCTCGACCCACCAAGTGACCCCGCTTTGGTGGAAGCCTTCATAGAGGCATGCACCAACCCTCCGGGGTATCATATGCGGTCGCCCTGGGACTGGCTGATGGCCGTCTCGACCTACGGACCCTCGGGTTCCGGGGAAGATGACGGGCCAGACCTTGGTTGGGATTTCTCCGGGCTCGATAACCCCAGGGCCATGCGGGACTTCATGACCGCGTGTGACTACTGCCTTTCCGATTGTTCCGACGGTAGCCATAGCTTCGGCGATGGAGACAGCGGCCCAAGTCGTGAATGTTTCCACGTCGATCTAGGGGGTCCCGACAAAGGCAACCATCTTGATATACCGGAAAATGGTGATCCCCCTAGGCCTGCGCCTTGCGTTGACATTCTTCGGGAGCTAGCTGTGGTCCCAGTCCCTGCGGGGGGTTAGGACGCACAGCTCGAGCAAATCCGCGAGATGCAGGCCAGCCTCGACGAGGGGGGCAGGAACACTTGAGCCGCTCCGCCGGAACATCGGGCAGGAATGGGTAGACCAAGCTCCGGCCGAAGAAGCTCGTCATCTACCCCAGGGCATCTAGCTCCGCATCGCCGACGACGTCAGGGCAAGGCCACCACCGGCTTCTAGTGGGGTCGGCCAGAACCTGGCTGCGACAGCGATACTTCTCCGCGCAATGTCGGAACCATCAACCACTGAAGGGCGGCGGATCCGGGGGGAGCTCAAAAATCTCCTGGAGGATGCCGCGGTCCGACGGGCCGAGAGCTCTGCCTCCCAAAGGCAGGGGTACCCCTCGGAGCACCACGCCGCGACTTCCCGATTCGTGCGGGAAGCCTCGGTCCACACCGGGCGCACGTGCAACACCGCGCCTGCAGCCTCGGAACGCCTCGGCAACGAGCACCACCGCCATAACCATCGAGCCCGCCTCGATGAGAGGGTGCGCCGAGGTTACCACCCCAGGCGTGGAGGACGCTACGACAGCGTGGAGGATCGAAGCCCCTTGCCCGAACCACCCGGCCCGCAGGCTTTCAGCCGAGCCATACGATGGGCGCGCGTTCCCGACCCGGTTCCGAACCCCGACTACCATCACCAAGTACTCGGGGGAAACAAGGCCGGAACTGTGGCTCACGGACTACCGGCTGGCCTGCCAACTGGGTGGAACGGACGATGACAACCTCGTCATCCACAACCTCCCCCTGTTCCTCTCTGACTTCGCTCGGGCCTGGCTGGAGCATCTGCCTCCGGGGCAGATCTCCAACTGGGACGACCTGGTCCAAGCCTTCGCCGGTAACTTCCAGGGCACGTACGTGCACCCTGGGAACTCCTGGGATCTCCGAAGCTGTCGCCAGCAGCTGGGAGAATCTCTCCGGGACTACATCCGGCGATTCTCAAAGCAGCGCACCGAGCTGCCCAATGTCACCGACTCGGATGTCATCGGCGCATTCCTCGCAGGCACCTCTTGCCGCGACCTGGTGAGCAAGCTGGGTCGCAAGACCCCCACCAGGGCGAGCGAGCTGATGGACATCGCCACCAAGTTTGCTTCTGGCTAGGAGGCGGTTGAGGCCATCTTCCGGAAGGACAAGCAGCCCCAGGGCCGCCAGCCGAAAGATGTTCCCGAGGCGTCCGCTCAATGCGGCACCAAGAAGAAAGGCAAGAAGAAGTCGCAAGCGAAACGCGACGCCGCCGCTGAGTACAAGAACCCTCGGAAACCTCCCGGAGGCGCCAATCTATTCGACAAGATGCTCAAGGAGCCGTGCCCCTATCATCAGGGACCCGTCAAGCACACCCTTGAGGAGTGCGCCATGCTTCGGCATCACTTTCACAGGGCCGGGCCACCTGTGAAGGGTGGCAGGGCCCCCCACGACGACAAGAAGGAGGGTCACCAGGCAGAGGAGTTCCCCGAGGTCCGTGACTGCTTCATGATCTACGGTGGGCCAATGGCGAACGCCTCGGCTCGACACCGCAAGTAAGAGCGTCGGGAGGCCTGCTCAGTAAAGGTGGTGGCGCCAGACTACCTAGACTGGTCCGACAAGCCCATCACCTTCGACCAGGGCGATCACCCCGACCGCATGCCGAGCCCGGGGAAATATCCGCTCGTTGTCGATCCCGTCATCGGCAACGTCAGGCTCACAAAGGTCCTCATGGACGGAGGCAGCAGCCTCAACATCATCTACGCCAAGACCCTCAAGCTCCTGCAGATCGATCTGTCCTCGGCCCGGGCCGGTGCGGCGCCTTTTCACGGGTTCATCCCTGGGAAACGCGTCCAATTCCTCGGACGACTCGATCTGCCCGTCTGCTTCGGGACTCCCTCCAACATCAGAAGGGAAACCCTCACGTTTGAAGTGGTTGGGTTCTGAGGAACCTACCACGCGGTACTGGGGAGGCCATGTTACGCCAAGTTCATGGCCGTCCCCAACTACACCTACCTCAAGCTCAAGATGTCGGGCCCCAACGGGGTCATCACCATTGGCCCCACGTACCGACACACGTACGAATGCGACGTAGAGTGCGTGGAGTACGCCGAGGCCCTCGCCGAATCCGAGGCCCTCATCGCCGACCTGGAGAGCCTCCCCAGGGAGGCGCCAGACGTGAAGCGCCATGCCGGCAACTTTGAGCCACCGGAGACGGTTAAGTCCGTCCCTCTCGACCCCAGCAACGACGCCTCCAAGCAGATCCGGATCGGCTCCGAGCTCGACCCCAAATAGGAAGCAGTGCTCGTCGACTTTCTCCGTGCAAACGCCGAAGTTTTCGTGTGGAGTCCCTCGGACATGCCTGGCATACCGAGGGATGTCGCCGAGCACTCGCTGGATATCCGAGCTGGAGCCTGACCCGTGAAGCAACCTCTGTGCCGATTCGACGAAGAAAAGCGCAGAGCCATAGGCGAGGAGATCCATAAGCTGATGGCCGCAGGGTTCATCAAAGAGGTATTCCATCCCGAATGGCTTGCCAACCCCGTGCTTATGAGAAAGAAAGGAGGGAAATGGCGGATGTGTGTAGACTACACTGGTCTAAACAAAGCATGCCCAAAAGTTCCCTATCCTCTGCCTCGCATCGACCAAATCGTGGATTCCACTGCGGGGTGCGAAACCCTGTCTTTCCTCGATGTCTACTCAGGGTACCACCAAATCAGGATGAAAGAGTCCGACCAGCTCGTGACTTCTTTCATCACCCCTTTTGGCATGTACTGCTATGTTACTATGCCATTTGGTTTGAGGAATGCGGGCGCGACATACCAAAGGTGCATGAACCACGTGTTCGGCGAACACATTGGTCGAACGGTCGAGGCTTATGTCGATGACATCGTAGTCAAGACAAGGAAAGCCTCCGACCTCCTTTCTGATCTTGAAACGACATTCCGGTGTCTCAAGGCAAAGGGCGTAAAACTCAATCCCGAGAAGTGTGTCTTCAGAGTCCCCCAAGGCATGCTCTTGGGGTTCATCATCTCCGAGCGAGGGATCGAGGCCAACCCAGAGAAAATCACGGCCATCACCAACATGGGGCCCATCAAGGACTCGAAAGGCATACAGAGGGTCATGGGATGCCTTGCGGCTCTGAGCCGTTTCGTCTCGCGCCTTGGTGAAAGAGGCCTACCTCTGTACCGCCTCTTAAGAAAAACCGAGTGCTTCACTTCGACCTCCGAGGCCAAGGAAGCCCTCGGGAACCTAAAGGCATTCCTTACGAACGCGCCCATCTTGGTGCCCCCCACCGCCGGAGAAGCCCTCTTGATCTACGTCGCCGCTACCACTCAGGTGGTCAACGCCACGATCGTGGTTGAGAGACAAGAAGAAGGGCATGCATTGCCCGTCCAGAGGCCGGTTTACTTCATCAGTGAGGTACTATTCGAGACCAAGATTCGCTACCCGTAAATTCAGAAGCTGCTGTACGCGGTGATCCTGACGCGGCGGAAGTTGCGACACTACTTCGAGTCTCATCCGGTTACTGTGGTGTCACCCTTCCCCCTGGGGGAGATCATCCAATGTCGAGAGGCCTCAGGTAGGATTGCAAAGTAGGCGGTGGAAATCATGGGCGAGACGATCTCGTTCGCCCCTCGGAAGGCCATCAAGTCCCAAGTCTTAGCGGACTTTGTGGCTGAATGGGCCGATACCCAGCTCCCGGCAGCCCTGATCCAGCCGGAACTCTGGACCATGTTTTTCAATGGGTCGCTGATGAAAACAGGAGCAGGCGCGGGCCTGCTCTTCATCTCGCCCCTCGAGAAACACCAATGCTATGTACTGCGCCTCCATTTCCCGGCGTCCAACAACGTGGCTGAGTACGAAGCTCTTGTCAATGGGTTGCGCATCGCCATTGAGCTAGGGGTCCGACGCCTCGACGCTCGCGGCGACTCGCAGCTCGTCATCGACCAAGTCATGAAGAACTCCCACTGCCGCGACCCGAAGATGGAAGCCTACTGCGATGAGGTTCGGCGCCTGGAGGACAAGTTCTACGGGCTCGAACTCAACCACATCGACCGACGACACAACGAGACTGCGGACAAGCTGGCTAAGATAGCCTCGGGGCGGACAACGGTTCCCCCGGACGTCTTCTCCCGAGACCTACATCAACCCTCAGTCAAGACCGACGACACGCCCGAGCCCGAGGGGGCCTCGGCCCAGCCCGAGGCACCCCGGCCCCCGAGGGTGAGGCACTTCGCGTCGAGGAAGGGCGGAGTGGGGTCCAGCCTAATCAAAACTGGCAGACCCCGTACCAGCAATATCTCCACCAAGGGGAACTGCCCCTCGACCGAGCCGAGGCTCGGCGACTGGCGCGGCACGCCAAGTCATTCGTCTTACTGGGTGACGGAAAGGAGCTCTACCACTGCAGCCCATCTGGTATCCTCCAGCGGTGCATATCCATCGCCAAAGGCCAGGAGCTCTTACGAGAAATACACTCGGGGGCCTGCGGTCATCACGCAGCGCCCCGAGCCCTTGTTGGAAACGCCTTCCGACAAGGTTTCTACTGGCCGACCGCGGTGGCCGACGCCACTAGGATTGTCCGCACCTGCCAAGGGTGTCAATTCTACGCCAGGCAAACACACCTACCCACTCAGGCCCTGCAAACAATACCCATCACCTGGCCGTTTGCTGTGTGGGGACTGGACCTCGTTGGTCCTTTGTAGAAGGCACCCGGGGGCTACACGCACCTGCTGGTCGCCATCGACAAATTCTCCAAGTGGATCGAGGTTCGACCCCTGAACATCATCAGGTCCGAACAGGCGGTGGCATTCTTCACCAACATCATCCATCGCTTTGGGGTCCCGAACTCCATCATCACCGACAACGGAACCCAGTTCACCGGCAGAAAGTTCCTGGACTTCTGCGAGAATCACCACATCCGGGTGGACTGGGCCGCCGTGGCTCACCCCATGACAAATGGGCAGGTGGAACGTGCCAACGGCATGATTCTGCAAGGACTCAAGCCGAGGATCTACAACGACCTCCACAAGTTCGGCAGACGATGGATGAAGGAACTCCCCTCGGTGGTCTGGAGTCTGAGGACAACGCCGAGCCGAGCCACGGGCTTCACACCGTTCTTTCTAGTCTATGGGGCCGAGGCCATCTTGCCCACGGACTTAGAATACGGTTCCCTGAGGACGAGGGCGTACGACGACTGAAGAAACCAGACCGACCGAGAAGACTCGCTAGACCAGCTCGAAGAGGCTCCAGACGTGGCCTTGCTACGCTCGGCGCGGTACCAGCAGTCCCTGCGACGCTACCACGCCCGAGGGGTTCGGTCCCGAGACCTCCAAGCGGGCGACCTGGTGCTTCGGCTGCGACAAGACGCCCGGGGGCGACACAAGCTCACGCCTCCCTGGGAAGGTGTCGGTGTTTTGGGTCCGACCGCACACCCGAGGTTGCCCCTCAAGGTGTTTTTAGGAATAGGACGGTGTCGATGACTGTAGCAAAATGGTTCGTGCCGATTGCACGAGGGACAGTGGACAAGATTTACAGGTTCGGGCCGCTTAGAGATGCGTAACACCCTACGTCCTGGTGAGTATGCTTGATGGACAATATTGCAAGATAGCTCTCTGAATCGAGAGTACAGACGGTTGATATGTGTGGCTAAGTAATCGTGTTCCTCGTTCTGAAGGGATGCCCCCTAGGCCTTATATACTCGACCGTGGGGCAATACATGTGGATATGATAACAACGAGTAGCTAAAAGATAGTGAACTGCTTGAGTTTATCTCCACGTAACTCCGCCGACTTATCCCCACACGGCTCCGTTGCATAGGGGCTCCAGCGCGGGAAAGTCGGATCTCTGTTGCGGTCGCTCGCTCGACGTTGTGGGCCGTCCGGGTTTGCTCCAATCCGGCCTCATGTCGTTCTGCTTTGCTGGTTGTCTCACCCCAGGCCCACGAAAGAATGACCTTACGATTTATTGGGCCCTTGGGCCTTTCGTGAGGTCTTTTACTCTGTTAGTGGACCCGGGGGATATCTATTCCCCACAGAATGGCCGTTCGTCATCGCCAAGGTTCTGAAGCCCGGGACATACAAGCTGGCCAACAGCCAAGGCGAGGTCTACAACAACGCTTGGAACATCCGACAACTACGTCGCTTCTACCCTTAAGATGCTTTCCAATCGTTCGCACACCTCGTTCAGGTTCAAAGTCTAACCATCAAGGAAGGGTCAGCCTTGCCTCGGCAAAGCCCGACCCTCCCTCGGGGGCTAGAAGGGGGGGAACCCCCTCTGCGTCAAAATTTTCCTTGAAAAAAGTCTTTCTGCCAGAACGTCCTTCGTGCTTTTTGACTGCTTCAAAAGCGAGGTCCTGAAAACGACGGAGTACACGTAAGCAGCCAAGGCCGACCGAGACGAGGGATTCCTACGCCTCCGGGATACGGATACCTCACTCATCACCTTCTGAGATAAGTAACTCACGCTCGGATAACCGATCCCGCCGGTCGAACAAGTCTTAATGCTCGAGACCTTTCTACTGAAACGGCTTTTCGGGTTTTCTCGACTACATCGTTAGCAGAATCCTACAGACGAGTAAGGGTACACGTAAGCGGCAAGACCGATCGAGTCGAGGGACTCCTACGCCTCCGGGATACGGATACCTCACTCATCACCTTCCGTGAAAAGTAACCCTCGCTCGAACAAGCGATTCTGTTACCGACGGACAAGTCTTGATACTCGAGATAGAGGAAAAATAAGACGCAGCTCTACAACATAGCAACAAAGTGTTTGGGCCTCGGCGGCTGCAAAAAACATACACATACTACAAGGTAAACCGACCCTGCAGGTTCGGACCTCGATGGAGGGGAAGCAGCAGCGCCCTCGGCGTCGACACCACATTCGGCGAAGTCCGACCGAGCCTCGAATGGCGACACAGTCGGAAGATCTCCGCTCCGAAAAACGACGTCAGCACCACGCCCGGGCCATCAGCCGCCAAGGTCTCCTCCAGGAGTCCGGCTCGAGCAGACGACTCGACCGGTCACCTCGAGGCCTCAGCCAGCTATCCCCCGAGGACATCAGCCCGGCTCGTGGCCTCGGCAACTCGACTCCGGCGCCGGTCCCGCCAGTGGACGGCCCGGTCAGGCTTCGGCCGACAAAATCTTCTTTTCGAGCCGACCCTGCCTCTGTCCGCGCTGATACCGCTGCCTCCGGCCCTGGCTCATCGGAGAGCAGCCGAGGGTTCCTTTAACTAAGCAAGAGAAGCCTCGGGCGACAAGGTCGACCGAGCCGAGGGACTCCTATGCCTTCGGGATATGGATACCTCACTCGTCACCTTCGCACGAGGCAACTCACACTTGGAGAAGTGGTCTAGTTAGCTGACAGGCGAGTCCTAGTACTCGGAATGAAGAAAAAACACGGCTTCATGCCAAAAGATACATACATGTTCAGGCCCCAATAGCCACAATGAACATGCGCCAGCACTCAAGGTGCCATTACAAACGGAACTCCGGTTCCGCCCCGCGGGTATGAACAACCTCCATACCGAGAGGCCTGCGGGACGACGAACTCCAAGCGGGTCACCACCGCCCGCTCTGACAGCGGCAGCAGCGACCTCCATCCCAGGCGGCAAGACAGTTGCGGCAACGGCTTCCGGGCAGACGCTGCGGCAGAAAGGCTCTCGCCCACAAAGGACGAGAACCAGCCATTCAAGCCAGGGGGACGAAGGTCCAGGAGTGCAGGCGGAGTTGGCAATCTCGTCGGCAGAGAAGCCTTCTCTGGCTGCTGCCACCTCAACACCGCAACAGTGGGAGCCGGCCGCCCCAAAGCACACCAGCAGGTCCTCGCTCCCGCCCTCGCCGAGGCCACCCCAGAACATAAGCACCGCCCTCACGGCATGGCTGGAGGAAGCCTCCGCGGGGCTGTAGGGTGCCTTTTCCCCCCAAATGACGGGGGGAAGAAAAGGGTTACCGACCCACGAGGGGGGAACTCCCCACTCGGTGCACTCCTCCGCCTCAGCCCGGACGACGAAAATCCTTGAGGCTGAGGGCGGGGCGGAGGCCGCAGCCCGGCTCGCTTCTCCCCATCATCGAGCTGGTGGTCACCGTCTTGGGTGACCACCGGCGAGGGGATGCAGCCGGGCTGCCTGACGAAAATCCTTGAAGCCGAGCGATGGCTGAAAGGTACCAACTTCCACGAAGTTGCCTTCCCCCAACGACGACAAGACGAAAGCAACGCGGGCGCTCCCCATCTGGGGGCTCGAAAGGTGGAAAGACGCAACACATGAGGAGAGTGCGAAGACATGGTTGCCTTTCGAGGGGGTCACCCTCCTTTTAAAGGCAACTCACCCACTTGCGTCCTCAGCCGTTGCGGGCCGAGTCTTCTCCAATACGCTCGAAGGTCCTCCCCCTACGACACGGGGGTTGGGTCCCACGCGTCATGCAAGATAGCCTAGGACAGAAGGAGCCAAACCGCCGCGCGCGGAGCGCACAACTGCCCAGCGGTTACAAGCACTCCTCCACTTTCGCCCAAACCAACGGGTGAAAGGGCGGACCGTCGTGCAGGCGGCATGCAACTGTACCAAGGGGGCGCACCCTTTCGACTTCAACGCATCCGGCATGGAGGCCCAGGCCCACACGTCATGTAACCGGTGCGCCAGTTACTACGTACAAGAAACCACACCGCCACTCGCGCCAGTACCACGCCTTCTCGACTGCAGAACTAGTACCGCGACTCGAGGTGATCCTGCGCGTGACCCGATAGTGCCAACCGAGCACATCGGTCAAGGGCCGGTCAGCCGCGGGAAAGGGCGCGACGGTCGATATGGCCAGAAATGGGCCGGCAGTAATGGCGGTGGCTGGCGGGCGGAAGCGGCAGTCGAGTCATCAGCAAGCTCACGTCCCCTCCTGGGATAGCGAAAGGACCTTCTCCCACGGCGGAAGACGACACGCCCGCGTTCCGTTCCTCAAACGGCTCGCGCACGCGCAACGGCCGCCCCGTGAACCACTCGTCCCATCGCATTAACTCTGCGGCAGGGTAGGCAGCACCTTTGGCAGGCGAAGCAGGCGACGCTTCACCTCCACCATAATGACCGCGTCAAAAAAGGTGCGCCACGTCACTCGAATTCGTATCCTTTTCACTTCCTCGTTCTCTCTCTTGCCCCAGGGGTCAGAAAAGGGGATACTCCGAAAGGGATCCTTCTCCGCGAAGGAAGTGGGCCCCGAGCCCCCCCTACTGATCAGAGGTTCAAAGGCTGGCCCCTCAGAAGGGTTCAACAGCCGCCTCAGAGCGCACGGGCTCCGCGCCCACTACTGGTCAGAGGTTCAAAGGCTGGCCCCTCGAAAGGGTTCAACGGCCGCCTCAGGCCACTCGGGCTCCGCGCCCACTACTGATCAGGGGTTCGAAGGCTGGCCCCCGAAGGGTTCGACAGCTGTGCCGGAACCTCCCAAGTCATTAGGCCCACCTACAGTTGTCCTTGTCCAACAGACATCAGACAACCCTGTAGATGTTCCTGAATTACTTGACAAGTTCGGTATCTTTTTCCGTACCTTTCCAGGAATGTTTCACCCGTCTGACAGACAGTATGCTCATCGGAGATGCGGAAATGCGGAAGTGATTACATAAACTTACATTTATTTAAAAAAGGTAAGAGTAAGTTATTTAATACAGACCAGAGTATAAGTGAGTGCAGATAAGTATTATTACACTACCTGGGAGGCAAAAGCTCCTCCCATTAAGTTCTTTACATAAAAGTTTTTAAGGAGGACCCGGTCCTCCAGGAGCTTCATTCTTGATTTTCTTCACTTTTCACCACCTTGGTACAAAAACAACAAAAGTTTGTTGTCTCCTCACCTAAAAACAACGGGGGAATAAACCCTGAGTATGGAATTACTCAGCAAGACTTACCCGATTAAGGAAAAGAATCTCAAGGGTATGCTGGCTTAAGGGAGGCAAGGTATGGCTTATCAAGAATCAAAGACTATGTTTTGCAGAAAAGCTTACTACGAGTGGATCCTTAAAATTCAATTTTATTGTCAGGTTAAGTAAAGTTACCTGCATCTAGAGTTCTTTCTACCCTAGTTCAAGCACTTGACCTGCACTAGCCAACTTCTTATCAACCCTTCATCTTCACTGGATTGCTACGTGTAAGTCAGTGACCAAGTCTTCATAACCGCGAAGGTACGGCGATTCGAATCGATTATACTCAGCTGAGGATCTCCGATCACACGACATATGTAGCACTTAACCCTTGCATATGTCAACCCGCCACCGAGTTTCTTAAGACCAGATCAGGTTCACGCAAACCGAGAGCAGAGATACACCACCGTCCAGCCTCTTGCCACGGAGGGTACACGCCACTCTCGCCACCGCTCCACGCCCATTTTGTGTTGTCTTATTCTGGCCTTAGTCCACCCGAGGCAAAGCTTACCCATGACGAGGCATGTGACCAGTTAAAGGGTCCTCGGTCAGTAGGCTTACATCGAGACGGCCCTTAATCGACTCAGACGGAGACACTACACTGAGACTCTCTTTCTCGTGCAAGTCACCCGCCCGGTCTCAGCTTAATCATTTAACCCCAAAGGTTTGTACCTGGCAGAGGTACATCTTTTCCGATGTTGGACCCATCACGGCCATGATGGATCCACCATCAAGTTTTATTTTTGAAAACATCCCACCCACTTTTGCCACATCAACTTTTGTAAAAACAAAACATTTTGTTTTTCTAAAGCAATGCTAAGCATCAAAAATCTTTTGTAAAACAGGTGATCAAGGAAGGTAATCAAGTTCAAGGAAGGTAATGCAGGAATTGTTTTAGCAATCAACTCTTATCACCTAATGCATCAAGCAAGTGAAAAAGATTTTTAAAACACAAAGAGGTGGCAAATGCACCGGGGCTTGCCTTTGTTTATGGGTGAGTCAGGCTCAGATCCACAAATATCGAAGTAGAAACAGTTCTCAGCCTGTGTTTCCAAAGGTGGTGGTACTTGCTCTTCAGTGGCTTCCACTTCTTCTTCGTGTTCTAATCATAACCATACATATGTATATAAGAATGAATGCCATGTGATGCTCATGAGGGTGCAAAGATAATATAAATCTATTATCTAAGTCTTGAGTACAACTTTCCTTCACGGAACTCTGAGAACTTAGGGTTTCCGGAGTCAGTAAAGGAGTTCGCAGGGCAGGGGGGTGTTTTGGGGTTTGGTGATCAAACAAGGTCCCAATCAACCCAAATTCTACCCAAGGCTTCTAAATAATATGAGGAACTCATATAAAAATTTTGAGCATTTTTGGGATTACCATTTATCTTTTAAAAATCTAGAACTACTATCTTAAACTATTTTAAATACCTTAAAATTCCTAATTTAACCTAAAAATCATGAAACTATTTTTATTAAATTCTAGGGAAAATAAGGAGTCTAGGAAAATTAGTTTCACAATTTTACCATTTTTCTACATTTTTCCAGGGATTTCTAAAGTTCTCCTGAAAAAGAAAAAGAAAAATGCTCAACAGTATTGGGCTTAAACTGGCCCGAGCAGCCCAGCTCCACAGGAAACGCGTGCCCGCACCCGCGCGCGATGGCAGTTTTGCACAGGGGTCCTTGGAGTTCTGGGTAACAGGAAACAAGTTCCTTTACTGTTTTTATGTGTCGCTGACGGTTTACAGAAACACCCTCCAACTTTTATTCCTTTACGCGACACGACCCCGAGGGCGTTCACGCGTGGCCGAGCTCCGACGAGCTCGTAGACCGGCCGATTGGGGCAACGGCTAGGTTCTCGAGCAGCAGACACCAAATCGGACCTATCCTAAGCTTTTCCCCCAACTCAATTGCATCTAAGATCAACTACGGAGCTCTAGCCACGGTGACCGAGAGTATGGCGGCTAATGTGTTGTGTTCCCGACGATGAGAGGTGGTTCGGTTCGATTAAAGGGGTTGGGGAGCATCACCAACATGTAAGGGTGCTAGAACAAGAACGAGAAGGGAACGAGCAGACCTGGGGAAGGCTGGCCGCGGTGATGGGTAGTTTGCGGTGGCGGAGAGTCGATTTGGGGCGAATTCAAAATTCGCGAGCTCTGGCGAAGGACTGCTAGCGATTAGCGGTGGGTGAGTGCGTCATGATGTTGCGAAGCTCACTGCGGGGTCAATTTATAGATCCCCAGGGCGGTGGCGCTTAATTTGAGCGGATAGTGGGGGCGGCCGGAGATGAGGAAGAACCCTGGCGCGCGCGAGTACGTGTCCTGTGGCGTGGCAGTAACTCCGGTGGTCGACGGGCAGTTAGAGGGAGTCACGGCGATGCGGTGGCGCGGTTAGGACACGCGGCGCACGGCCGGGAGGCGGCGTTCACCGGCGAGTTTATCTGCTCAGCCGTAGGGTAGAGGGGGAGGCACGAGGGGGTCGCCGGAGTGGAGCCCAGCTCACCGGCGGTGAAGATTCTCCTTACCCCGCGACGTTATCCGTCTACCAGCGCACGAATCTGCACGCCGTTGATGTGAATCGTGGCGGGGGATTGTCGGCGGTGGAGCATTCTGAATTCCCCCCCTGAAAGCACTGTACTATCAGATATTCAGTGAATGATGCCTGACAGAGCAACTTCAGAGCCATTTTTCTCTAATTTTTGCATTACAACTTTGTCATCTATCTGCACCAAAGTTGTAGGGCTATAAACCAACAATAATTCGGCTATAGGGCTTGAAACCATTCGAGCACTAAATCAAGGTTGAATTCATACTCAAAGTTGGCTCTGTTACACTGACTATCTGAATTTCAGACTGAATCAGCTTGACAACCAATCTTTAGGCTTAATTATCTCCCAATTTCTCACCAGAACATGGCTTGCACTCTTAAGCAAAGTTGTTCTTCTATAATTAGGCTACAATTTTGATGTGGTGACCTAGGGCAAAAACCCCATAATTTGAAAGTTACAAGGGCTTCAAGTTGAGGCAATCACACTGAAATGCAGACTTAACCAAAAAGGGTTAAGTATGGCTCTTTTGCACTTAAGTCCAAATCTCAAGTTTTGGATTGCAAATTCACATATGATTGACCCCAAATGACTTAATATACTTATTTAACTTGGTTTTTGCACTTTAGTCCAAAAGTGGACTAATTTTACACATATGCCCCTAGGGTTTGGATTTAGGGTTTTCCAGGGTTTTTATTGAGATTTTTGGTATCCCAGGGGTATAAATGTGACTCAACTTTGTTTTTGGGGACATTTTATGACTCTTTCCCTAAAATCTTTAGGTTTTCTTCATTTGGGTTAAGTTTTGCCCTTTTGAGCCTTATTTAGAGTTTGGTTCCCTATCCAGGGTCCTATTTGCAAAACACCAAAAACAATAAACTTGTTTGAAATTTTTACCTAGTGAATGCACTCTAGGTGTGTCAAACATATGCAATGCCAATGTTTATGATGTCATGCTCAAGTTTTAGTTACAGTAACACCAGGGGTGTTACATCCTTTCCCCCATAAAAGAATCTCGTCCCGAGATTTAAAGTCCTAGGGTGAGTAATGGAAAAGGAAATGTGTCACATCTTTATTCCCTTATTTCTGGTACAAGGCAGGGGTGGTGTGGGGGTCACTTCTTCATTACAATACTACATATACTTTACAAATTACATGAGGCTAGAAAGCCTGGGAAATTCTTATCTAAAAAGTCTTGAGTTTCCCACGTAGCCTCTTCCTCAGAATGTTGGTTCCATTGTATCTTATAGAACTTGAGAGTCTTTCTCCGGGTAACCCTGTCCTTTTGATCCTGAACTCGAATAGGATGTTCCGAGTATGTTAAATCTTGTTTCAGGAAAACATCTGTCACTTCAATGGTTCGATCGGGAACCCGAAGACACTTCTTCAATTGTGACACATGGAACACATTATGTACAACAGACAATGTTTTGGGAAGTTGAAGTTGATATGCCACTGGCCCATATCTTTGAAGTATAGGAAATGGACCAATGTACCTGGGTGCAAGCTTTCCTTTTATCCCGAAACGCGATACTCCCTTCATTGGTGAAACCTTCAAGTAAACATAGTCCTTCAAGAAAATACAAGGGCATTCGTTGTTTGTCTGCATAGCTCTTCTGCCGAGCTTGGGCTTTCTTCAGATTATGAATAACTTTCTGAACCTTTTCCTCGGCCTCCTTCACTATGTCAGGCCTAAAGAAATACCTTTCTCCAGGTTCAGACCAATTTAGCGGAGTTCGACACTGTCGCCCATATAAAGCTTCAAAAGGTGCCATCTTGATACTTTCTTGGTAACTGTTATTATATGAAAACTCAACTCTACCAAAGGCAAACATTCATCCCATTTTGGTGAGAATTCCAGAACACATGCTCGCAACATATCTTCGAGTATTTGATTAATCCTCTCAGTCTGCCCACTGGTTTGTGGATGATATGCCGAACTATGGAGCAACTTAGTACCCAAGGATTTGTGAAGTGCTTCCCAAAACATGGCTACAAATTGGGGTCCACGATCCGACACAATGGTCTTCGGAACACCATGCAGACTAAGAATACGAGCAATGTACAATTGGGCGTAGACAGTAACTGGGGAATCTGTCTTGACCGACAGAAAGTGAGCAATCTTTGTAAACCGATCAATTATAACCCAGATAGAATCATGCCCCTTTGCAGTCCTGGGCAATCCCACGATAAAGTCCATACTTATATCTTCCCATTTCCATGTTGGGATCGGCAAAGATTGTAATGGACCAGCAATTTTCATGTGTATGGCTTTGACACGTCTGCAAGTGTCACACTTAGCCACATAGCGTGCAATTTCAATTTTCATCTTTGTCCACCAGTAGTGCTGCTTTAGATCATGATACATCTTAGTGCTTCCCGGATGTATAGAATAGTGACTAAGATGCGCTTCATCTAAGATTTGCTGGCGGAGTTCTTCATCCTTTGGCACTACTATGCGGTTATTGAACCATATCACACCTTGATCGTCTTCCTTGAAACTTTTGGTTGTTCCAGCCTTTATCTTCTCCCGTATGTGCTTCATACCCAAATCATCCTTTTGAGCATCAATTATCCTTTGCAAAATGATTGACTCGAGCTTTAGCTGATTCAGGGTTCCTTGTTGGACCATTCCCAGGTTTAGCTTTTCCATCTCTTGACATAAAGTATTGTCAGAGGTCTTCGCCATAAGACAGTGGCAGGAAACCTTACGGCTCAGTGCATCTGCCACAACATTGGCTTTGCCTGGGTGATAATGAATTTCTAATTCATAGTCCTTAATAAGCTCAAGCCATCGTCTTTGTCTCATATTTAATTCTGACTGGGTGAAGATATACTTCAAGCTTTTATGATCTGTATAAATATGACAGATATTTCCCAGCAGATAGTGACGCCAAATTTTTAGGGCATGAACCACAGCAGCTAGCTCCAAATCATGAGTTGGGTAATGCTCCTCATGTCGGCGCAACTGCCTTGAAGCATATGCAATTACTCGGCCCTCTTGCATTAATACACAGCCGAGTCCACTGCCTGACGCATCACAATATACATCAAAAGGTTTAGTGATGTCCGGTTGAGCCAACACCGGAGCAGTGGTTAATAATGTCTTCAATTGCTCAAAAGCTTCATTACACTTACAAGACCAATTGAATTTAATGTCATTTTTCAATAAACTTGTGATTGGCTTCACAAGCTTAGAAAAATCTGGTATGAATCTGCGATAATATCCGGCTAGTCCAAGAAAACTCCGGACTTGGTGAACAGTGGTTGGGGGTTTCCATTCCAGAATATCCTTGACCTTGCTAGGATCTACCGCAATTCCCTTGGTAGATAACACGTGCCCCAAAAATTGAATTTCCTCCATCCAGAACGCGCACTTGCTGAACTTGGCATACAACTGATGTTCCCTTAGGCTCGTCAATACAATCCGTAGATGTTGAGCATGCTCCTCTTCATTTTTAGATTATATCAAGATATCGTCGATGAAGACCACACGAACTTGTCCAACTCGGGCATAAACACCGAGTTCATCAAATAGGTGAAGTGGGCAGGAGCATTTGTTAGCCCGAAAGACATTACCAGATATTCAAATAAACCATACCGCGTAGTAAACGCGGTCTTCGATATATCCTCGGGCCGAATACGGATTTGGTGATAGCCCGACCTGAGACCAATTTTGGAAAACACCCTCGCCCCAGTCAGTTGATCAAATAAGATGTCGATCCTTGGAAGAGGGTACTTGTTCTTGATGGTGACCTCATTCAGGGGTCGATAATCCACGCACATTCGTAAGGTTTGATCCTTCTTCTTAACAAAAATGGCGGGGCAACCCCATGGAGACAAGCTTGGCCGGATGAATCCCTTATTCAGTAGATCTTGTAATTGAATCTTCAATTCCGCCAACTCATTAGGGGGCATACGGTACGATCTTCGGGAAATGGGAGCCGTACCGGGCTTTAGTTCAATTACAAATTCTACATCTCTCTCTGGGGGCAGTCCAGGCAAATCTTCCAGAAATACATCTGGAAACTCACATACTACCGGAATATCCTTGATCTCCGGTACAATGGCTTCATATACTCTACCAGAAGCTTTGGCTGGATTGGTTACGGGGATAGATAAAATAATCTCTTCTTGATTATAGCTCAACCTGACGGTTCTTAGTTCAGTGTTGAGAATTGCCTTGTGTTGGGTTAACCAATTCATACCCAGAATTACATCTATATCCTGGCCTTTCAGAACAATCATGTTAGCAGGAAAGTTCCATCCGGCCATTGTTACTGGCACTTCATAGGCCACTTCTCTAGTAAAAATGTGTCCCCCAGGTGAATGAATTTTAAATCCTTCTTTTGATTCATGGCATGAAATGTGATGTTGCTCCACAAATGTCTTGCTAATAAATGTATGCGAAGCACCAGAATCAAAAAGAATAATTGCAGGGTGACTGGCCACGAGAAACGTACCCATCATCACCGGTTCTCCTTCCGGTGTAGTGGCCACTTGAGTATAGTATACCCGCCCCGTCTTCTTTGCATTCTTCCCCACATTATTTCCCTTGGGCTGAGCGGATTTTCCAGATCCTTGCTGAGCATTTGATTGATTCTGCTTGAGATATGGGCAGTCTTTGATGAAATGTCCAGACTTGCCACAATTGAAACACCCGGTTGAGGAGCTGGGCAAAGCAGGGAATCGAGTGCCCGGGGTACCCGGCTGATTTGGGGTAGTGGGGGTATTGTTGGGACGAATAATGATTGGCTGCTTGAAAGGGAATGAGGGTGGACGAGAAAAAGAGCGACTTTGGCTAGAAGGCCGGATCACAAACCGTTGCCTTTTTGCCTGGCCCTGATTAGACTTCTCACCACCAAATCCCTTATTCTTCCCGGAACCTGCATATTTTGCTTCAACAGATAAGGCTGTGCTGACAGCCTTCCCATATGTAAGATCTATGCAGGCCTCCATTTTTCTCTGCAATCGATCATTCAGACCTCTCATAAAGCAATTCTTCTTCTTTAAACCAGTATTCACCTGATCGATGGCATACTGCGACAGGTGATTGAACTTGTTGAGATACTGATTGACAGTATCTCCCCCTTGTTTCAACTTCATAAACTCTTCTTGCTTCATATGCAGAACACCTTCGGGTATATAGTGCTCACGGAAGGCCACTTTAAATTCTTCCCAGGTTACTTGATGATTAGCAGGTTGAATAGCCACAAAATTTCCCCACCAGGTGCTGGCAGGGCCGCGCAGTTGTTGCGCTGCGAACAACGGCTTCTGTGTCTCTGAACAGCGGAGAAGACCAAATTTTTGCTCAATAACCCGTATCCATTCATCAGCTTCCAATGGGTCCTCAGCCTTGATAAATAGTGGTGGACGGTTTTCAGAGAAATCCAAATATGTGGTTTCACGGGGGCCTTGCTGATAACCCCTTCCACCCTGCTGCTGGAATTGTTGGCCCGCCATTTCTCTCAGAAAGCGGGTATTGTCTGCAGTTGCGTTCACCAAGGCGGCAATCGCCTCGGCCAATGTGGGAGGAACAGGAGGTGGATTCGGTGTAGATTCCCTTCCACTAGAGGGTCCTGCTGCATCCTGGGATCGAGTTTTGGATGGCATCTGTGGCAACAAACATTTGAAAGCAAATATAATATGCCAAAGACCAAAACCATCTGGTTCACATTACCAAAGAGAGTAATGTACAACTCGATTTTACAACAGGATACATTACCCAGTACACAATAACACTACCTATTATACATTAGTACAACCTACAATACACTACTTTCTATTTCTACTACTAGTTGTTCCTGGCAGCCTCGTCATCGGGTGTGGGAGACCATTCATCAACCAACCTCATAGAAGGAGGGGGCTTAAAAAGGTCTAGCTCACCACCAAGCGCTTCTCCCACAACATGCGAGGGTTCGGCTTCCGATCTGACAGGATCTGCAGGGACATGTGGGTGTAAGTGCGAATACAGTACATGAACTTCCTCATGTAAAGTATTGCAATATGCCTGCAAGTTGTCAATAGCAGTGCTAAGTTCTTCAACTCATGCTCGAGCCTTTGCTTCCTTAGCCCAGGCTACTGAACGAGACTGTACCGCCCAATCAAGCGCTAAATCCTGATCAGCAAGTTGATCTTGCAGGCCGCGGATGTAACTTCTTAATTCATTTATTCGGTCGCCATCCGTGACCCATAAATTGGTCCTGCGTTGTAACTCTGTTTGAAGTTGATTTACGCGGGCTTCGAGATCACCAATTGGATCGTTGCTCCCGCTACTGCTATCTTGCTCCCGTGGGGCAAGTTGGTGTCGAGGTACACCGATAGGCCCAGTATGCTTTCGCGCAGTCTTCCTTGTACGCGGCGGCATTTTCTAAGGGGGAAAATTTATTAGTATAATTCTTAGCATGATGCATGAATAATTACAGAATCAACCTTAGTTGATTCAACCTTCTATACATTGCACTCTTCCTATCTGGTCCTTGAAATAAACTCTTCAGAGATGCTTAGGTAAGAAGAGAAGAAATTTTCTAGATAAGTTTAAGAAAATCCTTTTGAAGATGCTACATAATATCTGTCTAGAAGGGCTACGCTCCGATACCAGCTGTGACGGAACCTCCCAAGTCATTAGGCCCACCTACAGTTGTCCTTGTCCAACAGACATCAGACAACCCTGTAGATGTTCCTGAATTACTTGACAAGTTCGGTATCTTTTTCCATACCTTTCCAGGAACGTTTCACCCGTCTGACAGACAGTATGCTCATCGGAGATGCGGAAATGCGGAAGTGATTACATAAACTTACATTTATTTAAAAAAGGTAAGAGTAAGTTATTTAATACAGACCAGAGTATAAATGAGTGCAGATAAGTATTATTACACTACCTGGGAGGCAAAAGCTCCTCCCATTAAGTTCTTTACATAAAAGTTTTTAAGGAGGACCCGGTCCTCCAGGAGCTTCATTCTTGATTTTCTTCACTTTTCACCACCTTGGTACAAAAACAACAAAAGTTTGTTGTCTCCTCACCTAAAAACAACGGGGGAATAAACCCTGAGTATGGAATTACTCAGCAAGACTTACCCGACTAAGGAAAAGACTCTCAAGGGTATGCTGGCTTAAGGGAGGCAAGGTATGGCTTATCAAGAATCAAAGACTCTATTTTGCAGAAAAGCTTACTACGAGTGGATCCTTAAAATTCAATTTTATTGTCAGGTTAAGTAAAGTTACCTGCATCTAGAGTTCTTTCTACCCTAATTCAAGCACTTGACCTGCACTGGCCAACTTCTTATCAACCCTTCATCTTCACTGGATTGCTACGTGTAAGTCAGTGACCAAGTCTTCATAACCGCGAAGGTACGGCGATTCGAATCGATTATACTCACCTGAGGATCTCCGATCACACGACATATGTAGCACTTAACCCTTGCATATGTCAACCCGCCACCGAGTTTCTTAAGACCAGATCAGGTTCATGCAAACCGAGAGCACAGATACACCACCGTCCAGCCTCTTGCCACGGAGGGTACACGCTACTCTCGCCACCGCTCCACGCCCATTTCGTGTTGTCTTATTCTGGCCTTAGTCCACCCGAGGCAAAGCTTACCCATGACGAGGCATGTGACCAGTTAAAGGGTCCTCGGTCAGCAGGCTTACATCGAGACGGCCCTTAATCGACTCAGACGGAGACACTACACCGAGACTCTCTTTCTCGTGCAAGTCACCTGCCCGGTCTCAGCTTAATCATTTAACCCCAAAGGTTGGTACCTGGCAGAGGTACATCTTTTCCGATGTTGGACCCATCACGGCCATGATGGATCCACCATCAAGTTTTATTTTTAAAAACATCCCACCCACTTTTGCCACATCAACTTTTGTAAAAACAAAACATTTTGTTTTTCTAAAGCAATGCTAAGCATCAAAAATCTTTTGTAAAATAGGTGATCAAGGAAGGTAATCAAGTTCAAGGAAGGTAATGCAGGAATTGTTTTAGCAATCAACTCCTATCACCTAATGCATCAAGCAAGTGAAAAAGATTTTTAAAACACAAAGAGGTGGCAAATGCACCGGGGCTTGCCTTGTTTATGGGTGAGTCAGGCTCAGATCCACAAATATCGAAGTAGAAACAGTTCTCAGCCTGTGTTTCCAAAGGTGGTGGTACTTGCTCTTCAGTGGCTTCCACTTCTTCTTCGTGTTCTAATCATAACCATACATATGTATATAAGAATGAATGCCATGTGATGCTCATGAGGGTGCAAAGATAATATAAATCTATTATCTAAGTCTTGAGTACAACTTTCCTTCACGGAACTCCGAGAACTTAGGGTTTCTGGAGTCAGTAAAGGAGTTCGCAGGGCAGGGGGTGTTTTGGGGTTTGGTGATCAAACAAGGTCCCAATCAACCCAAATTCTACCCAAGGCTTCTAAATAATATGAGGAACCCATATAAAAATTTTGAGCATTTTTGGGATTACCATTTATATTTTAAAAATCCAGAACTACTATCTTAAACTATTTTAAATACCTTAAAAATCCTGATTTAACCTAAAAATCATGAAACTATTTTTATTAAATTCTAGGGAAAATAAGGAGTCTAGGAAAATTAGTTTCACAATTTTACCATTTTTCTACATTTTTCCAGGGATTTCTAAAGTTCTTCTGAAAAAGAAAAAGAAAAATGCTCAACAGTATTGGGCTTAAACTGGCCCGAGCAGCCCAGCTCCACAGGAAACGCGCGCCCGCACCCGCTCGCGATGGCAGTTTTGCACAGGGGTCCTTGGAGTTCTGGGTAACAGGAAACAAGTTCCTTTACTGTTTTTATGTGTCGCTGACGGTTTACAGAAACACCCTCCAACTTTTATTCCTTTACGCGACACGACCCCGACGGCGTTCACGCGCGGCCGAGCTCCGACGAGCTCGTAGACCGGCCGATTGGGGCAAGGGCTAGGGTTCTCGAGCAGTAGACACCAAATCGGACCTATCCTAAGCTTTTCCCCCAACTCAATTGCATCTAAGATCAACTACGGAGCTCTGGCCACGGTGACCGAGAGTATGGCGGCTAATGTGTTGTGTTCCCGACGATCAGAGGTGGTTCGGTTCGATTAAAGGGGTTGGGGAGCATCACCAACATTTAAGGGTGCTAGAACAAGAACGAGAAGGGAACGAGCAGACCTGGGGAAGGCTGGCCGCGGTGATGGGTAGTTTGCGGTGGCGGAGAGTCGATTTGGGGCGAATTCAAAATTCGCGAGCTCTGGCAAAGGACTGCTAGCGATTAGCGGTGGCTGAGTGCGTGATGATGTTGCGAAGCTCACTGCGGGGTCAATTTATAGATCCCCGGGGCGGTGGCGCTTAATTTGAGCGGATAGTGGGGGCGGTCGGAGATGAGGAAGAACCCTGGCACGCGCGAGTACGTGTCCTGTGGCGTGGCAGTAACTGCGGTGGTCGACGGGCAGTTAGAGGGAGTCACGGCGATGCGGTGGCGCGGTTAGGAGACGTGGCGCACGGCCGGGAGGCGGCGTTCACCGGCGAGTTTATCTGCTCAGCCGTAGGGTAGAGGGGGAGGCACGAGGGGGTCGCCGGAGTGGAGCCCAGCTCACCGGCGGTGAAGATTCTCCTTACCCCGCGACGTTATCCGTCTACCAGCGCACGAATCTGCACGCCGTTGACGTGAATCGTGGTGGGGGATCGTCGGCGGTGGAGCATTCTGAATTCCCCCCTAAAGGCACTGTACCATCAGATATTCAGTGAATGATTGTAATGCTCAAAATTGTATAAAAGGATTATATAGTGAAATCCTTATCTTATGTGCCTTATTTGCATCATAAAAAAAGAGCATATAATTAAGAGTGATTAAATAAAACAAATGATAATAAAATAAAATAAAGTGCATCTTGTTGGAGTTTTACATGTTTGTGCATTAAATAAAATACTAATGATAATGATAATAAAATAATAATTATAAAGGTTGAATTAAACCATAAATTAAAATTAGGGTTTTGAAAATAAAAAGAAGAGAAATGATATAAAAATATAAATAATATAATTATATTTCTAAAAATTGGTATTTCTTTTTAAATTCACAATATGATTAGAGAAGAGAATAAATTTGGCACTAGTTTGAATTCAAAATTCGAATTCAATTTGAACCTAGGAATAGAGAAAAGAAGATAAAAGATAAAAAGAAAAAGCTACATGGGCCGTCTGACTTCGCTTTTGGCCCAATTCCCGTTTTCTTCCGCACGGTCCGAACCTCCCCACCGCACGCGCTATCGGTCGCTGCTCTGCGGGCCCCATGCGTCAGCCACCTGCCCTCGTTGTCCGCGGCTCAGCTTGTGCTGCGCTCGGTCGCTGAGTCGCGGTCACCCACCTGACGGGCCCACTGGTCAGCTCCACACTCGGTCATACGAGTCACTGCCTAGAGGGCCAACTGGCACTGTTGATCTTCTCCCTCTTCCGCGCGTAACAACCCGACGCCTTCACCGCAGATTCCGCTGCCGCTCCTGCATGCCTCAAACTATCTCGCCCACCTCACTGAGGAGGATAAATATCGTGTCGCCCCAACTCTTCCCTCGACCCTAATCTTCTGCTCGCAACCGATAGGATGCCGAAGCAACCAGGCGTGATTCGCCGCCATTAGCGCACCGACGAAGGGTGCCCCGATTAAGAGCCACTCCACACCCCGGCCTGAACTCTCCCTCCGTGATTTGTCCGGCGATTTGGCGCGTGGTGTGCATGTGCTGTTGGCAAATTACTACCCTTGGACAGGGGAATTTCTCATCGGAAGCGTAGCTCCGCCGCATAACCACTTGTGCCGTGGCCTGCTCTGCTCACCGCACGACCGTCGGTAAGAACTATCCCCTCGTTTCCACTTTTACCTCCTCTCGACGTAGGACTAGTCCATTAGGAAACCGTGGTAACCAGTGTGCACCGCCATGGGTCGCTGGAGGGGAGTGTGCCGCCGTGTGTGCTCTGGCCGCCGCCGCCGTGTTCAATCGGAGAGGGAAAGGAGAAGGCGTACTTCTAGCCGTTGATCCGCTGATGATCGGATCAAATTTGGGGAGCATGGCGTTTGGGCCAGATATGATGGTAGCCGTAGGATATTAAGTGAACGGCTCAGTTTGGGTTTAGGTGTACCTCTTCATTACTTAATCCAGACCATCTGATGATGATCGTAGGGTCGTGGTTAGGCCTCGCGATAATTGATCTGGGTCATTGAGCTACAAACAGATGGCCAGGATTGGACTCAAGCATAGAGGTTGATGGGCCGTCGGATTTTGATCCACCGGCCGCTGGTAAATACCGATTCATGGTGTGCGTGTTTCTAATCTGCGCCGTTGCAGCCAGATCTGGTGGCTGATAAAGCCTCATACCCCTTCGCGGGCGCCGATTAACACAAAGGCCCCTGAGTTTTAGAGAAATAGAACCCGCAGTCCACCTAGGGGGTTTCCTGTGTCTCTGGTTTCTTGCGCCAGAGCCCCTGCGCTTTACAGATTTTGACGCCCAGTCCAGAGACTTAGAAAATCAGAGAAATAAATACAAAAATTGATTTTTAATATATAAATAAGTGCTAGAATTTGTATAAATTATAGAAAATTCATTTGAACTCCAAATTGGTCCATTCCAGTTCCTAAATTTTTGTAATAATATTGTCTACCCATTAGTGCCTCTGTTCTGACATGACAAACACATTAAAATTATTCTTTCACTTAATCTTATATTAAATGCATAAAACCTTAGAAAATCCATAACTTAAAATATATAACTCCAAATTTAATGATTCCAGTTCCTGTGATCTTATTTTAATGTCTAGTTTATTACGGTATATTCTATTTGCATGTTTGATGTGATGTTAATTTATGCTATGCTATGTATGTATTGTATTGATGCGAGTAGACGAGCAAGCCACTGTGGAATCTGAGGTTCAGCTAGTAGAGACTGCTGAGCAGGAGCTCGTTGAAGGCAAGTTGTGCCCTTGATCACTTCTTTTACCCATTCATGTTCTTATTATTCATAATGATCTGCATAGGATAATTTTGCTGGGACCCAATAGGATGCCCTAGATTTTGACTATCTTTATACCTTGCTTCACCACTGGTTTTACTACTAAAGTTTTGGGTAGTACATGCTATTGCTTTATGTGGATTTGGGTATAGAGATATTCATCACTCATTGTTATACTATTTATTGTTATCTGTTTTATTCTTCCTTGTTCATGTTAAGATCATTATGTTAATGGGAACATGGAGAACCACCCGGGAAAACAGTGCTACCACAAGGGTTTAATGGGACGCCCTTGGCTGATTAACTAGGAAAGCTAGTGGAGGGCTACCTTACCCGAAAGGGGCAAGGGCAGTAGGGGAGTGGTCAGTGTAGGGAGGTCCCTGGTTGATTTTGCTGCGATGGCGGTCAGCCAGGAACCCTGCACTGGAGCTTCCTATAAACTGTAGCGGGTAGTCTGAAGCTAGTGGAACTTTGTAAAGGCCTTGTAGTGGTACCCTGCCTCGCTTCCTAGGTAGAGGTGTATGTAGTCTGATCAACTCCGTGGCAAATGGGTAACACGACTTGTGGGTAAAGATGCGCAACCTCTGCAGAGTGTAAAACTGGTATACTAGCCGTGCTCACGGTCATGAGCGGCTCGGACACTCACATGATTAAATTATGGAACTTAAACTTAACCTGTCATTTCATTGCATTTGGGATTATTTTATTATTACTTTTACTTATTATTACTATGGTTTGGTATTTACTTACACTTAGTAACTGCTAATAAAATTTTGACCAACTTATAAAAGCAATGCTCAGCTTCAGCCTTTATTTCATTGATCAGCCTTACACTTCATGAACTCCCACCTTTGGTGAGTTCATGCCACATTATTCCCTACGACTTGTTGAGCTATGATCGTATGTGAGCTTACTCTTGCTGTCTCACACCCCCCCCACAGGAGAAGAGCAGGTGGTTCAGGAGGAGCCGCCTAACACTGAGGAGTTTGATCTGATCTAGGTGGCGTTTCCCAGTCGACATTGGCGCCGACGATCCTTAGTTCGTTTTATCTTTATTATTTTATTTTGTAATAAGTCTTCCGCTATGTAATAAATACTCTGATGTTTTATGACATTTATCTCTATACACTTTGTTATTATATATGTTGTCTTCTTTGGCGCATGTATGAGATGCACCCGGCTTTGTTTCTTTAAAACCGGGTGTTACAGAAGTGGTATCAGAGGAAATGTTGACTGTAGGACGAAACCTAGATAGAAATGGACAACCCTTACCTACTTATCTCATTCTGATTCATTCTATACTTACCTTACTCTGGATCTCTCTATACTTATTTTGAGCCCGTCTCACCTTCTACTGTTCTACTCTGATCATTCTTACCTTTTCTATTCTAAGACAAGATGGATTTCACACCTTGGAATCCCTACCCCTATGACATTTTTAAGAGATAGGAGACCTAAGACAAAAAAAAATAATATTTTCTCTATTAAAAATGTTGTTTGATTGTTCTGATGAAAAATGTCTGATTTGCTTCTTTGATTGATTGAAATATTATATATGGACATCTTAGCATGTGCCAGCATAAGGTAATAAATTAGCTATGGTGGGTAAAATATTAATCTGCTTAGCTAATAAATCCCCCAAAGTAATATGAGTCGTAATTACTCGCCTTGTCTACAATTCTTCCTTTCTTACCCTGTGTTTCTAACCCAGATGGGCTACCCCTATACTGTTAGAAGAGAGCAGTATAGACTTGATCCTTGGTATGTCATGGTTAAGAAAGGCAAAGGCAGTATATACACTGTGCTAAGGGAATCATAGAACTCACCAGTTCCAAAGGAGAGATTTGAAGTTGGAATTGCAGTAACTACCGCCAGCAGACTTGCGACATTCTTAGTAGATGGAAAGTTTGTTGGTGACAACATCCGTGTGGTTAAGAATTTTCCGGATGTCTTTCCAGAGGAGTTACCAGGGATGCCACCTGATAGAGAAGTTGAGTTTGTTATTGATCTCTTACCTGGAACCGCCCCTATTTCTAAACGGCCATATAGAATGTCCGTAGAGGAGTTGAAGGAACTGAAGAAGCAGTTGACGGAGTTACAAGAGGCTGGTTACATTCGTCCAAGTTCCTCACCTTGGGGAGCACCGGTTCTATTTGTGCAGAAGAAGGATGGATCCCAGAGGATGTGTGTGGACTATAGATCACTTAATGATGTCACAGTGAAGAACAAGTATCCATTACCCCGTATTGAGGATTTGTTTGACCAGATGAGAGGAGCTAGAGTATTCTCGAAGATTGATCTCCGATCCGGTTACCATCATATGAGGATTAGACCATCGGATATTCCCAAGACGGCGTTCTCGACTCGATATGGATTATATGAGTTTACTGTTATGTCGTTTGGATTGACCAATGCACCGGCATATTTCATGAATTTGATGAATAAGGTGTTTATGGAGTATTTGGACAGATTCGTCGTGGTGTTCATCGACGATATTCTTATTTATTCTAGGAATGAAAGTGATCATGAACAACATCTAAGGTTGGTGCTACAAAAGCTGCGAGATAATCAACTCTATGCTAAGTTCAGCAAGTGCGAGTTTTGGATTGACAAGGTGCCATTCCTTGGTCGTATTATTTCTAATGGAGGAATAGCAGTGGATCCTGCTAAAGTGAAGGAGATTATGGAGTGGAGAGTGCCCACTACAGTTACTGAGATCCGGAGTTTCTTGGGTCTCGCTGGATATTACCGGAGATTTATTGAAGGATTCTCTAAGATTGCCAAGCCTATGACATCGCTTTTGGAGAAAGGAAAAGAATTTAAGTGGGATGAGAAATGTCAAGAGAGCTTTGATCAATTGAAGGAGAGATTGATGTCACCTCCAGTATTGATTATGCCAGATCTGCAGAAGGGATTTGACATTTACTGTGATGCATGTGGCCAAGGACTTGGATGTGTGCTTATGCAAGAAGGACATGTGATTGCCTATGCATCTCGTCAGTTGAGGAAGCATGAATTGAACTACCCCACTCATGATTTAGAGCTGGCTGCCGTTGTGCATGCACTTAAGATTTGGAGACACTACATTATGGGAACTAAGTGCCAAGTATACACGGATCATAAGAGTTTGAAGTATATATTCACTCAGAAGGATCTCAATCTCAGGCAACGCCGTTGGTTGGAGCTCATTAAGGATTATGACTTGGAGATTCACTATCACCCAGGCAAGGCAAATTTGGTTGCCGATGCCTTGAGTCGGAAGGAGCATGTTCACTCCGCTTTCGTTGTCCAGCTACCTGATGAATTAGCAAAAGATTTTGAGAGACTCAATTTGGGAATTGTTACTCATACTGAAGGAGTTACCATTGAGTTGGAACCTACTTTGGAGCAAGAGATTCGTAAAGGTCAGATTGGTGATGCTAAGATTCAAGAGATCAAGGATCTTATTACTGAAGGAAGAGTTCCAGAATTCACGGAGGATGAGCAAGGTACTATATGGTTCAAAGATCGGATATGTGTTCCAGAGATCGATAGCCTCCGTGAGGCTATATTGAAAGAAGCTCATGATTCTGATTACTCCATCCACCCTGGAAGCACTAAGATGTATCAAGATTTGAAGCAAAAGTATTGGTGGTATGGACTGAAAAGAGATGTGGCTGCTCATGTGGCTAAGTGTGATGTATGTCAAAGAGTCAAGGCCGAACATCAAAGACCCGCTGGACTATTGCACCCGCTTAAGATTCCTGAGTGGAAATGGGAAGAAATCGGTATGGATTTCATTGTTGGACTACCCCGCACCCCTGCTGGGTATGACTCTATTTGGGTAATTGTGGACAGATTAACAAAAGTGGCTCATTTCATACCAGTGAGGACTAATTACACGGGAGCCAAGCTAGCAGAATTGTATATGACTCGGATAGTTTGTCTACATGGAGTGCCTAAGAAGATCGTGTCTGATCGAGGATCACAGTTTACTTCTCGATTTTGGAAGAAGTTGCATGAGAGCTTGGATACAAAGTTGAATTTTAGCTCAGCCTACCATCCCCAGACTGATGGACAGACAGAGAGGACAAATCAAGTACTGGAGGATATGTTAAGAGCTTGTGCTCTTAAACATGGTGGCAGCTGGGAGAAGAGCTTACCATATGCTGAGTTTTCTTATAATAATAGCTATCAGGCCAGTTTGAAGATGTCACCATTTGAAGCTCTGTATGGTAGAAAATGCAGGACTCCACTATATTGGGATCAGACTGGAGAAAGACAGTTGTTTGGGCCTGAGCTTATTCAAGAGGCGGAAGAACAAGTTCGGATGATAAGAGAAAATTTGAGAATTGCACAGTCCAGGCAAAAGAGCTATGCTGATAATAGGAGAAGACTACTGGAGTTTAAGGAGGGTGATCATGTCTATTTGAAGGTGTCACCACTCCGGGGTATGAGGAGATTTAAAGTTAAAGGAAAGTTGTCCCCTCGCTTCATTGGACCTTTCTTGATCTTAAAGCGAGTGGGAGAAGTTGCATATCAACTAGAGCTACCCGATCACCTGTCAGATGTACATGATGTATTCCATGTGTCTCAGCTAAAGAAGTGCCTTAGGGTACCTGAGGAGCAACTACCAATGGAAGACCTCAGTGTGCAGGATGATCTGACTTATGCTGAGTACCCTATCAAGATTTTGGACACTTTGACTCGAGTTACAAGAAACAAGGTGATAAAGATGTGCAAAGTACAATGGAGCCACCACGGTGAAGATGAAGCAACTTGGGAAAGAGAAGAAGAGCTTCGTATAGATTTTCCCCACCTTTTCCCTAGATCTTCTTAAATCTCGAGGACGAGATTATTTTTAAGGGGGGGTAGGATTTGTAATGCTCAAAATTGTATAAAAGGATTATATAGTGAAATCCTTATCTTATGTGCCTTATTTGCATCATAAAAAAAAGAGCATATAATTAAGAGTGATTAAATAAAACAAATGATAATAAAATAAAATAAAGTGCATCTTGTTGGAGTTTTACATGTTTGTGCATTAAATAAAATACTAATGATAATGATAATAAAATAATAATTATAAAGGTTGAATTAAACCATAAATTAAAATTAGGGTTTTGAAAATAAAAAGAAGAGAAATGATATAAAAATATAAATAATATAATTATATTTCTAAAATGACCACAGTCACTTCGCCGCTCCACTGATCGCCTTGACAAGAAGACAGCGCCGCCTGCGTCGCTCCGACTGCTGTGCCACTCGATAGAGCGAGGCTGACAGCAACCAAGTCCGGCCCCGGGCGCCATAGGAAACTCCGCCTCGCCCGACCCCAGGGCTCGGACTCAGGCTTGGCCCCAGAAGACGACGAACTCCGCTTCGCCCGACCCCAGGGCTCGGACTCGGGCTCGGCCCCGGAAGACGATGAACTCCGCTTCGCCCGACCCCAGGGCTCGGACTCGGGCTCGGCCCCGGAAGACGACAAACTCCGCTTCGCCCGACCCCAGGGCTCGGACATGACCTTGGCCCCAAAAGACGATGAACTCCGCCTCGCCTGACCTGGGGCTCGGACACGACCTCGACCTCGGAAGACCAACTCGACCTCGACCTCGGAGGAGCCTCCGCCTCGCCCAACCAGGGGCTCGGACCGACCACGTCACAGGGGGCGCCATCATTACCCTGTCCCTAGCTAGCTCAGGCTACGGGTAACAGGACCGGCGTCCCATCCGACGCGCCCCGGTAAACAGATAATGATGACGCCCCGCGTGCTCCATGACGACGACGGCTCTTGGCCCCTTACGGAAGCAAAGAGACGTCAGCAAGGACTCGACAACCCCGACAGCTGTCCTTCCGCAAGACTCCAACGCTCCTCCAACGGCCACGACATCACATGAACAGGGTGCCAAAACCTCTCTAGCTGCCACGACGGCATGTACTTAGGGCGCTAGCTCCCCTCTGCTAGACACGATAGCGCGCTGCTACACCCCCCCATTGTACACCTGGACCCTCTCCTTACGCCTATAAAAGGAAGGTCCAGGGCCCTCTTACGAGGAGGTTGGCCGCGCGGGAGGACGGGACGACGCGTAGAGTCCCTCGCTCTCCCCCCCATGCGGACGCTTGTAACCCCCTACTGCAAGCGCACCCGACCTGGGCGCGGGACAACACGGAGGCCGCGGGTTTTCCCCTTTCTCTCCCTCTCTACTACCCCCTTTGTGCTCCGCCTCGCGCCGACCCATCTGGGCTGGGACACGCGGCGACAATTTACTCGTCGGTCTGGGGACCCCCCGGGGTCGAAACGCCGACAGTGCTCTTCTTGGATTCTCGATTACGCTTGCACTTTTCATATTTATTCGCATAGAGATTGATTTTCTGATTATGTTTAGTCTCATGCTGGTGAGGTTGTTATTGGAGATGGATCCACATGTGAGATTGTTGGAATCAGCTCTATTTATATCCAAGTTCATGATGACAGTATTAAGAAACTTATCGATGTATGTTTTGTTCCAAAATTGAAGAGAAATATTAATTCTTTGAGCACTTTAGAAGCAATGGGATTCAATTTTGCCGCTATTGATGGTGTTCTCAAGGTTTCTTGTGGCAATCGTATTATCTTGGAGGACAACCGTTTGAATAATCTCTATTACTTGTAATGTTCAACAGTTGATGTTGAAGTTGTTTCTATTGCGTTCCAGAAGAGAGGTTATTTTGATGATAAGAAGTCGTGCTCCAGTTCCAAGCCTAATGATTCCTTAGACTTGATTGATATTCAAATTTAGCATTCTGGAGGTGTTTGGGAAACAGTTCTATGGATTTAGAGTCAATGGGAGATTTGTTGGAATATGCCTCTAATTCCTTTTATATATTTGAAATATGCCTTGAAATATGCTTTCCTGTATGCCTATAAATATAGGCCCTTCTTGTAACTTGTACTCTACGGTTGATAGTGGATCTGTTTCCTCGTGATTGTTTGCTCATCCATGTTGGAGGGGATTTTTCCACGTAAATCTTTGTGTCTATTTTATTCCCTAACATTATATATAGGGAATTAGTTCATAATTTCATCATTTTAAATTATAAGATATTTTGTATTGTCTAGGTATATTACTTTTACCATGTATATCTAGACATAGTGTGTGCTTTCCTAATCCCCTCCTAATTAGTGTATATATATTTGAAGCCCTAAGCTTCCAATAACTAGAGAAATTCCTAGCTCAACAGTGCCATATGGTTCAGCCACACCAACTTCGGGCATCTATAAAAGAATGCCCAGGGCACTAGGGTTTCATTTTTTAGTGGCGCCGGCGGTGATACCCCCACCGCGATGCACGAGCGACGGTGCCCCCACCCCGCCGATGCGCGCACGGCGGTGGTTCCCTGAAGTAGCGCGGTGGTGGTGGCCATCCGAGGCGGAAGCGGCGACAGCAGCCTCTCCTACGTGTGAGCGGCAACGACGGCTTCTAGGCGTGAGTGGCGACGATGGATCCTAGAGGCGCACGCGACGGGGGTGGATACCTGAGGCCGTGCCACAACGGCGGCCACCTTCACCTCGTGCGGAGGCGGCGGCTCCCCAAGGCTGCACCGTAGTAACGGCCATCTGAGGCGCGCGTGGTGGCGACGCGCATCCAAGGCATGTGCGGCGGCGTCGGTTCCCAACGTAGCACAACAACAATGGATCTGGGAGGCGTGCACACGTTGGTGGATCCCAGAGACCTGTGAGCGATGTCGGCTCCTCGGAGGCACGTGCCCCTGAGTGGAGCACACTGGCGTCCCACCTCCCGTGACGATGCTGGCCTTCCCTAGGCGCGAGCGACGATGAACTTCTCTAGGCGCGAGTGGTGGAGGATCGACGACCCTGTTTTTATGCTATTTTATATACATATTTATGCCAGCGTCAAAAGATTTTTATAAATTGTCATTTCATGGCTCTCCTTCTATCTTTTGTATATTTATGATATTTCTATTCATATTTTATGTAAACATTTATTGATTTTTACGTAGTGTACCGAAATGCATAAATACCTTCGACGTGTAGCATAATTAGTATCAGTATATATCATAAATCAGTTCTAATAAGCCTAGCTGCATGGCTGTTAGAGAGATCCTATATTTATGGACAAAATAAAGCAATGCAAATTAGATTTTTTGTTTCCATGCATGCCAATCAATTTCCTTTCAACTCACATTCTTGTCATCCTAATGTGTGCATGCAATAGAAAACATATTTTTTTACAAAGTATACCATAGTGCATAAATATATTCACCATGTAGTATAATTAGTACCAGTATATATATCATAAATTGGTTCTAACTAGCCTATGCATGGCTGTTGGAGAGATCCTATATTTATGAAAGGGGTGAAGTAAATGGATGTCTTATAGTGTATATATATGTGTCGGGTGTGATAATTAGGGATACCCGGATTATACCCTAAAAACGCGCTCGGGAAGATTATCTGCCTAGGCATGCCCTCCGAGAGCATGGAACTAGGTCTTCGCCTCGCTCGAGGTCCACATCAGAGGTATTCCCCATAAAAGCACCGTCCCGACCGAGCCCCTCCCGGATGGTCCATCAGAATCTCCAAGTCGCCCGAGCTCGATCTCGAAGTAGTCATATACTCGGGCATGTCTTCGCCTCGCCCGAACCTCTCACGACTAAGTTCCCCCATCTCCGCCTCGCCCGAGGCTACCTCGCCCTAGGGCCGCCGAATCTGTCTCGTCCGAGCCCGTCTCAAGCGATAAGGACAAAGCACGCCCGAAGACCAATGGGGACACCCGCATTCAATGCACACACCTACCCTGTACAGCGCTACAGGTATACAACGGCAACAAGACGACGGTCTTGTCCAAGCCCAACAGCATGATTACGCATGCACCACTATGCGTGCACGTCGTCTGCCATCCCCTGACAAAACATCTAACACAATAGAAGGGCAGAGCAGCCCTTGGGAACAAAACTCCACCTCACTCGACGCTGAGCTCGACCTCGGGTACCGTTTCCGTATCACCTGAGTTTGGCCTCGGTTACCTGCTCCACCGTGAATCCCACGGGAGGCCACTCCGTTGATTGTGGCGCACGTCAGGAAGGATTCGACCATCATCTCGGGAAGACTTCCGCCTTGCCCGAGCCTGGCTGCGACCTCGACATCTACAGCAAAGGACATTCCAACATCATCCAACATAGGAGCGCTGACACATCTCGTAAACAGACTTTTTCCCATACCAAAGCCCTGTTACAACCACTACGGTATGGGCTCGGATGTCAAGCCGAACCCACGGTCTCAGCCTCGGCTCTCAGTGGGAAACCGACAAGTTCGAGTCAATAACAACGTACAAGCCCGTGGCGTCAACAAAACCCAAAGGCAGCCCCCGGTAACAATGTCATGTATCCCCTAGGTGTATAAATAGGGCAGTCCATGACCCTTCCAGGGGATAGGCAAACATTGGGTAGTTTTCTCCAATCATTCGGTATTGGCACTTGCCTCAATCAGTTCCAGGGACTTGGGGTCCACCCCTCTCCTGCTCAGCTAATTGTAATCCCTAATGCAGGCACCTCGGTGCGAGTATTATAAGCTTCACCCCCTCTGCTGGAAGTAGGGCCTTACATTGCCAGGATAAATCGCTTGTGTCAACTCGCATTACCATCTAGATTCAGGGCACACGACATCATTACACTAGTTGGTTAAGGACCACGAGTCTAAACGCCGACAATATGTAAGCCACAACTCAATATATATGAAATGAATAAAACTGTAGCACTGAGCAGTCTTGGTCCTAGCATAAGCAAACAACAACAAGAGTGGAGGTGATGAACATCCAATTGATGGAATGAAAGAGAGAAAATAGAACCAAATTGTTGGCGCCGATCTGGGCACCAACCACTGCGAGATGTACCGACGATAGTGCTCTCTGCGGAGGTGCGGGCAGTCCACGACCTAGGGACGAACGGTCCACGACCTAGCAGCAGGAGCGGGTTCCCTGCGTCGAGCCAGACGATTCGCGCCTGATGGCTGGACAGTCCGCGCGTGCATAGAGGTGGCAGCGTTCGCCAACAGCACCTGGATCTGACCCCTCAGGAGGGACCCGTCAGGGAGGAGAGATGCTAGGGTTTGTCTTAGGATCGACAGGTCATGCATCCAAGACGCCTCCAGATGACATAGAGTCAAAGAGAGGTGAAGAAGGCTACATTACTGTCTAATGTTAGGGCAAAAAGTAAAGGAACGATAATAAGGGGAGGTTTAGACTCATTCCTAAGCTTCCAGATTTGGTTCGATTGTTAGTGCTTCAATCGGCCGTACCCCTTCAAATATATATAAGGGGAAGGTCTAGACCCATTCTTAGGTGTCCTACAACAACTCACACGAGTTTAGAGTGATAAACATGCCGGAGGTACGAGGTAATCCACCTGATCTGATGTAATCGCTGACTGTCCGCGCCTAAGTGCGGACCATCTGGCCGTACCCAGTACTACAAACGATGCTCAATAGAAATAGTAAAAAATGCAAACTAATTCTCACGTAGTATTTGACTACCACACATGCACGCATATGTTGTTCTTTTTTTATTATACGTACTCACTTCGAGTCTGTTGACAGGAAATCTCATGTTCTAACGGGGTTGTCCACCAGTTGTTCAAACCTGCGTGCGACAGAAGTATTAATGTTTATGTTTAGAAGTATATCCCTATGTTTTAAATTATAAGATGATTTGATTTTTTAATATATTGCATTTTACTCCTTCCTAGATTATGATAGATGTAGATCACGCATTTTAAGGAGTGATCCAAATAACTTAGGTTTTACTAAATATATGAGAAAATATACTGATTTTTATGATATCAAATAGATAGTACTGGATTATTAATCTCATCATATATATTTAAGATACAAGTGGTAATACTATTTTATCCTCGAAGTATAATATGTTTGTTTGTTTAGGATGGAGGGGGTTATGTATAGATATAAGGGATCCCTAGATATAATATAGAAAAGCCAAACGATCTTATAATTTAGAACCGAGTGAATAGTAGTTTGCCAGAAAAAAAACCTGGTCAATAAAAGAACACAGCAGATAAAACAAAATGGTAAATTTGTTTGTGTGCATCTCCTCTAGGATAATGCACACAAATAATCTCAAGTAAATTCATATAATTATATGTCCAATAAATATAGCTTGTACCATTCAAATCCACCTTAGATTCACTGCCTCTCCCAATATATCAGCTTGCATTGCAGCCCGCTTCCCTACCGTCCAAAGGCTACTGCAGTATCCAAAAGCTGCACTGCATAAAGACATGTAAAAAAACACCAGCAGCTACATCCTCATGCATCCTGTACACTCTACTGGAGGAGCTACGTACCAACTACCAAGCAAGCTCTGAGTCTGGACTGGGCTCAATGTAGCAAAAGCCCCATTATTACAAGATTGATCACGAACAGTGGAGAATTTGAACAAAGTAAAGTAAAACAGTTGCTGCCCAGACCAATAGACGGATCATTTACATGTACTAAGATGCATGGAACAATTAATCCACATCAAATACCATGAAATTCTTGCATTAGTATCTAGCTAGCCACACCACCATCATGCATCATCACATCACAATGCAGATTAAAAATCTAATACAACATAGAGAAATTGAAGATCCATCATCTTTGGATGGATGGATGCATATATGTATGAAAACAAAAGGCATTGCTTGCTTGATGAAGGAAACTAAATACTTATTATGGGAAGGCAGTGGGGAAGTACAAGTTGGACGGGCTCCCTCGGCCGCCACCGCCGCTCCCTTTCCTGGCCTCCCCGGCCACCGCTGCCGCCATCTCCTGGCCCTGGTACATGAGCGTGGAGTTCATGGTGAGGCTCACCAAGCTGTCGTCGGCGGCGTCGCTTCCTCCTCCCCCTGCCCCGGCGTCGTCGTCGCGCGTGGTCACCATCACCGCGGACTGCACGAGCTCGAGGCAGAGCCTGAGCTTGTTGGGCTCGATGTGCGTGAGCCCCGGCACGGCGCCCCTGAAGAGGAACTCGGAGGTGAGGCCGCGGAGCACGTCGAGCGGGGTGACGCCGTCCAGCGTCCGGGCGCTGGGGTCGGCGTGGTGGTCGAGGAGCACGGACACCATGTCGGGGGACACCATCTCGGCCGCCAGGTGCAGCGCCGTCTTCCCCGCGGGCCCGGCGCGGGAGTTGACGTCGGCGGCGCCCAGCTCCAGCAGCGCCTTGACGACGTCGCGGCCGCAGTGCTGCACGGCGTAGTGCACGGCCAGCGCGCCGTCCAGGTCCAGCCCCTCGCCCATCACCATCAGCTTCACCAGCTCGATGTCGGCGGCGTCCAGCGCGCGCCGCATGCGCCGGACCCTGTGGTCGCGCTCGGCCTCCGACGCCGACGCGCCGTTGACGGGGAGGTAGTGGTGGGTGAGGAGGAACGGCGAGCGCGGCCCGCCGCCGCCGGAGACGGCGCACACGGGGGACTTATTGGCGGCGGCGCGGATCTCCTCGATCTTGGCCACCACGTCGATCGGGAGGTGCTTGGCGAGGAGGTCGGCGGAGAGGCCCGAGCGCGCCACCAGGTGCGAGCAGGTGGCCCAGAGGTCCTGCATCTCGAACTTGCGCGACGCCATCAGCACCTTCATCACGTCGTCCACGGACGCCTCCTTCGCCATGGCCTCCAGCTGCTTCTGCAGCGCAACATCGAGCCGAACAATATTAATTAAACACTGCACGGGTACGGTTAGGCAGGCAGGTATAGGTGATTAGCAGCATGAAATGTAGCGGCGGCCGAAGATTCTCCGGCCGGCGCGTGCCCTGGGCACCGCTCGATCGCGCGCATAGATACACGCTTCTTCCACTTCGACGCTGCAGGCCGCCCAGGACCAGAGCTGTTTGGATCGATACGCAGCATGCATGCATATGGCGCTTTTGACTGCGCGTATACTTGCATTCATCGCCATGGCAGCGCTGTGTTGTACTGCTTGAACAGCAGCAAGGCAGCAAAGCGAGGTGTGTTTCGGAAATGATGCACCGCGCGGCTGCTGCGTGCGTTTGCTTGTTGTTGGGAATTGGGATTGGGAGGGGGCCTGGAGCCTTGCCCTTGGACGGACCGGACCGGGACGATCGATCGGATCGATCTCCGAGAAACCCTAGCCATCCATATACTGCCATTGCAATTGCTACGGAATGAAACGCAGCGCGCGCGTGCAATGGGATGGGATGGGATGGGAAGAAGGAAGGGGACACGAGACATGAACAAGGGCGTGACAAGACCCTTCCTAGTAAAGATGAGTCAGAGAGGGGGGCAGGGGGTGGAAGCGATCCATCCATGACAAGTGATGACAGGTGCAGTAGCGAAAACGGCAGAAAAGCAAGAGATACTGTGAGAGACTAGAGACGACTCACAGTCCCCTGTTGCAGCCTGCCATATCTATAGATTCCTTGTTCCACGCAATAAAAAAAAGAGAGACAAGACGACGAAGGCCACGCCCACGCACGATCCCGGCGGTGCTAGAAGGATCCCATCTTGAAGAATTGATTGATATGATGCCGTGCGCTGTACCGATCGATGAGCTTCGACTTCAACGAACCATATGCCAATCTCAGTCAGTACCCAGTAGTAGGTAGTAGTAGCTGCCTCTGCCTGGCAGCATGCAGATCCCAAGAATTCAAGAGTGACAATTAACAACAGTACAGGAAGAAGAAATCGATCCCCACCCCACCTGGACGAGGAGGGCCAGCTGCTCGACGCCGAAGGAGCGGGCGGCGGCGAGGGTGTCGAGGGCGAGGTCGACGGCGGCGCCGCAGCTGGTGTGCCAGCAGCCCCTGGCGCCGCAGCCCGGGAGCGGCCCGCTCTTGGGCGCGGCCACGGAGGCCTGGCCGCTGTAGAGGAACTGGAGCACCAGCACCAGCACCTCGTAGCGGATGGAGCTGACGGGGATGACGAGCTCCGGCGCGCGGGCGCCGGAGGACGACGAGCCCAGCGTCGGCGTCGGCGGCTGGTGGTTCGGGTCCAGGCCGCAGAACAGCTTGCGGAAGAAGAGGCTGCGCGCGGCCAGCACGCAGCGGTGCGCGTGCACCAGCCGCCCCTCCACGCTGAAGGCCACGTCGCTGAAGGCCTGCCCGTTGATCAGCAGGTTCAGGTAGTCCAGCGACAGCGACTTCACCGAGTCCTCCGAGCTCATGATCTCATGTGCGTGCGGGCGGCCTGGAACTGGACGGCGGCCGGTCGGAGAGGCGCCGGTGGTAATAGAGGGCTAACCACCCGCGCGCCCGGCTGCCTTCCCTTTATATTTTCTGGGGCCGGACGGACGTACGTACGCGCGCCGGCCGGAGAGGGATCGGCGGTAAAGGCTGGTCGGCGCTCGGCGGCGGCTCGGATTTTCGAGAGATTTGGAGGGGGGAGCGGATGGAGAGAAAGAAAGCACGCACGCACTGCACGCAGGCAGGAACGCTCGCGCAGCGGCCGGACGACAACGCAACTGTGTGTGTGTGGAGGGGAGAGGAAGACGATGGGAAAGGGAAAAGCAGGCAGGCTGCTTGCTAGGGTGAGTGAAAGTGACGGAGACGGATGGAGACGAGAGGCGTGCGCCGGCCCCGGCCGCTAGCTAGCTATAGCCTGCTGCTGCTCCTATCACTCGCGTCGCGCGCCGGCCCCCGTTGCGCTACAGCAACAGCTACAGCGAGGTGTACCCTACTACCGCGCGCCTCTCTCTCTCTCTCTCTCTCTCTCTCTCGCATCGGGTTGGGCCATCCACCATCCATGGATCGCTGTGGCTTTTGTGGTTCCTCTTGGTGGTGGGGACGCCGCTCTCTACAGTCTCTGTCTACAGTTCCATTGATGTATGCACCCTGCGCAAACAATGGATGCCTGTCGATCGATCACTTCTTCCCATGGGTCATGGCCTCATCTCATGGATGGAGGATCGAGCTGCGGCAGGCAGCTGGCCTGCTAGCCATTGACCGGCCGGCCGGCGGAGCGCCACTGTGGCCGGCGTTGGCTGCATCGCCTTGGTTGGGTTACTGTGGCGAGTGGAGCATCTTTTTCTTCTTCTTTTTGGTTTTTTTGTTGGGAAAAGAGTTAAAGTGGGCTAGTTCGATCGGAGTTTGTGATTGGTCGAGGGGTTGGTTTATTAGTCGTGCCTGCTGGTGCTGGATGGATCCATCCATCGGTCAAATGGTTATTACTAGAGAGAGATATGCATGATGCTGTAATGGAAATGTGTACGTGCTGTGCCCTCCTCATTATTGTCAACAACAGGGGAAATCGTGTGCGTGCGCCGTCGAATATTGGAACATAATATATATGCACAGTCTCCTTCCTCTTTTGTGTGGACTGTGGATCAACATGTTCTCAGCAGTCAACAAGAATGTACCACTTAGGAGAAACATAATGTTGTGCACAGTCGGACCAAAAATGTTGTCTTGAATATGTAGAATATGTAGTATCAGAGAAAACTAAAAAATCATGCCGGTATTTAGTTAAGCTGATGGAAATTAGCTAACTTATGTCGGTCTATGCTCGGTCGACGTCATGTTAGTAACGGATAAAAATCAGCTAATTTTAATTGGTTGATGACACGATTACAGATATTAACGGATTACACACCCGCCTGTGGATATCTCATGCGCCCACTCGTCTATTGCTCCCAATCCTTGCCTGCCAACCCATCTGCTGCCTCGATAGGCCTCTACCCCGCCCGTCTGCTTCCCCGAACAACCACTGTCCATCGCTATCGGAAGAGAGTTCTTTGCCGAGTGTGACACTCGATAAAGAGGACATATTAAACTGTACATCGGCAACGGTCTCTTTGTCGAGTCCTTTATATCAAGCACTCGACAAAAAAAGTCATCGTGACGGTGCCAAGTGACGGTGACAAAGACTTTGCCGAGTGTGTTCAGTGGCGCTCGGCAACGAGGGATCCTTTGCCGGGTGTGTGCTGGACTGACACTCGGCAAAGGGAGCTCTAGTGAGCCCCATGCCAACCTCTGTGCCGAGAGTCGCAAGCTAGCACTATTACGATGACCTTCTCCTTCCACACAACATTGACCACGAGATTGACCACGAGTCATTATTGCAGGTGGACGGTCTGTGGCAGAACGTCCAAGTTATTGGGCCCACATGCACCTGTCCTTGTCCCAAAGACCTCAGACAACCATGCATGTGCACCAGATAACTCAATAGGATCTGTCCGATTGCCCCAAGGACATCGGATAAACCACTTTCAACCAGAACCGCGGGATTAAGTAACACAAATCACACACACCAATATTTTTGCAGCGGAAATCTTATTACCAAATTTTACAAGTTACAAAAATTTTATATTATTTTATCGGAGTGATTACAAAAGTATAAGTTTGAAATATATGCTAGCTCAAATGACCATCCTCAGTAAGAAGATAAAGACGGGTTATACTTATATAAGAAGGCCGAGCCCACCGGCACTTAACACCATCAAGAGCAGCACAAAGTTAGAACCTGAAAAACAACAGGGAATAAAACCCTGAGTATGGAATTACTCAGCAAGACTTACCCGACTAAAGAAAAGACTCTCAAGGGTATGCTGGATTTGGGAATCAAGGAGAGGCTTTAGCAAGAATCAACTTAGATATTTTTGCAGAAATAGCTTACTAAAGTGAGTCCTTACTTTCAATATTTTAACGCCAGATTAAATATTAATAGACTCTATTTGCATCTGGTCTAATTTCACCATCTCATCAATACAACATCATTTTTATTCATGAGGTTCACATCCTGACTTAGGTTGCAGGTCAGTGATCAAGTCTCCACTCTCCGAGGATATAACGGCGATCCGAATCGATTTACTCAGCTGAGGATCTCTAACCACACGACATATGTAGCACTTAACCCTTGCATATGTCAACCGTTCCCACAGATCCTCCACAACGTGAACCGGTCCGCGCTACCCGGGAGCACAGTACTCCTCCATCCAGCCTCTAGCCAGGAGGGCACACGCTACTCCCACCATCTCCCACGCCCAGTGCGCGGTTGTCTTTTCACGTATGGAATAGCCGGGTTCAAGCTTACCCTGTCCCATTTCCAGGGTATGTGGCCAGTTAAGATAGTCCTTGATCTATCAGGCCTACATACGCATCCAATCCTTAATTGACCCGGGCGGAGCATCACCTGTTCCTAGCCCAAGTCCCGATTTAAGTACTTCCACCCTTAGGATTGTTTGTATTCCTTAGGATGAAAAGAGCATCAAAGGGAACTTTGCGGTAAGATCCCACCATTGCTCCCAATGAAAATATTCTTGCAGGCAGAAGCCATCCTTCCTCAGGATAACCCCTGAGCTAGGCATTAACGCAAAGGACAACCTCTATCCACAAGATTTACCTCTAAGCAAGGCTAAGCAAATTTTGTAAATCATATTTTGATACTTCATCAGAAGTATCTATAAAGGTATGGATATCAAGGAAGGCAATGCATCAAAGGGTTCCAAGCAACTCCTATAAACTTAATGCACATTTCACTAGACTTAAAGTGTGTAAAAATTATTTAAAAACACAAGGAAGGGGTTGCATGCACCGGGGCTTGCCTGGGTAACACTAGGTTAGTGTTGTTAGGTGACGTCCACTTGACAATCATCCTTGTCCTAGCACTTGATCAGGCAGGTTCGTTCATCAGCATCTCCATGCGGAGTAGCCCGCGCTTGGGGTCGACTTGGGTCATCTTTTTCTCCGCATCACGCGATTATTTATCGTCCTGAATGAAATGCATTATGCATATGAATGCATATAAGGAACAATAACACTAGATATTACGATGCTACGCAAAAGAGAAATAACCTATTTAATGACGAGACATTACGGACACTAGTTATCGATATATTGTTACTTGCAACAATCATGCTCTTACAACTTAGCTAAACAGTCGAGGTAGCAATCACCATCCTTTCCAATTATAAAAGCGACTAACACACATAGAATATTATACCTAGTTTTGAGAGCACCCTAAACGACTTATAGCTTTTAACTTCACAATTTTTGGACATCTAATACTGATAAAATTTGATAGAGAACTTTTATTAACTTTCTAAACTAATTTACCGGTTAACCTGTGTATTATATATATCTACCAAAATACTTATCGCATAACCCTAAAATTCAACTTAATCTCTACATCGAGTAATAAACAAGAGAATCATCGTAATCAATTCTTCTATTTAATCCTACCATTTATTTAGTTGACGGGAATAATAAATCAACTTACCATAATTAACTCGAGCTGAAGTTGCGAGGTCCACGACAATCCTACGGACGAGGACTCGGATTCGAAGGGCGGTGCGGCAAAATTATTGGAACAACGGAGTCATGGATGTGGTTGTTGTCGAGGCGATTGACGACTTGTTCGAACTTTTTGTCGCGCACTTGGTGAACACCACGCTGTTGGCTCCGTCTTTACCCGACTCTTGATATTTCTTGCTGACGCGCGGAACGACGACGAGATCGTGTCCGAGTGAATTTTATGGCGCGGACTGAGGAAGAACTTAGCGAGTAGCGATGCGAGAAGCAACGCGAGGTCACGGTCGGGCAAACTGCCTCACGGCCACGATAGCTGTCGCGGCACGCACGACGCCGCCACACTATAATATTACCACGGCCATAACCCGATGTGCGCATAGGCAGCTAGAGACCGAGCGTGGCGAGATAGATAGGACCGAGCTCGGCAGGGGAAAGCACGCGCAGCCACAAGCAGACACCAGGGCGCGCACAGAGGAGTTCGCAGCTGCGCGCAGACGGGCAAGCTGGAGCGCCGCGACGAGCGCAGGGGCGCGGTACAGGCGAGGACGAGCTGGAGCAGGGAAGTCGAGCACGGCTGGGCTGGAAGCTTCGACGGCTGGGCGCGCAGGGACGAACAGGCGAGGCGACAGCGCGAGCAGGGAGAGGACGCCATGACTGGAAACTTGGGGTATAATAATAATTAAAAATACGCGGCGCGCAGAGAGAAGCGGCTGCTAGACGCCATAGGAGACGGACGCCGAGCAAGCAGAGGAGACGGGGCGCGATGCAGAGAGCTCCAGGACGTGCGGTGGAGGAGCTGGGAAGGAGCCGGGGTGCTCGGGCGCGCCATGGAGGGTCCTCGGCGCTGGAGATCCGGCCGGCGAGCAACGAGGCGAGCAGACAGCAGGTGGCGCCATGGCCCTGGGAACCGTGGAGACGGGAGACGGCCAGGGAGCTGTGAACGGAAGGAAGGAAATCTGGGCACGCGACGGAATTCAGCCGGGCGCCATGAGAGCCGTGCGCACGTGGGAGATCCGGCGAGCTGCAGGTTCTCTGTCGACCGCATCGTGGCTCTCCATGTCCTGCGGCGCCACAGGCTTCGCCGCGAAGCCCCCGCTCACCGTCGAGAACACAGCCGAGCACCAGGGAGGCCATGGAATGGGCGCCGTCAAGGCCTGAGCAAGGATGTCAGCATGCGTGAGGAATAGAAATCACGAGAGAGACGAGGACTTGAATGCGGCTTCCAGAAAAAAAAAATCAGACGATGGAGATAAGGCCATTGGCCTACGAGCGGTGATGGAAGGAACCAGATGAGGTCGACGCTGTGACACAGCCACGATGGTCTCTAGAACAATTTCCCTGAGCGGTGGATGGATGAGCACAAGAGAAATATCTAGAGCCGTGCGAGAGGAAGTTTGATACGTGGAAAAGAAAACGCTTGGAGAGAAACGGATTTTGTTTTCCCATTTTTACTGCTTTTTACAATAGCAAAATGCAGATACTTTGAGGTATAAATGAGGGTTTATAAGATATATAAAAGGGCCGAACAAAATAAGATCGATAACGATATTTGGACCGGATTTAATTTGATGAATACTTCGAAGTCAGATGAATTTTCACCCGCTATTTATATTTGAAAATTTAGATCAGAGCTAGAAATACATGGGCCAGACCAAACGAGATCGACTTCAGTATGTTAGACTGTATTTAATCCAGTCTAATTTTTACGAGTCTCACCAGCTATCGATCATTTGATCTGACGCCAAGAATAACATGCTGAGATAAACAATTCAATTAATGAGCTGGCGCATCGTTCTTTTCGGACAGCGCGGGGCTCCAAATTCATATTCACTTACGCGCATGATCCGAACATATCCAAATTCGCCAGCGAACGAGACTTGATAATCCAAAAGTTTCATGAAACCTTTTTAATTGTTTAAATTATGGAGATGAATACGACACCAAACCCGAGCTATTTTTCCGAAGTCGCATTCACAGGAGCGAGATGTAGACAGATTAAATTAGACGAGATCAGATTCGGTATTTTAGTTGACGTTTGATTTAGTTGAATTTAGACAAATTTCGTTTGCTACTCGAACACTCGACTAGAGAACAATTTAATTAAAATCCGTAGACGCGATGTCATGGATGACAAAATGGGACTAAATTATTTTACACTGGAAGCTTAGTCATCGAGTTCTTTTTTTTATTTGTTCAGGATAAAATCATCCGAGTGAGTCGGGCTTCCGAATTCGTATTCGCGCGAGCGATGAATTTTAAATAATCACCGGACGCACCGATTTTCAGAACAGATGTGTTCCGAACATCCCGAAAATTTCGAAAGAGCTCGAATAAATAGAAGTAAAAATGATGTCGCACTCGCGACAAACGGAACAGGTGCGATACTAAAATCGCGATAAGCGAGGATGATTAAAATTTAAAATCCGTGTTATCCACTGATATTACGTGCTTAAATCCGTACCCGTTGTCGAGCGGAATATAAACACCTGGGGTGTTACAGCCCTCCCCCTTAAAAGAATCTCGTCCCGAGATTCGGAGCGAAAGACTTTCAAGAGTAGAGAAGCATGTAACCACGTCCATATCAGCGATAACCATAAGGCAGTCTTGGGCGAAGACGAGTGTCTCAGAATGTTGTTTCTCTAGTGGACATAGCATGTATCGCCTTAGGCTAATTTAGAAATGTCCACCAATAGATACGTTGTCTGCCAGAGAAACACATAAGGTTCCATGTGTGCAGTTTGCCTTTTCTGATGACACTGTACTATCTGAGTCTGTTGAGCGAGCGACAGATATGCGATTTTACCCAAACAGAATCAGATGCAACCTCTTGGGTAAAACACACAGAAAAGAGGTTTACCAACAAGTGGTCACAGTAAGTTCATAGCACACGAGACGGGTGTGAACGTCGAACAACACCACAGTTAACTCGTGTTAGGCTAGAAAATATAAGTCCAATGAAAAATGATAGAGACTCGAAAAATCACCAGCGAAGGGATCTGTAGATGCTGCCTTCGCAACCAGTCCATTTTATCTAGCACTAATTATAGCTCGACTTGATCACACATGCTGGAAAAGCACACGTGAGACAATCGAGGCATGGCTAGAGCGATAATTAGGTGGTTATTGGCCGACTTAATTTTGATTCTTGTAAGTACTTTCTTTAGGTGGGTTGAACCAAAGTGAGTTTAGACAACTCGACAAAACGATTTCTAAACTCAACCTTTGTTCATTGGACAGTTGCAAGTTAGTAAAACCAACTTGTTGAACTACTTTTGACATTGAGCAAGTCCTCCCAGTACGATCGGTAAGCCAAGGGTTGAGAGTTCACTCTTATAAACAATTGATCATGCATTTGGGTGGAAATCCATTTGGTCAGGTTGTTCATCCATTTCTTCAGGCGAGATGAATCATCCACTTGGTTAGGGAATACATGGATTAATTAAGAGAGCGAATGAACAAACTCCTGCATCTTAGTGGCAGGGAAAGCCAAATCTCTATTTTGAGAGCTAATCAGTTGTCTCTCGACACTAAAAAGCTCCAAGGCTTCACCTTTACACAAAGGATGTAAAGGGAACTTGTATGAATAGTCATTACCAAGATCAAAAGAAATAAGACCACACATGAAAGTGGTATTGCCCTTTTGATCCAACAGAGATGATAGATGTTGCTTGATCACTTTGACAAACAACACCGAAATTGTTTCAAGGAAGAGATCTACGGAAGATAATATATTAGTGTAGTTCCACAATGGATCATGACTAGAGACCTCGATATCCGCATGCGCCAAGCAGCATAACCTTGCGTGTACATTCACAAGGGGCTCTCAGTTTCGCTGCGGCACCATAAGTCCTTAATCATGACACCATTACCGAACTGGCATCAATACAGAATCTCACGTAGCAAAAATAGATTGTGCCAAGATAACACATTGATATAGTCTCATAATGGACTATAACTACTAACAGTGATACCAGCGCGTGCCGAGCAGCACGACCATGTGTGCGCACACACAGAAGGCCCTCGGTTTCGTCACGGCACCACCGGTTTTAGTCATAACACCATTACCAGACATAACCAATAAGAAATCTCGCACAACACAAATAGACTGGGCAAGGGTGATAATATACAAAGAGATACTCCACCTGTATGAATAGTTACAAGTAGAGAGCCAAATAGATCATGGCCCGAGAAAATGAACAAGGCATGGCCATAACCTAAACTTGATGAAAGGAGTATGATGGGAGACTGTTAATTCAGCCCCAAACATATTTCTATGCCCATCATAGGGATTACAAGGTCAAGGATTAGTATCTGACTAGATGCAGGGGAAAACAATCATAAGATTAAATTGGTATGCCTTCGATAGATGTGGGGAAACCAAAGGCATCAAATTCAAGAAAATGAGTGGCATGTCTTTCCTAGGTTAGGTTGATAAAACAACATGACAATTCTTAAGAACAGGCAAACTAGATCAGGGACATCAGCTTGTGCCAATCGAACAAGGGAAAGGTTCTAGTAAGAAACCTGACTCGAGATTCTTGTTGTAAGCCTAGGTACAATTTATGTCCAACAAGTAATTTGTCTAAGCATTCATTTTTATGTGTTTGGTCATGGAGTGATAACGGAGAATTCAAATTTTGGGTCATGGTTCACCAACTAAGAACATGGCCTAATTTCCGGTTTAGGCAAACAAGTCACTAACCTTCTATCGACACATCAAGCACAAGGGCAAACACATTTGCACTAATGGTCAAATTATGAAAAGCTAAAGGCAATCTAAACCTGTATCCCTTAGACACCACATCATTCACAATCACCAAGTTTTGGAATAAAGGTGAGAGAAGCATTTTGGGTGTATAGGTAACAAACATAATGCAACAATCAGGATGCATGCTCGTCCTACACGTCCTCACGAGTTTTGCCAACATAATGTGGCGATAGCGTTCTATATCGGTGGCATACTTACGAATCTCACGGTAATTTGCTAGTCATCAGCTACACATACGTTTTCGAGGTTAGTGTACCTGCAGAAAATTCCATTACAACCCAATTTCCCATGATGCAATTCATACATGACAGTTTATCACAGGTTATACTCCATATATCGCTATATGGAGGCCAGCTCATCATTAAGCGCCGAGCCACGCATAGGCGCCGTTGCCACACTTTAACCATAGGGCAACCCATTATGGTAACTCACCTTCTTACCTGAGCGTAGGTGCGTAGTTGCAAGTACATTACACTTCTCAGTATTCCCATGTCTGTATACCCATACACATCCATGGGGTACTGAATTCCCAGAAAATCAAATACTCCAGATCGCAGCCTTCATATATACATATGTGTAACATGTATATAATCAAGCGCAACAATTAAACACTTCCCTAGACCGACAGTTGTTCGGTCATGCTCTCACATCTCACCTTACCTGATCGTCGATCCATTCAAAATTGAATGGCCTCAAAATAACAATACACATGTATGCAATACCCCCAGTTGTGGGTTAGTGGTTTTTAAATAAGCCACCTAATAGTCCTTAATTTAGGGCTTAACAGAGGATGTAGCTAGCATTATAGTTTTTCAAATTTGTTTTTCAAAGCCAAACAATGTGTTTAGTTGAAAATAGGTTTTTTTTAAACCAAAACTTTTGTTTTGAAAATACGTATGTGACCGTATATACTTAATCCTGCTCCGATACCAGCTGTGGCAGAACGTCCAAGTTATTGGGCCCACATGCACCTGTCCTTGTCCCAAAGACCTCAGACAACCATGCATGTGCACCAGATAACTCAATAGGATCTGTCCGATTGCCCCAAGGACATCGGATAAACCACTTTCAACCAGAACCGCGGGATTAAGTAACACAAATCACACACACCAATATTTTTGCAGCGGAAATCTTATTACCAAATTTTACAAGTTACAAAAATTTTATATTATTTTATCGGAGTGATTACAAAAGTATAAGTTTGAAATATATGCTAGCTCAAATGACCATCCTCAGTAAGAAGATAAAGACGGGTTATACTTATATAAGAAGGCCGAGCCCACCGGCACTTAACACCATCAAGAGCAGCACAAAGTTAGAACCTGAAAAACAACAGGGAATAAAACCCTGAGTATGGAATTACTCAGCAAGACTTACCCGACTAAAGAAAAGACTCTCAAGGGTATGCTGGATTTGGGAATCAAGGAGAGGCTTTAGCAAGAATCAACTTAGATACTTTTGCAGAAATAGCTTACTAAAGTGAGTCCTTACTTTCAATATTTTAACGCCAGATTAAATATTAATAGACTCTATTTGCATCTGGTCTAATTTCACCATCTCATCAATACAACATCATTTTTATTCATGAGGTTCACATCCTGACTTAGGTTGCAGGTCAGTGATCAAGTCTCCACTCTCCGGGGATATAACGGCGATCCGAATCGATTTACTCAGCTGAGGATCTCTAACCACACGACATATGTAGCACTTAACCCTTGCATATGTCAACCGTTCCCACAGATCCTCCACAACGTGAACCGGTCCGCGCTACCCGGGAGCACAGTACTCCTCCATCCAGCCTCTAGCCAGGAGGGCACACGCTACTCCCACCATCTCCCACGCCCAGTGCGCGGTTGTCTTTTCACGTATGGAATAGCCGGGTTCAAGCTTACCCTGTCCCATTTCCAGGGTATGTGGCCAGTTAAGATAGTCCTTGATCTATCAGGCCTACATACGCATCCAATCCTTAATTGACCCGGGCGGAGCATCACCTGTTCCTAGCCCAAGTCCCGATTTAAGTACTTCCACCCTTAGGATTGTTTGTATTCCTTAGGATGAAAAGAGCATCAAAGGGAACTTTGCGGTAAGATCCCACCATTGCTCCCAATGAAAATATTCTTGCAGGCAGAAGCCATCCTTCCTCAGGATAACCCCTGAGCTAGGCATTAACGCAAAGGACAACCTCTATCCACAAGATTTACCTCTAAGCAAGGCTAAGCAAATTTTGTAAATCATATTTTGATACTTCATCAGAAGTATCTATAAAGGTATGGATATCAAGGAAGGCAATGCATCAAAGGGTTCCAAGCAACTCCTATAAACTTAATGCACATTTCACTAGACTTAAAGTGTGTAAAAATTATTTAAAAACACAAGGAAGGGGTTGCATGCACCGGGGCTTGCCTGGGTAACACTAGGTTAGTGTTGTTAGGTGACGTCCACTTGACAATCATCCTTGTCCTAGCACTTGATCAGGCAGGTTCGTTCATCAGCATCTCCATGCGGAGTAGCCCGCGCTTGGGGTCGACTTGGGTCATCTTTTTCTCCGCATCACGCGATTATTTATCGTCCTGAATGAAATGCATTATGCATATGAATGCATATAAGGAACAATAACACTAGATATTACGATGCTACGCAAAAGAGAAATAACCTATTTAATGACGAGACATTACGGACACTAGTTATCGATATATTGTTACTTGCAACAATCATGCTCTTACAACTTAGCTAAACAGTCGAGGTAGCAATCACCATCCTTTCCAATTATAAAAGCGACTAACACACATAGAATATTATACCTAGTTTTGAGAGCACCCTAAACGACTTATAGCTTTTAACTTCACAATTTTTGGACATCTAATACTGATAAAATTTGATAGAGAACTTTTATTAACTTTCTAAACTAATTTACCGGTTAACCTGTGTATTATATATATCTACCAAAATACTTATCGCATAACCCTAAAATTCAACTTAATCTCTACATCGAGTAATAAACAAGAGAATCATCGTAATCAATTCTTCTATTTAATCCTACCATTTATTTAGTTGACGGGAATAATAAATCAACTTACCATAATTAACTCGAGCTGAAGTTGCGAGGTCCACGACAATCCTACGGACGAGGACTCGGATTCGAAGGGCGGTGCGGCAAAATTATTGGAACAACGGAGTCGTGGATGTGGTTGTTGTCGAGGCGATTGACGACTTGTTCGAACTTTTTGTCGCGCACTTGGTGAACACCACGCTGTTGGCTCCGTCTTTACCCGACTCTTGATATTTCTTGCTGACGCGCGGAACGACGACGAGATCGTGTCCGAGTGAATTTTATGGCGCGGACTGAGGAAGAACTTAGCGAGTAGCGATGCGAGAAGCAACGCGAGGTCACGGTCGGGCAAACTGCCTCACGGCCACGATAGCTGTCGCGGCACGCACGACGCCGCCACACTATAATATTACCACGGCCATAACCCGATGTGCGCATAGGCAGCTAGAGACCGAGCGTGGCGAGATAGATAGGACCGAGCTCGGCAGGGGAAAGCACGCGCAGCCACAAGCAGACACCAGGGCGCGCACAGAGGAGTTCGCAGCTGCGCGCAGACGGGCAAGCTGGAGCGCCGCGACGAGCGCAGGGGCGCGGTACAGGCGAGGACGAGCTGGAGCAGGGAAGTCGAGCACGGCTGGGCTGGAAGCTTCGACGGCTGGGCGCGCAGGGACGAACAGGCGAGGCGACAGCGCGAGCAGGGAGAGGACGCCATGACTGGAAACTTGGGGTATAATAATAATTAAAAATACGCGGCGCGCAGAGAGAAGCGGCTGCTAGACGCCATAGGAGACGGACGCCGAGCAAGCAGAGGAGACGGGGCGCGATGCAGAGAGCTCCAGGACGTGCGGTGGAGGAGCTGGGAAGGAGCCGGGGTGCTCGGGCGCGCCATGGAGGGTCCTCGGCGCTGGAGATCCGGCCGGCGAGCAACGAGGCGAGCAGACAGCAGGTGGCGCCATGGCCCTGGGAACCGTGGAGACGGGAGACGGCCAGGGAGCTGTGAACGGAAGGAAGGAAATCTGGGCACGCGACGGAATTCAGCCGGGCGCCATGAGAGCCGTGCGCACGTGGGAGATCCGGCGAGCTGCAGGTTCTCTGTCGACCGCATCGTGGCTCTCCATGTCCTGCGGCGCCACAGGCTTCGCCGCGAAGCCCCCGCTCACCGTCGAGAACACAGCCGAGCACCAGGGAGGCCATGGAATGGGCGCCGTCAAGGCCTGAGCAAGGATGTCAGCATGCGTGAGGAATAGAAATCACGAGAGAGACGAGGACTTGAATGCGGCTTCCAGAAAAAAAAATCAGACGATGGAGATAAGGCCATTGGCCTACGAGCGGTGATGGAAGGAACCAGATGAGGTCGACGCTGTGACACAGCCACGATGGTCTCTAGAACAATTTCCCTGAGCGGTGGATGGATGAGCACAAGAGAAATATCTAGAGCCGTGCGAGAGGAAGTTTGATACGTGGAAAAGAAAACGCTTGGAGAGAAACGGATTTTGTTTTCCCATTTTTACTGCTTTTTACAATAGCAAAATGCAGATACTTTGAGGTATAAATGAGGGTTTATAAGATATATAAAAGGGCCGAACAAAATAAGATCGATAACGATATTTGGACCGGATTTAATTTGATGAATACTTCGAAGTCAGATGAATTTTCACCCGCTATTTATATTTGAAAATTTAGATCAGAGCTAGAAATACATGGGCCAGACCAAACGAGATCGACTTCAGTATGTTAGACTGTATTTAATCCAGTCTAATTTTTACGAGTCTCACCAGCTATCGATCATTTGATCTGACGCCAAGAATAACATGCTGAGATAAACAATTCAATTAATGAGCTGGCGCATCGTTCTTTTCGGACAGCGCGGGGCTCCAAATTCATATTCACTTACGCGCATGATCCGAACATATCCAAATTCGCCAGCGAACGAGACTTGATAATCCAAAAGTTTCATGAAACCTTTTTAATTGTTTAAATTATGGAGATGAATACGACACCAAACCCGAGCTATTTTTCCGAAGTCGCATTCACAGGAGCGAGATGTAGACAGATTAAATTAGACGAGATCAGATTCGGTATTTTAGTTGACGTTTGATTTAGTTGAATTTAGACAAATTTCGTTTGCTACTCGAACACTCGACTAGAGAACAATTTAATTAAAATCCGTAGACGCGATGTCATGGATGACAAAATGGGACTAAATTATTTTACACTGGAAGCTTAGTCATCGAGTTCTTTTTTTTATTTGTTCAGGATAAAATCATCCGAGTGAGTCGGGCTTCCGAATTCGTATTCGCGCGAGCGATGAATTTTAAATAATCACCGGACGCACCGATTTTCAGAACAGATGTGTTCCGAACATCCCGAAAATTTCGAAAGAGCTCGAATAAATAGAAGTAAAAATGATGTCGCACTCGCGACAAACGGAACAGGTGCGATACTAAAATCGCGATAAGCGAGGATGATTAAAATTTAAAATCCGTGTTATCCACTGATATTACGTGCTTAAATCCGTACCCGTTGTCGAGCGGAATATAAACACCTGGGGTGTTACACGGTCTGTCACTACGACACCTTTCATAAAGTTCTTGATGTCTAGTCGTAATACATGGCCAGGAGGGAGAAACTGTTGTTGTTTATCGAACGATGAATATTTGTCACCCTTCTTCAACCAAATAAACCTAAGAGCTTCCTTGCAAACTAGGGATGTTCCTAAAACATCCGACTTGTATCACAAATCTAATATTTTAGCATAGATATACATATAATTTAAAGCTAATTTTTGGCAATGTTATGAAGAATATTATGAAGTATTTAAATAATTTTTTGTATAATTTTTTATGTACATTATTTTCTCCCTACAACAAAAAAGGTGAAAAAACATCTGAATCCGTATTCAGATAGACATCCGAATTTTATATCAGTTATTTAAAAATATCTAGAACGAATTTAATGTTTACTTTTTGTGAAGATTAATAGCCTCAATGGTAAAAACAAGAATATAAATTTACATAGCAAATTCTATATGTTATTTGTTCACAATTGAAGAAACAAGACCAAAAAATTGACATCCGAATAAATATCCGGATCCATCCCTATTGCAAACTAGGTATGGGAACTTATCGTGAACACACCAGGTGCAGAATAGCCCATAAGCTAGGAAGTCTGCATGGAGTACTAGTACCAAACATGTATTGTGAAGTTTTTCTTCGTAGCTCGGTCGTATGTCCATACCCCTTCTTCCCAAGCACGAACCAATTCATCAATCACAGGCTCCATGCACATGCCCATTTTATTCCCCATGTGTCCAAGAATTATCAACGACAAGAACATGTTATGTCTTTGAAAACATACGTTGGGGGCAGATTGAGGGGGATAACGAACATGGGCCAACATGTGTATGGGACAGCCATTAGTCCATAGGGATTGAACCCATCTGTGGCCAGCGCAACACGTACATTACGAGCCTCTTCGGCTTTCTCATGTTGAATGACATCAAAGTGAGTCCATGCTTCACCATTGGATGCATGTACCATCTTGTTAGGATTGTATTGTTTGCCTTTTTTATGCCATGTCATATGTTTCACGGATTCCTAGGTTATGTATAGACGTTGGATCCTTGGTATGAACGAAAGGTGGCATAGGATTGCCATGGGTGTGTCAAGCTGCCTCTTCTGTCCATCACCAGAGTCTACCTCCATGAACCTAAACGATTTACACTTCGAATAGTACTTTGCCTCCGCGTATTCTTTCCTTAATAGGATGCAGCCCTTCGGACAAGCATGTATCTGCTCATACGTCATTTTGAGTGCACGAAGGAGTTTTTGTGCCTCATACATGCTCTTTGGCAGAACGTGATCCTCCAGAAGCATACTGCCAATAACTGTCAATAAACCATCGATGGCTTCTCGACTTAGGCTATACTATGACTTTAACGCCATTATACGTCCAATGGTATCCAATTGAGAAACCTTTGTCTTGCTATGAAGGGGTTTCCGTGCCACGTCAAACATGTCGTAGAATACCTTTACGGTCGCCTCTGTCTCATCCTCCATATGTCCTTCGGCGAACTATGCCTCATGATAGTCGTTCAACATGTCTGCTACCCCGGCATCAGCATCATAATCCTCAACGCGTTGTCTCACCACCTCCTCTCTTGTACGATGCGCTTCACCATGGAAGATCCACCAAGTATAGTCTGGCGTTAATCCATTCTTCCAAATATGTTCTCCCATGGTCTTCTTTGTTTGTCCTTTTCTGTTGGCACATGTTGCACGGACATGGGACTAGACTCGCTACTTTAGCAGCTTCGCCAAATGACTGTTCTAATAAAGCATCGATCTTTGCAACCCATTTAGGGGTGACATCATCCCTTTTTACGTGGCCCATGTACATCCACTCATGGTCCTCCATCCTCTAATGTATATAATAGCATAATGTAATATAAACATGTAATGCATGTACACTATGTTACTACCTTCTAATAGGTGAGGATAGGTCCTAATCCCACCCACGGTTGCGTAGATGGGGTTAGTTTCTATGCTCCACTCCGATTCAAGACAGATTTCAGCAGCACCTCTCCGTTGTTCTCCAAATACATGTCCTAGCAGGGAGAGAGTGTATCCGGAGAACAACAGGGGTGTGGCGTCGAAACTCTGCCTCAGATTGGAGTAGAGCATGGAAACTAACTCTATCTACGCAACTGCGAGCTGTGCAAAAAAACAAGGATAATTCGAAATAGATGCATTTGTAGATATGCAAAGATCTATATATCTACACCATATTTCTTTCGAACAGGAGACGCCTAACTAGGTTACTTGATCTACGACCATGATTTGGAAATCGAGGTTATACCTAGGGTGGTGGTGAAGTTAGGCTAGCAATGTTGTGGCGGGTCGGTGCAGTGGCGACGTGACGCAGTGCAGGCAGACCCGCAACGGCTAGGAAGACCTCTGCAAAAAAGTAACACAATTCTGTAAACACAAAATTTTGACAGCACCTCCGCTGCACTGTGAGGTTTCCAAAAACTGCAAATAAAATTAACAGCACGATGGTAGATATCCACACATATACATCAATGCCTCGATAACCACATATAAATCAATCTATGCACTATACAAAAAGTCCATTACAATATCAATAACAATATTAGTTCTGATTCACAATAACAATAACAATCAAACAAATAACAATAACACTAAACTGGTTCTATAACAATAACAATACTAGCTCCAATTCTATAACACCAAACCGAGCAATAATCAAATATTATCACCTTCGGGTGTCCGGATGCGGGACGAATGGGTAGGGACAGGGTGACCAGAGCTGGAGAATAACTGGTGGGGTCGGGAATGGCTGGAGCCGGGGAAGAAGGGCGACAGCGCAGGGAGGTGCAGCGGCGGCACTCTGGCGGGCGGTGCGTGGGCGAGTGGGCGCGGTGACGGCTGGGACTGAGTAAGTGGCGGTGACGGTTGAGAATGAAAGGCAATGGGGCCGTAGGCCCTGGTTAGGGTTAAATGAATGTTCTTTGCTGATTGCCCACGATCTGGCACTCATCAAATATTTTTCTATTTTAAAAATACTTTGCCGAATGTCATAGATCTAACACTCGGCAAAGAATACTTTACCAAGTGCCCCGTACAGGCACTCGACAATGATTGTTTTATTTTTTAAAATACTTTGCTGAGTGTCCCCTAGCGGGCACTCGGCAAAGCAATATTGTGCCGAGTGTCTTGCCTTCACACTCGGCAAAATATATTTATTTTTTTCTTTTTCACCAATCTTTGTGTAGTGTGTTACTACAGTATATAGACCTACATGTTCAATTTTGGCACAAATATCAAAGTGTTTGCTATAACTATTAAATTTAGTTCATTTAATTAAATTTCTTCGGATAATTCAGATTTGAACCGCGAGTCGCTTGAAAAATGGAAAACGTGAATGCAAAAATGATATTCATGTTATTTAGCACATGTTACGGTCTATTTCAGCAACAACCCAAAAATTTAGAACACCATGTTCACGAAACATGACCGCGAACTTGCGTTCCAGTTAGTTTAAAATTGTATAAAACACAAACGAAGTCAGAAAATCATAAAACTTGTCGACATGTCATGATATCATATGTAGAGGCTGTGATAAAAATTTGACATTGTTTCATGAAAGTTGTCATGTGCTATGTGTACAAACCTAGTCGGTCTCCATAGAAGTTTCATGATTTCATATGAGGCCTGCTAGGTTTGTACACATAGTCCTTAGAAGTTTCATGATTTCATGTGAGGCCACCATAGAAGTTGCATGATTTCAATTGTAGATGGCTACTGTCAGCCCTTTGCCGAGTGCCATGTTGTGCCGAGAGACCGACGCTCCGCAAATCCTCCTTTGTCGAGCCTCTTTGTATGTCGAGTGTTGTTGTTCACTGAGAGTGGCACTCGACAAAGTATTCCTTGCTGAGTGCTTAAGATTTTGCACTCGACACTCTGCAAAGAACGTGTTTTCGGTAGTGCCTGCACCGGTATCTCTCCATTTGCATCATAATATAAAGAAAAAGGAGCTTAATAAGCAGATTATGACCCTTAATAATCCATCTTTTACTAGAGTGGACAAATGCTTCAATTGACCAATTGTGTCAGCCTGAGTGCGATTTCAAAAAAGTTTGTTTCATTGCTCTATGATTAGAGACACTATTTGGCTAATATTGAAAGGGAAATGGACCTAATCATTTCCTATAATCGATTTTGGTCGTTGACGTCCAACACAAACCATGTGGACTAACTAGTTTGTCTAGATATCATTTATCACAGGTGCATAAGGTTCAACACAATCCAAAAAATAAATTCAGTTAGGGACACAATCAAAAATTAGAGCAAGACTAAGAGAGTGCTGCCAAGTGGCGCACTGGACACTATCCGGTGTGCACTGGACACTGTCCGGTGTGCACCGGACACACCAGGCCAGCAGCAAACGAAACATCCACTCTCGGGTTTCTGCTGGGCGCGCTCCACTATAATTCACTGGACTGTCCGGTGTGCCACCGGACTGTCCGGTGAGCCAGCGGAGCAACGGCTCCGTGCGCGCCAACGGTCATTTCATCAGATGAACAGTGCCGCGGCAGAAGTCAGAGGTCACCAGACTGTCTGGTGCGGCAAGAAGACAAATAGCTCCAACGGTCAACTGCTCCAAATCCTAACAAATGCGCTGACGTGGCACGCACCGGACAGTGAACAGTGGCTGTCCGGTGCGCCCATCGCCAGCAGATTCACCAACGACTAGGAAGTGGTTGAGGGCTATAAATACCCCCCAACCACCTCATTCAAAGCCATCCAAGTCTTCTGAAGTTCCTATTCAATACAAGAGCAAAGTCCAACACTACAAGACACATTCAAAGCAATCAATTCTCTCCAAAGTCCCAAAATCAACACAACCACTTAGTGACTTGTGAGAGAGAGTTCTTGTGTTCATTTGCGCTCTTGTTGCTTGGATCGCCTTTCTTCCTTCCTCATTCTTTTTCTAAGTGCTTATAAAGCTAAGCAAGAGACACCTAAGTGTGTGGTGGTCCTTGTGGGGTCTTAGTGACCCGATTGATTAAGGAGAAGGCTCACTCGGTCTAAGTGACCGTTTGAGAGAGGGAAAGGGTTGAAATAGACCCGGCCTTTGTGGCCTCCTCAACGGGGACTAGGTTCTTTGGAACCGAACCTCGGTAAAACAAATCACCGTGTCTACTTGTGTCGACTTCCATTTGATTTGTTTTGCCCTCTTTCCTCTCTCTAACGTTTCCTTGCCAATATTGATTTGAGTTTGCTCCCAAACGTCATCTACATCATTTGAGCAACTCGTGGCAAGAGAAACAATCTTCCGGTTCGGATTTAATTCTAATGCTAACCCCGGCCTTTAGTGTGTGTGTTTATTTTTATAAATTTCAGGTTTTGCCTATTTACCCCCCTCTAGGTGACTTTCAATTGGTATCAGATCCTGTGCTTCATTAAGAGTCTAACCAACTCAAAGTGATGTCTGGGATCACGCCAAGAGGGAGATCGTGACCGGCAACAAGCCCGCGGGCTCGGGGAGGACTCTATCAAGGGAGTCCGACAACAAGTTAAAGGAGGAATCCTCTTCCTCCATCAAGTCACTTAGGAGGGGTGACAATAAGAAGAAGAAAATGAAGAAGGTGGTCTACTATGAGACAGACTCTTCATCACCCTCCACGTCCCGCATCGAGTCTACTACTTCGATGCGCCATGGGCGCAAGAAGTATAGTAAGATGCCTCTACGCTATCCTTGCATTCCAAAGCGCGCTCCATTACTTCGGTACCCCTAGGCAAACCACCATATTTTGATGGTGAAGATTATTGCATGTGGAGTGATAAAATGAGGCACCATCTAACCTCACTCCACAAAAGCATATGGGATATTGTTGAGTTTGGAGCGCAGGTACCACAGGTGGGCGACGAGGACTACGACTCAGACGAGGCCACCCAAATTAGGCACTTTAACTCCCAAGCCACTTCTATACTCCTTGCCTCCTTGTGTCAAGAGGAGTATAATAAGGTGCAAGGGTTAAAGAACGCCAAAGAAATTTGGGACGTCCTCAAAACCGTGCACGAAGGGGACGAGGTGACAAAGATCACCAAGTGGGAGACGATCGAGGGCGAGTTCAGTCGATTCGTCCTCAACAAAGGAGAAGAGCCGCAAGCCATGTACAACTGGCTCAGGACAATGGTGAACCAAGTGCGCAACCTCGAGAGCACAAAATGTGATGACCATGAAATGGTCAAGGTTATTCTTAGATCTCTCGTATTTCGTAATCCTACTCAAGTTCAATTAATACGTGGGGATCCTAGATACAAACAGATGTCTCCCGAGAAGGTGATTGGCAAGTTTGTGAGCTTTGAACTTATGATCAAAGACTCCAAACACATTGTCAACTTGGAGCAAGGCGCCACCTCTACACCCGAGGTGCAACCCGTTGCGTTCAAAGCAATGGAAGAAAAGGAGGAGTCTACACCAAGTAGGCTTCCAATTAACGCCTCTAAGCTTGACAAGGGGGAGATGTCGCTCATCATCAAGAGCTTTCGCTAAATCCTCAAGCAAAGACAGGGGAAGGACTACAAGCCCGCTCCAAAAGGGTGTGTTATCGATGTGGTAAGTTTGGTCACTTTATCGCTAAATGTCCATATTTTAGTAAAAGTGACAAGGACGAAGACAAGAAAGGGAAGAAGAAGGAGAAGAGGAGATACTACAGAAGAAGGGCGGCGAGGAGCACATGAGGCGTGAATGGGACTCCGACGAGAGCTCCACAGACTCCTCCGACGATGAGGACGCCGCCAACATCTCTGTCAACAAGGGACTTCTTTTCCCCAACGTCGGCCATAAGTGTCTCATGGCCAAGGACGGCAAAAAGAAAAGGTACACTCTAGAGCCACCCCCAAATATACCATGTCTAGTGATGAGGGTAGCTCTAGTGATAATGAAGATGACTTAGTTTCTCTCTTTGCCAACCTTACCATGGACCAAAAGAAAAAAGTGAACAAACTAATTGAAACCATTAACGAGAAGGATGATCTCTTGGAATGCCAAGAGGACTTGCTCGTTAAGGAAAACAAAAAATTTGTTAAATTGAAAAATGCTTATGTGTAATACCCAAATTGTGAATAATAGGAAAGAAGTTGATATTATTATGTGATTTGCCATCCACATAATAAGGCATGGTAATAACCATATTTTAGTGAACAATTAAATAATAAAATACTCTATGCATCATGTTGGAGTTTCTTTGTTTGCGCATTAAAACTCAAAAATTCATAATTAAAACCAATCTAATTTTGGCATGAACTTGAGCTCTAGGGAAAGGAATTATATACTTAGGAATAAAGGAGTGGGAAAATAACAATAAAATAAGAAATATTAACTCAAGCAGTAGAAATATTATTCATATTAGAAGTGTGTGATATATTTGAAATTCTGGAATTCAAAAGAGAAATTTAAATCTAGTTGGAAGACTTAAATTGAGAAAAGAATGAGAACAGAAAAGAAAAGAGAAAAGGAAAAGGGCGCTGGGCCACGGAAACTCATGTTGGCCCAATTGCTCCACGGACTGTGCGGGCCAGCCACCTTCACCGCTGCGACCCACTACAAACAAGAACCGCCTGGCAGCTGGGGCCGTATGCCAGTCAGTGCATGTGCGCTCCCCTAGGTGATGGCTCTCTGCCAGTGGGCCCTCCCTCGACCTGGTCATCTTCCTCGCGTGAATCATGCCTCATGGGCGAACCTAATAACCCTCCACGTGATTCCCTCGGGCGCCTAGGTTATAAAACCGTCGTCGCCTTCCCCGCCTTCAGCTTTGAGGATTTGCGCCGCCCTTGGTATCGCTTAGGTGGTAGCTACCGATCGGAGAGAGAGAAAGAAGAAGAAAGGTGAGGTCAGAGGCTCGATGCGACCGACGTGGTGTGTGGCGCGTGCGTGAAGCCGAGAGCAGTGTCGTCCAGGAGTGGTCTACAGGGATCTTGTACGACTGGGGCGTCGCTGTGTCGGCATCGGCGCACCGCCATTGACAAGCCGGGGAGGGTGCAGTCGCACTGATCATCATGGGCGACCCTGCTCACGCCACCAACACTGGTAAGGTCATGACCTAGTAGTCGCCATTATTCCTACATCGCGTCAATCTTGTCCCTACTCCGGATCGTGGTCCAAACGCGCTAGCTCGTTGCTCGCCATGTCCACGTTCTTTGGATGCTGGCGGCTGTATCTCGGTCAGCGTCGGGAGATAGAAGATAACTCTGGTGCGTCGATCGGCTGAGGAACGATGGAGATTAGAAACCGGATATCGATTCGCTTGAGTTATGAGGGACCGTAGATTGTTTATCGTGGGGGCTATGAGTGGTTCGGGTTTCATTAAATCCGCTCTGTTGAATCTTAATCGGAGGGTGGTCTGTGCACGACACGGTTGAATGGGCGCGATCTATTCTCGGCCCTTGGATCTGATCCAATGGGCGAGATCCAACCATACCCCTTCGCGAGGAACATTTGCTAAAGAGCCCTCCAGGGATTACGAAACCAACCCACAGTCCTTCCCTAGGCTAGCCTGAGTCTGGGAAATTTTATAGCCTAGCCCCTTCGTTTTCCAGAATTTGGCGCCCAATCCCAAGATCAGAGAAATTAGAAGAATAATTATAGAAATTGATTAATAAAAAATAATTCCAGAAAGTTGTATAATTCACATTAAATTCATTTTAACACCAAATTGATCATTCTAGTGACATTAATTTTATTTTAATATTGTCTATCACCTAGTATCTCTGTTTAGCCATGAAACTTGAATTAAAATTGTTCATTTGAATTAATCTATCTTAAGTACTAAATAACTTCAAAAATTCATAACTAAATAACTATAACTCCAAATTTAGTGATTCTTTTTCCTACGATCTCATTACGCAGCGTAGAATATTATCATGCATTCTGTTTTATTGTTTGTTGTGATGTTAATTTTTGCTATACTATGTATGTTTGTATTGATGCGAGTAGACGAGCAATCCATAGAGGATCTAGGGGTTCAGCAGGTGGAGACTGCTGAGCAGGAGCTCGTTGAAGGCAAGTTGTGCCCTTGATCACTTCTTTTTATCCAGTCATGTTCTTATTAATCATAATGATCTGCATAGGTTAATTTTGATGGGACCCAATATGTTACCCTAGTTTGGCTATCTTTATACCTTGTTTTACCACTGAATTTTTGGGTAGTACATGCTATTGCTTTATGTGGTTTTGGTTATGGAGATATACATTACTCATGATTACACTTTTTATTATCAGTTAATGTTCATGATAAGATCATTATGTTAATGGGAATATGGAGAACCACCCGGGAAAATAGTGCTACCACAAGGGTGGAATGGGACACCATTGGCTGACTAACTAGGAAAGCAAGTCGAAAACTACCTTACCTGATAGGGGCAAGGGCAGTAGGGGAGTGGTCAGTGTGAGGAGGTCCTTGGGTTGATTTTGCTGTGATGGCGGTCAGGCGAGGGATCCCTGCACTAGAGCTTCCTATAAACTGTAGCGGGTTTCTGAAGCTAGTGGAACTTTGTAAAAGCCTCGTAGTGGTACCCTGCCTCGCTTTCTTGGAAGAGGTGTATGGGGTCTGATCAACTCCGTGGCAAATGGGTAACACAACTTGTGGGTAAAGATGCGCAACCTCTGTCGAGTGTAAAACTGGTATACTAGACATGCTCACGGTCATGAGCAGCTCGGACACTCACATGATTAATTTATGGAATTAAATTCAATTTGTCATTTGCATCGCATTGGGATTATTATTATTTTTATTTACTATTACTATGGTTTGGTATTTACTTACACTTAGTAACTACTAATAAAATTTTGACCAACTTATAAAAGCAATGCTCAGCTTGAACCTTTATTTTATTGATCATCCGTACACTTCACAGGAACTCCCACCTTTGTTGAGTTCATGCATATTATTTCCCACAACTTGTTGAGCGATGAACATATGTGAGCTCACCCTTGCTTCCTCACACTCCCCATAGGAGAAGAACATGTGGTCGAAGAGGAACCACATAATGAGGAATTCAACTTGATCTAGGTGGTGTCTCCCAGTCAGCTTTGTGGCGTCAGGAAAAATAATATTTAGTTTGTTTTATATTTATTATTTATTTTGTAAGACTTCTGCCATGTAATAAGTACATTCACGATATTTATGACATTTATCTCTATGCACTCTATTATTATATGTGTTGTTCTTCCTTGGCGCACATATAAGATGCACCCGACTTTATCCCTTAAATCCGGGTGTGATAGAAGTGGTATCAGAGGAAATATTGACTGTAGGACGAAACCTAGATAGAAATGAACAAAACCCTTACGTACTTATCTTACCCTGATTCTTTCTATACTTTTCTTGATTCTGTCTCACCTTCTACTGTTCTACTCTGATTATTCTTACCTTTTCTATTCTAAGACAAGGAGGATTTCACACTTTGGAATCCTACATCCATGACCCTCTAAAGATATAGGAGACCCAAGACAAAAATTAAAATTATTTTCTCTACTTAAAATAATTGGTTGATTATTCTGATGATAAATGCCTGATTTGCTTCTTTGATTGATTGAAACATTATAGTTAGGCATCTTAGCATGTACCACCATAAGGTAATGTATTAGCTTTAGTAGGTGACACACTAATCTACCTAGCTAATAAATCCCCCAAAGTAACATGCCTCGTAATTACTCGCCTTGCCTACAATTCTTTCTTTCTTACCATGTGTTTCTAACTGAGATGGTCAATACCAGGAAGAGAGGAGGAATTGACTTACCTACCAACCCATTCAACCAGAGGGTACTTAGACAACAACAACAACAAGCAAAGATGGATCCTCCATATCCTCCACCAGCCAAAACTAATCCAGCAGTTGCAGCCTAGATGCGGATAATGCAATAGATGGCTGATACTATGGCGGATATGCACACGCAGATACGGCAGGAACGCCAAGAGATGCAGTAGGAGAGAAAGGAGATGCGCCAGGAGCGAAGGGTGCAACAGCAGCAAGTCCCATTGCCACCACCGCCACCACCATTTCCACCCAGGGACAAGCACCGGGAGTTCATGAGCCACAAGCCGACTACCTTTGCTAGCTCTCTAGATACTCTATACGCTGATGATTGGCTAAAGTCTATGGAGAAGATGCTGAATATTGCACAGTGCTCCGACTGGGAGAAGGTTCCTTATGCTTTTGGTCAACTTACTGGTCATGCCACTGATTGGTGGGATTCTTACACTGCTGCCCATGATGCTGCTGACACTATTACTTGGGCTGAATTCACCACTCAATTTAGAAACTACCACATTCCTGCTGGGCTGATGAAGATTAAAAAGAAGGAGTTTCTGTCATTGAAGCAAGGCAACATGTCTATTAGCGAGTACCATGACAAATTCATTCAGCTATCAAGATATGCTCCTAATGAGGTGGCTGATGATGAAATAAAGCAAGAGCACTTCACAGAAGGACTCAATGGGCCACTACAGTATGCACTGGTTGCTCATACATTTCCATCATTTCAGAGGCTGCTTGATAAAGCTCTAGCTATTGAACACAAGCGTGTTCAACTAGGAGACTTGAAGAGAAAGGCCATTGCCCAGGGGCAGGGTAGAAGCAGTATTCGTCCTCGCTACATTGTGCCCCAGGGTACACCAGCTCATCTAGGAGGAGGACCACGCCCAGCTCAGTACGCTGCACAGGGGACTCCACAGACACCCCACACTCGTCAGGCTGCCCCCATTGGCACCCTAGCGAGGCCTACAAGACAGAAGACAGGCCCCACATGCTTCAAGTGCAGTCAGGTTGGGCATTATGCAAATGCTTGTCCAGCGGGGAATTCCAGTGCATCAGCTCCGAACAACCAACAGACTCCTAGCAAGGGATTCTCTATTGCCATGGTTAATCAAGTCAGCGCTGATGCTACTCCTGAAGGGGCTGACATCGCACTTGGTATGTTTTATATTAATGCAATTCCTGCAACAATATTATTTGATTCTAGTGTTACACATTCATTTATGTCTGCTCGATATGCCAGCACAAATGAGTTACCACTGCAAAATATGAAAAAACTGATGGTAGTAATTACACCTAATGGGCCTATTGAGGCAAATTATATGACACATAGATTGACATTGACAATTATGGGAAGAGAATTCTGGGCTACCCCTATAGTATTAGAGGAAAGCAGTATAGATCTGATCCTTGGTATGTCATGGTTAAGAAAGGCAAAGGCCATTATACAATGTGGTAGGGGTATTGTAGAACTCACCAGCCCTAAAGGAGAAAGATTTGAAGTTGAAATTACAGTAACTACCTCTACCAGACGTGCGGCATTCTTAATAGATGAAAAGTTTGTTGGTGATAACATCCGTGTGGTTAGGGATTTTCCAGATGTCTTTCCAAAGGAGTTACCAAGGATGCCACCAGATAGGGAAGTTGAGTTTGTCATTGATCTCTTACATGGGACTGCTCCTATTTATAAATGGCCATACAGGATGTCTGTAGAAGAACTAAAGGAGCTTAAGAAGCGGTTAATGGAGTTGCAGAAGGCTGGGTACATTCGTCCGAGTTCCTCATCTTGGGGAGCACCGCTACTGTTTGTGCAGAAGAAGGATGGTTCGCAACAGATGTGTGTGGACTATAGATCACTTAATGATGTCACCATTAAGAACAAGTACTCGTTACCTCGTATTGACGACTTATTTGATCAGATGAGAGGTGTTAGGTGTTCTAAGATTGACCTCAGGTCGGGCTACCATCAAATGAAGATTAGGCCATCTCATATTCCCAAGATGGCTTTCTCTACCCGATATAGTCTATATGAATTCACAGTCATGTTGTTTGGCTTAACCAATGCACTAGCCTACTTCATGAATTTGATGAACAAGGTGTTCATGGAATATCTCGATAAATTCGTCGTGGTATTCATCGATGACATTCTTATTTATTCCAAGAATGATAGTGAGCATGAGGAGCATCTGCAAATGGTGCTACAGAAGTTACGGGATAATCAGCTTTATGCCAAATTTACCAAGTGTGAGTTCTGGCTTGATGAAGTACATTTTCTCGGGCATATCATCTCCAAAGGTGGAATTTCTGTGGATCCGGCTAAAGTAACAGCAATAGTTGGTTGCAAGATACCTACAACACATCCTACCTTCTATGACATTTACCTTGTGTCATTGATAAGTTAATATATGTCATAGATTGGAATCCACGACGCTTGCATGACGTTTTTTGGTTCGTCATCTATGTGACATGGTTAAACATGTTCTATGACGAATCGAAATTTTATTGTCATTAAAATTATGACAATTCTACTTCGTCATAGATTTTATGACATTTACATATTGTCATTACTCTAAAGAAAAATGTCACTAATAATCAACTAAAGCCTTGCCATGTGGACCAATTTTTGTCATAAAATTATGTGTACTGGTGATGTGGCAAACAATTATGACGTTTATCAATATGACATGGCACTTTTCAATGACGAACTTTGTTGTCATAATTTATAAAATGGTATGTGCTAATGTTGGACCAAATTTGTGGTCTCATTAAATCTAATTTGTAATTTTCTATATATACCATTTTATATTAGTAAAATATGTAGCCCATTTTTTATCAATGCACAAATATTCACATGATATATTTCACAAAATTTACATCCAAAGATCAAAATTATGGCAAACATAATTTCCTTCCAATTCATAGGACACAATATGTCTTGCAAGAAGCAACAATGTTCAAAGCAACTTAGAGCTATCAGTAACAAAAGTTAACAAACTTGGACCTACTAAGTTCTACTTGTAAACAACTATCAACTAATTATTGATAAAACAACTAGACAATTCAATTAATAACCAAATTTCACAACAGAAATATCCTACAATAGTTCACTGTTGGAGGTTTAGGAACTTTAATGCCCTGGACTGTGTTGACCCTGATTGAAGCTCAACAGTTGGCGAAGGATGGCATAAATTTCTTGTGATGTCTTCTTTAAACCCTCTATTTCCTTAGAATGTTGTATCCTTGAAGTTTATGATTCCATTTCAAATTATCCAACTCTTGTCGAAGTTCTGCTTTTTCTTGCTTCTCATTTTCAAGCTCAACCTGAGGATCCTAGACATATAAATAAACATGACTTATCATTTCATATCTAGTCATTCAAATACAGACAAGCAAGAACAATAACATAATTAATAAATAATATATAAATGTGTTATTAGACACCAAAGCATCAAGTGGTCTACATAGATAAAGCCAAGGAAAAAGGGTGTTGCTAGATGCATACATGAGAAGAGCATGGGCTAAAGGTGAAGCATAATGTTTTTCCAATTGCATCAAAATATACCGCACATTGTTTCCATACATATTTTGATTTTTCTCGACAATTTCTCTATGGGAAATCCTTTAGAAAAGGTACATGTTGCAAATAAAACTAATCCAATGAAAGAAGGGAACATAATTGGTATGCAAAACACTTGTACACATGATGATATTACACCTCTAGAGGTACTCTTGGAGGCTGAAGAAACACCCACATCACAAAGAAAAGTAGTTGATTTGACAACCTAAGAAACAAATTCATTTGTTGACTTTGGTTCCTGTCTATCTTGTATTGGTTCATTCATGATGGATTCCATATCATCCTAGCAAATTGACAGTAGCATATGTTTATTATTCATGCATACTTTATGTAGAAATACATAATAATTTACAATTGTTTTCTGTATAGACTCTGTAAATCCATTGTTTTTGCTACAATGGAAGTTCTAGAATAGATCAACTGTGGTGGGCTCTACATCTTTGAATGTCTTCTAAAATAACCGCAAACAATTACAAACTATTATCTTGAAACAAGAACATGGTCTCAATAATAGTGATCATACACATTATTATTTCATTTCTTACCACAACATGGGCTTGTACAATGTAGCATCGAGATCCAGTGCGCTGATGTAATGCAATTATATAAAACATAGGAATGAAAAATTAACTTTGAAGTATTTATTATCGTACTAGCAAAATTCTTGGGACCGCTAAAACTAAAAAAATAGAAAGATGATATGGAAAACAAGTGGTTGGTAAAGCATTAATAAGGAAAGCAAAACAAACAGTTATTACAGCAACCCATCAGTATTAGTCGAGTAGGATGGTGTAAAACAAATTAGAACACTGATGCTACAGTATTTAGTATAAATGTACATTCATTCAGATTAGCCCAAATCCTCTCTATGAATTAGGCCTCAGTGTTGAAAACCCATTCTCATTTTATGGTACCTATGCTAAAGGTTAATTCTAAATATATTGATTTAGCTATCAAGTCCAGAGCAGGGCTTGTACACTGTACATGTAAAGGAAAGTGAAAACTTGTTAAGTTATAAACCTTGAGCAAATGGTCACCAACATGAAAACCATGTAAACCTGGATAACCATATATTTAGGCATGTTCAAAAGTATTGCGGTTCAGAAGTCCATAGAAAGAAGGCATCCATATATTTTTCTGTAGAAATAAATGCTCCAAACAAGAACGCACTAATTTTATTTCTTAAGGAGAAGAGATATATCCCCTCTGTTTGCTATCTCTAAGCTACACCCTTTCTACTTCCGACATCCAGCAAATCCAAAGTATGCAAACATTTGATGGAAAGACATGTCAACTGTAATCTAGAGTAAAATCTAACATTACAAGGAGTATCTGATCTTCATGTGCTAACCTTGTGTCACTGTTTGATCTCCCACTAACAATTTCTAGAAGCAGCACGCTAAAAATGTAAACATGTGAATTGCTTGTCTCTTATCGTCGAATAGAATGGTCATGAGTCAAATAGCATCTACCAATTAGAATGAAGTAAGCAAAGCTGGAAAAGGTATTCATACACCATATATATATCATATACATATAGTGTAAAATGTCAGTGTGTTGCTTAATTTTTTGGACATTTTTTTAAAGTATCACCGAACTAAATTGAAAAGAATGGTACAAAAAATAAGATTATTTAGGCATTCAAGAAAAAACATGAGAAGAAATCAAAAAATATAAAGCAGACATTCACTTACATTGTTCCTGCAACTCATGTGCCAATGTGTGTTGTGTTGTGTTTGAGGCAAGATCCATGTCAAGAAGAATAGTGTTTGTTCTAATGTCTCTATAAACATGGAGACTAACACCATGATGGAGGCATGCTAATCCTCGTGCAATGCAAAGGCACATGTTTACTCATCAAATCGAATAGGATATTGTTGTGGCTGGAGCCTGACCAATAAATAGTATAAAAACAGTTAGGAGATGGATTACATCTGAATGTACCAAAGTTCTTTTTAAAACCAAATAACATGGTTAGTTTATGTCGTAAGTTTAAACATAAGTTGCTACAATTAACTACTATGTTACTGTTTTAGATGAATAGTTAAATAAATATGTTCATTGTCAAATAAAACATGGATGTTCCTTGGCCTCGATGACACTCCTAAAAGATCATGACCATAAAAAATAGACTCGTTTAAATACATCAGTGTGGCAGCATTGCAACATGATTCCACATTTTGGCACATGGCCCTCAAGCCATTCAAGTCACCATTACATGTTTAGGCTGAAAAGGGTTCTAACTTTTATTTATATTCTTTCAACCTCCATCTCGGTGAGCACACAGAAATTAATTGGCAAGCTTGTGTATGGTGTGAGCTTACACAAGACAAATGGATTGATCCAGTGATGTGAAGAAAAGGTTGATCTTTCGATTACCTATGGTTCCGTATCTTCCATCCTGCGATCTATCTGAGAGAGAACGCGTCGGCAGACGATAATGAGTTATGCGCTTGTGCCCTTGTGCAGCTATGGATTTGGTAGATGGGAGCTGAGAAGGCACCATGGCGATTCAGACGGGCTAATAGGTAAAGGTATTATCAAACACTACACTGATGTGGCCAGGGTCCAATCCCATAAGGGCAGCAAGGGCTTGCTTCAATCTATACAAGCACAAAGAGCAGCAAACCCTAATAGCAAAAAATATGAGATTTGAGTAAAACAAAATGCGGTAGAGGAGGATGGCCGCACCTTTAGAAAATGGGAGGAAAGGATTATCACTAGGGCACGCATGGAGGGGACACAGATGGCCGAAGGTTCCCACCATCGTTGTTGCCGAAGCTGAAGTGGGAGGGACAACTTCCCTAGCGCTCGATCAGACATGGACGCTGCCTGGAACTCTCCAGGTGCATCTGGCGAAGAGAGGAGCGTGATCAGCACCTATGGAAAAAGACATCCTAGCCCCTGCGCTTTGGTCCTTGCCGTGTTGTGGTTTCCTAGCCGTCGATGTTGTATCAGACGGATGATGATTTATAAGCTGACGTGGACGCGTGGAGTTGCAGCTTTGCTAACCTGCTCTGTAATTTTTTGTTATCCGTGTCTTTTTTTGCATTTTTCCAAGTTACAACATGTAAATAAACTTTTGTATAATCCTCTGATTTTTATATCAATCATCTATGACCAAAATATGACCGCAGACCAAGTTTCATATTTTTATGACATTTGGTATTTATTTAACTTTTTTCTTGTAAAGACATTTAAACCATAGAAAAATAGTAAGTAATTCCAAAAAGGGACACGTTTACACGAAATAAGTTTGTGATGGTAAGATAAACAAATTGTACAATTTTGAAGAAAAAACAACAAAAAGGTAAAAATGTTGCTTAAACTATGAAGTACTAGCTCCATGCTAAGAAACTTCATGAAAGATATGATCATTTATGAACGATGTATATACAAAATTTTGTGTAATACCTTGATATTTTTATCATAGGGTCCTAGGACCAAAATATGACTCAATGCCAATTTTCTATATTTGTTGACCACATTTAGTATTTTTTCCACTTCAAAAGGCATTTATACCATAGAAAATAGTAATCCCAAATATGGACATCTTTACATGAAATAAATTTATAGCGGGAGTTGCTAATCACAAACGTTCTTGTTGGATAGTGGTATTTTCCTTTCTGTATTGTGTCAACCCTAGGTTCGAATCTATTGTGTGGTTGTTTTCTCCATTTTTAAGTTATTTCTATTTTTGCAGTTCGAATCTATTATGGGTGTTTTTTCTAACTTTTTAAAAAGTTGTTTCTATTTTTTTGCAGTTTGATTATTATTTTAGCTATCGTTGTATAACAAATTTCTCAAGAATATATGGGGAAATTCTATTTTAACCAATTTTTATTTGAACATGATTTGCAGTTTGATTATTATTTTAGCTATTTTTGTATGACAAATTTCTTAAGATTATATGGGGAAATTTAACTTTATCCAATTTTTATTTAAACATGATTTTATATTCAAACTTGTTTCATTACCATTATGATTTATTTTATTATTAGTAGTATGGCCTATAATTTTCCTTTTTATAGAAATTAACATGAGAATTTATGACGATCAATATTGTCATGAAGCAGTGACACTAGCTAATTGTCATGAGATTGAAAGAGTGTTTGTCATAAATATAGCATCTTCCATGTTTATGACGATTTTGCGTTGGTCTTAATGACAAACATTTTCTTTTCGTCACTAAAGTCAATAAACCCCTATAAAATGTCATAAATAGCAGAGACTTATGATATTTTGATCTATTGTCACAAGGTATTCGTCATAGGCTATTCATTGAAGGGTTCTCCAAGATTGCTAAGCCTATGACCTCATTGTTAGAGAAGGGCAAGGAGTTTAAGTGGACTAGGGAATGCCAAGAAAGCTTCAATCAATTGAGGTCTAAATTGATGGCTGCTCCAGTGTTGGTGATGCCAGATCTACAGAAGAATTTTGATATATATTGTGATGCAAGTCGCCAGAGCTTGGGATGTGTGCTTATGCAAGAAGGCCACGTGATTGCGTACGCGTCTCGTTAGTTGCAGAAACATGAGTTGAACTATCCCACTCATGACTTAGAACTAGCAGCCGTAGTGCATGCGCTCAAAATATGGAGACATTATGTTATGGGAACCAAGTACCAAGTGTACACCGATCACAAGAGTTTGAAGTACATATTCACTCAGAAGGATCTCAACCTTAGGCAACGCCGATGGTTGGAGCTCATCAAGGATTATGACTTGGAAATTCACTATCATCCAGGCAAGGCGAATCTGGTTGCAGATGCCTTGAGTCGGAAGGAACATGTCCATTCAGCTATTGTTGCCCAGCTACTCGATGATATTGTTGAGGATTTCAGGAGACTCAACCTGGGAATTGTTGCACACACTGAAGGAGTCACCATTGAAGTGGAACCTACCTTGGAGCAAGAAATCCGTAAGGGTCAGATTGGTGATGCCAAAATTTAGGAGATCAAGGATCTGATAACGGAAGGTAGAGGCCCATAATTCACAAAGGATGAGCAGGGTACGATATGGTTCAAGAACCAGATTTGTGTCCCTGATATTGATAGTATTCGTGAAACCATATTGAAGGAGGCACATGATTAAGCTTATTCCATCCATTCGGGTAGTACCAAGATGTACCAAGGCTTGAAACAGAAGTACTGGTGGTATGGACTAAAAAGGGATGTTGCTGCACATGTGGTGGAATGTGATGTTTGCCAAAGGGTAAAAGTCGAGCATCAGAGACCTGCTGGATTACTTCATCCACTGAAAATACCTGAGTGGAAATGAGAAGAAATTGGCATGGACTTCATTGTGGGACTACCCCGCACTCCTGCAGGGTATGACTTCATTTGGGTGATTGTGGACAGACTGACAAAAGTGGCTCACTTCATACCTGTGAGAACTAATTACACGGGATCCAAGCTAGCAGAGTTGTATATGGCTCGGATAGTTTGTCTACATGGAGTGCCTAAGAAGATCGTGTCAGACCGGGGATCATAATTTACTTCTTGGTTTTGGCAGAAGTTGCACGAGTGCTTGGATACACAGTTGAATTTTAGTTCAGCCTACCATCCTCAAACTGATGGGCAGATCGAGAGAACCAACCAAGTACTGGAGGATATGTTAAGTGCTTATGCTCTTAAACATGGTGGTAGTTGGGATAAGAGCTTACCATATGCGGAGTTCTCTTACAATAATAGCTACCAGGCCAGTTTGAAGATGTCACCGTTTGAGGCTCTATATGGCAGAAAATGCAGGACTCCTTTATATTGGGATCAAACTGGTGAAAGGTGGTTCTTTGGGCCTGAAATTATACAAGAGGCAGAAGAACAAGTGCGAATGATAAGGGAGAATTTGAAAACTGCACAGTCAAGGCAAAAAAGTTATGCTGATACCTAGAGAAGACTGCTCGAGTTTAAGGAGGGTGATCACATGTATTTGAAGGTATCACCGATCTAGGGTATGCGAAGATTTAAAGTTAAAGGAAAGTTGTCCCCTCGCTTTATTGGACCCTTCTTGATCTTAAAGCGAGTGGGAGAAGTTGCCTATCAACTAGAATTACCCAATCATCTTGCAGATGTACATGATGTGTTCCATGTATCCCAACTAAGGAAGTGCCTCAGGGTACCTGAAGAGCAACTACTAATGGAGGATCTTAGTGTTCAAGATGATCTGACTTATACTGAGTATCCTATCAAGATTCTTGATACTTTGACTCGTGTCACAAGTAGTAAAGTGATAAAAATGTGCAAAGTACAATGGAGCCATTATGGAGAAAATGAGGCTACTTGGGAGAGAGAAGAAGAACTACACATAGATTTTCCCCACCTCTTTCCTAGTTCTACCTAAATCTCGAGGACGAGATTCTTTGTAAGGGGGTAGGATTTGTTACCCAATTTGTGAATAATAGGAAAGAAGTTGATATTATTATGTGATTTGCCATCCACATAATAAGGCATGGTAATAACCATATTTTAGTGAACAATTAAATAATAAAATACTATATGCATCATGTTGGAGTTTATTTGTTTGCGCATTAAAACTCAAAAATTCATAATTAAAACCAATCGAATTTAGGCATGAACTTGAGCTCTAGGGAAAGGAATTATATACTTAGGAATAAAGGAGTGGGAAAATAACAATAAAATAAGAAATATTAAAGCAAGCAGTAGAAATATTATTCATATTAGAAGTGTGTGATATATTTGAAATTATAGAATTCAAAAGAGAAATTTAAATATAGTTGGAAGAATTAAATTGGGAAAATAATGAGAACAAAAAAGAAAAGAGAAAAGGAAAAGGGCGATGGGTCGCAGAAACTCATTTTGGCCCAACTGCTCCACGGACTGTGCGGGCCGACCACCTTCACCGCCGCGACCCACTACAAACGTGAACCGCCTAGCTGCTGGGGCTGTATGCCAGTCAGTGCATGTGCGCTCCCCTGGGTGATGGCTCTCTGCCAGTGGGCCCTCCCTCGACATGGTCATCTTCCTCGCATGAATCGCGCCTCGTGGGCGAACCTAACAACCCTCCGTGTGATTCCCTCGGGCGTCTGGGTTATAAAACCGTCGTCTCCTTCCCCTGCCTTCAGCTTTGAGGATTTGCATCGCCCTTGGTATCGCTTAGGTGGTAGCTACCGATCGGAGGAGAGAGAAAGAAGAAGAAAGGTGAGGTCGAAGGCTCGATGCGGCCGACGTGGTGCGTGGCGCGCGCGTGAAGCCGGGAGCGGTGTCGTCCAGGAGCGGTCTACGAGGATCTCGTACGTCTGGGGCATCGCCGTGTCGGCATCGGCACACCGCCATTGACAAGCCGGGGAGGGTGCAGTCACATTGATCACCATGGGCGACCCTGCTCACGCCACTGACACTAGTAAGGTCACAACAACCTAGTAGTCGCCATTATTCTACATCGTGTCAATCCTGTCCGTACTCCGGATCGTGGTCCAAACGCGCTAGCCCATTGCTCGCCATGTCCGTGTTCTTCAGATGCTGGCGGTTGTAGCTTGGTCGGCATCTGGAGATAGAAGTTAACCCTGGTGCATTGATCGGCTGAGGAACAGCTGAGATTAGAAACCGGATACCGATTCGCTTGAGTTAAGAGGGACCGTAGATTGTTGATCGTGGGGGCTGTGAGTGGCTCGGGTTTCATTAAATCTGCTCTGTTGAATCTTAATCGGAGGGCGGTCTGTGCACGACACGGTTGAATGGGCACGATCTATTCTCCGCCCTTGGCTCTGATCCAATGGGCGAGATCCAACCATACCCCTTCGCGAGGAACATTTGCTAAAGAGCCCTCCAGCGATTACGAAACCAACCCGCCGTCCTTCCCTGGGCTAGCCTGAGTATGGCAAATTTTATAGCCTAGCCCCTGCGTTTTCCAAAATTTGGTGCCCAATCCCGAGATCAGAGAAATTAGAAGAATAATTATAGAAATTGATTTTTAATACAAAAATAATTCCAGAAACTTGTATAATTCATATTAGATTCATTTTAACTCCAAATTGATCCATTCCAGTGACATTAATTTTGTTTTAATATTGTCTACCACCTAGTATCTTTGTTTAGCCATAAAACTTGAATTAAAATTGTTCATTTGAATTAATATATCCTAAGTACTAAATAACTTCAGAAATTCATAACTAAATAACTATAACTCCAAATTTAGTGATTCTTGTTCCTACGATCTCGTTACGCAGCATAGAATATTATCATGCATTTTGTTTTATTATTTGGTGTGATGTTAATTTTTGCTATACTATGTATGTTTGTATTGATGCGAGTAGACGAGCAAGCCACATAGGATCCAGGGGTTCAGTAGGTGGAGACTGTTGAGTAGGAGCTTATTGAAGGTAAGTTGTGCTCTTGATCACTTCTTTTTACCCAGTCATGTTCTTATTAATCATAATGATCTGCATAGGTTAATTTTGATGGGACCCAATAGGTTACCCTAGTTTGGCTATCTGTATACCTTGTTTTACCACTAAATTTTTGGGTAGTACATGTTATTGCCTTATGTGGTTTTGGGTATGGAGATATACATTACTCATGATTACACTTTTTATTATCAATTAATGTTCATGATAAGATCATTATGTTAATGGGAACATGGAGAACCACCCGGGAAAACAGTGCTACCACAAGGGTGGAATAGGATGCCCTTGGCTGACTAACTAGGAAAGCTAGTGAAGGACTACCTTACCCGATAGGGGCAAGGGCAGTAGGGGAGTAGTCAGTGTGGGGAGGTCCTTGGGTTGATTTTTCTGTGATGGCGGTCAGGTGAGGGATCCCTGCACTGGAGCTTCCTATAAAATGTAGCAGGTTTTCTGAAGCTAGTGAAACTTTGTAAAGGCCTTGTAGTGGTACGCTGCCTCGCTTCCTTGGAATAGGTGTATGGGGTCTGATCAACTCCATGGCAAATGGGTAACACGACTTGTGGTTAAAGATGTGCAACCTCTGCAGAGTGTAAAACTGGTATACTAGACGTGCTCACTGTCATGAGCAGCTCGGACACTCACATGATTAATTTATGGAATTAAATTCAATTTGTCATTTGCATCGCATTGGGATTATTATTATTTTTATTTACTATTACTATAGTTTGGTATTTACTTACACTTAGTAACTGCTAATAAAATTTTGACCAACTTATAAAAGCAATGCTCAGCTTCGACCTTTATTTTATTGATCAGCCTTACACTTCACATGAACTCCTACCTTTGGTGAGTTCTTGCACATTATTCCCCACAACTTGTTGAGCGATGAACATATGTGAGCTCACCCTTGCTGCTTCACACCCCCTACAGGAGAAGAACATGTGGTCGAAGAGGAGCCGCATAATGAGGAATTCGACTTGATCTAGGTGGCGTCTCCTAGTCAGCTTTGTGGCACCAGAGAAAATAATATTTAGTTCATTTTATATTTATTATTTATTTTGTAAGACTTCCGCCATGTAATAAGTATATTCATGATATTTATGATATTTATCTCTATGCACTCTATTATTATATGTGTTGTTCTTCCTTGGCGCACATATGGGACGCACCCGACTTTATCCCTTAAATCCGGGTGTGACATTATGCTCTAGAAGTAGAAAAATGTGAAAACTTAACTAAGGAGCTTAGCATATGTAATGATTCAATTTCTTGTCTTAGAATTGAGAATAATAATCTAGTTTCTAAGATTGAATGTCTGCAATGAATCAATTTCCTGTCTTAGAGATGAGAATGCTAGATTAAATGCTAAGATAGAGGAATTGAGTGTTTGCAAACCATCTACATCCAATGTTGAGCATGTTACTATCTGTACTAGATGTAGAGATGTAAATGTTGAAGCTATTGATGATCACCTTGCTATGATAAAACAACAAAATGATCACATAGCTAAATTAAGTGTTAAAATTGCCGAGCTTGAACTTGAAAATGAAAAATTCAAATTTGCTAGAAGCATGCTCTATAATGGGAGACGCCCTGGCATTTAGGATGGCATTGGGTTTCAACAAGGGAACCAAAGCAATGTCAAGCTTAATGCCCCTAAGAAATTGTCTAATTTTATTAAGGGTAAGGCTCCCATGGTTCAGGATAGTGAGGGTTACATTTTATATCCTGCAAACTATCCTGAACATAAAATTAGGAAAATTCATGCTAGGAAACCTCATTCTATCTCTCATCATGCATTTATGTATAAAAATAAGGCTTCTAGTTCTAGGCATACCACTCATGTCAAAATGCCTAAGAAGAAAATTCCTATTGCATCAAATGAGCATAATATTTCATTTAAAACTTTTGATACTTCTTATTGTGCTAACTAACAAATCAAGCAAATTAGTTGCCAAATATATTAGGGGCAAACATAAGAGTCCAAAGACTTGTGTTTGGGTACCCAAGGTGCTTGTTTCTAATGTAAAAGGACCCAAGACCGTTTGGGTACCTAAGAACAAGGCCTAAACTTGTTTTGTAGGTTTATGCATCCGGTGGATCAAGTTGGATAATCGATAGCGGGTGCACAGACCACATGACAGGGGAGAAGAGAATGTTCTCCTCATATGAGAAAATGAAGATCCCCAAAGAGCTATCACATTTGGGGACGGAAATCAAGGTTTGGTCAAAGGTTTGGGTAAAATTGCTATATCTCCTAACCATTCCATTTCCAATGTTTTTCTTGTAGATTCTTTAAACTACAATTTGCTTTCTGTTTCTCAATTATGTAAAATGGCTACAACTGTCTTTTTACTGATATAGGTGTTATTGTCTTTAGAAGAAGTGATGATTCAATAACATTTAAGGGAGTGTTAGAGGGTCAGCTATATTTAGTTGATTTCAATGATAACCAAGCTGAACTAGGTACTTGCTTAATTGCTAAAACTAACATGGGCTAGCTCTGGCATCGCCGACTTGCCCACGTTGGAATGAAGGATCTTCACAAGCTTCTAAAGGGAGAGCACATTTTAGGACTAACAAATGTTCATTTTGAGAAAGACAAGAATTGTAGCGCATGCCAAGCAGGGAAGCAAGTTGGAATCCATCATCCACACAAGAACATAATGACGATGGATAGGCCGCTTGAGCTGCTCCACATGGACCTATTCGGCCTGATCGCTTATATAAGCATCGGCGGGAGTAAGTACTGTCTAGTAATTGTGGATGATTATTCTCGCTTCACTTGGGTGTTTTTTTGCAGGAAAAATCTCAAACCCAAGAGACCTTAAAGAGATTCTTAAGACGGGCTTAAAATGAGTTCGGATTGAGAATCAAAAAGATAAGAAGTGATAATGGGACGGAGTTCAAGAACTCTCAAATCGAAGGGTTTCTTGAGGAGGAGGGCATCAAGCATGAGTTCTCTTCTCCTTACACACCTCAACAAAATGGTGTAGTAGAGAGGAAGAATCGAACTCTACTGGATACGGCAAGAACTATGCTTGATGAATAAAAGACACTGGACCGGTTTTGGGCGGAGGCGATTAACACTGCCTGCTACTCCATCAACCGGTTATATCTTCACTGAATCCTCAAGAAGACATCATATGAACTCCTCACTTGTAAAAAGCCCAATGTCTCATACTTTAGAGTTTTTGGGAGCAAATGCTTTATTCTTATTAAGAGAGGTATAAATTCTAAATTTGCTCCTAAGGTTGTAGAAGGCGTTTTACTCGGTTATGACTCAAACACAAGGGCATATAGAGTCTTCAACAAGTCCACTGGATTAGTTGAAGTTTCTTGTGACATTGTGTTTGATGAGACTAATGGCTCCCAAGTGGAGCAAGTTGATTGTCGGCGTTTCGAGACCGGGGGGTCCCCGAGCCGACGAGTGAGTGTGCCGCGTGCCCTAGCCCAGATGGGTCGAGCGCGTGGGCGAGCGCGAAGGGGGGAGAGCGAGGTGGCCGGAGCCGGGTCGTGAGGGAGGCGGAGATCCCGCGGCCTTCGTGTTCGTCCCGCGCCCAGGTCGGGTGCGCTTGCAGTAGGGGGTTACAAGCGTCCGCGCGGGTGAGGGGAGCGAGCGGCCCCAAGAGAGCGCCTGCCCCTGCCCTCGTTCTCGCGAGGCCAACCTTCTCTAAGAAGGCCCTGGTCCTTCCTTTTATAGGCGCAAGGAGAGGATCCAGGTGTACAATGGGGGTGCAGCAGAGTGCTACGTGTCTAGCGGGGGAGAGCTAGCGCCCTGGGTACATGCCAATGTGGCAGCCGGAGAGAACTTGGCACCCAGCCGGTGTGGTGTCGTGGCCGTCGGAGGAGTAACGGAGCCTGGTGGAGGGACAGCTGTTGGAACAGTTGGGCTCTTGCTGACGTCTCCCTGCTTCCGTAAGGGAGCCAAGAGCCGCCGTCGTCATGGGTCTAGCGGGGCGCCATTATTGCCTATCTGGCGGAGCTAGCCGGATGGGACGTCGGTCTTGTTCTCTGCGACCCAAGTCGGCTCGGGGCAGGGTGATGATGGCGCTTCCTGTTGACGTGGCGGACTTGTGCCCTGGGTCGGGCGACGTGGAGGCTCCTCCGAGGCCGAGGTCGAGTCTGTCTTCCATGGCCGAGGCCGAGCCCGAGCTCCTGGGTCGGGCGAGGCGGAGGTCGTTCGGCAGAGGCCAGGGCGGAGTCCGAGCCCTGGGTCGGGCGAAGCGGAGTTCGTCGTCTTCCGGGGCCTTAGCCCGAGTCCGAGCCCTAGGTCGGGTGGAGCGGAGTTCGTCGTCTTCCAGGGCCTTAGCCCGAGTCCGAGCCCTGGGTCGGGCGGAGCGGAGTTCGCCGTCTTCCGGGGCCTTAGCCCGAGTCCGAGCCCTGGGTCGGGCGGAGCGGAGTTCGCCGTCTTCCGGGGCCTTAGCCCGAGTCCGAGCCCTGGGTCGGGCGGAGCGGAGTTCGCCGTCTTCTGGGGCCTTAGCCCGAGTCCGAGCCCTGGGTCGGGCGGAGCTTCCTATGGCGCCTTTGGCAAAGCCTGGCCGCCCGTCAGTCTCACTCTTTGCGTTAAATGCCCCAGTGACTTGGTCGGTCGGCGCGGTGATTTAGTCAGGGTTGCTTCTTAACGAAGGCAAGGCCTCGGGCGAGCCGGAGATGCGTCTGCCGTAAAAAAGGGGGCCTCGGGCGAGACGGAAACACCTCAGGGTCGGCTGCCCTTGCCCGAGGCTAGGCTCGGGCGTGGCGTGATCGAGTCGCTCGTATGGACTGATCCCTGACTTAATCAAACCCATCAGGCCTCTGCAGCTTTATGCTGATGGGGGTTACCAGCTGAGAATTAGGCGTCTTGAGGGTACCCCTAATTATGGTCCCCGACAGTAGCCCCCGAGCCTCGAAGGGAGTGTTAGCACTCGCTTGGAGGCTTTCGTCGCACTTTTTTGCAAGGGGACCAGCCTTTCTCGGTTGCACTTAGTTCCGGTGGGTGCGCGCGAGCGCACCCGCCGGGTGTAGCCCCCGAGGCCTCGGAGGAGTGGTTTCACTCCTTCGAGGTCTTAATGCCTTGCGTAATGCTTCGGCCGGTCTGGCGGTTCCCTCATGCGAACAGGCCGTAGCCTGGGTGCACTGTCGGGGCCCAAGTTCTCGGGCTGGTATGTTGACGCTGTCAACGGTTTGGCCGGAGCCGGGTTTGCGAGAGCAGCCCCCGAGCCTCCGCACAGGGCGAGAGGACGATCAGGGACAGACTCGGCTTTTTTACATACGCCCCTACGTCGCCTTTCCGCAAGGAGGAGGGGGGGAGAGCGCCATGTTACCCTCGATGGGCACCGAACATGGTGTCTCCGGTGAGCTGCAAGCGGGTAATCCGGGTAATCCGAGCGCCCAAAAGTACCTGCGGGTGATCTGCCGGACCCGGTCCCCTGGCGACGGGGTCCGAGGGCTCGTTGCCTCCCTCCGATGGGATTCCGTTACAGGATCGTTCCCGCTGGTCTCGGAAATGTCCTAGGGTACCTCGGGAGCGCAGCCCGAGCCTTGGCTATGTATCGAACGTACCCCTGGTCATCCCTCGCTCGGTGTCTGAGGCGACTGTGAACCCTTCGGAGGGCCAGCCTTCGAACCCCTGATCAGTAATGGGCGCGGAGCCCGAGTAGCCTGAGGCGGTCGTGGAACCTTTCGGGAGGCCGACCTTCGAACCCCTGACCAGTAGTGGGTGTCAGGCCCACGCGATCTGAGGCGGCTGTTGAACCCTTCGGGGGGCCAGCCTTCGAACCCCTGATCAGTAAGGAGGCTCGGAGCCTAGTTCCTTCACAGGGAAGGATCCCTTTGGGGGTATCCCCTTTCCCGGTCCCTGTTGCAAGAGATAGAGAAAGAGGAAAAAGGGAAAAAGGATACGAATTTGAACGACGTGGCGTACCTTTTTTGGTGTGGTCGTTTTGGCGAAGGCGAAGCGTCGCCAGCTGCTCCTGCCAGAAGCGTCACCTGTCCAGCCGCGGAGTTAATGCGCCAGGGCGAGTAGTTGGCGAGGCTGCCGTTGCGCGTGCACGATCTGTTCGAGGAACGGGTCACGGGCGCGTCGTCTTCACACCGTGAGAGGGGGTTCTCTCGCTGCCTCCGGATGGGACGTGAGCTTGGCTGACGGCGTGACCGCTGCTCCCGTGCGCCTGCCACCGTCATTACTGCCGGCCCACTTTTGACCGCGTTTGACCGCTGCGTCCGGCTGGCGCTGCTGGGTCGCGCGCTAGGTCGCCTCGGGTCGCGGTATCGGTCCCGCAATCGAGGAGGTGCGGCGGTGGCGCAAGTGGTACAGTGGCTTGCATGCAGCATCCGGCGCGCCGGTTGCGCGACGCGTGGGCTCGAGCCTCCGTGCTGGCCCGTCAGGAGTCGGAGAGGCGCGTCCACTTGGCGCGGTTGCATGCCGCCCGCATGGCTGCCCGCCCCTTTCGCCCGTTGGTCTGGGCAAAAGTGGAGGGTCACTTGTAACCGCTGGGTGGTTGCGCGCGCCGTGCGCGGCGGTTCGGCTTCTTCTGCTCGGAGCCGGTCTGCATGACATGTGGGTCCTAGCCCCCGCGCCGCAGGGGAGGGCTTTGGAGGCGTGTTGGAGAAGACTCAGCCCGTGACGGTTGGGGGCGCAAGCAGGGAGAGTCGCCTTTAAAAGGAGGGCGACCCCTTTCGTAAGGCGACCATGTCTTCTCCCTCCCTTATGCATCGTGTTTTTCCACCTTTCAAGCCCCCGGATGGGGGAAACCGCCGTCTCCTCGCCTCATCGTCGGAGGACACAACTCCGTGGGAGCGGGTACCTTTCAGCCATCATTCGGCTTCAAGGATTTTCATCACATAGCCCGGTTGCTCCCCTCCGCTGGTGGTCACCCAAGACGGTGACCTCCAGCTCCTGGATGGGGAGAGGCAAACCGGGCTGTGATCCCGGCCCCGCCCTCAATGTTGAGGGTGTTCTTCATCCTCGCTAGGGCGGGGGGCGAGGCGAGCCGGGGCTCCACCTCCTGCGCGGGTAGGCGGACCACCTCTTCTTCCAGCTTCTGGTGGTGGCAATCGCCCTTTAGCCCTGTGGCGGAGACATCCTCCAGCCATGCTGGGGAAGGCGAACTGTTGCTGCCCAGCTAGGATGCAACATTCCGTCTTCTTCATCGCATTCGCGGCGAGGACGGCTGCGAGGATCTGCCGGGGTGCTCGGGGATGTCCCGCGTTTCGCTGGTGATTCGCCCAGAGCTCGTCGCTCCACGGGCTTCCCCGTCGCGGGGGTTGCCCATACCCGCGGGGACGGAACCGGAGTTCCGTTTGTAATGGCACTTCGAGTGCCGGGTTTTTTGTTCATTTCGGCTTTCGGGGCCTGAACATGTATGTCAGCACGGAGCCGTGTTTTTTCCTCATTTTTCGAGCACTAAGACTCGTCTGCTGATTATCTGAACCGCTTCACCAAGCATGAGTCGCCCCGTGTCAAGGTGACGAGTGAGGTATCCGTATCCCGGAGGCGTAGGAGTCCCTCGGCTCGGTCGGCCCTGCTGTCCGAGGCTCCTCTAGCTTAGTTAAAGAGACCCCTCGGCCGCTCTTCGACGAGCCAAGGCCAGGGGTAGCGATATCAGCATGAGCAGAGGCGGAGTTGGTTCGAAAATGAAACCTGGTTGGCCGGAGCCTAGCCGAGTTGTCCGTTGGCAGGATCGACGCTGGAGTTGGTCAGCCGAGGCTTCGGACCGGGCTGGTGCCCTCGGAAGGTGGTTGGCCGAGGCCCCGGAGGTGGCCGGCCGAGCTGCCCGCTCGGGCCGGATCCCGGAGAAGTCCCTGATAGCGATCGCTCGGGCGTGGTGATGACGTCGTCCTTCGGAGCGGAGACCCTCGGACCGCGTTGCCGTTCTAGGCTAGGTCGGGCCTCGCTGAAGGTGCCGTTGATGCCGAGGGTGTTGCCGCCCCCTTCCAGCGTCAAGACCCGAGCCTGCAGGATCAGATTGTCTTGTAGCGTGGGCCTTGTGCGGCCGTCGAGGCCAGAACACACACCCTTGCTGTGTTGTAAAGCTGCGTCTCTTTTCCTCTTGTTTCGAGCATCTGGACTTTTTGTCGGTAACAGGGATGTTAGTGCGAGCGAGAGTTGCTTCTCGCGGAAGGTGATGAGTGAGGTATCCGTATCCCGGAGGCGTGGGAGTCCCTCGGCTCGGTCGGCCTTGCCGCTTACGCGTACTTTCACCTGTCCATGAGGCCCCGTCACCGACTTGGTCGAGAAGGCCCGAAAGATCGCTTTGGCAGAAGGGCTTCCGAACGTAAAGACTTGTTCGATCCGTGGAGCCGCTTTATCCGAACGTGAGTTACTTATCGCAGAAGGTGATGAGTGAGGTATCCGTATCCCGGAGGCGTAGGAGTCCCTCGGCTCGGTCAGCCTTGACTGCTTACGTGTACCCCATCGTTTCCGGGACCCACTTTTCGAAGTAGTCAAAAAGCACGAAAGACATTCTGGTAAAAGAGATTTTTTTTTCGAAGAAAATTTTGACGCAGAGGGGGTTTCCCCCCTTTTAGCCCCCGAGGGAGGGTCGGGCTTTGCCGAGGTGAGGCCGACCCTTCCTTGTTGACTAAACTTTGCGCGGGTGCGAGGTATATGAACAACTTGGAAACATCTTAAGGGTAGAAGCGACGTAGCTGTTGGATGTTCCAAGCGTTGCCGTAAACCTCGCCTTGACTGTTGGCCAGCTTGTACGTTCCGGGCTTCAGAACTTTGGCGATGACGAACGGCCCCTCCCAGGGGGGCGTGAGCTTGTGCCTCCCTCGGGCGTCTTGCCGCAGCCGAAGCACCAGGTCGCGCACCTGGAGGTCTCGGGGTCGGACCCCTCGGGCGTGGTGGCGTCGCAGGGACTGCTGATACCGTGCCGAGTGTAGTAAGGCCTTGTCCCGAGCCTCTTCCAGCTGGTCCAGCGAGTCGGCTAGCTTGGTTGCTTTGATCGTCGTAGGCTCTCGTCCTCGGGGAGCCGTATTCCAGGTCTGTGGGCAAGACGGCCTCGGCCCCGTAGACCAGGAAGAACGGCGTAAAACCCGTGGCTCGGCTCGGCGTCGTCCTCAGGCTCCAGACCACCGAGGGGAGTTCCTTCATCCATCGCTTGCCGAACTTGTTGAGGTCATTGTAAATCCGAGGCTTGAGCCCTTGTAGAATCATGCCATTGGCGCGCTCTACTTGCCCATTCGACATGGGATGAGCTACGGCGGCCCAGTCTACCCGGATGTTGTGATCCTCGCAAAAATCCAAGAATTTTTTGCCGGTGAACTGGGTGCCGTTGTCGGTGATGATGGAGTTCGGGACCCCGAAGCGATGGATGATGTTGGTGAAGAACGCCACCGCCTACTCGGACCTGATGCTGTTCAGGGGTCGGACCTCGATCCACTTGGAGAATTTGTCGATGGCGACCAGCAGGTGCGTGTAGCCCCCGGGCGCCTTCTGCAGAGGGCCGACGAGGTCCAGACCCCACACAGCGAAGGGCCAGGTGATGGGTATCGTCTGCAGAGCCTGAGCGGGCAGGTGGGTCTGCTTCGCATAGAATTGGCACCCCTCGCAGGCGCGGACAATTCTAGTGGCGTCAGCCACCGCCGTCGGCCAGTAGAAGCCTTGCCGGAAAGCGTTCCCGACGAGGGTTCGAGGTGCTGCATGATGGCCGCAAGCCCCCGAGTGTATTTCCTGCAGGAGTTCCTGACCTTCGGCGATGGAGATCCATCGCTGGAGGATGCCCGAGGGGCTACGGTGGTAGAGCTCCTTCTCATCGCCCAACAAGACGAACGACTTGGCGCGTCGCGCTACCCGCCGAGCCTCGGCTCGGTCGAGGGGCAGTTCTCCTTGGCAGAGATATTGCAGGTACGAGGTCTGCCAATCTTGATCTGGCGTGACCCCGCTCCGCTCCTCCTCGATGCGTAGTGCTTCGCCCTCGGGGGCCGAGGGTTCCTCGGGCTGAACCGAGGATGGCTCGGGCTGGGCCGAGGCCACCTCGGATGGGGCCGAGGGCGCCTCGGGCTCGGGCGTGTCGCCGATCTTGACAGAGGGTTGGTGCAGATCCCGGGAGAAGACGTCCGGGGGAACCATCGTTCGCCCCGAGGCTATCTTTGCCAGCTCGTCCGCAGTCTCGTTGTAGCGCCGGGCGATGTGGTTAAGCTCGAGCCCGTAGAACTTGTCTTCCAGGCGTCGAACCTCATCACAGTAGGCCTCCATCTTTGGGTCGTGGCAGTGGGAGTTCTTCATGACTTGGTCGATGACGAGCTGCGAGTCGCCGCGAGCATCGAGGCGTCGGACCCCTAGCTCGATGGCGATTCGCAATCCGTTGATCAGAGCCTCGTACTCAGCCACATTGTTGGACGCCGGGAAATGGAGGCGGAGCACGTAGCGCAGGTGTTTCCCGAGGGGCAAGACGAAGAGCAGGCCCGCGCCGGCTCCCGTCTTCATCAGCGACCCGTCGAAAAACATGGTCCAGAGCTCCGGTTGGATCGGAGCCGTCGGCAACTGGGTGTCGACCCATTCGGCTACGAAGTCCGCTAGTACCTGGGACTTGATGGCCTTCCGAGGGGCGAACGAGATTGTCTCGCCCATGATTTCCACCGCCCACTTTGCGATCCGTCCCGAGGCTTCTCGGCACTGGATGATCTCCCCCAGGGGGAAGGATGACACCACAGTCACCGGATGAGACTCGAAGTAATGTCGCAGCTTTCGCCTCGTCAGGATCACTGCATACAGTAGCTTCTGGACTTGTGGGTAGCAGATCTTGGTCTCGGACAGCACCTCGCTGACGAAGTAAACTGGCCTCTGAATGGGCAAAGCATGCCCCTCTTCCTGCCTTTCGACCACGATCGCGGCGCTGACCACCTGAGTGGTAGCGGCGACGTAGACCAAGAGGGCTTCTCCATCAGCTGGGGGTACCAAGACGGGCGCCTGGGTGAGGAGCGCCTTCAGGTTTCCGAGAGCTTCCTCGGCCTCGGGAGTCCAAGTGAAGCACTCGGCCTTCCTTAAGAGACGGTACAGGGGCAGGCCTCTTTCGTCGAGGCGCGAGATGAAACGGCTCAAGGCCGCGAGACATCCCATGACCCTCTGTACGCCTTTTAAGTCCTTGATGGGCCCCATGCTTGTGATGGCTGCGATCTTCTCCGGGTTGGCTTCGATGCCCCGCTCGGAGACGATGAATCCCAGGAGCATGCCTCGGGGCACCCCGAAGACGCACTTCTCGGGATTGAGCCTGACGCCCTTCACCTTGAGACACCGGAATGTCACTTCAAGGTCGGAGAGAAGGTCGGAGGCTTTCCTTGTCTTGACTACGATGTCATCGACGTAGGCCTCGACCGTGCGACCAATGTGTTCGCCGAACACATGGTTCATGCACCGCTGGTACGTTGCACCCGCATTCCTCAAACCGAACGGCATGGTGACATAACAGTACATGCCGAAGGGCGTGATGAAAGAAGTCGCGAGCTGGTCGGACTCTTTCATCTTGATTTGATGATACCCTGAGTAGGCATCGAGGAAAGACAGGGTTTCGCACCCGGCAGTGGAGTCCACGATTTGATCGATGCGAGGTAGAGGGTAGGGGACCTTCGGACACGCTTTGTTGAGACCAGTGTAGTCTACACACATCCGCCATTTCCCCCCTTTCTTCCTCACAAGTACAGGGTTGGCAAGCCATTCGGCATGGAATACCTCTTTGATGAACCCTGCTGCCATCAGCTTGTGGATCTCCTCGCCTATCACCCTGCGCCTTTCCTCGTCGAATCGGCGCAGAGGCTGTCTGACCGGTCGGGCTCCGGCCCGAATATCCAGCGAGTGCTCGGCGACATCCCTCGGTATGCCGAGCATGTCCGAGGGACTCCACGCAAAGACGTCGGCGTTTGCGCGGAGAAAGTCGACGAGCACTGCTTCCTATTTGGGGTCGAGCCCGGAACCGATCCGGATCTGCTTGGAGGTGTCGCCACTGGGGTCGAGAGGGATGGCCTTAACCGTCTCCACTGGCTCGAAGTTGCCGGCGTGTCGCTTCACGTCCGGCACCTCTCGGGAGAGGCTTTCCAGGTCGGCGATGAGGGCCTCGGACTCGGCGAGGGCCTCGGCGTACTCCACGCACTCCACATCGCATTCGAACGTGTGTTTGTACGTGGGGCCGACGGTGATGACCCCGTTGGGGCCCGGCATCTTGAGCTTCAGGTAGGTGTAGTTGGGGATGGCCATGAACTTCGCGTAGCATGGCCTTCCCAATACTGCGTGGTAGGTTCCTCGGAACCCGACCACCTCGAACGTCAAAGTCTCCCTTCGGAAGTTGGAGGGTGTTCCGAAGCAGACAGGAAGGTCGAGCTGTCCGAGGGGCTGGACGCGCTTCCCAGGAATGATCCCGTGGAAGGGCGCAGCGCCTGCTCGGACGGATGACAGATCGACGCGCAGGAGCCTGAGGGTCTCGGTGTAGATGATATTGAGGCAGCTGCCCCCATCCATCAGGACCTTGGTGAGCCTGACGTCACCGATGACGGGGTCGACGACGAGCGGGTACTTCCCCGGGCTCGGCACGTGGTCGGGGTGGTCATCTTGGTCGAAGGTGATGGGCTTGTCGGACCAGTCTAGGTAGACTGGCGCCGCCACCTTCACCGAGCAGACCTCCCGACGCTCTTGCTTATGATGCCGAGCCGAGGCATTCGCCGCATGCCCTCCGTAGATCATGAAGCAGTCGCGGACCTCGGGGAACTCTCCTGCTTGGTGATCTTCCTTTTTGTCGTCGTCTCGGGCCCTGCCACCCTCTGCGGGTGGCCCGGCCCGGTGGAAGTGGCGCCGAAGCATGACGCACTCCTCGAGGGTGTGCTTGACGGGCCCCTGATGGTAAGGGCACGTCTCCTTGAGCATCTTGTCGAAGAGGTTGGCACCTCCGGGGGGCTTCTGAGGGTTCTTGTATTCGGCGGCGGCGACAAGGTCCGTGCTGGCGGCGTCGCGTTTCGCTTGCGACTTCCTCCTGCCTTTCTTCTTGGCGCCGAGCGGAGTAGACGCCTCGGGAGCATCTTCCGACGGGCGGCCCTGGGGCTGCTTGTCCTTTCGGAAGATGGCCTCGACCGCCTCCTGACCAGAGGCGAACTTGGTGGCGATGTCCATCAGCTCGCTCGCCCTGGTGGGGGTCTTGCGACCCAACTTGCTCACCAGGTCACGGCAGGTGGTGCCGGCAAGGAACGCGCCGATGACATCGGAGTCGGTGATGTTGGGCAGCTCGGTGCGCTGCTTCGAGAATCGCCGGATGTAGTCCCGAAGAGACTCTCCCGGCTGTTGCCGGCAGCCTCGGAGGTCCCAGGAATTCCCGGGGCGCACGTATGTGCCCTGGAAGTTGCCGGCGAAAGCTTGGACCAGATCTTCCCAGTTGGAAATCTGCCCCGGAGGCAGGTGCTCCAACCAAGCGCGAGCAGTGTCGGAGAGGAACAGGGGGAGGTTGCGGATGATGAGGTTGTCGTCGTCCGTTCCACCCAGTTGACAGGCCAGGCGGTAGTCCGCGAGCCACAATTCCGGTCTCGTTTCCCCCGAGTACTTTGTGATAGTAGTCGGGGGTCGGAATCGGGTCGGAAACGGCGCCCGCCGAATGGCCCGGCTGAAGACCTGCGGACCGGGTGGTTCGGGCGAGGGACTCCGATCCTCCCCGCTGTCGTAGCGTCCCCCACGCCTGGGGTGATAACCTCGGCGCACCCTTTCGTCGAGGCGGGCCCGACGGTCGCGATGAGGGTGCTCGTCGCCGAGGTGGCCCGGGGCCGCAGGCGCGGTGTTGCGCGCGCGCCAGGTGTAGACCGAGGCTTCCCGCATGAGCCGGGAAGTCGCGGCACGAGGTTCCGAGGGGTACCCCTGCCTTCGGGAGGCAGAGCTCTCGGCCCGCCGGGCCGCAGCGCCTTCCAGGAGATGCTTGAGCTCTCCCTGGATTCGCCGACCCTCAGTGGTTGATGACTCCGGCATCGCGCGGAGGAGCATCGCTGCGGCTGCCAGGTCCTGACCGGTTCCGCCGGATGCGGGTGGCGGTCTGTCCCTAGCATCGTTGGCGATGCGGTGCTGGAGACCCTGGGGCAGGTGACGTATTTCTCCGGCCGGGGGCTGGCCCGCCCATACCTGCCCGACGTCCCGGCGGATTGCCTCGAGCGCTCCTGCTCCCTCATCGAGCTCGGCCTGCGCCCCGCAAACTTGCTCGAGCTGTGGGCCGTGACCCCCCGCTGGAACGGGGACCACAGCTAGCTCCCGCGGGATGTCGGCGCGAGGCGCTGGCCTAGGGAGATCACCATCCTCCGGCATGCCGAGACAGCTGCCTCCGGAGGGATCCCCTAGCTCGACGTGGAAACATTCGCGGCTCGGGCCGCAGTCCTTGTCGTCAAGGCTGCGGCTACCGTCGGAACAGTCGGAGAGGCAGTAGTTGCATGCGGTCATGAAGTCCCGCATGGCACTGGGGTTGCCAGATCCAGAGAAATCCCAGCAGATGCTGGGGTCGTCATCTTCCTCGGACCCAGAGGGTCTGTAGGTCGAGACGCCCGTCAATCGGTCCCAAGGCGACCGCACACGAAACCCGAAAGGGGTTGCACTCGCCTCAACGTGAGCGCCCGCCAGAGCGAGGTCACTAGGCGGGTTGAGGTCGAGTTGAAATGACAAAGGATGGGAATCAGCCGGTACCTTGTGGTCGACGAGGAGCGACGAAGTCACATCGGGGGCTGATCGTGCCGTCGTCCTGGGTACGAGCGCGACGTCCTGCAGGCCCTCCGTGAGCGCGCTGGCGTCGTCCACTTGCTCGGGGTTGGCGTGTCGCGGGGGGACGGCGCTCGCCTTCGCCTCAAACGCGAGGGTGACGCCCGACGCGTCCTCCGTTGGGGCGCTGGGGATGTCGGTTTGCTCGACAGCCGACTGAGCGCAGCCTCCCGCCTGGCCCTGGTTGCCCTGGCTCCTCCTCCGATGGCGAGGGAGAGGATGGGGCGAGCTCGAAAGTTGTCCTTCCCCCACGCGGGAAAGACGTCGTCGATTCCGCCGCTGGCGGGCGGGCTATCCGCCACCATTGTCGCTGTCGCGCGGCGGTGGAAGGAGTATCATGTCGTAGCTGCCGTCGAAACACATGAACTCGAGGCTCCCGAAACGGAGCACCGTCCCGGGTTGAAGAGGTCGTTGGAGACTGCCCATCTGGAGCTTGACGGGAATCTGCTCGTCAACACGCAGCAGGCCCCTACCTGGCGCGCCAACTGTCGGCGTTTCGAGACCGGGGGGTCCCCGAGCCGACGAGTGAGTGTGCCGCGTGCCCCAGCCCAGATGGGTCGAGCGCGTGGGCGAGCGCGAAGGGGGAGAGCGAGGTGGCCGGAGCCGGGTCGTGAGGGAGGCGGAGATCCCGCGGCCTTCGTGTTCGTCCCGCGCCCAGGTCGGGTGCGCTTGCAGTAGGGGGTTACAAGCGTCCGCGCGGGTGAGGGGAGCGAGCGGCCCCAAGAGAGCGCCTGCCCCTGCCCTCGTTCCCGCGAGGCCAACCTTCTCTAAGAAGGCCCTGGTCCTTCCTTTTATAGGCGCAAGGAGAGGATCCAGGTGTACAATGGGGGTGCAGCAGAGTGCTACGTGTCTAGCGGGGGAGAGCTAGCGCCCTGGGTACATGCCAATGTGGCAGCCGGAGAGAACTTGGCACCCAGCCGGTGTGGTGTCGTGGCCGTCGGAGGAGTAACGGAGCCTGGTGGAGGGACAGCTGTTGGAACAGTTGGGCTCTTGCTGACGTCTCCCTGCTTCCGTAAGGGAGCCGAGAGCCGCCGTCGTCATGGGTCTAGCGGGGCGCCATTATTGCCTATCTGGCGGAGCTAGCCGGATGGGACGTCGGTCTTGTTCTCTGCGACCCAAGTCGGCTCGGGGCAGGGTGATGATGGCGCTTCCTATTGACGTGGCGGACTTGTGCCCTGGGTCGGGCGACGTGAAGGCTCCTCCGAGGCCGAGGTCGAGTCTGTCTTCCATGGCCGAGGCCGAGCCCGAGCTCCTGGGTCGGGCGAGGCGGAGGTCGTTCGGCAGAGGCCAGGGCGGAGTCCGAGCCCTGGGTCGGGCGAAGCGGAGTTCGTCGTCTTCCGGGGCCTTAGCCCAAGTCCGAGCCCTGGGTCGGGCGGAGCGGAGTTCGTCGTCTTCCGGGGCCTTAGCCCGAGTCCGAGCCCTGGGTCGGGCGGAGCGGAGTTCGCCGTCTTCCGGGGCCTTAGCCCGAGTCCGAGCCCTGGGTCGGGCGGAGCGGAGTTCGCCGTCTTCCGGGGCCTTAGCCCGAGTCCGAGCCCTGGGTCGGGCGGAGCGGAGTTCGCCGTCTTCCGGGGCCTTAGCCCGAGTCCGAGCCCTGGGTCGGGCGGAGCTTCCTATGGCGCCTTTGGCAAAGCCTGGCCGCCCGTCAGTCTCAGTCTTTGCGTTAAATGCCCCAGTGACTTTGTCGGTCGGCGCGGTGATTTAGTCAGGGTTGCTTCTTAACGAAGGCAAGGCCTCGGGCGAGCCGGAGATGCGTCTGCCGTAAAAAAGGGGGCCTCGGGCGAGACGGAAACACCTCAGGGTCGGCTGCCCTTGCCCGAGGCTAGGCTCGGGCGTGGCGTGATCGAGTCGCTCGTATGGACTGATCCCTGACTTAATCAAACCCATCAGGCCTCTGCAGCTTTATGCTGATGGGGGTTACCAGCTGAGAATTAGGCGTCTTGAGGGTACCCCTAATTATGGTCCCCGACATTGATCTTGATGAATTAGATGATGAAGAGGCTCCATGCGTCGCACTAAGGAACATGCCCATTGGGGATGTGCGTCCTAAAGAATCCGAAGAACCACCACAAGCACAAGATCAATCGTCATCTTCCATGCAAGCATCTCCACCGACTCAAGATGAGGACCAGGCTCAAGAAGATGAAGATCAAGACGATGAGCCACCTTAAGAGGAGAACATTGATCAAGGAGGAGATGAAGATAATGATGACAAGGAAGATGATCAAGAGATTTGGGATCAAAGACTGCCACACCCAAGAGTCCACCAAGCAATCCAAAGAGATCACCCCATCAACTCCATACTCGGTGACATTCACAAGGGGGTAACCACTAGATCTTGAGTTGCACATTTTTGTAAACATTACTCTTTTGTGTCTTCTATTGAGTCATACAGGATAGAGGATGCACTGAGAAATCTGGATTGGGTGGTAGCAATGCAAGAGGAGCTCAACAACTTCACAAGGAATGAGGTATGGCATTTAGTTCCACGTCCTAACCAAAATGTTGTAGGTACCAAATGGGTATTCCACAACAAGCAAGATGAGCATAGTGTGGTGACAAGGAATAAAGCCCGACTTGTGGCCAAAGGTTATTCACAAGTCGAAGGTTTGGATTTTGATGAGACCATGCACCCGTAGGTAGGATTGAGTCAATTCGTATATTACTTGCCTATGCTACTTACCATGGCTTCAAGCTTTATCAAATGAACGTGTAGAGTGCCTTACTCAATGGCCATATCAAGGAAGAAGTATATGTTGAGCAATCTCCCGGCTTTGAAGATAGTGAGTACCCTAACCATATCTATAAGTTCTCAAAGGCGCTTTATGGGCTTAAGCAAGCCCCCAAGAGCATGGTATGAATGCCCGAGAGACTTTCTTATCACTAATGACTTCAAAGTTGGTAAAGTTAATCCTACTCTGTTCACTAAAACTATTGCAAAAGGCTTGTTTATATGTCAAATTTATGTTGATGATATTATATTTGGGTCTACTAACAAGTCATCTTGTGAAGAGTTTAGTAGGATTATGATACAGAAATTCGAGATGTCAATGATGGGGGAGTTCAAGTATTTCCTTGGATTTCAAATCAAGCAACTCCAAGAGGGCACCTTCATCAGCCAAACTATGTACATTCAAGACATACTTAAGAAGTTTAGAATGAAGAATGCCAAACCCATCAAGACTCCCATGGGAACAAATGGGCATCTCGACCTCGACACGGGAAGTAAATCCGTAGATCAAAAGGTATACCGATCGATGATAGGATCTTTACTCTACTTATGTGCATCTCGACCAGATATTATGCTTTCTATATGCATGTGTGCAAGGTTCCAAGCAAATCCTAAGGAAGTTCCCCTTAGGGCCATGAAAAGAATCATGAGATATTTAGTTTACACTCCTAAGTTTGGGCTTTGGTTCTCCAAGGGATCTACATTTGATTTAATTGGATATTCTAATGCCGATTATGCAGGGTGTAAGATTGATAGGAAGAGCACATCAGGGACTTGTTAGTTTCTAGGAAGATCCCTGGTGTCTTGGGCTTCAAAGAAACAAAACTCAATAGCTCTTCCAGTGCCGAAGTCGAGTATATTGTTGCAGGCCATTGTTGTGCGCAATTACTTTGGATGAGGCAAACCCTCCAGGACTATGGCTACAAATTGAGCAAAGTCCCTCTCCTATGTGATAATGAGAGTGCAATTCGCATGGCGGATAATCCCGTTGAACACAGCCGCACTAAGCACATAGACATCCGGTATCACTTTTTGAGAGATCACCAACAAAAATGGGATATCAAAATTGCTTATGTTAATACCCACAACCAATTAGCCGATATCTTTACCAAGCCATTAGATGAAAAGACCTTTAGCAAACTAAGGAATGAGCTAAATATACTTGATTCTCGGAACTTTGATTGAAACATTGCACACATCGCTAATTTATATACCATTGATCATGTCTCTTTCATTTGGTACAAATACATATTTCTTATTCTTCTTGTACCAAGACTAAGACTAATGTGTTTTCAAGTATATTTCTATGATTAGTCTTAGATTGAAAGGGAAATGGAGTATTTGGTAAAGACAAGGCTTTCACTCCAACTCTAAATGGTATCATTTATTCTTTGCCGTTACTCATGTAACTCTCATTTGGTATGACCTTCACCCATATTTATTTTACCATTTATGAGAAAGTATTAGGCCCCAAAGGGGGAGTAAGAATAAGGGCTCTCAAGTTCTTCGTTTTTGGCGATTAATGCTAAAGGGGGAGAAAGTATTAAGCCCAAAGCAAAAGGATCACACCACCATTTTAAAATTTTAGTGTATTTTTCAAATTGGTATCAAGATTTTTTTCAAAAAGAAAGTGTTTATTTCAATTGGTATTTGAGTTAGCCTCAACATAAATTTTCAATTGGTATCTTTAAAAGTCAATTTTCAATTGGTATCTATTTCAAAAACCCTCTTGAAAGCTAAGGGGAGAATTCATTTAGGGGGAGCTTTTATTTAGTCAAAGGAAAAGCATTTGAAACAGGGGGAGGAACTTCAAATCTTAAAAATGCTTCTTGCAATCACATTTCTATACCTTTGACTATTTGCAAAAGATTTTGAAATGATTTTTTCCAAAAGATTTGCAAAAACAAATAAGTGGTGCAAATGTGGTCTAAAATGTTAAATAAGAGAAAAGTAATCCATTCATATGTATGAAGTCTTTCATTGGTTTAATTCTAAGTAACCTATGCACATCTATATCAATTGCAAACTATTTACATTTCTACAATTCATATTTGCTTTGGTTCAGTCTTGACATCAATCACCAAAAAGGGGAGATTGAAAGGGAAATGGACCTAATCATTTCCTATAATCGATTTTGGTGGTTGACGTCCAACACAAACCATGTGGACTAACTAGTTTGTCTAGATATCATTTATCATAGGGACACAATAAAAAATTGGAGCAAGACTAAGAGAGTGCTGCCAAGTGGCGCACCGGACACTGACCGGTGCACCAGGCCAGCAGCAAACGAAATAGCCACTCTCGGGTTTCTGCTGGGCGCGCTCCACTATAATTCACTGGACTATCCGGTGTGCCACCGGACTGTCCGGTGAGCCAATGGAGCAATGGCTCCCTGCGCGCCAATGGTCATTTTGTCAGATGAACAGTGATGAACATTGCCGCGGTAGAAGTCAGAGCACAGAAGTCAGAGGTCATCGGACTGTCCGGTGTGGCACCGGACTGTCCGGTACGGCAAGAAGACAAACGGCTCCAACGGTCAACTGCTCCAAACCCTAATGGACGTGATGATGTGGCGCACATCGGACAGTGAACAGTGGCTGTCTGATGCGCCACCGAACTGTCCGATGCGCCCATCGCCAGCAGAATTCACCAATGGCTAGGAAGTGGTTGAGGGCTATAAATACCCCCAACCACCTCATTCAAAGCCATCCAAGTCTTCTGAAGTTTCTATTCAATACAAGAGCAAAGTCCAACACTCTAAGACACATTCAAAGCAATCAATTCTCTCCAAAGTCCCAAAATCAACACAACCACTTAGTGACTTGTGGGAGAGAATTCTTGTGTTCATTTGCGCTCTTGTTGCTTGGATCGCCTTTCTTCCTTCCTCATTCTTTTTCTAAGTGCTTGTAAAGCTAAGCAAGAGACATCTAAGTGTGTGGTGGTCCTTGCGGGGTCTTAGTGACCCGATTGATTAAGGAGAAGGCTCACTCAGTCTAAGTGACCGTTTGAGAGAGGAAAAGGGTTGAAATAGACGCGACCTTTGTGGCCTCCTCAACGGGGACTAGGTTCTTTGGAACCGAACCTCGGTAAAATAAATCACCGTGTCTACTTGTGTTGATTTCCATTTGATTTGTTTTGCCCTCTTTCCTCTCTCTAACATTTCCTTGTCAATATTGATTTGAGTTTGCTCCCTAACGTCATCTGCATCATTTGAGCAACTCGTGGCAAGAGAAACAATCTTCCACTTCGGATTTAATTCTAACGCTAACCCCGGCCTTTAGTGTGTGTGTGTTTATTTTTATAAATTTTAGGTTTCGCCTATTCACCCCCCCTCTAGGCGACTTTCAAATATATATTGGTGTTTTTTATTGAAAAATTTGGCTCTTTAACACCACTTAGTAAGTCCCCACCACCATCCCCCTTCATCCCTTCTGTTGATAAGGTAACACCTTGCTTTCCTTCAATGTCTTAAGCATCCCATGGAACTTAAACAAAGTCTTCTCCATGTTATTCATGTGAAAGTTTCAAATGAACGGATCATAGCCGGGAGGGAGAGACTAGAAGATCACATCCATAACCAACTCATCATGAAGAGTGAAACAAAGTGTGTCAAGGCTCTCAATGTAATGCATTATCTTGATCACATAAGAACTAAACTTCCTCTAGTTCACGTGCATGAAAATAGGGACTTAGAGATCTCATATCTCTCAACCCTTGTTTGATTTGTGAACATGCCATAGAGTCTCACAACCATAGTGTGGGCATCAACATCCTTATTTTGCTTTTGAAGATTAAAGAACATGGTGGCAAGCATGAGGCAGCTAACATCTAGGGAGTCATATGTATGCTTATCATAAGCACTTCGGTTAGCATCACTTTTCCTCTTACTTGAGAATAATTCTCAAGTTATGATACCACAATCATTAAAGTTTGTTCAAGTGAGTTTTTCTTTGTCAAGAATCTATCACAAATTAAAACTAGTAGGAGCGTTAGGTGACATTACTACAAAATAAAAAGCAAAGTTCAACACTATATTTACTTTAATCTTTTACTCCCTCTGTCCCAAATAAAAAATACATTTTGAGGTGTTAATGGATGCATACAATACTTGATGTATGTGTTTTATATATGTGCCTAGATTCATCATTATCATCCATTTCAATATAGACATAAAAACCAAGAGCTAAAACTAACACTATTTTGGGATAGAGGGGTATTAAACAATTTAACAAAACTTTCTCCTACTATATGTTTTGTAATTATCTTTCCTTTTAACGACATATAGTGGACAAGATCCATGTTCACTAAGTTCTAGTGAGTTTGACATCTTGGTTACAAACATAATGACATAGGTAAGCAACATTTGCTAATCACATCCTACATGACTTTTATTTATTGGGGGTGGCATCCAATGCATCGACTCCCAATATCATGTCGAAGGCCCAAATCGTATTTGATAGCCTCGTTGAGCAACCAACACTATGCATGCATATATTCAACATCCACCCTATTAATCAAGATAATTGATGGCACTTTTTGGTAGACCTACCAAACAATGATTGGAATCTTTATAGGTGTAACAATTGGAAGGGCATCAAAAATAAACTCTTAATACATGGAGGAATAGCATGGCATGAAAATAAAATATCATAGGTAATCATATTAAATGTGAGATAGTATGACCCTTTGCCATGGTGATCTCCATCACCAAGTTTCTGTTTGTAGTCATTATATGTGTGTGTGATATTTGTCATAACATTCCCTACAAAACTAAGTTATTCGAAGAACCAAATGTCATAGGAAATCATATTAAATGTGAGATAGTATGACCCTTTGCCATGGTGATCTCCATCACCAAGTTCCTGTTTGTGGTCATTATATGTGGGTGATACTTGTCATAACATTCCCTATAAAACTAAGTTACTCGGAGAACCAAATACTACCATGTGGTGTTAAAATGAGTTTTTTCAAACAATATATGTGTGCAAACATCTCGAAATTTCATCAATCATATCAATAAAAGCTATGAAAAACTCATATGATTTATCAAATCAAGTCGATTCAAGACATTCCAAATACCTATATTTTCACATTCAACTATATTGACAATCGTGTGTAGAATGATAACAGTACACTCAACTCGGGTCTGTTGCCTTTTTTAACCTAAATGGTACATGCACTTTTAGCATCATAGTGATACCAGTTGGTAGGGGCAAGTTGCGTGAATGGTTAGAAGAGAAAGCAAACTGTTCTTACGTCTCGATCGTGGTTCCAGCCGGTAGGAGCAAACAAGTTGTATGACTATACCGATAGCTATCTCATTCGTTCCAATCCGTATTACAACTAAAGCAAAAATAAATCCAATCTACTAGGCATATCACCTAAATGCAAATCATTTAGATAAAAAATTGTGCATGTCTACGAGATTCAACCAAGATATCACGTGGGTAGAGGATCATGACTAGTTACTACTAGATGCACAACGAAGCAGTGGAAGTAGTCATACATCATCATGTACTAGTAGGAGCAACATGTTCAGTCGAAATACTCAAGTTCGTTGCTGATCAACACCGCAACAACAACAGTAGCGCCTCTATCGTATCCACACACGTGTGAAGATGAAACGCCACAAAATTTTTGTGCTAGCACCGTACGCGAGGCGAGAGAGACGACAACGCCAGCAACCTTAGAGAGAGACGGAGATGGCTAAGATAAGTCTCTCTACTCTGGCACGCTGACTTCTTCGTGTATACGCTAAAGATCTAGTGGTTTTTTCTCATTAATCATGATTTTGTCTGGCATATATTCAACGCAAGGAAGCTCGACCAACCAAACCGTTTGCCGCTACTGTACATTTGAGAGTTTTTTTGGCAGATTGTCAAGACCCATTACAGCAACATCCGGCCGATGTGTACTGTAGTATTCCCTACCATTACTAATTGCTTTGTTTTTTATCTGTACCAGCAACTTCAACATCAAGTTGATGGAGTACAGTGTAGTACACGTACTGCTAGCTAGTACCCACTGTTATAATTTATAATTCGTTTGATTTTTTATTCTAAATTTGATCGACTGTTTTATTCAAAAAGTTTTATACTTATTACTATTTTTACTATAATATCATTTAGCATATAATATATTTTAAGTATAGCTTTAAATTTTTCATTTTTTCATAAAGATTTTAAACAATACGAGCCGGTCAAGTTTGCTAGAAAAAATCAAACAAATTATAAATTTGAAGGAAGGGAGCATTAAACACTTGTACCAAATGTCATCATCGCAGACATTTGGGGACGCCATCACTCTGTAGGATAGTGTTAGATGGGAAATTTGGCGACTATCTTTGTGGCCCATCACAGTTCTCGGCTGGACGATTAGGTCTATCTCTAACATCATACATATAGATATGCCTAGCACTATTTAATTATTATAATTAGGATAGAGCTTAAACATAAGTATTGAGATGAGTTCTACAGAAGATAGACTTACAAAACTTCGAGGACTAACGATCTCTTATTAGGCATTAATTTTTCTCTCCCTTTTAATTAAAAAATATCACCACTGCTACAAGATGCATGGTACTAGTTTGATCATCAATAGAGGGGAGCATCTCCAAGAGCTCCCTAGAAAATGAATCAAAAATAAGTTTTAAAGGGCATCTAAAAAAATATTGAGGGCAAATTTTAACTCTTTCTCCAACGGTGCACTTAAAAGTGATCAAAAATATTTTAAACTAGGTATTGTTAACCTTGGGCCCACGTTAACCGAAATTTTAGTTTTTTTGGTTGTTTGGTTCGGTTTTAGTTTTTGAATCTATGGAGTTCGATGTTTGGTATCATAATCGGTTTTTACTGTATACCGAACCGAAATACCAAAGTTTATCAACTATGAAATTGGACCCTTTATTATGTGAACTAAATATGTGATGCAATAAAATTGTTATCCACTGATTTGTATGTGATGTATTATGTATCTCTAAATCATTGTACCTATATAATTTTTACTTTTTAAAATTATGTGTAATTGTTGACACCTTTTTGGAGGCGCCAATTACTCAAAAGAACCAGCGGCGGTGCTCTCTGGTCAGGCGCGGACGGTCCGCGGCACAGGGCCGGACGGTCCGCGACCTGGCGCGAGGCGGCGGTGCTCTCTGGTCAGGCACGGACGGTCCGCGGCATAGGGCCGGACGGTCCGCGACCTGGTGCAGGAGCTCGGGTTCCCTACATGACGGCCGGACGGTCCGCGCGTACGCAGGGGCGGCGGAGGATCGCCGGCGGCGCCTGGATCTCGCTCCCGGGAGGGACCCCGTCGGGGAGGAGAGATCTTAGGAGTTGTCTAGGCTCGGGTAGACCGACCTAGACTCCTCTAATCGACGTAGAGTCGAAGAGAAGCGGAGGATTTAAGGATTGGAAGACTAAACCTAAACTAGACTAGAACTACTTCTAGAATAAAATGTAAATTGTATTGATTGAATGTTCGATTCGTTGTTCAAATCGGTCGTATACCTCTCTATTTATAGAGGCGGGGGACTGGACCCTTTACAAACTAATTTCCGAGCGAATCCCGCGAATCTAGCTAACAACTATAGCACAAAACTCGGAACCCTAAACTGCTCTGCGCACGCGTGGACCGTCCGGCCCACAGGCGCGGACCGTCCGGCCTCAGGGCCGGACTGTCCGCACCAACAATTTGATGCTGAACAGTAATCTAACATATAAACTTGTTGTATGTGATGTCTTATAATCAAGTTTGGTGTTCGGTTTTTTATCGAAAAACCGAAGTAAAATATCGAAACCGAATTTATCGGTTTTTCCATTTTATAATAAACCGATCAGTTCTTGATGTTTGTCAAACCAAAGTTTTTTTTTAAATCGAAAAACCAAACAGACGTTTAAAAAAAACCCGAATGCCCATCCTAGGCAACCATATGCTGTGGCTGGATGCTGGAACTCGAGCTCAAGTGCACGAAGCATGAAGAAATCCATCGAGAAGATGACCGGTGAGGCAAATCGGAGAGCGGGACGTCGTAGAGCATGGAGACTTTATTTGTTCTTTACTTTATTTTGTCCAGCACATACACTGCCCCGTGGATCTGCTCGTCATGTTGGGCGCCGCCCCCGCTCATGGCGTTGGGTCCCACGGTAACGTCGCGTTCGCGCTTAGCCAAGGTTGAGGGGGCATGGCTCCGCTGCCGCCGCCGCCTGCCCCCGCGGCACGCGTCGGCGAGACGAGAAAGAGGAGGACGACGAAGAGCGGAATACGCCTGAGCACCTTTAGAGTCAGCATTTCTGAGAGAGGGTTGGCGCTCGGCCGGTAGCGAATGGCGAGGAGCTCTATTCCTTCTCGGCTGACGTTTTTTAATATCTGCGGAAGCGATAAAGCGATTGGGAGAGGAACTCCCTCAAATATGCAGACGCGAGAGTTAGCATCGTTATTCGCGTCTGCGAAAATATACAGGAGGTTTGGGAAAACTATTGGAGAGATTTTTTTTTCTCTAATGAAAGTATTAGGGGTAATTGAAGGGGGTCTTTTGGAGTTGCTAATGGAGGGTCGTGCGGTGGTAGATGCCATATAGCGGGGCGCGCTGCTGGCAGTGGACGGCGTGGTTGTGCGGGCGACGACAGATTGTGTTTATAGAAAGCCTAAAAAGTCTTATTATTGTAGTTATAAATGAGATAGTTTTAAAAGCTATAAAAGGATTGAAAGCACTTTAGAGGAACGGTTGTGGATATGTTTTTGTGTTTTTCCAAAAAAAACTTGATTTCTCTTGTAGATACTTGAGGGAGTTGTTGGTTCCACTCAAAATGCATCTGTTTGAAATAGAGCTGAGTTCTACCCAATGCAAAGACGACAGCAGAAGGTGGAGTTGTATAAATATAATAATGTAAACGATACAATACTCATGCTAGGAACATCCTCTGTGATCCATGTAAGTACCACGACACAATAATACATCACATACTCAGGACTCTAAGAAAGTAAGAACGCTAGAAACTCCCTCCGATCTTTCTTTAGATACTCGTTCTAAGTCAAACACTCATGACCAATATATATATATTTTTAAAAGTCCATATAGTTTCATGACGTATGAACAATATGTTACAAAAATATTTCTCAGAGTAAATCTAAAAACATAAATCTTATATTATTAATTAATCTATACATTTTTTAAAAAATGATTGAATAGAAATATTTAAATTAAAACAAAACTAATACGCTGACAAAAGAAATGATCAAACGGGAAGCTAAGGAACTGATCATGCAAGTCCATTATCTGAAAAACCTATGCGAGTGGTGTTTTTGGGCTCTAGGTGAGGAGTTCTATAGAGGCGGTTCAAAAGCCGTTTTCATTAACGTTTTTTTAGAAGCGCCAACGCTTGGGGCCAGTGCAAATCGATATGTCCACTGGTGGTTATTTTGAAACCGTCAGTGGAAACATATTTTCATTGACGATTTTCTTAAAGCAACCACCAATGGAAACTGTTTTCTTAACGAAGCTTTCCATCGTTTTTGTGCTCATTAGAAGCATGCCGGCTCATAAGTTTGACATCCTTAGGTTAGCGAAAAAACACCTCAATTGAACGACGATGCAGAGATACCACATCACCAAAGTAGAAATTTTTTTGAGTGCATAATAGTCTACTTTTTTTCTTTGCTCGTGTGTTTTGAACTTTATTGGGTCTTCTGTTGGACTTTCTTTCGCTTCATCCCTTTAGACACAGATACAACACATTCTTCCTCTCAATAGTCTTTATTCGTCTTGTATCTACTTGCACCGCACTTTGGACAACTCTCCATGTCTTTATAACCATCACCTCGATAAAGGATACATTGATTTCTACACGCGTGGATCTTCTCCACACCTATACTGAGTGGATTGATTATTTCTTTGCATAGTACATGTTAGCAGACACTTTGTTCTCCTTTGGAAGCATATATGCGATAATGCTCAAGAAAGCATCGAAGCCACAATTAGATAGACTATATCTAGTTGTTAACATCAACAACTTTAGCATAGACCGCAACATTGAGAGCACCTAGAGGGGGGTGAATAGGTGATCCTGTAAAAAATAGCTCAACAAAACAAACTTGGTCTAATACTGGATTAGTGAGATCAAAAACCAAGTTCGAATGGAGAGGATGAGAGGAGAGAACTTATTCACTTAATTGCTCTCACAAGGTGAGTATTAAACTTAGAGCAATATTATAAGTGAAGTGCTAGAAAGAGTAGAATCATAAAGTAACTTAGACAAGTGACACAACGATTTTAGCCCATGGTTGGGTCAAGCGGAAAATGCTCGCCTACTCCACGTTGTGGCGTCCTAATGGACGAGGTTGCACTCAACCCCTCTCAAGTGATCCAATGATCAACTTGAGTACCACGGTTCTCTTTCTTATCACAAGGTTTTCCTGTTGTGAGGAATCTCCACAATTTGGAGTCTCTCACGCCTTACAGAGTTGATCTCAAATAAACCACAAGAGTAAAGGGAAGTAGAAACACACACAAGAGACAAAAATCATAGCAACACACGCTCACAAGTTGAGAGAGGAGCACAAGAAACAACACAATGGAATTACAACTCAAACACTTGCTCGAATCTCAAACTACCAAAGCTCTAGCTTGATTGCAGTGTCTCGGTGTCTTAGGATGTTCAAAGGATGCTTGGTGTAGTGCTCCATGCGCCTAGAAGTCCCTTTTATAGCCCCAAGGTACCTAGGAGCCGTTGGAGCTCCATTTGGCAGGCTTTGGTTGCCTTTTGTCCGTGGGTGCACCGGACTGTCCGGTGCACACCAGACAGTGAACAGTGTAGCGACAGAGAATCGCGTGATTGGTTGGTTTCCAATTCTGGGGGCACCGGACCGTCCAGTGGGTGGCACCGGACCGTCCGGTGCACCATGTGAACGTGGGCCCTGGCCGACGTCACAGCTAGTCGTTGGCTAGCTGGCACACCGGATTGTCCGGCGCTCCACACGAACGGTCCGGTGAATTATAGCCGACGTAGGCTGAAATTCCCGAGCGCAGCCAGTTTGGCGGACCGTGCACCGAACTGTCCGGTGGGTGGCACCGGACCATCCGGTGCTAGGCACTCCAGCGCAAAGTCTCCTTTTTCAATCTGATTCTCTTTTGCTCCTTTTGACTTGACTTCATAAAGTCCCTAGAACTTAGACAAATATGATTAGTTCACAAAACAATTGACTAAGTGTCCAGAGCTTACCTTTTTCACTTGGTCACATAAAGGTTTGTATTATGTCCTCTTCCAAGCTCAATTTGCTTCGTGTACCTTTGCTCATTTCTCATGTTGGTCTAAACATAATGTGTTGAGCATCTAATCACCAAAACAATATAGAAATGGCCTAAGAGCACATTTCCCTTTCAATCACCCCTTTTTGGTGATTCATGCCAACATATCAAAAGCAACTCAAAATATACTAACATATCCAATTATGAGCTAAAAGGTGCAAATTGATGTCAAACTTAAAACCAATTAAATTGTCATAGGATTTGGCATATTTGGATCATTTTGCCACCACTTGGTTTGTTTTCACAAAACAAATTCATTTTCCTATCTCTATGTCAAAAACACTTTGTTTTGATAAATCAAAATATCTTTCAAGACTAGTTTTGATCTGAAGCAAAAAACTCCCCCTTTTCCCATAGACAAATTTATCCCCCACAAGGGAGTAGTTTTTTGCGATTTAGAGGGTTTTGATAAAAAACAAGTATACTTATGCTAAAATTTTGAAAAGTTCACAAGTAAGTTTTGAAAAGTTCACAAGTGGTAGCTAATCCAATTGTTTTGGCCTTAATTTCTCTCCCTTTGGCATTAAGCACCAAAACAGAAGAACTAGCAGCCTTTTAACCTTGTTGCCTTGCCAAAATTTGCAAATAAACCCAAGGGCAATGAGAAAACACAATAATGACTTGGAACAAAGCACATTGATAATCTAATGCGGTGGAAGCCTTTTCTTTGTCCAAGTTCACCTTTTCCCTTTCAATCCGTCTTTGAGACTATATCAAAATCACTCAAGCAAATACATTAGTCTCAAAGGGTCAAGTTGTAGCATATCCTCCCCCTAAACATATGCATCAGTTGCACAAGGACTTGTGAGGCCCAGGGATGACATTTTACAACTTGAGCACCAAAATAAGTAAGTAAAGACTGAAATGCTTAAAAGAACATGATCAAAGGTATAAAGACACATGTATGCTATGAATCAATCCAAGTTCCACGAATCTAAGACATTTAACTCACTACGCAACCTACAAAACCTTTTCCCATCTAAAGGCTTGGTGAAGATATCAGCTAGCTGGTTCTCGATGCTAATGTGGCAGACATCGATATCTTCCCTTTGTTGCTAGTCTCTCAAAAAGTGATGTCGGATGTCTATGTGCTTAGTGCGGCTGTGTTCAACAGGATAATCTGCCAAGCGGATTTGTCGGCGTTCCGAGACCGGGGGGTCCCTGGGTCGACGAGTGAATGTCGCCGCGTGCCCCAGCCCAGATGGGTCGAGCGCGAGGGCGAGCGCGAAGGGGGGAGAGCGAGGCGGCCGGAGACCGGCGTGAGAGAGGTGGGAATCCCGCGGCCTTCGTGTTCGTTTCGCGCCCAGGTCGGGTGCGCTTGCAGTAGGGGGTGATACACCCAGCCCAGGTGGGGTTGGCCGAGGCCCAACAAATTAGGGTTACTCGGATCCCAACAGTTCATTAAGCACACCCAACTCATGGAAAGGCCCAATCACCCCAAAAGACTAGTCTAATGGGGGAAGGGTGGCTCTCCCTTTTAAAGTGGCTTCCTCCTCCCAAGTTAAGCGAGGTGGGATAATTCTGAGGCTCACACGGTCGCCGTTCGACTACAATTGGGCCAACTGGGCCAATTGCGTCTTTGCCAACGGGTAATAGTGGAGGATGTCCTCATCATTCCCACCTTCTTAAAATGGGTCCTACCTCTGATACCAGATGATACACCCAGCCCAGGTGGGGTTGGCCGAGGCCCAACAAATTAGGGTTACTCGGATCCCAACAGTTCATTAAGCACACCCAACTCATGGAAAGGCCCAATCACCCCAAAAGACTAGTCTAATGGGGGAAGGGTGGCTCTCCCTTTTAAAGTGGCTTCCTCCTCCCAAGTTAAGCGAGGTGGGATAATTCTGAGGCTCACACGGTCGCCGTTCGACTACAATTGGGCCAACTGGGCCAATTGCGTCTTTGCCAACGGGTAATAGTGGGCGAGCGCGAAGGGGGGAGAGCGAGGCGGCCAATTGCGTCTTTGCCAACGACTACAATTTCTCGGTTGCGTTTTGTTCCGGTGGGTGCGCGCGAGCGCACCCGCCGGGTGTAGCCCCCGAGGCCTCGGAGGAGTGGTTTCACTCCTTCGAGGTCTTAATGCCTCGCGTAATGCTTCGGCTGGTCTGGTCGTTCCCTCATGCGAGCTGGCCGTAGCCCGGGTGTACGGTCGGGTCCCAAGTTCTCGGGCTGGTATGTTGACGCTGTCAACGGTTCGGCCGGAGCTGGGTTTGCGAGAGCAGCCCCCGAGCCTCTGCACAGGGCGAGAGGGCGATCAGGGACAGACTCGACTTTTTTACATACGCCCCTGCGTCGCCTTTCCACAAGGAGGAGGGGGGGAAAGCGCCATGTTGCCCTCGATGGGCATCGAACATGGTGTCTCCGTTGAGCTGCAAGCGGGTGATCCGAGTGGACGTCCGTGCCCCGTTCGTTAGGGGTCGGCTAGGGGCCCAGAGGCACGCCCAAAAGTACCTGCGGGTGATCTGCTGGACCCGGTCCCCTGGCGACGGGGTCCGAGGGCTCGATGCCTCCCTCTGATGGGATTCCGTTACAAGATCGTTCCCGCCGGTCTCGGAAATGTCCTAGGGTACCTCGGGAGCGCAGCCCGAGCCTTGGTTATGTATCGAACGTACCCATGGTCATCCCTCGCTCGGCGTCTGAGGCGGCTGTGAACCCTTCGGGGGCCAGCCTTCGAACCCCTGATCAGTATTGGGCGCGGAGCCCGAGTAGCCTGAGGTGGTCGTTGAACCCTTTCGAGGGGCCGGCCTTTGAACCTCTGACCAGTAGTGGGTGTAGGGCCCACGCGATCTGAGGCGGCTATTGAACCCTTCTGGGGGGCCAGCCTTCGAACCTCTGATCAGTAGGGGGGCTCGGAGCCTGGTTCCTTCTCGGGGAAGGATCCTTTTCGGGGTATCCCCCTTTCCCGGTCCCTGTTGCAAGAGAGAGAAAGAGGAAAAACGGAAAAGGATACGAAATCGAACGACGCGGCGTACCTTTTTGGACGCGGTCATTATGGCAAAGGCGAAGCGTCGCCCGCTTCTCCTGCCAGAGGCGCCGCGTGTCCCGCCGCGGAGTTAATGCGACGGGGCGAGTGGTTGGAGGGGCGACCGTTGCGCGTGCGTGAGCCGTTCAAGGGACGGCTGTTTCGCTTCGCGTTTTTGAATCCCACGTCCGGTCCGGGCGGAACGTTTGAACCGGTCACGCCTTGGTCTTCATATACTCGGGAGAGGGTCTGGCGATGGTTATTTGCTCTGCTTCTTGTCTCCCTCTTAGGTTTTTCGCAGCCTGAGAGACTTAGCCAGAGAAAAGGAAACCGCCCTCCCTGTCCTTTGCGTCGCCACCCCTTCCGCTCGGCGATGGCTGACCGGGTGACCATCATCTCGCCGCGCGACCCATGGCCTTTCTCCACGGTGACGGCGAGTGATCTGGAGGATCTCGTTGGCGAGGGTTTACTTCGCCCTCTCACCGATGAGCAGCGACCGGAATGGATTCCCCCCGTGGGCGGAGCCGCTCCATCCCCACCGCCGGGGTACATCATGAGCTTCGTCTCCTTCCACGAGCGGGGCTTTGGTGTGCCGGAGCCGCTTCATGCGGGCGATCCTGCACCACTACGGGGTGGAGTTGCACAACCTCAGCCCCAACTCCATCTCGTAGGCCGCCATCTTCGTAGCGGTGTGCGAGGGGTACTTGGGGATTGCCCCCCATTGGGATCTGTGGACCCATCTCTTTTTCGTGGAGCTTTTTGCCTCGCCGACGGGGGAGAGGAAGGTCCGCTCAGCGGTGCGGGCCGGTGGCTGCACCCTCCTGCTGAGGCAGTCACGGGCGTCGCTGTATATTCCCGCCATCCTCGCGTCCTCGAACAAGGGGTGGCAGCGCCGGTGGTTCTACCTCCGGAATGACGGCGAGTTGCTCCCACCGTTCTCTCAGTGAGTAGTCACCGCCGCCGCTGATGCTTGGCGCCATGGGACCCCTCACGAAAGACAGAAGAACCTCGAACCCCTCCTCAAGGCCTTAGAGGCGTTGCGGAAGGGGGGACTCACCGCGGCAGGGGTGATTGCCGCCATCCACCGCCGGAGGGTGCTTCCCTTGGCGGAGCGACGGCTGCCGCTTTGGGAAATGACACCGGAGGCGGACTTGGAGGGCTCGCGGATGTCCTCTGATCCTCTTCCCCTCGACGTCCTCCACGGGCGGGTGTCCGTTGCGTTGGGGAAGCCGGACCCCAGCGCCTTCTCCCAGCCTTTGATGCGCCCTGACCAAGGGTGCGTGACTCTGGTGAGTGTCCACTTCTTTCTTCTTGCGTCGGATTGCCCCTGGTTTCTAAGGTCAGGATTTCCACCCGTCTTCAGGAGGTAGGGTGGCACAAGTCTCCCCTGCCACGGGTCCCGCAAGATGCGGCGGACCGAGCAGCGCGGCGGGTCGCCGCGGAGGAGAAGAAGAAAAAGAAGGACGCGGAGAAGGCCCGGGCCCGCGAGCGGAGGCGGGCTCGGGACACCTTGGAAAAGCTTCGTTGCCGGCAGGAGAGGGAGGGGCTCCCGAGGGAGCCGTCGCCGGAAACGCCCGACGACGATGACGATGATGAAGATGATGACGAGGAAGACGACATGGCTGCCTGCCTTGGCCTCAGCCCCGACTTGGGGTTAGGCCAGGAGCCATCAATCCAGCCCCTGAGCGGGTTGATGCTGTCAGTCCTCGGAGTCGGGACGCCGGGGTCCCAGCCCGAGGAGCGGGGGCAATCCGAGAGGGTACTTGACCCCTCGGCTGGAGGAGCTGAGGTGACCCCAGGGAGCCAGGCCGGGGCGTCTGCTCCCTGAGAGCCGCCGCCCACGCCGGCAGCGCAGGGGAGCGGCCCCCAGGTCGTCGTGGCAGTGCCTGAGCAGCCCGCCTCCCAGGCGTCTAGGGCGCCCAAAGCAAGGGTGATGCCGAAGCTGCCGGCGAAGCGGACCTCGGCGGCGGCGCCGGGGGTCGAGATCCGAGAGACCTCCCCCCAGGCATGGTTGATCATGGCCCGGAGCGGGTGAGTATCCTGGAATGTCTTCGTCCTGGCTTTTCATTCGTATGTCCCGGCCGTGATTTTTCTTTTTTCCTCAGCAAGCGAAGCCATGGGCTGACTGACCTGGCGCCCCGGAAGGCCCTTAAGACGACACCGGCTTGCGTGGCCAGCGCCGCTCCGGGCCTTGCCGTTCAGGTGACCTTCTCGCAAGGCACTCCACAGCAGGGGGCTCAGGCGGCACCAGTCGCCGTGGAGCGGGTTCCCGAGGCTAGCGCTTCTGCTGGGGCGGCCGTCGTGATGGGGGTGGCGGCGGACGCGGACGTGGCCCCGGGCCCACCGGACGTGCCGGCGATGCCGGCACCTGTCGCTACTGAAGTCGCCGCCGTCCCAGTCGGGGAGCGACCGGCTGCTGCCGACGTCGAGACGGCTGAGGCGTCGGCGCTCTGTGCCTCGGAAGAGGGGGGCGTGGAGGCGCGATCCGTCCCGCCGGGCGGCAGCCTCGTCGCTGTGCGGCGGAGCTCCGAGGGCCGGCACCAGTTGCTCCGGTTCCGGACCCGTGAGGCCTCGGATCCTGACTTCGTTCTCGACGATGAGCGGGAGGACCAGTCCTGGGACGAGCTCTGCGAGTGTGCCGAAGCAACGGTGGGGTCGCTCCGGTCGTCGCTGGAGGTTTTCTGCAGGGACGTCCCCAAAATCCTCCAGGTAACGGTTTCAGGCATACCTTTTCTCTTTCATGACCAAGGCGTCTTTCGTGACGCCCCGTTTCCTTCCCTCAGGATCTGACGGATCGGAGCGCCGCCAAGTCGTCGTTCATCCGCCGTGAGGTCGACGTCTGGGGCTCGCTGCGATCCCTGAGGACCTCACTTGCCAGGGCTACTGCGCGCCTCTCTCAGTAGGGTGCCGAGGTGGCGGACCTTTGGTTGCTCTGCACCGATCTGAGAGCCGAGGCGGCAGCGGCACGCGCGGAGGCGGCCGCGGCGCGTGTAGAAGCGCAACGACAGTAGTCGGAGTTTGACCGGGTCGTCAAGGAGCGGGACCAATCTCGGGGCCGGGCTGCCGAGGCCGAAAGCCGGGCCGAAACCCTTGCGGTCGACCTAGCCGTAGCCCAGGTCGCAGCCTCGGAGCAGCGTGCCCGAGCCGGAGGTACACCTTGGCCATCTTCGGTTTTCGTTTCTGCTTGTTTCCTCTGCTTGTGTTTGAGATCCTTCCTTTGGCTGTTCGCAGAGCTCGAGTCCGCCCTCGATGAGTCCGCCAAGGCGCTTGCCGAGGCGCTTGCCGGGGCGGTCGAGCAGAGGGAAACCGACCACGCGGCCATGTCCGAGGCCGTCTCGAACGTTTACCGGGTCCTTGGCTCCAGCGACATCCCCTCAGGAAGCTCCCCTCGAAGTCGCCTTCAAGTCTTGGGCGATCATGTGCGCGGCAGACTCCGCGAGGCGTTACACCACGGCGTCAGGCGGGCCTTCGCCGTACTCGCTTCCCACTACGTTGTGGACCTGGAGAGGGTTAGCGAGGGGTATTGCCTTCCCGACGAAGATGAAGCCGCCCTGGCAGAAGTCCAGAGGCTCGATGCGGCCGCCGCGGGTCCGAGCGCAATGCTGGCGACCACCTTTGAGGCAGAGATCCTCCCGCCTGCGCCGTCGCCGGAAGCCGGGATGGACTTTGCCGATGGTGGGGATGAAGCCGAAGGTGCGGCTCCTTCCCAAGGCGACGCCTAACTCTGTTGGATCAGTTTCTGTCGGATGCACATGTGTCCTTCTGTGGCCGCTGAGGCCTGAACACTTTGTTACCGTTGCATGAAGTCGTACTCCTTTCCTTTTTGCGTGTCCAGCTTCGCCTGTTTAGTAACAGGGTGGTTTCCCCAAGTAGGGGTCACTTTTCGCAGCGGGTGACGAGTGAGGTGTTCCTAACCCGGAGGTGTAGGAGTCCCTCGGCTCAGTCGGCCTCGCCACTTACATGCACCCGCGTTCGCTCCTTGGGGCCTTGCTTCCGACATAGCCGGGGGAACGCAAAAGCTTTTTTGATTGAAAATCTTGGACGCAAAGAGGTCCCTCAATCTTGACGCGGAGGGGTTCCCCCCCCTTTTAGCCCCCGAGGGAGGGTCGGGCTTTGCCGAGGCGAGGCCGACCCTTCCTTGATGACTAAACTTTGCGTGGGTGCGAGGTATATGATCAACTTGAAAACATCTTAAGGGTAGAAGCGACGTAGTTGTTGGATGTTCCAGGCGTTGTCGTAGACCTCGCCTTGACTGTTGGCCAGCTTATATGTTCCGGGCTTTAGAGCCTTGGCGATGACGAATGGCCCCTCCCAGGGAGGCGTGAGCTTGTGCCACCCTCGGGCGTCTTGTCGCAGCCGAAGCACCAGGTCGCCCACCTGGAGGTCTCGGGACCGGACCCCTCGGGCGTGGTAGCGTCGTAGGGACTGCTGGTACCGCGCCGAGTGTAGCAAGGCCTGGTCCCGAGCCTCCTCCAGCTGGTCCAGCGAGTTTTCTCGGCTGACTTGGTTGCTTTGGTCGGTGTAGGCCCTCGTCCTCGGGGAACCGTATTCTAAGTCTGTGGGCAAGATGGCTTCGGCCCCATAGACTAGAAAGAACAGCGTGAAGCCCGTGGCTCGGCTCGGCGTTGTCCTCGGACTCCAGACCACCGAGGGGAGTTCCTTCATCCATCGCTTGCCGAACTTGTTGAGGTCGTTGTAGATCCGAGGCTTGAGCCCTTGTAGAATCATGCCGTTGGCACGCTCCACCTGCCCATTCGTCATGGGATGAGCCACGGCGGCCCAGTCCACCCGGATGTGGTGATCCTCGCAGAAGTCTAGGAACTTTCTGCCGGTGAACTGGGTGCCGTTGTCGGTGATGATGGAGTTCGGGACCTCGAAGCGATGGATGATGTTGGTGAAGAACGCCACCGCCTGCTCGGACCTGATGCTGTTCAGGGGTCGGACCTCGATCCACTTGGAGAATTTGTCGATGGCGACCAGCAGGTGCGTGTAGCCCCCGGGTGCCTTCTGCAAGGGGCCGACGAGGTCCAGACTCCACACGGCAAAAGGCCAGGTGATGGGTATCGTCTGCAGAGCCTGAGCGGGCAGGTGGGTCTGCCTTGCGTAGAACTGACACCCTTCGCAGGTGCGGACAATTCTAGTGGCGTCGGCCACCGCCGTCGGCCAGTAGAAGCCTTGCCGGAAAGCGTTCCCGACAAGGGCTCGAGGCGCTGCGTGATGGCCGCAAGCCCCCGATACTCTCGCAGGAGTTCCTGACCTTCGGCGATGGAGATGCATCGCTGGAGGATGCCGGAGGGGCTACGGTGGTAGAGCTCCTTCTCATCACCCAGCAAGACGAACGATTTGGCGCGCCGCGCCACCCGCCGAGCCTCGGCTCGGTCGAGGGGTAGCTCTCCTCGGTGGAGATATTGCAGGTACGGGGTCTGCCAGTTTCGATTAGGCGCGACCCCGCTTCGCTCCTCCTCGACGCGCAGTGCCTCACCCTCGGGGGCCGAGGGTACCTCGGACTGAACCGAAGGCGCCTCGGGCCGAGCTGAGGGTGCCTCGGGATGAGCCGAGGGTGCCTCGGACTGAGCCGAGGGCGCCTCGGGTTGAGCCGTGGGTGCCTCGGACTGGGCCGAGGGTACCTCGGGCTCGGACGTGTCGTCGATCTTGACGGAGGGTTGATGCAGGTCTCGGGAGAAGACGTCCGGGGGAACCGTCGTTCGCCCCGAGGCTATTTTAGCCAGCTCGTCCGCAGTCTCGTTGTAGCGCCGAGCGATGTGGTTGAGCTCGAGCCCGTAGAACTTGTCTTCCAGGCGCCGAACCTCATCGCAGTAGGTCTCCATCTTCGGGTCGCGGCAATGGGAGTTCTTCATGACTTGGTCGATGACGAGATGCGAGTCACCATGAGCGTCGAGGCGTCGGACCCCTAGCTCGATGGCGATCCGCAACCCGTTGACCAGAGCCTCATATTCGGCCACATTGTTGGACGCCGGGAAGTGGAGGCGTAGCACGTAGCGTAGATGCTTTCCGAGGGGTGAGATGAAGAGTAGGCCTGCGCCGGCTCCTGTCTTCATCAGCGACCCGTCGAAGAACATGGTCCAGAGCTCCGGTTGGATCGGAGCCGTCGGTAGCTGGGTGTCGACCCATTCAGCCACGAAGTCTGCCAAGACCTGGGACTTAACGGCCTTCCGGGGAGCGAACGAGATTGTCTCGCCCATGATCTCCACCGCCCACTTTGCAATCCTACCCGAGGCCTCTCGGCACTGGATGATCTCTCCCAGGGGGAAGGATGACACCACAGTTACCAGATGAGACTCGAAGTAGTGTCGCAGCTTCCGTCGCGTTAGGATCACCGCGTACAGCAGCTTCTGAACTTGTGGGTAGCGGATCTTGGTTTCGAACAGTACCTCGCTGATGAAGTAGACTGGCCTTTGAACGGGCAATGCATGCCCCTCTTCTTGCCTCTCGACCACAATCGCGGCGCTAACCACCTGGGTGGTCGCGGCGACGTAGACCAGGAGGGCTTCTCCGGCAGCTGGGGGCACCAAGATAGGCGCCTTTGTGAGGAGCGCCTTCAGGTTCCCGAGGGCTTCCTCGGCCTCAGGGGTCCAAGTGAGGCACTCGGCCTTCCTTAAGAGGCGGTACAGAGGTAGACCTCTTTCGCCGAGGCGTGAGATGAAGCGGCTCAGAGCCGCGAGGCATCCCATGACCCTCTATACGCCTTTCAAGTCCATGATGGGCCCCATGCTGGTGATGGCTGCGATCTTCTCCGGGTTGGCTTCGATGTCCCGCTCGGAGACGATGAACCCCAAGAGCATGCCTCGGGGCACCCCGAAGACACACTTTTCGGGATTGAGCTTGACGCCTTTCGCCTTGAGACATCGGAATGTCGCTCCAAGGTCGGAAAGGAGGTCGGAGGCTTTCCTCGTCTTGACTACGATGTCATCGACGTAGGCCTCGACCGTGCGGCCAATGTGTTCGCCGAACACATGGTTCATGCACCGCTGGTACGTCGCGCCCGCATTCCTCAAGCCGAACGGCATGGTGACATAGCAGTACATGCCGAAGGGTGTGATGAAAGAAGTCGCGAGCTGGTCGGACTCTTTCATCCTGATTTGATGATACCCTGAGTATGCATCGAGGAAAGACAGGGTTTCGCACCCAGCAGTGGAATCCACGATTTGGTCGATGCGAGGCAGAGGGTAGGGAACCTTCGGACATGCTTTGTTGAGACCAGTGTAGTCTACACACATCCGCCATTTCCCCCCTTTCTTTCTCACAAGCACAGGGTTGGCAAGCCATTCGGGATGGAATACCTCTTTGATGAACCCTGCCGCCATTAGCTTGTGGATCTCCTCGCCTATGGCTCTGCGCTTCTCCTCGTCGAATCGGCGCAGGGGCTGCTTGACGGGTCGGGCTCCGGCTCGGATGTCCAGCGAGTGCTCGGCGACATCCCTCGGTATGCCGGGCATGTCCGAGGGACTCCACGCGAAGACGTCGGCGTTCGCGCGGAGAAAGTCGACGAGCACTACTTCCTATTTGGGATCGAACCCAGAGCCGATCCGGATCTGCTTGGAGGTGTCGCCGCTGGGGTCGAGGGGGACGGACTTAACCGTCTCCGCTGGCTCAAAGTTGCCGGCGTGACGCTTCACGTCTGGCACCTCCTTAGAGAGGCTCTCCAGGTCGGCGATGAGGGCCTCGGACTCGGCGAGGGCCTCGGCGTACTCCACACACTCCACGTCGCATTCGAACGCGTGTTTGTACGTAGGGCCGACGGTGATGACCCCGTTAGGGCCCGGCATCTTGAGCTTCAGGTAGGTGTAGTTGGGGACGGCCATGAACTTCGCGTAGCATGGCCTCCCCAGCATCGCGTGGTAGGTTCCTCGGAACCCGACCACCTCGAACGTTAGGGTCTCCCTTCGGAAGTTGGAGGGTGTTCCGAAGCAGACGGGAAGGTCGAGCTATCCGAGGGGTTGGACGCGCTTCCCGGGAATGATCCCATGGAAGGGCGCAGCGCCTGCCCGGACAGAGGACAGATCGATACACAGAAGCCCGAGGGTCTCGGTGTAGATGATGTTGAGGCTGCTGCCTCCATCCATGAGGACCTTGGTGAGCCTAACGTCGCCGATGATGGGGTCGACGACGAGCGGGTATTTCCCTGGGCTCGGCACATGGTCGGGGTGATCGTCTCGGTCGAAGGTGATGGGCTTGTCGGACCAGTCTAGATAGACTGGCGCCACCACCTTCACCGAGCAGACCTCCCGGCGCTCTTGCTTGCGGTGCCGAGCCGAGGTGTTCGCCGCTTGCCCACCATAGATCATGAAGCAGTCGCGGACCTCGGGGAACTCTCCTGCCTGGTGATCTTCCTTCTTGTCGTCGTCGCGGGCCTTGCCACCCTCCGCGGGTGGCCCGGCCCTGTGGAAGTGGCGCCGAAGCATGACGCACTCCTCAAGGGTGTGCCTGACGGGTCCCTGGTGATAGGGGCACGGCTCCTTGAGCATCTTGTCGAAGAGGTTGGCACCTCCGGGGGGCTTCCGAGGGTTCTTGTACTCGGCGGCGGCGACAAGGTCCGCATCGGCGGCGTCGCGATTCGCTTGCGACTTCTTCTTGCCCTTCTTCTCGGCGCCGCGCTGAGTTGACGCCTCGGGAGTATCTTCCGATGGGCGGCCCTGGGGCTGCTTGTCCTTTCGGAAGATAGCCTCGACCGCCTCCTGGCCGGAGGCGAACTTGGTGGCGATGTCCATCAGCTCGCTCGCCCTGGTGGGGGTCTTGCGGCCTAGCTTGCTCACTAGGTCGCGGCAGGTGGTGCCAGCGAGGAACGCGCCGATGACATCCGAGTGGGTGATGTTGGGCAACTCGGTGCGCTGCTTCGAGAATCGCCGGATGTAGTCCCGGAGAGACTCTCCCGGTTGCTGTCGGCAGCTTCGGAGGTCCCAGGAATTCCCGGGGCGCACATACGTGCCCTAGAAATTGCAGGCGAAAGCTTGGACTAGGTCATCCCAGTTGGAGATCTGCCCCGGAGGCAGGTGCTCCAACCAGGCGCGAGCGGAGTCGGAGAGGAACAGGGGGAGGTTGCGGATGATGAGGTTGTCATCGTCCGTTCCACCCAGTTGGCAGGCCAGACGGTAGTCCGCGAGCCACAGTTCCGGTCTCGTCTCCCCCGAGTACTTTGTGATAGTAGTCGGGGGTCGGAACCGGGTCAGGAACGGCGCCCGTCGGATGGCTCGGCTGAAGGCTTGCGGACCGGGTGGTTCGGGCGAGGGACTCCGATCCTCCCCGCTGTCGTAGCGTCCCCCACGCCTGGGGTGGTAGCCTCGGCGCACCCTCTCATCGAGGTGGGCCCAATGGTCGCGGTGATGGTGCTCGTTGCCGAGGCGACCCGGGGCCGCAGGCGTGGTGTTGCGCGTGCGCCCGGTGTAGACCGAGGCTTCCCGCATGAATCGGGAAGTCGTAGCATGAGGTTCCGAGGGGTACCCCTGCCTTCGGGAGGCAGAGCTCTCGGCCCGTCGGACCGTGGCGCCTGCCAGGAGATTCTTGAGCTCTCCCTGGATTCGCCGCCCCTCGGTGGTTGATGGCTCTGGCATCGCGCGAAGAAGCATTGCTGCTGCCGCCAGGTCCTGGCCGACCCCACTGGATGCAGGTGGTGGCCTGAGCCTGACGTCGTCGGTGATGCGGTGCTGGAAGCCCTGGGGTAGATGACGTATTTCTTCTGCCGGAGGTTGGCCCGCCCATGCCTGCCCGACGTCCCGACGGATCGGCTCAAGCGCTCCTGCTCCCTTGTCGAGCCTGGCCTGCACCCCGCGGATTTGCTCGAGCTGTGGGTCATGACCCCCCGCCTGAACGGGGACCACAGCTAGCTCCCGTGGGATGTCAACGTGAGGCACCGGCCTAGGGAGGTCACCGTCCTCCGGCATACCAAGATGGTTGCCTTCGGGGGGACCCCCTAGATCGACGTGGAAGCATTCGCGACTTGGGCCGCGGTCCTCGTCGCCGAGGCTACGGCTACCGTCGGAACAGTCGGAAAGGCAGTAGTCGCATGCGGTCATGAAGTCCCGCATGGCACTGGGGTTGCCAAATTCAGAGAAATCCCAACAGATGCTAGGCTCGTCGTCTTCCTCGGACCTAGAGGGCCCGTAGGTCGAGACGTCCGTCAGCCGGTCCCAAGGTGACCGCATATGAAACCCCAGAGGGTCCGGACTTGCCTCTACGAGAGCGCCCGCCAAAGCGAAGTCGCTAGACGGGTTGAGGCTGAATCCGAAAGACGCGGGATGGGAATCGATCGGTACCTTTTGGTCGACGGGCGGCGATAAGGTCGCGTTGGGGACTGACTGCGCCGTCGTCTCAGGTACGAGGGTGACGTCCAGCAAGCTTTTCGCGAGCGTGCTGGCGTCGTCCGCTTGCTCGGGTTTGGCGCGTCGCGGGGAGACGGCGCTCGCCTTCGTCTTAAACGCGAGGTCGACGCCCGGTGCGCCCCCCGTTGGGGTGTCAGGGCCGTCGACTCGCTCGACAGCCGACGAGGCGCTGTCTCCTACTTGGCCTTGGTTGCCCCGCCTCCTCCTCCGTCGGCGGGGGAGAGGACGGGGTGAGCTCGAAGGTTACTCTTCCACCATGCGAGGAAGACGTCGCCGATTTCGCCGCCGGCAGGCGGGTTGTCGGCCGCCACGGTTGTTGTCGCACGGCGGTGGAAGGAGTATCATGTCGTAGCTGCCGTCGAGGGATATGAACTCAAGACTCCCGAAACGGAGCAACGTCTCAGGTTGGATAGGTTGCTGGAGACTGCCCATCTGGAGCTTGACGGGAAGTTGTTCGTCAACACGCAGCAGGCCCCTACCTGGCGCGCCAACTGTCGGCGTTCCGAGACCGGGGGGTCCCTGGACCGACGAGTGAATGTCGCCGCGTGCCCCAGCCCAGATGGGTCGAGCGCGAGGGCGAGCGCGAAGGGGGGAGAGCGAGGCGGCCGGAGACCGGCGTGAGAGAGGTGGGAATCCCGCGGCCTTCGTGTTCGTCCCGCGCCCAGGTCGGGTGCGCTTGCAGTAGGGGGTTACAAGCGTCCACGCAGGAGAGGGAGCGAGCGGCTCCAAGCGAGCGCCTGTTCTCGTCCTCGTCCCCGCGCAGCCAACCTTCTCTAAGAGGGCCCTGGTCCTCCCTTTTATAGGCGTAAGGAGAGGATCCAGGTGTACAATGGGGGGTGTAGCAGAGTGCTACGTGTCTAGCGGAGGTGAGCTAGCGCCCTAGGTACATGCCGTTGTGGCAGCCGGAGAGATCTTGGCACCCAGCTGGTGTGATGTCGTGGCCGTCGGAGGAGCGATGGAGCTTGGCGGAGGGACAGCTGTCGGAGCGGTTGAGTCCTTGCTGACGTCCTCTTGCTTCCGTAAGGGGGCTGAGAGCCACCGTCATCACAGAGCATGCGGGGCGCCATCATTGCCTATCTGGCGGAGCGAGCCAGATGGGACGCCGGTCTTGTTCCCTGTGGCCCGAGTCAGCTCGGGGTAGGGTGATGATGGCGCCTCCTGTTGACGTGGCTGGTCTGCGCCCTAGGTTGGGCGATGTGGAAGCTCCTCCGAAGCCGAGGTCGAGTCCGAGCCCCCGGGTCGGGCGAGGCAGAGATTGTCGGCTGGTGCCGGGGCGGAGTCCGAGCCCTAGGGTCGGGCGAAGCGGAGTTTGTCGTCTTCTGGGGCCGAGCCCAAGTCCGAGCCCTGGGTCGGGCGAGGCGGAGATCGTCGTCTTCTGGGGCCGAGCCCAAGTCCGAGCCCTGGGTCGGGCGGAGTTCGCCGTCTTCCGGGACTTAGCCCGAGTCCGAGCCCTGGGTCGGGCGGAGCAGAGTTCACCGTCTTCCAGGACTTAGCCCGAGTCCGAGCCCTAGGTCGGGCGGAGCAGAGTTCGCCGTCTTCCGGGACTTAGCCCGAGTCCGAGCCCTGGGTCGGGCGGAGTTCGCCGTCTTCCGGGACTTAGCCCGAGTCCGAGCCCTGGGTCGGGCGGAGCGGAGTTCGCCGTCTTCTGGGACTTAGCCCGAGTCCGAGCCCTGGGTCGGGCGGAGTTCGCCGTCTTCCGGGACTTAGCCCGAGTCCGAGCTCTGGGTCGGGCGGAGTTCGCCGTCTTCCGGGACTTAGCCCGAGTCCGAGCCCTGGGTCGGGCGAAGCGGAGTTCGCCGTCTTCCGGGACTTAGCCCGAGTCCGAGCCCTGGGTCGGGCGAAGCGGAGCTTCCTATGGTGCCTTCGGCAGGGCCTAACTGCCTGTCAGTCTTACTCTGTCAAGTGGCACCACAGTCGGAGTGGCGCAGGCGGCGCTGTCCTTCTGTCAGGTCGGTTAGTGGAGCGGCGAAGTGACGGCGGTCACTTCGGCTCTGCCGGCTGGGGGCGCGCGTCAGGATAAGGGTGTCAGGCCACCTTTGCATTAAATGCTCCTGCGACTTGGTCGGTCGATGCGGCGATTTGGTCAGGGTTGCTTCTTAGCGAAGGCAGGGCCTCGGGCGAGCCGGGAATATGTTCGCCGCTGAAGGGGGGCCTCGGGCGAGACGGAAATCCTCTAGGGTCGGCTGCCCTTGTCCGAGGCTAGGCTCGGGCGAGGCGTGATCGTGTCCCTCGAATGGACTGATCCCTGACTTAATCGTACCCATCAGGCCTTTGCAGCTTTGTGATGATGGGGTTTACCAGCTGAGAATTAGGAGCCTTGAGGGTACCCCTAATTATGGTCCCCGACAGGATTGCACTCTCATTATCACACAGCATTGAGACTTTGCTCAGAATGTAGCCAAAGTCCCAGAGGGTTTGCCTCATATAAAGTAGTTGCGTGCAACACTGGCTGCGGCAACATATTCGGCCTCGACGATGGATAGGGCAACAGATATTTGTTTCTTAGAGCTCCAAGACACAAGGGACCTTCCAAGATACTGACAAGTCCTTGATCTGCTCTTCCTATCAACCCCGCACCAGGCATAGTCGGAATCTAAATAACTGATTAAGTCAAAGGTAGACCCCTTTGGATACCAGATCCTGAAGTAAGGCGTATGAACTAAATATCTAAGAATTTGCTTCACGACCACAAGGTGACATTCCTTGGGGCCGGATTGAAATCTAGCACACATGCATACACTAAGCATTATATCCGATCTACTAGCACAAAGATAAAGTAGTGAACCTATCATAGACCGGTATGACTTTTAATCAAAGGACTTACCTCCGTTGTCGAGGTCCAAGTGCCTGTCGGTTCCCATTGACGTCTTGGCATGCTTTGCGTCCTTCATCCCAAACCTTTTTAGCAAATCTTGAGTGTACTTCGTTTGGGATATGAACGTTCCTTCCTTGAGTTACTTCACTTGAAATCCAAGGAAGTTGTTCAACTTGCCCATCATTGACATCTCGAATTTCTGCATCATTACCCTATTAAACTCCTCACAAGACTTTTGATTAGTAGAACCAAATATTATGTCATCGACATATATTTAGCATACAAACAAATCACCATTGCAAGTCATAGTAAAAAGAGTAGGATCAACTTTCCTGACCTTGAAAGCATTAGAAATAAGAAAATCTCTAAGGCATTCATACCATGCTCTTGGAGTTTGCTTAAGCCCATAGAGTGCCTTAGAGAGCTTATAGACATGGTCGAAGCCAGGGGTTTGTTCTACGTAAACCTCCTCCTTGATTGGTCCATTGAGGAAGGCGCTCTTCACATCCATTTGAAACAACTTAAAAGAATGGTGAGCAGCATAGGCCAATAAAATGTGAATTGACTCGAGCCTAGCTACAGGAGTAAAAGTCTCCTCAAAATCCAAACATGCGAGTTGGGCATATCCTTTTGCCACATTTTGCTTCGGACGTGGCACCAGACTCCACACTTCATTTCTCTTGAAGTTGTTGAGTTCCTTCTGCATGGTCAATACCCAGTCCGAATCCTGCAAGGCTTCTTCTACCCTGAAAGGCTCAATAGAAGAAACAAAAGAGTAATATTCACAAAAATTAGCTAATCGTGAACGAGTAGTCACTCCCTTCCTGATGTCACCCAGAATCTGATCCATTGGATGATTCCTTTGGTTGATGGCCCAGACTTGAGTTGGAGGTGTCTGTGGTACTTCTTCCTCCTTATCCTTTTCTTCATGTGCTCCCCCTTGATCCATGCCTTCTTCTTGAGATACATGTTCCTCATCTTGAGTTAGGGGGTTGCACCATTATTGAGGAAGATGGTTGATCCTATTCTTGTTGTTCCTGTGGTCGCACATCACCTATTGCCATGGTTCTTATTGCGGCCGTTGGAACTTCATCTTCATCCATATCATCAAGATCGACTTGCTCTCTTGGAGAGCCATTAGTTTCATCAAATACAACGTCACTAGTGACTTCAACCAAACTTGAAGATTTGTTGAAGACTCTATATTCCTTTGTATTTGAATCATAACCTAGTAAAAACCCTTCTACAACTTTGGGAGCAAACTTTGAGTGTATACCTCTTTTTAACCAAGATGTAGCAGTTGCTTCCAAAAACATGAAAGTATGACATATTGGGTTTGTTATCGATTAGGAGCTCGTATGACGTCTTCTCAGGAGGCGATGAAGATAGAGACGGTTTATGGCATGGCAAGCCATATTCACGGCTTCCGACCAAAACCGTGGTGTCTTGTATTCTCCAAGCATCGTCCTTGCCATGTCGATGAGCGTCTAGTTCTTCCTCTCTACTACACCATTTTGATGTGGTGTGTAGGGAGCGGAGAATTCATGCTAGATACCTTCCTCCTCAACATATTCTTCCACTTGAAGATTCTTGGACTCCGATCCATTATCGCTCCTGGTTTTCTTCACCTTAAGCCCAAATTCATTTTTGGCTCTCCTTAGGAAGCGCTTTAATGTACCTTGAGTTTCTACTTTATCCTGCAAAAAGAAAATCTAAGTGAAGCAGGAAAAATCATCAACAATTACTAGACCATACTTACTTCCTCTGATGCTAAGGTAAGCAACGGGTCCAAAGAGATCCATATGCAGAAGTCTAGTGGTCTTGATTTTGTCATCGGGTTCTTGCTTGGATGATTTGTTCCCACCTGCTTCCCTGCTTGACACGCTGCACAAGGTCTGTCTTTCTCAAAACAGACATTTGTTAGTCCTAACACATGTTCTCCCTTTAGAAGCTTATGAAGATTCTTCATTCCAACATGTGCTAGACGGCGGTGCTAGAGCCAGCCCAAGTTAGTCTTAGCAATTAAACATGCATCTAGATCGATATTTTCTTTAGTAAAATCAACTAAGTAAAGCTTGTCATCTAATACACCTTTAAAAGCTAATGAACCATCACTTCTTCTAAAGACATATACATAAATATTTGTAAATAAGCAATTATAACCCATATGACACAATTGACTTACAGAAAGCAAATTCTAACCGAGTGATTCCACTAAGAACACAATAGAAATTGAATGCTCGGTGGTGATGGCGATTTTACCCAAACCTTTGACCTTGCCTTGATTCTCATCTCCAAAGATGATCTTGTCGTGGGAATCCTTGTTCTTGACGTAGGTGGTGAACATCTTCTTCTCCCCTGTCATGTGGTTTATGCATCCGCTTTCAATAATCCAACTTGTGCCCTCAGATGCATAAACCTGCAAGGTATTTTAAGCTTGGGATTTAGGTACCCAACTCTTGTTGTGTCCTACAAGGTTAGTCATATAAGATTTTGGAACCCAAATGCAAATCTTACATCCCTTGCATTTATGCCCAACATTTCTAGCAACAACTTTATCATTTTTAAAATGTGGCACATATGAGGCATCATAAGTATGATAAAGCATAGTTTGACCTTTAAATGCATTTCTAGGCGCATGAGAAACATGATGAACATGACGCCTAGGTCTACTCCTACCATGAACATGTGAAGAGCTAGACGATGCATACATGGCATGAGAATCAAAAATAGCATCATGACGTATAGGTAAGACATCATGACTATCATGATGAGCAACATTAGAGGTATTCTTGACATGAACATATAAATAAACATGGTTCTTCTTGTCATGAAAAGAATGCGAACTACTAGCCAAGGGTGCCTTCCCTTTCTCCTTGATGAGATTGGAGGCCCTTTGGCTTGTTAAGTTCTTGGTTTCCTTCTAAAAACCAAGTCCATTCTTAATGGAGGGATGTCTACCAATGATGTAGGCATCCTTGGTAAATTTTATTTTTTCACATTCATTCTTGCAAATTTTAAGTTGAGTGTTGGGGCGAAGGCGAACACGCCACCCCTTCGCTTGAAGATTTCTACATCAACGGTCCACAGGTCGGAGGTCATGTCAGCGGGCCCCGCCAGCCTGGTCGTGGACGTCATCCATGCGAAGGCCCGAGCGCTCCCTCCGCTCTGACGAGCCGAGGCGAAGACCATCAAAGGCTTCAAGGACCGGACGACCAAGGCCATGAAGACCACAAGGCTTTTTCTCCCTCAATGTAAGAAGGGGCCCGTGTGCAATCCGGCCCATGTTGTAAGGCCACGCCCGTAGGCTGCCATGTGAGCAGAGCGGGTTGGGCCACGTCTGTAATAAAGTGTGTTGTAATAACACGCTGTAACCCCCTGTGAGGGAATATTCTAGGGATAAACTAGGTAATTGAGGGCCTAATTGTCCTTGCCAGGGTCGGGCGGCCCCTCAGTTACCTATAAATACTCCCGCACTGTGCCAAAGCAGGGGAAGAAGAAAAACATTGTTGTCCTAATACATTGTGTTTATCGGCATCAAACTGTTTCTCGGTTTTCCACCGTTTGAGCTTGGCTAGCCGTGAGTTAGCGAGTTCCAACATTGAGCATTAAGATTTGCAACTTCATCATTCAACTTAGAGATAGTATATACATGATTATTGCAAGCATCAATATCAAAAACTTTGCATCTATTACAAATAGAAACATGCTCTAATGAAGAATAACAACATTTAATTTTCCTATTCTAGCATTTAAATCAGCATTTGAACCCTTAAGGCTAGAAATAGACTCATGGCAAGAAGACAATTCACAAGAAAGTATTCCATTTTTCTTAATTTCCATAGCAAGAGATTTTTCAACATTAATACATTTATCATGTTCTCCATAAAGAATATCTTCTTGTTTTTCTAATAATCTATCCTTCTCATTAAGGACAACAATCAATTCATTAATTTTATCAACCTTAGACCTATCTAAGCCCTTAATGAGATCACTATAATCTAACTCATTATCGGAATCCTCATCACAAGAAGAGGTGTACTTAGGGGTATCTCGTGTATGTACCTTCTTCTCCTTAGCCATGAGGCAAGTATGTCGCTCTTTGAGGAATAGGGAGGACATGTCGAAGGCGGAAGCAGCAAGTCCCTCATCGTCGGAGTCGGATGAAGAGCAGTCTGAGTCCCACTCCTTGCCGATGTGAGCCTCGCCCTTTGCCTTCCGATAGTTCTTTTTCTTCTCCTTCTTCCCCCTTTTTTCTTGTCCCTGGTCATTTTCATTATCGGGACATTATGCAATAAAGTGACCAGGCTTACCACATTTGAAGCAAGAACACTTTCCTCTTGGTTTGTTCTTATTGGGGTACTCCTTGGGTCCCTTTAATGCGGTCTTGAACCGCTTGATCATAAGCGTCATTTCTTCATTGTTAAGCCCGACAGCCTCCACTTGTGCCACCTTGTTAGGTAGCGTCTCCTTGTTGTTTGTTGCATTGAGAGCAACAAGCTGCGGCTCGTAGAGAGGAAGTGGTCCATTGGCAATATCATCAATGTACCTTGCCTCCTTCACCATCATACGCCCGCTTACAAAATTTCCGAAAATTTCCTCGGGCGTCATCTTGGTGTACCTGGGATTCTCACGAATAAGGTTTATAAGATGAATCGAGCAACATCATGATCAGTCCATCTTGTACTCCCATAGCTTCGGGTCTTGTTCACTAGGGTCTTGAGCCTATTTTAGGTTTCAGTTGGCTCCTCTCCCCTTTTCATGGCGAACCTCCCTAGTTCACCTTCCACCAACTCCATTTTGGTGATCATGGTGACATCATTTCCCTCATGAGAAATCTTGAGGGTGTCCCATATTTGCTTGGCATTGACCAAGCCACTGACTTTGTTGTACTCATCTCTACATAGAGATGCTAACAAAATAGTGGTAGCTTGGGCATTTTTATGAATTTTCTCATTAATAAATACTATATTATCGCTACTATCAAACTATATTCCATTTTCCACTATTTCCCAAATACTAGGATGGAGAGAAAATAAATGACTATAGATTTTCTGACTCCAAAAAGAATAGTCTTCTCCATCAAAGTGAGGGGATTTTCGAAGTGGAATAGATAATAAACGAGCATTTGAATTATACGGAATGCGAGAATAATCAAATGAATAATTTTGATTAACCATTTTCTTTTTCGTAGACGAGTCTTCGTCGTTATCGTCCCTTGGTGAAGAGGAGGTGTCGCTGTCATAGTAGATGATCTTCTTGATGCGCCTTTTCTTCTTCCCTTCCTTCCTCTTGTTATTCGAGCCTAAGTCGGTGATCTTGTCACCTTTTAGCTCATCAATGTTGAGGACCTCCTTCTCCTTGTCGTTGATCATGATCCCCTGGCCCGTAGGATTCATCTCTTTAGGTGGTTAGTCCCTTGATGAAGAGAATGACTTTGATACCAATTGAGAGCACCTAGAGGGGGGTGAATAGGTTATCCTGTAAAAAATAGCTCAATAAAACAAACTTGGTCTAATATTGGATTAGTGAGATAAAAAACCAAGTTCGAATGAAGAGGATGAGAGGAGAGAACTTATTCACTTAATTGCTCTCACAAGGTGAGTATTAAACTTAGAGCAATATTGTTAGTGAAGTGAAGTGCTAGAAAGAGTAGAATCATAAAGTAACTTAAACAAGTGACACAGTGATTTTAGCCCATGGTTTGGTCAAGCGGAAAATGCTCGCCTACTCCACGTTGTGGTGTCCTAATGGACAAGGGTTGCACTCAACCCCTCTCAAGTGATCTAATGATCATCTTGAGTACCACAATTCTCTTTCTTGTCACAAGCTTTTCCCGTTGTGAGGAATCTCCATAATTTGGAGTCTCTCATGCCTTACAGAGTTGATCTCAAATAAACCACAAGAGTAAGGGGGAGTAGAAACACACACAAGAGACAAAAATTATAGCAACACACACTCACAAGTTGAGAGAGGAGCACAAGAAACAACACAGCGGAATTACAACTCAAACACTTGCTCGAAACTCAAACTATCAAAGCTCTAACGTGATTGCAGTGTCTTGGTGTCTTAGGATGTTCAAAGGATGCTTGGTGTAGTGCTCCATGTACCTAGGGTCCCTTTTATAGCCCCAAGGGACCTAGGAGATGTTGGAGCTCCATTTGGTAGGCTTTGGTTGCCTTCTGTCCGCGGGTGCAGTAGTCTATCTGGTGCACACCGAGCAGTGAACAGTGTAGTGATAGAGAATCACGTTATTGGTTGGTTTCCTGTTCTAGGGGGACACCGGACCGTCCGGTACACCATGTGACCGTTGGCCCTCGGCCAACGTGGCAGCTATCCGTTAGCTAGCTGGCACACCGGATGGTTCGGCGCTCCACGCGGATGGTCTAGTGAATTATAGCCGACATAGGCTGAAATTCCCAAGAGCAACTAGTTTGGCGAACCATGCATCGGACCGTCCGGTGCACACCGGACTATCCAGTAGGTGGCACTGGACAGTCCGGTGCTACACAGTCCAGCCCAAAGTCTCCTTTTTCAATTTGATTCTCTTTTTCCTCCTTTTGACTTGACTTCATAAAGTCCCTAGCACTTAGATAAATATGATTAGTACACAAAACAATTGACTAAGTGTCTAGAGCTTACCTTTTTCACTTGGTCACTTAGATTTGTATTATGTCCTCTTCCAAGCTCAATTTGTTTCATGTACCTTTACTCATTTCTCATGTTAGTCTAAACATAATGTGTTGAGCATCTAATCACCAAAACAATATAGAAATGGCCCAAGAGCACATTTCTCTTTCAAGCATTGTAAACTCTTTGGTACAACCCTTAGACTCATTGTACAAATGCTCTTCTGTTGCCTTCGTCGAGGCCTCCATACCTCTCATGAGGAACATCAATGGATCTATATGACGACACAATATTGCCTCTAAGAATTCTGGATCTTCCTCATTCATATCATTTGGCAGAACATAAGTTATATCACGTTCATTTCCTCTAGTAACTATGATCAGTAAAATATGGAACTACGTGTTCGCTTTGTGGAAGAGGTCGTTGTGTCTCGTGAACGAACTACAATCTGTCGTTGATGTTCACAGGGTTTCCAGTTGTATAAGGCGAAGAGCTACCCTCTCCATGCTTTGTCCAAATTATGTAATCCTTCATAAATCCTCGACATACCAGATGAGAAATGATTTGTTCTATGTTAGCAAATACAATAACATTTTTGCAGTCCATGCATGGACAATATATATGCTTTGTCTTTATTCTCCAAGCATGGTTCGTAGCGACATCAATAAACCTATGGACCTAGGATATGTATGATGGATCTAGCCTTGATAAGTTATACATACAGAATGTCCTCTCCATCATCACCTGTAAAAAAGTAACATAAACACACAAGAACACAAATTGTCAAGAGAAACATAAACTAACCTTTCCTAGCAACTAATAAACAAAAATTCTTAATTACCAAACCTATCTTCCTCTCTCTCTCCATACAAACACATGTACCATTCGTTAAACAACTAAATATATCTTGGCTAAACTGAAATTGAGAACTAAACATGAAAAGGAGAGAGAGGAGAGACAATATCTAACCATCTTAAGCAACCTCATTTGAGAAAATAGAGATAAAAATCTAGCTACTCTTCTCTCTAACACATGGTGAAACCCTAGATCCAAAATGTGGCTAAAATTGAGTAAGAACGAGCAAAATTGGCAAAAGAAACATAAACCAAACTTTCCTAGCAACTAATAAACAAAAAATCTTAATTACCAAACATATCTTCCTCTCTCTCTCTCCATACAAACATATGCACCCCATTTATTAAACAACTAAATATATGTTGGATGAACTGAATTGAGAACTAAACATGAAAAGGAGAGAGAGGAGAGACAATATCTAACCATCTTAAGCAATCTCATTTGAGGAAATAGAGATAAAAACCTAGCTACTCTTCTCTCTAACACATGGTGAAACTCTAGATCTAAAATTTGGCTAATATTAAGCAAGAATGAACGAAAATCGGCAAGACAAACATAAACCAACCTTTCTTAGCAACCTTCTTCCAAAAAATGAAGATTAAAACCTCTACCTTGTATTTTGTGAGTTCTGGATCTCAAAAATCGCCTATAATAGAAGGTGGCTGCGAGAAACAGTACTAATCAGGGGAAGAAGGGGGTTTTATAATACAACATTTGCATGTGGTTGGAGTAAGAAACTGCAAGGGGAAGATATTTCCACTGGTGGTTCTCTTAACTTAACCGCAGCGGAAACTGTCCATTTCCATTGGCAATTGGTGTAATGAAACCACTGGCGGTTTCATTACACCAACTGCCAGTGGAAATGGTCGGATCCCCCTAGCGGTTAAGATAACCACCAAAGAAAATGTGTTTCCACTAGCGGTTCTTTAATCGGGCCCACTGGTTTTCTTTCACTAGCGCACGATAATTGAAATCGCCTCTAGATATTAGGCCTCGCCGTAGGCTTAGAGTTGTTTTCTACTAGTGCTTGTGAGTCAAGGAGATAGAGCCTAGCTCTAATTATTGTGCAATAAAAAGCAACAAGATTAATTTCCTTAATTGGTTATTAGGAAGAATTTCTCGATCTAATTAGGTATTTAAAATAGATAAGTGTCTTATATGGCCAAGGTTAGATATATAAGTTTTTTCTATGAGTGGATCCTTTAGCTCTTTTAGCAATCCTAATTGTTATTGATCTACTATAAATCGGATGAGTAAGAGTAGTATATTAAAACTCCGTTTGGTTTGAGGGACTAAATATTAGTCTCTCCATTTTAGTCACGTTTAGTTCATAAATTGCCAAATGGTGAGACTAAAAATAGAGACTAAACTATTTTAGTCTCTATTCCCTCAAAGGGTGACTAAAAGTGACTAAACCATATAAAGTCTACTTTTTGCCACTTCTTTATTTCAGTTGCACTAATGACGGGAAAATACTAAAGGGTATTATCGACGTTTCGGACCTGGGGGACCCTCAACCGGACCGACTAGTGAATTTTGTGCCGCGTGCCCCTGTACAGATGGGTTGATGCAAGATGGAACACAAGAGGAGGGATGAGGCTTATATTATCTTGCACCGGGGGTGCTTGCAGTAGGGGTTACAAGCTTCGCGAGAGAGGGAACGGGCCCTAGGCCTCCTGAGGAGTCTAGTGTTGCGGGGTGGAGCTCGATGTTTGAGTGAGTCCGTCCCCGTTGCCCTTGCTGCCCGTGTTCTCCTCCCTCTTCTTTGAAGGCCCTGGGCATCCCCTTTTATAGACACAAGGGGATGGTCCAGCTATACATATGGGGGTGTAGCTATGTGCTAACGTGTCCGGCGAAGAGGTGCTTGAGCCCTGTATGAAGCGTAGCTGGTGGTGTGGCCCTGGGCCCTGCTGATGTTTCTTTGCCTTCGTAGAGAGTTTGTGGACTATTGACGTCATGGACGCATGCGAGGAACCATCATTACCTGTTGCCGGAGTAATCTATATGTGACTCTAGTCTTGTTCCTTCGTAGCCTGAGGCGGCTAGCTAGAGGTAGGGTAATGATGTATCCCCTGTAGCGTAGTCGGTTCGAGGCCGAGGTCGGGGTCGGGCGAGGCGGTGACTTCTCCTGAGGCTGAGGCCGAGGTTGGGCGAGGTTGTGACTCTTCCCGAGGCCGAGGCTGAGGTCGGGCGTGGCGGAAACCTTCTCCTGAGGCCGAGGCCGAGGCCTGGGGTCAGGCGAGGCAGAGCTCCCTGTTGTGCCCGCGGCCAAACTCGGGAAAGGTCGTGACTCACTGTTGTTAGTCTTTCCCTGGTGGTTGGCACAATAGTCGGAATGGGGTGAATAGTGTTGTTTTCCTGTCAGAACGATCAGTAAAGGGGCGAAGTGACTGCGGTCATTTCGACCTTGCTAACTGTGGCGCACGTGTCAGGATAAGGTGTCAAGCGATCCTTGCATTAAATGCGCATGCGATACGATCGGAGGTGAGGTGATTTGGCTGAGGCTGCTATACGACAAAGTCTACCCGAGGTTAGCCTCGAACGAGCCGGGGGTGCGCCCGCTGCCTCAAGGGGCCCTCGGGCGAGGCGTGAATCCGTCCGGGACCACTGCTCTTGCCCGAGGCCAGGCTCGGGCGAGACGAGATCGTGTCCCTTGGTAGATGAGGCCTTGACTTTGCGCTGTGCTCGCCAACCTTTACGGTCTATTTTGAAGATGTTTTTCAGCCATGCTTAGGAGTATTGGGGGTACCCTAATTACGCTACCCGACAGTAGCCCCCGAGCCTCGAAGGGAGTGTAGGCACTCGCTTGGAGGTTCTGCCAGATTTTTTGCAAGGAGACTAGCCTTTCTCGGTTATGTTTTGTTCCGATGGGTGTGCGCGAGCGCACCCGTCGGGTGTAGCCCCCGAGGCCTCGGAGGAGTGGTTTGACTGCTCTGAGGTCTTAATTCTTCTTGTGATTCCTCGATCGGCCTTGTTGTTCCCTCATGCGGCCTGGCCACAGCCCGGGTGCATGGTCAGGCTCCGAGTTTTTAAGCTGGTTTGTTGACATGGTCAACAATTTAGCCGTAGCCTAGTGTGAGAGCAGCCTCCGAGCCTCTGCACGGAGCGAGAGGACGATCGAGGACCGTCTCGGCTTTTTATTGTACGCCCCTTCATCGCCTTTCCGCAAGGAGGAGGGGGGAACACGCCATGCTGCCCTCGGTGGGCGCCGAACATGGTGTTTCCAGTGAGTTGCTAACGGGTAATCCGAGTGGACGCCCGAGCCCCGTTCGATAAGGGTCGGCTAGTGGCCCAGAGGCGCGCTCCAAATGTCCTAGGGTACCTCGGGAGCGTAGCCCGAGCCTTGGCCGTGTAACAGACGTACCCAGGGTCATCCCTGACTCTGCATGTTCTGGGGTGGCTGTCGAATCCCTTCGAAGGGCCAGCCTTCGAACCCCTGATCAGTAAAGGTCTCGGAGCCCGAGTGCTCTAGGGCAGTCGCCGAACCCCGCGGGGCGCAACCTTCGAACCCCTGATCAGTAGGAGGGCTCGAGGCCCGTTTCCTTCGCTGCGAAGGACTCCTTCGAAATGTCCCGTTTCCTGATCCCTGTGGAGAGAGAGAAAGAGAAAGGAAAGGAGATATTTCGAAAAAGTGTGGCACACCTTTTTTGAGGCAGTCATCATGACGGAGACGAAACGGTGCCCGTCCGCCTGCCAGAGGAGACGTGTGTCCTGCCAGGGAGTTAATGCGACGGGACTGGCGACTCGCGGGGTATCTGTTGTGCGTGCGTGAGTCGTTCAAGGAATGGAACATGGGTGCATCGTCTTTATGCCGTAGGAGAGGGCTCCCCTGCTGCATCAGGGGAGGATGTGTGCCTGTAGGTGGTACCCGTGACCTTCACCCTTAATTGGCACTGTTGGGTCATGCGTGGGGCTGCCTCGAGTCGCTGCACTGGTTCTGTAGTCCCGAGAAGACGCAGCATTGGCGCGAATGGTGGTGTGATTTCTTTGCACGCGGTAACCGGTGTGCCGGTTACATGACATGTGGGCCCGGGCCTCCATGCTGGACCGCCAGTTGCAACGAAGCCGAAGGGTGCACAACCGTGGCGCGGTTGCATGCTTCTCATGTGGCAGCCCGCCTTTTTGACCGCTGGTTTCGGCGAGGATGAGAGAGCACTTAACCACGGGGCGGTTGCATGCTTCGTGTGCAGCGGTTCACCATCTTCGCATTGTGGGTCAGTTTGTATGACATGTGGGACCTAGCCCCCATGTCGCAGGGCGAGAACCCTGGAGCACATCGGGGGAGACTTTGCCCGCGATGTTTCAGGGCGTGAGTGGGGAGATCTGCCTATAAAAAGGGATCGACCCCCCGGGCAGTAGCCATGCCTTTGTTATTCCCTCATTCATCGCGTCTTTCCATCTTCCGGTCCTCCGGATGGGGTGCACTGGTGTTGCCTTCTTCTTGCTGCTATTGGAGGAGCACGACCTCGTGGGGGTTGGTGCTCGTTAGTCATCATTCGGCTTCAAGGATTTTCATCATGTAGCCCGGTTGCATTCCCCCACTAATGGTCATCCAGAAGGATGACCACCAGCCTCGTGGTGGGGAAGGGCGAGTCGGGCTATGGCCTCCCTGCCGCCCTCAGCTTCAAGGATGTTCATCATCCGCGCTGGGGCGAGGGCAAGCCGAGCTAGGGCCCTACCTTCTGCATGGGCTGGTGACCCACTTATTCCTCCAGCATTCGGGGGAGAAGGGCGTTCACCAGCCTTGTGGAGGAGGCAAACTGCCACCTGCTGCCTGGTCGAGGCGTGGCTGTTCGTCCACCGCACGGGCGACGGTCGCGCCGTGCGCAGGTCCCCCATGTCCATGGCTCGTCCTACGCCGCCGGCCACATCGGGGGGTGTACAAGATGTCGTACGCCGTGGGGACGGTGTCCGCGTCCCTGGACGGTCCTGTCCTCACTCCCGTAGCAACGACGAGAGCGAGGACCTCCTTATGCGCGCTGGGGCGGCCGCCATTCGCCGGTGCGGCGTTGGAGCGCAGGTGGCCGCTGTCGTCGGTGCTGAGGTGGTGGTGGCCGCCATAGGTGAGGCTTCCCACCGCAGAGGTGGTTGCCTCTGCCGACGAGACCGTTAGTGCCACCTGCGGGCGGACCTCTGGCTCTTTGGCTTTAATGGCTTGTTCTCGCCCCCCGTGTGGGGACACGGGCGAGGGCCTTTTCACAGTAGCGTTTGCCCTGGGGCAATCACTGCTGCTGTCTAGCCGCCCGAGGCGGAGGTCGTTGTCGCTGCTGGTGCAGTGGTCGCCGGTGAGCCGCTTGGAGCTCGTTATCTTGCAGCCCTTCCGGTGTGGAGGTAGTTCATTCCTGCGGGAATGGAGCTGGGTCCCGTTTGTAAGGGAATGTAAGAGCAAAATGTAATTGCTCCAAGTACTAAGATATCTGCTGTAGGTCGGGAAAGCCGCCGAGGGTGCTGCCGACGTCTACGTAGCATAGTTACCCCAAGTACGTGTGTTTGTTTTCTGTGGCTGCCGAGGCCTGAACATTTGGGTATTTGTGTGTAAATCTGTGTTTCTTTCCTCTTATTTCGAGCATTAAGACTTGTTCGTCGGTAGCAGAATCACTTATCCGAGCGTGAGTTACCTTTCACGGAAGGTGACGAGTAAGGTATCCGTATCCTGGAGGCGTAGGAGTCCCTTGGCTCGGTCAGCCTTGCCGTTCAAGGTCTCTCCTGTTGTTTTTAGGATTCTGCCATCGATGCAGTCGAAAGGCACGAAAGTCGTTTTGGTAGAAAAACTTTTCCGAGGAAAGCTTTGACGCAGAGGGGGTTCCCCCTTCTAGACCTCGAGGCGATCGCTCGGGTCGGGACCCTTGTGGAGGGCCTGGCCATGGCCGTCAGGTGTGCCCGGTCTGCCCAAGCCATGGCCTCGCAGCAGCGTGCCCGGGCCGAGGGTATTTTTCGCCTGCTTTGCGACTTTGGTTTAGCTTCATCCTTTTCCTCGTGTCTGAAGAACATCGTTCGGTTGTCTTCAGGGTTCGAGGCGGCTCTCGACGAGTCCGTCAAGAATTGCAAGGCACTTGCCCAGGCAGCTGAGCAGAAAGAGGTCGACCGCACGGCCATGTCTGAGGCCATCTCGGCCTTTTGTCGGACCTTTGACCTCGACGACGTCCCATCGGGCAGCTCCCACTAGAGTCGCCTGCGGGCCTTGGGCGGCCACGTGCGCAGCAGACTCCGCGGGGCGCTGCACCACGGCGTTAGGCGGGCTTTCGTCGTCCTCGCTTCCCACTACGACGTGGATTTGGAGCGGGTCAGCGAGGGCTACTGCCTACCTGATGATGAGGACGCCGCCCTGGCGGAGGTCCAAAGGCTTGATGCGGCTGCCGAGGGCCCAGGCGCGGCGTTGGCTTCCTTCTTTAAGGTGGAGGTCCTTCCACCCGTGTCACCATCCGAGGCCGGGTCGGATTCCGCCGCGGGTAGGAACGACGCCGAGGGTGCTACTCCTCCCCCTACCAACACCTGAGCCTGTGGGGAATAGTTTATTCTAATTATGTATATGTTTCTTGCGGCCACTGAGGCCTAAACATTTTCAGTATTAGAGTATAAAGCTGCATTTTCTTTCCTCTTGTTTCGAGCGTTAGGACTTGTTCGTCGGTAGCAGAATCACTTATTCGAGCGTGAGCTACCTTTCACGGAAGGTGATGAGTGAGGTATCCGTATCTCAGAGGCGTAGGAATCCCTCGGCTCGGTCGGCCTTGCCGCTCACGGTCTCTCTCGCTCGTTTTTAGGATTCTGTCATTGATATAGTCGAAAGGCACGAAAGTCGTTTTCTACCCGAGCGTTAGGACTTGTTCGGTAGCAGAATCACTTATCCGAGCGTGAGTTACCTTTCGCGGAAGGTGATGAGTGAGGTATCCGTATCCCGGAGGTGTAGGAGTCCCTCGGCTCGGTCGGCCTTGCCGTTCAAGGTCTCTCGTGTCATTTTTAGGATTCCGCTATCGACATAGTCGAAAGGCACGAAAGTCGTTTTGGTAGAAAACTTTTCCGATGAAAATTTTGACACAGAGGGGGTCCCCCCCTTCTAGCCCCTGAGGGAGGGTCGGTTTTTGCTGAGGCAAGACCGATCCTCCCTTGACAGCTAGACTTTTTAATTGTACATGTAAAGGGACCAAGGTACATGAACGACTTGAAACACTTTAAGGGTAAAAGCGACATAGTTGTTTGATGTTCCAAGCGTTGTTGTAGATCTCGCCTTGATCGTTGGCCAGCTTGTATGTCCCGGGCTTCAAAATTTTGGCAATGATGAACGGCCCTTCCCAGGGAGGAGTAAGTTTGTGTTGCCCTCGGGCGTCTTGTCGTAGTCGAAGCACCAAATCTCCCACCTGGAGGCCTTGGGGCCGAATCCTTCGGGCGTGGTAGCGTCGCAGAGACTGCTGATACCGCGCTGAGTGTAGCAAGGCTACGTCCCGAGCCTTTTCTAGCTGGTCCAATAAATCCTCTCGGCTGGTCTGGTTGTTTTGGTCGTCATATGCCTTCGTCCTCGGGGAGCCGTATTCTAAGTCCGTGGGTAGGATGGCCTCGGCCCCATAGACTAGAAAAAACAGCGAGAAACCCGTGGCCTGGCTCGGCGTCGTCCTCAGACTCCAAACCACCGAGGGTAGCTCTTTTATCCACCGCTTGCCAAACTTGTTGAAGTCGTTGTAGATTCTTGGTTTTAGCCCCTGCAAAATCATGCCATTGGCGCGCTCCACTTGCCCATTTGTCATTGGGTGAGCTACGGCGGCCCAGTCCACACGGATGTGGTGGTCTTCGCAGAAGTCTAGGAACTTTTTCCCAGTGAACTACGTGCCGTTGTCGGTGATGATAGAGTTTGGGATCCCAAAGCGGTGGATGATATTTGTAAAGAACGCCACCACCTGCTCGGACCTGATGCTGGTTAAGGGTCGGACTTCGATCCACTTGGAGAATTTGTCGATGGCGACCAGCAAATGCGTGAAGCCCCTGGGTGCCTTCTACAAGGGACCGACGAGGTCCAAAACCCACACAGCGAACGGCCAAGTGATAGGTATTTTTTGTAGAGCCTGAGCAGGCAGGTGTGTTTGTCTCGCGTAGAATTGACACCCTCGGCAGGAGCGTACAATCCTAGTGGCGTCGGCCACTATGGTCGGCGAGTAGAAACCTTGTCGGAAAGCATTTCCTACGAGGGTCTGAGGTGCTGCATGGTGACCGCAAGCCCCTGAGTGTATTTCTTGTAACAGCTCTTGTCCTTGGGCGACGGATATGCATCGTTGGAGAATGCCCGAGGGGCTGCGGTGGTACAACTCTTTTTCATCACCCAGTAAAACGAACGACTTGGCGCACCGAGCCAGTTGCCGAGCTTCGGCCTTGTCGAGGGGCAGCTCTCCTCGGAGGAGATACTCCAGGTACGGGGTCTGCCAGTTTGGGACTGGTGTGACCCCATTCCGCTCCATCTTGACACGCAGGGCCTCACCTTCGGCGGTCGAGGGTACCTCGGGCTGGGCGGAGGTCTCCTTGGGTTCGGATGCGTCGTTGAGTTTGACGGATGGTTGATATATGTCCCTGGAGAAGACATTCGGGGGAACCGTTGTTCGTCCCGAGGCTATCTTAGCCAGCTCATCTGCAGTCTCGTTGTACCGTCGAGCAACATGGTTGACTTCTAGCCCATAGAACTTATCTTCCAAGCGCCGAACTTTGTCACAGTAGGCCTCCATTTTTTGGTCGCGGCAGTGAGAGTTCTTCATGACTTGGTCAATAACGAGCTGCGAGTCACCACGAGCGTCGAGGCACAGAACTCCTAGCTCAATGGCAATGCGCAACCCATTAACCAAGGCCTCGTATTCGGCCACGTTGTTTGACACCGGAAAATGGAGGAGTATGACATAACACACATGTTCTCCGAGGGGTGAGATGAAGAGCAAGCCCGCGCCTGCTCCGGTTTTCATCAACGACCCATCGAAGTACATGGTCCAAAGTTCGGCCTGGATTGGGGCCGTTGGCAACTGGGTGTCAGTCCATTCGGCCAGGAAGTCGGCCAAGATTTGGGATTTTATAGCCTTCCGAGGGGCAAATGAAAGTGTTTCCCCCATGAGTTCCACTGCCCATTTTGCTATCCTACCCGAGGCCTCTCGGCACTGGATGATCTCTCCCAGGGGAAGGATGACACCACAGTCACCGGATGAGACTCGAAGTAGTGTCGCAGCTTTCACCGTGTTATAATCACTGCGTACAGTAGCTTCTGGATTTGTGGGTAGCGGATTTTGGTCTCGGATAGCACTTCGCTGATGAAGTAGACTGGCCTCTGGATGAGCAGTGCATGCCCTTCTTCTCGTCTCTCGACTACGACCGCAGCACTGACCACCTGAGTGGTTACGGCGACGTAAATCAAGAGGGCTTCTCCCGTAGCGAGGGGCACCAAGATGGGAGCATTAGTAAGGAGTGCCTTTAAGTTTCCGAGGGCTTCTTTGGCCTCGGGAGTCCAAGTGAAGCGCTCGGCCTTCCTTAAGAGGCGGTACAAGGGCAATCCTTTCTCGCCAAGGCGCGAGATGAAGCGGCTCAGAGCCGCAAGGCATCCCATGATCCTTTGTACTCCTTTTAAGTCTTTGATGGGGCCCATGTTGGTGATGGCCGCGATTTTCTCTGGGTTGGCCTTGATGCCTCGTTCGGAGACGATGAACCCTAGGAGCATGCCTCGGGGGACTCCGAAGACACACTTCTCGGGATTGAGTTTTACGCTCTTCGCTTTGAGGCACTTAAATGTCACCTCGAGGTCAGAGAGGAGGTCGGAGGCTTTCCTTGTTTTGACAACGATGTCATCGACGTAAGCCTCGACCGTTCTGCCGATGTGCTCTCCGAACACATGGTTCATGCACCTTTGGTATGTTGCACCTGCATTCCTCAAACCAAATGGCATAGTAGTATAACAATACATGCCAAAAGGTGTGATAAAAGAAGTCGCGAGCTGGTCGGATTCTTTCATCTTGATTTGGTGATAGCCTGAATAGGCATCAAGGAAAGACAGGGTTTCGCACCCAGCGGTGGAGTACACAATTTGATCGATGCGAGGCAGAGAATAGGGGACCTTGGGACATGCTTTATTTAGCCCAATGTAGTCTACACACATCCTCCACCTCCCACCTTTTTTCTTTACAAGTACAGGGTTAGCTAACCATTCTGGATGGAATACCTCTTTGATGAACCCTGCAGCCATTAGCTTGTGGACCTCCTCGCCTATGGCTCTGCGCTTTTCTTCATCAAAACGGCGCAGGTGCTGTTTCACGGGTCGGGCTTCGGCTCGGATGTCCAGTGAGTGCTCGGTGACATCCCTCGGTATGCTCGGCATGTCCGAGGGACTCCACGCAAAAATTTTGGCGTTTGCGCGGAGAAAGTCGACGAGCACTGCTTCCTATTTGGGGTCGAGCTCGAAGCCGATCCTGACTTTCTTGCTGGCATCGTTGCTGGGGTCAAGAGAGACAGATTTGACTGCCTCGGTTGGCTCGAAGCATCCTGTCGTGCCGCTTCGCGTTGGGCGCCTCTTTGGAGAGGCAATCCAGGTTGGCAATGAGGGCTTTGGACTCGGCGAGGGCTTCAGCGTACTCCATGCATTCCACGTCGCATTCGTAAGCATGGCGGTACGTGGGTCCGACGGTGATGACTCCCTTGGGGCCAGGCATCTTGAGCTTGAGATAAGTGTAGTTGGGGACGACCATGAACTTGGCGTAGCATGGTCTTCCCAACACCGCGTGATAGGTTCCTCGGAACTCGACTACCTCAAAGGTGAGGGTTTCCTTTCGAAAGTTGGAGGGAGTTCCTAAGCAGACGGGCAAGTCAATCCGTCCGAGGGGCAGGATACGCTTTCAGGGTGCAATCCCATGAAAGGGTGCTGCACCAGCCCAGATCTCGGATCGATCAACCCCCAAGAGCTCTAGGGTCTCGACGTAGATGATGTTGAGGCTGCTGCCTCCGTCAATGAGGACCTTGGAGAGCCTAACGTTGCCGATGATAGGGTCGACGACAAGCGGGTATCTTCCTGGGCTCGGTACGTAGTCGGGGTGGTCGCCTTGGTCGAAGGTAATGGGCTTGTCAGACCAGTCTAGGTAGACTGGCGTCGCTACCTTCACCGAGCAGACCTCTCGACGTTCTTGCTTGCGGTGTCGAGCCGAGGCATTCGCCACTTGCCCACCGTATATCATGAAGCAGTTGTGGACCTCCGAGAACTCTTCTCCCCCGTCGCCTCCTTTCTTGTTGTTGTCGTGGTCCTTGCCACCCTCCGCCGAGGGTCCAGCCTTATTGAAGTAACGCCGGAGCATGTCGCACTCTTCAAGGGTGTGCTTGACAGGACCCCTGTGATAGGGGCACGACTCCTTGAGCATCTTGTTGAACATGTTGGCCCCTTCGGGAGGCTTCTGAGGATTCCTGTGCTCGGCAGCAGCGACGAGATCCGCGTCAACGGCGTTGCGCTTTGCTTGTGCCTTCTTCCTGGTTTTCTTCTTCGTGCCACGCTGGACGGACACCTCAGGGTCGTCTTCCTTCTGCCTTCCCTGAGGCTGCTTGTCCTTCCGGAAGATGGCTTCGACTGCCTCCTGACCCGAGGCGAACTTGGTGGCTATGCCCATCAATTCGCTCGCCTTGGTGGGTGTCTTGTGCCCTAGTTTGCTTACCAAGTCCCGGCAAATGGTGTCGGCGAGGAATGCTCCGATGACATCCGAGTCAGTGATGTTAGGCAACTCGGTGCACTACTTTGAAAACCGCCGGATGCACTCTCACAGGGATTCCCCTGGCTGCTGGCGGCAGCTCCGGAGATCCCATGAGTTCCCAGGGTGCACGTACGTACCTTGAAAATTTCCAGCGAAGGCCTTGACTAGGTCATCCCAGTCGAAGATCTGCGCAGGGGGCAGATGCTCCAGCCAGGCCCGGGCAGCATCAGAGAGGAAAAGGGGGAGGTTGCGGATGATGAGGTTGTCGTCGTCCATCCCTCCCAACTGGCATGCCAGCCAGTAATCCGCGAGCCACAACTCCGGCCTTGTCTCCCCTGAGTACTTGGTAATGGTAGTCGGGGCCCGGAACCGGGCCGGGAACGGCGCTCGTCGTATGGCTCGGCTGAAGACCCGCGGGCATGGTGGTTCGGGTGAGGGGCTCCGATCCTCCTCACTGTCGTAGCGTCCCCCGCGTCTGGGGTGGTAGCCTCGGTGCACCTTTTCCTCGAGGCGGGCTTGACAGTCGCGGCGGCGTTGATCGTCGCCGAGGCGATCCTGGGCTGCAGGTGTCCCGTCTCTTGTAAGCTTGGTGTGGACCGAGGTCTTGCGCATGTGTCGGGAGGATGCTACGTGATGCACCGAGGGACACCCTCGCCTTCGGGAGGCAGAGCTCTCGGCCCGTCGGGTTGCGACATTTTCCAGGAGGTCCTTGAGTTAGCCCTGGATACACCGCCCCTCGGTGGTAGATGGCTCCGGCATCGTTCGAAGCAACATCGCCGCTGCAGCTAGGTTCTAGCCGGCCCCATTGAAGGCCGAGGGCAGCATTGCCCTGACATCGTCAATAATACGGCGCTGGACGTCCCGAGCCCGATGACGCGCTCCTTCGGCGAGCGCTTGGCCTGCCCACTCTTGCTTGAGGTTTTGTCGGAGCTGCACAAGTCGGCCCATTTCTTCATCGAGCTTGGTCTGCATCTCGTGGAGTTGCTCGAGCTGTGAGCCCTGACCCCCTGTAGGGACTTGGGCCACAGCTAGCTCCCGTGGGATCTCAATGCGAGACGCAGGTGCAAGGGCGTCGTCATCTCCTGGCATGCCAGGGTGGTTGTCTCCGTCGTGATCTTCCTGATCAATGTGGAAGCACTCGCGAGTTGGGTCGTAACCCTCGTCGTCAAGGTTGTGGCCATCATCAGAGCAGCTGGAGAGGCAGTGGTCACATGTGGACATGAAGTCCTGCATGGCACCAGGATCACAGAGTCCGGAGAAATCCCAACTGACGTCGGGGTCGTCCTCTTCCTCGGAACCCGTGGGTCCATAGGTTGAGACGGTCGTCAGTCGGTCCCAAGTTGACCACATATGGTACCCCGGAAGGTCAGGATATGCTCTTATGAAAGCGCTTACCGAAGCGGGGTCGCTTGGTGGGTCGAAGCTGAATCTAAAGGGAACGGGATGGGAAACTGAAGGTACCTCCTGGTTGGTGGACAGCGGTGAAGTTGCATCGGAGGTGGAATGTGTCGTTATCTCAGGTGCGAGACTAATGCCCGACAAGTCCCTCGCAAGGGTGCCGGCATCATCAGTCCGCCTGGGGCTGGCGTTTGCTAGGAAGCGACACCGTCGTTGTCTCAGGTGCGAGGTGAGAGCACCTAGAGGGGGGGTGAATAGGTGATCCTGTAAAACTTGAAAACTTAAGCCACAAAAACTCGGTTAAGTGTTAGCACAATAATTGCCAAGTGGCTAGAGAGGAGTCTCAACAAAACACAATAACCACAAGAAATCAATCACAGAGATGGCACGGTGGTTATCCCGTGGTTCGACCAAGACCAACGCTTGCCTACTCCACGTTGTGGCGTCCCAACGGACGAGGGTTGCAATCAACCCCTCTCAAGCGGTCCAAAGACCCACTTGAATACCACGGTGTTTTGCTTTCTCTTCTTAATCCCGTTTGCGAGGAATCTCCACAACTTGGAGCCTCTCGCCCTTACACTTGAAGTTCACAAAGAAGCACGGAGTAAGGGAGGGATTAGCAACGCACTCAAGACAAGAAATCACAGCAACACCACGCACACAAGTCGCAACGAGAGCTCACAACACAACTCAATGAGTTCACTACTCAACTAGAGCTCTAATTGCTATAGCAAAGAATCAAAGGCGCGGAATCGATGTCTAGGTGCTTAGGAATGTTGTAGGAATGCTTGGTGTACTCCTCCATGCGCCTAGGTGTCCCTTTTATAGCCCCAAGGCAGCTAGGAGCCGTTGAGAACATTCTAGGAAGGTTGATCTTGCCTTCTGTCGACTGGCGCACCGGACAGTCCGGTGCACACCGGACACTGTCTGGTGCCCGATTTCCTTCCAAAAATGGCGCAGTCGACCGTTGGCAGCCTGAGAGTCGTTGGCGCACCGGACATGTCCGGTGCACACCAGACAGTCCGGTGCCTCCTTCTAGCCGTTGGCTCGGCCACGTGTCCTGCGCAGATCGCGCGGCCGACCGTTGGCCCGGCCGACCGTTGGCTCACCGGACAGTCTGGTGCACACCGGACAGTCCGGTGAATTATAGTCGTACGTCGCCGATGAATTCCTGAGAGCGACGAGTTCTCCTATGAACGGCCCACCGGACAGTCCGGTGCACCACCGGACAGTCCGGTGAATTATAGCCGTACACCGCCGTCGAAGTCCCAAGAGCAGCCTGTTCGCCAGAGCCAGCCTGGCGCACCGGACACTGTCCGGTGCACCACCGGACAGTCCGGTGCTCCAGACTGAGCAAAGTCTTGGCTGCTCGAGCCAAGGCATTTCCAGTTGGTCTTTTCCTGTTTCCAGCACTTAGACACAATGTACTAAGTCTGAGAAACATACCTTTAGCCTTGATTTGTATTTTGTCCACCATTTTACACTTAGGCACTTGTGTTGGACACTAAATCACCAAAATACTTAGAAATGGCCCAAGGACACATTTCCCTTTCAATCTCCCCCTTTTTGGTGATTTATGCCAACACAACATAAAGCAAGTAGAACAAGTACAAAATCAATTCAAATAAGAACTCAAAATTGTTTTGATTCAAATTTGACATATATGGATCACACTTTGCCACCACTTGGTTTGTTTTTGCAAATCAAACTCAAATTTCTATCTCTAAGTCAAACACACATGTTAAGACATAAAGAGAGTCATTCCAAGAGAAATTGATTCAAGATTTCAAAAACTCCCCTTTTTCCCATAATCAACACTTCTCCCCACAAGAAGCCAACTTTTGACAAGAGAGACAATAAAAGAGTTTTGACAAACCAAAAGCTCTATTCTACTTCTATTCTACTCTTTTCAAAATTTCTCAAGTGGTAGCTGATCCATCTATTGCTTTGGCCTTTATTTTCTCCCCCTTTGGCATCAAGCACCAAAACGGGATCAATCTTGGCCCTTTAACCCCATTGCCTCACCAAAATCTTCAAATAAGAATACAAAGGCAATAAGAGTACATGAGATGAACTTGGAATAAGTTACCCTCTCATCGGAGTGCAGTGGAAGTCTTTCATGGTCCAAGTCCACCTTTTCCCTTTCAAACCTCCTTTGAGACTAAATTAAAGCAAACTCAAGCAAACGGTTAGTCTCAAAGGGTCAAGTTGTAGCACAACTCCCCCTTAATATGTGCATCACTTGCACAAGGACTTGTGAGGTCCGGGGATTGATTGTACAACTTGAGCACCACAGGTAAGCAACAAAATGCATAAGGAACATGATCAAAGGCATAAATACATGTATGCTATGAATCAATCCAAGTTCCGCGAATCTAGGACATTTAGCTCACTACGCAGCCTGCAAAAGGTCTTTTCATCTAAAGGCTTAGTGAAGATATCGGCTAGCTGGTTCTCGGTGCTAACATGAAACACTTCGATATCTCCCTTTTGCTGGTGGTCTCTCAAAAAGTGATGCCGGATGTCAATGTGCTTTGTGCGGCTGTGCTCAACAGGATTTTCCGCTATTCGGATAGCACTCTCATTGTCACATAGGAGTGGGACTTTGCTCAGATTGTAGCCAAAGTCCCGGAGAGTTTGCCTCATCCAAAGTAGTTGCGCACAACACTGTCCTGCGGCAACGTACTCGGCCTCAGCGGTGGATAGGGCAACGGAAGTTTGTTTCTTAGAGTTCCACGACACCAGGGACCTTCCTAAGAATTGGCACGTCCCCGATGTACTCTTCCTATCGACCTTACATCCAGCATAGTCGGAATCTGAATATCCAATCAAGTCAAAGTTAGACCCCTTTGGATACCAGATCCCGAAGCAAGGCGTAGCGACTAAATATCTAAGAATTCGCTTCACAGCCACTAAGTGACACTCCTTAGGATCGGATTGAAATCTAGCACACATGCATACGCTAAGCATAATATCCGGTCTACTAGCACATAAATAAAGCAAAGAACCTATCATGGACCGGTATGCTTTTTGATCAATGAACTTACCACCTTTGTTGAGGTCGGTGTGTCCGTCGGTTCCCATCGGCGTCTTTGCGGGCTTGGCGTCCTTCATCCCAAACCGCTTTAGCAAATCTTGCGTGTACTTCGTTTGGGAGATGAAGGTGCCGTCCTTGAGTTGCTTCACTTGGAACCCAAGGAAGTAGTTCAACTCGCCCATCATTGACATCTCGAATTTCTGCGTCATCACCCTGCTAAACTCTTCACAAGACTTTTGGTTAGTAGAACCAAATATTATGTCATCGACATAAATTTGGCACACAAAAAGATCACCATCGCAAGTCTTAGTAAAAAGAGTTGGATCGGCTTTCCCAACCTTGAAGGCATTAGCAATTAAAAAGTCTCTAAGGCATTCATACCATGCTCTTGGGGCTTGCTTAAGTCCATAGAGCGCCTTAGAGAGCTTACACACGTGGTCGGGGTACCGTTCATCCTCGAAGCCAGGGGGTTGCTCCACGTACACCTCCTCTTTGATCGGCCCGTTGAGGAAAGCGCTCTTCACATCCATTTGGTACAACCTGAAAGAATGGTGAGCGGCATATGCTAGCAAAATACGAATTGATTCTAGCCTAGCCACAGGAGCGAAAGTCTCCTCAAAGTCCAAACCTGCGACTTGGGCATAACCTTTTGCCACAAGTCGAGCCTTGTTCCTCGTCACCACCCCGTGCTCGTCCTGTTTGTTGCGGAACACCCACTTGGTTCCCACAACATTTTGCTTGGGACGAGGCACCAGTGTCCAAACTTCATTGCGCTTGAAGTTGTTGAGTTCCTCCTGCATGGCCAACACCCAGTCCGGATCTAGCAAGGCCTCTTCTACCCTGAAAGGCTCAATAGAAGAGACAAAGGAGTAATGCTCACAAAAATTAACTAATCTTGAACGAGTAGTTACTCCCTTGCTAATATCACCCAATATTTGGTCGACGGGATGATCCCTTTGGATCGTCGCTCGAACTTGGGTTGGAGGTGCCTGAGGTGCTTCTTCCTCTTCAATTTGAACATCCTGTGCTCCCCCGTGATCATGCGCCTCCACTTGAGGCACCTGTTCGTCATCTTGGGTTGGGGGATGCACCATAGTCGAGGAAGATGGTTGATCTTGCTCCAATTGTTCCTGAGGCCGTATATCTCCAATCGCCATAGTGCGTATCGCGGCCGTTGGAACGTCTTCTTCATCTACATCATCAAGATCAACAACTTGCTCTCTTGGAGAGCCATTAGTCTCATCAAATACAACGTCGCTAGAGACTTCAACCAAACCCGATGATTTGTTGAAGACCCTATACGCCTTTGTATTTGAATCATAACCTAATAAAAACCCTTCTACAGCTTTGGGAGCAAATTTAGAAGTTCTACCTTTCTTCACAAGAATATAACACTTGCTCCCAAATACACGAAAATAAGACACATTGGGTTTGTTACCAGTTAGCAGCTCATATGAAGTCTTTTTGAGGAGGCGGTGAAGGTAGACCCTGTTGATGGCGTGGCAAGCCATGTTCACGGCTTCCGACCAAAAACGCTCGGGGGTCTTGAACTCTCCAAGCATAGTCCTCGCCATATCAATGAGCGTCCTGTTCTTCCTCTCTACCACACCATTTTGCTGAGGTGTGTAGGGAGCGGAGAACTCGTGCTTGATCCCCTCCTCCTCAAGGAACTCCTCCACTTGAAGATTCTTGAATTTGGACCCGTTGTCGCTCCTTATCTTCTTCACCTTGAGCTCAAACTCATTTTGAGCTCTCCTGAGGAAGCGCTTGAGGGTCCCTTGGGTTTCAGACTTATCCTGCAAAAAGAATACCCAAGTGAAGCGGGAAAAGTCATCAACAATAACTAGACCATACTTACTTCCTCCTATGCTCAGATAGGCGACGGGTCCGAAGAGGTCCATATGCAGCAGCTCCAGAGGTCTTGAAGTGGTCATCACATTCTTGCTGTGATGTGCTCCTCCCACTTGTTTACCTGCTTGACAAGCTGCACAAGGTCTATCTTTTTCGAAATGAACATTGGTTAGACCTATCACGTGTTCTCCCTTTAGAAGCTTGTGGAGGTTCTTCATCCCCACATGTGCTAAGCGGCGATGCCACAGCCAGCCCATGCAAGTCTTAGCCATTAAGCATGCATCTAGACCGGCCTCTTCTTTTGCAAAATCAACCAAATAAAGTTTGCCATCTAGTACACCCTTAAAAGCTAGTGAACCATCACATCTTCTAAAGACAGACACATCTACATTTGTAAATAGACAATTATATCCCATATTACATAATTGACTGACAGATAGTAAATTATATCCAAGAGACTCAACTAAAAACACATTAGAGATAGAGTGCTCATTTGATATTGCAATCTTGCCTAAGCCTTTCACCTTGCCTTGGTTCCCATCACCGAATATGATTGAATCTTGGGAATCCTTATTCTTGACGTAGGAGGTGAACATCTTCTTTTCCCCCGTCATATGGTTCGTGCATCCGCTGTCGATAATCCAGCATGAACCCCCGGATGCATAAACCTGCAAGGCAAATTTAGGCTTGGGTCTTAGGTGCCCAACTCTTGTTGGGTCCTACAAGGTTAGTCAAGATTGTCTTAGGGACCCAAATGCAAGTTTTATCACCCTTACATTTTGCCCCTAATTTCCTAGCAACTATCTTCCTATCCTTTCTACAAATAGCAAAGGAAGCATTTAAAGCATGATAAATTGTAGAGGGTCCATTTATAACTTTACTAGGAACATGAACAATATTCTTTCTAGGCACATGATGAATATTTTTCCTAGGCATATCTCTACCATGCATATAGGAAGAACTGGGAGCAAACATAGCATAAGAATCATAGGCATGTGAATCAAAAGCATTACAACTCCTATGAGACTGTCTTCTATCATTGTACATAAAAGCATGGTTCTTTTTAGTACTACTTGCCATAGGGGCCTTCCCTTTCTCCTTGGCGGAGATGGGAGCCTTATGGCTTGTTAGGTTCTTGGCTTCCCTCTTGAAGCCAAGCTCATCCTTAATTGAGGGGTGTCTACCAATCGTGTAGGCTTCCCTAGCAAATTTTAGTTTATCAAAATCACTTTTGCTAGCCTTAAGTTGGGCATTAAGACTAGCCATTTCATCATTTAACTTTGCAATAGAAGCTATGTGTTCACTACAAGCATCAATATCAAAATCTCTACATCTATTGCAAATAACAACATTTTCTACACAAGTTGTTGATTTACTAGCTATTTCTAACTTAGAATTCAAATCATCATTAATGCTCCTTAAGCTAGAAATTGTCTCATGGCAAGAAGATAATTCACAAGAAAGCATTTCATTTCTCTTAACTTCTAAGGCATGAGATTTTTGTGCTTCTACAAATTTGTCATGTTCTTCATACAACAAGTCCTCTTGTTTTTCTAAAAGCCTATTCTTATCATTCAAGGCATCAATCAATTCATTAATTTTATCTACCTTGGTTCTATCTAGGCCCTTAAATAAACATGAATAATCTATTTCATCCTCATCACTAGATTCGTCCTCACTTGAAGAAGCATAAGTAGAGTTTCGAGTACATACCTTCTTCTCCCTTGCCATAAGGCATGTGTGACGCTCGTTGGGGAAGAGGGATGACTTGTTGAAGGCGGTGGCGGCGAGTCCTTCATTGTCGGAGTCGGACGAGGAGCAATCCGAATCCCACTCCTTGCCAAGATGTGCCTTGCCCTTTGCCTTCTTATAGTTCTTCTTCTTCTCCCTCTTGTTCCCTTGATCCTGATCACTATCATTGTCGGGACAGTTAGCAATAAAATGACCAAGCTTACCACATTTGAAGCATGAGCGCTTCCCCTTTGTCTTGGTCTTGCTTGGCTGCCCCTTGCGACCCTTTAGCGCCGTCTTGAATCTTTTGATGATGAGGGCCATCTCTTCATCATTAAGTCCGGTCGCCTCAATTTGTGCCACCTTGCTAGGTAGCGCCTCCTTGCTTCTTGTTGCCTTGAGAGCAAGGGGTTGAGGCTCGTTGATTGGACCATTCAATGCGTCGTCCACGCATCTTGCCTCCTTGATCATCATTCGCCCGCTTACGAATTTTCCAAGGACTTCTTCGGGCGACATTTTGGTGTACCTGGGATTCTCACGAATATTATTCACCAAATGAGGATCAAGAACGGTAAAGGACCTTAGCATCAATCGGACGACGTCGTGGTCCGTCCATCGCGTGCTTCCGTAGCTCCTTATTTTGTTGATAAGGGTCTTGAGCCGGTTGTATGTTTGGGTTGGCTCCTCGCCCATTATCATCGCGAATCGTCCAAGCTCTCCCTCCACCAATTCCATCTTGCTGAGCAAGGTGACATCGTTCCCCTCATGAGAAATCTTGAGGGTGTCCCAGATCTGCTTGGCGTTATCCAAGCCGCTCACTTTGTGGTATTCATCCCTGCACAATGAAGCTAGAAGAACAGTAGTAGCTTGTGCATTCTTATGAATTTGCTCATTAATGAACATGGGACTATCCGTACTATCAAAGTGCATTCCACTCTCTACAATCTCCCATATACTAGGATGGAGAGAGAACAAGTGACTACGCATTTTGTGACTAAAAAATCTGTAGTCCTCTCCATCAAAATGAGGAGGTTTACCAAGTGGAATAGATAATAAATGAGCATTTGTACTTTGAGGAATACGAGAGTAATCAAAAGAAAAGTTCGAATTGACCGGTTTCCTTCTCTCGTAGTCGTTGTGGTCGTCGTCCTTTTGGGAAGAAGTAGACTCATCGCTGTCGTCGTAGTAGATGATCTCCTTGATGCGCCTCGTCTTTTTCTTCTTCCCATCTTTCCGTCTATGGCCCGAGCCCGAGTCGGTAGGCTTATCATCCTTAGGCTCGTTGACGAAGGACTCCTTCTCTTTGTCGTTGATCACGATTCCCTTCCCCTTAGGATCCATCTCTTCGGGCGATTAGTCCCTTTACGAAGAGAACGGCTCCGATACCAATTGAGAGCACCTAGAGGGGGGGTGAATAGGTGATCCTGTAAAACTTGAAAACTTAAGCCACAAAAACTCGGTTAAGTGTTAGCACAATAATTGCCAAGTGGCTAGAGAGGAGTCTCAACAAAACACAATAACCACAAGAAATCAATCACAGAGATGGCACGGTGGTTATCCCATGGTTCGGCCAAGAACAACGCTTGCCTACTCCACGTTGTGGCGTCCCAACGGACGAGGGTTGCAATCAACCCCTCTCAAGTGGTCCAAAGACCCACTTGAATACCACGGTGTTTTGCTTTCTCTTCTTAATCCCGTTTGCGAGGAATCTCCACAACTTGGAGCCTCTCGCCCTTACACTTGAAGTTCACAAAGAAGCACGAAGTAAGGGAGGGATTAGCAACGCACTCAAGACAAGAAATCACAGCAACACCACGCACACAAGTCACAACGAGAGCTCACAACACAACTCAATGAGTTCACTACTCAACTAGAGCTCTAATTGCTATCGCAAAGAATCAAAGGTGCGGAATCGATGTCTTGGTGCTTAGGAATGTTGTAGGAATGCTTGGTGTACTCCTCCATGCGCCTAGGGGTCCCTTTTATAGCCCTAAGGCAGCTAGGAGCCGTTGAGAACATTCTAGGAATGCTGATCTTGCCTTCTGTCGACTGGCGCACCGGATAGTCCGGTGCACACCGGACACTGTCCGGTGCTCGATTTCCTTCCAAAAATAGCGCAGTCGACCGTTGGCAGCCTGAGAGCCGTTGGTGCACCGGACAGTCCGGTGAATTATAGTCGTACGTCACCGATGAATTCCCGAGAGCGACGAGTTCGCCTGTGAACGGCCCACCGGACAGTCCGGTGAATTATAGCCGTACACCGCCGTCGAAGTCCCGAGAGCAGCCTGTTCGCCAGAGCCAGCCTGGCGCACCGGACACTGTCCGGTGCACCACCGGACAGTCCGGTGCTCCAGACTGAGCAAAGTCTTGGCTGCTCGAGCCAAGGCATTTCCAGTTGGTCTTTTCCTGTTTCCAGCACTTAGACACAATACATTAGTCTCTAAAACAATGTACTAAGTCTGAGAAACATACCTTTATCCTTGATTTGTACTTTGTCCACCATTTTACACTTAGGCACTTGTGTTGGACACTAAATCACCAAAATACTTAGAAATGGCCCAAGGACACATTTCCCTTTCACGAGGGTAACACCCGATATGTCCCTCGCAGGGGTGTCGGCGTCGTTGACTCGCTCTGGTCCGACAGCTGTCGAGGTGCTGCCTCCTGCCTGGCCATGGTTGCCCCGTCTCCCTCTCCTCCGGCGAGGAGGGTGGCGGGGTTGACTCGGGTGTTCCTCTTTCGCCACGGGAAGATGTCGTCGTCGAGTTCGCCTCCGCCGGGCGAGCCGACGACCGTCGTTGTTGTCGTGCTGCGGGGGGAGGAGTACCATGTCGTAGCCGCCGTCGGGGGACATGAACTCGAGACTTCCAAAGCGGAGCACCGTCCCGGGCTGAAGAGGCTGCTGAAGATTGTCCATCTGGAACTCAACGGGAAAGTATTGTCAACACGCAGCGGACCCCTACCTAGCGCGCCAACTGTCGGTGTTTTGGACCCAGGGGACCCTCAACCGGACCGACTAGTGAATTTTGTGTCGCGTGCCCCAGTCCAGATGGGTTGATGCAAGATGGAACACAAGAGGAGGGATGAGGCTTATATTATCTTGCACCGGGGGTGCTTGCAGTAGGGGTTATAAGCTTCGCGAGAGAGGGAACGGGCCCTAGGCCTCCTGAGGAGTCTAGTGTTGCGGGGTGGAGCTCGATGTTTGAGTGAGTCCGTCCCCGTTGCCCTTGCTGCCCGTGTTCTCCTCCCTCTTCTTTGAAGGCCCTGGGCATCCCCTTTTATAGACACAAGGGGATGGTCCAGCTGTACATATGGGGGTGTAGCTATGTGCTAACGTGTCCAGCGAAGAGGTGCTTGAGCCCTGTATGAAGCGTAGCTGGCGGTGCGGCCCTGGGCCCTGCTGACGTTTCTTTGCCTTCGTAGAGAGCTTGTGGACTATTGACGTCATGGACGCATGCGGGGAACCATCATTACCTGTTGCCGGAGTAATCTAGATGTGACTCTGGTCTTGTTCCTTCGTAGCCTGAGGCGGCTAGCTAGAGGTAGGGTAATGATGTATCCCCTGTAGCGTAGTCGGTCCGAGGCCGAGGTCGGGGTCGGGCGAGGCGATGACTTCTCCTGAGGCCGAGGCCGAGGTCAGGCGAGGTTGTGACTCTTCCCGAGGCCGAGGCTGAGGTCGGGCGTGGCGGAGACCTTCTCCCGAGGCCGAGGCCGAGGCCTGGGGTCGGGCGAGGCGGAGCTTCCTGTTGCGCCCAAGGCCAAACTCGGGAAAGGCCGTGACTCACTGTTGTTAGTCTTTCCCTGGTGGTTGGCACAATAGTCGGAACGGGGTGAATAGTGTTGTTTTCCTATCAGAACGATCAGTAAAGGGGCGAAGTGACTGCGGTCATTTCGACCTTGCTGACTGCGGCGCGCGTGTTAGGATAAGGTGTCAGGCGATCCTTGCATTAAATGCGCACGCGATACGGTCGGCGGTAAGGCGATTTGGTCGAGGCTGCTATACAACAAAGTCTACCTGAGCTTAGCCTCGGACGAGCCGGGGGTGCGCCCGCTGCCTGAGGGGGCCCTCGGGCGAGGCGTGAATCCGTCCGGGACCACTGCTCTTGCCTGAGGCCGGGCTCGGGCGAGACGAGATCGCGTCCCTTGGTAGATGAGGCCTTGACTTTGCACTGTGCTCGCCAACCTTTACGGTCTGTTTTGAAGATGTTTTTCAGCCATGCTTAGGAGTATTGGGGGTACCCCTAATTACGGTACCCGACAGGTATTTTAGTCCTCTTGTGATTCATTTAATGCGTTTTAAATATTTTTAGTTTCTAGAACCAAACAAGGTAGTACTAAACTTTAGTCTACTAACTAAACTTTAGTCCCTGAATTAAAGGAACCAAACATGTCCTAAATAAAGAGAATGTATTCTAAAGTCAAAAGAACTACTGGCCCCACAAAAATACAAAAATTAGTTGTTTTTGGCACATTTGAGTAGTGGTATCTCTGAGTCCTCTTCACGTAATCCACATAGGATACCGTGAAGAAGAGTATGCTATGTCTTCCTCAAGAAGATAGGCGTACGTTGTTTTAAACTGCTCTATGGATCGTGAAATAACTGCCGGGCATCAAAAGTGACCTGCGGACGGTCCGCGGTCCGGACGGTCCGCGCTAGTGGTGCAGACGGTCCGCGCGCGTAGAGTCAGTTAGGTTCCGAGTTTCTTGCGGGGTTTGTTGGCTAGATTCGCGTAATTAATTCGGAAGATTTGTTTGTAACGGGTCCAGCCCCCTCTTCTATAAATATAGAGGAATACGACCTATTTGTATATCATCAATCGAATCAATAATCAATTTATCTCTCGTTTTTGCCTTAGGCATTAGGAGTAGTTCTAGTTTAGTTTCTCAATCCCTAAATTCTTTGCTTCTCTTTGGCTCTACGTCGATTAGAGGTGTCTAGGTCGGCCTGCTGACCCTAGACAACACCTAGAATCTCTCCTCCCCGATGGGGTCCCTCCCGGGAGCGAGATTCAGGCGCCATCGGCGAACTCCATCGTCCCTGCGCGGACTGTCCGGTCTATAGGCGAGGACCGTCTGGCTCGTCAGGCAGGAAACCCGAGCCCTGCACCAGGTCACGGACCATCTGGCCCCTGGTCGTGGACCGTCCACGCCTGTGCAGAGAGCACCACCGCCGGTTCTCAACGCAGTGATTGGCGTCCGAATCGGCGCCAACACACTTTTTGGTGACTCCGCTAGGGACCAACACATTTAGACCTATCAAGATCGACCCTCAATGGCCGGTTCAAGGGATAACTCTAACATCTCCCCTAGCAATATTATAGAGCCGACTTGGGAAACCTCGTCAGATGACGAACGGCTCCAGTTCAAGGAGCGCAAGGAGCAGCTGATCTAATAAGCAAAGGCGAAGTTCCTAGCCAACTTCAAGGTGGACAGGAACAACAAGGTCGTTCGGCAACGGGCGACTGATCTGGCTTCGCTCCGACCCACAACAGATACCCCCAATGTAAGTAACACCGACGAGCTCCAATCTCTTAAAGCTTACATAGATGAACAGCGAGAGCAAATGCAACATATCATAGGGGTATACAAAAGGATTATAAAAGGCTAGTACGTGTGTTTGATAAATCCACTGTTGCAATTTTTCCTTCGCACGAGGTTGAATTGGGGGAAAACACACGTAATTCATTGGCTACAGGTTGTCACGACCAGTCACAACCCCTTTATGGGATGCCAATGGACACATACCCTAAGCAACCACAACCTCCTACGCACATCGGCAATAAATTAGCCGATCTGCACATGTCCGGACCGTCCGCACGTGAGCGTGGACCGTCCGGGCTAGCAACGGTCGGTCCATTTTTAATAAGTTACTGAGATATGCGTCCGGACTGCCACATGTAACACAAGCCCTAAAGCACCCAGACAGACCGTCCGCATATGATCACGGACGGTCCGACACAGGGTTGTTTGAGAAGGATTGTTACCTAAATCCTCACCCGTCCCAGCAACACTTCCCATTGCACTATACAATGCACTAGCCCATTAATATAGAATCCCAAACCCATGGGGCGAGTACTTTCTAGCTCGCCTAGAAGGCCAGGAAGGAATGGTCAATCCTATGAACCATATAGGGCAAATAGTAATGCACCACATAACTCAAACCAATGGGGGGAAGACAACAAACTAGTGTCCAAACAACCTCACCTATGATGGGACAAAGAGCCGGTGGTCTCCCACCGGCTGCTATTGATATAGTAAGGGAAGAAATAGCTGGAGCGTTCTGAGATAAGCTCGGAGTAAGCATAGTCCCTGGGGGACAGTCATATCGAAGGCCTTATGACAGCCGATTTGACCACCACCCATACCCACAGAGAACCAGAATACCCGAATTCACAAAATTTTCTGGTGACTAAGAAAAGAGCACACGTGAACACATACGCCACTTTCTAGCATAATTAGGAGAATTGGCCGACACAGAGGCGTTCCATGTGCGTTTAATTTCATTATCTTTAACAGGAATCACATTCGCATGGTACGCCACATTACCTCCTAATTCTATTTTGTCATGGGGGATTTAGAACAAAAATTCCACAATCACTTCTTTTCCGGTGACTATGAGTTAGATTTAGTAGACCTAGTGGCCCTGCGACATGAAAAAGACGAATCGGTTAATGAGTACATCCGGAGGTTCTGGGATATAAGAAACCAATGCTTTCAAATTCATTTGGTAGAAAAACAGCTAGCGGGATTAGCCTTTAATGGATTGTAATATTATTTAAAGGAAAGATTATAAGGTATCCAGTTTTCACGCTAGCACATTTACATCAGAGAGCTTTGGCTTGTGAAAGCCGAAGCAAAGAAACTGGCAAAACAATTCGTCACAATGTCCATATAGTAGAGTGTGACCAGAGTAGCTCGGACGATGAATCAAAATAAGTATACGTGGCTGAAATGGTTTGGCTAAAGCAGGCCAAATCTTTGGCTTGTTCCTCCTTACAGCCAGTCTAAAAGAAACGACAAGAGCAGGTTAAATTTATATTTAACGTTGGTAAATGTGACAAAATATTTGACAAATTACTCAAAAATGGCAACATTAAAATAAATCATATTGTTCCAACCGCCGACGAACTAAAGCGTCGTGCATACTGCAAGTGGCACAACTCGTTTTCTCATACCACTAATGATTGTAATGTATTTCGATGACAGATCCAATCGGCCATTAACGAGGGACGATTGAAATTTTAGGAAATGCAAGTGGATACGGAGCCCTTCCCAATGAATGTGATCGACTTTGAGGGCAAAAAATTCCTGATTCGGCCCAGCATGGCTGATAAGGGCAAAGGCAAAGAAGTCATCATCGACGACGCACGGAAGGCCGATGAAAATAATAAAATTTCTTGCAGGAAAGTAGTGGCCGAGAAGACTCCTGATGGGGAGGAGACTCTGAAAATTACCATCACTACCTCCAACACTAGGGGGCAGACGTAGGCAGGAAACCAGGCACTAGCACTTGTTCTGCGCATCACGAACAGTCCGACGCACAGACGCGGATGGTTCGGAACACTGATAGACGGTCCGGATCATTCCAGCAGATGATCCGGCAACGCACGGGAACCACGACGACCACGCACCTTCAAACCACGACGACCGGAAATAGGTACGTGGAAAAATAACACGTTCAAGGCAGCTGGTCGACTGGTCAGATCTGGCCCCACCTTCAATCAATTGTTATCTAAATATGTAAAAAAGAAGGCCGACCCAAGTAACCGGCCAGCAAAGCGACCTCGCTCACTCACTCAGGAGCGACAACAGATAAGACCGATGGGACCACCTCACCAATCGGAAAAGACGGATGATCATACTATCCCGTTAAGACCTAACGTGCCTGCATGGATACCTCCAATCCCATATCTACCTATGTCATATCAATATACATACATATCACCACCACGTGCCTCCGAATCAAATGTGGAGCATGCCACCATATCCATTTGGGATGCCATAGTACCCTGCTTGGGGGGCACCCCAAACATCTGTATTCAACAGGTTGGCACCTCTGATACAAGACCGATTGAGCGCCACTCAATCTGGTCACCAGGCATAAGCCCAGCAAGATTGCTGGACCACTCGGCCACAAAGGCCGACCAATCCGGCAGGGGGAGCATATAACTATAGCAACCAAGAGAACGACAAAAAAGGGACATCATCGAAATAGGTACAACAAATGTCGTTATACAGGAAAATAATAAAGAGCTGATGATTTTTGGTGAATCGACCAGTACAAGCAAAGAAGGAGACATGACTACCATCAAAACAGTCGATCCAAAATACTCCATGCCTCGATGGTGCCCATCGGGATTGACACGGTCTCAAAAGCAAAAATTGCAACGCTTAAGAGCAAAGGAGAGCAAGGAAAAAAGTAGAAAAAATATTTAATGACACACATTCGCAGTACCCACCAACACAAAAGAGGTGGAGGCCAAAGGCCATTGAGATAAATCAAACGGCCACGAAGACAGAAAATGAGACAATAACTTCATAACTCTCTGCAGGTACGGTAGACGGTCCGGCTATAAAGGCCGGACCATCTGCAGATGACACAGACCGTCGTCCGACTCTCGAGTCTAGACTGTCCGCACTACACTAAGACACCTCCAATGACGTGTCGACGCTCACGGAGGAGGACGACCTACTGAGAGAAGACCTGGTCGACTATGAAGCTTCTCTAGAGCACCCAGGTATGGACGTAAATGTTATTACATTTTCTGCTGATTGTACTATTATCGGCGACGATGAACCTGTCGTTGTTCAGTTCGACTTTGGTCCTAAAGAGGTCGCCTTCACTAAACCAAAGGAATCGGTAAATCATTTAAAGCCGCTCTTCGTGCGCGGTCACATTGATGGGATATCGATTGCTAAAATGTTGGTAGACGGGGGGAGCGTAAATCTAATGCCTTATTCATTATACAGAAAATTAGGTAAACATGATGACGAACTTGTCAAGACCAACATGACCCTCAACAACGTTGGAACTGATAGTTCGATAAAGCCAAGGGAGTCACGTCCATTGAATTAACTATCAGGACTAAGACCCTTGCTGCTACATTCTTCGTTGCTGATGTAGAAGGAAATTACAGTCTAATCCTAGGTAGAGATTGGATCCATGCTAATCAATGCGTACCATTTATGTTACATCAAATGTTACTGCAGTGGGTAGGCGACAGCATGTATCGCTATGGCTGATGCCCCTGTAATTTAGACCTATGAGACTGCTACGTGTCTCACAGGAGTAAATTTTTCTGATTATCAGTTCATAAGTATAAATAAAAAAGGGTTTCATTCCTGTAATGCTAGAGCCGATGGAGAATCGGCTAAATCCTAAATAAAGTTTAAATGATGAGTACACACAGAATGAATGAGTCCCTGGTCGCGAACGGTCTGGCCCCTAAGACCGGATGGTCCGATCTGTCGCAGAATGGTTCGGCTTTTAAGGCCGAGCGGTCACCACAACATAAAACCAGTGTCGCGGACAATCCGACTCTCAAGACCAAACGGTTTGCCATCACACAGAGATCATCTAATTCCCCTGTGAGAGACATAATAGAGGAATTCAGAGATCTCGACAAATTAGAATAGGGGTTTACATCGGCCGATCCTTTGGAGGAGATCGATATAGGGGATGGTAAAACTCTAAGGACGACTTTTGTGAACAAGACCTTGGAGACCAATCCTAGAGATGAAATGATCAGTCTATTGAAAGAATATTCTGATTGCTTTGCTTAGAAACACTGAGATGCCATGATTAAGCCGTGAGATAGTATAGCATCGGCTGCCCATTAAGTCCGGTGTTAGACATTTCAAGCAGAAAGCTAGAACATTTCATCCAAACCTGCTCTCACGAATAAAGGACGAAATTCACCGACTGCTAGAAGCTAATTTTATTAGACCTTGCAGATACGCAGAGTGGGTCTCTAATATTGTGCCGGTGGAGAAGAAAGAATCAGGTAAGCTCAGAGTATGCATTGATTTTCGCAATTTGAATAGAGCAACTCCTAAAGATGAATATCCCATGCCCATAGCCGACACGTTGATCAATAATGCGTCAGGAAATAGAATTATTAGCTTTCTTGATGATAATGCTGGATATAATTAGATTTTCATGGCCGAAGAAGATGCGTCTAAAACGGCCTTTATATGTCCAGGCTTCATTGGTTTATTTGAGTGGGTTGTCATGACATTTGGTCTGAAAAAGGATGGTACTACTTATCAGATGGCTATGAATTTGATCTTTCACGAGCTGTTGGAAAATACTGTGGAAGTCTGCATTGATGATATTGTAGTCAAATCGGCTGAGTTTAGTTCTCATATAGCTGATTTGCGCAAAGCCTTTGATAAAATGCGCCAGTATGGTCTGAAAATGCACCCACATAAATGCACTTTTGGAGTGTCGACTGATAAGTTCTTAGGATTCATCATTCATGAACATGGTATAGAGATAGACCCTGACCGAATTAAATCCATTCGGAATGTGGGACATACTTTTGTTGCATTGAGTGAAATTTGTAGATGATTATCTTAATCAGTAGTAAAAGAAACAAACCCCATTACTCACACATCGTATTATTTCATGGTTTTCAGGACAACAGGAGAAATCTGTTCAAAGCTTGCCAGATCAGATTTGCAGCTAATAAAAAGTCTTATTTCTTTTACCTTCTAATACTAAATACTAAGTACAATTCTTAAATTTAATCCAGGTGTTGGGGGCCTTCGTTTTTCGAAGGTCCTCAAAAACATGATTAACAATGTTTTCCGAGCGAAAAATATGTACAGGAACCTTTGGACTCGGGACGAAGCTGAACATAATATGGAAAGCAGGGTCAGAACAAAGGCTGAACCAGCGCCGAAACTGCGCGCAAGAAAGCTTCGGCTCAGTGGCAGAAAAAGGAACCGACTTAAAGGGGAAAAGGTTATCTGGTCCTCGATAGATTGTTATTAAGTCAATAGTGAACATGAAGGGCATGAATGTAATTTCACACAGGCTGTGCCCTGTGCCTATAAATAGATTAACAATATCTCCGTACTATTCACGCTGACTTGTACTCGCTCGTGCGTCACGCTTGTGCTTTTGCCTTCTGTTAATCCGAAGGTACAAATGTAATTCAATATTGTTCTTATTCATTTATGATTATATAATAAAGACATATAAATAAAGTCATGTGGTTATTCATGTTATTTCTAATGTTGCATATGCTCCTTCTTTCATCAATGTAAACTGCGATGATGAAGGTATGACCTTCATAACCCTCATCCGAAGATCATTATATCCTATGAGAAATAATGCTTCGAAGGACGAAGGACATTAACCATTAACTTCTTTCTGTGTTGCCTTGTTCTTAACTCACAGCATTTAAGAACAAGTCCCCAACATTGGCGCCCACCTCCGGTGAACTCATTCGACCACCTTCGGCAAGCTGTGACCTTCGTCATGCCGCCGAAGAAAGCTTCTGGGCTAGGGGCTGCACTGTAGCCACTGGACGTCAACCAGGACACGCTACGCGAAGCCCAAACTCAAAAAAGGAAGGCTACAAGTCCAACCCCCCAAGAGGACAAGATGGACCAGGAGATAAGGGACCTCAAAGCTATTCATCAACAGGTCCAGAGGAAGAAGGAGAAGATGCTTCGCCTCTCCAAATTACAGAGGAAGATTGATGAAGCTGCTGAGGAAATGCGTCATCTCACTCAAGATGACCAGGACCGAAGACCTCCACACAGAGAGCTTCGTCAAGACAGTTGCTAGAGTAATGATGATTGGTATGAAGATTTCCATCATGGAAATTTTGCTTTTGATGATGCTTCTCCTCTATCAGTAGAACTGCAGGCTACAGCATGGCCCCCATCATACAAGCCACCTCAGCTCCCCATGTATGATGGGCACTCAGATCTGAAGCAGTTTTTGATGAGCTACGAAGCAACTATATCTTCATACGGGGGCAACACTGCAGTCATGGCAAAATCCTTCGTCATGGCAGTCCGAAGCGTGGCCCAGACATGGTACTCTTCTCTTCGGCCAGGGACGATCATGTCATGGAAAAAGCTAAAGGACATGTTGGTCACCAGTTTTCAAGGTTTTTAGACGAAGCCAGTCATAGCTTAGGCCTTGTTCCAGTGCACACAAGACCATGAGGAATACCTTCAGGCGTATGTCCGAAGGTTTTTGCGACTCAGAGCACAAGCACCCACAGTGCCCAATGAGATCGTCATTGAGGCAATGATCAAGGGTCTTCGGCCAGGGCCTACGGCCCAATACTTCGCTAGAAAACCCCCCAGACTCTAGAGAAGTTGCTTCAGAAAATGGATGAGTACATCCGAGCGAACAACGACTTCTGCCAAAGAAGGGAAGAAGCTTACAGATTCTCTGAGATGACTAGGGGCTTCGGAGGGAGAGTCCACCCTAGGCACGTCAGATCAATCCATAACTCCAGTCAGAATGATGACAAAGGAAGCCAGCTTCAGAGGCCGCAGCACACCTCACAGTCTTCGGGACAGCAGCAAAGCTCCTTCAGGCCGCTAGCTCCAAGGGGCAGAGGCACCAGGGGCTTTGGAGGAAGATATGGGGATCTGCCCAGGAAGATCTATTGCTTATTCTGTGGTGAAGACAAGGGCCATACTACAAGAATGTGCCAAATCACTATTCTGAAGCAAAAGGAGATCGCCGAAGCAGAAGCTCGACAGAATCAGCCGAAGCAGGTCTTGCACGCTGCTTCGTGCCACTATCCCTACATACCAGAATATGTGGGCAATTATCCTGTAGCTTCTGTTGCTTCGGCAAGCCATTCACAGGCTTCTTGGCCTCAGCCCCCACCGCCACCACCACTGCAACCTACTTATTCCCGAAGCCAACAGCCAGAAGGGCGCCAGCACTCCCAACAGCAACGTGAATTTAGAGAGGAATCCGAAGCTCGTACAGTCAACAGTATTGTGCCAGAATCAAAGCACATATATTGAGCGATATCCTGCCTCTGAAATCCTTTTATGTTCTATGCCATTTTGCTTTTTAATAAGGAACCAACAATGTAAATTTAGTTTGAATTTCTTGTAATGATTTTATTTCTATCAGAATGAAATATATCTTCTTCACAGATTTACGAAGTTCAAAAGTTACGAAGCTACAAAAAGTCGTTACTAAGGGAGCGCAGCGTAAGTTTTATGCTCAAAAGACGTTCCTAAGGGAATGCAGAGCTAAAATGGCCGAAGCTACAAAAAGTCGTTCCTAAGGGAGCGCAGCGTAAGTTTTCTGCTCAAAAGTCGTTCCAAAGGGAATGCAGAGCCAAATACCGCCGAAATAGAAGGCAAAGAAGTTCAAAAGTCGTTCCTAAGGGGATGCAGAACTTATACCGCCGAAATAGAAGGCGAAGAAGTTCAAAAGACATTCCTAAGGGGATGCAGAACTTATACCGAAAAATAAATGGTAAAGCCAAAAAATAAACGGCAAAGAGACTCCAAGGTCATTCCCAAGGGGATGCAGAGTTTTTTGTATGGGTGTTTGGCTATGTGTCTTCGGCATTCCCATCATGTTTGCATCATGGCATCATGTCATATCATACATCATGCATCATATCGCATCAACAGACACAAGAATCAAATATGGAGTAAATCTTCGGAAAAAGCTTCTTCGAAATGAAAATGTGCTAAGGCACGAAGTAAGCTTCGGAAAATACAATTTTATCAGTCTTGTTACAAGAAGGGATCTCTCTTTACAAAGCATGGATCTTTTTTACGAAGCATGGATCTTTTTTACGAAGCATGAAAAGAAGGGAAGGTGTTTTTTCACCGAAGGCTCAAAAACGGTATGTGTGTAAGTTTCATGCATCGCAAAAGAAATAAACTGCAATTAATTTACATATTCAATTTAATATTACACACTCCAAATATTACATAGTTTTGTTATAGTAGAAATCTAATCTTCCTTCATTTGTTATACACAATAAGCTTCTCAAAATGGTTATTACAATAAAACCTATTCCTCTTTAAGAACCTTCTCGGCAATTTCATTCAGCAATTTGTTAACGACTTCGTCAACAATGGATTCAGTCGTGCTTATGATATCCAATGATTTCTTCATCTCTAGATCAGGAAGGGGATCATACGGCTCCGATGGCGAGGATAGTTCAGCTAAAATAGATAAACACATAAGTTCGAAGCCTTAAAGAAAATAACGAAGGTAGGTGATCAAGATATAATACCTATACACCTTTCGCGTTCTGTAGCTTCTTCAGCTCGCTTTGCTTCTGCCCGGGCGTCGTGGGTGTCTTTTTCACTCTTCTTTATAATTTCATGGACTATTTCTCGGCCACCATTCACCCAGATATCATATAGAATTTCCCGCCCATCAAGGTTGCTTCAGGTGAAGGATCCTTCGTATCATTTATGGAGAAGGCAGCTTCGGCCTGGGCCATGGTCTTAACATGGTCGCATCTAGCCTTCTCCAAGCTGGATGAAATCCCCCACGTATCGGAAAACGCGCAGACATCCCCGCGATCACTTAAAATTTCTTCGAAGGTCTCGGCTTCTCCATTAATCCATTCAACAACGCCTTCGGGGTCGCCTCGTATAAAGTTTTCTTTAGCGAAATAGGCACCCACTTTTGCGAAGCTAGCTTTTATTTTCTTCACACAATCCAAGGACTTCTCGAAGCACCTTTCCTTGGATTACCGAAGTTCTTCAACGCTTTTCTCTAGATAATTTTTTCAGTACTCGCTGATCTCTCGGTTGGCCTCTGCGAGTGCGCAATTCTGTTTAGCTTCGGCCAACTATTTGCGAAGATCTTCAACTTCTGCTTTCTGCGCTTCGGCCTGAGCTTTATAGCTAGCCTCTTCTTCCTTCACTTTGTTTATCAATGAAATTAAAATTTTGTCTTTTTCAAGACCTTCGTTTCTTAATTCAATCACCTCTGAACGAAGGTTATTAAGGGCCATCGTATAGCCTTCATCTTTAATATTTTTCTGTGCCCTCAGGGCATTGCTAAGAATCAAGCCCTAAAACAAAAGAAAAGGAGAGAATTATGACAAATAAAATACTTCATTCTCAAATTCAAAGTTAATCTCTATACCTTCATACTATTGTATGCTAGGCTGTCAGCAAGATCATCCTTCGACAAAATTGAAAGGCCGTCTTCTAGCTTCAGGAATCCAATGCTTCTACCTATCTCTTGACAAACGGATATTTCTTTGTTATCCGGGAGACAGTATAAGAAATCATCTTCATTACTCCCGTTAAAAACCAAGGCTCCTTTTGGATATTTCAGTTTTTGAGCATAATGCCTTGCTTCTGCGATTTCATCTTCGGACAATTTCTTCCCCGAAGCATGTCGAAAGATGTAGTCAATAATTTCGATTGGAGCCTCGGGAGCAGGAGTTTCAGGCGCAATATGTCCTGCTGATTTTTCCTCGAGCGTGGCAGGTGCTGAGGGCCTAGCTTCGGCTTCAACCGGAGCTTGCGGAGCTTCGGTTTCTGCTTGCCCAGTTTTAGCTTCGGCTGGAGTTTTGGCAGCTTCAGCAATTTTCTTTGTGGGAGCCGGGCTCAAAGCCTTTATAGTCTCTAGCACAGCATCCAGCATGTTGGCCATTCTCCTCCTCTTGGGAGTTGCAGCAGAAGCCTTTTGCATCTTCGGCAGTTTTGTCTCTGCTGCTGGGCTCAGGATTTCTGGCTTTTTTACTACCTTCTCCACCTGTGGCTCTTCGGCCTTATCGTCTTTTGCTTCAGCTAGCCCGACTGTAGGCACCTTCGGCACTACAGTTGGCTCTTCAACGCTCTGCACAATCGAAGCAGTTTTACTTGTTTCGACAGTTGAAGAGGGCCCTTCGCCAAGTTTAGGTACTTTGGCCGGTTCAATGTATCGCGGTGGGTGGGTCAAAACCTTTAATTTTTTGCCCTTCGGCACAACTGTGGTGGCCGAAGCGGCAGTCTTTCTCTTCCCTTGCCCTCGCAGCGGATAGCGGTAATCAAGATATACGAAGCCAATAGCATCAAATACCCTGTTTAGTCTTTTCTAACCCCGACCTCCAAATGCTGCGGACAAAGCATTATCTTCGGCCTTAGAGTATGCTTCAAGTAGATCATCACTGGTAGCTTCTATACACTTTAGCCAATCGTCGTTTGGCTCACCAAACTTCTCCCTAAATCTGAAGGTATACTTCAGCCGGACCAGACCACCTTCATTGGAGTCGACGGTGGTCTCCTTTGGCATATCCCAACTCTCCACAAGTGGCCATACCCTGAAGGATATATGCTCTTGCATTAAATCCCTCATGCCAATATGGGCACACATAGTGCTAAAAGCCCTCTAGCATGCTTCTACAGTGTCATGAACTTCCATCTTCGGCCTTCGAAGGCCAAAGCAAGACCAGATGGGGCGCTGAATGATTTCCTTGATATCTTCTCTTGCCTCCAAATCATTTTTAACATAGAACCACTCCTCCATCCAGGCCCTGGGCCACCTTTTCTGAAATGTTGGCACTGGGTGGCTTGCATTAGGACGAGTAATAAACCCATAACAACCGAAGTTGTTGTGATACTGTTCTTTACCAGTAGCCTTCGTCTCATATAAAAGTTCGTGCATATTGCAGAAGCACTTCGCGCTTGGCTCTAGCCCCTAACTCCTTACAGCCCAGACAAAAATCCCCATCCTCATTATAGTTTCGGGGGTGATTTGATGAAGGAAGATCTGATATATTTCAGCACTTCAACTACAAACTTGCTCAAAGGAAACCGAAGACCAGCTTTAAGAAAGCTTCGGTAGATAACAACTTCATTTTTCTCAGGAACAGGGGCGGTGTTGTCTCCGCCAACTCTTACGATAAACATGTCGCGAAAGTACCTCCCTCTCATGTTGTTAAGATGACTCTGTTTAATAGTCGATTTTCCGAAGATAGTATGGCTTGGTCGCCACGGCCGATCCTCAGAATCTTCGTCTCCACTCTCCACATCATAACTATCACTATCATCAGTATCTTCAGACAAACCTTCTAGAATCTCTTTGGTAATCTTCTCTGTATTTGTTTTTGATATAGACTCAACAAACCCGGCTATAAAAAAGATCCACAGATTTCCTTTCTTCAGACAACTTCGTCTCCTCAGTTAGCTTCGTCTCTACAGTCATTTTCTTCTCCTCAGTCATCTTCTCCTCAGACATGATGAAGCACGTCCTTAAACCGAAGCTCGAAAAGACTTGTAAATCAGAAGAGAGCTAGACGGCAAGAGCTAAAAAGTTTGAGAAAATAATGCTACTAGTGGAAACAGCGAATCAAATGCTGCCGCTATGGTTTATATTTATACGCCCAGTGCGTTGTAACCTAGTGGGTCCCATCTGTCATTGGCTATTGCTATTCTAGCAAAAGGGAAGGTGTTTTTTTGGACCTTCGGCTAAAGGCCTTCGTTCATGTCGCAATCTAATTTCGTTGTTATAACAAATTAATACTGTGAGGGGCTACTGTTGGGGGCCTTCGTTATCCGAAGGTCCTCAAAAACATGATTAACAATGTTTTCCGAGCGAAAAATATGTACAGGAACCTTTGGACTCGGGACGAAGCTGAACATAATATGGAAAGTAGGGTCGAAACGAAGGTTGAACCAGCGCCGAAGCTGCGCGCAAGAAAGCTTTGGCTCAGTGGCAGAAAAAGGAACTGACTTAAAGGGGAAAAGGCTATCTGGTCCTCGATAGATTGTAATTAAGTCAATAGTGAACATGAAGGGTATGAATGTAATTTCACACAGGCTGTGCCCTGTGCCTATAAATAGATGAATAGTATCTCCATACTATTCACGCTGACTTGTACTCGCTCGTGCGTCACGCTTGTGCTTTTGCCTTCTGTTAATCCGAAGGTACAAATGTAATTCAATATTGTTATTATTCATTTATGATTATATAATAAAGACATATAAATAAAGTCATGTGGTTATTCATGTTATTTCTAATGTTCCATATGCTCCTTCTTTCATCAATGTAAACTGCGATGATAAAGGTATGACCTTCATAACCCTCGTCCGAAGATCATTATATCCTATGAGAAATAATGCTTCGAAGGACGAAGGATATTAACCATTAACTTCTTTCTGTGTTGCCTTATTCTTAACTCATAGCATTTAAGAACAAGTCCTCAATATCATGTTAATTTATAAAAAAACTGCAATGTTGTATCTTGAGCCATCATTAGTTTAACGGGTCATGAAGGTGGCAGAAGAACAACCGTATCCAAATAAAAGACACAAATAGGAACTGTGACTTAAAGGGCATGTTTGTTTCAGCTTATAGATTATAAAATCTAGATTATAATCTAAATTATATAATCCAGATTATAATCTAAATATATTATAATTTACATGTAGTTGTTTGGTAGTTTAGATTATACAAATGTAGATTATTCACAAAGACAACAATACACTTGTTTGTTTATTTGAGGTAAGAAAAGAAGGATGACATGTATTGTAATTTCTATTTACATAACCATAGGTAGTGGGTCTTTTGACAAAATAATCTTAAATAAGCTACTCTTGAGTAGATTATGAGATTATCATAATCTGGGCTTTAGATTATATAATCTAAACCCATAATCTAATTGTTTGTTTACCTAATGAATTATTTACGCTAGATTATATAATCTAGAGATATTATAATCTGAAACAAACAGGTCCTTCTAATTTGTTATTTCCTTTCTGCGGCACTTGCTTTGGTTGATGCTTCTGCCAAAATCGAGGATGTGACTCCTAAGATTTTTCCATCTGGGCCATTATTTCCAACTGAGGTCAGTACGTGTTCAGTTGGGCCTAATTGCTGGTTTTATCCTATAGGCTTGTTCTCAAGATATATTTACACATCATTAGGTCATGCTCATGAATGACAAAACCATATCCATATGGGCCATTATTTCCAATTAAGGTGAAAGTGCATCTATTCTTTTTATGTGTTTTGGTGATTTAGATAACAACACAAACATAAAGGACTAACTAGTCGGTTGCCCGTGCGTTGCGACGGCATACAACAATACACATGTAAACTATCCACCAAAAAGATTTCAAGATTTTTTATTGATTGTCTCCGCTCTTCGTATAATATTTTTTTATTTGGCTAACTGATGTTATTATTTACTCCATTCAATATGTCTTAGTACAACACGACCAATGAAGTGAGCGATTAGAAGAGAGTTCACAACGACTGACTGAATGAACAGAGATTATAAAATGACATAATTCCACCATACAGAGACCAAATAAGAGAAAGTTTGTGAGCTCAAGTTTCTAAAATAAGTCACATGAACTCAAACTTATAAAAAAGATAGATCAAAATATGTAGTGATTGCTAAAGTTAGGAATCAATAAAAACTGGATGTGATCCATATAAATTATGCTACTTTGTAGCAATTACTAACGTTTAAAACCAACTAATAACCTTTCATTTACTATTAATGTGACCAATCATTGTTGCTCCATCCAACTTAGCAACCTCAAACACCATGGAGTCCATTGCGCCAATGTGGTCTCAGAAACGACCTAATACTTGCAAGAGCCAAGAACGTCGTGCTGTGCTTGGGCTGTAGCCTCGGCCCGTAGTGCTGGTCCATCCCAACACGATTATATATTTTTTATTTTACAAAAAACGTATATACATATATATAATTTATATTCAATATTAAAAATATCTTAGCATGATGTTCTACTGGTTATACAGCTTTATCAAGTATTTCCCGCCCTTCTTCCATCAGGGCATGAGTTCGAACCTCACCCCCTCCACCGTTTTTTAACATTTTACGTTGATTTAATCAAATGGGCCGACGGGATAACGGGCTGGCCCGACACAGTCAGTAGGTCGGCATGACGTGCCTGGGCCAGATTTGTGGCCCGCGGGGCGTCTGGCCCGTGCCGGGCCGCCGTTTGGCCATCTATAGGTGTGCAGCGGGTTAATTTAAAATAGCTGTGAGGGTTTATTTGTAAAAAAGATAACGCGGGATGACCGTTGAAACTAGTGCTTTAAGTATAGTATAGATAAGTTTGTTAAGTGTTTAATAGGAAAGTTGAAGAAGCAATCGTGATTGAAAATAGCCAAGAGACAAGGTTATAAAAATATCACAAAGAGGGGAAAAAAGGGGACATTAGCTTCGAAGCAGCGTTAGCCAGTTCAGATGTTTAGGACTAGGAAAATAGAAATGGGCCGGGTCACGCTCGAGATGTTTTACGATGAACCAACGACCCTTGAATTAGGTTGGGCCGCCGCACAACCGTACCTTTTGAGACAAAACATGTCTTTTACCGTGCTTTTTACTACTATTTAGGGCATATACAACTCCATTAATTAAGTCGTCTCTTGAAAAGTCTCTAGTATGTTAAGTGTAGAAAAATCAAGAGACATACTCTTCGCGAAAAGCCTATTTCTTTATAATTTTTTATACATATTGTTTTTTAACTATATTAATGTTTTAGAAGCTCAAAATTGTATAGTACAGTTTCTTAACCATCTCTTCTACATAAAAAATGATTAAAAAGCTCTAGATCGTATATGCCCTCACAGCAACTCCAAAAAGATGTTAAAAATTTTACTCTAAAAACTGATTATTAAGAGTAAGCTAAAAAGTTTTAAAAGTGAATTATAATGAGTACTTCAAGTACTCTAATAATTTCTTTAAATATGACATGTGACACAATCTATACTATTGTTGAGAGGCTGTAGATGATCCGATATGTTAAGAAATAAATTGGAGAAAGATAAAACATACCAAAATATGGGAGAGCTGTCGATACGGAACGCGATTTTTTTTAGAAAAAATGAGAAATTGTTTACCTGTTCTTTTAAAGTTGCTCTTACGTGTTTATATCGAGGGCCAAATGCAAAAACCCAAGGAGCATCCGGCAGAGGAGAAATTTGCTATTATGGAGATCCTCACGTGCGGCTTCGACGTTTTGGAGGCGTAGGCGAGGGATTCTCTATTATGGAAAATTAGAGGACAACCCACACTTCAAAATGGACATGACCACGCCATTACCAGTAGTGAACGACGATTAGGGCCGTTGAGACAGCCGCCGTCCCAGCGCCGTGAGTGCTCGCTGCTTTCCCGTCTTGTCCCTTCTCTCTCTTCTCTCCTTCTCCTCGCTTCAGAAACGGCGGGGGGAAGCAGAGCACGGTTCATAAACGAAAGAGAGCTAGAGCACGGTTCGTCGCGGGGGAAGCAGAGCAGGAGAGGAGCTGACGCGGCGGCGGGGGCAAGACGGCGGGGAGGCATGGACGGGCACGGTGACGGAGCCGGTAAGCCGACGAGGACGCCGTCGTCGCTACTCCGGTCGCCTACCATGCGCGCGGGTCCCGGCACCGCATCGTTCCACGCGCTCGACGACCCGGAACCCGACGACAAGAAGGCGCAGGCGCCACTGAGCAAGCCTCAGGCGCTGCTCCGCCGTGCCCACCACCGGTTCCGCCCGGGCCCGGCCCAGTCCACGTTCCTCCTCCTCCTCCCGGTCCTCGCGCTCGCCGCGCTCCATAATAGCAAATTTCTCACACATTGAAGGTTCTGGCGGCAGCAGTAGCTCTGGAAGGAACGATGTCCTGGGTGTTCCACAACTTCTGGCCGTTCTTAACGGGAAAGCTTGCAGGGAAGGAGATATAACATTCAGACGTCCACCGTTAAGGTTGGCGCCGGTGAGAACTAGGATGCAGAGCCAGGCTAATTTTGTTTGTAAGTAGAGCTGTTCATAAATTGATTCCCCCCTTTCTTCGTCGGAATGATGTAATGGGGTGATTTTCAGACATGTCAGGCACGTTTGTACACGAAAAAAAACGATTTTTGTTTGCTCTGCAGGGGGTGAGGATCACGATCATCACAACTTCACAAGGGAGCATAAAAAAGCTCACTCCCCTTGCAGCGGCACGCGGACGGTAGGAGCGAGAAGGAGGTGGGAGAGGCGGCGAGCCGTGATCCCCGGCGCCTCCGTCATGTCCAGCTCGCTGGGCTCCACACCGTCGGGCAGCGCCCAGTCGAAGTGGTAGAGAAGGGAGGCGAGCGCGAGGTCCATGTTGGCCAGCCCGAACGCTATACCGGGGCACATCCGCCGCCAGGCCTCGAACGGGATGAACTCGAAGTCCGTCCCTCTGAAGTCGGCGGCGCCTACGCCCTCGAACCGCTCCGGCGAGAACTGCTCCGGCGCGTCCCAGTGCCTGGGGTCCCTGCCGATGGCCCACGCGTTGACCAGGACCATCTCGCTCAGGTCGACCAGCGCCTGCTGCTTCTGCTGCCGCACCGGCGAGGCCTTTGCCGCCACGGAGCGGAGAAGCCGACGGACCTCGTCCTCGCGCACGACCCTGAACGAGCGGACGTGGCGCGCGCTGAGCAGCTCGGCGGTGCAGAGCCTGCGCAGCTGCCTCCACCCGTCTCCGTAGGGCGCGAACACGAGGTCGAGGCTGCCGTCGCCGAGCAGCGCCATGGCGGTGGGCTGAGCGGCCGCGTCGTGAAGGCGAGGTCGTGGGTCCGCATCACCTCGCGCGCGGCGTCGGCGGAGGAGGCCACCACGACGCGGAGCTCGCCGAGGCGGAGCAGCATGAGCGGGCCGAGGCGCCGCGCTAGGTCGCGCATGGCGCGGTGCGGGAGCGCGCCCGCGAACGCCAGGTGGTGGAGGTGGCCGACCACCGGGAGGCACGACGGCTATGGAGCTTGGGCTAGCGGCTGCTGCATTCCAGAGAAATTTGCGCAGGAAGAGAAGAGGAGAAAAGAACGACGGCTGCTAGGAGAGAGGTAACGGATGTAGACGACGTGAGTATCCATGGTTTTAATCAAAGAGGTTACCAAGTAATGGAGTGTTCTTGTTCGTTTTAGTGAGTGACCTATTCTCTGCTTTTCCATATCAGCTAATCCCTCGCCTACGCCTCCAAAACGTCGAAGCCGCACGTGAGGATCTCCATAATAGCAAATTTCTCCCGGCAGAGGGTCTTCTACTTCTCCAAACCACTCGCATTTCCACATCAACACGATTACACGAGGCCCTGCCGCCGCCGCCGCCACCGCCACCGCCACCGCCCGCCCCCTCAACCCCGCGACGACACTGAGCGAGCCGAGCCCCGGCGACCAACCATGGCCTTCTCCGCTAAACCCCACTGCTCCTGCTCCACCACCACCAAACCCCCCACCCCCGTCGCCCACCTCTCTCCACCCCCCTCCCTCTCCGTCCGCGCCGCCGCCTGCGCCCCGCGCTCCGCCTATGGCCTCTCCGCCGCAGCCTCCGCCGCCGGCGTGGGCGGCGGCAAGGCGTCCCCCAGCACCGTTCGCCTCCGCGCGCGGGCCCAGCGCATCCGCGCGTCTCAGCAGCAGCCGCGGCGGCGCCCTGAATACGTGCCGAACCGCATCGACGACCCCAACTACGTGCGCATCTTCGACACCACGCTCCGCGACGGGGAGCAGTCCCCGGGCGCCACCATGACGAGCGCCGAGAAGCTCGTCGTCGCGCGCCAGTTGGCCCGCCTCGGCGTCGACATCATCGAGGCGGGGTTCCCGGCCTCCTCCCCAGACGACCTCGACGCCGTGCGCTCCATCGCCATCGAGGTCGGCAACCCGCCCACCGCCGGCGCTGGGACCGCCCACGTGCCCGTCATCTGCGGCCTGTCGCGATGCAACAGGAAGGACATCGACGCCGCATGGGAGGCCGTCAGGCACGCGCGGAGGCCCCGGATCCACACTTTCATCGCCACCAGCGAGATCCACATGCAGCATAAGCTCAGGAAGACGCCCGAGCAGGTCGTCGCTATTGCCAGGGAGATGGTGGCGTACGCGCGCAGCCTCGGGTGCCCCGATGTTGAATTCAGCCCTGAGGATGCCGGCAGGTACGTCTCTTCACAGCTTTATTACATACAGTTGGGGAACACTAGTACTTGCAAATTTTGTTGATTATTTATCGCTGTTGTTTCAATAGTAGGCGTATCCAAGTATTCGCTACATGAAACTGCAATCTGGTCAGGCCCATGTAACTCAAGTTCTCAAAACCATCCTCTATTGCGCAGTTTCGCACCATAGGGTCAATTTTAGTGGAACAGAGTTGATTGTGGTCTAGGCTTGTTTATAAATACTGAGCTGTGAACTTCTAGTTTCAATAGTATCACCACTTGGCAGTAACAAAATATGATGTGTAATATCTATATTTTGGAATCGACCTTATTAGCAAATCAAAATCGAGCAATTGTTTCATACTACCGAAATGTTGCTGCCATGTTTGATTTTAAGTAACTTGCAGCCTTATTGGTGCATCCAAATTATTTTGGTTGGTCTTGGCCAATTTACTTGTACAAATGGAATGCAAAAGCTTAGCTCATCCTGGGATGCCCTTAAATTTTTGTACTATTTCATAAACAAAGGGTCCATTTCCCCCTATGTGCTTAAGGCTGTAGCCTGATTTCAGTTTGCCAACTGTCTTCCAGGTCAAATCGAGAATTCCTGTATCATATACTGGAGGAAGTCATTAAAGCTGGAGCAACCACTCTTAATATCCCAGACACTGTCGGATACACTCTTCCTTATGAATTTGGGAAATTAATTGCTGACATAAAGGCAAACACTTCTGGAATTGAAAATGCTATCATTTCCACTCATTGCCAGAATGACCTTGGTCTTGCGACTGCCAACACATTAGCGGTAGTGCCTTTTCCTTGTTTGTTTATATTTTATATAATTTATTATCATGTGTCTACTCTTTAACCGGGTTCCTAATTGGACTTACATTTAGGGTGCTCGCTCAGGAGCAAGACAGTTAGAGGTGACTATTAATGGTATTGGTGAAAGAGCTGGAAATGCTTCATTGGAAGAGGTGAATTCATGTGGTTGCCATATTATATGCTGATATACCTTTCAAAATAGTGTATGGATTTTGGAAAGGAATCTGAATTGTCTTAGTAGCGCGTTGATTAATATTTCTGGTCCACTGTTCAGGTTGTCATGGCAATTAAATGTCGTGGGGAGCTCTTAGATGGTCTATATACAGGAATTAATTCCCAGCATATTACTTTGACAAGCAAAATGGTACAAAGATCGTCTTCTTTGTTTGTTTTCTTTTCTACCTGTTTTGAATTTTTCAGATGACTGAATTTTCTGGCGCAAATGCTCTAATAATTCTAGGTACAAGAGCATAGTGGACTTCATGTGCAACCACATAAGGCTATTGTTGGTGCCAATGCCTTTGCTCATGAAAGTGGAATTCATCAGGTAAATATATCCAGTCTCCTTCCTACCATGAACATTTTGGAATTGTAGTTGGACTGTTTTTTCTATCTTTAGCATTGACCCTTTTCACCTCTTCGGTAATTGGTTCTCAACTTTTAGATAATTATTTTCACCTTTGTGATGGATCAACCATGTTTTCACCTTGCATCATTGCTCTGAACCTCTGAGATATATATTTTTTAACTGATGATATCCGTATGATTTAGGGTGTGTTTGGTTTAGCTTTTGGCTTTGGCTTTTGCCCCCTAAAAGCCAAAAGTCAAACCAAAGGGCTGAATCTGGAAAGCAGCTTTTTCTAAAAGCTGACTTTCTTGTAGTGCAAAACTGAAAGCACCTCTGGACCTGCTTTTAGCAGCTTTTAGATGGAACAGTGAAAATATATATGGAAGAATTTTTAGCGACTTTTAGTGGTTTCTATCAAACGATTTTTAGCTTTTTAGCAGTTCACAGCCCACAGCAGCTTTTTTCACAGCTCACAGCCCACAGCAGCTTTTTTCACAGCCACAGCCCAACCAAACAGACCCTTAACTATTTTTATAACCTGTTTTGATTATAGACTGGAATGGTTCTTCATGTTCACTTTTCTTTTGTTTTTTTATAGGATGGCATGCTTAAATATAAAGGAACATATGAAATAATATCGCCTGATGATATTGGTTTAACACGTGCAAATGAATTTGGTATTGTTCTTGGGAAACTCAGGTATTATGCAACCTACCATCCCCTCTTGACTTCATTTTCTCTAATACTCTGCTGTGATGTCTCTCAATTGGATTTCTCTTACCAACTTTCTACTTTCTACTTTACCTGATTTAGTATGCTTCCTCTACCTAAAGAGCCACAAATTCTTAGATTTTGAATGCTTATTAACTGTTGGTGATATTCATGTAGATAGTGTTACAAAAGTATTGGTAGTAGGGTAATGATGTAAACCATTACACTTAAGTCACACCAAAGACATAGACCCTCCAATTCTGTAATTATGCAATGTATTGTATTCTTAAACTTGAACTTGATCGTTTAGTGTGGCAAAAGTTTGGTCTCCCTTTATTCTATTTATCATGTTTATGTTTCTAGGATTGTTGGCTTGGTATAGTTTTCTACACCTATATCTTAGCTGAATTAGATATTTTGCGCTAAAATACAATTGGACAGGCATAAAATGGTAAAAGAAGTCAAATTTTAGAATCTCATCCACAGTAATGTACTGATGTTTTCTGTTTTGTTGTCCAGCGGAAGGCATGCAGTGAGATCTAAGCTAGTGGAGGTACAGCTTGAATATTTCTTTGTTTTTCTTCCTACAAGTCCACAGCTAGAGATCTTTCATTTCAGTTCTTACTGTTACTGAATGGCAACCTTGTTTTTCCAAACTCGTAGCTTGGATATGAAATCAGTGACAAGGAATTTGAAGATTTCTTTAAACGCTACAAAGAGGTCGCAGAGAAGAAAAAGGTGACTCTTTGTTCAAGTGTACCTTTCTAAAAATTACATGCAATTGGATAATAACTTTTACCTTTTTTGTTTGCTATGAACTTTTTCTCTGCATTTTTATTGAATCGTTTCATTTGCATTGAGGACTCCTTGCTCTCATGCTCAACTTAATTCATCAAATCTTTATTATAATATGTAGCTATAATTTCTGGCATGCATTACACATTGAAATTCACCAGTTAGTTCACCATTTGCAGCGTGTAACTGATGAAGACATAGAAGCGTTATTGTCAGATGAGATATTCCAGCCTAAGGTTATTTGGTCCCTTGCTGATGTACAGGTATAACTGAGCTGCAGTTAACTAAACTTTGGTTAGTAGAAACATGATATTCTAAGCTTGAAATACTATGCATCACTTGCAGGCAACATGTGGAACACTTGGCTTATCTACAGCAACAGTGAAACTGATAGCACCAGATGGAGAGGAGAGAATAGCATGTTCAGTTGGAACAGGTCCAGTTGATGCAGCTTACAAGGCTATTGACCAAATAATCCAGGTTAGATGCTTTCGGGGTCTTGATCTGTCTTGCATTGATACATGATATCTGACAAGATGGGATATTGATCCATTATGTTTTTGGTTATGAAACTGCTTTTATCTGATGAACCTGTAGTTCATTTTCATCATTATGAACCCACTAAAATGCAGTGTTTACTAGGATTTGACTGAAATTTATCACCAGTAGATGAATTTCATGAGATAGGAACGGTAGTTCGATGTTTAAAATGAAATTATATATGCACACAGACGCACACACACAGTGGCATAACTTTGGGTGGTGTGCGTAGTAGAAAATAACTGGGGTGTCAAAAATCGCTTAAATGTCAACATGATTTGGCACCTATCAGTTTGGAGTAGAGAAATATAAATGTACTAAATCACTACCTGGTGCAGCCAGGATTGGACCCTAATGCATTGATCCAACTATTTTGTTCCATTTCTTATCCTTGTATGAAAATAAAGGAGAAATCTAATAGCACTTACTATCTGCAGATCCCAACTGTTCTCCGAGAATACGGTATGACCTCAGTCACCGAAGGCATCGACGCAATCGCAACAACCCGGGTGGTTGTCACCGGAGATGTGACCAACAACTCCAAACATGCCTTGACTGGCCGCGCTTTCAACCGCTCCTTCAGGTTATAACCCATCTAAAACCCATTCTCATTTCTTCCGTGCTTCTGCCGTTCCCTTCTCCTCTCTTATCAGATATCTATGTTTTCTGACTCCAGCGGGAGCGGGGCAGCAATGGACATCGTCGTCTCCAGTGTCAGAGCTTACCTGAGTGCCCTGAACAAGATGTGTAGCTTTGCTGGTGCCGCGAAAGCCAGCGGCGAGGTACCTGAGAGTGCAAGCGTCCAAAGCGCAGAGTGAGCTTGGCGAGGATTTGGTTCTCATGTGGACTGGGCGGCGTAGGAGCCAGAGCAACTGTTAAAGAGGGTGACATTTCGTTTCTTTATTAGGCTGTTCAATGTTGGGGGTTTTGCCTTGTCAGTGTGGTGATTGTACTGTTCTTTTTTGGGAGGATAGCCCAGCTTGGAACGTGCAGGCAATTTTGGACCTAGGTAGTGTACAATTTGTATCTTATATGAACAATACTTCCAATAATCGAAAGACTTAAGATGGGTTTCTGGAGTCTGTTCTCGTATCATGTTGCGCTTTGGCAGTCGGAGGTCCAGTATGGCTATTCTGCTCTCTCTTTTATTATGTCATCTCGTGTTTATAATTGGTGGGACTATCTGCGACTACGATTTGTAGGTCCGATGGACTGGCGAAGCTCATAAATAAATGATAATGGCAAAATTATCAATGACGCATGCATATAGACAACACAAGGTTACAGTAATGGCATAAGTGTTACATGTTTTATAATATACTGTGATGGCTAAGGGGTGGCTCGGTGTTTGACATTATCAGTAATGATTACATGATGCCTTTTGTCTTTCAGCGACAACGGTATAGCATGTTGACAGGCTCTTGTCTAGCACACAAAAATCGGACTAAAGAGCATAAGCATCCTTGTGATTACTTAGGCCCCGTTTGATTTGAGGTGAGGGACTAAAGATTAGTTCTTTCATTTTAATCTCATTTAGCCCATAAATATCCAAACGGTAGGAAACTGTTTTAGGGAGTGTTTGAATTCTAGGGACTAATTTTTAGTCCCTTTATTTTATTCTATTTTAGTTCCTAAGTTATTAAATATGGAAACTAAAATAGATTTTTTGTTTCTATATTTATTAATTTAGAAACTAAAATGGAATAAATTGGAGGACTAAAAATTAGTCCTTAGAAACCAAATACCCCCTTAGATCATCTCCAAGAGCTCTCTAAAAAATGACTCCTCAAAATCAGTTTTAAGGGACATAAAATATTAGTGGAAATATATTTTAATCCTTTCTCCAACAGATCCCTTAAAGCGGTAGATTGTTTCTGGGGAGCCTAAAAAACCTTCTATTTTTAACTACAAATGAGGGGGTTTTAGAGCAACTCCAAAAGGATGTTAAAATTTTTACCCCAAAAACTGATTATTAAGAGTAGGCTAAAAAGTTTTAAGAGTGAATCATGGTTAGTACTCGGACAATTACTCTAAATATAACATGTGGCGCAATCTGTACAGTTGTCGGGAGACTGTGGATGATCCGATACATTGATGAATGGAATGGATTGGGGAGGGATAAGACACACCAAAATATGAGAGAGAGAGGAGGCTGTGGATGCGAGACACCAATTTTTGGGGGGAAGAATAATGGAACTATTGGAGTAAGAAAAACCACTATTCTTGACTAATATCTATTTTGCAGTTAGTTTACATGTTCTTTTAGAGTTACTCTTAAGGACTATGAAAACGTTGGGATCACTTTAGGGAACTGTTGGAGACATGTTTTTGTGTTTTTCCCAAAAAACTGGATTTAGGGGAGACTTCTAGGGAGCTCTTGGAGATGCTCTTAGTCCCTCAAGGGGTGACTAAAAGGGACTAAATCATATTAATTTCACCTTTTGTCCTTATTATTTCAGTTGCATGAATGTCACGAGAATGTTAAGGGTATTTTAGTCTTCTTATGAGCTATTTAATACATTATAAATACTTTAGTCCTTGTAACCAAACAGAGTAGGGACTAAATTTTAGTCCCTCAACTAAACTTTAGTCCATAAATTAAAGAAACCAAATATGCCCTTATTCCATTGAATAAGTCTTTTCAAAGGTCTAAAAAAGTGTTCTTGTTCTTTACATTTCATTTTTCATAATAGGTTTCTGCTTCTATTAGGGTGGTCTTGAGTAGCGGTTCTAAAAATTTCTATAAAAATAACCTCATGGCTAGTTTGGGAACCTCATTTTTCTAGGGGATTTTCGTTTTCTCAAGCGAAAATGAACTAATTTCTCTTGGGAAAATGAAAATCTCTTGAGATAATAAGGTTCCCAAACTAGTCATCAGGGTAAGCTTTCATATACGGAGAATCGTCACCATTACGGTACAATATCCATTCTCGCGAGCCATCGTAACTGAAAGCGGTTAAACACGAGGCCCCGATACCAATTAAAATGATTACAATGTCAAGATAAGAAAGAACTAGGCTTCTCTAAATTTTTGCAAAAATTAACCTCTAATTGTAGGCCTAACTTCATCCAAGTATCTAATATATAATCAAAAGTTTTACACCCTAATTTTTATCCTTATGCTATCATAGAGAAATTTGCATGTGTCATTGTAAAACGTAAATTTTACCAAATTGACATCAAATGAGTGAGCTTCGTCTAAATGCTATTATGAACCATGGCCTACACGTTAAAATATCATTTGACTGTTTAAAAAAAACAAAAAATAGGTTTAATTTAATTATAGAAGACCAATAGACTGCTTTGCCGCTCTCCTTTTCTCCTCCGTGATCGTGCGTTCCTTTCCCTCGCGTTCTTCCTCCAATCCTCCCTACGTGCGTTCTTCCTCACGTTCTTCTCACCAGCATCGTCGTCCTGGCCATGAGAGCGGAGTGACGGGGCAGCTGGCCTTCGCCGCCGCCATGGCCGTCTGCCTCCCCTTCCTGCTCCTCGTTATCCCTTGTCTAGTCCATGGTCGTCGCAGCACGCAGCTACCGCAACCTCCGCGAACGATGAAGCCAGCCGCCATGGCCGCTCGCCTCCCCTCTTGCTCCTTGCTGTACCTCGTCTGGCGCCGCTGCCGCCGCCTCCACGTACGACGAGGCCGCTCTGCCACCGAGGCCGCCCCGTCCGTGTCGGCACCCGCAGCCGAGGACGCGGCGTCGAGTAAAGTAGAATGGTCCACAAAAATGTATTCAACCTTATTTGTTTTATTAAATAACCAAATGACGTTTTAACATGTGCGGCGTAGTTGATAATGGCAACCGGACGAAACTTATTTATTTGATGGCAATCCAGTGAATCCTACGTTTTATAATGGCAAGATTGCAAATTTCTCGCTATAATTCTAAGAATATAAATTTCTAAAATAAATTGCTTAAAGGTAAATGTGTATGATAAAGCAAGTGTTAAAAGTCCCTTTAATGTTTTTTCGAAGTATTAAAGAGTCGTCACTTCCTAATATTCTTCACTGAAGTACACCCATGCAAGGGTGTCACTCTCTCTTGTCCACACAAGGACCAAATGCTCCCAACCGCTCACAACTGTGTATAAGTCTCTAGAAGGATCACCCACAAACTCTTTGTATAATCATCGTATTCACAATCGTCATCAAACCGTTTAGTTGATGCCGATCACCAAGAGTAATAAGCACAAACTATCATTTTTACCAAACTCAATGAGATCAATGGATTACTCTTGTTTGCCCTAATAAGGTTGCTAATCAAGCGGATTCTAACTCTCAAGTCTCTCACTAGGTAATGGCTAGTCATTACACACTAAAAAATTCTTGTGACCGTTAGACCGTACGCTCACCGGTCGAATCATATCAAACAGTCCAACAAGACGATAATTGTGGTACTACTATGTCAAAACTAGCTGTTTGAATTATTGTTGCGGACATATGGTTCGACATTTACCATCGAACTAGTTTGACGCCCACGACCCACAAATATCTCTCTGGTCACCAAGCAGAGGTCATTGAAACCCAATTTGTTGGTTTAGTGTGGCCACATGGTCCAACAACCCTATCGAGGGGCTCCAACTCAAAAGGAACCCTAACTCAAATAGGTGTGTTGTATGGTTCGACACCTCCTAGAACTCTCTTATGTGTTTCCACATATTAATGAACTCAACTCATTAGTATGATGCTCTACTATTCACATGGTCTGATAATTAGGCTCTCTCAGGTTAAATACTTGGAGGTGTCAGACCATTCAACTATAGTCAGACCACCCTAAAATTCTAAGTTCAAAGTCTATAAAAAACCTTGCAAACTTGTCTAAATAGAAAAACTTTGAAACTAGAATTGATCCATACTTCTTTTGGGCTCTCCTAAGCCACCTAAACTTAAAAGATAGTCGGTGTGCATCACACTAAACTCATTAGATTTATTTAGGTCAAGCTAGTATGGTTAAGGAAAAATCGAAGTCCTAAACTATTATGTGTCTCCCAACTCTAAGACACTTGAAACTAGCCTATTCTTAATTTCTAGCCGAGTTGGTTAGATGGTCTGAGTAGCATTATGGTTCGACTCCCTATGAAAGCAAATTTCAAGCTATATTTAAAAAATCTCCTCGTCTGTCCCACACCAAAGCACAGATCTAAGGTCTAGTCTCGGTCGTTTCTCATATAGACTACAATGCCACTGTGTACGGATGAGGCAGAGGTTCAGGATTTTCTCAACTTGTGTGAGGTCTTCTTAATATAATGTTTGGAGGTTGTCTTACCTCCAACAAATCGAGTTTTTTAACCTTGTTTTCCATAATTTTAAAACCGAAACATAATCCATAATCAAGGGCATAAAACTCATAGGTTGCCCAAACCAATCTCTATTATTTTAACCTAACTTTAATATACCTGTAGAATTGTAATAATCTTATATTGTTATCAATCACCAAAATCACTTGGGGCTTGTTCGGTTAGGGATGAATTGAGGGGATTGGAGGGGATTAAATCCTCTCCTAGGGATGGATTGAGGGGATTGGAGGGGATTTTAATCCCCTCCAAGGGATTTTAATCCCCTCCAATCCCCTCAATCCATCCCTAACCAAACAAGCTCTTAGGCCTAGTTCGGGTGTTCTAATATTGGCCCCAATCCACATGTATTGAGACGGATTGGGGTGTAACTTAAATTAATTTATATCTTAATCCATCTGAAATACATGTGGATTGAGGTCAATACTAAAGTACCCAAACAAAGCTTAAGGGTTTAGATGCTTTCACAATACACTGCATTGCATTGACCAGAAAGGGTAGCAACGTGGTGCACCAAAAAGCACAAGTTATACTACTACAGAAAATTGCCAAAGTACTCTAGGAGCTGTTCAGGAGTGAATACGGGTCAGAAGCACAATTACAGATGCGGGTAACCATGGGGATCATGCGAGCTCCAAGCCCCAGCGCCACTGCCATAGCGGCTCCCGGCCGTAGCATAGCCGCCATCATACATGCCTTGCAAACCCATCCCAGGCGTCGAAAAAGAAGTTCCATAAGCTCCACGGCCGCTGAAACCTAAAAGTAGACTATGTTATAGGACTAACTGTGTTATTATTTCAGTAATAAGCATGCAAATGGGAGGCAAAACTTACTAGGTGTGTTTCTCTTCGAAATATCAGCCCTTAGCTTCTCAGCCTCTTGAGCCATAGCTACAAGATCCTTCTCCATTGCCTGAACCTGTGCAGTAAGCTCTGGTTTTGCCTTCTTCTCAAACTCAAGATTAGCCCTACAATGACACCATAAGTTAGCTGCTCTTCAATCAACTAAAAATACAAAGAGCAGACCAAAGAGATACTGGACTAAAAGGGCCTTGGAGGCAGCCATCAGAATTAACACATGAACCATCAGTAATGTCAACAGGCTGTATCTGTTCTATAAGGAAGACAGTAAAATAACTGCAATACCAACTCACCTGGCCTGCAACAATTCTTGACACACAGCATCACGTTCAGCTACCATAGCAGTCATTTTCTGGCTTTCAGATTTCTGATGTTCAAGCTCTTTTGATAGACCTTGAACCTTTGCAGCCAACTCTTGCCTCAAAGATTGTAGTTTAGTTGCTTCAGATCGCAGATGCAAAGCATCTTGCCTAAGGGGTTCTAAGGCACGTAGCTCAGCTTCCAGCTTCAGATTCCTCTGAGTCAGCTCCCTCGATTCAAGCTCTTTCTCTGCCCGGAGCTTTGGTACAGCTTGACTTGAGACTTGGAGGTCTTCTTTCAAACGAGGCATGGTTTGCCTGAGACTGACAATTTCATCTGCCAGATGCTGATTGTCTCCACGGATTCTGCGCATCTCGGCACGGCGACTAGACAATTCCTCCTCCAAGTGTCGCGGAGAGAGAAGCCTCGTTCGTGCAAGTGGAGGAGGTGGAGCTTCCAAGCGTCGCGGAGAGAGAAGCCTTGTTCGTGCAAGTGGAGGAGGTGGAGCTTCACGATACCCCCGAGGATCGTCATGATATTGCCGAGATGCACGATGCCTCTCTGTCATTTATAACCTAATGAAGAGTAATCAGAATCCTGCGCAAGAGTAAGGATATATAAAATAATGAATAAAAACATAACTCGAGAATATATTGTGTTCTTGTTGCGTGTGAGGTACAAATCCATGAGAACTGTGCAGTCACAAGTACTCAAAATGAGGCCTTTGTGAACATTTTAACTGGCACATGCTATATCATCACAGTTCAAAGAAAACTAATCAAAATCAATTTCTTCAGTTAGTTGATGAGATCCGTCTAACTAAGAACTCTTTTTTCATGCAGGCAATTTTGTATCTTAATGTCACAAGTTTGCAACAACCATCTTTAGAGGAATATAAACAAGAATATTGGCCACAAGCAAATCAACACTTCAAATAAAGCATACAATTGCAATGGTCCCTACTACCATCCATCTATCAATACAGAAAAGATAATAATGTGGATATGCAGCACATATTCCATATTAAAAAAATATTAGTAGAAGTGGGCGCTTTCAGTTTTGATGCTGAAAACTCAGCACAGACAAATTGCATGGGGTTTTAAGTATAACTTTTTTTTTTAATTTTTTATTTTGCTTTCATGCTGCTTCAGAAAAGAAGCGACTTCATAACTCATAATCATCCAGCTTCTATGTTTGCAGAAACATGCTGCACAAGGATAACTAAGCTACATCCATCACCCACATTCAAGAGACTAGGCAACCTGGAGGTCGGCCCATCTGCTGCAATAAACATTATTTTGGCAAACCAAGTATAAGCAACCGAACTTAGAGCAATGCAGCCGCAGTGCGCGTAATAGCACATCTAACCCACTTCATGGTACAGAATATCAAAGCAACAACACCATTGGTTTATAATAACATTGCAAGAAAAGAGTGCATTAGTTAGCAACTTTCATGTGTATAACTCACAGGGATGCCTTTTTATCTTTGGTATGTCTGCATGGATCTCATACTAAGATACAAAGGTGTTAAGAACAACTGAACAAGGTTGATTGGATTACCCTGCTACAATGAAGAGTGAATAACAACACAACAACACTGGGAAAAGATTGCTGCAGGCTTCGGATAAAAAGGTATACATAAAACTACACAAACCAAAAGCTTTATTACAGATAACTGAAAGCAATGCAATGGGAAGTAATGCTCAACGGTTCTGCAGCTAACCCATACACCCATCGCTCGAGTCTCTTGCTAAAACTGCCAAAAGAAAGACTCTGGGAGCAAACCAAGACAAAGATTTAAACCTTGGCGTCAAAGACAACAACATATGTATCAGTTCCTCGCCCTCGAAGTTTTCTAAGCAAATTTCAGACGCTCTGCCCCATGGCTCTTACATTTGCTCATTTTGCAACAAGGAAGCAACCAAAGTATACTGCAACTGCAATTTACAGGAACTTGTCCGATCCACAAAATATTCACACACAGGCGGACCCAGCCACCCAGGGCATGAGGTGCACACATATACACACGATAAAAAAATCGAAGTTAGTAGGCAAAAAACATGCATACACTTCGAGATTCAATCAGACCCGAATACAAATAACCAAATAGCTCGAGTTAGGGTTCAGTGCTCAATTTTGCAATGCGGGAAGGTGGCAGAACGGGCAGGCCATACCTGGTGCGGTGGGTCCTCGTCGCTGGCACCGGAAAAAATGCCCGATGAAGAAGCCCTGGCGCAGCAAGGCGGCGGCGGTCGTAGGCTCGTGGCCCGGGGCTGGGTTCTCTCCCAGCGCGCTACTGGGCCGATTTCTATTTCAGAAAGCTGCCCTGAAACTGGTTCATTCTTTCTCCGTCACCTTCTTCCTTTTCCCTTGCTTTTCCCATGTCTTTTTTTATTTTGCTTTCAATTACTTTCATTTTCGTAATTCTATATCTATATCTATATTATACTTAAAGCACCAATTTCAATGGTCATCTCACGTTATCTTTTTATAAGTAACTCATCACAGATATTTCAAATTAATCCACTGCACGCGTATAGATGGCCAAACAACGGGCCAGGGCCACAACTCTGGCCTAGACACGTCATGCGGGCCTGCTGACTGTGTCGTGCCAGCCCGTTAGCTCGTCGGCCCATTTGATTAAATCAACAAATATTAAAAAAACAGTGTAGGAGGTGGGGTTTGAACCCATGTCCTGATGGAAGAAGGGTGGAAGACACTAGGTAAAGCTGTCTAATCAGTAGAACATCATACTTAGATATTTTTAACATTGAATATAAATTGTATATATGTATATAAGTTTTTTTAAATAAAAAATATAATTGTGTCGGGCCGGACCAGCACTACGGGCCGAGGCCAGCCCAAGCACGATATGACGTTCTTGGCTCTTGCAAGCATTAGGTCGTTTCTAAGACCACAAAATATAAATTGTATATATGTATATACGTTTTTTGTAAATAAAAAATATAATCGCGTCGGGCCAGCACTATGGGTCGAGGCTACAGCCCAAAGGCGACACGATGTTCTTGGCTCTTGCAAGCATTAGGTCGTTTCTGAGACCACATTGATGCAATGTACTCCATGATATTTGAGGTTGCTGAATTGGATGGAGCAACAATAATTTGTCACACTAACAGTAAAATGAAAGGTTATTTGTTGGTTTTAAACGTTAGTAATTGCTACAAAGTAGCATAATTTATATAGAGCGTATCTGGTTTTTATTGATGCCTGACTTTAGCAATCACTACATATTTTGATCTATCTTTTTTATAATTTTAAGTTCATGTGACTTATTTTAGAAACTTGAGCTCACAAACTTTCTCTTATTTGGTCTCTGTATGGTGGAATTATGTCATTTTATAATCTCTGTTCGTTCAGTCAGTCATTGTGAACTCTCTTCTAATCGGTCACTTCATTGGTCGTGTTGTACCAAGACATATTGCATGGAGTAACAATAACGCCAAGTCAAAAAATATTATACGAAGAGCGGAGACAATCAATAAAAAATCTTGAAATTTTTTTGATGGATAGTTTACGTTGGTATTGTTGTAAACCGTCGCAACGCACGGGCAACCGACTAGTTGTCACTAATATCTATCTTTACTTTTTCACAACCATTAGTCGATATTTTTTTCCTTTTCTATCACAGGCCTTGCATAACATTTGCTATTGGTCTTTTTAATCTATAATCTGATTCATTTATGTAGTGATTTTTATTGTGTATGAATATGTTGTAATCATTTATATCCTAAATATATACCATTTTATGCTGATGTTGGAACATTTTTCAAGTGATGTTGGAGCGGATTATCGTTATTCTAGAATACATTTCCCCCTAAACAAGTAAACGTGGAGCATTTGGGGCATGAAGCTGAAAAAAATCTTATGAAGCTGCAATATTTTCCTAACGAAACTAGATTTTTCACAAAAAGTAGAACATGTTTTATATTTCTCCTCTTGATTCAAAACAATCTGTTTATAAGGTATCACATTATCATATTAAAGTATGCTTATCTTTTATCGTATATTATACATCTTATAGCACATTCTCATATTAGTTTTAAGCTATTAGTTGGACTATTAGGATTAGAGCTAATTAGTTTGAGCAGCTGATAATTAGTTCATGAGATCCAAATTAGTAGGCCCTAAATAGTGTCAACCTTGATGCTTCTTCTATCTTGCTTAATGGTGCGGTAGGGAAAAAAACCATTTTTCACCTAACTAGAAGAGAGAGGTTTAGGACAAGAAGACCTTTATATATCCCCTCCTCTCTTTGTACCTAATGTTGAATAATTAGGTATTTTCCATATTAAATTTTCAATATAAATCATAACCAACAATAAATAGTCTAGGTCAGATTACCCGATAAGTTAATCATAAAAAGACAACACGCCTCTGTCATAATAGATAAACTAAACTACGATGTTAGGGCTGGATATCGAGCCAGCTCGACACGGCTCGTCCGAGTTCAAGCTGACTCGTTAAGCTAACGAGCCACAGAGTCAGCTCGACTCGGCTTGTTTAGCTCGTGAGCTAGAGCAGAAAAAAACAGTATGTAAATAATAATCAATTTCTAGTTAATTTCAAACTAATTTAACAATAAAAAATAGTAATTATACTCATAGTTTCATAGACCACATCAATGTAATACCAAATTAAGATAAGTCATCACTCATCAATTCACAATTCATACACATGTTCATCAGTTTAACCCACAATTATAACCGCAAATACCAATTTAACACATAGACACAGTTCATCAATTATTAGTTTAACTCAGGCCATAGACACCACACATACATATAACATGTTTATCAATTGTTACATTGATGATATGCATATAGTTTCGTTTTGTTGAAATGTGATAGCTCGTTTAGCTTGCGAGCTAGATCGTTAACAAACCAAGCTGACTCGTTAACGGACCGAGCTAGGATGTCATCTCAGCTCGTGAAAAAATTCAAATGAGTCAATCCAAGCCGAGCGATCCAATGAGCCACGATCATTTTGTCTAGTCCTATATGAGATCAAATCAGATAATACGTACTGATCAAACATACTGTTAGACGATGCGGATAAAAGCAGTAGATTCGACAGTATCGACGCAATAGGGCCAACAACTTAGGCGGCAGGGTTGACGAGAAGAACGTGAGAATTCATTTGAATACGTTTCCCAAAAACCTTATTCGTCCTCTCCTGGTGCAGGATCTCAAAGGCGACGAGTTTCGGAGATCTGCTATCACGGTCCGATGCACGTCGGCGCTCACAATGACAGCGCAACAGTAAGCAGAGGCAAAACCTAACTTATGTTTGGAATGGGATGGTGTCCGGCAAAGGTTGGCATGTGCCTTATATAGGGCTACATCAACGAATCGATAAGCTCGTGATCTGATAAGGTCGCGATTGGATATCTATCTCCCTTGCCATACATGGGCTTTTGTGATTTTCCTATGATTTAATTGAATTTCTCAACTGGGTCAAGCCCATAAATCCAACAATCGCCCACCAGATCTCAAATGCCCATCTATAGTTTTGTCACTTTTTACTATTGTTTAATATACTAGTGTTTTAGTAGAGACTGTTAAGTTGAATTTTCGCTTATAACTCCAAGCTACACCAACCCACAACTTGAACAATGGAATATGCCTTGAATTGCAAGTTTTGTGTGAATGGGTTTCACTCAAAGCCATAACTAGTACTTGTCTACCAGTAGTCCCCTTATCGGGTGAAGCATATACGTCGTACTCCAAGGTCTCTTCATGAGTTAACTAGAGATCAACCAGATCTCATAGACTACGACATTAGACAGTCGAGCTCATATATGTGTGTTCTTTAAAGAATATTCTATAGGACAACATCTTTGCTAATAAAATGTAAAGCTAGTTTTAATCATTTAATCATGACCACGACTCCGATCTTAGTAGTTCTCGATCCCGCGATCTCGTAGCTTCGCGTAGATCAATATTATGCAGTTTATTCTTATGTTTGTTGTGATGTTAATTTTGTCTATACCATGTTTGCTTGTATTGCTACGACTAGCAGTGCGGTCACGAGAACCTGAGGATCACCCTGGTACCTGGAATCTTAAGTGTCAGGCAAGTTGTGCCATTGATCACATTTATTATCCAATAATATTCTTTATTATCACTTATTCATGCATAGGTTTAATTTTGATGGGACCCAATAGGTCACCCTAGTCTGAATATCTTTTACCTTGTTTACCCCTGAATCACTTGGGTAGTTTTGCTATTGCTTTATATGGTTTTGGGTTAATATTTTATTATATCCATGTTCCAATTATTCTGTTATGTTATTTATGTTCATGTCAAGATCATTATATTATTGTTAATTAGAACATGGAGCTTAACTTGAGAAACACATGCCACCACAAGGGAGGAATGAGACCCCTTGGCTGACTAATTAGGAAAGCTAGTGGAAGACTACCTTACCTAAAAGGGGCAAGGGCAGTAGGGGAGTTGCATGCAGGGAGGTTCTCCGGTTGATTTTGCTGCGATGGCGGTCAGACGAGGGATTCTTGCAAGTGCTCTTCCCATAAACTGTAGCGGGTTTTCGGAAGCTAGTGGAACTTTGTAAAGGCCTCGTAGTGTTACCTTGCCTCGCTTCCTTGGTAGAGGTGTATGGGATTCATGACCCCTTGGCAGATGGGTAACATGACTTGTGGGTAAAGGGTACAACCTCTGCAGAGTGTAAAACTGGTATACTAGCCGAGCTCACGGTTAAGAGCAGCTCAGGACTATCGCATGATTAATCTATGGAACTTAAATTCAATTCGTCATATGCATTGCATGGGATTTGTTATTAATTTTGTTCTATTATTCTTATTATGGTTTGGTATTTACTTACATTTAGTAACTGCTAATAAAATTTGACCAACTTATTAAAAGCAATGCTCAGCTTTAACCCCTATTGTTGATCAGCCTTACACTTCACATGAACTCCCACCTTTGGTGAGTTCATGCCACATTATTCCCCACAACTTGTTGAGCGATGAACATGTGTGAGCTCACCCTTGCTGTCTCACACCCCCACAGGAGAAGATCGTGGTTCAAGAGGAGCCACACAACGAGGAGTTCGATTTGATCTAGGTGGTGTCTCCCAGTCGACTTTGTGGCACCAAGGATGGACTTTAGTTCGATCTATATTTATAATTTATTTTGTAAGACTTCCGCTATGTAATAAGTACTCTGATGTTATTGTGACATTTATCTCTATATACTCTATTATTATATGTGTTGTCTTCTTTGGCGCATATATGAGATGCACCCAGCTTTGTCCATTAAAACCGGGTGTGACAGAAGTGGTATCATAGGAATGTTGACTGTAGGACAAAACCTAGATAGAACTGGACAACCAATACTTACTTACCTTTTGCTACTTTGATTCTTTCTAAACTCTTCTTAATCTTTTCTCATCTAATTCCGCTTTACTCTGATTATTCTTACCTTTTCCTTCTAAAGACAAATGTGGATTTCACACTTTGAAATCCTGTGCCTAAAGTGACCTTTAGGAATAGGAGACCTACTCTTAGGAACAAAAACAAAACTATTTTTATAGGTATCTATACGCTTGAGTGTTTGTTCTTGTGATATTTGTCTGATTTGGATCTTTGATTGAGTGTGATGAGTTGTGGAGTAATATCCACAATTACACCTGCATATACGTATAAGCATAAATATAAATAAATAAAATTCATGAGATAACTAAACAACTTAGATTATCCTTCATTAAAGAGGGATCTATTTAAAATAGATACACTTTAATGGATCCCTCTTAACTTAAAGGAATCTATCTTATCCTAATAGGTTCATTTTGTGTTAAAAAAATTATCTTATCCTCTTAAATTGTTTATAAGTAAACTAGACCAACTAAAAGTACCCCCACTAGAACATATCAAATAGATCCCTCTTATCTCAAAAGACTCTCTCTTATCTTAATAGATCCATCTTATCTTAAAAGATACTCTCTTACCTTAATAGATTTATCTCATCTCGAAAAGATTTTCATCTTATCCCAATAGATCTAACTAATCTCAAAAGATTCTATCTTATTCTTGTAAATTCATATTGTCCTAGTATGTATACTTATCCCAACCACTTTGATCATCTCATTATGGGATAACAACCATGATCTAGTCCAAATTAACTGAATCTTATCTAGACTAAACCACTCATATCTAGATATTCTAGATCTTATCTGGATTAATCTGGTCATACCTAGACCCCATTCAACCTAATCTGATCCAAAATTAATTAGGTCTTATTTAGTCAAATCTAGTTATGCTAAACTAATCTAGTTCTCATCTAATCTAAACTAACCCAATGTGATCCACTCAAACAGGTTAGTTAATATTGGCGAATTGGGATAGACCCTTTCCACATGTTTTAACTTAATTCACTCTGCACTAAATTAAGAATGACCGACCAACTCGGCCTTATGCAACTACCTCAACCATTCTATGGTTGCATAACCCCTCTGTTTAACCTAACAACAAAACAGAGATACTGATACCTATAATCCATCCTATCTCAAAAGATTCTAGCATATCCTAATAATATGTACTCCACCTGGTAGATCTATCTAACTTAAACTAGTCTAATCTAGTTATACCCAATTTAATCTAGACCCTACCTGATCTAATATGATCTAATCTAAAGGAAGTTACTTAAACAAGTTATTTAATACTGGTAACATAGATTAGACCATATTCCTATAAATGGGTTTTAAATCTAAATTGGTGTCTTAGACCACCTCGTCCGTAAAACCATGACCTAGCCTATGTTATAGGTTGCCCGACCCATTTATCTCAAAGGCAATGTAAAACTCTGTTTAATCAACCTACCCCATGTATCCGCAATTGTTATCCCAACTCAAAAAATAACATCTAACACCACGACCGATGGTCCCTAAATCAGACCCAAGAAGAAGGTTAACCTCGACAAGGAAGGATATTAGTAGAAATAGATCTTCTGATGAATAAAGATCCACCACCCAGAATAAAAGTCTCCCTTACCTAACTTCCCCTTACCCCAAGGAAGCTCGATGGTGCCATAGCACACTCATTCTATGTCAACACTCATCAAATAGCTAAAACATGATGTACCCTTGTTTATATACCACACCTGCTAATGGCATAAAAAGAGTTTTAGGTGTATAAAAAAATACTAGAACTTCATAAAGATAAAGTCAGCTTGTTATGCTCAACTAAATGGTATTCTTAAATAGGATTATGGAATCTAGTGTGTTCTAATCCAATGTGGTCTGCTTAAACAGATTAGTGGTACTTGGACCCCACTAGCCAGTTGTTAACTTAACCTAGCACATTAGACCAACTTAACCATGAGTATAAGAGCTAACCCAACCCATAGAGTCATGATGAATCGTATAACTTATCTATTCCCACCTAACATCAAACAAACTTTTAACCTACATGTCGGGTACCATAATTAGGGGTACCCCCAACACTCCTAATCACGGCTGGTAAAATACCCTCTAGCCAACTGACGGGCGCGGTTCAAGTCAAGGCTTCGTCTACCCAAGGGACGCGACCTCGCCCGAACCCAACCTCGGGCTGGAACAGTAGTCCTAGACGAGTTCACGCCTCGCCCGAGAGCCTCCTTAGGCAGCGGGCACCTCCTCGGCTCTCCCGAAGCTCGGCTCGGGCAGGCTTCGTTGTGAAGCAACCTTGGCCGGACCGCCTCACCAACTGACCGCTTCGCAGGCGCATTCAATGCAGGGGACGCCTGACGCCGTATCCTGACACACGCACCTCAGTCGGCCAGGCCGAAGTGACCGTAGTCACTTCGCCCCTCTCTTTTACTGTCTGATATGACGTGAAAATAGCGCCGTCCGCCCCGCTCCGACTGCCGTGCCAACCACCCAGGCGAAGACTGACAACAAGTCACGATCAACCACTGAGTTCGGCCTCGGGCGCAACAGGAAGTTTCGCCTCACCCGACCTCAGGCTCCGGCCTCGAGAGGAGGTCTCCGCCTCGCCCGACCCTCGGACTCGGCCTCGACCACGGTCTCGCCCGAACCCCGGCCTCGGCCTCAAGAGAAGTCTCCACCTCGCCCGACCTTGGGCTCGGACCGACCGCGCCAACAGGGGATACATCATTACCCTATCCCTAGCCAGCTCAGGCTACAAGGAACAAAACCAGCGTCCCATCTGGCTTACCTCGGCAACGAGTAATGATGGTGCCCCGCGTGCAACCATGATGCCGGTGGCTCTCAGCCCCTTACGGCAGCAAGGAGACGTCAGCAGGATCCTTGCCACGCTGCGAGCTGTGCTCCTACAGGGCTCAGGCGCTTCTCCAACGGCCACGCTATCACGTGTACAGGGCTCAAGCTCTCCCCTGGCATGTACACAAGGCTTAGGCATTTCTCTGTCGGACACGTTAGCGCATAGCTACACCCCCCCATTGTACATCTGGACCCTCTCCTTGCGTCTATAAAAGGGAGGTCCAGGGCCATCCTGGAGGAGGGTACGCGTGGGGGAAGGAGCGAACGAATAGGCTCCCTCTCTTTCTTTCTCTCCCTCTCGCGGCGTGCTTATAACCCCTACTACGAGCGGCACCCCTGGTGCAGGATAATACAAGGCTTGTCCCACCTCTTGTGTTCCATCCCGCGCCAACCCATCTAGGCAGGGGCACGCAAGGACAATCTCACTCCTCGGTCCAGGGACCCCCCGGGTCCGAAACGCCGACAGTTGGCGCGCCAGGTAGGGGCCTGCTGCGTGTTGACGAATGCCTTCCTGTTGAGTTCTAGATGGGGAGTCTTCAGCAACCTCTTCAGCCCGGGACGGTGCTTCGCTTCGGGAGTCTCGAGTTCATGTCCCTCGACGGCAGCTATGACATGGTACTCCTCCCCTCGCGGCGTGACGACAACGACGGTCTTCGACTCACCCGGCGGCGGCGAGCTCGGCGACAGCATCTCCCCGCGGCAGAAGAGGAGCACTCTGGTCGTCCCCGCCACCCTCCTCGCCGGAGAAGGCGGAGACGGGGCAACCATGGCCATGCAGGAGGCGGCACCTCGTCAGCTGTCGCACCAGAGCGAGTCGACGACGCCAGCACTCCCCCGGGGGACATGTCGGGCAATGTCCTCACACCTGAGATGATGGCGGGTGTCACTTCCCCGCAACGTGTAAACCCCAAGCGGACTGATGACGCCAGCACCCTCGCAAAGGATCTGCTAGGCATTACCCTCGTACCTGAGATGACGGTGTGCTCCACCCCCAACGTGACTTCACCACCGTCCATCGACCAAGAGGTACCGTCCGTTTTCCATCCCGTACCCTTTTGATTCAGCTTCGATCCACCTAGCGACCCCGCTGCGGTGAGTGCCTTCATAAAGGCGTATCCAAACCTTCCGGGGTACCATATGTGGCCGACCTGGGACTGACTGACAGCTGTCTCAACCTTTGGGCCGGCGGGTTCCGAGGAAGAGGACGACCCCCACTTCGGTTGGGAATTCTCTGGCCTCAATGACCCAGGTGCTATGCGGGACTTCATGTCCGCATGTGACCACTGTCTCTCCGGTTGTTCAGATGATGGCCATGACCTTGACGATGAGGGTTACGGCCCAAGTCGTGAATCTTTCCACGTCGATCAGGGAGATCACAACGAAGGCAACCACCTCGGTATGCCGGAGGTTGATGATCCCCCTGGGCCCGCATCTCGCGTTGACATCCCATGGGAGCTAGCTGTGGTCCTAGTCCCTGTGGGGGGTCGGGACATACAGCTCGAGCAAATCCGTGAGATGCAGGCCCAGGTCGACGGGGAAGCAGGTCGGCTTGTGCAGCTCTGACAGAACATCGAGCAGGAGTGGGCAGGCCGGACACTCGCCGGAGGAGCCTGTCATCGGGCCCAAGATGTCCAGCGCCGCATCATCGACAATGCCAGGGCAGCGCTGCCCCCGGCCGTCAGCGGGTCCGGCCAGGACCTAGCTGCAGCGGCGATGCTACTTCGAGCCATGCCGGAGCCATCCACCACCGAGGGACGGCGTATCCAGGGCGAACTCAAGGATCTCCTGGAAGGCGCCGCAGTTCGACGAGCCGAGAGCTCCGCCTCCTGGAGGCGAGCTGACCCCTCGGAGCATCATGCGGTGTCCTCCCGACGCATGCGGGAAGCCTCGGTCCATCCCGAGCGCACGCGGGATGAGGCACCTGCTGCTCGGGATCGCCTCGGCAACGAGCACCACCATCTCGTCCGTTGAACCCACCTCGACGAGAAGGTGCGCCGAGGCTACCATCCCAGGCGTGGGGGACGCTGCGACAGCGAGGAGGATCGCAGCCCCTCGCCCGAACCACCCGGTCCGCGAGTCTTCAGCCGGGCCATACGACGAGCGCCATTCCCTGCCCGTTTCCGAGCCCCGACTACCATCGCCAAGTACTCGGGGGAGACGAGGCCGGAGCTGTGGCTCGCGGACTACCGACTGGCATGCCAGTTGGGAGGGCGGATGATGACAACCTCATCATCCGTAATCTACCCCTTTTCCTCTCCGACGCCGCCCGAGCCTGGCTGGAGCATCTGCCCCCTGCGTAGATCTCCGACTAGGACGATCTGGTCAAGGCTTTCGCGGGGAACTTCCAAGGCACGTACGTGCGCCCTGGGAACTCGTGGGATCTCCGAAGCTGCCGCCAGTTTCCAGGGGAGTCCCTCCGAGAGTACATCCAGCGGTTTTCGAAGCAGCGCACCGAGCTGCCCAACGTTACCGACTCGAATGTCATCAGGGCTTTCCTTGCCGGCACCACTTGCCGAGACCTGGTGAGCAAACTGGGGTGCAAGACTCCCACCTGTGCGAGCGAACTGATGGACGTCGCCACCAAGTTTGCCTCGGGTCAGGAGGCGGTCGATTCCATCTTCCGAAAAGACATGCAGCCTCAGGGAGAGCCGAAGAAAGACGCCCTCAAGGCGTCCGCCCAGCGGGGCACGAAGAAGAAGGCAAAGAACAAGTCGCAAGCGAAACGCGACGCCGCCGACGTGAATCTCGTCACTACAGCCGAGCACAGGAACCCTCGAAAACCTCCTAGAGGGGCCGGCGCGTTCGACAAGATGCTCAAGGAGCCGTGCCCCTATCACCAGGGGCCCGTTAAGCACACCCTCGAAGAATGTGTCATGCTCCGGCGCTACTTCCATAAGACCGGGCCCCCGGCGGAAGATGGCAAGGGCCATGACAACAACAAGAAGGAGGGCGGCAAGGAAGAGGAGTTCCCGGAGGTCCACAACTGCTTCATGATCTACGGCGGGCAGGCGGCGAACGCCTCGGCTCGGCACCGCAAGCAGGAGCGCCGGGAGGTCTGCTTGGTGAAGGTGGCAGCGCCAGTATACCTAGACTGGTCCGACAAGCCTATCACCTTCGACCGAGGCGACCACCCCGACTTCGTGCCAAGCCCAGGAAGGTACCCGCTTGTCGTCGATCCGATCATCGGCAACGTTAGGCTCTCCAAAGTCCTCATGGACGGAGGCAGCAGCCTTAACATCATCTACGCCGAGACCCTGGAACTCTTGGGGGTTGATCGGTCCGAGGTCCAGGCCGGTGCGGCACCCTTTCACGGGATCGCACCTGGAAAGCGTATCCTCCCCCTCGGGCGGATCGACTTACCCGTCTGCTTCGGGACTCCCTCCAACTTCCGAAAGGAAGCTCTTACCTTCGAGGTCGTTGGGTTCCGAGGAACCTACCACGCGGTGTTGGGAAGGCCGTGCTACGCCAAGTTCATGACCGTCCCCAACTACACCTACCTCAAGCTCAAGATGTCGGGCCCGAACGAGATCATCACCATCGAATCCACGTACCGCCACGCGTACGAATGCGACATGGAGTGCATGGAGTACGCTGAGGCCCTCGTCGAGTCCGAGGCCCTCATCGCCGACCTGGAACGCCTCTCCAAGGAGGCGCCTGACGCGAAGCGGCACGCCGGCAACTTTGAACCAGTCGAGGAAGTCAAGTCCGTCTCTCTCGACCCCAACAACGACGCCAGCAGGAAAGTCTGGATCAGCTCCGAGCTCGACCCCAAATAGGAAGCAGTGCTCGTCGACTTTCTCCGCGCAAATGTCGAAGTCTTTACATGGAGTCCCTCGGACATGCCAGGCATACCGAGGGATGTCGCCGAGCACTCACTGGACATCAGTGTTGGAGCCCGACCCGTGAAGCAAACCCTGCGCCGTTTTGACGAAGAAAAGCGCAGGGCCATAGGCGAGGGAATCCACAAGCTACTCATGGCAGGGTTCATCAAAAAGGTATTCCATCCCGAATGGTTAGCTAACCCTATTCTTGTAAGGAAGAAGGATGGGAAATGGAGGATGTGTGTAGACTACACTGGTCTAAACAAGGCATGTCCGAAAGTTCCCTACCCTCTACCTCGCATCGATCAAATTGTGGACTCCACTGCTGGGTGCGAAACCCTGTCATTCCTCGATGCCTACTCAGGCTATCACCAAATCAAGATGAAAGAGTCCGACCAGCTCGTGACTTCTTTCATCACACCTTTTGGCATGTACTGTTACACTACAATGCCATTTGGTTTGAGGAATGCAGGCGCCACCTACCAGAGGTGCATGAACCACGTGTTCGGAGAACACATCGGCAGAACGGTCGAGGCTTACGTCGATGACATCGTTGTCAAGACGAAGAAAGCCTCCGACCTCCTCTCTGACCTTGAAACAACATTCAAGTGTCTGAGAGCGAAAGGCATGAAACTCAATCTCGAGAAGTGTGTCTTCGGAGTCCCCTGAGGCATGCTCCTTGGATTCATCGTCTCCGAGCGGGGCATCGAGGCCAATCCGGAGAAAATCGCGGCCATCACCAACATGGGACCGATCAAAGATTTGAAAGGAGTACAGAGGGTCATGGGATGCCTTGCGGCTCTGAGCCGCTTCATCTCACGCCTTAGCGAGAAAGGCTTGCCTCTGTACCGCCTCTTAAGGAAGGCCGAGCGCTTCACTTGGACCCCCGAGGCCGAGGAAGCCCTCGGAAACCTTAAGGCGCTCCTTACAAACACACCCATCCTGGTGCCCCCACTACAGGAGAAGCCCTCTTGATCTACGTAGCCGCAACCACTCAGGTGGTCAGCGCCGCGATCGTAGTCGAGAGACGAGAAGAAGGGCATGCACTGCTCATCCAGAGGCCAGTCTACTTCATCAGCAAAGCGCTTTCCGAGACCAAAGTCCGCTACCCGCAGATCCAGAAGCTGCTCTACGCAGTGGTTCTAACACGACGAAAGTTGTGACACTACTTCGAGTCTCATCCGGTGACTGTGGTGTCATCCTTCCCCCTGGGGGAGATCATCCAGTGCCGTGAGGCCTCGGGTAGGATAGCAAAGTGGGCGGTGGAACTCATGGGCGAAACGCTATCATTTGCCCCTCGGAAGGCCATAAAATCCCAGGTCTTAGCAGACTTCCTGGCTGAGTGGACTGACACCCAGTTACCAACAACTCCAATCCAACCCGAGCTCTGGACCATGTACTTCGATGGGTCACTCATGAAAACAGGAGCATGCGCTGGCTTGCTCTTCGTTTCACCCCTCGGAAAGCATCTTCGCTACGTCATACGCCTCCATTTTCCGGCATCAAACAACGTGGCCGAGTATGAGGCTCTGGTCAACGGGCTGCGCATCGCCGTCGAGCTAGGGGTCCGGCGCCTCGACGCTCGTGGTGACTCGTAGCTTGTCATCGACCAAGTCATGAAGAACTCCCACTGTCGCGACCAGAGAATGGAAGCCTACTGCAACAAAGTCCGGCGCCTGGAAGACAAGTTCTACGGGCTGGAGCTCAACCACATCGCCCGACGGTACAACAAGACTGTGGATGAGCTGGCGAAGATAGCCTCGGGGCGAACGATGGTTCCCCCGGACGTCTTCTCCAGAGACCTACATCAACCATCCATCAAGATCGACGACACGCCCGAGCCCGAGGAAGCCTCGGCCCAGACCGAGGTACCTTCGCCCGAGCCCGAGGAGGCCTCGGCCGAGCCCGAGGTACCCTCGGCCATCAAGGAGGAGGCCTTGCCCGTCGAGGGGGAATAGAATGGGGTCACACCAGATCTGAGCTGGCAGACCCCGTACCTGGAATATCTCCTCCGAGGAGAGCTTCCCCTCGACAAGACCAAAGCTCGGTGACTGGCTCGGCGCGCCAAGTCGTTTGTCTTGCTGGGTGATGAAAAGGAGCTCTATCACCGCAGCCCCTTGGGCATCCTCCAACGATGCATATCCATCGCCCAAGGACGAGAGCTGTTGCAAGAAATACACTCGGGGGCTTGCGGCCACCATGCAGCACCTCGAGCCCTCGTCGGGAATGCCTTCCGACAAGGTTTCTACTGGCCAACCGCGGTGGCCGACGCCACTAGGATTGTTCGCTCCTGCCAGGGGTGTCAATTCTACGCAAAGCAGACACGCCTGCCCGCTCAGGCCCTACGGACGATACCCATCACCTGGCCGTTTGCTGTGTGGGGTCTAGACCTCGTCGGTCCCTTGCAGAAGGCACCCGGGGGCTTCTCGCTCCTGCTGGTCGCCATCGAAAAATTCTCCAAGTGGATCGAGGTCCGACCCTTGACCAGCATCAGGTCTGAGCAGGCAGTGGCGTTCTTCACCAACATCATCCATCGATTCGGGGTCCCAAACTCCATCATCACCGACAATGGCACGTAGTTCACCGGAAAAAAGTTCCTGGACTTCTGCGACGACCACCACATCCGTGTGGACTGGGCCGTCGTAGCTCCCCCCATGACGAATGGGCAGGTGGAGCGTGCCAACGGTATGATTTTGCAGGGATTCAAACCGAGGATCTACAACGACCTCAACAAGTTCGGCATGCGGTGGATGAAAGAGCTACCCTCGGTGGTCTGGAGTCTGAGGACGACGTCGAGCCGTGCCACGGGTTTCTCGTTGTTTTTTCTAGTCTATGGGGCCGAGGCCGTCCTCCCCACGGACTTAGAATACGGCTCCCCGAGGACCAGGGCGTACGACGACCGAACAACCAGACCAGCCGAGAGGACTCGCTGGACCAGCTCGAAGAGGCTCGTGACGTTGCCTTACTACATTCGGCACGGTACCAGCAGTCGCTGCGACGCTACCACGCCCGAAGCGTTCGGCCCCGAGGCTTCCAAGTGGGAGACTTGGTGCTTCATCTGCGACAGGACGCCCGAGGGCACCACAAGCTCACTCCTCCCTAAGAAGGGCCCTTCATCATCGCTAAGATTTTGAAGCCCGAAACATACAAGCTAGCCAACGACCAAGGCAAGGTCTACAACAACGCTTGGAACATCCAACATCTACGTCGCTTCTACCCTTAAGATGTTTTAAGTCGTTCATGTACTCGTTTTCTTTACATACATGAAGTCTAACCGTCAAGGAAGGGTCGGCCTTGCCTCAGCAAAGCACGACCCTCCCTCGGGGGCTAGAAGGGGGAACCCCCTCAGCGTCAAAATTTTCCTTGGAAAAAATTTTCTACCAAAACGACCTTCGTGCTTTCGACTTCCGTATCGATAGTGGGATCCTGAAAACGACGAGAGTACACGTAAGCGGCAAGGCCGACCGAGCCGAGGAACTCCTACGCCTCCGGGATACGGATACCTCACTCATCACCTTCCACGAGAAGTAACTCACGCTCGGATAAGCGATCCTGCTACCGAAAAAGTCCAAACACTCGGGTAGAAAACGACTTTCGTGCCTTCCCGACTGTATCAATAACGGAATCCTACGACCAAATGAGAGTGCACGTAAGCGGCAAGGCCGACCGAGCCGAGGAACTCCTACACCTCCGGGATACAGATACCTCACTCATCACCTTCCGCGAGAAGTAACTCTCGCTTGGATAAACGATTCTGCTACTGACAGACAAGTCGTGATGCTCGAAATGAGAGGAAAGAAAACGCAGCTTTTTAACACGACGGTAAAGTGTTTAGGCCTCGGCGGCCACGAAAAACATGCGTATGCTACAGACAAACTGTTCCTGCAGGTTCAGGCATCGGTAAGGGGAGCAGCAGCACCCTCGGCGTTGTTTCCACCCTCGGCGGAACCTGGCCCGGCCTCAGACGGCGACCCGGGCGAAGGGACCTCCACCCAAGGGAGGAAGTCAGCACTACACCAGCGGATGTCTTGGCCAAGCTTTAGCTGCTGCTGCCACAAATTCCTCGGCCTGGGAAGCTGCTAGCTCCCGGGCCGACGAAGTCTCTTTTCGGGCCGACTCCGCCTCTATCCGCGCCAACACCGCTGCCTCCGGCTCCGGCTCATCGCAGAGCAACCGAAGGTCCTAAAAACTGAGCAAGGGAGGCCTAGAGTGGCAAGGCCGACCGAGCCGAGGGACTCCTACGCCTCCGGGATACGGATACCTCACTCGTCACCTTCCACAAAAGGCAACTCACGCTCGGTTAAGTGGTTCGGCTAGCCAATAGGCAAGTCCTAGTACCCAAAATGAGGAAGAAACACGACTTTATACTCGAATACCCAAATGTTCAGGCCTCGACAGCCACAAAGAACAAACACATATACTTGGGGTAACTATGCTACACAGACTTAGACACCGGTAGAACCCTCGGCGGTTCTTCCGACCTACGACAAATGTCTAAGTACTTGAAGCAGTTTCATTTTGCTCCGGCAAAAACCCAGTATATCCCCTTACAAATGGGACTCCAGTTCCGCTCCCGCGGGTATGAACAACCTCCACACCAGAGGGCCTGCGGGACAACAAACTCCAGGTGGCTCGCCGGCGACCACTACACCAGCAACGACGACGACCCCCGCTTCGGGTGGCTGAACAATAGCAGCGATGACCTCAGGGCAGACGCTGCTATGACGAGGCCCTCACCCACGTCTCCACTCGAGGGGCAAGGACAAGCCATCAAAGCCAAAGAGCCGGGGGTCCGGCCGCAGATGGCGCCGACGGTCTCGTCGGCAGAGACAACCTCCTCCGACTACCACCACCTCAGCACCGACGGCCACCTGCTCACCAACACCGCACCGGCGTACGACGTCCGCTCCAAAAGCGCACCGGCAGGTCCTCGCTCCCGTCCTTGCCACAAGAACGAGAACGGGGCCGTCCTAGAACACGAACGTCGCCCTCGCAGCATACGACGTGTTGGGTGACCTCCCAACAGCCGGCGGCGCAGCGAGGACTAGTGGTGGGGGGCGACACCGGAAGCAGCGCCAGAGCCGCTCGTGCCAAGGAGCCAAGCGCGCGGCAGCTGCCAAGCGCCACAGGCGGCGAACGCCCTTCTCCCTAGATCACTTAGGGAAGGAGCGGGCCGCTACCTACGCAGAGGCAGGCCCCGGCTCAGCTCACCCTCCGCCATAGCAAGGATGACGAAGATCCTTGAAGCTGAGGGCGGGGCGGAGGCCGTAGCCCGGCTTGCTTCTCCCCACCAAACTGACCATTGGTGAGTGAATGCAGCCGAGCTGCCCGATGAAAATCCTTGAAGCTGAGCGATGGCTGAAGGACGCCGATCTCCACGAGGCCGCGCTCCTCCAACGACAGCAAGAGCAAGGCGACGCTGGTGCACCCCATCCGGGGGCTCGAAAGGTGGAAGGGCGCAATGCATGAGGGGAGAACGAAGGCATGGCCACTGCCCGGGGGATCGATCCCCTTTTATAGGCAGACCTCCTCACTTGCACCCCCTAGCGTCACGGGCGAAGTCTTCGTCGATGTGCTCCAGGGTTCTCCCCGTACGACACGGGGGCTGGGTCCCACGCATCATACAAGCTGATCCGAAGCACAAAGAAGGCAAACCGCCGCACGCGAGGCATGCAACCGCCCCGCGGTTACAGGCGCTCTCCCATCTTCGCAGAAACCGGTGGCCGAAAGGGTGGATCGCCACGCGACAAGCATCCAACCGCACCGCAACTGTGCGCCCTTTCGGCTTCGACCACATCCGGTGGACCAGCGCAAAGGAAGTGGGCCCGCATGTCATGTAACCGGCGCACCGGTTACGATGTGCAAAGAGCCGCACCACCACCTGCGCCAATGCCACGCCTCCTCGGCTGCAGAACCAGTACCGTGACTCGAGGTGGCCCCGCGCATGACCCAATAGAGCCAATTGAAGGCGACGGCCACGAGACAGTCAGCCGCGGGGATAGGCACGACGGTTGGCATGGCCAAAAGTGGGCCGGCAGTAATTGCAGCGGCAGGCGAGCGGAAGCAGCGGTCAAATCGCCTGCAGGCTCGCGTCCCCTCCTGAAGCGACGGGAGAGCCCCCTCCCATGATGTGAAGATGATGCACCCGTGTCCCGTTCCTCGAACGGCTCGCACGCGCAACGGGCGCCACGCGAATCGCCCGTCCCGTCGCATTAACTCCCCGGCAGAGCAAGCGACACCTCTGGCAGGCGAGGCGGGCGTCGCTTCGCCTCCGCCATGATGACCGCGTCAGAAAAGGTGCGCCACCTTATTTAAATACATATCCTTCCAATCCTCCTCCTCCTCTCTCTCTCTCTCGCTACAGGGACCGGGAAAGGGGATGTTTCGGAAAGGATCCTTCTCGGCGAAGGAAGCGGGTCCCGAACCCTCCTACTGATCAGGGGTTTGAAGGCTGGCCCCTCGTAAGGGTTTCGACAGCCGCCCTAGAGCACTCGGGCTTCAAGCCCATTACTGATCAGGGGTTCGAAGGCTGGCCCCTCGGAAGGGTTCGACAGCTGCCCCAGAGCACTCGGGCTCCGTGCCCACTACTGATCAGGGGTTCGAAGGCTGGCCCCTCGGAAGGGTTCGACAGTTGCCCCAGAGCATGCAGAGTGAGGGATGACTCTGGGTACGTCCGATACATGGCCGAGGCTCGGGCTACGCTCCCGAGGTACCCTAGGACATTTCCGAGACCGGCGGAAACGATTTGTAATGGAATCCCACCGGAGGGAGGCATCGAGCCCTCGGACCCTGTCGAAGGGGTCCGGGTCCGGTGAATCACCCGCAGGTACTTTTGGAGCGCGCCTCTGGGCCACCAGCCGACCCTAACGAACGGGGCACGAGCGTCCACTCGGATCACCCGTTAGCAGCTCACTGGAAACACCATGTTCGGTGCCCTCCGAGGGCAACATGGCGCTTTCCCCCCTCCTCCTTGCGGAAAGGCGACGCAGGGGCGTATGATAAATGTCGGGAAAGTCCTTGATCGTCCTCTCGCTCCGTGCAGAGGCTCGAGGGCTGCTCTCGCACCCGGCTACAGCCAAACCGTTGACAGCGTCAACAAACCAGCTTGATAACTTAGAACCTGACCATGCACCCAGGCTACGGCCAGGCCGCATGAGGGAACGATCAGACCGACCAAGGCACCACGAAAAGCATTAAGACCTCAGAGGAGTCAAACCACTCCTCCGAGGCCTTGGGGGCTACACCCGGCGGTGCGCTCACGCGCACCCACCAGAACAAAAGCAAAACCGAGAAAGGCCGGTCCCCTCACTGAAAATGCGGCGAAAGCCTCCAAGTGAGTACCAACACTCCCTTCGAGGCTTGGGGGCTACTGTCGGGTACCATAATTAGGGGTACCCCCAACACTCCTAATCACGCCTGGTAAAACACCCTCTGACCAACTGACGGGCGCGGTTCAAGTCAAGGCTTCGTCTACCCAAGGGACGCGACCTCGCCCGAACCCAGCCTCGGGCTGGAACAGTAGTCCCAGACGAGTTCACGCCTCGCCCAAGGGCCTCCTTAGGCAGCGGGCACCTCCTCAGCTCTCCCGAAGCTCAGCTCGGGCAGGCTTCGTTGTGAAGAAACCTTGGCCGACCGCCTCACCAACCGACCGCTTCGCGGGCGCATTCAATGCAGGGGACGCCTAACGCCGTATCCTAACACACGCACCTCAGTTGGCCAGGCCGAAGTGACCGCAGTCACTTCGCCCCTCTCTTTTACTGTCCAATATGACGGGAAAACAGCGCCGCTCGCCCCGCTCCGACTGCCGTGCCAACCACCCAGGCGAAAACTGACAACAAGTCACGATCAACCACCGAGTTCGACCTCGGGCGCAACAGGAAGCTCCGCCTCGCCCGACCTCAGGCTCTGGCCTCGGGAGGAGGTCTCCGCCTCGCCCGACCCTCGGACTCGGCCTCGACCTCGGTCTTGGGAGGAATCGCGTCCTCGCCTGACCCCGGCCTCGGCCTCAAGAGAAGTCTCCGCCTCGCCCGACCTTGGGCTCGGACCGACCGCGCCAATAGGGGATACATCATTACCCTATCCCTAGCCAGCTCAGGCTACAAGGAACAAGACCGGCGTCCCATCTGGCTTACCCCGGCGACGGGTAATGATGGTGCCCCGCGTGCAACCATGACGCCGGTGGCTCTCAGCCCCTTACGGCAGCAAGGAGACGTCAGCAGGATCCTTGCCGCGCTGCCAGCTGTGCTCCTACAGGGCTCAGGCGCTTCTCCAATGGCCACGCTATCACGTGTACAGGGCTCAAGCTCTCCCTCGACAGCCACGTTGGCATGTACACAAGGCTTAGGCATTTCTCTGCCGGACACGTTAGCGCATAGCTACACCCCCCATTGTACGTCTGGACCCTCTCCTTGCGTCTATAAAAGGGAGGTCCAGGGCCATCCTGGAGGAGGGTTCGCGCGGGGAAGGAGCGAACGAACAGGCTCCCTCTCTCTCTTTCTCTCCCTCTCGCGACGTGCTTGTAACCCCTACTACGAGCGGCACCCCTGGTGCAGGATAATACAAAGCTTGTCCCACCTCTTGTGTTCCATCCCGCGCCAACCCATCTGGGCAGGGGCACGCAGCGACAATCTCACTCGTCGGTCCAGGGACCCCCCCAGGTCCGAAACGCCGACACTACATCATGTAGACTATCTCATCTTGACAAAATTCTATCCTACCTTTGGGTATTCACCTTATACGACTAGTTACCCTAATCTGGACATAAAACAAAGATTAAGCCCTGCTAAAGGATCTTCAGATCATAACCAGCTACTAGCCTATTCATTTCGCTTACCAAATACTTTACATTGCAAAACTATCCTACCATATGCTTCTAACTCTGATGGTCAATACCAGGAAGGGAAGATTAACAGGCAACAACAAACAGAAATGAATCCTCCAGATCCTCCACCGGTTGGAATCGATCAAGTGGTTGCCGCCCAAATGATGGTAATACAACAAATGGCAAACATGGTTAACAAAATGCAAAATCAGATAAGACAAAAACGCGAGGAAATATGTCAGGACCGGCTGGAGATACGCAAGGAAATAAGGCAAGCACAGTTGGAAAGACAACAACAACGCCCATTACCTCCACCACCACCACCACCACCAACTCCACCAAGCTACATAAACATATATATTACTACTATTTGTAAGATCTAAGTGTTACTTTAGTTAGTAGTTGGTATGATACTATGTTGGGAGGCATAATAAGGTCTAATTGACCCCATGTGTTGCTAATAAATTATGCATCATGCCGAGATTTTGTTTGTGCATATGTTTTGAGATAACATGGTTATGCACCCTCTTACAAATCTCGAGGACGAGATTTCTGTTAAGGGAGTAGGATTTGTAAGGCCCAAAATGTGTATAAGAAAAAAAATAAAATAAATATATGAAGAAATGAAATAGTAAATTCAGATATCTCAAATTATACTTGAGTATTGAAAATTGAGGACTGAATTTTGAAAAACCAAGAATTATTTTAGAAAAGAAGTAATAGAAAATTTTTCTATTCAACTAAATGACTATTCATTTCATTGAATGATGCACTATAGGCATTTTGTACTTATAAATATGTGGTAAAACATTTTAATAAAGAGTCATAATTTAAGCTTGGGACCTCAAAGTATAAATGAAAATAAAATAGAAAATGAGGAAGGGAATTTTATTGAAACCATATATTCCTTCCATAAACAAATGACAAGGAAGATAATAAATAATAATATTGGAAACAATAGAGGTTATACTTACATTAGTATTAATATGATACTTGGGAGATTTGAAATTCAAAAGAGGAGTTGAATTTGATTTGGAGATACAAAATTTGAAATAGAAATGAAAAAGAAAAGAAGATTATACAACACCAAATAAAATTTATAAATAAATAAATTTCTCTCATCTTTGGATATGTTCAAATTACATTTTTAATTTGGGGATAAATTTGGCACAAGATTGGAATTTAAAATTGAAATGGAAAATTTGAATTGGAAATAAATAAAATAAAAAGAGAAAACCCTGCTGTTGGGCCCAATCGCCTCTGCCTGGCCCATCCCCCATGGCCCAACCAGGGAACTCAAACACGGACACATGGGGCCCGGAAGTCAGTAACTCAGCTCCACGTCAGCCTCCACGTGCGCGTACCTGCCTTCTACCACTGCGCCGTTGGATCCACGCGCTAGCCACAGCTTGTCGCTCCCGCATTCCTCTGCCGAGTGGGCCCCGTTGGTCAGTACCATCTCTATCCCCGTTGTCAACTCCAGACTGAAACTTGCGGCAATGGAATTCCTTGGATTTCGCATGGGGGTTGCACAAATCGCACAGCTATCCTCGCCTGTGAACTCATCTCGACTTCCCTGGACCCCGAGATACCAAATCAAAACTGCCTCTTGTGTTGCGTTGCCGCGCACACGAACTGGATTGCCGAAGCTGACGCGCGGGAATCCTGGGACCGAATCCACCCTCGTTCCGCCTCACGGACTCTACCTAGCAGTGTATAAGCAACCCCCATATATGCCCCTGTGGCCTGCACGCTCGCCATCTCGCCCCATCCATACCGAGACCGTGGCCTCACTGCCAGCCTGCATCGCCAAATCGCCATTGGCCATCTCCACGCCGCCACTGAATTGACCACGGATCTGGACCTTGGAGCTTCGGGATGTCGCACTAGTGGTGCACATGGTCGTTCCGGGCGCGATTGTGGGCAAGTTGCGTCGCAATTTCCTCACCGTGGTCCGACGCCGCCGTGAACCCACCATTCACCGTGGACGGGCATCTTCGCGGCATTGTCTCTGGTGAGCTTGGGCTCCTCGTGTTCATTGTTTTCACCTCTATCTATCGCGCCTAGGGTCGCTGGGGCATGTGTGTTGGGCGATGGGTATTGTCGCACTCCGGCGGTGCGCCGCCGTAGAGTTTCGCGCTCCGGCAAGGGCGCTTCGGGCGAAAGATAGCTTTGTGGCCGTTCGATCTAAATGGCCGATCACGATTTAAACGCTAGCTCGCCTTTCAGTATTGTGATCGCAGCCGTCGAATTGGATGTGTGCGACCCAGATTAGAAAGATTACATACTGTTTAGTGGGATGAGTGTAATCCATAGATCTTGGATCCTACGAACGAGAGCAAGCATAGGTTCATAAGGGCTCGGATCTAATCTGAGCGCTTGAACTAGGATCCGATGGCCAGAAGCGACCGATACCCTTCGCTGGCGCGTTTTACCTTATGAGCCCCTGGGTTATTCAAGATTCAACACGCAGTCCTGACTGTGGAAGTCTGTGTCTGGCAGACTTTTGCAAGATAAACCTCGAGCTTTTTGGTAATTGGTGAGCAGTCCAGAATCATAGGAAAATTCAGAAATTCAATTAGAAAATGATTTTAGTGTTAAAATAATTCCATAATCTTATTTAATTCATAGAAAATTCATATGAAGTCCAAATCAATCCATTTCAATTTCTATAATATTATAAAATTATTGTTTATCAATTAGTGCCACTGTTTTGACATGAATGTCACATTAAAATTTATATCCTATTTAATCTTGTACAAAACACATAGAATCTTCAGAAAATCATAACTCCTTCGTTTTAATTCCGAATTGACTCGTTCCAGTTGCGTTAGTCTCGTATAAATATTTACTATGCAATAACAAAATTTATTGTGCCATGTCACATTCTTTTACAATTAGATCTTTATTTAACTTATGCTTGTTAGTCTTGTTAATCTGCTTATCAATATAATCTACTAGAATATGATCTATGGTCAATTTATAACTTAGATTAAAGTTGAATTAATTACTATTTTTGGTTATCTTTTCTCTGGAATTATAAAATTAAACCTAATTTTAATCATTTAATCATGACCACGACTCCGATCTTAGTAGTTCTCGATCCCGTGATCTCATAGCTTCGATTAGATCATTATTATGTATTTTATTCTTATGTTTGGTGTGATATTAATTTTTTCTATACCATGTTTGCTTGTATTGCTATGACTAGCAGTGTGGTCACGAGAACCTGAGGATCACCCTGGTACCTGGAATCACAAGTGCCAGGCAAGTTGTGCCCTTGATCACATTTATTACCCAATAATATTCTTTATTATCACTTATTCATGCATAGGTTTAATTTTGATGGGACCCAATAGGTCACCCTAGTCTGATTATCTTTTACCTTATTTACCCCTGAATCACTTGGGTAGTTTTGCTATTGCTTTATATGGTTTTGGGTTAATATTTCATTATATCCATGTTCTAATTATTCTGTTATGTTATTTATGTTCATGTCAAGATCATTATATTATTGTTAATTGGAACATGGAGCTTAACATGAGAAACACATGCCACCACAAGGGAGGAATGAGACCCCTTGGCTGACCAATTAGGAAAGCTAGTGGAAGACTACCTTACCTGAAAGGGACAAGGGCAGTAGGGGAGTTGCATGCAGGGATGTTCTTGGGTTGATTTTGCTGCGATGGCAGTCAGACAACGGATTCTTGCAAGTGCTTTTCCCATAAACTGTAGCGGGTTTTCGGAAGCTAGTGGAACTTTGTAAAGGCCTCGTAGTGTTACCCTGCCTCGCTTCCTTGGTAGAGGTGTATGGAATTCATGACCCCTTAGCAGATGGGTAACATGACTTGTGGATAAAGGGTACAACCTCTACAGAGTGTAAAACTGGTATACTAGCCGAGCTCATAGTCAAGAGCTACTCAGGACTCTCGCATGATTAATCTATGGAACTTAAATTCAATTCGTCATATGCATTGCATTGGATTTGTTATTAATTTTGTTCTATTATTCTTATTATGGTTTGGTATTTACTTACATTTAGTAACTGCTAATAAAATTTGACCAACTTATTAAAAGCAATGCTCAGCTTTAACCCTTATTGTTGATCAGCCTTACACTTCACATGAACTCCCACCTTTGGTGAGTTCATGCCACATTATTCCTCATAACTTGTTGAGCGATGAACATGTGTGAGCTCACCCTTGCTGTCTCACACCCCTCCACAGGAGAAGATTAGGTGGTTCAAGAGGAGCCACACAACAAGGAGTTCGATTTGATCTAGGTGGCGTCTCCCAGTCGACTTTGTGGTGCCAAGGATGGACTTTAGTTCGATCTATATTTATAATTTATTTTGTAAGACTTCTGCTATTTAATAAGTACTATGATGTTATTATGACATTTATCTCTATACACTCTGTTATTATATGTGTTGTCTTCTTTGGCGCATATATGAGATGCACCCGACTTTGTCCCTTAAAACTGGGTGTGACAGCAACCAGCGCTAGATGGCGTGTTGTTGCCGTCGCCGAATCGGTGGTCCGTAGAGGTAAAGTCGGCTTCCACGAGATTTGGTTCTTGGGCGTGCTCACAGAGCCCTTCGCGTCGGTCCACATCCACCCGCGGCCACCGCCCCTATCGTCCCCATCGCCCCTGCGCCTGCTCAGCCTCGTCGTGGCCGCGATCCGGACTACGCTCTGGCCCAGCCATGATTCGCCAGCGAATTCCTTCGGTGCATGGTCGTTCTATCCACCTCGCCCAACCGCTGGCCATCGAACTTCTCTCTAGCGCGCCATCGCCTTCCAAGGGCTCGCCGGTGGATGCCAGACCATGCTCCAACCTCGCATCCTAGCGCTCCAATCAAAGGTGAAAAGCCTCTAGATTAGTTTGTCGTGATTCTCTCTTTGTGGGACCTTCTCTGACCAATGGCTAGTCACGGGAAATATTGGGTTGTGGGTCACCGGTGTGATTGCCGCCGCCACGGCCATGGCGCCGCCGGCTGGTTTCGTCGGGGCTAGGGAAGGAGAATCGTGGGTCATTGATGTCGGAGGCAACGACTCCAATTAGAGTGTGATACATCTGTTAGGGGGTGAGTGATCTGAGCCGTTGATCTATCTGCGTATGAATAGGATTAGATCAGGTTAAGATAAAATCGGGATCGTTGTTTTTGGATTCGGTGGTATAGGTTGCGTACCGCTTCGTGGTTTAATCTGAACCCTAGATCTCTAATACATCGGTCGTAAGTGTACACTGGTTCATTCCCAATGTCGATCTAATCATGGTCGTTTGCTTACAATCGGGCGACCAGGAATGTTGTGTACCCCTTCGGCTGTGCGATTTTATGTATGAGACCCTATGCTTTCACAAAATAAACCCGCCGTCCGCGACAACATAAAGAACAACACAGATCAGTCCCAATATTTATGATTTGGACCTTGAACTTTCTGGTAATAACGCGCGCAACCCAGAGAATAGATAAAATTGAATAAAATAGTATAGAAAATGATTTAGGATATAGAAATAATTCTAGGAACTTGTTTAATTCCTATTTAATTTATTTTAACTCCGAATTGATCCATTCAAATTGCGTTAGCTTCATAATAAAATTATCTACACATTAGTAGCCCTACTTTATCATGTAACATGTTTTTAAATAATTAATTTGTTAACCCTATGTTCATCGGATTAACTTCTCTAATTTAAAATTAAATTAATATTTTCAGTTCCTAGTTATAACTTAACTAAAATATGTTTTCTAATCGAGTTATAATTTGGATTAAAATTAAATTAATGGTTTCTTAGAAATATCTTTCTCACGTGATTTATAATAATCAACATAGGACATAGATTTCCTGTTTAATCACATAAACCTTTGAAAGGTCACAACTTTATAACGGTAACTCCGATTTTAGTGGTTCTCGAACCCACGATCTTGTAGCGACGTGTAGAATATTTTTATGCAGTATGTTCTTATGTTTGGTGTGATGTTAATTTTGTCTATACCATGTTTGTTTGTATTGCTATGACTAGGAGTGAGGTCACAAAAATCTGAAGATCATCCTAGTACCTGGAATCTCAAGTCTCAGGCAAGTTATGCCCTTGATCACTTTTATTTACCCAATAATGTTCTCTATAATCATTTTGGCATGCATAGGCTTAATTTTAATGGGACCCAATAGGTCACCCTAGTTTGGTCATCATTACACCTTGTTTACCCCTGAACTTTTGGGTAGTCTTTGCTATTGCTCTATATGATTTTGGAATTAATATTACATTATGATCATGTTCCAATTATACTATTGTTTTACTTATTGTTCATGACAAGATCATTATATTAATTAGAACATCGAGCTTAACTTAAGAAACACGTGCCGCCACAAGGGTGGAATGGGACGCCCTTGGCTGACTAATTAGGAAAGCTAGTGGAAGGCTACCTTACCCGAAAGGGGCAAGGGCAGTAGGGGAGTAGGCGTGTAGGGAGGTTCTCGGGTTGATTTTGCTGCGATGGTGGTCAGACGAGGGATTCCTGCATTGATCTTCCTAAAAACTGTAGCAGGTTTTCGGAAGCTAGTTGAACTTTGTAAAGGCCTCGTAGTGTTACCCTGCCTCGCTTTCTTGGTAGAGGTGTATGGGGCCTGTACAACCCCGTGGCAGATGGGTAACATGCTTGTGGGTAAAGGACCCAAAGTTCTATTTTAGGCTCATAAAAGTTTCTCCAAAATATTTGAACTAAAATACCTTTTAATAAGAATTTTTCCACTTCCAAAAAAAATTATCTCATAAAAATAAATTGTGTTCCAATGAAATTAAATAAAGGGAGCCCTATGAATTCAGTTACCCTTTTGTTCCATCATATATTTTTGTACTTTAGAAATCATATCTATTTTGTTTTTATGAGGGTATAAATATCCAAAAGCATTTTCTTAAATGGCATAATGAATAAATAAATAAATAAATAAATAAATAGAATTATGCATTGAATTCATGCTGGGTTTTTGTGTATGCATTTGAGTTGAGATTCAAAACCGAGTTTGAATTCGAAATTCAAAACTGAAGCTAGAATTGAAATAAGACTTAAAAACAGGAATTGAAAAAAGGAAGCAACTTGCTCTTGGGCCGCATCTGTCCTGGCTCGGCCCGCCTTCCCGTACTGGCCTAGTCGCCCTCCTAGCCCCTGTTCACGCGAGTAATAACTCTGACGCGTGGGCCCCAGCATGCAGTCCCTTCCGCGTCGCTCACTCGTGTCCTGTTGTGATCGACGCCTGGGACCGTTCTATCAGCATCTCCTCCCCCGTGGATGCTTATCGCCATGATCCCGCGAGCTGCTCAACCACCTAACAACCGTCGGGTTCCTCGGAGCATGCGCCCCACCTCGAAGCATAAATACTCAGAGCGTCTTCGCTCTGCCTCATTCTCTGAAGCCGTGACCGAAGCCACCACCGGAGTACTGAAGTGCAGAGCAGGGGAAAAGCAGTGAGTGCCACCGCCGCCGTTGTTCTTGCTGGAGGGCATCGATGGGACCTCGGCGGGTGTCTCTGGAGGATCACGGGAATGCAAGGAGGCTACCCCTACTACCAATTCGGCAAACGGATGAACGGGGATCTGGTGATTTCTAGCCGTGGCACAAACAACGACGTGGAATCGCCCCTCAACGTCGTCGAGACTCACAGTGTTCCGATCACCGGTGAGAACCCCCCCCACACACACTACTCGCCTTGCCCTCCTCTGCGCGTAGCGCCTATTAATCTCAAAGTAGGGGCTCAGGTCTGCCTGACGCATTTACTCCGGCGTGCCCGCCGCCGCGGAATGGGCGGCGCCGCCGGCATCTCGGTCAGGGGGTGGATGTGGTGCGGGGGCCGTGGATCCCTACATCTACGGTTGTGATTAGATCCTAGTTTACCCTTTTGTTCTATCAAAGTTGTGCCGTAGATCTGCTATCCGATGGTGTAGAGCTAATCCAGCAAATCATGAAAATCTGGTCCGTAGATCGCTGGTCAGAGGGCCTTGACTACGTACCGGTTCGAGTTCTATCCTTGACCATTGATCTCTAGATGGACGGATATCGGAGCGTACTACTTTGCCTTCTGATCTGGACCCTTGATTTCATATCGGTTAGTCCAGAGTGCGCCTGTGTATTCAGCAGTGGCGATTTTACGTAAGAGACCCCGATAGTCTTCATAAACAACCCGCCATCCTCGTTTACATAAAGTAACTCTCGGATTAATGTTTAAAATTTCAGATAGGCCCCCCAAACTTTGCAAAACAGCCCCAGGGGTAAAATATTAGTATAGAAATAATACCCAAATGACTAATAAACTTCAAAAATTCATAACTAATTCATTGTAACTCTGATTTGACCCATTCAAATTACATTAGCTTCGTAATGAAATTATCTACGCAATAAGAACATTATTCATGGCCTATCAAGTACTTTTACTTAGACATTTATTTAACTTAAATTTATTAGACTAACTCCTCTAATTGAGGTTAATATGTCTATAATCATAATTTTACTAAAATATTATCTCTAATCAAGCTATAACTTAGACTAATAATGAATTAGCTATTTCTTTGTAATATTTTCTCACATGATTTATATTAATCAACATATAATATATCTTTTATGGTTTAATCACCTAAATCTTTGGAAAATCATACCTTTTTAACCGTAACTTCGATTTTAATCGTTCTCGAACCTAGGATCTCGTTACGATGTGTAGAATATTATTATGTAGTTTGTGCTTATGTTTGGTGTGATGTTAATTTTGCTTATACCATGTTTGTTTGTATTGCTACGAATAGCAGTGAGGTCACGAGAATCTAAAGATAATCTTGGTACCTGGGAATCTTGAGTCTAAGGCAAGTTGTGTGACACCCCACGTGTCTATTTCATGCCATGTCAGGATATTTGTCCTAGGCTCGAATGCCCAGTGAAAATTTCTATCTCTTGATCACGTCTATCTCCATTTATCAAGTTACTCATGAATGTTTCACCAAATTTAGTGTTATTCGATCTCGACAAATGCCAAATTTGGAGCCTGTTAAAACTTTTGTTTCTTGAAATGAATGTAAATTCGAACGACAATCTCATCTTTACAATTTTCCTCTAAAGTTTATTTATCCAAACTCTCAACAGTTGTTATCCGATCTGTATCTGAATCTGATTTCTTGATATTCGGTCTATGTCCAAATACTAATCTAAATCCGTATTCTCCAGCGGAATCTCTGTTGTGTCAACCTCTAATTAATTCTTATGCAAATCGACTTATTATCTCTATGTTATCATTCATCTATATCTATCAAGTGTATTCTAAAGATTTCTCGAAGTTGAACCAAATGCTCACATGAAAAGATAAATCATATGCTTGCTTAAAACTGCTCGTTTGAACAATTGCGAATTTTGAAATTCAACCAATACTTGCCACCTTTCTCAAAAAATTATATATGAACTCTATAACAAAAGTTATTAAGGGTCTATGCCAAGAAAATGTCGAGAAAATACTCTGATTTCCTTAAAAATATAATTCGAAGCTTTATAATGATACTACTTTGACCAAAGTGAAATTTCAATTTATAATTAAGATACGAGGTCTGACCTTGAATAAAAGTTGTAGAACAAATATTATACAACAAATGTTCTATTTAAACAAAGTCCTGATTCAATCTCCAACTGTCTCAAACAGTGCTCTCAAGTTGATCAAAAATCTGATTTCAGGATTAAAAATCTTCTAAGTCTGAAAACAATGCTGATCAGGTCGACGTGTCATGTTCCCTAATTTTTATTAAGCAGATCGAGTTTACCTAAATATAAAAGTTGTTAATTACTAATAGAGGCACAACATATTAAAAGATGGCATTCATCCGATTCCGTTTGACCTGTTTTGACACTCAGTTTCCATTAGTTTAGCAGCAGCGACAAACCTGTTTTCGGGGATCATTATCTCTCTAACCGATGTCCGAATCACCTCAAGTTCTATACAAGATATATAGAGTGTAAGACAAGGAAAAGATCATCTGCAGTGACCTTGACCAAAGGAGCACATTTGGTACCTCTTTTTCCCGTTTGAAAACGCCTCACGACACATCCGCCACGTGTTCGTCACTTTGCCCATAAGGAAAACAACTCTGTCATGCTGCCGCCCACACCCGCCAATGTCGAGAGCTCACCTCACCTTTTAAAAGCTACCCAGTGAATGGCGGCCATGCTCTGCAGCCAACTAGCTGAAGGCCGATGTCCTTTAAAAACCCCACCCAACTCCTTGTCCTCTCCGCACATGGAACAGCCGACTGCAGGCCGAGCCTTTCTTCCTCCAGTCGTGCTTTTCCTGTCCATGGTGGCATCCCTAGCCGCTCCTCTCTCTCCAGTGCCATGTCATCTAAACTCTGCGTGCTGCTGCCCTGAGGATACTGCCTTTGTCGCGCCCATTCGCGCCATGGCCTCTGCTCACCTAGCCGCTGCCTCACGCACCCGTGCCTGCGCCGGCCTGGTCTTGTCCACACCGGCCGCCTCTAGTGCTTGAACTCCCAGCACAGCTCCAGGCTCTGGTCGTCTCGCCAACCTCGCGAGGAAGCTTCCCTCAAGGCCGTTCTCCTCTCGAACCACTGTCACCGCAGGCTCATCAACTCGATTCAAATATCATGGCCAATGTCGTGCCTCCCTCTCCTGCCATGGCCACACTTAGGCATCTGCATGCGTCCCATGGAGAAGATGACCCCATATGCCTATGACAAGTGGGCCCAGGGTTAAATGTGAGTGTGCACACAAATTGTAGATTTTTACGTTATGTTCTAAAATTAATATCTATTGTTTGATAGTTCCAAAAACCACGAAACTTATTTTGTTGGTTTACTTACGAAATTCTCTACCTACTAGATCTATAATATGACATGTTTTAGTAGATATGTTTGGCTGTGGAACTTTATTTTGAAAAGAGGTTTGGAAAATAAATGAACTTGCTTCTCTCTATAGTTTTAAATTTTAAAAATCCTAAAATGATGAGACTTATTTTGTTGGTTAGATGATGTCATACTATAGCTAAGAAAAATATAAAACACATATGTTGTTTACTGTTTTCTTCGTGTATTAATTAAATTATGTTAAATAGGAAAAAAATGATTGATTTGCTTATTATTTTTGGATCTGCAGCTCTCTTGCTTCAAATATCTTGAAATTTTTATAGTAGACTCTCTTTGCGATGCTTAGTGACAGGTGAAAATGTCATGATTTTATGGTCGATGTATCACTGAATTAGTGATTTAACTTGCTTAATGCACCTTAAGTGGTTTTAAATGATTTATAAATAATATAGGGATGCAAAAATGAAAACTGGTGTTCCACTGTCTTTGCATGATATTATAGAAGCCTAAGGAAACTTAATATGATCATACATTTACAGAAAATAATTAGTTTTAGATTTAACTTGCTTTCACATGCTTTATTGCAATAACAGTTTATTATTTTTGTAGTAATTAATATAAAAGATCTGAGCATGTAAAATTTATACATTAGTCATAAATTGTTATCACCTATGTTACATAAAAATCCTAGCCCCAAATTAGATAGTCTCATATCGTGCTAAAATAACACCCATTATATAATTATAAGAAGATTAGTGAAAATTAGAAGTAAACAAAGACATGCATGTTTTTTATGCTTAAGTGTAACTCGATATAAATTACAAGTTAATAACTAAGTCATGATAATTTAGATTTGAGAATTGGTGGCAGTGTCTCTCCTTGATTTTGCTTGATGATTGAGTTTAGTGCTCTTGTGGTAGCAAGCTGAAATTCCCTACATGTACTGTTTTGGTTGTGCGATTAATCTAGTAAAGTAAAGTGAGTTTCTGTATACATGTTCTATACAAAAGTTGTAATTAATTTAGATCTCTAGCTCGTCCTAAAATTTTATGAGCTAATGATTAATACTTTAAAAGTTATGCTTTTCACAAGTTCAGTACCTAAATCTATCCAGTTTCTGTACAAATTTCAGAGATTGCAATGTTTGTTTAAGTTCAGCTTAGAATCAGTGCTTGATTATTATAAGAAGGTTGTAGATAACTTTTTTGTCCTTCTTGTGTTAAAATTTCATTATCGTAGGCCTAATAGCTTAAGACAAACACATGGACTAACACAAACACATGGACTAACTAGTTTGTCAAGAATTCATATATTACAGGTGCATAAGGTTCAACACAAACCAAGAAAGAATTCAGTTAGGGGACACAATTTAAATGGAGCAAAAGAGGACTTACAGTGTTCGGTGCACCAGGTCGTATATCAGACGAACCAGCCACTCTCGGGAGTTTGGAGACGTGCTTCGCTATAATTTACCGGACTGTCCGGTGAGCCAGCAGAGCAACGGCTCCCTGGCATCAACGGTCGATTGCGCAGAAGTGAACAATGATGAACAGTGCCACGCAGAAGTCAGAGCAGCAAAGTCAGAAGGCACCGGACTGTCCAGTGCAGCAAGACGACAAAGGCTCCAACGGTCGACCAGCTCCAAACCCTAACGGTTGCGCTGACGTGGCGCGCACCGGACAGTGCAAGTGACTGTCCGGTGCACCCATCGCCAGCAGAAATCAGCCAACGACTAGAAGTGGTTAGGAGGCTATAAATACCCCCAACCACCTCATTCGCTAATATCCAAGCCTTCTGAAATATTCATTCATTGTAAGAGCAAAAGCCCAACACTTCAAGACACAATCAAAGCAATCGATTCTCTCAAAGTCCCCAAATCAACTCTAGTGCTTTAGGGCTTGTGAGAGGATCTCTTGTGTTCTTTTGTTGCTCTTGTCGCTTGGATTGGCCTTTTCTTTTTCCTTTCTTGTTCTCAAGAGACTTGTAATCGAAGCAAGAGACACCTAAGTGTGTGGTGGTCCTTGCGGGGTCTAAGTGACTCGTGAGATTAAGGAAAAGGCTCACTCGGTCTAAGTGACCGTTTGAGAGAGGGAAAGGGTTGAAATAGACCCGGTCTTTGTGACCTCCTCAACGGGGACTAGGTTCTTTGGAACCTAACCTCGGTAAAACAAATCATCGTGTTCACTTGTTGTTCTTCACTTGATTTGTTTGTCCCTATAACATTTCCTTGCCTATATTGTTTTGAGTTTGCTCCCAAATGTCATACGCATTATTTGAGCAACTTGTGGCAAGAGAAATAATCTTTCAGACTTGAATTTAGTTCTAACTCTAACCCCGACCTCTAGTGTGTGCTTAAGTTTATAAATTTCAGGTTTCGTCTATTCACCGCCCCTCTAGGCGACTTTCAATAGTGTTATATCATGATCCCTATATTAGTAGATTATATGATTGGAGATATATAAGTAACTAGTGCAATAGTAAATTAAATTGTTCAAGTATAGTAAGTGAATTAGCTTCGATCGACGTTAATACTTTGAAGTATACTTGCGCTGCTAATCTAATATTACTAAATAACCAATCGCATTAGACTAGTATGATAAGAAGTATGATTAGGCTATCACTTCCTGTGTGTTTTCTTGGGTGTGTGCTTGCATTAGGATATTGTGAATAATGGTAGAACCAGATTAAGTGATTTGTGGTGCTTAATTAAATGTATATTATTATTAATAACAACTGTAAAAAAGGGCGACTTTCTGTTGGTTGCTAAATGTATAGTATGACGACTTACGGTTGGTTGCTAAATCTATAGTACAGCAACCCACGGTTGGTCGCTAAATATACAATATTAGCAACGGACGGTCGGTCGCTAAAAAGATGTCAGTCGCTAAAGCCTTTAGCGATGGCACTTACAACGACCATCTTTATGGGTCGCTAAAAGTTTTTAGCGACCAATCGTAGGTTGCTGAAGGCCGTTTTAGCAACCAACCGTAGGTCGCTGTAAGTGAACCATCATGTAGTGGGAATGTACGTGTGCTTAAGTAGTTTGATAATAGGGTAACTAATAAATAATTAAAGTGAATGTGGTAAATGCTTGTACATGTGATGTCGTGTTTGGCGTTGGTTAATTATAGGTAGTAATCGTCGTCTACGCTCGATGACGTGCAGATAGCTAACGCTAGTGTGTGGTTGTTTACGGTGTCTTACGATTTAATGTGTAGTTCGCTACCTTGTGCCTTGGCGTGTCTTGTGCTATTTCCATCTTGTTCATACATATGTGAAAGGGAATTAGCCTTACACCTATTTCCTAAACTAATTTTGGTGGTTGAATTGCCCAACACAAATAATTGGACTAACTAGTTTGCCCAAGTTTATAAGTACTACAGGTACTAAAGGTTCACCATAAGCCAATAAAAAGATCAAGAAAAAGGGTCCAAACAAAGGAGCAAAGGGACAACCGAAGGCACCCTGGTCTGGCGCACCGGACTGTCCGGTGCACCACCGGACAGTGTCCGGTGCACCAGGGGAGATCGACTTCAAACTCTTCACCTTCGGGAATTCTCAGGGCCGGCGCGCTATAATTCACCGGACTGTCCGGTGTACACCGGACAGTGTCCGGTGCTCCAAGGAGGCGCGGCTCCGAACTCGCCAGCCTCGAGAATTCGCAACGGCTGCTCCGCTATAATTCACCGGACATGTCCGGTGTACACCGGACTGTCCGGTGTAACTGCGGAGCAACGACTACTTCAGGCGCCAACGGCTACCTGCAGCGCATTAAATACGCGCCAGCGCGCGCAGAGGTCAGGCACGCCCATGCTGGCGCACCGGACACCCTACAGTTCATGTCCGGTGCGCCACCGGTCATCCAGGCGGGCCCAGTGTCAGAGCTCCAACGGTCGGAACCCTAACGGCTGGGTGACGTGGCTGTCGCACCGGACATGTCCGGTGTGCACCGGACTGTCCGGTGCACCATTCGACAGACAGCCTCCACCCAAACGGCTAGTTTGGTGGTTGGGGCTATAAATACCCCCAACCACCCCACATTCAAGTCATCCAAGTTTTCCACTTCTCAACCACTTACAAGAGCTAGGCATTCAATTCTAGACACACTCAAGTGATCAAATCCTCTCCAATTCCACACAAGGCTTTAGTGATTAGCGAGAGAGATTTGCCGTGTTCTTTTGAGCTCTTACGCTTGGATTGCTTCTTTTCTTTCTCACTTGTTCTTGTGATCAAAACTCATTTGTAACCGAGGCAAGAGACATCAATTATGTGGTGGTCCTTGCGGGGAAGTTTTGTTCCCGGTTTTGATTTGAGAAGAGAAGCTCACTCGGTCCGAGGGACCGTTTGAGAGAGGGTAAGGGTTGAAAGAGACCCGGCCTTTGTGGCCTCCTCAACGGGGAGTAGGTTTGCAAGAACCGAACCTCGGTAAAACAAATCCGCGTGTCACTCTTCATTCACTTGCGATTTGTTTTGCGCCCTCTCTCTCGGACTCATTATTATTTCTAACGCTAACCCGGCTTGTAGTTGTGATTAATTTTGTAAATTTCAGTTTCGCCCTATTCACCCCCCCTCTAGGAGACTTTCAATTGGTATTAGAGCCCGGTGCTTCATTAGAGCCTAACCGCTCGAAGTGATGTCGGGAGATTGAGAGCACCTAGAGGGGGGGGGGTGAATAGGTGATCCTGTAAAACTTCAAACTTAAGCCACAAAACTTGGTTAAGTGTTAGCACAAATAATGCCAAGTGGCTAGAGAGGAGTCTCAACAAAACACAGAAACCACAGAAGATCAATCACAGAGATGACACAGTGGTTTATCCCGTGGTTCGGCCAAGACCAACGCTTGCCTACTCCACGTTGTGGCGTCCCAACGGACGAGGGTTGCAATCAACCCCTCTCAAGCGGTCCAAAGACCCACTTGAATACCACAGTGTTTTGTTTTCTTTTCTTTATCCCGTTTGCAAGGAATCTCCACAAATTGGAGTCTCTTGCCCTTACAAGTATATGATCACAAAGAAGCACAGAGTAAGGGAGGGAAGCAACACACACAAATCCACAGCGAAATGCGCACACACACGGCCAAGAATCGAGCTCGAATGACTATCTCAAAGTTCTCACTAGAACGGAGCTCGAATCACTTAGAATCACAAACGAATGCGCAAAGAATGAGTGTGGATGATCAAGAATGCTCTAAGGTTGCTTGGTGTACTCCTCCATGCGCCTAGGGGTCCCTTTTATAGCCCCAAGGCAGCTAGGAGCCGTTGAGAGCAAATCTGGAAGGCCAATCTTGCCTTCTGTCGTCGGGAGCACCGGACAGTCCGGTGCCCGATTTCCTTCCTAAAATGGCGCTGCCGACCGTTGCAGACCGTTGCAGATCTGGGAGCCGTTGGCGCACCGGACATGTCCGGTGCACACCGGACAGTCCGGTGCCGTCTTCTAGCCGTTGGCTCGGCCACGTGTCCCGCGCAGATTGCGCGGCCGACCGTTGGCCCGGCCGACCGTTGGCTCACCGGACAGTCCGGTGCACACCGGACAGTCCGGTGAATTTTAGCCGTACGCCGTCGGCGAATTCCCGAGAGCGGCCACTTCACGCCGAGCCAGCCTGGCGCACCGGACATGTCCGGTGCACACCGGACAGTCCGGTGTACCCAGACTGGGCAGACTTTGGCTGCTCGAGCCATCTCTTCTCCAACTCGTTTTTTTCTGTTTCCAGCACTTAGACACAATACATTAGTCCATAAAACAATGTACTAAGTCTGAGAAACATACCTTTATCCTTGATTTGTACTTTGTCCACCATTTTACAATTAGGCACCTGTGTTGGGCACTAAATCACCAAAATACATAGAAATGGCCCAAGGGCACATTTCCCTTTCAATCTCCCCCTTTTTGGTGATTTATGCCAACACAACATAAAGCAAGTAGAACAAGTACAAAAACACTTCAAATAAGAGCTCAAATTATTTTGATTCAATTTTGACATATATGGATCACTCTATGCCACCACTTGGTTTGTTTTTGCAAATCAAACTCAAATCTCTATCTCTAAGTCAAACACACATGTTGAAACATAAAGAGAGTCATTCCAAAAGAGATTGATCAAAGATTTCAAAAACTCCCCCTTTTTCCCATAATCAATACTTCTCCCCACAAGAAGCCAACTTTTGATAAGAGAGACAAAAGAGTTTTGACAAACCAAAAGCTCTAATCTACTATTTTCAAAATTTCTCAAGTGGTAGCTGATCCATTATTGCTTTGGCCTTTATTTTCTCCCCCTTTGGCATCAAGCACCAAAACGGGATCAATTTTGGCCCTTTAACCCCATTGCCTCACCAAAATCTTCAATTAAGAGCAAATGGCAATAAGAGTTCATCAGATGAACTTGGAATAAGTTACCCTCTCATCGGAGTGCAGTGGAAGTCTTTCATGGTCCAAGTCCACCTTTTCCCTTTCAATTCTCCTTTGAGACTAAAACAAGCAAACTCAAGCATATGATTAGTCTCAAAGGGTCAAGTTGTAGCACAGCTCCCCCTAAATATGTGCATTACTTGCAAACAGGACTTGTGAGGTCCAGGGAGTGTTTGTACAACTTGAGCACCACAACAAACAACAAAATGCAGAATGAACATGATCAAGGGCATAAACACATGTATGCTACATTTCAATCCAAGTTCCGCGAATCTAAGACATTTAGCTCACTACGCAGCCTGCAAAAGGTCTTCTCATCTAAAGGCTTGGTAAAGATATCGGCTAGCTGGTTCTCGGTGCTAACATGAAACACTTCGATATCTCCCTTTTGCTGGTGGTCTCTCAAAAAGTGATGCCGGATGTCAATGTGCTTTGTGCGGCTGTGTTCAACAGGATTTTCCGCCATGCGGATAGCACTCTCATTGTCACATAGGAGTGGGACTTTGCTCAGATTGTAGCCAAAGTCCCTGAGGGTTTGCCTCATCCAAAGTAGTTGCGCACAACACTGTCCTGCGGCAACGTACTCGGCCTCAGCGGTGGATAGGGCAACGGAGGTTTGTTTCTTAGAGTTCCACGACACCAGGGACCTTCCTAAGAATTGGCACGTCCCTGATGTACTCTTCCTATCGACCTTACATCCAGCATAGTCGGAATCTGAGTATCCAACCAGGTCAAAGGTAGACCCCTTTGGATACCAGAGCCCGAGGCAAGGCGTAGCAACCAAATATCTAAGAATTCGCTTCACTGCCACTAAGTGACACTCCTTAGGATCGGATTGAAATCTAGCACACATGCATACGCTAAGCATAATATCCGGTCTACTAGCACATAAATAAAGCAAAGAACCTATCATGGACCGGTATGCTTTTTGATCAACGGACTTACCTCCTTTGTTGAGGTCGGTGTGTCCGTCGGTTCCCATCGGCGTCTTTGCGGGCTTGGCGTCCTTCATCCCAAACCGCTTCAGCAAGTCTTGCGTGTACTTTGTTTGGGAGATGAAAGTGCCATCCTTGAGTTGCTTCACTTGGAACCCAAGGAAGTAGTTCAACTCGCCCATCATCGACATCTCGAATTTCTGCGTCATCACCCTGCTAAACTCTTCACAAGACTTTTGATTAGTAGAACCAAATATTATGTCATCGACATAAATTTGGCACACAAACAAATCACCATCACATGTCTTAGTGAAAAGAGTTGGATCGGCTTTCCCAACCTTGAAAGCATTAGCAATTAAGAAATCTCTAAGGCATTCATACCATGCTCTTGGGGCTTGTTTAAGTCCATAGAGCGCCTTAGAGAGCTTACACACGTGGTCGGGGTACCGCTCATCCTCGAAGCCAGGGGGTTGCTCCACGTACACCTCCTCCTTTATTGGCCTGTTGAGGAAAGCGCTCTTCACATCCATTTGGTACAACCTGAAAGAATGGTGAGCGGCATACGCTAGCAAGATACGAATGGACTCTAGCCTAGCCACAGGAGCAAAAGTCTCCTCAAAGTCCAAACCTGCGACTTGGGCATAACCTTTTGCCACAAGTCGAGCCTTGTTCCTCGTCACCACCCCGTGCTCGTCCTGTTCTTCCTCTCTACCACACCATTTTGCTGAGGTGTGTAGGGAGCGGAGAACTCGTGCTTGATCCCTTCCTCCTCAAGAAACTCCTCCACTTGAAGGTTCTTGAATTCGGACCCGTTGTCGCTCCTTATCTTTTTCACCTTGACCTCAAACTCATTTTGAGCTCTCCTTAGGAAGCGCTTGAGGGTCCCTTGGGTTTCAGACTTATCCTGCAAAAAGAATACCCAAGTGAAGCGGGAAAAGTCATCAACAATAACTAAACCATACTTACTTCCTCCTATGCTTAGATAGGCGACGAGTCCGAAGAGGTCCATATGTAGCAGCTCCAGGGGTCTTGATGTTGTCATCACATTTTTGGTGTGATGAGAGCCTCCCACCTGTTTCCCTGCTTGACAAGCTGCACAAGGTCTATCTTTTTCGAAATGAACATTGGTTAGACCTATCACGTGTTCTCCCTTTAGAAGCTTGTGGAGGTTCTTCATCCCCACATGTGCTAAGCGGCGATGCCACAGCCAGCCCATGCAAGTCTTAGCCATTAAGCATGCATCTAGACCGGCCTCTTCTTTTGCAAAATCAACTAAGTAAAGCTTGCCGTCTAGTACACCCTTAAAAGCTAGTGAACCATCACATCTTCTAAAGACAGACACATCTACATTTGTAAACAGACAATTATATCCCATATTGCATAGTTGACTAACAGATAGCAAATTGTAACCAAGAGACTCAACTAAAAACACATTGGAGATTGAGTGTTCATTAGAAATTGCAATTTTACCTAACCCTTTTACCTTGCCTTGATTCCCATCACCGAATATAATTGAATCTTGGGAATCCTTATTTTTGACGTAGGAGGTGAACATCTTCTTCTCCCCCGTCATATGGTTTGTGCATCCGCTGTCGATAATCCAGCTTGAACCCCCGGATGCATAAACCTGCAAGGCAAATTTAGGCTTGGGTCTTAGGTACCCAACTCATGTTGGGTCCTTTCAGGTTAGTGCAAATATCCTTAGGGACCCAAATGCAAGTTTTGTCTCCCTTGCATTTTGCCCCTAACTTCCTAGCAACTATTTTCCTATCCTTTCTACAAATAACAAAGGAAGCATTTAAAGCACAGTAAATTGTAGAAGGTTCATTCACTACTTTCCTAGGAGCATGAATAATATTCTTTCTAGGCGCATGATGAATAGCATTTCTCCTAGACATATTTCTACCATGCATATAGGAAGAACTAGAAGCAAACATGGCATGAGAGTCAAACTCATTATAAGCATTATAACTCCTATAAGCATTTCTAGTTTGTCTCCTATCATGATACATAAAAGCATGGTTCCTTTTAGTACTACTAGCCATAGGAGCCTTCCCTTTCTCCTTGGCGGAGATAGGAGCCTTATGGCTTGTCAAGTCCTTGGCTTCCCTCTTGTAGCCAAGTCCATCCTTAATTGAGGGGTGTCTACCAATCGTGTAGGCATCCCTTGCAAATTTTAGCTTATCAAATTCATTCTTGCTAGTCTTAAGTTGGGCACTAAGACTAGCCACTTCATCATTTAGTTTTGAAATTGAAACTAAGTGTTCACTACAGGCATCAATATCAAAATCCTTACACCTAGTGCAAATCATAACATGTTCTACACACGAATTAGATTTATTTGCTACTTCTAATTTAGCATTTAAATCATTGTTAACACCTTGTAAAGTAGAAATGGTTTCATGACAAGTAGATAGTTTATAAGAAAGCATTTCATTTCTCTTAACTTCTAAAGCATAGGATTTTTGTGCCTCTACAAATTTATCATGTTCATCATACAACAAATCCTCTTGCTTTTCTAAAAGCCTATCCTTTTCATTCAAGGCATCAATCAATTCATTGATTTTATCAATTTTATTTCTGTCCAATCCCTTGAACAAGCTAGAGTAATCTATTTCCTCATCGCTAGAATCATCCTCACTTGAAGAAGCATACGTAGAGTCTCGATTACATACCTTCTTCTCCTTTGCCATAAGGCATGTGAGACACTCGTTGGGGAAGAGGGATGACTTGTTGAAGGCGGTGGCAGCGAGTCCTTCATTGTCGGAGTCGGAGGAGGAGCAATCCGAATCCCACTCCTTTCCTAGATGTGCCTCGCCCTTTGCCTTCTTGTATGCCTTCTTCTTCTCCCTCTTGTTCCCCTTTTCCTGGTCACTTTCATTATCGGGACAGTTAGCAATGAAATGACCAATCTTACCACATTTGAAGCACGAGCGCTTCTCCTTTGTCTTGGTCTTGCTTGGCTGTCCCTTGCGACCCTTAAGCGCCGTCTTGAAGCGCTTAATGATGAGGGCCATCTCCTCATTATTTAGCCCGGCCGCCTCAACTTGCGCCACCTTGCTCGGTAGTGCCTCCTTGCCCCTCGTTGCCTTGAGAGCAATAGGTTGCGGCTCGTTGATCGGTCCATTCAAGGTGTCGTCCACATACCTCGCCTCCTTGATCATCATTCGCCCGCTGACGAATTTTCCTAGGACTTCCTCGGGCGACATTTTGGTGTACCTGGGATTTTCACGAATATTATTTACCAAATGAGGATCAAGAACGGTAAAGGACCTTAGCATCAGTCGGACGACGTCGTGGTCCGTCCATCGCGTGCTTCCGTAGCTCCTTATCTTGTTGATAAGGGTCTTGAGCCGGTTGTATGTTTGCGTCGGCTCCTCGCCCCTTATCATCGCGAACCGTCCAAGCTCACCCTCCACCAACTCCATCTTGGTGAGCAAGGTGACATCGTTCCCCTCATGAGAAATCTTGAGGGTGTCCCAGATCTGCTTGGCGTTATCCAAGCCGCTCACTTTATGGTATTCATCCCTGCACAAAGAAGCTAGAAGAACAGTAGTAGCTTGTGCATTCTTATGAATTTGTTCATTAATGAACATGGGACTATCCGAACTATCAAAGTGCATTCCACTCTCGACAATCTCCCATATACTAGGATGGAGAGAGAATAGGTGACTACGCATTTTGTGGCTCCAAAATCCGTAGTCCTCCCCATCAAAGTGTGGGGGCTTGCCGAGTGGAATGGAGAGCAAATGTGAATTTGAACTTTGCGGAATACGAGAGTAGTCAAAGGAAAAGTTCGAATTAACCGGTTTCCTTCTCTCGTAGTCGTTGTGGTCGTCGTCCTTTTGGGAAGAAGTAGACTCATCGCTGTCGTAGTAGACGATCTCCTTGATGCGCCTTGTCTTCTTCTTCTTCCCTTCCTTCCGTCTGTGGCCCGAGCCGAAGTCGGTAGGCTTATCGTCCTTCGGCTCGTTGATGAAGGATTCCTTCTCTTTGTCGTTGATCACGATACCCTTCCCCTTAGGATCCATCTCTTCGGTTCGGGTGGTTAGTCCCTTTGTGAAGAGAACGGCTCTGATACCAATTGAGAGCACCTAGAGGGGGGGGGGGGTGAATAGGTGATCCTGTAAAACTTCAAACTTAAGCCACAAAACTTGGTTAAGTGTTAGCACAAATAATGCCAAGTGGCTAGAGAGGAGTCTCAACAAAACACAGAAACCATAGAAGATCAATCACAGAGATGACACAGTGGTTTATCCCGTGGTTCGGCCAAGACCAACGCTTGCCTACTCCACGTTGTGGCGTCCCAACGGACGAGGGTTGCAATCAACCCCTCTCAAGCGGTCCAAAGACCCACTTGAATACCACAGTGTTTTGTTTTCTTTTCTTTATCCCGTTTGCAAGGAATCTCCACAAATTGGAGTCTCTTGCCCTTACAAGTATATGATCACAAAGAAGCACAGAGTAAGGGAGGGAAGCAACACACACAAATCCACAGCGAAATGCGCACACACACGGCCAAGAATCGAGCTCGAATGACTATCTCAAAGTTCTCACTAGAACGGAGCTCGAATCACTTAGAATCACAAACGAATGCGCAAAGAATGAGTGTGGATGATCAAGAATGCTCTAAGGTTGCTTGGTGTACTCCTCCATGCGCCTAGGGGTCCCTTTTATAGCCCCAAGGCAGCTAGGAGCCGTTGAGAGCAAATCTGGAAGGCCAATCTTGCCTTCTGTCGTCGGGAGCACCGGACACTGTCCGGTGCCCGATTTCCTTCCTAAAATGGCGCTGCCGACCGTTGCAGACCGTTGCAGATCTGGGAGCCGTTGGCGCACCGGACATGTCCGGTGCACACCGGACAGTCCGGTGCCGTCTTCTAGCCGTTGGCTCGGCCACGTGTCCCGCGCAGATTGCGCGGCCGACCGTTGGCCCGGCCGACCGTTGGCTCACCGGACAGTCCGGTGCACACCGGACAGTCCGGTGAATTTTAGCCGTACGCCGTCGGCGAATTCCCGAGAGTGGCCACTTCACGCCGAGCCAGCCTGGCGCACCGGACATGTCCGGTGCACACCGGACAGTCCGGTGTACCCAGACTGGGCAGACTTTGGCTGCTCGAGCCATCTCTTCTCCAACTCGTTTTTTTCTGTTTCCAGCACTTAGACACAATACATTAGTCCATAAAACAATGTACTAAGTCTGAGAAACATACCTTTATCCTTGATTTGTACTTTGTCCACCATTTTACAATTAGGCACCTGTGTTGGGCACTAAATCACCAAAATACATAGAAATGGCCCAAGGGCACATTTCCCTTTCAGAGATCACACCAAGAGGGAGATGGATACCGGCGACAAGCCCACTACGAGTCATGGGAGCACTTCATCGGAAGAGTCCCGCACCAAGAGGAAGGAGAAAAAGAAGAGCTCCTCCAACAAAGGGAAGGGGAAGGAGAAGAAATCCTCTTCCCACAAGTCGCATCGGAGAGGTGACAAGCACAAGAGGATGAGGAAAGTGGTCTACTATGAGACCGACACTTCATCAACGTCGACCTCCGACTCCGACACACCGTCCGTTACTTCTAAGCGCCAAGAGCGCAAGAAGTATTGTAAGATCCCCCTACGCTACCCTCACACTTCAAAACGTACTCCTTTACTCTCCGTTCCATTAGGCAAACCACCGGTTTTTGACAGTGAAGATTATAATATGTGGAGTGACAAAATGAGACACCATCTAACCTCACTCCACACAAGCATATGGAATGTTGTTGAGTTTGGTGTACAGGTACCATCCATAGGGGATGAAGACTACGACTCGGATGAGGTGGCCCAAATTCACCACTTTAACTCCCAAGCCACCACTATACTCCTCGCCTCTCTAAGTCGAGAGGAGTATAATAAGGTGCAAGGGTTAAAAAGTGCGAAGGAAATTTGGGATGTACTCAAGACCGCGCACGAGGGAGACGAGGTGACAAAGATCACCAAGAGGGAGACGATCGAGGGGGAGCTCGGTCGCTTCATGCTTTACCAAGGGGAGGATCCACAAGCTATGTACAACCGCTTGAAGACCTTGGTGAACTAAGTGCGCAACCTCGGGAGCGAAAAATGGGATGACCATGAGATGGTCAAGGTTATTCTTAGATCCCTCGTATTTCTTAACCCTACACAAGTTCAATTAATTTGAGGTGATCCTAGATATAAGCTAATGTCTCCTGAGGAAGTTATAGGAAAATTTGTGAGCTTTGAGCTAATGATTAAAGGCTCAAAGAAAATCATCGAGCAAGACACTTCCTCCACAACCGAGGCACAACCGGTCGCATTCAAGGCGACGGAGGAGAAGAAGGAGGAGTCTACTTCAAGTAGACAACCCATCGACGCCTCCAAGCTCGACAACGAGGAAATGGCGCTCATCATCAAGAGTTTCCGCCAAATCCTCAAGCAAAGGAGGGGGAAGGATTACAAGCCCCGCTCCAAGAAAGTGTGCTACAAATGTGGTAAGCCCGGTCATTTCATTGCTAAATGTCCATTATCTAGTGATAGTGACAGGGGCGACGACAAGAAGGGAAGGAGAAAGGAGAAGAAGAGGCACTACAAGAAGAAGGGTGGTGATGCCCATGTTTGCCGGGAGTGGGACTCGGACGAGAGCTCCACCGACTCCTCCTCTGACGAGGACGCCGCCAACATCGCCGTGACCAAGGGACTTCTCTTCCCCAACGTCGGCCACAAGTGCCTCATGGCAAAGGACGGCAAAAGGAAGAAGGTTAAATCCAAATCCTCCACTAAATATGAGTCCTCTAGTGATGATAATGCTAGTGATGAGGAAGATAATTTGCGTACTCTTTTTGCCGACCTCAACATGCAACAAAAGGAAAAATTAAATGAATTGATTAGTGCTATTCATGAGAAGGATGATCTCTTGGACTCTCAAGAGGACTTCCTTATTAAGGAAAACAAAAAGCATGTTAAGGTTAAAAATGCCTATGCTCTACAAGTTGAAAAATGTGAAAAATTGTCTAGTGAGCTAAGCACTTGCCATGAGACTATTGACAACCTTAAAAATGAGAATGCTAAATTGTTAGCTAAGGTTGATTCACATGTTTGTAATATTACAACTTCCAATCCTAGAGATGATAATGTTGATTTACTTGCTAGGATTGATGAGTTGAATGTTTCTCTTGCTAGCCTTAGAAATGAGAATGAGAAATTGATTGCTAAGGCTAAAGATTTTGATGTTTGCAATATTACTATTTCTAACCTTAGAAACGAGAATGATATACTACATGCTAAGGTTGTAGAATTAAAATCTTGCAAACCCTCTACATCTACCGTTGAGCATGTTTCCATTTGTACTAGATGTAGAGATATTGATGTTAATGCTATTCATGATCACATGGTCTTAATTAAACAACAAAATGATCATATAGCAAAATTAGATGCTAAAATTGCCGAGCATAACTTAGAAAATGAAAAGTTTAAATTTGCTAGAAGTATGCTCTATAATGGGAGACGCCCTGGCATCAAGGATGGCATTGGCTTCCAAAGGGGAGACAATGTCAAACTTAGTGCCCCTCCTAAAAATTTGTCTAACTTTGTTAAGGGCAAGGCTCCCATGCCTCAAGATAACGAGGGCTATATTTTGTACCCTGCCGGCTATCCTGAGAGCAAAATTAGGAGAATTCATTCTAGGAAGTCTCACTCTGGCCCTAACCATGCTTTTATGTATAAGGGTGAGACATCTAGCTCTAGGCAACCAACCCGTGCTAAGTTGCCTAGAAAGAAAACTCCTAGTGCATCAAATGATCATAACATTTCATTTAAAACTTTTGATGCATCTTATGTTTTGACTAACAAATCCGGCAAGGTAGTTGCCAAGTTTGTTGGGGGCAAACACAAGGGCTCCAAGACTTGTGTTTGGGTACCCAAAGTTCTTGTTTCTAATGCCAAAGGACCCAAAACCGTTTGGGTACCTAAAGTCAAGAACTAAACTTGTTTTGTAGGTTTATGCATCCAGGGGCTCAAGTTGGATCATCGACAGCGGGTGCACAAACCACATGACAGGGGAGAAGAGGATGTTCTCCTACGAGAAAAACCAAGATCCCCAACAAGCTATCACATTCGAGGATGGAAACCAAGGTTTGGTCAAAGGTTTGGGTAAAATAGCTATATCTCCTGACCATTCCATTTCCAATGGTTTTCTTGTAGATTCTTTAGATTACAATTTGCTTTCCGTTTCGCAATTATGTCAAATGGGCTACAACTGTCTATTTACTGATGTAGGTGTCACTGTCTTTAGAAGAAGTGATGATTCAATAGCATTTAAGGGAGTGTTAGAGGGTCAGCTATACTTGGTAGATTTTGATAGAGCTGAACTCGACACTTGCTTAATTGCTAAGACTAACATGGGTTGGCTCTGGCACCGCCGACTAGCACATGTTGGAATGAAGAATCTTCATAAGCTTCTAAAGGGAGAGCACATTTTAGGACTAACAAATGTTCATTTTGAGAAAGACAGGATTTGTAGCGCATGCCAAGCCGGGAAGCAAGTTGGCACTCATCATCCACACAAGAACATCATGACAAGTGACAGGCCACTGGAGCTCCTTCACATGGATTTATTCGGCCCGATCGCTTACATAAGCATCGGCGGGAGTAAGTACTGTCTAGTTATTGTGGATGATTATTCTCGCTTCACTTGGGTGTTCTTTTTGCAGGAAAAATCCCATACCCAAGAGACCTTAAAGGGATTCTTGAGACAGGCTCAAAATGAGTTCGGCTTAAGGATCAAGAAAATTAGAAGCGACAACGGGACGGAGTTCAAGAACTCTCAAATAGAAAGCTTCCTTGAGGAGGAGGGCATCAAGCATGAGTTCTCCTCTCCCTACACACCACAACAAAATGGTGTAGTGGAGAGGAAGAATCGAACTCTCTTGGACATGGCAAGAACCATGCTTGATGAGTACAAGACACCAAATCGGTTTTGGGCCAAGGCGGTCAACACCGCCTGCTACGCCATCAACCGGTTATATCTACACCGAATCCTCAAGAAGACATCCTATGAACTCCTAACCGGTAAAAAGCCCAACATTTCATATTTTAGAGTCTTTGGTAGCAAATGCTTTATTCTTATTAAAAGAGGTAGAAAATCTAAATTTGCTCCTAAGACTGTAGAAGGCTTTTTACTAGGATATGACTCAAACACAAAGGCATATAGAGTCTTTAACAAGTCCTCAGGACTTGTTGAAGTTTCTTGTGACGTTGTGTTTGATGAGACTAACGGCTCTCAAGTAGAGCAAGTTGATCTTGATGAGATAGGTGAAGAAGAGGTTCCATGCATCGCGCTAAGGAACATGTCCATTGGGGATGTGTGTCCTAAGGAATCCGAAGAGCCTCCCAATACACAAGATCAACCATCCTCCTCCACGCAAGCATCTCCACCAACTCAAAATGAGGACGAGGCTCAAGATGATGAAGAAGAAAATCAAAATGATGAGCCACCTCAAGATGACGGCAGTGATCAAGGGGGAGATGAAAATGATCAAGACAAGGAGGATGAAGAACCAAGGCCGCCACACCCAAGAGTCCACCAAGCAATCCAACGAGATCACCCCGTCGACACCATCCTCGGCGACATTCATAAGGGGGTAACCACTCAATCTCGTGTTGCACATTTTTGTGAGCATTACTCTTTTGTTTCCTCTATTGAACCACACAGGGTAGAGGAAGCACTTCAAGATTCGGATTGGGTGATGGCGATGCAAGAGGAGCTCAACAATTTCACTAGGAATGAGGTATGGCATTTAGTTCCACGTCCTAACCAAAATGTTGTAGGAACCAAATGGGTCTTCCGCAACAAGCAAGATGAGCATGGTGTGGTGACAAGGAACAAAGCCCGACATGTGGCCAAGGGATACTCCCAAGTCGAAGCTTTGGATTTCGGTGAAACCTATGCACCCGTAGCTAGGCTTGAGTCAATTCGCATATTATTAGCCTATGCTACTTACCATAGCTTCAAGCTTTATCAAATGGACGTGAAGAGTGTCTTCCTCAATGGACCAATCAAGGAAGAGGTCTATGTTGAGAAACCTCCCGGCTTTGAAGATAGTGAGTACCCTAACCATGTCTATAGGCTCTCTAAGGCGCTTTATGGGCTCAAGCAAGCCCCAAGAGCATGGTATGAATGCCTTAGAGATTTCCTTATTGCTAATGGCTTCAAAGTCGGCAAGGCCGATCCTACTTTATTCACTAAAACTCTTGACAATGATTTGTTTGTATGCCAAATTTATGTTGATGATATCATATTTGGGTCTTGTTGGGGGCCTTCGGCTCCCGAAGGTCCTCAAAAACACAGTTTGACAATGTTTTCCAAGTGTAAAATGTGAACAGGCACCTTCGGAACAGGCACCTTCGGAGTCAGGTCGCGAATATATAAGGGCATGTTTAAGTCGAAGCTGGAATGAAAAGCGGTCATGACGAAGGATAAGACGATCATGAAGCCATGTGCAGAAAAGCTTCGGCATAACGGCAGAAAAGAGGAACCGACTTAAAGATGAAAGGCCAAATTGGACCTCGAAGAATTACTATAGAGTTATTGATAAATGTAAAGGGCATCAGTGTAATTTTACACGGGCTGCGTCCCGTGCCTATAAATAGGTGAACAGTACTCTCGTACTGTTCACGCTGACTGGGCTCACGTCTTTTTGCATCCCGACTTGTACCTTTGCCTTACATCAGTCTGAAGGTACATTTGTAGTTCGTTTTCATGAATTTAATAATGGAAATGAATTGATGATAATGCTGGTATTATTATTTTCGCACTATTTATATATATGTTTATTCTGCTTACTCATTTACCAACTTAAAGAAGGTCTTTTCCTTCGTAACCTTTGTTATATTATGTTTATATCCTTCGTTCGAAGCTCATTAAATCTTCGAGGAGATAATGTTTCTGCGGACGAAGGGTATTTAATACTTAACATCTTCGTGTTGTCTTGTTCTTGATTTATAGCATTTGAGAACAAGTCCCCAACATTGGCGCCCATCTCCGGTGAACTCACTTCCACTTTTTGAGTTTTGAAAATCTTCGGCAAGCATCACCTTCGTCATGCCGCCGAAAAAAGCTTCAGCAACAGGGGCTGCTGCTTTGCAGCCGCTAGACCACAATCAAGATGTCGTTTCTCTTAGGGAGGCCCGAAGCCAGAAGAGAAAGGCCACCAATCCAGCGCCCCCGGAGGATGAATTGGATCAAGAAATCCAAAATTTGGAGATGCTTAATCAACAGGTCCAACGCAAGAAGGAGAAGATGGCTCGTCTAGCTAATCTTCAAAGGCAGATAGACGAAGCCTCTGAAGAGCTTCGACATCTCGCTCAAGATGACCAGAACCAAAGGCCCCCGCACAGAGAGCTTCATCAAGAGGGTTTCTACAACGAGGATGACTGGTATGAAGATTTCCATCACGGAAATTTTGCTTTTGATGATGCTTCTCCCTTGTCAACAGAACTGCAGGCTGTTCCTTGGCCACAGTCTTACAAGCCACCTCAGCTCCCCATGTACGATGGACATTCAGACCCGAAACAATTCTTGATGAGCTACGAAGCAACTATATCTTCGTACGGTGGCAACACGGCGGTCATGGCAAAGTCCTTCGTCATGGCTGTCAGAAGCGTTGCACAAACTTGGTACTCTTCTCTTAGGCCAGGGACAATCACCTCATGGCAAAAGTTGAAGGACATGCTGATAACCAGCTTCCAGGGCTTTCAGACGAAGCCAGTCACTGCTCAAGCTTTATTCCAGTGCACCCAGGATCATGAAGAATATCTTCAAGCATATGTCCGAAGGTTCCTACGTCTAAGGGCGTAGGCACCAACAGTGCCCAATGAAATTGTCATTGAGGCCATGATCAAGGGGCTTCGGCCAGGACCTGCAGCTCAATACTTTGCCAGGAAGCCTCCTCAAACTCTGGAGAAGCTGCTCCAGAAGATGGACGAGTACATTCGAGCTGACAATGATTTTCGCCAAAGAAGGGAGGAAGCCCTCAGGTTCTCTGAAATGACTAGGGGCTTCGGAGGAAGATTTTATCCAAGGCACGTCAGGTCAATTCACAATTCTACTCAAAATGACGACAAAGTGAGTCAACAGCAAAGGCCACAGTGCTCCTCCCAAGCTTCGGGACAGCAGCAAAGCTCCTTCCGGCCGCCAGTGCCAAGGGGCAGAGGCGCCAGGGGCTTCGGGGGAAGATTTGGGGATCAACCAAGAAAAATATACTGCCTATTCTGTGGTGAAGGTAAGGGCCACACCACCAGGATATGTCACATTACCATCCAGAAGCAAAAGGAGCTAGCAGAAGCTGCTGCACAACAGAATCAGTCGAAGCAGGTCCTGCATACTGCTTCGTACCATTCGCCTTACATTCCAGAATATGTAGGCAATCACCCTGCAGCTTCTGTTGCTTCGGCAAGTCAACCCCAAGCATCCTGGCAACAGCCTCCACCGCCGCCACCGACGCAGCCAGGGCTCCAGCCAGAAGGGAGTCACCACAATCAGAGGGATTTCAGAGAGGACTCCGAAGCTCGCACAGTCAATAGCACTGTGCCAGAGTCGAAGCACATTTACTGATAAATATCCTACCTCGACAGCAGTTTTTTCGCATTTTTACATTCCGTATTACTTTTTTGTTAATAAGGAACAATTATGGGAAGATCAAGTGCCCTTTATCATTTTTTAATTCCTTGTAACACTTTAATAAAAATGTGTCTTTTTCATAGGCTTGAATCGTTGAAGCATACGAATTTATGGTGGCATGAAGGACCTTTGTATTATCAAAATTTTGTTTTAATAGACACAGAGCAAGTTGTTCGAAACAGTAAGAAGTCGTTCCTAAGCGAGCGCAGTGTAAGTTTTCTGAGCCTACAGCGAAAAGTCAACGCTGATTCCGCTGAAAGTAAAAGGCGAAGAAGCTCCTAAGGGAGGCTTACAGCGAAAAGTCAACGCTGATTCCGCTGAAAGTAAAAGGCAAAGAAGCTCCTAAGGGAGGCTTACAGCGAAAAATAAACGCTGATTCCGCTGAAAGTAAAAGGCGAAGAAGCTCCTAAGGGAGGCTTACAGCGAAAAGTCAACGCTGATATAAAAAGTGTGTATGCTCTATTACAGGGATATGTATCTGTGACACAAACGTCATCTTGCATAACATAACATCATCACATCATTCTGCATAACATAAGCATCATACAACATATTGCATATGGAACAAGAAGGGGATACAGTATTGATCTTCGGAGAATAATTCGGAAAAGAGAAAAAGTGTAGCTTCATTAGAGAGGCAACAAAAACTTTTCTATAGCTTCGGAGAATATTTCACGAAGCTTGGATAATCTTCACCACGAACGAATGCAACTTCTGGTGATATAAAATTTTCTTCACGAAGCATGAAAAGAAGGGAAGGTGTTTTTTTCGCCGAAGGCTCAAAAAATGGTATGTACGCAAGATTTCATGCATCGTAAAGAATTAAAACTGTACATGGATTATATATTACATTCAAAGTTACAATATATTACATACGTTACGTTCCAAATGTTTTTACAGTAGCATTTAATCCTCTTTTAGAACTATTTCTGCAGCTTCGTTCAGTAGCTCGTCAACAACCTTGTCCATAATAGCTTCGGCCATTTTTCTAATTTCATCGTCCCCCTTCGGGTGGGGGCCCGGAGATGCCTCAGCAGGTTCTGAGCGAAGAGAAGATACGGCTATATTACTATTACAAACCGTGAGCAAAGTCTGGAATCAAAAATTACAACATAATAAAAATCACTAATTAATACCTATTTGCCCTTCGGGCTCGGTACTTTTTTCGGCAGCCGCCTCTACTTTTCTAGCATCATGGATGCCTTTTTCGCTTTTTTGAATAATTTCTTGTGCCATTTCTCGGCCGCCGTTGTCCCAGATATCAGTGAAAAATTTTCCGCCGATCATGTTTGCTTCGGCTGAGGGGTCTTTAATGTCTTCGGAGGACAAAGTAGCTTCGGACTGCGCTAAAGATTTTACATGCTCGCAACCTTTCTTCTCCAAAACAGTAGCAATTCCTCTAGCACCTGAAAAAGCACATATGTCTCCGCGGCTATTCAGGATTTCTTCGAAGGCCTCAGCTTCGTTACTAATCCATTCCATCGGACCTTCGGGATTGCCCCTTGAGAAATTCTCCTCGCTAGAGAATGCGCCAACGTTGGCAAAGCTGGATTTTATCTTCTTAACGCACTCTATGGATTTAACATAGCATTTTCTTTGAGAAGCACGAAGCTCTTTAACATTAACTTCCAAATGATCTGCCCATTGTTCACTTAACTCTCGTTTTGTTTCTTCAAGAATACGTTCTTCTTTGGCTCGGGCTAGTTGTTTACGAAGATCTTCAATCTCACGCCTCTGTGCTTCGGCTTGAGTTTTAGAGTTAGCTTCGTCCTCCTTCATTTTTTCCACTAATGTAAGCAGAATTCTGTCTTTCTCCAAGGCTTCGTTTCGTAGCCTAATAACCTCTGTTCGAAGGTTGTTGAGAGCAATGGTGCAGCTCTCGTCTTCAGCATTCTTTTGTGCCCTTAAGGCATTGCTGAGAATTAAGCCCTATTCAAAAAGAATGAATGGATTAACACAACAGTAAAGGATTCATTCAAAATCCGCAAAATTCAAAGTTTACAATCTTCGTACCTTTAGACTGTTATATGCAAGACTATCCGCAAGATCCTCCTTCGTCATGGCGCAAAGGCCAGCTTCAAGCTTCGGGAATCCCATGCTTCTAGCCATTTCCCGGCACACGGATAATTCTTTATTGTCTAGGAGGCAATATAAGAAGTCATCTTCGTTTGTCCCGTTGAATACTACGGCCCCTTCGAATATTTCAGTTCTCGGGCATAGTGATTGGCTTCAAAAATTTCTTCTTCAGACAGTTTCTTCCCCGAAGCATGTCGCACAATATAATCATGTATTTTGGAGGATGCTTCGGGGGTGGCAGTATCAATTTCCCCAATCAGAATCGGTTCTGTTATTGTTGCTTTTTCAGTTCCTAAACTTGCCTTTGACATTTTTTCGACCTCCAAAGGCTGTATCTTGGTGGATTCCGAAGGCCCAGCTTCAGTTTCAGATTGCTACTTCGAAGTTTCAGCAGCAAAGGCTTCAATAGGCGCCTCAATAATTTTCTTTGGAGTTGTGCTTGAAGATTTAATCGTCTCCAGGACATCCAGCACATTAACCATTCTTTTTCTTTTCGGGGTTGCTGCTGGCCCCTTCTGGCTTTTAGCTGTCTCAACTTTTGTCGAAGGACTTATAACATCTGGTGTTTCTCTTTCTTCAGATTTCTCCTTTCTTATTACTGGTGCCTCGGCCATTTCTTCGGATTTTAGCGCTGCAGTTGGTTCTCTGGCTTCGGTGGCCGAAGAGGCCTCGCCAATAAACTCGGGCACTGTGGCCGGCTCAATACAACGTGGAGGGTGTGTGGACACTTTTACTTTCTTCCTCTTCGGTGCTGGCTTCCCGGGAGCAGCCGAAGTAGTGTCCTTTGCAGGAGCAGTATTTTTTCTCTTTTGACCTCGCATTGGATAACAGTAGTCGGGATAGATAAACCCAATAGCATCAAATACTCGGTTGAGCCTCTTCTTCTTTCGGCCTCCGAAAGCCGCTGATAATGCAGTGTTTTCAGCCTTTGAATAGGTCCCAAGCAATTCATCACTTACATTCTCAATACTTTTCAGCCAATCATCATCCGGTTCAACAAATTTATCTCCATACTTGAATGTATATTTCAGTCTAATTAGTCCACCCTCGTCAGCTTCTTTGATGGTCTCCTTCGGCATTTCCCAGTCATCTACAAGTGGCCACACTCTGAAGGCAATGTGCTCTTGCATTAAATCCCTGGTCCCAATAAAGGAACAGACTACGCCGAAGGCCCTCTGACATTCTTCAGCTGCTTCGTCCATTTCTACCTTTGGTTTCCGAAGTCCGAAGCGCTGCCAGATAGGGCGCATGATGATATCCTTGATATCTTCCCGAACCGTCAAATCGTTTCTCACATAGAACCATTCCTTCATCCATTCCCCGGGCCATCTCTTCCGAAAGGTTGGCACGGGACAGCTCGACCCAGAGCGGGCACCGAAGCTATAACAACCAAAATTATTATGATATTGTTCCTTGCCCCATGGTTTCGTCTCATATACTAGCTCGTGTATATTGCAAAAGCTTTTAGAACTTGGCTCCAAACCCTGGCTCCTCACGGCCCAGACGAAGATTCCCAATCTTATCACTGCTTCAGGGGTAAGTTGATGAAGGTAAATTTGATATATTTTCAGAACTTCTATTACAAACTTGCTTAAAGGGAATCGTAGCCCAGCCTTTAAAAAGCTTCGGAAGATCACAACCTCATTATCTTCGGGGGTCGGCGTAGTTTTTTCTCCGTCATCCGCCCTCACGATGGATATATCTCGGAAGTATCTCCCCCTCATGTTTTCAAGGTGACTCTACTTTATAGTTGATTTTCCGAAGTTTGAGTGACTAGGCCGCCATGGGCGATCTTCGGAATCCTCTCCGCCACTATCCACATCATAGCTATCACTGTCGCCAGTGTCTTCAGATAAACCCTCCAAAGTTTCCTTGACAATCTTTTCAGTATTGGTCTTCGACATTGACTCAAGAAAACCCAGATGCATCTCCTCCGAAAGGCTTAGCTTCGAAGCACCAGCAGCTGTCTTATCATCAGACATTTTCGCGAATGCTGGCAAACTAGACTTGAAGCCGAAGCTTAAAAATTTAAGACCGAGCAAATGCTGTCGCGCGCAGGCTAAGGGCAAGGTGCGTAGGTTGAAAGCTGGTGAGTAAAGAGCAGGTGGCAAAAGGGCGTGTCAAATAAACTCGCGGAGAGCTTGTATTTATACACCCAGTATGTCGAAAACTGGAGGGCCCCGCTTGTCAATGACTGTTGCTATTCTAGCAAAAGGAAGGTGTTTTTTCGGACCTTCGGCTTAAAGCCTTCGTCCATGTCGCAATATAAATTTATCTTTACAATAAATTGATATTGCGAGGGGCTACTGTTGGGGGCCTTCGGCTCCCGAAGGTCCTCAAAAACACAGTTTGACAATGTTTTCCAAGTGTAAAATGTGAACAGGCACCTTCGGAGTCAGGTCACGAATATATAAGGGCATGTTTAAGACGAAGCTGGAATGAAAAGCGGTCATGACGAAGGATAAGACGATCATGAAGCCATGTGCAGAAAAGCTTCGGCATAACGGCAGAAAAGAGGAACCGACTTAAAGATGAAAGGCCAAATTGGACCTCGAAGAATTACTATAGAGTTATTGATAAATGTAAAGGGCATCAGTGTAATTTTACACGGGCTGCGTCCCGTGCCTATAAATAGGTGAACAGTACTCTCGTACTGTTCACGCTGACTGGGCTCACGTCTTTTTGCATCCCGACTTGTACCTTTGCCTTACATCAGTCTGAAGGTACATTTGTAGTTCGTTTTCATGAATTTAATAATGGAAATGAATTGATGATAATGCTGGTATTATTATTTTCGCACTATTTATATATATGTTTATTCTACTTACTCATTTACCAACTTAACGAAGGTCTTTTCCTTCGTAACCTTTGTTATATTATGTTTATATCCTTCGTTCGAAGCTCATTAAATCCTCGAGGAGATAATGTTTCTGCGGACGAAGGGTATTTAATACTTAACATCTTCGTGTTGTCTTGTTCTTGATTTATAGCATTTGAGAACAAGTCCCCAACAGGTCTACTAACGAATCTACATGTGAAGAATTTAGTAGGATAATGACACACAAATTCGAGATGTCTATGATGGGGGAGTTGAAGTACTTTCTAGGATTCCAAGTCAAGCAACTCCAAGAGGGCACCTTCATTTGCCAAACAAAGTACACTCAAGACATTCTAACCAAGTTTGGAATGAAGGATGCCAAGCCCATCAAGACTCCCATGGGAACAAATGGGCATCTCGACCTCGACATGGGAGGTAAGTCCGTGGATCAAAAGGTATACCGGTCGATGATAGGTTCATTACTCTATTTATGTGCATCTCGACCGGACATTATGCTTTCCGTATGCATGTGTGCAAGATTCCAAGCTGACCCTAAGGAATCACACCTTACGGCCGTAAAACGAATCTTGAGATATTTGGCTTATACTCCTAAGTTTGGGCTTTGGTACCCTCGGGGATCCACATTTGAGTTGATTGGTTATTCGGATGCCGATTGGGCGGGGTGTAAGATTAATAGAAAGAGCACATCGGGGACTTGCCAGTTCTTGGGAAGGTCCTTGGTGTCTTGGGCTTCAAAGAAGCAAAATTTGGTTGCTCTTTCTACCGCCGAAGCCGAGTATATTGCCGCAGGCCATTGTTGCGTGCAATTGCTTTGGATGAGGCAAACCCTGCGGGACTATGGTTACAAATTGACCAAAGTTCCTCTTCTATGTGATAATGAGAGTGCAATCCGCATGGCGGATAATCCCGTTGAGCATAGCCGCACTAAACACATAGCCATTCGGTATCATTTTCTTAGGGATCACCAACAAAAGGGGGATATCGAGATTGCATATATTAATACTGAAGATCAATTAGCCGATATTTTTACCAAGCCACTAGATGAACAAACTTTTACCAAACTTAGGCATGAGCTCAATATTCTTGATTCTAGAAATTTCTTTTGCTAATTTGCTCACATAGCTCATAAGTATACCTTTGATCATGTCTCTTTTATATATGCTATGACTAATGTGTTTTCAAGTGTATTTCAAACCAAGTCATAGATATATTGAAAGGGAATTGGAGTCTTCGGCGAAGACAAGGCTTCCACTCCACTCTATCACTTATCCTTCGCCGTCGCTCCAAGCAATTCTTCGTCTTTGGTATAATCTTCATTCATATGTTTCATTTGCCAAAGGGGAGAAAATAGTTAGAGAAGGGCCTATATTTCATTCCAAGTATCCGTTTTTGGCGATTCATGCCAAAGGGGGAGAAAGTATTGGCCCAAAGCAAAAGGACCGCACCACCACCCTAATTTTAATTTCAAATTGGAATCTCTTTGTGCTCTACAGGGGAGAAAGTAGTACTTTCAAAATTAATATCTTAAAATCCTCTTGAACACTAAGAGGAGAATTTATTGAGGGGGAGTTTTGTTTAGTCAAAGGAAAAGCATTTGAGACAAGGGGAGCAAAATTTCAAATCTTGAAAATGCTTCACAAAATCTTATTCATTTACCTTTGACTATTTGCAAAAGGACTTTGAAAAGAATTTACAAAAGAATTTGCAAAAACAAAACTTGTGGTGCAAGTGTGGTCCAAAATGTTAAAAATAAAGAAACAATCCATGCATATCTAGTAAGTAATATTTATTGGCTCAATTCTAAGTAACCTTTGCACTTACACTTTGCAAACTAGTTCAATTTTACACTTCTATACTTGCTTTGGTTTGTGTTGGCATCAATCACCAAAAAGGGGGAGATTGAAAGGGAATTAGGCTTACACCTATTTCCTAAACTAATTTTGGTGGTTGAATTGCCCAACACAAATAAATGGACTAACTAGTTTGCCCAAGTTTATAAGTACTACAGGTACCAAAGGTTCACCATAAGCCAATAAAAAGATCAAGAAAAAGGGTCCAAAAAAAGGAGCAAAGTGACAACCGAAGGCACCCTGGTCTGGCGCACCGGACTGTCCGGTGCACCACCGGACAGTGTCCGGTGCACCAGGGGAGATCGACTTCAAACTCTTCACCTTCGGGAATTCTCAGGGCCGGCGCGCTATAATTCACCGGACTGTCCGGTGTACACCGGACAGTGTCCGGTGCTCCAAGGAGGCATGGCTCCGAACTCGCCAGCCTCGGGAATACGTAACGGCTGCTCCGCTATAATTCACCGGACATGTCCGGTGTACACCGGACTGTCTGGTGTAACTGCGGAGCAACGGCTACTTCAGGCGCCAACGGCTACCTGCAGCGCATTAAATGCGCGCCAGCGCGCGCAGAGGTCAGGCACGCCCATGCTGGCGCACCGGACACCCTACAGTTCATGTCCGGTGCGCCACCGGTCATCCAGGCGGGCCCAGTGTCAGAGCTCCAATGGTCGGAACCCTAACGGCTGGGTGACGTGGCTGTCGCACCGGACATGTCCGGTGTGCACCGGACTGTCTGGTGCACCATTCGACAGACAGCCTCCACCCAAACGGCTAGTTTGGTGGTTGGGGCTATAAATACCCCCAACCACCCCACATTCAAGTCATCCAAGTTTTCCACTTCTCAACCACTTACAAGAGCTAGGCATTCAATTCTAGACACACTCAAGTGATCAAATCCTCTCCAATTCCACACAAGGCTTTAGTGATTAGCGAGAGAGATTTGCCGTGTTCTTTTGAGCTCTTGCGCTTGGATTGCTTCTTTTCTTTCTCACTTGTTCTTGTGATCAAAACTCATTTGTAACCGAGGCAAGAGACACCAATTGTGTGGTGGTCCTTGCGGGGAAGTTTTGTTCCCGGTTTTGATTTGAGAAGAGAAGCTCACTCGGTCCGAGGGACCGTTTGAGAGAGGGTAAGGGTTTAAAGAGACCCAGCCTTTGTGGCCTCCTCAACGGGGAGTAGGTTTGCAAGAACTGAACCTCGGTAAAACAAATCCGCGTGTCACTCTTCATTCACTTGCGATTTGTTTTGCGCCCTCTCTCTCGGACTCATTATTATTTCTAACGCTAACCCGGCTTGTAGTTGTGATTAATTTTGTAAATTTCAGTTTCGCCCTATTCACCCCCCTCTAGGCGACTTTCAATATGCATCTTGCATCTCATTTAGGACCAGGAGATGTTGATCGTGCAAAATGAAGGACGTAAAGTGGAGCCAACCACAGGGCAAAGTCGATCGACAACTTAAAGATGGATGGATTGAACACGCGCCAAGATAGGAGATGCTCGCCAAGCGAGTGTCATCTAGCAAACACTAACTAGTGTTGGATTTCAGGCAAGCACCGGTTTTTTGCATAACCGTTATATATGTTATTTTACTGCAATTATTGTTTGTAGGCTTGTACTGTGCACTTAAGTGTAGGAGTTGCCTAAAACCCTAGTTGCATAAACTCAGGATTCCTTTTTGAGATGGATACTAGTATGCTAGGTCGAGTAGCTGCTTTGCTAATTAGGGATCTCGGTAGAAGTCGAGTGATTTTTCTAGCACTCGCGCGAGGTCAGGAATTGGTTGTATCCATTTTGATAACGGAATGATGATGGTCTATGGACACAGATCCATGGGGATGCGCTGTCTACGAGATGAAATTGGAATAAGGATTAACGTGCGGATACCTGTGTCAAGTATTTGAACGTACTAAACATATGCCGAGAAATATGGTAATCGGTAAGCCTAGTACCAGATTGAAGCTGCCCTCAGACTTTCCTCCTCATTGGACCTGAGACGGAGTCTCCCATTCTAGATATGGTGGGTACAAGTGCGGTCACTGCACGGCGGCGGCCAGGGTCAGTGGAGCATTGTATGCCAAGGTCGTGAGCCCTGTTCTGTTGACGGGAAATTGATGGGGACGGTTAACGTGTGTGGGGACGGAGTGCCCTGACATATCGTGTGTTTAGGTTTATCTTGCAAGGTTAAAACTCGATTCGAATTGTATGCTTCTCGCAGCTAATGAGATTGCTTGATCCATTGTACTGCATTGAGTAATAAGTGGAAATGAGGATACTGGCAAAAGATGTTGGTTGACATAATGTTTGATACCATGTATGGATAATTAGGTGCTCATCTAGTCTAAAAGTATTATTCTAGAACCTGAAAAGCTAAAACTTGTTTTAGACTCAGCTAGTGCTTTTAGCAAACCAAACTCCTTATCCAAACAACTTCATGGTCTAGAGGTAGAGGAGTAGACTCCTCACACCAGGTAAGTCTAGCTGAGTATTAGTATACTCAGCCTTGCTTGTGGCATAATTTTATAGGTACTCCTTTGGATGATTGGTTGCTGGTGTGACTTGGCCTTCATCCCTGCCACCGGGATAGACGATCGAGTGGGTTACTGCTTCCGCAGGAGAGGACTAGGAGGGGTAGCGTGGCTAGGCTTCACCATGTTACTCGTTTTCTCCGTTAGTTATTTCCACTGCATTAAAAACTATGGATATTGTTTCTGAAACTCCTATAATATAATCACTATTGATACTTCCTTAGTTTATGGTATTATGCTTTATTATATTTCTCTGTGCCTCACCTTCGAGTGAGCTAGTGGTATTCGATCCTTGGTAAGTGGCTTTATCGGACTAGATCCGAAGAATTGTCAGTTTATTCCGATTTAAGTGCGTCGTTGCCTCTAAGGCGAGACTTGGGCACTTAAGCTGGAATAATCTGAGCGGTTCCGCCACAAGTGTGCCCTTGATTACTCCTTTTTACCAAATAATGTTCGTTGTTAATCACTGTGACATGCTCAGGTTAATTTGATGGGACCTAATAGGTTTCCCTAGCATTGTTTATCCCCCACCTTGCAAACAGATGAATTATTGGGTAGATTTGCTATTGCTCTACCTGGTTTGGGAAACTAATGTTTTATTATGATCATGTTCCAATTATGTTGTTGTTTAATTATTGTTCATGATAAGATCATGTTGTTAATTGGAACATGGAGAACCACCCGGGAAAACAGTGCTACCACAAGGGTGGAATGGGACGCCCTTGGCCAAGTAATTAGGAAAGCTAGGGAGAGTACCTTACCTGGGTAGGGGCAAGCGGGGAGGCACCGCTGCAGAGTATAGGGAGGTCCTCAGGTCGAACCTGTCTGTAAAGCTTTTTAGACGGGGGATTCCTATGCTTCCTTCTTTCTGAATCCATAGCGGGTTTTCTCGAACTAGTGGAACTTTGGAAAGGCCTCGTAGTGCTACCCTACGTCACTTCCTCGGTAGAGGTGTATGGGGTCCGTACAACCCTGTGGCAGATGGGTAACACGACTTGTGGGTAAAGATGCACAACCTCTGCAGAGTGTAAAACTGGTATATAAGTCGTGCTCACGGTCATGAGCAGCTCGAACACTCACATGATTAATTTATGGAACTAAACTTAATCTGTCATATATATTGCATCGCGGGTGTTATTATCAATTGTGATCTCTTATTTAATTGGGTTGGTATCTACTTATACCTAGTAACTGCTAATAAAATTTTGACCAACTTTAAAAGCAATGCTCAGCTTTAACCATCTCCTTTGGTAAGCCTTACACTTCACATGAGCTCCCACCTTTGGTGAGTTCATGCACATAATTCCCCACAACTTGTTGAGCGATGAACGTATGTGAGCTCACCCTTGTTGTACTCACTCCCTCAAGTCAAGAACAGGTACCGTAGGATGAGGCGCATGAAGGATGTTGTGATGAGTTTGTGACTGTTCTAGGCCGTTGTCTCCCAGTCAACTTTGGGTTGCTGGATTGTTGTCTTCGTATGATATAATTATTTAACTATTTTGTACATAACTCCTATTATATAGTAAAGATGTGACATTTGTTTCTGTACCATGGATCATCATATGTGTGAGACTTAATCCTAGCACACTTGGTGTGACAATGGTGTCCGACAAGAGTTGGCAAGTGTCTTATATAGGGTCACATCAATGAACTTTGACGTACCGATAAGCTCACGATCAATCCGATAAAGTCGCGATCAGATAGCTATCTCTCTTGCCATGATCACAAAGGCGATGGGTTCCGGAGACATGCTCTCCCGGTCGCAGATGCACATAGGCGCTCGAGACGAAAAAGACCACAACGGTGGTGTAGCAGTAAGCAAAGGCAAAACCTAACTCATGGTTGGGATAGGATGGTGTTGGTGCCATTTTAGGGCGCCAATCACTGCGTGAGAACCGGCGGCGGTGCTCTCTGCACAGGCGTGGACAGTCCGCAGCCAGGGGCCGGACGGTCCACGACCTGGAGCAGGGCTTAGGGTTTTCTGCCTGACGGCCGGACGGTCCGCGCCTATAGGCCGGACAGTCCGCGCATGCACAAGGGCGGCGAAGGTCACCGGCGGTGCCCAGATCTCGCTCCTGGAAGGGACCCCGCCAGGGAGGAGAGATCCTAGGTGTTGTCTAGGCTCGACAGGTCGACCTAGACTTCTCTAATAGACAGAGTCAAAGAGAAGCGGAGAATTTGGGGATTGGAAGGCTAAACTAGAACTAGGCTAGAACTACTCCTAAATGTATAAGAAATAAATGCGAGATAAATTGATTATTGATTCGATTGATGATTACAAATCGGCTGTATCCCTCTGTATTTATAGAGGAGGGGGACTGGACCCATTACAAACAAACTCCCCGAGCTAATTTCGTGAATCTAGCCAACAACCACAGCAAGAAACTCGAAACCCTAATCAGTTCTGCGCGCGCGCGAGCTGTCCAGACCACAGGCGCGGACCGTCCGGTGGCTCATTTTGGTGCTCAACATATGCCCCCTACCTTTTAGTGGAGCTGAGCAAACCAAAAGCAACTAACTCGATGTGATTACATCGGTTTTCTTAAGCATCTTGCCACATACTAGGATGGTACTGCTTGAGGAAACGTCCATTCAAAGCTTTGGGCAAATCTTTGCCTTGCAATGTTTGCAATAAATAGGCGTTACCAGATACTACTTGTTTTACTTTGTATGGACCCTCCTAGCTTGGTGACCATTTCCCAAACTTTTGGTCTTTGTTTCTTAGAGGCAGGATGGTCTTCCACACTAGGTCCCCTACCTGAAATGACTTAGTTTTGACCTTCTTGTTGTAGGCCTTGGCTACCATGATCTTGTCCTTTTCTATTTCTCCTAAGGCTATCACTCTCTTGTCGGTTACTTCATCAATATTGTCCATCATTGAATTATAATAATCACCGACAGTTAGATCATTTTGCCTGGCGAACCTAACAGCATTTAAACTTATTTCCACAGGCAACACTTCTTCCTGCCCATAGACAAGCTCAAAAGGAGATATTTTAGTAGCACTGTGTTTAGATATTCTATGATCCCACAAAGCTTCAGACAAAATCCTATGCCAATGCTTAGGATTATCAGATATCTTCTTTTTTATCAAGTTAATCAATGTTTTGTTACTAGACTCGGCCTGTCCATTGGCCTGAGCATAATATGGAGATGAATTGAGCAACTTGATTCTATATAATTCAGCAAACTCACGTACCTCCTTTGACATAAAAGAAGTCCCTTGATCTGTAGTCAAGGTCTGGGAAATGCCGAATCTATGAATAATATGTTCAGTTATGAACTCAATTACCTCCCTATGTGTCATGTTCTTCAGAGCAACGTCTTCAGTCCATTTGGTAAAGTAGTCAGTGGCAACTAACACGAACCGATGCCCTTTTGATGACGAAGGATGAATCTCTCCTATAAAGTCCAATCCCCATCCTTTGAAAGGCCAAGGCTTGATGATAGAATGTAATTCGGCCGCGGGGACCAACTGTAAGTCGCTGAATTTTTGACATACTTGGCATCCTTTGTAGTATTTGAAACAATCAGCTATCATGTTAGGCCAATAGAAACCATACCTTTGCAACAACCACTTCATCTTTAGAGCCGATTGATGGGTACCATAAATACCTTTATGTACTTCGGCCATGGCTAATATAGAATCACCTGGGCCCAAGCATTTCAGTAGGACATCATTGACTGTTCGGTGGTAGAGTTCATCACTCATTAAAACATACTTGAAAGTTGTACGCCAAATGTTCTTATCTGTCCTAACACTGGGATTTCGTAAATAATTAATTATGGGTGTTCTCCAATCACTTATATTGGCTTCATTATCAGCCGAATCAATTAGGAGAACTTTCCTGGTAACCTCGGATAGTTCAGAGTCTTCACTCGGATGGTCCGTGACCTGGGGGATTGGCCTTATATCGGTTATCAGATTTTCAGTGTTGTGAAATCTCCCTCACTTTATCCGATAACCTGATGCATCTGGTGCCAAATTGTTAGCCGTATGATTCTCAACTTTAGAGATGTGTCAAATACTAAATTCGTCAAAAGAATGAATTATGCCCCCAACACGTTTCAAGGTAACTATTTAGAGTACCATAAAAACATTGATATTCTTCTAATACCTGTTGGACAACCAGCTAAGAATCACCAAATGCCTTCACATGTTTTACTCCCATACAATTTAAAAGTTCCAAACCAAACAAAAGGGCCTCATATTCAGCTTGATTGTTAGTGCAATAAGTTTTCAATCGGCTAGAGAAGTCGAAGGAGACATTACTTGGTGAAACAAGCACGATGTCAATTCCTTGCCCTTCATTGCAAACCAATCCATCAAAATATAAAGTCCAAGGAGTAACAGTGAGGTATGATATGTCTAGTTTATTAGTATCATTGATCCGATGTTCTACAATAAAATCTGCTACGACCTGGCCTTTCATAGATTTCAATGGTTCATAGGCCATGTCATACTCTATAAGTGCTTAAGCCCATTTACCAATCCTACCATTCATAATCGGGTTTTGCAACATGTATTTAATCACATCGGTTTGACTAGCAACGATGCAATGACTAGACAGTAAATAACATCTACACTTGGTGCATGCATAAAATAGGCATAAGCATAACTTTTCAATAAAAGTGTACCTTGTTTCAGCATCCACCAGCCTTCAACTTAGGTAGGTCACCACATGCTCCTTTCCTCCGGTCACTTGCGTCAGAACAGCCCCAATAACCTTATCTTAAGCTGCAATGTACAATCTGAACGGTACTCCTACCTGTGGTGCTTTTAATACAGGAGCCAAAGACAAATACTTTCTGATGAGATCAAATGATTCCTGTTGTTCTGCCCCCAAGTGAATTCGGCATCATTCTTAAGCCGAAGGATAGGGGTGAAGGCATCAATCTTCCTTGCTAGGTTAGAAATAAACCTCCACAAATAATTTATCTTGCCGAGAAACTTCTGCACTTCGACCTTACATATTGGAAGTCCCACTTTCCGAATAGATTTGATTCGGTCAGGGTCTATCTCTATACCATGTTCATGAATGATAAATCCTAAGAACTTACCAGCCGACACTCCAAAAGCACATTTACGTGGGTTCATTTTCAGACCATACCGACACATTTTATCAAAGGCTTTGCGCAAATCAGCTATATGAGAGCTAAACTCAACCGATTTGACTACAATATCATCAATGTAGACTTCCACAGTGTTTCCCAACAGTTCGTGAAAGATCAAATTCATAGCCCTCTGATAAGTAGCACTAGCATTTTTTAGACCAAATGTCATGACAACCCACTCAAATAAACCAATGAAGCCTGGACATATAAAGGCCGTTTTAGACGCATTTTCTTCGGCCAAGAAAATCTGATTATATCCAGCATTACCATCAAGAAAGCTAATAATTCTATTTCCTGACGCATTATTGATCAATGTGTTGGCTATGGGCATGGGATATTCATCCTTAGGAGTTGCTCTATTCAAATTGTGAAAATCAATGCATACTCTGAGCTTACCTGATTCTTTTTTCTCCACCGGCACAATATTGGAGACCCACTCTGCGTACCTGCAAGGTCTAACAAAATTAGCTTCTAGCAGCCGATGAATTTCGTCCTTGATTCATGGGAGAAGGTCTGGACGAAATGTTCTAGCTTTCTGCTTAAAAGGTCTGAAATCGGACTTAATGGGCAGCCGATGCTCTACGATCTCACGGCTTAATCCCAGCATCTCAGTGTAATTCCAAGCAAAGCAATCAGAATATTCTTTCAATAGATCGATCATTTCATCTCTAGGATCGGTCTCCAGGATCTTGTTCACAAAAGTTGGCCTTGGAGTTTTACCATCCCCTATGTCGATTTCCTCCAAAGTGTAGGATCTAGGACACCGGCTAGAGGGGGGTGAATAGACGGTTTTGACTAAAATCACAAACACTAGAGAAATTTAATCAATATGACAAGAGGTATAAATTCTCTAGTGACAATGAGAAAGTAATCTATGAGAATCAACTATGATAATTGTATACAAGAGAAACAATATGCGAAATACTAATTACTTGCACGGTAATAAGTAATGCAAGAGAAGAAAGACACCGGATTTTATCCCGTGGTATCGGTGATTTGCCGATCACCCCTAATCCACATTGAGGTGGACTTCAAGCTCACTTGCTCCTCTATCAAGACGCAGCTTGATCTTTGAGCCAAGTGGACAAGAAATCACTCAATACCTCGTTTCCATTAATGTCACCTTTGCCGCTCCGGCGAGGTAGGCGCGAACCCCTCACAATCGACACCGCGGCTCCTCCACAATCTTCTTGGAGAGCTCGACGGAGATTACACCCGAGCCGTCTAGGAGGCGGCAACCTCCAAGAGTAACAAGCCGATGATGCTTGCCTGGTGTACCACCTAGTGCCTCAAGAATCACCAATGAATGCAAATGCACTAGGAACTCTTAATCTCTCACTAGAATGCAATCTCAAGCAAGGAGTGTGAGAGAATGAGTGGGAGGATCACAAATGAGCTCAATGTGTGCAAGGAATGGCCAAGAGAGCCCTCACACACGAGCTCCCCTTCTATTTATAGCCCCCTCACAAATCCAACCGTTATGCACAACTAGCACATTTTCTATGCACACGCGGACGGTCCGCGCCCTGAGGCCGGACGGTCCGCCGTACATATAACGGCTAGTTTTCCCATTTGAAATCTGTTAGAGTTGTCAGAAAAGCGAGGTTCGGACAGTCCGCCAACCTTGGCCGGACCATCCGAGACCTGGCAACTTGGAGCACCAGAACTCTGACCATGAAGAGTTAACTCGCGCGGAGTGTCCGCCTTACAAGGCCGGACGGTCCGTGACCTGGGAGACAGTACTATCCGGGTTTAGGCCCTGGACAGTCCATAGTACAAATGCCCAAAAACACACAGTCCCTGCCCAAACCAATTTGGCTCCTTCGGACGGTCCGCCGACCCTGGCCGGACGGTCCGCACTATAATACAGGGACTGTGCAGAGAGCAACCTTCTCTGGTCAGGACTGCGGACGGTCCGGCCTCAAGGCCCGGACGGTCCGCAGTACAAATGTACAGTACAAGTCCAAAGTGAACATACTTCTGACCCCACTGGATGGATCGCGGATGGTCCGCCCACTTGGCCCAGATGGTCCGCCAACCCCATGACTTAACAACTTTTCAAACATGCTTGCGAAAAGATTTTTTAACTTTAGAAACTAGAAGCGTTGTTAGTCTTCATGCAAATGCAACCACTAGATGCTCTATGGGGCACTATGTTTTACATAGACAAACGTCATTGACCCCTCTTAATAGTACGACCATCTAGCCTACTAATTCGGTCAAATATCTTCTCTAAACTCCTGGAGACCGGCAAAAACAAAAACCTATGTTATACCTTTGCCTTCAGTTGATCCACAACCAATGCTTATAAATCTCCAGGATTTTCTGTTCTATGTGGTCCAATCCTGCATTCTTATTTCTCCAAGAAACATTAGTCCTCAAACAGTTGTCATTAATTACCAAAACATCACTAGGTGCCTAGATGATTCACAATCTCCCCCTTTTTGGTAATTGATGACAACACTACACATTATATTCAAGAGAAGTTTTTTTTTTCAAATCTTCCTCATACCTTAGATATAAGAAGGATTTTAGAGGTGAGTTTCATAGAACTTATCTTGATTTCAAGTTCCGTCTGAGAGATAGATAAGTCTCAATAAACCTCAGAGTGTAGGAATAGCTCCTCCTATGTGTGTGCATGATATTTTTAATTGAAGATATGACACACATAATCGATCGGAGTTTTGATGGAGATCTTCCTACAGTCATGGTTATCGAGGCATACAAGAAGTAATATGTAAAAATAAGCACAACAAATTTAATCACTCCTCGATCAACCATTCACAGAATAATTCGAACTAATTGAAACATAAGATTTAGCACACATAGTTCAACCCACAGAATATTACAAATATTTGTCCACAAACATAAGACATAGTTCACCAAATGCATAAGACATAAAGTTCAAATAGTAAGTTCAAATAGTAAACATGCACATGCATAGTCTCAATGTCCACATGAGCTCCCCTGAATATGACACTTCTATTCTCTTCTCTCCCCCTTTGGCATCAATTGCCACAAAGGAGGGGTCTCACTGACCACCAGGTGGAGGATACATGTTGTAGTAATGGGTGCTGAAGGTGTCGAAGAGAGAGGAGAACTGCCCAAAGTCTTGCTGGAGTTGCTGCTGCCTCTGACGTATATCCTGAATGCTCTCATTAGTGGACAGGTTGTCAAACTAGCTAGACAAGGCCCCCATATTATCCTGAAAGCTCTACTGCATGTTGTGTAGTCTATTCATTATTGGATCATTAACAGTGTCTTGGATGTGTGAGCGAAACTCAGAAAGCTCAGAGTTCAGTGCATCCAAGTTATCATCAAAGCGAGCCTGCATCCTATCCATGCGCTGGTCCATATGAGTCATCATGCCCTGAAAGCGGCCATCCATGTGCGTCTGGAGCCCGTGCTGCATGTTCTGAAAGTAAGGATCAAAATAGCCTGGACCAGGCTGCCAGAACTGCTGAGGCTGAGGAGGAGGTGGAGGAGGAGGCATCTGCTCGGCTACATCAGCTTCAGGAGCAACTCCTTCATCATCACCAACTTCTTCCTCATCATCTGGGAAAGGAGTAAGAGGCCTGGTGAGGAATCCAATCTCATTTTTGAAAGGCCTAAAAGGAGTGTGTGCTATCTCACAGTGCCCCTCAAATCTGGTCTTAACTTTGATGAGAGCCATAATGTATGGAGCATATGCTAAGTTTTGGTTCTTGTCCATCTTGAGGTCATTTAATTGCCTCATCATAAATAACACAACATTCATTACCTCACCATTCATGATATGGTGGATAATGTTCCAGAACTTGTCTCTGATTTTGCTCTTATCTCCACTCTTGGGAAGAATTGTTACTCTGGCAATCTTGTTAATAACAGCAGGATGATGCCTCAGTCCTGCAGTCTCACCAAATCTCCTAGGAATGCCTAGCCTCGCGGGCTCATAAAACTGCACACATTCTTCAAAATTGTCCTCAGTATATAGATCAATCCCAGCTGAAATTGTATCATAGTCCAGACCATTTGCAGTGGCAAACTCAGCAATGGTGGCAGAATATCTCTTAAAACCAGTCATCCAATCTATAACTTGATGCTTGTGAAAGTTTGTATCCATTAGTGTGCCCCAGAAGACATCAAACTGAAGCTACGTATGAAAGAACTGAATGTTGGTGTCTGAGGGCAGATCATATTGATTAACTGTCCTCCTGGAGCAATACTCTACCATAGAGAATCTTCTCTTTGGATAAGTCCATCCTGTGATGTCAATTGGATAGTCAGGATGAGCATGTGGAACATCTTCTATGTCCATAGAAATGCTACCCCCAGCTGAAGATTGGGCCTCTGAGTTTGTGGTTGGATTCTAGTCTGCATCATCGGCACGAGGGCGCTTTGATTTGAAACGACCGGCAAGCTTCTTCCTAATACCACCCAGACCACTGCAATATATGTGAGAAATAGCCACAGGTGAATAGTTGATAACGCCACAACAAAGAGAAAGAAAGTGGAACTTTCTGTCAGGGACCGGACTGTCCACGCCAAGGGGCCGGACTGTCCACGCCATCGTGGCGGACGGTCCGCGACCATCCAGGGGTGATTTTTAGAACCCTAGCCGCCCCATCCATTCAATCAACGATTCGACAGAAAATAACCATCCAAATCGGTTCAAATTTTTGCACAATAGTCACAATAAGTAACACTAACAATTCCACCAATCAATTTTGTAAATCCACTGACCAATTCTAGATCAGAGAGAAAAACCCGAAGAATTCCCAAAGATGAATAAATCAAACGATTTCCAGGAGATTATGAAATACCGAGATGAAGACATGGTTGACGAACTCCCAACAATCTCCCGGACAGTCCATGCACGAGTTCGCTTCACCGTCCGCTCACAATCAACAAGAGTCACCTTTTGGTGTGAGGAGTGTGAGAGAGGGGAAGACAACCGTTGAAAGTGACACTCTGACTGCCTCTGCCCGACTTATCTGCCTGTCGCGGACGGTCCGTGCAGGGACAGCAGATGGTCCGTGCCCTGTCATTTCAGATAGTCGGCTCTGATGACTCAGACTGTCAAGATCCTGATACGACGGACGGTCCGCGGTTCTTACCCAGACGGTCCGCGGCCTGATACTCAAATCTCCAAACTTTGTCCACTTTTTGATTTTGAATTTCAAATTAGATTTGTTGCTCATATATGGACATTTTGACCAATCCAAGGGTTAGTATGCATGCATATACACCTTATGTATTTGAGAAATACAAATTTTCATATAAAACTATTTAGATCAAATAAGAATAAAAAATTCATCAAAAATACCCAATAAATATCCTAGATAGCATACTTAGAATTGAAATGCAATACTACACATGTGTATTCAACTTCGAGCCACGTTTGAGAGATCTATCACATTCATTTCACTTCTTAATGTGCAAAACCTCATTTCATCTAATGGCTTTGTAAATATATCGGCCAATTGATCATCCGTGCCAATCGAACATATAGTGATATCTCCCTTTCCAACATGATCTCTCAAGAAGTGATGTCGTATATCAATATGCTTCGTTCTTGAGTGTTGGACCGGATTTGTAGCCAATTTTACTGCACTCTCATTATCACACACGAGAGGCACATTCTTAAAAATGATCCCATAATCCAATAGAGTTTGTTTCATCCATAGTAATTGAGCACAACAATTACCGGCCGATATTTATTCTGCCTCGGCGGTAGAGAGAGCAACAGAATTTTGTTTTTTAGAAGACCATGAAACAAGTGACCTCCCAAGAAATTGACAACAACCGGAGGTGCTCTTCCTATCAACTTTGCAACCCACATAATCCGAATCCGAATATCCAATTAATTCAAATTGAGCACCTTTGGGATACCATAGACCAATATTTGGGGTATACTTCAAATATCTTAGAATTCTTTTTGCGGCCTTCAAGTGAATCTCTCTAGGTGAAGCTTGAAATCGAGCACACATGCAAACACTAAACATAACATCGGGCCTAGATGCGGTAATGTAAAGTAAACTACCAATTATTGAGCGAAAAAGTTTTTGATCAACCATAGCACCTCCCTCATCTAAGTCTAGATGACCATTTGTTGCCATAGGAGTCTTGATAGGCTTTGCATTCTCTAAGCCAAACTTTTTGAGCATATCCTTCAAATATTTTGATTGACTTATAAAGATTCCATCTTTCAATTGTTTGATTTGAAGACCGAGAAAGAAGCTCAATTCTCCTATCATAGACATTTCAAATTCTTTTGACATCATTTTTCCAAACTCCTCACAAAACAATTCATTAGTAGATCCAAAAATAATATCATCAACATATATTTGACAAACAAACAAATCTTTGCCAATTCTTTTAGTGAATAGAGTAGTGTCAACCTTCCCAATTTTAAAGTCTTTAGAAAACAAGAAATCCCTAAGCCTTTCATACCAAGTGCATGGAGCTTGCTTAAGCCCATAGAGAGCTTTAGAAAGCTTGTACACGTGGTTAGGTCTTTTGGGGTCCTCAAAACCGGGAGGTTGTTCAACATACACTAGTTCACTAATCTTACCATTTAGAAAGGCACTCTTTACATCCATTTGACAGAGCTTGATATTATGAGCACAAGCATAAGCAAAAAGGATCTAGATTGCTTCCAATCTTGCCACGGGAGCAAATGCCTCACCAAAATCCAATCCCTCTATTTGAGTATACCCTTGTGCAACTAATCTTGCCTTGTTTCTTACCACTAATCCATCTTCATTGTGCTTGTTGCGAAACACCCATTTGGTACCAATAACATTGTGGTTCTTTGGTCTCTCAACAAGCTCCCAAACTTTATTCCGAGTGAAGTTATTTAATTCTTCATGCATTGCATTCACCCAATCAACATCAAGTAGAGCTTCATCTACACGGTTATGTTCCATACAAGATACAAAAGAGAAATGTTCATAAAATGAAGCTATGTGAGAGCGAGTTTGAACACCCTTACTAATATCACCCACAATTTGATCAACTAGGTGATCCTTCACAATAGAATGATGAATTCTTGATACCATTTGAGAATTGCTAGTTGAAGCATGAGGAGGAACCGAATGACTTGAAGTATCTTGATCATGAGCATCCATGATTTCATCATTTTGTTGGCTTTGGTGATTTTCTTCATTTATGGTTGAAGAGGATGGAATGACAACCACACAATTTTCATCGTCATCTTCCTTTGGCTTTATTTCACTAATAGCCATTGTTTTCATAGCATTTCTCAATTGAGTTCCACCAACATCATCAATATTATCGCTTTCATCTTGAGACCCATTAGTTTCATCAAACTCAACATCATATGCTTTTTCAATAATACCATGAGTCTTGTTGAAAACTCTATAAGCTTTGCTATTTGATGAATTTCCAAGTATAAAACCTTCATCACATTTCATCTCAAATTTAGAGAGCCGACTTCCCTTTCTCAAAATATAGCATTTGCAACCAAACACTCTAAAATATGAGATATTTGGCTTTCTACCAATGAGCAATTCATAGGGAGTTTTCTTCAAGAGTTTGTGACAATATAGGCTATTTGATGAGTGACAAGCGGTGTTTATGGCCTCGGCCCAATAAGAGTCCGACACATTATATTCCGCTAGCATAGACCTAGCCATATCAATGATAATCCTATTCTTCCTTTCAACAATACCATTTTGTTCTGGAGTATATTTGGAAGAAAATTCATGTTTAATACCCTTGTCATCACAATATTTATCAATTCTAGCATTTTTAAATTCCGATCCATTATCACTTCTAACTTTCTTGATATCAAAATCAAATTGGTTTTGAGCCAATATAGCAAATGACTTGGATGTTTCAAACACATTAGATTTATCCCGAAGAAAGTAAACATCCACAATCACAAGGCAATAGGAATTTCCGCCAATACTCACAAAAGATGTTGGCCCAAATAAATCCATGTGAAGTAATTCCAAAGGCCGATGAGTAGACATTTGACTTTTATTTGGATGAGTATTTGCCACTTGCTTCCCGGCTTGACAAGAGCTACACAATTTGTTCTTCTCAAATTTCACATCTTTCAAGCCACGAACTAGGTCATGTTTGGTTAAACGGTTGAGTTGCTTCATTCCAACATGACCAAGTCTTCTATGCCATAACCAACCTAGTGAAGCCTTTAAGAATAAACAAGTTGTGAGCTTTGCCTCACTGGATGAGAAATCAACAAGATAAAGATTTTCATATCTAAAGCCTTTAAACTTAAGATTGCTACCATCAACACTAGAGATAATAACATCATCAACGGTGAAATTGCAACTAAATCCTAAATCACATAATTGAGCTACGGATAGTAAATTAAAATTCAAAGACTCAACCAAGAGCACATTTGATATGGAATGATCATTTGAAATAGCAATTTTACCCAAGCCTTTAACCTTTCCTTTGCGATTATCTCCAAATGTGATACTATAATAACTTGAGCAATCTTCCTCACTCATTTGGGTGACCATTTTCATATCTCCGGTCATGTGTTGAGTGCATCCACTATCCAACACCCAATGATTCCCTCCCGCCTTGTAGTTCACCTACAAAAGGAAATCAATCTCTTTTAGGTACCCAAACTTGCTTGGGTCCTTGGATGTTAGTGACCAAGGTCTTTGGCACCCAAATAGCTTTCTTCTTGTTGCCAACAATTGAAGTACCAACAAATTTAGCATGAACACCTTTTGCATTATGAGAAAGAACATAACAGTGCTCAAAACAAGTGGAGGATACATTCTTGAGCTTAGGACAATTCTTCTTGATATGTCCCTTCTTGTGACATTTGTGACACACTTTGTCACATTCTTTCACAAACAATGTCTTTTGCTTTACAAAAGCATTCTTTCCTTTCTTGGGAACATATCCAAGACCCTCGCGATTAAGTGAGCACCGTTGACTTCCCAATATGAAATCCAATTTAGCCTTTCCACCATATGCCTTTTCTAGATCATGGGTTAGAGCATTCACTCTATCTACTAATACTTCATTGTCAACAATGATTTGTGATTCATCATGAACAATATTATCATGCATAAGAGAAATTTTGCATTTATCACAAATAGAGTTAGTAGGTTGTGGTTCACTTGTAGGACTATCAAGTAAGTCACAAGTGACCCCAACATCCTCGGTGATCACCACAACTTCATGTACAATAGATGAGTTTTGAGCTTTCACAAGCTTCTCACAATTCTCTTTTGGATAGTTGTGAGAGGTCTTGAGCTCCTCAAAAGACACTTGGAAATTTTTTATACAATTCTTTCAAGGTCTTAAATTTTTCTTTTTCTTTGTGCATGTAGTCATCGGCCTCACCTGACATTCTAACAAGATCATATGAATAGCCATCATCCTCAACATCATCATCATCATTTATATCATTTAAATTGGTGATGATTTTTACCTTAGCATCTCCCTTTGCCATGAGACAATGAGGGGATGAGAAAAGTGAAGGGGCTTCCTTGATAGCGATTCCGACATTAAGTTTGGATGAGGTGTCATCATCATCATCATCCGAGCTATCATCCGAATCCCATTCAACTAGGTAGGCTTTGCCATCTTTCTTCTTGTTGTAGAATTTCTTCTTCTTCTTATCATCTCCATCTTTGCCCTTCTTCTTGTTAGGGCAATTCATGGCAATGTGACCGGGTTCCCCACACTCAAAACACTTTCTATCATTGAAGGCATTTATTCTTGATGTTTGGCCTCTTCTAGGTTGACCCCTGTTCATCTTCATGAATTTGTTGAATTTCTTTACGAATAGAGCCATATCTCCATCACTCTCACTTTCATTTTCTTCATCATCACTATCTTATTTTTCAATTGCCTTAAAAGCTTTAGCTTTGAGAGCAATTGATTCATTCTTCACTTTCTTTGCCAAACTTATAGCATCGGCTTGAGATTTCTTGAATATATCTTGAGTGAGAATTTCCCCCAATACTTCGGTTGGAGAAGTTGTAGATAAATCTCTTCTTACTAACATGGTCACAATAGTCTCATACTTCTCCGGAAGAGATCTAAGGAACTTATGAGTGAAATCCACATCCGGTACATTAAAACCAAGTCCCTTGAGCTCATTCACTATCTCATTTAACCGGTTGAACATATCAGATACACTTCCATCTTCTTTCATAATGAATTGCTCAAATTTTCCTTTGCACACATATAGCTTTGCACTCTTCACAATTGTAGTTCCTTCATGAATTTCCATTAGCTTAATCCAAATCTCATGAGCAGTTGTGAGATTCTTGATACGATTGAACTCATTTACGTCAAGAGCATCATAGAATACATTCATGGCTTGATCATTTATAAGAATGTTTTCATTGTTACTAGCCGATGGTTCATCTTCTTTCAACACAACAAATCCATCCTTAACAATTGGCCAAATTTTTCCACCCATTGCTCTAAGATGCATTGACATTCTTATTTTCCAATAGTCATAGTTGTTCCCATCAAAATGCAGTGGCTTCCCAATGTGCTCATTATTATTACTAGCCATTTTGTCCCACTCCGGGATGATTAGATCCACAAATAATGGAGTCCTCGGCTCTGATACCACTTGTAGGATCTAGGACACCGGCTAGAGGGGGGGGTGAATAGACGGTTTTGACTAAAATCACAAACACTAGATAAATTTAATAAATATGACAAGAGGTATAAATTCTCTAGTGACAACGAGTAAGTAATCTATGAGAATCAACTATGATAATTGTATACAAGAGAAACAGTATGTGAAATACTAATTACTTGCACGGTAATAAGTAATGCAAGAGAAGAAAGACACCAGATTTTATCCCGTGGTATCGGTGATTTGCCGATCACCCCTAATCCATGTTGAGGTGGACTTCAAGCTCTCACTTGCTCCTCTATCAAGACGCGGCTTGATCTTTGAGCCAAGTGGACAAGAAATCACTCAATACCTCGTTTCCACTAATGTCACCTTTGCCACTCCGGCGAGGTAGGCGTGAACCCCTCACAATCGACACCGCGGCTCCTCCACAATCTTCTTGGAGAGCTCGATGGAGATTACACCCGAGCCGTCTAGGAGGCGGCAACCTCCAAGAGTAACAAGCCGATGACGCTTGCCTGGTGTACCACCTAGTGCCTCAAGAATCACCAATGAATGCAAATGCACTAGGAACTCTCAATCTCTCACTAGAATGCAATCTCAAGCAAGGAGTGTGAGAGAATGAGTGGGAGGATCACAAATGAGCTCAATGTGTGCAAGGAATGGCCAAGAGAGCCCTCACACACGAGCTCCCCTTCTATTTATAGCCCCCCTCACAAATCCAACCGTTATGCACAACTAGCACACTTTCTGTGCACACACGGACGGTCCACGCCCTTAGGGCAGACGGTCCGCCGTACATATAACGGCTAGTTTTCCCATTTGAAATCTGTTAGAGTTGTCAGAAAAGCGAGGTCCGGACAGTCCGCCAACCTTGGCCGGACTGTCCGAGACCTAGCAACTTGGAGCACTAGAACTCTGACCATGAAGAGTTAACACGTGCGGACTGTCCGCCTTACAAGACCGGACGGTCCGTGACCTAGGAGACAGTACTGTCCGGGCTTTGGCCCCAAACAGTCCATAGTACAAATGCCCAAAAACACACAGTCCCTGCCCAAACCAATTTGGCTCCTACGGACGGTCCGCACAATAATACAGGTACTGTGCAGAGAGCAACCTTCTCTGGTCAGGACTGCAGACGGTCCGGCCCCAAGGCCCGAACGGTCCGCAGTACAAATGTACAGTACAAGTCCAAAGTGAACATACTTCTGACCCCACTGGATGGATCGCGGACGGTCCGCCCACTTGGCCCAAACGGTCCGCCAACCCCATGACTTAACAACTTTTCAAACATGCTTGCGAAAAGATTTTTAACTTTAGAAACTAGAATCGCTGTTAGTCCTCATGCAAATGCAACCACTAGGTGCTCTATGAGGCACTAGGTTTTACACAGACAAACGTCATTGACCCCTCTTAATAGTATGGCCATCTAGCCTACTAATCCGGTCAAATATCTTCTCTAAACTCCTGGAGACCGGCAAAAACAAAAACCTATGTTATACCTTTGCCTTCACTTGATCCACAACCAATGCTTATAAATCTCCAGGATTTTCTGTTCTATGTGGTCCAATCCTGCAATCTTTTTTCTCCAAGAACCGTTTGTCCACAAACAGTTGTCATTAATTACCAAAACATCACTAGGGGCCTAGATGATTCACACAAAGGATTAGCTAATGTAAACCCCTGTCCTAACTTGTCGAGATCTCTGAATTCCTCTATCATGTCTCCCACAGAGGAATTAGATGATCTTTGTGTGATGGCGGACTCTCCGATTTCGGGGGCTAGATCATCCGCGATACTAACTTTATGTTGTGGTAGATGTTCGGTCTTAAAGACCGAACTATTTTGTGAAAGACCGGTCCGTCCGGCTTTAGAAGTCGGACTGTCCGTGACCAGGGACTCATTCATTTTGTGTGTACTCATCATTTAAACTTTATTTAGGATTTAGCCGATTTTCCATCGGCTCTAACATCACAGGAATAAAACCCTTTTTATCTATGCTTATAAACTGATAATCAGAAAAGTCTACTTCTATGAGACACGTAGCAGTCTCATAGGTCCAAAGTACAGGAGCATCGACCACAGCGATACAGGCTGATGCATCAGCATGCACTTGTTCTACATCGTCGCCTACCCATTGTAGTAGCATTTGATGTAGCGTAGAAGGTATACATTGATTTGTGTGAATCCATCCCTGCCTAAGATTAGACTGTAATTTCCTTCTACATTAGCAAAGAAGAATGCAGCAGCAAGGGTCTTAGTCCCAATGGTTAATTCAACGGACGTGACTCCCCTAGCTTTGATCGAACTATCAGTCCCAACGCCGCTGAGGGTCATGTTGGTCTTGACAAGTTCGTCATCTTGTTTACCTAATTTTTTGTACAATGAATAAGGCATTAGATTTACAGCCGCCCCCCGTCTACCAACATTTTAGCAATCGGTATCCCATCAATGTGACCGCGCACGAAGAGCGGCCTCAAATGATTTACCGATTCCTTTGGCTTAGTGAAGGCGACTTCTTTAGGACCAAAGTCAAACTGAGCAACGATAGGTTCATCATCGCCGATAATGTTACAGTCGGTGGAAAGCGTAATAACTTTTATATCCATACATGAGCGCTCTGGACAAGCTTCATAGTCGACCAGGTCTTCCCCCAGTAGGTCGTCCTCCTCCATTGGTGTCGACACATCGTCGGAGGCGTCTTGGTGTGGTGTGGACGGTCCGAACTCAGGGGTCGGACGGTCCGTGCCTTATGTAGATGGTCCGGCCTTTACAGCCAGATTGTCTGCCATACCTGCAGGGTGCTGCACAATTGTTGTTTTATTCTCTATTTTTGTGGCCGTTTGCTTTTCCTCAATGGCCTTTGGTCTCCATTTCTTTTGTGGCGGCGGGTACTATGAATGTGTGTCATTGAATATCTTTTCTGCCTCCTTTTCTTAGTTCTCTTTTGCTCTTAGCCGCTGTAATTTTTTCTTTTGGGACCGTGTCAATCCCGATGGGCACCATCGAGGCATGGAGTAGTTTGGATAGGCTATTTTGATGGCAGTCGTATCTTCTTTTTTGTTTGTGTTGGCCAATTCGCCAAAAATCATCGGCCCTTCATTATTTTCCTGTATGACGACATCTGTTGTACCTATTTTGATGATGTCCTTTTTTGTCGTTCTCTCGGTTGCTGTAGGTATATGCCCCCTGCCGAATTGGTCGGCCTTTGTGGCCGAGTAGTCCAGCAATCTTGTTGGGATTGTGCCTGGTGACCGGATTGAGTGGCGCTCAATCGGTCTTGTACTGGAGGTGCCAACCAATTGAATACAGATACTTGGGGTGCCCCCCTAAGCGGGATACTATGGAACCCCAAATAGATATGGTGGCATACCCCACATTTGATTTGGGGCGTATGGCGGTGGTACATATGTATATTGATATGGCATAGGTAGATATGGGGGTGGAGGTGTCCATGCAGGTATGTTTGGCCTCAACTGGACAGTATGACCTTCCATTCTTTCCGATTGGTGAGGTGGTCCAATCGGTATTACCTGCTGATGCTCTTGAATGGGTGAGCGAGGTCGCTTTGCTGGCCGGTCACTAGGGCCGACCTTCTTTTTACATATTTGGATAATAATTGTTCAAAAGTCGGGCTGGATTTTACCAGCCGACCAGCTGCCTTAAATGTATTAGTTTTCCACGTACCTATCTCTGGTCGTCATGGTTTGAAGGTGCACAATCATTGCGGGTCTTTAGTATTGCCGGATCGTCCGCTGGAATTCTCCGGATCGTTCGGCGTAGTCTCGGACCTTCTGCGCCTGTGCATCGGACCGTCTGAGATGTGTAGTACGGGCTCCTGCACCCGCCCCTTGGTCTGCACTTGCCCCCAGTGCTGGAGGTTGTGATGGTCACCTTAAGGGTCTCCCCTCCATCAGGAGTCTTCTCGGCCACCACTTTCCTACAGGAAATTTTATTATTTTCATCGGCCTCCCACGCGTTGCCGATGATGACTTCTTTGTCTTTCTCCTTATCGGCTGTGTTGGGCCGAATTAGGACCCTTTTGCCCTCGAAGTCGATCACGTTCATTGGAAAGGGCTCAGTGTCCACCTGCATTTCCTGAAATTTCAATCGTCCTTCGTTAATGGCCAATTGAATCTGTCGACGAAATACATTAAAATCATTAGTGGCATGAGAAAATGAGTTATGCCACTTGCAGTATACACGACGTTTTAGTTCGTCGGCGGATGGAATAGTATGATTTATTTTAATGTTGCCATTTTTTAGTAATTCATCAAATATTTTGTCACATTTACCAACATTAAATGTAAACTTAACTTCCTCTTACCGTTTCTTTTGAACCGGCTGTAAGGAGGAACAAATCGAAGATTTGGCCTGCTTTGGTCAAACCATTTCAGCCGCATATACTTCCGTTGATTCGTCATCCGAGCTGCTTTGGTCGCACTCTACTATATGCATGTTGTGACGAATTGTTTTAGCAATTTCTTTGCTTCGGCTTTCACAAGCCAAAGCTCTTTGATGTAATTGTGCTAGCGTAAAAACTGGATACCTTCTAATCTTTCCTTTAAATAATATCGTAGGCCATTGAAGGCTAATCCTGCTAACTGTTTTTCTGCTAAATGAATTTGAAAGCATCGGTTTCTTGTATCCTGGAACCTCCGGATGTATTCATTAACCGACTCGTCTTTCCCCTGTCGCAGGGCCACTAGGTCTACCAAATCTAACTCATAGTCACCGGAGAAAAAGTGATCATGGAATTTTTGTTCTAAATACCCCCATGATGAAATAGAATTAGGAGGCAATGTGGCGTACCATGTGAATGTCGTTCCTGTCAAAGATAACAAAAATAAACACACGCAGAACGCTTCTGTGTCGGCCAATTCTACCAATTGTGCTAGAAACTGGCCTATGTGTTCACGTGTGCTTTTTCCTTGGTCACCCGAAAATTTTGCAAATTCAGGTATCCTGGTTCCCTGTCGGTATGGGTGGTGGTAAAATCGGCTATCATAAGGCCTCCGATATGACTGCCCTCCAGGGACCATGCTTACTCTGAGCTTATCTCAGAACGCCCTAGCTATTTCTTCCCTCACTATATCAATGACAGCCAGTGCGAGACCACCAGTCCTTTGGCCAAACATAGGTGGGGTTGACTGGATATTAGCATGTTGTCTTCCCCCCTATTGGTTTGTGTTATGTGGTGTATTACTATTTGCCCTATATGGTTCATAGGATTGACTAATCCTTTCTGGCCTTCTAGGCAGGGCCAGAAAATACTCGAACCCATGGGCCTAAGACACCGTATTAATGGGCTGGTGTATTGTATAGTGTGATGGGAAGTGTTGCTGGGACGGGTGAGGATTTAGGTAACGATCTTCCTCCAACATCCCTATGCCGGACCGTTCGGTCGGATACGCGGACCGTCTGGTCGGATATGCGGACCGTCTGTGGTCATATGCAGATGGTCTGTCTGGGTGGTTTAGGGTTTGTTAACATGTGGCGGCTTGGACGCATATCTCAGTAACTCATTATAAATAGGACTGGCCATTGCTGGCCCAGACGGTCCACGCTCACGTGCGGACGGTCCGGACATGTGCAGATCGGCTAATTTACTACCGATTTGTGGTTGCTCAGGGTACGTGTCCATCAGCATCCCATAAAGGGGTCATGACTGGTCGTGACAACCTGTAGCCGATGAATTACGTGTATTTTCCCCTAATTCAACCTCGTGCGAAGGAAAATTTGCAACAGTGGATTTATCAAACGCACGTACTATCCTTTTATAATCCTTTTGTATACCCCCTACGATATGTTGCATTTGTTCTCGTTGTTCATCTATGTAAGCTTTAAGAGATTGGAGCTCGTTGGTGTTACTTACATTGGGGATATCCGGTGTGGGTCGGAGCGAAGCCAGATCAGTCGCCCGTTGCCGAACGACCTTGTTGTTCCTGTCCACCTTGAAGTTGGCCAGGAATTTCGCCTTCGCTTCTTGGATCAGCTGCTCCTTGTGCTCCTCGAACTGGAGCTATTCGTCAGCCGGCAAGGTCTCCCAAGTCGGCTCTATAATATTGCTAGGGGAGATGTCAGAGCTATCCTTTGAACCGGCCATTGAGGGCCGATTTGATGGGCTATATTGTCACACCCGGGTTTCGGGGCACCAAGACCCGGGCGCAAACATAATCACCAGGTGTGCTGGGACCAAGTCTCACACATATGATGAATCATGGCACATGATCGAATGTCACATCTTTACTACATAACAAGAGTTCTATACAAAATAAATAAATAATTACATTATAAGGAGACAATGGTCCAGCAACCCAAAGTTGACTGGGAGATGACGGCCTAGACCTCTCACGAACACATCACAACATCCTCCATGCACCTCATCCTGCGGTACCTGTTCTTGACCTGTGGGGTGTGAGACAGCAAGAGTGAGCTCACATACGTTCATAGCTCAACAAGTTGTGGGGAATAATGTGCATGAACTCGCCAAAGGTGGGAGCTCACGTGAAGTGTAAGGCTTACCAAAGAGGATGGTTGAAGCTGAGCATTGCTTTTAAAGTTGGTCAAAATTTTATTAGCAATTACTAAGTATAAGTAAATACCAACCCAATTAAGTAGTAGAACAAAAGTAACAACCTCACCTGCGATGCAATGCATATGACAAATTGAATTTAGTTCCATAATTTAATCATGTGAGTGTCCGAGCTGCTCATGACCGTGAGCACGTCTAGTATACCAGTTTTACACTCTGCAGAGGTTACGCATCTTTACCCACAAGTCATGTTACCCATCTTCCAAGGGATCACGACTTCCCATACACCTCTACCGAGGAGGCGAGGCAGGGTAACACTACGAGGCCTTTACAAAGTTCCACTAGCTTTAGAAAACCCGCTACAGTTTATAGGAAGCTCCAATGCAGGGACCCCTCGCATGACCGCCATCGCAGCAAAATCATCCCAAGGGCCTCCCTACACTGACCACTCCCCTACTGCCCTTGCCCCTTTCGGGTAAGGTAGTCTTCCACTAGCTTTCCTAATTAATCAGCCAAGGGCGTCCTATTAAACCCTTGTGGTAGCACTGTTTTCCCGGGTGGTTCTCCATGTTCCAATTAACATAATGATCTTATCATGAACAATAAATAACAACTGATAATAAAGGTATAATCATGAATAAAATGCATCTCTATACCCAAAACCACATAAAGCAATAACAGGTACTACCCAAGAATTCAGTGGTGCACAAGGTATAAAGATAGTCAAACTAGGGTAACCTATTGGGTCCCATCAAAATTAACCTATGCCAATCATTATGATTAATTAGAACATGACTGGGTAAAAAGAAGTGATCAAGGGCACAACTTGCCTGGCACTTGAGATTCCAGGTACCAACTTGCTCTTCAGGTGACACGTGACCTCACTGCTAAACGTAGCAATACAGACAACATGGCATAGGCAAAATTAACATCACACCAAACATAAGAATAAACTATGTAATAATAATCTACACTGCGTAACGAGATCGTAGAAACAAGAACCACTAAATTCGGAGCTACGGTTATTAAGTTATGAATTTCCGAAATTATTTAGTGCTTAGAATAGATTAATCCAAATGAACAATTTTAATTTAAGTTTCATGGCTAAATAGTGTTACTAGTTGATAGACAATATTAATACAAAATTATTGCAACTGGAATGACTCAATTTGGAGTTAAAATGAATTTAATATGAATTATACAAGTTTGTAGAATTGTTTTTGTATTAAAAATCAATTTCTATATTGTTTTTCTCAATTTCCTCGGTTACTAGACTGCGCGCGTAAATAAACCAAAAGCCAGGGGCTAAACTACAAGAATTCCCCAGACACAGGCTACTCCCATGGGGACGGCAGGTTAATTGAAGAAGAGCACGAGGACTCTTTAACAAATAAGCCATGGCGAAGGGGTATGGGATCAAGAGATCCATCAGATCTTGATCTGGCGGCCAGAAATAAATTACAAAGCCGTATGCGCTATGAGCCACTAGATCGCGATCGGATGGCCCAGATTTTATGAAATGTGATCTAATCTACACCGTCGATTTCGTCATCCACGAACACGGTTTCTTGAAACGAAAGGGTATGGTTGTTTCAATCCCGACCACCCATCACGATCCAACGGCGAGGGCATGTTCTTCTTCGCCCGGCTGCCAGGCGCGACAGCGCCGCGTGCCACACGGCGGAGCACACGCCGGTGAGGCCACAACCAATGCCACAACACCCCAAAACCGCGAATTAACGGGTGCAACGCGAAGTAGGGAGGATGACGGACACGATGAGAGGTATGGTACCTTAGAGCATGCAGTCGTAGATTCAGTCCACGACAAGGCACGGAATCACCGCAGCGATGAGAAATTCCTGGGGCACCGACGACCCCGTCGACCAAGGATTAGGCGATATGTGATTACTGCACGATAACGATGTACCCCGACCCCCACGACGAGCACCGATGGCGTGGATAGCTTTGACGGTGGCGACCCTCGATTCGCGCGGTGGCGGCGCAGTGGATCCAGGGAGAAATTCCCAGTACACAGGTCCCGACCAAGCTTGTCGCAGCAGCGCACACGCTTGGCACTTATATCTTGCGGTAGAGTCCGACCAAGGGGGAGAAAATCTTCAACAGCCCACGGTCTTCGCGAATGTCAGTGATGCACGCGCGGAGAAGATTTCGGCGGTAGGTAGGAGATGGCGCTGACGGTCTGGGCCTAACTGCCAGGGTTTCATGCGTGAGCGCTGGGAGACCGCCGTCACGGGCCCACCAGCCAGCACGCCCCGTGATCCTAGTGTCTGTTACCTACCCTGCCCGTGGGACCCACCTAACTATGACACCGAAACGAAGGGGGACTGGAGAACCGGAGTGGGCCACGCGCGAGTGGGGAAATGGGCCGGAATGTGGGTCTCGGCCCAAGCTGTTTTCTCCATTTCTCTTTTTTTCTATTTTCTTTTCAAGTCCCAAATTTAAAGATTTCAAACTAAGTTTTTTTAATCTCTGTTTTGAAGTCTAGATTTTCAAATGTTAATTAACATTCAATTGTGAATACATCTTCCATTGATTCCAATATTATTATTTATTATTTTCCGTGTCATTTATTTATGGGAAAAAATGGTTTCCTAAACATATCCTTTCATTTTATATTTGATGATATATATATATATTATTTTATTTTATTTTTCTCCTACCAATTTTTGGTCTTACAAATCCTACCCTCCTTAACAGAAATCTCGTCCTCGAGATTTGTAAGCAAAGGATATATACTCATATTGTTCTCGGAACATATGCGCAAACAAAGAAATCTCGGCATGATGTATAACTTATTAGCAAAACAAAGGGTCAAATTGACCTTATTATTATTCCTAAAATAGTAACATACGAACTACTGGCTAAACTAATATTTAGGTCTTATAAATAGTAAAATATATATATATATGTATCTATATTTATGTTTATCTCTATTCTTGTTGTTCGTTGACTTCTTCACCGACTACTTCATCTTCAACTAGCTCTTCTTCTTGAATTTCAAGTTCACCTGGTTCAGCTTCTACTTCTGCATGATGGGCTTGTCCCCGGTTGATAGATAGGAGCTGACTCTTTCCTGTCGAAGCCTGACCTTGTTTCATTGGAGCTGGTGTAGTGTAGGCAGCCCTGTTGGGACAGTAGTTGGCGTAGTGTCCCGGTTGTCCACACTTGAAGCATGCCCTGTTGGTGGTTGTGTTAGGAGCAACAGGTCCTGCTGGGGTGCTTGCTTGCGGAGGAGTAGTTGGTGCCCGTTGAGTTTGTTGTCCGGAACTGCCACTTGCTGGTGTACTTGGAGTGGTAGTGTAGCGAGGACGGGAACTACTTCCAGCCTGCCCTTGGTTAGCAGCCCTTCTTTTCTCTCCAAATATACTCCTCTTGTTTTCTACAGCAATAGCTTTGTCAAGTAGCCTTTGGAAGGATGGGAATGTGTGCGGTACCAGTTGATATTGCAAGGGTCCAATCAAACCGTCCAGGAAAAGCTCCTGCTTTTGCTCATCATCCTCAACATCCCTAGGAGCATATCGAGATAACTGGATGAATTTGTCCCTATATTCACTCACGGACATACTTCCTTGCTTGAGGGATAGAAACTCCTTTCCCTTAATCTTCATGAGCCCAGCAGGAATATGGTAATTCCTGAATTGAGTGGATAATTCTGCCCAGGTAATTGTATCGACAGCAGCATTAGCAGCAGAGTACGCATCCCACCAATCCGCAGCGGGACCAGCAAGACAACCTGATGCGTAGAGTACTTTCTCTCTGTCCGAGCACTGAGCTATGTTGAGCATCTTTTCTACAGACTTTAGCCAGTCATCTGCTTGCAGCGGATCCGCAGAGTTGGAGAAGGTTGGTGGTTTGTGGCTCATGAATTCCCGGTGCTTGTCCCGGGGTGGAACTGGTGGTGGAGGTGGAGGCAGTGGTGCTTGTTGCTGTTGCTGTTGCGCCCTTCTCTCTTGACGTATCTCTTCCCACTCTTGGCGCATCTCCCGACGTACATCCTCTCTTTCCTGGCGCATTTCTTGACGCTCCTGTCGCATCTGTGCGTGCATGTCTGCCATAGTGTCCGCCATTTGCTGCATTATTTGCATCTGGGCTGAAATAACTGGATCAGCACCAACTGGTGGAGGATTTGGGGGATTCATCTCTGTTTGTTGTTGTTGTCTAAGCACCCTTCGGTTATATGGATTGGCAGGTAGATCGATTCCTCCTTCCTTCCTGGTATTGACCATCTGAGTTAGAAGCATATGGTAAGATAGTTTTGCAAGGGAATCATCTGGTAGGCAGAATGAATAAGCTAATAGTTGGTTATGTACTGAAGATTCTTTGGCAGGGCTTGACCAGATATTTTATGTCAAGACAAGGGTAACTAGTTGTATGAGGTGAATGTCCAAAGGTAAGTGTCGGCGTTCCGAGACCGGGGGGTCCCCGAGCCGACGAGTGAGAGTGCCGCGTGCCCCAGCCCAGATGGGTCGAGCGCGTGGGCGAGCGCGAAGGGGGGAACAGAGAGAGAGGTCGGTGGCCGGAGCCGGGTCGTGAGGGAGTCGGAGAATTCCCGCGGCCTTCGTGTTCGTCCCGCGCCCAGGTCGGGTGCGCTTGCAGTAGGGGGTTACAAGCGTCCGCGCGAGGTGAGGGGAGCGAGCGGCCCCGAGAGAGCGCCTGCCCCTGCCCTTCGTCCCCGCGAGGCCAACCTTCTCTAAGAAGGCCCTGGTCCTTCCTTTTATAGTCGTAAGGAGAGGATCCAGGTGTACAAGATGGGGGTGTAGCAAGGTGCTACGTGTCTAGCGAGGGAGAGCTAGCGCCCTATGTACATGCCAAGGTGGCAGCCGGAGAGATCTTGGCACCCTGTTGGTGTGGCGTCGTGGCTGTTGGAGGAGTAACGGAGCCGGACGGGGGGACAGCTGTCGAAGTGGCTGGGCCCTTGCTGACGTTCTCCTGCTTTCGTAAGGGAGCTGAGAGCCGCCGTCATCATGATCTAGCGGGGCGCCATCATTGCCTATCTGGCGTAGCTGGCCAGATGGGACGCCGGTCTTGTTCTCTGCGACCCAAGTCGGCCCAGGGCAGGGTGATGATGACGCTTCCTGTTGACGTGGCGGTCTCGTGTCCTAGGTCGGGCGTCGTGGAGGCTCCTCCGAAGCCGAGGTCGAGTCCGTCCTGCAAGACAGAGGCAGAGTCCGAGCCCTGGGTCGGGCGAGGCGGAGATCGTTCGGCAGAGGCCGAGGCGGAGTCCGAGCCCTGGGGTCGGGCGGAGCGGAGTTCGTCGTCTTCCGGGGCCTTAGCCCGAGTCCGAGCCCTGGGTCGGGCGGAGCGGAGTTCGCCGTCTTCCGGGGCCTTAGCCCGAGTCCGAGCCCTGGGTCGGGCGGAGCGGAGTTCGCCGTCTTCCGGGGCCTTAGCCCGAGTCCGAGCCCTGGGTCGGGCGGAGCGGAGTTCGCCGTCTTCCGGGGCCTTAGCCCGAGTCCGAGCCCTGGGTCGGGCGGAGCGGAGTTCGCCGTCTTCCGGGGCCTTAGCCCGAGTCCGAGCCCTGGGTCGGGCAGAGCCTCCTATGGCACCTCTGGCGAAGTCTGGTCGCCCGTCGGTCTTACCTTTTGCGTTAAACGCCCCGGTGACTGGGTCGGTTGGCGCGGTGATTTAGTCAGGGTTTCTTCTTATCGAAGGCGGGGCCTCGGGCGAGCCGGAGATGCGTCTGCCGTGAAAGAGGAGGCCTCAGGCGAGACGGAGTCATCTTAGGGTCGGCTGCCCGCGCCCGAGGCTAGGCTCGGGCGTGGCGTGGTCAAGTCACTCGTATGGACTGATCCCTGACTTAATCAAACCCATCAGGCCTCTGCAGCTTTATGCTGATGGGGGTTACCAGCTGAGAATTAGGCGTCTTGAGGGTACCCCTAATTATGGTCCCCGACAGTAGCCCCCGAGCCTCGAAGAGAGTGTTAACACTCGCTCGGAGGCTTGCGTCGCACTTTTTTGCAAGGGGACCAGCCTTTCTCGGTGGTACTTTGTTCCGGTGGGTGCGCGCGAGCGCACCCGCCGGGTGTAGCCCCGGAGGCCTCGGAGGAGTGGTTTCACTCCTTTGAGGTCTTAATGCCTTGCGCAATGCCTCGGCTGGTCTGGCGGTTCCCTCATGCGAGCAGGGCGTAACCCAGGTGCACTGTCGGGGCCCAAGTTCTCGGGCTGGTATGTTGACGCTGTCAACGGTTCGGCCGGAGCCGGGTTTGCGAGAGCAGCCCCCGAGCCTTCGCACGGAGCGAGAGGACGATCAGGGACAGACTCGACTTTTTATATACGCCCCTACGTCGCCTTTCCGCAAGGAGGAGGGGGGAGTGCGCCATGTTACCCTCGATGGGCACCGAACATGGTGTCTCTGGTGAGATGCAATCGGGTAATCCGAGTGGACGTCCGTGCCCCGTTCGTTGGGGGTCGGCTAGGGGCCCGGAGGCACGCCCAAAAGTACCTGCGGGTGATCTGCCGGACCCGGTCCCCTAGCGACGGGGTCCGAGGGCTCGTTGCCTCCCTCCGATGGGATTCCGTTACAGAGTCGTTCCCGCTGGTCTCGGAAATGTCCTAGGGTACCTCGGGAGCGCAGCCCGAGCCTTGGTTATGTATCGAACGTACCCCTGGTCATCCCTCGCTCGGCGTCTGAGGCGACTGTGAACCCTTCGACAGGCCAGCCTTCGAACCCCTGATCAGTAGGGGGCACGGAGCCCGAGTAGCCTGAGGCGGTCGTGGGACCTTTCGGGGGCCGACCTTCGAACCCCTGACCAGTAGTGGGTGTCGGGCCCACGCGATCTGAGGCGGCTGTTGAACCCTTCGGGGGGCCAGCCTTCGAACCCCTGATCAGTAGGGAGGCTCGGAGCCTAGTTCCTTCACGGGGAAGGATCCCTTTGGGGTTATCCCCCTTCTCGGTCCCTGTTGCAAGAGATAGAGAAAGAAGGAAAAGGGGAAAAGGATTCGAAATTGAACGTCGTGGCGTACCTTTTTCGGCGCGGTTGTTTTGGCGAAGGCGAAACGTCACCAGCCGCTCCCGCCCGCAGCGCTACCCGTCGAGCCGCGGAGTTAATGCGCCGGGGTGAGTAGTTGGCGAGGTTGCCGTTGCGCGTGCGCGAGCCGTTCGAGGTACGGGTCACGGGTGCATCGTCTTCACGCCGTGAGAGGGGGTTCTCTTGCTGCCTCCGGATGGGACATGAGCTTGGCAGATGGCGTGACCGCTGCTCTCGCGCGCCTGCCACCGTCATTACTGCCGGCCCATTTTTGACCGCTTTTGACCGCTGCGCCAGGCTGGCGCTGCCGGGTCGCGGGCTGGGTCGCCTCGAATCGCGGTATCGGTTCCGCAATCGAGGAGGTGTGGTGGTGGAGCGAGTGGCATAGCGGTTCGCATGCGGCGCCCGGCGCGCCAGTTGCGCGACGCGTGGGCTTGAGCCGTCGCGCTGGCCTGTCAGGAGTCGGAGAGGCACGTCCACTTGGCGCGGTTGCATGCCGCCTGCATGGCCGCCTGCCCCTTTCGCCCGCTGGTCCGGGCAAAAGTGGAGGGTTACTTGTAACCGCTGGGTGGTTGCGTGCGTCGCGCGCGACGGTTCGGCTTCTTCTGCTTAGAGCCGGTCTGCATGACAGGCGGGCCCCAGCCCCCGTGCCGCAGGGAAGGGCTTTGGAGGCGTGTTGGAGAAGACTCAGCCCGTGACGGTTGAGGGCGCAAGCAGGGGGAGTTGCCTTTAAAAGGAGGGCGACCCCCTTCGTAAGGTGACCGTGTCTCCTACCTCCCCTATGCATGGTGTCTCTCCATCTTCTGAGCCCCCGGATGGGGGGAAACCGCCGTCTTTTCGCTCCATCGCTGGAAGAACGCCACTCCGTGGGAGTTGGTACCTTTCAGCCATCGTTCGGCTTCAAGGATTTTCATCATGCAGCCCAGCGGCTCCCCTCCGCTGGTGATCACCCAAGATGGTGGCCTCCAGCTCCCGAATGGGGAGGGGCAAACCGGGCTGCGGTCCCGGCCCCGCCCTCGGTGTTGAGGGTGTTCGTCATCCTCGCCGGGGCGGGGAGCGAGGCGAGCCGGGGCTGCACCTTCTACGCGGGTCGGCGGGCCACCTCATTTTCCAGCTTCTGGTGGTGGCAATCGCCTTTTAGCCCCACGGCGGAGACATCCTCCAGACATGCCGGGGAAGGAGAACTGTTGCTGCCCAGCTAGGATGCAACATTCCGTCTTCCTCCTCGCATTCGTGGCGAGGACGGCTGCGAGGATCTGCCGGGGTGCTTAGGGGCGTCCTGCGTTTGCTGGTGATTCGCCCAAAGCTTGTTGCTCCACGGGCTTCCCTGGCGGGGAGGTTGTCCGTACCCGCGGGGATGGAACCGGAGTTCCGTTTGTAATGGCACTTTGAGTGCTGGGTTTTTTGTTCATTTCGGCTTTCGGGGCCTGAACATGTATGTAACTTCGGCACAGAGCCGTGTTTTTTCCTCATTCCCGAGCGCTAAGACTCGTCCGCTGATTGTCTGAACCGCTTCACCAAGCGTGAGTTGCCCCGTGTCAAGGTGACGAGTGAGGTATCCATATCCCAGAGGCGTAGGAATCCCTCGGCTCGGTCGGACCTGTTGTCCGAGGCTCCTCTAGCTTAGTTAAAGAGACCCCTCGGCCGCTCTTCGACGAGCCGAGGCCAGGGGTAGCGATATCAGCATGAGCAGAGGCGTCGTTGGCTCGGAAATGAAACCTGGTTGGCCGGAGCCTAGCCGGGTTGTCCGTTGGCAGGATCGACGTCGGAGCTGTTCAGCCGAGGCTTCGGACCGAGCAGGCGCCCTCGGAAGGTGGTCGGCCGAGGCCCCGGAGGTGGCCGGTCGAGCCGTCCGCTCGGACCGGATTCTCGGAGAAGTCCCTGGCAGAGATCGCTCGAGCGTGGTGATGACGTCGTCCTTCGGAGCGGAGGCCCTCGGACCGCGTCGCCGCCCGAGGCTAGGTCGGGCCTTGCCGAAGGTGCTGTTGATGCCGAGGGTGTCGTCGCCCTCTTCCAGCGTCAAGATCCGAGCCTGCAGGGTCAAATCGTCTTGTAGCGTGGGCCTTGCGCGGCCGTTGAGGCCAGAACACATGCCCTTGTTGCGTTATAAAGCTGCGTCTCTTTTCCTCTCGTTTCGAGTATCTGGACTTTTTGTCGGTAGCAGGGATGTTAGTGCGAGCAAAAGTTGCTTCTCGCGGGAGGTGATGAGTGAGGTATCCGTATCCCGGAGGCGTGGGAGTCCCTCGGCTCGGTCGGCCTCGCCGCTTACGCGTACTTTTACCCGTCCATGAGGCCCTGTCACCGACTCGGTCGAGAAGGCTCGAAGAACCGCTTCAACAGAAGAGCTTCCGTACGTAAAGACTCGTTCGATCCGCGGGGTCACTTTATCCGAGCGCGAGTTACTTATCGCAGAAGGTGATGAGTGAGGTATCCGTATCCCGGAGGCGTAGGAGTCCCTCGGCTCGGTCAGCCTTGACTGCTTACGTGTACCCCGTCGTTTCCAGGACCCACTTTCCGAAGTAGTCAAAAAGCACGAAAGGTGTTCTGGTGAAAGAGATTTTTTGTTCGAGGAAAATTTTGACGCAGAGGGGGTTTCCCCCCTTTTAGCCCCCGAGGGAGGGTCGGGCTCTGCCGAGGCGAGGCTGACCCTTCCTTGTTGACTAAACTTTGCCGAGGCGAGGCTGAACCTGGGTGAGGAGCGCCTTCAGGTTCCCAAGGGCTTCCGCGGCCTCGGGAGTCCAAGTGAAGCACTCGGCCTTCCTTAAGAGGCGGTACAGGGGCAGGCCTCTTTCGCCGAGGCGCGAGATGAAACGGCTCAAGGCCGCGAGGCATCCCATGACCCTCTGTACGCCTTTTAAGTCCTTGATGGGCCCCATGTTTGTGATTGCTGCGATCTTCTCCGGGTTGGCTTCGATGCCCCGCTCGGAGACGATGAATCCCAAGAGCATGCCTCGGGGCACCCCAAAGACGCACTTCTCGGGATTGAGCTTGACGCCCTTCGCCTTGAGACACCGGAATGTTAGTTCGAGGTCGGAGAGAAGGTCGGAGGCTTTCCTCGTCTTGACTACGATGTCATCGACGTAGGCCTCGACCGTGCGACCAATGTGTTCGCCGAACACATGGTTCATGCACCGCTGGTACGTTGCACCCGCGTTCCTCAAACCGAACGGCATTGTGACATAACAGTACATGCCGAAGGGCGTGATGAAAGAAGTCGCGAGCTGGTCGGACTCTTTCATCTTGATTTGATGATACCCTGAGTAGGCATCGAGGAAAGACAGGGTTTCGCACCCTGCAGTGGAGTCCACAATTTGGTCGATGCGAGGCAGAGGGTAGGGGACCTTCGGACATGCTTTGTTGAGACCAGTGTAGTCTACACACATCCGCCACTTCCCCCCTTTTTTCCTCACGAGTACAGGGTTGGCAAGCCATTCGGGATGGAATACCTCTTTAATGAACCCTGCTGCCATCAGCTTGTGGACCTCCTCGCCTATCACCCTGCGCCTTTCCTCGTCGAATCGGCGCAGAGGCTGTCTGACCGGCCGGGCTCCGGCCCGAATATCCAGCGAGTGCTCGGCGACATCCCTCGGTATGCCGGGCATGTCCGAGGGACTCCACGCAAAAACGTCGGCGTTTGCGCGGAGAAAGTCGACGAGCACTGCTTCCTATTTGGGGTCGAGCCCGGAACCGATCCGGATCTGCTTGGAGGTGTCGCCACTGGGGTCGAGAGGGACGGCCTTAACCGTCTCTGCTGGCTCGAAGTTGCCGGCATGCCGCTTCACGTCCGGCACCTCTCGGGAGAGGCTTTCCAGGTCGGCAATGAGGGCCTCGGACTCGGCGAGGGCCTCGGCGTACTCCACGCACTCCACATCGCATTCGAATGCGTGTTTGTACGTGGGGCCGACGGTGATGACCCCGTTGGGGCCCGGCATCTTGAGCTTCAGGTAGGTGTAGTTGGGGACGGCCATGAACTTCGCGTAGCATGGCCTTCCCAACACTGCGTGGTAGGTTCCTCGGAACCCGACCACCTCAAACGTCAAAGTCTCCCTTCGGAAGTTGGAGGGTGTTCCGAAGCAGACAGGGAGGTCGAGCTGTCCGAGGGGCTGGACGCGCTTCCCGGGAATGATCCCGTGGAAGGGCGCAGCGCCTGCTCGGACGGATGACAGGTCGATGCGCAGGAGCCTGAGGGTCTCGGCGTAGATGATGTTGAGGCAGCTGCCTCCATCCATCAGGACCTTGGTGAGCCTGACGTCGCCGATGACGGGGTCGACGACGAGCGGGTACTTCCCCGGGCTCGGCACGTGGTCGGGGTGGTCGTCCCGGTCGAAGGTGATGGGCTTGTCGGACCAGTCTAGGTAGACTGGCGCTGCCACCTTCACCGAGCAGACCTCCCGACGCTCTTGCTTACGATGCCGAGCCGAGGTGTTTGTCGCATGCCCTCCGTAGATCATGAAGCAATCGCGGACCTCTGGGAACTCTCCTGCTTGGCGATCCTTCCTTTTGTCGTCGTCGCGAGCCCTGCCACCCTCTGCGGGTGGCCCGGCCCTGTGGAAGTGGCGCCGAAGCATGACGCACTCTTCGAGGGTATGTTTGACGGGCCCCTGATGGTAGGGGCACGTCTCCTTGAGTGCCTTGTCGAAGAGGTTAGCACCTCCGAGGGGCTTCCGAGGGTTCTTGTGCTCGGCGGCGGCGACAAGGTCTGCATCGGGAACGTCGCGTTTCGCTTGCGACTTCCTCCTGCCTTTCTTCTTGGCGCCGCGCGGAGTAGACGCCTCGGGAGCATCTTCCGACGGGCGGCCCTGGGGCTGCTTGTCCTTTCGGAAGATGGCCTCTACCGCCTCCTGGCCGGAGGCGAACTTGGTGGCGATGTCCATCAGCTCGCTCGCCCTGGTGGGGGTCTTGCGACCCAACTTGCTCACCAGGTCGCGGCAGGTGGTGCCGGCGAGGAACGCGCCGATGACATCGGAGTCGGTGATGTTGGGCAGCTCGGTGCGCTGCTTCGAGAACCGCCGGATGTAGTCCCGAAGAGACTCTCCCGGCAGTTGCCGACAGCTTCGGAGGTCCCAGGAATTCCCGGGGCGCACGTACGTGCCCTGGAAGTTCCCGGCGAAAGCCCGGACCAGATCTTCCCAGTTGGAAATCTGCCCCGGGGCAGGTGCTCCAACCAGGCACGAGCGGTGTCGGAGAGAAACAGGGGGAGGTTTCGGATGATGAGGTTGTCATCGTCCGTCCCACCCAGTTGACAGGCCAGGCGGTAGTCCGCAAGCCACAATTCCGGTCTCGTCTCCCCCGAGTACTTTGCGATAGTAGTCGGGGGTCGGAATCGGGGCGGAAACGGCGCCCGCCGAATGGCTCGGCTAAAGACCTGCGGACCGGGTGGTTCGGGCGAGGGACTCCGATCCTCCCCGCTGTCGTAACGTCCCCCATGCCTGGGGTGGTAGCCTCGGTGCACCCTTTCGTCGAGGCGTGCCCGACGGTCACGATGAGGGTGCTCGTCGCCGAGGTGGCCCGGGGCTGCAGGCGCGGTGTTGCGCGTGCGCCCGGTGAAGACCGAGGCTTCCCGCGTGAGTCGGGAAGTCGCGGCACGAGGTTCCGAGGGGTATCCCTGCCTGCGGGAGGCGGAGCTCTCGGCCCGCCGGGCCGCAGCGCCTTCCAGGAGATGCTTGAGTTCTCCCTGGATTCGCCGACCCTCGGTGGTTGATGATTCCGGCATCGCGCGGAGGAGCATCGCTGCGGCGGCCAGGTCCTGACCGGTTCCGCCGGATGCGGGTGGCGGTCTGTCCCTGGCATCGTTGGCGATGCGGTGCTGGAGACCTTGGGGCAGGTGACGTATTCCTCCGGCCGGGGGTTGGCTCGCCCATACCTGCCCGATGTTCTGGCGGATTGCCTCGAGCGCTCCTGCTCCCTCATCGAGCCCGGCCTGCGCCCCGCGGACTTGCTCGAGCTGTGGGTCGTGACCCCCCGCCGGAACGGGGACCACAGCTAGCTCCCGCGGGATGTCGGCGCGAGGCGCTGGCCTAGGGGGATCACCATCCTCCGGCATGCCGAGACAGCCGCCTCCGGAGGGATCCCCTAGCTCGATGTGGAAACATTCGCGACTCGGGCCGCAGTCCTTGTCGCCAAGGCTGCGGCTGCCGTCGGAACAGTCGGAGAGGCAGTAGTCACATGCGGTCATGAAGTCCCGCATGGCACTAGGGTTGCCAGATCCGGAGAAATCCCAGCAGATGCTGGGGTCGTCATCTTCCTCGGACCCAGAGGGTCCGTAGGTCGAGACACCCGTCAATCAGTCCCAAGGCGACCGCACACGAAACCCCAGAGAGGTTGCACTCGCCTCAATGTGAGCGCCCGCCAAAGCGAGGTCGCCAGGCGGGCTGAGGCCGAGTCGAAATGACGAAAGATGGGGAGCAGTCGGTACCTTTTTGTCGACGAGGGGCGATGAAGTCACGTCGGGGGCTGACCGCGCCGTCGTCCTGGGTACGAGGGCGACGTCCTGCAGGCCCTCCGTGAGCGTGCTGGCGTCGTCCACCTGCTCGGGGTCGACGTGTTGCGGGGGGATGGCGCTCGCGTTTGCCTCAAACGCGAGGGCGACGCTTGGCGTGTCCTCCGTTGGGGCGCCGGGGATGTCGATTTGCTCGACAGCCGTCGGAGCGCGGCCTCCCGCTCGGCCCTGGTTGCCCCGCCTCCTCCTCCTCCGATGGCGAGGGAGAGGATGGGGCGAGCTCGAAAGTTGTCCTTCCCCCACGCGGGAAAGACGTCGTCGATTCCGCCGCCGGCGGGCGGGCTGTCCGCCACCATTGTCGCTGTCGCGCGGCGGTGGAAGGAGTATCATGTCGTAGTTGCCGTCGAAGGACATGAACTCGAGGCTCCCGAAACGGAGCACCGTCCCGGGTTGAAGAGGTTGTTGGAGACTGCCCATCTGGAGCTTGACGGGAAACTGCTCGTCAACACGCAGCGTGCCCCTACCTGGCGCGCCAACTGTCGGCGTTCCGAGACCGGGGGGTCCCCGAGCCGATGAGTGAGAGTGCCGCGTGCCCCAGCCCAGATGGGTCGAGCGCGTGGGCGAGCGCGAAGGGGGGAACAGAGAGAGAGGTCGGTGGCCGGAGCCGGGTCGTGAGGGAGTCGGAGAATTCCCGCGGCCTTCGTGTTCGTCCCGCGCCCAGGTCGGGTGCGCTTGCAGTAGGGGGTTACAAGCGTCCGCGCGAGGTGAGGGGAGCGAGCGGCCCCGAGAGAGCGCCTGCCCCTGCCCTTCGTCCCCGCGAGGCCAACCTTCTCTAAGAAGGCCCTGGTCCTTCCTTTTATAGTCGTAAGGAGAGGATCCAGGTGTACAAGATGGGGGTGTAGCAAGGTGCTACGTGTCTAGCGAGGGAGAGCTAGCGCCCTATGTACATGCCAAGGTGGCAGCCGGAGAGATCTTGGCACCCTGTTGGTGTGGCGTCGTGGCTGTTGGAGGAGTAACGGAGCCGGACGGGGGGACAGCTGTCGAAGTGGCTGGGCCCTTGCTGACGTTCTCCTGCTTTCGTAAGGGAGCTGAGAGCCGCCGTCATCATGATCTAGCGGGGCGCCATCATTGCCTATCTGGCGTAGCTGGCCAGATGGGACGCCGGTCTTGTTCTCTGCGACCCAAGTCGGCCCAGGGCAGGGTGATGATGACGCTTCCTGTTGACGTGGCGGTCTCGTGTCCTAGGTCGGGCGTCGTGGAGGCTCCTCCGAAGCCGAGGTCGAGTCCGTCCTGCAAGACAGAGGCAGAGTCTGAGCCCTGGGTCAGGCGAGGCGGAGATCGTTCGGCAGAGGCCAAGGCGGAGTCCGAGCCCTGGGGTCGGGCGGAGCGGAGTTCGTCGTCTTCCGGGGCCTTAGCCCGAGTCCGAGCCCTGGGTCGGGCGGAGCGGAGTTCGCCGTCTTCCGGGGCCTTAGCCCGAGTCCGAGCCCTGGGTCGGGCGGAGCGGAGTTCGCCGTCTTCCGGGGCCTTAGCCCGAGTCCGAGCCCTGGGTCGGGCGGAGCGGAGTTCGCCGTCTTCCGGGGCCTTAGCCCGAGTCCGAGCCCTGGGTCGGGCGGAGCGGAGTTTGCCGTCTTCCGGGGCCTTAGCCCGAGTCCGAGCCCTGGGTCGGGCAGAGCCTCCTATGGCACCTCTGGCGAAGTCTGGTCGCCCGTCGGTCTTACCTTTTGCGTTAAACGCCCCAGTGACTGGGTCGGTTGGCGCGGTGATTTAGTCAGGGTTTCTTCTTATCGAAGGCGGGGCCTCGGGCGAGCCGGAGATGCGTCTGCCGTGAAAGAGGAGGCCTCAGGCGAGACGGAGTCATCTTAGGGTCGGCTGCCCGCGCCCGAGGCTAGGCTCGGGCGTGGCGTGGTCAAGTCACTCGTATGGACTGATCCCTGACTTAATCAAACCCATCAGGCCTCTGCAGCTTTATGCTGATGGGGGTTACCAGCTGAGAATTAGGCGTCTTGAGGGTACCCCTAATTATGGTCCCCGACAGTAAGATAGAATCTATCAAGATGAGATAGATATGGAATACTAGATATTTTTTAAGGGGGATAATCTAGATTATCTAGTTATCTTATAAATACTATCCTTTATGCCTAGATGTTTATGCAGATGTAATTGTGGACATTGATCCACAACCCATCACACTCAGTCGAAGATCCAAATCAGACAAATACCATAAGAACAAGCATTCAAGTTCATAGATATCTATATAAAAAAATAGTTTCGTTTTTGTTCCTAAGAATAGGTCTCCTACTCCTAAAAGTCACTTTAGATACAGGACTTCAAAGTGTGAAATCCACATTTGTCTTTAGAATGAAAAGGTAAGAATAATTAGAGTGAAGCGGAAATAGATGAGAAAAGATTAAGAAAAGTTTAGAAAAGAATCAGCGTAGCAAAGGTAAGTAGAGAATGGTTGTCCAGTTCTATCTAGGTTTCGTCCTACAGTCGACATTCCTCTGATACCACTTCTGTCACACCCGGGTTTCGGGGCACCAAGACCCGGGCGCAAACATAATCACCAGGTGTGCTGGGACCAAGTCTCACACATATAATGAATCATGGCACAGGATTGAATGTCACATCTTTACTACATAACAGGAGTTCTATACAAAATAAATAAATAATTACATTATAAGGAGACAACGGTCCAGCAACCCAAAGTTGACTGGGAGACAACGGCCTAGACCTCTCACGAACACACCACAGCATCCTCCATGCGCCTCATCCTGCGGTACCTGTTCTTGACCTGTGTGGGGGGGGTGTGAGACAGCAAGAGTGAGCTCACATACGTTCATAGCTCAACAAGTTGTGGGGAATAATGTGCATGAACTCGCCAAAGGTGGGAGCTCACGTGAAGTGTAAGGCTTACCAAAGAGGATGGTTGAAGCTGAGCATTGCTTTTAAAGTTGGTCAAAATTTTATTAGCAGTTACTAAGTATAAGTAAATATCAACCCAATTAAGTAGTAGAACAAAAGTAACAACCTCACCTGCGATGCAATGCATATGACAAATTGAATTTAGTTCCATAATTTAATCATGTGAGTGTCCGAGCTGCTCATGACCGTGAGCACGGCTAGTATACCAGTTTTACACTCTGCAGAGGTTGCACATCTTTACCCACAAGTCATGTTACCCATCTTCCAAGGGATCGCGACTTCCCATACACCTCTACCGAGGAGGCGAGGCAGGGTAACACTACGAGGCCTTTACAAAGTTTCACTAGCTTCAGAAAACCCGCTACAGTTTATAGGAAGCTCCAATGCAGGGACCCCTCGCATGACCGCCATCGCAGCAAAATCATCCCAAGGGCCTCCCTACACTGACCACTCCCCTACTGCCCTTGCCCCTTTCGGGTAAGGTAGTCTTCCACTAGCTTTCCTAATTAATCAGCCAAGGGCGTCCCATTAAACCCTTGTGGTAGCACTGTTTTCCCGGGTGGTTCTCCATGTTCTAATTAACATAATGATCTTATCATGAACAATAAATAACAACAGATAATAAAGGTATAATCATGAATAAAATGCATCTCTATACCCAAAACCACATAAAGCAATAACAGGTACTACCCAAGAATTCAGTGGTGCACAAGGTATAAAGATAGTCAAACTAGGGTAACCTATTGGGTCCCATCAAAATTAACCTATGCCAATCATTATGATTAATTAGAACATGACTGGGTAAAAAGAAGTGATCAAGGGCACAACTTGCCTGGCACTTGAGATTCCAGGTACCAACTTGCTCTTCAGGTGACACGTGACCTCACTGCTAAACGTAGCAATACAGACAACATGGCATAGGCAAAATTAACATCACACCAAACAGAAGAATAAACTATGTAATAATAATCTACACTGCGTAACGAGATCGTGGAAACAAGAACCACTAAATTCGGAGCTACGGTTATTAAGTTATGAATTTCCGAAATTATTTAGTGCTTAGAATAGATTAATCCAAATGAACAATTTTAATTTAAGTTTCATGGCTAAATAGTGTTACTAGTTGATAGACAATATTAATACAAAATTATTGCAACTGGAATGACTCAATTTGGAGTTAAAATGAATTTAATATGAATTATACAAGTTTGTAGAATTGTTTTTGTATTAAAAATCAATTTCTATATTGTTTTTCTCAATTTCCTCGGTTACTAGACTGCGCGCGTAAATAAACCAAAAGCCAGGGGCTAAACTACAAGAATTCCCTAGACACAGGCTACTCCCATGGGGACGGCAGGTTAATTGAAGAAGAGCACGAGGACTCTTTAACAAATAAGCCATGGCGAAGGGGTATGGGATCAAGAGATCCATCAGATCTTGATCTGGCGGCCAGAAATAAATTACAAAGCCGTACGCGCTATGAGCCACTAGATCGCGATCGGATGGCCCAGATTTTATGAAATGTGATCTAATCTACACCGTCGATTTCGTCATCCACGAACACGGTTTCTTGAAACGAAAGGGTATGGCTGTTTCAATCCCGACCACCCATCACGATCCAACGGCGAGGGAATGTTCTTCTTCGCCCGGCTGCCAGGCGCGACGGCGCCGCGTGCCACACGGCGGAGCACACGCCGGCGAGGCCACAACCAATGCCACAACGCCCCAAAACCGCGAATTAACGGGTGCAACGCGAAGTAAGGAGGATGACGGACACGATGAGAGGTATGGTACCTTAGAGCATGCAGTCGTAGATTCAGTCCACGACAAGGCACGGAATCACCGCAGCGATGAGAAATTCCTGGGGCACCGACGACCCCGTCGACCAAGGATTAGGCGATATGTGATTACTGCACGATAACGATGTACCCCGACCCCCACGACGAGCACCGATGGCGTGGATAGCTTTGACGGTGGCGACCCTCGATTCGCGCGGTGGCGGCGCAGTGGATCCAGGGAGAAATTCCCAGTACACAGGTCCCGACCAAGCTTGTCACAGCAGCGCACACGCTTGGCACTTATATCTTGCGGTAGAGTCCGACCAAGGGGGAGAAAATCTTCAATAGCCCACGGTCTTCGCGGAGGTCAGTGATGCACGCGCGGAGAAGATTTCGGCGGTAGGTAGGAGATGGCGCTAACGGTCTGGGCCTGACTACCAGGGTTTCATGCGTGAGCGCTGGGAGACCGCCGTCACGGGCCCACCAGCCAGCACGCCCCGTGATCCTAGTGTCCATTACCTACCCTGCCCGTGGGACCCACCTAACTATGACACCGAAACGAAGGGGGACTGGAGAACCGGAGTGGGCCACGCGCGAGTGGGGAAATGGGCCGGAATGTGGGTCTCGGCCCAAGCTGTTTTCTCCATTTCTCTTTTTTTTCTATTTTCTTTTCAAGTCCCAAATTTAAAGATTTCAAACTAAGTTTTTTTAATCTCTGTTTTGAAGTCTAGATTTTCAAATGTTAATTAACATTCAATTGTGAATACATCTTCCATTGATTCCAATATTATTATTTATTATTTTCCGTGTCATTTATTTATGGGAAAAAATGGTTTCCTAAACATATCCTTTCATTTTATATTTGATGATATATATATTTTATTTTATTTTATTTTTCTCCTACCAATTTTTGGTCTTACAAATCCTACCCTCCTTAACAGAAATCTCGTCCTCGAGATTTGTAAGCAAAGGATATATACTCATATTGTTCTCGGAACATATGCGCAAACAAAGAAATCTCGGCATGATGTATAACTTATTAGCAAAACAAAGGGTCAAATTGACCTTATTATTATTCCTAAAATAGTAACATACGAACTACTGGCTAAACTAATATTTAGGTCTTATAAATAGTAAAATATATATATATGTATCTATATTTATGTTTATCTCTATTCTTGTTGTTCGTTGACTTCTTCACCGACTACTTCATCTTCAACTAGCTCTTCTTCTTGAATTTCAAGTTCACCTGGTTCAGCTTCTACTTCTGCATGATGGGCTTGTCCCCGGTTGATAGATAGGAGCTGACTCTTTCCTGTCGAAGCCTGACCTTGTTTCATTGGAGCTGGTGTAGTGTAGGCAGCCCTGTTGGGACAGTAGTTGGCGTAGTGTCCCGGATGTCCACACTTGAAGCATGCCCTGTTGGTGGTTGTGTTAGGAGCAACAGGTCCTGCTGGGGTGCTTGCTTGCGGAGGAGTAGTTGGTGCCCGTTGAGTTTGTTGTCCAGAACTGCCACTTGTTGGTGTACTTGGAGTGGTAGTGTAGCGAGGACGGGAACTACTTCCAGCCTGCCCTTGGTTAGCAGCCCTTCTTTTCTCTCCAAATATACTCCTCTTGTTTTCTACAGCAATAGCTTTGTCAAGTAGCCTTTGGAAGGATGGGAATGTGTGCGGTACCAGATGATATTGCAAGGGTCCAATCAAACCGTCCAGGAAAAGCTCCTGCTTTTGCTCATCATCCTCAACATCCCTAGGAGCATATCGAGATAACTGGATGAATTTGTCCCTATATTCACTCACGGACATACTTCCTTGCTTGAGGGATAGAAACTCCTTTCCCTTAATCTTCATGAGCCCAGCAGGAATATGGTAATTCCTAAATTGAGTGGAGAATTCTGCCCAGGTAATTGTATCGACAGCAGCATTAGCAGCAGAGTACGCATCCCACCAATCCGCAGCGGGACCAGCAAGACAACCTGATGCGTAGAGTACTTTCTCTCTGTCCGAGCACTGAGCTATGTTGAGCATCTTTTCTACAGACTTTAGCCAGTCATCTGCTTGCAGCGGATCCGCGGAGTTGGAGAAGGTTGGTGGTTTGTGGCTCATGAATTCACGGTGCTTGTCCCGGGGTGGAACTGGTGGTGGAGGTGGAGGCAGTGGTGCTTGTTGCTGTTGCTGTTGCGCCCTTCTCTCTTGACGTATCTCCTCCCGCTCTTGGCGCATCTCCCGATGTACATCCTCTCTTTCCTGGCGCATTTCTTGACGCTCCTGTCGCATTTGTGCGTGCATGTCTGCCATAGTGTCCGCCATTTGCTGCATTATTTGCATCTGGGCTGAAATAACTGGATCAGCACCAACTGGTGGAGGATTTGGGGGATTCATCTCTGTTTGTTGTTGTTGTCTAAGCACCCTTCGGTTATATGGATTGGCAGGTAGATCGATTCCTCCTCCCTTCCTGGTATTGACCATCTGAGTTAGAAGCATATGGTAAGATAGTTTTGCAAGGGAATCATCTGGTAAGCAGAATGAATAAGCTAATAGTTGGTTATGTACTGAAGATTCTTTGGCAGGGCTTGACCAGATATTTTATGTCAAGACAAGGGTAACTAGTTGTATGAGGTGAATGTCCAAAGGTAAGATAGAATCTATCAAGATGAGATAGATATGGAATACTAGATATTTTTTAAGGGGGATAATCTAGATTATCTAGTTATCTTATAAATACTATCCTTTATGCCTAGATGTTTATGCAGATGTAATTGTGGACATTGATCCACAACCCATCACACTCAGTCGAAGATCCAAATCAGACAAATACCATAAGAACAAGCATTCAAGTTCATAGATATCTATATAAAAAATAGTTTCGTTTTTGTTCCTAAGAATAGGTCTCCTACTCCTAAAAGTCACTTTAGATACAGGACTTCAAAGTGTGAAATCCACATTTGTCTTTAGAATGAAAAGGTAAGAATAATTAGAGTGAAGCGGAAATAGATGAGAAAAGATTAAGAAAAGTTTAGAAAAGAATCAGCGTAGCAAATGTAAGTAGAGAATGGTTGTCCAGTTCTATCTAGTTTTCGTCCTACAGTCGACATTCCTCTGATACCACTTCTGTCACACCCGGGTTTCGGGGCACCAAGACCCGGGCGCAAACATAATCACCAGGTGTGCTGGGACCAAGTCTCACACATATGATGAATCATGGCACAGGATTGAATGTCACATCTTTACTACATAACAGGAGTTCTATACAAAATAAATAAATAATTACATTATAAGGAGACAACGGTCCAGCAACCCAAAGTTGACTGGGAGACAATGACCTAGACCTCTTACAAACACACCACAGCATCCTCCATGCGCCTCATCCTGCGGTACCTGTTGTTGACCTGTGGGGGGGTGTGAGACAGCAAGAGTGAGCTCACATACGTTCATAGCTCAACAAGTTGTGGGGAATAATGTGCATGAACTCGCCAAAGGTGGGAGCTCACGTGAAGTGTAAGGCTTACCAAAGAGGATGGTTGAAGCTGAGCATTGCTTTTAAAGTTGGTCAAAATTTTATTAGCAGTTACTAAGTATAAGTAAATATCAACCCAATTAAGTAGTAGAACAAAAGTAACAACCTCACCTGCGATGCAATGCATATGACAAATTGAATTTAGTTCCATAATTTAATCATGTGAGTGTCCGAGCTGCTCATGACCGTGAGCACGGCTAGTATACCAGTTTTACACTCTGCAGAGGTTGCACATCTTTACCCACAAGTCATGTTACCCATCTTCCAAGGGATCGCGACTTCCCATACACCTCTACCGAGGAGGCGAGGCAGGGTAACACTACGAGGCCTTTACAAAGTTCCACTAGCTTCAGAAAACCCGCTATAGTTTATAGGAAGCTCCAATGCAGGGACCCCTCGCATGACCGCCATCGCTGCAAAATCATCCCAAGGGCCTCCCTACACTGACCACTCCCCTACTGCCCTTGCCCCTTTCGGGTAAGGTAGTCTTCCACTAGCTTTCCTAATTAATCAGCCAAGGGCGTCCCATTAAACCCCTGTGGTAGCACTGTTTTCCCGGGTGGTTCTCCATGTTCCAATTAACATAATGATCTTATCATGAACAATAAATAACAACTGATAATAAAGGTATAATCATGAATAAAATGCATCTCTATACCCAAAACCACATAAAGCAATAACAGGTACTACCCAAGAATTCAGTGGTGCACAAGGTATAAAGATAGTCAAACTAGGGTAACCTATTGGGTCCCATCAAAATTAACCTATGCCAATCATTATGATTAATTAGAACATGACTGGGTAAAAAGAAGTGATCAAGGGCACAACTTGCCTGGCACTTGAGATTCCAGGTACCAACTTGCTCTTCAGGTGACACGTGACCTCACTGCTAAACGTAGCAATACAGACAACATGGCATAGGCAAAATTAACATCACACCAAACATAAGAATAAACTATGTAATAATAATCTACACTGCGTAACGAGATCGTAGAAACAAGAACCACTAAATTCGGAGCTACGGTTATTAAGTTATGAATTTCCGAAATTATTTAGTGCTTAGAATAGATTAATCCAAATGAACAATTTTAATTAAGTTTCATGGCTAAATAGTGTTACTAGTTGATAGACAATATTAATACAAAATTATTGCAACTGGAATGACTCAATTTGGAGTTAAAATGAATTTAATATGAATTATACAAGTTTGTAGAATTGTTTTTGTATTAAAAATCAATTTCTATATTGTTTTTCTCAATTTCCTCGGTTACTAGACTGCGCGCGTAAATAAACCAAAAGCCAGGGGCTAAACTACAAGAATTCCCCAGACACAGGCTACTCCCATGGGGACGGCAGGTTAATTGAAGAAGAGCACGAGGACTCTTTAACAAATAAGCCATGGCGAAGGGGTATGGGATCAAGAGATCCATCAGATCTTGATCTGGCGGCCAGAAATAAATTACAAAGCCGTACGCGCTATGAGCCACTAGATCGCGATCGGATGGCCCAGATTTTATGAAATGTGATCTAATCTACACCGTCGATTTTGTCATCCACGAACACGGTTTCTTGAAACAAAAGGGTATGGCTGTTTCAATCCCGACCACCCATCACGATCCAACGGCGAGGGCATGTTCTTCTTCGCCCGGCTGCCAGGCGCGACGGCGCCGCGTGCCACACGGCGGAGCACATGCCGGCGAGGCCACAACCAATGCCACAACGCCCCAAAACCGCGAATTAACGGGTGCAACGCGAAGTAGGGAGGATGACGGACACGATGAGAGGTATGGTACCTTAGAGCATGCAGTCGTAGATTCAGTCCACGACAAGGCACGGAATCACTGCAGCGATGAGAAATTCCTGGGGCACCGACGACCCCGTCGACCAAGGATTAGGCGATATGTGATTACTGCACGATAACGATGTACCCCGACCCCCACGACGAGCACCGATGGCGTGGATAGCTTTGACGGTGGCAACCCTCGATTCGCGCGGTGGCGGCGCAGTGGATCCAGGGAGAAATTCCCAGTACACAGGTCCCGACCAAGCTTGTCGCAGCAGCGCACACGCTTGGCACTTATATCTTGCGGTAGAGTCCGACCAAGGGGGAGAAAATCTTCAACAGCCCACGGTCTTCACGGAGGTTAGTGATGCACGCGCGGAGAAGATTTCGGCAGTAGGTAGGAGATGGCGCTGACGGTCTGGGCCTGACTGCCAGGGTTTCATGCGTGAGCGCTGGGAGACCGCCGTCACGGGCCCACCAGCCAGCACGCCCCGTGATCCTAGTGTCCGTTACCTACCCTACCCGTGGGACCCACCTAACTATGACACCGAAACGAAGGGGGACTGGAGAACCGGAGTGGGCCACGCGCGAGTGGGGAAATGGGCCGGAATGTGGGTCTCGGCCCAAGCTGTTTTCTCCATTTCTCTTTTTTTCTATTTTCTTTTCAAGTCCCAAATTTAAAGATTTCAAACTAAGTTTTTTTAATCTCTGTTTTGAAGTCCAGATTTTCAAATGTTAATTAACATTCAATTGTGAATACATCTTCCATTGATTCCAATATTATTATTTATTATTTTTCGTGTCATTTATTTATGGGAAAAAATGGTTTCCTAAACATATCCTTTCATTTTATATTTGATGATATATATATATTATTTTATTTTATTTTTCTCCTACCAATTTTAGGTCTTACATATATGTGTTGTTCCCCAGCGGAGTCGCTAAAAGTGTGTTAGTGCCTTTTTAGGGCGCCAATCACTTCGTGAGAACCGGCGGCGGTGCTCTCTGCACAGGCGCGGACGATCCACGGCTAGGGGTCGGATGGTCCGTGACCTGGAGCAGGGATTAGGGTTTCCTGCCTGACGGCCGGACGGTCCGCGCGTATGCAGGAGCGGCGAAGATCGTCGGCGGCGCCTGGATCTCGCTCCCAGGAGGGACCCCACCGGGGAGGAGAGATCCTAGGTGTTTTCTAGGCTCTGCAGACCGACCTAGACTCCTCTAATCGACATAGAGTCGAAGAGAAGTGGAGAATTTGGGGATTGGAAGGCTAAACTAGAACTAGGCTAGAACTACTCCTAATTGTACAAGAAATAAATGCGAGATAAATTGATTATTGATTTAATTGATGATTACAAATCGGTCGTATTCCTTTGTATTTATAGAGGAGGGGGGCTGGACCCGTTACAAACAAACTCCCCGAGCTAATTCCGTTAATCTAGCCAACAACCACAGCAAGAAACTCGGAACCCTAATCGGTTCTGCACGCGCGCGAACCGTCTGGTGGCTCATTTTGGTGCTCAACAGATGGTGTCCGGCAAGAGTTGACAAGTGTCTTATATAGGGTCACGTCAACGAACCTTGACGTACCGATAAGCTCACGATCAATCCGATAAAGTCGCAATCGGGTAGCTATATCTCTTGCCATACATGGACTTCTGTCTCAATTGAGTCAAGCCCATAAATTCAAAACCCACTAATTAGACTATCTCCAGTAGCTTACGTATCTCTATATCCTATTTTAAACTTTAGTCTTTAAATAATACAGTCCACAAAACAGTAAAACAATTGCATAGTTATGTACATAATTTGCTTGCCATAGTTCCTTACATATCTGTACATAGACTATCGATCCCTATCTGTACGTGCTTGATTTGACTGCGCGTGGTCATAATCATGGGTCAATTGACGTGTGTCTGAATCTGACACAAAAGAGTTGGCCATGACTTGAATATGGTGGACCGTGTGCACGGAGTACATGCTTATTTGGAGCTTCGTGTCGAGCGGGTACGTGACCGAGCCCTCGGCCGCAACCTCGGTGTAACACCCCTGGCGTTACATGAACTAAAACTCGAACATGTCATTATAAGCATTTGCATTAACTTGCTTGTTACAGCTAGAATGCATTCACTAGATCAAAAAATTTACAATAAGCCGATGCTGTGTGCAGAGTACAAGACCTAGTTAAGGACCTAAGCTAAACAGGAGTAGGTCATCCCTTGAGCAAGTAATAAATTAACTTGGAGTCTTGAAGTGCTAAAGGCAACTCCTAGAGTCTATAGAAAATTTGTTTTCAAAGATAGATCAAGTGGAATAAATACTTGGACCGAAGGATTAACTTCAAAATCCTAAGGCTTGAAAACCTTGATTAGAATTGAGTGTAAGCAAACAACTCCTAAATCAAGGATACTTTGGACCTGAGTTCTATAAGCCAAAGTTGGATTTGAGATTTAGGAGCAACTTTGCTTTAGGAGGATGGATAAGTTTGCTTTTGATATGTGGATTAGAAGTGGTGAAGTACTTAGGGTGGTTGAGTATCTCTAACCCCTAAACTAGAGCCCAAAAGTGGATTTGGAGATCTAGCCACATTTTGCAAGAGGTAAAAATACCAAGTTGGTAGTATTTCCAAAGTTGCACAATTTTGTTATTTGGAGATTTCCAAGTTGTGTGGAGAAATTTGGAGATATTCACAAAGGTTCAGTTTTGGAGTTCCTAAAAATCGCAGCAACTAGGCAATTTTAGTCCTTTGTAACTTTTGATCTAGAACCATTTTGAAGATGATCATTATAACAAAGTTATAGAGCTATATGAGGAGTATAAGTTTGGTTAAGTCATATAGCTCTAAAACTATTTGGAACTTTGAGTAAAACTGGTCCAAAGTAAAGCTGTCAAAAATTGTGGATTTCAAACTTAGTGAAATTCAGAACCTGAATTTCAGCATTTGGAGCAAACTTTGGGCTATTATAGTTTGGAATCCAAGAGCTTTTGGTTAGTGGTCACAATATCAAATTTGTAGAGGAACTATAGGAGTATAAACTTTATTAAGCAACTTTCCCTAGAAACATTTGGAACCCAGGAAAAAGAGTGGTTCTAAGTGGTGCTGTTGTATTTCTGAATTTTCATATTGGGAACAGTAACTGTTGGGGGCCTTCGGCTTCCGAAGGTCCTCAAAAACATTATTTAACAATGTTTCTGGAAGTATAATGCATGAATAGGTACCTTCGGACTTGAGTTGAAACCACAGCATGAAGAAGCACAAGAAGGAGTACGAAGGATAGCGCGAAGCTGAAGCTATGCGCAGGAAAGCTTTGGCATGATAGCAGAAAAGGAAAACCGACTTAAAGATGAAAAGGCTATTTAGACCTCGATGGATTACTATAGAGTTATTAGCAAATGTAAAGGGCATGAGTGTAATTTTACATGGGCTGCGTCCCGTGCCTATAAATAGATGAACAGTAACCCCGTACTGTTCACGCTGACTAGGCATTGGTCCTTGCGCCACGCTGGTACTTTTACCTTCTTTCAAGTCGAAGGTACACTTGTAATTTGATATCATTTCTATTTTTCCATAGTAATAAAATAGAAATGGGATAATAATAATATATGACTGTTTATATTATCTTTTATGTTTTATGTGATTCTTTCTTCATCTCTATATGTTATGTTGATGAAGGTATGTCCTTCATTACCTTTGTCCGAAAGTCATTATAGCCTAAAGGAAATAATGCTTCGAAGGAAGAAGGGCTTTAACGTTTAACGTTTTCTGTGTTGCCTTGTTCTTAACTCATAGCATTTGAGAACAAGTCCCCAACATTGGCGCCCACCTCCGGTGAACCCTTTTTCGACCACCTTCGGCAAGCATCGACCTTCGTCATGCCGCCAAAGAAAGCTTCGGCAACAGGAGCTGCCGCTCTGCAGCCACTGCCCGCTGGACCCGAACCAGGAGACCCTTTCTCTTCGGGAGGCCCGAAGCCAGAAGAGGAAGGCCACCTGTCCAATACCACAAGAGGATGAGTTGGACCAAGAAATCAGGAATATGGAGATGCTTCATCAGCAGGTGCAGAAGAAGGAGAAGATGGCTCGGTTAACTGACCTGCAAAGGCAGATTGACGAAGCTACCGAAGAAGTGCGTCATCTTGCTCAAGATGAGCAGAACCGAAGGCCCCAGCACAGAGAGCTACACCAAGAAGGCTTCTTCAACGAGGATGACTGGTATGAGGATTTCCATCATGGAAATTTTGCTTTTGATGATGCTTCTCCTCTGTCAGCAGAACTACAGGCTACACCTTGGCCCCCATCTTACAAGCCACCCCAGCTCCCCATGTATGATGGACACTCAGATCCGAAGCAGTTTCTGATGAGCTACGAAGCAACTATATCTTCGTATGGTGGCAACATTGTAGTCATGGTGTTGCACAAACTTGGTACTCCTCTCTTCGGCCAGGAACAATCACATCATGGCAGAAGCTGAAGGACATGCTGGTCACCAGTTTTCAAGGTTTTAGACGAAGCTGGTTACCGCTCAAGCCTTGTTCCAATGCACGCAAGATCAAGAGGAATATCTCCAGGCGTATGTCCGAAGATTCTTGCGTCTGAGGGCACAAGCGCCAACAGTGCCCAATGAAATTGTCATTGAGGCCATGATTAAGGGGCTTCGGCCAGAACCTTCAGCCCAATACTTCGCCAGGAAACCCCCTCAAACCCTGGAGAAACTGCTTCAGAAGATGGATGAATACATCCGCGCTGACAATGATTTTCGACAGAGAAGGGAGGAAGCTTGCAGGTTCTCCGAAATGGCCAGGGGCTTCAGAGGGAGAATCCACCCTAGGCACGTCAGATCAATTCATTCCACTCAGAATGACGACAGGGGAAGTCAACAACAGAGGCTGCAATATTCTTCCCAGGCTTCGGGGCAGCAACAGAGCTATCCTCGGCCCCCAGCTCCAAGGGGCAGAGGCGTCAGGGGCTTCAGAGGAAGGTTTGGGGATCAGCCCAGGAAAATTTATTGTCTATTCTGCGGTGGGGACAAGGGCCACACTACTAGGATGTGCCACGTCACCAAACAGAAACAGAAAGAGATAGCAGAAGCTGCAGCCCAACAGAGCCAGCCGTAGCAAGTCATGCATACTGCTTCATACCACTCACCGTACATTCCAGAGTATGTAGGTAACCATCCTGCAGCCTCTATTGCTTCGGCAAGCCAACCTCAGGCATCTTGGCAACAGCCTCCACTTCCACCACCATTGCAACGAGGCCAGCAGTCAGAAGGGAGCCAGCACACTCATCAGCAACGAGACTTCAGAGAGGAGTCCGAAGCTCGCACAGTCAACAGTACTGTGCCAGAACCGAAGCACATCTACTAGAAGATATCCTACTTCTGAAATAGTTCTGGCATTCGTTATCATTTTTCTTTTTTAATAGAGAACAATCGTTAAAAGCCTAAGTTTTTCCTGTCGTTTTCAATTCCTTGTAATAGCTTCGTTTTGGCCATAGTGGAAATGTATCTCTTTTACAGACTCACGAAGTCCAAAAGTTGGTGAAGCACGAAAGTTGCTCTCAAGAGAGCGCGGGGTTCACAATCACATTACAAGTTTTGCCGAAGCAATAGAAAGTCGTTCTAAGGAACGCAGTGTAAGTTTCCCGAAGCAACAAAAAGTCGTTCCTAAGGGAGCGCAGTGTAAGTTTTCTGCTCAAAAGTCGTTCCAAAGGGAATGCAGAGCTTACAGCGAAAAATAAACGCTGATTCCGCCGAAGTAAAAGGCGAAGCGCGAAAAGTCAACGCGAATACCGCTGAAGTAAAAGGCGAAGAAGCTCCTAAGGGAGGCTTACAACGAAAAGTCAGCGCTGATACACCGAAAAATAAGCGATGAAGCTGAAAAATAAACGGCAAAAAGATTGTGTGCTTTACTAAGGGAATGTGTGTGTATCTTCGGCACAAATACCGTTTTGCATAGCATAACATCATTACATCATTTTGCATAATATAACATCATACATCATATTGCATCAATGGCGCAAGAAGGGGATTCAATGTTGATCTTCGGAGATTGTTTCGAAGAAGCAGTGCCAAGGCACAAAATAAGTTTTGAAGAAGTATAGCTTCGTCAAACTCTAAAATGAAAAGGAGATCTATTGCTTCCGAAGCATAATGATTTTACGAAGATTGGATGTTTTTACGAAATATGGATATTCTTCACAACGCATGAAAAGAAGGGAAGGTGTTTTTTCGCCGAAGGCTCAAAAATGGTATGTACGTAAAGTTTCATGCATCGTAAAGAATTCAGTTACAAGCAGCTTAAATATTACATTCAAAATTATAAAAATATTACGCACTTTGTTCGGCAAATGTTACATTCCAAATGTTTTTACAATAAAAGCTATTCTTCTTTTAAAACTGCTTCCGCAGCTTCGTTCAGCAATCGATTAACAGCTTCGTCCAAAATAACTTCGGCCACTTTAGTGACTTCATCTTCTTTCTCTACTTCTGGGTTGGCCATCGACTCGAAGGGCTCTGGAGGAGGAGATAGTTCAGCTGTGATATAAAACATAAATAAGTCTGAAGTCGCAAAATTAGTAAATAAAGCTAAAAAGTTATTAAGCAATACATATCCGCCTCTCAAGTTCCGCCGCTTTCTCAGCTGCCTTCGTCGCTTCTTTTGAATCATGAGAATCTTTTTCGCTCTTTTTTATCATCTCATGTGCCATCCCTCGGCCGCCATTCTCCCATATGTCAGTAAAGAATTTTCCGCCAATTAAGCTTGCTTCGGCCGAGGGATCTTTTGTATCTTCAATAGATAAAGTAGCTTCAGCTTGAGCCAAAGCTTTCACATGGTCGCAGCCTGACTTCTCTAAAATAGCTGTGATTCCCCTGGCACCCGAGAAAGCGCAGATATCCCCGCGACCGCTCAAAACTTCCTCAAAAGCTTCAGCTTCGTTGCTGATCCAATCAATTGGGCCTTCAGGATCACCCCTTACGAAGTCGTCTTCATTAGAGAATGCGCCAACATTGGCGAAGCTAGTTTTTATTTTCTTAACACACTCTATAGACTTTTCATAGCACCTCTCCTTGGATGCACGAAGTTCATCAACTGTTTTTTGTAAGTGGTTCCTCCAATATACACTAATATCTCGATCAGCCTTTGCAAGACCACATTTTTCTTTAGCTTTGAATAGCTATTTCCGAAGATCTTCGATTTCGTATTTCTGAGCTTCAGCTTGGGCTTTGGAAGCAGCTTCGTCTTCTTTTATTTTGTTCAACAATGAGTTTAATATTTTATCTTTTTCAAGACCATCGTTCCTTAGTTCAATTACTTCGGAACGAAGGTTGTTTAAGGCCATGGCATACCCTTCATCTTCGGCACTTTTTTGCGCCCTGAGGGCGTTGCTAAGGATAAGGCCCTACAAAAAATGCGGCATTGAGTGTAAGCAAATGGAAAGTTTTGTTTTTTTAATACAAAAATCTCATTTTCTCACCTTTAAACTATTGTATGCTAAGCTGTCGGCCAACTCATCCTTTGATAACACTGAGAGCCCATCTTCTAGTGTCGGGAACCCGAAGCTCCTGCCCATCTCTCGGCAGACAGAAATCTCTTTGCTGTCTGGGAGACAATACAAGAAGTCTTCTTCCCCGCTGCCGTTGAATACCAGTGCCCCCTTTGGATATTTCAATCTTTGAGCATAGAATTGAGCCTCTCGCTTTTCTTTCTCAAATAATCTTTTTCCCGAAGCATGTCGTATAATATAATCAGGAGCTTCAGATGATGCTTCGGGAATAGGAATGGTGGTTTTTCCAGTTAAAATTACTTCTGCAGCTTCTTTCTCCGTCTTTTCTCCGATTTCCAAGGATTTCTCCTTGGCGGGCTCTGAAGGCCCAGCTTCGGTCTCGACTTGGATCTTGGCAGCTTCAGCCTCAATTTGTGTTTCCGAAGCTTCGGCAGCTTTATTCGGAGTAGAGCTTGAAGTTTTTATTGTTTCTAGCACATCTAATACGTTGACCATTATTTTCCTCTTGGGAGTCATTGAAAGATCCTTTTGTGCCTTCGGCATTATCACCTCTACCGAAGGACTTATTACTTCTAATATTCTTGAAAGGGAATTAGGCTTATACCTAGTTCCTAAAGAATTTTGGTGGTTGAATTGCCCAACACAAATATTGGACTAACTAGTTTGCTCTAGTGGATAAGTTGTACAGGTGCAAAAGGTTCACTCTTAGCCAATAAAAAGATCAAGTTTTGGATTCAACAAAGGAGCAAAGAAGCAACCGAAGGCACCTCTGGCTGAAGGCACCGGACTGTCCGGTGTACACCGGACAGTGTCCGGTGCGCCCAGAGGACTCCAACTCAAACTCTTCGCCCTCGGGAATTCTCGGAAGCCGGCGCACTATAATTCACCGGACTGTCCGGTGTACACCGGACAGTGTCCGGTGCTCCAGGAAGCGCGGCCTCCTCAACTCGCCAGCCTCGGGTTCGCGCGGCAGCTGCTCCGCTATAATTCACCGGACATGTCCGGTGTGCACCGGACTGTCCGGTGTACCAGCGGGGCAACGGCTATTTCGGCGCCAACGGCTACCTGCGGTGCATTTAATGCGCGCGCAGCGCGCGCAGACGTCAGGCGCGCCCATACCGGCGCACCGGACAATGAACAGTTGTTGTCCGGTGTGCACCGGACACCCAGGCAGGCCCAGAAGTCAGAAGCTCCAACGGTCTGAATCCAACGGCATTGATGACGTGGCAGGGGCACCGGACTGTCCGGTGTGCACCGGACTGTCCGGTGCGCCATCGAACAGAAGCCTCCAGCCAACGGTCAAGTTTGGTGGTTGGGGATATAAATACCCCAACCACCCCACCATTCATTGCATCCAAGTTTTCCAACTTCCAACTACTTACAAGAGCTAGGCATTCAATTCTAGACACACCAAAAAGATCAAATCCTCTCCAATTCCACTCAAGCCTTTAGTGACTAGCGAGAGAGATTTGCCGTGTTCTTTTGAGCTCTTGCGCTTGGATCGCTTTCTTTCTTTCTCACTTGTTCTTGTGTTCAAAACTCAATTGTAACCAAGGCAAGAGGCACCAATTGTGTGGTGGCCCTTGCGGGGAAGTTTTGTTCCCGTTTGATTGAGAAGAAGAAAAGCTCACTCGGTCCGAGGGACCGTTTGAGAGAGGGAAGGGTTGAAAGAGACCCGGCCTTTGTGGCCTCCTCAACGGGGAGTAGGTTTGCGAGAACCGAACCTCGGTAAAACAAATCCACGTGTCACACTCTTCATTTGCTTGCGATTTGTTTTGCACCCTCTCTCGCGGACTCGTTTATATTTCTAACGCTAACCCGGCTTGTAGTTGTGATTATTTTTTGAGATTTTCAGTTTCGCCCTATTCACCCCCCCTCTAGGCGACTTTCAATTGGTATCAGAGCCCGGTGCTTCATTAGAGCCTAACCGCTCGAAGTGATGTCGGGAGATCACACCAAGAGGGAGATGGAGACCGGCGACAACAAGCCCACTACAAGCCAAGGGAGCACTTCATCGGAAGAGTCCCGCACCAAGAGAAGGGAGAAGAAGAAGAACTCCTCCAAGCGGAAGGAGAAAAGATCCTCCTCTTCTCACCACAAGGAGAAGAAGGAAAAATCTTCTTCCCACAAGCCGCATCGGAGTGGAGACAAGCACAAGAAGATGAGGAAGGTGGTCTACTACGAGACCGACACTTCATCAACATCCACCTCCGGCTCCGATGCACCGTCCGTAACTTCTAAGCGCCAAGAGCGCAAGAAGTTTAGTAAGATTCCCTTAAACTATCCCCGTACATCTAGACATACTCCTTTACTTTCCGTTCCATTAGGCAAACCGCCGACTTTTGATGGCGAAGATTATGCTAGGTGGAGTGATTTAATGAAATTTCATCTAACCTCACTCCACAAAAGTATATGGAATGTTGTTGAGTTTGGAGTACAGGTACCATCAATAGGGGATGAGGATTATGACACGGACGAAGTGGCCCAAATCGAGCACTTCAACTCCCAAGCCGCAACCATTCTCCTTGCCTCTCTTAGCAAGGAGGAATACAACAAAGTGCAAGGGTTGAAGAACGCAAAAGAGATTTGGGACCTACTAAAGACGGCGCACGAGGGTGATGAACTCACCAAGATCACCAAGCGGGAAACGATCGAGGGGGAGCTCGGTCGCTTTCGTCTTCGCCAAGGGGAGGAGCCACAAGACATGTACAATCGGCTCAAGACCTTGGTGAACCAAGTGCGCAACCTCGGGAGCAAAAAATGGGATGACCACGAGGTGGTTAAGGTTATTTTAAGAGCACTTATTTTCCTTAACCCCACTCAAGTTCAATTAATTCGTGGTAATCCTAGATATCCACTAATGACCCCCGAGGAAGTTATTGGGAATTTTGTGAGCTTTGAATGCATGATTAAGGGCTCCAAGAAGATCAACGAGCTTGATGAACCCTCCACATCCGAGGCGCAACCGGTGGCCTTCAAGGCAACGGAGGAGAAGAAGGAGGAGTCTACACCAAGTAGACAACCAATTGACGCCTCCAAGCTCGACAATGAGGAAATGGCCTTAATCATCAAAAGCTTTCGGCAAATCCTCAAGCAACGGAAGGGGAAGGACTACAAACCCCGTTCCAAGAAGGTTTGCTACAAGTGTGGTAAGCCCGGTCACTTTATTGCAAAATGTCCTATGTCTAGTGACAGTGACAGGGGCGACGACAAGAAGGGCAAGAGGAGAGAAAAGAAGAGGTACCACAAGAAGAAGGGCGGCGATGCCCACGTGTGCCGCGAATGGGACTCCGACGAGAGCTCCACCGACTCATCCTCTGACGAGGACGCCGCCAACATCGCCGTCACCAAAGGTCTCCTCTTCCCCAACGTCGGCCACAAGTGTCTCATGGCCAAGGACGGCAAAAAGAAGGTAAAATCAAGGTCCTCCACTAAATATGAAACATCTAGTGATGAGGATGATGATAAAAATGAGGAGGATCACTTGCGCATTCTTTTTGCTAACCTTAACATGGAACAAAAGGAAAAATTGAATGAGCTAATTAGTGCCATCCATGAAAAGGATGATCTCTTGGACTCCCAAGAGGACTTCCTAATCAAGGAAAATAAGAAACATGTTAAGGTTAAAAATGCTTACGCTCTAGAGGTAGAAAAATGTAACAAATTATCTAGTGAGCTAAGCACCTGCCATGACACTATTGCCAACCTTAGAAAAGAGAATGAGAAATTAAATGCTAAGGTTGACTCTCATGTTTGTATTGATTCAACTTCCAACTCTAAAGATGATAATATTGATTTACTTGCTAGAATTGATGAGTTGAATGTTTCTCTTGCTAGCCTTAGAGATGAAAAAGAAAAATTGCTTGCTAAGGCTAGAGATTTTGATGTTTGCATTTCCAACCTTAGAGATGAGAATGATATACTACATGCTAAGGTTATAGAATTTAAAACTTGCAAACCCTCTACATCTACTGAGCATATTTCCATTTGTACTAGATGTAGAGATATTAATGTTGATGCTATTCATGATCACCTAGCCTTAATTAAAAAACAAAATGATCACATAGCACAACTTAATGCTAAGATTAGTGAGCATGACTTAGAAAATGAAAAATTTAAATTTGCTAGAAGCATGCTCTATAATGGGAGACGCCCTGGCATTAAGGATGGCATTGGCTTCCAAAGAGGAGACAATGTCAAGCTTAATGCCACTCCTAAGAACTTGTCTAACTTTGTTAAGGGCAAGGCTCCCATGCCTCAGGATAACGAGGGATACATTTTGTACCCTGCCGGTTATCCCGAGAGCAAAATCAAGAAAATTCATTCTAGGAAGTCTCACTCTGGCCCTAACCATGCTTTCATGTATAAGGGTGAGCAATCTAGTTCCAGGCAACCAACCCGTGCTAAGTTGCCTAGAAAGAAAACTCCTAATGCATCAAATGATCATGCCATATCATTTAAAACTTTTGATGCATCTTATGTTTTAACTAACAAATCCGGCAAGGTAGTTGCCAAAATTGTTGGGGGCAAACACAAGGGATCAAAGACTTGTGTTTGGGTACCCAAAGTTCTTGTTTCTAATGCCAAAGGACCCAAAACAGTTTGGGTACCTAAAATCAAGAACTAAAATTGTTTTGTAGGTTTATGCATTCGGGGGCTCAAGTTGGATACTCGACAGCGGGTGCACAAACCACATGACAGGGGAGAAAAGGATGTTCTCCTCATATGAGAAAAATCAAGATCCCCAACGAGCTATCACATTCGGGGATGGAAATCAAGGTTTGGTCAAAGGATTGGGTAAAATCGCTATATCACCTGACCATACTATTTCCAATGTTTTTCTTGTAGATTCTTTAGATTACAATTTGCTTTCCGTATCCCAATTATGTCAAATGGGCTACAACTGTCTTTTTACTGATATAGGTGTTACTGTCTTTAGAAGAAGTGATGATTCAATAGCATTTAAGGGAGTGTTAGAGGGTCAGCTATACCTGGTCGATTTTGATAGAGCTGAACTCGACACTTGCTTGATTGCTAAGACTAACTTGGGTTGGCTCTGGCACCGCCGACTAGCCCATGTTGGAATGAAGAATCTTCACAAGCTTCTAAAGGGAGAACACATTTTAGGACTAACCAATGTTCATTTTGAGAAAGACAGGATTTGTAGCGCATGCCAAGCCGGGAAGCAAGTTGGCACTCATCATCCACACAAGAACATCATGACTAGTGACAGGCCACTGGAGCTCCTACACATGGACCTATTCGGCCCGATCGCTTACATAAGCATCGGCGGAAGTAAGTACTGTCTAGTTATTGTGGATGATTATTCTCGCTTCACTTGGGTGTTCTTTTTGCAGGACAAATCTCATACGCAAGAGACCTTAAAAGGATTCTTGAGACGGGCTCAAAATGAGTTCGGCTTAAGGATCAAGAAAATTAGAAGCGATAATGGGACGGAGTTCAAGAACTCTCAAATTGAAGGCTTCCTTGAGGAGGAGGGCATCAAGCATGAGTTCTCTTCTCCCTACACTCCACAACAAAATGGTGTAGTGGAGAGGAAGAATCGAACTCTATTGGACATGGCAAGAACCATGCTTGATGAGTACAAGACACCGGATCGGTTTTGGGCCGAAGCGGTCAACACCGCTTGCTACGCCATCAACCGGTTATATCTTCATCGAATCCTCAAGAAGACATCTTATGAACTCCTAACCGGTAAAAAGCCAAATATTTCATATTTTAGAGTTTTTGGTAGCAAATGTTTTATTCTTGTCAAAAGAGGTAGAAAATCTAAATTTGCTCCTAAAACTGTAGAAGGCTTTTTACTAGGATATGACTCAAACACAAGGGCATATAGAGTCTTTAACAAGTCCTCAGGACTTGTTGAAGTTTCTTGTGACGTTGTGTTTGATGAGACTAACGGCTCTCAAGTAGAGCAAGTTGATCTTGATGATATAGGTGAAGAACAGGCTCCATGCATAGCGCTAAGGAACATGTCCATTGGGGATGTATGTCCTAAGGAATCCGAAGAGCCTCCACATGCACAAGATCAACCATCCTCCTCCATGCAAGCATCTCCACCAACTCAAGTTGAGGATAAGGCTCAAGATATTGAACAAGAAGATCAAGAAGATGAGCCACCTCAAAATGACGGCAACGATCAAGGGGGAGATGCAAATGATGAAGACGAGGAGGATGAACAACCAAGGCCGCCACACCCAAGAGTCCACCAAGCAATACAAAGAGATCACCCCGTCGACACCATCCTTGGCGACATTCATAAGGGGGTAACCACTCGATCTCGTATTGCACATTTTTGTGAGCATTACTCTTTTGTTTCCTCTATTGAGCCACATAGGGTAGAGGAAGCACTTCAAGATTCGGATTGGGTGATGGCGATGCAAGAGGAGCTCAACAATTTCACAAGAAATGAGGTATGGCATTTGGTTCCACGTCCTAATCAAAATGTTGTAGGAACCAAGTGGGTCTTCCGCAACAAGCAAGACGAGCATGGTGTGGTGACAAGGAACAAAGCTCGACTCGTGGCCAAGGGGTATTCACAAGTCGAAGGTTTGGATTTTGGTGAAACCTATGCACCCGTAGCTAGGCTTGAGTCAATTCGCATATTATTGGCCTATGCTACTTACCTTGGCTTCAAGCTTTATCAAATGGACGTGAAGAGTGCCTTCCTCAATGGACCAATCAAGGAGGAGGTCTATGTTGAGCAACCTCCCGGCTTTGAAGACAGTGAGTATCCTAACCATGTTTATAGGCTCTCTAAGGCGCTTTATGGGCTCAAGCAAGCCCCAAGAGCATGGTATGAATGCCTTAGAGATTTCCTTATTGCAAATGGCTTCAAAGTCGGCAAGGCCGATCCTACTTTATTCACTAAGACTCTTGACAATGATTTGTTTGTATGCCAAATTTATGTTGATGATATCATATTTGGGTCTACTAACAAATCTACATGTGAAGAATTTAGTAGGATTATGACACAAAAATTCGAGATGTCGATGATGGGGGAGTTGAAGTATTTTCTAGGATTCCAAGTCAAGCAACTCCAAGAGGGCACCTTCATTAGCCAAACAAAGTATACTCAAGACATTCTAAGCAAGTTTGGAATGAAGGATGCCAAGCCCATCAAGACACCCATGGGAACCAATGGGCATCTCGACCTCGACACGGGAGGTAAGTCCGTGGATCAAAAGGTATACCGGTCGATGATTGGTTCATTGCTTTATTTATGTGCATCTCGACCGGACATTATGCTTTCCGTATGCATGTGTGCAAGATTCCAAGCCGACCCTAAGGAATCACACCTTACGGCCGTAAAACGAATCTTGAGATATTTGGCTTATACTCCTAAGTTTGGGCTTTGGTACCCTCGGGGATCCACTTTTGATTTGATTGGTTATTCGGATGCCGATTGGGCGGGGTGTAAGATTAATAGGAAGAGCACATCGGGGACTTGCCAGTTCTTGGGAAGATCCCTGGTGTCTTGGGCTTCAAAGAAGCAAAATTCGGTCGCTCTTTCTACCGCCGAAGCTGAGTATATTGCCGCAGGCCATTGTTGCGCGCAATTGCTTTGGATGAGGCAAACTCTGCGGGACTACGGTTACAAATTAACCAAAGTCCCCTTGCTATGTGACAATGAGAGTGCAATCAAAATGGCCGACAATCCCGTCGAGCATAGTCGCACTAAACACATAGCCATTCGGTATCACTTTCTTCGGGATCACCAACAAAAGGGGGATATCGAGATTTCATACATTAACACTAAAGATCAATTAGCCGATATCTTTACCAAGCCACTTGATGAACAATCTTTTACCAGACTTAGGCATGAGCTTAATATTCTTGATTCTAGAAATTTCTTTTGCTAATTTGCACACATAGCACACAAGTATACTTTTGATCATATCTCCTTTATATATGCTATGACTAATGTGTTTTCAAGTGTATTCCAAACCAAGTCATAGGTATATTGAAAGGGAATTGGAGTCTTCAGCGAAGACAAAGGCTTCCACTCTGCTCTACTACTCATCCTTCGCCGTCGCTCCGCATCATTGGTACAATCTTCACTCATTCATTTTATGACCAAAGGGGGAGAAAGTACTTCATTGGGCTCTAATGATTCCGTTTTTGGCGATTCATGCCAAAGGGGGAGAAAATATGAGCCTAAAGCAAAAGGACCGCTCCACCACCCTAATTTTAAAATTGATGATTCTCAGTTAGTAAATTTCAAAATTGGTATCTCTTTGTGTTCTAAAGGGGGAGCAAGTAGTATTTTCAAAATTGATGTCTTAAAACCCTCTTGAACACTAAGAGGAGACTTTATTTGAGGGGGAGTTTTGTTTAGTCAAAGGAAAAGCATTTGGACAAAGGGAGAAAATTTCAAAACTTGAAAATGCTTTGCAAAATCTTATTCATTTACCTTTGACTATATTACAAAAGGACTTTGAAAAGAATTTACAAAAGAGTTTGCAAAAACAAAACTTGTGGTGTAAGCGTGGTCCAAAATGTCAAAAACAAAGAAACAATCCATGCGCATCATGTAAGTATTATATTGGCTCAATTTCAAGCAACCTTTGCACTTATATTATGCAAACTAGTTCAGTTATGCACTTCTATATTTGCTTTGGTTTGTGTTGGCATCAATCACCAAAAAGGGGGAGATTGAAAGGGAATTAGGCTTATACCTAGTTCCTAAAGAATTTTGGTGGTTGAATTGCCCAACACAAATATTGGACTAACTAGTTTGCTCTAGTGGATAAGTTGTACAGGTGCAAAAGGTTCACTCTTAGCCAATAAAAAGATCAAGTTTTGGATTCAACAAAGGAGCAAAGAAGCAACCGAAGGCACCTCTGGCTGAAGGCACCGGACTGTCCGGTGTACACCGGACAGTGTCCGGTGCGCCCAGAGGACTCCAACTCAAACTCTTCGCCCTCGGGAATTCTCGGAAGCCGGCGCACTATAATTCACCGGACTGTCCGGTGTACACCGGACAGTGTCCGGTGCTCCAGGAAGCGCGGCCTCCTCAACTCGCCAGCCTCGGGTTCGCGCGGCAGCTGCTCCGCTATAATTCACCGGACATGTCCGGTGTGCACCGGACTGTCCGGTGTACCAGCGGGGCAACGGCTATTTCGGCGCCAACGGCTACCTGCGGTGCATTTAATGCGCGCGCAGCGCGCGCAGACGTCAGGCGCGCCCATACCGGCGCACCGGACAATGAACAGTTGTTGTCCGGTGTGCACCGGACACCCAGGCAGGCCCAGAAGTCAGAAGCTCCAACGGTCTGAATCCAACGGCATTGATGACGTGGCAGGGGCACCGGACTGTCCGGTGTGCACCGGACTGTCCGGTGCGCCATCGAACAGAAGCCTCCAGCCAACGGTCAAGTTTGGTGGTTGGGGCTATAAATACCCCAACCACCCCACCATTCATTGCATCCAAGTTTTCCAACTTCCAACTACTTACAAGAGCTAGGCATTCAATTCTAGACACACCAAAAAGATCAAATCCTCTCCAATTCCACTCAAGCCTTTAGTGACTAGCGAGAGAGATTTGTCGTGTTCTTTTGAGCTCTTGCGCTTGGATCGCTTTCTTTCTTTCTCACTTGTTCTTGTGTTCAAAACTCAATTGTAACCAAGGCAAGAGGCACCAATTGTGTGGTGGCCCTTGCGGGGAAGTTTTGTTCCCGTTTGATTGAGAAGAAGAAAAGCTCACTCGGTCCGAGGGACCGTTTGAGAGAGGGAAGGGTTGAAAGAGACCCGGCCTTTGTGGCCTCCTCAACGGGGAGTAGGTTTGCGAGAACCGAACCTCGGTAAAACAAATCCACGTGTCACACTCTTCATTTGCTTGCGATTTGTTTTGCACCCTCTCTCGCGGACCCGTTTATATTTCTAACGCTAACCCGGCTTGTAGTTGTGATTATTTTTTGAGATTTTCAGTTTCGCCCTATTCACCCCCCCTCTAGGCGACTTTCAATTCTCATTTTCTCAACCTTCATCTCTTCAATGTTAATGGCCTTCGGCTCATCTGATTTGGCTGATGATGCCTTCGGCGATACAGACGATTCTTCAATTTTCTGCGTAATCGCAGGTTTCTTGCCTTCGGTCACCAAAGAGGTCTCACCGCCAAATTCGGGCACTATGGCCGGTTCAATATAGTGTGGTCGATGAGTAAGGACCTTCATCCTTTTCCTCTTCGGCACAGGCTCGCTTGGAGCGGCTGAAACATCATCTCTCCCGGAACCTCCACTTTTTCTTTTTTGCCCCCGGGGCGGGTAACGGTAGTCAGGATACATGAACCCAAGAGCATCAAAAACTCTGTTTAGTCTCTTCTTTTTCCGGTTCCCGAAGGTCGCAGATAATGTGTTATCTTCTACTCTAGAGTACAGCCCAAGCAGCTCATCGCTTGTAGCTTCGGCGCTTTTCAGCCAGTCGTCGTCTGGCTCGATAAACTGGTCTCTAAACCTGAAGGTATATTTTAGTCGAACCAAACCACCTTCGTGGGGATTGCTGATGGATTCTTTTGGCATCTCCCAGTTGGCTACCAATGGCCATATCCTGTAGGCCACGGGCTCTTGAACTAAGTCCCTTGTCCCGATGAAAGAGTAGACTAAGCCGAAGGCCTTGCGACATTCTTCGGCCGCTTCGTCAATTTCTACCTTCGGTTTCCAGAGCCCGAAGCGTTGCCAGATAGGGCGCATGATTATCTCTTTAATGTCTTCTCGTGCCTTTAAATCATTTTTTACATAGAACCATTCTTTCGTCCAGTCTCCAGGCCATCTCTTCCGAAAAGTCGGTACTGGGGAGCTTGAGCCAGAACGGGCAACGAAGCTATAGCAGTCAAAATTGTTATGATACTGTTCTTTACCCCAAGGCTTTGTCTCATATAACAGTTCATGCATACTGCAGAAACTTTTTGCATTTGGCTCCAAGCCTTGACTCCTTATAGCCCATACGAAGATTCCCATTCTTATAATGGCTTCGGGGTAATCTGGTGAAGGTAAATCTAGAAAATCTTCAAAACGTCGACTACGAAGCTGCTCGGAGGGAGCCGAAGCCCAGCCTTGAAAAAGCTTCGGAAGATCACGACATCATTTTCCTCTGGAGTAGGACAAGTCTTTTCTCCGTCGTCATCCCTCACAATAGACATATCCTGAAAGTATCTCCCCCTCATGTTGTCAAGATGGCTTTGTTTAATAGTTGATTTTCCAAAAACTGCATGGCTCGGTCGCCAGGGTCAATCTTCGGAGTCTTCCCCGCCGCTTTCCACATCATAGATGTCACTATCACCAGTGTCTTCAGATAAACCCTCCAAAATCTCCCTAGTAATCTTCTCTGCATTTGTCTTTGCTATTGATTCAATAAAGCCAAGATTCATCTCCTCAGAAAGGCTCAGCTTCGATTCAGCGATAGCTTTTTTATCTTCAGACATCTTCGAAAATGCTGAGAAAGTGCTCTCAAAGCCGAAGCTTAAAATTTTAAAAAAGCCAAGCAAGTGTTGGTGCGCAAGAGCTAAAAATTGAGTAAGCAAGAGCAGATAGCAAGAAAGCGTGCCAAATGAGCTAGTGGTGTGCTCTTATTTATACGCCTGGTGCGTTGCATGCTGGAGGGCCCGCTTGTCAGTGGCTGTTGCTATTCTAGCAAAGGGAAGGTGTTTTTTCGGACCTTTGGCTCAGGGCCTTCGTCCTTGTCGCAATCTGTATTTATCATTCTAACAAATTAATATTGCGAGGGGCTACTGTTGGGGGCCTTCGGCTTCCGAAGGTCCTCAAAAACATGATTTAACAATGTTTCTGGAAGTATAATGCATGAATAGGTACCTTCGGACTTGAGTTGAAACCACAGCATGAAGAAGCACAAGAAGGAGTACGAAGGATAGCGCGAAGCCGAAGCTGTGCGCAGGAAAGCTTCGGCGTGATAGCAGAAAAGGAAAACCGACTTAAAGATGAAAAGGCTATTTAGACCTCGATGGATTACTATAGAGTTATTAGCAAATGTAAAGGGCATGAGTGTAATTTTACATGGGCTGCGTCCCGTGCCTATAAATAGATGAACAGTAACCCCGTACTGTTCACACTGACTAGGCATTGGTCCTTGCGCCACGCTGGTACTTTTACCTTCTTTCAAGTCGAAGGTACACTTGTAATTTGATATCATTTCTATTTTTCCATAGTAATAAAATAGAAATGGGATAATAATAATATATGACTGTTTATATTATCTTTTATGTTTTATGTGATTCTTTTTTCATCTCTATATGTTATGTTGATGAAGGTATGTCCTTCATTACCTTCGTCCAAAAGTCATTATATCCTAAAGGAAATAATGCTTCGAAGGAAGAAGGGCTTTAACGTTTAACGTTTTCTGTGTTGCCTTGTTCTTAACTCATAGCATTTGAGAACAAGTCCCCAACATTGGCGCCCACCTCCGGTGAACCCTTTTTCGACCACCTTCGGCAAGCATCGACCTTCGTCATGCCGCCAAAGAAAGCTTCGGCAACAGGAGCTGCCGCTCTGCAGCCGCTGGACCCGAACCAGGAGACCCTTTCTCTTTGGGAGGCCCAAAGCCAGAAGTGGAAGGCCACCAGTCCAATACCACAAGAGGATGAGTTGGACCAAGAAATCAGGAATATGGAGATGCTTCATCAGCAGGTGCAGAAGAAGAAGGAGAAGATGGCTCGGTTAGCTGACCTGCAAAGGCAGATTGACGAAGCTACCGAAGAAGTGCGTCATCTTGCTCAAGATGAGCAGAACCGAAGGCCCCAGAACAGAGAGCTACACCAAGAAGGCTTCTTCAACGAGGATGATTGGTATGAGGATTTCCATCATGGAAATTTTGCTTTTGATGATGCTTCTCCTCTGTCAGCAGAACTGCAGGCTACACCTTGGCCCCCGTCTTACAAGCCACCCTAGCTCCCCATGTATGATGGACACTCAGATCCGAAGCAGTTTCTAATGAGCTACAAAGCAACTATATCTTCGTATGGTGGCAACACTGTAGTCATGGCGAAATCCTTCGTCATGGCAGTCAAAAATGTTGCACAAACTTGATACTCCTCTCTTCGGACAGGAACAATCACATCATGGTAGAAGCTGAAGGACATGCTGGCCACCAGTTTTCAAGGGTTTTAGACGAAGCCGGTTACCGCTCAAGCCTTGTTCCAATGCACACAAGATCAAGAGGAATATCTCCAGGCGTATGTCCGAAGATTCTTGCGTCTGAGGGCACAAGCGCCAATAGTGCCCAATGAAATTGTCATTGAGGCCATGATTAAGGGGCTTCGGCCAGGACCTTCAGCCCAATACTTCGCCAGGAAACCCCCTCAAACCTTGGAGAAACTGCTTCAGAAGATGGATGAATACATCCGCGCTGACAATGATTTTCGACAGAGAAGGGAGGAAGCTTGCAGGTTCTTCGAAATGGCCAGGGGCTTCGGAGGGAGAATCCACCCTAGGCACGTCAGATCAATTCATTCCACTCAGAATGACGATAGGGGAAGTCAACAACAGAGGCCGCAATATTCTTCCCAGGCTTCGGGGCAGCAACAGAGCTATCCTCGGCCCCCAGCTCCAAGGGGCAGAGGCATCAGGGGCTTCGGAGGAAGGTTTGGGGACCAGCCCAGGAAAATTTATTGTCTATTCTGCGGTGGGGACAAGGGCGACACTACCAGGATGTGCCACGTCACCAAACAGAAACAGAAAGAGATAGCAGAAGCTGCAGCCCAACAGAGCCAGCCAAAGCAAGTCATGCATACTGCTTCGTACCACTCACCGTACATTCCAGAGTATGTAGGTAACCATCTTGCAGCCTCTGTTGCTTCGGCATGCCAACCTCAGGCATCTTGGCAACAGCCTCCACTTCCACCACCATTGCAACGAGGCCAGCAGCCAGAAGGGAGCCAGCACACTCATCAGCAATGAGACTTCAGAGAGGAGTCCGAAGCTCGCACAGTCAACAGTGCTATGCCAGAATCGAAGCACATCTACTAGAAGATATCCTACTTCTGAAATAGTTCTGGCATTCGTTATCATTTTTCTTTTTTAATAGAGAACAATCGTTAAAAGCCTAAGTTTTTCCTGTCGTTTTCAATACCTTGTAATAGCTTCGTTTTGGCCATAGTGGAAATGTATCTCTTTTACAGACTCACGAAGTCCAAAAGTTGGTGAAGCACGAAAGTTGCTCTCAAGAGAGCGCGGGGTTCACAATCACATTACAAGTTTTGCCGAAGCAATAGAAAGTCGTTCTAAGGAACGCAGTGTAAGTTTCCCGAAGCAACAAAAAGTCGTTCCTAAGGGAGCGCAGTGTAAGTTTTCTGCTCAAAAGTCGTTCCAAAGGGAATGTAGAGCTTACAGCGAAAAATAAACGCTGATTCCGCCGAAGTAAAAGGCGAAGCACGAAAAGTCAACACGAATACCGCTGAAGTAAAAGGCGAAGAAGCTCCTAAGGGAGGCTTACAGCGAAAAGTCAGCGCTGATACACCGAAAAATAAGCGATGAAGCCGAAAAATAAACGGCAAAAAGATTGTGTGCTTTACTGAGGGAATGTGTGTGTATCTTTGGCACAAATACCATTTTGCATAGCATAACATCATTACATCATTTTGCATAACATAACATCATACATCATATTGCATCAATGGCGCAAGAAGGGGATTCAATGTTGATCTTCGGAGATTGTTTCGAAGAAGCAGTGCCAAGGCACAAAATAAGTATTGAAGAAGTATAGCTTCGTCAAACTCTAAAATGAAAAGGAGATCTATTGCTTCCGAAGCATAATGATTTTACGAAGATTGGATGTTTTTACGAAATATGGATATTCTTCACAACGCATGAAAAGAAGGGAAGGTGTTTTTTCGCCGAAGGCTCAAAAACGGTATGTACGTAAAGTTTCAGCATCGTAAAGAATTCAGTTACAAGCAGCTTAAATATTACATTCAAAATTATAAAAATATTATGCACTTTGTTCAGCAAATGTTACATTCCAAATGTTTTTACAATAAAAGCTATTCTTCTTTTAAAACTGCTTCCGCAGCTTCGTTCAGCAATCGATTAACAGCTTCGTCTAAAATAACTTCGGCCACTTTAGTGACTTCATCTTCTTTCTCTACTTCTGGGTTGGCCATCGACTCGAAGGGCTCTGGAGGAGGAGATAGTTCAGTTGCGATATAAAACGTAAATAAGTCCGAAGTCGCAAAATTAGTAAATAAAGTTAAAAAGTTATTAAGCAATACCTATCCGCCTCTCAAGTTCCGCCGCTTTCTCAGCTGCCTTCGTCGCTTCTTTTGAATCATGAGAATCTTTTTCGCTCTTTTTTATCATCTCATGTGCCATCCCTCGGCCGCCATTCTCCCAGATGTCAGTAAAGAATTTTCCACCAATTAAGCTAGCTTCGGCCGAGGGATCTTTTGTATCTTCAATAGATAAAGTAGCTTCAGCTTGAGCCAAAGCTTTCACATGGTCGCAGCCTGACTTCTCTAAAATAGCTATGATTCCCCTGGCACCCGATAAAGCGCAGATATCCCCGCGACCGCTCAAAACTTCCTCAAAAGCTTCAGTGAAAGATGATGAGTTTGGAGCCCATTTGTGACTGATTCATGTAGATTTACACTATGGGTTCCATAGCAAAGTTGTAGACCATAGTAAAGTAAACAAATTTGCTAAAGTGAGATGGACCCGATTCCACATAAATTTGGGAGTAAAAGTGGCCAAAAGATGGACTGTCAGGTGTTGGGATTTAGACTTAGAATAATATTTAAGTCTGAATATGTGTGTTTTTACCCAACTTTGGGGCCTTATGGTAATAAATCCAAAAGAGATTTGGGTTAAGAGTATGTAGCAAAATGAGAGATCAGATGTAGATGAACAAGTTTTGTGCAAAGAGTGGGCTTGCTACTGTATGGAATTTAGAGAATAGCCTGTTGCAAAACCCTCTAATAGAATTAGTATTGTGCTGTTTCAAATTTCTGAAACTGAATTTTCAGTGACATTGGCTGTACTTTGGGGTACCATAACATTTGTTCTATATGTTTTTAGTCATGGGTTGCTATACAAAATAGGTAGAGCTATAAGTAGAGAATAATTTTGGTTAAGGAAGAGTGGTCTGTTGTTGCGAAGAATTGGGAGATCAGAGGGCCTGAACAGGGAGGGTGCAATGGAGAAATGAGTGTTGTTTCAGTGAACTAGAGTCTGAATTGGGGAAAACGGAAGAAGAATCTCGTCTCTCTGTGATTGCACTTGTAGTTTTAAATGAAGATAAGGGGGAAGTGCTGAGCCTAGGTGCTAGTGGCTGCTCTCCCCGCCGAAAATATCCAAATTTGGACTGTTTTGGAGCAGTGAGCTGTGGACAGCAGAATCCATGTTGGTTTTTTTGCTACCTGCAGTAATGGACAAAATTGATATTTAGGGATGAATTGGACATCAAATTTAGTGGCCTCATCCCTGTACGAAATATCAAACCTTGGACCCCTTTAATGCTTATCCACTAGTGGGTTCTCAGCTGCCTTTTCCTGTCTGCAGTAGAGACAAAACTGATATTTTGGTGGAGTTAGACAAACCAAATTCATTGTATTTAGGCTGTGCTATGAATCTGTGTGATAGTAGTGCATGAGTGCCACATATTTGAGTCCCTGTGGTGCTGGTAACTGGGGAAAGCACTTCTTCACTGCATGGTTGCCAAATCTTGTGACACCTGCCCTTGGTTAGAGGCTATAAAATTTGGTTCCAGTGAAGTTCTTCTCCCTGTCCTTGAGCTCTACCCAAAGATCACTGCAAGGAGTGTGCAGTCCTGTGTTCACATTGGAGTTACCCTCTCCTTTGCCCCAAAGTTAAATTGTCCAGAGCCAAGAATGCCAGCCTCTGTGTGGTGACCAAACTCAGCAAGTCACTGACCTCGCCGTGACTAGGTAACTTTCATGGTTTCCTTAGCCAAGCTATACATGTTTTGTGCTCTACATAAGATAGAGAATCTCATATGATGGTGAACAAATCTCCTTAAGACAGTTTTGTTGGATGTTATATGAAAATTGGAGTAAAAGTGGTCTAAAATAGGGCTGTTAGATTTCAGACTTAGTATAAATTCAGAGTCTAAATTTGTGTGTTTTAGCGCAGCTTTGGAGCTCTTTGCTGCTCTATCCATAGAGTTATAGCTTATGGCCACTATAACAAAGTTGTAGATCTGTTATTGGAGTACAAGTTTGATTAACATATCTGATCCAAAAACTATATAGAACTGAGTGTAAAGCTTGCTCAAAAGTGGGCTCTCAACTTCTAGGTTTCAGACTTAGCTTATTGGCTAAGTCTGAATTTCAATAAACTTTAGCCATGTTTGGACCTTTGTAGTGGCTAACTTGTAGGGAATTAAATTAGGTCTCTTATAGCAAAGAAATAGAGCTATAGTAGAAGACCAGGTTTGGTTGAAGGCCATACCCTGGAAGCTATTTGGAACTAGGAGAAAAAAATGAGCTAAAGTGGAGCTAGCAGATTTCTGGAGTTTTAGATAGTGAACAGTGGTCTGCAGCTAAAAATTCAGTGTTGATGGCTGTTTTTGGACCTTGTTTGTGGCCAATCCATGAAGCTTTGGGTTATGGTTTTTGTAGAGGAAGTGAAGACCATATGGTGGTGAAAAAGTCTCATTAAGTAAGTTTGGCCTTTTCCTTTTCTAGAGAACTTGTGAATAGCGCCAAAAATAGTAGAAAATTCCAAAAGTCATGGGACAAATTTTGTTGGATGTCGAAATTCAAGAGCTCTCTGGTAATGTTGGTTTTAGGATTTTTAGAGCTATTAGAAAATATTAAGTGAATTAAAGGTGCTTTTGGAAGGACTGTTTGGATTTTAGAAATAAAGGTTTAATGCCAAAAAATATGGAAATTTTTGAGTAACCTTGTTTTGGTCAGTGGAGGGTGTGGTAAAGGTTTGAGGCTATTTGGAATCCATTTGCTATTAGAACTTTGTAAGCCCCAAAATAGAGTGGTTAATCCTTAATCAAGTGTGGGTTAATGCTTTGGAAAGGAGATAAGTTTACCTAAGGAAGAGGTGCAGTTGTTTAAGAAGTTTTAATCTTTTGGGACGAGATCTAAGATGTATTAGTTCTCTGGTTTGCCTAAGTGAATCCGATTTGGTCACTTTTAGCTAGTGTTGGTGGTGTAGAACCATGTGTATACTGGTCATGTGTTTTTGTTTGTGGTGTTTATGTTCCCCACCTCTCCTTGTAAGAGTTTGCATTTCATATCATAACATAAGCATACATGTATTTGTAATTGTCTTGTATAACACCTAGAAGAAGTGGTGTTTGAAGGAGTCTACTCTAGTGCCTGCTCATCAAGTGGATGGAGCTATCTAACTAAAGGTTGGGTAGAAGGATCTAGAACCTCTTCACTGCAATAAGGCAAGCCCCGGTGCATTTACCCCTTCCTTGTATTTTTTAAAAAAGACTTTTATACACTTAAGTCCAGTGAAATGTGCATTAAGTTTATAGGAATTTCTTGGAAACTATTTAAAGCATTGACTACCTTGATATCCATTCCTGTTATAGATACTTCTTTGGAAGTATCAAATATTGTTTACAAAAATGCTTAGCCCTGCTTAGATCTTGTGGATAGAGGTTATCTTTTGAAATAATGCCTAGCTCAGGGGTTATCCTGAGGAAGGATGGCTTTTACCTGCAAGAATATTTTCATCGGGAGCATGGTGGGATCTTACTACAAAGTTCTCTATAATGCTCTTTTCATCCTTAGGAACATAAAACAATCCTAAGGGTGGAAGTACTTAACTTGAGACTTGGGCTAGGAACAGGTGATGCTCCACCCAGGTTAATTAAGGATTGGATGCGTATGTAGGCCTTTATGATCAAGGACTATCTTAACTGGTCACATGCCCTGGATATGGGATAGGGTAAGCTTGAACCCGACTATTCCATACGTAAAAAGACAACCGCGCACTGGGCATGGGAGATGGTGGGAGTAGCGTGTACCCTCCTGGCTAGAGGCTGGACGGAGGAGTACTGTGCTCCCGGGTAGCACGGACTGGTTCACATTGTGGAGGATCTGTGGAAATGGTTGACATATGCAAGGGTTAAGTGCTACATATGTCGTGTGGTTAGAGATCCACAGCTGAGTAAATTGATTTGGATCGTCGTTATATCCCTGGACAGTTGAGACTTGATCTCTGACCTACAACCTAAGTCAGGATGTAAATATTATGAATAAAAATGATGTTGTATTGATGAGATGGTGAAATTAGACTAGATGCAACTAGAGTCTATTAATATTTAATCTAGCATTAAAATATTGAAAGTAAGGACTCACTTTAGTAAGCTATTTCTACAAAAGTATCTAATTTGATTCTTGCTAAAGCCTTTTCCTTGATTCCTATTTAACCAGCATATCCTTGAGAGTCATTTTTCCTTAGTTGGGTAAGACTTGCGAAAGTACACTTCGTACTCAGGGTTTTTGAACCCATGTTGTCGTAGGTGTTAGGAGTACTCTAAGTGATTCGGAGGCTGGAGGGTGTTTCCAGTTCTGGGGGAGGATTAGTTAGGCTTGTGTATAAGCTTTGGAGGGTTCCTACCTTCCTGCTATTGTAATAAGTTATGCATTTTATGTATATCAGGACTTGTAATAAATGTAACTCTTCCTATGTAATAACCTTCAGTTTTAGAAATAAAAAGAATGTTTTGTAAAGTATTCCGCTCTTATCTCCGAGGTGTGTGTATCGAATGTGATTACTGTAATATGCATGTATGGTGGGAGATCCTTGCGATGATGAGTTCAAGTTGTTAAAGTCGTGATAGCCTTGTTAAGTTACCTGGTACACGTGCATAGCCATCTGAGGCCATAAAGGCAAGGATTGGTGCATGTGGGCCCGATAACTTGGGAGGGCTGCCACAGATTGGTATCGGAGCGATCCCCCATTGTCATGGATATTAAAGTAATCCTTTGATATACTTCAAAAGGATTTTGAGTCCAAACTATTTTGAAAAACTTAAGAATCTATGATCAAATCCTGATAGTCGAAGTGCAAATAATATATGCTTAAGTTAAGGACTATAAGGTGGCTTAGTATAGGATGCTAACCACTAACCCACAACTATAATGCAATTTTCTGCAGGTACACTAACTAAAACCCTAGGAAAGTGCGACTAGTGATCAATGACGGAGTAAGTAGGATTGCCACCGCCATAGAACGTGATAGCCACTATGTGTTGGCAAGAATTGTGAGGACGAATAGGACGAGCATGCATCATGACATACAACTTTAAGTTAAACCCCCTATGTAGTAGCTTAGTACATGTTTCATCCATCCTATTCATGCTACCTATCTTTGCTTTTCTATACTACCTTTTCCTATTCGTGAAGCCTTGAAACTCAGTTCATTTGGTGGACCTGTAGTTTATAATGTACAGTTGCCAAAGAATTTTTGAACAGTGCACAACATGTTCTACGTGTCCCAGTTAAAGAAATGTCTTCGAGTCCCCAAGCATGTTATTGAGATTTTAGATGTTAACCTTGGACCAGATTTAACCTACTTGGAATATCCCATAAAGGTGTTGGATCTAAAGGATCAAGTCACTCGAAGAAAAGCTATCAAGTTTTACTAGATACAGTGGAACCAACACCCGGAAGATAAACCATATTGGAATCGGAGGAGTATTTAGAAAAACATTTTCCTGAGTTCTTAGTTTCTTCTAAGCCCTAGGTTTTATGTAGTTGTTTTTTATGTGAACCAACAAGGGTACACCCCCTGTCTTGTAGGTGTAATGGGGAAAGAAACTGGTGACGTGTTTCCTTTTCCATTATCTAACCTAGAGTTTTAAATCTCGGGACGAGATTTCTTTTTAGGGGGGAAGGCTGTAACACCCCTGGTGTTACGTGAACTAAAACTCGGACATGTCATCATAAGCATTTGCATTAACTTGCTTGTTATAGCTAGAATGCATTCACTAGATCAAAAATTTTACAATAAGGTGATGTTGTGTGCAGAGTAGAGGACCTAGTTAAGGACCTAAGCTAAATAGGAGTAGGTCATCCCTTGAGCAAGTAATAAATTGACTTGGAGTCTTGAAGTGCTAAAGGCAACTCCTAGAGTCTATAGAAAATTTGTTTTCAAAGATAGATCAAGTGGAATAAATACTTGGACCGAAGGATTAACTTCAAAATCCTAAGGCTTGAAAACCTTGATTGGAATTGAGTGTAAGCAAACAACTCCTAAATCAAGGATACTTTGGACCTGAGTTCTATAAGCCAAAGTTGGATTTGATATTAAGGAGCAACTTTGCTTTAGGAGGATGGATAAGTTTGCTTTTGATATGTGGATTAGAAGTGGTGAAGTACTTAGGGTGGTTGAGTATCTCTAACTCCTAAACTAGAGCCCAAAAGTGGATTTGGAGATCTAGCCACATTTTGCAAGAGGTAAAAATACCAAGTTGGTAGGATTTCCAAAGTTGCACAATTTTGTTATTTGGAGATTTCCAAGTTGTGTGGAGAAATTTGGAGAAATTCACAAAGGTTCAGTTTTGGAGTTCCTGAAAATCGCAGCAACTATGCAATTTTAGTCCTTTGAAACTTTTGATCTAGAACCATTTTGAAGATGATCATTATAACAAAGTTATAGAGCTACATGAGGAGTATAAGTTTGGTTAAGTCATATAGCTCTAAAACTCTTTGGAACTTTGAGTAAAACTGGTCCAAATTAAAGCTGTCAAAAATTGTGGATTTTAGACTTAGTGAAATTCAGAGCCTGAATTTCAGCATTTGGAGCAAACTTTGGGCTATTATAGTTTGGAATCCAAGAGGTTTTGGTTAATGGTCACTATATCAAATTTGTAGAGAAACTATAGGAGTATAAAATTTATTAAGCAACTTTCCCTAGAAACATTTGGAACCCAGGAAAAAGAGTGGTTCCAAGTGGTGCTGCTGTATTTCTGAATTTTCAGATTGGGAACATTAACTGAGTTTCAGTGTTTTGGCAGCAGTTTTAAAGCCTATTTGTGGGTGATCTAGTAGGTTTTTGGATATGGTGTTTGTAGAAGAAATGAAGACCGTATATTGGGGAATAACTTCCTTAAAGGGTGATGGACATGATCCCACACAAGAATTGGAGTAACAACTGCTTAAAGTGGGACTGTGTTGTGGCTGAAACTGAATTACATTCATTTATTGAAAACTGAATTTCAGTGAAAGATGCTGAGTTTAGAGCCCATTTGTGACTGATTCATGTAGATATAGACTATGGGTTCCATAGCAAAGTTGTAGACCATAGTAAAGTAAACAAGTTTGCTAAAGTGAGATGGACCCGATTCCACATAAATTTGGGAGTAAAAGTGGCCAAAAGGTAGACTGTCAGGTGTTGGGATTCAGACTTGGAATAATATTTAAGTCTGAATATGTGTGTTTTTACCCAACTTTGGGGCCTTGTGGTAATAAATCCAAAAGAGATTTGGGTTAAGAGTCTGTAGCAAAAAGAGAGACCAGATGTAGATGAACAAGTTTTGTGCAAACAGTGGGCTTGCTACTATATGGAATTTAGAGAATAGCCTACTGCAAAACCCTCTATCAGACTTAGTATTGTGTTGTTTTAGATTTCTGAAACTGAATTTTCAGTGACATTGGCTGTACTTTGGGGTACCATAACTTTTGTTCTATATGTTTTTAGTCATGGGTTGCTATACAAAATAGGTAGAGCTATAAGTAGAGAATAATTTTGCTTAAGGAAGAGTGGTCTGTTGCTGCGAAGAATTGGGAGATCAGAGGGCCTAAGCAGGGAGGGTGCAATGGAGAAATGAGTGTTGTTTCAGTGAACCAGAGTCTGAATTAGGGAAAACTGAAGAGGAATCTCATCTCCCTGTGATTGCACTTGTAGTTTTAAATGAAGATAAGGGGGAAGTGCTTAGCCTAGGTGCTAGTGGATGCTCTCCCCACTGGAAATATCCAAATTTGGACTGTTTTGGAGCAGTGAGCTGTGGACAGCAAAATCCATGTTGGTTTTTTTGCTGCCTGCATTAATGGACAAAACTGATATTTAGGATTGAGACAAGGATGAATTGGACATCAAATTTAGTGGCCTCATCCCTGTACGAAATATCAAACCTTGGACCCCTTTAATGCTTATCCACTAGTGGGTTCTCAGCTGCCTTTTCCTGTCTGCAGTTGAGACAAAACTGATATTTTGGTGGTGTGAGACAAACCAAATTCATTGTATTTGGGCTGTGCTGTGAATCTGCATGATAGTAGTGCATGAGTGCCACATATTTGAGTCCTTGTGGTGCTGGTAACTGGGGAAAGCACTTCTTCACTGCATGGTTGCCAAATCTTGTGACACCTGCCCTTGGTTAGAGGCTATAAAATTTGGTTCCAGTGAAGTTCTTCTCCCTGTCCTTGAGCTCTACCCAAAGATCACTGCAAGGAGTGTGCAGTCCTGTGTTCACATTGGAGTTACCCTCTCCTTTGCCCCAAAGTTAAATTGTCCAGAGCCAAGAATGCCAGCCTCTGTGTGGTGACCAAACTCAGCAAGTCACTGACCTCGCCGTGACTAGGTAACTTTCATGGTTTCCTTAGCCAAGCTATACATGTTTTGTGCTCTACATAAGATAGAGAATCTCATATGATGGTGAACAAATCTCCTTAAGACAGTTTTGTTGGATGTTATATGAAAATTGGAGTAAAAGTGGTCTAAAATAGGGCAGTCAGATTTCAGACTTAGTATAAATTCAGAGTCTAAATTTGTGTGTTTTAGCGCAGCTTTGGAGCTCTTTGCTGCTCTATCCATAGAGTTATAGCTTATGGCCACTATAACAAAGTTGTAGATCTGTTATTGGAGTACAAGTTTGATTAAGCGATCTAAATAAAAAACTATATAGAACTTAGTGTAAAGCTTGCTCAAAAGTGGGCTGTCAACTTCTGGGTTTCATACTTAGCTAATTGGCTAAGTCTGAATTTCAGTAAACTTTAGCCATGTTTGGACCTTTGTAGTGGCTAACTTGTAGGGAATTAAATGAGGTCTCTTATAGCAAAGAAATAGAGCTATAGTAGAAGACCAGGTTCGGTTGAAGGCTATCCCTGGAAGCTATTTGGAACTAGGAGAAAAAAATGAGCTAAAGTGGAGCTAGCAGATTTCTGGAGTTTTAGATAGTGAACAGTGGTCTGCAGCTAAAAATCCAGTGTTGATGGCTGTTTTTGGACCTTGTTTGTGGCCAATCCATGAAGCTTTGGGTTATGGGTTTTGTAGAGGAAGTGAAGACCATATGGTGGTGAAAAAGTCTCATTAAGTAAGTTTGGCCTTTTCCTTTTCTAGAGAACGTGTGAATAGCGCCAAAAAAGTAGAAAATTCTAAAAGTCATGGGACAAATTTTGTTGGATGTCTAAATTCAAGAGCTCCCTAGTAAAGTTGGTTTTAGGATTTTTAGAGCTATTAGAAAATATTAAGTGAATTAAAGGTGCTTTTGGAAGGACTGTTTGGATTTTAGAAATAAAGGTATAATGCCAAAAATTATGGAAATTTTTTAGTAACCTTGTTTTGGTCAGTGGAGGGTGTGGTAAAGGTTTGAGGCTATTTGGAATCCATTTGCTATTAGAACTTTGTAAGCCCCAAAATAGAGTGGTTAATCCTTAATCAAGTGTGGGTTAATGCTTTGGAAAGGAGATAAGTTTACCTAAGGAAGAGGTGCAGTTGTTTAAGAAGTTTTAATCTTTTGGGATGAGATCTAAGATGTATTAGTTCTCTGGTTTGCCTAAGTGAATCCGATTTGACCACTTTTAGCTAGTGTTGGTGGTGTAGAACCATGTGTATACTGGTCATGTGTTTTTGTTTGTGGTGTTTATGTTCCCCACCTCTCCTTGTAAGAGTTTGCATTTCATATCATAACATAATCATACATGTATTTGTAATTGTCTTGTATAACACCTAGAAGAAGTGGTGTTTGAAGGAGTCTACTCTAGTGCCTGCTCATCAAGTGGATGGAGCTATCTAACTAAAGGTTGGGTAGAAGGATCTAGAACCTCTTCACTGCAATAAGGCAAGCCCCGGTGAATTTACCCCTTCCTTGTATTTCTAAAAAAGACTTTTATACACTTAAGTCTAGTGAAATGTGCATTAAGTTTATAGGAATTGCTTGGAAACTATTGAATGCATTGACTACCTTATCCATTCCTGTTATAGATACTTCTTTGGAAGTATCAAATATTGTTTACAAAAATGCTTAGCCCTGCTTAGATCTTGTGGATAGAGGTAATCTTTTGCAATAATGCCTAGCTCAGGGATTATCCTGAGGAAGGATGGCTTCTACCTGCAAGAATATTTTTATCGGGAGCATGGTGGGATCTTACTGCAAAGTTCCCTATATTGCTCTTTTCATCCTTAGGAACACGAAACAATCCTAGGGTGGAAGTACTTAACTCGAGACTTGGGCTAGGAACAGGTGATGCTCCACCCAGGTTAATTAAGGATTGGATGTGTATGTAGGCCTGTATGATCAAGGACTATCTTAACTGGCCACATGCCCTGGATATGGGACAGGGTAAGCTTGAACCCGGCTATTCCATATGTGAAAAGACAACCGTGCACTGGGCGTGGGAGATGGTGGGAGTAGCGTGTACCCTCCTGGCTAGAGGCTGGACGGAGGAGTACTATGCTCCCGGGTAGCGTGGGCCGGTTCACATTGTGGAGAATCTGTGGGAATGGTTGACATATGCAAGGGTTAAGTGCTATATATGTCGTGTGGTTAGAGATCCTCAGCTGAGTAAACCGATTCGGATCACCGTTATATCCTCGGACAGTGGAGACTTGATCTCTGACCTGCAACCTAAGTCAGGATGTAAACATTATGAATAAAAATAATGTTGTATTGATGAGATGGTGAAATTAGACTAGATGCAACTAGAGTCTATTAATATTTAATTTGGCATTAAAAAATTGGAAGTAAGGACTCACTTTAGTAAGCTATTTCTACAAAAGTATCTGATTTGATTCTTGCTAAAGCCTTTTCCTTGATTCCTATTTAACCAGCATATCCTTGAGAGTCATTTTTCCTTAGTCGAGTAAGACTTGAGAAAGTACACTTCGTACTCAGGGTTTTTGAACCCATGTTGTTGTAGGTGTTGAGGAGTACTCTAAGTGATTTGGAGGCTGGAGGGCATTTCCAGTTCTGGGGGGGGATTAGTTAGGCTTGTGTATAAGCTTTGGAGGGTTTGTAGGAAACGGGTGACGCCTAAGAGGGGGGGTGAATTAGGACTTCTAAAACTTTTACTAAACTAGGCCACAATTAAATCCCTAGAGCAAAACCTATGCAAGTATTCAAAACTAGAATGTGCAAACTAGGTTTTGTCTAAGTGTTGCTATCTCTACCGCAAAGGCTAAGTTTCAATCTACACTAAACAAGTATGACAATAAGATTGAAACTTAAATGCTTAATATAAATGCGGAATGTAGAGAGCTAAGTAGAGAAGCAAACTCTCGTGGATGACGCCGGTATTTTTACCAAGGTATCCGGAACCACGCAAGGTCCCGACTAATCCTCGTTGGTGCCCCTACGCAAAGGGAAGCCCACGCGAGGGCCAAGCACCACGGTCGAGTAACTCCGTAGAGAGCCGCGGGCCTTCTCCACGCGCAAGTGGTGCTCCGCTTCCGGCTCCTCTCGAACGCTCCCCGCCGTCTCCACTATCGAGCTTCCGGCCGAAACGCCGCGGGCCTCGTTCCCTCCGGTACACGGTGGCGGCCGTGACACAAACGCGGTTGTCACGGTCTCGCAAGACTCTCGCCCCACTCGGTACAATTACAACGACTCACGCAAGAGCCGAGGGGTTGTGTGGTTTTACAAAACTCACTCAACTAACTAGGATTCACCTAGAGCAAGCGCTAAAGCGGTCTAACTAACCTAAGCACTTCGCAAAGCACCTACGCTAATCACCGAGTGATTCTATTAAGCACTTGGGTGTTTGAGCTCTTAGAAATGTGCACTATATGCCTTGGTATGTTGCTTGGGCTCTCACACATGAGAATGGCCGGTTGGGGTGGTATTTATAGCCTCCACACCCTCAACTAGCCGTTGGACAGAAAGCAGCAGCTTTCTGTCGACGGGTGCACCGGACAGTCCGGTGCACCACCGGACACTGCACAGTAGATGTCCGGTGCACGCCACGTCAGCCGACTGTTGGCGCCTGTAGCAGTCGACCGTTGGATCCGACCGTTGCCGTCTGCCCGTTGGCACACCGGACAGTCCGGTGCACACCGGACAGTCCGGTGCTACAGCCAGAGAGCGCCTGTCTGTGGCCTCTCTGCGCAGACTGTCCGGTACCTCACCGGACAGTCCGGTGCACACCGGACACCAATGTCCGGTGCGCCACCAGGCGCTGGCTGACAGCCCTTATCTTGGATTTCTTCGCTGATTTCTTCGGGCTTCTTTTGTTCTTGAGTATTGGCCTCCTATGCATCTTTTTATGTCTTCTTTTGAGGTGTTGCATCCTCATTGCCTTGGTCCAATTCTCTTCACATCCTGTGAACTATAATTATAAACACTAGCAAACATATTAGTCCAAAGGTTGTGTTAATCATCAAACACCAAAACTCAATTAGCCAAATGGCCCGGGGTCCATTTTCCTTACAATCTCCCCCTTTTTGGTGATTGATGACAACACAACCAAAGCAAGCAAATAATACAAGTATTTGAATTAAAATATGCAATCTACTTGCTAAGATGCATCATTGTCCCCACAATGTGATATTATGGACTTAAGCCTCCCCCTAACTCCATAATTCACTTACTTCCTATTTTTGGACCAAATAACCAAAACCACTTGAAAAGCCATTTGTAGATATAAAATTTTAAATTGGTGGTGTTTGGTGTTTGATATAGTTTTCATTGCTTTGGTCCCTAAACTTCTCCCCCTTTGGCATCAACCACCGAAAAGGAAGACATTAAAAGCATGTAGGAAGTAAATAAAAGCTTGCCCTCATCAAGAATTGTATCAAATGATATCACTAGAAGGATATTAAATTAAACTATGTGAATGATACCACTTGAAGGAGTCCTCAAAAGATTACTCCCCCTAAATGAGTGTTCTCTTTAGAAAGAAGTTTCTCCCCCTTTTTAGAGATGAAGAAATACTCCCCCTGACAGAGATCCTCTACTTAGGAAAAAGCATGTGAAAATTCGAGGTGCAAGACATGATTTGAAAAGACTAACTTCCCTTATGCATAGGTAACAGAATATGAGTTAACTACTTATGCATTTTTGCAACATGGAAGCATATGATATGAAATATAGTCTAATCAAATATTGGAGAAGACATGTAAATGATACTGAATGTAGTCTCAAAAGATACCAATTGAAAGTCAATGGTGAGCTTGAGAGACATAAGAGTTCTTGGAGATTTTGCAGTGGAAGATTGTTGTCTTTCTCCGGGGACTTCATTTTCCTTACAATGAGACTATCACATGAAATAGACTTGAAAAGGTGTTAGTCTCAAAGTGTTAGATTATAGAGTAACCTCCCCCTAAAGGTGTGCATACAAGTTTTGAATACTTGTAGGAGACATGCACTTTGATTTGATATCAAGAGGGGCAAATTATCTATAATCCAAACTTTGGCACATATAAGTTAAATGATACACTTTGTAGAAATCAAAATTTTCAATTTATGCATCATTTACTATGGAGTGATATAGAAGCTATGTGCCGTGCTTAAATAAACATTTTAAACCATGTAGGTTTGCTTAAGTATATGAATTGAAAGCAAGCAATCCTACCATGTGATTTACCTAGTATGCATGATTTTAAACAAAAGTACATAACAATTGTAATACTAGGCAAGAAAGGTAAACTAGATAGAAGGTAAATAGATACGCATATCTAAAAATGAGAAATACAATAAAACTAGTTACCTTAGTCATGGGTGGGAAATTTGGGTCCAAAATTTTCACTAACCCACTTGGCAATAACCTTGATCCAATATGATGTATCCCATGATATACATCCCAATTTTGCCAAGTCTCCAAATTTCCTGAAGCCTTTGGTCCACTCACTTCCCTTTCGGGATCCAAACTTTCTTGGTGCTTTTCATGGTTGAGATTATCTCCTTTGGCACCCAGATGCGTTTGGCCCCCTTTCCTTTGTTGGCTTGCTTGTTGGCCTTGATTGCTATCACCTTTCCGTTCTTTTTTTCTTGATCAAATATGGTGTAGCATCCTTTTTGTTCACCTTTTTGGTGTAGGTGTTGGAGATTTTGCTTGTTGGCTTTTGCTTGAGCTTTTGCCTTTGTTTATCCCCGGTCATCGCCTTGCATTGGAAAGACTTGTGGCCTTCCTTGTGGCATAGCCTACAAATCACAGTTTCTCCCTCTACAGGCTTGTTCACTCCCGCAGTGGTGTTATCCTGTGGAGGTCGGATTTGTTTGGCTTTGCCTTTCTTATCATACAAAGCCTTCCCAAGGCGAGCCACTTCTTGCTTCAATTGTTCATTTTCCTTTGCAACCTCATCCGAACATGTCTCTACAACAATATTCTCAACAATGACTTGGTTGCAAGGGTTAGAATCATCAATTAAATCAAAGCAGGAAGTAGAAACATCTTTCTTAATTATTTCAGGTATTTCAACTAAAGATGTTGCTGGGGTGCTACCAATGTTTTCTAGCTTAGTAGTTAGCTCATTGTTGTGTATGCTAAGAATTTCCATTTTCTCTAGCAAATTTTCAATAGCTTCTTGGGAGCTAGCTAACTTGGCCTTAAGTTTTTCATTCTTTTTAATAAGGCTATCATCGGTAGCAGTGGATGGAGCACTAGATTCTAATAGCTCAATTTTAGTTGACAGCTCACTATTTAAGTTTGCAAAAGTTTCAAATTTTTCTAGCAAACCTTTATAATCATTTTGGGAGCTAATCAACTTATTTTTCAAAGTTTTAAGTTGAGCTTTTTGCTTAGTGCAAACATCCTGGAAAAAATTAACGGCTTCCGCAAGCTCTTCTAGAGAGGCCTTTCCCTCACCTTCATCATCACTACTACTTTCATCACTAGAGGATGGAATGCTTTTGTTACCTCTTGCCATAAGGCATTTGTGTGATGACCGTGATGAGCGTGATGAGGACCGGTGGCTGCGCGTTCTTGGAGGTTCATCTTCACTTGAAGAATCATCCCAAGTTCTAACACTTGTTAGCGCCTTGCCTTTGCTCCTCTCCTTTTTGGGTTTGGCCATATTTGGACAGTTGTCCCTGAAGTGGCCCTTCTCCCCACATGCGAAGCATCCTCTCTTCCTTTGCTTTTTCCTGTCAATGTTAAAGAGAAGATCCTCGACCTGCAGGGGCACACCCATTAGATTAATCTTGCGGATCATCCTCATTACCTTTCCGACGCGTCGGATTGTTTCTTCGTCCTCGGAGGATGATGTGCATGGTTGATTATCTTCATCATCATCACTTTCTTCTTCTTCCTCTTCTTCACTTGAGGAACTTGGAGTGGAAGCCTTATTTTTGCCCTTCCTTTCATCACATGCAAACGCATATGGTCTTGAGGAAGTTGGCTCCTCTCCCCGACTCATTTTTCGCGACATCTCAAAAGCCGCGATTTTCCCAATCACAATGGTCGGGGTCATGTTGCTTAAGTCCTCCATGTTGTGAAGTATGGTGATGATGCTCCCATATCTTTGTTGTGGTAGCAGGGAGATAATCTTCCTCACAATGTCCGCATCACCTAGCTTATTAATGCCAATAGAGTTGAGCTCATTGATTATTAGATTTAAACGAGAATACATGTCTCTAACAAGCTCATCATCTTTCATGGCAAAAGAATTATACTCATTTAAGACTAGGCAATGTTTTTGCTCACGGACATTGGATGTGCCATCATGGAGCTCATGCAATTTTAGCCAAATCTCATTAGCAGTTTTCAAGGTAAATACTTGATTAAAAATATCCATGCTAAGAGATTCATACAAGCAATTTTTGGCTCTAGCATTTAAATGAATTTCTTTTTCCTCACTCGTGGTGGGTTTCTCGGGATTCTTGAGGGGTTTCATCCCGTCACGAGTGACTCTCCAAACACCTAGATCAACGGCCTCTAGGTAACAAGCCATTCTAGCACTATAATATGGGAAGTTAGTGCCGTCAAAGTGTGGTGGCCTATGGGTATCCATCCCTTCCTCTAAAAAGCGTCGGCTCTTTTTAGCGGTGAAGCTAAAGCGTTTCAAATGAGCCAAACCGGGCTCTGATACCACTTGTAGGAAACGGGTGACGCCTAAGAGGGGGGTGAATTAGGACTTCTAAAACTTTTACTAAACTAGGCCACAATTAAATCCCTAGAGCAAAACCTATGCAAGTAATCAAAACTATAATGTGCAAACTAGGTTTTGTCTAAGTGTTGCTATCTCTACCGCAAAGGCTAAGTTTCAATCTACACTAAACAAGTATGACAATAAGATTGAAACTTAAATGCTTAATATAAATGCGGAATGTAGAGAGCTAAGTAGAGAAGCAAACTCTCATGGATGACGCCGGTATTTTTACCGAGGTATCCGGAACCACGCAAGGTCCCGACTAATCCTCGTTGGTGCCCCTACGCAAAGGGAAGCCCACGCGAGGGCCAAGCACCACGGTCGAGTAACTCCGTAGAGAGCCGCGGGCCTTCTCCACGCGCAAGTGGTGCTCCGCTTCCGGCTCCTCTCGGACGCTCCCCGCCGTCTCCACTATCGAGCTTCCGGCCGAAACGCCGCGGGCCTCGTTCCCTCCGGTACACGGTGGCGGCCGTGACACAAACGCGGTTGTCACGGTCTCGCAAGACTCTCGCCCCACTCGGTACAATTACAACGACTTACGCAAGAGCCGAGGGGTTGTGTGGTTTTACAAAACTCACTCAACTAACTAGGATTCACCTAGAGCAAGCGCTAAAGCGGTCTAACTAACCTAAGCACTTCGCAAAGCACCTACGCTAATCACCGAGTGATTCTATTAAGCACTTGGGTGTTTGAGCTCTTAGAAATGTGCACTATATGCCTTGGTATGTTGCTTGGGCTCTCACACATGAGAATGGCCGGTTGGGGTGGTATTTATAGCCTCCACACCCTCAACTAGCCGTTGGACAGAAAGCAGCAGCTTTCTGTCGACGGGTGCACCGGACAGTCCGGTGCACCACCGGACACTGCACAGTAGATGTCCGGTGCACGCCACGTCAGCCGACCGTTGGCGCCTGTAGCAGTCGACCGTTGGATCCGACCGTTGCCGTCTGCCCGTTGGCACACCAGACAGTCCGGTGCACACCGGACAGTCCGGTGCTACAGCCAGAGAGCGCCTGTCTGTGGCCTCTCTGCGCAGACTGTCCGGTACCTCACCGGACAGTCCGGTGCACACCGGACACCAATGTCCGGTGCGCCACCAGGCGCTGGCTGACAGCCCTTATCTTGGATTTCTTCGCTGATTTCTTTGGGCTTCTTTTGTTCTTGAGTATTGGACTCATATGCATCTTTTTATGTCTTCTTTTGAGGTGTTGTATCCTCATTGCCTTGGTCCAATTCTCTTCACATCCTGTGAACTATAATTATAAACACTAGCAAACATATTAGTCCAAAGGTTGTGTTAATCATCAAACACCAAAACTCAATTAGCCAAATGGCTCGGGGTCCATTTTCCTTACAGGGTTCCTACCTTCTTGCTATTGTAATAAGTTATGCACTTTATGTATATCAGGACTTGTAATAAATGTAACTCTTCCTATGTAATAACCTTCAGTTTTAGAAATAAAAAGAATGTTTTGTAAAGTCTTCCGCTCTTATCTCCGAGGTGTGTGTATCGAATGTGATTACTGTAATATGCATGTACGGTGGGAGATCCTTGGGATGATGAGTTCAAGTTGTTGAACTCGTGATAGCCTTGTTAAGTTACCTGGTACACGTGCATAGCCATCTGAGGCCATCAAGGCAAGGATTGGTGCGTGTGGGCCCGATAACTTGGGAGGGCTGCCACACTCGGTTCTCAGCAAGAAACAAGCACGCATAAGTCAACAACAAAGTATAAGATCATACCGTCTACATGATACAAAAGACATCCCCTCATAGTATGCAGCTGACTCTCATCCTCCAGAAAGCACCCCTTGAGCCTATAAATAGGGTAGTCTATGGCTCCTCAATGGGCGGGCGATTACTTCATAAGTCTTCTTCCACTCGGTATTGGCACTTGCCTCAATCATCCCCTGGGACTTGGGACGCCTCCCTCTCCCGCTCTGCTTGTAAACCCTACTGCAAGCACTTAGGTGCGAGTAATATAAGTCTCATCCCCCTCTACTGGAAGTAGGGTCTCTTCTAGCCCGAACCAGGATAAAAGACTCGGTAAAGAAACTCTTTGCCTAGTGTTTTATTTTGGACACTAGGCAAAGAGCTTCTTTGTCGAGTGTTTTTTTTTCAACACTAGGCAAAGACAATTTAAAAATCACATTTTAAAGCAGTAAATTAATTCAAATAAAAAGTTTTCAACTACAAATTTGTATAACACATCAAGATGTAAAATTTATATTTTGATCATTTCTTCATATGATAAAACAAAAGTAAATTTGTTCATAAAACCTATATATCTCTCGTAGTTTATGAAACTACAAGAGAGATGTACAAGATTTGTGAATAATGTTAGAACCATCAAGTGAGATGAATAAATGACCAAACAACCAAAATAAACTTTGTAGATCTTGAGAGTTATAGAATTTTATAGTTGGCAACTTTTTCAATTGAAGTCATCTTGTCAACGAAAACTACGTCTAAATTTAAAAAATTTAAAGTTTGAATTTTGAAAATGGCCTTGAATGGAAAAACCACCAACAGAAAAGTTGTAGGTCTTGAAAAGTTATAAAACTTTGTAGTTGACAATGTTTTGGTTTGAAATCATCTTGTCATGCAAAACTTTGTTTGAATTTTAAAATTTGAATTTTTCAAACTACCTCGATGGAAAAACCACCAAAATAAAAGTTATAGGTCTTGAAATGTAATGAAACTTTATAATTAATAGTTTTTTATTTGAAATCATCTTATCATAGGAAAATTTGTGTGAAGTTTTCAAATTTGAAATTCAAAATTTGTAAACGACCTTAGATGTAGAAACTATCAAAATAGAACTTGTAGATCTTGAAAAGTTATGCAACTTTATAGTTGATCACATTTTTAAATGAATTCATTTAGTGCCTCAAATAATCAAATTACTCTCGGTTTGTTATAGTACATGAGGAATGAAAACGTATTATATACACAATTGATGTAGTAGTGTAGTGGTAGGGAAGGGTATGCGCGAGAGAGAGGTTGCGAGTTCGAATCTCACCATTCACAGAACATAGTAAATTTGATTCAAAATAATGGTGAAATATGACCATTCACAAAACATGTAAATTTGATTCAAAATAAAACATGTAAATTTGATTCAAAATAATGGTAAAATATGTGAAATATGATAGGGCGATGTGTATGGTAATGGGTAGTGGTTGGAGAGTTGTTCCCATAATTTTAAAATGTTTTGCTGTTTTTTTGGGGATTTTTGGGATTCTTAATTTGTCGAGTGCTTTTCAACACTCGGTAAAGTCTTTGCCGAATGCTTTTCGACACTCGATAAAGTCTTTGCCGAGTGTCCGAAAAAAGTACTCGGCAAAGAACTCTTTGCCGATAAAATATTTGCTGAGTATTCTTTGCCGAGTGTAAAATGGTCTTTGCCGAGTGTTTGGGACACTCGGCAAAAAAGGCAAGTCCGGTAGTGCAAATTGCATCACCATCTGGGTCTGGAGCACGCTATGTTATTTCACTAGTTGGTTAGGTCCACGGATCCAAACACCGACAATTAACCCTAATAAGGATAGAAGACCAAACCGCTCTACATATGAACGCGAAGATCGATTTTTTTTCTAGAAACAAGATTCCAAGAATTGTCCTCTTCCTCATGAAACAATTGAAGACCTTTGAGCCAATTTGGGCCACCAAGATCGCAAAGGTGCACATATGCTTTGAAGGATTCACACTCATAAGATCTCGTACCATAAACTGCAAAACCAACTTCTTTGCAAGATACAGAGAATCTGAAAACTCTGTCCGACAAAGGAACAATCCAAAAGCCATCGGCAGATCCACCAATAAAAGATTGTAGAAGGAAACCCGCTGACTCCATATTGAGACGAACAACACATCGACCAAAGGACACGAGTAGATGAAAAACCAAACTATTGTTACCAAACTAACAGGTGATAGGAAAACAAAAAATTCTCTATACCCATTCTTCTAAAGCCAGCCCCATGCAAGAAATCTTGAAGGTACAATACCATGATTGATGGCTCTGTCTCTGTTTCTCTTTTTCTCTCTCTCTCATAATGCCTATTCCATCCGAGCATGACTTTTGAGATCTAAGGACATAACTAGGATTTAATTAAATTTCTCAATCCTATAAATTCAACACGCACTCGTTAGACTATCTCCGACCGCTTACGTATCCCTATATCCTATTTTAAACTATAGTCTTTAAATAATGTAGTCCGCAAAACAGTAAAGCACAATTGCATGATTAAATAATGCATTCCGCAAAACAGTAAAACAGTTGCACGGTTATGTGCATGATTTGGTTGCGATATAGGCATATAGCCCCTTATAGATCTGTACAAACACTATCGATAATGGATCCCCGTCTGTACGTGCTTGATCTGACTGCGCGTGGTCATAATCATGGATGGGTCGATGTGTGTCTGAATCTGACACAAAAGTTGGCCATGACTTGAATATGGTGGACTGTGTGCACGGCACGGAAGTACATGACTGCTAGCTGCTTATTTGGAGCTTCGTGTCGGCGATATATATCGTCCCTGCTAGCTGCCGACAGCACACACCCGACGACGGCGACCTGCAATCATGAACGACGGGCAGGCACGTTACGTGATTGGATCCGTCGATATGCATGCAAGTCGTAGCTAGCTCCTTTCGCATGCATATGCATGTGGACGACGATCGAGCAGCTAGCAGCCACTGTGTGGAGTGCAGTGCAGCGAAAAGTGGATCGATCTGCCGGATCCCAACCAGCAACATGCATGCAAAATCTGGCTCTTGCGATAAACTTTTAGGCTTTGTTCGTTTGTGTTGGACCGGTGGGTCGAAACGATTCCGAGCTGGATTGCTTCTCTAATTTATATAAACTTTGATTAGTCGGAACGATTTCAGGTGCAATCCGATGTAAACGAACAGGGCCTTACGAGAATCTGGACGTGGAGATAACCTGGTGTGGATAGAATTTGATTATTGTGAATGTTACATATAGATAAAGATAAAAGAAACTATAGAGTTTTAGGATGTAGAAAGTGACGGTTTTCTACCATCATAATGACTTGGTTGATGTTGATTTTGTTAGATATATAGGTATTTTCCATATCATTTTAATTCCATAAATTAACATTATAATAATGACATATAAAATATGTTTAATCATAGAAATCGCGATCTCAAATATATCCATAACAATATGGATCATGAGAACATAAAGCATATGAATCATATAAATATAATAAGCATATAAACATGGAACATGTATTATTATGAAACAACTGAAAATGAACAGATAGCAACATAAACAACATGACTGTAAAATTAAAGTAAACAGATATAACATATTATAATATGGCAGAACAGATGAGATAAATTCATGGCTACATATGAAACAGCAGAGATGAATATATGAAACATATATAATCTGCAGAACATAAAACAGTGAGAAACTGAATTGATCATACCCTCCCATGCGCTCCGAGAATCTTGATCCTTGTCCAACTTCTCTTGTCATGTCGCAGATGATTTGGGCAGTCGCGTAGACTCTCCCCAAAAACCTAATTGCCGATCCCCCGTGCAAGGTCTCGAACGGCACCGGCTTCGGAGGCACCTGCCCTCTCGCTTCTTTGTGCGCGCAGAGCTATGAGATGGAAACACCCACACTTGCGGTTGGACTGTGATTCTAAAGGTTCTGCTCTCTTGTACCAAGTGACAGGGTTGCTCACCTATTTAACCTCTCGCGAAGGGAAGCTGAAGGAGAAGGGTCGCATGTGGCGCGCCAAGAGACGGACAGCACAAGGGTCTCCCATACGGCTGACGAAGAGACGGGCAACTGAAAGGTTTAACCCAGAGTTGAAACTCCCGCGGTTAATGAGTGTTAAAAATTAACACAACCACACCACGCCCGCTCACCGCCTGCCTGCCACGCCCGGTCCGAGCCCGGCCCGGCCGGTGGCGCGCGCGCGTGTGGCACGCCCTTATCCATTTCTTGACTTCTCAAATTAAGTGAAATAATTCCCACCATACAAGTCAAGCCAAAAGACCCTTAGACTTCCAATATGGTACTATTGGTATTCCCCACCATTACACACCATAGAGTTTATTGAATAAATGGGCCAGGCCCATAAAAGATCCAACAATCCCCACCAAACTCTAGGGTTTGTAATGATGAAGTATCAGAATCATAATCCTTTGATATACCAGTGTTTCAATGGAGACTATTAAGTTGAACATCCATCTAGAATAAGAGTTTCACTCATTCACAACTGAACAATGGGCTAAGCCTTGAATTGACAGTTTTGTGCGAAATGGGATTCGCTCAAATCCTTTGCTGATACTAGGCTGCAAAAGGGCATTCCCGCTGTTTAGAAGCATATAAGTCACACTTCAGTGCCTTTCATGAGTATTTAGGGATTACCCAAGTCCCATAGACTGTGACCAGCAGTCTGACTCATATAGGTGTACTCCTTAGAAGATGTTCTATAGGACAACATCTCATCTTTATAAGACTCTTGGAATACATTAAGGTAAATACCATCCTGTTTTACAGATAGGAAAGATGTGCATCAGAAATGAGTTAAAGAAAGGGATCTTTCCTCATAATCTACTCCTAGCTTGTTTCTCCATTCTACTTCACGGGATCTCCGATCACATAGAGCAGGTTACCACTAGAATAGATTTCACATGGGTCTCATACCCATTTCTCTCGATGCACTTTCTATCACATTGCATGACAGACCCTTAGTAAATTGATCTGCCAGATTATTTGATGTGTGGACATAATCCACCGTTATAACTCCGGAGTTTTTCAACTTTCTGATAGATTTTAATCTCCTCTTAACATGCCTTGTAGACTTCATGTTATTCCTAGAATTGTTAACCTTTGTAATCACTGTTTGGTTGTCATAGTTCATGGAAATAGCCGGTATCGGTTTTTCAACTACCGGTAAATCCAATAGAAAATCACGAAGCCACTCGGCCTCAGCCCCAGCAGTGTCTAATGCTGCGAGTTTTGCTTCCATTGTAGACTTCGTTAAGATAGTCTGCTTGCAAGACTTCCAGAAAACAGCGCCACCTCCAAACAGAAACACATATCCACTTGTGGCATAAAGCTCATCAGCATCAGAAATCCAGTTGGCATCACAATAGCCTTCCAGCACTTTTGGGTTTCCAGTATAATGAATATCGTATGTCATAGTAACTTTCAAATACCGCAACACTCTCTCAAGAGCACGCCAGTGATCATCTCCTGGTTTTGACACAAACCGACTCAGCTTACTCACAGCATATGAGATGTTTGGCCTTGTTGCGCTTGCAAGGTATATGAGTGAGCCAATGATCTGGGAGTATGTCAATTGATCCCTTGCTATTCTCTGATTCTTTCTCAATAGCACGCTAGGATCATAACGTGTTGGAGCAGGATCACAGTCACTAAAACCAAAGCGACTCAATACCTTTTCCACATAATGGGATTGTAACAAAGTTACCCCACCATCAGCTTCTCTAACAAGCTTGATGTTTAGAATGACATCAGCCTCTCCCAAATATTTCATCTTGAAATTGCTTGATATAAGACTTTTAACTTCCTCAATCACATTGAGATTTGATCCAAAGATCAAGATGTCATCAACATAAAGGCACAGCATAACAGACTCACCCCCACCATACCGATAATATACACACGTGTCAGATTCATTTACAACAAAACCAGCAGCTATAAGAGTATTATCAAACTTTTCATGCCATTGCTTAGGTGCTTGTTTTAGGCCATACAATGATTTTATCAACCTGCACACCTTGTTCTTTTGACCATCTGCAATGAACCCTTCTGTCTGATCCATGTAGATCTCCTCATCCAACTCTCCATTTAGGAAAGCTGTCTTAACATCCATCTGATGAATGATAAGACCATAAGAGGCTGTCACAGCTATTAATGTGTGAATCGTAGTCAATCGAGCCACTGGTGAGTAGGTATCAAAGAAATCTTCACCCTCTTTTTAGGTATATCCTTTGGCCACGAGCCTTGCCTTGTACCTCTCGATTGTACCATCAGGCCTAAGCTTTTTCTTGAAGATCCATTTGCAGCCTATAGGTTGACAACCATAAGGACGGTCAACGACCTCCCAAGTTCCATTAGACATAATAGATTCCATCTCACTCCTTACTGCTTCCTTCCATAAGTCAGCATTAGGAGAGGAATATGCCTCACTAATGGTAGTTGGTGTGTCTTCCACAAGGTACACTATAAAGTCATTACCAAAGGATTTTGCAACCCTCTGTCTCTTGCTCTTTCGAGTGACTATAGTGTCATCCTCCTCAGGGATGTGCACGTAGGGATCCTCAGCATGACCTATAGGAATAGACAGTTCGTGCTCATGGGGAATTATAGTCTCATGACTTGTATCACTAGGTGTATTCTTTATGGGAAACTCATTCTCAAAAAATGTTGCGTCTCTTGATTCCATGATAGTATCAACATACATATCAGGCACATTAGATTTTATAATTAAGAACCTATACCCAGTGCTGTGAAAAGAGTACCCAAGGAATACACAATCAACAGTTTTAGGCCCAAGTTTACGCTTTTTGTTGATTGGCACATTCACTTTAGCCAAGCAACCCCAAGTGCGCAAATATGAGAGATTTAATCTTCTCTTTTTCCATTCCTCAAATAGTGTGATCTCTTTGTTCTTTGTTGGAACTCTATTCAGGACATGACACGCTGTCAAAATCGCCTCACCCCACCATGCCTTGGATAATCCCGCTGTACTCAACATAGCATTCACCAAATCTGTTAGAGTGCGGTTTTTCCTTTCAGCAATCCCATTGGATTGTGGTGAGAATGGCGGTGTCCTCTCATGAATAATACCATGTTCCACGCAGAACTCATCGAACACATTAGAGAAATATTCTCCACCTCGATCGGACCTTAACCGTTTTATTTTCCTCTCAAGTTGGTTCTCAACTTCAGCTTTGTAGGTCTTAAAATAATTAAACGCTTCATCTTTTGTTTTTAAGAGATACACATAGCAAAATCTGGTGGAGTCATCTATAAAAGTGAGAAAGTATCTTTTACCACCTTTGGTCAAAATTTCATTCATCTCACACAGATCAGAATGAACAAGTTCTAGAGGTGCCAAATTCCTCACCTCAGCAGCCTTGTAAGGCTTGTGGGGTTGTTTTTATTCAACACACACATGGCACTTAGACTTTTTGACCAAGTTAAATTTAGGAATTAGATTTATATTTGCTAACCGCATAAGACAGCCAAAGCTTGCATGACAAAAACGTGAATGCCATAAATCTGACTCATCAGAAAAATTAACAGAATTCACCAGTTTATTACACACATCATGCAGTGATAAGCGGAACAAACCCTCTCTGCAGTCATATCCTTTACCAACAAAAATACCATGTTTCGACACAACACATTTATTTGACTCAAGAACAACTTTGTACCCATCTCGACATAGCATAGAAGCGCTAACGAGATTATTCTTGATAGAGGGCACATGATGCACGCTCTTCAATGGCACCGTCTTTTCCGAAGTAAACTTTAGAATGATCGTACCAACACCAAGAACATGAGCACGTGACCCATTTCCCATTAACAAGGCGCCAGACCTCCCGACCTGGTAGGAAGAGAACATAGAGACATCAGCACACACATGAATATTTGCACCACTATCCATCCACCACTCAGGTGAATTACAAACTGAGAGAACAAATGTTTAAGAATTACCATACCCAGATGTTCCATCTCCAGTTTCAGTGGTTACAACATTAGATGATTTCTTGTCCTGTGTGAACTTGCGATCAGGGCACTCTCTAACCCAGTGTTGATCACTGCCACAGACAAAGCATCCTCCCTTTCCCTTGTTGTTGTTGTTCTTCTTTTTAAATTGTGCTGTTTGAAGAGGTTTATTTACGTTCTCTGGTTTGTTCTGGTTTTTCTTCTTGTTAAACTTGCGGAAGTTTCTCTTCTGCACCATATTAGCAGTAGAGGTCTCCACACATTTTCCATTGTCCTTTGTTCTAGCCATTTCCTCAACATCAAGAGTACCAATGAGCTCTTCCACATTGAACTCTTGTCTCTAATGTTTGAGAGAGGTAGCAAAGTCCTTCCAAGTAGGTGGCAACTTGGCGATTATACCGCCAGCCACAAACTTATCAGGCAAAGGACAAGGAAAAAGCTCGAGTTCCTTAGCTAGTGCCTGAAACTCATGAGCCTGTTCCACTACAGATCAGTTCTCAACCATCTTGTAGTCATACAGCTGCTCCATGAGATACAACTCGCTACCAGCGTCAGTTACTCCAAACTTTCCAACAAATGCATCCCACAGCTCTTTCCCTGTAGGAAGGATGATATAGCTTTTCTGGAATTTTGTATCCAGTGCGCTAATTACTGCTCCTCAAAAGAGGTTGTCTTCAGCCTTAAACTTAGCCTCATCCTCAGGAGGTAAGTTGGCAGGCTTGCCCTCAGCGGCATGAAAATAAGACATTGCAGTAAGCCACAATTCCATTTTAGCTTTCCATATCAAGAAGTTTTTACCATCAAAAGGATCAGGCTTTAGCACAGCAGCAAAACCTCTGACAGAAAAATGCCTAACATTAGGTTTTTGGATTGTTAGATATATAGGCATTTTCCATATCATTTTAATTCCATAAATTAACATTATGATGATGATATATAAAATATGTTTAATCATAGAAATCGCGATCTCAAATATATCCATAACAATATGGATTATGAGAACATAAAGCATATGAATCATATAAATATAATAAGCATATAAACATGAACATGTATTATTATGGAACAATTGAAAATGAACAGATAGCAACATAAATAGTATGACTGTAAAATTAAAGCAAACAGATATAACATATTATAATATGGCAGAACAGATGAGATAAATTCATGGCTACTGATCCTGAGCCTTGTCCAACTTCTCTTGTCATGTCGCAGATGATTTGGGCAGTGCTCCATGAGATACAACTCGCTACCAGCGTCAGTTACTCCAAACTTTCCAACAAATGCATCCCACAGCTCTTTCCCTGTAGGAAGGATGATATAGCTTTTCTGGAATTTTGTATCCAGTGCGCTAATTACTGCTCCTCAAAAGAGGTTGTCTTCAGCCTTAAACTTAGCCTCATCCTCAGGAGGTAAGTTGGCAGGCTTGCCCTCAGCGGCATGAAAATAAGACATTGCAGTAAGCCACAATTCCATTTTAGCTTTCCATATCAAGAAGTTTTTACCATCAAAAGGATCAGGCTTTAGCACAGCAGCAAAACCTCTGACAGAAAAATGCCTAACATTAGGTTTTTGGATTGTTAGATATATAGGCATTTTCCATATCATTTTAATTCCATAAATTAACATTATGATGATGATATATAAAATATGTTTAATCATAGAAATCGCGATCTCAAATATATCCATAACAATATGGATTATGAGAACATAAAGCATATGAATCATATAAATATAATAAGCATATAAACATGAACATGTATTATTATGGAACAATTGAAAATGAACAGATAGCAACATAAATAGTATGACTGTAAAATTAAAGCAAACAGATATAACATATTATAATATGGCAGAACAGATGAGATAAATTCATGGCTACTGATCCTGAGCCTTGTCCAACTTCTCTTGTCATGTCGCAGATGATTTGGGCAGTGCTCCATGAGATACAACTCGCTACCAGCGTCAGTTACTCCAAACTTTCCAACAAATGCATCCCACAGCTCTTTCCCTGTAGGAAGGATGATATAGCTTTTCTGGAATTTTGTATCCAGTGCGCTAATTACTGCTCCTCAAAAGAGGTTGTCTTCAGCCTTAAACTTAGCCTCATCCTCAGGAGGTAAGTTGGCAGGCTTGCCCTCAGCGGCATGAAAATAAGACATTGCAGTAAGCCACAATTCCATTTTAGCTTTCCATATCAAGAAGTTTTTACCATCAAAAGGATCAGGCTTTAGCACAGCAGCAAAACCTCTGACAGAAAAATGCCTAACATTAGGTTTTTGGATTGTTAGATATATAGGCATTTTCCATATCATTTTAATTCCATAAATTAACATTATGATGATGATATATAAAATATGTTTAATCATAGAAATCGCGATCTCAAATATATCCATAACAATATGGATTATGAGAACATAAAGCATATGAATCATATAAATATAATAAGCATATAAACATGAACATGTATTATTATGGAACAATTGAAAATGAACAGATAGCAACATAAATAGTATGACTGTAAAATTAAAGCAAACAGATATAACATATTATAATATGGCAGAACAGATGAGATAAATTCATGGCTACTGATCCTGAGCCTTGTCCAACTTCTCTTGTCATGTCGCAGATGATTTGGGCAGTCGCGTAGACGCTCTCCAAAAACCTAATTGTCGATCCCCCGTGCAAGGTCTCAAACGGCACCGGCTTCGGAGACACCTGCCCTCTCGCTTCTCGCTCTTGTCCATTTCTTGACTTCTCAAATTAAGTGAAATAATTCGCACCATATAAGTCAAGCCAAAAGACCCTTGGACTTCTAATATGGTACTATTGGTATTCCCCACCATTGCACACCATAGAGTTTATTGAATAAATGGGTCAGGTCCATAAAAGATCCAACAGATTTTGGATGGTTTTAACTAAAATGATTCTTATATAAGTTGGACTGAAAAGTTAATTATTTGGCAGTTTGCACTGGCCAAAATGTTTGAGGAACGCATCACGCATGGCACATCCACGCCTGCAGGATAGGGACACCACCGCCGCATGCTAGGATCGACGACCGGACCCATGCATGCTAGTATGATTTTTTCATCACGAACCCACGCATATGGCCGCACGATCGACGACGACGCATTTGCTTTTCTTATGATTGAGAGGAAACAGTTGCGATGGCTTTTCCAACTTGACTGTCACGTTAACGCCCTGCTCTTGTTCGGATCGATCCATCGATCGGTTGTAATCAACGCCCAACCCCTTTTCCATTCTCTTCCTTCACTAGCTACCCAAGCCCATCGTCCATCACCGCCGCGCATGCACGCAGCTCTCTGCCATGCATGGCACGGAGTCCAAGAATGTCTTGATTAGGGTTTTTTTTTGTCATCGTAACTCTTAATCCAAATATCCAATTGCTGAAGCGATTTCAGATATATTTTACGAACAATTGATCTGTGCAGACAATATCAAACACTAGGCTGAATACACTAATACAAACAACTAAATAAAAAGCACACTGCACGGATCTAGCGACGAAGCCGGGCCCTGCTGTGCTGTGTGTGTGTGTATGGAGGGCATGGCACCTGCATGCATGATTGCTCTTTGCTCCGACAGCCTAGCTAACGACGGTCCTTGCTATGCTAGCACCGAGATCTGAGATCTCGGCGTCACTAGCTAGGTGTAGGTGATCCATCGATGGGTCGCTGTCGCCGCCGTCGTTCGTTCATCGCACGTACACGCGCACACAGTGCAGGATTCCTGCTGCAATGCAACTGTTGGTTTTCCGTCAACGCGCGCGTGCACTGGATGTGGTCGTTCCCCCATCATCATCCAGATCGCATCACTTGTTTTCCACAGCCCGTTCTGATTCTGACCACACACTGCTGCCTCTCCTCTCCCTGCAGCCGGTACGTACGCTACAGTTCGTGGAACACGAAGCACAGCGCGCATCGGCGCATGCATTGAACAGAAGAGACTAGAGCGGAGATGCTTGTTTATATTAGATAGTAGTGTTATTACAGAGAGATGAGGGTAACAACTGTAGATGAGGTCAGAAATCCCAACCCGGTCGCCGCCGCAGGATGATGGGGTACCCTTTGAGGGTGCGGGTGGTGGGGAAGAAGACGACCCTGTCCTCCTCAGCCTCTTCCCAGCTGCAGCGCACATCATCCATCTATTCATTGCTTTCCAAGTACGAGGCACCAATTAATACAATACATTACAATACAATCCAACCTGAAGCGCGTCACCAGACGGTGGAGGAAAACGGAGACCACCACGCGGGCAAGCTCGTGGCCCGGGCACAGGCGAGGCCCCCCGCCGAAGGGAGTGAACACGCTGGCCCCCTGCTGCGCGTCCTGGCCTACTACTAGTGCTACCTCCTTCTTGCCCTGCTGCCATCTCCAGGGGTCGAAGGCGCGAGCGTTCTCGTAGTGCTCGGGGCTCAGGTGCACGGCTCGGAACGACGCGAAGATTCTGCAGCCCTTTGGGATAACGTAATCTGACCAACAGGAACGAGACGGAGTATGAAACGAATTAATGTCCCACCCAGCTGGTACCAAAGCTTCAAGACGACCACAGAAACACCTTTGAAATGGATGTCGGTGTTCGCCCGCCTGAACACCCCGCTGATCAAGTTAGCCACGCGCAGCGTCTCACTGATCACCTGCAAAAAAAAAAAAAAAGAACGGGCATGCTAGCTCAGATGTTTGTTCTTTTCGAATTCAGGAGGGAGATCGCGAGATGACGCCGGTAGAGCAGGGAGTTAGTACGCATTGTGTAAACGGCATCGACTTGTAATCGCTCCATTGCAGAGGCTGCTCGTCCTTGCCTTTCCTGTGTCTGATGCTGTCGTGCTCTTCCTGTAAAAAAAAATATGCAGAAGAAACCATTTGGGAGAGTACTGGAAAAAAATAAACAAAGATTTTGGATCCTGTCCCACTATGACGCTGCTACTATAATAAGGGTGTACAGATATATATAGGGCGCATCAGCACCCTATCGAATTGCGGGATGTTTATAGAGAATCAATCAGGCAAATTGCCAATCAAATCTCCCATGATTCTTAGCCATAGTACCTTGAGCTGCGCCAGTGCAGTGGGCGTCTCGGTGAGGAACTTGACGGCGAGCGTCATGAGCACGGAGGTGGTCTCGTAGCCAGCCACCAGCAGAGACAGGCAGAAATCCACCATCTCCTCCACCGAGAAGCTCCCACCCTCTGCTTCCAGAAGCTCCTCCACCATGTCCTTCTTCTCCCCATTTCTACTGACGCCAGCCTCCTCGCCCATCCTCTTCCTTATCACCTCCCGAAGAGCTCCAGCCACCTTCTTCCTCGCCTGAATCGAACAAACAAAAAATAAAATACACTATATGGTAGGATGGACGGAAAATGGGGACAAGAGGAAAGGCAGAGGGGCGAGCACCTTGAGGGCCTGGCCGTAGGCGGTGAAAGGGAGGAGGTAGGCGAATGGGAAGGGGATAGAGAAGAAGCCGTCGACGAGCTTGACGTACTCGCGGCGGAGGCTCTCGGTCCAGGGCCCGGGCTCGATGCTGACGAGCTGCCAGACGGTGAGGTTGAAGGTGATCCTCTTGGCCTCGTCGAGGAGGCGGACGACGACGGCGGCGGCGCCGGCGCCTGGCCGGCCCCAGTCCCGCAGGGTGGCGAGGACGAGGCGGTCGATGTGCGCCAGCAGCGGCCGCGAGGCCGGGCGGCCGAGGCGGGCGAGCGTGAGCGAGTGGAGGCGCTTGTGCGCGGGGCCGGCAGTGAGGAGCAGCGAGCGCGGGCCCAGCAGCGTGGCGATGGACGACGGGTAGCTGCAGCTGACGGCGCGGCCCTCGGCGGCCAGGAGCAGGCGGTTGAAGGCCGGGTCCGCGGAGAACACGGTGCGCTCGCCGAACACGTGCGTCGTGAACACCCCGCTGCCGTGCCGCGCCACGCGCTCGTCGATGAACGGCTCCGGGTTCGGCGTCTTGTACGCCGCGATGAGGCGCAGCGTCTCCCCGATGAGCGGCAGCCCCGTGCTGCCCGGCGGCAGCCGCCCCGGCCCCGCCGCCGACCGCCCAGCCAGGAGCAGCCACCAGAGCGCCGCGCCCAGCAGGGCGGCCGCCGCGGCCAGGAGGAACAGCGGCGGCGGCGTTCCGCCCGCGTCCATGGGTTGGTTGGTTGGGTGCGGGGTGGCTCGTGCGCGTGTCCGGGAGTGACTGAGATTGAGACGATGCGGCTGCCAGAGATAGAGAGGAGATTCTTTGATACCACCAGATGTTGGTGGGCGGTATTTATTTATAGGCTTCTCTGCTAATAAATTTTGGCTATTTAATATTATGTTTGTTGGGATAAAGTATATAGAAACTGTTTCTTATTACTTTGGTCCAACAGGGAATGTATGGCACGGCTTGGCGAGCATGCTGCTGAAAAGGGGGTCTTATTTTCACTTTTACAAAAAGAATAAAAAAACCAAAACCATGTGAGGGATAAGTTTAGTAATGTAAAGGGGATATAGAACAGGAACCCACTTGAATCCTCATTCCAAGGCCATTCTCACTGCATTTCAAGCATGTCATATCATTCTAGAGTTTTATCCTATAAAACTCTCTCATCTCTTAGGAAAACTCTTTTATACATCTCTTCATTAAATTATATGTTATATCATTCTTTTTACTTATGTGGCATATCATTTAATTAGAATAAAACTATTGTGAAATGCTCATTGAGAATGACCCAATCAAGGTTTTTTAGAGCTCTGCCCCATGATTCTCTACATACCAAAGCTGATTTTCGAGTAGAGAATTCTCCATCAAGAATAAATCTATCTGATGATAAATAGTCTGTAAATTGATTTCAGTGATCGGAGAGTGAGGAGCGGGCTGGAAGTGACGGAGAGCAGATTTTTTCTGCTCCCACTCTTAAGTACAAAACGAAGACTAGATGCAATCCACTTGAATTTATTTATAGGATTCTATGCTAATAAATTTTGGCGATTTAATATTAAGTTTGTTGGGATAAAGTCTATAGAAAAATGATTTTTATTTACTTACTTTGGTCAAAAGGGAATATATGGCACGGCTTGGCGGGCATGCCGGTGAAAAGGGACTCTTATTTTCACTTTTACAAGAAAGAATAAAAACAGAACCATGTGAGAGTTAAAGTTTAGTACCGTAAAAAGGATAGAGAATCGGGACCCACTTGAATCCTCTTTCCAAGGCCATTCTCAATGCATTGGTGCATCATACTGTTTGTAAGGTTGTCATATCCATATTTCTCGGTAGCAGTATATCTAGACTTTAGAGCTCTGATCTCTTCATATATCTCTTTATTAAATCATATGTTATATCATGTTTCTACCTTATGTGTCATATAATTTAATGAAAATGAAACTCTCATATAATTTTCTCCACATAAAATTTATTTAAGTAAATCTAAGGTTTCATTTGCATGAATTTTTTTCATCTCCAATGAAACTCTTTTATATCTCTTTTCATTAAATTATATGTCATATCATCCTACTTGCTTACTTGCTTATGTAGTATGTAATTTAATGAGAATGGGCCCAAGTGAGGTTTTTTAGAGCTCTGCTCCAAGATTCTGTAGCTACTAAACCTGATTTACCGATACAAGTAAATCTATCTGATGAAAAATGTTTGACAAACAATATGTCGACTAGATTCATTCCACTCCCAGCATGGAACGTGCCCATTTTTTGTCGTTTAGCTATGCGAAATTGATTCCCGCTGAGAGCGGAGATGTGAAAGCTCTGTCAAACACCCTCTTATATGGTGTTTGGGTTCATCCAACTAAAGTTTAGTCCCTATCATATTGAATATTTAAATGATAATTATGAATATTAAATATAGTCTAATTATAAAACTAAATAAAGACTAAAAGGCGAGATAGTTTTATTAAACCTAACTGAGCTTATATTTCATAATTGATGTTTAAATATTTAATGTAACTGTCACACCCGGATTTCAGGGCACCAAGACCCGGGCGCGAACATAATCACCAGGTGTGCTGGGACCAAGTCTCACACATATGATGAATCATGGCACAGGATCGAATGTCACATCTTTACTATACAATAGGAGTTCTATACAAAATAATTAAATAATTATATTATAAGGAGACAACGGTCCAGCAACCCAAAGTTGACTGGGAGACGACGGCCTAGATCTCTCACAAACACATCACAGCATCCTCCCTGCGCCTCATCCTGCGGTACCTGTTCTTGACCTGTGGGGGGGGGGTGTGAGACAGCAAGAGTGAGCTCACATACGTTCATAGCTCAACAAGTTGTGGGGAATAATGTGTATGAACTCGCCAAAGGTGGGAGCTCATGTGAAGTGTAAGGCTTACCAAAGAGGATGGTTGAAGCTGAGCATTGCTTTTAAAGTTGGTCAAAATTTTATTAGCAATTACTAAGTATAAGTAAATACCAAACCCAATTAAGAAGTAGAACAAAAGTAACAACATCACCTGCGATGCAATGCATATGACAAATTGAATTTAGTTCCATAGATTAATCATGTGAGTGTCCGAGCTGCTCATGACCGTGAGCACGGCTAGTATACCAGTTTTACACTCTGCAGAGGTTACGCATCTTTACCCACAAGTCATGTTACCCATCTGCCAAGAGACGGCCAATCCCATACACCTCTACCAAGGAGGCGAGGCAGGGTAACACTACGAGGCCTTTACAAAGTTCCACTAGCTTCAGAAAACCCGCTATAGTTTATAGGAAGCTCCAATGCAGGAATCCTTCGCATGACCGCCATCGCAGCAAAATCATCCCAAGGGCCTCCCTACACTGACCACTCCTCTACTGCCCTTGCCCCTTTCGGGTAAGGTAGTCATCCACTAGCTTTCCTAATTAATCAGCCAAGGGCGTCCCATTAAACCCTTGTGGTAGCACTGTTTTCCCGGGTGGTTCTCCATGTTCCAATTAACATAATGATCTTATCATGAACAATAATTAACAAACTGATAACAAAGTATAATCATGAATAAAATGTATCTCTATACCCAAAACCACATAAAGCAATAGCAGGTACTACCCAAAGATTCAGTGGTGAACAAGGTATAAAGATAGTCAAACTGGGGTAACCTATTGGGTCCCATCAAAATTAACCTATACAGATCATTATGATTAATCAGAACATGACTGGGTAAAAAGAAGTGATCAAGGGCACAACTTGCCTGGGACTCAAGATTCTAGGTATCAACTTGCTCTTCAGATGACGCGTGTCCTCACTGCTAAACGTAGCAATATAGACAAACATGGTGTAGGCAAAATTAACATCACATCATACATAAGAACAACTTGCATAATAATAATCTACACGTTGCTACGAGATCGTGGGCTCGAGAATCACTATAATCGGAGTTACGGTTATGAAGTTATGATTTTATGGAAGATAAATGTGACTTAAATATTAAACTTATATTATAAGTTGGTTAACATACATCATTAAATCAACTTTAATCTAGATTATGACTTGATTAGAAACCATATTTTAGTCAAATCACTATCATGATCTAGTTTAACTTTGGTTAAAAGGTATAATCTACTAAACATAGGCTAAACAAATATCTAAAAATATGTTTTATGGTACAACAATGTCGCCATTGCGTAGAAAATTTTATTATGAAGCTAACGCAACTTGAACGGAGTAATTCGGAGTAAAAATGAGTAAGTTATGCAATAAACAAGTTTCTAGGTTTATTTTTATACTAGAAAATATTTTCTGAATTATTTTATTCCATTTATTCACTTCCTGGGCTGCGGCTAGGATTTTCCGATAGCCTAGGGTCTGTTCTGCGAATTCCAGGACCTAAGTTAAATTATTTATACACAGTAGTGGAGCGCGGGTTGATATCCTATAAATCCAGGGACTCTTATGCAAAATCACACAGCCGAAGGGGTATGGTTGATCACTGGCCGCCAGATCTGAGATGGAAGGCTCAGATTAAATCCGCCCTCTAAGCGAACCGGTATGACACATTGGTCGTTGGATCGAAAATCTCTGGTTAGGATTATAAAACCCCGCTATCGGACTCCGTCCGCCGACCCGACGATCAACGGCCCAGATGAGCTAGGGCCGAGCCGGTACACGGGATTTAATCATAACCGTTCATCAATAAATCCATGGCCCCGCGCTGTTCTTCTTCCCTTGGCTGCCCAGCACTATGGCGCGCGCGGGCCGCAGCAGCGCGGTACCGGCGACCCGCCATCCCGGGGCCCAATGATCCACCCAATATACCCCTAGCGCAACACGGCATAGAGCTTCCTGCGGATAGGTTAGGAGCAACTCACCGGTGTTTAATGCAGCAGGGAACCCCGACCACGACAAAGGGCGGTCCCACGGTGGCGTTGGTACTCCGACGAGTAGGATCAACCGCGCCAGTCACTATCCTCGCACCGCGAGGATACGGCCAGGTGAGGCACGCGCCTACGCTTCTTAGAGGCATTGACCTAGCTTAGGTGAAGGTGTGATTGCGACCTCGATTGACAAGCTTCCTAACACAACAATGGCGCGCTTACTGTGTGGTTCCTCGGAGTCGATCTCGACGGCGCGGCACTACTATGATTCACGGTGGGGCACAAGGTCCCATGGGGGCACAACCTTGATCTTGGGTTGCGATTCAAGGAGGGGCTGTGGCCTTGGCTTTTATAGCCCAGCGAAGATCATCTGGTGAACGAACTCCGTGATTCCTGATTGAGTTTGTTGCGCGTGATTTGATCGAAGCGAAGACGGTGACTATGCCAGGGTGGTCCCACACGGTAGCGTGAAAGCCCACGAATTGCGCAGGGACGACACCTGACAGCGAGCCCCGTGTGGCGGAGACCACGCGAGTGCTGGTATATGGGTCAGGCGCGATTGGAGTTTGGGCCGAGCTGGGCTGAGAAATGGAGAAGTGGCCCGAGGATACAGGTAAAGTTCCCTTTTCTTTTTCATTTTCCAATTTCAGCTTTAAATCCCTACTTCAAATTTTTATTCTAGGTTTTAGATTTTGATAAAATTCACTAGAAACAAACAAAATACCCAGCATGAGTTGCAAGTATTCATTTTATTTTATTTATTCATTTATTTATTATCCTACATAAGAAAATGTTTTTTGGATATGTAGCACACATATAATTATTTTAAGACAAATAGTTTCTATTGTATGATTACTTATTAGAAGATGTTCTTATACATTTCAACAAAAGATAATTTATAGAAGAATCTTTTATTGAATCTTTATTATAAAACTTTTATTTTCAAAAGTTATGGGAATTCTAAAAAAATTCTAATTCAAGATCTTTTTTTTAAAAAAAAAATTTACCTAATTCTCAAAATGAGATTTTGAGGTGTTACAAATCCTACCCCCTTAACAGAAATCTCGTCCTCGAGATTTGTAAGGACAGAGATGTAAAAAGCTTTATTTATAATTTAGCCTTTAACTTCTAATTAGTTTAAGAATTAAGAAGTTTCATGTTATTTAGATAGTGGTTATGAAAGCATGGGTATGTATATCCACTTTATTATGTATGGTAAAAGATGTCTTTAAAGCATAGAGAGGTTTGGGTAAGAAAGAGTGCGGTAAGGAAAGACTTCATCCAAGATTGTGGCTCTTGATTCTTTTGAAGAACTAGCTTGAGTCTTATTCTTCCTTGATTTGATGAGGTCGATCATCTTCGATCTTCGTTCGAATTAGGGACATGTAGTTAAGATAAAGTAGTAGGTGGAGCAGCTAGGCTATGAGTTAAATGAGATTAGTCTAAATCTGGTTTGGTTGTTTGATTCCAGATGGGTGGGATAGGTTATGTAACCTATTATGCAGGTCAAGTTGTTGTGTATGGCCGAGTTGATCTAAGTCACCATTTTAGGCTTAGGGGTATGGCCTTATCCTTTGTACCAACATTAAGTAACTCGCACTAGATTGGATATAACTAGATTAAACTAGTTAATATCTAATTACTTTGGATTAGATCATGGTTGTTACTTTAGAATAAGATAAGTAAAGTAGTTAGAATAGGATGAGATAAGATAAGATAGATTCATAAAGATAAGATAAAGTCTTTTAAGATAGGATGAATTGGTTAGAATGAGATCTTTTAGAATAAGATGAATCTATTAAGCTAGATATATTCCAATGGGGATAATCTAGGTTGTCTTAATTATCTCATAAACATTTTTTTGTCTAGGTGTATATGCAGATGTAATTATGGACATTACTCCACAACTCATCACACTCAATCAAAGATCCAAATCAAATGAGTATCATAAGAACAAGCATTCAAGCATATCAATATTTACGAAAATAGTTTTGATTTTTTTTGTTCCTAAGAATAGGTCTCCTATTCCTAAAGGTCATCTTAAGCACAGGATTTCAAAGTGTGAAATCCACGTTTGTCTTTAGAAAGAAAAGGTAAGAATAATCAGAGTAAAGCGGAAATAGATGAGAAAAGATTAAGAAGAGTTTAGAAAGGATCAAAGTAGCAGAGGTAAGTAAGACAATGGTTGTCCAGTTCTATCTAGGTTTCGTCCTACAGTCAACATTCCTCTGATACCACTTCTGTCACACCCGGATTTTAGGGCACCAAGACCCAGGCGCGAACATAATCACCAGGTGTGATGGGACCAAGTCTCACACATATGATGAATCATGGCACAGGATCGAATGTCACATCTTTACTATACAATAGGAGTTCTATACAAAATAATTAAATAATTACATTATAAGGAGACAACGGTCCAGCAACCCAAAGTTGACTGGGAGACGACGACCTAGATCTCTCACGAACACATCACAACATCCTCCCTGCGCCTCATCCTGCGGTACCTGTTCTTGACCTGTGGGGGGGTGTGAGACAGCAAGAGTGAGCTCACATACGTTCATAGCTCAACAAGTTGTGGGGAATAATGTGTATGAACTCGCCAAAGGTGGGAGCTCATGTGAAGTGTAAGGCTTACCAAAGAGGATGGTTGAAGCTGAGCATTGCTTTTAAAGTTGGTCAAAATTTTATTAGCAATTACTAAGTATAAGTAAATACCAAACCCAATTAAGAAGTAGAACAAAAGTAACAACATCACCTGCGATGCAATGCATATGACAAATTGAATTTAGTTCCATAGATTAATCATGTGAGTGTCCGAGCTGCTCATGACCGTGAGCACGGCTAGTATACCAGTTTTACACTCTGCAGAGGTTGCGCATCTTTACCCACAAGTCATGTTACCCATCTGCCAAGAGACGGCCAATCCCATACACCTCTACCGAGGAGGCGAGGCAGGGTAACACTACGAGGCCTTTACAAAGTTCCACTAGCTTCAGAAAACCCGCTACAGTTTATAGGAAGCTCCAATGCAGGAATCCCTCGCATGACCGCCATCGTAGCAAAATCATCCCAAGGGCCTCCCTACACTGACCACTCCCCTACTGCCCTTGCCCCTTTCGGGTAAGGTAGTCATCCACTAGCTTTCCTAATTAATCAGCCAAGGGCGTCCCATTAAACCCTTGTGGTAGCACTGTTTTCCCGGGTGGTTCTCCATGTTCTAATTAACATAATGATCTTATCATGAACAATAATTAACAAACTGATAACAAAGTATAATCATGAATAAAATGTATCTCTATACCCAAAACCACATAAAGCAATAGCAGGTACTACCCAAAGATTCAGTGGTGAACAAGGTATAAAGATAGTCAAACTGGGGTAACCTATTGGGTCCCATCAAAATTAACCTATGCAGATCATTATGATTAATCAGAACATGACTGGGTAAAAAGAAGTGATCAAGGGCACAACTTGTCTGGGACTCAAGATTCCAGGTATCAACTTGCTCTTCAGATGACGCGTGTCCTCACTGCTAAACGTAGCAATACAGACAAACATGGTGCAGGCAAAATTAACATCACATCATACATAAGAACAACTTGCATAATAATAATCTACACGTTGCTACGAGATCGTGGGCTCGAGAATCACTATAATCGGAGTTACGGTTATGAAGTTATGGTTTTATGGAAGATAAATGTGATTTAAATATTAAACTTATATTATAAGTTGGTTAACATACATCATTAAATCAACTTTAATCTAGATTATGACTTGATTAGAAACCATATTTTAGTCAAATCACTATCATGATCTAGTTTAACTTTGGTTAAAAGGTATAATTTACTAAACATAGGCTAAACAAATATCTAAAAATATGTTTTATGGTACAACAATGTCGCCATTGCGTAGAAAATTTTATTATGAAGCTAACGCAACTTGAACAGAGTAATTCGGAGTAAAAATGAGTAAGTTATGCAATAAACAAGTTTCTAGGTTTATTTTTATACTAGAAAATATTTTCTGAATTATTTTATTCCATTTATTCACTTCCTGGGCTGCGGCTAGGATTTTCCGATAGCCCAGGGTCTGTTCTGCGAATTCCAGGACCTAAGTTAAATTATTTATACACAGTAGTGGAGCGCGGGTTGATATCCTATAAATCCAGGGACTCTTATGCAAAATCACACAGCCGAAGGGGTATGGTTGATCACTGGCCGCCAGATCTGAGATGGAAGGCTCAGATTAAATCCGCCCTCTAAGCGAACCGGTATGACATATTGGTCGTTGGATCGAAAATCTCTGGTTAGGATTATAAAAGGGTTTTTTAAGCTGATGCCCTCGATTTTGGTGGTGTGCTCAGTTTTACCCTTAGTGGTTTTTTTGCTCAATTTTGTCCTTCTGTTCTATAGCACTGGAAGGGTAAAACTGAGCAAAAAACACGACTAAGGGTAAAACTAAGCACACCACCAAAATCGAGGGCACTACCTTAAAAAACCCATTATAAAACCCCGCTATCGGACTCCGTCCGCCGACCCGACGATCAACGACCCAGATGAGCTAGGGCCGAGCCGGTACACGGGATTTAATCATAACCGTTCATCAATAAATCCATGGCCCCGCGCTGTTCTTCTTCCCTTGGCTGCCCAGCACTATGGCGCGCGCGGGCCGCAGCAGCGCGGTACCGGCGACCCGCCATCCCGGGGCCCGATGATCCACCCAATATACCCCTAGCGCAACACGGCATAGAGCTTCCTGCGGATAGGTTAGGAGCAACTCACCGGTGTTTAATGCAGCAGGGAACCCCGACCACGACAAAGGGCGGTCCCACGGTGGCGTTGGTACTCCGACGAGTAGGATCAACCGCGCCAATCACTATCCTCGCACCACGAGGATACGGCCAAGTGAGGCACGCGCCTACGCTTCTCAGAGGCATTGACCTAGCTTAGGTGAAGGTGTGATTGCGACCTCGATTGACAAGCTTCCTAACACAACAATGGCGCGCTTACTGTGTGGTTCCTCGGAGTCGATCTCGACGGCGCGGCACTACTATGATTCACGGTGGGGCACAGGGTCCCATGGGGGCACAACCTCGATCTTGGGTTGCGATTCGAGGAGGGGCTGTGGCCTTGGCTTTTATAGCCCAGCGAAGATCATCTGGTGAACGAACTCCACGATTCCTGATTGAGTTTGTTGCGCGTGATTTGATCGAAGCGAAGACGGTGACTATGCCAGGGTGGTCCCACACGGTAGCGTGCAAGCCCACGAATTGCGCAGGGACGACACCTGACAGCGAGCCCCGTGTGGCGGAGACCACGCGAGTGCTGGTATATGGGTCAGGCGCGATTGGAGTTTGGGCCGAGCTGGGCTGAGAAATGGAGAAGTGGCCCGAGGATACAGGTAAAGTTCCCTTTTCTTTTTCATTTTCCAATTTCAGCTTTAAATCCCTACTTCAAATTTTTATTCTAGGTTTTAGACTTTGATAAAATTCACAACAAACAAACAAAATACCCAGCATGAGTTGCAAGTATTCATTTTATTTTATTTATTCATTTATTTATTATCCTACATAAGAAAATGTTTTTTGGATATGTAGCACACATATAATTATTTTAAGACAAATAGTTTCTATTGTATGATTACTTATTAGAAGATGTTCTTATACATTTCAACAAAAGATAATTTATAGAAGAATCTTTTATTGAATCTTTATTATAAAACTTTTATTTTCAAAAGTTATGGGAATTCTAAAAAAATTCTAATTCAAGATCTTTTTTTTTTTAAATTTTTTTTACCTAATTCTCAAAATGAGATTTTGAGGTGTTACAGTAACGTAAACTAAACTTTAGTCTGAAAACCAAACACCCTTTTAGAGTATGCACTGTAGATCCAGCGACAACTAAAAAGAAACGGAGGGACCATATGAACTCGTTTTTTAGTTGTCATATTTTAATTTAAAAATGAACTAGCGAATAATAAATATTTGAAAATAAAAGTAGTATGTTATAGAGCGAGTCAAGAAGATCACCGTATTAGAAGTTTAGAACATTATAATAATGGCAAACATCGACCGTACTTTTTTAAGATAAGACTTGATCACTGAAAACGACAAAGCGAAATATAATACAACCATCTAACCGCCGCCTCGCCCACACTATAACATGGTGGTCTTTGTCTACGAGGAATCTCCACCACAATTTCATGGCTTAGAAACCAACAGCTATATAATCTCAGCATATTTAGTGTTAAATAATATTCCTTCCGTTTTTTTATTTATCATGTTTTAGTTTAAAATTTAAAATAACCTAGTGGACAACAAATATTCGAACGGAGGTAGTAACAGAAAAACATACGTAATAATGAGCACATCGATATCGTAGATATTAAATTCCTTCCATATTGCCGTATCGATGAAATGAAACAGGCTTTGTCTCGGTTTATTGACGAAGTCAAATAACGAATCAAAAGATACTTTTGTTTCAGACTGGATCATCTCCTAGATCAGATAGCTGGAGAAAGTAGCTGACGAGTTCATAAAACCAGTGCCGGCTATCAGACATGAGCAAGCTCAAGCCTCACATACTGAAAAGCAGATGCATGGACTAGGGAGCACTACCACCACCCCACCAGGAACAGCAGTACATCACCAGCAAAGTGACAGCAACAGCAAGTATTGCAGTAACCCCACGAGCGAGAGCAGCAGCCGAAAGTGGAAGGCAGAGGGCAACGAAGAAATTCTGCCCCAGAAAAACAGACCAAGGCACAGTTAGCTGCATATTATAGGACAACTTACTTAGCCTCTGGACTATTGGTTTGTGACAAATGTTTGCCACTGATTTGCAAAACCTAACAGAATCCATAACTGGATACTTCTTGGTTCGAATCAAGTGATTTTGCAACACACTTCAGCTGTAGCCTGTAGGAGGACAGCTAAGGTAACAGCCTCGAAGGCCATCAGAAACATCTGAAAGTGATTGAGATAACTCACAACAGGATTAGTTGTCTCACTGTTTCCAAGATTAACACCAAGCACTTAAGGTACAGCAACGGCGCAAGATGATTTTACCAATAGCTTACAGCAAGCTTCATCCTGCACAATTGGGTGCTTACAAAGGCCTAGCAGAACAGTGTCACCTGCCCCTCTTAGAGGTAATTTTTTACAGAATGCTTACGAGACTTCATCCACCGAAACACATGGGCCCCTCAGGTAATGCATCGGTACGTCACGTGGTTCCCGGTAAGCTCGCTGTCGTATATAACCTTAACAACAGTTCCCTTGCCTAGCCCGTAATAGCGAGCAACAGCATCATTCTCCAGCATGCGAGGCAACTGAAAAATACAAGCACCAGTTAGTTTCAGTGAAGTAACATGGAATTACTTTGCGACAAGTTGGGCTAGCTCTATCAAACGAAATAACCAAGGGAAACACCAACAAGCTAATAATAAGTGGGAACCGCACCTGAGGTAAACTAACCACAGTAAATGAAATGCAGTAAGAAATCATCATTAAGTAACTTCAACAAACCATAGAGGAGCATACCTGTGAATCCACCACATTGTACTCCTTCAGGAGCTTGGCTTTCCCCTCTGCAGTCAACACTTCATGCTTGGGCTTGAGGACATGCTTAGTGATGTTCACCAGTAATTCCGTGATCTACCAACGGAAGAGCACAATGATTTGAATACAGGAATAAATACAACATAAAACAGCAATCTTTATATGATCTTCCTAAAGCTATAATCTTCCGAATGAACACTTGATGTCAAGATCATAATTTGCAAAATAACACATTGAAAATTTATATTGGGCATTGCAGTTACAACCCAAAGAGTCCATGCTGTTACTCAATGCCTCGTTCGGTTGCATTGGGATCGGAGGGAATTGAGGGGGATTTCAATTTTGACTAGCAAGGAATTTAATCCCTTTCAATCCACTCCTAACCGAACAAGCCCTAAGGAGACTGAGAAAAATGTAAAGATCAGACAACAGATTAGACAAAAACTGACCTGGAATGTGTCAACTTTAAATCGAAAGATCTCCTTGATGGATTCTCTGGTTGTAGACATTATTTTGCCCTGCAGTATCAGAACCAGTCTGGACAAGTTCTCATCTTTGACTTCGGTATATATCAGCCGGATAGCTGCGATTTTGACAGGTCCAGGTGGACAGAACACAACTTTCACCTGCATAACACATAGTCGAGACATATCTTTTGCTCACTTCAATGATGGCAGGAACAACTGGTATAAACAACCACCTTATATGCATGAAAAGGCAACAGATAAAAGCACCAGTACTATACCTATGTACGCAATTGTTTAATTTCTGTAGATACATACATATAACAAGTTAAGAAGTTTGATACCATCCCAGTTGCAGGATGGTGCCAACCCTGACAATCATAAGCACGAGAACAGTAGTGACCTTAAACCGTACGGGCAACCACACCTAACATCAGCAAACAGCAAGGATGAATCAGTGATAAAGGGTAGGAAAGAGCCGACGGTGTCTCTTTCTCCCAGACACTTCAATTTCGCAGTACCTCCCATCCACAATGCATATCTGAGCACAACAGGTTTCTAGTACACTAATGAGTAACAGGAACCAAATGTGGGATGTTCCTTAATCAGGAGTATAAAGCCAGACTTGACGGAGCAGGACCCGAATGCTGTTGAATCGTGCGCTAGAACACGAATCCAACCCTAACGCGGGATCATCTGAAGCCATAACGATAACGATGATAGCATGATACCATGGGGGGTAAAAACTAACTGAAAAAGAGACAAAACCCCCACCTTGCTGGACGGGTCGGAGGCGAGGGTAGTGGAGAAGGCGAGGCGTTCGAGCTCCGGCCTGTATTCCCACCAGGCGCGGAACTCCGGGAGGGTGCGGGCGAGCTCGTCCTCCGGAACGGCGTACCCGCGGTCCCGAAGCATCTCCAGCGCGGTGCGGCGCGCCAGGAAGAGGCGGTGGCTCTCCACGCTACCCCCGCGGTCGAGCATCGTCGATATGCAGGCGGCCACCTCGGGGACGGCGTCGTCGTCGTCATCCTCGACGACAGCCCGGGCAGCGCCGTTGGGCGCGCGCGCGGCGGCGGCGGCGGCCGTGCTCTCCGCCGATTCCATGGTCAGCGCCGACTGCTGGGAGGGGGCGAACTGGTGCGGGTCCATTTTCGCTCTTGGGTTGGGTGCGCTGGGGTTTTGGGTGGTTTTGGCCTTTTGAGTGCGCCGACAAGCCGATGCCTACTACTAGTCTGCTAGCTGCTACCGGCCCGTGGGCCATAACAGAAGGCTATGTTGTGCTTCAGATAGTCGTAGTATATTGAATTCTCATTTTTCTTTGGGAGAGCGTTCAAAAGGCTCATCTCCTTCTGGCAGCACATCTCACGTTCAAAAGGGTTCCATTTCGAACTTAAAAAAAAACTTTATTTCAGTGACCAATCTTAATCGACATCACATTTGACAGCCAGGGTAGGGTCCCAGAATCATGACAGGAACTAACAGTGCTACAAATGTGTATGGGTTAAGCCTCCTGCAACCAAGTTCTACGTACGTGCTCTTGCTCTGCGCTCTTCAACACGTGTTACTTTGTCTGGTGAGCAGGCTCCAACACTGGGAACATCTTCTCCAACTTGGCGTTTGAGAGCACCTTGTTGGGGTCCAACTCCATACGTGCCTTGTTATATGCATCGACAGGGAAACGCTTCCTCAGCCGGGCCTGGAGTTCGGCAAGTTCGTCCTTGTCTTTTGGAACCTATGAAGAGTGGAGACAGAACAATCACCAGCCATGAAACTCAAATAACCCAATCAGATATCCGTGCAACGGTGCAAGTGAGAAGACTGATGCTATTTTCACTTCTGAAGCCTAGGGAAAATAGGAAGAACACAAACAGTGTCTGAATAATTAATCTTGAAGCTAGTCGGCACCTCGATCTTGGCCCAGTGTTCATAGGCGGAATAATCATCCCAGAGACTTTGCGCCAGGCTCCTGTAACTGAAGAACTCCTCTGTGATTTCCTTCCTTTGGCGAGCATCAGATGTTGGCAGATACATTATAATACCAACCTGCATGGATCCCAGTGAGTTGGTCGCAGCGACTATAGATGACTGGTGTAAAATAGAACCAGGTTTTGCAAGACAAGACAGGCTTTCCAAAGCAGTCAAGAGTTGTAAAGTGCGACTGTTTCAGAATATATGTGATTGTCTCAAAAACATGAGAAAGATAATACCTACATACAGTAGAACAATTTGGTGCTATCATCTACGTTGAAGAAACGATGTCCCTCGTATTTGTCGGAGTAGAGGAAGCAAAAAAGCAAGTTACGCTACTATATTTAGCAGAAAGTATCAGAAGAGAGTAGAGGACACAATCGAATTGCCTTTTTTTCACACCATGGCGAACTGAATTTAATTACCAAAATATTGCTTTTTTTGAACCAAATTATAAGCAAAGAAACCAATACAAACAAACCAAAATGAGTTGCAAACGAGCTTTTAGGCAGGTGATTACAAGTGGCAATAGCAGCACAGATTAAACATACAGAAAACAGAAGAACTATTGGACAAGAACAAATTAATTACCCATGAAAATACATCATCTTCTTCAGAGCTTGATGCTGGGCTCATCAGGCTCTTGCTGCGGGCAGTCCAACGCTGCTCAATAGGTCCAGGTGCGGGTATCTCCTCCTTTTCAATCAACTGCAGCAGCTTATCTATATAATCAAGATCCTTCATACTTGGCTTTGCTAGGGTTCCGGTGGGGAAGCAGTTTTCAGAAACCCACTGCTGCCCACCACAATCGAAGCCCAGTATTTCATCACTCCAGCCCATGCGATACCCTTCTGACTTCTTCCAATACTCAGCTTCCGCTTTATTGATTTTCACCACATGATCTTTATCCAGAGGATCAAGGGCAAGCAGCTTGTCCCTCAGCTCAGTAAATGAAAGTGTATCTATTTCTGGGTCTTTACTTTCTGTTTCAGTTCTGAAAAGCATCTATAAGGTGGCGTAAGTGAAAAAAAAAACAAGCAAACACATTGCTGAATACAGCTAGAAAATTTCGCAGAAAACTAAACAATTTTCATTTTTTACTTCAGTTGAGTAGATCAAATAGCAACAGCATTTGAATATTCCAGTTGACTGCATAAACCAATTTTCCGATTTTCTGCGCATATCAATCTAAATTACAGGAACTGAATGCTCAAAGGTAAGCCCAACCTACACTTCTTGCATCACCTTTTTTTTCAGTCAAAAGGGCAAGGGAAGCCGGAAGCACCCCTTCATAGTTCAATTATAGAAATCCACCAAAAGTTTAACACAGAATTAAAAATCTTCCTCTGAGACTAATTAAGCTAAGCAATCTCCTAACGAAAGAACAAAACAAGAAGCTGCAACTGCACATATTGCCATCAGCATGCCCATATGAATAATTATTGTATCACTCATGTGATAAATACAACTCTCCCAATTGGAATCACCTCTTATTTCTGCATGAGATTCAATGGAGGGAAGAACATCTAAGGAAGGAGTGGACAGACTCAGATTGATATGGTGTAGGGAGAAACAAAAGTCTAAATGGATACAACAGTTTCAAGAGTACAATTATTTATTAATGTCAGAGAAATTTCTAGACAAGAGAATATTTAGCTGATTCTTAAGAGAATAGAAAGTAAAGATGCATTTGCATACAGATCACCACAGTAGCATTAGAATTTAGGGTATCAAACCATAACAAGTGAACGTACCTATATTTTTTCAGTGACTCGCGATAAAGGTCCCGAACATGCTGTAAAGCTTCATCTTTTCCATATTTTGATGCCAACTTTGGGGTTATCCACTTTGAGGGAGGATTGCATTGAACAACAACAACCGTGTCAGTATATGGAATCCACAAGTACTTAATATGTTTGTTTTCGGATAGCCACTTCCTGCAAAAAAGAAGAAAGGGATAAATCTGAGGATGTTACAACTGCATAGGCAAACCAATTATACAGGTACATAAAGACTGGCACCACAAAACATTACTTGTGGTTTTTCCTGACTTCATCTGCATTGGAAACAAATGTGTGTTCCACAAGCTGGTGTCTTTCTATGCACTGAAGGGTAACTTCTGCAACAACACCTAGGCCACCAAGTCCACAGCGAGCAAGATAAAACAACTCAGGATCCTTCTCCCTCGATAGCTCTATTGTCCCTTTGGCAGGGGTAACCAATTTCATGCTAATGACTTGCTCATCAACCGGAGGTAATGTTGCACCAGTGCCATGGGCACCAACCTGCGTCCAATCATGAAAAGAAGTGTAGAACCATCAACTAATTAGGCCTGAACTCAGTACGCAGGTAACAATTTATGCACTTTGTAAAGGAATACGTTATGCACTGTGTAAAGGAATACTAGGACCGGCTACAATTGGAGCTCCCGGGCATTAGATGATAAGAACTTTCTTAATATAGGAAATGGTAGGAAAGAATCCTATGAAACTACTGGTAAAATGAATAGCAGCTTCTGAAATACTAATTTCTATCCCCTGAAAAGGCTATGCGATAATATTTTATGTCGACAAGTGATTATAAACAAGCTCGAACAATTCACTGAAGCTGTTAATCCAATATCAAACATGTCCGTGCTAAAGTGTCAAGCCAGTTCATTATATTCTCGATTTGTTTATGTTCCCATATCCAGTGACACAGAGAAAATTGATAAAAAAAGAGTGAGACAAAGAGAAACAGCTCCATAGAATTAGGAAGTAAGAAGGTTGATGTCCAATTTTTTTTCTTCAACTGACCTGAGTGAACCCTCCGACCTGCTGCTCCCGAATGGACGCAAAGTTCTGCAGCGTGAGGCCATGTTCCCGAAGCGCGTCGACGAGCTCCGCGACACGTATCCCAGCCTGCACCGTGACGGTCTTCTTCTTGGCGTCGACGTCGAGCACCTTGTCCATGAGCGCGAGGTTGACCATCCCAGCGCGGGAGAGCGCGATCCCATTGGGGGACAGGCCGGAGCCGAGGGGCCTGAGCTTGCGGCGCTCCTTGTGCGCGGCGGCGAGCGCGCCCTCGAGGGCCGGGAGCGAGTCCGGCTGGAGCAGGACGCGGGCGTGGACCTCGTGCGTGCCGCTCCAGTTGGAGACGGCGTGGAGGTCCTCCGGCAGCGGCGCGTACCGGAATGGCACGGCCTTCTTGTGCAGCGCGTCGGCGGGGAACGGGAAGGAGTAGTAGGTCGCGGCGCCGCAGCCGAGAAGAAGCAGCGCGTAGCCCGCGTACTTGCGGAGCTCTGCGTCCGAGGAGACCGGGGAGGGGGAGGAGGAGAGGGCGCGGAGGAGGGGGAGGTGGTGGTAGTGGCCGTTGGGGATGCCGCTGCCGCCACCGCGGCGGAGGAAGCGGGAGAGGAGGAGGTGACGCATCGTGGCGTTCGGGCGGCGTCGGTGGCGTCGGTGGAGGCAGTGGTGGGCGGTGGGGATGGACGGCGCCGGCAGCGGCCACCGCAGCAGATCGCGACGGCGCTTAGGAGTGAGGGGTTAGCATTGGGCTCCTGTGGAAATGAATAGTTGCGATTGATGGGCTCTTGGCCCATGCGACCCCAACGTACGCACGAGGCCCGATTTCGATCAACCAGCCCACAGAGTTAGAGAAAAGGGGTGACCCTTTTATCTCTCTTTGCGTTGTCCCATATTTCCATAAAAGGCTGGAGGAAGATGGACCAGTTTAAATGCTAAGAGCAACTCCAACATACTAAGAGGTGTTTAGTTTTTAGAGACTAATATTTAGTTCATACATTTTATTTTATTTTAGTTTCAAAATTACCAAATATAGAAACTAAAACTTTATTTTAATTTCTATATTTAGCAATTTATAGACTAAAAAAGAATAAAATAAAAGGACTAAACATTAGCCCTAGAAACCAAACACTCCCACCCCCTAAATAAACTGATTGGTTTTGATAAAAAAAGAAAGTCCGGTCAAAATCGCATCCAATGGAGCCCCTGTTTGTTTCGGCTTTTTAGAGCTTCTGACCACCAAAAGCTGCTGCGGACTGCCAAACGTTCAACTTTTCAGCCAGCTTCTATAAAATTTGTTTGAATAAAACCCATTCAAAATCAACATAAACATAAAATCGGTTGACTCGTTACAATAGTAGAAATCCGTCACTTTCTAGATCCTAAGCCCTATAGACAATTTTATCTTCCTCCGCACGTAATCCTAATGATACTTAAATTTTCTACGCAGCCAGATTCTCCATACAGCCAAATTCTCAGAAAAGCTGGTCAGAAAACTCTACTCTATCTAGTTCGTCATCTACTCTCCTTCGCTAGCTAATCTTTGCCGAGGGACAAGACTCGCTATCTCCCTCCGCCGTCTTGCTCTCCCGCTGCCATCGTGCCAATTCACTGCTCCCTCCTCGCAAGCGAACAGCCCGTGCCCTCATCCCTCCACCACGTGACCAACGAACTATGGCTGCGCGACCGGCGATATGTTCTAGCGGCGTCGTGATGAATGCGTGCACTAAACCATTAAAAAGGCTAAATTTAGAGAGTGTTGGTTACCTCATCCCTTACGAAGTTGTCTATTTTCTATAAAACTCTATATTTAGTTGAATACTCTAAATTTAACATCTCCAAGAGACTTCATTTTATACTTTCTATTTAATTTTTTATTTATTTCTTTATAAAGATTACATTTTATATGTAGCATCTCATCCCAACATACTCTCCAATAGACAAGTTAGCTTGGCTAGGTGGAGTGGCTTGCCAATTTCGACAAGAGAGAGGGTCAATTTGGAGAGTCAGATAGCTTGACGAGTTGGATAGCTATTCTGTTGGAGGGTTATTTTACTATTAAATAGCTAAATTTTGACTTAACGAATCATTTGACTAGTCTCTTAAAGATACTCAACATTTCTACTATTTAAATAAAAAATAACCTCCTAAATTTATATATATAAGGAATAAAAACAATCTTAGCCTTCAACATATTTTAAAATTATGCTAACCTTAAATTTGGTTTTACTTGTACAATAAAGTCAATAATCATCATTCTGATTACTATTTTCATTCTTTATGAATCGAGGTCGATCGATCTCCTCAAATTTTTATTATGGGTCAAATCTTGAGACTTACCAAATAAGGATAATAAATTCATCCTTTCCACTACTCAAATCATTCGAAGTACATCACTTGCACATAGGCACGAACTTGATAGCAGATAAGTGAATTTATGGTACGATTGACACATAAAATAGGCTATTGGGATTATTTTTGAGTGCGAAACAACAAACCAAGTTTGGAGACTAAATATAGATATTTAGGAAGTGGGTATATTTGGGGGCCTCATTTAAGGATTGTTGGAAGATTGTTTTTAGTTAATAACACCATAAATTAATTTTAGGTGTATTCAATTTTTGCCACTTTACTATAGCAGTCATTTAATTTATGCCACTAACACCACACACCTCCAAATAGTGACAAATAGTTATTTTTTCCTAATTTTAGGGACTTTTCTTAAGAACTAGTGGAGATCCTCTAACCAAGCCATGCTATCGACATATGTATTGTCCTAAGTAAGAAGTCTAAAGTGCCCAGAACAAATTCTCACTTTAATCAAGTTTTTTCTCACTAGCTTTCCTTACTCCAATTGTCTCTCATTGTATTTATGGATACCATTTCAAAGCAACTCCAATAGCCTCGCCATCCCCATCATAGAACCTTCCAAGTTATAAGGCCCACATATACCAATCTTTGTCTTAATGACCTTCAGATGGTTATGCACGTGTACCGGATAACTTAACAGGGTCTATTGAGTTCCATAGAACTCAAACTAATCTTTCCCAATAGATCGAACACAACCCATATCATGGACATTAGAGTAATCAACATTTCATAAACATACATCGGAGATGAAGCGAAAGGATTACAATAACATAATTTACATTCAAAAGTTTGAAGTATACAATATAGAAAGAGTATTAGTAATTACAAGCCCTGATATTTCAAAGTGCAACATAACTTATTACAAAACTTGGAAGGTAGTAACCTTCCCAAAAGTTCATACATAAACATCCCATCCTCCAAAAGCTGCAACAGTTTTCAACTAACAAAAGTAAAAAGTATCAAGGACCTCTCCTGCAAAAAAAACATAAGGAATAAAACCCTAAGTAGTCAATTATTCAACAAGACTTACCCGACTAAAGAAAAAGACTCTAAGGGTATGCTAACTCTTGGGAATCAAGGTAAATCTAAACAAGTTTCAAGGACTCTTTTGGGGAAAAGCTTACTAAAACTGAATCATTAAGCCATGTTTTAATTTTCAAGTTAAGTTCTTTCCTGGAACTAGATTTGCGTAATCTAGATCATTCACTTAGCCTAATCTAGCTTTCATTTACCAACTTTAGTTTCACTTTTTAACTATGATGCAGGGCATTGATCTAGTCTTTATTTCCGAGAAGTAACGATGATCCGAATCGATTAATACCCATATGGGGATCTCCAACCACACGACATATGTACCACTTAACTTTGCATATGTCAACTTGCCTTCGGGTTTTTTCAAGACTAGGACAGGTTCACGCCACCAGAGAGCACTACTCCACCATCCAGCCTCTTGCCAGGAGGGTACACGCTACTTTCGCCATCTGTCCACTTCTAGTGTGTGCTAGTTGTTCTGCTATTGGTCCAACCAAGACAAGGCTTGCCCTTTTATGGGGTATGTGGCTAGCTAAAAGGTTCTAGATCAGCAAGCCTACAATCGAAACAGTCCTTAATCGACATAGACGGGCGAACTTCCTTGCTCAATGTCTACTCTCCATTTTTCATTCTCTATATCCCAAAAGTTATACCTGAGAGAGGTACCTTACTCGGATGTTAAAATCATCGTTGTAGGTGATATTTTCACCATCACAAGTCCTTTTCACAAGAAGTAATATCGAGTAATCAAAATCATTTTTCAAAACCTCTCTAGTTAAGCAGGGCTAAGCATCACTAGTTTTTCATAAAATAGGTATCAAGGTTCATAATCAACTTTTCAAGGATGGTAATGCATCATTGTTTAATCACACAATTTCTATCACCTAATGCATCATAGCATGTGATAAAACTTTGTAAATAACAAGGAATTGTTTAAATGCACTGGGGCTTGCCTTGATGTGGAGGATAGTGAGGTTCTTCTACTAAAATATCACAAGGGACAACAAATACAATAGGTGGGCACTCAAGCTCCGGAACAATTTCTTCTTTGAGATCAATTTCACCCTCGTGCCCTACACATAATAGAATGATAATGAATGCTTTTATGGAATGCTATGAAAATGCAAATTTACATAGAAGATAACAAGTTAAATTTCTTGACTATAACTTTCTTTCACGTTATAATTGCAAGCCAACAAAACCAACTAGTTTCTTGATATGCTCCAACATGTGCCCCAGACCATGTCTAACATGTTCATAGCGCGCAAACGGGTAACAGAGGCTTGGGAATTGTGCTACCAACGGCGATGGCGGACATCAAGGTCTGGCAAGCCCGCGCCCGAGGCTACAACACGGTAGAGTTTAAATAGAGGGCACAATGAGCACTAGTGACTCACCAGGAAATTGATGTTCACGCAAACTCAGGCAGAGGAGGCATGAGGAACTCAGGTGCCGACGGAGTGACCTACAACGACGTGCTCTGGCAACGGCGTGGTGTTCTGGTGACGCTGACGCAGTAGAGTTCAATGAGTCAAGTCAACGAGCATCACCACAACAGAATGAAGAGAGCTGGGGGAATGCGACCGTGTGGGCTTGCCCACAGTGAGATGAACTACGACAGCTCGGTCACCAGCAACGGGAATAAAAACACACTAAGCACATCCCAGGTGGCAAACAGAGGGCAAAAACGAGATTCACCGGTGTGTAACAGAGTAAGATAACTATGGTAAAGAGGAATTGGGCGCACGGGTAAGACAGAAGGTGAATTGTGTTGATAATGGCATGACTCATGGCGACGCTAGAAGGCCAAGTAAAGTGATCGCGTAGTTGGCCCGATCCCAGCATGCAAAGACAATACCCAGAGGTTTCCACCCTCATGCTTCGGCTAGGCCACATCAAGGACAGTGCACCCACACACGAGGGAGCCATGGCGTTGAACAGTGCGACGACAGCGGTCTTATCCCTAATAGAGTAGAGCAAGTGGCACGATGAGCAGATAAGTATCAACCACGATCTCAACCAAATTCACCGCATGCTCCCAATGCTCCTGCCATACCTACTTAGGCGAGCACTAATCTCAACCTCCAATGCGAATCATGGCGCGAGGAGCATAGCGCCAGCGTCGGGGTTCCCTGCTCGCGCCAACTGAACAAGTTAGTAGTAGTGAGGCAGCTAGAGGAATGGTGAATGTGAGCCACTAAAATTCTCAACTTGCAAGCACATGACTTTAATACCAAAATTCAACCTGAAAACCCTTTAGGGATTCAGAGCAGCAAATCAGACTGCAATACAAACCAGTGTCGCTTGTATGCATCAAAAACCTTAAGAACTGTAAACCTAACTTCATGGGAAAATCAGAGTCAAAAGCACTAGGAAATAGGCACGGCAGTGCCAAGCACCAAAAAAATGCTCCAAACGATCTCAAACTTCATAGAAAGTTGCACGGGGTAGAAGATGCTTACTCGTGAAGTATGAACCAGAGCAAAACAAAAATCAAAGCGCAGATCAGAAATCCCGGGAGTGATGGGTTTTGTTGGGGTCTTCTCAAAACGAACTCAAAGGGAACTCAACTCGGATCACGATCAAGCCCTGCATCGTAAGGGCGTATTGAGTGATCAAAAGAGTCTATCTCCTCACAAACCAATCCCCAATGACATCCATGTCACAAGAACTCGATGGTTCTCCACAAATCCATAAGAGATGGAAACAAAAGAATATGATATCGAAACAACTCCAAATTTCTGCAAGGATGCAAAACTGAGATGGAGAAGTGACCAAAACCTGTGAGCTAACTGGCACCCCTTCCTCGGATAAACTTGCAGATCACAAACACAGTCGATAGTTACAAAATCGCTACGGATCCCTCGGCTCAATTGATGACTACAGAGGAAACTAGGAGTTCTAAAACAAGTGCTCCAAAACAAAATGACAGGCAAGAAATGGCTGTACAACAGCCATAGGCCTCTATTTATAAAGGGTTATTACCTTTCATAAACTACCACTATCTACATAGAGTCTATCCACTCCACTAGGGCAAAATAGACCAACTCCTAGGTTTTCGATCTGATGGCCACGCGCTCCACACTAAGTTGCTTTGCCTTGACGCACCTATGGGGGACAGATATCCCCCGGGTCCACTAGAAGGCAAAAGGTCCTTGCATGAGGCCTCAGGCCAGTTACCCCGCAAAGCCATCTCTTCGTGGGCCGGGCAAAAACTACTGGCGGAATGGGCCGGTCCAAGAAGGCAATGGACTTGGGTCCAGATGGTCTGTCGAATCGTGCTCTACCCTAAGAAACCGCTTGACTTTCCCGCGCCTGGCACCCTCTAATGTCGAGCGGATCAGGGATGAGTCGGCGAGATTTTCGGGAGATTAGTTCAGTCGGTTCACTATTAGTTAGGAGATACATGATCATCATGTACGTATGGAGTGCCCCACGGTCATGTATATAAGGCCCAGGGGGAACCCATCATTTTCATCCTACCTATCTATCTCATTTGCCTCTCTCTATTCAGGAGACACCGCTTGTAACACATCACATACAGATCCACCCCAGGAAGTAGGGTATTACGCCTCTCAAAGCGGCCCCAACCTGTAGAAAATCGCTTGTCTCTCTCTCTCGTGCTCCCAGCACGAACCATTGAGCTACAATCAATAACACCGTCCTACCCAAAAGCACCGCAAGGGTAACCCTGGGTGTGCGGTCAGACACTAAACACCGACAGCTGGCACGCCAGGTAGGGGGTGTGTCGTTGATCAGAGCTAGCTTAATGGCCATCACCTCCAAGTGCAAGATCGCCCTTCGCCCCGGAACTATGTTATGCTTTGGAACCATCTCGTGCATAGCGGATGAAGAGGGGACTCTGCACCGTGTGGTAGATCCGCCTGAGAAGAAGCTTTCCTTAGAAATCCCAAGGGGAGCCAAAGCAGAATAGCGGGTGGCACCACCACCCACATCTTGGGGGAAGATAATCCCTCACAAACCGAAGGTCGAGATCTCGCTTACCCAAAGAACTCCGTTGTCCACCTCGCCCACAAAGGAGTGGACACGGATCACTCGAAAGAAAAAAGCAAACGTCCCGAGTCAGGGGATGAGAACACGCTGAGCCATCTTTTCGACACCTTTGCCTCCAAAGGAGGACGGAAAGAAGAGCACCATCGCACTGACTCCTTTCTACCCTGACATCCTCTTCATCTGGGGGAGATTGGAGTCAGCAGCCGTCTCCCACGATGAGCCTACCATGCAAGGGGAAGAACCTCCCCAGCGTGAAGCGCGGTGACGAAGGAACAGATGCCAGAACGTACAGCGACATCATGAAGCTGGGGAACGGGATTCGATGCAGCCCATATACCGAGACGAAGCCTCAGAGATGGGATAGACTCCCGATGAGCGAGTGCACCAAGAAAGGTGTAACTCTCGCCGCCGCGATCGCCGACAAGCTTAGGACCGAGAGCGAGAGCAAGCCGAACAAGGTGCTAGGCTATGGCGAGAGAACCCTCTCTTTGCTTGGAACCTATACCCCGACTTTGCTTGTGCAATGAACATGCCGAGTAAGGTCGGAGGTGTAACACCCCGGGATCCACAAACACCCCAGAATGCTACTAAACTACACATCTAACATTCATATATAAAATTTCGACAGCATCTCCTTTGAAAATTGCATAAACGGGGAAGCAACAAAGTATAAATAGATATCATAATAAGAAAACATAATAGACATTAATAATCTGCTAGCAATGGGAAGACAACCATAACGATATGAACTAAATTAACCAGTGCGCACAACTAGTTAGAAACAAACATCCTTTGACAAGAAGTTTCTAATTAAATCATGATTGTGCCTAAGCAGCGTTATTATAAGAGTGAAGGTGGATGTGCTGCTACTTCCCACTTCCCTTGATGAGCAACAAGCACCTGCATTGAGTAATGCAAGAGTGAGATTAAACATCTCAGCAAGCGAATTGTTTTGACGAGATATTGAAACCACAAATTGAATTAATCAACATTTTAAAAGAATCACAATTAAGATCAGAAATACTTGTAGATATAGAACTCAATAGTCCCAATATAACCAATACCATCTCATTTCCTTGAACAACCATAATAGGTTGTATAACACTTCCCTGTGTCAACAATACCTGCAAATATCACTTCAATGTATGCATAGGAATGCAATGTGTAGGTACTCTGTCTTCATACCTCTGAGGGTATAAAACCACATCATCTGCAAATATCACTTCAATGAATGCATATGAATGCAATGCATATGTCCTCTGCCTTTATACCTCTAAGGGTATGAAGCCACATCGTACCCCTCCTCGGGCAACGTACGATGCTAAGTTGTACCGGTACGGTCAGACCATAGGTCACGACCCAACTTAGATGCAAGTGAAGCATGCAATGTATATGGCATGCTGCATTTATCAATATACTTCACTTCCTTCACATACCATACAACCTCAAATAATACTTCATTTACCTTCAGGGGTGTGAATTAATCTCATGAGTCATACTCGAATCATAATCATCATCAATATATGATTGAACATCAGTATAATGCAAGCAAGTAAAGCATCACCATAGAGTCCAATTATGAAAGAATCCAATACTTCTGAATATTAGAGTGTAGGCGATAGAAATAACAGGTCAGAACGGAAGCAACCACCGCTACATTCACTTGCCTTCATCGAAGAAGAAGAAATGTACTAGGCATGATCTGGAGTGTCGCCACCTGCTAGCGGGCATAAAACTTAGTATAAATATTTCACAAACATTTGCCAACAATCAACAAATCGCTCCTACACTTGAAACCAAGACCTGGTGGAAAGCCTCCCACCCTGAACCACATGCCATACAGCAGCAACGTTGTTTGTTAATTTTGTATCTTTAAAATTATAACAGTGATGATATCAAACAAATAATCTAGGAGTATCTACACAAAATACTCTACAACTTCGGTATTCAATGGATAATTAAATTCTGCCATCTATAAGTTCTAAAACATCTGACAAGATAACTGACTGAATCTGTTTCAGACAGCAGCGTCGTTAACTTCAAAATTTGATATCTCAAAACTACTCAACCAAAAATCATGAAATTCTACTGGAAGTAAGAACTTTTATCCCTCTACAGAAGTCTCCATAGTTGGAAGAGCCAATTCGGCCATTTAGCTGATGAAACCTACCAGTGAACAGACCCGCTCATTCTTGTTAGGCAAACAGGAACAACCACAGTAAAACAAACATAACTGGAGTTTCATAATTCATATGAATGCACCCTTTAACAATCTAGAAAGCTTATGAAATTATCTACAACTTTTCTTACAAACCCAAGGTTTAGTTTTGTTGATAAAATTGCCTAAATCTTAAGAGAACAGATTCTACACAGAATTATGAGACTAAAAAACTTCTATAATCAAACTGCAATAACTTTCTGATCTGATGTCCGATTGAGGTGTTCTTCACAGCCATGGAAAGATCTACAAATTATCTATGACTCATATATAGACTTTTATTTTTTTGAGGCCACTAAGACCACGGAAAACTGGCATGAACCGAAACTGTCGAATCTGCCATTCTGTAGAAAACTAAATTCGAGATCAATACCTAACCCCACATCTAATCTAACCTCTAATCCTTTAATACCCATGATCCACAACCTCCAAAAGCATATAATTATAGGGAGGAACAAGGATCCCATCCATACCTAGGGTTTCCCCAAGAAAATCTGCAAGAAGAGATGGGGAAGAACATCTCCTTAATCCTCTCTTCCTCTTCAATTCAATGTGCTCCTCCTCTTCTCGATCCTTGCTGCGTGGGGGAAGATCTACGGAGGAGGAAGCAATGGAGAGCGGCTACCATGGGAGGAGAGGGTGGCCAGCCAAGGGGAAAGGGGGAGGGGCGGCCAAGTGTGGGGGAGGGGGGAAGGAGGGTGGGCGGCCAAGAAGGGCAAAAGGGGGAAAGGGCCACCACTAAGGTTTCTTTGCGGGAGAAACGAAACGACGCCACAGATGACTCTGACCTAGCATCCAATGGCCCACAACCCTTTTCCACATCCACGCACCAAAGATCAACCTTTGGCAACATTTTTTGGGATATTACAGGAGGGGTACTGTCGCAGATAGCTAACGGTCTCCCGCGAACACCAGATGCGGAAGGCTACCGGTGGATGCTTACTTAGACAGCCAATCACCCCTCGCTCATCCTGCGAATGACCTATGTCACGTCATCAACAGCCGGCGAGATGCGCGAAGCTCCATCAACGCTTCGCGTGACCGACGACATGAAAATGAGATAAGGCACCGGGAGGAGTACGACCGGTATCACGGCGTACCAGCACGGAGTCGCACCACCCGAGTTGAGTCGGCTGCAGCCTCAACTAGTGGGTCGTTCCAGGGACGGTCGAGACGACATACTACCGACTCCCCTCCCTGGGACCAACAATAGTAACATTGACCGGAAGACACGTGCGGAGTCTCCGCGCTTACTCTGCGTCTCCGAGCCATCCAGTGGCCCCCAACTTCAAGGTCTCCAACGTCGACAAGTATGAGCCCAAGCAGGATCCGAGCAGCTAGTTAGCTGTCTATGCGACTGCTGCCCGGGCTGGTCGGGCAACAGAGGACGTAATGATGGCGTACTTGCCCATTTTCCTAGGGCAAGACACATTGTAGTGGCTCCGACATCTACCTCGACACTGCATCGATGATTGGACGACTTCAGTCGGCGCTTCATCGCCAATTTCCAGTCCCTCTCTGACAAGCCAGTGCAGCCATGGGACCTCAAATTCATAATGCGCCAGAACGATGAAACTCTCCGACCATTCCTCAAGAGGTTTTAGACAATGAGGAACCACATCCCCGAAGTCATCGAGGTGGCGGTAATTGAAGACTTTTACCAGGGATCCAATGACTCGACCTTCATCCGAGCCATACTCTAGAAAGCACCTGCTACCTCTGAACAATTGTTCCGGGAGGCGGACATCTACATCACCATAGATGAGCGGGCCCAGGACCTCATCGAGGGCACGAAATCCGCACCACCCGCGCCACGACAAGATGTGAACCAGCAGCTGGACAGGCGCTGGGAGAAGTGGCCCCGCGAGGAGGTGCACACCATCGGGCCACCTACCACTCGGGCCCGTGGCACACCCCGTGGAGGGGTACGGACACTGGATGAAATTCTCAACGCCCAATGTCCGTAACACAAGGACATGCACCACACCCTATGGAACTGCAGGGACTTCAAGCACTCCGTCGAGCATGGCCGACCATTCCAGCCTCTGCCGCCTCCCCAGCCACGAGGAGAGCCTGGCAAGCCCAAGCAGCCTCAGCAGCAGGAAGGGGGGAGGGGTGGTGCTTTCCCACGCGTTGATAGGGAGGTCAACGTCATCTTCGGAGGTCACGGAGCACAAGAAAATAAGAGGCAGCAAAAGCTCAGCGACCGACAGGTCCTAGTGGCCATCACCAATACCCCAGCTCCTTACCAGTGGTCAGAGCACACGATAACCTTCAGCCGAGCTGATCAATAGCTCAACTTTGATCATCCCAGCAAGTACCCGCTCCTCATTGATCCAGTGATCTGAGAGAGCCGGGTAAAGAAAGTATTGGTGGACGGGGGAAGCAACATCAACGTCACCTTCCCTCGGACGCTCCAGGCCTTAGGGGTCGCAGTCAAAGACCTCACCGAGTCAGATACTCCTTTCTTCGGCATAGTGCCGACTGAAGGGGAGTACCCACTCGGACACATGTACCTGTCCATCACCTTTGGAACCCCAGAGAACTATATAACCGAGTTCTTGAGATTCGAGGTGGCGCGTTTCGACTACGGGTACAACGCCATCATCGGAAGGCCAGGACTGGCGAAGTTCATGGCCATTCCACATTACCCGTACATGATATTGAAGATGCTGGGACCTCAGGGAGTCATCACCGTGCGTGCTGATATCCAAGGCACTGCAGAGTGCTTCTAGGGAGCCATTCAAATAGCTCTCACCGTCGGGACCCCGGTAGCTCTTCCCGCACAGGCGAACAACAAGCTGGAGGAGGAAAATCTCACAATACCCGCTAACGAAGCTTAGGCCAGGACCTCTATACGGTCGACTGAAGAAACTAAGAGGATTAATTTGGGATTCGCTGATGAACGCAAGACTGCCATCATTAGCTACAGCCTCGATGACAAATAGGAAAGCGCGCTCGTTCGGTTCCTGCAAGATAACTAGGATGTATTCGCATGGCAACCTATGGATATGCCTAGAGTCCCAAGAGAACTGGCCGAGCACAAACTTAAAGTGTATCCACAGGCAAGGCCGATTCGACAGAAGCTACATCGTTTCACTCCTGATAAAAGAGAGGCTATTCGCGCGAGTTAGCTCGCTTAGTTTCAGCAGGATTCATTAGAGAAGTACTGCACCATGAGTGGCTAGCAAATCCTGTTCTTGTACTCAAAAAGAATAAAGTTGATTGGCGCATGTGCGTCGACTATACTGATCTCAACAAACATTGCCCGAAGGATCCCTTCGGGCTCCCAAGAATAGATTAGGTAGTTGACTCGACCGCTGGCTGCTCTATGCTCTCCTTCCTAGACTACTACTTCGGATATCATCAGATCAGCTTGGCAAAAGAAGACGAGGAGAAGACTGCTTTAATCACACCATTTGGAGCTTTCTACTATACCTCCATGTCGTTCGGCCTCAAGAACGCTGGAGCAACGTACCAGAGAGCCATCTAGATATGCTTAGCCGATCACTAGGGCAAGCGAGTGGAAGCTTACGTCGATGATGTGGTTATCAAGACAGAAAACTCAGAAAACTTCATCGACGATTTGCAACTGGTCTTCAATAGCTTGAGGCGCTACCGGTGGAAGTTGAACCCGGAAAAGTGTGTCTTCGGAGTGCCAGCCAAAAATTTGCTTGGATTCATTATCAGTCATCGAGGAATAGAAGCAAATCCGAAGAAGATTGAGGCCATCGTGAGAATGGAAGCGCCACGGTCACAGAAAAATGTGCAAAGGCTCATTAGGTGCATGGCAGCACTGAGCAGGTTCATATCAAGGCTTGGCGAGAAAGGAATGTCATTCTATAAATTGCTCAAGAAGGTGGACAAGTTTTAGTGGACCACAGAAGCACAGGAGGCTCTAGAGGCACTGAAGAAGTTCATGACCACTCCGCTAGTACTCAAGCCACCACGCCCGGTTAGCCGATGGAATATTTGCTCCTGTATATCTCCTGCACGACTCACGTGGTAAGCACCGCGTTAGTAGTCGAGTGGGTGGAAGAGGGGCACACATACCCGGTACAGCATCCAGTTTACTTCATTAGCGAAGTCCTCGGGCCCTCAAAGATAAGGTATGCTCAAGTCCAAAAACTGCTGTACGCGGTACTTCTAACCGCTTGGAAGCTCTGGCACTACTTTGATGACCACAAAGTCATAGTAGTCACAGGATTTCTGATAGGTGATATTATCCATAACAAAGAAGCTATTGGAAGAATAGCTAAGTGGGCATGCAAGCTCGGAGCCCATGACATAGAGTTCCGACCCCGCACGGCGATAAAGACTCAGGCACTGGTCAACTTCATATTAGAATGGACTGAGCACTACGTCCTGGAAAGCCCAGAGGTCGCTGAAATATGGAGAATGTACTTTGATGGCTCACTGAAGCTGCAAGGAGCGGGGGCAGGGATTCTCTTTATTGCTCCCGGAGGTGAACAATTCAAGTATGTACTCCAGCTTTTGTTTCCAGCATCCAATAATGCAGCAGAGTACGAAGCACTGGTCCATGGGCTAAGCATCGCGGTTTCGCTCGGCATCAAGAAGCTGATGGTGTACGGCGATTCACTGGTAGTCATAAGTCAAATAAATAAAGATTGGAACTGCTTGACCGACTCAATGGGCAAATATTGTGTAGTCGTGCGGAAGTTGGAGGACAAGTTCAAAGGACTGAAGTTCCACCACATGGAAAAGGGATCACAATGCAGCGACTGACGTATTGTCGAAACTGGGGTCCAGTCGGGCCCAAGTTCCACCTGGGATCTTCGTCCAAGAAATACAGCAACCAGGCATTATCACATATCATATGGAAGAATGCAATGCCTAGAGTCAGCCAGAGGCGGATCCCAATGACTAGAGAGAGCCTATCATCAGGTACATAAATAACGAAGAGGAACCGGATGACAAGGCCACAGCAGAGCACATTACAAGACAGTCGACCCACTATACCATCATAGGGGGCCTGCTGTACAGAAGAGGCACAGGAGGAGTCCTCATGAAGTGCATCCACTCAGCTACCGGGAGACAACTATTAGATGAGATTCATGCTGGGCAGTGTGGTGTGCATGCTGCATCAAGGACTCTGGTGGGAAAGGCTTTTAGATTCGGGTTCTACTAGCCGAATGCAAAGAGTGATGCTGCCGAGTTAGTCCAGAAGTGCGAGGCGTGCCAATTCTTGTCAAAACAACAGCACTTACCCGCGCAGCAGGTGCAAACCATTCCCGTGACCTGACCGTTTGCATGCTGGGGGCTGGACATGATCGGGCCTTTCAAGAAAGCTCAAGGAGGGCATACTCACATACTGGTGGCCATCGACAAATTCACAAAGTGGATAGAGTACAAGCCTATAGCTTCCTTGACCTCAGTAAAGGCAGTGGAGTTCATCCAGGAGATAATGTTCAAGTTTGGAATACCTAATAGCATCATCACTGACCTGGGATCTAACTTCACCAGCTCGGAGTTCTTCGATTTCTATGAGCAGAGGAGCATTCGGATCAAATACGCATGTAATACCCAAATATGTAAACAATGGAAATAGAGTTGATCTCAAGGTTTGGTGACCATTACTTATCATCACATGTGACTGATCATGTGTAAAAATGAGTAAATCTTTACTAAAACACAAATAAACCATTGCATCATATTGGATTTTTGTTTGTGCATTTAAAACAATAATAATAAGAATAAAAATAAAATAATAATGAGAATTTGGGATTTAGCCTAAATTTAAATTCTGGAATTGGGAAATAAGAGAAGGAAAGAAATAAGAAGACACTACATAAAACAAAATAAAAACAGGAATAAATTTTTACTTAATTGATGCCTTCAGTTGTATATTAAATTAAGGACAAATCCACCATAAGATTTGAATTTGAATTGGGAATTAAGTTTGAACTTTGGAAAACAAAACAAGTAAAAAGAGATAGAAAATATGAAAGAAAAGAAAAAAAGAAAAAGGCCAACCTGGGCCCTGGACCCCAATTCGACCCACCTAGTGATTTCTCTACGTGGCCCAACTCCTCTTTTCGCCCCACGCGTGCGCATGGCTCAGAAACCGGGTGCGCCGACACCAGGGGGGCCCACTGCCCAGCGTCCCGCTTCCCCACACCCACGACGCGATGAGTCCTCATTGCACTGCGAGCCCCATTCACCAACTATGTTGACTCGTGTCGTTTCACTGCCGCGCGGGACCCACGCACCGTCTTCCACCTCTGCCGAAATCAGAGCTGCGCTGCCGTAACCACACCTCCACAAATCCAACGCTGACTCAACTGCATCTCCAGGTTTCGCTCGTTGCTATCGGATGCGCCTCTCCTCTTATATAGTTAGGTCGACCCCTTCTTTCTTCCCCCTTTCCCCATTGACGCCGTGTGAGTTGAGTAGGGTGTCTGGGCGCCACCGTGGGGAGGGAAATCCTCGATTCGTCGTCCACCGTGCTCTTGGGGTGGTGCTGGGGGCTTTTCTGGGGTGAGGGAAAGGAGGTTGTGCCCTTGCCGCGCGGAATTTACAACTGGGCTCGGAGAATCCTCACCGGTGAGCAAGAACCATCGCGGTCAGCCTCTCTCCGTGGTCCAAGCTCTGAGCTGCGCAATCGTTGGTGAGTACCGTTCCCATCACCCACTTTTGTCTCCGCTTTGTATAACGCCATTTATTTCGAAGATTGAGCCGGGGAATTGCCTACTTGGTGGGTGCCGGCCATGGCTCCATCGTAGGGAGAAGCGCGGGGTCCGCCGGTGTTGGCCGTGGGGGAGGGGATATGAGAGTGAGCCTGATCCGGACAGTGATCTGGCACCGTCCGATCCCAAATTGATGTATCAGATTAAAACCTAGAATACCGGTTCGAGTTTTGATGCACGATCGTTGGATCCAAATCGTGCGCACAAGAGTAGATTGGAGTATTTAAAAATCGTGACCGTGAATCTTGCATCCGACGGCTGAGAGCGAATACTGGTTCAAAGTGATAGAAGTCTAATCTGGGCCGTCGGTTTTGATCTGACGGTTTGGATCAGGCGATACCTCTTTGCAGGCACAGTTTTGCACCTAGGCCCCTCTATTTCTATAGAACCAACCCGTGGTCCACATATATGGGTTTTGAGTCTAGAGATTTATTGCACACCTCTGCGCTTTCTAGAATTTGACGCCTAGTCCAGAGAAGACTAAAAATAGAGAAATAAATATAGAAATTGGTTTTTAATACAAAAATAATTCTAGTCGTTTGACGGGGGATCCTTGCAAGTGTTGTGCCCATAAACTGTAGCGAGTTTTCTGAAGCTAGTGGAACTTTGTAAAGGCCTCGTAGTGTTACCCTACCTCGCCTCCTCGGTAGAGGTGTATGGGATTGACCGTCTCTTGGCAGATGGGTAACATGACTTGTGGGTACAGGGTACAACCTCTGCAGAGTGTAAAACTGGTATACTAGCCGTGCTCACGGTCATGAGCGACTCGGACACTCACATGATTAATTTATGTAACTTAAATTCAATTTGTCATTTGCATTTGCATGGGATTATTTATTAATTTTGTTCTATTATTTATTATGGTTTGGTATTTACTTACACTTAGTAACTGCTAATAAAATTTGACCAACTTGTTAAAAGCAATGCTCAGCTTTAACCCCTACTGTTGATCAGCCTTACACATCACATGAACTCCCACCTTTGGTGAGTTCATGCCCTCTGGTTTCCCCAAAACTTGTTGAGCTATGATCATGTGTGAGCTCACCCTTGCTGTCTCACATCCCCCAAAGGAGAAGAACAGGTGGTTCAAGAGGAGCCATTCAACGAGGAGTTTGATCTGATCTAGGTGGCATCTCCCAGTTGACTTATTGGCGTCAAGGATGGTTTTAGTTTGTTTTATATTTATCCTTTATTTTTGTAAGACTTCCGCTATGTAATAAGTACTCTGATGTTATTGTGACATTTATCTCTATACACTCTGTTATTATATATGTTGTCTTCTTGGCGCATGTATAAGATGCACCCGACTTTGCTCCTTAAATCCAAGTGTGATAGAAGTGGTATCAGAGGAAATGTTGAATGTAAGACGAAACCTAGATAGAAATGGACAAAACCCTTACCTACTTACCTTACTCTGATTCATTCTATACTTATCTTATATTGATCCTATCTCACCTTTTGCTGTCATACTCTGATTACTCTTATCTTTTCCACTCTAAGACAAGATGGGTTCACACCTTGGGATCCTACATTTATGACATTCTTAAGAGATAGGGAACCTAAAACGAAATTAAAACTATTTTCTCTATTTAAAAAATGTTGGTTGATTGTTCTGATGATAAATGCCTAATTTTCTTCTTTGATTGATTGAGCTATTATAGATGGACATCTTAGCATGTACCACCATAAGGTAATGAATTAGCTTTGGTAGGTAATACATTAATCTGCTTAGCTAATAAATCCCCCAAAGTAAAATGCCTCGTAATTACCTACCTTGTCTACAATCCTTCCTCTCTTACCATATGTTTCTAATTTAGATGGTCAATACCAGGAAGGGAGGAGGAATTGATTTACCTGCCAACCCATTTAACCGGAGGGTACTTAGACAGCAACAACAACAATCCGAGATGAATCCTTTGAATCCTCCACCAGCCGGAGCTAACATAGCAGTTGCGACTCAGATGAGGATAATGCAACAGATGACAGATACCGTGGTGGATATGCACGCGCAGATGCGACAGGAACGCCAGGAGATGCGCTAAGAGCGAGAGGAGATACGCCAGGAGATGCGCTAAGAGCGAGAGGAGATACGCCAAGAGAGAAGGGCGCAACAGCAACAGCAATAGCAGCAAGCACCACTGCCTCCTCCACCACCACCAGTTCCACCTCGAGACAAGCACCAGGAATTCATGAGCCACAAGCCACTGACATTTGCTAACTCTCCTGATCCACTAGATGCTGATGATTGGCTGAAGTCTGTGGAGAAGATGTTGAACATTGCACAGTGCTCTGACCGGGAGAAGGTTCTTTATGCTTCTGGTCGTTTGACAGGTCCTGCTGCTGATTGGTGGGATTCATACACAGCTGCCCATGATGCTGCTGATACTATCACATGAGTGGAATTTTCTACTCAGTTCAGAAACTATCATATTCCTGTTGGACTGATGAAGATTAAGAAGGAATTTCTGTCGCTGAAGCAAGGGAGCATGTCAGTCAGCGAGTACCGCGATAAGTTTATTCAGCTCTCCAGATATGCTCTAGATGAAGTTGCTGAGGATGAGAGGAAGCAGGAGCACTTTATTGAAGGACTTAATGGACCTTTTCAGTATGCTTTAGTGGCACATACATTTCCATCATTCCAGAGGCTGCTTGACAAGGCCCTAGCTGTTGAACACAAGCGTGTTCAGCTGGGAAATCTAAAGAGGAAGGCCATTACCCAGGAGCAGGGAAGCAGCAGTGTTCGTCCTTGCTACAGTTCACCCCAGGGTACACCAGTTCGCACTAGAGGAGGCCAGCGCTCAGCTCAGCACTCACCTCAGGGGACTACACCGACTCGTCAGGCTACCCCCACTGGCACCCCGACGAAATTTTTAGGACAGAGTGCAGACACTACTTGCTAAAAGTGTGGGAAGACTGGACATTATGCAAATGTTTGCGCACAGAGGATTGCTACTACCCTAGTTCAGAATAAGCAGCAGACTTCAGGATCTGGTAAGGGATTCTCTATTGCTAGGGTTAATCAAGTCAGCGCTGATGCTACTCCTAATGGGGATGACATCGCACTTGGTATGTTTTACATTAATGCAATTCCTGTAACAATACTATTTGATTCTGGGGCTACACATTCATTTATGTCTGCTCGATATGCCAACACAAATGAGTTACCTCTGAAAATTATGAAAACACCAATGATAGTAATTACACCCAAAGGGCCTGTTAAGGCAAATCATATGACACATAAATTGCATTGACAATTATGGGAAGAGAATTCAGGGCTACCGCTATAATATTAGAGGCAAGCAGCATAGATCTAATCCTTGGTATGTCATGGTTAAGAAAGGCAAAGGCCATTATACATTGTGGTTGGGGTACAGTAGAACTCACCAACCCTAAAGGAGAAAGATTTGATATTGAAATTACAGTAACTACCTCTACCAGACGTGCAACATTCTTCATAGATGTGGAGTTTGTTGTAAACAACGTCCGTGTGGTTAGGGATTTTCTGGATGTCTTTCCAGAGGAGTTACCAGGGATGCCACCAGATAGGGAAGTTGAGTTTGTCATTGATCTCTTACCTAAGACTTCTCCTATCTCTAAACGGCCATACATGGTGTCTGTAGAGAGTTAAAAGAACTTAAGAAGCAGTTAACGGAGTTACAAGAGGTAGGGTACATTCGTCCGAGTTCCTTACCTTGGGGAGCACCGGTTCTGTTTGTATAGAAGAAGGATGGATCACAAAGGATGTGTGTGGACTATAGATCCCTTAATGATGTTACCGTGAAGAACAAGTATCCGTTACCCCGCATTGAGGATTTATTTGATCAGATGAGAGGTGCATGGGTATTCTCGAAGATTGATCTCCGATCGAGTTACCATAAAATGAAGATTAGGCCTTATGATATTCCCAAGATGGCTTTCTCAACCCGATATGGATTATATGAGTTCACAGTTATGTCATTTGGACTAACTAATGCACCAGCTTATTTTATGAATTTGATGAATAAGGTGTTCATGGAGTATCTAGACAGATTCGTCGTGGTATTCATCGATGATATTCTGATTTATTCCAAGAGTGATTTTGATCATGAAGAACATCTGAGATTAGTGCTACAAAAGCTAAGGTAAGTACAGTAAATGCGAGTTCTGGATTGATGAGGTGCCATTTCTTAGACATATTATTTCTAATGGTGGGATATCAGTGGATCCTGCTAAAGTCAAGGAGATTATGGCAAGGAGCGTACCCACTACAGTTACTGAGATCCGGAGTTTCTTGGGACTTGCAGGATACTATCAGAGATTTATTGAAAGATTTTCTAAGATTGCTAAGCCTATGACCTCACTTCTAGAGAAGGGAGGAGAGTTTAAGTGGGAAGAGAAGTGCCAAGATAGCTTTGATCAATTAAAGAGGAGGTTGATGTCGCCCCCTGTGTTAGTTATGCCAGATCTACAGAAGGGATTTGACATTTATTGTGATGCATGCGGCCAAGGCTTGGGATGTGTGCTTATGCAAGAAGGACACGTGATTGCCTACGCGTCTCATCAGTTGTGGAAACATGAGTTGAACTATCCCACTCATGACTTAGAACTAGCAGTCGTAGTGCATGCACTTAAGATTTGGAGACATTATATCATGGGAACCAAGTGTCAAGTGTACATGGATCATAAGAGTTTGAAGTATATATTCACTCAGAAGGATCTCAACCTTAGGCAACGCCGATGGTTGGAGCTCATAAAGGATTATGATTTGGAGATTCATTATCATCCGGGCAAGGCGAATCTGGTTGTAGATGCCTTGAGTCGAAAGGAACACGTTCATTCAACTATTGTTGCCCAGCTACCTGAGGAGATTGTTGAGGATTTCAGGAGACTTAACCTAGGGATAGTTGCTCACACTAAAGGAGTTACTATTGATGTGGAATCTACCTTGGAACAAGAAATTCGTAAAGGTCAGATTGGTGATGCTAAAATACAAGAAATCATGGATCTCATTACTAACGGTAGAGGTCCAGAATTCACGGAGGATGAGCAAGGCACAGTATGGTTTAAGGACCGGATATGTGTTCCTGATATTGATAGCCTTCGTGAGACTATACTGAAGGAAGCCCATGATTCTGATTACTCTATTCACCCTGGTAGCACTAAGATGTATCAATATCTAAAGCAAAAGTACTGGTGGTATGGACTAAAGAGAGATGTGGCTGCACATGTGGCTATGTGCGATGTGTGTCAAAGAGTTAAGGCCGAACATCAAAGGCCAGCTGGACTACTGCATCCACTAAAGATACCTGAGTGGAAATGGGAAGAAATAGGCATAGATTTCATTGTTGGACTACCCCGCACTCCTGCAGGGTATGACTCTATTTGGGTGATTGTGGACAGATTGACGAAAGTGGCTCACTTCATACCTGTGAGAACTAACTACACGAGAGCCAAGCTAGCAGAACTGTATATGACTCGGATAGTTTGTCTACATGGGGTGCCTAAGAAGATCATGTCTGACTGAGGATCACAGTTTAATTCTTGGTTTTGGAAGAAGTTGCATGAGAGCTTGGAGTACACAGTTGAATTTTAGTTCGGCCTACCATCCTCAAACTGATGGGCAGACCGAGAGGACTAACCAAGTGCTGGAGGATATGTTAAGAGCTTGTGCTCTTAAACATGGTGGTAGTTTGGATAAGAGCTTACCATATGAAGAGTTCTCATACAATAATAGCTACCATGCCAGTTTAAAGATGTCATCGTTTGAGGCTCTATATGGCAGAAAATGCAGGACTCCACTGTATTGGGATCAAACTGGTGGACAACAGTTCTTTGGGCCTAAAATTATACAAGAGGCAGAGGAACAAGTACGAATGATAAGAGAGAATTTGAGAACTGCACAATCAAGGCAGAAGAGCTATGCTGATACCCGGAGAAGACTACTGGAGTTTAAGGAGGGTGATCACGTGTATCTGAAGGTCTCACCAATCCAGGGTATGAGAAGATTTAAAGTTAAAGGAAAGTTGTCCCCTCGCTTCATTGGACCTTTCTTGATCTTAAAGCGAGTGGGAGAAGTTGCATATCAACTAGAACTACCCGATCATCTTGCGGATGTACATGATGTCTTCCATGTATCTCAACTAAAGAAATGTCTCAGGGTACCTGATGAGCAGCTTCCAATGGAGGATCTTAGTGTTCAAGATGATCTGACTTATGCAGAATATCCTACCAAGATTCTTGATAAACTGACTCATGTCACAAGGAGTAAAGTGATCAAAATGTGTAAAGTGCAGTGGAGTCACCTTGGAGAAGATGAAGCTACTTGGGAGAGAGAGAAGAGCTTTGCATAGATTTTCCCCATCTTTTCCCTAGTCCTTCCTAAATCTCGAGGACGAGATTCTTTTTAAGGGGGGTAGGATTTGTAATACCCAAATACGTAAACAATGGAAATAGAGTTGATCTCAATGTTGGTGACCATTACTTATCATCACATGTGACTAATCATGTTTAAATATGAGTAAATCTTTACTAAAACACAAATAAACCATTGTATCATATTGGATTTTGTTTGTGCATTTAAAACAATAATAATATGAATAAAAATTAAATAATAAAGAGAATTTGGGATTTAGCCAAAATTTAAATTCTGGAATTGGGAAATAAGAGAAGGAAAGAAATAAGAAGACACTACATAAAACAAAATAAAAATAGGAATAAATTTTTACTTAATTGATGCCTTCAGTTGTATATTAAATTAAGGACAAATCCACCACAAGATTTGAATTTGAATTGGGAATTAAGTTTGAACTTTGGAAAACAAAACAAGTAAAAAGAGATAGAAAATATGAAAACCTGGGCCCTGGACCCCAATCCGGCCCACCTAGTGATTTCTCTACGCGGCCCAACTCCCCTTTTCGCTCCACACGCGTGCATGGCTCAGAAACCAGGTGCGCCGACTTCAGGGGGCCCACTGCCTAGCGTCCCGCTTCCCCGCGCCCACGACACGATCAGTCCTCACTGCACTGCGGGCCCCATTCACCAGTTATGTTGACTCGCGCCATTTCACTACCGTGCGGGACCCATGCACCGTCTTCCACCTCCGCCCAAATCGGAGCTGCGCCATCGTAACCACACCTCCGCAAATCCGAAGCTGACTCAACTGCATCTCCGGGTTTTGCTCGTTGCTATCGGATGCGCCTCTCCTCTTGTATAGTTAGGCCGACCCCTTCTTTCTTCCCCCTTTCCCCATTGACGTCGTGTGAGTTGAGCAGGGGTGTCTGGGCACCTCCGTGGGGAGGGAAATCCTCGATTCGTCGTCCACCGTGCTCTGGGGTGGTGTCGGGGGCTTTTCTGGGGTGAGGGAAAGGAGGTTGTGCCCTCGCCACGCAGAATTTTCAACTGGGGCTCGGAGAATCCTCACCGGTGAGTAGGAACCGTCGTGGTCAGCCTCTCTCTGTGGTCCAAGCTCTGAGCCACACAATCGTTGGTGAGTACCATTCCCATCGCCCCCACTTTTGTCTCCGCTTTGTATAGCACCATTTATTTCGAAGATTGAGCCGGGGAATCGCCTACTTGGTGGGCGCCAGCCATGGCGCCACCGTAGGGAGAAGCGCGGGGTCTACCGGTGTTGGCCATGGGGGAGGGGATAAGAGAGTGAGCCTGATCGGGACAGTGATCTGGCACCGTCCGATCCCAAATTGATGTATCAGATTAAAACCTAGAATACCGGTTCGAGATCTGGAGCTCGACCGCTGGATCCAAATCGTGCGCACAAGAGTAGATTGGAGTATTTAAAATTGTGAACACAAATCTTGTATCCGGCGGCTAAGAGCGAATACTGGTTCAAAGTGATAGAAGTCTAATCTGGGCCGTCGGTTTAGATCTAACGGTTCGGATCAGGTGATACCTCTTCGCGGGCGCAGTTTTGCACCTAGGCCCCTCTATTTCTATAGAACCAACCCTCCGTCCACATATATGGGTTCTAAGTCTAGAGATTTATTGCACCGAGGCCCCTGCGCTTTCTGGAATTTGATGCCTAGTCCAGAGAAGAATAAAAATAGAGAAATAAATATAGAAATTGTTTTTAATACAAAAATAATTCTAGAAACTTGGAAAATTGATATTTAATTCATTTTAATTCCAAATTGATCCATTCCAATTTCTATAATTTTATAATATTATTGTTTATCACCTAGTGTCTCTATTTTGACATGAAAACAGTAGTAAAATTAATTTCTCACTTAATCATATATCAAGCACATAAAACCTTTGGAAATTCATAACTTAAAATCCATAACTCCAAAATTAATGATTCCTGTTCCTAGGATCTTATTTTAATGTGTAGATTATTATTATGTATTTTGTTTACATGTTTGGTGTGATGTTAATTTTTGCTATACTATGTATGTTTGTATTGATGCGAGTAGACGAGCAAGCTACTGTGGATCCTGAGGTTCACCAGATAGAAGTTGCTGAGCATGAGCTCATTGAAGGCAAGTTGTGCCCTTGATCACTTATTTTTACCCAGTCATGTTCTTATTAATCATAATGATCTGTATAGGTTAATTTTGATGGGACCTAATAGGTCACCCTAGTCTGTTTATCCTATTTACCTTGTTTACACCTGAATCACATGGGTAGTTTTGCTATTGCTTTATATTGTTTTGGGTTAATATTTAATTACATCCATGTTCCAATTATTCTGTTATGTTATTTATGTTCATGATAAGATCATTATGTTAATGGGAACATGGAGAACCACTTGGGAAAATGTGCCACCACAAGGGAGGAATGGGACCCCTTGGCTAACTAATTAGGAAAGCTAGTGGAAGACTACCTTACCTGAAAGGGGTAAGGGCAGTAGGGGAGTTGCATGCAGGGAGGTTCTCGGGTTGATTTTGCTGCGATGGCGGTCAGACGGGGGATTCTTGCAAGTGCTGTGCCCATAAACTGTAGCGAGTTTTCTGAAGCTAGTGAAACTTTGTAAAGGCCTCATAGTGTTACCCTACCTCGCCTCCTCGGTAGAGGTGTATGGGATTGGCCGTCTCTTGGCAGATGGGTAACATGACTTGTGGGTACAGGGTACAACCTCTGCAGAGTGTAAAACTGGTATACTAGCCGTGCTCACGGTCATGAGCGACTCGGACACTCACATGATTAATTTATGTAACTTAAATTCAATTTGTCATTTGCATTTGCATGGGATTATTTATTAATTTTGTTCTATTATTTATTATGGTTTGGTATTTACTTACACTTAGTAACTGCTAATAAAATTTAACCAACTTGTTAAAAGCAATACTTAGCTTTAACCCCTACTGTTGATCAGCCTTACACATCACATGAACTCCTACCTTTGGTGAGTTCATGCCCACTGGTTTTCCCACAACTTGTTGAGCTATGATCATGTGTGAGCTCACCCTTGCTGTCTCACACCCCCACAGGAGAAGAACAGGTGGTTCAAGAGGAGCCACACAACGAGGAGTTTGATTTTATCTAGGTGGCATCTCCCAGTTGACTTATTAGCGCCAAGGATGGTTTTAGTTTGTTTTATATTTATTCTTTATTTTTGTAAGACTTCCGCTATGTAATAAGTACTCTGATGTTATTGTGACATTTATCTCTATACACTCTATTATTATATATATGTTGTCTTCTTGGCGCATGTATGAGATGCACCCGACTTTGCTCCTTTAATTCGGGTGTGACAACGCATCAGTGGCACACCCAAGAGCTAATGGGCAAGTGGAAAGAGCCAATGGAATGATACTGGATGCATTCAGAAAGAAGGTGTTCGATAAAAGCGAGAAGCTTGCAGGGAAGTGGATCAGGGAATTACCATACGTGGTTTGGAGCCTGCGAACCCAACCAAGCCAAGCTCTGCTTGGAAACACCCCATTGTTCATGGTGTATGGGTCGGAGGCAGTGCTACCTGCCGATTTGATCTTTGGGGCACCCAGGTTGACCTTTGAAAGCATAGCTGAGGCAGAGGCAACCAAGCTAGAGAACATTGACGTGCTGGAGGAGGAGCGGTTAAATATGGTGATTCAGTCGGCCAGATACCAACAGACCTTGAGGCGCTATCACGACAAAGCTGTGCGACATCGATCCTTCGCAGTGGGAGACTTGGTCCTCCGTCGAGTACTAACAGGGGAGGGACGACACAAACTGTCACCACCATGGGAAGGACCGTTCATCATGGCAGAGGTCACACGGCCGGGATCCTACTAGCTTACTCAGATGGATGGCACCGAAGTGGGGAATTCATGGAATATCGAGCACCTCAGAAAATTCTACCCCTATCAATACATCAAAACTCTTGAGGGCGAGTTGTACTCTGTAATGAGAAGATTTCTTCATTAATAAAGCCATCTTCCAAGGCATTCAAGTTCTTGATTTACAACTGACTTAGATTGGGCTCAACTCGAAATCAGCATAACACAACTTAGGGTGATCACTATGCCCTGCTAGGAGCAATCGGCTTAAGTCGGAAACGCCTTAAGTCAGTGCGACATGCTCACGCTTACATGACTTAGGGTGATCACTATGCCCTACTAACGGAGCAATCGGCTTAAGTCGGAAATGCCTTAAGTCGGTGCGACATGCTCACGCTTACATGACTTAGGGTGATCACTATGCCCTACTAACGGAGCAATCGGCTTAAGTCGGAAACGCTGTAAGTCGGTGCGACATGCTCATGCTTACATGACTTAGGGTGATCACTATGCCCTACTAACGGAGCAATCAGCTTAAGTCAGAAATGCCTTAAGTCTGTGCGACATGATCACGCTTACATGACTTAGGGTGATCACTATGCCCTACTAACAGAGTAATCAGCTTAAGTCAGAAACGCCTCAAGTTGGTGCGGCTTGCTTATGCGTACACAAGTTAGGGTGATCACTATACCCTAGTAACAAAATATCCAACTCGAATCAGGAGTGCTTCGAAGAAGAATAACTCGCTCGCATTGTCAAGGGTGTTTTCAGCACCCTGCTAACAGAATGATCAGTCCAAACATAGTACAATTACATACACACAGAACTCATACCACACTTTTTTCTCTAAAAAGTACTAACTCAATGAACAAGTGTTTTTCAAGCAAATCATTGCGCTAGAGCATTCGTGCAGGAAGCCTCGACTGCAGGAGTAGCGGAAGAAGATGGTTGGCTTGCAACATCAGGCGCGACAACATCATCAACAACAATGTCATCAGGCACCACAACGCCAAACCTCCTCATCAGGATCCGCCCAGCACGAACAACCTTATCCATGGCCTTTTCGCACATCGCCTTCATAATGACGCGGTCGTCCTCCAAGGCCTTGATATGGAGGTGGGCGACCTCTAGCTCCTGAGTAACAAGCTTCTTGGAAGCGCGTAGCTCCTTTGTGATAGAATCTTTGGCAGACAATAGCTTGTCGAGTCGGGACACTTCATCCTGGGATGCCCTCAGTTCATCACGATGATGGTCCAAGTCCGACATGGTAAAATGGTGACTCCTCTCCAGAATGGTCAAGGAAGTGCTAGCATGACGGTATAGCCTGTCCAGATTGTCACGAGAAGCAGCGAGTGCTCGTTTTTCCTCCTACAAGCAAGAACAACACTAAGCATCGAAGCAAGGGAAGCCGAACAGAAGCAGCCAAGAGAGTTTACCTCATGTGCCATCTTCTCGGAGTCAAGCTGTGCATTTAGAGAAGAGTTTAAGGAGCGAGCACTGTCTAAGAAAGCAGTGGTTTGGCTCAAGTCGACCTAACTCTGGGTATACTTCTCTTCAGTATCAGAGCTTCGCCGAGCCAAATCTGATAAAGTAGCAGAGAAAAGCGCAAGATATAAGATAAGCAGAGCAATGAAAGCGAAAAAAGGAAACTATGAGCTCACTAACCAATTTAGATGCCTTCAGATCTTCTATATATTTTTGAAGTAGTAGAGGGTTCCACTGCATCAAAGATGAAACTTGGTTGGGGACGGGAGCGTCATAGGATTTCAATTGAGCTGATACGGAACTAGTAACACCCTATGATTGCCAAAAATAAGCAAGAAAGCCAGTTTGCTAGCATAAATGATAAAAAGTGAAAGTTGATTCACCTGAAGGTTGGAGAGGAACAAAGGACGACCCGAAGCCAGAAGAATTGATACATTGCTTGATGAGGGGATGTCAACAGGAACGATATCGAAGGCACAACTCAAAAGAACCTCAGCCTCGTCAGCAGGTGGCAGACTCCTGGTGTCTAGGTCATAGGCCTCTAAAGTGACCAGGCTAGCTAAAGCAGCTGATAGGTGTGTCACTGCGGGCTCCCCAGATTGGACCAGCGGTGATCCAACATGGACGTCCATGGAGGCAGTAGAAGAGGAACCTGCCCAAACACCCTCGGGGGTTGGGTCGCTCCCAGCACCACCCTTGGGGGCTGGGCCCTCCGTAGCAGCCACTTCCAAGGCTGGAGATCCCTTAGCCATATCCAGAGGAGCCGGATGACTAGGATCAGCGGCATTGAGGGCCGGTCGTCTTCACGAGCTAGACCACCCTCCAAAGTCAACGAAGCATGAGAGACTGTCCGGGTTGCCTCTTGCCCGACAGGATTGCATGACAAAAGAGCATCATCTAGAACCTCTAAACAGATGACAGGATTGTCAACCTTAGGGGGCTCTGATAGAAGGTTCTCGGGGATGATTTCCTCCAGTGCATGGTCGAAATCAGATATCGACAACCCCTAAAGGCTGACAAGTGCTGATAGGGCCTGCATCGGAATGTTGCTGCCCTTGTGGCGACGGTTGTTCTTGCAGATTAACGAAACTTCTTCCTCCTCCTCCTCATCTTCATCAAGCACACTGCCAGCAACCTGGGCATCGTCACAACCTCTGAAATTGTCCTCAAGGATGGTGCTCACTGGGCCATCGCAGAGGAATAATGTAGAGGGGCCAGCATCTTGCTCCAAGCACGATAACCGCCAGAGTCGTCTTTTCTTCATTCTCCCCTCGTCAGGCACAGCCGGATGGTTCACTCGGCATGATCTCTTGCGAAGAGCACCTTCTGGTTTTCAAATTTCCTCGTCTTCACCAAGGTCATGCCCAATCGCAACCGCCATTGGCTCAATGCGGGCAGAGTCAGATGATTCCCCAGCCAGCATGCTAAGAACAGCGTTCATCTCAGGATCATCAGTACTGGACAGCATCTCAAAGTGGGGTCTGCTTCTTAGCCTCGGGAAGATTCTAGAAGGGAGCAATGAAAGCCTCAATGTCTTCTAAGTAGGGTCACACTCTATGGCCCGGACTGCCATCTCGAACAGGAGGATTAGAGACGAAATCAGAAAAGGGACTCTACGGAGGCAAATTCCAGGCAGAATAAGCTGAGGGGGCACCAGCATTTGAAACCCTGCCCCTCAGCATCAAATCAAGTCAGCTCAGTGGGTCCTCATCGGTAATTTGTCTATTGGTAATTTGGGTAGGATCATTGACCCCAGTGTACAGATAGGCGGAGTAGACTCTGTCCTTTAGAGGCTGGATGTTCTTAAAGACAAAGTCAGTGACCACAGCTTCAGCAGTCAGGCCTCTGTCTTTCAGCGAGCAAATCTCAGCAAGCAGCACCTTGGATTCGGCTACCTCTGAACTGGTGGGGGACTTTGTCTAGCTAGGCATGCGGACGTTGGGCTGTCTCCCTGATCGAGGGGGGAGGGACTTGTTGTGGTTCTCCATGGTGAACCACTCGAGGTGCCATCCTTTAATGTTGTTCTTGAGGGGGATATCAAGGTACTCTACTTTCCTCCCCGGCAAAGCTCCAAAGTGGCACCACCGACAAGTTGATGCTGTCCTTCGGCCATACCGGGCCGACAGAGGTAAAGATATCTCTAGAGCCCAAAATGGGGAAGAATTCCAAGAAAGGCCTCGCAAAGGTGCACAAAAATGGCAATTTGAATAATAGAGTTGGTATTTAAATGTGTAAGATTCAAACTGTAGAAATCAAGGAGGCCGCGGAAAAAGGAGAAACGGGCAGGGCAAGTCCTCGGATGAAAGGCACAAAAACAACGACTTCGTGGGTGTCCTCTATCGGAACAGTCACCCCGCGCCAGATTCGCCAAGAACACAACTCTTTCGACGGAAAAACCCCAGTTTCCACAAGATGCAGAAGATCGGACTCGGAAATGACATACATGTGGTTACCGACATATGGAAGCTGGCTATTGGGATCAATGGGCGGAATGATTGGAGCAGCAACACTCTGTCTCTTCCTCTTGAGGGCCATCGCAATCTCTCAGGCGGAGTGGGCAGGCTCGAGAATTCTGAAAACAGAGAAGCGGCGGAGGAGAAAAGTGAGATTTAGGGTTCGGAACTCAAGAAGACACGTCGACATAAGTATTAGTTGGTTCCATAAGTCGAGCAGTACCTCTAAAATGCTAGATCATAACTCGAAAAGGCAAGAATCATAATCATCACTCGGACATAACCTCTAAAATGCCGGCAAGCCTTCAAGCACACGAACAAAAAGCATGCAGCAGTGGTAAAGTGAAATAATTGCGTTCTTCATTCATAAAGGGGGAATTCATCACAAACTTGAAGCGGACTCATTATGAGTCGGCCTCCTTCACCCCTGGTCACTACACTACATTACATTGCACTACTCTACTACTTACACTACGATATACTAATACTACTCTAATCCACTACTACTTATTTCTACTACTATTGCTATCTATACTAATATTTACTAATATTTAAACCAGCGACATTATGCCACTGGCCTTGTCACCGCCGCTGCCGTCGTCGTCGCCCTTGCTGCCATCGCCATTGCCCTCGCCCTCGCCGTCACCATCGCCCTTGTTGCCATCGTCGTCGCCCTCGCTGTCACCGTCGCCCTTGCCGCTGTCGTTGTCACCCTCGCCGTCACCGTCGCTGCTGCCCTTGCCGTCGCCATCGCCCTCGCTGCCACCACCACCCTCGTCGTCGTCGTCATTGTCACCATCGCCGCCGCTCCACTCCTCGGAAGAGTCAGAGGAGTCCGCCTCCTCCGAGGAAACCTCCTCTGAGTCATCCGAACCACCGAGCCTAGCACGCTCGATGGAGCGTGAGTACGCTCGGATCGCGGTGGACAGTCCCATGGAGTCATCAGAATCCTCAGATGACGCCACTGGAGAAGCAGGAGCAGGCGATCGATCATACTCGGAGGAGGCCTCCTCCGAGTATTCCGAGTCGCTAAAGTTCTCCGAAGGAGGACTTGGGGCACGCTTGCGTTTGCCGTCGGCACGGCGAGGCCAGCCTCTGCCCTCCTACCCCTGCCCATGGTCGATTAGAAAGGGAGGGAGTGAAGAAGAAAAAAGAAGAAAGCAAGTGATCAAAGAACAAGTGAAGAGAACAGCCAGGGCAAGCGAGCTATTTATAGAAGCCGGGGGTGACCGTCCACTTCCTACCCCGCTCACCGAACAGTCGCAAGAATTCAATAAGCAATTCAAGCCGCTTGAAAAGAAGTCAGGCAACTGGTGCCGTTTCTCGTAACACGACACCAATTGGACCTAAGTCAACTGCTCAGGCAAATGATTACACCTCTCCATCACATCAAGTTACTACTCTAGGACAAGATAAACACTCTGCGCACCAAGACACCCCTTGGGCACACCCATTGGGTGTGTCGTCCAGAATTTTCAAAGATTTTCTCAAGAAGTGATATCCACAAAATATACGCAATGAATGTACCACGACAAAAGGAGGAGATCGGCTGAGATGGGAGGAAGTCCAAATGTGGTTACTGAAGTGCAAGTCCAATCAACAGAAGCATTGAAGCACAGAGCAGGGTGATGTCTAGCTGAGCCATCTACCTCAACTAGCCAGACGTCCAATCTGTCACCGATTAAATTGATTTTAGACCTAACAAGCCATGGAAAGATGGCATCGTCTGGATATTTAGAAAATGCGGATTTCAAAAGCATAAGATGAAGACCTTTGAATGGATTATTTCCAAAATCCACTAAAAGCTCAGGGGCTACACCCATACAGTGACTCAATGCTAAATTTCTGATATCAAAAGCATAAGATGAAGACCTTTGAATGGATTATTTCTAAAATTCACTCAGAGCTCGGGGGCTACACCCATTGGGTGCACCTTTGGTGCACCCAATAGATCTACAGTGACTCAATGCTAAAATGCTGATCCCAAAAGCATAAGATGAAGACCTTTGAATGGATTATTTCTAAAATCCACTCAAAGCTTGAGGGCTACACCCATTCGGTTCACGCCAATAGATCTACAGTGACTCAATGCTAAAATGTCGATTTCAAAAGCATAAGATGAAGACCTTTGAATGGATATTTCTAAAATCCACTCAAAGCTCGGGGGCTACACCCAATGGGTGCACCTTTGGTGCACCCAACAACAAAACAAAAATCGGGCTATACAACAAGCCCATAGGCCGGACCAAGAATCTTTGGGACGATTATTTCAAAATCAACTCAAATTGAGGGCTTGTGGGGGACAGATATCCCTTAGGTCCACTAGAAGGCGAAAGGTCCTTGCATGAGGCCTCGGGCCAGTTACCCCGCAAGGCCATCTCTTCGTGGGCCGGGCAAAAACTACTGGCGGAATGGGCCAGTCCAAGAAGGCGATGGACTCGGGTCCAGATGGTCCGTCGAATCGTGCACTACCCTAAGAAACCGCCCGACTTTCCCGTGCCTGGCAGCCTCTAATGTCGGGTGGATCAAGGATGAGTCGGCGGGATTTTCGGGAGATTGGTTCAGTCGGTTCACTATTAGTTAGGAGATACGTGATCATCATGTACGTATGGAGTGCCCCACGGTCATGTATATAAGACACAGGGGGAATCCCATCATTTTCATCCTACCTATCTATCCCATTAGCCTCTCTCCATTCAGGAGACACCGCTTGTAACACACCACATACAAATCCACCCTAGGAAGTAGGGTATTATGCCTCTAAAAGTGATCCGAACCTGCAGAAAATCGCCTCTATCTCTCTCTCTCTCGTGCTCCCAGCATGAACTATTGAGCTACAATCAACAACACCATCCTACCCAAAAGCACCGCAAGGGTAACCCTGGGTGTGCGGTCGGACACTAAACACCGATAGCACCCTCCATTGTGATGCCACATGCCACCACCGGTTCCCTCTGGAACTGTTGTCGCCGAGTTTTGAGGCCCAAACTCAGCAAAACCCGCCATCCGTAGCATTGGGTGGTTTTGAGGCCCAAACCACCAGACCACCACGAGTATCACACCATGTGCTCGTTCCTCATGTCCTGGGCACGTGTCCCGCTAGTCCTCGACCACGTCAGCAACACGCCCCGCTCTGCCATGTCCTCGCGTGAGTGCGTGTCCCATGTGTTAGCCACCATGGCTAGTCACCCAGCTACTCCGGTCTATCAGCCAAGACCCAGCAATCGTCTTTCACCGCTCCAGTCCATCAGCACGAGCCCACATGACCTTCACCTCAGCCATTGACCACCGTCCCAATGCTTCACACCTGCACACCACAAAGCCGATCGATATGGTTGCACAACATAATCTCACACTTTGGTCAGTCCACTGACTACCCCAGAGTGCTACCCGTTGACAATCATTTATCATCAACCCAAACCACAAGGGACAAGTGAACCTTGTGTTCACGAAGTTTCAACTGTCTATAACTGAACCCAACTCAACCCGACTGAACCCCCATCTGAAGCCCCCTTAATCTCATGATTCTATGTGATGACAGGGAACTCGACCTTAATGAAGATTATTTACCATATTGTACTCTATCACTTTGCTATAAGGACTTTAGCTGAAAACCCCATGGATCAAACACGAGAGATCTCCAAAGTTTGATGAAAAACACTGAAACACAGTTTCAGTTCGCTCTATTAAGCGCCATGGTACACTACCCTTGTTCCCCCAATTCTGAAATATGTAAATTACTTTTGATTTTGTATAGAAACTTGAAAAACTCCAAACACAAAAGTTGTTCACTTTTCAAAACCCTACAACTTTGGTATTTGGGCCCGTCGTAAATTCTTGGTAGATTTTGAATTTCATATTTGGGGCCACTTTAGGGTTTTCAAATGTGGTCCAAATCTCAAACTTACACACCAAAGTTGATCCCACAACCAAAAACCAAAGTTATTCTATATGATAAGACCTACCTTTCATGTATAGTATTCATAGTCAAATTGTCTCTAGTTTAAAACTTAATAGTTTAAGCTTATCTTCAAACAAGGTTTTGGAAGCAAACTTTGCACTATATTCAATAAACACATCTCATGCTTTGCTATTGTCTTAGTGAATGGATACTAGATGTGTCAAACACAATACTTACATTGCAAATAATGTCATAATCAAATTTTAGTTCTCATAACACCAGACAACCCCTTCTGAGAAGTCCGATTTAGAGGTTCGAGGCTACAGATAGGATCCAACAGGCTCTCCTCGTTTTTCAATTTTTTCCCTTTCACGCTATTCTGGTGTTCTCGCTCGGAGTCATCGACTTTCGCCATCCGCGTGGCTGTTTCACACACGTGCATTCCCTCCTGCCACCGGCCACAAGCCCATGCCGGCGGAGGACAAAGATTTTTTCCTCCGTTTTCCCACCATCGTCTTCACATCTTGCAGCTCGCCTCTAGGCACCATGAACTCCGCTGGGCAGAAGGAGACCAGGTGACATCCTCAAATTATCCAGATGTCTGCTCATGGTGGTCGAGGCACTGCCAATTACATGCACGATCCTAGCTAGAAAGCCTCTCAAGCGTGTCGTGTGGCTAGATGTATCCACGGCTGGGCCTGCGTGTTTTCTGGCTGGTGGACATAGGCTACCCCTGCATGCTTTGTTCGGCGACCAGCAACAGCATCAACTGGCAACAAAATGTCAGGCAGCGCCAACGGCAGCATCGATCAACAACAAGATGTGTGGCGGCGCCAAAAAGCCACACTAGTAGGAGAAAAAAATCGTACTTGGTGCTCTAAGCCTCTCCAATCTGAAAAATCAAATTGACGTGGCACTTTTGAATATGGAGATCGATTTTTTAGAGATTTTCTTGGAGTAGCCAACTCTTTTCTGTGTGAAATCTACTTTACAAAGTAGCTAAACCTGTAAATCTAGCTAATTCTTTTGGCTAATCTGTTGGAGATGCTCAACGCATCCTAGATGACCATTTGACAATACGAATTCTTGCTTTAGTTAAGCTTTGAAATATGAAAGTGTGTTTATCACTTTAGTGGATTGAATGACAAAACAATTATAGGTCTAATAAGGTTGTTAAGTGTTAAGTAGGATCAGGACCGTTCCTGAGATTTCGAGGGCCCTAGGCAAAAACTTATAAGTAGTTTAACCCATATATATATATATATAATTAAAAACATATATGTTGAAAGGTTCAAAAATACTATTAACTAAATTAATAAAAACTTACTTGGCATATTGGATCATCTTATAAAGTTTCTTCGAACATTCTTTGATACAAAGACATTGAGTATGTTATTAATATCGATGGATACTATTTCAATCTTGATGACATGATATAACCATATATGTTGACGTAATCATAGCTTGGCTCTCATATAACTATAATTACTTGGCAGGAATTATGACACTTTGGAAATAGGAAATGGCGTATATCGTATACTAGTAAAGTGTTGGTATATTGCTATAGTTTCTATTTACGATTAAGTATAGAATATAAAATATAAAGGCATGTGCGTTCTATTGACTAAGTGAGTGTAATTTTTTTTAAAGTCAACAATCATGATTTAAATCCTTATTGTACATAATTTTAGCATTTTTCGTTTAAATATAAAATGCACAATAACGATGGAAATTATGGAACTAGGAAAAATAGTGCTTTAATATAGTAAAGATGTGAACGTGATTGTAGCTTGGCTTCCATATCTGGGCCGATCAACTAACAAAGCGAATGTTGTTTGTTTAGTCTGATTAAATCAACAAGTACTATACTTAAATATATATTTGAGTGGGGGCTCCAACATTTTGGGGACCTGGGCGGCCGCCTGGCTCGACCACCCCAGGTCCGGCCCTGAGTACGACGGGAGTTGAGTATGTTTCATACGTTTAAAAAGAAGTATATCAAAGATTAAACAAGAAGACAGAGTCGATGATATTCCATATAGTGTCCAAATGAAGGACAAAACTGAGTATTGTTGTATTAGAAGATTATATAAACAATCCAGTTCAAACATAGAACATCAAAACTGAAGTTTTATTCTAGTTTTAATTACACAAAAAATGTTTAAAATTTACAAATGCTACAAGAAAGAAAAAAAGGGTGAAATTGCTGCACTATTGAAGTGTTTTTATCTACAACAGATTGCATCAACGATTTTACCTAAAAGAAACACTGTTGTTGTGTGGGAAAAAAGAACACCAGCCAAAGAAGTGTTAATTGCCTTAGTTAAACGGCTCCCTGTTCTGTCAAATTAGCTAGTTACTGTACATCGTCGGCGAAAGCCTTAAAAATGAAGTCCCTGAACCGCTTGCAGTATTGCTTCGGGTCAACAGCTGATATGGAGTTTGGGTCGTACTGCATGGATTTGTAAGCGTGCTCCAGCTTCTTACTGATATCGTAGTCCTGCAGGATGTCGATGATTCCAAAGAACAGGATGACGTCCTGGAACTCGCCTGTGGGCTCGCCAATGAGCGGAGAGTCACTCTCAGGGTTCTTCACTACGTTCTCCACCCTCGAGGGCATGCAGATCCCTAGTCTCAATGGTCCTTTTCTGCATAGATCACAACAACTAGTATGTTAGCGATCATAGACCAATTCTAGGGCCTTCTTCCCAATTATAAGCTATTCAAAATACATACAAGCTTTCACGTTTAAATTTTATTTTAACTTTACCTGTTTTCTTCAGAATCTTCAGCAGTCTGAGACGTCCCATTGTCACCATTGCTGCTGTCTGTAACAACCAAATAGATTTTTCAGTCTCCTAACTCCAAATGCATCTTGCAGCTCCAAGCATGTGTGAAAAGCAAACATCGTTTTAACTTATCTTTGCATCTGTCCTTGAAGTGAATACCGACCAGAAGACTGTAATCCATGATCCTCTCCGCCTCCAGTAATTCGCAGTCTTTGTCCACTTGCCTGCAAGGAGATACAAGCCATTAGCTACTGCACGGAATTCTTGGGCTTCTTTCAATTCAGCTGTGATTTTGAAACAGTTTTTGATAACACAATTCTCATTCTTAAAGCAACAAGCATGAAGGCATATATATCTAGTAGTACAGTAACTTGCTGTCCACCTGCAGAATTCCTCAAACCAGGTCCCTGGCAGCCGGAAGATGAAATTAAGATCGAGATCCTTCAGCGTTGTGTGCTCGCTGATCTGATCGATGGGTTTGTCAGTCATGCGACCATGCGAGGACCCTTTCAGGTCGAAGCGCCTGTGGATCGCGTAGCTGGAGCAGAAAAGGTTCCCCATTATAACAAACCGGACCTGTAATAGTCCATCAGATTTCACGGCTGGGTTAGGAACTGATGCTGCTGGATTTAAATTCTGTGAAATTTATATTACAGGTTGCTAGCTGGTCGCAGCCTGACCTTTTTCTGGATAGCTCCTGTAAGCTTGACGTTGACGCAGTGCAGGCCGAAGAATTTAGTGATCAGAGTGTTTTCGAAAAAGCGGACGTGTTTGTAGTAGGCTGGAAGCATCCTAAGGAGCACCTGTTCGCATGAGAAAAGGAAAACGCAAGTTCAATCATAATAATGTACTCGAAAATTAAGTTTTCTCTTTTTACGTTTGATAAACTAGTTTGGATTCATGGATCAAATGAGCTTACTTTAACCTCTGCCTTCTTCATCGTTTTGATCATGTACTTGTCATCGTTCGTGAGGTAGAAGAAGCTCCCGCTCTTACCAGGAGACGACAGTTCCCGGAGCGCCTCGTCCCCGCAAATGGAGATCATGTAGTCTGCTGGATCGACGTCGAAGAGCTTGCGCAGAGTCCTGGATCAAAGTGCAAAGGAAGCAGCAGCGGTATCAGATCAGTTAACTTCGTCAACGCGAAGAACCAAGAGATCATCATCAGCGTCTCTGTCAGTGTTGATTGATCGGAAGACCTGAAAACCAGGGGGCAGTAGTCTTTCCACCGGAAATCGCAGGACTGGTGAGGAGGAGTATGCTTTGATCCTTCGGGAGGAAACCTTGTCCATATCTTCTCTTTTGGATCGAATGCCGATGACTTGAGATCCAGCGTATTTGGCGCTGACTGCCTACCAACAGCGTGCCTGTGTTCCAAATTTCAAATTCAATTCAATGATTTGAATCAGATTCGGAAAGGCAGCAATGATTCAGATGACCAGAAGATAAAATATGTAGCGTGCGAATGGCATACAGGCCAAGACGAAGCAGAGTAGAACACTTACACACCTGATGCCAAGCTGCAGGTTGAGCATGAGCTCGTAGTTCCTGTGGCCCTTGGAGATGGTCTCCCCCTGCTTCTTGCCCGGCCTCGGCGGCGTGCGCATGCACGACGACGTCCGCAGGCACGACCTGTCCGCGCGCACCTCCTCAGTCTCGCCACCCTCGGCGGCGGCCGGCTGCAGCATGTCCAGGTCCAGCGACGCGCTGCTCCTCCTGCTCACGCTGGACCTCCTGCCTTGGTCAAGGCTAACCTTGGGCGGGCGCCACACCGGCTTCTTCTGCACGGCCTCCACGCCGGGCCACGTGAGGACCTTCTGCGACGGCATGAGCGACGCCGTCTTGCCCTCGCACACCTCTAGCTCCTGGAGCAGCGCCGTGATGGGGTCGCAGGGCTCGCGGGGCACGGGCACCGCGGGGCCACCGGACGGCGGGTAGTAGACGCCGTCGGCGTGCACGGCGCCGGCCTCCTCGCACCAGGTGCCGATGTACATCCCGCCGTCGGCCCAGCGGAACGTGCCCTGGCCCTTGGGCCTGGTGTCCTCCCAGGCGCCGTCGTAGCGGTCGCCGTCCGCCCAGATCACGGTCCCGCAGCCGTGCATGTCGCCGGCCCTCCAGGTGCCGATGTACTCGTGGCCGTGGCGCCAGATGTAGCGGCCGTGGCCGTCCTGCAGGCCGTCGCGCCAGTGGCCGTCGTACACGTCGCCGTTGGCGTACGCCTGCGTGCCCCGGCCGTGGCGGAGGTTGTTGGCCCAGAGCCCCGCGAAGGTGTCCCCGAACTCGCCGATGTAGGTGCCCTGGCCGTGCATGTACCCGCCGGCGAAGTCGCCCTCGTAGGTGGCCCCCGAGGTCCAGGAGAACTTGCCGCGGCCGGACGCGCGGCCGCGGCGCCAGGAGCCCTCGTACATGCTGCCGTCGGTCCAGAGGAACTTGCCCGCGCCGTGCGGCTGGTCCCCGCGCAGGTCGCCCTGGTAGAAGTCCCCGCTGGGCAGCAGCTGCTCCGCGTGCGTGGGCTCGCCGGCGTCCTCGTCCTCGCCGGCTTCCGAATCGTTGCCGCCATCGGTGCTCGTGTCGCTGTCCTCGCCGTCCTCGTGGTGGTACTGGTAGATAGTGCTGGACGCGGAGGAGGAATTGATGGAGAGGAGACTGGGCGTGAGGGCGGCCCCGCCATCGGCGCCGTCGGCCGCGGGCCCTGTGGCTGTCGTCGCGCGGCGGATGGTCTGGAGCTTGCGGATGCTCGCTTCCCACAGCCGGCTGGCCGGGGCGGGGAGCTGGCTCATCTTCCTCGCCGACGTCGCCACGTTGGCGTCGTTTGGTGTGTCCGTGTGTATGTGTATAGGTACGTCGTCTCAGCACGACCGGGGCGGGGCGAGCCTGTGCATGCTGGCGGTGGGGGGGCGCCGGAGCGGGACGGGGCGAGGCAATGGCGTGCGCGCGCTGGCCTTGGATTACGAGTTCTACGCTCTCGGTGGTTGGAGGCTGGGAGGAGTTGTCGGGGGTGGGAGGCTGCCGAGGAGAGCTCGGGAGCGCAACATTTGGAGGGAAGCGGAGGCAGCGCCTCGGCCGTTGAATTGAATCCAGTCCAGGCATTGTGTTGTGCACTGCGCATGGGAATGCATGCCATATTGCCATGCCACCATTTCTCTCTTCCTCCTCCAAGCTTTTTCCAGGCCAGCAGATGGTTGATACCTTTTCAATTCTTTCCATGGCACGGCAAAGGCATCAGTTGCTGTCCTCCAGACCAGCAGCAGCTCGTTGACCTGAGCTTTGGAGTTAGCCCTGTGCGACACGCGGGTCAAACAGCTCCTCTCCATTAGGCTAGGCTGTGTAGACCTACAGTGTGTTTGTGGCATTTGTCTCTTCTCTAGAGACTGATACTTGTCTCTGTCTCTCTGACATCAATGGTCCAGCTGTGATGCTGGGAGGAACAATAAAATTGAAATCTTTATTAGAGCAAGCCTAATAATTGTAACAAAACACAACACCAAGTTTAAGTTATTTATCCTGACGTATTAAGTTGAAGAAGACTAGTGACATGTTGGGTTTAAGGAATAAGATAGTCCATTATTTTCTCATTCCTCCTTTTTTGTTTGAATGTAGAATGGAATGGGAAAACTAATGACATGTCTATGCACTAGTCCATTAAGTTGATGGTTCAGAAGTCAGCGTGTTGCAAGATTAGTGCATAGAGCATGCTTCGTCATCATGACCAATCACCGGTAGACTTAACATCTACAATACACTGCTATATATGTTCTGAAATTTCTTTAACTTTGGGTCCTTTATTGTTAAGAAAACATAAGCTATACCATAAACCCATATTGATTGTGTGTTCTCTAAACGTACTGGGTGGTAAGCCTTTGGTAAGCGGATTCGCAGGCACTTGCTTGTTACTTATATGTTCAATACTTTTAATATGATTCCAAACTTTCTCCTTTACAACATATAACTTTGTGTCAATGTGTTTGGCAGCACACTTGACCTGTTGTTATAGGAGTGAATTACTTGAATGGTCATTGTTGTTGTCAACCATTATCAACTCTGGGTATAATTTCACGTAGCGATTTGCCTATCTCTTATCCTCATGTCATGCTTTATCATGTCTTTGCATCACATGATGACAATTGCTTGTTTGGAGCTTTTCCACACAAAAACTCCAATTGTGAATGTTAGCGACAATTGTGGATTTCACTACACATTTCATAAGGTTCTATCTTTGTACTCACGATCTTTTGAGACTACTGATATTTTCTTTTTAGCATGAGACCGACATTCATAACTCCACTCTAGTGATCTATATCTAGACTGTATACTGCCAAAACAACCCTAATACATGAACTACGTCATGGTAACACCATACTTGTGCATTCATTGAGCTTCCAACATATGAAACATATGGTACTGTTGGTCACCTGCTTCGATACCTATAGAGGATAAAAACGGGGCAATACAATTTAGGGAAATAATACCTTCATCCCTATAACTTATTTCTCAACGAGAAATAAATAACAGGGAGAAGGTCACTTAAATCTTAATATCAAGGGAAATATGAAGAAAGGATATAATTAAGAAGAATAATTAATGTTGTACCCCTTTTTATTATTCTTCTCTAATTAAAAATGATTACAAAGATACCTTTAGCCCTTAGGGTGTGTTTGGTTCATCCTTTTTAATCTGCTTCCACTTTAAAAAAGTAGCAGCTGAACTGAAGGGGTTCAACTTTTCTACATCTACTTTGAAAAAGCAACTTTTGTGTAATACAAATTTAAATGCAGCATGGACCCTGCTTTTGCTGTTTATCCCAGTTTGTCATATTAATAAACAAATGTTACAAATAGAAACTAAAATATGTTTTAAAATAATTAAGTGTTATAGTAAATGAAATTATTTTTTTATAAAAAATATATTAAAAATAGAATTATAAAATTGTCTCTTCTCTAGAGACTGATACTTATCTCTGTCTCTCTGACATCAATGGTCCAGCTATGATGCTGGGAGGAACAATAAATTTGAATTTTTTGTTAGAGCAAGCCTAATAATCGTAACAAAACACAATACAAACTTATTTATCCTGACGTATTAAGTCAAGGAAGACTAATGGCATGTTCTGTTTGAGGAATAAGATAGTCCATCATTTTCTCACTTCCCCTTTTTTGTTTGGTTTGTAGAATGGATGGGTTGATCCATCACAACTTCATTCCTCATAGTCTTATATAATTCATAATAACATGAGGAATGAGTTCACTCCACTAAATTTATGGAATGGACTCATGATAGACCACGTCATATAGAATGGATTGACTCTACAAACCAAACACCCCCTAAGTAGATATAAGGTAGAATAGTGCTAGCAAATTACAACATGAGAGCCAGTCTGACTCAGGTACAGTTATCTTAATCGACTTCTATTATATCTTTACTATCTCTAGGACAAATTAACTTGATTCTATGTTATCTTTAACGAGAGTCGGTTAAGGTCTTCCTCTATTATAAAACAACCGTGCCAACCACTGTTCTGATATGGTCGTAGTCGTAGCATGATATACAAGCACGTTATATTCTAACGTTCTCTCTCAATCATAACTTGCACAAGTTAAAACTATCCCTAAACGAAGCCAACTTCTACCTAGTTAGTGCCTTGGTAAAGCCATCTGTAACTTAATATTTTGTAGATATGATTTTGATCTCCAAAAGTTATCTGCCTACTCTTTCTCTCATAAAAATAAAAATCAATATCAACATTAGATTAACTATAATATATGTTGTTCTAACATTGTCACACTAAATCATTGCAGCAAGAGGACAAGAAATCTTCAACTCTTATAGAAGGCACTACACCCACATCAAGGTGTTGGCTATAACTATATATTTAACTTCAGCACAACCATTTTGTTGATGAATATGAGGACATTACACTAGATATGTGATGCCTATTTTGGTGAAAAACAAGTTCAAACGCTAAATACTCGCCACCCTAATTAGTTTGTACACCAATGATTTTGGTGTTGAAGCGACATTCAACCATATTCTAAAAATCAACAATTTTTAAAAGACTTCATACTTGAATTTGAACATGTAAATCTAGCTAAACTTGCTAAAATCACCAATAAAGACGACATATTATTTTTAGACCAACTAAATTAGGAGCAGATTGGAGATGATAATGGGTTTGAAACCCGCGGGTATAGGGTTTACAAACTCGTACCCATGAGGATAGTGTTAAACACGCACCACTCTTACCCTCTCCACTCTTACCCTCTACCCACGGGTGTCACAAACCCGTGGGTACATAACCACACATATATTCATCTATCTATCTATATTATAAATGTGTGTGTATATATATATCCAATGTGTGTGTGTATATCTAATGTGGGCTCATGGGCATGGGTACAACTTTTTCATACCCACAAGAAAGAAAACCCTTCAGGTTGAGAATCAAGCCCACACTCGTATTCGCGGGTACAAACTCACACCTAAACCCACACCCTATCAGTTTTTACCCACGTGCATGCGAGTAAAATGTGCTCATTGCCATCCCTAGAGCAGATTCCCATACATCAGAGAACATAAATCTAAGAGGCTTAGATGAAACACTAGTTGATATAGGATGACTCTTTGTCTATTGAGAGGTATGAGAGACTGACTCTTTTGACTCACTAGAACCAGAAATTTTATTTTGATCGACTAATTTCTGAATAATATGAAAGGACAAATGATCAAGATGATTTTGTCATCGATGAGGGGACATCTTAATGGCGCCAAGAGCCTCTCACTCGAGGCTTGGTAAGGGATAGAGAAAATATTCACATCTAACGTGAAGCAAAACTTTCTACGCGTCTAGATCCTTAATTGAAAAAAATGATAAGAAAATATTAAAGTAAGACATAGTTGCCTTTGAAAAACTGATAATAGAAACTATATTACTCAAGTTTGTATTCCACATGAAAATATTGGAACTCTTGATGTTGGTCACTCGCTTTTGATTTCTAAAAGATATAAAAAACAATGCAACACAAGTAAATAGGTTGTGAACTTCTCCTTTCGACCAACTTTCCTTAGAAGGTTGATTGAAAGTAGAAGGTAAAAAAGATGTGATGTTAAGATAGTGTAAATAGTATGTAAATAAAGAAGAGTAAACATTTCACTCATCTGGATACACATACTTAAATTCACTTCATTCCTCACAATGTGACATATCATTATAATCATACCTTTAGCTTTACACACCAGATAGCTCGAAGGTAGTTTCAAAGGCTGAGCAAAACGAAGCTCTCGGCTCTCGAAAATATGATTTATGCATGACACTGTTCTTCTATTTATAGGAGAGAGGTACAACTTCGTATGAAATTACAAGCATGCCCACAAAGTTTACACACATGATTTACAAGTAACACATGGGCAATATCGTCTTTTTTCCTTCTTTCTTACTGATCAAGACTTCTGGCTCTTCCTCTTATTTACTTCGTAGAACAAGGCCTTTAGCGACGAAACTGCTAGCTTTGGCTCACGCTTTCGCGACATCTATGCCCACATGAAGCTCCACATCTTCTCTTCTCTAGTTTACATATTGCTGTTGGAAAGGGTTTGCTTTGTTGGCTCCCTGTGTTGTACCTAAAACACATTCTTTCAACCTGAAGGTGAAGGGGTTTGAGGATCTTCGACAATATAGGCCCCCAACAGTAGCCCCTTGCAGAATAAGGTCGTTTTCATAACGAGCTCAGGCCGCGAATCATATTAGGGGGGCCTTGCGCCAAAGGTCTGAAAACACCTTCCTGAGCTCGTTAATGAAAATGACAAAAACATGTGCTTTGGCATAAATAGAAACAAATATGTGGTCCATTGGATAGCAAGAAGTTGAAAACACAGCTTTTCGCATGCACAAACTTTCATGCCTTGTGCCTGTCTCCTAGTATAAAAACAGGAGAGTGTGCCGAGGCGGGGCTACATTTACTGCCCCCACCTACTTGCTGCCGCTCTTTCCTATGACTCTAAAGCTTCCCTTCACATATCATTTTTTAGAGCTAGCTTTAGAAAAAATCTCTTTAGGCCAAACCCCTTGTTGAGATGGAGAGAATTCGGACAACTGCTAGGATAGCCACTCCCACTACTTCGAAAGCCCACCAGAGGGATGAGAATGCCTCAGATACTACATCGATTTCTATGATGCCAATATCCGAAGTCATGAAGGCTTTGTCAGCACCAAAATCCAAAAGTAGATCGAAGGCTATAGGGGAAGGGCAGGAAGATCGACCATCGAAGCCAAGCTATCTCGACATGGGGCGGTCTATTCTGAAGGAGAAGGACTTAAAGAAGGTGAAAGAGCTTGGCTACTTTAGGGACAAGGTCAAAGTGCGGCTTGATGGTGATGGGACAACCCCGAAGCCAAAGAGCAAGGAGGTTGTTGTTTTTAGAAGCTTCTTTCGAGCCAGCCTTCGGCTGCCAATGTATTGGATGATAGCAAAGGTTTTACTGAAGTATCATATTTACATACATCAGCTAACGCCGAACACCATAGTCAGGCTAAGTGTTTTCATCCAAGTCACACAAAGCCAACAAGTACATATCGAGGCTGATGCTTTTTGCAGAGTGCATGATTTGCGCTATCAGATCAAAGCCAGAGCTTTGGATGTGTTGCACAACAACTTTGGGTGCATACCGAACCAAATGGCATGGCGAACCAAATGGCATGGCGACTAGACCAAAGAATGGTTCTATGATGAAGTGGATTTTGAGCATCATACAGACTTCAAGGATATACTGATGAGTCCACTGGAGATTAGCTTCAGTCTGAAGAGGCCAAAGTGTGTCATCAGAAAAGTTGCCAAAACTTGTTATAATGCCTTTAATGCTGTTGCGGAGAAGACCGGTTCTCGGGATTTGATTAAAGAATTTCTTGCTTACAACATCTTTCCCACCCGCACTAGGTGGAAGCCGATGAAGGAGGTGAAGTCTAAGGAAGGAGAGCTTGTAACTGTAACGTTCGAATTCAAGGAGCAAGCTTCATTTAAAGCTCCCTCTTTGGGATGGTTGCAGTGTTTGGGGCCTTCGTCTTTCGAAGGTCCTCAAAAACACAATTAATTATTGGTTGTCAGCATATTTGTCAAGCATTACAGGAGCTTCGAGATCAGACTATCTTCGGTATAAGACGATGAAAGGGTAACGAAGGTAGCCTCGTCATAACAACACCGAAAGATGATACAAGGAGAAGGTGTCATCCAAGTCGCTGAAAGCAAAAGATAATGTCGTCCTTCTGTTATTTGTAAACCCTGTATGTAATCTCTAAGGGTATAAATGTAATATCATACAAAGCTGTATGATTCCTTATAAATAGATGAATAGTGCCCTGCATAAAGCACCTTTTTGGAGGGCCGAACAATTGCTGCGTGTAATTTTTCTCTTCACTTTTGCTCTAAATCACTTCCTAGAGTCGAAGGTATGTTTGTAAATTTAATATACAAAGGAGCAGAAATATACTACTGATGTGTAAGACTAGTTGTCATGTTCAAACTTTTTAATATCTTTTACACATTCATTTGTTTACTGGTAATGATAAATCACAATTCATTCAATGAAATCTTGACCTTCATCTCTAAAGAAGTTATCCCAAAGGGATGATTATTAGGAGACAAAGGTTGATTATCTCTCTTAATACGGTGTTGCCTTGTTTTTGATTGTGTATAGCAATCGAGATCGAGTGAGCAACATTAATGCCCACCTCCGGTGAACTCTACGACCACCTTCATCATGCTGTTGAAGAAGACAACAGCGCCAGGGGCTATTCTTGCTCCCCTGGACACCAATCAAGACGAAATCCTTCTAAGGGAAGCCCGAAGCTAATAGAGGAAGACCACTAGCCCAACTCCACAAAATGAAGAGCTAGATCAAGAGATCAGCAACCTGGACCATACATCAACAGGTGGAAAAGAGAAGGGGAGACACAACTCTCAACCAAGAAGACTGTTCTGCCTATTCTGCGGAGAGGACAAGGGACATACAACAAGAACCTGCCAAGTTACGATACAAAACAAAAGGAAATAGCTGAGGCCGAAGCAAGCTAGAATTAGCCGAAGCAAGTTCTTCACACTGCTTTGTGCTACTCTAAGTAAATAGCTGGATCAAGAACTTGATACACATTTATTGTAATTTTTGTTACTTTTGCTTTACATTCCTGCCTTAAAAACAATTTGAGAAGGTGCAACCTTTGACACTTTGTAATAAATCTGAGGTTACACCATCGAGTGTAACAAAAAAGCCGAAGAAGCTCCAAAGTCGTCCCTAAGGGGATGCAGAGCTAAAATACCACCTAGTAAAGGTGAAGAAGCTCCAAAGTTGCCCCTAAGGGGATGCAGAGCTAAAATACCACCTAGTAAAGGTGAAGAAGCTCCAAAGTCGTTCCTAAGGGGATACAGAGCTAAAATATCACCTACTAAAGGTGAAGAGACTCCAAAGTTGTTCCTAAGGGGATGCAGAGTCTTATTATAATATGTTTTACATCATCATTTTTACCCAAACATTTTTTTGCATCATATCATTGCATCATTTGGCATCATACCATCATATATCATTTTGCATCATCCATGAAGAGAAAAGAAGGGGAATGGTTCCCTCATCTGCAGATGTGACTTAGCGACGAAGCTAAATTTGGGATTTTTGAGAAATTATGGATTAAAAGCAGGGGGAGAAATAAAATAAAAATATGCTACAATTGTCGTCATCAACAACATGCAGAAAGGGACGATGCTTTGGCTTCGGCGACAAACATTTTACAACATTTTGAGATGTTCGGATGAAAAGGGATTTTCTTTACGAGGCGTGAAAAGAAGGGAAAGTGTTTTTCGCCTTCGGCCAAAAAATGGTACGTACAATTATTTCACGCTGCATAAAGAAATATAGTACACGATGCAACCGAACACAACACACAATTGTATTTACATAAAGCAAGATGCTTTAGAATGTATTTACATATTTACCACATACAAAATTTGAAGTCTTTACAATAGTTTAATCTTCTTCTTTCAAAACCTTTCCAGCAGCTTCGTTTATCAAAGTATTAACAACTTCGTCTATTGCCACGTTTACCACCTTGAATTCATCAAGGATTCCCTTAGTGCTGGATCATCTTCAGGATCATACGGTTCTGGGGGGGGGGGAGAAAGCTCCGCTACATAAAGACATAGCTTTGTCAAGTACAAAGCTAAATAAGTACGAGGTTAATGCCTAACAGAAGCATATACTTATACGCCTTTCTCTCTCCGTAGCTTCTTCAGCTCTCTTGGCCTCTTCTGAAGCTCGATGGGTCTCTTCTTCATTTTGTCTGATAGCTTCATCTGCTATCTCCCTTCCACCATTCATCCAGACTTCAGAGTAAAATTTCCCATCGAGGGTGATAGCTTCAGCTGAAGGTTCCTTGATGTCATCCGCTGAAACTAAAAATTATGGCTAAATTACAGCCTTCGCGTGTTCATAGCCAACATTTTTAAGCAATGACATGGCCCCTCGGGCACCCACATAGGCACAAAAATTCCCTCTGCCAGTGAGGACTTCGTCAAAAGCTTCAACTTCACCTTCGATCCATTTAACCACACCTTCGGGATCACCACGAATAAAAATTTGTTCAGTTGAGAACGCATCAAATTTAGCAAATGTGCTCTTCAACTTATTACAACATTGCATGTAAATAGTAAAACATTCTTCCTTTGACTGATGAAGCTCATCAATATTCCTCTGGACTCTAATCCGCTCAGTCTTAGATATTTCACGTTTCTCATTTCCAACTTCGAAATTCTCGTTAACTTCGTCAAGCTTCTTTTCTAGTCTTAACACTTCAGACTTGTGGAGCTCCACTTGAGTAGATAAAGCATATTCCAAGTCCGCTATGCGTTTTGCATCAGCTTCTTTCTCTTTTTCAAGTTTTTTGAAATTTTTTGGTTCACCTCAGAGAATGCAGTCAAACCAGTCTGGTTTTTCTTCAGCTTTTCAATTAAAGAAAGAAGAATTTTGCCTTTTTCGACGGCTTGGTGCCGAAGGTCAATAACTTTGAATCACAGATTTCCGAAAGCTATCTAGGTGCTTTCATATTTGGCATCTTTCTGTGCTTTCAAAGCTTTGCTAAGGATAAGACCCTACTAAAAATAATCATAAAAATAAAAAATAATAATAAGCACTATAGTAAAGCATTCTACAAAATTTATAAGTCTAAAAGAAAAAATAAAATATGCAAACCTTCAAGCTGTTATAAGCTTGCAATCTACAAGTTGATCCTTTGGCATTGCAGATAAACCAAGTTCAAGTTTTGGATAATCCATGTCATCCATCATTTCTCGGCAAACATCAATCTTTTTGTTGTCCGACAAGCAGTATAGGTAATCATCTTTGTCATTTCCCCCATAAACTAGAGATCCTCGAGGATACTTTAGATCCTTTGCATAATATTGCACTTCGGCAATTTGTTATTCAGATAATTGTTTCCCCGAAGCATGGCGAACAATGTATCCAAGATCACCAAGAGATGTCGCTTCAGGTATTGGTAGTGCTATCCTCTCTGGTAGGCTTTCAGATTCTTGTTCTAACAGTTTGGATTCCGATGGTCCAGCCTTACCAAAAACAGGAGGAGCAGCTTTGTCAATAGTCATTTTCATTTCCTCAGCCTTGTCTTTGGAAATCTTTGAAGGAGAAGGCGTTGCCATCTTCATAGGCCTCAGAATAGCATCTAGCACGTTGGACATTCTTCTACCTTTCTTTGGAGTTCCCGCTGGGACGGATGATACTTTTGTCACCTCTTGCATCTTCATCAGATCTTGAATCTCTGGTTGTTCTTTCGCAACGTGGCTCTTTTCTAAAGATGGTTCCAAGTGAGCGGGTGGCAGGCACTTACGGCAGATGCCTCGATCATCTACCCAAAAATTCCAAAAGTAACATTAGATCAATAGTTCCTTGATTCAAATCAAAGGAAAAGATAATTGTTACCTTCGGAGCTGAAGGGGTCTCTTCAACTGCTTCAACAGCTTCTCTAAGTAGTACGACTTCGACCGGTGGGTTAGAACTTTTGCCTTCTTTTGCTTCGGCGCGGTGGAGGAAGTCGTTGCTGCAGTTTTCCTTTTTATTCCTTTTTTCATGCAGGAAAGCAGTAGTCAGGATAGACAAATCCAATGACATCAAACACTCTATTCAGCCTTCTCTTCCTGCGGGCACCAAAGGCAGTGTCCATGGCTTCATGTTCAGCCTTTGTATAAGCCCCCAACAACTCCTCACTAGTCGCTTCGCTTCAATGGCTTCAAGCCATTCATCATCTAGCTCGCCAAATTGACTTCTATAGCGATAGGTATACTTCAGGTAAACCAAGCCACCTTCGCTTGAACTAGCATCGATTTCCTTTGGCATCTCCCATTCATTGACAAAGGGCCATACTTTGAAGCCTATGTGCTCTTGGACCAAGTCTATGGTACCAATGTAGCTGTACACAGTGTTGAAGGCCATCAGGCATGCTTGAGCTCTTTCAATATTTACAATGGTAGGCCTCTTAATTTTGAAGCGTGACCGAATGGACCGCTGAATTATGTCCTTTATATCCTCCCTCTCAACCAAGTCATTTTTAACATAAAACCATTGTTTCATCCAAGACCCTGGCCACTTCTTCTAAAAGGTCGAAACTGGGTGTCTCGCATCTGAGCGATATATGAAGGAGTAGCAGCCAAAATTGTTGTGATATTGTTTCTTCCCAACTGCCTTCATCTGGTAAGAGAATTCGTGGATGTTACAGAAGCAGTCAGCATCTGGCTCTAGGCCTTGGCTCCTCATCGCCAGATGAAAACTCCAACTTTAATCAAGCCTTCGGGAGAAAGCTGATGGAGGAATATTTCAAACATCTTCAACACTTCGACCAGCACTCTGTGCAAGGAAATCATAGCCCAACTTTCATAAAACTTCAGAAAACCACTACTTCGTCTGCCTCAGGAAGAGGAACAGTGCTCTCTGCTCTCCCCTCCGACTCGCACTATGGATGTATCATGAAAATATTTGCCCTTCATCGCCTCAATTTGTCCTTTCTTGATAGTAGATTTTCTGAAGACAACATGAATTGGCCTCCACGGCCGATCTTCAACATTGTCATTGCCACTATCAATATCAAAATCCTCTGTCTCTGGAATCTTCAGACAACCCAACTAAAATTTCATCGGTTATTTTTCAACATTAGTCTTCTCCATAGATTCATAAAACCCAGCCAATGCAGCATCGTGTCTTCGGCCATCTCAGCACTAACCAAGCAAAGAGCCGAAGCTAGAAAATGAATGCAATTGCAATAGTTCAGAGCAAACTAGCTTAAGTGTAAGGCCTAAAATTTGTAGAAGGAAAAAAATAATAGAATAAATAAATAAATTTAATCTAGTGTTTTAGAAATTTTTGGAACCTTTGGATATTATTTGGTTTCTTTTGCTTTTTGAATGTTCAATTAAATGGAATTAAGCTAACCAAATAACAAAATAAATAAATACAGAAATATGCACCTCATGATGAGGTTCTTGCATTTTTGTAATTATATGCAAATTATGAGACAAGTTTGAACTAGGAAATTAGAATTTGAAAATGGAAATAAAAAATAAATGGGAAGGAGAATAAATAAAAATATTGCAAATAGTAGGATTTATATTTACATTAGGGCTATATTTGAGATTGGTAATCTGAAATACAAAACATAAAATTTGAATTTGGCTTGAACATTTGAATTTGGAATAGAAAATAAAAGAAAGAAAAAGAAAAGGAATGGTTACCGGCTGAGCCAAATTCGCATTTTTGGCCCACCTTCACTTTTTCTAGCACCGGCCCAGCCGTGTCAACCCTACCCTCCACCTAGCACTGACCGGTGGGACCCGCACTCTGGCTTTCTGCCCACGCGTGGAGATCTACTTGGGCACCATCGTGTGGGGCTTGGTAGTCAATCTCACTGGCTCGCCCATGCTTGCTGGCGTTACTGCTATTGACAGGTGGGCCTGCCTCGTTAGCTGTTTCTCCCACGCCGTGAACTTCGCAACAAATCCGAGCTCCATGGCAACCACCCGCGCGGAGTCCGCCGCCGCACCACCTATGCAACTGACCTTCGAATCCTGCGTGGCCCTCGGTAGTATAAAGACCAAACCCTGCCCCACCTTGGGCCATAGCTGCGAGGAATCTGGACTGCCACGCTTCTTCATCTGGGGCAGGGAAATCACGGTGTGCTACTCGCTGTGCGAAGTTGCGCGTGGGCCAACGTCGAGGCTCCCATGCCAGTCTCGGGCGCTTCACCGACTCGCCGGATGGAATGTCTGGTCTCTGCGGGTGGGTTGGATGATTGGCGCCTCGCGAATCGCTCGTCGGACTTTGATCCCCATGATGGTACCGCGGTACATCGGCGCAGACGTGTTGGCTTGGACGAATCACGGTATGTGAACCTCTTCCGAGTTCACCTCTTCCTGCTCCACGTATAGAACCCGTCCATGCCCAATTCTGCCCACTCGATAGCATGGTTCCTTGCTCACCGTTGCGACGCCGCGAGACGCGGTGGTCGGCTCATCACATCATCCGTCACCGTCTCACCGATGGACAACCCCTGGTGAAGTTCGCCTGGTGTTGGGAAGCTACGCCTCCTACCAATTCAACGAATAAAACTCCGGAGCCTTATAGAATTCCTCGTCGGCGTTCATCCGTCGCCTTGAATCTGCCTAATCCCGTGGGTAGTGCCCCTGCACGTGCGATTACCGGTAAGTTTCCTCCCATCGTGATCGCAAAAGTATGAATTCCATTTTGCGCACTTTTTGGGGATGAATGGGTCATCGTGCACGCTGACGACGCTCCTCCGACGAGAAATCGCCGTGGATAGGGCGACGCCGCTGTGCCCTGAGGTGAGAGGCCTGGAAACCACGTCAGCCGTTGATCCATCCGCGGACGGCTCAGATCGGGCCGGGCGTACCTGTTCGGCTAAATGGCATCGTGATCGTTGGATCGTGACAATGCGGCCAAGATTAGAACAGGCAATAACAGTCTGGGTCCATCCCTGTGCGTCATAGGATCGAGATCTGAGGCTCTTCGGTGCATACCTGTTGGATGCGGGTCGATTTAAATCTGGTCCACCCAAGTGTGATCGGACGACTGATTGTAAACCGTGCACCTTCGACTGAGCCGTTTTGCAGAAGAGCCCCTGTTCTTTTTCGTAATTAACCCGCCGTCCACTCGAGGGTTATACTGAGTCTTAGAAACAATTGCGAGTTAGCCCCCGAGCTCTCTGTTTATTGTGCGCCAGTCCAGGAAACCAGAAAAACCAGGGGAAAAGTAATTAGAAATGGATTTTTAATATGAAAATAATGGCTAAAATTTGTCTAATTCATAGAAAACTTAGATTAAGTCCAAATTAATCCATTCCAGTTTCTATAATTTTGTAATATTATTGTTTATCACCTAGTGTCTCTGTTTTGACATGAAAACAGTAATAAAATTAATTTCTTAATTAATCTTATATCAAGCACAAAAAACCTTTGGAAATTCATAACTTAAAATCTATAACTCCAAATTTAATGATTCTTTTTCCTATGATCTTATTTTAATATATAGATTATTAATATGTATTTTGTATACATGTTTGGTGTGATGTTAATTTCCTTTTTATACTATGCTTGTTTGTATTGCTGCAACTAGAAGTGAGGTCACGAGTCACCTGAAGATCATCCTGGTACCTGGAATCTCAAAGTCCTAGGCAAGTTGTGCCCTTGATCACTTCTTTTTACCCAGTCATGTTCTGAATAATCATAATGATCTGCATAGGTTAATTTTGATGGGACCCAATAGGTTACCTTAGTTTGTCTATCTTTATACCTTGTTTACCACTGAATTTTTGGGTAGTACTTGCTATTGCTTTATGTGGTTTTGGATATAGAGATACACACTATTCATGATTATACTTTTATTATCAGTTGTTAATTACTGTTCATGTTAAGATCATTATGTTAATTGGAACATGGAGAACCACCCAGGAAAACAGTGCTACCACATGTTTTGTTTTTGCAAATTCTTTTTGTAAATCCTTTTCAAAGTCCTTTTGCAAATAGTCAAAGGTAAATGAATAATATTTAGAGAAGCATTTTCAAGATTTGAAATTTTCTCCCCTTGTTTCAAATGCTTTTCCTTTGACTAAACAAAACTCCCCCTTAATAAAATCTTCCTCTTAGTGTTCAAGAGGGTTTTAAGATATCAATCTTGAAAATACTACTTTCTCCCCCTTTTTGAACACAATGAGATACCAATTTGAAAATCATAAGTTTTAAAATTAGGTGGTGGTGCGGTCCTTTTGCTTTGGGCTAATACTCTCTCCCCCTTTGGCATGAATCGCCAAAAACGGATACTTGAGTGAAATATAAGCCCTTTACTAACTACTTTCTCCCCTTTGGCAAATAAAACATATGAGTGAAGATTATACCAAAGACGAAGAATTGCTCGGAGCGACAACGAAGGATGAGTTATGGAGTGGAGTGGAAGCCTTTGTTTTCGCCGAAGACTCCAATTCCCTTTCAATATACCTATGACTTGGTTTGAAATACACTTGAAAACACATTAGTCATAGCATATATAAAAGAGAAATGATCAAAGGTATATTTATGAGCTAAGTGTGCAAAACATCAAAAGAAATTTCTAGAATCAAGAATATTTAACTCATGCCTAAGTTTGGTAAAAGTTTGTTCATCTAGTGGCTTGGTAAAGATATCGGCTAATTGATCTTTAGTGTTAATATATGCAATCTCGATATCCCCCTTTTGTTGGTGATCCCTTAGAAAATGATACCGAATGGCTATGTGTTTAGTGTGGCTATGTTCAACGGGATTATCCGCCATGCGGATTGCACTCTCATTATCACATAGAAGAAGAACTTTGGTTAATTTGTAACCATAGTCCCTAAGGGTTTGCCTCATCCAAAGTAGTTGCGCGCAACAATGGCCTGCGACAATGTACTCGGCTTTGGCGGTTGAAAGAGCTACGGAATTTTGCTTCTTTGAAGCCCAAGACACCAAGGATCTTCCCAAGAACTGGTAAGTCCCCGATGTGCTCTTTCTATTAATCTTACACCCCGCCCAATCGGCATCCGAATAACCAAGTAAATCAAATGTGGATCCCCGAGGGTACCAAAGCCCAAACTTAGGAGTATAAGCCAAATATCTCAAGATTCGTTTTACGGCCGTAAGGTGAGATTCCTTAGGGTCGGCTTGGAATCTTGCACACATGCATACGGAAAGCATAATGTCCGGTCGAGATGCACATAAATAAAGTAATGAACCTATCATCGACCGGTATACCTTTTGATCGACGGATTTACCTTCCGTGTCGAGGTCGAGATGCCCATTGGTTCCCATGGGTGTCTTAATGGGCTTGGCATCCTTCATCCCAAACTTGTTTAGAATGTCTTGAATATACTTTGTTTGGCTGATGAAGGTGCCCTCTTGGAGTTGCTTTACTTGAAATCCTAAGAAATACTTCAACTCCCCCATCATTGACATCTCGAATTTCTATGTCATGATCCTACTAAATTCCTCACATGTAGATTCGTTAGTAGACCCAAATATAATATCATCAACATAAATTTGGCATACGAACAAATCATTTGCAAGAGTCTTAGTAAATAAGGTAGGATTGGCCTTGCCGACTTTGAAGCCATTAGCAATAAGGAAATCTCTTAGGCATTCATACCATGCTCTTGGGGCTTGCTTGAGCCCATAAAGCGCCTTAGAGAGCCTATAGACATGGTTAGGGTACTCACTGTCTTCAAAGCCGGGAGGTTGCTCAACATAGACCTCTTCCTTGATTGGTCCGTTGAGGAAGGCACTCTTCACGTCCATTTGGTAAAGCTTGAAGCCATGGTAAGTAGCATAGGCTAATAGTATACGAATTGACTCAAGCCTAGCTACGGGTGCATAGGTTTCACCGAAATCCAAACCTTCGACTTGTGAATATCCCTTGGCCACAAGTCGGGCTTTGTTCCTTGTCACCACACCATGCTCATCTTGTTTGTTGCGGAAGACCCATTTGGTTCCTACAACATTTTGATTAGGACGTGGAACTAAATGCCATACCTCGTTTCTAGTGAAATTGTTGAGCTCCTCTTGCATCGCCATCACCCAATCCGAATCTTGGAATGCTTCCTCTACCCTGTGTGTCTCAATAGAGGAAATAAAAGAGTAATGCTCACAAAAATGTGCAACACGAGTTCTAGTGGTTACCTGTAATACTCAGAAGTGAAATAAAGGGATTGATATAATCTCCATAGTTTGTGGCCTCTACTAGTCATCACATGTGATCAACACTAGTTAAAAATTTGATAATTTGAACAAAGAAACACATAAATAACCGGTGCGTCATGCTGAATATTTTATTTGTGTGTGCATTTGATGACAATATAAAAATAAGGTGAATAGAAATAATTTAGTACCCAAATTGAATTCTAGAACTTAAGAAAGAGAACACTAGTTAACAGGAAATAAATATTAACATAGGTAAAGATCACCTTACCAGGTATAAGTTGAACATTTAAGGTGGGGACAAATTACCACGAAATTTGAACTTAAACGGGCATTGGAATTTGAATTTGGAAATAAAGAGGAAAGAAACAGAAAAAGAAAAAAAGAAAAGAAAAAGAGCCTAGCTGGGCTCAATCTTCTCAATTCGGCCCATCTGCTGTTACTCTCGCGCGGCCCAACGCCCGCGCGCGCCGACAGATGGGGCCCGCGTGCCAGCCGCTAACTTCACCGCACGCGCGCACCTGGCCTGCGGACCCGGTCGGGCAGCCTCTGCGCGGTTTCCCCTTCGTCCCAGCGTCACTGTCACACGGGCCAAGCCTGTCAGTTCTCCGCGCTCAACTGAAATCCCGAGCATGGCGGTGATCACCGGAGAGCGCAGATTCCGTTGTTGACCAACTGCTACACATAAAATGAATTGCGTCGTGTGCTTCCTAATCTTCTGTCCAGCTCGCGTCCACCTGGGGGGGGTTGAGAGAGAGAGAGCCAGGGCCGTAGTAACCAAGCGGGCGGAAGGTCGTCCTCCCCGTCGTCGGTCGTGCTCGACGCCAAATTGGGGCCTCGGGTGCGGGCAGAAGGCTTCGCCCAAGCCCCGGGACCGGTTGGGTGGCGATTGTGAGCTCGGAAGGTGACCTATGGGGCGCTAAATTCATCGCCGTCGTGGCAGGGCCGTGGGTCGTCGCGGGCAGACCTGGTGACGGCCGGAAACGCGGTAAAAGCACATCTCCCATGTTTGTTACCTTCTCAATTTCATTTTGCACTTGAGTTGCGGGGCGATTGTGTACCATGGAGCGTTGTGGGCACTCCGGCCATGGTGGCCCGCCGCGACGCCGTGGGTCGTCACCAGAGCTCAGTCGGAGGTTGGGGATAGGCTCTGCGCCGTTGATCTCCATAGTGACGGCCCAGATTAGATTGGAGATATCCCTTCGCGTGTGTGATCCTAGCCGTAGATTTAGGATCAGTCGGATCAAAATGAATCAGGCTTCATTAAATCTCCACCATAGATTTTTAATCGTAGGGCTAGTGTTGAATACTGGTTCGGGGCCGCTAGATCTAATCTGTAGCGTCCATTGGCGATCGTGCGGCCGAGATTAGAAGATACCCCTTCTCGGGTCCATTTTACTTAAGAGCCCCTCGGGTTTCAGTGAATCAACCCGCCGTCCAGTGAGCGCTGTTCACTGTGTCTGGGCTATTTTGCGCCAGAGCCCCTGCCCTTTTACAAATTTGAGGCCCAGTCCAGAACATAATAAAATCAGGGAAAATGATTATTAAATAGATTTTTAATAGGAAAATAATTGCTAGAACTTCAATAACTCATAGAAAATTCATACTAACTCCAAATTAATCCATTCCAGTTCCTAAAATTTTGTAATTTTATTCTTTATCACCTAGAGCCTCTGTTATGTCATGAAAACAGTAAGAAATTTATTTATCACTTAATCCTATTTAAAGCACATAAAACCTTTGAAAATGCATAACTTAAAATCTATAACTCAGAAAATTATGATTCCAGTTCCTAGGTTTTTATTTTAATATGTAGAATATCTCTGTGTATTTTGTTTACATGCTTGGTGTAATGTTAATTTTTCCCTGCATATTGTGCTTGTTTGTATTGTGGCGAGTAGAAGAGTCTGTGACCGAGGATCCTGGTGAGCAGCAAGTTGAAGTAGCTGAGCAGGAGCTCATTGAAGGCAAGTTGTGCCCTTGACCACTTTTTACCCAATAAAGTTCTTTAATATCATTTATCCATGCATAGGTTAATTTTGATGGGACCCGATAGGTCACCCTAGATTTGTTTATCTCATTACCTTGTTTACCCCTGAATCACTGGGTAGTTTGCTATTGCTTTACATGGTTTTGGGATAATCATTTGTTACCTCTATGTTCCAATTCTTTTTGTTATTCTATTTATGTTCATGTTGAGATCATTAATGTTAATTGGAACATAGAGCTTAACTTGAGAACCACGTGCCACCACAAGGGTTTAATGGGACGCCCTTGGCTGACTAATTAGGAAAGCTAGTGGAAGACTACCTTACCCGAAAGGGGCAAGGGCAGTAGGGGAGTGGTCAGTGTAGGGAGGTCCCTGGTTGATTTTGCTGCGATGGCGGTCAGCCAGGAACCCTGCATTGGAACTTCCTATAAACTGTAGCGGGTTTTCGGAAGCTAGTGGAACTTTGTAAAGGCCTCGTAGTGTTGCCCTGCCGCGCTTCCTAGGTAGAGGTGTATGGGAAGTCGCGATCCCTTGGCAGATGGGTAACATGACTTGTGGGTAAAGGGTACAACCTCTGCAGAGTGTAAAACTGGTATACTAGCCGTGCTCGCGGTCATGAGCAGCTCAGGACTCTCTGATGTTTAAATTATGGAACTTAAATTCAATTTTGTCATTTGCATTGCATGGGTTTGTTATTAATTTTGTTCTATTACTTTACTTATGGTTTGGTATTTACTTACACTTAGTAACTGCTAATAAAATTTTGACCAACTACTTAAAAGCAATGCTCAGCTTTAACCCCTGTCATTGATTAAGCCTTACACGTCACATGAACTCACACCTTTGTGAGTTTATGTCCACTGGTTCCCCACAACTTGTTGAGCTATGATCATGTGTGAGCTCACCCTTGCTGTCTCACACCCCCCACAGGAGAAGAGCAGGTGGTACAGGAGGAGCCACAAGGCGAGGAGTATGATCTGATCTAGGTGGCGTTTCTCAGTTGACATTGGCGCCGACGATCCTTAGTTCGTTTTATATTTATTATTTTATTTTGTAATAAGTCTTCCGCTATGTAATAAATACTCTGATGTTTTATGACATTTATCTCTATACACTCTGTTATTATATATGTTGTCTCCTTGGCGCATGTATGAGATGCACCTGGCTTTGTTCCTTAAAGCCGGGTGTGACATTACCCCCTTATGAATGTCGCCGAGGATGGTGTCGACGGGGTGATCTCGTTGGATTGCTTGGTGGACTCTTCGGTGTGGCGGTCTTGGTTCTTCATCCTCCTTGTCTTGATCATTTGCATCTCCCCCTTGATCATTGCCGTCATCTTGAGGTGGCTCATCATTTTGATTTTCTCCTTCATCAACTTGAGCCTCGTCCTTATTTTGAGTTGGTGGAGATGCTTGCGTGGAGGAGGATAGTTGATCTTGTGCATGTGGTGGCTCTTCGGATTCCTTAGGACACACATCCCCAATGAACATGTTCCTTAGCGCAATACACAGAGCCTCTTCATTACCTATCTCATCAAGATCAACTTGCTCTACTTGAGAGCCGTTAGTTTCATCGAACACAACGTCACAAGAAACTTCAACTAGTCCCGAGGACTTGTTAAAGACTCTATATGCCCTTGTGTTTGAATCATATCCTAGTAAAAAGCCTTCTACTGTCTTAGGAGCAAATTTAGATTTTCTACCTCTTTTAACAAGAATAAAGCATTTGCTACCAAAGACTCTGAAATATGAAATATTGGGCTTTTTACCGGTTAGGAGTTCATAGGATGTCTTCTTGAGGATTCGGTGTAGATATAACTGGTTGATGGCGTAGCAAGCGGTGTTAACCGCCTCGGCCCAAAACCGATCCGGCGTCTTGTACTCATCAAGCATGGTTCTTGCCATGTCCAATAGAGTTCGATTCTTCCTCTCCACTACACCATTTTGTTGTGGGGTGTAGGGAGAAGAGAACTCATGCTTGATCCCCTCCTCCTCAAGGAAGCCTTCAATTTGAGAATTCTTGAACTCCGTCCCGTTGTCGCTTCTGATTTTCTTGATCCTTAAGCCGAACCCATTTTGAGCCCGTCTCAAGAATCCCTTTAAAGTCTCTTGGGTTTGTGATTTTTCCTGCAAAAAGAACACCCAAGTGAAGCGAGAATAATCATCCACAATAACTAGACAGTACTTACTCCCGCCGATGCTTATGTAAGCTATCGGGCCGAATAGGTCCATGTGTAGGAGCTCCAGTGGCCTGTCAGTCGTCATGATGTTCTTATGCGGATGATGAACACTAACTTGCTTGCCAGCTTGGCATGCGCTACAAATCCTGTCTTTCTCAAAATGAACATTTGTTAATCCTAAAATGTGCTCTCCCTTTAGAAGCTTATGAAGATTCTTCATTCCAACATGGGCTAGTCGGCGGTGCCAGAGCCAACCCATGTTAGTCTTAGCAATTAAGCAAGTGTCGAGTTCAGCTCTATCAAAATCTACCAAGTATAGCTGACCCTCTAACACTCCCTTAAATGCTATTGAATCATCACTTCTTCTAAAGACAGTGACACCTACGTCAGTAAATAGACAGTTGTAGCCCATTTGACATAATTGAGATACGGAAAGCAAATTGTAATCTAATGAATCAACAAGAAAAACATTGGAAATGGAATGGTCAGGAGATATAGCTATTTTACCCAAACCTTTGACCAAACCTTGGTTTCCATCCCCGAATGTGATAGCTCGTTGGGGATCTTGGTTTTTCTCGTAGGAGGAGAACATCTTCTTCTCCCCTATCATGTGGTTTGTGCACCCGCTATCGATGATCCAACTTGAGCCCCCGGATGCATAAACCTACAAAACAATTTTAGTTCTTGACTTTAGGTACCCAAACGGTTTTGGGTCCTTTAGCATTAGACACAAGAACTTTGGGTACCCAAACACAAGTCTTGGAGCCCTTGTGTTTGCCCCCAACAAACTTGGCAACTACCTTGCCGGATTTGTTAGTTAAAACATAAGAAGCATCAAAAGTTTTAAATGAAATGCTATGATCATTTGATGCAGTAGGAGTTTTCTTCTTAGGCAACTTGGCATGGGTTGGTTGCCTAGAGCTAGATGTCTCACCCTTATACATAAAAGCATGATTAGGGCCAGAGTGAGACTTCCTAGAGTGAATTCTCCTAATCTTGCTCTCGGGATAACCGGCAGGGTACAAAATGTAACCCTCGTTATCCTGAGGCATGGGAGCCTTGCCCTTAACAAAATTAGACAATCTTTTAGGAGGGGCATTAAGTTTGACATTGTCCCCCTTTTGGAAACCAATGCCATCCTTGATGCCAGGGCGTCTCTCACTATAGAGCATACTTCTAGCAAATTTAAACTTTTCATTCTCTAAGTTATGCTCAGCAATTTTAGCATCCAATTTTGCTATACGATCATTTTGTTGTTTAATTAAGACCATATGATCATGAATAGCATCAATATCAACATCTCTACATCTAGCACAAATAGACACATGCTCAACGGTAGATGTAGAGGGTTTGCAAGATTTTAATTCTACAACCTTAGCATGTAATATATCATTTTCACTTCTAAGGTTAGAAATAGTGACATTGCAAACATCAAAATCTTTAGCCTTAGCAATTAATTTTTCATTTTCATTTCTAAGGCTAGCAAGATAATCATTCAATTCTTCAATCTTAGCAAGCAAATCAACATTATCATCTCTAAGATTGGGAATTGAAACATTACAAACATGAGAATCAACTTTAGCATTTAAACTAGCATTTTCATTTCTAAGGTTGGCAATTAAATCATGGCATGTGCTTAGCTCACTAGTTAATTTCTCACATTTTTCAACTTCTAGAGCATAAGCATTTTTAACCTTAACATGCTTTTTTGTTTTCCTTGATTAGGAAGTCCTCTTGGGAGTCCAAGAGTTCATCCTTCTCATAGATGGCACTAACTAGTCCATTTAGTTTTTCTTTTTGTTGCATGTTGAGGTTAGCAAAAAGAGTACGCAAATTATCCTCCTCATCACTAGCATTATCATCACTAGAGGACTCATATTTAGTTGAGGATTTGGATTTAACCTTCTTCTTTTTGCCTTCCTTTGCCATGAGGCACTTGTGGCCGACGTTGGGGAAGAGAAGTCCCTTGGTGATGGCGATGTTGGCGGCGTCCTCGTCGGAGGAGTCAGTGGAGCTCTCGTCGGAGTCCCACTCGCGGCACACATGGGCATCACCGCCCTTCTTCTTGTGGTACCTCTTCTTTTCCTTTCTTCTCCCCTTCTTGTCGTCGCCCCTGTCACTGTCACTAGAAATAGGACATTTGGTAATAAAGTGACTGGGCTTACCACACTTGTAGCAAACCTTCTTGGAGCGGGGCTTGTAATCCTTCCCCTTCCTTTGCTTGAGGATTTGGCGGAAACTCTTGATGATGAGCGCCATTTCCTCGTTGTCGAGCTTGGAGGCGTCGATGGGTTGTCTACTTGATGTAGACTCCTCCTTCTTTTCCTCCGTTGCCTTGAATGCCACCGGTTGTGCTTCGGGCGTTGAGGAGGTGCCTTGCTCGATGATTTTCTTTGAGCCTTTAATCATTAGCTCAAAGCTCACAAATTTTCCTATAACCTCCTCGGGAGACATTAGCTTGTATCTAGGATCACCTCGAATTAATTGAACTTGCGTAGGATTAAGAAAAATGAGGGATCTAAGAATAACCTTGACCATCTCATGGTCATCCCATTTTTCGCTCCCGAGGTTGCGCACTTGGTTCACCAAGGTCTTTAAGCGATTGTACATAGCTTGTGGATCCTCCCCTTGGTGAAGCATGAAGCGACCGAGCTCCCCCTCGATTGTCTCCCGCTTGGTGATCTTTGTCACCTCGTCTCCTTCGTGCGCGGTCTTGAGTACGTCCCAAATTTCCTTCGCACTCTTTAACCCTTGCACCTTATTATACTCCTCTCGACTTAGAGAGGCGAGGAGTATAGTGGTGGCTTGGGAGTTAAAGTGGTGGATTTGGGCCACTTCGTCCGAGTCGTAGTCTTCATCCCCTATGGATGGTACCTGTACACCAAACTCAACAACATTCCAAATGCTTGTGTGGAGTGAGGTTAGATGATGCCTCATTTTGTCACTCCACATATTATAATCTTCATCGTCAAAAACCGGTGGTTTGCCTAATGGAACGGAGAGTAAAGGAGTACGTTTTGAAATTCGAGGATAGCGTATGGGAATCTTACTATACTTCTTGCGCTCATGGCGCTTAGAAGTTACGGACAGCGCATCGGAGCCGGAGGTCGATGGTGATGAAGAGTCGGTCTCGTAGTAGACCACTTTCCTCATCTTCTTGTGCTTGTCGCCTCTCCGATACGACTTGTGGAAAGAGGATTTCTTCTCCTTCCCCTTCCCCTTGTTGCTGGACTCTTCCGATGAAGTCTTCCCGTGGCTTGTAGTGGGCTTATCGCCGGTCTCCATCTCCCTCTTGGCGTGATCTCCCGACATCACTTCGAGCGGTTAGGCTCTAATGAAGCACCGGGCTCCGATACCAATTGAAAGTCGCCTAGAGGGGGGGGGGTGAATAGGGCGAAACTGAAATTTACAAAGTTAATCACAACTACAAGCCGGGTTAGCGTTAGAATTATAATACGAGTCCGAGAGAGGGCGTAAAAACAAATCGCAAGCGAATAAAGAAGTGAGACACAAGGATTTGTTTTACCGAGGTTCGGTTCTCTCAAACCTGCTCCCCGTTGAGGTGGTCACAAAGATCGGGTCTCTTTCAACCCTTTCCCTCTCTCAAACGGTCCCTTGGACTGAGTGAGCTTCTCTTCTCAATCAATCGGGAACCAAACTTCCCCGCAAGGACCACCACACAATTGGTGTCTCTTGCCTTGATTACAATTGAGATGATCGCAAGAAAGAATGAGAAAAAGAAGCAATCCAAGCGCAAGAGCTCAAATGAACACAACAATCACTCTCTCTAATCACTAAAGCTTTGAGTGGAATTGGGAGAGGATTTGATCTCTTTGGTGTGTCTAGAATTGAATGCTAGAGCTCTTGTAAGTAGTTGGAAGGTGGAAAACTTGGATGCTATGAATGTGGGGGTGGTTGGGGTATTTATAGCCCCAACCACCAAACTTGACCGTTGGTGGAGGCTTCTGTCGCATGGCGCACTGGACAGTCCGGTGCGCCACCGGACACTGTCCGGTGCGCCAGCCACGTCACCTGGCCGAAGGGTTCCGACGTTGGAGCTCTGTCTTGTGGGCCCGCCTGGCTGTCCGGTGGTGCACCGAACAGGCACTGTAGGCTGTCCGGTGTGCCACCCGCGCGTGCTCTGCTCCTCTGCGCGCGCAGGCGCGTATTTAATGCGTTGCAGTCGACCATTGCGCGCGAACTAGTCGTTGCTCCGCTGTCACACCGGACAGTCCGGTGTGCACCGGACACTGTCCGGTGACTCACCAGACAGTCCGGTGAATTTTAGCGGAGCGGATTCCCGAAGCTGGCGAGTTCAGAGTCGCTCTCCTCTGGAGCATCGAACACTGTCCGGTGGTGCACCGGACAGTCCGGTGAATTATAGCGAAGCGCCTCTGAGATTTCCTGAAGGTGAAGAGTTTAGCTGGAGTCCCCTGGTGCACCGGACACTGTCCGGTGGTGCATCGGACACTGTCCGGTGGCACACCGGACAGTCCGGTGCGCCAGACCAGGGTGCCTTCGGTTGTCCCTTTGCTCTTTTGTTTGAACCCTTTTTCTTGGTCTTTTTATTGGCTTATTGTGAACCTTTGGCACCTGTAGAACTTATAAACTAGAGCAAACTAGTTAGTCCAATTATTTGTGTTGGGCAATTCAACCACCAAAATCAATTAGGAAAGAGGTGGAAGCCTAATTCCCTTTTAATTAACCCTGGCTATAGAATATCCCTTGCCAGGAGTCTGTTGCTTGTTCTTAGCTGGTGTACCAGAATTTCCCATCGGACAAGCATTAGCATAGTGCCCAATCTGACTGCACTTGAAGCATGTAGGGCCGGTCTTCTGTCCTGTAGGCCTCGTCGGGGTGCCAGTGGAAGTAGCCTGACGAGTAGGAGGTGTCCGTGGAGAACCCTATGGAGCATACTGAACTGGGCGTGGTCCTCTTGGTCGAGTCGGTGTACCCTATGGTGAAACGTAGCGGGTACGAACACTGCTGCTACCCTGTCCCTGTGAGATAGTCTTCCTCTTCAAATCACCCAGTTGAACACGCTTGTGTTCAATAGCAAGAGCCTTATCCAATAGCCTCTGAAATGATGGGAATGTGTGTGCAACCAGTGCATACTGTAGGGGTCCATTAAGTCCTTCAATAAAATGCTCCTGCTTTCTCTCATCTTCAGCAACTTCCTCCGGAGCATATCTCGACAGCTGAATAAATTTATCTCTGTACTCGCTGACTGACATGTTGCCTTGCTTCAATGACAGAAACTTCTTCTTCTTGATCTTTATCAATCCAGCTGGAATGTGGTAGTTTCTGAACTGTATACTGAATTCCGCCCAGGTAATAGTATCAGTAGCATCGTGGGCAGCAGTATAAGAATCCCACCAGTCAGCAGCGGGACCTGTCAGACGACCTGAGGCATAAAGAACTTTCTCACGGTCTGAGCATTGGGCGATGTTGAGCATCTTCTCAATTGACTTCAACCAATCATCTGTATCAAGTGGATCTGGCGAATTGGCAAAGGTCGGTGGCTTATGACTCATAAATTTCTGGTGCTTATCACGAGGTGGAACTGGTGGTGGTGGTGGAGGCAATGGTACTTGTTGTTGCTGCTGCTGTTGCTGAAATTGCTGCTGCAGCTGTTGTTGCGCCCTTCTCTCCTAGCGTATTTCTTCTCTCTCCTGGCCCAACTCTTGACGTATCTCTTCTCTTTCCTGACGCATCTCCTAGCGTTCTTATTGCATCTGGGCACGCATATCAGCCATAATGTTCGCCATTTGCTGCATCATCCTCATCTGAGCTGCAATCAGTGGGTCAACTCCGCCTGGTGGAGGATTAGGAGGATTCATCTCTGCTGGCTGTAGCTGAGGTTGTCTATATATCCTCCGAGTGTGTCGATTAGGAGGCAAATCAATTCCACCACCCCTCCTGGTATTGACCATCTGAGTTAGATACATATGGTAAGAGAGAGTAGAAGACAAGACAATAATTACGAGTCATGTTACTTTGGGGGATTTATTAGCTAAGTAGATTAATGTTTTACCTACCATAGCTAATTCATTACCTTATGGTGGAACATGCTAAGATGTCCATATATAATATCTCAATCAATCAAAGAAGCAAATCAGACATTTATCATCAAAACAATCAAACAACATTTTTAAATATAGAAAATAATTTTGATTTTGTCTTAGGCTTCCTATCTCTTAAAAATGTCATAGGGGTAGGGATTCCAAGGTGTGAAATCCATCTTGTCTTAGAGCAGAAAAGATAAGAGTAATCAGAGTAAGACAACAAAAGGTGAGACAAGATCAAGGTAAGATAAGTATAGAATGAATTAGAGTAAGGTAAGTAGTGAAGGGTTTTGTCCATTTCTATCTAGGTTTCGTCCTACACTCAACATTTCCTCTAATACCACTTCTGTCACACCCAGGTTTAAGGGACAAATCCGGGTGCATCTCATACATGCGCCAAAGAAGACAACATATATAATAACAGAGTGTATAGAGATAAATGTCACAGTAATCAGAGTACTTATTACATAGCGGAAGTCTTACAAAATAAAAGATGAATATAGCAGGAACTAAAATCTATCCTTGGTGCCAGAAAGCTGACTGAGAGACGCCACCTAGATCAAGTCGAATGCCTCGGAGTTAGGCAGCTCCTCTTCGACCACCTGTTCTTCTCCTGTGGGGGGGGGGGGGGGTGTGAGACAGCAAGAGTGAGCTCACAAACATTCATAGCTCAACAAGTCATGGGGAATAATGTGGCATGAACTCACCAAAGGTGGGAGTTCATGAAGTGTAAGGCTGATCAATGAAATAATGGCTGAAGCTGAGCATTGCTTTTATAAGTTGGTCAAAATTTTATTAGCAATTACTAAGTGTAAGTAAATACCAAACCTTAATGATAATAAAGAAAAATAATAGTAAAATAATCCCAAATGCGATGCCAATGTCAAATTAAATTTAAGTTCCATAAATTAATCATGTGAGGGTCCGAGCCGCTCATGACCGTGAGCACGGCTAGTATACTAGTTTTACACTCTGCAGAGGTTGCACATCTTTACCCACAAGTCATGTTACCCATCTGCCAAGAGACGGCCAATCCCATACACCTCTACCGAGGAGGCGAGGCAGGGTAACACTACGAGGCCTTTACAAAGTTCCATTAGCTTCAGAAATCCCGCTACAGTTTATAGGAAGCTCCAGTGCAGGAATCCCTCGCCTGACCGCCATCGCAGCAAAATCAACCCCAGGACCTCCCTACACTGACCACTCCCCTACTGCCCTTGCCCCTTTCGGGTAAGGAAGACCTCCACTAGCTTTCCTAGTTAATCAGCCAAGGGCGTCCCATTAAACCCTTATGGTAGCACTGTTTTCCCGGGTGGTCGCTTCATGTTCCCATTAATTTAATGATCTTAACATGAACAGTAATAATAAAAATATAATAAAAGAGTATTCATGAATGTTGTATCTCCATACCTAATCCACATAAAGCAATAGCAGGTACTACCCAAAAATATTTCAGTGGTGAACAAGGTATAAAGATAACCAAAACTGGGGTAACCTAAAGGATCCCATCAAAATTAACCTATGCAGATCATTATAATTAATAAGAACATGGCTGGGAAAAAGTTAGTGATCAAGGGCACAACTTACCTTCAATGAGCTCCTGCTCAGCTACTTCTACTTGTTGAACCTCAGAATCCACAGTGGCTTGCTCGTCTACTCGCATCAACACAATACATACATAGTATAGCATAAATTAACATCACATCAAACAGATGAATAAAATATACAATAAAAATCTATACATTAAAATGAGATCATAGGAACTGGAATCATTAATTTTGGAGTTATAGATTTCAAGTTATGAATTTTCTAAGATTTAATGTGCTTGAGATAGGATTAAATGATAAATTAATTTTCTTACTGTTTTCATGACAAAACAGAGACTCTAGGTGATAGAGAATAAAATTATAAGATTTCAGAAACTGGAATGGATTAATTTGGACTAGAGATGAATTTTCTATGCATTTTACAAGTTCTAGCACTATTTTCATATTAAAAATTCATTTTCCACTATTATTTAACCAATTTACAAAGTTTCTGGACTGCGCAACAATTTCTGGGAAACACAGGGGCTACGGCGCAAGACTTCCCAAACCCAGACTACACCCGCCCTGGACCGCGGGTTGTTTTACTACAAATAGAAGGTCTCTTTCGCAAGAGTGGCGGCTGAAGCGGTATGATTGATTCTCGTCCATCAGATTTGAAATTAGTGGCTATGATTAGATCGGACCCTCAGCATACACAATAGCCATCCAACCCTGAAATCCTAGATCTACGGTGGAGATTTAATGAAGTGAGATGGCTATTGAACCGTCTGATTCTGATTGCGCCCCGACGGACCGGATCGCCCCAGCGCTTGGTGGACTCCCAGACTGATCTACGCCGTTCAACAAATAACGGATGGTGATCACGCGGTCATCCACCTCCAGCCGAGGCATGCACGACGGCGCGCCGCACCGTGCGGCAGCAAGCTCACCGGGGTTTTGAATCCGGCCAACCCAAGCACTCTTCATCAATTAACTCACGCCTCGCACAATTGGTGCTTCCCTAAACTCAATCCCCCAACCAATTTTGGCCGACCTCGAGTGCACGACTCGGTACACGGCATGCCGCGGCGGCACCATGGCTGGACAGTGGACCCAGGGGCATAACTACCCCATCTTACAATTCGCTAGCGCATAGCCGGGAGGAAGGGAGGATGGATACGGTGGGGACTCACCAACGGCCGGCCAGGGTCAGACGACGCTCGTCCACGGAGAAGGGCGGAACTCGCCAGCAGTGGTCACGGCGGCGAGCAATTCGCACACCACCCCGACGCAAGACTCCAATCTCATGGGCGGCCGGCTTCCTTGGATGATTCCGATCCCCCTTGGCCACACTCCAGGGCAGAACCACCCGCACCGAAGGGGGTTCACCGACGGTGCGAAAGATTCTTCCTGGCGGCGTCAATTCCTCTACGCGACGCGCGGTGTTCTGGGAGAACTAAGCTCGCACGGGACGGTTGCAAGGGAAAGAACGGGTCACGGGAACTCCTATTTATCCCACGAGGTTCCGATTTGGAGGGAGGGAGAGGTCACCACGCACCCGGTCATGGCGGCGATATTCGCGCCCTCCGTTACGATGGAGAAGAACGCGCTGACGTGCGGGCCCGAGTTCCAGGGAGCTGAGCTACGACAGCTGAGAGGAGGAAGGCACCGACCAGTGGGTCCCACGGGCAGAGAAGGAGCAGGAGGGCGAGCGCGTGCAAGGAAAAAGGATTGGACCACGCGGGTGTCATTCCCAGGTGGGCTAGAAGTGAGTCGGGAGGCCCATTTAGGGTGGTTTTTGTTTTATTCTTTTCTTTTTCTATTCCTTTTCCTCTTATTTTCAAGTTCTATTTGAATTTCGAATTAGAATTCAAACTTGTATCAAGTTTATTCTCAATTTATATTGTGACTTTAAAAGTATAAATTTTGGAAACATATAAATTCCCTTTGTATTTATATTCTCCCTCCTTTACCCTTTTATACTCAAAACTCAATTTATGTTTTAGTCCAATCTCCCACTCTTTTTTTCTATATAGATATTTTTATCCATGTTATTAAGTGCACAAACAAAAACTCCAACATGATACATATTATTATTATTTTTAACATTTGTTTTAATTCATCTCTAAATTTTGTGTATGCTCTTTTTTTTATGATGCAAATGAGGCACAGAAAATTGAGGATAACTTTCTATTATTCTTGGTATATAACTTGGAGTATTACAGTGACAGAAGTGGTATCAGAGGGATGTTGACTGTAGGACAAAACCTAGATAGAACTGGACAACCATTGTCTACTTACCTTTGCTACTCTGATTCTTTTCTAAACTTTTCTTAATCTTTTCTCATCTATTTCTGCTTTCCTCTAATTACTCTTATCTTTTCTTTTCTAAAGACAAAAGTGGATTTCACACTTTGAAATCCTGTACCTAAAGTGACCTTTAGGAATAGGAGACCTACTCTTAGGAACAAAAACAAAATTATTTTTCTATATAGGTATCTATGAACTTGAATGTTTGTTCTTATGATATTTGTCTGATTTGGATCCTTGATTGAGTGTGATGAGTTGTGGAGTAATGTCCATAATTATATCTGCATATACCTATAGGCATAAATATAAATAAATAAAATTCATAAGATAACTAAACAACCTAGATTATCCTCCATTGAAGTGTATCTATTTAAAATAAATCCATCTTATCTTAAAAGACTCTCTTTATCTTAATAGATCCATCTAATCTTAAAAGATTCTTTCTTACCTTAATAGATTCATCTTATCTTGAAAAGATTTTATCTTATCCTAATAGATCTAACTAACCTCAAAAAATTCTACCTTATCCTTATGGATTCATCTTGCCCTAATAAGCATATTTATCCCGCACTAGTGTAACAACCATGATCTAATCCAAAGTAATTAGATATTATCTAGTCTAACCAAGTTATACCGATCTAATCAAGATCCCATCTAATCTAATATGGTCCAATCTAAAGTGAGCTACTTAATGGATAAGTTAATACTTGTGAAATAGATTAGACCCTACTAGCCTGGTGTTAACTTAACTTAGCACCATAGACCAACTCAACCATAAGCATAAGAAATAACCTAACCAATAGAGTCATGATGGATTGCATAATTTGTCTATCCCCACCTATCCTCAAACAAACTTTTGACCTACATCATGTAGTCTATCTCATCCACATCTATCTTAACCATATTCCCCAACTCTGATGATATACACTCACCTTGAAATCAATGAGACCAAGACTGGAGAAGAAAAGATCGACATCGACAAGGAAGGATATAACAATCAAAGCGAATCTCGAGATGAATCAAGACTTACACATTATGGATAAAGTCTTTTCCTTGCCATAATCTTTCTTACCTCAACCTATCCAGCTTATATCCTACATAACAAGTAATTTGATACCTATGCTCTCCTGATCACCCACTATTGACTAAAAAAATAAGACTCTAGATTTTTTAACCAATTATAAACTAAAAAAACTGAATTACAAACCAATCCTTTGCATCCCTTTTCTTACAAATCTCGAGGACGAGATTTCTATTAAGAGGGTAGGATTTGTAAGGCCTAGAATTTGTAGAAGGAAAAAATAATAGAATAAATAAATAAATTTAAGCTAGTGTTTTAGAAATTTTCGGAACCTTTGGATACTATTTGGTTTTTTTGCTTTTTGAATGTTCAATTAAATGGAATTAAGCTAGCCAAATAACAAAATAAATAAATACAGAAATATGCACCTTATGATGAGGTTCTTGAATTTTTGTAATTATATGCAAATTGTGAGACAAGTTTGAACTAGGAAATTAGAATTTGAAAATGGAAATAGAAAATAAATGGGAAGAAGAATAAATAAAAATATTGCAAATAGTAGGATTTATATTTACATTAGGGCTATATTTGAGATTGGTAATATGAAATCCAAAACATAAAATTTGAATTTGGCTTGAACACTTGAATTTGGAATAGAAAATAAAAGAAAGAAAAAGAAAAGGAATGGTTACCGGCTGGGCCAAATTCGCATTTTCAGCCCACCCTCACTCTTTCTAGCACTGGCCCAGCCGTGTAAACCCTACCCTCCACCTAGCACTAACCTGTGGGACCCACACTCTGGCTGTCTACCCACGCGTGGAGATCTACTTGGGCACCGCCGTGTGGGGCCTAGTAGTCAATCTCACTGGCTCGCCCACGCTTGCTGGAGTTACTGCTATTGACAGTTGGGCCTGCCTCGTCAGCTGTTTCTCCCACGCCGTGAACTTCGCAACAAATCCGAGCTCCACGACAACCACCCGCGTGGAGTCCACCGCCGCACCACCTGTGCAACCGACCTCCGAATCATGCGCGACCCTCGGTAGTATAAAGACCAAACGCTGCCCCACCTTGGGCCATAGCTGCGAGGAATCTGGACTGCCACACTTCTTCATCCTGGGGCGAGGGAAATCACGGTGTGCTGCTTGCTGTGCGAAGTTGCGCGTGGGCCAATGTCGAGGCTCCCATGCCAGTCCCGGCGCTTCACCGACTCACCGAATGGAATGCGTGGTCTCTGTGGGCTGGTTGGATGATCGATGCCTCACGAATCGCTCGCTGAACTTCGATCCCCTTGATGGTGCCGCGGTACATCGGCGTCGAGGTGTTGGCTTGGACGACTCATGGTATGTGAACCTCTTCCGAGTTCACATCTAACTGCTCCACATATAGAACCCGTCCATTCCCAATTCCGCCCAATCGTTAGTATGGTTCCTTGCTCACCGTTGCGGTGCCATGAGACGCGGTGGTTGGCTCGTCACATCATCTGTCACCGATGGAGAACCCCCCGGTGAAGTTCGCCTGGGCGTTGGGAAGCTGCGCCTCCAACCAATTCAACGAATAGAACTCCGGAGCCTTATAGAATTCCTCGTCGGCGTTCGTCCGCCGCCGTGAATCCGCCTAATCTCGTGGGTAGTGCCCCTGCATGTGCGATTACCGGTAAGTTTCCTTCCATCGTGATCGTGAAAGTATGAATTCCATTTTGCGCACTTTTTGGGGACGAATGGGTCATCGTGCACGCTGACAGTGCTCCTCTGGCGAGAAATCACCGTGGACAGGGCGGCACCGCCATGCCCTGAGGTGAGAGGCCTGGAAACCACGTCAGCCGTTGATCCAGCCACAGATGGCTTGGATCGAGCCAGGCGTACCTATTCGGCTAAATGGCATCGCAACTGTTAGATCGTGACAATGCGGCCAAGATTAGAACAGGCAATGACTGTTCGGGTCAATCCCTGTGCGTCGTAGGATCGAGATCTGAGGGTCTTCGGTGCATATCGGTTGGATGCAGATCGATTTAAATCTGGTCCACCCAAGTGTGATCGGATGGCTGATTGTAAACCGTGCCCCTTCGACTGAGCCGTTTTGCAGAAGAGCCCCTGTTCTTTTTCGTAATTAACCCGTAGTTCACTCGGGGGTTATACTGAGTCTTGGAAACAATTGCGAGTTAGCCCCCGAGCTTTCTGTTTATTGTGCGCCAGTCCAGGAAACTAGAAAAACCAGGGAAAAAGTAATTAGAAATGGATTTTTAATACGAAAATAATGGCTAGAATTTGTCTAGTTCATAGAAAATTCAGATTAAGTCCAAATTAATCCATTCCAATTTCTATAATTTTGTAATATTATTGTTTATCACCTAGTGTCTCTGTTTTGACATGAAAACAGTAATAAAAATAATTTCTTAATTAATCATATATCAAACACATAAAACCTTTGGAAATTCATAACTTAAAATCTATAACTCCAAATTTAATGATTCTTTTTCCTATGATCTTAATTTAATATGTAGATTTTTTATATGTATTTTGTATACATGTTTGGTGTGATGTCAATTTTCTCTTTATACTATGCTTGTTTGTATCGCTGCGACTAGCGGTGAGGTCATGAGTCACCTGAAGATCATCTTGGTACCTGGAATATCAAAGTCCCAGGCAAGTTGTGCCCTTGATCACTTCTTTTTACCCAGTCATGTTCTGATTAATTATAATGATCTGCATAGGTTAATTTTGATGGGACCCAATAGGTTATCTTAGTTTGTCTGTCTTCATACCTTGTTTACCACTGAATTTTTGGGTAGTACCTGCTATGGCTTTATGTGGTTTTGGGTATAGAGATACACACTATTCATGATTATACTTTTATTATCAGTTGTTAATTAATGTTCATGTTAAGATCATTATGTTAATTGGAACATGGAGAACCACTCGGGAAAACAGTGCTACCATAAGGGTGGTATGGGACGCCCTTGGCTGACTAATTAGGAAAGATAGTGGAGGACTACCTTACCCGAAAGGGGCAAGAGCAGTAGGGGAGTGGTCAGTGTAGGGAGGTCTTTGGGTTGATTTTGGTGTGATGGCGGTCAGGCGAGGGATCCCTGCATTGAAGCTTCCTATAAACTGTAGCAAGTTTTCTGAAGCTAGTGGAACTTTGTAAAGGCCTCGTAGTGTTACCCTTCCTCGCCTCCTCGGTATATGTGTATGGGATTGGCCGTCTCTTGGCACATGGGTAACATGACTTGTGGGTAAAGATGTGCAACCTCTATAGAGTGTAAAACTGGTATATCAGCCGTGCTCATGGTCATGAGCTGCTTGGACACTCACATGATTAATTTATGTAACTAAATTCAATTTGTCATATGCATTGCATTGGGGGTGTTATTGTCACTTTTGTTTTACTACTTAATTAGGTTGCTAATAAAATTTTGACCAACTTCAAAACAAATGCTCAGCTTCAACCATCCTCTTTGGTAAGCCTTACACTTCACGTGAGCTCCCACCTTTGGCGAGTTCATGCACATTATTCCCCACAACGTGTTGAGCGATGAACGTATGTGAGCTCACTATTGCTGTCTCACACCCCCATACATCAAGGACAGGTACCATAGGATGAGGCACATGGAGGATGCTGTGACAAGTTCGTGAGAGGTCTAGGCCGTTTTCTCCCAGTCAACCTTGGGTTGCTGGATCGTTGTCTCCTTATGATGTATTTATTTATTTTGTACAAAACTCCTATTGTATAGTAAAGATGTGAGATTCATTTCTGTACCACTATTCATCATATGTGTGAGACTTAGTCCCAGCACACCTGGTGTTTATTTCGCGCCTGGGTTTTGGACCCCTAAAACCTGGGTGTGGCATTTAAGTCGGTAGCATGAAAAATATTTTGCCACAACCCTCATATATATACAAAATATCACTACAAAATGGCCCCCACAGTTCATAAAGTTTCACTGTTCTAGCGAAGGGAAGGTGTTTTTTTGGACCTTCGGCATAAGGCCTTCATTTGTTTTACAGTCTGAATTTGTTACAAAGAAACTGACTAATACTGCGAGGGGCTACTGTTGGAGGCCTTCGTCTTTCGAAGGTCCTCAAAACACAATTAATCATTGGTTATCAGCATATTTGTCGAGCATTGCAGGAGCTTTGGGATCAGACTATCTTCGGTATAAGACGGTGAAAGGGTAACAAAGGTAGCTTCGTCATAACAACACCAGAAGATGATACAAGGAGAAGGTGTCATCTAAGTCACTGAAGGCAAAAGACAATGTCGTCCTTGTGTTATTTGTAAACCCTATATGTAATATCTGAGGGTATAAATGTAATATCGTACGAAGCTGTACGATTCCCTATAAATAGATGAACAATGCCCTGCATAAAGCACCTTTTTGGAGGGCCAAACAATTGCTGCGTGTAATCTTCTCTTCACTTTCGCTCTAAATCACTTCCTAGAGTCAAAGGTATGTTTGTAAATTTAAAATACGAAGGAGCAAAAATATACTACTGATGTGTAAGACTAGTTGTCATGTTCAATCTTTTTAGTGTCTTTTACACATTCATTTATTTATTGGTAATGATAAATCACAATTCATTCAATGAAATATTGACCTTCATCTCCGAAGAAGTTATCCCAAAGGGATGATTATTAGGAGACAAAGGTTGATTATCTCTCTTAATACGATGTTGCCTTGTTTTTGATTGTGTATAGCAATCGAGAACGAGTGACCAACATGCAGCTTGTAGAGAATTAATGCAATGAAATTGATAGAAATTATATTGTCAAGGAGCACGAAGCTATGGCGTCAACCTTCGGGGACCACAGGAAATTAAGGCTGAATAGAGTGATGAATACCATCGGATTTGAATACGTGAACTACACAAAACCAATGCCTAGCACCGAAGTTGGAGAAAAAGGAAGAGAAGTACAAAGGTATCAGGGAAGAAAACCTCCAAGAAAGACAAACAAGCTAGGGCTACTAATGATGAGATGAAGGACGATGAAACTGAGGGTGACGAATAGTCACCTTCGGAAAATGTAATACCCAATTTGTAATAGATAATAAAAGAGGAGAAAAGTTATTTTTCCTATATTTGATGTGTATGTTGAATTTACTTATCTTCACATGTGAACACCATATTAAAAAAAAAACAAATAATTAATAAAAGAATATATGCCCTTAAAATATGCATCATGCTGGACATTATTTTTATGTGTGCATATTATGACAAAATAAAATAAAAATGTGACAAGAAATATATTAAAGTCCAAAGTAGAATTGGACAATCTAAAGGAAACCCTAGAAAAGGAAAGAAAAGAGTATAAAGTATGAACAAATATATAAATAACAATATAGATATATCTATTTAAATTGATACTTTTATTTGGGCATAAAATTTGTTTGAAATCTACATATCCAATTTGAACTCAAATATTAAATTTGAAAATTTGGAAGGAAAACAAAATAGAATAAAAAAAAGGGCAAACCTGTGCCTGGGCTGTTTCTCCCCTCGCCGGCCCACCTTTCCTGGATCGCGCGGCCCAATCCCACGTCCACCGGCGCGCGCTTCTTCTCACTCTGACGGGTGGGTCCACTACTCCAGCCTCCCTGTTGCGCGCAATGCCTTGGTGGTCACCGGCCGGCGGGCCCTCACGGTCAGATCCATCCCCAATTCACCGCAGATCCCGCTCGGCCTCGAAGAGAAGCAGCAATCACCGCCTCCAGCTCGCCATGGATCTCGCGGGTCGTTGCAACCGGACCGCGCAATGACCTCTCCGAACCTCCGCCAACTTCCGACCGACATTCGTGGTGCGGACTTGTCCCCTCCGACACAACAAACACACCCGAGATCCACGCATGGCGCCCTGGTCGCGGACTTGCCCAGCTGGGGGGGATGGTCGTTGACTCGTTGGGGCATATCGTGGCGCCGCTCCCTGGAGATTATAAAGCTGTGCTGCACCATCGGTTTGCCATCAACCACAAGAAAGAGAGGGAGGGGGAAAACGAGATCTTGCATCAAGCCGCCCCGCGCTGCCGTGAATCCCTTCCCCCACGGTCACCCAGAACCTAAGATCGGGTCTGGGTCTTGCACCAAGTCGTTGGGAAACCGTCCATGGCGCTGACATGTAGGATCGATGACCGAATCGTCATTGATTGCTCACCGGAGCTTCCGGGCCGCCACCGATCCACCTAACCCCAAGCGCAAGGCTTCTGCGTGCCCCATCCGCGGTGAGTTCTTCCCTAATCGCTTCGCCATGAAGTCTGCATCCATTTGCACCCCACCCCTGGCTAATCGGCCTCGAGAATACTGGGTCGGTGTACTACGGCGTGCTCTGCCACCATGGGCAGGGAGCGCTGCCTCTGCTCAGTGCGTGTTGGGGAAGATGGCCTGGGGGCGTCGGATCGGAATGAAGGGCCAGGATCGGCACATATGAAACGCTTCGTCCATGACCGTTGATCCTTGATCTGAGGACTAGTATGTCCTGCGCGCGTGGGGAATCCTCGATCGTCGATTGTTGATCCGATGCCTAATATTGCATACCGATTCAATGAGGTAACGATCTAATCTGAGCCGCATATATCATATCCTACGGCCGATACTGGGTGATACCCCTTTGGCCAGGGGCAATTGCAAAAGAACCCCTACCCTTTATTATAATGAACCCGCCGTCCACTTAGCTAGAATCTGAGTCTCAGGAATTCTTCTGTAATGGCCCCTGCGTTTTCCAGAAAATGAGGCCCAGTCCAGAACTCGTTTAAATTGAATAAATAAAATAGAAAATAGGTTTTAATATAAAAATAATTCCTAGAATTTATATAATTCATAGAAAATGCATATGAACTCCAAATTAATCCATTTCAGTTCCTATAATTTTGTAATAATATTCTTTATTAAATAGTACCACTGTTTTTACATAAAGTACACATTAAAATTTATTTCTCACTTAACCCTATATTAAATGCATAAAATCTTTGGAAAATCATAACTTAAAATCTACAACTCCAAATTTAGTGATTCCAGTTCCTGTGATTTTATTTTAATATGTAGATTATTAATATGTATTTTGGCATACATGTTTGGTGTAATGTTAATCTTGCCTATACACTGTTTGTTTGTATTGCTACGACTAGTGCGAGGTCACGTGTCATCTGAAGATCATCCTGGTACCTGGATTCTCAAGGCCCAGGCAAGTTGTGCCCTTGATCACTTCTTTTCACCTACTCATGTTCTAATTAATCATAATGATCTGCATAGGTTAATTTTGATGGGACCCAATAGGTTACCCTAGTTTGTCTATCTTTATACCTTGTTTACCACTGAACTTTCTGGGTAGTACTTGCTAGTGCTATATGTGGTTTTGGGTATGGAGATACACTATTCATGATTATACTTTTGTTATCAGTTGTTATTTATGGTTCATGTTAAGATCATTATGTTAATTGGAACATGGAGAACCACCCGGGAAAACAGTGCTACCATGAGGGTGGAATGGGACGCCCTTGGCTGATTAATTAGGAAAGCTAGTGGAAGACTACCTTACCCGAAAGGGGCAAGGGCAGTAGGGGAGAGGTCAGTGTAGGGAGGCCCTCGGGAGGATTTTGCTACGATGGCAGTCCTGCAAGGGATTCCTGCACTGGATCTTCCTATAAACTGTAGCGGGTTTTCGGAAGCTAGTGGAACTTTGTAAAGGCCTCGTAGTGGATCCCTAGCCATTCACCTCGGAAGTGTCTAAGGGCCTTGCAAACCCTGGCGACATGGGATACACGACTTGTGGGTAAAGATGCGCAACCTCTGCAGAGTGTAAAACTGGTATACTAGCCGTGCTCACGGTCAGGAGCAGCTCGGACACTCACATGATTAATTTATGGAACTAAATTCAATTTGTCATATGCATTGCATTGCAGGTGATGTTGTTATTACTTCTGTTCTACTACTTAATTGGGTTGGTATTTACTTATACTTAGTAACTGCTAATAAAATTTTGACCAACTTTAAAAGCAATGCTCAGCTCTAACCATCTTCTTTGGTAAGCCTTACACTTCACGTGGGCTCCCACCTTTGGCGAGTTCATGCACATAATTCCCCACAACTTGTTGAGCGATGAACGTATGTGAGCTCACTCTTGCTGTCTCACATACACCACAGGTCAGGACCAGGTACTGCAGGATGATGCTCTTGGAGGATGCTGCGATGAGTTCGTGAGAGGTCTAGGTCGTCGTCTCCCAGTCAACTTTGGGTTGCTGGACCGTTGTCTCCTTATAATGTAATTATTTATTTTGTATAGAACTCCTGCTATATATAAAGTTGTGACATTCGATCCTGTGCCACTATACATCATATGTATGAGACTTGGTCCCAGCATACCTGGTGTTTATGTTAACCCCGGGTTTTGGACCCCTAAAATCCGGGTGTTACAGAAGTGGTATCAGAGGAATGTTGACTGTAGGACGAAACCTAGATAGAACTGGACAACCATTCCTTACTTACCTTTGCTACGCTGATTCTTTTCTAAACTTATCTTAATCTTTTCTCATCTATTTCCGCTTCACTCTGATTATTCTTACCTTTATCATTCTAAAGACAAATGTGGATTTCACACTTTGAAATCCTGTGCCTAAAGTGACCTTTAGGAATAAGAGACCTACTCTTAGGAACTAAAAACAAAACTATTTTTATAAGTGTCTATGTATTTGAATGTTTGCTCTTATGATACTTGCCTGATTTGGATCTTTGATTGAGTGTGATGGGTTGTGGAGTAATGTCCACAATTACATATGTATATACGTATAGGCATAAATAGAATTCATAAGAAAACTAAGCCACTTAGATTATCCTCCATTAAAATGTATCTATCTCATAGAGATCCTTCTAATCTTATAAGATTCTCCCTTATCTTAATAGATCCATCTCATCTTAAAAGATACTCATCTTGTCTTGAAAAGATTTTATCTCATCTTAATAGATCTAACTAATCTCAAAAGATTCTATCTTATCTTCATGGATCTGTCTTATCCTAATAAGTATACCTATCCACCCTAGTGTAACAACCATGATCAACTGCAAATTAACTAGATCTTATCTAGTTAAACTAGTCATACCAATCTAATTTAGAACTCATCTAACCTAATATGATCTAATCTAAAGTGACTTATCAAACATGTTAGATAATACTGATGAAATAGATTAGACTCTACCCCTATAGAACAGGTCTTAACTTAGTTCACCCTGCACTAGATTAAGAATGACAGATCGACTTGGCCATATGCAACTACCTTAACCATCTGATAGTTGCATAACCTCTCAAACTAGCAAGAGACTCTATCTTATCATAACATATCTAACTAATCTCAAAACATCCTAACATATTCTACCCTGTTGGACCTATCTAACCTAAACTAGTCTAATCAAGTCATATCCAATTTAATCTAGATCTTATCTTACCTAATATGACCTGATCCAGTGTGGTCTAATGTTATCTAACTTAATGTGGTTCACTTAAACAGATTAATGACACTAGTAGAATAGATTAGACCCTCTCCACATATTTTAACTTAGTTCACCCTACACTAAATAAGGAATGAGAAACCAACCCAACCAATAGAGTCTTAATGGATTGCATGACCTGCCTATCCCCACCTAACATCAAACAAACTTTTGACCTACATCATGTAGTCTATCTCATCCATACCTATATTAACCATATTCCCCAGCCCAATAATATACACTAACTCCTAATCAATGAGACAAGACCGAAGAAGATGATCAACTTCATCAAGGAAGGATGAGCACCAACTCAAGTCTTCAAGGATCAAGTAAGGTCACCAAGATGAGTCAAGATCCACAAATCTTGGATGAAGTCTTTCCTTACCCTACACATTCTTACCCAAACCTATAAATACTTTAAAGATATTTTCTATCCTACATAATAAAGTGGACATACCCATATTACCCATGCTCTCCTATCACTAACTAATAATAAAAAGAGAAACTCTTGATTTTGAACTAATTAGAAACTAAAAGCTAAATTTCAAATCACTCTTCCTATATCCTCTTTCTTACAAATCTCGAGGACGAGATTCTTTCTAAGGGGGGTAGGATTTGTAATACCCAATTTGTAATAGATAATAAAAGAGGAGAAAAGTTATTTTTCCTATATTTGATGTGTATGTTGAATTTACTTATCTTCACATGTGAACACCATATTCAAAAAAAAACAAATAATTAATAAAAGAATATATGCCCTTAAAATATGCATCATGCTGGACATTATTTTTATGTGTGCATATTATGACAAAATAAAATAAAAATGTGACAAGAAATATATTAAAGTCCAAAGTAGAATTGGACAATCTAAAGGAAACCCTAGAAAAGGAAAGAAAAGAGTATAAAGTATGAACAAATATATAAATAACAATATAGATATATCTATTTAAATTGATACTTTTATTTGGGCATAAAATTTGTTTGAAATCTACATATCCAATTTGAACTCAAATATTAAATTTGAAAATTTGGAAGGAAAACAAAATAGAATAAAAAAAAGGGCAAACCTGTGCCTGGGCTGTTTCTCCCCTCGCCGGCCCACCTTTCCTGGATCGCGCGGCCCAATCCCACGTCCACCGGCGCGCGCTTCTTCTCACTCTGACGGGTGGGTCCACTACTCCAGCCTCCCTGTTGCGCGCAATGCCTTGGTGGTCACCGGCCGGCGGGCCCTCACGGTCAGATCCATCCCCAATTCACCGCAGATCCCGCTCGGCCTCGAAGAGAAGCAGCAATCACCGCCTCCAGCTCGCCATGGATCTCGCGGGTCGTTGCAACCGGACCGCGCAATGACCTCTCCGAACCTCCGCCAACTTCCGACCGACATTCGTGGTGCGGACTTGTCCCCTCCGACACAACAAACACACCCGAGATCCACGCATGGCGCCCTGGTCGCGGACTTGCCCAGCTGGGGGGGATGGTCGTTGACTCGTTGGGGCATATCGTGGCGCCGCTCCCTGGAGATTATAAAGCTGTGCTGCACCATCGGTTTGCCATCAACCACAAGAAAGAGAGGGAGGGGGAAAACGAGATCTTGCATCAAGCCGCCCCGCGCTGCCGTGAATCCCTTCCCCCACGGTCACCCAGAACCTAAGATCGGGTCTGGGTCTTGCACCAAGCCGTTGGGAAACCGTCCATGGCGCTGACATGTAGGATCGATGACCGAATCGTCATTGATTGCTCACCGGAGCTTCCGGGCCGCCACCGATCCGCCTAACCCCAAGCGCAAGGCTTCTGCGTGCCCCATCCGCGGTGAGTTCTTCCCTAATCGCTTCGCCATGAAGTCTGCATCCATTTGCACCCCACCCCTGGCTAATCGGCCTCGAGAATACTGGGTCGGTGTACTACGGCGTGCTCTGCCACCATGGGCAGGGAGCGCTGCCTCTGCTCAGTGCGTGTTGGGGAAGATGGCCTGGGGGCGTCGGATCGGAATGAAGGGCCAGGATCGGCACATATGAAACGCTTCGTCCATGACCGTTGATCCTTGATCTGAGGACTAGTATGTCCTGCGCGCGTGGGGAATCCTCGATCGTCGATTGTTGATCCGATGCCTAATATTGCATACCGATTCAATGAGGTAACGATCTAATCTGAGCCGCATATATCATATCCTACGGCCGATACTGGGTGATACCCCTTTGGCCAGGGGCAATTGCAAAAGAACCCCTACCCTTTATTATAATGAACCCGCCGTCCACTTAGCTAGAATCTGAGTCTCAGGAATTCTTCTGTAATGGCCCCTGCGTTTTCCAGAAAATGAGGCCCAGTCCAGAACTCGTTTAAATTGAATAAATAAAATAGAAAATAGGTTTTAATATAAAAATAATTCCTAGAATTTATATAATTCATAGAAAATGCATATGAACTCCAAATTAATCCATTTCAGTTCCTATAATTTTGTAATAATATTCTTTATTAAATAGTACCACTGTTTTTACATAAAGTACACATTAAAATTTATTTCTCACTTAACCCTATATTAAATGCATAAAATCTTTGGAAAATCATAACTTAAAATCTACAACTCCAAATTTAGTGATTCCAGTTCCTGTGATTTTATTTTAATATGTAGATTATTAATATGTATTTTGGCATACATGTTTGGTGTAATGTTAATCTTGCCTATACACTGTTTGTTTGTATTGCTACGACTAGTGCGAGGTCACGTGTCATCTGAAGATCATCCTGGTACCTGGATTCTCAAGGCCCAGGCAAGTTGTGCCCTTGATCACTTCTTTTCACCTACTCATGTTCTAATTAATCATAATGATCTGCATAGGTTAATTTTGATGGGACCCAATAGGTTACCCTAGTTTGTCTATCTTTATACCTTGTTTACCACTGAACTTTCTGGGTAGTACTTGCTAGTGCTATATGTGGTTTTGGGTATGGAGATACACTATTCATGATTATACTTTTGTTATCAGTTGTTATTTATGGTTCATGTTAAGATCATTATGTTAATTGGAACATGGAGAACCACCCGGGAAAACAGTGCTACCACGAGGGTGGAATGGGACGCCCTTGGCTGATTAATTAGGAAAGCTAGTGGAAGACTACCTTACCCGAAAGGGGCAAGGGCAGTAGGGGAGAGGTCAGTGTAGGGAGGCCCTCGGGAGGATTTTGCTGCGATGGCGGTCCTGCAAGGGATTCCTGCACTGGATCTTCCTATAAACTGTAGCGGGTTTTCGGAAGCTAGTGGAACTTTGTAAAGGCCTCGTAGTGGATCCCTAGCCATTCACCTCGGAAGTGTCTAAGGGCCTTGCAAACCCTGGCGACATGGGATACACGACTTGTGGGTAAAGATGCGCAACCTCTGCAGAGTGTAAAACTGGTATACTAGCCGTGCTCACGGTCAGGAGCAGCTCGGACACTCACATGATTAATTTATGGAACTAAATTCAATTTGTCATATGCATTGCATTGCAGGTGATGTTGTTATTACTTCTGTTCTACTACTTAATTGGGTTGGTATTTACTTATACTTAGTAACTGCTAATAAAATTTTGACCAACTTTAAAAGCAATGCTCATCTCTAACCATCTTCTTTGGTAAGCCTTACACTTCACGTGGGCTCCCACCTTTGGCGAGTTCATGCACATAATTCCCCACAACTTGTTGAGCGATGAACGTATGTGAGCTCACTCTTGCTGTCTCACATACACCACAGGTCAGGACCAGGTACTGCAGGATGATGCTCTTGGAGGATGCTGCGATGAGTTCGTGAGAGGTCTAGGTCGTCGTCTCCCAGTCAACTTTGGGTTGCTGGACCGTTGTCTCCTTATAATGTAATTATTTATTTTGTATAGAACTCCTGCTATATATAAAGTTGTGACATTCGATCCTGTGCCACTATACATCATATGTATGAGACTTGGTCCCAGCATACCTGGTGTTTATGTTAACCCCGGGTTTTGGACCCCTAAAATCCGGGTGTTACAGAAAAGGCCACCTCTCCGAAGAAAAAGAAGCTAGAATTGATGAGACAAAGACCAAGAAGGCAACTACACAAGAGCAGAGGATGGGAAGTGCTTCTACTTTGTCGCTGGGTTGTACTCGTATTCTTGAAGTACTAACTTGACCTCTACCCATTTCCACTATAAGTCCTCTAGGACCAGAGCTGACTAGCCTATTGCTAACTGCGAAGGGCACGTGCAAAGGTTGGCAAGCTTTGGCACCTGCGGAGGTAGAGGAATCCCCATCAGAAGGGGAGAGACCATGAATGAAGTCTCTTATGGAGGTAGTCTTTGGGGCTTCATCGCCAAAGGAAGAAAAATATGAAGGGAAAAATGTTGAAGGTGGCAGATCATCGGGGCCTAAAAGGGGCCAAAGAGCCAAGCTTTGCACTTCAAGCAAATACTGGTGGACCGACCCATTCCTACGACGAGGATGACGAAAATGCAGAGTTATTGGAGCCCTTGAGGCGCCTTCGAGACCACTGCTTCGAGATCGCCTCCTGGTACTGCGATTATCTGAAGAAGATTTTCTCCTCTGTTGGTGCTACTTTGGGAGGGAGCTCATATGCCAGCGGGGATGTTGGAGGGGCACTAACTTGGGTAGAAAAAGAATTAGGAGATCTCAAAGGGGTCATCAATGCCTGAGGCGATTATTACGCGATGTTAGGATCCTGAGGCATGGCATATACACTAGAGAAGGTAGGCTACGAGCACATTAGAACAATCACCAAAACCGACTTCAGCATGGATATTTAAAATATAAAAAGCCTTCGAAGGAGGTGTTGAATGCTACGAAGCGGTTCTTTGTAGAGATTTGGGATAAAGACGGTCGACAGCTAGCTGCTTCTGATGCTAAAGCTTATACCAAGAAGGTTTGACTTTAGGACTTGTACTTTTAAAGATTTCTTATTACAGCCTTCCTTACCAATCACTTGCTATGTTCTTTTCCTTGCAGAGGAACAATGCGAAGAACAAGGCAACGAAGTGAAGCATGACCGAAGCGCATTTGACAAAGCATTTCCTCTAGACTGTAGAATGATTGACGAATGAACCTTTTTGTAAATGAATATTTTTGTAAAAACTTTTTGCTGATGTATGATAACATTTTCTTTTCATTGTTTTAATCCTAAATGCTTTGTTGTGTGTGACACAAAACCATACTGGTTTTTGAGCCGAAGGCAAAAAACACCTTCCCTTCTTTTCACGCGGAACAAAGCCACTGAAGCTTGAACTTAGCTTATTTACATCGAAGTTTAGTAGTTGCTTCTCTTTAAATACAAACATCATTCCCTACATTGCAATTGTTCTAAAAATAATTTCAAAATTTCTTGGCACCCTTGCCTTAGTGCCTGTCTTTATGACTCTGCATTCCCTTGGGAACGACTTCGGAGTCCGATTCACTTTTACTAGGTGATTTCGCTTGAGCTCTGCATTCCATTAGAAATGACTTTGGAGCTTTTTCACCTTTACTAGGTGATTATGCTTGAACTCTATGTTCCCTTAGGAACAACTTCAAAGCTTTTCACCTTTACTAGGTGATTATACTTGAGCTCTACATTCCCTTAGAAACAACTTTAGAGTCTTTTCACCTTTACTAGGTGATTATACTTGAGCTTTGCATTCCATTAGGAATGACTTTGGAGCTTTTCACCTTTACTAGGTGATTTTGAGCTTACCTTCATGCCAAGGTCTTTGGGATCTGCTCCTTATTTCTTTTCATCGTTGCAGTCGAAGGTGCTACCTCAATGTACACTTTCATGTCACACTTGGGGGGAATGTACCTTTATTGATTTCAAGCACCTTGTATGATATTAAAATCTTGGCCCCATTAAAAAACCTTACCCCTTTATAAGGAAAATGGGTGCCGAAGCATGAGGAGAAAAGGTGTGATGGAGCTATATATAATATCTCCGAAGTTCATTGGCATTCCATGACCTTGGGATTTTGTTTCCCTCCAAGCCTCTTGTATGTATGACCCTAGTATGTTTGAAGCTGAAACCAGAAAAGGGCCTCCCACTTTGTTTGCATCTTGCCTGCTGTATATGGGTTAGCCACCCTTCGGAGCACCAAGTGACCTGGTGCTATATTCTTGAGTTTTACCTTCCTATCTTGCCATCTTATTGTCTCTGCTTGATACTTTCTTATGTGCTCAACTACTTCAAACCTTGATTCTTCTATTATGTCCTTCAAAACGTTTTCATTGTCATCATCTTCAGCTGATGCCATGGCTCTTGCTGAATCCAACTTGACTTCCTCTGGAGTCATTGCTTTATCTCTAAACAGAGGCTTGAAAGGTTTGAAACCTGTGAATCTCGACACCGAAGTGTTATGATTCCATACAACTTCCAAGAGCTCTTTTGACCACTTTCCCTTAGGCAATCCAACCAAAGATTTTGTGATTCCCAAGAGAATTATGCCATTTCCCTCTCAACCAATCCATTGGATTCAGGATGTCCGACCGAAGCAAAATGTATGCTTGTTCCCACTTGACTAAAGAATTGTCTTAATGCTTTGAAGCTAAACTGGGTGCCATTGTCAACAGTTAGGGACTTTGGGACTCCAAAGCGGTAGATAATATTTTGCTAGAAGAATCTCTAGATAGTTGCCGAAGTTATTGTAGCTAAAGCCTTTGCTTCGATCCATTTGGATAAGTACTCAACAGCTACCACATCGTACTTCAAATCTTCTTGCGCTGCTAGCATTGGACCAATTATATTCATTCCCCATTTTTGTAGAGGCTATGTTGGTTGTATTAGTTGAGTCAATGGCAAAGGTTGCTTCTGGTCTCTTGCACACCTTTGACAGTTGTCACATTTTTGTACGAATACTGCTATGTCCAAAGCTACCTTCAGCCAATAGAAACCTTGACGAATTTTTTCCTAGCAAAGCTTGGGGGCCTATGTGAGATCTGCATATGCCAGAGTGGATTTCTCTTATCAGCTCTTGGCCTTCGTCTCTAGAGATGCACTTGAGTAGGGGTGAGCAAACACCTTCTTTGTACAACTCCTCTTCTATCATCTTGTGCGGCCTTGTTCTAGTCTACATTCTTTTAACATATACTTCGTCATTAGTTGAATGATTCCCAGAAGGAAAGTTATGATCTCCATTCTCCAATCCTTACTATATGTGGGAGAACATTTTGAGAGGCAAAGGGAGCCCCTGAGCCGCAGACTTGTCCAGTATATCAGCATGCTCATTATCCAGCCTCAGGATATCTTTCACAGAGAAACCTTCGAAGGAGGCCTTCATTCTTTGGACCATGTTAAGATACTTTTTTAGAGCTAGGTTCTTTGCTTTGCTCATCTTATCAACGTGGCTTGTTATGACTTGGGAGTTAGACTTGATAATTGCTCTTTTTACACCCATTGCTTTAAGCTTCCTCAGGCATAACAACAAAGCTTCATATCTGCAATGTTGTTTGTGCATTGAAATTGCAACTTGGCTGCATACAAAGTTGTCACTTTTTTAGGGTGAGATTATAATGGCAACAGTGCTAGCCCCAAAGGACCCCCACGAGCCATGATTCCAATAAGCAATGAAATCTACCAATGCCTCAGATTGGATACGTGATCTATGGACAAAATCAATATCAAACTCATTGAGCTTGACTGTCCATATTCCAATTCACCTTGAAGATTCTCTGTTTCTTATAATGTCTTTCAAGGGTTGTGATGAAGGTATAATGTTGTAGGACTAAAAATAGTGCCAAAGTTCCTGGAGGCCATTAGGACTGCATAAAGGACATTCTCCTTCTCTATGTAATTCCTTTTTGATGGGCCTAACACTTTGGAAACAAAGTATACTCGCATTTACTTTTTGACCCCTTCTTCCACCTTCTCCTGGACTAGAGCGACAATTACAGTGAGCTGCGAAACTAATACATAGAGCAACCGAGGAGCCTCTTGTGATGGCGAGGAAAGAGTTGTCATCTGAATCAAATATTGTTTCAACTCTTTGAAGGATTGCTATTGGGCTAGTCCCCATTGGAATACTTATGCTGATTTCAGGTCTTCGAAGAAAGGTAATCTTCATTGTACAGATCTTGAAATAAATCTATTTTAACGAAGCAAGCCTTCCTGCTAGCATTTGAGCTCCCTTCGTTTGTTCCATCCGAAGTATGACCTCTATCTTGTGTGGATTCGCTTTGATTCCTTTTGTTGACACAAGACAACCAAGGAATTTGCCTTTTTCACTTAGAATACACATTTTTCAGGGTTCAGCTTTAGGCATGCCCTTTAAAAGTTGATGAAGGTTTTTTGAAGATCTGAGATGTGACTTTGCTTCTTCGTGCTTCTTACAATAATGTCATCAACATAAGTCAAGACATTTCTGCCCAACTGTGTGCTCAACACCTGAGCTATCATTCTGCTGAAGCTTCTGCTAGCATTCTTGAGCCCCTCAGGCATCCGAAGATAGCAATATGTGCCATTGAGAGTTATGAAGCTGGTCTTCGGCTCATCCTTGTTCTTCATCCAAATCTGATGATAGCCTGGGTAACAATCTAGTAGGCTTATAAGCTCTAAAGTAGCCACTGCATCTACAAGGGAATCAATCCTTAGCAATGGAAATTCATCCTCTTGGCATGCCATGTTGAGGTCTGTGAAATCTATACACATCCTCCACTTGCCATTTGACTTCTTGAGCATGACTATATTAGCTAGCCATTCTGGATATGTGACTTCTCTTATCACACTAGCATAGAGTAATATTTTGACTTTGGCCTTGTCTTCTGACATTTTACGAAGCTTTTATTTTCTTGGTCTACTGCTTGGGTCAACATTCAAAGCATGCTCAATGATACTTCTATCAACCCCACATAAGTCATTTGCTGACCATGCAAACACATATTTATTGTGAAACAAGAACCTTTTGAGGTTTGATTCTTGTTCCGAAGACAACTGGTTGCTAAAGAAAACCTTTTGATCAGCCACATCTTCACAGAGGAGAATTGGCTTTGACTGATTTGCCGAAGATGGTTTCTTTTTTATTTGCTTTTTTGATGCTTTAACCTGTGCTTCGGCTTCATCAATGTTGTACAAAATTTTGGGCCCTTGCAAGGTCCCTTTTGCCCTTCTTGCGGCCTCTTGACTGCCATACACTGATATGACTCCTTGATTGCTTGGTATCTTCATGCAGAGGTAAGCTGAGTGCAAAACTGCTTTGAAGATATTGAGTGTTCCTCTTCCAATAATTGCATTATATGGGAAGTCCATGTCAACTATCTTAAACACTTCTAATGTTGACATAGACAAAAGTGATGGGCATAGCCAACTATCCAAGGGCCAACACTTGCTGCCCTGCGAAGCCATAGAGAGGGGTAAGTTGAATCCTGAATCTTATCCTCTGGCTCATGCATCTATTTGAAGGCCTTCGAAAATATGATATCTGCTGCATTGCCCATGTCCACCAGAACATTGTGGACCACGAAGCCCTTTATGACATATGAGATCACCATGACATCTCTATGTGGGTAGTCTTTGAGACAAAGATCTTATTGGGAAAATGGGATGGGAATATGAGACCACTTAGTTTTGATGTAGGGTCCTTGGACACCCACATGCTGCACCCTTCTTTGGGCTTCTTTTATTTGCTTTTTGTTACTGGGCTTCAAGATCGAGCCCCCACTAATAGGGAGCACAAGCTTCTTTGAGTTTGATGACGAAGCTTGATGGCTTTCCATACTCTTCGTCGTGGTCATGAAATCACCCACATTGGGCACCAATGTTGGTCACTCGCTTTTGATTTCTAAAATGTATGAAAAAAACAAGGCAACACAAGTTAATAGGTTATGAACTTCTCCTTTCGACCAACTTTCCTTCGAAGGTTGATTGAAAGGAGAAGGTAAAAAGAATGTGATGTTAAGATAGTGTAAACAATATGTAAATCAAGAAGAGTAAACATATCACTCATCTGGATATGCATACTTGCATTCAATTCATTCCTCACAATGTGACATGTCATTACACTTATACCTTCGGCTTTACACACTAGATAGCTCGAAGGTAGTTTCGAAGGCTAAGCAAAACGAAGCTCTAGGCCCTCAAAAACGTGATGTGTGCATGACACTCTTCTTCTATTTAAATGGAAGAGATACAACTTCGTATCAAAATACAAGCATGCTACGAAGTTTACACGCATGATTTACACGTAACACATGAGCAATATCATCATTTCTCATTCTTCTTTCTTGCTGATCAAGACTTCTGGCTCTTCCTCTTCTTTACTTCATAGAATAAGGCCTTCGACCATGATGCTGCTAGCTTTGGCTCACGCCTGCAACATCAATGCCCACACAAAGCTCCGCAACTTCTCTTTTCTAGTTTGCATATTGCTATTGGAAAGGGTTTGCTTTGTTGGCTCCAAGTGTTGTACCTAAAACACATTCTTTCAACCCGAAGGTGAAGGGGTTTGAGGATCTTCAGCAATATAGGCCCCCAACATTTGACATTTTGATTTTTGAGTAAAATATATCAGCAACCCTCAAACATGGCATATTGTGTCACTTAGGTCCCAAACTCTCAAAACTATCGAAATGAGTTCTCGAACTTGGTCAGTCATCTAAAATCGGGTTTGCTCAAACCAGATGTGGACGTGGCGTGCCACGTTGGAGCACACTAATGAAAGTTCAGTAACCCAGGTGACATAGAATGCCAAGTTCGAGGATCTAGGTGACACAACATGCCAAGTTCGGGGACCCAAGTGACTCCAACATGGCACACCACGTTGGCATTTAGTTTGAGCAAATCCAATTTTAGAGAGTAAAGTGCACTAGCGGTCCTTGAACTTGGAACGTTGTGTCAAGTAGGCCCCAACTCAGAAAGCCAGATAAATGAGTCTTGAAAATTTGTTGTTCCATGCAAAACTATCCAAAGTCGGGTTTGCAAAATTGGGTGCCGATGTGGCATGCCACGTTAGAGCCACTTGGGACACCTGAACTTGGCATGTTGTATCACTTGGGTCCCCAAACTTGAATGTTGTGTCACTTGGGTCCCCGAACATTCATTAGTGTGCTCTAACATGGCATGACACGTCATTATTATGTTTTACTGAGTGGTATAAAAACTTACTAAATCAAGTTTTGTGGTCCTTATTCAAATCATAATGACAAAGCTTAATAGTTGGATAAGCGACATAAAATCTAAACCAAGTTAGCAATTTACACTAGTGTGAAGCACTACCTTGGATTATGCTTAGTTTCCCTATGTTTGTAGAATTGTCATCAATTACCAAGAAGGAGATTGAAAGGTCCTCATTCTGTTTTGGTGAATAAGTGACAATTTAGATGACTAATATGTTTTTATGTTAAGATACACAAGATTTAAGGGCTATTTCGTTTGTTGCCTTAGCTGCCACAACATGCCTAACTTTTCTGCCTAAGCTTAGTTCTTCAATTCGAGCGACTAAGGTTTGGCAAATTGTGGCACCTTAGGTAGGAAACCAAACAGGCCCTTAGTCCACATGTACACTATGGTGAGCAACTCTAGCCATGGAGATGAGATATTGAAAGATTATCACTACTAAATGATGCTAAGGTATAAAAGATAAAGATGCACCTTTATAACATGTAAACCGAATGTTGATATGGTGTGCCATGTTAAAGCATACTAATAAAAGTTCAGGGACCCAAGTGACAAAATATTTAAGTTCGGGGACCTAAGTGACACAACATGCCAAGTTCAGGATCCCAAGTGGCTCCGACGTGGCATGCCACGTCGACATCCGATTTTGCAAACTCGGCTTTAGACAACTTTGCATGGACTGACAAAGTTCTAGGACCTGTTTTCTCGGTTTTTTGAGTTTGAGGCCTAAGTGACACAGCGTGCCAAGTTCGAGGACCGTCAATGCACTCCGGTTTTGGATGGTTGACCAAGTTCGAGGACTAGCTTTGCGAGTTCAGGGATATAAGTGACACAACATGCCAAGTTCGAGGACCTCTGCATTTTACTCTTGATTTTTGTAAAGCGATTGTATTGTATTCCTAATGTTGCATTTATAATTTTGCTGTGGAACAAGTCTAAATAACCCTCTAACCTTTAGAGGGTGGTCTACTTCACCCTCTCACCTTCAAAACCGGTTGTTTAACCCTCTCAACTTTACAAAACTAGACAAATAACCCCATAGACAGTTTTAGTTGGCGGTTTTAATGATGTGGCACTGATTTAAGTGGCACCAATTTTGTCTTTTTCAATTATGACTTCTACTAGTGTCCAAATTTTATGTAATTTTACACAAAAATCAATAACTTGATATTAAATTTTCCCTAATTTTTCTTGTAATTTTAGTAGCAGCTGCTTATTTAGTAAAAACCAAAAACTATATAAAATAAATTAATATTTTTCCTTGATTTATTTCTTATCTTATGAGGCTAATTTTATTACTGAAGTCAAATAATACTATTACTAAACTACTAACTTTTTAGTTTATTTTATTAAGCAAGTCAAGTGGTCTTTTTCTAATTACTAACTAAATTAATTTTATATTTGTTTTTGATAGCAAATAGTAATAAAATAATATCTACTTTTACATAGATCTTCTGTTAGTTAAACTAACATATACACATATTATTCTAGAATTTTCTGAAAACATTAAACCCTAACTATATAAAGTTATGAGATATTTTTTTGTAAATTATTGGTCCAGATTCAAAGTTCTTAGAAAATTCTAAAAATATTTATGAATGTAGTTTAGATAGGAGAACCTTTATTTAAAAATGATGATCATTTATTATTGTTTGGTAAGTTTTTATATAAAAAACAAATATACAATTGATTTAGTTAGTAATTAGAAGAAATATCACATAACTTGCTTCATAAAATTAACAAAAAATTTAACAGTTTAGTAATAGTAGTATTTAACTCTAGTAAAAGTTTGAGCCTTAGAATATAATAAATAAATTAGATACACAAATATTAAACTATTTTTATGTATTTTTTGATTCTTAATTTTTTTTAAAAAAATAAGTGTAAAGCCCAAAATTGGTATAAAAAAATGAAATGAATAAATAAATAAATATGCATTTCATGCTGAACTCTTTTGGTTTGTATAATCACTTTAAGTTTGAAATTTTGAAACTAGATTTAAATTTATAAAAAGAAACTAGAAAACATAAAAAAGAGGGAAAATAATACACATTATAAGATAACTAATATTATTGCAGAGAGCAAAAGCATAATTCATGTAGACTTTTGTTTATATTTGAAATCTAGAGTTCAAAATAAAACTTGGAATTTGGTTTGGATAATTGAAATTTGGAATAGAAGATAAAAAGGAGAAAAGACCACCTGGGCTGATTCTGGCGCCCTTGGCCCAGCTCTTTACTCCCTCAGCCCAACTCCCACTCCGCGTGGCCAATCCCTGTGGCGCGTACGCTTCTCACTTGCATGCGGACCCGGGGCATCGGGAGCTTCTTCTTCCTCCGCTGCCATCGTGTCGCGCCTGCGACCAGAAAATGGGATCGCGCCGCCGGAGCTCCCTGGAGGTTCCACTCGATCCGAAAACCACGCCGAGCTCCCGGGCTATGTCCGCCGCCCTTGTGCGCTGGTACCTCCCCTCTCGGCGCCCTGCAATAGGTTTGCGCAATCCGCGATTCACGCGACCGGCTCAACAAACTCCACAAAACGCCCGTCGCCACCGGGATCGATGCAACGGGGATTGGATGAACAACCTCGGACATCAGGGTATAAATGGGAGGCCACGTGACTCTTCCCCACGGCCATTGAGATACACCAAGGATTGAGAGAGTGTGAGGGTGTAGCTCGTGAGCGTTCGCCGGCGGAAGAAAAGGAAGCCGCCCACGACCGAACTCGTGCCCCACCGTCGCCAAGACCCCTGGATGAGGCCCAAGGGGACCGCCAGGGCTTGTGGATGGTGGTGTGGCGTTCGCAGGCACGGTCAACCGATCGGAGCAGTGGAATTCCTCATCGGGACAACGGATCCGCCGCGTTGCCGCCATGCTGCGTGATCCGAGGCCTCAGCGCCATCCTTCACGGTATGGGTTCACCAGATCAATTCGTCGTGGAACCTGCATTGTGTTGCATCTAGTTGATTTGGGATTCATGCACCGGAGCGTCGTCTTGGCCACTCCGGCGAACTCGCCATCGCGGCTAGACGCTCACCGCCGCCTGGTTCGAATCGGGGGTAGGAAGAACTGCTCTGGCCGTTGATGTTGAATGGGCGGCTGGGATTAGGCCGGGGAAAGGGTTCGGTCGGATCTGATAACCACTGTTGATGCGTGGATCGATGGTTGGGGATTGAATCCGGCTTGATTGAATCTGGGCCGAGGATCTCGGAATCAACGGTGCTCGGTACATCTCGGTTCACATAAGGCAAGTTATGATCTGGGCCATCGGTTTGTAATCGTGCGGCTCAGGTTTGATCATACCCCTTCGTCGTTGTCATTATACTTAAGAGACCCCGAAAAACATGCTATTCAACCCGCCATCCAGTCCAGATGGGAAGTAATTACAGATAGGTCCGATATTTTTCAAAATAGACCCTGGCTTTCCAGAAAATAGAAACCACAATACATATAAGCTCTGAAATTTATAAAATAAATCTGAAAATTGATTTTCAATAAAAAAAATAAATCCAGAGACTTGTTTAATTCATATTAAATTCATTTTAACTCCAAATTCATCCATTCTAGTTGCATTAAATTTGTATTAATATTGTTTATCACCTAGTAACTTTATTTTGTTATGAAACCTAAACTAAAATTATGTACTTAGTTTCTTTCGTACCCCATTCCTAAATCTTTGGAAAATCATAACTTAATAACCGTAGCTCCGAATTTAGTGGTTCTTATTTCTACGATCTCGTTATGACGCGTATAATATTATTATTCAGTTCGTTCTTATGTTTGGTATGATGTTAATTTTGCCTATACTATGTTTGCTCGTATTGCTACGACTTGCAGTGAGGACATGTGTCATCTGAAAAGCAAGTTGGTACCTTCTCAAGTGCCAGGCAAGTTGTGCCCTTGATCACTTCTTTTTACCCACTCATGTTCTAATTAATCATAATGATCTGCATAGGTTAATTTTGATGGGACCCAATAGGTTACCCTAGTTTGTCTATCTTTATACCTTGTTTACCACTGAATTTTCTGGGTAGTATTTGCTAGTGCTATATGTGGTTTTGGGTATGGAGATACATTATTCATGATTACACTTTTGTTATCAGTTGTTATTTGCTGTTCATGATAAGATCATTATGTTAGTTGGAACATGGAGAACCACCCGGGAAAACAGTGCTACCACAAGGGTTTAATGGGACACCCTTGGCTGATTAATTAGGAAAGCTAGTGGATGACTACCTTACCCGAAAGGGGCAAGGGCAGTAGGGGAGTGGTCAGTGTAGGGAGGCCCTTGAGATGATTTTGCTGCGATGGCGGTCATGCGAGGGATTCCTGCATTGGAGCTTCCTATAAACTGTAGCGGGTTTTCTGAAGCTAGTGGAACTTTGTAAAGGCCTCGTAGTGTTACCCTGCCTCGCCTCCTCGGTAGAGGTGTATGGGAAGTCGCGATCCCTTGGCAGATGGGTAACATGACTTGTGGGTAAAGATGCGCAACCTCTGCAGAGTGTAAAACTGGTATACTAGCCGTGCTCACGGTCATGAGCAGCTCGGACCCTCACATGATTAATTTATGGAACTAAATTCAATTTGTCATATACATTGCATCGCAGGTGATGTTGTTACTTTTGTTCTTCTATTTAATTAGGTTGGTATTTACTTATACTTAGTAATTGCTAATAAAATTTTGATCAACTTTAAAAGCAATGCTCAGCTTCAATCATCATCTTTGGTAAGCCTTACACTTCACATGAGCTCCCACCTTTGGCGAGTTCATGCACATTATTCCCCACAAGTTGTTGAGCTATGAACGTATGTGAGCTCACTCTTGCTGTCTCACACCCCCCCACAGGTCAAGAACAGGTACCGAAGGATGAGGTGCTTGGAGGATGCTGCGATGTGTTCGTGAGTGGTCTAGGCCGTCGTCTCCCAGTCAACTTTGGGTTGCTGGACCATTGTCTCCTTATAATGTAATTATTTATTTATTTTGTATAGAACTTCTGTTATATAGTAAAGATGTGACATTCGATCCTGTGCCATGATTCATCATATGTGTGAGACTTGGTCCCAGCACACCTGGTGATTATGTTCATGCCCGGGTCTTGGTGCCCCCGAAACTCGGGTGTGACAGAAGTGGTATCAGAGGAATGTTGACTGTAGGACGAAACCTAGATAGAACTGGACAACCATTAAATACTTATCTTACTCTGATTCTTTTCTAAACTTTCCTTAATCTTTTCTCATCTATTTCCGCCTTACTCTGATTATTCTTACCTTTTCTTTCTAAAGACAAATGTGGATTTCATACTTTGAAATTCAGTGCCTAAAGTGACATTTAGGAATAGGAGACCTACTCTTAGGAACAAAAATAAAACTATTTTTTAGGTATCTATACACTTGAGTGCTTGTTCTTATGATACTTGTATGATTTGGATCTTTGATTGAGTGTGATGGGTTGTGGAGTAATGTCCATAATTACATCTACATATACATATAAACATAAATAGAACTCATAAGATAACTAAACAACTTAGATTATCTATTTCATATAGATCCCTCTTATCTTAAAAGATTCTCTCTTATTTTACTAGATCCATCTTATCTTACAATATTCTTTCTTATCTTAATAGATCCACCTTATCCCGAAAAGATTCTATCATATCCTAATAGATCTTACTAACCTCAAAAGATTCCATCTTATCTTTATGGATCCATCTTATCCTAATAAGCATACTTATCCACCCTAGTTTAACAACCATGATCTAATGCAAATTAATTAGATCTTATCTAGTCAAGCTATCAAACCAATCTAATCTAGATCCCATCTAACCTAATATGATCTAATCTAAAGTGAGTTACTTAATGGACCAGTTAATACTTGTGAAATAGATTAGACCCTATCCACATGTTTTAACTTAGTTCACCCTACACTAAATAAAGAATGATAGACCAACCCAACCAATAGAGTCTTGATGGATTGCATAATCTGCCTATCCCCACCTAACATCAAACAAACTTTTGACCTACATCATGTAGTCTATCTCATCCATATCTATCTTAACCATATTCCCCAGCCCGATAATATACACTAAATCCTAATCAATGAGACAAGACCGAAGAAGATGATCAACTTCATCAAGAAAGGATGAGCACCAACTCAAGTCTTCAAGGATCAAGTGAGGTCACCAAGATGAGTCAAGATCCATAATCTTGGATGGAGTCTTTTCTTACCCCACTCCTTACCCAAAACTATATATGCTTTAAAGATATCATTCATCCTGCATAATAAAGTGGCTATACCCATATATACCCAGGCCTTCCTACTCATCCACTATTGTCTATAAAAAATATATGAAACTCCGGATCTTAAACCTATTATAGACTAAAAGCCGAATCACAAACCAATCCTTCTGTATCCCTTTTCTTACAAATCTCGAGGACGAGATTTCTGTTAAGGGGGGAGGATTTGTAAAGCCCAAAATTGGTATAAGAAAAAAAAATAAAATGAATAAATAAATAAATATGCATTTCATGCTGAACTCTTTTGGTTTGTATAATCACTTTAAGTTTGAAATTTTGAAACTAGATTTAAATTTATAAAAAGAAACTAGAAAACATAAAAAAGAGGGAAAATAATACACATTATAAGATAACTAATATTATTGCAGAGAGCAAAAGTATAATTCATGTAGACTTTTGTCTATATTTGAAATCTAGAGTTCAAAATAAAACTTGGAATTTGGTTTGGATAATTGAAATTTGGAATAGAAGATAAAAAGGAGAAAAGACCACCTGGGCTGATTCTGGCGCCCTTGGCCCAGCTCTCTACTCCCTCAGCGCAACTCCCACTCCGCGCGGCCAGTCCCTGTGGCGCGTACGCTTCTCACTTGCATGCGGGCCCGGGGCATCGGGAGCTTCTTCTTCCTCTGCTGCCATCGTGTCGCGCCTGCGACCAGAAAATGGGATCGCGCCGCCGGAGCTCCCTGGAGGTTCCACTCGATCCGAAAACCACGCCGAGCTCCCGGGCTATGTCCGCCGCCCTTGTGCGCTGGTACCTCCCCTCTCGACGCCCTGCAACAGGTTTGCGCAATCCGCGATTCACGCGACCGGCTCAACAAACTCCACAAAACGCCCGTCGCCACCGGAATCGATGCAACGGGGATTGGATGAACAACCTCGGACATCAGGGTATAAATGGGAGGCCACGTGACTCTTCCCCTCGGCCATTGAGATACACCAAGGATTGAGAGAGTGTGAGGGTGTAGCTCGTGAGCGTTCGCCGGCGGAAGAAAAGGAAGCCGCCCACGACCGAACTCGTGCACCACCATCGCCAAGACCCCTAGATGAGGCCCAAGGGGACCGCCAGGGCTTGTGGATGGTGGTGTGGCGTTCGCGGGCACGGTCGACCGATCGGAGCAGTGGAATTCCTCATCGGGACAACGGATCCGCCGCATTGCCGCCATGCTGCGTGATCCGGGGCCTCAGTGCCATCCTTCACGGTATGGGTTCACCAGATCAATTCGTCGTGGAACCTGCATTGTGTTGCATCTAGTTGATTTGGGATTCATGCACCGGAGCGTCGTCTTGGCCACTCCGGCGAACTCGCCATCGCGGCTAGACGCTCACCGCCGCCTGGTTCGGATCGGGGGTAGGAAGAACTGCTCTGGCCGTTGATGTTGAATGGGCGGCTGGGATTAGGCCGTGGAAAGGGTTCGGTCGGATCTGATAACCACCGTTGATGCGTGGATCGATGGTTGGGGATTGAATCCGGCTTGATTGAATCTGGGCCGAGGATCTCGGAATCAACGGTGCTCGGTACATCCTGGTTCACATAAGGCAAGTTATGATCTGGGCCATCGGTTTGTAATCGTGCGGCTCAGGTTTGATCATACCCCTTCGTTGTTGTCATTATACTTAAGAGACCCCGAAAAACATGCTATTCAACCCGCCATCCAGTCCAGGTGGGAAGTAATTACAGATAGGTCCGATATTATTCAAAATAGACCCTGGCTTTCTAGAAAATAGAAACCACAGTACATATAAGCTCTGAAATTTATAAAATAAATCTGAAAATTGATTTTCAATACAAAAATAAATCCAGAGACTTGTTTAATTCATATTAAATTCATTTTAACTCCAAATTCATCCATTCTAGTTGCATTAAATTTGTATTAATATTGTTTATCACCTAGTAACTTTATTTTGTTATGAAACCTAAACTAAAATTATGTACTTAGTTTCTTTCGTACCCCATTCCTAAATCTTTGGAAAATCATAACTTAATAACTGTAGCTCCGAATTTAGTGGTTCTTATTTCTACGATCTCGTTATGACGCGTATAATATTATTATTCAGATCGTTCTTATGTTTGGTATGATGTTAATTTTGCCTATACTATGTTTGCTCGTATTGCTACGACTAGCAGTGAGGACACGTGTCATCTGAAAAGCAAGTTGGTACCTTCTCAAGTGCAAGGCAAGTTGTGCCCTTGATCACTTCTTTTTACCCACTCATGTTCTAATTAATCATAATGATCTGCATAGGTTAATTTTGATGGGACCCAATAGGTTACCCTAGTTTGTCTATCTTTATACCTTGTTTACCAGTGAATTTTCTGGGTAGTACTTGCTAGTGCTATATGTGGTTTTGGGTATGGAGATACATTATTCATGATTACACTTTTGTTATCAGTTGTTATTTGCTGTTCATGATAAGATCATTATGTTAATTGGAACATGGAGAACCACCCGGGAAAACAGTGCTACCACAAGGGTTTAATGGGACGCCCTTGGCTGATTAATTAGGAAAGCTAGTGGATGACTACCTTACCCGAAAGGGGCAAGGGCAGTAGAGGAGTGGTCAGTGTAGGGAGGCCCTTGGGATGATTTTGCTGCGATGGCGGTCATGCGAGGGATTCCTGCATTGGAGCTTCCTATAAACTGTAGCGGGTTTTCTGAAGCTAGTGGAACTTTGTAAAGGCCTCTTAGTGTTACCCTGCCTCGCCTCCTCAGTAGAGGTGTATGGGAAGTCGCGATCCCTTGGCAGATGGGTAACATGACTTGTGGGTAAAGATGCGCAACCTCTGCAGAGTGTAAAACTGGTATACTAGCCGTGCTCACGGTCATGAGCAGCTCGGACCCTCACATGATTAATTTATGGAACTAAATTCAATTTGTCATATGCATTGCATCGCAGGTGATGTTGTTACTTTTGTTCTTCTATTTAATTAGGTTGGTATTTACTTATACTTAGTAATTGCTAATAAAATTTTGACAAACTTTAAAAGCAATGCTCAGCTTTAATCATCCTCTTTGGTAAGCCTTACACTTCACGTGAACTCCCACCTTTGGCGAGTTCATGCACATTATTCCCCACAACTTGTTGAGCTATGAACGTATGTGAGCTCACTCTTGCTGTCTCACACCCCCCACAGGTCAAGAACAGGTACCGAAGGATGAGGTGCTTGGAGGATGCTGCGATGTGTTCGTGAGTGGTCTAGGCCGTCGTCTCCCAGTCAACTTTGGGTTGCTGGACCGTTGTCTCCTTATAATGTAATTATTTATTTATTTTGTATATAACTTCTGTTATATAGTAAAGATGTGACATTTGATCATGTGCCATGATTCATCATATGTGTGAGACTTGGTCCCAGCACACCTGGTGATTATGTTCATGCCCGGGTCTTGGTGCCCGCGAAACCCGGGTGTAACAATAAGGACGAATATAATACGTAATTACTAATTTTGTGTAGAATTATATAAAATTGGGATACCATTAGATGACTATACTGAAGAAGACAAAACAAGTGGCACTTAAATCAGTGCCACATCATCAAAACCTCCAACTAAAATTGTCCAGAGGGTTATTTGTCTGGTTTTATAAAGCTGAGGGGTTAAAACCGAGTCAGAAGGTGAAGGGGTAAAGTAGACCACCCAAAGGCAGACCGACATTATAGTGTGTGAGGGCATAGGCCCTCACTCAATTTTTTTGGTTTAGTGGATATTTTATCTCATCTACTGTAATTACAAAGACTCATTTGTTAGCAACCATCTATCTAGGCCCCACTTACATTTAGGTCTACACTCATATTTTTGGGCTGGGTCCGCCTCTAACCACCCTCTAAAGGCCAGGGGTTATGTAGACTTACTCCATTTTGCTAACTATTCGAGTGATTATAGCGCCAACAATAGATGTTGCTCAAAATTGAACAACCAAGGTTATATATGTGTACTACAATGACATGTCAAAAAACGATTAGCTTTTGTAAAGTAGCATTAGGTACAATATTATGAAGCAAGGTTGCATAGAAAGATACTACTAAAGATTTTGTAGCAAGAATACTAAATGAATGTCACGTTCCATACAAAAAAAACATAGCAATAGTTTAACTAAAAAATGTCTTTTCTTTTGTCAAAATGTAATCACAAAGTTATACTATTGATAAGATTAACAAAAGCAGACCTTTTTTTTAAAATTATTTTTTCTTATACATAGGTCTCATTTTGAATTCTGCACTGGGCCACCAAAATGTCATGGACGAATTGTCTACAACCAGCTCAATCTTGAATCACAAGAGTAGTTCCCAAGTTCTGTGATCCACCAATTAGACCAAAACCACCCTTACAATTTTAAGAAGTCCAAGTTCCATGGATTTTTCAATATAGTATAGTAGCTACTACTGATTGCAGATTGCATCCGATAAAGCCGCATCACCTATTGGTGACCAGGTGAGTGCTGTAGGACTCAGCAGCCAGTGATGTGATACAGGAAATTAGGCCAGGATCAGCGCATTACGGGGGCCACTAAATCCCTGAGGTCATCTGAAGTGTCTGTTTAGATTTCTCTTTTCAAATCTAGCTCTGGCTAATAAAACCGGAAGTGCTCCATGGTACCTTTTCAGTGGATCTTGTGGTCATTCGTTCTTACATATGTGCAGCTGCACCACAACAAGTTTTTTCTATTAATTATCAGTAATCTAGAATGAGGGTTCCGCTTCATGAAGATAATTCAAGTTATGTCACCTAATGATCTTGAGAAATAAATGCACACTTTGTATAAGCAGTGAGAATCTTGCACAGTCGCTATCACAGTTGCTGCGTTGAGTTAAGATGGGTTCAGACAGTGGCTGTGTTGAAAGAATTTCTTCAGGTATGGGACCTTAATTATGTGAGAAGTGGTATTGCAACCTGAAGTAGATGACTTGCATGTCTGGCAAATGGCAATAGTCTGCTTCAGGAACTTACTCTGCACAGTCTGCTTATGAGGGGGTTTACAATGGAGCTATACATGAAGACCATGGGAGAGGATTTGGAAGAGTTGGGCACCAAGAAAGTGCAGGTTTTTCATGTGGCTGATAGAACATAACAGATATTGGACAGCAAGACTGCCTTGCTAAAAGAGGGCTAGCTCATCCCAATCGCTGCCTGCTATGTGATCAGGATGAGGAAAACAATTGACCACCTGCTAGTATTGTTGGGGGCCTTCGGCTTCCGAAGGTTCTCAAAAACATGATTTAACAATGTTTTCCAAGTGAAATATGTGAACAGATATCTTCGGATTCGGATCATGAGCATACAGAGCATGGTCAGAACGAAGCCTGAGCGAGGCGAAAGGTGATTATGACGAAGGACAATGTGATCACGAAGCTGTGCACAGGAAAGCTTCGACATAACAGTAGAAAAGGGAAACCGACTTAAAGATGAAAATGCAAATTAGACCTCGAAGAATTATGTCGGCGTTTCGACCCCGGGGGGTCCCCAGACCGACGAGTAAATTGTCGCCGCGTGTCCCAGCCCAGATGGGTCGGCGCGAGGCGGAGCACGAAGGGGGTAGAAGAGAGGGAGAAAAAGGGGAAAACCCGCGGCCTCCGTGTTGTCCCGCGCCCACGTCGGGTGCGCTTGCAGTAGGGGGTTACAAGCGTCCGCGTGGGGGGAGGAGCGAGGGACTCTACGCGTCGTCCCGTCCTCCCGCGCGGCCAACCTCTTCGTAAGAGGGTCCTGGACCTTCCTTTTATAGGCATAAGGAGAGGGTCCAGGTGTACAATGGGGGGTGTAGCAGTGCGCTATCGTGTCTAGCAGAGGGGAGCTAGCGCCCTAAGTACATGCCGTCGTGGCAGCCAGAGAGGTTTTGGCACCCTGTTCATGTGATGTCGTGGCCGTCGGAGGAGCGTTGGAGCCTTGCGGAAGGACAGCTGTCGGGGTTGTCGAGTCCTTGCTGACGTCTCTTTGCTTCCGTAAGGGGCCGAGAGCCGCCGTCGTCATGGAGCACGCGGGGCGTCATCATTATCTGTTTACCGGGGCGCGCCGGATGGGACGCCGGTCCTGTTACCCGTAGCCTGAGCTAGCTAGGGACAGGGTAATGATGGCCCCCCTGTGACGTGGTCGGTCCGAGCCCCTGGTTGGGCGAGGCGGAGGCTCCTCCGAGCTCGGGGTCGAGTTGGTCTTCCGAGGTCGTGTCCGAGCCCCGGGTCGGGCGAGGCGAAGTTCGTCGTCTTCCGGGGCCGAGGTCGTGTGTAAGGCCTAAAATCTGTATAATTTTTTTTATTATTATTAATGATAATAAAATAGATATATGGAGAAATAAATTAGTAAATCCTGACATCTCAACTTATACCTGAGCAATGAATGTTGAAGACTGAATTTTGGAAAACCAAGAACTAGTTTGGAAAAGAAGTAATAGAAAAGTTTTCTATTCAACTAAATGATTACGCATATCATTAAATGATGCACCATAAGCATTTATTTACATGAATATCTACTTCTAAAGTAACTCTTACTTCTTATCCCACGTCCAAACTACTATGTTTTCAAAAAGAAAGAAAACAATATGAGTGCTATGCATTGTTCAAACATCTACCAAACAAATAAGTCAAATAAAATAAACATATATCTATTGCATCATGTTAGAGGTTAATTGTTGTGCATTTAATAATAATAATTGTAAAAAAAATATAATAATGTTGATATTGGGATTAGAACCTAATTTGAATTCTAGAATTTGATAATGAAGGAGAAAAGAAGAGAGAACAGGAGGAAAAATAATATACACTATAAAGAAAATGAAAATATTATAAATAAATAATAGGTGTTACCATCATATTAGGATTTGTATTGGATATAGATGGGAAGCTGAAGCTCAAACGGGATTTAAAATTTGAATTGGGGTTCAAACTTGGAAAAGAAAGACAAATACAAAAGAATAATAAAAAAAAGAGAGAGAATCACCCCCTGGGCCAAAACCACCATTTCCAGCCCAAAACCCCTGCGCGCTCGGCCCATCTTCTACTCCCCCGTGCGCGCGTTTTCACTGAGTAAAACCCTAGCCGCCAGGACCACACCTCAGCCTCCAGATCACGCGCTTGGACACCGCGCTCTGGTGCATGCGGCGTTGACTGCTTGGCCAGGCACGCGCGTGACACCGGCAGGTGGCCCCACGTATCAGAGCATCGTCTTCTCCCGTTCTCCGCGCTTCAGACCCCACGTAACAAACATCCCCTGCGTGCCGTAACCACCGGCAGCAATATGCTCGGGTGGTTGAGACTGGCAGCAAATCGCGCCATGAACTCCGGGGTAGACCGAACTCCACCGCCATATCCTGGGGCTCATCTCTATAAAACCCACTGATCTCCAGGAATCCGCCGTTCGTGGTCGTTCTGTGGGAAGCAAGCAAAAACTCTCCCCCCATAGCCCAAGTAAGATCAGGCCTGCGCCCCATCACGGATCCGTGCGACGTCATTGGCCAGCTCGCTCCAACAGTGGTGACAACTCTTTCTTTCCCTCGTACCTTATCGTGTTTCCATTGTTGCGCGTAGACCATGAGACATAGTTGCTCGGTTGGCTTCGGAGGAAGACGAATTAGGGGGCCGAGCGATGATAATCGAGTGGACCAGGTTAGTGCAGTGTGGCACCACTGCGGACCATATCCCGGTTTGGAGTCAGGGGGCTGGGGCAAGGTTCCGTGAGCGCCGCCGTCTTGGGAGCTTACTTCGCCGTGGAGAGACCCGAGGAAGAAGATGAGTGCCAACCATTGGATCTGTGTTATCCGGCTCGGATTAGGTCATGAGTTACCACCTCGTAGGATGAACTCGAGGCATCGAATTAGGATTGTGCGGTCTGGATCTGGTCTCAGCGTACCTATTCGCTAGGGGGGATCTGAAACGTTGGCGTAGTATCGGACGGAGGAGGATTGATCGGGGCGGGATCGCTTCTCATCCGTGGATGCTAGATCCAACGGTCAGTATCACATAACAGGTTATAATGTCAGCGTCTAATCTCGGCGGTCGGAGCAAGATTCAACGGCCCAGATCACATCATACCCCTTCGGCCACACAACCTTTCAAATAAGCCCTTCTTTTTATAGGGATTCAACCCGCAGTTCATTGATCTGTTTGCTGAGTCTTAGGAACATTTTTGTAGTAGCCCCTGACCTTCCCTGTATTTGACGCCCAATCCAGAGATTAGAAAATTCAGAAAAATAAATAGGAAATGGATTTTTAATATGAAGATATTTGCTAGAACTTGTAAAATTCCTAGAAAATTCATATGGAGTCGAAATTTATTCATTCCAATTTCTATAATTTTATAAAATTATTGTTTATCATTTAGTACCACTGTTTTCACATGAAAGTCACATTAAAATTTATATCCTATTTAATCTTGTACAAAACACATAAAATCATTAGAAATTCATAACTTAAAATCTATGATTCCGATTTGATCCGTTCAAGTTGCGTTAGTCTCGGATGAATATTTACTACACAGTAGAAACATTTATTATACTATGTCTCATTATGTTATCTTTACTTAACGTATGTTGGTTAGTCTTGTTATTGTGCTCATCATTATCTACTAAAATACGATCTACAATCAATGTATAATTTAGATTAAAGTGGAATTAATTACTATTTTTGGTTATATTTTTTTTGGAATTATAAAATAAAACCTAGTTTTAATCATTTAATTGCATCATAACTCGATGACCACGACTCCGATCTTAGTAGTTCTTGATCCCACGATCTCGTAGCGACGCGTAAATCATTATTATTCAGTTTGTACTTATGTATGGTGTGATGTTAATTTTATCTATACCATGTTTGCTTGTATTGCTATGACTAGCGCGAGGTTACGAGGATCTGAAGAATCACCCTGGTAACTGGATTCTCAAGTGCCAGGCAAGTTGTGCCCTTGATCACATTTATTACCCAATAATATTCTTTATTATCACTATTCAATGCATAGGTTTAACTTTGATGGGACCCAATAGGTCACCCTAGTTTGTTTATCCTGTTTACCTTGTTTATCCCTGAATCAATTGGGTAGTTATGCTATTGCTTTATATGGTTTTGGGATTAATATTTCATTATATCCATGTTCCAATTATTTTGTTATGTTATTTATGTTCATGATAAGACCATTATGTTAATTGGAACATGGAGCGACCACCCGGGAAAACAGTGCTACCACAAGGGTTTAATGGGACGCCCTTGGCTGATTAACTAGGAAAGCTAGTGGAGGTCTTCCTTACCCGAAAGGGGCAAGGGCAGTAAGGGAGTGGTCAGTGTAGGGAGGTCCTTGGGTTGACTTTGCTGCGATGGCGGTCAGGCAAGAACCCTGCATTGGAGCTTCCTATAAACTGTAGCGGGATTTCTGAAGCTAGTGGAACTTTGTAAAGGCCTCGTAGTGTTACCCTGCCTCGCTTCCTTGGTAGAGGTATATGGGATTCATGACCCCTTGGCAGATGGGTAACACGGCTTGTGGGTAAAGATGCGCAACCTCTGCAGAGTGTAAAACTAGTATACTAGCCGTACTCACGGTCATGAGCGGCTCGAACCCTCACATGATTAAATTATAGAACTAAATTCAATTTGTCATATGCATTGCATCGCAGGTGATGTTGTTAATTTTGTTCTACTAATTAATTGGGTTGGTATTTAATTATACTTAGTAACTGTTAATAAAATTTTGATCAACTTTAAAAGCAATGCTCAGCTCTAACCATCCTCTTTGGTAAGCCTTACACTTCATGTGAGCTACCACCTTTGGCGAGTTCATGCACATTATTCCCCACAACTTGTTGAGCTATGAACGTATGTGAGCTCACTCTTGCTGTCTCACACCCCCCCACAGGTCAAGAACAAGTACCATAGGATGAGGCGCTTGGAGGATGCTATGGCAAGTTCGTGAGAGGTCTAGGCCGTCGTCTCCCAGTCAACTTTGGGTTGCTGGACCGTTGTCTCCTTAATGTAATTATTTATTTATTTTGTATAGAACTCCTATTATATAGTAAAGATGTGACATTCGATCCTGTGCCATGATTCATCATATGTGTGAGACTTGGTCCCAGCACACCTGGTGATTATGTTCGCGCCCGGGCTTTGGGCCCCTAAAACCCGGGTGTGACAGAAGTGGTATCAGAGCAATGTTGACGGTAGGACGAAACCTAGATAGAACTGGACAACCATTACTTACTTACCTTACTCTGATTCTTTCTATACTTATCTTGATCCTGTTTCACCTTCTACGGTTCTACTCTTATTAACCTTACCTCTGCTACTCTGACTCTTTCTAAACTGATCTTAATCTTTTCTCATCTAATTCCACTTCACTCCGATTATTCTTACCTATTCACTTCTAAAGACAAAAGTGGATTTCACACTTTGAAATCCCGTGTCTAAGGTGACCTTTAGGAATAGGAAACCTACTCTTAGGAACAAAAACAAAACTATTTTTATAGTTATCCATACGCTTGAGTGTTTGTTCTTATGATATTTGTCTGATTTGGATCTTTGATTGAGTGTGAATAGTTGTGGAATAGTGTCCACAATTACATCTGGACATAAAAATACATAAATAGAATTCATAAGGTAGCCGAACAACTTAGATTATCTTCCATTAAAGTATACCTATTTCATATAGATCCATCTTATCGTACAAGACTCTCTCTTATCTTAACAGATTCTCCCTTATCTTAAAAGATGCTTTCTTATCTTAATAATATCCATCTTATCCCGAAAAGATTCTATCCTATCCTAGTAGATCTAACTAATCTCAAAAGATTCTATCTTATTCTTAGAGACTCGTCTTGTCCTAATAAATATACTTATCCCCACCACTTTGCTTATCTCATAATAGTGTAACAAACATAATCTATTCCAAAATAAATTAAGTAGATCTTATCTGACTACACCAATTTAATTCTGGTCCAATCTAATTTGATCAGATCTAACCTAATGGACAAACATGATAGATAATACTGGGAAAATGGATTGAACCTGTAACACCCCTGGTGTTACTATAACTAAAACTTGAGCATGGCATCATAAGCATTGGCATTGCATATGTTTGACACACCTAGAGTGCATTCACTAGGCAAAAATTTCAAACAAGTTGTATGTTTCAGTGTTTTTGCAAATAGCACCCTGGATAGGAAACCTAACCCTAAATAGGGATTAAAGGGGTAAAACTTAACCCAAGATGAGAAAACCTAAAGACTTTAAGGAAAGAGTCACAAAATGTCCCTAAAAACAAGGTTGAATCACCTTTATACCCCTAAGATACCAGAAACCCTAATTGGAACCCTGGAAAACCCTAAAACTAAACCCTAGGGGCTTATGTGCAAAATTAGCCCACTTTTGGGTTAAAGTGCAAAAACCAAGCCAAATAAGTTTCTTAAGTCCTTTGGTTCACAAATATGTGGACTTGAAAGCCAAACCCTAAGTTTTGGACTTAAGTGCAAAATGGACCTCATTTGAAGTCTATACTAAGTCTGAAATTTCAGTGATATTGGCTCAACTTTGGAGCTCTACATTTTCCAAATTATTGAGAATTTGCCCTAGGTCACCACATCAACTATGTAGATCTATCTTAGGTGAACAACTTTGCTTAAGTGGGCAAGTTATGTTCTAGTGAGAAATTTAGAGATTATCATGCTCAAACTTTGGCTGTCAGGCTGTATGGTCTGAATTTTCAGACTAGCAGTGAACTAATCTCGACTTCAAGCTAAGTTTTAAGCATGATCCAGTGGAAATCTACCTATGGTTGCCATAGCAAGTTTGTAGTGGGTATCATACTCTACAAGTTTGCTGCACGGATTAACTCGTGTTACCATGGAAAATTGAGAGAAAATCAAGCTCAAATTTGCTCTGTCAGTCGACTGAATACCATTTCCCATGGTACAGTGCCCACCGGATCAGACCGCCAACGCGGACAGCTCGACGCCGGTGACCCCTCGCCGTGATTCACGCCACCGCTGTAGGATTCACGTCGCCGATGACCCGATAAGGCCGCCAGGTAAAAGCCATCCCCTGGGGATAACTCCGGTGACTCACCGTGACTGCCTTTCTGCTTTGCGGCTGTAGCCGAGAAGCTCACCGTCGACCGCCGCCTCTCGGCCGTGTGCCGCGTAGCTCAATTCTTCCACCGTGTCGCCGTGACCCACTACTGCTGTCAAATCGGCGCCGGTGAGCTTGCCACGGCATTAGCCACGAATTCACCGCGCCGCCTTCTTCCTCATCTCCGGCCGCCAGCACGGCTCGGCTAAATTGATCGCCACCGCCCGCTAGCTCTATAAATTGACCCCGCCCGTAGCTGCGCCATGTAGTTGTGAAGTTGTAGCACCCGCTCCCACCCTCGATCGTCCACTAACACGCCCGAATTGCGCTTTCTCCCCAATTCGGTTCTAAAACACCGTGAACTCAACCCCGCCGTGGTCAGCCATACTCCGGTTAGCTCCTCCCCTCTACTCCCTTGTTTAAGCATTCTTATGCGTCTACGATGCTTGCCGAGCCACTGAATTAAACTAAGAGTCCTCTGGTCGCTGGGAACACGACCGTATTGACGCCATGCTCACGACCACCGTGGCCAGAGCTCCGTAGTTGATTATAAGCGCAATTAAGTTAGGGGAAATGATCATGGTAACCCCGATTTCATGTTCGCCGCTCGGCGAACCTAGCCATAGCCCCAATCAGCCGGTCCAGAACCTCGCCGGAGTGCTCCCCGCGCTGCCGTCGTCGTGGACGTGGGCGTGTAAAGAATTAGAACAAGAGGGATCTTTTTGCAAAGCGTCAGAGACTCTTTAGAATAGTGTTTGAACTCGTACGCAGTTAGTTAAAACCCCAAGGGCCTCTGTGCAAGTCTGCCAGCGCGGGCGCCTTTCTGCCCTAGCTGGGCCGCCTGGGCTGGATTCGGCCTAGTGCTATTCACCTGCTTTTCTTTTTCTTTTATCTCCAGAGCCAAAACAATTATAGAAAATGCTAGGAAAATGATAAAATTGTGAAACTAATTTTCCTAGGCCTGTTATTTTCCCTAGAATTTAGTAAAAATAGTTTTATGATTTTTAGTGGAAATAGGAAATTTTAGGGTATTTAAAGTGGTTAAAAGTATTGGTTATGGATTTTTAGAAAATTATTGGTAAGTCCAAAAATGCCCAAACTTTTTATGGGAACTTAAAACAATATTTAGAAGCCTTGGGTAGGGTTTGAGTTAATTTGGACCTTGTTTGATCTCTAAACCCAAAACCACCCCCCTGCCCTATGAACTCCTTTACCGACTCCGGAAACCCTAGGTTCTCGGAGTACCGTGAAGGAAAGTTGTACTCAAGACTTAGATAATAAGTTCATATTATCTTTGCATCCTCATGAGCATCCCATGGCATCCATTCTTATGCATGTATATGGTTATGTTAGAACACGAAGAAGAAGAAGAAGTCTCTGAAGACAGGACACCACCAGCCTCAGATCCTCAAGCAGGCAACTGCTTTTATTTCGATATTTGTGGATCCGAGCAGGACTCACCTGTTAACAAAGGCAAGCCCCGGTGCATTTGCCACCCTCCTTGTTGTTTTAAATCTTTCTCACTTGCTTGATGCATTAGGTGATAGGAGTTGATTGATAAAACAATTCCTGCATTACCTTCCTTGAATTTGATTACCTTCCTTGATCACCCTTTTTACAAAAGATTTTGATGCTTAGCCTTGCTTTAGAAAAACAAAATGTTTTGTTTTTACAAAAGATGATGTGGCAAAGGTGGGTGGGATGTTTTTGAAAATAAAATTTGATGGTGGATCCCTCAGGGCCTTGATGGATTCAACATCTGGAAAAGATGTACCTCTGCCAGGTACCAAACTTTGGGTTTGAAATAATTAAGATGAGACTGGGCGAGTGACTTGCACGAGAAAGGAGTCTCGGTGTAGTGTCTCCGTCTGAGTCGATTAAGGACCTTGTCGATGTAGGCTTGTTGATCGAGGACTCTTTAACTGGTCACATGCCTCGTCATGGGTAAGCCTTGCCTCGGGCAGACTAAGGCCGGAATAAGATAACACGAAATGGGCGTGGAGCGGTGGCGAGAGTAGCGTGTACCCTCCGTGGCAAGAGGCTGGACGGTGGTGTATCTGTGCTCTCGGTTTGCGTGAACCTGATCCGGTCTTAAGAACCTCGGTGGCGGGTTGACATATGCAAGGGTTAAGTGCTACATATGTCGTGTGATTGGAGATCCTCAGCTGAGTATAATCGATTCGGATCGCCGTACCTTCGCGGTTATGAAGACTTGGTCACTACCCTACACGTAGCATTCCACTAAAGATAATGGGTATTTGTTAAGAAATTGGCTAATGCAGGACCAACGATTGAACTAGGGTAGAAAGAACTCTAGTTGCAGGTAATTGAACTTAACTGGTCAAATAAAATTGGATTTTTAAGGATCCACTTTAGTAAGCATTTATGCAAAATAGAGTCTTTGAGTATTGAGAAGCCTTACCTTGACTCCCTAAAAGCCAACATACCCTTGAGAGTATTTTCTTTAGTCGGGTAAGTCTTGCTGAGTAATTCCATACTCAGGGTTTATCCCTTCGTTGTTTTTAGGTGAGGAAGTAGCAGATTTCTGCTGCTTCTGTGCCAAGGTGGTTCCCAAAGAAGAAACCCAAGACTGAAGTGCGGGAGGACTTGGTCCTCCATATAGATCTTTTACTTAAATCTTCTCGGGAGGAGTTTTTGCCTCCCTTGGTTTGTATAATATTACTACTCAGCACTCGCTCTTAGTTCTGGTCTGTAATAAAACAACTTGAGCTTGCTTTTAAATAAATGTGAATTATGTAATCGCTTTTGCAATTCTTTATCTCCGATGTTCTGTAATGTCTGCAAGACGGGTGAATCGTTCCTGGTAAGGTAAGGAAAGATACCGAACTTGTCAAGTAATTCAGGGGCACCTACAGGGTTGTCTGAAGTCCGTTGGACAAGGACAACTGTAGGTGGGCCTAATTACTTGGGAGGTTCTGTCACAGCTGGTATCGGAGCATAGCCTTTCTTTGCAGACATTATGAGGCATCTTCAAAAGGATTTTCGAAAGTCTTACCTAAAAATTCTTTTCTCTTCTTACCTAAGTATTCTGAAGAGTCTATCTTAAAGACCAGATAGGAAGAGTGCAATGTATAGAAGGTTGAATCGACTAAGGTTGATTCTGTACTTATTCATGCATCATGCTAAGAATTATGCTAATAAATTTTCCCCCTTAGAAAGATGCCGCCACGCACAAGGCTAACGGCACGTAAGTCAACGGGACCAATTGGAGTACCCCGGCATCAACTAGCCCCTCGACACGAAAGTAGCAGCAGCGGAAGTAATGACCCCATAGGAGACCTTGAAGCCCGAGTGAGTCGACTTTAAGCAGAGCTGCAACACAGGACCAATGCTTGGGTCGCAGACGGAGATAGAATCAATGAACTAAGAAGGGACATCCGTCACCTGCAGGATCAGCTTGCTGATCGAGACTTAGCACTTGACTGGGCAGTACAGTCTCATTTGCTGGCATGTGCTAAGGAAGCAAGGGCTCAGGCCCGAATTAAAGAACTTAGCTCAACTGTCGACGACCTGCAGGTCTACTGCAATACGTTGCATGAGGAAGTCCATATACTATACTCACAATTACACCCTAGTGTGCCTGTACACTCTGCTGAGGCGGAAGCCGGACCCTCTCACGTTGCGGGACGCGCGTTGGGTGGGGAGTTAGACCTTTTTGAACCCCCTCCTTCTTTGAGGTTGGTTGAGGTCTGGACTCCCACACCTGACGATGAGGCCGCCAAAAGTAACGGAAAGCAGGACTAATGGTGTAATAGAAGTAGAGTAGTGTATTGTAGAATGCACGGTTGTATAATAGGTTGAACTTTTGTATAATGGGTAATGTATCCTGTTATGTAATATCGAGTCTGTATCATTACTTTTTATAGTAATGTAAAATGGAAGGTCTCTTTGGCATATTATGTTTATCCAAATGTTTTTGCCTCAGATGCCGACCAGGACTCGCGGACAGGACGCAGCCGGAACTTCTGGGGGTCGGGATGTCACCCCAAATCCACCTCCGGTTCCACCCACGCTAGCCGAGGCGATTCCCGCCTTGGTGAATGCCACCACAGACAATACCCGCTTCCTTAGGGAAATGCTGAGGGGAGGAATACCAAGAAGACGGGGCGTGTATATTACACCCAAGTGGCCACTACACCGGAAGGAGAACCGGTGATGATGGGTACGTTTCTCGTGGCCAGTCACCATGCAATTATTCTTTTTGATTCTGGTGCTTCGCATACCTTCATTAGCAAGAAATTTGTGGAGCAACATCACATTGCATGCCATGAATCAAGAGAGGGATTTAAAATTCATTCACCTGGGGGACACATTTTTACTAGAGAAGTGGCCTATGAAGTGCCAGTAACAATGGCCGGACGGAACATTCCTGCTAACATGATTGTTCTGAAAGGCCAGGATATAGATGTAATTTTGGGTATGAATTGGTTAACCCAACACAAGGCAATCCTCAACACTGAACTCAGAACCGTCAGGTTGAGCTATAATCAAGAAGAAATTCTTTTGTCTCTCCCCGTAACCAATCCAGCCAAAGCTTCTAGTAAAATATTTGAAGCCATTGTACCGGAAATCAAAGACATTCCGGTAGTATGTGAGTTTCCAGATGTATTTCCGGAAGATTTGCCTGGACTGCCCCCTGAAAGAGATGTAGAATTCGTAATTGAGCTAAAGCCCGGTACGGCTCCTATCTCCCGAAGATCGTACCGTATGCCCCCTAATGAGTTGGCGGAATTGAAGATTCAATTACAAGATCTACTGAATAAGGGATTCATCCAGCCAAGCTCGTCCCCATGGGGTTGCCCCGCCATTTTTGTTAAGAAGAAGGATCAAACCTTGCGGATGTGCGTGGATTATCGACCCCTGAATGAGGTCACCATCAAGAATAAGTACCCTCTTCCAAGGATCGACATCTTATTTGATCAACTGACTGGGGCGAGGGTATTTTCCAAAATTGATCTCAGGTCAGGCTATCACCAAATCCGTATTCGGCCCGAGGATATACCGAAGACCGCATTTACTACGCGGTATGGATTGTTTGAATACTTGGTAATGTCTTTCGGGCTCACAAATGCTCCTGCCCACTTCACCTATTTGATGAACTCGGTGTTCATGCCCGAGTTGGACAAGTTCGTCGTGGTCTTCATCGACGATATTTTAATATACTCTAAAAATGAAGAGGAGCATGCTCAGCATCTACGGATTGTATTGACGCGCCTGAGGGAACATCAGCTGTATGCCAAGTTCAGCAAGTGCGCGTTCTGGCTGGAGGAAATTCAATTTTTGGGGCACGTGTTATCAGCTAAAGGAATTGCGGTAGATCCTAGCAAGGTCAAAGATATTCTGGAGTGGAAACCCCCAACCACTGTTCACCAAGTCTGGAGTTTTCTTGGACTAGCTGGATATTATCGCAAATTCATACCCGATTTTTCTAAGCTTGTGAAGCCAATCACAAGTTTATTGAAGAATGATATTAAGTTCAATTGGTCTTCTAAGTGTAATGAAGCCTTTGAGCAATTGAAGACATTATTAACCACTGCTCCGGTATTGGCTCAACCGGACATCACTAAGCCTTTTGATGTATATTGTGATGCATCTGGCAGTGGGCTCGGCTGTGTACTGATGCAAGAAGGCCGAGTAATTGCGTATGCTTCAAGGCAGTTGCGCCGACATGAGGAGCATTATCCAACTCATGATCTGGAGCTAGCTGCTGTGGTTCATGCCCTGAAAATATGGCGTCACTATCTGCTGGGAAATATCTGTCACATATATACAGATCATAAAAGTTTGAAGTACATCTTTACCCAGTCAGAGTTAAATATGAGGCAAAGACGATGGCTTGAGCTCATTAAAGACTATGAACTAGAGATCCATTATCACCCAGGCAAGGCCAATGTGGTGGCAGATGCATTGAGTCGTAAGACTTCCTGCCACTGTCTTATGGCAAAGACCTCCGAGAACACTTTATGTCAAGAAATGGAGAAGCTAAACCTGGGGATAATCCAGCAAGGGACTCTAAATCAGCTGAAGCTTGAGTCAATCATTCTGCAAAAGATAATTGATGCTCAAAAGGATAATCTGGGTATGAAGCACATACGAGAGAAGATAAGGGCTGGAACAGCCAAATGTTTCAAGGAAGACGATCAAGGTGTGTTATGGTTTAACAACCGCATAGTAGTGCCAAAGAATGAAGAACTCCGCCAGCAAATCTTAGATGAAGCGCATCTTAGTCGCTATTCTATTCATCCGGGAAGCACTAAGATGTATCATGATCTAAAACAGCACTACTGGTGGACGAAGATGAAAATTGAAATTGCACGCTATGTGGCTAAATGTGACACATTTCCTTTTCCGTTACTCACCCTAGGACTTTTAATCTCGGGACGAGATTCTTTTATGGGGGGAAGGATGTAACACCCCTGATGTTACTATAACTAAAACTTGAGCATGGCATCATAAGCATTGGCATTGCATATGTTTGACACACCTAGAGTGCATTCACTAGACAAAAATTTCAAACAAGTTGTATTGTTTAAGTGTTTTTGCAAATAGCACCCTGGATAGGAAACCTAACCCTAAATAGGGATTAAAGGGGTAAAACTTAACCCAAGATGAGAAAACCTAAAGACTTTAAGGAAAGAGTCACAAAATGTCCCTAAAATCAAGGTTGAATCACCTTTATACCCCTAAGATACCAGAAACCCTAATTGGAACCCTGGAAAACCCTAAAACTAAACCCTAGGGGCTTATGTGCAAAATTAGCCCACTTTTGGGTTAAAGTGCAAAAACCAAGCCAAATAAGTTTCTTAAGTCCTTTGGTTCACAAATATGTGGACTTGAAAGCCAAACCCTAAGTTTTGGACTTAAGTGCAAAATGGACCTCATTTGAAGTCTATACTAAGTCTGAAATTTCAGTGATATTGGCTCAACTTTGGAGCTCTACATTTTCCAAATTATTGAGAATTTGCCCTAGGTCACCACATCAACTATGTAGATCTATCTTAGGTGAACAACTTTGCTTAAGTGGGCAAGTTATGTTCTAGTGAGAAATTTAGAGATTATCATGCTCAAACTTTGGCTGTCAGGCTGTATGGTCTGAATTTTCAGACTAGCAGTGAACTAATCTCGACTTCAAGCTAAGTTTTAAGCATGATCCAGTGGAAATCTACCTATGGTTGCCATAGCAAGTTTGTAGTGGGTATCATACTCTACAAGTTTGCTGCACGGATTAACTCGTGTTACCATGGAAAATTGAGAGAAAATCAAGCTCAAATTTGCTCTGTCAGTCGACTGAATACCATTTCCCATGGTACAGTGCCCACCGGATCAGACCGCCAACGCGGACAGCTCGACACCGGTGACCCCTCGCCGTGATTCACGCCACCGCTGTAGGATTCACGTCGCCGATGACCCGATAAGGCCGCCAGGTAAAAGCCATCCCCTGGGGATAACTCCGGTGACTCACCGTGACTGCCTTTCTGCTTTGCGGCTGTAGCCGAGAAGCTCACTGTCGACCGCCGCCTCTCGGCCGTGTGCCGCGTAGCTCAATTCTTCCACCGTGTCGCCGTGACCCACTACTGCTGTCAAATCGGCGCCGGTGAGCTTGCCACGGCGTTAGCCACGAATTCACCGCGCCGCCTTCTTCCTCATCTCCGGCCGCCAGCACGGCTCGGCTAAATTGATCGCCACCACCCGCTAGCTCTATAAATTGACCCCGCCCGTAGCTGCGCCATGTAGTTGTGAAGTTGTAGCACCCGCTCCCACCCTCGATCGTCCACTAGCACGCCCGAATTGCGCTTTCTCCCCAATTCGGTTCTAAAACACCGTGAACTCAACCCCGCCGTGGTCAGCCATACTCCGGTTAGCTCCTCCCCTCTACTCCCTTGTTTAAGCATTCTTATGCGTCTACGATGCTTGCCGAGCCACTGAATTAAACTAAGAGTCCTCTGGTCGCCGGGAACACGACCGTATTGACGCCATGCTCACGGCCACCGTGGCCAGAGCTCCGTAGTTGATTATAAGCGCAATTAAGTTAGGGGAAATGATCATGGTAACCCCGATTTCATGTTCGCCGCTCGGCGAACCCAGCCATAGCCCCAATCGGCCGGTCCAGAACCTCGCCGGAGTGCTCCCCGCGCTGCCGTCGTCGTGGACGTGGGCGTGTAAAGAATTAGAACAAGAGGGATCTTTTTGCAAAGCGTCAGAGACTCTTTAGAATAGTGTTTGAACTCGTACGCAGTTAGTTAAAACCCCAAGGGCCTCTGTGCAAGTCTGCCAGCGCGGGCGCCTTTCTGCCCTAGCTGGGCCGCCTGGGCTGGATTCGGCCCAGTGCTGTTCACCTGCTTTTCTTTTTCTTTTATCTCCAGAGCCAAAACAATTATAGAAAATGCTAGGAAAATGATAAAATTGTGAAACTAATTTTCCTAGGCCTGTTATTTTCCCTAGAATTTAGTAAAAATAGTTTTATGATTTTTAGTGGAAATAGGAAATTTTAGGGTATTTAAAGTGGTTAAAAGTATTGGTTATGGATTTTTAGAAAATTATTGGTAAGTCCAAAAATGCCCAAACTTTTTATGGGAACTTAAAACAATATTTAGAAGCCTTGGGTAGGGTTTGAGTTAATTTGGACCTTGTTTGATCACTAAACCCAAAACCACCCCCCCTGCCCTATGAACTCCTTTACCGACTCCGGAAACCCTAGGTTCTCGGAGTACCGTGAAGGAAAGTTGTACTCAAGACTTAGATAATAAGTTCATATTATCTTTGCATCCTCATGAGCATCCCATGACATCCATTCTTATGCATGTATATGGTTATGTTAGAACACGAAGAAGAAGAAGAAGTCTCTGAAGACAGGACACCACCAGCCTCAGATCCTCAAGCAGGCAACTGCTTTTATTTCGATATTTGTGGATCCGAGCAGGACTCACCTGTTAACAAAGGCAAGCCCCGGTGCATTTGCCACCCTCCTTGTTGTTTTAAATCTTTCTCACTTGCTTGATGCATTAGGTGATAGGAGTTGATTGATAAAACAATTCCTGCATTACCTTCCTTGAATTTGATTACCTTCCTTGATCACCCTTTTTACAAAAGATTTTGATGCTTAGCCTTGCTTTAGAAAAACAAAATGTTTTTTTTACAAAAGATGATGTGGCAAAGGTGGGTGGGATGTTTTTGAAAATAAAATTTGATGGTGGATCCCTCAGGGCCTTGATGGATTCAACATCTGGAAAAGATGTACCTCTGCCAGGTACCAAACTTTGGGTTTGAAATAATTAAGATGAGACCGGGCGGGTGACTTGCACGAGAAAGGAGTCTCGGTGTAGTGTCTCTGTCTGAGTCGATTAAGGACCTTGTCGATGTAGGCTTGTTGATCGAGGACCCTTTAACTGGTCACATGCCTCGTCATGGGTAAGCCTTGCCTCGGGCAGACTAAGGCCGGAATAAGATAACACGAAATGGGCGTGGAGCGGTGGCGAGAGTAGCGTGTACCCTCCATGGCAAGAGGCTGGACGGTGGTGTATCTGTGCTCTCGGTTTGCGTGAACCTGATCCGGTCTTAAGAACCTCGGTGGCGGGTTGACATATGCAAGGGTTAAGTGCTACATATGTCATGTGATTGGAGATCCTCAGCTGAGTATAATCGATTCGGATCGCCGTACCTTCGTGGTTATGAAGACTTGGTCACTACCCTACACGTAGCATTCCACTAAAGATAATGGGTATTTGTTAAGAAATTGGCTAATGCAGGACCAGCGATTGAAGTAGGGTAGAAAGAACTCTAGTTGCAGGTAATTGAACTTAACTGGTCAAATAAAATTGGATTTTTAAGGATCCACTTTAGTAAGCATTTATGCAAAACAGAGTCTTTGAGTATTGAGAAGCCTTACCTTGACTCCCTAAAAGCCAACATACCCTTGAGAGTCTTTTCTTTAGTCGGGTAAGTCTTGCTGAGTAATTCCATAATCAGGGTTTATCCCTTCGTTGTTTTTAGGTGAGGAAGTAGCAGATTTCTGCTGCTTCTGTGCCAAGGTGGTTCCCAAAGAAGAAACCCAAGACTGAAGTGCGGGAGGACTTGGTCCTCCATATAGATCTTTTACTTAAATCTTCTCGGGAGGAGTTTTTGCCTCCCTTGGTTTGTATAATATTACTACTCAGCACTCGCTCTTAGTTCTGGTCTGTAATAAAACAACTTGAGCTTGCTTTTAAATAAATGTGAATTATGTAATCGCTTCCGCAATTCTTTATCTCCGATGTTCTGTAATGTCTGCAAGACGGGTGAATCGTTCCTGGTAAGGTAAGGAAAGATACCGAACTTGTCAAGTAATTCAGGGGCACCTACAGGGTTGTCTGAAGTCCGTTGGACAAGGACAATTGTAGGTGGGCCTAATTACTTGGGAGGTTCCGTCACAGAACCCTACTTCAGTAATCACGCTTTAACCTAAACTAGTGCCCTAGATTAACTAAACCATATTCCTATAAATGGGTTAAATCTAAATTATTGGTGTCCTAGACCAACTCGTCCATGAAATCACAAACTAACCTATGTTATAGGTTGCCCAACCCATCTATCCTAAAAGGGCAAAGTAAAACTCTGTTTACTCCACCTACCCCATATACATCAATTGTTATCCCAACTCAGATAATGACATCTAACACCATGACCGATGGTCCCCAATTTAGACACCAAAGGAAGCTCGGTTATGCTATAGTACACTCATTCTATGTCAACACTCACCTAATCGTTAAAACGTGATGTACCCTTGATTCTATACCACCCCTATTAATGGCATGTAAATTTTAGATGTATAAAAAAATACCAATTGGAAGTTCCACTGAGATAAAAAAATTATATACTAGAATTTCATAAAGATAAAGTCAGCAGGATATGCTTAACTAAAGGGAATTCTTAAATAGGATTACAGAATCTAGTGTGATCCAATCCAATGTGGTCTGCTTAAACAGATTAGTGGTACTTGGACACTTCTAGCCAGGTGTTAACTTAACTTAGCACACTAGATCAACTTAACCCTGAGCTAACCCAACCAATAGTGTCATGGCGAATTGATTAATTATCTGTCCCCACCTAACAGCAAACAAACTTTTACCCAACATCATGTAGACTGTCTCATCTTGACAAAATGCTATCCTACCTTTGGATATTTACCTTATATGACTAGTTACCCAAGCTGAATATAAAACAACAGATTAAACCCTGCCAAAGAATCTTCTGTTCATAATCAATTGTTAGCCTATTCATTCTGCCTTGCAAACTAGTTTTACCATATGTCTCTAACTTCGATGGTCAATACCAGGAGGAAAGATTATCAGGCAGCAACAAACAAAAATGAATCCTCCAAATCCTCCACCTGTTGAAATCGATCAAGTGTTTGCCGCCCAAAGGCTGGTAATACAACAATTGACAGACATGGTGACCGAAATGCAAGATCAGATAAGACAAGAACGTGAGGAAATACGTCAGATCCGTCTGGAGATACGCCAAGAAATAAGGCAAGCACAGTTGGAGAGACAACGACAACAACAACCACTACCTCCACCCCTACCAGCTCCACCAAGCTACATAAACATACATATAAATTACTACTATTTGTAAGATCTAAATGTTACTTTAGTTAGTGGATGGTATGATACTATTTTAGGAGGAATAATATGGTCTAATTGACCCATGTGTTGCTAGTAAAGTATGCATCATGCTGAGATTTTGTTTGTGCATATGCTTTGAGATAATATGAGTATGCACCCTTTCCTTACAAATCTCGAGGACGAGATTTCTGTTAAGGGGGGTAGGATTTGTAAGGCCTAAAATCTGTATAATTTTTTTATTATTATTAATGATAATAAAATAGATATATGGAGAAATAAATTAGTAAATCCTGACATCTCAACTTATACTTGAGCAATGAATGTTGAAGACTGAATTTTGGAAAACCAAGAACTATTTTGGAAAAGAAGTAATAGAAAAGTTTTCTATTCAACTAAATGATTACGCATATCATTAAATGATGCACCATAAGCATTTATTTACATGAATATCTACTTCTAAAGTAACTCTTACTTCTTATCCCACGTCCAAACTACTATGTTTTCAAAAAGAAAGAAAACAATATGAGTGCTATGCACTGTTCAAACATCTACCAAACAAATAAGTCAAATAAAATAAACATATATCTATTGCATCATGTTAGAGGTTAATTGTTGTGCATTTAATAATAATAATTGTAAAAAAAATATAATAATGTTGATATTGGGATTAGAACCTAATTTGAATTCTAGAATTTGATAATGAAGGAGAAAAGAAGAGAGAACAGGAGGAAAAATAATATACACTATAAAGAAAATGAAAATATTATAAATAAATAATAGGTGTTACCATCATATTAGGATTTGTATTGGATATAGATGGGAAGCTGAAGCTCAAACAGGATTTAAAATTTGGATTGGGGTTCAAACTTGGAAAAGAAAGACAAATACAAAAGAATAATAAAAAAAGAGAGAGAATCACCCCCTGGGCCGAAACCATGTCACACCCGGTTTTGGAAGGCAAACCGAATGCGAACTATGTACGTGCCAGGATCAGAACTCACGTACACAGCGATTACATAAATGAACATCAATGCACATTGCTCGAATAGTAACTTGAAAGAGTATTAACTTAATTACATCACAGAGTCATAGACATCCACATAGTCATCAACTTAACAGTTAAATCAAAGTGCTAGCGAAACGCAGTAAAGATAAGGCCTTCACAGGCAGCTGACTGGGGGTTGCCGCCAACCCACACCTAGAATTCGTCGTAGTCTTGGAACTCCTGGAAGTCTCCTTCCACGACTTCGCCTTCTCCGGAGCAGTGGTTACAATGCGGACAACCTGGTGTTTTGTGGTAAAGCAAGGATGAGTACACATCAACGTACTCAGCAAATGTCCCGTTTGGCTGAAGTGGACTAGCTTTATGTGGGGTTAGGCTCAAGCAGTTGCTTTTAGTTGGACAGGTATTTATCATTAGTAGAAGCCAGATTTTAGCATTAACCAACCCATGAACCATTTCCTCATCGAGGAACAACATCATCATATTCGAACCAAAACCATAACATAATCCTTGTATTTCGAACCATCTGTATCTCTAATCAAAGAGGATCCCAAGGCTGCTCTTAACCGTGAGCACGGCTGATATATCAGTTTCACTACCCTCTGTAGAGGTCGCACACTTTACCCATGAGTCATGATTCCCTTTCTGCCCGGGGAGAGCTAATCCCCATTGACCACTACCTAGGTGGTCCGACAGGGTATCACTACGTAGCTGTTACAAAGATTCCCTAGAGATCATAGCTGCCCGTTAGGTTTCTCCAGTTTGATAAACACAGTACTCCTCCCCGCAGGAGAGTGACTAACAAAATCAAAACGAAAGAACCTCGGCACTCAGCCTCGGCAGAGCAAGCACTGTGCCTGGACCCCATTGACGGCACGACGGCGAAGCAACTACACCTCTAGTTCCTCTAATTAATTAGCTAAGGGCACCCCATTTCACCCTCATGGTTGCACTGTTATCCCGGGTGGTCTCTCAACGAACAGGTCCTTACGGAGAGGTACTCAGGAAACAGCCTGAGCCCCCTAGAGTATCACAAGATCATCAACATCATCAGGATAACAGTATCATAAATATTCACATCATGTTCATTGATTAAGTTAAGGCAGTAGCAGAATGCTAACCATAATAGTCCATAAGGTCATCAAGGATAAAGTAAAGTGTAAAGCTAGTCAATCCTTAGGTTTCAAGTAAGTAATGCGGGGTAGTAAGTTATAAGTGAATAGGACATAATGGGTCAGAGGACACTTGCCTTCACCAAACTGCTGATCAGGACTTCCTCTGCAACTCCCTCGGGAAACACAGACTGCTCGTTGTCTACGTAAAGTAATCATTCACACTATGCACTTGGGGAGTAACAAACAAAAGCAATATACCAAACATATGCAGCAGAGAGATCACAAGTTCACAATAGAAAAGGATTGGTACTCCAGTATTCCCTAGGTCTGGGGTAGAGGACTATACAAAGTGATTCATTATCCACTAATCAGGTTTAAGTCAGTGGTGGGATTAAATCATTATCTGGTTTTAAGTTCCTAAACTTAGGTGTTTAAGTCCATAAACTTAAGTGCTCCAACTTTTATTAAAGTCTACCAACTTCTAATTATCTCAAATAAGGTTCCAATAACCTTAATCCTATCCTAATGATTAACCATTAATTGGGACATGGAAACAGCAGGGAAACATTGTTTAAATAGATAGACAAAAACATCATGAGCATTTTGCAATTTGAAGCACCTAATTTGGAGTTCATATGGCAAAGTTATGAATTTTACAAGTTTAGGGGTTAAAAATATACCCTAAGTACCTATTTTGAATTAAATAAAAGGCCCGAGGACCTAACCGTAAGAAACCAGGGACGGCGGGTTCAAATTCCAGAAAACAGGGGGGCTCTTTAAGAAAACGCGCGGGCGAAGGGGTATCGGACTCCTACGGCCGTCGGATCTCAGGCGGACGGCTAGGATTAGATCCGCGGGCGGGCGCGCGAGCGCGCGGCGGCCTGGGCGGCTGACAGGCGGGGCCGGGCGGGCAGCGCGAACGTGGGCAGGCTGACAGGCGGGGCCAGGCGGGCAGCGCGAACACGGGCAGGCTGACAGGCGGGGCCAGCGGGCAGCGCGAACGCGGGCAGGCTGACAAGCGGGGCCAGCGGGCAGCGCGAACGCGGGCAGGCTGACAGGCGGGGCCAGCGGGCAGCGCGGGGTGTGGGGGAAGCGGGCCTGGGCCGTTGGATCTCCGGCGGACGGCCAGGATTAGGCTTGGCCTAATTAAAACGGGGCCGCCCGATCTGGGACGGACGGCGGGGATCGGGTGGCCGACCTTGGCCTCTCCTACGGCTAGCTGGGGCGGCGGCGCTCGTCCCCGCGGCGGAGGACTCGCCGGAGACGAGGGGCACGGGCGCTCTGCGGGTCCTTAGGGCGACCGGAGTGGCCTGGGAGGTTGGGGAGGGCGCGGGGAATAGTCCGGTGGGGGCTAGGTTGGGGCAGGGGCACCGGAGGGGGGCGGTCTACGGCAAAGCGGCTCGGCGGCGGCGTTGAACAACTCCGGCGAGGAATCAAACGCGACAGGAGGCAATACAAAGGTCGGGAGGGGGCGGGAGAGGTTCCTTACCTCAAGGCGGCCTCCGGGGACTCCTCGGTGGCGGCGATGGCGCGACGGTGGCCCGGGGCGACGATGGCGGACCCCCGCGACTGCACGGAGGACGGCGGGTGAGCGCGGGTAGAGAGAAATAGGGAGGGGGAGGGGAAATTGGGGCGCGTCCCGGGTTGCGGACGTCGGGGCGGAGCTTACCGTGGCAAAGGGCACGGCGGAGCTCCAACGGCGACGGGGAGACGAGCTCGGAACGGCGGGGGTTTATGGCGGCGGCGCTCTGGCGTGCGCACAGCGAGGGGGAGGTGAGGGAGGGGCCTGCAGGTGCGCAAATGAGGGAGAGAGGGCGAGTGGGGTTCTGGGCTCAAGTGGCCGGGAGCGGGGCGGTTGCGAGCTCCACGCGCGACGTGGGCGCGGAGTCCGCGGCAGCGCGCAGCTCTGGCGGCGGTTACGCGGGGAAGACGGGGCTGACAGCCCGGGCCCGCGAGTAGAGAGAGAGGGGAAAGCGGGGGCGGGCGCGCGGAAGGCGGCCGCGCTGACGGGCGGGCCCGCCAGGGCAGAGAGAGCGGGGGGGGGGGGGGGGGGAAGAGGCGCGCGCGCGGGATGGGCCTAGCTGGGCCGAAAGGCTGAGGGGGGCGGGGGAGTGGGCTTCTTTCCCTTTTCTTTTTAATCTGGAATTGTTTTCCCTTTTTCTTTTAATTATTCTATTTGATTCAAATCCAAATAAGCCACAAATTCAAATTAGACTTTCCAAGAATTATGCACCAAACAAAAGCGAAATCTAGGGTTCAACATGATGCAACAATTCATACTCCCTTGGAGTTTGAGCTAATAGACTATAATTACAAATAAAATAACCACTTTTCTCCCATAGAAATGAGAAAGAGAAGATTGGGGAAGGATGAGAAAAGGGAAGTAACACCTGAATTTGTGAATATGAGCAAAGAAATTTTATACCCCCAAATTCAGGGTGTTACAAACCTATCCCCCTTAAAAGAATCTCGCCCCGAGATTCAGGGTTGGTCAGCAAAGAGTTCAGGGTATTTGGCTTTCAGATCATCTTCCCGTTCCCAGGTTGCTTCTTCCTCCGAGTGGTGACCCCATCTGACTTTGCACATTCTGATGGTATTCCTCCGGGTGACTCTGTCTGCAAACTCCAGAATCTGCGTTGGCTTCTCTATGTATGTCAGATCCTCCTGGACTTCCAAACCCTCCACTAGCAACTGTTCTTCTGGTACTCGCAGACACTTCTTCAATTGCGACACGTGGAACACATTGTGCACTGCCGACAAACTTTCTGGTAGGTTGAGTTGGTAAGCCACTTCTCCACGCTTTGCTTGAATCTGATATGGTCCAACGTACCGGGGTGCTAACTTGCCTTTAACTCCGAACCTTCTGACTCCCCTGATGGGTGACACCTTAGATAGACGAAATCCCCCATTTCGAAACTCAGTTCTCTTCTCCTTCGGTCCGCATAGCTTCGCTGTCTTGACTGGGCTATCTTCAGATTCTCCCGAACCATTTTGATATTCTCTTCGGCTTCAAGCAAAATGTCGGGGCCAAACACCTGTCTATCTCCAGGCTAGTCCCAATGCAGCGGAGTCCTACAACTCCGTCCATAGAGTGCCTGAAACGGTGACATCTTCAAGCTGGCCTGGTAGCTATTGTTGTAGGAGAATTCTGCATAAGGTAACCTTTTGTCCCATCCTGACTTGTCTTGCAACACACAGGCTCTCAGCATATCTTCTAGGACCTGGTTAGTTCTTTCAGTCTGACCGTCTGTCTGCGGGTGATAAGCCGAGCTGAAGTTCAAATGGGTGCCCAAAGCTTCTTGTAGCTGCTGCCAAAAATGAGAGGTGAACTGCGTTCCTGGATCTGACACTATCTTCTTCGGCACACCATGAAGGCAGACTATCCGTGACATGTATAACTCAGCTAACGTTGCTCCGGTGTATGTGGTCTTCACCGGTATGAAATGGGCCACCTTTGTTAAGCGGTCCACAACCACCCAGATGGAATCATAGCCGGCCCGGGTACGAGGTAGGCCAACTATAAAATCCATCCCGATCTCATCCCACTTCCACTGAGGAATCCGCAATGGCTGCAACAATCCGGCGGGCCTTTGATGCTCTGCTTTGGTTCTTTGACAGCTATCACAGATGGCGACATATTCTGCGATTTCTCTTTTCATGCCATACCACCAAAACCTCCTTTTTAAATCCTGGTACATCTTTTCACTTCCCGGGTGTATGGAGTAGGTTGTCTCATGAGCTTCCTTTAGGATCAGTTCCCGAATAGGTTTGAGGTCGGGGACACACAATCGGTCCTTGAACCATATTACTCCCTCTTCATCCTCTCGAAAGTCTTTGCCTCTTCCTTCTAAGATTAGCTGTCGGATCTTGTTGATGCTTTCATCATCCTTCTGCCCTTCTTTGATCTCCCGCTCTAGGGTGGGCTCTAATTCCACTGTTACTCCTTGCGTACTGTTCAGGAAACCGAGACTCAGTCTGTCGAACTCCTTGGCTAACTCATATGGCATTGGGTACGTGGCCATCATATTGACTTGACTCTTCCCGCTCAGAGCATCTGCAACAACATTGGCTTTGCCTGGATGGTAATGTATCTCCAACTCATAGTCTTTGATCAATTCCAACCATCTTCGCTGTCTCATGTTTAACTCTGACTGGGTGAATATGTACTTCAGACTTTTATGATCTGTGTAGATGTCGCACTTCTGCCCATACAGGTAATGTCTCCAGGTCTTCAAAGCATGAACTACTGCTGCCAACTCCAGGTCATGTGTGGGATAATTTTTCTCATGGATCTTCAGCTGTCGAGATGAATATGCTACAACTCTTCCTTCTTGCATTAGCACACATCCCAATCCGGTGTAAGAAGCATCGCAATACACTGAGAATGGCTTGTGAACATCAGGCAGGACTAACACCGGAGCTGTAGTCAATCTATTTTTCAGTTCTTCAAATGCTTCCTGACACTTTTGGGTCCACTTAAACTCAACTTTCTTCGCTAGTAACGCTGTCATTGGTCTAGCAATCTTTGAGAAGCCTTCGATGAAACGCTTGTAATACCCAGCCATTCCAATGAAGCTCTTGATCCCACGAACATCCTTTGGTGCTTTCCAGTTCAGGATATCTGCCACTTTCTTTGGATCCACTGCCAACCCATCTTGATTTATGATGTGACCCAGAAACAGGACTTCATGAATCCAGAACTCGCATTTGCCCAGCTTGGCATACAACTGATGCTCTCGAAGTCTTTGCAATACCATCTTCAAATGCTCTACATGATCTTCCTCACTTTGAGAGTATATGAGAATATCATCGATAAACACTACCACAAACTTGTCCAGATAATCCATGAACACACTGTTCATCAGGTACATAAAGAAGGCTGGCGCATTTGTCAAACCAAAGGACATAACTGTGAATTCATATAACCCGTACTTGGTGATGAATGCCGTCTTCGGTATGTCCGAGGGTCGGATTCTGAGTTGATGGTAACCTGATCTCAGATCTATCTTCGAGAATACGCTGGCACCTCTGAGTTGGTCGAACAAATCCTCTATCCTTGGCAGGGGGTACTTGTTCTTGACAGTGACTTCATTCAAGGCTCTGTAGTCTATGCACATCCTTTTGGTACCATCTTTCTTCTCTATAAACAACACCGGAGCGGCCCAAGGCGAGGTACTTGGTCTGATGTAACCCTTCTCTAACATCTCATCTATCTGCTTCTTGAGTTCCACCAATTCTGGTCCAGACACTCGGTAGGCTCTTTTGGAAATGGGGGCGGTACCAGGGATAAGCTCTATGGCAAATTCGACTTTTCTCTTGGGTGGCATGCCCGTTAGCTCCTCGGGAAATACGTCAGGAAAGTCCGACACAACCTTGATAGCCTCGAGCGGGTTGGGCTCCTTACTATCAACTGAAATCTGGTGACAGACACCCTCCGCTGATTTAGGCATCCTTAGCTCGGCCACTACCTCTTCTCCTGACGGGGACTTTAATGTTACGGTCCTCTTGTCACAGCTAACATTCGCTTCATACTTCATTAACCAATTCATCCCTAGAATGACATCTATCCCAGGGGTGTCTATTACTATTAGATCACTGGGGAACCCTATCCCCCTTATTTCCACCCTTATATTTGAGCATATTTTATCTGTTTGCACCTTGCCACCAACCGAATTAATCCTCATGGGCGGCATCATTGCCTCTACTGAGATGTTATGCAATTCTACCTAGGTTGCAGTGACAAATGAATGAGTTGCACCAGTATCAAATAGCACTTTCGTGGGATGAGATTCGACTGAGAACATACCTACTGCCACATCTGGTGCATCCTGGATCGCTTCGGCCTCCAAGTGGTTCACCTTTCCACGGTTGTACGCTTGGTTACGATTGCCTGCTGCCGGCTGCAGCACACCTTGCCTTGTTGGAGCATTGGGGTTGGTCTGCTGCTGCGCCGCCTTCTTTGGGCACTGCATCGCCCAGTGGCCTTGTTCTCCACAGTGGAAACATCCTCTGCCTCCTCCTTGTGCTAGGGCTGCTTGGTTGCTCTGGTTTGCTGCTGGGGCAGGAAGGCGAGGTGCCTGGTTGTTCTGCTTCTGATACTGATTACCTCCTTGCTGGCTGTGCTGACGATACTGCTGCTGCTGCTGTTGATACTGCCTCTGAAACTGCTGCTGATGCGGACGCTGATTCTGATTCTGATATCCCTGTGGGTGACCGGGCCTGCCTTGCTGAGATGAACTGCCTGAGAAACGTGGACGGCTGATGCCTCCGGTCTGGGGTCCACTCATCTTGCGCTTCCGATCTTCCATATCCTTACGCTTCTTCTCAGTCATAACTGCCCTATCGATCAGGTGCTGGAAGGTGGGGAAGGTGTGATTCATCAGCTGGTAATGCAGGGGATCCACCAAACCCCTCATGAACCTGTACTGCCTTTTAGCATCAGTGTTGACATCCTCAGGTGCATAACGAGATAGCTGCAGAAACTTGTCTCTGTATTCACTAACAGACAGGGGTCCCTGCTTCAGAGCCAGAAACTCCTCCTTCTTCACGATCATCAGTCCCTCCGGCACATGGTACCTGCAGAAACTCTCGCTGAATTCTTCCCAGGTGATGGCTTCGGGGTCAGCATGTGTGGCGAGGTAGGACTCCCACCAGGACTGGGCTGCTCCCCTTAGCTGACGGGGACCATACAGAACCTTCTCCCTGTCGTCACATTGGGCGGTGCGCAGTTCTCTTTCCACTGCGCGCAGCCAGTCTTCTGCATCCATGGGGTCGGCAGAATGGGCGAAGGTAGGAGGGTGCCCTCTCATGAACTCACCACGCTTATCCCGTGGCATCTGGGGCATCTGCACTTGCAACTGGGGTTGGGGTTGCTGTTGAGCCTGCTGCATGGCTGCCAGAGTCTGCCCAATGGCCTGCACTGCCTGAGTCTGCATCAAGAACATCTGCTCCACTGTCATCGGGGGTGGTGGGGGAGGCTGCCTCTGTTGTTCCTCCTGCTGGTCATGCTGCTCTTGCTGAGCACGCCTGTTGCATCGGCGCCTGTTGTCAGACATCTGTGGAAGACATTCATACATCAGCGTTGATCTTACAACCCTCCAGCATAAGAAAAGGAAATACAGAATTCTTCATGACACTGAGTGAACAAAGAGCTTCACTGATCCTCATTATGATTCAACACAGCTTCTCAGATAGAAAGGAAAGTAGAAGTAAATGGCCTCCCAACTAAATAACTGACTTTACTAACATTATAGCTAGGCCAAACTGCAGGGGAAACCCACAGGTTGGCAACAGTCATTACAAAGATTCAAATCCTGCACAAGTTCATCATAACAAGCATGCAAGCAACTGATAAGCAAACTAAGCTAATTGGAAGCAACTGATAAGCAAACTAAACTAACTATTTAAGACTGAGATATCTGACTTAAGAATTATTACAAACTTCGACGCTAACGATCTAAGGATCCAGATCTATCCTGGTCTTACAGGCAGGGGAACCATAAGTGTGGTGACCACGTGGCGGCGAGCGGTATGGGTGCTGAGTCCCAACAGGAGCAGGAGAACCACCCTCCTGGTGATGGCGCTCTGCCAGCTCAGCACGCAACTCCGCAATCTCCGTTCGAGCCCTGCTCAGCTCGTCCAGAGAGTGATCCAGCTCAGTGTTAAGCACTGCGACTAGGTTGACTGCGCTGCTCAACCTAGGGTTAGCCTCACCAACAGGTGAGACAACCACACTCTCTGTGCTGCCAGTAGGGCGGTGGGGGTAGTACCGAAGGTTAAGACCGTCGGCCACCCCACCGAACAAAGAACAGTACTGGGAGAGTGCACGTCGTGCTGCATCCTGCATAGCCGCCTCTACAGTGTCCCTCTCGGAGATGGAATAGTGCTCCGAAACGGCCTCCGCACCTCGGAGGTCATCCTCCGGACGGCGAACTAGGCAGGTAGCCTCCCAGCGGTCCGGGTACCTCCCGCGACTGTGCTGGTAGACTACACAACGATACTCGATCGACCAGGTGTGCCGGTCGAAAGCCTGGCGCAGCAAGGTGTCGAGTGCGTCGTGGAAGTGACAACCGCGAGCGGCGTCACGGGTGATGGGTCGGGCGACCCATCCTTTCGCCTCCTGCGGCTCAGAAGACTCCGTGCTGTGGTCTGAGTCGTCGTCGTCGGGGTCTCCTCCAAGACCTCCTCCAGTAGCTCCTCCAACAGCCGGGGCGTCCCGCGGTGGTGCAGGGGGCGCCTCCAGCTGGGCAACAGAGGAACGGGGCCTCACGGACTCCACCTCTTGCTGGGGTGGGGAGGAAGAGCCCTGCTGCTCTCTGTGCTGCCGCCGGCATTCCTGCTCCTCACGCAGGCGGTGGTGCAGTCTCTCCAGGTGACTCGACTGACCGGACACGGTGCGGTGCAGAGGACGCTCCGCAAGTCGAGACGGCAGGAAAGGAATCACCGACTTACGTGCAGTGTGTCTAAGACGAGCCATCTACAAAAGACACCGTAAGCATAAGAGTAAGAGCAGAACTAATATGACAAGTGAATAAACCATAGACAGAATAAGATAAAAATTTTAACAAGGTATAATATAGTATATATATATAGGTAGTAAAACATAGGGTTGGTCGAGGTGACCGACTTTTGAAGTAACATCAGAGGTCAAGGTGAGAGGGAAGGTCAATAGTCCTTAGTACGACCAGTGCTACTCTAGGTCAGCGGTCCTACAGTCAGCACGGCTTTGATACCACTTATGTCACACCCGGTTTTGGAAGGCAAACCGAATGCGAACTATGTACGTGCCAGGATCAGAACTCACGTACACAGCGATTACATAAATGAACATCAATGCACATTGCTTGAATAGTAACTTAAAAGAGTATTAACTTAATTACATCACAGAGTCATAGACATCCACATAGTCATCAACTTAACAGTTAAATCAAAGTGCTAGCGAAACGCAGTAAAGATAAGGCCTTCACAGGCAGCTGACTGGGGGTTGCCGCCAACCCACACCTAGAATTCGTTGTAGTCTTGGAACTCCTGGAAGTCTCCTTCCACGACTTCGCCTTCTCCGGAGCAGTGGTTACAATGCGGACAACCTGGTGTTTTGTGGTAAAGCAAGGATGAGTACACATCAACGTACTCAGCAAATGTCCCGTTTGGCTGAAGTGGACTAGCTTTATGTGGGGTTAGGCTCAAGCAGTTGCTTTTAGTTGGACAGGTATTTATCATTAGTAGAAGCCAGATTTTAGCATTAACCAACCCATGAACCATTTCCTCATCGAGGAACAACATCATCATATTCGAACCAAAACCATAACATAATCCTTGTATTTCGAACCATCTGTATCTCTAATCAAAGAGGATCCCAAGGCTGCTCTTAACCGTGAGCACGGCTGATATATCAGTTTCACTACCCTCTACAGAGGTCGCACACTTTACCCATGAGTCATGATTCCCTTTCTGCCCGGGGAGAGCTAATCCCCATTGACCACTACCTAGGTGGTCCGGCAGGGTATCACTACGTAGCTGTTACAAAGATTCCCTAGAGATCATAGCTGCCCGTTAGGTTTCTCCAGTTTGATAAACACAGTACTCCTCCCCGCAGGAGAGTGACTAACAAAATCAAAACGAAAGAACCTCGGCACTCAGCCTCGGCAGAGCAAGCACTGTGCCTGGACCCCATTGATGGCACGACGGCGAAGCAACTACACCTCTAGTTCCTCTAATTAATTAGCTAAGGGCACCCCATTTCACCCTCATGGTTGCACTGTTATCCCGGGTGGTCTCTCAACGAACAGGTCCTTACGGAGAGGTACTCAGGAAATAGCCTGAGCCCCCTAGAGTATCACAAGATCATCAACATCATCAGGATAACAGTATCATAAATATTCACATCATGTTCATTGATTAAGTTAAGGCAGTAGCAGAATGCTAACCATAATAGTCCATAAGGTCATCAAGGATAAAGTAAAGTGTAAAGCTAGTCAATCCTTAGGTTTCAAGTAAGTAATGCGGGGTAGTAAGTTATAAGTGAATAGGACATAATGGGTCAGAGGACACTTGCCTTCACCAAACTGCTGATCAGGAACTTCCTCTGCAACTCCCTCGGGAAACACAGACTGCTCGTTGTCTACGTAAAGTAATCATTCACACTATGCACTTGGGGAGTAACAAACAAAAGCAATATACCAAACATATGCAGCAGAGAGATCACAAGTTCACAATAGAAAAGGATTGGTACTCCAGTATTCCCTAGGTCTGGGGTAGAGGACTATACAAAGTGATTCATTATCCACTAATCAGGTTTAAGTCAGTGGTGGGATTAAATCATTATCTGGTTTTAAGTTCCTAAACTTAGGTGTTTAAGTCCATAAACTTAAGTGCTCCAACTTTTATTAAAGTCTACCAACTTCTAATTATCTCAAATAAGGTTCCAATAACCTTAATCCTATCCTAATGATTAACCATTAATTGGGACATGGAAACAGTAGGGAAACATTGTTTAAATAGATAGACAAAAACATCATGAGCATTTTGCAATTTGAAGCACCTAATTTGGAGTTCATATGGCAAAGTTATGAATTTTACAAGTTTAGGGGTTAAAAATATACCCTAAGTACCTATTTTGAATTAAATAAAAGGCCCGAGGACCTAACCGTAAGAAACCAGGGACGGCGGGTTCAAATTCCAGAAAACAGGGGGGCTCTTTAAGAAAACGCGCGGGCGAAGGGGTATCGGACTCCTACGGCCGTCGGATCTCAGGCGGACGGCTAGGATTAGATCCGCGGGCGGGCGCGCGAGCGCGCGGCGGCCTGGGCGGCTGACAGGCGGGGCCGGGCGGGCAGCGCGAACGCGGGCAGGCTGACAGGCGGGGCCAGGTGGGCAGCGCGAACACGGGCAGGCTGACAGGCGGGGCCAGCGGGCAGCGCGAACGCGGGCAGGCTGATAGGCGGGGCCAGCGGGCAGCGCGGGGTGTGGGGGAAGCGGGCCTGGGCCGTTGGATCTCCGGCGGACGGCCAGGATTAGGCTTGGCCTAATTAAAACGGGGCCGCCCGATCTGGGACGGACGGCGGGGATCGGGTGGCCGACCTTGGCCTCTCCTACGGCTAGCTGGGGCGGCGGCGCTCGTCCCCGCTACGGAGGACTCGCCGGAGACGAGGGGCGCGGGCGCTCTGCGGGTCCTTAGGGCGACCGGAGTGGCCTGGGAGGTTGGGGAGGGCGCGGGGAATAGTCCGGTGGGGGCTAGGTCGGGGCAGGGGCACCGGAGGGGGGCGGTCTACGGCAAAGCGGCTCGGCGGCGGCGTTGAACAACTCCGGCGAGGAATCAAACGCGACAGGAGGCAATACAAAGGTCGGGAGGGGGCGGGAGAGGTTCCTTACCTCAAGGCGGCCTCCGGGGACTCCTCGGTGGCGGCGATGGCGCGACGGTGGCCCGGGGCGACGATGGCGGACCCCCGCGACTGCACGGAGGACGACGGGTGAGCGCGGGTAGAGAGAAATAGGGAGGGGGAGGGAAAATTGGGGCGCGTCCCGGGTTGCGGACGTCGGGGCGGAGCTTACCGTGGCAAAGGGCACGGCGGAGCTCCAACGGCGACGGGGAGACGAGCTCGGAACGGCGGGGGTTTATGGCGGCGGCGCTCTGGCGTGCGCGCAGCGAGGGGGAGGTGAGGGAGGGGCCTGCAGGTGCGCAAATGAGGGAGGGGGAGAGGGCGAGTGGGGTTCTGGGCTCAAGTGGCTGGGAGCGGGGCGGTTGCGAGCTCCACGCGCGACGTGGGCGCGGAGTCCGCGGCAGCGCGCAGCTCGGGCGGCGGTTACACGGGGAAGACGGGGCTGACAGCCCGGGCCCGCGAGCAGAGAGAGAGGGGAAAGCGGGGGCGGGCGCGCGGAAGGCGGCTGCGCTGACGGGCGGGCCCGCCAGGGCAGAGAGAGCGGGGGGGGGGAAGAGGCGCGCGCGCGGGGGATGGGCCTAGCTGGGCCGAAAGGCTGAGGGGGGCGGGGGAGTGGGCTTCTTTCCCTTTTCTTTTTAATCTGGAATTGTTTTCCCTTTTTCTTTTAATTATTCTATTTGATTCAAATCCAAATAAGCCACAAATTCAAATTAGACTTTCCAAGAATTATGCACCAAACAAAAGCGAAATCTAGGGTTCAACATGATGCAACAATTCATACTCCCTTGGAGTTTGAGCTAATAGACTATAATTACAAATAAAATAACCACTTTTCTCCCATAGAAATGAGAAAGAGAAGATTGGGGAAGGATGAGAAAAGGGAAGTAACACCTGAATTTGTGAATATGAGCAAAGAAATTTTATACCCCCAAATTCAGGGTGTTACAAACCACCATTTCCAGCCCAAAACCCCTGCGCGCTCGGCCCATCTTCTACTCCCCCGTGCGCGCGTTTTCACTGAGTAAAACCCTAGCCGCCAGGACCACACCTCAGCCTCCAGATCACGCGCTTGGACACCACGCTCTGGTGCATGCGGCGTTGACTGCTTGGCCAGGCACGCGCGTGACACCGGCAGGTGGCCCCACTTATCAGAGCATCGTCTTCTCCCATTCTCCGCGCTTCAGACCCCACGTAACAAACATCCCCTGCGTGCCGTAACCACCGGCAGCAATATGCTCGGGTGGTTGAGACTGGCAGCAAATCGCGCCATGAACTCCGGGGTAGACCGAACTCCATCGCCATATCCTGGGGCTCATCTCTATAAAACCCACTGATCTCCAGGAATCCGCCGTTCGTGGTCGTTCTGTGGGAAGCAAGCAAGAACTCTCCCCCCATAGCCCAAGTAAGATCAGGCCTGCGCCCCATCGCGGATCCGTGCGACGTCATTGGCCAGCTCGCTCCAACAGTGGTGACAGCTCTTTCTTTCCCTCGTACCTTATCGTGTTACCATTGTTGCGCATAGACCATGAGACATAGTTGCTCGGTTGGCTTCGGAGGAAGACAAATTAGGGGGCCGAGCGATGATAATCGAGCGGACCAGGTTAGTGCAGCGTGGCACCACCGTGGACCATATCCCGGTTTGGAGTCAGGGGGCTGGGGCAAGGTTCCGTGAGCGCCACCGTCTTGGGAGCTTACTTCGCCGTGGAGAGACCCGAGGAAGAAGATGAGTGCCAACCGTTGGTTCTGTGTTATCCGGCTCGGATTAGGTCATGAGTTACCACCTCGTAGGATGAACTCGAGGCATCGAATTAGGATTGTGCGGTCTGGATCTGGTCTCAGCGTACCTGTTCGTTAGGGGGGATCTGGAACGTTGGCGTAGTATCGGACGGAGGAGGATTGATCGGGGCGGGATCGCTTCTCATCCGTGGATGCTAGATCCAATGGTCAGTATCACATAACAGGTTATAATGTCAGCGTCTAATCTCGGCGGTCGGAGCAAGATTCAACGGCCCAGATCACATCATACCCCTTCGGCCACACAACCTTTCAAATAAGCCCTTCTTTTTATAGGGATTCAACCCGCAGTTCATTGATCTGTTTGCTGAGTCTTAGGAACATTTGTGTAGTAGCCCCTGGCCTTCCCTGTATTTGACGCCCAATCCAGAGATTAGAAAATTCAGAAAAATAAATAGGAAATGGATTTTTAATATGAAGATATTTGCTAGAACTTGTAAAATTCCTAGAAAATTCATATGGAGTCCAAATTTATTCATTCCAATTTCTATAATTTTATAAAATTATTGTTTATCATTTAGTACCACTGTTTTCACATGAAAGTCACATTAAAATTTATATCCTATTTAATCTTGTACAAAACACATAAAATCATTAGAAATTCATAACTTAAAATCTATGATTCCGATTTGATCCGTTCAAGTTGCGTTAGTCTCGGACGAATATTTACTACACAGTAGAAACATTTATTATACTATGTCTCATTATGTTATCTTTACTTAACGTATGTTGATTAGTCTTGTTATTGTGCTCATCATTATCTACTAAAATACAATCTACAATCAATGTATAATTTAGATTAAAGTGGAATTAATTACTATTTTTGGTTATATTTTCTCTGGAATTATAAAATAAAACCTAGTTTTAATCATTTAATCGCATCATAACTCGATGACCACGACTCTGATCTTAGTAGTTCTTGATCCCGCGATCTCGTAGCGACGCGTAAATCATCATTATTCAGTTTGTACTTATGTATGGTGTGATGTTAATTTTATCTATACCATGTTTGCTTGTATTGCTACGACTAGCGCGAGGTTACGAGGATCTGAAGAATCACCCTGGTAACTGGATTCTCAAGTGCCAGGCAAGTTATGCCCTTGATCACATTTATTACCCAATAATATTCTTTATTATCACTATTCAATGCATAGGTTTAACTTTGATGGGACCCAATAGGTCACCCTAGTTTGTTTATCCTGTTTACCTTGTTTATCCCTGAATCAATTGGGTAGTTATGCTATTGCTTTATATGGTTTTGGGATTAATATTTCATTATATCCATGTTCCAATTATTTTGTTATGTTATTTATGTTCATGATAAGATCATTATGTTAATTGGAACATGGTGCGACCACCCGGGAAAACAGTGCTACCACAAGGGTTTAATGGGACGCCCTTGGCTGATTAACTAGGAAAGCTAGTGGAGGTCTTCCTTACCCGAAAGGGGCAAGGGCAGTAAGGGAGTGGTCAGTGTATTGAGGTCCTTGGGTTGACTTTGCTGCGATGGCGGTCAGGCAAGAACCCTGCATTGGAGCTTCCTATAAACTGTAGCGGGATTTCTGAAGCTAGTGGAACTTTGTAAAGGCCTCGTAGTGTTACCCTGCCTCGCTTCCTTGGTAGAGGTGTATGGGATTCATGACCCCTTGGCAGATGGGTAACACGGCTTGTGGGTAAAGATGCGCAACCTCTGCAGAGTGTAAAACTAGTATACTAGCCGTGCTCACGGTCATGAGCGGCTCGGACCCTCACATGATTAAATTATGGAACTAAATTCAATTTGTCATATGCATTGCATCGCAGGTGATGTTGTTACTTTTGTTCTACTAATTAATTGGGTTGGTATTTACTTATACTTAGTAACTGTTAATAAAATTTTGATCAACTTTAAAAGCAATGCTCAGCTCTAACCATCCTCTTTGGTAAGCCTTACACTTCACGTGAGCTACCACCTTTGGCGAGTTCATGCACATTATTCCCCACAACTTGTTGAGCTATGAACGTATGTGAGCTCACTCTTGCTGTCTCACACCCCCCCACAGGTCAAGAATAGGTACCACAGGATGAGGCGCTTGGAGGATGCTGTGGCAAGTTCGTGAGAGGTCTAGGCTGTCGTCTCCCAGTCAACTTTGGGTTGCTGGACCGTTGTCTCCTTAATGTAATTATTTATTTATTTTGTATAGAACTCCTATTATATAGTAAAGATGTGACATTCGATCCTGTGCCATGATTCATCATATGTGTGAGACTTGGTCCCAGCACACCTGGTGATTATGTTCGCGCCCGGGCTTTGGGCCCCTAAAACCCGGGTGTGACATCATGTCCGAGCCCTAGGGTCGGGCGAGGCGGAGTTCGTCGTCTTCCGGGGCCGAGCCCGAGTCCGAGCCATGGGGTCGGGTGAAGCGGAGTTCGTCGTCTTCCGGGGCCGAGCCCTGGGGTCGGGCGAAGCGGAGTTCGTCGTCTTCCGGGGCCGAGCCCGAGTCCGAGCCCTGGGGTCGGGCGAAGCGGAGTTCGTCGTCTTCCGGGGCCGAGCCCGAGTCCGAGCCCTAGGGTCGGGCGAAGCGGAGTTTCCTATGGCGCCCGGGGCCGGACTTGGTTGCTGTCAGCCTCACTCTGTCAAGTGGCACAATAGTCGGAGCGACGTAGGCGGCGCTGTCTTCTTGTCAGGCCGGTCAGTGGAGCGGCGAAGTGACTGTGGTCACTTTCGGCTCTGTCGACTGAAGGGCGCGTGATAGGATAAGGTGTCAGGTCATCCTTGCATTAAATGCTCCTGCGATTCAGTCGGTTGGTGTGGCGATTTGGCCAAGGTCGCTTCTTAGCGAAGACTGGGCCTCGGGCGAGCCGAAGGTGTGTACGCCGCTTGAGGGGGGTCCTTGGGCGAGATGTGAATATTTCGGGGGTCGGCTGCACTTGCCCGAGGCTAGGCTCAGGCGAGGCGAGGTCAGGTCCCTTGAGTGGCCGAGCCTTGGCTTAATCGCACCCATCAGGCCTTTGCGGCTTAATGCTGATGGGGGTTACCAGCTGAGATCAGGAGTCTTGGGGGTACGCCTAATTATGGTCCCTGATAGTAGCCCCCGAGCCTCGAAGGGAGTGTTGATACTCGCTTGGAGGCTTTTGTCGCACTTTTTTGCAAGGGGACCGACCTTCCTCGGTTGCCTTTTGTTCCGGTGGGTGCGCGCGAGCGCACCCGTCGGGTGTAGCCCCCGAGGCCTCGAAGGAGTAGTTTGACTCCTTCGAGGTCTTAGTATGTTTCGTAACGCTTCGGCCGGTCTAGCTGCTCCCTCATGCGAACCGGCCGTAGCCCGGGTGAATAGTCGAGTCCCAAGTTCTCGGGCAAGTATGTTGACGCCGTCAACGGTTTGGCCGGAGCCGGGTTTGCGAGAGCAGCCCCCGAGCCTCCGCGCAGAGCAAGAGGACGGTCAGGGACAGACTCGGCTTTTTACATACGCCCCTGCGTCGCCTTTCCACAAGGAGGAGGGGGGAAAGCGCCATGTTGCCCTCGGAGGGCGACGAACATGGTGTTTCCAGCGAGTTACTAACGGGTAATCCGAGTGGACGCCTGTGCCTCATTTGTTAGGGGTCGGCTAGTGGCCCGGAGGCGCGCTCCAAAAGTACCTGCGGGTGACTTGCCGGACCTGGTCCCCTTTTGACGGGGTCTGAGGGCTCGATGCCTCCCTTTGGTGGGATTCTGTTACAAAATCGTTCTCGTTGGTCTCGGAAATGTCCTAGGGTACCTCGGGAGTGCAACCCGAGCCTTGGTTATGTATCGAAAGTACCCAGGGTCATCCCTCGCTCTGCGTCTGAGGCGACTGTCGAACCCTTCGGGGGCCAGCCTTCGAACCCCTGATCAGTAGTGGGCGTGGAGCCCGAGTGGCCTGAGGCGGCCGTTGAACCCTTTCGAGGGGCCGGCCTTTGAACCTCTGACCAGTAGTGGGAGCGGAGCCCGAGCGCTCTGAGGCGGCTGTTGAACCCTTCTGAGGGGCTAGCCTTTGAACCTCTGATCAGTAGGGGGGCTTGGGGCCCACTTCCTTCGCGGAGAAGGATCCCTTTCGGAGTATCCCCTTTTCCGACCCCTGGGGCAAGAGAGAGAAAGAGGAAGTGAAAAGGATACGAATTTGAGAGACGTGGTGCACCTTTTTTGACGCGGTCATTATGGCAGAGGTGAAGCGTCGCCTGCTTCGCCTGCCAAAGGTGCCGCCTGCCCTGCCGCAGAGTTAATGCGACGGGACGAGTGGTTCACGGGGCGGCTGTTGCGCGTGCGCGAGCCGTTTGAGGGACGGAACGCGGGCATGTCGTCTTCCGCCATGGGAGAAGGTCCTTTCGCTATCCCAGGAGGGGACGTGAGCTTGCTGACGACTCGACTGCTGCTTCCGCCCGCCTGCCACCGCCATTACTGTCGGCCCATTTCTGGCCATATCGACCGTCACGCCCTTTCCCGCGGCTGACCGGCCCTTGACCGATGTGCTCGGTTGGCACTGTCGGGTCACGCGCAGGGTCGCCTCGAGTCGCGGTACTAGTTCGTAGTCGAGAAGGCGTGGTACTGGCGCGAGTGGCGGTGCGGTTTCTTGTACGTAGTAACCGGCGTGCCGGTTACATGACGTGTGGGCCCGGGCCTCCATGCCGGATGCGCTGAAGTCAAAAGGGTGCGCCCCCTTGGTGCAGTTGCATGCCGCCTGCACGGCGGTCCGCCCTTTCACCCGTTGGTTTGGGCGAAAGTGGAGGAGTGCTTGTAACCGCTGGGCAGTTGTGCGCTCCGCGCGCGGCGGTTTGGCTCCTTCTGTCCTAGGCCATCTTGCATGACGCGTGGGACCCAGCCCCCGTGTTGTAGGGGGAGGACCTTGGAGCGTACTGGAGAAGACTTGGCCCGCGACGGCTGAGGACGCAAGTGGGGTGAGTTGCCTTTAAAAGGAGGGTGACCCCCTCGAAAGGCAACCATGTCTTCGCGCTCTCCTCATGTGTTGCGTCTTTCCACCTTTCGAGCCCCCAGATGGGGAGCGCCCGCGTTGCTTTCGTCTTGTCGTCGCGGGAGGAAGGCAACTTCGCGGAAGTTGGTACCTTTCAGCCATCGCTCGGCTTCAAGGATTTTCGTCAGGCAGCCCGGCTGCTTCCCCTCGCCGGTGGTCACCCGAGACGGTGACCACCGGTTTGATGGTGGGGAGAAGCGAGCCGGGCTGCGGCCTCTGCCCCGCCCTCAGCTTCAAGGATCTTCATCATCCTTGCTGGGGCGGAGGGCGAGCTGAGCCAGAGCTCTACCTCCCGCACGGGTTCGTGGGCCACCTTCTCCTTCAGCATTCAGGGGAGAAGGTGCTCACTGGCCTAGCGGAAGGGGTGGACTTCGACAAAGCAGGGCCAAGCGACTGCAAGCGTCGTCAGCTCCAGCATGCCTGGTTTGCTGGCTCAGCCGGCTTTGGTACGACTTCTGGTGCCACCTCCCACCGCTGGGCGGAGTATGGCTACCATTCGTCGTGAGCCGGGCTGAGGTCCTCGGGGGACAGCTGGGCGTAGGTGGCTGGAGAAGTCCTCGTCGCCGACGGGATCGCTGCTGCCATCTACGCTTTGGGCCTCTGGCTCTTTGGCTCTGATAGCTTGTCCTCGCCCCTCGAGTGGGGACGTGGGCGAGGGCCCAGCAGCGTCTGCCCTGAGGTCATCGCCGCTGTTGTTTGGCCACCCGGAGCGGAGGTCGTTGTCGCTGCTGCCGGAGCGGGCGTCGGTGAGCCACCTGAGATTTTACCGTCCCGCAGGCCCTCCAATGTGGGGGGTTGTTCGTACCTGCGGGGGCGGAACCGGAGTTCCATTTGTAATGGCACCTTGAGTGCTGGCGTATGTTAATTGTGGCTGTCGGGGCCTGAACATGTATGTATCTTTTGGTGTGAAGCCGTGTTTTTTCTTCATTCCGAGTACTAGGACTCGCTTGTCAGCTAACTAAACCACTTCACCAAGTGTGAGTTGCCTCGTGCGAAGGTGATGAGTGAGGTATCCGTATCCCGGAGGCGTAGGAGTCCCTCGGCTCGGTCGGCCTTGCCGCCCGAGGCTTCTCTCGCTTTGTTAAAGGAACCCTCGGCCGCTCTCCGATGAGCTGGGGCCGGAGGCAGCGGTATCAGCGCGGACAGAGGCAGGGTCGGCTCGAAAAGAAGATTTTGTCGGCCAAAGCCTGACCGGGCCATCCACTGGCGGGACCGGCACCGGAGTCGAGTTGCCGAGGCCTCGAGCCGGGCTGATGTCCTCGGGGGACAGCTGGCTGAGGCCTCGAGGCGACCGGTCGAGTCGTCTGCTCGAGCCGGACTCCTGGAGGAGACCTTGGCGGCTGATGGCCCGGGCGTGGTGCTGACGTCGTTTTTCAGAGCGGAGATCCTCTGACTGCGTCGCCATTCGAGGCTTGGTCGGACTTCGCCGAGGGTGGTGTCGACGCCGAGGGCGCTGCTGCTCCCCCTCCATCGAGGTCCGAACCTGCAGGGTCGGTTTACCTTGTAGTATGTGTATGTTTTTTTGCAGCCGCCGAGGTCCAAACACTCTGTTGCTGTGTTGTAGAGCTACATCTTATTTTTCCTCTATCTCAAGTATCAAGACTTGTCCGTCGGTAACAGAATCGCTTATTCGAGCGAGGGTTACTTTTCAAGGAAGGTGATGAGTGAGGTATCCGTATCCCGGAGGCGTAGGAGTCCCTCGGCTCGATCAGTCTTGCCGCTTACGTGTACCCTTACTCGTCTGTAGGATTCTGCTAACGATGTAGTCGAGAAAACCCGAAAAGCCGTTTCGGCAGAAAGGTCTCGAGCATTAAGACTTGTTCGACCGGCGGGATCGCTTATCCGAGCGTGAGTTACTTATCACAGAAGGTGATGAGTGAGGTATCCGTATCCCGGAGGCGTAGGAATCCCTCGGCTCGGTCGGCCTTGGCTGCTTACGTGTACTCCTTCGTTTTCAGGACCCCGCTTTTGAAGCAGTCAAAAAGCACGAAGGACGTTTTGGCAGAAAGACTTTTTTCAAGGAAAATTTTGACGCAGAGGGGGTTCCCCCCTTCTAGCCCCCGAGGGAGGGTCAGGCTTTGCCGAGGCAAGGCTGACCCTTCCTTGATGGTAGACTTTGAACCTGAACGAGGTGTGCAAATGATTGGAAAGCATCTTAAGGGTAGAAGTGATGTAGCTGTCGGGTGTTCCAAGCGTTGCTGTAGACCTCGCCTTGGTTGTTGGCTAGCTTGTATGTCCCGGGCTTCAGAACCTTGGTGATGATGAACGGCCCTTCCCAGGGAGGCGTGAGCTTGTGTCGCCCCCGAGCGTCTTGTCGCAGCCGAAGCACCAGGTCACTCGCTTGGAGGTCTCGGGGCCGAACCCCTCGGGTGTGGTAGCGTCGCAGGGACTGCTGGTACCGCGCCGAGCGTAGCAAGGCCACGTCCCGAGCCTCTTCGAGCTGGTCCAGTGAGTCTTCTCGGTCGGTCTGGTTTCTTCGGTCGTCGTACGCCCTCGTCCTCGGGGAACCGCATTCTAAGTCCGTGGGCAAGACGACCTCGGCCCCATAGACTAGAAAGAACGGTGTGAAGCCCGTGGCTCGGCTCGGCGTTGTCCTTAGACTCCAGACCACCGAGGGGAGTTCCTTCATCCATCGCCTGTCGAACTTGTGAAGGTCATTGTAGATCCTCGGCCTGAGTCCTTGCAGAATCATGCCGTTGGCACGTTCCACCACCCCATTTGTCACGGGGTGAGCCACGGTGGCCCAGTCCACCCAGATGTGGTGATTCTCGCAGAAGTCCAGGAACTTCCTGCCGGTGAACTGGGTTCCGTTGTCGGTGATGATGGAGTTCGGGACCCCAAAGCGATGGATGATGTTGGTGAAGAATGCCACCGCCTGTTCGGACCTGATGTTGTTCAGGGGTCGGACCTCGATCCACTTGGAGAATTTATCAATGGTGACCAGCAGGTGCGTGTAGCCCCCGGGTGCCTTCTGCAAAGGACCGACGAGGTCCAGTCCCCACACAGCAAACGACCAGGTGATGGGTATTGTCTGTAGGGCCTGAGCGGGTAGGTGTGTCCGCCTGGCGTAGAATTGACACCCTTGGCAGGTGCAGACAATCCTAGTGGCGTCGGCCACCACGGTCGGCCAGTAGAAACCCTGTCGGAAGGCATTTCCAACAAGGGCTCGGGACGCTGCGTGATGACCGCAAGCCCCCCGAGTGTATTTCTCGTAAGAGCTCCTGGCCTTCGGCGATGGATATGCACCGCTGGAGGATGCCGGATGGGCTGCGGTGGTAGAGCTCCTTTCCGTCACCCAGTAAGACGAACGACTTGGCGCGCCGCGCCAGTCGCCGAGCCTTGGCTCGGTCGAGGGGCAGTTCCCCTTGGTGGAGATATTGCAGGTACGGGGTCTGCCAGTTTCGATTAGGCTGGACCCCACTCCGCCCTTCCTCGACGCGAAGTGTCTCACCCTCGGGGGCCGGGGGTGCCTCGGGCTCGGGCGTGTCGTCGGTCTTGACTGAGGGTTGATGTAGGTCTCGGGAGAAGACGTCCGGGGGAACTGTTGTCCGCCCCGAGGCTATCTTAGCTAGCTCGTCCGCAGTCTCGTTGTGTCGTCGGGCGATGTGGTTGAGCTCGAGCCCGTAGAACTTGTCCTCCAGGCGCCAAACCTCATCCCAGTAGGCTTCCATCTTCGGGTCGTGGCAGTGGGAGTTCTTCATGACTTGGTCGATGACGAGCTACAAGTCGCCGCGAGCGTCGAGGCGTCGGACCCCTAGCTCAATGGCGATGCGCAACCCGTTGACCAGAGCTTCGTACTCAGCGACGTTGTTGGACGCCGTGAAATGGAGGCGCAGTACATAGCGTAGGTGTTTCCCGAGGGGCGAGATGAAGAGCAGGCCCGCGCCTGCCCCTATTTTCATCAGAGACCCATCGAAAAACATGGTCCAGAGTTCCGGCTGGATTGGGGCTATCGGGAGCTGGGTATCGGCCCATTCAGCCACAAAGTCCGCTAAGACTTGGGACTTGATGGCCTTCCGAGGGGCGAACGAGATCGCCTCGCCCATGATTTCCACTGCCCACTTTGCAATCCTACCTGAGGCCTCTCGGCATTGGATGATCTCCCCCAGGGGGAAGGATGACACCACAGTCACCGGATGAGACTCGAAGTAGTGTCGCAACTTCCGCCGCGTCAGGATCACCGCGTATAATAGCTTCTGAATTTGCGGGTAGCGGATCTTGGTCTCAGATAGTACCTCACTAATGAAGTAAACCGGCCTCTAGACGGGCAATGCATGCCCTTCTTCTTGTCTCTCAATCACGATCGCGACGCTGACCACCTGAGTGGTAGCGGCGACGTAGATCAAGAGGGCTTCTCCAGCGGTGGGGGGCACCAAGATGGGCGCGTTCGTAAGGAATGCCTTCAGGTTCCCAAGGGCTTCCTCGGCCTCGGAGGTCCAAGTGAAGCACTCGGTCTTTCTTAAGAGGCGGTACAGAGGTAGGCCTCTTTCGCCGAGGCGCGAGACGAAACGACTCAAAGCCGCAAGGCATCCCATGACCCTCTGTACGCCTTTCAAGTCCTTGATGGGCCCCATGTTGGTGATGGCCGTGATTTTCTCCGGGTTGGCCTCGATCCCCCGCTCGGATACGATGAACCCCAAGAGCATGCCTCGGGGGACTCCGAAGACACACTTCTCGGGATTGAGTTTTACGCCCTTTGCCTTGAGACACCGGAATGTCGTTTCAAGATCAGAAAGGAGGTCGGAGGCTTTCCTTGTCTTGACTACAATGTCATCGACATAAGCCTCAACCGTTCGACCAATGTGTTCGCCGAACACGTGGTTCATGCACCTTTGGTACGTCGCGCCCGCATTCCTCAAACCAAATGGCATAGTAACATAGCAGTACATGCCAAAAGGTGTGATGAAAGAAGTCGCGAGCTGGTCAGACTCTTTCATCCTGATTTGGTGGTACCCTGAGTAGGCATCGAGGAAAGATAGGGTTTCGCACCCTGCAGTGGAGTCCACGATTTGGTCGATGCGAGGTAGAGGATAGGGATCTTTTGGGCATGCTTTGTTTAGACTAGTGTAATCTACACACATCCGCCATTTCCCTCCTTTCTTTCTCACAAGCACGGGGTTGGCAAGCCATTCAGGATGGAATACCTCTTTGATGAACCCTGCGGCCATCAGCTTGTGGATCTCCTCGCCTATGGCTCTGCGCTTTTCTTCATCAAATTGGCGCAGAGGTTGCTTCACGGGTCGGGCTCCAGCTCGGATATCCAACGAGTGCTCGGTGACATCCCTCGGTATGCTAGGCATGTCCGAGGGACTCCACGCGAAAACTTCAGCATTTGCGCGGAGAAAGTCGACGAGCACTGTTTCCTATTTGGGGTCGAGCTCGGAGCCGATCCGGATCTGCTTGGAGGCGTCGTTGCTGGGGTCGAGAGGGACGGACTTAACCGTCTCCGCTGGCTCAAAGTTGCCGGCATGGCGCTTCATGTCTGGCGCCTCCCTAGGGAGGCTCTCCAGGTCGGCGATGAGGGCCTCAGATTCGGCGAGGGCCTCGGCGTACTCCACGCACTCTACGTCGCATTCGTACGCGTGTCGGTACGTGGGGCCGATGGTGATGACCCCGTTGGGGCCCGACATCTTGAGCTTGAGGTAGGTGTAGTTAGGGACGACCATGAACTTGGCATAACATGGCCTCCCCAGTACCACGTGGTAGGTTCCTCGGAACCCAACCACTTCGAACGTGAGGGTTTCCCTTCTGAAGTTGGAGGGAGTCCCGAAGCAGACGGGCAGATCGAGTTGTCTGAGGGGTTGGACACGTTTCCCGGGGATGATCCCGTGAAAAGGCGCCACACCGGCCCGGACCGAGGACAGATCGATCTGCAGGAGCTTGAGGGTCTCGGCGTAGATGATGTTGAGGCTGCTGCCTCCGTCCATGAGGACCTTTGTGAGCCTGACATCGCCGATGACGGGATCGACAACGAGCGGATATTTCCCCGGGCTCGGCACGCGGTCGGGGTGATCGCCCTGGTCGAAGGTGATGGGCTTGTCGAACCAGTCTAGGTAGACTGGCGCCACCACCTTTACCGAGCAGATCTCCCGACGCTCTTGCTTGCGGTGCCGAACTGAGGCGTTCGCCATTGGCCCACTGTAGATCGTGAAGCAGTCGCGGACCTCGGGGAACTCCTCTGCCTGGTGACCCTCCTTCTTGTCGTCGTGGGGGGCCCTGCCACCCTCCGCAGGTGGCCCGGCCCTGTGAAAGTGACGCCGAAGCATGGCGCACTCCTCAAGGGTGTGCTTGATGGGTCCCTGATGATAGGGGCACTACTCCTTGAGCATCTTGTCGAATAGATTGGTGCCTCTGGGAGGTTTCCGAGGGTTCTTGTACTCAGCGGCGGCGACAAGATCCGCGTCGGCGACGTCGCGTTTCGCTTGCGACTTCTTCTTGCCTTTTTTCTTGGTGCCGCGCTGAGCTGACGCCTCGGGAACATCTTCCAGCTGGCGGCCCTGGGGCTGCTTGTCCTTCCGGAAGATGGCCTCAACCGCCTCCTAGCCAGAAGCGAACTTGGTGGCGATGTCCATCAGCTCGCTCGCCCTGGTGGGGGTCTTGTGACCCAGCTTGCTCACCAGGTCGCGGCAAGAGGTGCCTGCGAGGAACGCGCCGATGACATTCGAGTCGGTGACGTTGGGCAGCTCGGTGCGCTGCTTTGAGAATCGCCGGATGTAGTCCCGGAGAGATTCTCTCGGCTGCTGGCGGCAGCTTCGGAGATCCCAGGAGTTCCTAGGGCGCACGTATGTGCCTTGGAAGTTACCGGCGAAGGCTTGGACCAGGTCGTCCCAGTTGGAGATCTGCCCCGGAGGCAGATGCTCCATCCAGGCCCGAGCGGAGTCGGAGAGGAACAGGGGGAGGTTGTGGATGACGTGGTTGTCATCGTCCGTTCCACCCAGCTGGCAGGCCAGCCGGTAGTCCGCGAGCCACAGTTCCGGCCTTGTTTCCCCTGAGTACTTGGTGATGGTAGTCGGGGTTTGGAACCGGGTCAGGAATGGCGCCCGTCGTATGGCTCGGCTAAAAGCCTGCGGGCCGGGTGGTTCGTGCAAGGGGCTCCGATCCTCCCTGCTGTCGTAGTGTCCTCCATGCCTGGGGTGGTAACCTCGATGCACCCTCTCGTCAAGGTGGGCTCGATGGTTGTGGCGGTGGTGCTCATTGCCGAGGCGTTCCGGGGCTCCAGGCGCTGTGTTGCGCGTGCGCCTGGTGTGGACCGAGGCTTCCCGCATGAATCGGGAAGTCGCGGCGCGGTGCTCCGAGGGGTACCCCTGCCTTCGGGAGGCAGAGCTCTCGGCCCGTCGGACCGCGACATCCTCCAGGAGATTTTCGAGCTCCCCCGGGTCCACCGCCCTTTGGTGGTTGATGGTTCCGGCATTGCGCGGAGAAGTATCGCTGCCGCAGCCAGGTTCTGGCCGACCCCACTGGAAGCCGGTGGTGGCCTTGCCCTGACGTCGTCGGCAATGCGGAGCTGGATGCCCTAGGGTAGATGACGTGCTTCTCCGGCCGGAGCTTGTTCTACCCATTCCTGCCCGATGTTCCGGCGGAGCGGCTCAAGTGTTCCTGCCCCCTCGTCGAGCCTGGCCTACATCTCGCGGATTTGCTCGAGCTGTGCGTCCTGACCCCCCGCAGGGACTGGGACCACAGCTAGCTCCCGAAGGATGTCAACGCGAGGCGCAGGCCTAGGGGATCACCGTTTTCCGGTATACCAAGATGGTTGCCTTCATCGAGACCCCCTAGATCGACGTGGAAACATTCACGACTTGGGCCGCTGTCTCCGTCGCCGAAGCTATGGCTACCGTCGGAACAATCGGAAAGGCAGTAGTCACACGCGGTCATGAAGTCCTGCATGGCCCTAGGGTTATCGAGCCCGGAGAAATCCCAACCAAGGTCGGGCCCGTCATCTTTCCCGGAACCCGAGGGTCCGTAGGTCGTGACGGCCGTCAGCCAGTCCCAGGGCGACCGCATATGATACCCCGGAGGGTTGGTGCATGCTTCTATGAAGGCTTCCACCAAAGCGGGGTCGCTTGGTGGGTCGAGGCCGAATCCAAAAGACATGAGATGGGAGTCGGTCGGTACCTCTTGGTCGACAGGTGGTGACGTGGTCACGTCTGGGGCGGACTGCACCATCGGCTCAGGTACGAGGGTGACGCCTAGCAAGTCCTTCGCGAGCGTGCTGGCGTCGTTCGTCCGCTTGGAGTTGGCGTGTTGCGGGGAAACGACACTCGTCTTCGTCTCAGACGCGAGGTGGACGCTCGACGTGTCCCCCGTCGGGGCGCCGGCACCGTCGACTCGCGTGACGGCCGATGATGTGCCGCCTCCTGCTTGGCCATGGTTGCCCCGCCTCCTCCTCCTCCTCCGGTGGGGGAGGTAACAGGACAAACTCGGACGTTGTTCTTCCACCTCGTGGGGAAGACTTCGCCGATTCTGCCATCGGCGGGTGGGTTGTCGGCCGCCATTGTCACCGTCGCACGGCGGAAGAAGGAGTATCATGTCGTAGCTGCCGTCGAGGGACATGAACTCAAGGCTTCCGAAACAGAGCATCGTCCCAGGTTGGAAAGGTTGCTGGAGACTACCCATCTGGAGCTTGACGGGGAGCTGTTCGTCAACACGCAGCAGGCCCCTACCTGGCGCGCCAACTGTTGGCGTTTCGACCCGGGGGGTCCCCAGACTGATGAGTAAATTGTCGCCGCGTGTCCCAGCCCAGATGGGTCGGCGCGAGGCAGAGCACGAAGGGGGGTAGAAGAGAGGGAGAAAAAGGGGAAAACCCGCGGCCTCCGTGTTGTCCCGTGCTCAGGTCGGGTGCGCTTGCAGTAGGGGGTTACAAGCGTCCGCGTGGGGGGAGGAGCGAGGGACTCTACGCGTCGTCCCGTCCTCCCGCGCGGCCAACCTCTTCGTAAGAGGGCCCTGGACCTTCCTTTTATAGACGTAAGGAGAGGGTCCAGGTGTACAATGGGGGGTGTAGCAGTGTGCTATCGTGTCTAGCAGAGGGGAGCTAGCACCCTAAGTACATGCCGTCGTGGCAGCCAGAGAGGTTTTGGCACCCTTTTCATGTGATGTCGTGGCCATCGGAGGAGCGTTGGAGCCTTGCGGAAGGACAGCTGTTGGGGTTGTCGAGTCCTTGCTGACATCTCTTTGCTTCCGTAAGGGGCCGAGAGCCACCGTCGTCATGGAGCACGCGGGGCGTCATCATTATCTGTTTACCGGGGCGTGCCGGATGGGACGCCGGTCCTGTTACCCGTAGCCTGAGCTAGTTAGGGACAGGGTAATGATGGCCCCCCCTGTGATGTGGTCAGTCCGAGCCCCTGGTTGGGCGAGGTGGAGGCTCCTTCGAGGTCGGGGTCGAGTTGGTCTTCCGAGGTCGTGTCCGAGCCCCGGGTCGGACGAGGCGGAGTTCATCGTCCTCCGGGGCTGAGGTCGTGTCCGAGCCCAGGGGTTGGGCGAGGCGGAGTTATTCGTCTTCCGGGGCCGAGCCCGAGTCCGAGCCCTGGTGTCGGGCGAAGCGGAGTTCGTCGTCTTCCGGGGCCGAGCCCGAGTCCGAGCCCTGGGGTTGGGCGAAGCGGAGTTCGTCGTCTTCCGGGGCCGAGCCCGAGTCCGAGCCCTGTGGTCGGGCGAAGCGGAGTTCGTCGTCTTCCGGGGCCGAGCCTGAGTCCGAGCCCTGGGGTTAGGCGAAGCGGAGTTTCCTATGGCGCCCGGGGCCGGACTTGGTTGCTGTCAGCCTCACTCTGTCGAGTGGCACAGCAGTCGGAGCGACGCAGGCGACGCTGTCTTCTTGTCAGGCCGGTCAGTGGAGCGGCGAAGTGACTGTGGTCACTTTCGGCTCTGTCGACTGAAGGGCGCGTGACAGGATAAGGTGTCAGGTCATCCTTGCATTAAATGCTCTTGCGATTCGGTAGGTTGGTGTGGCGATCTGGCCAAGGTCGCTTCTTGGCAAAGACTGGGCCTCGGGTGAGCCGAAGGTGTGTACGCCGCTTGAGGGGGTCCTTGGGCGAGACGTGAATCTTTCGGGGTCGGCTGCCCTTGCCCGAGGCTGGGCTCGGGCGAGGCGAGGTCAGGTCCCTTGAGTGGACCGAGCCTTGGCTTAATCGCACCCATCAGGCCTTTGCGGCTTAATGCTGATGGGCGTTACCAGCTGAGATCAGGAGTCTTGGGGGTACCCCTAATTATGGTCCCCAACAAATTACTATAGAGTTATTAGCAAATATAAAGGGCATGAATGTAATTTTACATGGGTTGCGTCCCTTGCCTATAAATAGATGAACAGTACTCCCGTACTGTTCACGCTGACTTGGCATTTACTCTCACGTCACGCTTGTACCCTTGCTTTCCTTCAAGCCGAAGGTACATTTATAATTTGTCATTGTTAATACAGTAACACAAATAAAAATAAGTTGATAATAACATTTAAAGTGTTTATATTATTTTTTCATATCTTGTGTATGAATCCTTCTTCATCATTTATTGTGCTTGTGAAGGATTGTCCTTCATAACCTTCGTCCGGAATTCATTATATCCGAAGGGAGATAATGCTTCGAAGGACGAAGGACTTTAACATTTAACACGTTTTATGTTGCCTTGTTCTTAACTCTTAGCATTTGAGAACAAGTCCCCAACATTGGCGCCCACCTCCGGTGAACTCACTTCCACTTTTTGAGTTTCGAACACCTTCGGCAAGCATAGACCTTCGTCATGCCGCCAAAGAAAGCTTCAGCAACAGGGCTGCCGCTCTGCAGCCGCTAGACCCCAACCAGGAGACCCTCTCTCTTCGGGAGGCCCAAAGCCAGAAGAGGAAGGCCATCAGTCCAACGCCTCAGGAGGACGACTTGGACCAAGAGATCAGAAATATGGAGATGCTCCATCAGCAGATGCAAAGGAAGAAGGAAAAGATGGCTAGGCTGGCTGATCTGTAAAGGCAGATAGACGAAGCCTCTGAAGAAGTTCGCCATCTTACTCAAGATGAGCAGAACCGAAGGCCTCAGCACAGAGAGCTTCATCAAGAGGGCTTCTTCAACGAAGATGACTGGTATGAGAATTTCAATCATGAAAATTTTGCTTTTGATGATGCTTCTCCTCTGTCAGCAGAACTGCAGGCTACACCTTGGCCTCTGTCCTACAAGCCACCTCAACTCCCCATGTACGACGGCCACTCAGATCCGAAGCAGTTTCTGATGAGCTACGAAGCAACAATATCTTCCTATGGTGGCAATACTGCAGTCATGGCGAAGTCTTTCGTCATGGCTGTCAAGAATGTTGCACAAACCTGGTACTCCTCCCTTTGGCCAGGAACAATCACATCATGGCAGAAGCTGAAGGATATGCTGATCACCAGTTTCCAAGGGTTTCAAACGAAGCCGGTCACCGCTCAAGCTTTATTCCAGTGCACCCAAGATCACGAAGAATATCTTTAGGCGTATGTTCGAAGATTCTTACGCCTGAGGGCACAAGCGCCAACAGTGCCTAATGAAATTTTCATTGAGGCCATGATTAAGGGGCTTCGACCGGGACCTTCAGCCCAATACTTTGCCAGAAAGCCCCCTCAGACTCTGAGGAAATTGCTTCAGAAGATGGATGAATACATCCGCGCTGATAATGATTTTCGACAGAGAAGGGAGGAAGCTTACAGGTTCTCCGAAATAGTCAAGGGCTTCGGAGGAAGAATTCATCCTAGACATGTCAGATCCATTCATTCCACTCAGAATGATGACAGGGGAAGCCAGCAGCAGAGGCTGCAATATTCCTCCCAGGCTTCGGGGCAGCAGAGCTATCCTCGGCCTCCAGCTCCAAGGGGCAGAGGTGCTAGGGGCTTCGGAGGGAGATTTGGGGATCAGCCCAGGAAGATTTATTGCCTATTCTACAGCGAGGACAAGGGCCATACCACCAGGATGTGCCATGTTACCATCCAGAAACAAAAGGAGATAGCAGAATCTGCAGTCCAACAGAGCCAGCCGAAGCAAGTTATGCACACTGCTTCGTACCATTCGCCTTACATTCCAGAGTATGTAGGCAACCACCCTGCAACTTCTGTCGCTTCAGCAAGCCAACCTCAGGCATCTTGGCAACAGCCTCCTCCACCACCACCAATGCAACGAGGCCAGCAGCCAGAAGGGAGTCAACATACCCACCTCCAACGGGACTTCAGAGAAGAGTCCGAAGCTCGCACAGTCAATAGTACTGTGCCAGAATCGAAGCATATTTACTAACAAATATCCTACCTCGGCAGCAGTTTTTACATTCAGTATCATTTTCTTTTTAATAAGGAACAATTATTGAAAGCCAAAGTGTTTTTTGTCGTTTTTCAATTTCTTGTAATAGCTTCGTTTTCGCCACAGTAAAAATATACCTTCTCCACAGAATAGCGGAGTTGCCGAAGCATAAGAATTTATGGTTACAAGGAGAATTTCCGAAATAACAAAAAGTCGTTCCTAAGGGAGCGCAGCGTAAGTTTTCTGCTCAAAAGTCGTTCCGAAGGGAATGCAGAGCCTACAGCGAAAAATAAACGCTGATACCGCTGAAAGTAAAAGGCGAAGAAGCTCCTAAGGGAGGCTTACAGCAAAAAATAAACGCTGATACCGCTGAAAGTAAAAGGCGAAGAAGCTCCTAAGGGAGGCTTACAACGAAAAATAAACGTTGATTCCGCTGAAGTAAAAGGCGAAGAAGCTCCTAAGGGAGGCTTAGAGTGAAAAATAAACGTCGATCTTCGGCAAATATCATTTTGCATAACATCACATCATTTGCATAGCATAACACCATACATCATATTGCATCAATAACGCAAGAAGGGGATCAATGTTGATATTTGGAGATTGTTTCGAAGAAACAGTGCCAAGGCACAAAAAAGTAAATATTGAAGAAGCATACCTTCATCAAACTCTGAAATGAAAAGATCTATCGGTTATTGATTTTACGAAGATTGGATGTTTTTATGAAAATACGGATATTATTTACGAAGCATGAAAAGAAGGGAAGGTGTTTTTTCGCCGAAGGCTCAAAAAACGGTATGTATGTAAAGTTTCATGCATCGTAAAGAATTGAACCATAAATAGCTTATATATTACATTCAAATTTACAAAATATTACACATGTTCAATAAATATTACATTCCAAATGTTTTTACAATAACATCTAGTCTTCCCTTAGAACTACTTCTGCAACTTCGTTTAGTAGTTGATCAACAACTTTATCCATGATAGCTTCAGCCATTTTTCTAATTTCGTCGTCCCCCTTCACGTGGGGGTCCGCCGATGGCTTGGCAGGCTCTGAGGGGCGAGAAAGTGCGGCTGTGTTACAAAGCGTAAACAAGTTCGAAATCGAAAAAATTACAACAGAGCAAAAAACTGCTAGTCAATACCTATTTGCACTTCGACATCCGCACTTTTCTCAGCGGCCTCTGCTACTTTTCTAGCGTCATGAATACCTTTCTCGCTCTTTCGTATAATTTCTTGGGCCATCTCCCGGCCACCATTGTCCCAGATGTCGGTGAAAAATTTTCCACCGACCAGGCTCGCTTCGGCCGAGGGGTCTTTTATATCTTCAGAAGACAAGGCGGCTTCGGATTGTGCCAAAAATTTTACATGGTCACAGCCTTTCCTCTCCAAAATAGTGGCAATCCCCCTGGCACCCGAAAAGGCACATATGTCTCCACGACTAACCAAAACTTCTTCAAAAGCTTCAGCTTCGTGGCTGATCCATCCAATTGGGCCTTCGGGGTCACCCCTTATGAAGTTCTCCTCACTTGAAAATGCGCCGACGCTGGCGAAGCTAGTTCTTATTTTCTTAACACATTCTATAGATTTTTCATAACACTTTTCTTGGATGCACGAAGCTCTTCAACGTTTTTTTCTAAATGATTGGCCCATTGTTCACTAATTTCTCGTTTTGTTCCTTCAAGTGTGCACTCTTCTTTAGTTCTGACTAGCTGTTTCCGAAGATCCTCAATTTCGCGCTTCCGAGCTTCAGCTTGAGCTTTGAAAGCAGCTTCGTCTTCTTTTATTTTATTCAATAACGAGTGTAATATTTTATCTTTTTCGAGACCTTCGTTCCTTAGTTCAATTACTTCGGAACGAAGGTTGCTCAAGGCTATGGTACACCCTTCGTCTTCGACATCTTTTTGTGCCCTGAGGGCATTGCTAAGTATAAGGCCCCGGGAAAAAATGTGTGTTAATAAGTTTAAGCAAATGAAAAATTTTGGTTTCAAGAAATAATACAAAGATCTCATTTTTCATCTTTAAACTATTGTATGCTAAGCTCACTACCGGAATTTAGCTCTTTGCCGAGTGCTATATTCTTTGCCGAGTGTTTTATTTCGGGCACTCGGCAAAGAAGCTCTTTGCCGAGTGCCACACAAAAAATCCTCGGTAAAATAAAACACTCGGCGAAGAAGCTCTTTGCCGAGTGTTTTATTTTTGACACTCGGCAAAGAGTTTCTTTGCCGAGTGTCTTTTTTTGACACTCGGCAAAGGGCTCTTTGCCGAGTGTCACAAATACAACACTCGGCAAAGAGCTCTTTGTCGAGTGTTTTTCTCCAACACTAGGCAAAGACAATTTAAAAATCACATTTTAAAGTAGTAAATTAATTCAAATGAAAAGTTTTCAACTACAAATTTGTATAACTCATCATGATGTACAATTTATATATTGAACATTTTTTCATATGACAAAATAAAAACAAATTTGTTCATAAAACCTATATCTCTCTCATAGTTTATGAAACTACGAGAGAGACGTATAGAATTTGTGCATATTGTTAGAACCATCAAGTGAGATAAACAAATGACCAAACAACCAAAATAAACTTTGTAGATCTTGAGAAGTTATAGAAGTTTATAGTTGATAACTTTTTCATTTGAAGTCAAATTGTCAACGAAAACTACGTCTGAATTTAAAAAATTTAAATTTTGAATTTTGAAAACGACTTTGAAAGAAAAAACCACCAACATGAAAGTTGTAGGTATTGAAGAGTTATGAAACTTTGTAGTTGACAATGTTTTGGTTTGAAATCATCTTGTTATGCAAAACTATGTTTGAATTTTGAAATTTGAAATTTTCAAACTGTCTCAGATGGAAAAACCACCAAAATAAAAGTTGTAGGTCTTGAAATGTAATGAAACTTTGTAGTTGACAATTTTTTGATTTGAAATCATCTTATCATTGAAAAATTCGTGTGAAGTTTTCAAATTTAAAATTCAAATTTTGTAAACGGTCTCGGATGTAGAAACTATTAAAATAAAACTTGTAGATCTCAAAAAGTTATGCAACTTTATAGTTGGTCACATTTTCAAATGAACTCATTTAGTGCCTTAAATAATCAAATTACTCTCAATTTGTTATAGTACATAGGGAATGAAAAAGTAATATAGACATAATTGGTGTAGTAGTGTAGTGGTATAGGAGGGTATGCGCGAGAGAGAGGTTGCGAGTTTGAATCTCACCATTTACAAAGCATATAAGTTTGATTCAAAATAATAGTGAAAAATGATAGGGCAATGGGTAAGGTAATAGGTAGGGTAACGAGAGTTGTTCCTAGAATTTTAAAAAATGTTTTGCTGTTTTTTTTAATTTTTTCGATTCATAATTTGCCAGTGTTTTTCTTTGCCGAGTGCTTTTTGACACTCGGCAAAGTCTTTGCCGAGTGTCCGAAAAAAAGCACTCGGCAAAGAACCCTTTGCCGATGAAATATTTGCCGAGTGTTCTTTGCCGAGTGTTACACTCGGCAAAGGCTTTGCCGAGTGTAAAATAGTCTTTGCCGAGTGTCTTAGACACTCGGCAAAGAACGCGATTCCGGTGGTGGCTGTCAGACAGCTCGTTCTTTGACAACACTGAGAGCCCGTCTTCTAGTGTTGGGAATCCGAAGCTTTTGCTCATCTCCCGACAGACTGAAATCTCCTTGCTGTCAGGGAGACAATACAAGAAGTCTTCTTCTCCGCTGCCGTTGAATATCAACGCCCCCTTGGGATATTTCAGTTTTTGGGCATAGAACTGAGCCTCCTGCTTTTCTTTTCAGTCAACTCCTTCCCCGAAGCATGTCGTAAAATATAATTGGAAGCTTCGGAAAAGGCTTCGGGGGCGGCAGTGCCAGTTTCTTCAACAAAAATTTGTTCTGCTGTTTCTGTTTCTTTGGTTTCCAAGGATTTTACCTTGGCGGGCTTTGAAGGCCCAGCTTCAGTCTCAGCTTGGTGCTTTGAAGCTTCGGCACCAAAGGCTTCGATTTGCACTTCGGGAGTTTCGGCAATTTTCTTCGGAGTAGTGCTTAAAGACTTTATTGTCTCCAATACATCCAGTACATTAACCATCCCTTTTCTTTTGGGGGTCAATGCTGGACCCTTTTGGCTTTTTGGTACTTTAACTTTTGCTGAAGGACTTAAAATTTCAGATGTCCTTATTTCTTTAGCCTTCGGTTCTTCTATTTTCTTTATCTCTGGCATTGTGATCGGCTCTTCAATATTCGTCAGGGGAGTCGGCTCCTTGGCTTCTGGGGTCGAAGAGGATTCACCGACAAACTCGGGCACTGTGGCCGGTTCAATATAGCGTGGACGGTGCGTAAGAACCTTTATCTTTTTCCTCTTCGGCGCTGGCTCACTAAGAGCGGCTGAGGCGGCTTCCTTCGCAGACGCCGTATCTTTCCTTTTTTGACCCCGTGTTGGGTAACGGTAGTCAGGATACACGGACCCAATGGCATCAAATACTCGGTTGAGCCTTTTCTTCTTCCGGCCTCCGAAGGCTGCGGACACTGCAGTATCTTCTGCCTTCGAGTATGGCCCAAGCAGCTCATCGCTTATGGCCTCAATACTTTTCAGCCAGTCGTCATCTGGCTCGACGAACTTATCTCCATATTTGAAGGTGAATTTTAACCTAACTAGTCCACCTTCATTAGGTTCGCTGACGGTTTCCTTTGGCATTTCCCACTTTTCTGCAAGTGGCCATACTCTGAAGGCAATGTGTTCTTGGATCAAATCCCTTGTCCCGATGAAAGAGCAAACTACACTGAAGGCTCTCCGGTATTCTTCGGCTGCTTCGTCAATTTCCACCTTCGGTTTCTGAAGGCCGAAGCGCTGCCAGATAGGGCGCATAATGATATCTTTAATATCTTCTCGCGTTTTCAAGTCGTTCTTCACATAGAACTATTCCTTCATCCAGTCCCCAGGCCATCTTCTTCGAAAAGTTGGCACGGGACAGCTTGACCCAGAGCGGGCACCGAAGCTATAACAGCCAAAATTGTTGTGATATTGCTCCTTACCCCATGGTTTCGTCTCATACAATAACTCATGCATACTGCAGAAACTTTTTGCATTTGGTTCCAAACCTTGGCTCTTCACGGCCCATACGAAGATTCACATCCTTATGATTGATTCGGGAGTAATTTGATGGAGGCAGATTTCAAATATCTTCAAAACTTCTACCACAAAACTGCTCAAAGGAAACCGAAGTCCAGCCTTAAAGAAGCTTCGGAATATCACGACTTCATTTTCCTCGGGAGTCGGACAAGTTTTCTCTCCTTGTCAGCCCTTACAATAGATAAATCCTGAAAATATCTACCCCTCATATTGACAAGATGGCTTTATTTAATGCTTGATTTTCCAAAAACTTCATGGCTTGGTCGCCAAGGTCGATCTTCAGAATCTTCACCACCACTTTCCACATCATAGCTGTCACTGTCACCAGTGTCTTCAGACAAACCCTCTAAAATCTCCCTAGTAATCTTCTCTGTATTTGTCTTTGCTATTGATTCAAGGAAACCGAGATTCATCTCTTCGGAAAGGCTTAGCTTCGACTCAGCGATAGCTTTCTTGTCTTCAGACATCTTCGAAAATGCTAGGAAAGTGCTCTCAAAGACGAAGCTTAAAAATTTAAAAAGCCAGACAAGCGTTGGTGTGCAAAGAGCCAAAAATTAGGAAGGCAAGAGCCGACGGCAAGAAAGCGTGCTAAATGTGCTCGCGGTGCGTTCTTATTTATACGCCCAGTACGTTGCAAGTGACGGGGCCCCACTTGTCATTGACTATTGCTATTCTAGCAAAGGGAAGGTGTTTTTTCGGACCTTCAGCTTAAGGCCTTCATCCATATCGCAATCTGAATTTATTATTCTAGCAAATTAATATTGCGAGGGGCTACTGTTGGGGGCCTTCGGCTTCCGAAGGTCCTCAAAAACATGATTTAACAATATTTTCCAAGTGAAATATGTGAACAGGTATCATCGGATTCGGATCATGAGCATACAGAGCATGGTCAGGACGAAGCCTGAGCGAGGCGAAAGGTGATTATGACGAAGGACAAGGTGATCACGAAGCTGTGCACAGGAAAGCTTCGGCATGACAGTAGAAAAGGGGAACCGACTTAAAGATGAAAAGGCAAATTAGACCTCGAAGAATTACTATAGAGTTATTAGCAAATATAAAGGGCATGAATGTAATTTTACATGGGTTGCGTCCCTTGCCTATAAATAGATGAACAATATTCCCGTACTGTTCACGCTGACTTGGCATTTACTCTCACATCACGCTTGTACCCCTGCTTTCCTTCAAGCCGAAGGTACATTTATAATCTATCATTGTTAATACAGTAACACAAATAAAAATAAGTTGATAATAACATTTAAAGTGTTTATATTATTTTTTCGTATCTTGTGTATGAATCCTTCTTCATCATTTATTGTGCTTGTGAAGGTTTGTCCTTCATAATCTTCGTCCGGAATTCATTATATCCGAAGGGAGATAATGCTTCGAAGGACGAAGGACTTTAACATTTAACACTTTTTATGTTGCCTTGTTCTTAACTCTTAGCATTTGAGAACAAGTCCCCAACAAGTATCATGTTTGTTTTCCCGTCAATTGTGGTTAGAAGGTCGGCCTGCATTTCCTGTCCCCGCATCCTGAAAATAGATCCTTTGATGACTGGTGGACATGCACAAATATTGGGATTGATGGTCAAGCCCGAAAGGGACTCAACTGTCAACTCCATTATCATCTTGGGAGCATAGTCTATGTGGAACCATCGTAACCGGTGTGTGCTTTATGGTATACAACCCAACCTAGATGGAGTAATGATAACAGTTAGATATGAACTACACCTGTGGTCTGTGGAATATGGCTGGGGCTAGAGAAGTATCTCATCTGCTCGCCGTAGGATCAGCCAATGTGTGAGTTTCTTCCTGCTAGGTACAGGGTCATGTTCCTTCTTTTTTAGACGAGAGAATTAGTATTCTGGTCTTAGCGGATGCAGGTGTAGTGCTATTAAGGGGCTATAAACCCCTGTCTTATTTTTATTTTTAATATAATGATACGTAGTCTTCCTACATGTTCTTTCTAAATGTTCGAGAAAAGAAAGAATCTTGCACAGTGCAAGCTACTGATAATGGTCTGAAGTAAGACGTATGCAGGACTTGCACTACAGTAAACTAACAAACATCCGACGGTCTATTTATCTCCGACGGCAGCCTACGCGGCCGTCGGACGTAAACTTATGTCCGACGGCTACCAAGGGCTCTCGGAAATACTGCCTTACCTCCAACGACTATGTATGAGGCCGTCGGACATACGATTATCTCCGACGGCTACACTGACAGCCGTCGGACGTAATCTTATGTCCGACGGCCTCATACATAGCCGTCGGAGGTAAGCTTTTTTAACACGGCCAGGAACCGACGCGCGGTTCATTATTTTATTGTCGATTTATGTACTAACTTGTTTTTGTTAAAATAGGATGTCAAAGAAAATGAAGTCTTTTGCTCGTAGTTTGTTTGGGACGAGGAGTAGCTCGAGGAGCAGCTCGAAGGGTGAGGATTCAGTTTTTCAAGGCACAGGTTCTACCATGAGCAGACGGAGAGCGCTGGCAGAACATTTGCCTCCACAAGATGTAAGTTAGTTGTTAAATTACATTATTTGAGTTACTTAATATTGTATGATGTAAGTTATTTGTTTCATAGGATGCTGAAATTGAGGAACCAGTGGTAGATGATCATGCAAGAGATGATGTTGAAGATGATGGTGGAGATAATGTGGGAGATGATGCTAGAGACGACGCTGGTGGGGATTCTGGGGCTGGTGGAGATTCCGCAGCTGGATCTAGAACTTCTCGAGTTAGGAGAACGAGGAAGCTGCATTTTGTTGGACCACCTCCAGAGCTTCCACCCAAATCTCGGGTTTTGATAAAGCCTAGTGGAAAGTGAGTGACATATCTTTGCTTAAATGTTATTGAAAGTTATGTTTTAATTTCTACATTGTTTTCTGCTTGCAGGACTTGGATCGGCGACTCGTTCACAGGCACAGGACACTACAGGCAGGTGAACATGGTCCTTGGTAATCTTGTTCGTCTGCACTGGCCTGGTCTTGTGACTTTGCCTACTGGCGAGTCTGTCCCCGCCACCACTTGGGAGCATTATCGCTATGGTGTCTGTAGAACGTTTGGCAACACACAGGCACTAGTTTGGGATGCATTCTGGGTATGAATTGTTTATACTATTTTAGTTATTCCATATATGTTTGCTTTTATGATAACACTAATTTTTTTTGCAGAAACGATACAAGTTGCCGGACGATGGATCATATGATATGAACGCTTGTTACGTGTTTGAGTATAACGCGAACGATGTCGTTGCAGATGCAATGTACTATGCACGAATTCAGGCTATAAAGGCATGGTACAGAGCAAATGCTAATGATCGACCGATGCCAAATACCAAGGCCGAGTGGTCATCAATTTACTTGACAGAGGAGCAATACCTAGAGGTAAACAGGTTGTTGCCTCTCATATCGCATGAAGCCATGTATTTGCTTGCTTTATTTAAAAAATTTCATGTAGGTGTCGGTGCCGTGGATGGCCACCCGATCAGACGGTTATCGGGCATTATGCAGATGGTGGGCTTCCCCTGAGTTTCGTGCCATTTCCGAAAGGAACAGGGGAAACCGTGGGACTGAGTCGTTCCACAACTACGGCGGTGATGGTCATGTGCGCTTGGCTAAGCCAATGGTAAGTCACAGTTTGTCATAACTTTGAATCACATAGAAATGTGTCATTATAACTTTTATGTACAGGAAGTAAAATCCGGCCGTACGGCCACGGATGTGGAGGTGTATATGCAAGGGCATAGGGGTTTTGATCCTCAGATTCCTGATGTGTTATGCACTCAGACGGCCACCGACCGTCTAGTGAGTTTTTGGTACTCTATTATGTGTTTGATATTGTTTGCAAGGGCATAGGGGTTATGCACTTATATTTGATATTGTTTGCCTCCAGGCTTCGTATGGTCAGGAGATGGTTCAACGCCATGGCCAGGAGTACGATTGGAGGAGCCAGCCAATCGACCCTCATGCAGCATATGCTAGCGCAGGAGGACAAGCTCATGGACGGTGAGATTATTTTGATTTGGTTTTCAAAATTGTCATCATATGCTTGCGATTCAACTGAGCCATGAGTTACTATACTAAGTGCATGGTTCACTCTTGTAGGTTGGGTATTTTTGATTCTACGATTGATTCCAGAGAGCTGAGACACCGTGGACGACAGTCCACATCGTCGTCTTCACAGTCGTCCCGTTCACGATCATCCGCCCATGAGATAGAGCTTGCAGTGTTGCGTCAACAGGCAGAGTACCATCAATCAGTCTTGAGGGAACAATTGGAGTACCAGAGGCAACAATCTGAATACCAGAGACAACAAGCCGAGTACCAGAAGAAGAGGGACGAGTATTATGCAAGCCTCCAGGCCCAAAATCAAGCTCTTCTCTCGGTAAGTTGAAGTAACATTTTGTAGCTTATTTTGCTCAACACATGATTTGTATCTTATTTGCTCAACAATGACTTGTATATAACTTGTAGCAACTAGCCCAACAAGCGGGCGTCCCGATGCCGACATATGGGATGCCGCCTCCGGACTTTGCACTGCCAATGCCCATGTTGGCGCCTCCACCTCCGCCTCCGACACAATTCCCTATGGTATGTACACATATGTGTGTGTGACATGTTCATAGATGTCTTATGTGTTTAAATGAACAACTGAGTGGTTACTATTTCATGTGCTTGTGTTATAGGGATTTCAGACACCACCCGCTTCAGTTGCCGCACCTGGAGATGGGTCTGGTCAAGACGACACATCACATTCGTGGGTGAACAACCTTTTCAACACGCAGAGTCCAGCCGGAGGAGGTGGCGATGGATATGTGATAATGATGTAAAACACTTGTTGCAACCTTTCATGTGAAAGACTATCCGTCGAACAATGTTCATTTTGGATTTTGGACAACTATGTTGATGTAAACACTTGTTGCAACCATTTGGAACTATATGTCATTATGTTAAATTTGTGAATGTGAATACTTATGTGAGTATATTTGTGAATGTGTATACTTATGTGAGTATATTTGTGATTGTGAACTTGTATATGTGTATGAAATCTGTTCTGTATTTGCAAATGTCAGATTTTTTAAAATTCAGAATTTTGTGCAATTTCTGGAGTTTGTTATGTCCGACGGCCTAGGCTAAGCCGTCGGATATAAGGTATATGTTATGTCCGACGGCTTGTGAAACCGTCGGAGATAATGGCTCGTTATGTCCGACGGCCTAGCTCGTGCCGTCGGACATAACAACAGTGGGCCCCACAACCGACGGGTAAAACGGTTGCCCCGCCTTACCTCCAACGGTCGAATGAGGCCATCAGAGATAGCTTATGTCCGACGGCGGCCATCGAACATAACGCTATTTCCGACGCCTTACTCCTGACGGCTTAAAACCATCGGACATAGGTTAATACCGTCGGAAATAACCTATCTCCGACGGTCCAAAGCTTATGTCCGACGGCTTTAGCCGTCGAAAGTTTTTCCGTTTACTGTAGTGTTGGGAGCCTGAAGAACCACTAAATATGCATAGCAGCATAGGTCCAAACACTAGAAGAGATTCAAGAAGGATCAAGGGCACAAGAATACGGGGGTGAGGGCTAGCCAAAATTAAAAAGACATATGCTTGAAATTAGACAAGTAGTACCGGGTCCTGTGTGACTGATCCCTGAACTGCTGGAAAGGAACAGATAAGGGTTACGGCTTACACCAAGCTAAGCAGCAGTACTGAACAGGTCTTTCAAGCACATTGATGATTAGTACACGGGCATTTATTTACGTACAAAGGTCACACAATGTAGGGAGCAGCAAAGATGATGTATCAAGTAAACACGATAGATGCTTAGCAAACATTTCAATTCAATATGTGTGCACACATCTTGTGGTATAACATCCTCACTGCACTAATTCCAGTGTTATCAACATCATAAAAAAAAACAGAAATGGAAATTCCTTGAATTTCACTATTTGAAAATAAAACTACAGTCCTAATATGAAAATAACAAGAAAAGAATTGTGACTGCGACACTCTTGTTTGGAGTGAACAATGATTAAAGGAGAATTACACAAGAATCAGCACCTGTCAGGTAAGTTGGACTATTCCTAATAATGCTTCAAAAATGTAATACGACCTCTGCAACAGGTAGCTTTGCAGCCATATTTTGAGCCAACAGAATTAAAATGGGCCCTATCTTAATTGTCCTAATACTCGCATCCTTTTGTAAAACAACAATTGCATTGTTAAAGCAAGTAAATCACCCATAATATACCTGCGAAAAATCAGACCTTCACTCAATGTTGGTAACGGTGATTCGGCAATAGCTCGCCTCTGAGCTGAGAAATTCTATCCAGGATCATGAGCAAAAGAAACCACGAAACCTTGAGTAGTTGTCTCGCATCAATTAAGCAAGCACTCCACTGGCCGTCTGCGCTATCTTGAGTTCTTTCTTATTCCTCAATCCTCATCTTCACTCTCGGCTTCACCATCCGGTGCTGCTGTGTTGCAGATGCTTTAAGGCGACCAACGCCTGGAGCACCCCCACCATCTCCTCACCGATCTCAGTTCCAGCAGCTGCACACCCGTTATTGTGCGGCTCCTCCTTCACGACAAGCTCGGACTCAAATAAACATCCTGTCCCCGTCCAAAGCCGCTGTCGACGAACAGTAGAACAGCAGGGTTAGAAGAAATAAATGTGAAAGAGGGGACGAGACGGCGGCATCGCCGTCGTCGGAGGGGAGAGCAGGGGATGACAACGAGACAGAAGCAATAGCTCTCCATTCTCGTTCTCGCGAGAAAAAATTGCCCACAGAGATCACATAAACAGTTGTGGGAGGTATTTTTTCCGTCCTCCTCCGCAGAGATAACTCTCCGACCGAATCTTCATCTCCACTTAAATTATAAGTAAGACATATATCTTTTTGTTATTAATGCAAAACACTTTCATTTGTACACATTATCATATGTAGGGCTTATTTAAGAAAGGGTAATGGAGAGGATTGGCTGGAAGCTAGAAACCATTACTATCAAATAGTAATAGTTTCGATCCCCTCCATTACCCTTGCTCTCAAACAAGCCCGTAAGAAATTATTATGTATACATCAAAATAAACACATATTTACAATGAGTGATATCTTAAAAAAGTAATTATTTATTTTATCATTAATCATTACACGAAAAATATCGTCACGTGTAAGTTTAACGGAACCTCGCAGAGAATGGAGATGAGAAATAGTTACTCGTCCCTGTTTACCCATGAGAGAAGTTTCCCCATTTACATCCTTGTGGGGGCGGGGGTGAGGGGAACTTCCCCATCTCCATCTCCTAATGGAAGAATTCCCCGTGGGGAATCGAGGATCGGGAGAGGGTCGAAGTCCATCTACTCCACTGGTAGAGATGGCAATGGATACTCACGATTCGATGGGTATTTACTACATTGGGATATGTATATGAGCTAAATATTCTACCCATGGGTCCTTTATTGGACAAAAGTCTTCCCCCAATAGGTAAACGAGTATTAGAGCGTTCTGTCCTCACCCATACCCATTAACTCGTGGGTATAAAATACCCAGTATAAACTTGGACAAAAACATAAACTTGAGCACTTGGCCTAGCCCAAAACAAATGAAATCCTAGCTATATAATATATTTCTACTTTAGAAGACCATAGATTGTCGTATCCTGATTGCAACCTTGTCCAATCAAGTATGTAAGTATAGTTTCCGAGCAGATTTTATAGTTGTTACTTGTGCAACTATGTAATTAGACATTATTTCTATAGATCCGAGCACAATCCTAGCCATGTAGTTTGATTTTTGAAGCCTCGTGTGTCTATAATGTTAGAAATCAAATGGTTTGATGCTTAATTATGGCACATGGTTTATTTAAATTTGATGTTGAATGATGTTTACGACATATGAAATATGTCTAATCTTTGTGGGTACAGGTGACTCGATGGGTGATCCATACGCACATGGGTATGAGTATGAGTATGGGGGTAAATTCATATCCACCAATGAATATTGGTGAGCTGATGGGGTTATTTTTGTCGGGAGTATGAATATGGGACAATAATATCCGACGGGTATTTACCCATTGACATCACTATCCACCGTCAATTGTTGCCATGTTGGATGCTGGGTCCACTATGCCACTTTTATAGGCCTGGGCCCAATTTTTTTAATGGCTTAAATCCACATTTGGGCCTAATGTATTTCAACTTTGTGGCAAGCCCCATAGTACCCGATTTTTCTATATGAAAGGTTTCCTCCAATTTATTTCTTGGGGAACAAACTATACTAGAAGTTATTACATATCAAGTTTAATCGTATTTGAAGCACGTCCGCTAAAACTCTAAGCCATAATAAGACAGTAGAGAAGCCATACAAACGGTAGTCCAAACTTTGATGTCATCCTTTGGAAAACGTGCTCCGGCTCCCAAGCCACCTTGTCCAAAGCACCCATGTATGATGATGGATCTTTTGGATCTCTCCAAGAACCCTAACCACTATATCAAACATAAACACAGATTGTGCCTTGTTAGATCTATCGGGGACCATAATTAGGGGTACCCTCAAGACCCCTAAATCTCAGCTGGTAACCCCCATCAGCACAAAGCTGCAAAGGCCTGATAGGTGCGATTAAATCAAGGATCGGTCCATTCAAGTGACACGATCGTGCCTCGCCCGAGCCTAGCCTCGGGCAAGGGAAGCCGACCCCGGAGAACCTACGTCTCGCCCGAGGACCCCCCTCCAGCAGCGGGCACACTGTCAGCTCGCCCGAGGCCCAGTCTTCACCGAGAAGCAACTTTGGCCACATTGCCACGCCGACTGACCAAATCGCAGGGGCATTTAATGCAAAGGTGGCCTGACACCTTTATCCTGACGCACGCCCACCAGTCGACAGAGCCGAAGTGACCGCAGTCACTTCGCCGCTCCACTGACCGGTCTGACAAGAGAACAGCGCCGCCTACGCCGCTCTGACTGCTGAGCCACCCGACAGAGTGAGGCTGACAGCAGCCAAGGCCGGCCTCGGGCGTCATAGGAAACTCCGCCTCGCCCGACCCAGGGCTCGGACTCGGGCTCAGCACCGGAAGACGGCGAACTTCGCTCCGCCCGACCCAGGGCTCGGACTCGGGCTCAGCCCCGGAAGACGGCGAACTCCGCTCCGCCTGACCCAGGGCTCGGACTCAGGCTCAGCCCCGGAAGACGGCGAACTCCGCCTCGCCCGACCCCAGGGCTCGGACATGGGCTCAGCCCTGGAAGACGACGAACTCCGCCTCGCCCGACCCAGGGGCTCGACCTCGACCTCGACCTCGGAGGAGCCTCCAACTCGCCCAGCCTAGGGCATGGACTGACCACGTCAACAGGGAGCGCCATCATTACCCTAACCCAAGCTGACTCGGGCTACGGGGAACCAGACCGGCGTCCCATCTGGCTCGCTCCACCATGCGAGTAATGATGGCGCCCCGCATGCCCTATGACGACGGCGGCTCTCAGCCCCCTTACGGAAGTAAGAGGACGTCAGCAAGGACTCGACAGCCCCAACAGTTGTCCTCCCGCCAGGCTCTAGCACTCCTCCGACAGCCACGACACCACGCGAACTGGGTGCCAAGACCTCTCCGGCTGCCACGATGGCATGTACTTAGGGCGCTAGCTCTCCACCGCTAGACACGTTAGCACACTGCTACACTCCCCATTGTACACCTGGATCCTCACCTTACGCCTATAAAAGGGAGGACCAGGGCCCTCTTACAGAGGGTTGGATGGCCCGCACGGAGAAGGACGGGACGGCGCTCGCGTAAGGCCGCTCGCTCCCACTCCCGCGTGGACGCTTGTATCCCCCTACTGCAAGCGCACCCGACTTAGGCGCGGGGCTAACACGAAGGCCGCGGGATCCACTCTCTCACGCTTGCCTCCCTCCGGCTGCATCCTTTCCCCCCTTCGCATTCCGCCTCACGTCGACCCATCTAGGCTGGGGCACGCGGCGACGATTCACTCGTCGGTCCAGGGACCCCCCGGGTTTCGAAACACTGACAGTTGGCACGCCAGGTAGGGGCCTGCTGCGTGTTGACGAATAGCTTCCCGTCAAGCTCCAGATGGGCAGTCTCCAGCAACTTTTCCGGCTCGGGACGGTGCTCCGTTTCGGGAATCTTGAGTTCATGTCCCTCGACGGCAGCTACGACATGATACTCCTTCCCCCGCCGCGCGACAGCGACAATGGCGGTCGACAACCCGCTCGTCGGCGGGGAAATCGACGACGCCTTCCCCACGGGGTGGAAGGACGACATTCGAGCTTGTCCCGTCCCCTCCCCCGTCGACGGAGGAGGAGGCGGGGCAACCAAGGCCAAGCGGGAAGCGGCACCTCGTTGGCTGTCAAGCGAGTCGACGGCGCCGGCGCCCCAACGGAGGGCGCGTCGGGCATCGATCTCGCGTCTGAGACGAAGACGAGCGCCGCCTCTCTGCAACACGCCAATCTCAAGCAAACGCACGACGCCAGCACGCTCGCGAAGGACTTGCTGGGCGTCACCCTCGTACCTGAGACAACGGTGCAGTCAGTCCCAGACGCGACCTCGTCACCGCCCGTCGACCAAAAGGTACCGACCGATTCCCATCTCGCGTCTTTTAGATTCGGCCTCAACCCACCAAGCGACCCCGCTTCAGTGAGCACTCTCATGGAGACGAGTCCAAACCCTCTAAGGTATCGTGTGCGGTCACCCTGGGACCGACTGACGGCCGACTCGACCTATGAGCCCTCGGGGTCCGAGGAAGATGGCGAGCCCGACCTCTGTTGGGATTTCTCCGGACTTGGTAACCCCAGTGTCGTGCGGGACTTCATGACCGCATGTGACTACTGCCTTTTTGACTGTTCCGACGGCAGCCGCGGCCTCGACAACAAGGACCGCGGCCCAAGTCGTGAATGTTTCCACATCGATCTAGGGGGTCCCGGCGAAGGCAACCATCTTGCTATGCCGGAAAACGGTGATCCCCCTAGGAATGTGCCTCGCGTTGACATCCTTCGGGAGCTAGCTGTGGTCCCCGTTCCGGCGGGGGGTCCTGACCCACAGCTCGAGCAAATCCGCGAGAGGCAGGCCAGGCTCGACGAGGGAGCAGGAACGCTTGTGCCGATCCGCCGGGACATTGGGCAGGAATGGGCGGTCCAACCCCCAGCCGGAGAAGCGTGTCATCTCCCCTAAAACATCCAGCACCGCATCGCCGACTACGTCAGGGTGAGGCCGCCGCCGGATTCCAGCGGAGTCGGCCAGAACCTGGCTGCAGCGGCAATACTTCTCCACGCGATGCCGGAGCCATCAACCACCGAGGGGCGGCGTATCCAGGGAGAGCTCAAGAATCTCCTGGAGGACGCCACGGTCCGACGGGCCGAAAGCTCTGCCTCCCGAAGGCAGGGGTTCCCCTCGGAACATCGCGCCGCGACTTCCCGATTCATGCGGGAAGCCTCGGTCCACTCCAGGCGCACGCGCAACACAGCGCCTGCAGTCCCAGGTCGCCTCGGCAACGAGCGTCATCATCACAGCCGTCGGGCCCACCTCGACGACAGGGCACGCTGAGGCTACCACCCCAGGCGTGGGGGACGCTACGACAGCGGGGAGGATCGGAGTCCTTCGCCCGAACCACCCGGTCCGCAGGCTTTCAGCCGCGCCATACGACAGGCACCATTCCCGACCCGGTTCCGAACCCCGACTACTATCACAAAGTACTCGGGGGAGACGAGACCGGAACTGTGGCTCGCGGACTATCGGCTGGCCTGCCAACTGGGTGGAACGGACGACGATAACCTCATCATCCGCAACCTCCCCCTGTTCCTCTCCGACACCGCTCGAGCCTGGCTGGAGCACCTGCCCCCGGGGCAGATCTCCAACTGGGACGACCTGGTCCAAGCCTTCGCCGGCAATTTCTAGGGCACGTACGTGCGCCCTGGAAACTTCTGGGATCTCCGAAGCTGCCGCCAGCAGCCGGGAGAGTCTCTCCGGGACTACATCCGGTGATTCTCGAAGCAGCGCACAGAGCTGCCCAACGTCACCGATTCAGATGTCATCGGCGCGTTCCTCGCCGGCACCACCTGCCGCGACCTGGTGAGCAAGCTGGGTCGCAAGACCCCCACCAGGGCGAGCGAGCTGATGGACGTCGCCACCAAGTTCGCCTCTGGCCAGGAGGCGGTTGAGGCCATTTTCCGGAAGGACAACAGCCCTAGGGCCGCCCACCGTAAGATGCTCCCGAGGCGTCAACTCAGCACGGCTCCAAGAAGAAGGGCAAGAAGAAGTCGCAAGCGAAACGCGACGCCGCCGACGCGGACCTTGTCGCCGCCGCCGAGTACTAGAACCCTCGAAAACCTCTCGGAGGTGCCAACCTCTTCGACAAGATGCTCAAGGAGCCGTGCACCTATCATCAGGGGCCCGTCAAGCACACCCTTGAGGAGTGTGCCATGCTTCGACGACACTTCCACAAGGCCGGGCCACCCGCGGAGGGTGGCAAGGCCCTCGACGACGCAAAGGAGGAAGATCACAAGGCGGGAGGGTTCCCCGAGGTCCGCGACTGCTTCATGATCTATGGCGGGCAAGTGGCGAACGCCTCGGCTCGGCACCGCAAGCAAGAGCGTCGGGAGGTCTGCTCGGTAAAGGTGGCAGCGCCAGTCTACCTAGACTGGTCCGACAAGCCCATCACCTTCGACCGGGCCGACCATCCAGACTACGTGCCGAGCCCGGGGAGATACCCACTCGTTGTCAACCCCATCATCGGCAACGTCAGGCTCACCAAGGTCCTCATGGACGGAGGCAGCGGCCTCAACATCATCTACGCCGAGACCCTCGGACTCCTGCGGATCGATCTGTCCTCGGTCCGGACGGGCGCTGCGCCTTTCCACGGGATCGTCCCCGGGAAGCGCGTTCAACCCCTCGGACAACTCGACCTACCCGTCTGCTTCGGGATGCCCTCCAACTTTCGAAAGGAGACCCTCACGTTCGAAGTGGTCGGGTTTCGAGGAACCTACCACGCAGTGCTGGGGAGGCCATGCTACGCCAAGTTCATGGCCGTTCCCAACTACACCTACCTCAAGCTCAAGATGTCGGGCCCCAACGGGGTCATCACCGTCGGGCCCACGTATCGACACGCGTACGAATGCGATGTGGAGTGCGTGGAGTACGCCGAGGCCCTCGCCGAATCCGAGGCCCTCATCGCTGGCCTGGAGAGCCTCTCTAGGGAGGCGCCCGACGTGAAGCGCCACGCCGGCAACTTCGAACCAGCGGAGACGGTCAAGTCTGTCCCTCTCGACCCCTACAACGACGCCTCCAAGCAGATCCGGATCGGTTCCGAGCTCGACCCCAAATAGGAAGCAGTGCTCGTCGACTTTCTCCGCGCAAACGCCAACGTTTTCGCGTGGAGTCCCTCGGACATGCCCGGCATACCGAGGGAAGTCGCCGAGCACTCTCTGGATATCCGAGCTGGGGCCCGACCCGTGAAGCAACCCCTACGCCGATTCGATGAAGAAAAGCGCAGAGCCATAGGCGAGGAGATCCACAAGCTACTGGCGGAAGGGTTCATCAAAGAGGTATTCCATCCCGAATGGCTTGCCAACCCTGTGCTTGTGAGAAAGAAAGGGGGGAAATGGCGGATGTGTGTAGACTACACTGGTCTAAATAAAGCATGTCCGAAGGTTCCCTACCCTCTGCCTCGCATCGATCAGATCGTGGATTCCACTGCTGGGTGCGAAACCCTGTCTTTCCTCGATGCCTACTCAGGGTATCATCAGATCAGGATGAAAGAGTCTGACCAGCTCGCGACTTCATTCATCACACCCTTCGGCATGTACTGCTATGTTACAATGCCGTTTGGTTTGAGGAATGCGGGGGCAACGTACCAGCGATGCATGAACCATGTGTTTGGCGAACACATCGGCCGAACAGTCGAGGCCTACGTCGATGACATCGTAGTCAAGACGAGGAAGGCCTCCGACCTCCTTTCCGACCTTGAAGCGACATTCCGATGTCTCAAGGTGAAAGACGTGAAGCTTAATCCCGAAAAGTGTGTCTTCGGGGTCCCCCGAGGCATGCTCTTGGGGTTCATCGTCTCCGAGCGGGGCATCGAAGCCAACCCGGAGAAGATCGCAGCCATCACCAGCATGGGGCCAATCAAGGACTTGAAAGGCGTATAGAGGGTCACGGGATGTCTCGTGGCTCTAAGCCGCTTCATCTCCCGCCTCGGCGAAAGAGGTCTACCTCTGTACCGCCTCTTAAGGAAAGCTGAGTGCTTCGCTTGGACTACCGAGGCCGAGGAAGCCCTCAGGAACCTGAAGGCGCTCCTCACGAACGCGCCCATCTTGGTGCCCCCCGCTGCCGGAGAAGCCCTCTTGATCTACGTCGCCGCAACCACCCAGGTGGTTAGCGCCGCGATCGTGGTTGAGAGACGAGAAGAAGGGCATTCATTGCCCGTCCAGAGGCCAGTCTACTTCATCAGTGAGGTACTGTCCGAGACCAAGATCCGCTACCCACAAATCCAGAAGCTACTGTACGCGGTGATCCTGACACGGCCGAAGTTGCGACACTACTTCGAGTCTCATCCGGTGACTGTGGTGTCATCCTTCCCCCTGGGAGAGATCATCCAGTCTCGAGAGGCCTCGGGTAGAATTGCGAAGTGGGCGGTGGAGATCATGGGCGAGACGATCTCGTTAGCCCCTCGGAAGGCCATCAAGTCCCAGGTCTTGGCGGACTTCGTGGCTGAATGGGCCGACACCCAGCTCCCGACGGCTCCGATCCAACCGGAGCTCTGGACCATGTTTTTCGACGGGTCGCTGATGAAGACGGGGGCCAGCGCAGGCCTCCTCTTCGTCTCGCCCCTCGGGAAGCACCTACGCTACGTGCTACGCCTCCACTTCCCGGCGTCCAACAACGTGGCTGAGTATGAGGCTCTGGTAAACGGGTTGCGAATCGCCATCGAGCTAGGGGTCCGACGCCTCGACGCTCGCGGTGACTCGCAGCTCGTCATCGACCAAGTCATGAAGAACTCCCACTGCCGCGACCCGAAGATGGAAGCCTACTGCGCTGAGGTTCGGCGCCTGGAAGACAAGTTCTACGGGCTCGAGCTCAACCACATCGCCCGACGCTACAACGAGACTACGGACGAGCTGGCTAAAATAGCCTCGGGACGAACAACAGTTCGCCCGGACGTGTTCTCCCGAGACCTGCATCGACCCTCCGTCAAGATCGAGGACACGCCCGAGCCCGAGGCACCTTCGGCTCTGCCCGAGGCACCTTCAGCTGAGTCCAAGGTACCCTCGGCTTAGTCCGAGGTACCCTCGACACGATCCGAGGTACCCTCGGCCCCCGAGGGTGAGGCACTGCGCGTCGAGGGGGAACCGAGCGAGGTCACGCCTAATCAAAGCTGGCAGACCCCGTACCTGCAATATCTCCACCGAGGGGAGCTGCCCCTCGACCAAGCCGAAGCTCGGCGGTTGGCGCGGCGTGCCAAGTCTTTCGTCTTGCTGGGAGATGGGAAGGAGCTCTACCACCGCAGCCCCTCAGGCATCCTCCAGCGATGCATTTCCATCGCCGAAGGCCAGGAGCTCTTGCAAGAGATACACTCGGGGGCTTGCGGCCATCACGCAGCACCTCAAACCCTCGTTGGAAACGCCTTCCGACAAGGATTCTACTGGCCGACGGTGGTGGCCGACGCTACTAGAATTGTCCGCACCTGCGAAGGGTGTCAGTTCTACGCGAGGCAGACCCACCTGCCCGCTCAGGCTCTGCAGACCATACCCATCACCTGGCCGTTTGCTGTATGGGGTCTGGACCTCATTGGCCCCTTGCAGAAGGCACCCGGGGGCTACACGCACCTGTTGGTCGCCATCGACAAATTCTCCAAGTGGATCGAGGTCCGACCCCTAAACAGCATTAGGTCCGAACAGGCGGTGGCGTTCTTCACCAACATCATCCATCGCTTTGGGGTCCCGAACTCCATCATCACCGACAACGGTACCCAGTTCACCGGTAGAAAGTTCCTGGACTTCTGCGAGGATCACCACATCCGGGTGGACTGGGCTGTCGTGGCACACCCCATGACGAATGGGCAAGTGGAGCGGGCCAACGACATGATCCTGCAAGGACTCAAGCCTTGGATCTACAACGACCTCAACAAGTTCGGCAAGCGGTGGATGAAGGAACTCCCCTCGGTGGTCTGGAGTCTGAGGACAACGCCGAGCCAAGCCACGAGCTTCACACCATTCTTTCTAGTCTATGGGGCCGAGGCCATCTTTCCCACAGACCTAGAATACGGTTCCCCGAGGGCGAGGGCCTACACCGACCAAAGCAACCGAGCCAACCGAGAAGACTCACTGGACCAGCTGGAGGAGGCTCGGGACATGGCCTTACTACACTCGGCGCGGTACCAGCAGTCCCTGCGACGCTACCACGCCCGAGGGGTTCGGTTCCGAGACCTCCTTGTGGGCGACCTGGTGCTTCGGCTGCGGCAAGATGCCCGAGGGCGACACAAACTCACGCCTCCCTGGGAAGGGCCTTTCGTCATCGCCAAGGTTCTGAAGCCCGGAACATACAAGCTGGCCAATAGTCAAGGCGAGGTGTACGGCAACGCTTGGAACATCCAACAGCTACGTCGCTTCTACCCTTAAGATGCTTTCAAGTTGCTCGTATACCTCGTTCACACACCAAGTCTGGTCGTCAAGGAAGGGTCAGCCTTGCTTCGGCAAAGCCCGACCCTCCCTCGGGGGCTAGAAGGGGGCAACCCCCTCTGCGTCAAAATTTTCCTCGAAAAAAGAAAAAATCTTTTCTGCCAGAATGCCTTTCGTGCTCTTCGACTACTTCAAAAGTGGATCCTAAAAACGACGGAGTACACGTAAGCAGCCAAGGCTGACCGAGCCAAGGGACTCCTACGCCTCCGGGATACGGATACCTCACTCATCACCTTCTGCGATAAGTAACTCGCGCTCGGATAAGTGACTCCACGGATCGAACAAGTCTTCATGCTCGAGAGCTCCTCTGCCGAAATGATTTTTTGGGCCTTCTCGACTGCGTCGGTAACAGAACCCTATGGACGAGTAAGAGCGCGCGTAGCGGCAAGGCCGACCGAGCCGAGGGATTCCTACGCCTCCGGGATACGGATACCTCACTCATCACCTTCCGTGAAAAGCAACTCTCGCCCGCACAAACAATTCTGTTACCGACAAATGAGTCCGGATACTCGAAACAAGAGGAAAAGGAACGCAGCTTTACAACACGACGACGGTGTGTTTAGGCCTCGGTGGCCACGGAAAACATACACACACTACAAGACAACCTGATCCTGTAGGCTCGGACGTTGACAGCCGAAGGGGGCAGCAGCACCCTCGGCATCAACTACACCTTCGGCGGGGTCTGACCTAGCCTCGGACGGCGACGTGGTCGGAGGGCCCCCACTCTGAAGGACGGCATCAGCACCACGCCCGGGCCATCGCCGCCAGGGTCTTCTTCGAGAATCCGGCCCGAGCAGGCGGCTCGGCCGGTCGCCCCGAGGCCTCGGCCAGCTGTCCCCCAAAGACATCAGCTCGGCTTGTGGCCTCGGTAGCTCAACCCCGGCGTCGGTTCCGCCAGTGGACGACCCAGCCAGGCTCTGGCCAACCACACCTCCTTTTCGAAGCCAACTTTGCCTCTGTTCGTGCTGACACCGCTACCTCCGGCTTCGGCTCATCAAAGAGCGGCCGAGGGGTTCCTTTAACTAAGCAAGAGAAGCCTCGGACAGCAAGGTCGGCCGAGCCGAGGGACTCCTACGCCTCCGGGATACGGATACCTCACTCGTCTCCTTCGCACGAGGCGACTCACGCTTGGTGAAGCAGTTCAGATAATCGACAAGGCGAGTCTTAGTGCTTGAAATGAAGAAAAAACACGGCTCCGTGCCGAAAATACATACACGTTCAGGCCTCGACAGCCGCATTGAATGAAACACCGGCACTCAAGGTGCCATTACAAACGGAGCTCCGGTTCCGTCTTCACTGCAGCAGCGATGGCTTCAGTGCGGACGCCGCTGCAGCCTTGCCCTCGCCCACGCCGACGCCCGAGGGGCGAGGACAAGTACAAATAGCCGAAGGCCCGGGGCGCGGGTGGTGGCAGCGATCCCGTCGGCGACGGGGACTTCTCGAACCGCATCCACCTCGGCACCGGCAGCCGGAGCGTCAGCACGTCGGCAGATCCCCACTCGGATCCTCCCGGACGAGCGGAACACCGACCTCCGCGCAGAGGCCCCGTACCGTTGCAAAGACAGGACAGCCCCAGAACACGAACGCCGCTCTAGCGGCGCGCGATGTCTTGGACGGTCCACCCGTGCGCACGACGCAACAACCGCCCTTGCGGCGGGAGGGGGCACCGGGAGCCAAGCCGGCGAACCCAACGCGCTGGAGCTGGCGACACCCGCCGTCGACCAGCCCCGCGTTGTCGAAGTCCGCCCCGCTTGCAGGGCCAGTGAGCGCCCTCTCCCTTGAATACTGGAGGGGTGGCTGACCCACGAACCCGCGCGGGAGGTAGAGCTCCAGCTCAGCCCGGCCTCCGCCCCAGCAAGGATGATGAACATCCTTGAAGCTGAGGGCGGAACCAAGATCGTAGCCTGGCCTGCTCCTCCCCACCCAGAGGCTGGTGGTCACCGTCTTGGGTGACCACCGGCGAGGGGATGCAGCCGGCTGCATGATGAAAATCCTTGAAGCCGAACGATGGCTGAAAGGTACCAACTTCCATGAAGTTGCGTTCCTCTGGCGACAAGACGGAAGGAATCCGGGCATCCCCCACCCGGGGGCTCAAGAGGTGGGAAGACATGATGCATATGGGGAGCGCGAAGACATGGTTGCCCTCCAAAGGGGTCGCCCCCCTTTTAAAGGCGACTCTCCCCACTTGCGCTCTCAACCGTTGCGGGTCGAGTCTTCTCCAACACGCTCCAAAATTCTCCCCCCCCCACGGTGCGGGGGCTGGGTCCCACACGTCATGCAAGCCGGTCCAGGGGAGAAGAAGCCAAACCGCCACGCGCGCGCGGTGCATGCAACCACCCGGCGGTTACAAGCACTCCTCCACTTTCGCCCAGACCAGCGGGTGAAAGGGCGGACATCCATGCAGGCGGCATGCAACCATGCCAAGTGGGTGCGCCCCTTCGACTCCAACGAGCCCAGCATGGAGGTCCAGGCCCACGCGTCATGCAACCGGCGCGCCGGTTGCTACGTGTGAGCAACTGCACCGCCACTTACGCCACTACCGCGCCTCCTCGATTGCGAAGTCAATACCGTGACTCGAGACAACCCTGCAGTGCCAGCCAAGCGCGACGGTCAAATGCGGTCAAAAATAGGCCGGCAGTAATGGCGGTGACAGGCAGGCAGAAGCAGCGGTCACGTCGTCATCCAAGCTCACGTCCCATCCAGGTACAGCGAGGGAGCCCTCTCTCACGGCGTGAAGACAGCGCGCCCGTGATCCGTTCCTCGAACGGCGCGCACACGCACAACGACCGCCTCGCAAACCACTCGCCCCATCGCATTAACTCCGCGGCGGGACATGCGGCGCCTCAAGCGGGAGAAGAAAACGACGCTTCGCCCTCACCATAATGACCGCGTCGAAAGAGGTATGCCACGTCATTCTACTTCACATCCTTTTCCTTTTCCTCTTTCTCTCTCTTACAACAGGGACTGGGAAAGGGGGATACCCCGAAAAGGACCCTTCTCCGTGAAGGAAACAGGCTCCGAGCCTCCCTACTGATCAGAGGTTCGAAGGCTGGCCCCTCGGAGGGGTTCAACGGCCGCCTCAGATCGATTGGGTTCTGTGCCCACTACAGGTCAGAGGTTCGATGGCCGGCCCCTCGAAGGGTTCAACGGCCGCCTCAGGCCACTCGGGCTCCGCGCCCATTACTGATCAGGGGTTCGTAGGCTGGCCCTCGAAGGGTTCACAGTCGCCTCAGACACAGAGCGAGGGATGACCCTGGGTACGTTCGATACATAACCGAGGCTCGGGCTATGCTCCCGAGGTACCCTAGGACATTTCCGAGACCAGCGGGAGCGATCTTGTAACGGAATCACATCAGAGGGAGGCGTCGAGCCCTCGGACCCTGTCAAAGGGGACCGGGTCCGGCAGATCACCCGCAGGTACTTTTGGAGCGCGCCTCCGGGCCTCTAGCCGACCCCTAGCAAATGGGGCACGGCGTCCGCTCGGATTACCCGCCAGCAGCTCACCGGAAACACCATGTTCGGCGCCCTCCTAGGGCAACATGGCGCTTTCCCCCCCTCCTCCTTGCGGAAAGGCGACGCAGGGGCGTATGTAAAAAAGACGAGTCTGTCCTTGACCGTCCTCTCGCCCTATGCAGAGGCTCGGGGGCTGCTCTCGCAAACCCGGCTCCGGCCAAACCGTTGATAGCGTCAACATACCAGCCCGAGAACTTGGGACCCGACCGTGCACTCGGGCTACGGCCAGCTCGCATGAGGGAACAACTAGACCAGCCGAAGTGTTGCGAAACGCACTAAGACCTCGAAGGAGTAAAACTACTCCTCCGAGGCCTCGGGGGCTACACCCGGCGGGTGCGCTCGCGCGCACCCATCGGAACAGAATGCAACCGAAAATGGCTGGTCCCCTTGCAAAAAAGTGCGGCAAAAGCCTCCAAGCGAGTATTAGTACTCCCTTGGAGGCTCGGGGGCTACTGTCGGAGACCATAATTAGGGGTACCCTCAAGACCCCTAAATCTCAGCTGGTAACCCCCATCAGCACAAAGCTGCAAAGGCCTGATGGGTACGATTAAATCAAGGATCAGTCCATTCAAGGGACACGATCGTGCCTCGCCCGAGCCTAGCCTCGGGCAAGGGAAGCCGACCCCGGAGAACCTACGTCTCGCCCGAGGACCCCCCTCCAGCATCGGGCACACTATCAGCTCGCCCGAGGCCCAGTCTTCACTGAGAAGCAACTTTGGCCACATCGCCACGCCGACCGACCAAATCGCAGGGGCATTTAATGCAAAGGTGGCCTGACACCTTTATCCTGACGCACGCCCACCAGTCGATAGAGCCGAAGTGACCACAGTCACTTCGCCGCTCCACTGACCGGTCTGACAAGAGAACAGCGCCGCCTGCGCCGCTCCGACTGCTGAGCCACCTGACAGAGTGAGGCTGACAGCAGCCAAGGCCGACCTCGGGCGTCATAGGAAACTCCGCCTCGCCCAACCCAGGGCTCGGACTCGGGCTCAGCACCGGAAGACGGCGAACTCCGCTCCGCCCGACCCAGGGCTCGGACTCGGGCTCAGCCTCGGAAGACGGCGAACTCCGCTCCGCCCGACCCAGGGCTCGGACTCGGGCTCAGCCCCGGAAGACGGCGAACTCCGCTCCGCCCGACCCAGGGCTCGGACTCGGGCTCAGCCCCGGAAGATGGCGAACTCCGCCTCGCCCGACCCCAGGGCTCGGACATGGGCTCAGCCCCGGAAGACGACGAACTCCGCCTCGCCCGACCCAGGGGCTCGACCTCGACCTCGGAGGAGCCTCCACCTCGCCCAGCCTAGGGCATGGACTGACCACGTCAACAGGGAGCGCCATCATTACCCTACCCCAAGCTGACTCGGGCTACGGGGAACCAGACCGGCGTCCCATCTGGCTCGCTCCACCATGCAAGTAATGATGGCGCCCCGCATGCCCTGTGACGACGGCGGCTCTCATCCCCCTTACGGAAGTAAGAGGACGTCAGCAAGGACTCGACAGCCCCAACAGCTGTCCTCCCGCCAGGCTCCAGCACTCCTCTGACAGCCACGACACCACACGAACTGGGTGCCAAGACCTCTCCGGCTGCCACGATGGCATGTACTTAGGGTGCTAGCTCTCCACCGCTAGACACGTTAGCACACTGCTACACTCCCCATTGTACACCTGGATCCTGTCCTTATGCCTATAAAAGGGAGGACCAGGGCCCTCTTACAGAGGGTTGGTTGGCCCGCACGGAGAAGGACGGGACGGCGCTCGCGCAAGGCCGCTCGCTCCCACTCCCGCGTGGACGCTTGTATCCCCCTACTGCAAGCGCACCCGACTCAGGCGCGGGGCTAACACGAAGGTCGCGGGATCCACTCTCTCACGCCTGCCTCCCTCCGGCTGCATCCTTTCCCCCCTTCGCGTTCCGCCTCGCGTCGACCCATCTGGGCTGGGGCACGAGGCGACGATTCACTCGTCAGTCCAGGGACCCCCCGGGTTTCGAAACACCGACAAGATCTGACGCTGTCACGTACGTCGGTGAAGCTCTGCGCTAGAGTAGTGACAATTGAGGAAGCGATCTCTCTGCAGGTGGTGAACTTTCTGTTGCTAACACCCACTCCTCTAGATCGGTCTTGGGTTTAAGGTGGGAAACCGAAGACAACAAACCCTATACTGTTAACCGTCACCCCACCTCTCTATTTATAGGGTTGCACAATATAGCCCACCAGCCTCGTCTTGGGTTGGACGCCCCGATCGGGATGCGAGGTCAATGGCCTAATTGGCCTGATAGAGATCAATTCTAACATTCTCCTCCTTGATCTCATCTTATGCTTTCAAATTTATACCTTTAACTCTTTTATTTTTCCATTACAAAATTTTCATATGTGGATTTCAGGACAAATCTAGATACATCTCATATGTATGTGAGGATCAAATTTCACACATATGATGACTGAATGTATAGAAACCAATGTCACAACTTTATTGAAAGAATATAATTTCTTTACAAAATAACTGAATAATAGTAACTAAATGACGACGACGACGATCCTGACAACGAGCCACAAGTAGGTTGATCGAAGGGAGAAGAACCTAAAGCTCATCGAACTCATTGTAGTAGTCCTTCTCTGGTTGACGAGATTCTAAACAATAAATCCTGCAATGGCGAGCACACATATGATGGGTGCTCAACGAGTGTGTAGAAGATAGTGTAGTACACAGCTTAATAAAGATAATGTTAAATCTAAGCATTATCTTTTAGTTGAGTTAGGCAAAATTTTATTACCAATTACTACTAATCATCATAAATACATCCATACCAGTTACTAGGTATAGATACATTTATCCCAATTAATGACTAATCATCATAAATATCCATAAACCAACCACATGCATATCAAGTTAAATTTACGTTCATATATTAATCATGTGGGGGTCCAAGCTGCTAGTAACCGTGAGCACGACTAATATATCAATTTTACACTCTAGAGAGGTTGCATCTTTACCCACAAGTAGTGATACACATCTGCAAAGGGGTCATTAATTCCATTCATCTCTTCTAAGGAGAGAAGACAGGGTTCATTATGAAAACTTAATAAAGTTCCACTAGCATGAGAAAACCTGCTACGAATTCAAGATGAGGTGGCATAGATCACTCAAAAGTCTAAAAAGCCATTGCAGCATAATCAGCCCCACCATTATACTTGAGCAACATGTCCCCGCTTGCCCCTAACTGGGTAAGGTTCTCACACACTAGCTTCCCTAATTAAGCCAAGACTAAAGTCATAATAGTCTTGTGGTTGTACTGTATTCTCGGGTGATTCTCCATGTTCCAATTAAACAAATGATCTATCACACATAATAGTAATCCAACAATAATAAAGCATGACCAATTTTTCACATGTAACATTATCCCATAACCAGGTAAAGCAATAGAAAGTCTACCCAATAATAAGTTGAACTAGGTAATAACAAGGTATAGGGTAAAACAAATAGATAACCTATTGGATTCCCATCAATTTAACCTAACATTTCATGCATGGGTGAGAACATAACAGTAAATATTATTAAGTCAAACAACGTGATCAAGGACACACTTGCCTTTGGTGCTAACTCTAGCTGCTCAGATACGTCCCAAGGTTGGGCTTCTGGTTCCTCGTAACCTCGTCTTCTACTCGCAGCAGTACAAACAAACAGGAAAGAAATAAATAAAAATAACATTACACCAAAAAGAAAAGATTATAAAAACATGTGTCTAAGGAAAGGGTTCATTGTTATGGTCACGAGAGAAAAAGAATCGCTGAAAACGTTGATACGGTTGAAACAATACAACTTTCGAAAGATGTGTATGATTAAACATGGAACCGCACCATGGGCGCTCACGCAGGGGAGGGTCGGGAGGGGCTACACAATAGCCATGTGCACACACGCGCAACCTACTCGTCGGCCAGGGGAGGGGGCATGGCTAGGGGCTGTGGGACCCGGGGGAGGGAAGGGCAGCGTGAGCATGGGCCTGCGTAGGGGAGGGTTGATAGGGGATACACAACAGCCCTGTGCACTCATGCACAACAAGGGCGCCGTCTTGGGGGGCACGACCAAGGGTTGCGGAACTCGGTGGTCGGTGGAGGCAACGGCGACGCGAGCATGGGCTACGGAATGGAGGAAGGAGAAGCGCTATATTGTGAAAAAGGATATGGACAATGGAGGGTTCACCGGGGTAGACAGCCCGCACCGGAGCTCTCAGTTTTTCGTGGATTGATGACAAACCAAAGATGTGGTTGACGAACCGAAAACGCGGCGACAAAGCACTCGACGAGCTAGTGGCGACTGTGTCCTGGGTAGCCTCAGAAGATGAATAGACAGGGAGAAATTCCTCGCCGGAATTGGAGAGAAACTCTAACTTTGGCAAGCAATTGAGGGAGTTGTATATTGAATATGGAAAAACGGTTTCATAATCTAGAAAGGACTTACCAAGGAGATGCCGACCATCTATATATAGGGATGGTTTGGGTTTATCCAAAATCTAGATAAATTCAAATTTTAAAGTTTTTTCAGTTTTGGAAAATGCAGAAATTTGTTTTTAATGCCTAAAAATATTCTAGAAGCTTCACAAAATTCCAGGAAAAATCCTAAAATGATTTGGCATGAAATGGACAAAATTAATTTTTTTTGGAGATTATAATAATGTTTTTATGTGCATCAAATAAATAGATTTTTCTTTTTTAGAAAAGGAAAATACTTTGAAAAGTATGGGAAATTACCGAAGACTTCTATGAGGTATATTAACATATTACAATCACGATTTGCACTTAGAAACACTATGCAATGGTATGATGCAACACAACAAGTTCGACATTATGATTTATTTATGTCGGCGTTTCGACCCCGGGGGGTCCCTGGACCGACGAGTAAATTATCGCTGCGTGTCCTAGCCCAGATGGGTCGGCGCGAGACGGAGACACAAAGGGGGAAAACAGTAAGGGGAACTGCGGCCTCGTGTTGTCCTGCGCCCAGGGCGGATGCACTTGCAGTAGGGGGTTACAAGCGTTCGCGAGGGAGAAAGAGAGAGCCTGTGCGTCAGCCCATCCTCCCGTGCAGCCACCTTTTTTGTACAAGGGCCCTGGACCTTCCTTTTATAGACGTAAGGAGAGGGTCCAGGTGTACAATAGGGGGTGTAGCAGTGTGCTAACGTGTCTAGCAGAGGGGAGCTAGAGCCCCATGTACATGCCGACGTGGCTGTCGGAGAGGTGTTGGAGCCCTGTTCATGTGGCGTCGTGGCCGTCGGAGGAGCGCTTGAGCCCTGTAGAAGTACAGCTGTCGGGGCTGTCGGATCCTTGCTGACGTATCTTTGCCTCCGTAGGGGGCTGAGAACCGCCGTCGTCATGGAGCATGCGTGGTGCCATCATTACTTGTTTTACCAGGGCAAGCCAGATGGGACGCCGGTCTTGTTCCCCATAGTCTGAGCTAGCTAGGGGTAGGGTAATGATGTACCCCCCTGCGACATGGTCGGTCCGAGCCCAAGGTCGACCGAGGCGGTGGCTCCTCCGAGGTCGAGGCTGAGTCCGAGCCCGGGGGTCGGGCGAGGCGGAGACCGTCGTCCGGAGTCGAGGTTGAGTCCGAGCCCTGAGGTCGGGCGAGGTGGAGACCGTCTTTCGGAGTCGAGGTTGAGTCCGAGCCCTGGGGTCAGGCGGGGCGGAGCTTCCTATGGCGCCCAAGGCTGGACTTGGCTGCTATCAGCCTCACCCTGGCAGGTGGCACAGCAGTCGGAGCAGCGCAGGCGGTGCTGTTTTCCTGTCAGGTCAGTCAGTGGAGGGGCGAAGTGACTGCGGTCACTTCGGCCTTGTCGACTGGAGAGCGTGCGTCAGGATAAGGTGTCAGACGATCCTTGCATTGAATGCTCCTGCGATACGATCGGTTGGCGTGGCGATCTGGCCAAGGTTGCTTCTCCATGAAGCCTGCCCGAGCTGGGCCTCGGGCGAGTCGAAGGTGCGCCCGTTGCTTGAGGAGACCCTCGGGCGAGGCGTGAATCTGCCTTGGTCTACTGTTCGTGCCCGAGGCTCAGCTCGGGCGAGGCGAGATCGTGTCCCTTGAGTGGACGGAGCCTTGACCGGAATTGCGCCCATTAGGACTTTGCAGCTTTGTGCTGATGGGGGTTACCAGCTGAGATTAGGAGTCTTGGGGGTACCCCTAATTATGGTCCCCGACAGTAGCCCCCGAGCCTCAAAGGGAGTGTGGGTACTCGCTTGGAGGCTTTATCGCACTTTTTTGCAAGGGGACCGGCCTTTCTCGGTTGCATTTCGTTCCGGTGGGTGCGCGCGAGCGCACCCGCCGGGTGTAGCCCCCGAGGCCTTGAAGGAGTGGTTTGACTCCTTCGAGGTCTTAATGCCTTTCCTGATGCCTCAGCCGGTCTGGTTGTTCCCTCATGCGAACTGGTCGTTGCCCGGGTGCATAGTCAGGTTCCGAGTTCTCGGGCTGGTATGTTGACGCTGTCAACGGTTTGGCCGGAGCCAGGTTTGCGAGAGCAGCCCCCGAGCCTCTGCACAGGGCAAGAGGATGGTCAAGGACTGACTCGGCTTTTTTCATACGCCCCTTCGTCGCCTTTCCGCAAGGAGGAGGGGGGAAAGCGCCATGTTGCCCTCGGAGGGCACCGAACATGGTGTCTCCGGTGAGTTGCTAACGGGTGATCCGAGTGGACGCCCGTGCCCCGTTCGATAAGGGTCGGCTAGTGGCCCAGAGGCGCGCTCCAAAAGTACCTGCAGGTGATTTGCCGGACCCGATCCCGTTCGATAGGGTCCGAGGGCTCGATGCCTCCCTCTGATGGGATTTTGTTACAGAATCGCTCCTGCTGGTCTCAGAAATGTCCTAGGGTACCTCGGGAGCGTAGCCCGAGCCTCGACCATGTATCGGACATACCCAGAGTCACCCCTCGCTCTGCGTGTTCTAGGGCGGCTGTCGAACCCTTCGAGAGGCCAGCCTGCGAACCCCTGATTAGTAGTGGGCGCGGAGCCCGAGTGGCTTGAGGCGGCTGTTGAACCCTTCCGAGGGGCCAGCCTTCGAACCTCTGACCAGTAGTGGGCGCGGAGCCCGAGTGCTCTGAGGCGGCTGTCGAACCCTTCCGGTGGGCCAGCCTTCGAACCTCTGATCAGTAGGAGGGCTCGGGGCCCGCTTCCTCCGCGGAGAAGTATCCCTTTCGGAGTATCCCCTTTCCTGGTCCCTGTAGCAAGAGAGAGAAAGGGGAAGCGAAAAAGGATACGAAATTGAACGACATGGCGTACCTTTTTTGCCGCGGTCATTATGGCGGAGGTGAAGCGTCACCCACTTCGCCTGCCAAAGGTGTCGCCTGCCCTGCCGTAGAGTTAATGCGACGTGACGAGTGGTTCGCGGGGCAGTCGTTGTGCATGAGCGAGCCGTTCGAGGAACGGAACATGGGCGCATCGTCTTCACGCCGTGGGAGAGGGCTCTCTCGCTGTTCCAGGAGGGGACGTGAGCCCGCAGACGATTTGACCGCCGCTTCCGCTCACCTGCTGCCGCCATTACTGTCGTCCCACTTCTGGCCATATCGACCGTCGCGCCTTCTCCCGCGGCTGACTGACCCGTGACCGGCGTGCCTGGTTGGCACTGCTGGGCCGTGCGCAGGGTTGCCTCGAGTCGCGGCACCGATTCCGCGGTCGAGGATGCGTGGCACTCGCGCAAGTGGCGTTGCAGTTTCTCGCACGTAGTAACCAGCGCGCCGGTTACATGACGTGTGGGCCTGGGCCTCCATGCTGGATGCGTCGAAGTTGAAAGGGTGCGCCCCCTTGGTGTAGTTGCATGCCGCCTGCATGGCGGTCCGCCCTTTCACCCGCTGGTCTGGGCGAAAGTGGAGGAGTGCTTGTAACCGCTGGGCAGTTGCGCGCTCCGTGCGCAGCGGTTTGGCTTCTTCTGTCCTGGGCCAGCTCGCATGACGCGTGGGACCCAGCCCCCGTGTCGTAGGGGGAGGACCTTAGAGCGTGTTGGTGAAGACTTAGTCCGCGACGGCTGAGGACGCGAGCGGGGAGAGTCGCCTTTAAAAAGGGATCGACCTCCTGGGTGGTAGCCATGCCTTCGCATTTTCCTCATGCGTCACGTCCTTCCGCCTTCCGAGCCCCCGGATGGTGAGCGCCCGCGCCGCCTTGCTCTTGCTGTTGTTGGAGGAGCGCGGCCTTGTGGAGATCGGCACCTTTTAGCCATCGCTCGGCTTCAAGGATTTTCGTCGTGCAGCCCGGCTGCCTTCCCTCACCAATGGGCAGTTTGGTGGAGGGAAGCAAGCTGGGCTGCGGCCTCCGCCCCGCCCTCAACTTCAAGGATCTTTGTCATCCTTGCTGGGGAGGGGGGTGAGGCGAGCTAGGGCCTGCCTTGGCGTGGGCTGGCGTCCCGCTTCTTCCTCTAGCTTCTGGGGGTGGATACCATCCTCCAGCTCTGCGGAGGAGGCGTCCTCCAGCCATACCGAGGAAGGCGAACTGCTGCTGCCCAGCCAGGGTGCAGCATTCCGTCCTCTGTCCAGGCGACGGTGGTCAGCCGCACCGGGGGGTCTCACAACACGTCGTACGCCACGAGGGCGGTACTCGTGTTCTGGGACGGTTCCATTCTCGTTTTCATGGCAAGGACGAGAGTGAGGACCTGCCGGTGCACTTTGGGGCGGCCGGCGCCCGCTGGTGCGGTGTTGGTGGGCAGGTGGACGCCGCCGTCGGTGCTGAGGTGGTGGTAGCTGGAGAAGTCCTCGTTGCCGACGAGATCGTCGGCGCCATCTGCGCTCTGGGCCTTCGGCTCTTTGGCTTTGATAGCTTGTCCTCCCCCTCGAGTGGGGACATGGGCGAGCGCCTTGTCGCAGCAGCGTCTGCCCTGAGGTCATCGCTACTGCTGTTTGGCCGCCCGGAGCGGAGGTCGTTGTCGCTGCTGTCGGAGCGGGCGGTGGTGAGCCGCTTGGAGTTCGTCGTCCCGCGGGCCTCCTGGTACGGAGGTTGTTCATACCCACGGGAACGGAACCGGAGTCCCATTTGTAATGGCATTTTGAGTGCCGGCGTATGTTCATTACGGCTGTCGGGGCCTGAACATCTGTGTATTTGGGCGTAAAGCCGTGTTTCTTCCCCATTTCGAGCACCAGGACTCGCCTGTCGGCTAGCTGGACCGCTTAACCAAGTGTGAGTTGCCCTGTGCGGAAGGTGACGAGTGAGGTATCCGTATCCTGGAGGCGTAGGAGTCCCTCAGCTCGGTCGGCCTTACCGCTCAAGGCTTCTCTTGCTCAGTGAAGGAACCCTCGGCTGCTCTGTGATGAGCCGAAGCTGGAGGCAGCGGTGTCAACACAGATAGAGGCGGAGTCGACTGGAGAAGAAACTCCATCGGCCCAGGAGTAGGGGACTTCCTAGGCCGAGGAGGCGTAGCAGCGGCGGCTGGAACCTGGCCAGGTTGTCCACTGGCAGGACCAACCCTGGAGTCGGGCTGCCGAGGCCATGAGCCGGGCCGGTGTCCTCGGGGGACAGCTGGCTGAGGCTACGGAGCGGTCGGTCCGGCCATCTGCTTGGGCCGGGTTCCTGGAGGAGACCCTGGCGATGATGGCCCAGGCGCGGTGCTGACATCTTCCTTCGAGGTGGAGATCCTTCGATCGTGACGCCGTCCGAGGCCGGGCCGGATTCCGCCGAAGGTGGAGTTGATGCCGGGGTTGCTGTTGCTCCCCCTACTGACGTCTGATCCTACAGAAACAGTTTGTCTATAGTGTGCGTATGTTTTTTGCGGCCGCCGAGGCCCAAACATGTCGTCGTCATGTTGTAAAGCTGCGTTTCTTTTCCCCTTGTTTCGAGTATCAGGACTTGTTCGTCGGTAACAGAATTGTTTATCCGAGCGAGAGTTACTTATCGCAGAAGGTGATGAGTGAGGTATCCGTATCCCGGAGGCATAGGAGTCCCTCGGCTCGGTCGACCTTGCCGCTTACGTGTACTCTTACTCGTTTGTAGGATTCTGTTATGGATATAGTCGAGATGGCACGAAAAATCGTTTCGGCCGAAAAATTTTCGAGCACTAAGACTTGTTCGGACAGCAGAATCGCTTATCCGAGCGTGAGTTACTTATCACAGAAGGTGATGAGAGAGTTATCCATATCCCGGAGGCATAGGAGTCCATTGGCTCGGTCGGCCTTGCCGCTTACATGTACTCCGTCATTTTCAGGATTCCACTATCGAAGTAGTCGAAAAGCACGAAAGATGTTCTGGTAGGAAGACTTTTTTCGAGGAAAATTTTGACGCAGAGGGGGTTCCCCCCTTCTAGCCCTCGAGGGAGGGTTAGGCTTTGCCGAGGCAAGGTTGACCCTTCCTTGATGGTTAGACTTTATTTGTGTATGTGAACGAGGTATATGAACGACTTGAAAACATCTTAAGGGTAGAAGCGACATAGCTGTCGGATGTTCCAAGCGTTGCTGTAGACCTTGCCTTGACTGTTGGCCAGCTTGTATGTTCCGGGCTTCAGAATCTTGGCGATGATGAACGGCCCTTCCTAGGGAGGCGTGAGCTTGTGGCGCCCTCGGGCGTCTTGTCGTAGCCGAAGCACCAAGTCGCCCACCTGGAGGTCTCGGGACCGAACCCCTCGGGCGTGGTAGCATCGCAGAGACTACTGATACCTTGCCGAGTGTAGTAGGGCCATGTCCCGAGCCTCCTCCAGCTGGTCCAGTGAGTCTTCTCGGCTGGTCCGGTTGCTCCGGTCATCGTGCGCTCTTGTCCTCGGGGAACCGTATTCTAAGTCTATGGGCAAGATAGCCTCAGCCCCATAGACTAGAAAGAACGGCGTGAAACCTGTGGCTCGGCTTGGCGTCATCCTCAGACTCCAGACCACCGAGGGGAGTTCCTTCATCCATCGCCTGCCGAACTTGTTGAGGTCGTTGTAGATCCTTGGCTTGAGTCCTTGCAGAATCATGCCGTTGGCACGCTCTACCTACCCATTCGTCATGGGGTGAGCTACGGCGGCCCAGTCCACCCAGATGTGGTGGTCCTCGCAGAAGTCCAAGAACTTTCTGTCAGTGAACTGGGTGCCATTGTCGGTGATGATGGAGTTCGGGACCCCGAAGCGATGGATGATGTTGCTGAAGAACGCCACCGCCTGTTTGGACCTGATGCTGTTTAGGGGTCGGACCTCGATCCACATGGAGAATTTGTTGATGGCGACCAGCAGGTGCGTGAAGCCCCCGGGTGCCTTCTGCAAGGGACCGACGAGGTCCAGACCCCACACAGCAAACGGCCAGGTGATGGGTATTGTTTGCAAGGCCTGAGCGGGCAGGTGTGCTTGCCTTGCATAGAATTGACACCCTTGGCAGGTGCGTACAATCCTAGTGGCGTCGACCACCGCGGTTGGCCAGTAGAAACCCTGTCGGAAGGCGTTTCCAATGAGGGCCCGAGGTGCTGCGTGGTGACCGCAAGCCCCCGAGTGTATTTCTTGCAATAGCTCCTGTCCTTCGGCGATGGATATGCATCGCTGGAGGATGCCTGAGGGGCTACGGTGGTAGAGCTCCTTTCCGTCACCCAGCAAGACAAACGACTTGGCGCGCCGCGCCAGTCGCCGAGCTTCGGCTCTGTCGAGGGGTAGCTCTCCTCGGTGGAGATATTGCAGGTATGGGGTCTGCCAGTTTCGATTAGGCGTGACCCCATTCCGCTCTTCCTCGACGCGCAGTGCCTCACCCTCGAGGGATGAGGGTGCCTCAGGCAGGGCCGAGGCTACCTCGGGCTAAGCTGAGGGCGCCTCGGGCTGAGCCGAGGGCGCCTCAGGCAGAGCCGAGGCCTTCTCGGGCTCGGGTGTGTTGTCGGTCTTGATGGAGGGTTGATGTAGGTCTCGGGAGAAGACGTCCGGAGGAACCGTTGTCCGCCCCGAGGCTATCTTAGCCAGCTCGTCTGCAGTCTTGTTGTATCGTCGAGCGACGTGGTTGAGCTCGAGCCCGTAGAACTTGTCCTCCAGGCGCCGAACCTCATCGCAGTAGGCTTCCATCTTCAGGTCGCGGCAATGGGAGTTCTTCATGACTTGGTCGATGACAAGCTGCGAGTCGCCAAGAGAGTCGAGGCGCCGGACCCCCAGCTCGATGGTGATGCGCAACCCGTTAACTAGAGCCTCGTACTTGGCCACGTTGTTGGACGCCGGGAAATGGAGGCGCAGCACGTAGCGGAGGTGCTTCCCGAGGGGTGAGATGAAGAGCAGGCCCGCGCCCTCTCCTGTTTTCATTAGCGACCCATCGAAATACATGGTCTAGAGTTCCGGTTGGATCAGAGCAGCTGGAAGCTAGGCGTCGACCCATTCAGCCACAAAGTCTGCCAAGACTTGGGACTTGATGGCCTTCCAAGGGGCGAACGAGATTGTCTCGTCCATGATCTCCACTGCCCACTTTGCAATCCCACCCGAGGCCTCTCGGCACTGGATGATCTCCCCCAGGGGGAAGGATGACACCACAGTCACCAGATGAGACTCAAAGTAGTGTCACAACTTTCGCCGCGTCAGAATTACCGCGTACAGTAGCTTCTGAATTTGCGGGTAGCAGATTTTGGTTTCGGACAGTACCTCACTGATGAAGTAGACCGGCCTCTGGACGGGCAATACGTGCCCTTCTTCTCGTCTCTCGACCATGATCGCGACGCTGACCACCTGAGTGGTAGAGGCGATGTAGATCAAGAGGGCTTCTCCGGCCGCGGGGGGCACCAAGATGGGCGCGCTTGTAAGGAGCGCCTTTAGGTTCCCGAGGGCTTCCTCGGCCTCGGGGGTCCAAGTGAAGCGCTCGGTCTTCCTCAAGAGGCGGTATAGGGGTAGGCCTCTTTCGCCGAGGCACGAGATGAAACGGCTCAGAGCCACAAGGCATCCCATGACCCTCTGTACTCCTTTCAAGTCCTTGATGGGCCCCATGTTGGTGATGGCCGCGATTTTCACTGGGTTGGCCTCGATGCCCCGCTTGGAGACGATGAACCCCAGGAGCATGCCTCGGGGGACTCCGAAGACACACTTCTCAGGATTGAGTTTTACGCCTTTCGCCTTGAGACACTTGAATGTCATTTCATGGTCGGAGAGGAGGTCGGAGGTTTTCCTCGTCTTGACTACGATGTCATCGACGTAAGCCTCGACCGTTCGACCAATGTGCTCCCCGAACACGTGGTTCATGCACCTTTGGTATGTCGCACCCGCATTCCTCAAACCGAATGGCATAGTAATGTAGCAGTACATGCCAAAAGGTGTGATGAAAGAAGTCGCGAGCTGGTCGGACTTTTTCATCCTGATTTGGTGATACCTTGAGTAGGCATCAAGGAACGACAGGGTGTCGCACCCAGCAGTGGAATCCACGATTTGATCGATGTGAGGCAGGGGGTAGGGAACTTTCGGACATGCTTTGTTTAGACCAGTGTAGTCTACACACATCCGCCATTTCCCTCCTTTCTTTTTCACAAGCACAGGGTTGGCTAGCCATTCGGGATGGAATACCTCTTTGATGAACCCTGCAGCCATCTGCTTGTGGATCTCCTCGCCTATGGTTCTGCGCTTTTCTTCGTCGAATTGGCGCAGAGGCTGCTTCACGGGTCAGGCTCCAGCTCGGATATCCAGTGAGTGCTCAGCGACATCCCTCGGTATGCCAGGCATGTCCGAGGGACTCCACGCAAAAACCTCGGCGTTTGCGTGGAGAAAGTCAACGAGCACTGCTTCCTATTTGGGGTCGAGCTTGGAGCCGATCCGGATCTGCTTGGAGGTGTCATTGCTGGGGTCGAGAGGAACGAACTTAATCACCTCAGCTGGCTCGAAGTTGCCAGCGTGGCGCTTCGCATCTGGCGCCTCCTTGGAGAGGTTTTCCAGGTCGGCGATGAGGGCCTCGGATTCGGCGAGGGCCTCGGTGTACTCCACGCACTCCACGTCGCATTCGTACGCGTGTCGGTACGTGGGGCCGACGGTGATGACCCCGTTGGGGCCCAGCATCTTGAGCTTGAGGTAGGTGTAGTTGGGGACGGCCATAAACTTGGCATAGCATGGTCTCCCCAGCACCGCGTGGTAGGTTCCTCGGAACCCGACCACCTCGAACGTGAGGGTTTCTTTTCGGAAGTTGGAGGGAGTCCCGAAGCAGACGGGCAGATCGAGTTGTCCAAGGGGCTGGACGCGCTTCCCAGGAATGATCCCGTGAAAGGGCGCCGCACCAGCCCGGATCGAGGACAGATCGATCTGTAGGAGCCCGATGGTGTCGGTGTAGATGATGTTGAGGCTGCTGCCTCCGTCCATGAGGACCTTGGTAAGCCTGACGTTGCCGATGACGGGATCAACAACGAGCGGGTACTTCCCCGGGCTCGGCACGCGGTCGGGGTGGTCGCCTTGGTCGAAGGTGATGGGCTTGTCGGACCAGTCTAGGTAGACTGGTGCCGCCACCTTCATCGAACAGATCTCCCGGCGCTCTTGCTTGCGGTGCCGAGCCGAGGCATTCGCCACTTGCCCACCGTAGATCATGAAGCAGTCGTGGACCTCAGGGAACTCCTTTGCCTTGTGACCCTCCTTCTTGTCGTTGTCAGGGGGCTCTGCCACCTTCCGCCGGGGGCCCGGCCTTGTGGAAGTAGCACCGAAGCATGACGCACTCCTCAAGGGTGTGCTTGACGTGACCCTGATGATAGGGGCACGACTCCTTGAGCATCTTGTCGAACAGGTTGGCGCCTCCGGGAGGCTTTCGAGGGTTCCTGTGCTCGGCGGTGGCGACAAGGTCTGCGTCGGTGGCGTCGCGTTTCGCTTGCGACTTCTTCTTGCCCTTCTTCTTCGTGCCGCGCTGAGCGGACGCCTCGGGGACGTCTTCCGGCTGGCGCCCCTGAGGCTGCTTGTCCTTCCGGAAGATGGCTTCGACCGCCTCCTGACCAGAGGCGAACTTGGTGGCGATGTCCATTAGCTCGCTTGCCCTGGTGGGAGTCTTGCGACCCAACTTGCTCACCAGGTAGCGGCAAGTGGTGCCAGCGAGGAACGCACCGATGACATCCGAGTCGGTGATGTTGGGCAGCTCAGTGCGCTGCTTCTAAAATCATCGGATGTAGTCCCGCAGGGATTCTCCCGGCTGCTGGCGGCAGCTTCGGAGATCCTAGGAGTTCCTAGGGCGCACGTATGTGCCCTGGAAGTTGCTGGCAAAGGCTTTGACCAGGTCGTCCCAGTTGGAGATCTGCGCAGGAGGCAGATGCTCCAGCCAGGCTCGGGCGGCGTCGGAGAAGAACAGGGGGAGGTTGCGGATGATGAGGTTGTCATCGTCCGTTCCACCTAGCTGGCAGGCCAGCCGGTAGTCCGCGAGCCACAGTTCTGGCCTTGTCTCCCCCGAGTACTTGGTGATGGTAGTCGGGATTTGGAACCGGGTTGGGAACGACGCCCGTCGTATGGCCCGGCTGAAAGCTTGTGGACCGGGTGGTTCGGGCGAGGGGCTCCGATCCTCCTCGCTGTCGTAGCGTCCCCCACGCCTGGGGTGGTAGCCTCGGCGCACCTTCTCGTCGAGGCGGGCTCGACGGTCGCGGCGGTGGTGCTCGTTGCCGAGGCGACCCGGGGCCGCAGGCGCTGTGTCCCGTGTGCGCCCGGTATGGACCGAGGCTCCCCGCATGAATCGGGAAGTCGCGGCGCAATAATCCGGGGGGTATCCCTGCCTTCGGGAGGCAGAGCTTTTGGCCCGTCGGACCGCGGCATCCTCCAGGAGATTCTTGAGCTTTCCCTGGATACGTCGCCCCTCGGTGGTGGATGGTTCCGGCATCGCTCGGAGTAGTATTGCTGCTGCAGCCAGGTTCTGGCCGACCCCACTGGAAGCCAGGGTAGCCTTGCCCTGGCATTGTTAGTGATGCGGTGCTGGACATCCTGGGCCAGATGACGCGCTTCTCCGGCTGGTGCTTGGCCTGCCCACTCCTGCCCGATATTTTGCTGGAGCTACACTAGTTATCCTGCTTCCTCGTCGAGCCTGGCCTGCATCTCACAGATTTGCTCGAGCTGTGCGTCCTAACCCCCCACAGGGACTGGGACCACAGCTAGCTCCCGAAGGATGTCAACGCGAGGCGCAGCCGGCATACCAAGGTGGTTGCCTTCGTTGAGACCCCCTAGATCGACGTGGAAACATTCGCGACTTGGGCCACAGTCCTCGTCGCCGAGGCTGTGGCTACCATCAGAGCAATCAGAGAGGCAGTAGTCGCATGCGGTCATGAAGTCCCGCATGGCACTGGGGTTATCGAGCCCGGAGAAATCCCAACCAGAGTTAGGCTCGTCGTCTTCCTCGGAACCCGGGGGCCCGTAGGTCGAGACGGCCGTCAATCTGTCCCAGGTTGACCACATATGGTACCCCAGAAGGTTTGGATATGCCTTTATGAAAGCGTCCACCGAAGCGGGGTTGCTTGGTGGGTCGAAGCTGAATCTAAAAGGCACAGGATGGGAAATGGACGGTACCTCTTGATCGATGGATGGTGACGAAGTCACGTCGGGGATGGACTGCACCGTTATCTCAGGTACGAGGCTAACGCCCAGCAAGTCCTTCGTGAGCGTGTTGGCGTCATCCGTCTGCTTGGGGTTGGCGTGTTGCGGGGAAACGACACTCGTCTTCGTCTCAGACGCGAGGTCAACGCCCGACGTGTCCCCCACTCGGGCGCTGGCGCCGTCGACTCGCTCGACAGCCGACGAGGCGCCGCCTCCTGCTTGGCCATGGTTGCCCCGCCTCCTCCTCCATCGACGGGGAAGGTGACGGGACAGACCCGGATGCTGCTCTTCCATCACGCGGGAAAGACGTCGTCGATTGCGCCGCCGGCGGGCGGGCTAACGGTCGCCATTATCGTTGTCGCGCGGCGAAGGAAGGAGTATCATGTCGTAGCTGCCGTTGAGGGACATGAACTCAAGACTCTCGAAACGGAGAATCGTCCCGGGTTGGAGAGGTTGCTGGAGGCTACCCATCTGGAGCTTGACGGGAAGCTGTTCATCAACACGCAGTAGGCCCCTACCTGGCGCGCCAACTGTCGGCGTTTCGACCCGGGGGGGTCCCTGGACGGACGAGTAAATTGTCGCTGCGTGTCCCAGCCTAGATGGGTCGGCGCGAGACGGAGACACAAGGGGGGAAAACAGTAAGGGGAACCGCGGCCTCGTGTTGTCCTGCGCCCAGGGAGGATGCGCTTGCAGTAGGGGGTTACAAGCGTTCGCGAGGGAGAAAGAGAGAGAGAGAGAGAGCCTGTGCCTCAGCCCATCCTCCCGCGCGGCCACCTTTTTTGTACGAGGGCCCTGGACCTTCCTTTTATAGACGTAAGGAGAGGGTCCAGGTGTACAACGGGGGGTGTAGCAGTGTGCTAACGTGTCTAGCAGAGGGGAGCCAGAGCCCCATGTACATGCCGACGTGGCTGTCGGAGAGGTGTTGGAGCCCTGTTCATGTGGCGTCGTGGCCGTCGGAGGAGCGCTTGAGCCCTGTAGAAGTACAGCTATCGGGGCTGTCAGATCCTTGCTAACGTATCCTTGCTTCTGTAGGGGGCTGAGAACCGCCGTCGTCATGGAGCACGCGGGGTGGCATCATTACTTATTTTACCGGGGCGAGCCAGATGGGACGCCGGTCTTGTTCCCCGTAGCCTGAGCTAGCTAGGGGTAGGGTAATGATGTACCCCCCTACGACGTGGTTGGTCCGAGCCCAAGGTCGGGCGAGGCGGTGGCTCCTCCGAGGTCGAGGCTGAGTCCGAGCCCAGGGGTCGGGCGAGGCGGAGACCGTCGTCCGGAGTCGAGGTTGAGTCCGAGCCCTGGGGTCGGGCGAGGTGGAGACCGTCTTCCAGAGTCGAGGTTGAGTCCGAGCCCTAGGGTCGGGCAGGGCGAAGCTTCCTATGACGCCCAAGGCTGGACTTGGCTGCTATCAGCCTCACCCTGGCAGGTGGCACAGCAGTCGGAGCAGCGCAGGCGGTGCTGTTTTCCTGTCAGGTCAGTCAGTGGAGGGGCGAAGTGACTGCGGTCACTTCGGCCTTGTCGACTGGAGAGCGTGCGTCAGGATAAGGTGTCAGGCGATCCTTGCATTGAATGCTCCTGCGATACGGTCGGTTGGCGTGGCGATCTGGCCAAGGTTGCTTCTCCGCGAAGCCTGCCCGAGCTGGGCCTCGGGCGAGTCGAAGGTGCGCTCGTTGCTTGAGGAGACCCTCGGGTGAGGCGCGAATCTGCCTTGGTCTACCGTTCCTTCCCGAGGCTCGGCTCGGGCGAGGCGAGATCATGTCCCTTGAGTGGATGGAGCCTTGACCGGAATTGCGCCCATTAGGCCTTTGCAGCTTTGTGCTGATGGGGGTTACCAGCTGAGATTAGGAGTCTTGGGGGTACCCCTAATTATGGTCCCCGACAATTTAGTTAATTTATAATAATATAAAATTACTTAAAATCATGTTGTGTGAGTGTAAATCACTCAAATCTTGTCATATTAAACTATTTTTTTAAAAAAATTGATGGTTCAGAAGTCAGGGTGTTACAAGATTAGTGCATAGAGCATGATTCGTCATCACAACCAATCATCGATAGACTTAACATCTACGATACATGTCTTGGTTCTGAAATAGATTCTTTAACTTTGGGTCCTTTATTGTTAAGAAAACATAAGCTATACCATAAACCCATGTTGATCGTGTGTTCTCTGAACGCACTAGGGGATAAGCCTTTCGTAAGCGGATTCGCACGCACTTGCTCATTACTTATATGTTCAATACTTTTAATATGATTATAAACATTCTCCTTTACAACATATAGCTTTGTGTCAACGTGTTTGGCAGTACACTTGACCCGTTGTCATAGGAGTGAATTACTTGAGTGGTCATTGTTGTTGTCAACCATTATCATTTCCAGGTATAATTTCACTTAGCTATTTGCCTATCCCTTAGCCTCATGTCATGCCTTATCATGTCTTTGCATCACATGCTGACAATTGCTTGTTTGGAGCTTTTCCACACAAAAACTCCAATTGTGAATGTTAGCGACAATTGTGGATTTCACTACACATTTCATAAGGTGCTATCTTTGTACTCACAATCTTTTGAGACTACTGATATTTTATTTCTAGCATGAGACCTACATTCATAACTCCACTCTAGTGATCTATATCTGGACTGTATACTACCAAAACAACCTGGATACATGAAATACGTCATGGTAACACCATACTTGTGCATTCATTGAGCTTCCAACATCTGAAGCAGATGGTACTTTTGGTCACCTGCTTCGATACCTATAGGGGATCAAAACAGGGCCAAAACAATTTAGAGAAATAATACCTTCATCCCTATAACTTATTTCTCAATGAGAAATAAATAACAGGGAGAAGGTCACATAAATCTTAATCTTAAGGGAAATATGGCGAACGGATATAATTAAGAAGAATAATTAATGTTGTACCCCTTTTATTATTCTACTCTAATTACAAATGATTACAAAGATACCTTTAGCTCTTAGGGTGTGTTTGGTTTAGCCTTTTTAACCTGCTTCTGCTTTGAAAAAGTAGAAGTTGAACCAAAGGGGTTCAAATTTTCTACAGCTACATTGAAAAAGCAACTTTTGTGTAGTACAAATTTAGGGCTCGTTTGGTAGAGCTTCGCTACATGATTCTCTAGCTCCGAGAGTTGATTCTTTAATAGAGTGATTCTGAGTGAATCTCTACCAGAAGTGAATCTATTTGACGAAAACCGCTTGGCAAATAGGCTGTGAAGTGATTCTTAAGGAGTTAAGAGTGGGGAGCAGGTTGGGAGTGGTGGGAAGCAGGTTTTTTGGCTCCCACTTTCTAGTACAAAGTAGTGACTAGATTCACTCCACTCCCACCATGAAGCAGTTTAGATTTTTATCATTTGGTTCGGCAAGAGTGATTCTCGCTGGGAGTGGAGCTGTGGGAGCTCTGCCAAACACCCCCTTAAAAGCAGCATGGACCCTACTTTTGTTGCTTATCCAAGTTTGTCATATTAATAAACAGATGTAACAAATAGAAACTAAAATATGTTTTACAATAATTAAGTGTTATAATAAATGAAATAAAATTTTTAATAAAAATGTTAAAAATAGAATTATAAATTGATTTATTTATAAAATATTAGGAACACAAATATAAGATTGTTTCAATTAGATATATTGACTAAGAGATATAGTCGGACAAAAGTACATATAAACAATATACATCTTGATTACAGTGGACTACTCACAACAGTTTGAACCAAACGACTTTCAACTTTTTTCTCACAGCGGTTTTTTCAGAGTAGATAGCTCACAGCTACACCAAACGCACCCTTAGACACAAAATTGAAAGTAGGGATGTTACAACTTCGGAGATAGAGCACCACTGCTAATGACTTTAGAGCTTAACATGACATGTATGCAGACACTGTACCTCTATTTATTATGGTGGCTCAGTATACAACTTCGTACAAAACTACAATTGTGTCATTCGTTCCTATACATATAAACTACAAGATCAACTAGGGATACTATCGTCTTTTCCATCATAGCTGTGGTGAACAAGCCTTGAGGGTTCCATCTTGTCCTTATTAATCCTTCGCCATGCACTTACACTGTGGAACCGAAGCTCGTAGCTTCGTCTCATTGAACGTGTCAGCTACATTATATTCCAGCTTCAAATGAAGGTAACCTTTGTCAATCATCTTGTTGTACCTGAAACACACTTGGAGATAATTGTTAAATAAATGCTCTGAGGACCTTCGGTCAGACGAAGGTCCCAAATAGGTACCATATTCATTTGATCTATTCCATATTGCCTCTTGGAACATTCAAGTTCCAAATCTATTACCCTTGATTATAGGAACATACGTAGGTTTTCTCACATGCATACTTTATTTTTGAGAACCTTTCTTAGCATGCATATGTGATAGTCCTAATACCCCTTTTCTTCTATCTTGGTGAATTTCGATTCTTAGAATGAGAGACACTTCACCAAGACCAATTTTGTTTCATCTTGAGGACAATAACTTGTTTCTAATAGTAGATTGACATCACTACTGGTAAGTAAGATACCATCGATATATGTAGAATTAAGGAATTAATTCCCATTCCATAACATTACACAAATGCAATTATTGTGACGGAACCTCCCAAGTCATTAGGCCCACCTACATTTGTCCTTGTCCAACAGACATCAGACAACCCTGTAGATGTTCCTGAATCACTTGACAAGTACGATATCTTTTTCCTTACCTTGCCAGGAACGTTTCACCCGTCTGACAGACAGTATGTTCATCGGAGATGCGGAAATGCGGAAGTGATTACATAAACTTACATTTATTTAAAAAGTAAGAGTAAGTTATTTAGTACAGACCAGAGTGTAAAGCGAGTGCTGAAAAGTATTATTACAATACCTGGGAGGAAAAAACTCCTCCCATTAAGTTCTTTACATAAAAGTTTTTAAGGAGGACCCGGTCCTCCAGCAGCTTCATTCTTGATTGTCCTCATTTTTCACCACCTTGGTACAAAAACAACAAAAGTTTGTTGTCTCCTCACCTAAAAACAACGGGGAATAAACCCTGAGTATGGAATTACTCAGCAAGTCTTACCCGACTAAAGAAAAGACTCTCAAGGATATGCTGGTCATATGGGAGTCAAGGTATGGCCTTTCAATAATCAAAGACTCTGTTTGCAGAATTGCTTACTAAAGTGGATCCTTAAAATCCAATTTTATTGTCAGGTTAGGTAAAATTACCTGCAACTAGAGTTCTTTCTACCCTAGTTCAATCACTTGACCTGCACTAGCCAATTGCTTATCAACCCTTCATCTTCAGTGGATTGCTACGTGTAAGTCAGTGGCCAAATCTCCATAACCGCGGAGGTACGACGATCCGAATCGATTATACTCAGCTGAGGATCTCCGATCACACGACATATGTAGCACTTAACCCTTGCATATGTCAACCCGCCACCGAGTTTCTTAAGACCAGATCAGGTTCACGCAAACTGAGAGCACAGATACACCACGGTCCAGCCTCTTGCCACGGAGGGTACACGCTACTCTCGCCACCGCTCCACGCCCATTTCGTGTTATCTTATTCTGGCCTTAGTCCACCCGAGGCAAAGCTTACCCATGACGAGGCATGTGACCAGTTAAAGGTTCCTCGGTCAGCAGGCCTACATCGACAAGGTCCTTAATCGACTCAGACGGAGACACTACACCGAGACTCTCTTCTCGTGCAAGTCACCCGCCCGGTCTCAGCTTAATCATTTAAACCCAAAAACTTGGTACCTGGCAGAGGTACATCTTTTCCTTTGTTGAATCCATCATGGCCATGATGGATTCACCATCAAGTTTTATTTTCGAAAACATCCCACCTGCTTTTGCCACATCAACTTTTGCAAAAACAAAACATTTTATTTTACTAAAGCAAGACTAAGCACTGGCAAATCTTTTGTAAAACAGGGATTTCAAGGATGGTAATCAAATCCAAGGAAAGTAATGCAGGAATTGTTTAAGCAATCAACACCTATCCCTAGTGCATCAAGCAAGTGAGAAAGATTTTAAAACACAAGGGGGTGGCAAATGCACCGGGGCTTGCCTTTGTTTATGGGTGAGTTAGGCTCAGATCCACAAATATCGAAGTAGAAACAATTCTCAGCCTGAGTGTCCAAAGGTGGTGGTACTTGCTCTTCAGTGGCTTCCACTTCTTCCTCGTGTTCTAATCATAACCACATATATGTATAAGAATGAATGCCATGTATTGCTCATGAGGGTACAAAGATAATATAAACTTGTTATCTAAGTCTTGAATACAACTTTCCTTCACGGAACTCCGAGAATTTAGGGTTTCCGGAGTCAGTAAAGGAGTTCACAGGGCAAGGGGGGGGGGGGTTTGGGTTCTAGTTATCAAACATGGTCCAAATCAATTCAAACTCTACCTAAGGCTTCTAAATAATGTATAGGACTTATATAAAAAGTTTGAGCATTATTGGAATTATTATCTATTTTCTAAAAATCCAGAACTACTTTAAACTACTTAAAATGCCTTAAAATTCCTTATTTAATCTAAAAATCATAGAACTATTTTTAGTAAATTCTTGGGAAAATAAGAAGTTTAGGAAAATTGGTTTCACAATTTTAGGATTTTTCTACCATTTTCTATAATTGTTTTGGCTCTGGAATAAAAAGAAAAGGAAAACTGGTGAATAGTACTGGGCTGATTTCAACCCAGCGGCCCAGTTCAGAGGGGAAAAGCGCCCGCGCGCGCTGGCGTCTTTGCAGAAAGAGCCCTGAGCAAACGAATAACTCGAAGCGGGGTCATTTACTATTGCACAGAGTCACTGACAGATTGCAGATAGGTCCCCAGGCTTCTAATTCTTTACATCCCGAGGTCCACGACGACAGTGAACGCAGCCGCGCTCCGGTGAGCCACTGTACCGGCCGATTGAGGTGATGACCGGTGCTCCCGAGCGACAGACACCAAATCGGACCTATCCTAAGCTTTTCCCCCAACTTAATTGCATCTAAGATCAACTAAGGAGCTCTGGCCACGGTGACCGAGAGCATGGCGGCTAGATCGTCGTGTTCCCGGCGACCAGAGGACCTCTAGCTTAATTAAATGGGTTTTCGAGCATCACAGAGCTATGAGAAGGCTTAAACGAGGGAGAGAAGAAGATGAGCTGACCGGGGAGGGGCTGGCCGCGGTGAGGTGAGTTCACGGTGGCGGAAACCCGGATTGGGGAGAAACCAAAATTCAAGCTCTCGGAGGCACGGTTGCTAACGATTGTTGGTGGCTGGGTGGGTGATGATGTTACGCAGCTAGGGGAGGGCTCAATTTATAGGCGGCTTCGACGGTGGCCGGGAATTGAGCGAGACGCGCGGCGGTCATAGAAAGAGGGAGTTTACTGGTGCAGCGGTTGGGTGTCCAATGTCGTGGCAATTGCTCCGGCGATCAACGGAGAGCTTAGGAGAGGTCACGACAATGCGGTGGCGAGGTTGGGACACGCGGTGGACAACGGCGATGGCACGACGACGGTGAGCAGCTTTATCCCCGGCGGTGAGCAAGGGGAGGAGTACCGCGGCTGACCGGGGTGGCTTCCAGCTCGACGGCGACGACGATCTTTCTACCCCGAAGCGTTATCCGGTTACCAGCGAGCGTTAATCTTAACGGCGGCGGCGCGAATCCTCGCGCAGGGGGGGTCACCGGCGGCGAGCACGTTACGCTAGCATTCTGATCCCCTTCGGCTACTGTACCATCAGAGCCCCCTTTTAGTCGCCTGACGGCCAATCTTTGGTCTGATTTTTCTCTCAAATCTTCATGGCAACTCTTACCAAGTTATGCAGCAAAGTTGTTCCTGTATAGTAGCTCTACAACTTTGTTATAGCAATCCTAGGTAGATTCCCACTGGATCTTAGTCTAAATGGCTCTCAATCTTGGATCAAAGTCACTGTCCATCTGAAGTTCAGTCTATATCAGCCTGACAGTCCAACTTTGGGCAAGATTATCTTCAAATTTCTCACAAGAACATGGCTTGCACTCTTAAGCAAACTTGCTATCCATTTATAGGTCTATAAGTTTGATGTGGTGACCTAGGGCAAAAACCCCATAATTTGAAAGTTGCAAAGCTCCAAAGTTGAGTCCTTAACACTGAATTTCAGACTTAGAATAGAACTTAATTGAGGTCCATTTTGCATTTAAGTCCAAAATCCAATATTTGGCTTACAAGTCCACACATTTGTGAACCAAATGACTTAAGATACTTATTTGACTTGGTTTTTGCACTTTAGTCCAAAAGTGGACTAATTTTGCACATAGGTCCCTAGGGTTTGGTTTTAGGGTTTTCCAGGGTTCCAATTAGGGTTTTTGTATCCCAGGGGTCTAAGTGTAATTCCACTTAAGTCTTGGGATCATTTTGTGACCCTTCCCTTAAAGCTTTTAGGTTTTCTTCATTTGGGTTAAGTTTTGCCCCTTTGAGCCTTATTTAGGGTTAGGTTCCCTATCCAAGGTCCTATTTGCAAAACACTAAAAACAATACACTTGTTTGAAATTTTTACCTAGTGAATGCATTCTAGGTGTGTCAAACATATGCAATGTCAATGTTTATGATGCCATGCTCAAGTTTTAGTTACAGTAACACCGGGGGTCTTACATCCTTCCCCCCATAAAAGAATCTCGTCCCGAGATTAAAAGTCCTAGGGTGAGTAATGGAAAAGGAAATGTGTCACATCTTTATTCCCTTATTTCTGGTACAAGGCAGGGGTGGTGTGGGGGTTCACTCCTTTATTACAGTAACTATATACACTTTACAAATTACATGAGGCTAGAAAGCCTGGGAAATTCTTATCTAAAAAGTCTTGAGTTTCCCATGTAGCCTCTTCTTCAGAATGTTGGTTCCACTGTATCTTATAGAACTTGAGAGTTTTTCTCCGGGTAACCCTGTCCTTTTGATCCAGAACTCGAATAGGATGTTCCGAGTATGTTAAATTTGGTTCCAGGACAACATCTGTCACTTCAATGGTTCGATCGGGAACCCGAAGACACTTCTTTAATTGCGACACATGGAACACATTATGGATAGCAGACAGAATCTCGGGGAGCTGCAGTCGATACGCCACTGGTCCACATTGCTCAAGTACCGGGAATGGACCAATGTACCTGGGTGCAAGTTTTCCTTTAACCCCAAAACGTGACACTCCCTTAATGGGTGAAACTTTCAGGTAGACATAGTCCCCTTCATGAAAATATAAGGGCATTCGTCGTTTTTCTGCATAACCCTTCTGACGGGCTTGTGCTTTCTTCATATTATGAATAATTTTCTGAACCTTTTCCTCGGCCTCCTTCACTATATCAGGCCTAAAGAAGTACCTTTCTCCAGGTTCAGACCAATTTAGCGGAGTTCGACACCGTCACCCATATAAGGCTCCAAAAGGTGCCATCTTGATACTTTCTTGATAGCTGTTATTATATGAAAACTCCGCCAAAGGCAAACATTCATCCCATTTTGGTGAGAAGTCCAGAACACATGCTCGCAACATATCTTCGAGTACTTGATTAATCCTCTCAGTCTGTCCACTGGTTTGTGGATGATATGCCGAACTATGGAGCAACTTAGTACCCAAGGATTTGTGAAGTGCTTCCCAAAACTTGGCTACAAATTGAGGTCCACGATCCGACACAATGGTCTTTGGAACACCATGCAGACTAAGAATACGAGCAATGTACAATTGGGCATAGACAGTAACCGGGTAATTTGTCTTGACCGGCAAAAAGTGAGCAATCTTCGTAAGCCGATCAATTATAACCCAGATGGAATCATACCCTTTTGCAGTCCTGGGCAATCCCACGATAAAGTCCATACTTATGTCTTCCCATTTCCATGTTGGGATCGGCAAAGATTGTAATGGACCAGCAGTTTTCATGTGTATGGCCTTGACACGTCTGCAAGTGTCACACTTAGCCACATAGCGTGCAATTTCAATTTTCATCTTCGTCCACCAGTAGTGCTGCTTTAGATCATGATACATCTTAGTGCTTCCCGGATGAATAGAATAACGACTAAGATGCGCTTCATCTAAGATTTGCTGGCGGAGTTCTTCATTCTTTGGCACTACTATGCGGTTATTGAACCATATCACACCTTGATTGTCTTCTTTGAAACATGTGGCTGTTCCAGCCCTTATTTTCTCCCGTAAGTGCTTCATACCCACATTATCCTTTTGAGCATCAATTATCCTTTGCAAGATGATTGACTCAAGCTTTAGCTGATTCAGGGTTCCTTGTTGGACCATCCCCAGGTTTAGCTTCTCCATCTCTTGACATAAAGTGTTGTCAGAGGTCTTCACCATAAGACAGTGGCAGGAAACCTTACGGCTCAGTGCATCTGCCACAACATTAGCCTTGCCTGGGTGATAATGAATTTCTAGTTCATAGTCCTTAATAAGCTGAAGCCATCACCTTTGCCTCATATTCAATTCTGACTGGGTGAAGATATACTTCAAGCTTTTATGATCTGTATAAATATGACAGATATTTCCCAGCAGATAATGACGCTAAATTTTTAGGGCATGAACCACAGCAGCTAGCTCCAGATCATGAGTTGGGTAATGCTCCTCATGTCGGCGCAACTGCCTTGAAGCATATGCAATTACTCGGCCTTCTTGCATTAATACACACCCGAGTCCACTGCCTGACGCATCACAATATACATCAAAAGGCTTGGTGATGTCCGGTTGAGCCAATACCGGAGCAGTGGTTAATAATGTCTTCAATTGCTCAAAAGCTTCATTACACTTAGAAGACCAATTGAATTTAATATCATTCTTTAATAAACTTGTGATTGGCTTCACAAGCTTAGAAAAATCTGGTATGAATCTGTGATAATATCCAGCTAGTCCAAGAAAACTCCGGACTTGGTGAACAGTGGTTGAGGGTTTCCACTCTAGAATATCCTTGACTTTGCTAGGATCTACCGCAATTCCCTTGGCAGATAACACGTGCCCCAAAAATTGAATTTCCTCCAGCCAGAACGCGCACTTGCTGAACTTGGCATACAACTGATGTTCCCTCAAGCGCGTCAATACAATCCGCAAATGTTGAGCATGCTCCTCTTCATTTTTGGAATATATCAAGATATCATCGATGAAGACCACCACGAACTTGTCCAACTCGGGCATGAACACCGAGTTCATCAAATAAGTGAAATGAGCAGGAGCATTTGTTAGTCCGAAGGACATTACCAAATATTCAAATAAACCATACCTCGTAGTAAACGCGGTCTTCGGTATATCCTCGGGCCGAATACGGATTTGGTGATAGCCCGACCTGAGATCAATTTTGGAGAATACCCTCGCTCCAGTTAGTTGATCAAATAAGATGTCGATTCTTGGAAGAGGATACTTGTTCTTGATGGTGACCTCATTCAGGGGTCGATAATCCACGCACATTCGTAAGGTTTGATCCTTCTTCTTAACAAAAATGGCGGGGCAACACCATGGAGACGAGCTTGGCCGGATGAATCCTTTATTTTGTAGATCTTGTAATTGAATCTTCAATTCTGCCAACTCATTAGGGGGCATACAGTACGATCTTCGGGAAATGGGAGCCGTACCGGGCTTTAACTCAATTACAAATTCTACATCTCTCTCAGGTGGCAGTCCAGGCAAATCTTCCGGAAATACATCTGGAAACTCACATACTACCGGAATATCCTTTATCTCCGGTACAATGGCTTCATATATTATACCAGAAGCTTTGGCTGGATTGATTACAGGGATGGACAAAAGAATCTCTTCTTGATTATAGCTCAACCTGACGGTTCTCAGTTCAGTGTTGAGAATTGCCTTATGTTGGGTTAACCAATTCATACCCAAAATCACATCTATATCCTGGCCTTTCAGAACAATCATGTTAGCAGGAAAGTTCCGTCCGGCCATTGTTACTGGCACTTGATAGGCCACTTCTCTAGTAAAAATATGTCCCCCAGGTGAATGAATTTTAAACCCTTCTTTTGATTCATGACATGAAATGTGATGTTGCTCCACAAATTTCTTGCTAATAAATGTATGCGAAGCACCAGAATCAAACAGAATAATTGCAGGGTGACTGGCCACGAGAAACGTACCCATCATCACCGGTTCACCTTCCGGTGTAGTGGCCACTTGAGTATAGTATATCCGCCCCGTCTTCTTTGTATTCTTCCCCACATTATTTCCCTTGGGCTGAGCTGATTTCCCAGATCCTTGCTGAGTATTTGATTGATTCTGCTTGGGATATGGGCAATCCTTGATGAAATGTCCAGACTTGCCACAATTAAAACACCCGGTTGAGGAGCTGGGCAAAGCAGGAAATCGAGTGCCCGGGGCACCCGGCTGGCTTGGGGTAGTGGGGGTATTGTTGGGACGAATAATGATTGGCTGCTTGAAAGGGAATGAGGGCGGTCGAGAAAAAGAGCGATTTTGGCTAGAAGGCCGGATCACAAACCATTGCCTTTTTGCCTGGCCCTGATTAGACTTCTCACCTCCAAATCCCTTGTTCTTCCCGAAACCTGCATATTTTGCTTCAACAGATAGGGCTATGCTGACAGCCTTTCCATATGTGAGATCTATGCAGGCCGCCATTTTTCTCTGCAATCGATCATTTAGACCTCTCATAAAGAAATTCTTCTTCTTTAAATCAGTGTTCACCTGATCAATTGCATATTATGATAGGTGATTGAACTTGTTGAGATACTGATTGACAGTATCTCCTCCTTGTTTCAGCTTCATGAACTCTTCTTGCTTCATATGGAGAACACCTTCCGGGATATAGTGCTCACGGAAGGCCACTTTAAATTCTTCCCAAGTTACTTGATGGTTGGCAGGTTGAATAGCCACAAAATTTCCCCACCAGGTACTGGCAGGGCCACGCAGTTGTTGCGCTGCGAACAACGGCTTCTGTGTCTCTGAACAGCGTAGAAGACCAAATTTTTGCTCAATAACCCGTATCCATTCATCAGCTTCCAACGGGTCCTCAGCCTTGACAAATAGTGGTGGACGGGTTTCAGAGAAATCCAGATATGTGGTTTCACGGGGGCCTTGCTGATAACCCCTTCCACCCTGCTGCTGGAATTGTTGGCCCGCCATTTCTCTCAAAAAGCGGGTATTGTCTGCAGTTGCGTTCACCAAGGCGGCAATCGCCTCGGCCAATGTGGGAGGAACCGGAGGTGGGTTTGGGGTAACCTCCCTTCCCCCAGAAGTTCCTGTTGCATCCTGTCCTCGAGTCCTGGTAGGCATCTGAGGCAAAGAACATTTGAAATAAATATAATATGCTAGAGAAACCTTCCATTTTACATTACTATCAAAAGTAATGATACAGACTCGATGTTATACAACAGGATACATTACCCAATATACAATAGTTCAACCTATTATACAGCCTACTACTTCTACTTCTACAACTACACTACTACTCCTGCTTCTGATTGCTCTTGGTAGCTTCGTTGTCAGGTGTGGGAGACCATTCATCGACCAGCCTCATGGAAGGAGGGGGCCTAAAAAGGTCTAACTCACCACCAAGCGCTTCTCCCGCATCATGCGAGGGTCCGGCTTCCGTCCTGACAGGATCCACAGGGACATGTGGGTGTAATTGTGAATACAGTACATGAACTTCCTCATGTAAAGTATTGCAATATGCCTGCAAGTTGTCAATAGCAGTGCTAAGCTCTTCGACTCGTGCTCGAGCCTTCGCTTCCTTAGCCCAGGCTACTGAACGAGACTGTACCGCCCAATCAAGCGCCAAATCTCGATCAGCAAGTTGATCTTGCAGGGTGCAGATGTAACTTCTTAATTCATTTATTCGGTCGCCATCCGCAACCCATAAAGTGGTCCTGCGTTGTAACTCTGTTTGAAGTTGATTCACGCGGGCTTCGAGATCCCCAATTGGATCGTTGCTTCCGCTACTGCTGTCTTGCTCCCGTGGGGCAAGTTGGTGTCGAGGTACACCGATAGGCCCAGTATGCTTTCGCGCAGTTTTCCTTGTACGCGGCGGCATTTTCTAAGGAGGAAATTTATTAGTACAATTCTTAGCATGATGCATGAATAATTACAGAATCAACCTAAGTTGATTCAACCTTCTATGCATTGCACTCTTCCTATCTGGTCTTTGAAATAAACTCTTCAGAGAGGCTTAGGTAAGAAGAGAAGAAATTTTCTAGATAAGTCTAAGAAAACCCTTTTGAAGATGCTACATAATATCTGCCGAGAAGGGCTACGCTCCGATACCAGCTGTGACGGAACCTCCCAAGTCATTAGGCCCACCTACAGTTGTCCTTGTCTAACAGACATCAGACAACCCTGTAGATGTTCCTGAATCACTTGACAAGTTCGGTATCTTTTTCCTTACCTTGCCAGGAACGTTTCACCCATCTGACAGACAGTATGTTCATCGAAGATGCGGAAATGCGGAAGTGATTACATAAACTTACATTTATTTAAAAAGTAAGAGTAAGTTATTTAGTACAGACCAGAGTGTAAAGCGAGTGCTGAAAAGTATTATTACAATACCTGGGAGGCAAAAACTCCTCCCATTAAGTTCTTTACATAAAAGTTTTTAAGGAGGACCCGGTCCTCCAGCAGCTTCATTCTTGATTGTCCTCATTTTTCACCACCTTGGTACAAAAACAACAAAAGTTTGTTGTCTCCTCACCTAAAAACAACGGGGAATAAACCCTGAGTATGGAATTACTCAGCAAGTCTTACCCGACTAAAGAAAAGACTCTCAAGGATATGCTGGTCATATGGGAGTCAAGGTATGGCCTTTCAATAATCAAAGACTCTGTTTGCAGAATTGCTTACTAAAGTGGATCCTTAAAATCCAATTTTATTGTCAGGTTAGGTAAAATTACCTACAGCTAGAGTTCTTTCTACCCTAGTTCAATCACTTGACCTGCACTAGCCAATTGCTTATCAACCCTTCATCTTCAGTGGATTGCTACGTGTAAGTCAGTGGCCAAGTCTCCATAACCGCGGAGGTACGGCGATCCGAATCGATTATACTCAGCTGAGGATCTCCGATCACACGACATATGTAGCACTTAACCCTTGCATATGTCAACCCGCCACCGAGTTTCTTAAGACCAGATCAGGTTCACGCAAACCGAGAGCACAGATACACCACCATCCAGCCTCTTGCCACGGAGGGTACACTCTACTCTCGCCACCGCTCCACGCCCATTTCGTGTTATCTTATTCTGGCCTTAGTCCACCCGAGGCAAAGCTTACCCATGACGAGGCATGTGACCAGTTAAAGGGTCCTCGGTCAGCAGGCCTACATCGACAAGGTCCTTAATCGACTCAGACGGAGACACTACACCGAGACTCTCTTCTCGTGCAAGTCACCCGCCCGGTCTCAGCTTAATCATTTAAACCCAAAAACTTGGTACCTGGCAGAGGTACATCTTTTCCGATGTTGAATCCATCACGGTCGTGATGGATTCACCATCAAGTTTTATTTTCGAAAACATCCCACCTGCTTTTGCCACATCAACTTTTGTAAAAACAAAACATTTTATTTTACTAAAGCAAGACTAAGCACTAGCAAATCTTTTGTAAAACAGGGATTTCAAGGATGGTAATCAAATCCAAGGAAAGTAATGCAGGAATTGTTTAAGCAATCAACACCTATCCCTAGTGCATCAAGCAAGTGAGAAATATTTTAAAACACAAGGGGGTGGCAAATGCACCGGGGCTTGCCTTTGTTTACGGGTGAGTCAGGCTCAGATCCACAAATATCGAAGTAGAAACAATTCTCAGCTTGAGTGTCCAAAGGTGGTGGTACTTGCTCTTCAGTGGCTTTCACTTCTTCCTCGTGTTCTAATCATAACCACATATATGTATAAGAATGAATGCCATGTATTGCTCATGAGGGTACAAAGATAATATAAACTTGTTATCTAAGTCTTGAATACAACTTTCCTTCACGGAACTCCGAGAATTTAGGGTTTCCGGAGTCAGTAATGGAGTTCACAGGGCAAGGGGGGGTTTGGGTTCTAGTTATCAAACATGGTCCAAATCAATTCAAACTCTACCCAAGGCTTCTAAATAATGTATAGGACTTATATAAAAAGTTTGAGCATTATTGGAATTATTATCTATTTTCTAAATATCCAGAACTACTTCTTTAAACTACTTAAAATGCCTTAAAATTCCTTATTTAATCTAAAAATCATAGAACTATTTTTAGTAAATTCTAGGGAAAATAAGAAGTTTAGGAAAATTGGTTTCACAATTTTAGGATTTTTCTACCATTTTCTATAATTGTTTTGGCTCTGGAATAAAAAGAAAAGGAAAACTGGTGAATAGTACTGGGCTGATTTCAACCCAGCGGCCCAGTTCAGAAGGGAAAAGCGCCCGCGCCCGCGCGCTGGCGTCTTTGCAGAAAGAGCCCTGAGCAAACGAATAACTCGAAGCGGGGTCATTTACTGTTGCACAGAGTCACTGACAGATTGCAGATAGGTCCCCAGGCTTCTAATTCTTTACATCCCGAGGTCCACGACGACGGTGAATGCAGCCGCGCTCCGGTGAGCCACTGTACCGGCCGATTGAGGTGATGACCGGCGCTCCCGAGCGACAGACACCAAATCGGACTTATCCTAAGCTTTTCCCCCAACTTAATTGCATCTAAGATCAACTAAGGAGCTCTAGCCATGGTGACCGAGAGCATGGCGGCTAGATCGTCGTGTTCCCGGCGACCAGAGGACCTCTAGCTTAATTAAATGGGTTGTCGAGCATCATAGAGCTATGAGAAGGCTTAAACGAGGGAGAGAAGAAGATGAGCTTACCGGGGAGGGGCTGGCCGCGGTGAGGTGAGTTCACGGTGGCGGAAACCCGGATTGGGGAGAAACCAAAATTCAAGCTCTCGGAGGCACGGTTGCTAACGATTGTTGGTGGCTGGGTGGGTGATGATGTTATGCAGCTAGGGGAGGGCTCAATTTATAGGCAGCTTCGACGGTGGCCGGGAATTGATCGAGACGCACGGCGGTCATAAAGAGGGAGTTTACTGGTGCAGCGGCTGGGTGTCCAATGTCGTGGCAATTGCTCCGGCGATCAACGGAGAGCTTAGGAGAGGTCACGGCGATGCGGTGGCGAGGTTGGGACACGCGGTGGACAACGGTGATGGCACGACGACGGTGAGCAGCTTTATCCCCGGCGGTGAGCAAGGGGAGGAGTACCGCGGCTGACCGGGGTGGCTTCCAGCTCGACGGCGACGACGATCTTTCTACCCCGAACCGTTATCCGGTTACCAGCGAGCGTTAATCCTAACGGCGGCGGCGCAAATCCTCGCGCAGGGGGGTCACCGGTGACGAGCACGTTACGCTGGCATTCTGATCCCCTTCGGCTACTGTACCATCAGAGCCCCCTTTTAGTCGCCTGACGGCCAATCTTTGGTCTGATTTTTCTCTCAAATCTTCATGGCAACTCTTACCAAGTTCTGCAGCAAAGTTGTTCCTGTATAGTAGCTCTACAACTTTGTTATAGCAATCCTAGGTAGATTCCCACTGGATCTTAGTCTAAATGGCTCTCAATCTTGGATCAAAGTCACTGTCCATCTGAAGTTCAGTCTATATCAGCCTGACAGTCCAACTTTGGGCAAGATTATCTTCAAATTTCTCACAAGAACATGGCTTGCACTCTTAAACAAACTTGCTATCCATTTATAGGTCTATAAGTTTGATGTGGTGACCTAGGGCAAAAACCCCATAATTTGAAAGTTGCAAAGCTCCAAAGTTGACTCCTTAACACTGAATTTCAGACTTAGAATAGAACTTAATTGAGGTCCATTTTGCATTTAAGTCCAAAATCCAATATTTGGCTTACAAGTCCACACATCTGTGAACCAAATGACTTAAGATACTTATTTGACTTGGTTTTTGCACTTTAGTCCAAAAGTGGACTAATTTTGCACATAGGTCCCTAGGGTTTGGTTTTAGGGTTTTCTAGGGTTCCAATTAGGGTTTCTGGTATCCCAGGGGTCTAAGTGTAATTCCACTTAAGTCTTGGGATCATTTTGTGACCCTTCCCTTAAAGCTTTTAGGTTTTCTTCATTTGGGTTAAGTTTTGCCCCTTTGAGCCTTATTTAGGGTCAGGTTCCCTATCCAGGGTCCTATTTGCAAAACACTAAAAACAATACACTTGTTTGAAATTTTTACCTAGTGAATGCATTCTAGGTGTGTCAAACATATGCAATGCCAATGTTTATGATGCCATGCTCAAGTTTTAGTTACAGTAACACCAGGGGTGTTACAATTATCCTCTCATTCTCTTTAATCCAAACATTCTAATTGACTCTTCAACTTTGAATGCTACTATCTAGAGACTTGCTCTAGCCCATAAATGATTTCTTCCATAACAAAACCTTTAGCTCGCACCATGTATTCGTTTCATACAAATCCAACTAGGGAATGCCATCTTTACTTTTATCTGATGTAACCTAGATCATGGCGTGCCACTAGAACTCATTGTGACCTATTCGTCCTCTTTGCACAAAATCTTCTAATTCAAGTTGCACTTTTCATCTTTACATATTCCCTTTAGAGTCACATTTTGTCTTGTAGACCCAATACATCCTACTAGGAACTATTTCTATGTCCCAAGCATCATTAGTAATCAGTGATTCTTTTGCCATTTAGACGAGCAAGTGTCTCCATGGCTTCTTCAAATGAGGTGGGATTGCCCACTATCTGAATTTCACACTTTATTCTCCAAGACCATCTAGGGCCTTAACTATTGGCACTTCTTTCATATGCAGTTATTGTTACTCTCAAGAATAAAGTCTCCTGTATCATAGGATCTGTGTTTACTTATTCATTGTCTTTGAAGGGCTAACAATAGGTGTTGTGTAAGACATACAACATCAACATGTATTAAGCAATTTATCGTTCTTGAATCATTGGAGTAGGAACACAGGCCCACTTCTCTTCAAGTCTTAGATTTCTAGAAACCATGCTTCACTAGATTACTCCATTTTTTGTAAAAACAGTGTATCTTTAAACTTCCTCAATTTTGGTTGGGTTTATTCTGTTAAACCTCATATGGCGCCTTAAGCATTGCTTTTAAACTAGACTCTTTTCTAGTATGAATACCGGCTGATTACACTATCTTCCTATTGGAACCATATTGATATTATGTTTTATCCTGATATGGTGCCTTAAGCACCACTTTTAAACTAGATTCTTTTCCATTATGAATACCAACTGATTACACTATCTTCCTATCAGAACCATAAAATTTTCGTTTATGAATTTAGCTATCTACTTCTTTGCTTTAGAGGTATTGTTATTATGACTTTCGAACTCCCCTCAACAATCACATTCATCTTTTATAGATCACTCATGCTTTTCAATGGATAGGATGCACTTTGCTTTATAGGTATCATTATTATGACCATTGAATTATCCTCGACAATCACATTCATCTTATATAGACCATCTTGCTTTTCAATGCGTAGTATGCATCTCATTATCTAAAGTATAGATGATAAACTCTCTTAATTGATGTCACATTGACCCCCCTCGAAATGTGGCATGAACTAGTCTACCATAATTTTGAAAACCATTTATAACTCTTGTGAATGAGGAACTTTTATTACTTACTTCAAAATGAAGTTATTTCTTAATTCGTATGGGAGTACTTTACCCTCATTTCACTTCAAGAACTCAATAGAGTTCTTTATTATCAGTACTTTTGCAAGTCACACTGGCATACCATTCTTATCTTTAGGTCCATCTATAATTTATACTTTCCTTAAACTCATTGAGTGCTTAATGACTATGACACAATAGAAGTGCATAGTCAATTCCAGGATAGCATAAAAGGTACTTTATACTTTTCTCCCAGTGGGGGATGCACTAAAACACATGAGTCATCACAACTTTCTCCCGTTATATAGGACAAGCTCTATGCTAACTTTACCCTATCGTGCGAGTATGAATCTCTTACTTTTCCTGCCATGTGGATACTATCTGTAAACCCTGAATAATACCTCAAGAAGTTTTAGCTAGCTCCTTATTATTTTGTAGGAATAATTGTAAGGACTTTCATGACTTTAGTTATTTAAGAAATAATATTAGAGTGTTTTAGTATGTGTTTTATTATAGAGGCATGAATCTTTTAAATAATAATGGGATCCTTGACTATGGTATGAATCCCTCTTATTTTAATACTTTGTATATGGAAACATACTATAAACTAAAGGTGTAAAATACATTTAGAATTTGCATCATGCCGGATTTTTGTTTGCACCACGTGGTTGGATTTAAATTTAAAATAATAAAAGGTAAAAAGGAAAGGAAAATCAAAATATAAAAACCTCGGCCCACTCCTCTTTTCTTTTTTTACACGCACGCAGCCCAAATTCCTCCTGTCGGTGTCCGCACGACCTAGCTTCTTTGGAGCGTGCGCTTCCACTTTACGTGCGCGACCCGTGGGTCAGACGCTCTCTCTCCCTCCACACATAGACGCGTACACGTGGGACCTCCCTGTCAGACTCATCTCTTCCGATGCAACAACCTTGCCGATGTTTGTGTGGAGAAATCACCGATGAACCCGCGTCCGTTGCAGCTGAATCGCGAGCACCGCAGGATTCAAACCTCCCTTGAACTGTACAAGAACATGGTCGCCTCCCCTCGCAATCAACCGAGGCGCCTAGTGCTGGAAGCCATCACCGTAGACAAAATCTGAGAGAAGGTAGAGAGGGGAGAGAGAAGAGGATGCCGCTGTTGCTGGGCTCTGGGGTGGGGCATCGAGGGAGATCGTCGGACTTCGTGGAGTTGGCAAGCGTCATTGTGGGTGATTTGGAGCAACAGGATAGGACCCGCTAGCGCTCCTCCGCCACGGTGCCGCATCGCACCGTCGACACACGCGTAGACCAGCGTCGGGGTCCCCATGTCGGTTCCTGGAACTTCATCGGGCCCTGTGGGTGGTGTACACATGCTTGATTCGAGCAACGTGTGATTTAGGCTTTGACAATTTCTCGTCGACACAAAGAATGACCGCTCGGCCGCAAGCTCGTCGGGGAGAAGTCTCCCTGTTGCGCGCACTCAAGTAAGTATGCCCCACACATTTGCCATCTATTTCTCCCCTTATTTCCGCCTCCGCGTGCCGTCTGGTACTATGGACCGCGAACCTGCTGTGCTATGGCGTTGCCTTTGCCGCGGTCTGAGTGCGCCGCCGTGGCCAGCTCATTGGGTTGAGGGAGATAATCTCCGAGCCATGGGATCGTAATCCAACCGTCGTGGGTGCGTGCGGGGTCATGGTTATGGGGTGTCGTTGATCTAGCAATGGACGGCTAGATTCAGGTCAAATAAATAGCCCTTCGACTATTTAAATCTGTCGCGTTGGTGGCCAGATGGATGGATCTGATCTGTTCCGCCTAACACGACCATTAGATCCTGATCATGCGATCAGCATAGCGTACCCCTTCATTATTTAATCGGGACCGTCGGTTTCTAATCCTGTCGGCTGGAGAACGTACCGATTCTGGTCTTATTAAGATCTAATCTCAACATAGCATACGGATCCAATGGCCGATATCCACCTGTACCCCTTCGCGCGCGTCTGTTTGCAAAAGAAACCCCGAGTTATTTGAGAATAAACCCGCCGTCCACTAAAGATATAAAATTAATACCAACAGGTCCTATTTTTCGCAGTTTAGACCCTCGACTTCTATGGAATAGCAGGCGCGGTCCAGGAATTGATGTATAATGATAAAATTAATTTTAAAATGATTTTTTATATATAAATAATCCTAGAACCTTGTTTTACTCATAATTAATTCATTTTTATTCCGAATTTGCCCATTCTAGTTGCGTTAGTTTCATGATATTATGATCTACACTTTTGTAAACATTATTTTATCATGTTACATGTTTTCAAAAATAATAAGGCACTTGGTTAACTTCTCTAATTACAGTGAAGACCATAGTTTAATCTAGTATATGGCTATGATTTAACCAAGATATGATGTCCAACTAAATTATAATAAGGTCTAATTTGTAATATCTTTATCACATGAATTATAGTCAACATAGAACATGGTTTTATTATTTAATCATCTAAATCTTTGGAAAATCATATCTTTTAAATCGTAACTCTGAATTTAGTGGTTTCGTTCCCACGATCTCGTAGCAACGCGTAGATTATTATTATGTCTATACCATGATCTATTCTTATGTTTGGTGTGATGTTAATTATGTCTATACCATGTTTGTTTGTATTGCTACGACTAGCAGTGAGGGCACGAGTCACCTGAAGATCATCCTGGTACCTGGAATCTTAAATCCCAGGCAAGTTATGCCCTTGATCACTTCTTTTACCCAATCATGTTCTAATTAATCATAATGATCTACATAGGTTAATTTTGATGGGACTCAATAGGTTACCCTAGTTTGACTATCTTTATACCTTGTTTACCACTGAATTTTTAGGTAGTACTTGCTATTGCTTTATGTGGATTTGGGAATAGAGATACACATTGATCATGTTTATACTTTTATTGTTAGTTGTTACTTACTGTTCATGATAAGACCATTATGTTAATTGGAACATGGAGTGACCAACCGGGAAAACAGTGCTACCACAAGGGTAGTATGGGATGCCCTTGGCTGATTAACTAGGAAAGCTAGTGGATGACTACCTTACCCGAAAGGGGCAAGGGCAGTAGGGAAGTGGTCAGTGTAGGGAGGTCCTTGGGTTGATTTTGCTGCGATGGCAGTCAGGCGAGGGATCCCTGCATTGGAGCTTCCTATAAACTGTAGCGGGTTTTCTGAAGCTAGTGGAACTTTGTAAAGGCCTTGTAGTGTTACCCTGCCTCGCTTCCTTGGTAGAGGTGTATGGCGCCCGTACAACCCCATGGCAGATGGGTAACATGACTTGTGGGTAAAGATGCCAACCTCGGCAGAGTGTAAAACTGGTATACTAGCCGTGCTCACGGTCATGAGCAGCTCGGACCCTCACATGATTAATTTATAGAACTAAATTCAATTAGTCATATGCATTGCATCGCAGGTGTTGTTATTACTTTTGTTCTACTACTTAATTGGGTTGGTATTTACTTATACTTAGTAATTGCTAATAAAATTTTGATCAACTTCAAAAGCAATGCTCAGCTCTAGCCATCCTCTTTGGTAAGCCTTACACCTCACATGAGCTCCCACATTTGGCGAGTTCATGCACATTATTCTCCACAACTTGTTGAGCGATGAACGTATGTAAGCTCACTCTTGCTATCTCACACCCCCCAGAGGTCAAGAACAGGTACCGCAGGATGAGGCGCATGGAGGATGCTGTGATGAGTTCACGAGAGGTCTAGGCCGTCATCTCCCAGTCAACTTTGGGTTGCTAGATTGTTGTCTCCGTATGATGTAATTATTTATTTATTTTGTACAGAACTCCTATTATATAGTAAAGATGTGACATTCATTTCTGTACCACTATTCATCATATGTCTGAGACTTGGTCCCAGCACACCTGGTGTTTATTTCGCGCCCGGGTTTTGGACCCCTAAAACCCGGGTGTGACAGAAGTGGTATCAGAGCGAATGTTGAATGTAGGACGAAACCTAGATAGAACTAGACAACCATTATCTACTTACCTTTGCTACTCTAATTCTTTCTAAAACTTTCCTTAATCTTTTCTCATCCACTGCTGCTTTACTCTGATTATTCTTACCTTTTCTTTCTAAAGACAAAAGTGGATTTCACACTTTGAAATCCTGTGCCTAAAGTGACCTTTAGGAACAGGAGACCTAATCTTAAGAACAAAAACAAAACTATTTTTATACGTATCTATGTGCTTTAATGCTTGTTCTTATGATACTTGTTTGATTTGGATCTTTGATTGACTGTGATGAGTTGTGGAGTAATATTCACAATTACATCTGCATATACATATAGGCATAAATATAAATAAATACAATTCATAATATAACTAAACAACCTAGAATATCCTTCATTAAATTGTATCTATTTTTAATAGATCTCTCTTAACTTAAATAAATCTAGTTTATCCTAACAGGTTCATCTTATGTTAAAAAAATATTATCTTATTTTCATAAATTGTTTATAAGATAAACTAAGAATACCCCACTAGAATATATCAAGCTTAATAGATCCATCTTATCTTAAAAGACTCTCTCTTACCTTAATAGAATCACCTTATCTTGAAAAGATTTTATCTTATCCTAATAGATCTATCTGACCTCAAAAGATTCTATCTTATCCTTATGGATTCATCTTGCCCTAATAAGCATATTTATCCCACACTAGTGTAACCACCATGATCTAATCCAAAGTAATTGGATATTGTCTAGTCTAATCTGGTGATACCGATCTAATCTAGATCCCATCTAATCTAATATGATCCAATCTAATGTGAGTTATTTAACAGATTAGTTAGTACTAGTGAAATAGATTAGACCTCACTCCTATAAAAATGTTTTAAGCTAACTTGGTGCCCTAGATTTACTTGACCATATACAACTACATGATCATATGCAACTACCTTACCGATCCGACAGTTGCATAATCCCTCTGTGTTAACCTAACAGAGCTTCTAACCTACCTACACCATATACCCCATCCTATCTCAAAAGGATTCTAACATATCCTAATAATATATATCCTACCCTGGTAGATCTATCTAACCTAAACTAGTCTATTCTAGTCATATCCAACCTAGTCTAGATTGTATCTAATCTAGAGTGAAATACTTAATGCTGGTACAAAAGATAAGGCCATACTTCTAATTCACTTACACCTAAATTGGTGACTTTGATCAACTCAGCCATACCCAACAACTTGACCTACAGAAGCAAAACAACCAAACCAGATTCTGACTAATCTCATTTAACTTATAGCCATCTACTAAACTAATCTAATATGGTCTACTTAAATAGATTAGTGATACTGGTAGAAGAGATTAAACCCTACTAGCCAGGTGTTAACTTAACTTAGCACATTAAACCAACTCAACCATGAGCATAAGAGCTAACCTAACCAATAGAGTCATGATGAGTTGCATAATCTATCTACCCCCACCTAACATCAAACAGACTTTTGATCTACATCATGTAGTTTATCTCATCCATATCTATCTTAACCATATTCCCTAATCCCAATAATATACACTAACCTCGAAATCAATGAGACCAAGACCGGAGAAGAAAAGATCGACATCGACAAGGAAACATATAACAGTCAAAGCGAATATCGAGATGAATCAAGACTTAAACATTTTGTATAAAGTCTTTTCCTTGCCATAATCTTTCTTACCTTAAACCGTCCAGCTTATAACCTACATAATATGTAGCTGGATACCTATGCTCTCCTAATCACCCACTATGGACGAAAAATGTGAGACTCTGAATTTTTGAACCAATTAGAAATTAAAGGTTAAAATCACAAAACAATTCTTTTATACCCTTTTTCTTAGCAATCTCGAGGACGAGATTATTTTTAAGGGGGGTAGGATTTGTAAACCCTGAATAATACCTCAAGAAGTTTTAGCTAGCTCCTTATTATTTTGTAGGAATAATTGTAAGGACTTTCATGACTTTAGTTATTTAAAAAATAATATTAGAGTGTTTTAGTATGTGTTTTATTATAGAGGCATGAATCTTTTAAATAATAATGGGATCCTTGACTATGGTATGAATCCCTCTTATTTTAATACTTTGTATATGGAAACATACTATAAACTAAAGGGGTAAAATACATTTAGAATTTGCATCATGCCGGATTTTTGTTTGCACCACGTGGTTGGATTTAAATTTAAAATAATAAAAGGTAAAAAGGAAAGGAAAACCAAAATATAAAAACAATTATAAAGTAAAAATAACTAAAACAACTATGTATTTCATGCTAGAGTTCACTATGAGCACCTCATTGAATTTGAAATCCAAAACCAAGATTGGATTTGAATTCAAAATGGAAATACAAAGCATATGAAAGAAATGTAAAAGAAATATAAAAAGGCTTACCTTCACCTGGGCCCAAATCCCTTCACCTCGGCCCACTCCTCTTTTCTTTTTTTTACACGCACGCAGCCCAAATTCCTCCTGTCGGTGTCCGCACGACCCAGCTTCTTTGGAGCGTGCGCTTCCCACTTACGTGCGCGCCCCGTGGGTCAGACGCTCTCTCTCCCTCCACACATAGACGCGTACAAGTGGGACCTCCCTGTCAGACTCATCTCTTCCGATGCAACAACATTGCTGATGTTTGTGCGAAGAAATCGCCGGTGAACCCGCGTCCATTGCAGCTGAATCGCGAGCACCGCAGGATTCAAACCTCCCTTGGACTGTACAAGAACATGGTCGCCTCCCCTCGCAATCAACCGAGGCGTCTAGTGCTGGAAGCCATCACCGTAGACAAAATCTGAGAGAAGGTAGAGAGGGGAGAGAGAAGAGGATGCCACTGTTACTGGGCTCTGGGGTGGGGCATCGAGGGAGATCGTCGGACTTCGTGGAGTTGGCGCGCGTCGTTGCGGGTGATTTGGAGCAATAGGATAGGACCCGCGAGCGCTCCTCCGCCGCGGTGCCACATCGCACCGTCGACACACGCGTAGACCAGCGTCGGGGTCCCCATGTCGGTTCCTGGAGCTTCATCGGGCCCCGTGGGTGGTGTACACGTGCTTGATTCGAGCAACGTGTGATTTAGGCTTCGGCAATTTCTTGTCGGCGCAAAGAATGACCGCTCGGCCGCAAGCTCGTCGGGGAGAAGCCTCCCTATTGCGCGCACTCAAGTAGGTATGCCCCACACATTTGCCATCTATTTCTCCCCTTATTTCTGCCTTCGCATGTCGTCTGGTACTCTAGACCGCAAACCCGCCGTGCTCCGGCGTTGCCTCCGCTGCGGTTTGAGTGCACCGCCGTGGCCAACTCATTGGGTTGAGGGAGATAACCTCTGGGCCGTGGGATCATAATCCAACCGTCGTGGGTGCGTGTGGGGTCATGGTTATGGGGTGCCATTGATCTAGCAATGGACCGCTGGATTCAGGTCAAACAAATGGCCTTTGACTATTTAAATCCGTCGCGTTGGTGGCTGGATGGATGGCTCTGATCTGTTCTGCCTAATGCGACCATGAGATCCTGATCGTGCGATCAGCATAGCGTACCCCTTCATTATTTAATCGGGACCGTTGGTTTCTGATCCCGTGGGCTGGAGAACTACCAGTTCGGGTCTTATTAAGATCTAATCTTAACCGTAGCATACGGATCCAAAGGCCGATATCCACCTATACCCCTTCGCGCGCATGTGTTTGCAAAAGAAACCTCGAGTTATTTGAGAATAAACCCGCCGTCTACAAAAGATATAAAATCAATACCAACAGGTCCTGTTTTTCGCAGTTTAGACCCTGGACTTCTATGGAATAGCAGGCGTGGTCCAGGAATTGATGTATAATGATAAAATTAATTCTAAAATGATTTTTTTATATATAAATAATCCTAGAACCTTGTTTTATGCATAATTAATTCATTTTTATTTCGAATTGGCCCATTCCAGTTGTGTTAGTTTCGTGATATTATGATCTACACTTTTGTAAACATTATTTTATCATTGACATGTTTTCAAAAATAATAAGGCACTTTGTTAACTTCTCTAATTACAGTGAAGACCATAGTTTAATCTAGTATATGGCTATGATTTAACCAAGATATGATGTCTAACTAAATTATAATAAGGTCTAATTTGTAATATCTTTATCACATGAATTATAGTCAACATAGAACATGGTTTTATTATTTAATCATCTAAATCTTTGGAAAACCATATCTTTTAAATCGTAACTCTGAATTTAGTGGTTTCGTTCCCACGATCTCGTAGCAACGCGTAGATTATTATTACACTATCTATTCTTATGTTTGGTGTGATGTTAATTATGTCTATACCATGTTTGTTTGTATTGCTATGACTAGCAGTGAGGTCACGAGTCACCTAAAGATCATCCTAGTACCTAGAATCTTAAGTCCCAGGCAAGTTGTGCCCTTGATCACTTCTTTTACCCAATCATGTTCTAATTAATCATAATGATCTGCATAGGTTAATTTTGATGGGACCCAATAGGTTACCCTAGTTTGAATATCTTTATACCTTGTTTACCATTGAATTTTTAGGTAGTACTTGCTATTGCTTTATGTGGATTTGGGTATAGAGATACACATTGATCATGATTATACTTTTATTGTCAGTTGTTACTTACTGTTCATGATAAGACCATTATGTTAATTGGAACATGGAGCGACCACCTGGGAAAACAGTGCTACCATAAGTATAGTATGGGATGCCCTTGGCTGATTAACTAGGAAAGCTAGTGGATGACTACCTTACCCGAAAGGGGCAAGGGCAGCAGGGAAGTGGTCAGTGTAGGGAGGTCCTTGGGTTGATTTTGCTGCGATGGCGGTCAGGCGAGGGATCCCTGCATTGGAGCTTCCTATAAACTGTAGCGGGTTTTCTGAAGCTAGTGAAACTTTGTAAAGGCCTCGTAGTGTTACCCTGCGTCGCTTCCTTGGTAGAGGTGTGTGGCGCCCGTACAACCCCGTGCCAGATGGGTAACATGACTTGTGGGTAAAGATGTGCAACCTCTGCAGAGTGTAAAACTGGTATACTAGCCGTGCTCACGGTCATGAGCAGCTCGGACCCTCACATGATTAATTTATGGAACTAAATTCAATTTGTCATATGCATTGCATCGTAGGTGTTGTTATTACTTTTGTTCTACTACTTAATTGGGTTGGTATTTACTTATACTTAGTAATTGCTAATAAAATTTTGATCAACTTTAAAAGCAAAGCTCAGCTCTAGCCATCCTCTTTGGTAAGCCTTACACCTCACATGAGCTCCCACCTTTGGCGAGTTCATGCACATTATTCCCCACAACTTGTTGAGCGATGAATGTATGTGAACTCTCTCTTGCTGTCTCACACTCCCCACATGTCAAGAACAGGTACTGCAGGATGAGGCGCATGGAGGATGTTGTGATGAGTTCGCGAGAGGTCTAGACCGTCGTCTCCCAGTGAACTTTGGGTTGCTAGATTGTTGTCTCCATATGATGAAATTATTTATTTATTTTGTATAGAACTCCTATTATATAGTAAAGATGTGACATTTGTTTCTGTACCACTATTCATCATATGTGTGAGACTTGGTCCCAGCACACCTGGTGTTTATAGTGCGCCCGGGTTTTGGACCCCTAAAACCTGGGTGTGACACTATCTCAAACTTTTCCCGCCATGCGGGTAATTCCCTCGAAGGGGCAAAAATGTCAAGATTGGCTCATATTCAATCATCAAATTTAGAAATAAAACCGAAATTTTGTAACACACATGCTTAATCCAACGTTGGTCAAATCAAACATACATGTAACTTATAACAACTCTTATCATAATGACTAAAACTAAATAAAATTCTTCTTTATAGAGAGTACATAAAAACATTTCTTAACCTGTACTTCCATTTCAATTTTGACGCCATTGGCGACTCTTATTGCTTTATCATCTTTTCTTGGATCAAATCCAAGTATTTCTTTTCATTTCAGGCCATTCTTCAAGGAGAACACAATCCCCATGCAATGGCGTTCTTTCTGAGACTAGTACCCAACACAATTTCTTATTTCCTTCAAGAATGAAAGAATGAAGATCTTTGCCTCAAAGGCATTAAAAATAATCAACAATAATGCTCATTAAACTTTGAAAACTTTATGTTCTGTTCTATATCACTGTTGGGCACAAATAGAATAAAACATCATTCTTTTAAACTAATTCCATATCACAGTTGGGTAGAAATGGAAATCATATACTCAATTATCTTGAAAACATGTGATTTCTCCACAAAATTAAATTCTCCCATTGGCTCAAAAATTAAATAGAAGATAATCATCAACATTGCAGTGGAAACACGAAAATACATTTCCCTACTTTAATAGCATTTCTTGATCTTCATCTATTCTTTGAAAAATTGATCACTTTAATGCAATTTTTTAGAGATTTACATAAACTCATAAAATTATAATATTGCTGCCATCAATGTTGGTTAGAAAATAATAATACCATAATTAAATTTAACTCTTTATTGCCAAGAATAGAGTCTCCTGTATCATAGGATCTGTGTTTACTTATTCATTGTCTTTGAAGGGCTAACAATATGTGTTGTGTAAGACAAACAACATCAACATGTATTAAGCAACTTATCGTTCTTGAATCATTGTAGTAGGAACACGGTCCCACTTCTCTTCAAGTTAGATTTTTAGATACCATGCTTCGCCAGATTACTCCATTTTTTGTAAAAATAGTGTATCTTTAAACTTCCTCAATTTTGGTTGGGTTTATTCTGTTAAACCTCATATGGCGCCTTAAGCACTGCTTTTAAACTAGATTCTTTTCTAGTATGAATACCGACTGATTACACTATCTTCCTATTGAAACCATATTAATATTATGTTTTATCCTGATATGGTGCCTTAAGCACCACTTTTAAACTAGATTCTTTTCCATTATGAATACCAACTGATTACACTATCTTCCTATCAGAACCATAAAATTTTCGTTTATGAATTTAGCTATCTACTTCTTTGCTTTAGAGGTATTATTATTATGACTTTCGAACTCCCCTCAACAATCACATTCATCTTTTATAGATCACTCTTGCTTTTCAATGGATAGGATGGACTTTGCTTTATAGGTATCATTATTATGACCATTGAACTCTCCTCGACAATCACATTCATCTTATATGGACCACTCTTGCTTTTCAATGAGCAATATGCATCTCATTATCTAAAGTACAGATGATAAACTCTCTTAATTGATGTCACATTGACCCCCTTGAAATGTGGCATGAACTAGTCTACCACAATTTTGAAAACCATTTATAACTCTTGTGAATGAGGAACTTTTATTACTTACTTCAAAATGAAGTTATTTCTTAATTCGTATTGGAGTACTTTACCCTCATTTCACTTCAAGAACTCAATAGAGTCCTTTATTATCAGTACTTCTGCAAGTCACGCTCGCATACCATTCTTCTATTTAGGTCCATCTATAACTTTATACATTCCTTAAACTCATTGAGTGCTTAACAACTATGACACCATAAAAGTGCATAGTCAATACCAGGATAGCATAAAAGGTACTCCATACTTTTCTCCAAGTGGGGAATGCACTAAAACACATGAGTCATCACAACTTTCTCCTGTTATATAGGACAAGCTCTATGCCAACTTTACCCTATCGTGCGAATATGAATCTCTTACTTTTCCTGCCATGTGGATACTATCTCAAACTTTTCCCGCCATGCGGGTAATTCCCTCGAAGGGACATAAATGTCAAGATTGGCTCATATTCAATCATCAAATTTAGAAATAAAACCGAAATTCTGTAACACACATGCTTAATCCAACGTTGGTCAAATCAAACATACATGTAACTTATAACAACTCTTATCATAATGACTAAAACTAAATGAAATTCTTCTTATAGAGAGTACATAAAAACATTTCTTAACCTTTACTTCCATATCAATTTTGACGCCATTGGCGACTCTTATTCCTTTATCATATTTTCTTGGATAAAATCCAAGTATTTCTTTTCATTTGAGGCCATTCTTTAAGGAGAACACAACCCCATGCAATGGCGTTCTTTCCGAGACAAGTACCCAACAAAATTTCTTATTTCCTCCAACAATGAAAGAATGAAGATCTTTGTCTCAAAGGAATTAAAAATAATCTACAATAATGCTCCTTAAACTTTTAAAACTTTATGTTCTATTCTATATCACCATTGGGCACAAATAGAATAAAACATCATTCTTTTAAACTAATTCCATATCACAGTTAGGTAGAAATGGAAATCATATACTCAATTATCTTGAAAACATGTGATTTCTCCTCAAAATTAAATTCTCCCATTGGTTCAAAAATTAATTAGAAGATAATCATCATCATTGCAGTGGAAACACGAAAATACATTTCCCTACTTTAAGAGCATTTCTTGATGTTCATCTATTCTTTCAAAATTTGATCCCTATGATGCAATTTTTTAGAGATTTACATAAACTCCTAAAATTATAAGATTGCTGCCATCAATGTTGGTTAGAAAATAATAATACCATAATTAAATTTAAGAAAATATAAATTTCTTATCATCTAATAAATAGACGATAACCATAATCTCAATTTTCGGAATAACTTTGCAGCAGAAACAAACAATATTTTATTTTTTATAAGCATTTTTCTTACTTTTCTATCCTCTAAAAAATGTTCATAATGATGCAAAATTTTCTAGGGATTTAAATTTCAACAAATTGCATCTAATTTGCTAATGAATATTAAACAACAATATCTAAAAATTATATGCATGTTTCAAATTTGAATTCTCCCGTTGGTTCCAATTTAATAACGAAACAACAACTTTGAATATGCAGCGGAAACATGGAAACGACTTTTATTCAGAAGCTAAAACTTTCTTATCTACTCTTTAATCAAATTATCCCGTTGGATCAAATTTGAGTAGAGGTCAAAATTCAACAAATAGGAGCTTCTGAAAATAAATTTGTATTCATTTTGTTTTATTTATTTTGGCCTAAAACTGATCCAAAAGGGCCCATCTTGACCCATTAGAGCAGTAACCCTAATTTCTTTTTTGTTTCTCCCTCCCCACACAACCACACAACATGCTCTAGTTTACAGGCGTGTGCCAAATGCACTACTCCAGGCCACCGGCACCTCGCGAGCGTGCTCTCTGTCTTCTTTCTCTTCCTTGTGGATGCGACTCTTCATGGACACGGCAACCAGGGTTCAAGCAAACGCCAGCAGCCTTCATAGGCCTGGCTGCAGGAATCTGGGCGAGCGCCGTCGTGTCTCCAATTGCATCCACCAAAATACACGAGTGTTCTTTCTTTCTCGCACAGGTGCGCAAGTGTTTTTGCCTTATATTTTCTTTTTGAATCTCAAATCAGAGATTTTTCTCTTAGATTTTCATCGAGTCAACCTTTCTGTTCTTCAATTTGGCAAAAACCAAACTTAAACTTTCCTTTGCATGGTTAGGGATTTGGGAAATAAACCTAGTTCTTGATGCCATTGATAGATCATTTGGGTATCCCAAGAACCCTAAGCACTAGATCAAAACATAAACACAAATTGTACCTTGTTAGATCCGACATTGTCACATTCGTCGGTGAAGCTTTATGCTAGAGTAGCGATGGTCGGGGAAGCGATCTCTCTACAGGTAGTGAACTTCCATTATATTGAGTAGCGATGGTCGGGGAAGCGATCTCTCTACAGGTAGTGAACTTCCATTGCTAACATCCCACCCCTATAGATCAGTCTAGGGTTTAAGGGGGAATAAAAGATAGCGAATCCCACACATTTAGACGTCGCCCCCTCATCTTCATTTATAGGGATACACAACAGAGGCCAATCAGCATCGTCTTGGGCTGGACTCCCCTGATCAGGGCACGAGATCAAGGGTGCAGTTGGTCGTTGGGCCAATTGGTGGTGACCAATTCTAACATATGAATCCAGCTTCACCAAACCTTTTGTCTTGAAGAGAGGTCTCCAGTTTTTCAGCATATGTGGCACCCTAATCAGCACTTGCTTCACTTCCATCTAGTTTATTTTTTGCATGAAAGCATAATGAATTACATGTATTCGTAAATCCCACTTGACGCACATATAACATTTTCACCCCATATAACAGTTTCAATGTAGACCAGCGATGGTTCCAAGCTATGTCCCTAGAATGTCTGGCTAGCGCTTTCAGAGTTGAGCTATTTCTTCCGCTAGCTTTGTGCAAAAGAGTTATCTCGGACTATGATTGCAGACTTGGAAAGATTGACACCCGTGTTATTGTGTAAGCTTGAGAAGATATTTCCACTCGGCTTCTTCAATTCAATACAGCATTTGATTCTTCATCTCCCCTATGAGGCACGAATGGGGGGCCTGTGCAAGGATGTTCGTGCTATCCAACCGAGCGATGTTTAAAGACTATTCGAAAGAAATGTAGATAAATACAAAATCGAGACTTCTATTGTAGGGGCATACATTCTAGAGGAGGTGTCAAACTTCACAACAACTTACTATGGTGACAAACTGCCGAGCGTGCATAATCCACCCCCTCGTTACAATGATGGCGGTAATGAATCGAACCTCAATATATTTCGAGGCCAACTCGGAAGCGCAAGTGGTTCGACCACCAAGACCCTGACACAGGAAGAGTGGTGTCATATCATGCTATATGTATTGACCAACCTTGAAGAGGTGACGCCATATATGGAACAATTTCTTCATGAATTCTAGCGTCGATCAAGGGACCCAACTCCACAGGAATATGATACCCTTCTTAGATAGGGTGAGAGAAATGGATTGCCCGGTTCAAACATAAGGTATGTGCTTAGTTTGTCAAAGAGATCTGTCTATGAACTCAATTTAGCGTCTTTTAACTTGCGAATACTTGTAGGGCCAAAGAGGTCTATGAGTGTCGAGTTGAGACAAGTAGCCAACGACTTTGCTTATAGGGTCAAGAAATATTCTGGGATGACGTCATTGGTTAAGTACTCCCATTTGACGCGCATAATCCATGTATAAGTACTCCCATTCAATTAATTCTTTTGGAGAACTTTAGTTAAATATCAAATTAGGAAGTTTAGGTATTACAAAAGAACACCTTGCCATAAAGGTGATGCTCTCAACATGGGACACCAAAACATATTTGGGGGTTTCATGTTATGTTTGTGATCCAGAATCTAGGTCCACAAAGTATGTTAGTTTAAATGATATCTTAAAATCTGGGACGCTAAGTGGCAGCGATTTAAGCTTCTCAAATCAGTGATCCCTTGACCCTCATCTATTACTACTCCTTAAGAGAGTACCGTAGGCGACCACAAACTTGGTTCTGCTAGTCTCCCCGCCGTCAACGCAGATCCGCCCCACACTCCTCCGTCGCAGGCAACACCGCCTCCCCTCTGCTCCACGATTATGGGGACCAAGGCCGCCATCAACGCCCTCCATCACAGGCAACATCACCAGTCATGGAAGGTTGCCGAGGATCCCCACCCTCCTCCCCCTCTGCTACGCGATTACGGGCCTCTGCTACGCGATTACGGGGATCCAAGGCTCAACGCGAAGGTACGCCGTCGCCTCCCGCCTCCCCTCCCCTCCCCTCCGCGATGTTACTGCGCAACTGGCCACGCTGTTAGGCGTGTTCCGCCTCTCCTCTCCATCGCTGGGCAACTGAGCTTCTCTCCCCCCGACTCCACATCCACCAGCGAGTCGCGCCTCTGCCGCCGCCTGCTCGGGCGGGCAGGACCCAGCTCCCCCACGAAATCCCGTCCCTCTGAGGATCTCACATCCCGGATCTCGCATCCTGCTCCCTCTGAGGATCCCGTCGTCCTCCACCGCTACCGCTGGGAACTCGCCTCCTCTTAGGGTGAGCCTAGGGTTTCTTCTCGGTCGGGGAATGTGCAGTGATCGAGAAGCTAGAACTCGCTATTGTCAGCGCCGCAGGCGGCAAGAGGAGCGTCTACCTCGTAGACCGCGGTCTGTATGGGGTTGTGCGTCCACGAGCGGCCCTATTGACGAGATGGAGGACGCCTCCACCGTGGCCCTGCGGTTCGCCGACGTGCCGGTGCACCTGCATGCCAGCCGCCATGACCTTGCCAGTCTAGACCTCGACGCCGACGCACTCCGCCTGTCGACGCACATTTTTGGCATCTTCTACGGACACGACGGTGTCGAGGTACACCTGTGGGCCTAGGGAACCCTTAGAAAGTCACCCCTGTCATCGATAACCCTTGATGAATCGCTTCTTGTCACTGTACAAGTGGCCAACTACTGCCGGGAGAGGTTCCAGGTACTCTTGAGGTAGGAGTTGAGGCTACTTGGTAAGGATTTGACATGAAGTAGGGCGAGCTGTTCACCGGGTGTTTCTAGAGGCTGGATGATGAGGTGTCAAGGCAGGCAAGCAGGCTTGTCCGTGGCGTCCATGAGCCATGGCCGGTGGCCGCCAAGAACGTGGGCTCAAATGCGGTTGTCACCAGTTTGCTCATCCCATGCTGTGGTTGCCAACTGCGGGGATTCACATGTCATTCTCCGCCGTGGAAAGGAGACAATAGAGTCATCGATTGATCGCACGGTGAGCCTTTTCTTTTACTTGGAGTGAGCCATGATGACGATCGTGCGATTGACCCATGGTTGTTATAGTCTGACATTAAGGATGAGCAGGCGAGGATTGAGGCGTTGGGACTGGGATGCAAGGTCATCCAATGGAATGGCTATCGAGTCTCCGGTATACTTGGTATGTAAAGATTGATTGGTATGTACATTGGTTCCTCAGCTAGATCTTGGTAGAATGACTCTTTATGTGAGGTGGAAAGCATAGTTATAGCAACATGAAAATGCTTATGTTGTTTCTTTATGGCATGCTCACTAGATTCATGAACATCGATGCAACAGTACCACTATTATGAAACAGAGAATTAAATATGTGCCTTGTAGTATCTTTTTTCTTTGATCAACTGTATCTCTTGATCGACATGATGGTAGATAAAAATGTTTTTATTCCTAGGTGCAAGCTAATAACAAAGTGTTCTTAGTGCTTTCGAGGGGTGACTGATGAACAGTTGTGCCAAATTAGAGTATTATAGGTGTAGTATTAGTTTGGAATAACTGAATAAACAGAAAGTAAGCAAACTTGCTTATGGCTGATTTAGCTATCAATATCAGACCTAGGCATGCCAAATATCAGTTACAACTTACAGTATTATTCCTTCTCAACCTCATATGATATTTTATATTTTCTCCAAGCTGTGTGAAAAAAAATTCAACATTAGTACAACAGAGGCTTGTGCACATTGTCGATTTAGCTCTTAGTATGTTTCTTTCCTTTTCACCCTTAGGATCCATTTTTTTGGGATTTGTCCCATACCATTTCTGTTAACATATTTTCACTAACTACTGTATTTTTTGTTTATCTTGTTTTCATACTCTGCTAGCTGCGGTGGACTGGTGGTAAAGTGAACCAGGAACAATTTGATTTCAAATATACAATTTTGGTTTGATTTTATGGCATTTCTTCTTGGTGTTTTGTTTTGGTTACCATTAATGGTTAATGTTGTTTAGTTTTCACAATTCTGAATTTAATTTTTATCTTTATGTTATGCATGTAGTACTAGAAGTACTTCGGAAAAGGAACTTGTAAGGAAGCAGGTCTTTGTCCTTGGCCGAATGGGAAATGCTAAGGAAGCTCTTTCGACAATTATAAACAAACTGGAAGTCATGCAGATGCAGGAGGTTCTAACTTGCCTATCCATTATATTACCATTTCTAAGACATCCTGTTCTATATTAGTCAACTTGATATATAGGCTTGAATTATAATATAAATCTTGAAAATGCATGAAGGTTGTTGAAATTGTTACGGAGCAGCACGATGACGAACTGTGGGAGGAACTGATTAGACAATGCCACAAGAAGCCTGAAATGGTAACTGAAATAAAAAGTGCTTAATCTTCCTTAGACTGAGGCATCTTCTGTTTCTTAGTTCAATTTCTATGGCTATTGGGCAGTTAAGGAAGATTAACTTTGGATCTGATCAATGTTATTCTGATTGCTATGATCCTATCTACCAATGTGGACATGTAAATGCCAAACAGATGTGGCTGTTACATATGCAGGGTTGTTCAAAATCCACAATTCTTATTCATCGATTATTTCCTTCCAGTAACAATTTCTTCTACTTATTCATGGATCATTTTGGTTTTAGCTGGTTGAGCACTTTTTCTCAATCTCCAGTGAACACATCTAGGATGACTCTTCACATCCGTCAGGTACATACTGCGATTGCTGAAGAGGTCACCAAGTATACTACGATTGCTGCAAGTTTTTTCTTTGATTTTTTGGCACCTGTTGGATTTGGGTTGCAATATATATAAAATGTACTTAACTGATTTTTTGTGAGAAATTCAGTTGTGGGGCTGTGCTACTTAAACGCATTTAAAGTTCCCTTAGCAGAAAATAATTGACACTGGCTGTTGGAGGTATGCCTAGGACTTGTTTATGCATTTTTAAAAAATTCATGCTTTATTTGTTGCTTCTACTCTAAATGCATGTTTCGAGGAACTCTGCAAATACTGTAGTCAATGGCTAACACAACATGTTCCTCACTTGGGGGAAACCTGAAATATGGCACTCAAATTGCAATTAAAAGTTTTGCAGCTGAGTCAAAACAAAGAATTGGTTAATTATTGATAGAAATTAATGTTAGATCAAATGTTAGGCACCCAAACCTTGTCAGGTTGATTGGTTGTTGCATTGAATGGAATAGTAGACTATTGGTGTATGAGTATGCTGAGAATAATAGTTTGGCGAATGCCTTGGTGAGGGACTAACAATCCTCGTAGGCGTCACCTCCTACCCACAGCCATTACTCCACCTCCAGTTTATCAGGTCTGCCAATCCTATTTACCAAAAGCTCCTAGATATCATTCAAGTATTGTAAGATCCTTTTTTTGGTTATTTCCTTCCATAAATATCATTTTGCGATGATGTTTTGTTAAAATACTACTGATTGCCATTAACTTGGGGTCGACTGTCTGCCTCATGGCCAGTCCCAAAATTTCAATGCAGCAATGCCGCTACCAAGCCCAAATATCCAAGATGCTCATGAGGACTGGTGCAGTATACCAACAGTCGTATGTGGTATTGTTGTAGGGCATGTTCCATTATCTGTAATAAACAAAGGAATGAAGTTGTGGTAGCCTGTTAGGTTGCACAATTCTGGTTGTTATTAATTTTTCAAGTGGTTATTTAAGGATTTGTCTGTCTGTTTATGTGTATGTCTGCAACTTTTAGTGTCTGCCTAGAAAACCCTGTTTAAGGAACTGTCTGTTTATGTGGTTGTTCAAGGATTTGACTGTTTATGTGGACGTTCATGTTCCACAATTCTATTTCATGTGGTTGCTGTTAATGCATATATGCATGATCCGTATAGTGCATGTCTGTTGAAGGCATGAAGTTGTGGTTGCTATTAAGTCTGGATGTTTAGGTGGTTGTTGGTAATTTTTTTGAACAGGCAACGGGGGGACAAAGAGTCCCCACCTGATCAGAATTTTTATATATGTAACATAAGGTATAGGTTACATAACATGTTGCTGGTAACTGATATGTGCACAATTTAGTTTTAATGAGTACAGGTCGGCGATTGCTGAGGAGGTTAGCGAGAAGTGGCGCAGATCTAGGGGCTGTGTGCACACTTAGAATCAAAGGTGCAGCTGTCAAAGTTCAACTAGCATTTGTTTGCACTTTCGTAAGTCCATGGCCATCTCAATTCAGAACATGCAGTATACCATATGGTCTGATTACTTTTGGTGCTTAGGTTCCTTTTGACATGGCTACAGATTCTTTTTATGGAACAAGAAGATATAACCAATAGACATGATCTGTAATGAGGCTATAGATTACTACCAGACTCAAAGCAACTTAGGTCGGGAATCTGGTAATGATATTTAGCGTCATTAAATACCTTTATTGTTATCGACACTACTATTGTTTTTTGAATTTTAGTAACTTATGTGTACCATATCAGTGATCTGATTAGTGTCACCTGATGAGCTATGTTTCGCGATAATAATGTCATGTTGGCTTTGATAACTTTTGTTTTAGGGCTCTCAAGCTTGCTGAACGCGAAGGGCGAGGGGGGTGGGCACCTTTTCATTCTCCGGCAACTCTCTAATCATTGACATCCTGCTTGAGTGAGGTATGAGACCTGTCTTTTTCTGAACTAATGTGATGATTGTTACTATTATTTCTGTTCACTAGGATAGAAGCATCCCTCTTTATTTCTGTTCACTTAGACTAATCTATGAGGATTGTTAATTTATTTCTGTTCACTTGGATAGAGACACCCTCTTTGTTTCTATTCACTTGGACATAAGATGGTAATTTAGAATTTGCTTCCTCCTGCCTTTTTTGAACTAATCTGCATGCTTCCGCCTAAACAAGGTTGGGAGTAGGCATAGTTCACTCTGAGTCATGTCTCCTCCTGCTTAAGTTCAATTTTTTGTGAAGTCTGAATGTTCGAAATCTGGTGTCATCTTCTATAGCTATGCTTTGCTTTGATCACTTTTATTTTAGTGCATGCTTCCACATAAACAAGGCTAGGAGTAGGCATAGTCCACTTTGAGTCATGTCTCCTGCTGCTTAAGTTCAATATTTTTGTGAAGTCTAAATGTTCAAAATCTGGTGTCATCTTCCATAGCTATGCTTTTCTTTGATCACTTTTGTTTTAGTGCTCTCTAGCTGAACCTGTTGTCCAACATTACTGACATGGAATTTTTTGGTTAACCTTAAAACCAGAAAGAGCTTGCGAAATTATGTTTGTGATTCTCTGAGTTATTCCCAAAATATGTGTAAGTATAAGTTTTGATCCCTGCTACTGTATAGATCATCGTTACGAATGAATTGCGGTGCTGCCTTATGGTTAACCTTAAAACCAGAAAGAGCTATGCTTTTCTTTTGAATGTGAACAGGTATTAGCAATAGCCCCTCCACCTGCTTATGGCTACAATGAAGAGTGGGGGAGGAAGGAGATTATTATAATAGTGGGATGAGGCATGGTTCCCCGATGCTAGGCATGGTTGAAGCTCTGGACGCCACGAGGGCCACTACAGTCACTGCCGAGGAAGCGCACACTACCGCCAAGGAGATGGAGAAGAAGGCCACCACTACTGCAAAGCTAGCCGCCATCGCTATGGACAAGGTGGGATTTGTCGTCGTTGCTGTGGCCAGTGTCGTCGCCGAGGAAGCCAATGCGTTGGATTCAGTGGCACATCGCTATTTGGCTGTGAACTTATGATGTATGAACATTGCTATGAGTGTAACCTGTGCTGATGCTTTGTTGTGAAATTTATCTAAGAATTGGAGATCAGTTCCAGTTATGTGTCTGTGTGCCTTTTTTTATCAAATTAGCATTGTGTTGTTGTGTGGTCATAGACACAAAACTAACAGCAGCACAAGTTGGTGTACCTGCTGTGTGTTGTTTGAGGCAATTTGTGTTGCTTGTGTTTTAGGCCAACATGACTCTTTAGAAATAATTTAAAGTGATATTGATAATGTTTTCCACACTGATTTTGCATGTCATAGTGATGTTTGTCGTTCCGTATTTATGTTTCACACAATTTTTTTACTCCTGTAGCAACACACGGGCATGGACCTAGTGATCCTTTTTAAGTAATTAATTACCAATTAGCAAGATGATTTTACTTTTTTTATTTTTAGACCCCCCTAGAAAAAGTGAGCCATCTAAGAATTGAAAGTCGCATAGAGGGGTGAATAGGTGAAACCTGAAATTTATCACTTAACAACAAAACTTGATCCCTAATTAGGCATTAAGACAAGACATATATTAATCAGAGTAAGGAGCTAAGTTTGATCTTGCAATGTGTTGCTTCAAATGATTGTGGAATTAGAATGGATGAAACACAAAGGATTTGAATGAAGATCAACAAAAGAGAACTTAGGGAGGAGAGGTAAAAACAAATAGCAAATAACAAACACAAGTGACACAACGATTTGTTTACTGGAGTTCGGTTTCCAAACGAAACCTATGTCTCCATTGGGGTGTCTTTCAGGACAGGTCTCTTTCAATCCTCTCAAGTGATTCCAAAGATCAAGTTTGAGCCATCTCTCTTTTCTTAATCGGAGAGACCGAAGTCTCCACAAGGCTCTCCACAAATTTGGAGGCTCTTGCTAACTCTACAATCAATGGAGTCAAAACTCCAAAGACTCAAGAGCACAAGAAAGTAGCACACACTCTCCTCTATTTGCACTCACACAAGACACTATCTCAAATGACTATCACTTGCTCAATTATCTCTTTTGTAGCACTTGGGAGGCTTGATTACTTTAGGAGTGTTGCTCTAACTTGTAGGAGTTATTGCTCAGTTCTTGTGTATTGAATGGGCTAGATGGGGTGTATTTATAGCCCCCAAGAAACCATATAGCAGTTGGACTTAAATGCTAAAAACTACTCTGTCTGTGGGAGCACAGACCTCCAATAGTACCAGTCCGGTGGTGCACCCGACCCCTGTCAAACTATCCTGTCAATGACTGTTCTAACTTGTCAGGTTGCACATTACTAGTCCGGTGGCCCACCAGACCCAGTGCCATGTCAGCCCAACTGTTGAGTCTAGAAATGTAGCTATTGAAGTCTAGCAGGTCCGGTGTGCCAGCTGCTACTTGCTTGAATTCATCCATTCTGCAGTGCACCATTTGATGCACGCAAGACTGGTCCGATGAGCTAGCTGCCCGAAGTCCTCAGAAAAGTTCTCTCTGCATAATTGGTCTGGTGCTACGTAGAGCTGTATACTTAGTCTAATTTGGACATAACTTCTTGATCTTTGTTACACTTGTGTTTTGAGCACTTCTAGGAATTATAAAAAGTTGTTCTTAGTCCAGTCAAACCTTCTAAGTCATAGTTCTCCATGATTTTGATTTCTCCAACTCATATTGCTCTATTTGCCTGAGACTTTACCCCTAGAACCCTAAATTCTAATTCTAACTTTATTAAGGGTTCCAACCATATTCATTGTGTCCTTAGGGTCATTTGAAACTTATCTAAGTGTTGAAATAGTTGAAGACACAGTTTCACTTAGGATCCATTTTTTCACTAAGTTTAGGCTATATATCTTATCTTTCTTCTGTATTTTGATCTCATAGTCCTGCATTGATTCACTTTGCAATCTAGTTAGTCCATAATGTTGTGTTGGTCATCAAACACCAAAACCAATGTAGAAATGGCTTAGAGCCCATTTCCTTTTCAAGAAGTGATCATTTCTATAGCCCATCTAGGAAACTTGATGATGGACATCAAGTAAAGAGGGATACTTGCTATACAGGATTTTAACAAGGTTAACCTTCCCCATAGGAGAGAATTCTACCTTACCAACCAACCACTCTATTAATAACTTTGTCCACTATGGTTGTATACCTTCCTTACTTAGATTGGAATAATGGAGGGGACCCTCAAGTAGTTTAGTCCTCTACTCCTCGGGTGCTCCCAGACTCTAAAAATGAGCCTTTAGGTCGTCCTTCTAGGTCGACGATACCACACATGGGCTAACCACAGGGCCATCAATAAGTAGCCCTAACAGGAAGGTGGCATCCTAGAGCATGGGGCGCCTGCACACATAGAAGGTGGAAATTAGGTGTCTTCAGCCTCCATCTGTCAACTAGAGCGGACAAAAATGACCCATCGAGCTTTGCGATCTACCTCTCAACAAGTCGACCTATATTGAGTAGCCCTGTTTCATATAACCTATATCAATCATATGTTAATACATTACATAATACATTAATAATTGATAATAAGTAAATTGAGACGAGTGTCACCTATCTCCCCAAGTGCTCCCAGAACCACATACTCCTCACATAATTTTGAGAACCATTATGACCGGTGCACAACGTTTGTGCTATTTGAGTAGCTCGAGCATGGTACGCTCCATACCTATCATTCAAATTGAATTAGTTTAATAATTACATTAATTAAATAATGTTAGAAGTCAAATAAAATATTAAGATACATAAAAACCAATATACATAAACTTGAGCATTGCCAATGAGTCTCCATCTTCCCTTGTAGGCATGAACTCTATAAGGGAAACCCTCTTTCTACACACTGGACCTTGCATTCCTTGGTTCTAGACTTCAGCACTATGAATTCTTTCCTCCAAAATATAGACCACTACTTCACAATCTCCTTGACAACAACTATATGGTTTCTTAGGGTATTTAGCACCTGTACAAGCACATTGGTGCCAATCTACCACCTATCTACCATCTTGAATGACATGATTACCGAATCCATGACCCTCAATTCAGTTGGTACTACATTGCCCTCATCATCAGATGAGTTAGCAAGATCTTCTTTCTATTTTGTCTTGGGGACTTTCTTTAACATTTGTGGTACTATTCTAGGTATAATATCATCTTCATCATCAAGTCCTTGTGGTTTAGGTTGACTAACATGATCGTCTACTTTTCAGTATCATCTCTATGTTGTTGTCCTTGTGGTTCTGCTAGCTTCACCACTAGATGGAGAACCTTTAACTACATCACAAGTCTTCTTGTTAATCTTGACAAGCATTGCAAGGTACCAATCACCCCTCAAATCCACCTCCATATAAAACATTCAATCTAAAGTGTTGCATATGTGCTTCAATTCCCATGGGCTAGTCGTATTTGTCAAAGTTTGCATGGTAAAAAATGAGTCTTCAGGCTAACATTGAAAGAACACTACAACCATCTATATATAAAATCAAAACGCCTCTCTGAAGATCTATCTATGTTATTGATTGTAGACTTGAACATTAAAAAGTTAACTCCATTAGGACCATGGATAACTTCATAGTTATCAAAAAACCTTTGAAGCCACATCTTGTTTGTCATACCTGTGTAGGCACCCATTTACCCATTACATAGGATAATTTAATATTCTTAGACAATTAACCAATGCACTTCCTACTGTATGTAAAGAGATAAAAAATAAAGAATATCTATGAGTACCTACAAAACTGAGAGGTAATACCTAAACATTACAATAAAGATCTTTTAAAATATTTCACAGACCTAAGTACAAATATGTAATAAATAATTCAATATGTAATCATGAAAGAATCCTAAGGGCCAACATAAAAGTGCACTAGATAAACCTAAACATTGAATTGATATATGCACTAATTACTAAAGAATTAACGAGTCCAAGGCCTAACACATCTACAAGAATAATAATTAAATTTATGAATTATTTGCAACTGATTTTAACAATTAAACAAAAACCCCAAGAAAAAGATCTACTCTATGATTTACCGAATCCAACTACAAATTTCTAATAAATACTACAATATACAATGCCATACGAATCCTATCAGTAAAAGAAACTAAGCAACTAAATAAACATTATCAATTAATTTATAAAATTATACGCGGATTACAAGAATAGGTAGACTTTAACATACTGAGTGATGGCAAGCACAAAATCGGGTAGGTCTTCGCCACTTCAAAGCTTCCTAACCCATAAAACCATCTTAAACTCTTCTATGGATTCTAAAGGGTCCAAATGACACAAATAAGGGAGGGAAAACTTATATAGGGCGGGGGCGGCACACGAGGGGGACCTGTAACCCACCTAGAGCTGGTTTGGTGGAGAGGGAAATAGAGGGTGTTGATCACTTGTTCTCAAATAATATAAATCAAGAACAAGGCAACATAATTGTTAATGGTTAGAGACCATCGTCCTTCGAAGCATTATTTCCTCTCGGATATAATGATCTTCAGACAAAGGTCATGAAAGATACACCTTCATCACTTTATCATATAAACGTGAATATAAATAAAAGAGTAAAGGAACATAGAGGAATGAAGGTAATAATCATCATATATCAATGATTTATTTATTATCAATTTCAACAAATACGAATAAGCATTAACAATATTCATATTACAATGGTACCTTTGGCTTGCCAAAAGGTAAAAGAGCGGGAGTGACGCGAGAGCGATTACCATCTAGCGTGAACAGTACAGTGCTACTGTTCATGTATTTATAGGCATAGGACACAACCTGGACAAAATTACATTCATGCCCTTGGCATTTACTTGTGACTATAATACAAGTTGTCACGAACTAAGTAGTCTTTTCCTCTTTTAAGTCGGTGTCGTCCTTGGTCTTTGTCACCATATCAAGCCGAAGCTCTCCGGCAATAGCTTCGGCGCTTACTCCTATCACCTTCGGGTTGCTCCTTTACACCGCGTACACTTTCACATTTAGAGAAGGTCTTTTATCCTGAAGCCGAAGCACCTCTGTAATAATACATATCATGCTGAAAACATATGGTTAGTCACGTTTTTGAGGACCTTCGGAAGAGGAAGCCCCCAAATAGTAGCCCCTTGCAGTATTAATTTGCTTCCTCATAACAAATTTAGACTGTAACCTAGACGAAGGCCTTTAGCCGAAGGTCCAAAAAAAACTCTTCCCTTCGCTAGAATAGCGAACGAGACAGACATGCTGGACCCACCTAGCCGTGGGGCGCTATGTATATAAATATGAGCTCGTATTGAAAGCGTTTCTTGTGCTATTTCAGTTGCGTACACTGTACTCGCTATTTTAAACTCTCCTGTTTTGTTGCGAACTTAAGCTTCGGCATTTCAATAAGTTTTGATCTAATGGCTGATGAGAAGAAGTCTGTGGACCCAGCATTGTCTGAGTTTTACGAAGCTATGGAGAGGACTAATGAAGAAAAAATTGCACATGAAACATTAGCTAGAATATCTGAGGATTCGAGTGACAGTGAAGACTTTGATGCTGAAAGTGAGACTAAAGATGCTGAAGATCGATCCTGGAGGCCAAGCCATGTTGTTTTTGGAAAGTCGACAATCAAACAAGGGCAGATTGATGCCATGAGGGGAGGGTATTTTCGTGACATTTCTATTGTGCGGGCTGGAGGAGAGAATGATGTCCCTCTACCCGAAGTTGATGAGGTAGTTGTCTATAGAAGTTTTATGAAAGCAGGGCTTCGGTTCCCTTTGGATAGTATGTAGTCAAAGTGCTGAAAACCTTCAAAATCTACCTTCATCAGCTTACCCCTGAAGCCATCATCAAGATGGGGGTTTACATTTGGGCAATGAAGAGCCAAGGACAAGAACCAAATGAGAAGAACTTCTGTAACATGCATGAATTGTCTTATGAGACGAAGGCCACTGGTAAAGAACAATATCACAACAACATTGGTTGCTATAGCTTCGTAACCCGTTCTGAAGTAAGCAACCCCGTTCCAACTTTCTGCAAGAGGTGGCTGTAACACCCGGTTTTAAAGAACAAAGCCGGGTGCATCTCATACATGCGCCAAGAAGACAACATATATAATAACAGAGTGTATAGAGATAAATGTCATAAATCATCAGAGTATTTATTACAAAGCGGAAGTCTTATTACAAAATAAAGATAAATATAAAGCGAACTAAGGATCGATGGCGCCAATGTCGACTGAGAAACGCCACCTAGATCAGATCGAACTCCTCAGTGTTAGGCAGCTCCTCTTCAACAACCTGTTCTTCTCCTGTGGGGGGGGGGTGTGAGACAGCAAGAGTGAGCTCACATACGTTCATAGCTCAACAAGTCGTGGGGAATAATGTGGCATGAACTCACCAAAGGTGGGAATTCATGAAGTGTAAGGCTGATCAATGATATAAAGGCTAAGGCTGAGCATTGCTTTTATAAGTTGGTCAAAATTTTATTAGCAATTACTAGGTGTAAGTAAATACCAAACCTTAATAATAATAAAGAACAGTAATAATAAAATAATCCCAAATGCGATGCAAATGTCAAATTAAACTTAAGTTCCATATTTAATCATGTGAGGGTCCGAGCCGCTCATGACCGTGAGCACGGCTAGTATACTAGTTTTACACTCTGCAGAGGTTGCGCATCTTTACCCACAAGTCGTGTATCCCATGTCGCCTGGGTTTGCAAGGCCCTTAGACACTACCGAGGTGAATGGCTAGGGATCCACTACGAGGCCTTTACAAAGTTCCACTAGCTTCCGAAAACCCGCTACAGTTTATGGGAAGATCCAGTACAGGGTTCCTGGCTGATAGCCATCGCAGCAAAATCAACCAGGGACCTCCCCGCACTGACCTCTCCCCTACTGCCCTTGCCCCTTTCGGGTAAGGTAGACTTCCACTAGCTTTCCTAATTAGTCAGCCAAGGGCGTCCCATTAAACCCTTGTGGTAGCACTGTTTTCCCGGGTGGTCGCTCCATGTTCCCATTAATTTAATGATCTTAACATGAACAACAATAATAACAAGATAATAACAGAATAATCATGAATAATGAATCTCCATACCCAATCCACATAAAGCAATAGCAAGTACTACCCAAAAATATTCCTGGGGTGAACAAGGTATAGAGGTAATCAAAACTGGGGTACATAAAGGGTCCCATCAAAATTAACCTATGCAGATCATTAAAATTAATAAGAACATGGCTGGGAAAAGTAAGTGATCAAGGGCACAACTTGCCTGTAATGAGCTCCTGCTCAGCTACTTCTACTTGCTGAACCCCAGTTTCCGCAGTGGCTTGTTCGTCTACTCGCATCAACACAATACATACACAGTATAGCCAAAATCAACATCGCACCAAACAGATGAATAAAATATACAGTAAAAATCTACACATCAAAATGAAACCATAGGAACTGGAATCACTGAATTTGGAGTTTTAGAATTTAAGTTATGAATTTCCTAAGATTTAAGGTGATTATAATAGGATTAGATGATAAATTAATTTTCTAACAGAGTTCATGTCAAAACAGTGACTCAAAGTGTTAGAGAATAATATTACAAAATTTTAGAAATTGGAATGGTTCAATTTGGGTCAAAAATGGAATTTCTATGAATTTTACAAGTTTCTAGAATTGTTTTTGTATTAAAAACAAATTTTTATAATAAATTCTCTGTTTTTAATTGTCTCTGGACTGGGCCTCGATTTCTAGAAAAGTCAGGGGCTACGGGGTAAAACTCCTAAGACTCAGGAAACAGTGGAGAGGACGGCGGGTTGATTCTGCGAAAGCCGGGGGTCTCTTTAGCAAAATGTCCACGGCAAAGGGGTATCGGGCCGCTCTGGCCGTCCGATCAACAACCAGCCGCTAGGATTAGATCCGCAATCCGCCAAACCGGTACGCGATCTAGACCTTAGGATCCAGATCCAACGGCATGAGTTTAATACTACGCGATTCCATCACATATGTCCATCCACCATCGGACGGCTGGGATTAACTGAGTGAATCGCTACTCTACTTCCAATCTCGCCCGTACGCGCCAAGATCAACGGATGCGCCATCTTCTTCCTCCCCGAGCTCGCGCCACGGTCGAACATCCGGTCAGGACCGGCGAGCAGCGATCAAGTGGGGATCTAGCCTACCGCCTGGAGCACGACCCGAATCTACGCATCAAAGTAAAGACGACGAACTCCAACATTCATACCGCCGTCAGTAGCGCAGGTCGAGTTCCCCACGGAAGATCGGCGCGGTGGAGCGCCCCGGCGGTGTGTCTGCTCCCCGACGCACCGGCACTCCGACGACCACCGTCCAAAGGGGAAGTCACCGCGAAGCGTCCCAGCCAGTCTTCCGCCCTCGGTTTCCCCGAGCTCTCCACGCCTCGACGGCCGCACCAGCCCCTCTCTTTTCACTCTCTCTCTCTCTTGACTGGTTACAGCGGCGCGACGCAAATCCCATGAATCGCACGGGCCGGGAGGAGCGGCGACCGCGTTATACCCAGGCGCCCGTGAAGATCGCGCAAATATGGTTCGCCCAGATCGTGCGCCAAGATGGAGCCAGCGTCCGGGCTGTTGTAACAACCACGGAGACGACGCCGGGTCATTGGCATCAGTCATCCGCATGCTACGGGGAAAATCAACGGCGCGGTGGAGGTAGAGGCTGACAAGGGGGACAGCCTGTCGGGTAATACCGAGAGCGCGCTTAGGGAAACTGACGGGACGGGCCCGCACGTCAGTGAAGTGGAGAGCCACCCGCTGCTTAGGTTGGAGGATGGGCCGAGCAGCGTGCAATTAGGCCCAATGCTGTTTTTTTCTTCTTCTTTTCTTTATTCTTTTTGTCATTTCTGTTTTCTTTCTTCTAAGTTTAAATTTGAATTTGAATTAAGTTTTCAAACCCTGTGCACATTGGTTATCAAATCACATTATGGAATATAAAACACAAATCTTTGGAATATATTTATATTATTTTTATTTTCATAACCTTTCTTTTCTTCCTTTTAAACCCTAGTTTTCAATGTGGCCTAATCAAGCTTCAAATAATTATTACCTTTTCATTTTTATCATCATGGTTTTATTTAATGCACAACACATAAAACTCCAACAAATGCACTTTTTCTTTATTTTAGAATAATTGTTTTATTTAGTCACTCTCAATTACATACGTGCTCTTTTTATGATGCAAATGAAACACACAAAATGAGGAACTCTCTTTATTACACTTGGTATACAACTTGAGTATTACAAATCCTACCCCCCTTAAAAATAATCTCGTCCTCGAGATTTAAGAAGATCTAGGGAAAAGGTGGGGAAAATCTATACGAAGCTCTTCTTCTCTTTCCCAAGTTGCTTCATCTTCACCGTGGTGACTCCATTGAACTTTGCACATCTTTATAACCTTATTCCTCGTAACTCGAGTCAAAGTATCCAAAATCTTGATGGGGTACTCAGCATAAGTTAGATCATCTTGAACACTAAGGTCCTCCATTGGTAGCTGTTCTTCAGGTACCCTGAGGCATTTCTTCAGCTGAGATACATGAAAGACATCATGAACATCCGCGAGATGATCTGGTAACTCCAATTGATATGCAACCTCTCCCACTCGCTTTAAGATTAAAAAGGGTCCAATAAAGCGAGGGGACAACTTTCCTTTGACTTTGAACCTTCTCATGCCCCGGAGTGGTGACACCTTCAAATAGACATAATCACCCTCCTTAAACTCAAGTAGTCTTCTCCGGGTGTCAGCATAACTTTTCTGCCTGGATTGTGCAGTTCTCAAATTCTCCCTTATTTGTTGAACTTGTTCCTCTGCTTCTTGTATGATCTCAGGTCCAAACAACTGCCTTTCACCAGTTTGATTCCAATACAAGGGAGTCCTGCACTTTCTGCCATACAACGCCTCAAACGGTGACATCTTCAAACTGGCCTGATAGCTATTATTGTAAGAGAACTCTGCATAAGGCAAACTCTTATCCCAACTTCCACCATGTTTAAGAGCACAAGCTCTTAACATATCTTCTAACACTTGGTTAGTCCTTTCAGTTTGCCCATCAGTCTGGGGATGGTAAGCCGAACTAAAATTCAATCTCGTATCCAATGACTCGTGCAACTGCTTCCAATATCGAGAGGTAAACTGTGATCCTCGATCTGACACAATCTTCTTTGGTACACCATGCAGGCATACAATCCGTGCCATGTACAACTCTGCCAACTTAGCTCCTGAATAAGTGGTCTTCACTGGAATAAAGTGGGCTACTTTAGTTAGCCTGTCCACAATCACCCATATGGAATCATATCCAGCAGACGTGCGGGGTAATCCAACAATGAAGTCCATGCCAATCTCTTCCCATTTCCACTCAGGTATCTTCAGTGGGTGCAATAGTCCGGCTGGCCTCTGGTGTTCAGCTTTAACTCTTTGGCATACATCGCACATAGCCACATGTGCAGCCACATCTCTCTTTAGTCCATACCACCAATACTTTTGCTTCAAGTCTTGATACATCTTAGTGCTCCCAGGGTGGATAGAATAAACTGAATCATGTGCTTCCTTCAATATGGTTTCCCGAAGACTATCAATATCGGGAACACAGATCCGATTCTTGAACCATATCGTGCCTTGCTCATCCTCTGTGAACTCCGGACCTCTTCCTTCAGTAATAAGATCCTTAATCTCCTGAATCTTAGCATCACCAATTTGACCTTTACGAATTTCTTGTTCCAAGGTAGGTTCCAATTCAATAGTCACTCCTTCCGTATGTGTAACAATTCCCAGGTTGAGTCTCTCAAAATCCTTTGCTAATTCATCAGGTAGCTGAACAACGAAAGCGGAGTGAACATGCTCCTTCCGACTCAAGGCATCTGCAACCAAATTCGCCTTGCCTGGGTGATAGTGAATCTCCAAGTCATAATCCTTAATTAGCTCCAACCAACGGCGTTGCCTCAGGTTGAGATCCTTCTGAGTGAATATATACTTCAAACTCTTATGATCCGTATATACTTGGCACTTAGTTCCCATAATGTAGTGTCTCCAAATCTTAAGTGCATGCACAACTGCAGCCAATTCCAAATCATGAGTGGGGTAGTTCAATTCATGCTTCCTCAACTGACGAGATGCATAGGCAATCACATGTCCATCTTGCATAAGCACACATCCAAGTCCTTGGCCACATGCATCACAATAAATGTCAAATCCCTTCTGCAGATCTGGCATAATCAGTACTGGAGGTGACATCAATCTCTCCTTCAATTGATCAAAACTGTCTTGGCATTTCTCATCCCACTTGAATTCTCTTCCTTTCTCCAAAAGCGAGGTCATGGGCTTAGCAATCTTAGAAAATCCTTCAATAAATCTCCGATAATATCCTGCTAATCCCAAGAAACTCCGAATCTCAGTAACTGTAGTGGGTACTCTCCACTCCATTATCTCCTTAACCTTAGCAGGATCCACTGCTATTCCTCCATTAGAAATAATATGACCAAGAAATGGCACTTCGCCAATCCAAAACTCGCACTTGCTGAACTTGGCATAGAGTTGATTATCTCGTAGCTTCTGTAGCACCAACCTCAGATGTTCTTCATGGTCACTCTCATTCTTAGAATAGATAAGGATATCGTCGATGAACACCACGACGAATCTGTCCAAATAATCCATAAACACCTTGTTCATCAAATTCATGAAGTAAGCTGGTGCATTGGTTAGTCCAAATGACATAACAGTAAACTCATATAATCCATATCGAGTCGAGAAAGCCGTCTTGGGAATATCCGATGGTCTAATCCTCATCTGATGGTAACCGGATCGGAGATCAATCTTCGAGAATACTCTTGCACCTCGCATCTGATCAAATAAATCCTCAATACGGGGCAACGGATACTTGTTCTTCACCGTAACATCATTAAGAGATCTATAATCCACACACATCCGTTGCGATCCATCCTTCTTCTGCACAAATAACACCGGTGCTCCCCAAGGTGAGGAACTTGGACGAATGTAACCAGCCTCTTGTAACTCCGTCAACTGCTTCTTTAGTTCCTTCAACTCTTCTACGGACATTCCATAGGGCCGTTTAGAAATAGGGGCGGTTCCAGGTAAGAGATCAATAACAAACTCAACTTCTCTATCAGGTGGCATCCCTGGTAACTCCTCTGGAAAGACATCCGGAAAATCTCTAACCACCCGGATGTTGTCACCAACAAACTCCTCGGGCATGAAGAACATTGCACGCATGGATGAGGAGGTTACTGCAATATTAACTTGAAATCTTTCTCCCTTAGTGGTAGTGAGTTCTACGGTACCCCTACCACATGCTATAACGGCCTTTGCCTTTCTCAGCCATGACATACCAAGGATCAAATCTATACTGCTTGACTCTAATATTATAGCAGTAGCTCCAAACTCTCTACCCATAATGGTTAATGTCAATCTACGTGTCATTTGATTCGCCTCAACAGGCCCTTTAGGTGTAATTACTATCAAGGGTTTTCTCATATTTAGCAGTGGTATTTCATTTGTGTTGGCATATCTAGTAGACATGAAGGAATGTGTAGCACCAGAATCAAATAATATTGTTGCAGGAATTGCATTAACATAAAACATACCAATCATGAGGTCCCCTCCATCCGGAGTATCATCAACACTGACTTGATTCACCCTGGCTATAGAATATCCCTTGCCAGGGGTCTGTTGCTTGTTCTGGGCTGGAGTAGTGGCAATCCTCTGTGGGCAGACATTTGCATAATGGCCAATCTTCCCACACTTGAAACATTGAGTGCCCGCACTCTGTCCTGCAAACTTCGTCGGGGTGCCAGTAGGTGTAGCCTGTCGAGTAGGTGTCCTCAATGGTGATTGCTGAACTGGGCGCGGTCCTCCTGGTCGAGGCGGTGTACTCTGTGGTGAACTGTAGCGAGGACGAACACTGCTGCTTCCTTGTCCTTGAGATATGGCCTTTCTCTTCAAATCTCCCAGTTGAACACGCTTGTGTTCAATAGCCAGTGCCTTATCAAGCAGCCTCTGAAATGATGGAAATGTGTGTGCCACTAGAGCATACTGCAGTGGCCCATTAAGTCCCTCAATGAAATGCTCCTGCTTCCTCTCATCTTCAGCAACTTCTTCAGGGGCATATCTGGATAGCTGAATAAACTTGTCTCTGTACTCGCTGACTGACATACTTCCTTGCTTCAGTGACAGAAACTCCTTCTTCTTAATCTTTATCATACCAGCTGGAATATGGTAGTTCCTGAATTGTGTACTAAACTCTGCCCAAGTAATAGTATCCGCAGCATCATGGGCAGCAGTATAAGAATCCCACCAGTCAGCAGCAGGACCAGTCAGACGTCCAGAAGCATATAAGACCTTCTCCCGATCAGTGCATTGTGCAATATTCAGCATCTTCTCAATTGACTTCAACCAATCGTCTGCATCAAGTGGATCTGGCGAGCTGGCGAAGGTCGGCGGCTTGTGACTCATAAACTCCCGGTGCTTATCCCGAGGTGGAACTGGTGGTGGTGGTGGAGGCAGTGGCACTTGTTGCTGCTGTTGCTGTTGTTGAAGCTGTTGTTGCGCCCTCCTTTCCTGGCGTATTTCATCTCGCTCCTGGCGCAACTCCTGTCGTATATCTTCTCTTTCTTGACGCATCTCCTGGCGTTCTTGCTGCATCTGAGCACGCATATCAGCCATGGTGTCTGCCATCTGCTGCATCACCGCCATCTGAGCAGCAACCAGTGGGTCAACTCCGCCTGGTGGAGGATTAGGAGGATTCATCTCTGCGGGCTGTGGCTGAGGTTGTCTTCGAGTGTGTTGGTTAGGAGGCAAATCAATTCCACCACCCCTCCTGGTATTGACCATCTGAGTTAGATACATATGGTAAGAAAAAGCAGTAGACAAGGCAGTAATTACAATCATGTTACTTTGGGGGATTTATTAGCTAAGCAGATTAATATTTCACCTACTATAGCTAATTCAATACCTTATGTTGGTACATGCTAAGATGTCCATCTATAGTAATTCAATCAATCAAAGAAGCAAATCAGGCATTGATCATCAGAACAATCAACCAATATTTTTAATAGAGAAATTAGTTTTAACTTTTGTTTTGGGTTCCCTAACTCTTAAGAATGTCATAGGGGTAGGGATTTCAAGGTTTGAAATCCATCTTGTCTCAGAGTAGAAAAGGTAAGAATGATCAGAGTAGAACAGTAGAAGGTGAGACAGGATCAAGATAAGTGTAGAAAGAATCAAAGTAAGGTGAGTGTAGAATGAATCAGAATGAGATAAGTAGGTAAGGGTCTATCCAGTCTATCTAGGTTTCGTCCTACAGTCAACATTTCCTCTGATACCACTTCTGTAACACCCGGTTTTAAAGAACAAAGCCGGGTGCATCTCATACATGCGCCAAGAAGACAACATATATAATAACAGAGTGTATAGAGATAAATGTCATAAATCATCAGAGTATTTATTACAAAGCGGAAGTCTTATTACAAAATAAAGATAAATATAAAGCGAACTAAGGATCGATGGCGCCAATGTCGACTGAGAAACGCCACCTAGATCAGATCGAACTCCTCAGTGTTAGGCAGCTCCTCTTCAACAACCTGTTCTTCTCCTGTGGGGGGGGGGTGTGAGACAGCAAGAGTGAGCTCACATACGTTCATAGCTCAACAAGTCGTGGGGAATAATGTGGCATGAACTCACCAAAGGTGGGAATTCATGAAGTGTAAGGCTGATCAATGATATAAAGGCTAAGGCTGAGCATTGCTTTTATAAGTTGGTCAAAATTTTATTAGCAATTACTAGGTGTAAGTAAATACCAAACCTTAATAATAATAAAGAACAGTAATAATAAAATAATCCCAAATGCGATGCAAATGTCAAATTAAACTTAAGTTCCATATTTAATCATGTGAGGGTCCGAGCCGCTCATGACCGTGAGCACGGCTAGTATACTAGTTTTACACTCTGCAGAGGTTGCGCATCTTTACCCACAAGTCGTGTATCCCATGTCGCCTGGGTTTGCAAGGCCCTTAGACACTACCGAGGTGAATGGCTAGGGATCCACTACGAGGCCTTTACAAAGTTCCACTAGCTTCCGAAAACCCGCTACAGTTTATGGGAAGATCCAGTACAGGGTTCCTGGCTGATAGCCATCGCAGCAAAATCAACCAGGGACCTCCCCGCACTGACCTCTCCCCTACTGCCCTTGCCCCTTTCGGGTAAGGTAGACTTCCACTAGCTTTCCTAATTAGTCAGCCAAGGGCGTCCCATTAAACCCTTGTGGTAGCACTGTTTTCCCGGGTGGTCGCTCCATGTTCCCATTAATTTAATGATCTTAACATGAACAACAATAATAACAAGATAATAACAGAATAATCATGAATAATGAATCTCCATACCCAATCCACATAAAGCAATAGCAAGTACTACCCAAAAATATTCCTGGGGTGAACAAGGTATAGAGGTAATCAAAACTGGGGTACATAAAGGGTCCCATCAAAATTAACCTATGCAGATCATTAAAATTAATAAGAACATGGCTGGGAAAAGTAAGTGATCAAGGGCACAACTTGCCTGTAATGAGCTCCTGCTCAGCTACTTCTACTTGCTGAACCCCAGTTTCCGCAGTGGCTTGTTCGTCTACTCGCATCAACACAATACATACACAGTATAGCCAAAATCAACATCGCACCAAACAGATGAATAAAATATACAGTAAAAATCTACACATCGAAATGAAACCATAGGAACTGGAATCACTGAATTTGGAGTTTTAGAATTTAAGTTATGAATTTCCTAAGATTTAAGGTGATTATAATAGGATTAGATGATAAATTAATTTTCTAACAGAGTTCATGTCAAAACAGTGACTCAAAGTGTTAGAGAATAATATTACAAAATTTTAGAAATTGGAATGGTTCAATTTGGGTCAAAAATGGAATTTCTATGAATTTTACAAGTTTCTAGAATTGTTTTTGTATTAAAAACAAATTTTTATAATAAATTCTCTGTTTTTAATTGTCTCTGGACTGGGCCTCGATTTCTAGAAAAGTCAGGGGCTACGGGGTAAAACTCCTAAGACTCAGGAAACAGTGGAGAGGACGGCGGGTTGATTCTGCGAAAGCCGGGGGTCTCTTTAGCAAAATGTCCACGGCAAAGGGGTATCGGGCCGCTCTGGCCGTCCGATCAACAACCAGCCGCTAGGATTAGATCCGCAATCCGCCAAACCGGTACGCGATCTAGACCTTAGGATCCAGATCCAACGGCATGAGTTTAATACTACGCGATTCCATCACATATGTCCATCCACCATCGGACGGCTGGGATTAACTGAGTGAATCGCTAATCTACTTCCAATCTCGCCCGTACGCGCCAAGATCAACGGATGCGCCATCTTCTTCCTCCCCGAGCTCGCGCCACGGTCGAACATCCGGTCAGGACCGGCGAGCAGCGATCAAGTGGGGATCTAGCCTACCGCCTGGAGCACGACCCGAATCTACGCATCAAAGTAAAGACGACGAACTCCAACATTCATACCGCCGTCAGTAGCGCAGGTCGAGTTCCCCACGGAAGATCGGCGCGGTGGAGCGCCCCGGCGGTGTGTCTGCTCCCCGACGCACCGGCACTCCGACGACCACCGTCCAAAGGGGAAGTCACCGCGAAGCGTCCCAGCCAGTCTTCCGCCCTCGGTTTCCCCGAGCTCTCCACGCCTCGACGGCCGCACCAGCCCCTCTCTTTTCACTCTCTCTCTCTCTTGACTGGTTACAGCGGCGCGACGCAAATCCCATGAATCGCACGGGCCGGGAGGAGCGGCGACCGCGTTATACCCAGGCGCCCGTGAAGATCGCGCAAATATGGTTCGCCCAGATCGTGCGCCAAGATGGAGCCAGCGTCCGGGCTGTTGTAACAACCACGGAGACGACGCCGGGTCATTGGCATCAGTCATCCGCATGCTACGGGGAAAATCAACGGCGCGGTGGAGGTAGAGGCTGACAAGGGGGACAGCCTGTCGGGTAATACCGAGAGCGCGCTTAGGGAAACTGACGGGACGGGCCCGCACGTCAGTGAAGTGGAGAGCCACCCGCTGCTTAGGTTGGAGGATGGGCCGAGCAGCGTGCAATTAGGCCCAATGCTGTTTTTTTCTTCTTCTTTTCTTTATTCTTTTTGTCATTTCTGTTTTCTTTCTTCTAAGTTTAAATTTGAATTTGAATTAAGTTTTCAAACCCTGTGCACATTGGTTATCAAATCACATTATGGAATATAAAACACAAATCTTTGGAATATATTTATATTATTTTTATTTTCATAACCTTTCTTTTCTTCCTTTTAAACCCTAGTTTTCAATGTGGCCTAATCAAGCTTCAAATAATTATTACCTTTTCATTTTTATCATCATGGTTTTATTTAATGCACAACACATAAAACTCCAACAAATGCACTTTTTCTTTATTTTAGAATAATTGTTTTATTTAGTCACTCTCAATTACATACGTGCTCTTTTTATGATGCAAATGAAACACACAAAATGAGGAACTCTCTTTATTACACTTGGTATACAACTTGAGTATTACAGTGGCCAGGAGCCTGGATGCAAGAATGGTTCTATGTGAAGAACAATCTGGATGAGAGGGAAGACATCAAGGGGATTATCCAACGCCCTATATGGTCTCACTTCAGCATTAGGAGACCATCCCTTGCCCTTGGAAACGACATTCAAGCATGCCAAGCTGCCTATAACACGGTATGCACCTACATAGGCACCAGGACTTAGTCCAAGAGCACATTGCCTACAAGGTGTGGCCACTTAGGAGTGGGTGGGAGATGCCGAAGGAAGCTGCTGCTAGGTCTAGCCAAGGTGGCTTGGTTTACTTAAAGTATACATTCAAATACAGAAGCCATTTGATGAGCCCAACGACGACTGGTTAGATGCCATTGACGCAACCAGCGATGAGTTGCTTGGCGCCTACTCAAAGGTCGAAGATGATGCCATGACAGCGGCCTTCGGAGGCAGAGGCAAGAAAAGGTTGAATATGGTTTTTGAAGTTATTGGTTTCATGTACCCAGATTACAGCTATCCTTCGCGAAAACAAGGAAGAAAAAGAAGAGATGTTGCTTTAGCGATATCTACTACGCTGAAGCCAAAGAAGATTAAAGTTCTGACACATCGGCTTAGGCACATCGAAGCGACCGAAGTGCCGAAACTTGCTGAAGGGCCTTCTTCAGCCGCTGAGTCAAGTCACCCCGCTACTGCAGAAGCTAGGGTGGAATCGGTTGGAGAGCCAATCCCGAAGGTAGCAGCGGAGCAGCCAAAAACTTTGAGTTTATTGCAAGAAGTAGAACTGCCGAAGGTTGAAAAGATTGTTTCGATAACTCCGAAGAGAAGGAGAATGGCCAGTGTATTGGATGCTGTTACGGAATCCTCAAAGGTACTAACTCCTGCCTCTGCAGAAGCACCTAGCATGGGAGACAAAAATACAAAGGAATCTGCTAAAGCTGTTGTGATGCAGGTTGAAACCGAAGCTGTGCTCTCAGCTCTCGCCGAAGTAGGGCCTGCAGAGATTGTTGAAAAGAAGACTGAATCGAGACCTTCGGATGTCGGTAAAGTGTCGTTACTGTTAGAAAAAGAGAGGGCTATGTCACACCCGGGCTTTAAGGAACAAAGCCGGGTGCATCTCATACATGCGCCAAGAAGACAACATATATAATAACAGAGTGTATAGAGATAAATGTCACAAAACATCAGAGTACTTATTACATAGCGGAAGACTTATTACAAAATAAAAGAATAAATATAAAACGAACTAAGGATCGTCGGCGCCAATGTCAACTGAGAAACGCCACCTAGATCAGATCGAACTCCTCGCCTTGTGGCTCCTCCTGAACCACCTATTCTTCTCCTGTGGGGGGGGTGTGAGACAGCAAGAGTGAGCTCACATACGTTCATAGCTCAACAAGTCGTGGGGAATAACGTGGCATGAACTCACCAAAGGTGGAAGTTCATGAAGTGTAAGGCTGATCAATGAATAAAGGCTGAAGCTGAGCATTGCTTTTATAAGTGGTCAGAATTTTATTAGCAATTACTAAGTGTAAGTAAATACCAAACCTTAATGATAAATAAGAAAAGTAATAGTAAAATAATCCCAAATGCGATGCAAATGTCAAATTAAATTTAAGTTCCATAAATTAATCATGTGAGGGTCCGAGCCTCTCATGACCGTGAGCACGGCTAGTATACTAGTTTTACACTCTGCAGAGGTTGCACATCTTTACCCACAAGTCATGTTACCATCTGCCAAGAGACGGCCAATCCCATACACCTCTACCGAGGAGGCGAGGCAGGGTAACACTACGAGGCCTTTACAAAGTTCCACTAGCTTCAGAAATCCCGCTACAGTTTATAGGAAGTTCCAGTGCAGGAATCCCTCGCCTGACCGCCATCACAGCAAAATCAACCCAAGGACCTCCCTACACTGACCACTCCCCTACTGCCCTTGCCCCTTTCGGGTAGGGAAGACCTCCACTAGCTTTCCTAGTTAATCAGCCAAGGGCGTCCCATTAAACCCTTGTGGTAGCACTGTTTTCTCGGGTGGTCGCTCCATGTTCCCATTAATTTAATGATCTTAACATGAGCAATAATAACAAGATAATAAAAGAGTAATCATGAATATTGTATCTCCATACCCAATCCACATAAAGCAATAGCAGGCACTACCCAAAAATATTTCAGGGGTTAACAAGGTATAAAGATAACCAAAACTGGGGTAACATAAATGATCCCATCAAAATTAACCTATGCAGATCATTATAATTAATAAGAACATGGCTGGGAAAAAGTAAGTGATCAAGGGCACAACTTGCCTTCAATGAGCTCCTGCTCAGCTACTTCTACTTGTTGAACCTCAGAATCCTCAGTGACTTGCTCGTCTACTCGCATCAACACAATACATACATAGTATAGCATAAATTAACATCACATCAAACATGTAAATAAAATATACAGTAAAAATCTACACATTAAAATGAGATCATAGGAACTAGAATCATTAAATTTGGAGTTATAGATTTTAAGTTATGAATTTCCTAAGGTTTAATGTGCTTGAAATAGGATTAAATGATAAATTAATTTTCTTATTGTGTTCATGTCAAAACAGAGATACTAAATGATAGAGAATCTTATTACAAAATTTTAGAAATTGGAATGGTTCAATTTGGAGCTAAAATGAATTTTCTATGGAATAAACAAGTTTTAGGAATTCTTTTTATATTAAAAGTCAATTTCTGTATTTATTTACCTATTTTATATGTCCTCAGGACTGGGCGTCAATATCTGAGAACAAAAGGGGCTTCTGCGCATATTGTTCTAAGACCCAGAGAATAGGGTTCTCTGGATGGCGGGTTGATATCCATTAACCCAGGGTTTCTTTTACAAAACTTGCGGCCGAAGGGGTACGGGAGGATTGTGGCCGCTTGATTAGATTTAAACGGCCCGGATTAAATCACGACTCAAGTGAACCGGTGCGCGATCCCAATCGCTGGATCGCCCATCAACGGCCGTGAGCTCACCTTCACGGGATTGAATCCTATGCCTAGGAACTCTGATCGACGGTCACGATTGAGTTCCCCATTGAGCGACAGCACCAGATGAATCTCAGCCGTCCAGTGGCCATCCAAAGGTGGGTCGGTTGTCTTCCCTATCCGCACTCTATCGCGGCGGCGCGCTGCTCTACACGGCGGGATCTCGCCGGCGCGTCTACGAACTAGGCCTAAACGCACGATTCCCTGAATACGCTGAGGATAAACCATGTAGGGACCGTGGCGAATACGGATGACCACTCCTTACCGGAGATTGAGCGGCGCAGGGATCTGGCGACGATGTCCGGCGGCTCCACGACGTTCCGCCAACTCCGGCGAGCAACTACGGGGCGCGCGATCGACGATTCGGCATGCAGACACCACGGATGGTCACGCGCCCGCTCGGTGTAGACCCCCGACCTCCCAATGACTTCCGGCGACGGCGGATGGACGGCCGTGCACGGCGGCGCAATCCTTTGCCTAAGAAGATAGCGCGCTGGTGGTATGGCTCGGGTCTAGCGCATGGATAGAGGGAGGCGAGGGATAGACGTAGCAGGTAGATATAAGCGCGACCGAAGCCCACGCCTGGCACGAACTCCCCAGGATTTCCGGCCGAGCGGAAGGTGCTCCCTGAGCAGGGAGGATCGTTGCAAGGGGGGAGAAAGCCCTGACAGGCGTACCCCACCCGACAGCGGGCGCGAGGAGGTCAGGTGTGCGGCGCGCGACGACACGTCTGTCTGCCCTAGGCCCACATGGTAACGAGACGAAGGCGCACGCCCATTATGTGTCATTGACGATTGGGGCCCGCACGTCGGCGCAGGGTTACAGCGGCAGTGGTCAAGCGGGCCGTGCGGGGAAGAGGTGAACTGGGCCGCGAATTCGGTTTTGGCCCAGAACGGTCCAGTAAGATTTCTTTTTATTTTTCTTTTTCTTTTTCTTTCTCTTTTCAATTCCTAGAATTCAAATTTGAATTCAATTTTAATCTGTGAATTTATATTCATTTTTTTAAATGTACAAGTTGAACCCAAATAGGAAGGTTTAACTAATTTCTTTATATTTATTGTCTTTATCTTTGTTTAGTATTCTTTCTTCTCTTGCTCAAATTCTTGAATTTCCCCTTTAGAGAATTTAATATATTTCCTTTCACACTATTTTATGTTGTCATAAAATGCACCAAATAAAATCCAGCATGATACATATTTTTTTGTGGCTTTTATTAATTAATTATTTGTATAAGTGAGGTGTCCACATGCGATGCTAAGTAGAGATAACACACATACATATATATGAATTTAGTTTCTCCTTTTTGATTCTTCTTACACAGTGGGTATTACAAATCCTACCCCCTTAAAAAATAATCTCGTCCTCGAGATTTAGGAAGATCTAGGGAAAAGGGTGGGATAATCTATACGAAGCTCTTCTTCTCTTGCCCAAGTTGCTTCATCTTCACCATGGTGACTCCATTGAACTTTGCACATCTTTATAACCTTATTCCTCGTGACACGAGTTAGTGTATCTAGAATCTTGATGGGGTACTCAGCATAAGTTAGATCATCTTGAACACTAAGGTCTTCCATTGGTAACTGCTCTTCAGGTACCCTGAGACATTTCTTTAGCTGAGATACATGAAAGACATCATGAACATCCGCAAGATGATCTGGTAACTCCAATTGATATGCCACCTCTCCCACTCGCTTCAAGATTAAGAAGGGTCCAATAAAGCGAGGGGACAACTTTCCTTTGACTTTAAATCTTCTCATACCCCGGAGTGGTGACACCTTCAAATAGACATAGTCTCCCTCCTTAAACTCAAGCAGTCTTCTCCGGGTATCAACATAGCTCTTCTACCTTGACTGTGCAGTTCTCAAATTCTCTCTTATTTGACGGACTTGATCTTCTGCTTCTTGTATAATCTCAGGCCCAAACAACTGCGTTTTACCAGTTTGATCCCAATACAGTGGAGTCCTGCACTTTCTGCCATACAAAGCCTCAAACGGTGACATCTTCAAACTGGCCTGATGGCTATTATTGTAAGAGAACTCCGCATACGGTAGACTCTTATCCCAACTACCACCATGCTTAAGGGCACAAGCTCTTAACATATCTTCCAGCACTTGGTTAGTCCTCTCTGTCTGCCCATGAGTCTGTGGATGGTAAGCCGAACTAAAATTCAATCTGGTATCCAAGGACTCGTGCAACTTCTTCCAATACCGAGAGGTAAACTGTGATCCTCGATCAGACACGATTTTCTTTGGCACACCATGCAGGCAGACAATCCGTGCCATGTACAACTCTGCCAACTTAGCTCCTGAATATGTGGTCTTCACTGGAATAAAGTGGGCTACTTTAGTTAGCCTGTCCATAATCACCCATATAGAATCATATCCAGCAGACGTGCAGGGTAATCCAACAATGAAGTCCATGCCAATCTCTTCCCATTTCCACTCAGGTATCTTCAGTGGATGCAGTAGTCCGGCTGGCCTCTGGTGTTCAGCCTTAACTCTTTGGCACACATCGCACATAGCCACATGTGCAGCCACATCTCTCTTCAGTCCATACCACCAATACTTTTGCTTCAAATCCTGATACATCTTAGTACTCCCAGGATGGATAGAATAAACTGAGTCATGTGCCTCCTTCAATATGGTTTCCTGAAGACTATCAATATCGGGGACACAGATCCGATTCTTGAACCATACTGTGCCTTGCTCATCCTCTGTGAATTCCGGGCCTCTACCCTCTGTTATCAGATCCTTGATCTCCTGGATTTTAGCATCACCAACCTGACCTTTACGAATTTCTTGCTCCAAGGTAGGTTCCAATTCAATGGTAACTCCTTCCGTGTGTGTAACAATTCCCAAGTTGAGCCTCTCAAAATCTTTTGCTAATTCCTCAGGTAGCTGGACAACGAAAGCGGAGTGAACATGCTCCTTCCGACTCAAGGCATCTGCAACCAAATTTGCCTTGCCTGGGTGATAGTGAATCTCCAAATCATAATCCTTAATAAGCTCCAACCAACGGCGTTGCCTAAGGTTGAGATCCTTCTGAGTGAATATGTACTTCAAGCTCTTATGATCCGTGTATACTTGGCACTTAGTTCCCATAATGTAGTGTCTCCAAATCTTAAGTGCATGCACAACTGCTGCCAGCTCTAAGTCATGAGTGGGGTAGTTCAATTCATGCTTACGCAACTGACGAGATGCATAGGCGATGACATGTCCTTCTTGCATGAGCACACATCCCAATCCTTGGCCACATGCATCACAATAAATGTCAAATCCTTTCTATAAATCTGGCATAACCAACACTGGTGGTGACATCAATCTCTCCTTCAATTGATCAAAGCTCTCTTAGCATTTCTCATCCCACTTGAATTCTCTTCCTTTCTCCAAAAGCGATGTCATAGGCTTGGCAATCTTAGAGAACCCTTCAATAAATCTCCGATAATATCCTGCGAGTCCCAAGAAACTTCGTATCTCAGTAACTGTAGTGGGCACTCTCCACTCCATTATCTCCTTCACTTTAGCAGGATCCACTGCTATTCCTCCATTAGAAATAATATGACCAAGGAATGGCACCTTGTCAATCCAAAACTCGCACTTGCTGAACTTAGCATAGAGTTGATTATCTTGTAGCTTCTGTAGCACCAACCTTAGATGTTGTTCATGATCACTTTCACTCTTAGAATAGATAAGAATATCGTCGATGAACACCACGACGAATCTGTCCAAATACTCCATAAACACCTTATTCATCAAATTCATGAAATAAGCTGGTGCATTGGTTAATCCAAATGACATAACAGTAAACTCATATAATCCATATCGGGTCGAGAAAGCCATCTTAGGAATATCCGATGGTCTAATCTTCATCCGATGGTATCCCGATCGGAGATCAATCTTCGAGAATACCCTGGCTCCTCTCGTTTGATCAAACAAATCCTCAATACAGGGTAATGGATACTTGTTCTTCACAGTAACATCATTAAGTGATCTATAGTCCACACACATCCGTTGCGATCCATCCTTCTTCTATACAAATAGCATCGGTGCTCCCCAAGGTGAGGAACTCGGACGAATGTACCCCACCTCCTATAACTCTGTTAATTGCTTCTTAAGCTCCTTCAGTTCTTCTACAGCCATCCTGTATGGTCGTTTAGAAATAGGGGCAGTTCCAGGTAAAAGATCAATCACAAACTCAACTTCCCTATCTGGTGGCATCCCTGGTAACTCCTCTGGAAAGGCATCCGGAAAATCTCTAACCACCCGGATGTTGTCACCAACAAACTCCTCAGGTATAAAGAACATTGCACGCTTGGATGAGGTGGTTACTGCAATATTAACTTGAAATGTTTCTCCTTTGGGACTAGTGAGCTCTATAGTACCCCTACCACATGCTATAATGACCTTTGCCCTCCTTAACCATGACATACCAAGAATCAGATCTATACTGCTGGCCTCTAATATTATAGCCGTAGCTCCAAATTCTCTTCCCATAATCGATAATGTTAATCTACGTGTCATTTGATTTGCCTCAATAGGCCCTTTAGGTGTGATTACTATCATTGGTTTTCTCATATTTAGCAGGGGTATCTCATTAGTGTTGGCATATCGAGCGGACATGAATGAATGTGCAGCACCAGAACCAAATAATATTGTTGCAGGAATGGCATTAATGTAAAACATACCGAGTACGATTGTTGGGGGCCTTCGGCTCCCGAAGGTCCTCAAAAACATAGTTTGACAATGTTTTCCAAGTGTAATATGTGAACAGGCACCTTCGGAACAGGCACCTTCGGAGTCAGGTCGCAAATATACAAGAGCATGGTTAAGACGAAGCTTGACTGGAATGAAAAACGATCATGATGAAGGATAAGACGATCACGAAGCTATGTGCAGAAAAGCTTCGGCATAATGACAGAAAAGAGGAACCGACTTAAAGATGAAAAGCCAAATTGGACCTCGAAGAATTACTATAGAATTATTGATAAATGTAGAGGGCATCAATGTAATTTTACACAGGCTGCGTCCCGTGTCAATAAATAGGTGAACAGTACTCCCGTACTGTTCACGCTGACTTGGCATACGCTTTTTTACATCACGTCTGTACCTTTTCTTTACGTCAATCTGAAGGTACATTTGTAATTCTATTTTATGAATTTAATAATAGAAATATATTGATAATAATATTGATATTATTACTCGCGTATTATAGATGGTTGCCCTGTTTTACTATTTGTCAACCTTATGAAGGTCTTTTCTTTTGTAACCTTCGTCCGAGATTCATTATATCCGAAGGGATATACTGTTTTTAAGGACGAAGGAGTTTAACATTTAACACTTTTATGTTGTCTTGTTCTTAATTCAATAGCATTTGAGAACAAGCCCCCAACATTGGCGCCCACCTCCGGTGAACTCACTTCCACTTTTTGAGTTTTTGAAAACCTTCGGCAAGCATCACCTTCGTCATGCCGCCGAAAAAAGCTTCAGCGACAGGGGCTGCCACTCTGCAGCCGCTAGACCCCAATCAGGATGTCGTTTCTCTTAGGGAGGCCCGAAGCCAGAAGAGGAAAGCCACCAGTCCAACGCCTCCGGAAGACGACTTGGACCAAGAAATCCAAAAAATGGAGGTGCTCCATCAACAGGTCCAACGGAAGAAGGAGAAGATGGCTCGTCTAGCTGATCTTAAAAGGCAGATAGATGAAGCCTCTGAAGAGCTTCGTCACCTCGCTCAAGATGACCAGAATCAAAGGCCCCCGCGCAGAGAGCTTCATCAAGAAGGTTTCTACAACGAGGACGACTGGTATGAAGATTTCCATCATGGAAATTTTGCTTTTGATGATACTTCTCCTCTATCAACAGAACTGCAGGCTACACCTTGGCCACAGTCTTATAAGCCACCTCAGCTCCCCATGTACGATGATCATGCAGACCCGAAGCAATTTTTGATGAGCTATGAGGCAACTATATCTTCGTATGGTGGCAACACAGCGGTCATGGCAAAGTCCTTCGTCATGGCTGTCAGGAGCGTTGCACAAACCTGGTACTCCTCCCTTAGGCCAGGAACAATCACCTCATGGCAAAAGCTAAAGGATATGTTGATAACCAGCTTCTAAGGCTTTCAGACGAAGCCAGTCACTGCTCAAGCTTTATTCCAGTGCACCCAGGATCACGAAGAATACCTTCAGGCATATGTCCGAAGGTTTCTACGTCTGAGGGCATAGGCACCAACAGTGCCCAATGAAATTGTCATTAAGGCCATGATTAAGGGGCTTCGGCCAGGACCTTCAGCTCAGTACTTTGTCAGGAAGCCTCCTCAAACTTTGGAGAAGCTGCTCCAGAATATGGACGAGTATATTCGAGCTGACAATGATTTTCGCCAAAGAAGGGAGGAAGCTCTCAGGTTTTCAGAAATGACCAGGGGCTTCGGAGGAAGGTTTTATCCGAGGCATGTCAGGTCAATTCACAATTCTACTCAAAATGATGACAAAGGGAGTCACCAGCAAAGGCCACAGTGTTCCTCGCAAGCTTCGGGGCAACAACAAAGCTCTTTTCGGCCGCCAGCGCCAAGAGGCAGAGGCGCCAGGGGCTTCGGGGGAAGATTTGGAGATCAACCAAGAAAAATTTACTGCTTATTCTGCGGTGAAGGCAAGGGCCATACCACCAGAATGTGTCATGTTACCATTCAAAAGCAAAAGGAGCTAGCAGAGGCTGCAGCACAACAGAGCCAGCCGAAGCAGGTTATGCATACTGCTTTGTACCATTCGCCTTACATTCCAGAATATGTAGGCAATCACCCTGCAGCCTCTGTTGCTTCGGCAAGCCAACCCCAAGCTTCCTGGCAACAGCTTCCACCACCACCACTAATACAACGAGCTCCGCAGCCAGAAGGGAGCCAGCACTCTCACCCCCAGAGGGACTTCAGAGAAGAATCCGAAGCTCGCACAGTCAATAGCATTGTGCCAGAGTCGAAGCACATTTACTGACAAAATATCCTACCTCCACAGTAGCTTTTTGCACTTTCACGTTCAGTTTTACTTTCTTCGTAGTAAAGAACAATTATGGGAAGTTTAAGTGTTTTTTATCGTTTTTCAAATTCTTGTAACAGTTTAGCTTATTATCATAATGAAAATATATCTCCTCCATAGGCTTGAGTTGCCGAAGCACAAGAATTTATGGAGGCACGGAGAACCTTCGGATTATCGAAAACTTGTCCTAAGGAACGAGCCGTAACTTTTTCGAAGTAATAAAAAGTCGTTCCTAAGGGAGCGCAGTGTAAGTTTTCTGCTCGAAAGTCGTTCCAAAGGGAATGTAGAGCTTACAGCGAAAAATAAACGCTGATTCCGCTGAAAGTAAAAGGCGAAGAAGCTCCTAAGGGAGGCTTACAGTGAAAAATAAACGCTGATTCCGCTAAAAGTAAAAGGCGAAGAAGCTCCTAAGGGAGGCTTACAGCGAAAAATAAACGCTGATTCCGCTGAAAGTAAAAGGCGAAGAAGCTCCTAAGGGAGGCTTACAGCGAAAAGTCAGCGCTGAGATAAAAAGATTGTGTGCTCTATTGCAGGGATATTTGTATTTTCAGCATAAATGTCATTTTGCATAACATAACATCATTACATCATTTTGCATAACATAAGCATCATCCATCATTTCGCATGTAGAACAGGAAGGGGACACAGCATTGATCTTCGAAGAATGTTTTGAAAAAGAGAAAATCGTGCTAAGGCACAAGATAAATTGAGAAGAAGTGTAGCTTCATTTGAGAGGCAACATAAGACTTTTTTATGGATTCAAAGAATGTTTTCACGAAGTTTGGAAATTCTTCATCAAAGAAGTATGGCAATTCTTGTGATACATAAAAGATTTTCTTTACGAAGCATGAAAAGAAGGGAAGGTGTTTTTTCGCCGAAGGCTCAAAAAGCGGTATGTATGAAAAAATTTCATGCATCGTAAAGAATTGAACCATAAATAGATTATATATTACATTCAAAGTTACAAAGTTTTACACATGTCATGTTCCAATTATTTTTACAATAGCATTTAATCTTCCCTAAGAACTACTTCTGCAGCTTCGTTTAGTAGCTGATTGACAACTTCATCCATGATGGCTTCGGCCATTTGTCTAATTTCGTCGTCCCCCTTCGGGGGAGGGTCCGCAGATGCCTCAGCGGGTTCTGAGGGAGGAGAGGACACGGCTATATTACTATTACAAACTACGAATAAAGTTCAAAATCAAAAATTACAACAAAATAAAAATCACTAATTAATACCTATCTGCCCTTCGGGCCCTGTGCTTTTTTCAGCAGCTCTCGCTACCTCCCTAGCATCATGGATGCCTTTTTCGCTTCTCTGAATGATCTCTTGAGCCATTTCTCGGTCGCCATTGTCCCAAATGTCAGTGAAAAATTTTCCACCGACCTAGCTTGCTTCGGCTGAAGGGTCTTTGATATCTTCAGAGGATAAAATAGCTTGAGACTGTGCCAAAGATTTCACATGCTCGCACCCTTTCTTCTCTAAAATAGTAACAATTCCCCTGGCGCCCGAAAAAGCACAAATGTCCCCGTGACTATTCAAGATTTCGTCGAAGGCATCAGCTTCGTGACTAATCCATTCAATTGGGCCTTCTGGATTTCCCCTTGTGAAATTTTATTCACTAGAGAACACGCCAACGCTGGCGAAGCTGGATTTTATTTTCTTAACACACTCTATGGATTTATCATAACACCTTTTCTTCGAAGCACGAAGCTCTTTGACATTTATTTCCAAATGATTTGCCCATTGATTGCTTAGTTCTCTCTTTGTTTCTTCAAGAATGTGTTCTTCTTTAGCTCGGGCTAATTGTTTCCGAAGATCTTCAATTTCCCGCTTCTGAGCTTCGGTTTGAGTTTTAGAGCTAGCTTCGTTTTCCTTCATTTTATCCACCAATGTAACTAGAATCTTGTCGTTTTCCATGGCTTCGTTTCTTAGCCTTATAACCTCTGTGCGGAGGTTGTTAAGAGCAATAGTGTAGCTCTCGTCTTCAGCATTCTTTTGTGCCCTTAAGGCATTGCTAAGTATTAAGCCCTATTCAAAAGAATGAATGGATTAACACAACAGTAAAGGACTCATTCAAAATTCATAAAATTCAAAATTTACAATCTTTGTACCTTTAGACTATTATATGCAAGACTATCCGCAAGATCCTCCTTCGTCATGGCGCAAAGGCCAGCTTCAAGCTTCGGGAATCCCATGCTCCTAGCCATCTCCCGGCAGACAGATAGTTCTTTATTGTCCGGGAGGCAATACAAGAAGTCATCTTCGTCTGTCCCATTGAACACTACGGCCCCCTTCGGATACTTCAGTTCTCGGGCATAGTGATTAGCTTCAAAGATCTCTTCTTCAGATAATTTCTTTCCCGAAGCATGTCGTACAATATAATCGCGAATTCTGGAAGATGCTTCGGGAACGGTAGTGTCAGTTTCCTCGACCAAAATTGGCTCTGTCATTTTTGTTTTTCCAGTTTCCAAAGTTGCCTCTGTCAATTTTACCTCTTCAGCTTTCAAATGTTTTACCTTGGTGGGCTCTGAAGGCCCAACTTCATTCACAAATTGTTGCTTCAAAGCTTCACTAACAAAGGCTTCAGTAGATACCTCAGAAGCTTCAGCAGTTTTCTTCGGAGTTATGCTCGAAGATTTAATTGTTTCCAAAACATCCAGCACATTAACCATCCTTTTTCTTTTCGGGGTTGCTGTTGGTCCCTTTTGGCCTTTAGCCGCCTCAACTTTTGATGAACTCAAAATTTCTAGTGTTTTTCCTTTTTCAGTTCTTGGTTTTTCTGTTTTCTCTATCGCTGTTGCTTCGGCCATTTCTTCGGGTTTTGGTATTAGAGGTGGCTCTTCGGCTTCGGTGGCCGAAGGAGCCTCACCAATAAATTCAGGCACGGTGGCTGGCTCAATATAACGTGGAGGGTGTGTAAGCACCTTTACCTTCTTCGGCACTGGCTCTCTAGGAGCAGCTGAAGCAATTTCCTTTGCAGGAGAAGTATTTCTCCTTTTTTGGCTTCGCATTGGATAATATTAGTCGGGGTAAACAAACCCAATTGCATCAAATACTCGGTTGAGTCTTTTCTTTTTTCGGCCTCCGAAGGCTGCGGATAATGCAGTATTTTCGGCCTTTGAGTATACCCCAAGCAATTCATCACTTACATTCTCAATGCTTTTTAGCCAATCATCATTTGGTTCAATGAATTTATCTCCATACTTGAATGTATATTTTAGCCTGATTAGTCCACCCTCGTCAGTTTCTTTAACGGTCTCCTTCGGCATTTCCCAGTTATCTGCAAGTGGCCACACTCTGAAGGCAATGTGCTCTTGCAATAAATCTCTGGTCCCAATAAAAGAGCAGACTACGCCGAAGGCTCTCTGACATTCTTCAGCTGCTTCGTCCATTTCTACCTTCGGCTTTCGGAGTCCGAAGCGCTGCCAGATAGGGCGCATAATGATATCTTTAATGTCTTCTCGAACCTTCATGTCATTTTTCACATAGAACCATTCCTTCATCCACTCCCCGGGCCATCTTTTTCGAAAAGTTGGCACGGGACAGCTTGACCTAGAGCGGGCGCCGAAGCTATAGCAGCCAAAATTATTATGATACTGCTCCTTACCCCAGGGCTTCGTCTCGTACACTAACTCGTGTATATTGCAAAAGCTTTCTGCACTTGGCTCCAGGCCCTGACTCTTCACGGCCCAGACGAAGACTCCCAGTCTTATCACTGCTTCAGGAGTAAGTTGATGAAGGTAAACTTGATATATTTTCAGAACTTCTACCACAAATCTGCTTAGAGGGAATCGTAGCCCAACTTTTAAAAAGCTTCGGAAGATCACGACTTCATTATCTTCGGGAGTCGGCGTAGTTTTCTCTCCGTCATCTGCCCTCACGATGGATATATCTCGGAAATATATCCCCCTCATATTTTCAAGGTGACTCTACTTTATAGTTGATTTTCCGAAATTTGAGTGATTGGGCCACCACGGGCGATCTTCGGAATCCTCCCCACCACTATCCACATCATAACTATCACTGTCGCCAGTATCTTCAGATAGACCCTCTAAAGTCTCCTTGACAATCTTCTCCGTATTGGTCTTCGACATTGATTCAAGAAAGCCCAGGTGCATTTCCTCAGAAAGGCTTAACTTCGAAGCACCAGCAACTTTCTTGTCCTCAGACATCTTCGCGAATGCTGGCAAACCAGACTTGAAACCGAAGCTTAAAAATTTAAAACCAAGCAAATGCTGTTGCGCGCAGGCTGAAAAGCTGGGTGAGTAAAAAGCAGATGGCAAAAGAGCGTGCCAAATAAACTCGTGGTGAGCTTGTATTTATACGCCCAGTATGTCGAAAATTGGAGGGCCCCGCTTGTCAATGACTGTTGCTATTCTAGCAAAAGAAGGTGTTTTTTCGGACCTTCGGCTTAAAGCCTTCGTCCATGTCGCAATATGAATTTATCTTTATAGTAAATTGATATTGCGAGGGGCTACTGTTTGGGGCCTTCGGCTCCCAAAGGTCCTCAAAAACATAGTTTGACAATGTTTTCCAAGTGTAATATGTGAACAGGCACCTTCGGAACAGGCACCTTCGGAGTCAGGTCGCAAATATACAAGAGCATGATTAAGACGAAGCTTGACTGGAATGAAAAACGATCATGATGAAGGATAAGACGATCACGAAGCTATGTGCAAAAAAGCTTCGGCATAATGACAGAAAAGAGAAACCGACTTAAAGATGAAAAGCCAAATTGGACCTCGAAGAATTACTATAGAATTATTGATAAATGTAGAGGGCATCAATGTAATTTTACACGGGCTGCGTCCCGTGTCTATAAATAGGTGAACAGTACTCCCGTACTGTTCACGCTGACTTGGCATACGCTTTTTTACATCACGTCTGTACCTTTTCTTTACGTCAATCTGAAGGTACATTTGTAATTCTATTTTATGAATTTAATAATAGAAATATATTGATAATAATATTGATATTATTACTCGCGTATTATAGATGGTTGCCCTGTTTTACTATTTGTCAACCTTATGAAGGTCTTTTCTTTTGTAACCTTCGTCCGAGATTCATTATATCCGAAGGGATATACTGTTTTTAAGGACGAAGGAGTTTAACATTTAACACTTTTATGTTGTCTTGTTCTTAATTCAATAGCATTTGAGAACAAGCCCCCAACAACGATGTCAGCACCATCAGGAGTATCATCAACACTGACTTGATTCACCCTAGCTACAGAATATCCCTTGCTAGGAGTCTGCTGCTTGTTCTTAGCTGGTGTACCAGAATTTCCCATCAGACAAGCATTAGCATAGTGCCCAATCTGACTGCACTTGAAGCATGTAGGGCCGGTCTTCTGTCCTGTAGGCCTCGTTGGGGTGCCAGTGGGAGTAGCATGACGAGTAGGTGTCCGTGGAGAGCCCTGTGGAGCATACTGAACTGGGCGTGGTCCTCCTGGTCGGGTCGGTGTACCCTATGGCGAAGCGTAGCGCGGACAAACACTGCTGCTACCCTGTCCCTGCGAGATAGCCTTCCTCTTCAAATCACCCAGTTGAACACACTTGTGTTCAATAGCAAGAGCCTTATCCAGTAGCCTCTGAAATGATGGAAAGGTGTGTGCAACCAGTGCATACTGCAAGGGTCCATTAAGTCCTTCAATAAAGTGCTCCTACTTCCTCTCATCCTCAGCAACTTCCTCCGGAGCATATCTCGACAGCTGAATAAATTTGTCTCTGTACTCGCTGACCGACATGTTGCCTTGCTTTAATGACAGAAACTCCTTCTTCTTGATCTTTATCATACCAGCTGGAATATGGTAGTTCCTGAATTGTGTACTGAACTCCGCCCAAGTAATAGTATCAGCAGCATCATGGGTAGCAGTATAAGAATCCCACCAGTTAGCAGCAGGACCTGTCAGACGACCTGAGGCATAAAGAACTTTCTCCCGGTCTGAGCATTGGGCGATGTTGAGCATCTTCTCAATTGCTTTTAGCCAATCATCAGCATCTAGTGGATCTGGCGAGCTGGCGAAGGTCGGTGGCTTATGACTCATAAATTCCCAGTGCTTATCACGAGGTGGAACTGGTGGTGGTGGTGGAGGCAATGGTACTTGTTGCTGTTGCTGAAATTGCTGCTGCAGCTGTTGTTGCGCCCTTCTCTCCTGGCGCAACTCCTGGCATATCTCTTCTCTTTCCTGACGCATCTCCTGGCGTTCTTGCTGCATCTGGGCACGCATATCGGCCATAGTGTCCGCCATTTGCTGCATCACCCTCATCTGAGCTGCAATCAGTGGATCAACTCCGCCTGGTGGGGGATTAGGAGGATTCATCTCTGCTGGCTGTGGCTGAGGTTATCTATATATCCTTCGAGTGTGTCGATTAGGAGGCAAATCAATTCCACCACCCCTCCTGGTATTGACCATCTGAGTTAGATACATATGGTAAGAGAGAGCAGAAGACAAGGCAGTAATTACAAATCATGTTACTTTGGGGGATTTATTAGCTAAGCAGTTTTAACATTTTATCTACCATAACTAATTCATTACTTTATAGTGGTACATACTAAGATGCCCATATATAATATTTCAATCAATTAAAGAAGCAAATCAGACATTTATCATCAGAACAATCAAACAACATTTTTAAATATAGAAAATAGTTTTGATTTTTGTCTTAGGCTTCCTATCTCTTAAAAATGTCACAGGGGTAGGGATTCCAAGGTGTGAAATCCGTCTCGTATTAGAATAAAAAAAGGTAAGAATGATCAGAGTAGAACAGTAGAAGGTGAGACAGGATCAAGGTAAGTGTAGAAAGAATCAGAGTAAGGTAAGTGTGGAATGAATCAGAATAAGATAAGTAGGTAAGGGTTTTGTCCATTTCTATCTAGGTTTCGTCCTACAGTCAACATTTCCTCTGATACCACTTCTGTCACACCGGGGCTTTAAGGAACAAAGCCGGGTGCATCTCATACATGCGCCAAGAAGACAACATATATAATAACAGAGTGTATAGAGATAAATGTCACAAAACATCAGAGTACTTATTACATAGCGGAAGGCTTATTACAAAATAAAAGAATAAATATAAAACGAACTAAGGATCGTCGGCGCCAATGTCAACTGAGAAACGCTACCTAGATCAAATCGAACTCCTCGCCTTGTGGCTCCTCCTGAACCACCTGTTCTTCTCCTGTGGGGGGGGGGGTGTGAGACAGCAAGAGTGAGCTCACATACGTTCATAGCTCAACAAGTCGTGGGGAATAACGTGGCATAAACTCACCAAAGGTGGGAGTTCATGAAGTGTAATGCTGATCAATGAATAAAGGCTGAAGCTGAGCATTGCTTTTATAAGTGGTCAGAATTTTATTAGCAATTACTAAGTGTAAGTAAATACCAAACCTTAATGATAAATAAGAAAAGTAATAGTAAAATAATCCCAAATGCGATGCAAATGTCAAATTAAATTTAAGTTCCATAAATTAATCATGTGAGGGTCCGAGCCTCTCATGACCGCGAGCACGGCTAGTATACTAGTTTTACACTCTGCAGAGGTTGCGCATCTTTACCCACAAGTCATGTTACCCATCTGCCAAGAGACGGCCAATCCCATACACCTCTACCGAGGAGGCGAGGCAGGGTAACACTACGAGGCCTTTACAAAGTTCTACTAGCTTCAGAAATCCCGCTACAGTTTATAGGAAGCTCCAGTGCAGGAATCCCTCGCCTGACTGCCATCGCAGCAAAATCAACCCAAGGACCGCCCTACACTGACCACTCCCCTACTGCCCTTGTCCCTTTCGAGTAAGGAAGACCTCCACTAGGTTTTCTAGTTAATCAGCCAAGGGCGTCCCATTAAACCCTTGTGGTAGCACTGTTTTCCCGGGTGGTCGCTCCATGTTCCCATTAATTTTTTGATCTTAACATGAATAATAATAACAAGATAATAAAAGAGTAATCATGAATATTGTATCTCCATACCCAATCCACATAAAGCAATAGCAAGTACTACCCAAAAATATTTCAGGGGTGAACAAGGTATAAAGATAACCAAAACTGGGGTAACATAAAGGATCCCATCAAAATTAACCTATGCAGATCATTATAATTAATAAGAACATGGCTGGGAAAAAGTAAGTGATCAAGGGCACAACTTGCCTTCAATGAGCTCCTGCTCAGCTACTTCTACTTATTGAACCTCAGAATCCTCAGTGACTTGCTCGTCTACTCGCATCAACACAATACATACATAGTATAACATAAATTAACATCACATCAAACATGTAAATAAAATATACAGTAAAAATCTACACATTAAAATGAGATCATAGAAACTGGAATCATTAAATTTGGAGTTATAGATTTCAAGTTATGAATTTCCTAAGGTTTAATGTGCTTGAAATATGATTAAATGATAAATTAATTTTCTTACTGTGTTCATGTCAAAACAGAGATACTAAATGATAGAGAATCTTATTACAAAATTTTAGAAATTGGAATGGTTCAATTTGGAGCTAAAATGAAGTTTCTATGGAATAAACAAGTATTAGGAATTCTTTTTATATTAAAAATCAATTTCTATATTTATTTACCTATTTTATATGTCCTCAGGACTGGGCGTCAATATCTGAGAACATAAGGGGCTTCTGCGCATATTGTTCTAAGACCCAGAGAATAGGGTTCTCTGGATGGCGGGTTGATATCCATTAACCCCAGGGTTTCTTTTACAAAACTTGCGACCGAAGGCGTACGGGAGGATTGTGGCCGCTTGATTAGATTTAAACGGCCCGGATTAAATCACGACTCAAGTGAACCGGTGCGCGATCCCAACCGCTGGATCGCCCATCAACGGCCGTGAGCTCACCTTCACGGTATTGAATCCTACGCCTAGGAACTCTGATCGACGGTCACGATTGAGTTCCCCGTTGAGCGACAGCACCAGATGAATCTCAGCCGTCCAGTGGCCATCCAAAGGTGGGCCGGTTGTCTTCCCTATCCGCACTCTATCGCGGCGGCGCGCTGCTCTACACGGCGGGATCTCGCCGGCGCGTCTACGAACTAGGCCTAAATGCACGATTTCCTGAATACGCTGAGGATAAACCATGTAGGGACCGTGGCGAATACGGATGACCACTCCTTACCGGCGATTGAGCGGCGCAGGGATCTGGCGACGATGTCCGGCGGCTCCACGGCGTTCCGCCAACTCCTGCGAACAACTACGGGGCGCGCGATCGACGATTCGGCACGCAGGCACCACGGATGGTCACGCGCCCGCTCGGTGTAGACCCTCGACCTCCCAACGACTTCCGGCGACGGCGGATGGACGACCGTGCACGGCGGCGCAATCCTTTGCCTAAGAAGATAGCGCGCTGGTGGTATGGCTCGGGTCTAGCGCATGGATAGAGGGAGGCGAGGGATAGACGTAGCAGGTAGATATAAGCACGACCGAAGCCCACGCCTGGCACGAACTCCCTAGGATTTCCGACCGAGCAGAAGGTGCTCCCTAAGCAAAACTCGGAGGATCATTGCAAGGGGGGGGGGGGGAAAGCCCTGACAGGCGTACCCCACCCGACAGCGGGCGCGAGGAGGTCAGGTGCGCGGTGCGCGACGACGCGTCTGTCTGCCCTGGGCCCACATGGTAATGAGACGAAGGCGCACGCCCATTATGTGTCATTGACGATTGGGGCCCGCACGTCAGAGCAGGGTTACAACGGCACTGGTCAAGCGGGCCGTGCGGGGAAGAGGTGAACTGGGCCGCGAATTCGGTTTTGGCCCAGAACGGTCCGGTAAGATTTCTTTTTATTTTTATTTTTCCTTTTCTTTCTCTTTTCAATTCCTAGAATTCAAATTTGAATTCAATTTTAATCTGTGAATTTATATTCATTTTTTTAAATGTACAAGTTGAACCCAAATAGGAAGGTTTAACTAATTTCTTTATATTTATTGTCTTTATCTTTGTTTAGTATTCTTTCTTCTCTTGCTCAAATTCTTGAATTTCCCCTTTAGAGAATTTAATATATTTCCTTTCATACTATTTTATGTTGTCATAAAATGCACCAAATAAAATCCAGCATGATACATATTTATTTGTGGCTTTTATTAATATATTATTTGTATAAGTGAGGTGTCCACATGCGATGCTAAGTAGAGATAACACACATACATATATATGAATTTAGTTTCTCCTTTTTGATTCTTCTTACACAGTGGGTATTATAGGCTACCAAAGGATCTAAATTCTCTACTCCTGATGCGTCTTCTGAGGAATCAGAATTTATAGTGCTTCACGCTGCAGGGAAAAAACTAATAGAGGAGCAGATTGCCGAAGCTAGGCAATATGCCAAGGATCTGAAGTATCCCCCAGGATCCTTGGTATACAGCGGCACTAACGAAGATGACTTTCTATATTGCCTACCAGAAAATAAGGAGATATCTGTTTGCCGAGAAATGGTAAAGAGTATGGGATTTCCGAAGCTAGAGCTTGGCTTATCTGCGATGCCGAAGGATGAACTTGTAGACAACCTTGCTTATAATAGCTTGAAGGCATGTACACTTTTGTTTGTAAAATAAGTTACATTTATTGGTTTTCTTACTGTTTTTATGTTCTCACACATATACTTCTGTTATTAGGGCTTAATTCTCAGTAAAGCTTTAAGGGCTCAAAAAGAAGCCGATGACGAAAGCTGTCAAATTGCCCTTGGGAACCTTCGGTCAGAGGTCATCACCCTGAGGAATGAAGCCCTTGAAAAAAATAAGATTCTACTTCCCTTGGTAGACAGACTAAAAGTCAGTGAAGCCAGGCTTAATGCACAAGTCGAAAATCACAAGGCCGAAGTTTTGGATCTAAAGAAAGAACTTGCCGAAGTGAATGAAGATTTTGAAGTTGCGAAGGCAAAGCAAGAGATAAGTGAATGGACAAGTTCAAGGTTAAAAAAGAATGTTGAAGAGCTTCATGATTCTAGGGAAAGGTGTTATGAAAAATCTTTGGACTGCACAAAGAAGCTAAAAGATAGCTTTGCGAAGGTGGGGGCGTATTCCTCAGAACAGAAATTTATTCGCGGCGACCCCGAAGGGGTTATCCAATGGATAGGTGAAGAAGCCGGAGCTTTCGATGAGATCATTAGTGATCACGGAGATTTTTATGCTTTTTCCGATGCCTGAGGGGTTGCGGCAATTCTGGAAAAGGCTGGGTGTGAACATGTCAAGGCTGCGACCCAGCCAGAATCTATTATCTCATCTGACAATACTAAGGACCCTTTGACTGAGGCTTCTACATTAGGCTGCAAATTCTACTCCGATGTGTGGATGAAGGGTGGTCGTGAGATGGCTGACGGAGCCATAAAGAAGAGTGAAAAAGAATCTCACAACGCCTGTGAGGAAGCTAAGCAAGCTGAGGAAGCTGCCGAACGCGCCATGATTATAGGTAATTTTTATTTGAAACTTTTTGCCTTGTTATTCACTGTCACCTTCGAAATTTACCATCATATATTTATTACAGCCGGCCTCTCTTCCCCACTGGAGCCATATAACCCCGAAGCTGATCCAATAATGAAAGAGGCTTTGGATGTAATGAATATTGCTAACGAAGTTGTCAACAAACTTTTACATGAAGCCGCTGAGAGGGTACTGAAGGAAGACTGAGTTCTTGTGTACTATGAAATGTAATATTTGTATATAAATCGAACATCGAATATTTGTATGTATATTAATGTAATATATTTCTTTGTGATGCATGAAATTTGTGTACGTACCATTTTTGAGCCTACGACAAAAAAACACCTTCCCTTCTTTTCATGCTTCGCGAAGAAAAATTGCTGACTCTATTAATTGAGTACTTCACTTTGCCATGGCTATTGTATAATAGCATTAATTGACGAAGGTTTCCCTGTTGTATAATAGCACATTGTTTCAGAATCCATCGGATATCTTCGGAGGACCATTTTTCCTTTCGCACAACTTGTTGATGCAAAATGATGTATGATGTAATGCTATGCGAAATGATGAAATGATATGATGCAAAATGATGTTTATGTCGAACATAAGCACCCACTCGAAAACACATCTAGACTTTGTATCCCCTTAGGAACGACTTTGGAGTCTCTTCACCTTTTACGTAGGTGGAATTTTAGCTCTGCATCCCCTTAGGAACAACTTTGGAGCTAAGCTCTGCATCCCCTTAGGAACAACTTTGGAGCTTCTTCACCTCTGATTTAGGTGGTATTTAAGCTATGCATCCCCTTAGGAACGACTTCGAAGCTTCTTCACCTTTGATTTAGGTGGTATTTTGCCTCTGCATTCCCTTAGGAACGACTTTTGAGCTTCGGAACTTACTCTGCACTCCCTTAGGAATGAATTTGTAGCTTCGGACTTACTCTGCTCTCACTTAGGAATGACTTTGTAGCTTCGAACTTACTCTGTGCTCCCCTAGGAACAACTTTTGAGCTTCGGAACCTACTCTGCGCTCCCTTAGGAACGACTTTTGAGCTTTGAAACTTACTCTGCGCTCCCTTAGGAATGACTTTGTAGCTTCAAAACCTATCTCTATCATACTTGATGATGTAACGACAATATTATTACATCAAGTTAAAAATTTGTCGCTCTTGTATTGTTTTTTCAGGAAAATATAAAAAAGGCATATAAAGTTAAGATACATCAAATCATCATATTCCTTGGCTGGGGCACTATACTCCTTTTAGTAGATATGCTTTGACTCAGGCACAGTGCTATTGACTGTGCGAGCTTTGGACTCCTCCCGAAGGTCGCGCTGTTGCTAAATATGATTGTGCCCTTCTCGCTGTTGGTTGTGGATCAGTGGTGGTGGTGGTTGTGGCAACTGGGGCCAAGATGCTGGGGAATGGCTTGTCGAAGCAACAGAAGCCGTAGGCTGTTGATTGCCTACGTATTCTAGGATGTATGGGGAGTAACACGAAGCAGTGTGGAGGACTTGCTTCGGCTGACTCTACCGCGGCTCAGCTTCGACAATTTCCTTCTGCTTCTGAATTGTAATCTGGCATGTTCTTGTTGTGTGACCCTTGTCCTTGCCACAAAAAGACAGTACAACTTTCTGGGTTGATTGCCAAATCGTCCTCCACCGAAGCTTCTTCCTCCCCTGCCCCTCGGAGCCGGTGGTCTGAAAGAAGTGTGTTGCATGCTTGAAGACTGAGAACTGTGATGGTTATGCTGAGGATTGCTGGCCCTTTCATCATTGGCATTGGAGTTGTGAATTGATCGGACATGCCTGGGATGAAGTCTCCCTCCGAAGCCCCTGGTCTTCTCGGAAAACCTTTAGGCTTCCTCCCTTCTTTGGAGAAAATCATTGTTGGCCTGGATGTACTCATCCATCTTTTGAAGAAACTTCTCCAGGGTTTGTGGAGGTTTCCTAGCAAAATATTGAGCTATAGGACCTGGCCTAAGTCCCTTGATCATGGCCTCAATGACGATTTCATTAGGCACTGTGGGTGCTTGTGCTCTTAGATGCAAGAACCTTCGGACATACGCCTGAAGGTATTCCTCCTGGTCTTGTGTGCATTGAAACAATGCCTGAGCGGTGACTGGCTTTGTCTAAAAACATTGGAAACTAGTGATCATCATATGTCCTTGAGCTTCTGCCATGATGTAATTGTTCCTGGCCGAAGAGAGGAGTACCATGTTTGAGCTACACTTCTGATTGCCATGACGAAGGACTTCGCCATGACCGCAGTATTGCCCCCATATGAGGATATGGTTGCTTCGTAGCTCATCAGGAATTGCTTCGGGTCTGAATACCCATCATACATGGGGAGATGAGGTGGCTTGTATGATGGTAGCCATAGGGTAGCCTGTAGCTCTGTAGCTAGAGGAGAAACATCATCAAAAGAAAAGTTACCATGATGAAAGTCATCGTACCATTCATCATCATTGATTGGGCTCTCCTGACGAAGCTCCCTATGATGAGGTCTTCGGTCCTAGTCATCTTGAGTAAGATGACGCATTTCCTCAGCAGCTTTGTCTATCTTCTTCTGAAGATCGGCGAGCCGAAGCAACTTTTCTTTCTTCCTCTGCACCTGCAGATGAATGGCTTCCAGGTCCCTAATCTCCTGGTCTAGCTCCTCCTCCTGAGGTGTTGGGCTGGTAGCTTTTCACTTCTGACTTCTAGCTTCTTGCAGGGAGAGCGTCTCTTGGTTTGTGTCTAGTTGCTGTAGGGCAGCCCCTGGCACTGTTATCCTCTTCGGCGGCATCATGAAGGTTGATGCTTTGCTGAAGGTTGTGGAAGTGAGTTCACTAGAGGTGGGCGCCAATGTTGATCACTTGTTCTCAAATGCTATAAATCAAGAGCAAGGCAACATAATTGTTAATGGTTAGAGACCTTCGTCCTTCGAAGCATTATTTCCTCTCGGATATAATGATCTTCAGACGAAGGTCATGAAAGATACACCTTCATCGTTTTATCATATAAACATGAATATAAATAAAAGAGTAAAGGAACATAGAGGAATGAAGGTAATAATTGTCATATATCAATGATTTATTTATTATCAATTTCAACAAATACGAATAAGCATTAACAATATTCATATTACAATGGTACCTTCGGCTTGCCAAAAGGTAAAAGAGCGAGTGTGACGTGAGAGCGATTACAATCCAGTGTGAACAGTACAGTGCTACTGTTCATGTATTTATAGGCACAAGACATAACCCGGACAAAATTACATTCATGCCCTTGGCATTTACTCGTGACTATAATACAAGTTGTCACGAACTAAGTAGTCTTTTCCTTTTTTAAGTCAGTGTCGTCCTTTGTCTTCGTCACCATATCAAGCCGAAGCTCTCCGGCAATAGCTTCGGCGCTTACTCCTATCACCTTCGGGTTGCTCCTTTACACCATGTACACTTTCACATTTAGAGAAGGTCTTTTATCCTGAAGCAGAAGCTCCCCCTTAATAATACATATCATGCTGAAAACATATGGTTAGTCACGTTTTTTAGGACCTTCGGAAGAGGAAGACCCCCGACAGAGGGGATCCATGGGGAGGGATCCCCTCCATTTCCCTTACCACCAAACTAGCACCCATTGAGCGGCAGCCCCCTGCCGCATGCATGTAAAGAATTGTAAAAAGTCTAAGAGGAATTTATGGAAGTCAGATATAGAATTTAATATTTTATTTAAAAATATAAAATGGAAAAAGATATGCATTATATATACCTGTCTCTGAAATATATTTTGACCATCCCTAAAAATAGTTTTAGTACCGGTGGTTCTCACTGCCCACTAGCATGGATTTATTCGTCAATTACTCCCTTCGTCCTCTATCTTAAGGTCACGAAGGTTTGTCCTAGGTCAATGTTTTAAAATTTTAAACGTTAATAACAAAATATTCATAAATATTGACTAAATAAAAATGAAACTATTACATTTATTATTAAAACATCTACCATAATATAAAATGTATTTAATCTAAAAATAATTATTTTATAGATATTGTTGGTTAAAGTTTCAAAACTTTGACTTAGGACAAACCTTTATGACATTAATATAGGGAAGTAGGGAGTAGAGAACAATATAAAGAGCTCGAGGTCCCAGTTTTGCTTTCCGCGCTTTCCACGCTGACTATATATATATATATATATATATATATATATATATATATATATATATATATATATATATATATATAAACCACTATATAATTTATCAGTTTAAATTTTGCAAAGCCCATCCGACAAATTGCATCTAGATTTAAAACAACATCAAAACCAATAATTCAGATCGCTGGATAACTCCTTTCTCTCTTACTAAAATTTAATGGTCAATATTATTTGGATTATCCCTCTCCCACGACCCTCTCCTCCATGACTATGTCGTCCCCTCCTCCTCCCCCTCACTCGTGTCGTCGCTCCCTACTTCCCTTCTCTATCATGACCCCTCCGCCCCTCCTCTCTCTCACTCGCATCGCCACCGCTGGTCCCTCCCCCAACCCTCCCCCGTGACTCCAACGTCCTCTCTCTCCATCCTCCTCACTCGCGTCGTCGTTGATATCTCCCTCGCGTCGCCATCATCATCGACCCCTCCCGAGATCGTAGCATTAGCACGGGCTATATACTAGTATGATCACTAGTTAGTTGTCCATGCATTGCCACAGTGTCTATATATCATATAAATAGACTTTGTTTTAATAAGACAGAAAATATGTGTGTTCCATTGATTAAGTGGGTGTGAATAATGTGGAGCTAACAACCAATATTCTCAAACCTTCATTTGTGCATAATTTTACTTTATTTTTGTATTAAGTAGAAAGGAGAAGGATGACATGAGACCGACCGTTGAAACTGATGCTTTATATAGTAGATAGAGAAGACTAATTCCAGGCGCCATACATAGTGTAAAGGTTTCTGTTTCACATCAGATGATTTTAATTGCCAGTCAACTCGAGAATTAAAACAAAGTTCTTACCCGCTTATGTTAATATGCTATCTACATGAGCTACAACACTTCTTTGTGCGTTGGTTTCTATGATGCTCTTAGACGACCTGCAGGAGTACAAAGGTACAAAGAAGCTCTATAGATTCTTAATAGCTAGTTCTGGTGGCCAGTAGAAATAGTATTTTTGACAAGCGATTAATTGAGAACCGTTAGTGAAAATCAATTTCTATTGCGGTTGACATAAAAAATGCCAGTACAAAACCTTTACAGGAAACATAAACTAGGTATTAAAATAGGAAAAAAAATATTTTGACTAGGGGAGGCCCCACCCGCCTGCTCTGTCGAAGTTGCAAGTCACATCAATTTTCGCACGCTACGAGGCGGTGGGATTTAAACCCGCGACCCCACCCTCGTATGAAGCCTCTATATGTGACGGAACCTCCCAAGTCATTAGACCCACCTACAGTTGTCCTTGTCCAATGGACCTCAGACAACCCTGCAGGTGTTCCTAAATCAGTTGACAAGTTCGGTATCTGCTTTTCTTACCTTTCCCAAGAGCGTTTCACCCGTCACGCAGACATTACAAATCATCGGAGATACGGAAATGCGGAAACGGTTACATAAACTTACCTTTATTTAAAAGTAAGACAAAGTTTAACATTTATATACCAGAATATAACATACGAGTGCAGAGTATTATTATTACAAGCCAAGGGAGGCAAAAACCCCTCCCGATAAGTTTTAAACAAAAGTTTTTGTGGAGGATCCTTTCCTCCCACAACTTCTAAAATTGTTTTAGTCTAGGTAGAAAAAGAAAAGGAAAAAGTTGTGAACACGACTGGGCCGAAAACAGCCCAAGTGGCCCAGCCTGCACAGGAACAGGGACGCGCCCACGCGCGCCCGCGAGCGCGACGACGACTTTGCGAATAAGCCCCTGCAGTTTTGAATAACCCGAAGGAGTCCAAAACACTATTTAAAACAGTCACTGACACTTTGCAGAAATACCCTCGCACTTCTATTTCTTCTCCACAAACATCCCTGGCCACGGCGCGCTCGCCGTTCACCCCCGACACGGCCCGTACCGGCCATGGTCGGCGATGACTGCTATGGCTAGCTATCGGGGAGGCATAACCGACCAAGGATGATCTATGAACACCCGTTAATTTGACATGAAGTTCACTAGGAACTGTCTGCCCACGATCATGGCGGAAACCGGGATCACGAGCACGCGTTCCCGCCAAATCATGGCCGAATTGAGCAAACGAGTGCCACAGTAAGCTTCACTAGCATGCAGAGCAACAAAAACAACATTCGAGATGGACAGAGCCTTACCCGAACGGGCTGGCCACGGTCGAGCTGTTCACGATGGCGTGGCGACCCAATTTGGGGGAAAAGGGAGATTCTCCGGCTATGGTGGCTAATCGAGGGTGGGAGCAGGTGCTTTGGCTTCGCAATTTAGAGACGAAGAGCTGTGCTCGGTTGATTTGAACGGAGGGGGTGAGGATGCGATGAATTTATAGGCGCAGTGAGCCACTGCCATGGCCATGGTGATAACCATCGCCGGCCTTAGCTGGCGATCAACGGCGGCGTCGAGCGCTATCCTTTCCTACGAGCTTGCCATGTCCCACCGTGACAGTAACGCGGTCAAATCAGTGAGGGCATGGATGAACGGAGAGGAGCGGTGCCGATGACCGGATATGGCCGGAGTGATTACTGGCCGCGTGGCGGCCGAAATCATCACGCTCCACCGCGGCGATCTTACCCGGATCAAGAAGATCTTTGCGAGGAGATGAACGTCACGCGCCCATCCCGACCCTAGCGCAAATCACAGCGCGGATTGGTCGTCGATGGCGAGGGTCTGAAGCTTATCCTCCCAGGCACTGTACCATGGAAATGTTCTTCAGTGCTCCTGACAGCCAAAGTTTAGGGTAGATTTTCTCTAAAGTTTTCATGGCAACTCACCCAAATCTCTGCAGCAAAGTTGTAGAGTTACAAACCAGCTACATTTCGACTATAGGAACTAAACTCAGTTGAGCACTAGATCATACATAATTTCAATTCCAAAGCTCGACCAATAACACTGGTGGTCATTTTTCAGTCAGTAACCCGACTGACAGCCCAACTTTGGGTTTAATTATCTCCCAATTCTTCAAAACAACAATGCTTAACCCCTTAAACAAAGTTGTTCACCTTTAATAGCTCTACAAAATTGATGTGGTGACTTAGGGCAAAAACCTTATAATTTGAAAATTACAAAGCTCCAAAGTTGAGCCCAAACACTGATTTTGCATTGCCAATAGGTCCAAAACTCAGGGTTTGAATTGCAAATCTTCATAAATGTGAACCATATGATTTTATATGCTTTAACATCATAGTTTTTACACTTCAGTCCAAAAGTGCACTAATTTTGCACTTAGCCCCCTAGGGTTTAGGTTTAGGGTTTTCCAGGGTGCTTTTTAGGGTTTTTGGTATTTCAGGGGTGTGAATGTAATGTAGGTCTATTCTTAGTAACATTTTATGACTATTTCACTTAAGCTTTAGGTTTTTCTCCATTTGGATCTTGTTTTACCCTTCAGAACCCTATTTAGGGTTAAGTACCCTACTCTAGGGTTGTATTTGCAAAATGCCATATCAATACAACTTGTTTGAAACTTTTGCCTAGTGAATGCATTCTAGGTGTATCAAATATATGAAATACTAATGCTGATGATGTTATGCTCAAGTTTTAGTAAAGTAACACCAGGGGTGTTACATCCTTCCCCCCATAAAAGAATCTCGTCCCGAGATTAAAAGTACTAGGGTAAGTAGTGGAAAAGAAAATGCTTCACATTTTTGTTTCCTGATTTTTGGTACAAGGCAGGGGTGGTTTGGGGCTCACTCCTTTATTACAGCAATATTATACATATCACAATTTACATGAGGCTAGAAAGCCTGGGAAATTCTTCTCTAAAAAGTCTTGAGTCTCCCATGTAGCCTCATCTTCAGAATGTTGGTTCCACTGTATCTTGTAAAACTTGAGAATTTTTCTTCAGGTAACCCTGTCCTTTTGATCCAAGACTCGAATAGGGTGTTCTAAATATGTCAAGTCTGGCTCTAGGACAACATCTATCACTTCAATGGTTCGATCTGGAACCCAAAGACACTTCTTCAACTAAGACACGTGGAACACATTATGTACAACAGACAAGGTTTTGGGTAGTTGAAGTCGGTATGCCACTGGTCCACATTGTTCAAGTATAGGGAATGGACCAATGTACCAGGGTGCAAGCTTCCCTTTTATCTCGAAACGTGTCACACCCTTCATTGGGGAGACCTTCAGATAGACATAATCTCCCACCAGAAAATATAAGGGCATTCGCCGTTGGTCTGCATAACTTTTTTGACGAGCTTGAGCTTTCTTCAAATGATGAATTATTCGTTGAACTTTTTCTTCAGTTTCTTTTACCATATCTGGCCTGAAGAAACTCCTTTCCCCTGGTTCAGACCAGTTTAACGGAGTGCGACACCATCGACCATACAAAGCTTCAAATGGTGCCATCTTAATGCTTTCTTGATAGCTGTTATTATATGAGAACTCCGCTAATGGTAAACCATCATCCCATTTCTGTGGGAACTCCAGAACACATGCTCGTAACATATCTTCAAGTACCGGATTGACCCTCTCAGTCTGTCCACTGGTCTGAGGATGATAGGTCGAACTGTGAAGCAATTTGGTACCCAGGGATTTATGAAGTTCTTCCCAGAATTTGGATACGAATTGAGGTCCACGATCCGACACTATAGTCTTCGGAACACCGTGCAAACTGAGAATACGAGCAATATACAGTTCCGCATATGCCATGACTGGATATTTTACTTTGACTGGAAGAAAATGGGCAACCTTGGTAAGTCGATCAATGATAACCCAAATGGAGTCAAAGCCTTTTGCCATTCTGGGTAATCCCACAATGAAGTCCATACTAATATCTTCCCATTTCCGTGTTGGTATTGGTAAAGATTGTAATGGACCAACAGCTTTCGGTTGTATGGCCTTGAGACGTTTACAAGTGTCACATCTTGCCACATAGCGTGCGATTTCAATCTTCATATTTGTCCACCAATAATGTTGTTTTAAATCATGACACATGTTAGTGCCTCCGGGATGAATAGAATAGCGACTAAGATGTGCTTCATCCAAAATTTGTTGGCGGATTTCTTCATTCTTTGGCACTACTATGCGGTTATTGAACCATACAATGCCTTGATCGTCTGTTCTAAAGCACTTGGCTTTTCCGGCTTCTATCTTCTCATGGATGTGCTTCATACCTTCATTATCTTTTTGGGCATCAATTATCCTTTGTAAAAGGATTGACTCAAGCTTTAGCTGATTTAGAGTTCCATGCTGAATCATTCCTAGGTTCAGATTCTCCATCTCCTGGCATAATGTAATGTCAGAAGTCCTCATTGTTAGACAATGGCAGGAGGCCTTGCGACTAAGTGCATCTGCCACTACATTAGCTTTGCCTGGGTGATAATGGATCTCCAGTTCATAATCCCTGATCAGCTCGAGCCATCTCCTTTGTCTCATATTGAGCTCGAACTGGGTAAAGATGTACTTCAAACTTTTGTGGTCTGTATAAATATGACAGACATTTCCCAGTAGATAATGACGCCATATCTTCAGGGCATGAACCACAGCAGCTAACTCCAGGTCATGAGTTGGATAATGTTCCTCATGCCGGCGCAACTGCCTTGAAGCATAAGCTATTACTCGGCTTTCTTGCATTAATACACAGCCGAGACCATTGCCGGATGCGTCACAATACACATCAAAGGACTTATTAATATCTGGTTGAGCCAATACCAGAGCAGTGGTTAATAATACCTTCAATTTCTCAAAGGCTTCATTATATTTTGAAGACCAATTGAATTTAGTATCATTTTTCAATAAACTCATGATTGGTTTCACAAGCTTAGAAAAATCTGGTATAAATCGGCGGTAATAGTCAGCTAGTCCAAGGAAACTTCGGACTTGATGAACAGTGGTTGGGGTTTCCACTACAAAATATCCTTGACTTTGTTGGGATCTACCGCAATCCCCTTGGCAGATAATACATGTCCCAGAAATTGAATTTCTTCCAGTTAGAACGCGCATTTACTGAACTTGGCATATAACTGGTGTTCTCTTAAGCGCGTCAATACGATCCGTAAGTGTTGAGCATGCTCCTCTTCATTCTTAGAATATATTAAAATATCATCTATGAAGACCACCACAAATTTGTCCAACTTGGGCATAAATACCGAGTTCATCAGATAAGTGAAATGGGCAGGAGCATTCGTCAGTCCGAAAGACATTACCAGGTATTCAAATAATCCATACCGCGTAGTGAATGCGGTATTTGGTATATCCTCGGGCCTGATACGGATCTGATGATAGCCCGACCTGAGATCAATCTTGGAGAATACCCTCGCTCTGGTCAGTTGATCAAATAAAATGTCAATCCGCGGAAGAGGGTACTTATTTTTGATAGTGACCTCATTGAGGGGTCGATAATCCACGCACATCTGTAATGTTTGATCCTTCTTCTTGACGAATATGGCTGGACAACCCCATGGCGATGAGCTTGGCTGGATGAATCCTTTCTCTAGTAGATCTTGCAATTGGGTCTTCAGTTCTGCCAGTTCATTTGGAGGCATTCGATACGACCTTCTAGAAATGGGAGCCGTACCGGGCTTCAACTCAATTACAAATTCTACATCTCTTTCGGGTGGCAATCCAGGCAAATCTTCTGGAAAGACATCTGGGAACTCACACACTACCGGAATATCTTTGATCTCCGGTATAATGGCTTCATTAATTCTGCCAATTGGTTTAGCTGGAATGGCTATGGGGATAAACAAAAGAATTTCATCTTTGCCATAACTCAACTTGATAGTTCTCAGATCAGTGTTGAGGACTGCTTTATGCTGGGCCAACCAATTCATGCCCAAGATTACATCTATGTCCTAGCCTTTTAGAACAATCATATTAGTAGGAAAGTCCCGTCCAGCCAATGTTACGGGCATATGGAAAGCCACTTCTCTAGTAAATATTTGTCCCCCAGGTGAATGAATTTTAAACCCTTCCCTTGATTCATGGTATGAAATGGAATGTTGCTCCACAAATCTCTTGCTTATGAATGTATGTGAAGCACCAGAATCAAAAAGAATAATTGCAGGGTAATTGGCCACGAGGAACGTACCCATCATCACCGGTTCACCCTCCGGTGTGGTGGCCACTTGAGTGTAATAAACCCGTCCAGTTTTCCTTGTATTCTTGCCCACAGTACTGGTTGCCGCATTTCCCTTGGAACCTCCAGAACTCTGTTGATTATTTGCTTGACTCTGCCTCGGGTATGGACAGTCCTTAATGAAATGCCTGGACTTTCCACAGTTGAAGCAGCCGATGGATGAGCTTGGAAGAGAAGGGAAACGAGTGCCAGGGGCACCCGGCTAATTTGTAGCAGTGGGGGCAGGGGTAGGACGGATAAACACTAGTTGCTTGAATGGGAAGGAGGGTGGGCGCGACGAAGAACGATTTGGATTGAAAGGTCGGATAACCAACCTTTGCCTTTTCTCGGGGCCCTGATTGGGCCTGTTGCCTCCATTCCCCTTGGATTTTTTGGATCCTGCATATTTAGCCTCAACTGTCAGCGCTGTGCTGACAGCCCTTCCATAAGTAAGGTCGATGCAGGTGGCCATCTTTCTTTGCATTCGATCATTCAAGCCTTTCATGAAACAATTCTTCTTCTTTATGTCGGTGTTGACTTGATCGATTGCGTATTGGGATAAGTGATTGAATTTATTGAGATACTGGGTAACAGTATCCCCGCCTTGCTTAAGCTTCATGAACTCCTCCTGCTTCATATGGAGGACTCCTTAAGGTATATAATGCTCTCTGAAGGCCAACTTGAACTCATCCCAAGTGATCTGATGACCGGCCGGCTGAACGGCCACAAAGTTTCCCCACCACGTACTGGCAGGGCCTCGCAGTTGTTGGGCTGCAAACAGGGGCTTTTGTGTTTCTGAACACCGAAGAAGCCCAAATTTCTGCTCAATGACGCGGATCCATTCATCCGCCTCTAGAGGGTCTTCTGCCTTGACGAACAATGGAGGGCGCGTCTCGGAGAAGTCCAGATAAGATGTCTCATGGGGGCCTTGCGGATATGCCCGCCCGCCTTGTTGTTGGAGTTGTTGACCTGCCATCTCCCGTAGGAAGCGGGTATTATCTGCTGTAGCATTTACCAAGGCAGCGATGGCCTCGGCAAGTGTCGGAGGTACTAGAGGTGGATTCGGGGTTGCTTCCCTCCCACGACAGGTACTAGCCCCATCCTGAGCGCGAGTCCTGGAAGGCATCTGAGGCACAAAACATTTGGAGCAATATGATATGCCATACAAACCATCCATTTCACATTACTTAAAAAGGTAATGTTACAGACTCGTACTTTACAATAGGATTACACTACCTATTACACAATAGTACTACTTCTATACTATACTATTCCTGCTTTTTGTCACTCTGAGTAGCCTCGCTGTCAGGCGTAGGAGACCATTCGTCGACCAGCTTCATAGAGGGAGGGGGCCTGAAAAGGTCCAGCTTACCGCCAAGTACTTCTCCCGCTACTCTAGAAGGTCTGGCTTCCATCCTGACAGGATCCACAGGGACGTTCGGGTGCAGTTGCGAGTACAGTACATGAACTTCTACATGTAGTGTGTTGCAATAAACCTGCAAGCTATCCACGGTTGAGCTAAGCTCTTCCACTCGGGCTCGAGCTCTAGCTTCCTTTGCCCAAGCTAGTGAACGAGAGTTCACAGCCCAGTCGAGCGCTAGATCCGGATCCGCTAGCTGGTCTTGTAGTTGGCGGATGTCTCTTCTCAATTCATTGATTCTTTTGCCATCCGCGACCCATATTTCGTTCCTGCGTTGGAGTTCTGATCGAAGCTGATTAACTTGAGCTTCTAGATCCCCGATTGGATCATTACTACCGCTACTGCTGTCGTCATGTCTCGGGGCAAGTTGGTGACGAGGTACGCCAATCGGCCCGGTTGACTTGCGTGCAGTCATTCTTGTACGTGGCGGCATTTTTGTAAGGGGGAAAATTTTATTAGCATAGTTTTAGCATGATGCATGTATAATTACAGAATCAACCTTAGTTGATTCGCACCTTCTATACATTGCACTTTTCCTATCTGGTCTTTAAAATAAACTCTTCAGAAGTACTTAGGTAAGAGGGGAAGAAATTTTCTAGATAAGTCTTAGAAAATTCTTTTTGAAGATGTCTCATAATATCTGCAGAGATGGGCTTCGCTCCGATACCAGCTGTGACGGAACCTCCCAAGTCATTAGGCCCACCTACAGTTGTCCTTGTCCAATGAACCTCAAACAACCCTGCAGGTGTTCCTGAATCACTTGACAAGTTTGGTATCTGCTTTTCTTACCTTTCCCAAGAGCGTTTCACCCGTCACGCAGACATTACAAATCATCGGAGATACGGAAATGCGGAAGCGGTTACATAAACTTACCTTTATTTAAAAGTAAGACAAAGTTAAACATTTACAGACTAGAATATAACATACGAGTGCATAGTATTATTATTACAAGCCAAGGGAGGCAAAAACCCCTCTCGATAAGTTTTAAACAAAAGTTTTTGTGGTGGATCCTTTCCTCCCGCAACTTCACTCCTGGTGCTCTTCCTTTGGTACCACCTTAGAACAGAAGCAACAAAAGTTTGTCACTTCTTCACCTAAAAACAATAGGGAATAAAACCCTGAGTATGGAATTACTCAGCAAGGCTTACCTGACTAAGGAAAAGACTCTCAAGGGTATTGAGAGCACCTAGAGGGGGGGTGAATAGGTGATCCTGTAACACTTAAAAACTTAAGCCACAAAAACTTGGTTAAGTGTTAGCGCAATAACCGCCAAGTGGATAGAGAGGAGTCTTCAACAAAACACAATAACCAACAAGAGATCAATCACAGAGATGGCACGGTGGTTATCCCGTGGTTCGGTCAAGACCAACGCTTGCCTACTCCACGTTGTGGCGTCCCAACGGACGAGGGTTGCAATCAACCCCTCTCAAGCGGTCCAAAGACCCACTTGAATACCACGGTGTTTTGCTTGCTTTTCTTAATCCCGTTTGCGAGGAATCTCCACAACTTGGAGACTCTTGCCCTTACACTTGAAGTTCACAAAGAATCACGGATCAAGGGAGGGATTAGCAACGCACACAAGACACAAGAATCAGAGTGTCAACACGCACCCAAGTCGCAACAAGAGCTCGCAACACAAACCAATGAGTTCACAACTCCACTAGAGCTCTATATGCTATCACAAAGAAACGAATGCGCGAAATCGAGGTCTTGGTGCTTAGGAATGTTGTAGGAATGCTTGGTGTCCTCCTCCATACGCCTAGGGGTCCCTTTTATAGCCCCAAGGCAGCTAGGAGCCGTTGAGAGCATTCTAGGAAGGCTGATCTTGTCTTCTGTCGACTGGCTCACCGGACAGTCCGGTGCACCACCGGACATTCACTGTTCACTGTCCGGTGCAGATTGCTTTCCTTATTTGGCGAAGCCGACCGTTGGAGTCTGAGAGCCGTTGGCGCACCGGACACTGTCCGGTGCACACCGGACAGTCCGGTGCACCAATGTGACCGTTGGCTCGACCACGCGTCACGCGCGGAATACTCGGCCGACCGTTGCCCCGGCTGACCGTTTACTCTCCGGACAGTCCGGTGCACCACTGGACAGACCGGTGAATTTTAGCCGTACGCCGTTGATGGTTTCCCGAGAGCGACGAGTTCGCCTGTGAACGGCTCACCGGACAGTCCGGTGCACCACCGGACAATCCGGTGAATTATAGTCGTACACCGCCGTCGAAGTCCCGAGAGTAGCCTATTCGCCCGAGCCAGCCTGGCGCACCGGACACTGTCCGGTGCACCACCGGACACTGTCCGGTGCACCCAGACTGAGCTGACTTCGGCTGAACATAGTCATCTCTTTCCAATTCAGTTTTTCCTGTTTCCAGCACTTAGACACAATACATTAGTCCATAAAAGAATGTACTAAGTCTAGAAACATACCTTTTGACTTGATTTGCACTTTGTCCACCACATTGCATAGATTAACACAAAAGCACTTGTGTTGGCACTCAATCACCAAAATACTTAGAAATGGCCCAAGGGCACATTTCCCTTTCAATCTCCCCCTTTTTGGTGATTTATGCCAACACAACATAAAGCAACTAGAACAAGTGCAATATCAAAGCAAATGAACACTCAAGGTTGTTTTGAATCAAATTTGACATATGTGGATCACTCTATGCCACCACTTGGTTTGTTTTTGCAAATCAAACTCAAATTTCTATCTCTAAGTCAAATCCACTTGTAGAGACATAAAGAGAGGTATTCTAAAGAAATTTGATCAAGGATTTCAAAAACTCCCCCTTTTTCCCATAATCAACACTTCTCCCCACACGAAGCCAACTTTTGACATAAGAGACAATAAAAGAGTTTTGACAAACCAAAAGCTCTAATCTACTATTTTCAAAATTTCACAAGTGGTAGCTGATCCATCTATTGCTTTGGCCTTTATTTTCTCCCCCTTTGGCATCAAGCACCAAAACAGGATCAATCTTGGCCCTCTAACCCCATTGCCTCACCAAGATCTTCAAATAAGAATACAAAGGCAATAAGAGTACACGAGATGAGCTTGGAATAAGTTACCCTCTCATCGGAGTGCAGTGGAAGTCTTTCATGGTCCAAGTCCACCTTTTCCCTTTCAAACCTCCTTTGAGACTAAAACAAGCAAACTCAAGCATATGGTTAGTCTCAAAGGGTCAAGTTGTAACACAACTCCCCCTAAATATGTGCATCACTTGCAAAGGACTTGTGAGGTCCGGGGAGAGATTGTACAACTTGAGCACCATAGCAAGCAACAAAATGCATAAGGAACATGATCAAAGGCATAAACACATGTATGCTATAAATCAATCCAAGTTCCGCGAATCTAGGACATTTAGCTCACTACGCAGCCTGCAAAAGGTCTTTTCATCTAAAGGCTTAGTGAAGATATCGGCTAGCTAGTTCTCGGTGCTAACTTGAAACACTTCGATATCTCCCTTTTGCTGGTGGTCTCTCAAAAAGTGATGCCAGATGTCAATGTGCTTTGTGCGGCTGTGCTCAACAGGATTTTCCGCTATTCGGATAACACTCTCATTGTCACATAGGAGTGGGACTTTGCTCAGATTGTAGCCAAAGTCCCAGAGGGTTTGCCTCATCCAAAGTAGTTGCGCGCAACACTGTCCTGCGGCAACGTACTCGGCCTCAGCGGTGGATAGGGCAACGGAGGTTTGTTTCTTAGAGTTCCACGACACCAGGGACCTTCCTAAGAATTGGCACGTCCCCGATGTACTCTTCCTATCGACCTTACATCCAGCATAGTCGGAGTCTGAATATCCAATCAAGTCAAAGTTAGACCCCTTTGGATACCAGATCCCGAAGCAAGGCGTAGCGACTAAATATCTCAAAATTCGCTTCACAGCCACTAAGTGACATTCCCTTGGATCGGATTGAAATCTAGCACACATGCATACGCTAAGCATAATATCCGGTCTACTAGCACACAAATAAAGTAAAGACCCTATCATAGACCGGTATGCCTTTTGATCAACGGACTTACCTCCTTTATTGAGGTCGGTGTGTCCGTCGGTTCCCATCGGCATCTTTGCGGGCTTGGCGTCCTTCATCCCAAACCGTTTTAGCAAGTCTTGTGTGTACTTCGTTTGGGAGATGAAGGTGCTGTCCTTGAGTTGCTTCACTTGGAACCCAAGGAAGTAGTTCAACTCGCCCATCATCGACATCTCGAATTTCTGCGTCATAACCCTGCTAAACTCTTCACAAGACTTTTGATTAGTAGAACCAAATATTATGTCATCGACATAAATTTGGCACACAAAAAGATCACCATCGCAAGTCTTAGTAAAAAGAGTTGGATCGGCTTTCCCAACCTTGAAAGCATTAGCAATTAAAAAGTCTCTAAGGCATTCATACCATGCTCTTGGGGCTTGCTTAAGTCCATAGAGCGCCTTAGAGAGCTTACACACGTGGTCGGGGTACCGTTCATCCTCGAAGCCAGGGGGTTGCTCCACGTACACCTCCTCTTTGATCGGCCCGTTGAGGAAAGCGCTCTTCACATCCATTTGGTACAACCTGAAAGAATGGTGAGCGGCATATGCTAGCAAAATACGAATTGATTCTAGCCTACCACAGGAGCAAAAGTCTCCTCAAAGTCCAAACTTGCGACTTGGGCATAACCTTTTGCCACAAGTCGAGCCTTGTTCCTTGTCACCACCCCGTGCTCGTCCTGTTTGTTGCGAAACACCCATTTGGTTCCCACAACATTTTGCTTGGGATGAGGCACCAGTGTCCAAACTTCATTGCGCTTGAAGTTGTTGAGTTCCTCCTGCATGGCCAACACCCAGTCCGGATCTAGCAAGGCCTCTTCTACCCTGAAAGGCTCAATAGAAGAAACAAAGGAGTAATGCTCACAAAAATTAACTAATCTCGAGCGAGTAGTTACTCCCTTGCTAATATCACCCAATATTTGGTCGACGGGATGATCCCTTTGAATCGTCGCTTGAACTTGGGTTGGAGGTGCCTGAGGTGCTTCTTCCTCTTCAATTTGAACATCCTGTGCTCCCCCTTGATCATACGCCTCCACTTGAGGTACCTGTTCGTCATCTTGGGATGGGGGATGCACCATAGTTGAGGAAGACGGTTGATCTTGCTCCAATTGTTCCTAAGGCCGTACATCTCCAATCGCCATGGTGCGTATCGCGGCCGTTGGAACGTCTTCTTCATCTACATCATCAAGATCAACAACTTGCTCTCTTGGAGAGCCATTAGTCTCATCAAATACAACGTCGCTAGAGACTTCAACCAAACCCGATGATTTGTTGAAGACCCTATACGCCTTTGTATTTGAATCATAACCTAATAAAAACCCTTCTACAGCTTTGGGAGCAAATTTAGAGGTTCTACCTTTCTTCACAAGAATATAACACTTGCTCCCAAATACACGAAAATAAGACACATTGGGTTTGTTACCAGTTAGCAGCTCATATGAAGTCTTCTTGAGGAGGCGGTGAAGATAGACCCTGTTGATGGCGTGGCAAGCCGTGTTCACGGCTTCCGACCAAAAACGCTCGGGGGTCTTAAACTCTCCAAGCATAGTCCTCGCCATATCGATGAGCGTCCTGTTCTTCCTCTCTACCACACCATTTTGCTGAGGTGTGTAGGGAGCGGAGAACTCGTGCTTGATCCCCTCCTCCTCAAGGAACTCCTCCACTTGAAGATTCTTGAATTCGGACCCATTGTCGCTCCTTATCTTCTTCACCTTGAGCTCAAACTCATTTTGAGCTCTCCTGAGGAAGCGCTTGAGGGTCCCTTGGGTTTCAGTTTTATCCTGCAAAAAGAATACCCAAGTGAAGTGGGAAAAATCATCAACTATAATAAGACCATACTTACTTCCTCCTATGCTCAGATAGGTGACGGGTCCGAAGAGATCCATATGCAGCAGCCCCAGAGGTCTTGAAGTGGTCATCACATTCTTGCTGTGATGTGCTCCTCCCACTTGTTTACCTGCTTGACAAGCTGCACAAGGTCTATCTTTTTCGAATTGCACATTAGTCAAACCTATCACGTATTCTCCCTTTAGAAGCTTGTGAAGGTTCTGCATCCCCACATGTGCTAAGCGGCGATGCCACAGCCAGCCCATGCTAGTCTTAGCAATTAAGCATGCATCTAGACCGGCCTCCTCTTTTGCAAAATCAACTAAATAAAGTTTGCCGTCTAATACACCCTTAAAAGCTAATGAACCATCACTTCTTTTAAAGACCGACACATCTATATTTGTAAAAAGACAATTATATCCCATATTACATAATTGACTAACAGATAGTAAATTATATCCAAGAGACTCAACTAAAAACACATTAGAGATAGAGTGCTCATTTGATATTGCAATCTTGCCTAAACCTTTCACCTTGCCTTGGTTCCCATCACCGAATATGATTGAATCTTGGGAATCCTTATTCTTGACGTAGGAGGTGAACATCTTCTTCTCCCCCGTCATATGGTTTGTGCATCCGCTGTCGATAATCCAGCTTGAACCCCCGGATGCATAAACCTGCAAGGCAAATTTAGGCTTGGGTCTTAGGTACCCAACTCTTGTTGGGTCCTACAAGGTTAGTCACAATTGTCTTAGGGACCCAAATGCAAGTTTTATCACCCTTGCATTTTGCCCCTAATTTCCTAGCAACTATCTTCTTATCCTTTCTACAAATAGCAAAGGAAGCATTTAAAGCATGATAAATTGTAGAGGGTCCATTCATAACTTTCCTAGGAACATGAACAATATTCTTTCTAGGCACATGATGAATATTTTTCCTAGGCATATCTCTACCATGCATATAGGAAGAACTGGAAGCAAACATAGCATAAGAATCATAGGCATGTGAATCAAAAGCATTACAACTCCTATGAGACTGTCTTCTATCATTGTACATAAAAGCATGGTTCCTTTTAGTACTACTTGCCATAGGGGCCTTCCCTTTCTCCTTGGCGGAGATGGGAGCCTTATGGCTTGTTAAGTTCTTGGCTTCCCTCTTGAAGCCAAGCCCATCCTTAATTGAGGGGTGTCTACCAACTGTGTAGGCATCCCTAGCAAATTTTAGTTTATCAAAATCACTTTTGCTAGCCTTAAGTTGGGCATTAAGACTAGCCATTTCATCATTTAACTTTGCAATAGAAGCTATGTGTTCACTACAAGCATCAATATCAAAATCTTTACATATATTGCAAATAACAACATTTTCTACACAAGTTGTTGATTTACTAGCTATTTCTAACTTAGCATTCAAATCATCATTAATGCTCCTTAAGCTAGAAATTATCTCATGGCAAGAAGATAATTCACAAGAAAGCATTTCATTTCTCTTAACTTCTAAGGCATGAGATTTTTGTGCTTCTACAAATTTGTCATGTTCTTCATACAACAAGTCCTCTTGTTTTTCTAAAAGCCTATTCTTATCATTCAAGGCATCAATCAATTCATTAATTTTATCTACCTTGGTTCTATCTAGGCCCTTAAATAAACATGAATAATCTATTTCATCCTCATCACTAGATTTGTCCTCACTTGAAGAAGCATAAGTAGAGTTTCGAGTACATACCTTCTTCTCCCTTGCCATAAGGCATGTGTGACGCTCGTTGGGGAAGAGGGATGACTTGTTGAAGGCGGTGGCGGCGAGTCCTTCATTGTCGGAGTCGGACGAGGAGCAATCCGAATCCCACTCCTTGCCAAGATGTGCCTCGCCCTTTGCCTTCTTATAGTTCTTCTTCTTCTCCCTCTTGTTCCCTTGATCCTGATCACTTAGCATTAGGCGGACGACATCGTGGTCCATCCATCGTGTGCTTCCATAGCTTCTTATCTTGTTGACAAGGGTCTTGAGCCGGTTGTATGTTTGGGTTGGCTCTTCTCCCCTTATCATCACGAATCTCCCGAGTTCGCCCTCCACCAACTCCATCTTGGTGAGCATTGTGACGTCGTTCCCCTCATGAGAGATTTTGAGGGTGTCCCATATTTGCTTGGCGTTATCCAAGCCGCTCACTTTGTGGTATTCATCCCTGCACAATGAAGCTAGAAGAACAGTAGTAGCTTGTGCATTCTTATGAATTTGCTCATTAATGAACATGGGACTATCCGTACTATCAAAGTGCATTCCACTCTCTACAATCTCCCATATACTAGGATGGAGAGAGAATAGGTGACTACGCATTTTGTGGCTCCAAAATCCGTAGTCCTCCCCATCAAAGTGTGGAGGCTTGCCGAGAGGAATGGAGAGCAAATGTGAATTTGAACTTTGAGGAATACGCGAATAATTGAAAGAAAAGTTTGAGTTAACCGTCTTTCGTTTGTCGTAGTCATTGTCGTTGTTGTCCTTATGAGAGGAAGTGGATTCATCACTGTCGTCGTAGTAGACGATCTCCTTGATGCGTATCGTCTTCTTCTTCCTTCCATCTTTGCGTCTATGGCCCGAGCCCGAGTCGGTAGGCTTATCATCCTTAGGCTCGTTGACGAAAGACTCCTTCTCTTTGTCGTTGATCACGATTCCCTTCCCCTTAGGATCCATCTCTTCGGGAAATTAGTCCCTTTGTGAAGAGAACGGCTCTGATACCAATTGAGAGCACCTAGAGGGGGGGTGAATAGGTGATCCTGTAACACTTAAAAACTTAAGCCACAAAAACTTGGTTAAGTGTTAGCGCAATAACCGCCAAGTGGCTAGAGAGGAGTCTTCAACAAAACACAATAACCAACAAGAGATCAATCACAGAGATGGCACGGTGGTTATCCTGTGGTTCGGTCAAGACCAACGCTTGCCTACTCCACGGTGTGGCGTCCCAACGGACGAGGGTTGTAATCAACCCCTCTCAAGCGGTCCAAAGACCCACTTGAATACCACGGTGTTTTGCTTGCTTTTCTTAATCCCGTTTGCGAGGAATCTCCACAACTTGGAGCCTCTCGCCCTTACACTTGAAGTTCACAAAGAATCACGGATCAAGGGAGGGATTAGCAACGCACACAAGACACAAGAATCAGAGTGTCAACACGCACACAAGTCGCAACAAGAGCTCGCAACACAAACCAATGAGTTCACAACTCCACTAGAGCTCTATATGCTATCACAAAGAAACGAATGCGCGAAATCGAGGTCTTGGTGCTTAGGAATGTTGTAGGAATGCTTGGTGTCCTCCTCCATGCGCCTAGGGGTCCCTTTTATAGCCCCAAGGCAGCTAGGAGCCGTTGAGAGCATTCTAGGAAGGCTGATCTTGCCTTCTGTCAACTGGCACACCGGACAGTCCGGTGCACCACCGGACATTCACTGTTCACTGTCCGGTGCAGATTGCTTTCCTTATTTGGCGAAGCCGACCGTTGGAGTCTGAGAGCCGTTGGCGCACCGGACACTGTCCGGTGCACACTGGACAGTCCGGTGCACCAATGTGACCGTTGGCTCGGCCACGCGTCACGCGCGGAATCCTCGGCCGACCGTTGCCCCGGCTGACCGTTGACTCACCGGACAGTCCGGTGCACCACCGGACAGACCGGTGAATTTTAGTCGTATGCCGTTGATGGTTTCTCGAGAGCGACGAGTTCGTCTGTGAACGACTCACCGGACAGTCCGGTGCACCACCGGACAGTCCGGTGAATTATAGCCGTACACCGCCGTCGAAGTCCCGAGAGTAGCCTGTTCGCCCGAGCCAGCCTGGCGCACCGGACACTGTCCGGTGCACCCAGACTGAGCTGACTTCGGCTGAACATAGTCATCTCATTTCCAATTCAGTTTTTCTTGTTTCTAGCACTTAGACACAATACATTAGTCCATAAAACAATGTACTAAGTCTAGAAACATACCTTTTGACTTGATTTGCACTTTGTCCACCACATTGCATAGATTAACACAAAAGCACTTGTGTTGGCACTCAATCACCAAAATACTTAGAAATGGCCCAAGGGCACATTTCCCTTTCAGGTATGCTGGTTATAAGGGAGTCAACGTAAGGTTTCTCAATAATCAAAGACTCTGTTTGCAGAAATGCTTACTAAAAGTGGATCCTTAAAATCCAATTTTATTGTCAAGTTAAGTAGGATTACCTGTAACTAGAGTTCTTTCTACCCTAGTTCAATCACTTGACCTATACTAGCCAATTTCTTAACAATCCTTCATCTTTACTGGAGTTCTACGTATAGGGCAGTGACCAAGTCTTCATAACTGTGAAGGTACGGCGATCCGAATCGATTAAACTCAGCTGAGGATCTCCGATCACACGACATATGTAGCACTTAACCCTTGCATATGTCAACCCGCCACCGAAGTTCTTAAGACCAGATCAGGTTCACGCCAACCGAGAGCATAGATACACCACCGTCCAGCCTCTTGCCACGGAGGGTACACGCTACTCTCACCATCTCTCCACTCCCATTGCATGGTATCTTATTCTGGCCTTAGTCTGCCCGAGGCAAAGCTTATGCATGACGAGGCATGTGACCAGTTAAAGGGTCCTCGGTCATCAAGCCTACATCGACACGATCCTTAATCGACTCAGACGGAGACACTACACCGAGACTCTCTCTTCTCGTGCAAGTCACCCGCCTGATCTTAGCTTAATCATTTCAACCCAAAGTTTGGTACCTGACAGAGGTACATCTTTTCCAATGTTGAACCCATCATGGCCATGATGGATCCACCATCAAGTTTTATTTTCAAAAACATCCCTCCCACTTTGTCACATCATCTTTTATAAAAACAAACCTTTTGTTTTGCTAGAGCAAGACTAAGCATAGTAAAAACCTTTTATAAAACATGGATTCAAAGGAAGGTAATCAAATTCAAGGAAGGTAATGCAGGAATTGTTTTAGCATTCATCTCCTATCACCTAATGCAACAAGCAAGTGAGAAAGCTTTTAAAAGAATCAAGGAGGTGGTAAATGCACCGGGGCTTGCCTTGGTTTACAGGTGATTCAGGCTCAGTTCCATAGATGTCAAAATAAAAACAGCTGTCTGCCTGATGTTCCTGAGGTGGTGGTGGTGAAGTCTCCTCTCCTTCTACTTCAACTTCTTCCTCGTTTTCTAAATATAACCATTCATAATAATGAATGCTCATGTAGTGCTCATGAAGATGCAAAAATAGTAGAAGTTGGCTATCTAAAGTCTTGAATACAACTTTCCTTCACGGTTCTCCGAGAAACTAGGGTTTCCAGAGTTAGTAAAGGAATTCAAAGGGCAGGGTAGGGTTTTGGGCTCTAAGTATCAAACAAGGTCCAAATCATACCAAATTCTACCCAAAGCTTCTAAATAATGTTTAGAGTTCATATAAAAAGTTTGGGGATTTTTGGAATTACTTTCTATTTTCTAAAAATCCAGAAATAAGGTTTTAGGCTATTTTAAATGCTCCAAAATTCCCTATTTGATCTAAAAATCATGAAACTATTTTTATTAAATTCTATGGAAAATTATGAATCTAGCAAAATTGGTTTAACATTTTTAACATTTTTCTACAATTTTCTAAAATTGTTTTAGTCTTGGCAGAAAAAGAAAAGGAAAAAGCTGTGAACAGGACTGGGCCGAAAGCAGCCCAAGCGGCCCAGCCTGCATAGGAACAGGGACGCGCCCACGCGCGCCCGCGCGCGCGACGACGACTTTGCGAATAAGCCCTGCAGTTTTGAATAACCCGAAGGAGTCCAAAACACTATTTAAAACAGTCACTGACACTTTGCAGAAATACCCTCGCACTTCTATTTCTTCTCCACAAACATCCATGGCCACGCCGCGCTCGCCGTTCACCCCCGACACGGCCCGTACCGGCCATGGCCAGCGATGACTGCTACGGCTAGCTATCGGGGAGGCATAACTGACCAAGGATGATCTAGGAACACCCGTTAATTTGACATGAACTTCACTGGGAACTGTCTGCCAACGATCATGGCGGAAACCGGGATCACGAGCACGCGTTCCCGCCAAATCATGGCCGAATTGAGCAAACGAGTGCCACGGTAAGCTTCACTAGCATGCAGAGCCACAAAAACAACATTCGAGATGGACAGAGCCTTACCCGAACGGGTTGGCCACGGTCGAGCTGTTCACGGTGGCGCGGCGACCCAATTTGGGGAAAAGGGAGATTCTCCGGCTATGGTGGCTAATCGAGGGTGGGAGCGGGTGCTTCAGCTTCGCAATTTAGAGACGAAGAGCCGTGCTCGGTTGATTTGAACGGAGGGGGTGAGGATGCGGTGAATTTATAGGCGCAGTGAGCCACTGCCATGGCCATGGTGATAACCATCGTCGGCCTTAGCTGGCGATCAATGGCGGCGTTGAGCGCTATCCTTTCCTACGAGCTTGCCACATCCCGCCGCGACAGTAACGCGGTCAAATCAGTGAGGGCGTGGATGAACGGAGAGGAGCGACGCCGATGACCGGATATGGCCAGAATGATTAGTGGCCGCGTGGCGGCCGGAATCATCACGCTCCACCGCGGCGATCTTTCCCGGATCAAGATCTTTGCGAGGAGATGCACGCCGCGCGCCCATCCCGACCATGGGGCAAATCATGGCGCAGATTGGTCGTCGGCGGCGAGGGTCTGAAGCTTATCCTCCCGGGCACTGTACCATGGCAATGTTCTTCAGTGCTCTTGATAGCCAAAGTTTAGGGTAGATTTTCTCTAAAGTTTTCATGGCAACTCACCCAAATCTTTGCAGCAAAGTTGTAGAGTTACAAACTAGCTACATTTCGACTATAGGAACTGAACTCAGTTGAGCACTAGATCATACATAATTTCAATTCCAAAGCTCAACCAATAACACTGGTGGTCATTTTTCAGTCAGTAACCCGACTGACAGCCAAACTTTGGGTTTAATTATCTTCCAATTCTTCATAACAACAATGCTTAACCCCTTAAACAAAGTTGTTCACCTTTAATAGCTCTACAATATTGATGTGGTGACTTAGGGCAAAAACCTTATAATTTGAAAATTACAAAGCTCCAAAGTTGAGCCCAAACACTGATTTTCAGACTTAGTGTTAGAACCCAAATAGGGCCTTTTTGCCAATAGGTCTAAAACTCAGGGTTTGAATTACAAATCTTCATAAATGTGAACCATATGATTTTATATGCTTTAACATCATAGTTTTTACACTTTAGTCTAAAAGTGCACTAATTTTGCACTTAGCCCCCTAGGGTTTAGGTTTAGGGTTTTCCAGGGTCCTTTTTAGGGTTTTTGGTATTTCAGGGGTGTGAATGTAATGTAGGTCTATTCTTAGTAACATTTTATGATTATTTCACTTAAGCTTTAGGTTTTTCTCCATTTGGATCTTGTTTTACCCTTCAGAACCCTATTTAGGGTTAAGTACCCTACTCTAGGGTTGTATTTTCAAAATGCCATATCAATACAACTTGTTTGAAACTTTTGCCTAGTGAATGCATTCTAGGTGTATCAAATATATGAAATACTAATGCTGATGATGTTATTCTCAAGTTTTAGTAACAGTAACACCAGGGGTGCTACATCCTTCCCCCATAAAAGAATCTCGTCCCGAGATTAAAAGTCATAGGGTAAGTAGTGGAAAAGGAAATGCTTCACATTTTTATTTCCTGATTTTTGGTACTTTTTCATCCATGGTCATTTGCAAAATTTGTATTTTAAATTTGACATATTTAAATGCAAATTTTGAGAGCCGATATGATTTAAAATAAAAACGTTGTCACCTACAATGTTTCATAACTTTTAGAGATCTACAACTTTTATTTTAGTATTTTTTTTCATACGAGGTTATTTGAAAATCTAAAAAAATCAGGATAAAATGATTTATAGTGTCGGTTTCTTAAGAAAACCGCATGTAGAAATAGATTTCTATAGGCGGTTCCTTAAGAAATTCGCTTGTAGAAATCATAAATTTGTACAGATGGTTTTCTTAAAAAACTGCCGGTAGAAATATGATTTCTATAGGCGGATTTCTTAAAGAATCGTATGTAGAAATAGCACTGACATTTAATAATAGAAACCACCTGTAAAAATTAGACCTGACGACAGACTTAGAGTTGTTTTCTACTCGTGGTACATAGGTTTGCACATGTGCACATCAGCAAGTTACTATCAGCTCAATTGGTCTGACGTACTTTTTGGTGCAATTCAAGTATGTGAGCCCAGAAAAGGTGTTGGTATTCTTTTGGGCCAATCACCTGGTGCAACCCTGATCCCGCTCGCGCGGTAGATCTAGGGTGCTCTCTTCATGAGCGTGGACAGTTCGTGCCGGGTGGGCGGACCATTCTAGCTAGGGCAAAAATGTAAAAGTACTGATAAATAGATTGATTAGTTCTATTGTGTTGTGTGTCAATATGTTCATACCCCTTCATATATATATAAGACTGAAGGTCTGGATCCATTACTAGATGCTTCCAATAGATTTCCGCGTAATATGGATAAGCACAAACGGATAAGAACCATCGTTCCGAGTTAATCAAATCGTGGACGGACCGTCCAGGAGCCTAGGTGTCACGTATAGTGCTCAACACAAGGCTAGGCATGAGCCGTAGGCAAGCGTGCATGCCTCTGCAATGCGCGGACGCTCGAAGAAGCCCTAGAGTATGGAACAAGCTAGGATGGGACGATCGTCTACAAGTCGTTTGCTCCATCGTTGAAAGCAATGCTTTCTTCAGTGGCGTGCCGCCACCGGCCAGCCGGACATTTATTGCGACATGTAGAGTTACGTACGTGTGGTACGCCAAGGCAAAACTTCATGCCGAGCTAGCGATCGCGTGCATGCCTGCGATGACATACAAATTTACACAGACGGTTTTCTTAACCTAATTAAGCTCTAGCGTAAATACATTTATACAAGTAGCTAGTTTTCTCAGGAAAACTAGTTGTACTCTGAACTCTGAAGGTTCTCTACAAGAGTTGTCGCCGGTAGAATTCATGATTTTTACTAGCCTTTTCACAAATATATTATAGGAAGCTGAAAAAACGCAAGTAGTAGTTGGGAGAAGCACCAAAACTAATGCTAGTACGTGTACAAGTGCGAACCGATGGGCCTTTTTCTTTTAATAACTGCGTAGTCTTTATTGGGCCTGATGGAGTTGACCTAATTATAATGGTGTTGAGACTTATTTGGTTTGACAAATTAAAATATAGTAACGTACATTGTTGATTATTTGTGTATGTTAAACGCAACGTATACATCCTTAAACCTGGCTGGCCAACTAGATGCTCCGCCATGGGCAAAACTTGTTACTTGTACGGAGGAGATCGCCTGCAGATGGCCTATAAATACAGGAACAAACACACACACACACAAGCAACCATCCATCCGCCATGGCGCCATCCAATAACTCCATCGCTTATCCTTCGCTCCTGTTCCTGGCCATGGCACTCGCTTTAACTGTTCCAGTGCATGGCCAATCTCCGAGTGCTGCTCCAACAGTCCCGGCGGTACCATCCCAAAACCCTTGCCCCCCTGGCTTCCCTGACCTGATCTCCTTGATTGAAGGCATGAAGATGTATTTTGAGCAGGCCAACAGCAGCAGCGAATGCCTGTACCTCCCCTCTACTAGTATTCCCGGCATCAATGGTCCCTACAAATCCGTTCCAGCGTCAACGCCTGGTTTCCCTGACCACCCAATCTCTCTCAAAAGTGAAGGCGCTATGAAGGTGTGCGCTACTTACGACCCCAATCCCGGTTCATCAACACCGACGACGCCGGCACAATTCTGTCTTGGAATGCTATTTGACCTGGCATAAGTCATATATATACTTTTGGGAACGAAGGCAAAAGTACTCTGAATAAGTCACGCCCGTTAAATTAAATATATATTTATGTACATGTAATAATGCGTGACATGTCGTTGGTGTTTGTTTGTTCCTGTGTTGGTCTCAGAATATCAATATACTACCATATACTTATTATACTGGAAAAGTATATTAATGAACTAGTGTTTTCATTATTATATTGTACCCCTCCCACTATACGTATGCATTTCTCGCGCTAGTGCTACTGTGTGTGCATGCGCCTTGTTGCAGTTGCTAAATGTTAGGTGAGAAGATCCCATAGCAGATACAAGCATGTACTTACTCCTAAATTCTTTCCTCTACCATTCACCGCATGACAGATAAGTGATCCGTTTTAACAATTTCACAGGATATTTGTAACAGCTAGCGGCTGGAGAGAAAAAAACTGGCATAATAGCCATGAGGCAGGTCACAAAAACGAGTAAGGTTACTTTCTTGTGTTAGGCCCCGTCCCAAACCTATAGAGCTAATTATTAGCCACCTAATCTATACTACTCCTATAAGTACCTAAGAAGGGCGTCCACACTCTCGTCCCCCCCTCACGTGATTTCCAGTCCTGGCCCACGCCCGAGATCGTCGCCGAGAACCCCCCCCCCCCCCCCCCCCCCCCCGACGAGACCGTCCGCAGCCGTCCTCTCCAAGACAAAATCGCCGTCGAGCCCCCTTCCCTCGGGTCCCATACCCCCAACCAAGATTGTAGATCTGTGCCTAATGTGGGCGTGAGGCGTTGCCGCGGGCCTCTCGCCGTCCACCACGCCGTTGGAACACCACCGTCCTCGTGGGGGGTCACAGCCGTGGTGGGCCTTGCACTCATTTGCCGCTGCCCTCAACGCCACATCGCCCTCTTCATCGAGCCATAGCTCTTCGCCTCCATCTCCGACAGCAGATGAGTCCGACAGCAGATGTATTTCTCGTGCTAGTGCTACTGTGCATGCATGCGCCCTGTTGCAGTTGCTAAATGTTAGGTGAGAAGATCCCATAGCAGATACAAGCATGTACTTACTCCTTCTAAATTCTTTCCTCTACCATTCACCACATGACATATAAGTGATCCGTTTTAACGATTTCACAGGATTGTTGTAACAGCTAGCGGTTGGAGAGAAAAACTGCCATAATTAATAGCCATGAGGCAGGTCGATCAAAAAATTAAAATGAGTATAAGGTCACTTTCGTGTGTTAGGCTGTAACACCTCAAAATCACATTTTTGAGGATCAGGTAAAATTTTCCAAAGATTTTGAGTTAGAATATTTTTTTAAAAAAATATATTGAAGTCTTATCCCCTAAAATAAATATCCCTCCTAATAAAGAGTTAAATAAAAGGTACCCATATGAAGTTAGTTATCCCACTATCAAATTAAAAGTATTCTCTAAAAGAATCAAGCTAAAAACATATCTTGGTGTAGTTTACATTAGAAAATATTTTCCCAAACAAGATATTGCTTCATGTGTTTTATCATAATATCTAGAGGCATATAATGGGAAGGATAAAGTGTTAAATAAATAAGGGATTGAGCACTCCATGCTTATGAATTTGTTGTGAAGCATTTTATTGAAATAAGGAATCATAACATAAATTTGACCTCAAATTATAAATGAAGATATAAAACAGAAAATGAGAAAGAAAATTTTAATAAAATCATTTATTTCTTCCATAAATAAATAATAGGGAGTAGAATAAATAGTAGTAGTGCACACAGTAGAGTAAATAATAGGGACTGTCCGGTGCGCCAGGCTGGTCTCCAGTGAAAATGCCACTCTCGGGATTCGACGGCGGCGTATGAGTATAATTCACCGGACTGTCCGATGAGTCATCCATGGCGAACTCGTCGCCCTCGGGAAAAGCAAAGGGGCGACGTGGCTATAATTCACCGGACTGTTCGGTGGTGCACCGGACTGTCCGATGAGCCAACAGTTGCCTGCGCCAACGGTCGGCCGCGCAATCTTCGCGCGACATGTGGACTGCTCCAATGGTCAGCTGGTGCACCGGACTGTCCGGTGTGCACCGGACAGTGTCCGATGCGCCAATCAGCCCAGAGGAGCAACGGTCGAATATGCCATTTTTGGAAGGAGATCACGCACCGGACCGTCTACAGGACCTGTCCGGTGGCGCACCGGACTGTCCGGTGCGCCACTCGACAGAAGGCAAGGATAGCCTTCCTTGTTGGTCTTCAAAGGCTCCTAGCTGCCTTGGGGCTATAAAAGGGACCCCCTAGGCGCATGGAGGAGGAATCCAAGCATTCACTAAGTATTCTAAGGCATCCAGACTCTACTCCCGCGCATTCGCTTTGTTGTGCTAGAGATTTGAGTTCCATTCGAGTCGCGAACTCCCTGTGTTGCCATTTGAGCTCGAGTCTTCACTTGTGTGCGTGGGTGTGCTGCGTATTTGAGTCTTGCGTGTGTTGCTTCTCCCAACCTTTCTCTATGCCTTTATTGTGATTCTTGTTGTAAGGGCAAGAGACTCCAAGTTGTGGAGATTCCTCGCAAGCGGGAAAATACTCTAAGGAAAATACCGTGGTATTCAAGTTGATCATTGGATCACTTGAAAGGGGTTGAGTGCAACCCTCGTCCATTGGGACGCCACAACGTGGAAGTAGGCAAGTGTTACTTGGCTGAACCACGGGATAAAGTAGTGTGTCTCTTGTGATTGCTCTCTCTATGATTGTTTGTGTTCGCAAGAGCTCGCCTCATAGACTTGATTAAACTTGCGCTAATATCTCCTTAATCAAGCTTATTGGAATTTAGTGTTGAATTTTACAGGAACACCTGTTCACCCCCCCCTCTAGGTGCTCTCAATTGGTATCAGAGCCGTACTCTTCATCTAAGGGACTGTAACGCCCTGAATTTGGGGGTAGAATTTTTTCCTCTTTTTACTCACCAAATTCAGGCGTTACTCTCTTTTCTTTTCCCGTTTCGCTCCTTCTTCCCAATTTCAAAGCAATATAGCGACTGGTGTCCATGTCATGTGTAAACAAAACCTATGTGGTCATGAGTGTTGCATCATGCCGAATCATATTTCTTTGTCTGATTTCGTGCTTAATCGTGTGCGTTGCTTAGTTCCGTTTCAGATTTTGCTTCGCGGATTGATTCCTGATCTGTGGTTGTGCGTGCCACGGGGTTTTGGCCCGCGGTGCGTCCTAGCCCAGCCCGGCCCGGCCCGGCGCGCCCTTGGCGCCCGTGCCCTTCCCCATGCGCGCGCCCCCTGGTCCCTTCCTCTCATTTGATTTCTCCCGCACAGCAACCTCTCTCTCTCCCCCCGTGGTGCCCTAGGTTTTGGAGACGGTGATCGCCGGATTTGGACCCCGAGGTGAGCTCCCCTCCCCTCTCCCTGTCCCTCTCTCTCCTCCTCCCCCTCCCCTTCCTTTTCCCCTGCGCGGGTTCCCTGTGCGCGTCCCCTACGTGCCCGTGGCCCCGTGGCTTCGCGCGTCCGCACCCTGGCGGTGGCTCGCCCCGTGCCCCTGCCCGCCCCGGCGGCCTCGCCTGAGGCCCCCGCGCCCGTGGCCCCTGCGCCCGCGCTCTGGCGGCGGCTCGCCCCACGCCCTCCCCGGCGGCCCTGCCTCGCACCGTGCCTGCGCCCTGGTGGCCCCGCTCACCCTGCGGCCTTGCGCCCGGCGGCCTAGCGCCCCGCGGCCCCGCACACCCCATGCGGCTCGCCCCCCGCGCCTGCGTTCCGCGCGTCCGGTCCCGCGGCCTCGTGCCCCGGCATCCGCGTTCCACGCGCTCGGCCCCCGCGTGCCCCCGCGCCTCGTGTCCCGGCAGCCGTGCGCCTTGGCAGCCCTGTCGTGTGCCCCGTCGTGGCCTCGTGTGCCCCTGGCGCGCGCGCGCAACTGTAGTTGCGCAGCGTTCGACTTTCAGCTTTATCCCTTTTTCAATTTTAGTTTAGTCGATGTGTTGTGTCGCGTGCTTCCTCGCGCGACGATTCAATTTAAGTTCATCTTTGTTAATGATCTGTGTCGCGCGCTTCGTCGCGCAACATTTTGTTTTAAATTCAGTTCAGTTGACGTATGCCATCGTGCGTTTCGTCGCGCGACGCCTAATGTCTCTTTATAATTATTACAAGTGTCTCATTGTGCGCTCTGTCGCGTGACGAGTCGTTTATTTCTTAATTCAATTTAAATGCTGTGTCGCGCGTCTCGCCGCGCGACCATTTCCTTTAATTCACCTTTATCTGCTTATAATGATTAAATATGGAACATGACTTGACCTTATGCTAAACGCAATGGCTAAATTAATACCATCCTATTTAGACGAGTATTTTAATTTATAATTGTGTAACGTGATTGCTTCTCGACCGTAGCCTCGATCGTTACTTTCTCTTTCTCGCTTAGTCATAAGTGCGAGCCCTGCGTCAAACGTCTGTTTATTTATTGCCTTCCATTGTATGGTGTACTGTTTATTTGTATGAAATGTGTGGAATGTATGCTTGAACTCGTATAGTTAACGGTCAGTTGGTGGAGTCCGAAGGAGTTGCAGGTGAAGACCCTGAGCAGCAGTCGGTTGGTGAAGGCAAGTGTCCCTTGACCCATCTATGTCCTACTAATTCTTATAATTCACTTCCCGCATTGACACATTTATACCTAAGGATTGACTAGTTTTTGTCTATCTTGTCCTTGTTTACCTATTCTGGTTGGGTTATTTCAGTTTAGCTTTATGCTAGCGCTTCACATTAATCAATGAACATGATGAGATTATCTATGATACGCTGTTTTCCTTTTTGATTATGATGATGGTACTTGTGGCCCTTAAGGGGACTCGAGTTGTTTCTCGAGTGCCTCTCCATAAGGACCTGTTCGTTGGATGACCGCCCGGGAAAATAGTGCAACCATGAGGGTGGAGTGGGACGCTCTTAGCTGAGTAATTAGAGGAGCTAGGGTGTAGTTCGCTTCGCCGTCGTGCCGTTAATAGGGCTCGGTGTATGCGGCTCGCTCTGCCAAGGTTGGTTCGCCCCTTGGGGAGGAGTTCGATGCATTTAGGAAACCTAACGGGCGGCTACAGCCCCAGGAAATCTTTGTAAAGTCTACATAGTGAGACCCTGCCTATTCACCTTGGTAGTGTTTAAGGGTTTGATCGGCCCGAGGCAAGAGGGAATCACAGCTTGTGGGTAAAGTGCGCAACCTCTACATAGTGTTATGAAACTGATATATCAGCCGTGCTCGCGGTTATGAGCGGCTAAGGGAGCTCCATTGATTAGAGATACTTGATCAGAGATGTATGGTTTACAGGTGGTGATGTGGATGATGGTTATGATTATGCTTATGGTAATGGTAAGTGGTATTCTTTCCATTTGGAAAGGATACATTGGATTAATAACTTGGGTTAATGCTAAAAGCTAGCTTTCTACTAGTAAATAATAATCTGACCAACTAAAAGCAATTGCTTGACTTAACTCCACATAAAGCTAGTCCACTACAGCCAAACGGGACATTTTGCTGAGTATGTTGATGTGTACTCACCCTTGCTTTACACACCAACCCCCCCTAGGTTGTCAGCGTTGCAACCACTGCTCAGGTGAAGATGAAGTCGTGGAGGAGGACTTCCAGGAGTTCCAAGAGTACAATGAGTTCTAGGCATGGGTTAGCGGCAAATCCCCAGTCAGCTACCTGTGTAGGCCGTGTGTATCTACGTTTATTTTCCGCACTTTGATTATTGTTAAAGACTATGTGGATGTCTCGGACATCATGATGTAATCGACTATTATACCCTCTTTTATGTCATTATTTGAGCACTGTGTGATGATGTCCAGTTATGTAACTGCTGTGTACGTGAATTGCTAATCCTGGCACGTACATGGTTCGCATTCGGTTTGCCTTCTAAAACCGGGTGTGACAGGGACTAACCGCCCGAAGAGATGGATCCTAAGGGAAAGGGGATGGTGGTCAACGACAAGGAGAAGGAGTCCCTCTTCAACGAGCCAAGGGACGACAAGCCCACTGACTCAGGATCGAGTCACAAGAAGAGGGACAGGAAGAAGAAGAGGCGCATCAAGAAGATCATTTACTACAACAGCGACGCCTCCTCTTCTTCACCAAGAGACGACGACGATGACTCGTCGAAAAAGAGAACGGTTAATCAAAACTACTCTTTTGACTATTTTCGCATGCCGTATAATTCAAATGTGCATTTACTATCTATTCCTCTAGGAAAACCTCCACACTTTGATGGAGAGGACTACTCATTTTGGAGTCATAAAATGTGTACTCATCTATTTTTTCTCCATCCTAGCATTTGGGAAATAGTGGAAAATGGAATGCATTTCAATAGTACGGTTAACCCTGTGATGATTAATGAGCAAATCCATAAGAATGCCCAAGCTACTACTGTGTTGTTAGCATCTCTTTGCAGGTACGAGTATAATAAAGTAAGTGGCTTGGACAACGCCAAGCAAATCTGGGACACCCTCAAGATCTCACATGAGAGAAATGATGCTACAATGATCACCAAAATGGAACTGGTGGAAGGTGAGCTAGGGAGATTTGACATGATCAGGGGAGAGGAGCCAACACAAACGTACAACAGGCTAAAGACCCTGGTCAACAAGATTAGAAGCTATGGAAGCACAAGATGGATGGATCATGACGTCATCTGACTCATGCTCAGGTCATTTACAGTTATTGACCCCATCTTGTGAATCTTATCCGTGAAAACCCCAAGTACACAAAGATGATGCCCGAGGAGATACTCAGAAAATTCGTGAGCGGGCGCATGATGGTAAAGGAGGCACGATATGTGGATGACGCCTTGAACGGTCCACTACCCGTCTATGAGCCTCAACCCGTTGCTCTCAAGGCTACCAGTAGCAGGGAGGCTCTACCAAGTAAGGTCGCACAAGTGGAGGCTGCTGGCCTCAATGAAGATGAGATGGCGCTTATCATCAAGCGCTTCAAGACCGCACTTAAAGGACACAAGGAGTATCCCAACAAGAATAAAACAAGGGGAAAGCGTTCATGCTTTAAATGTGGTAAGGCTGGTCACTTTATTGCTCAATGTCCCGATAATGAGAATGACTAGGCACAAGAAAGACACGGCAAGAAGGAGAAGAAGAAAAACTACAAGAAGGCGAAGGGCGAGGCACACCTTGGAAAGGAGTGGGACTCTAACTGCTCCTCATCCGACTCCGACGATGAGGGACTGGCCGCCTAAGCCTTCGACAAGTCTTCGCTCTTCCCCAACGAACGCCATACGTGTCTCATGGCCAAGGACAAGAAAGTAAGTATTCGAGATACACCTAAGTATTGTTCTTCTAGTGATGAGGAATCTTCTGATGATGAAGTAGATTACTCTAGTTTATTTAAAGGTTTAGATAGAGCTAAAGTAGAGAAAATTAATGAATTAATTGATGCTCTAAATGAAAAAGATAGACTGCTAGAAAAACAAGAGGACATTTTGTATGAGGAACATGACAAATTTGTTAGTGTACAAAAGTCTCTTGCTCTAGAAACTAAGAGAAATGAAATACTATCTTTTGAGTTATCTGCTTGCTAGGAATCTATAGGTAGTTTAAAGAATTTAAATGATGATTTAAATGCTAAGCTAGAGGAAGTTAGTAAAATAAATTCATGTGTAGAGCATGTTAGTATTTGTAATAAATGTAAGGACTTTGATGTTGATGCATGTAATGAACATCTTATTCTATTACTAAGTTGAATGATGAAGTGGCAAGTCTTAATGCTCAACTTAAGACTTGCAAAAGTGATTTTGATAAATTAAAGTTTGCTAGGGATGCCTACACTGTTGGTAGACACCCCTCAATTAAGGATGGTCTTGGTTTTCGAAGGGAAACCAAGAACTTAACAAGCTAAAAGGCTCCCATTCTCACCAAGGAGAAAGGGAAGGCACCTATGGCTAGTAGTCCTCAAAGAAACCATGCTTTTATTTATGATAGAAAAAATGCCATTCATCCTTATCATAATAAGAGTCATATTCATGTTGCTTATAATGATTCACATGCTATGTTTGGCTCTAGCTCTACTTTTGTGCATGGTAGAAGTAGGCCTAGGAAAAATCATGTTGTGCATCATGTGCCTAGGAAAATGTGTAATAAACCTACTACCGTTTTTCATGCTTGCAACACTGCTTTTGTTCTTTCATGTAAGGATGCAAAGGTAGTTGCTAGGAAGTTGGGATCTAAATGCAAGGGAGACAAAACTTGCATTTGGGTTCCAAAAGTTATTGTGACTAACCTTGTAGGACCCAACAAGAGTTGGGTACCTAAAACCCAAGCGTAAATTGCCTTGCAGGTTTATGCATCCGGGGGCTCAAGCTGGATTATCGACAGCGGATGCACAAACCACATGACGGGGGAGAAGATGATGTTCACCTCCTACGTCAAGAACAAGGATTCTCAGGATATGATCATCTTTGGAGATGGGAACCAAGGCAAGGTCAAAGGCTTGGGCAAGATAGCCATCACCAATGAGCACTCCATATCGAATGTATTTCTAGTAGAGTCACTTGGTTACAACCTTCTGTCTGTAAGTCAATTGTGTCACAAGGGTTACATTTGTCTTTTTACAAACGTTGATGTATCTGTCTTTAGGAGAAGTGATGGTTCATTAGCTTTTAAGGGTGTATTAGATGGCAAACTCTACTTAGTTGATTTTTTGAAAGAGGAGGCCGATCTAGATGCATGCTTAATAGCTAAGACTGGTATGGGCTAGCTGTGGCATCGTCGTCTAGCACATGTTGGGATGAAAAACCTTCATAAACTTCTAAAGGGAGAACATGTGTTAGGACTAACCAATGTTTGTTTCGAGAAAGATAGACCTTGTGCAGCTTGTCAGGCAAGGAAACAGGTGGGAAGCACTCATCCCAGCAAGAATGTGATGACAACATCAAGACCACTGGAGCTTCTTCACATGGACCTCTTCGGACCCGTTGCCTACCTTAGCATCGAGGGAAGTAAGTATGGTCTTGTAATTGTTGATGATTTTTCCCGCTTCACTTGGGTGTTCTTTTTGCAGGATAAATTAGAAACCCAAGGTATCCTAAAGTGCTTTCTAAGGAGGGCTCAAAACGAATTTGAGCTCAAGGTGAAAAAGATAAGAAGCGACAACGGGTCCGAGTTCAAGAATTTGCAAGTGGAGGAGTATCTTGAGAAAGAAGTGTCAAGCACGAGTTCTCCGCTCCCTACACACCACAGCAAAACGGTGTGGTAGAGAGGAAGAACAGGACGCTTATCGACATGGCGAGAACGATGCTTAGAGAATTCAAGACACTCGAGCGTTTTTGGTCGGAAGCTGTGAACACAGCTTGCCACGCCATAAACCGACTCTACCTACATCGCCTTCTCAAGAAGACCTCATATGAACTCCTTACCGGTAACAAACCCAACGTTTCTTACTTTCGTGTATTTGGGAGCAAATGTTACATTCTAGTGAAGAAAGGTAGACATTCTGAATTTGCTCCCAAGGCAGTAGAAGGGTTTTTACTAGGGTATGACTCAAATACAAAGGTGTATAGAGTCTTCATCAAATCATCGGGTTTGGTTGAAGTCTCTAGTGACGTTGTATTTGATGAGACTAATGGCTCTTCAAGAGAGCAAGTTGATCTTGATGACATAGATGAAGATGATGTTCCAACGACTGTAATGCGCACGATGGCAATAGGTGATGTGTGACCACAGGAACAACAAGAGCAAGATCAGCCATCTTCCTCCACAATGGTGCATCCTCCAACTCAAGACGGTGAATAGGTACCTCAAGAAGAGGGACAGGATCAAGGGGGAGCACAAGAAGAACAAGTGATGGAGGAAGAAGCACCACGGGTCCCTCCAACTCAAGTCCGAGCGACGATCCAAAGAAATCACCCCGTCGATCAGATTCTGGGTGACATAAGCAAGGGAGTAACAACTCGCTCACGTTTAGCTAATTTTTGTGAGCATTACTCGTTTGTCTCTTCTATTGAGCCTTTCAGGGTAGAAGAGGCCTTGCAGGATCCGGACTGGGTGTTGGCCATGCAGGAAGAGCTCAACAACTTCAAGAGGAATGAAGTTTGGAGCCTAGTGCCACGTCTAAAGCAAAATGTTGTGGGAACCAAGTGGGTGTTCCGCAACAAGCAAGACGAGCACGAGGTGGTGACAAGAAACAAGGCTCGACTTGTGGCAAAAGGTTATGCCCAAGTCGCAGGTTTGGATTTCGAGGAGACTTTTGCTCCTGTGGCTAGGCTAGAGTCTATTCGAATTTTATTAGCCTATGCCGCTCACCACTCTTTCAGGTTGTTTCAAATGGATGTAAAGAGCGCTTTCCTCAACGGGCTAATCAAGGAGGAGGTATACATGGAACAACCCCCTGGCTTTGAGGATGACAGGTACCCCGACCATGTGTTCAAGCTCTCTAAGGCGCTCTATGGACTTAAGCAAGCCCCAAGAGCATGGTATGAATGCCTTAGAGATTTCTTAATTGCTAATCCTTTCAAGGTTGGGAAAGCCGATCCCACTCTTTTTACTAAGACTTGTGATGCACTACAGGAAATCAATAATTCCCGTTGGCCAGGAACCGACGGGAATAAGCCTTAAACCGACGGGAATTACTTATTCTCGTCGGTTTATGGCTTATTCCTGTCGGTTGTTAGCCGACAGGCGTCAGATGTCGGGGATACGGTTATTCCCGTCGGCGGCTGACGGAAATAATTAATCCCCGTCGGCTAGTTAATGGCCGACGGGAGTTATGGCTAATCCCCGTCGGCCAGGAGAACCGACGGGAATTAACTGTTAATTCCCGTCGGCCCAGTCAGCCGACGGGAATTAACAGTCAACTGACGGGAATTAACAGTTAATTCCCGTCGGCCCAGTCAGCCGACGGGAATTAACAGGGCCGACAGGAATTAATAGTTAATGCCCGTCGGCTATGGTCAAACCGACGGGGATTAACTGGGCCGACGGGAGTTAATCTATAATTCTGCAACAGCAACACCAAATTAGATATTTCTCCACATACAAACATATGACAAAATATATATATCATCCACATGAACATACACATCACAAAACATACACATCACAAACATATATATCATCCACATGAACATACACATCACAAACGCATTATAGGTTAAATCCGTCACATAACATACACAAACATTTCTGATACGAGTTAAGATCAAGTGTTTACACAAACATAACGTCCAGGAGTTAAAAACATAACGAGCACGAGTTCAAGTGTTTAGAGATAACCACCACTTGGGTGGTTAGAGCTTTGACCGCTGCCGCCACCACCACCAGGAGGAGGGAATGCGAAGAGCGAGTCAACAAATCCAGTCCCTGCTGCGGGATCAGACCCACTACCACCCGCTTCAAGCGTAACCTATGCAAGTTAGCAAATATCAACACATTAAATACAAATATCGAAAAGTATACAAGTGTATAAATTAATCGAGAGTTATGAAACGTACCCTATCTCCAGGTGCAGGTATATGTGGTGGAGGGGTGTTGAACTGTGGTGGTGGAACCGGTGTGTTTGCAAATTGGCTCCATTGTGGTGGCGGTGGAAAATTTGTTGTCATGCCCTGTTGCTGCATTAACTGTTAAACATATGTGTTACTATTGAAGATGTTGTATTGAAATATAATAATTTAGAGTTCGGATTATGTGTACTCACTTGATACATGGCTTGGTTATGGGCATTGCAAGCCTCCATAAATTCGCGTTGTTGTCTCATCTCTTCACGCATCCTCATAATCTCCAACTCCTGCTCGTTCGGTCGACGAGAGCATGAGCTACGGGAAGACGAACCCGTCCTCTAAGATCTCACCGACGACGAGTCAATGAATCCGTCGAAGAGTGCGTATCTATAAGTGATTCAAAAAATGTTATTACTGCATAATCAATTTAGTGTCAACCATATAATTTCATAAGTTAGAGCTTACCGTCCATGCGCTTTGCCACCACCACTTGCGTACACCACCGAGGGATCCACCGGTTCATGACGCCAGTCGAAGTCAGGGCCATGGCGACGAACCATCTCCTCCCTATATGCCGCCTATACATCATTCACAACCTTACAAATGCAGGAATTTCTATACTTTGAACGTTTGTACTTTTGGGCCAAAACTTACCAAGCGATTCGTGGCTGTCTGGCTGCAGAGCTGGTCAGGGTTGTTCGGGTCTGGTCCTTTGTGGCCCTCCTGGTAGACCTCAATGTCACTAGGATTTTGGCCACTTGTAGCTTCCTGTATAAACAAAAAACATTCATAAGAAATCGTACTATTTGCTGATCAACATAGCTAGATCAAACTTACCATTCTTTTAGCTTTTCGTATCATGTCATCACCGCCAAACTTGTGGTTAGGATTGGTTCCTCGACATTGTCTGTGATGCGCTGACGCTTTCTGGAAGCCTTCGGAAGCCCAATATCGGCACCAAGCATAGTACGCATCAGGCACGGGCGCCATCCATGGAACCATCACCTGCACACACAATGTTACATATTATATCAATCACAACAATCAATATAAAGGGTAAAACAAATTAAATACTAACCTCACGATATTGATCCTCAGTCAAATATATCTTTGAGGACCCTTCCTTTTTACTCAAGGGGCCTGCTTCTTCTGGATGCTTTTGAAAATACAGGTTTGTAGCCTGAATTCTCGCATAGTATATGGCATCCTTCACCAGCTTCTTTGCATTGTTTTGGAAGACACGTTCAGCGTGCCCCATGTAATCCTCTCCGTCAGGCAACCGATACCGAAGCTACAACATAAAGAATACAAATACAAAGGTATAAGTCATAGATTTACAATATTAAGAAACATAACAAAAATAATAAAGAATTCATACCCAAAAGTCATTACACACAAGTCCCTGTCTGTCAGTGTGGTTTCGTTCCTTTTTAAACTTGTACTCGTCCTAGGTACTGACGAGCACCTCATCCTCGGTATCACCGTTTGACACCTTCACTATACCAGGGTAGTGAAGGCGGCAAAGAGAACCCAACGTAAGGTTAACCTGAGTGTGGTGTCCCTTGCCGTCGAAGGACAGGTCCTCCCAATTCCTGCATTACACAAAAACATTAATAATACACATAATAGTTATATGAGATAAGTTAATATATTACACTCACCGATCTCCATGTGGCATGATTAAAGTCCTATCAGCCTCTCGCTCTATCGCGTGACGAGGCTTTACTGAGTGGCTTTTTCTTGAGCGACGTGTGCGTGTCGCTGAAGAGCCTCCCGAGCCATCATCCATCTAGGAGTGAGAGGCATGTACCGAAGCTGTTTATGTGCAACCTTTGTCACCACCTTCTCCCCATCTTCATTTACAAGCTCCACGTACCTCGACTTCCCACATTTTAAGCATTTCTGTTCTCTGTCATGTTCCTTCCAAAAAAGCATACAGTTGTCTTGGCAAACATCAATCTTCTCATACTCCATACCAAGACCTTCAAGCAATTTTTTGGACTGGTACATGTCTTTGGGCATCTTGTGACCCGTAGGAAGAACCTCGCTAATCAAATCCACAAGCTCCTTGTAACAATTAATTGAAAATGTAAACTTGGACTTGATTGACATCAGTCGGGTCACGAATTCGAGCACGGTCACGTTAGTGTGCCCGTGAAGAGACTCTTCTGATGCTTTAAGTAGGTCGAAGAACTTCTGAACCTCCGGTGTAGGTGAATCATGATGATCTGGTGCCAGTTCAGGCTGCAGATCCTCAAGCATCTGGTCCATCCTATCAACATCATCTTCACCGTCATCAACTTCTACTTCTGCTGCTCGTTCAGCATCTTCACCATGGAGATACCAGACCTTATAGCCTGGCACGAAACCATGCGAGCATAGGTGTAGTGTGACCTGCCTCTTGGTGTGGCTCGTCATATTTCTACATTTATTGCATGGACACCTAATATTATCTATTTATGACAAAGCAGCTGCATGGTCCAGAAACATCTGCGTCTTGGCAAACCATTCACTTGTGTGACACCCACCCTTCTTGAAACCTTCATACATCCAATCATGTCTATCACCCATTATTTCGGCTGTGTGTACGACGAGTAAAGAGTGTGTGAAAGAGAATTAGGCTTACACCTAGTCCCTAAATAATTTTGGTGGTTGAATTGCCCAACACAAATATTGGACTAACTAGTTTGCTCTAGTGTATAAGTCATACAGGTGCAAAAGGTCCACACTCAGCCAATAAAAAGATCAAGTTTTGGATTCAACAAAGGAGCAAAAAGGCAACCGAAGGCACCTCTGGTCTGGGAGCACCGGACTGTCCGGTGTACACCGGACAATGTCCGGTGCACCAGAGGAATCCAACTCAAACTCGCCACCTTCGGGAATTTCTCAGGCCGCTTCGCTATAATTCACTGGACTGTCCGGTGTACACCGGACAGTGTCCGGTGCTCCATGGAAGCGCGGCCTCCGCAACTCGCCAGCCTCGGGTTCGCTCGGTAGGCGCTCCGCTATAATTCACCGGACATGTCCGGTGTGCACCGGACTGTCCGGTGTACCAGCGGAGCAACGGCTATTTCGGCGCCAACGGCTACCTGCGCTGCATTTAATGCGCGCGCAGCGCGCGTAGATGTCAGGCGCGCCCATGCTGGCGCACCGGACAATGAACAGTGGTTGTCCGGTGTGCACCGGACACCCAGGCGGTCCCAGAAGTCAGAAGCTGCAACGGTCAGAATCCAACGGCATTGATGACGTGGCGGGGCACCGGACATGTTCGGTGTGCACCGGACTGTCCGGTGCGCCATACGACAGACAGCTCCACCAACGGTCAAGTTTGGTGGTTGGGGCTATAAATACCCCAACCACCCCACCATTCATTGCATCCAAGTTTTCCAACTTCCAACCACTATACAAGAGCTAGCATTCATTGCAAAGCACACCAAAGAGATCAAATCCTCTCCCAACTCCACACAAAGCCCTAGTGACTAGAGAGAGTGATTTGTTGTGTTCATTTGAGCTCTTGCGCTTGGATCGCTTCTTTTTCTTTGGCATTCTTTCTTGTGATCAAACACTCACTTGTAATTGAGGCAAGAGACACCAATTGTGTGGTGGTCCTTGCGGGAAGTTTGATTCCCAAGTGATTTGAGAAAGAGAAGCTCACTCGGTCCGTGGGACCGTTTGAGAGAGGGAAGGGTTGAAAGAGACCCGGCCTTTGTGGCCTCCTCAACGGGGAGTAGGTTTGAGAGAACTGAACCTCGGTAAAACAAATCCGCGTGTCTCACTTCATTATTCGCTTGCGATTTGTTTTGCGCCCTCTCTCGTGGACTCTACTATATTTCTAACACTAACCCGGCTTGTAGTTGTGATTATTTTTGTGATTTTCAGTTTCGCCCTATTCACCCCCCTCTAGGCGACTTTCAATTGGTATCAGAGCCCGGTGCTTCATTAGAGCCTAACCGCTCGAAGTGATGTCGGGAGATCACACCAAGAGGGAGATGGAGACCGGCGACAAGCCCACTACAAGCCAAGGGAGCACTTCATCGGAAGAGTCCCGCACCAAGAGAAGAGAGAAGAAGAACTCCTCCAAGCGGAAGGAGAAAAGATCTTCCTCTTCTCACCACAAGGAGAAGAAGGAAAAATCTTCTTTTCACAAGCCGCATCGGAGTGGGGACAAGCACAAGAGGATGAGGAAGGTGGTCTACTACGAGACCGACATTCATCAACATCCACCTCCGACTCCGATGCACCGTCCGTAACTTCTAAGCGCCAAGAGCGCAAGAAGTTTAGTAAGATCCCCTTAAACTATCCCCGTACATCTAGACATACTCCATTACTTTCCGTTCCATTAGGCAAACCGCCAACTTTTGACGGCGAAGATTATGCTAGGTGGAGTGATTTAATGAAATTTCATCTAACCTCACTCCACAAAAGTATATGGAATGTTGTTGAGTTTGGAGCACAGGTACCTTCTGTAGGGGATGAGGATTATGACACGGACGAAGTGGCCCAAATCGAGCACTTCAACTCCCAAGCCGCAACCATTCTCCTCGCCTCTCTAAGCAAGGAGGAATACAACAAAGTACAAGGGTTGAAGAACACAAAGGAGATTTGGGACCTACTCAAGACGGCGCACGAGGGTGATGAACTCACCAAGATCACCAAGCGGGAAACGATCGAGGGGGAGCTCGGTCGCTTCCGTCTTCGCCAAGGGGAGGAGCCACAAGATATGTACAACCGGCTCAAGACCTTGGTGAACCAAGTGCGCAACCTCGGGAGCAAAAAGTGGGATGACCACGAGGTGGTTAAGGTTATTTTAAGAGCTCTTATTTTCCTTAACCCCACTCAAGTTCAATTAATTCGTGGTAATCCTAGATATCCACTAATGACCCCCGAGGAAGTTATCGGGAATTTTGTGAGCTTTGAATGCATGATTAAGGGCTCAAAGAAGATCAACGAGCTTGACGAGCCTTCCACATCCGAGGCGCAACCGGTGGCCTTCAAGGCAACGGAGGAGAAGAAGGAGGAGTCTACACCAAGTAGACAACCAATTGACGCCTCCAAGCTCGACAATGAGGAAATGGCCTTAATCATCAAAAGCTTTCGGCAAATCCTCAAGCAACGGAAGGGGAAGGATTACAAATCCCGTTCCAAGAAGGTTTGCTACAAGTGTGGTAAGCCCGGTCATTTTATTGCAAAATGTCCTATGTCTAGTGACAGTGACAGGGGCGACGACAAGAAGGGAAAGAGGAAAGAAAAGAAGAAGTACTACAAGAAGAAGGGCGGCGATGCCCATGTTTGCCGGGAATGGGACTCCGACGAGAGCTCCACCGAGTCCTCTTCCGACGAGGACGCCGCCAACATCGCCGTCACCAAGGGACTCCTCTTCCCCAACGTCGGCCACAAGTGTCTCATGGCCAAGGACGGCAAAAAGAAGGTAAAATCAAGGTCCTCCACTAAATATGAAACATCTAGTGATGAGGATGATGATAAAAATGAGGAGGATAACTTGCGCATTCTTTTTGCTAACCTCAACATGCAACAAAAAGAAAAATTAAATGAATTGATTAGTGCTATACATGAGAAGGATGATCTCTTGGATTCTCAAGAAGAATTCCTTATTAAAGAAAATAAGAAGCATGTTAAGGTCAAGAATGCTTATGCTCTAGAAATTGAAAAATGTGAGAAATTAACTAGTGAGCTAAGCACTTGCCATGACACTATTGCCAACCTTAGAAATGAAAATGCCAAATTAATTGCTAAGGTTGATTCTCATATTTGTATTGATTCAACTTCCCATCCTAGAAATGATAATGTTGATTTGCTTACTAGGATTGATGAGTTGAATGTTTTTATTGCTAGCCTTAGAAATGAGAATGAGAAATTAATTGCTAAGGCTAAGGAATTAGATGTTTGCAATGTTACAATTTCCGACCTTAGAACTAAAAATGATATGTTGCATGCTAAGGTTGTAGAATTAAAATCTTGCAAACCATCTACATCTACCGTTGAGCACACTTCTATTTGCACTAGATGTAGAGATATTAATGTTGATGCTATCCATGATCACCTAGCCTTAATTAAAAAACAAAATGATCACATAGCACAACTTAATGCTAAGATTAGTGAGCATGACTTAGAAAATGAAAAATTTAAATTTGCTAGAAGCATGCTCTATAATGGGAGACGCCCAGGCATCAAGGATGGCATTGGCTTCCAAAAGGGAGACAATGTCAAACTTAATGCCCCTCCAAAGAATTTATCTAACTTTGTTAAGGGCAAGACTCCCATGCCTCAGGATAACGAGGGTTACATTTTGTACCCTGCCGGATATCCTGAGAGCAAAATTAGGAGAACTCATTCTAGGAAGTCTCACTCTGGTCCTAACCATGCTTTTATGTATAAGGGTGAGACATCTAGTTCTAGGCAACCAACCCGTGCTAAGTTGCCTAGAAAGAAAATTCCTAATGCATCAAATGATCATGCTATTTCATTCAAAACTTTTGATGCATCATATGTTTTAACTAACAAATCCGGCAAGGTAGTTGCCAAGATTGTTGGGGGTAAACACAAGGGCTCCAAGACTTGTGTTTGGGTACCCAAAGTTCTTGTTTCTAATGCCAAAGGACCCAAAACCGTTTGGGTACCTAAAATCAAGAACTAAAATTGTTTTGTAGGTTTATGCATCCGGGGGCTCAAGTTGGATACTCGACAGCGGGTGCACAAACCACATGACAGGGGAGAAAAAGATGTTCTCCTCTTATGAGAAAAACCAAGATCCCCAACGAGCTATCACATTCGGGGATGGAAATCAAGGTTTGGTCAAAGGTTTGGGTAAAATTGCTATATCACCTGACCATACTATTTCCAATGTTTTTCTTGTAGATTCTTTAGATTACAATTTGCTTTCCGTATCCCAATTATGTCAAATGGGCTACAACTGTCTGTTTACTGATATAGGTGTTACTGTCTTTAGAAGAAGTGATGATTCAATAGCATTTAAGGGAGTGTTAGAGGGTCAGCTATACTTGGTAGATTTTGATAGAGCTGAACTCGACACTTGCTTGGTTGCTAAGTGAAAGTCGCCTAGAGGGGGGGGGATGAATAGGGCGAAACTGAAAATCACAAAAATAATCACAACTACAAGCCGGGTTAGCGTTAGAAATATAAACGAGTCCGCGAGAGAGGGTGCAAAACAAATCGCAAGCAAATGAAGAGTGTGACACGCGGATTTGTTTTACCGAGGTTCGGTTCTCGCAAACCTACTCCCCGTTGAGGAGGCCACAAAGGCCGGGTCTCTTTCAACCCTTCCCTCTCTCAAACGGTCCCTCGGACCGAGTGAGCTTTTCTTCTTCTCAATCAAACGGGAACAAAACTTCCCCGCAAGGGCCACCACACAATTGGTGCCTCTTGCCTTGGTTACAATTGAGTTTTGATCACAAGAACAAGTGAGAAAGAAAGAAAGCGATCCAAGCGCAAGAGCTCAAAATAACACGGCAAATCTCTCTCGCTAGTCACTAAAGGCTTGAGTGGAATTGGAGAGGATTTGATCTCTTTGGTGTGTCTAGAATTGAATGCCTAGCTCTTGTAAGTGGTTGGAAGTTGGAAAACTTGGATGACTTGAATGTGGGGTGGTTGGGGGTATTTATAGCCCCAACCACCAAACTAGCCGTTTGGTGAGGCTGTCTGTTCGATGGCGCACCGGACAGTCCGGTGCACACCGGACATGTCCGGTGCGACAGCCACGTCACCAAAGCCGTTGCAATATGACCGTTGGAGTTCTGACTTCTGGGCCCGCCTGGATGTCCGGTGCACACCGGACATGTACTGTTTGATGTCCGGTGTGCCTGCTCCCGCGTGCCTGACAACTGCGCGGTTCTGGCGCGCATTAAATGCGCCTGCAGGTGACCGTTGGCGCGAAGTAGCCGTTGCCCCGAGGTTGCACCGGACAGTCCGGTGTACACCGGACATGTCCGGTGAATTATAGCGGAGCCGTCTTCGCGAATTCCCGAGACTGGCGAGTTCCTGAGGCCGCTCTTCCTTGGAGCACCGGACATGTCCGGTGTACACCGGACAGTCCGGTGAATTTTAGCGGAGTGGCCTTTGGAAATTCCCGAGAGTGAAGAGTTTGAGCTGAAGTCCTCTGGTGCACCGGACACTGTCCGGTGGCACACCGGACAGTCCGGTGCGCCAGACCAGAGGAGTCTTTTGGTTGCTCCTTTGCCCTTTTGTTGAACCCAACGCATGGTCATTTTAATGGCTAAGTGTGAACCTTTTGCACCTGTAAAACTTATACACTAGAGCAAACTAGTTAGTCCAATATTTGTGTTGGGCAATTCAACCACCAAAATTATTTAGGGACTAGGTGTACGCCTAATTCCCTTTCAATCTCCCCCTTTTTGGTGATTGATGCCAACACAAACCAAAGCAAATATAGAAGTGCATAATTGAACTAGTTTGCATAATGTAAGTGCAAAGGTTGCTTGGAATTGAGCCAATATAAATACTTACATGATGCGCATGGATTGTTTTCTTTGTTTTTGACATATTGGACCATATATGCACCACAAGTTTTGTTTTTGCAAACTCTTTTGTAAATTCTTTTCAAAGTCCTTTTGCAAGATAAATGAATAAGATTTTGCAAAGCATTTTCAGTTTTTGAAATTTTCTCCCTTTGATCCAAATGCTTTTCCTTTGACTAAACAAAACTCCCCCTCAAATAAAGTCTCCTCTTAGTGTTCAAGAGGGTTTTAAGACATCAATTTTGAAAATACTACTTGCTCCCCCTTTAGAACACAAAGAGATACCAATTTTGAAATTTACCACTTGAAAATCATTAATTTTAAAATTTGGGTGGGTGCGGTCCTTTTGCTTTGGGCTCATACTTTCTCCCCCTTTGGCATGAATCGCCAAAAACGGATACTTTGAGTGAGACATAAGCCCTTAGAAGTACTTTCTCCTCCTTTGGTCATAAAATAAATGAGTGAAGATTATACCAAAGTTGGAGAGATGCCCGGAGTGACGGCGAAGGATGAGTAGTAGAGTGGAGTGGAAGCCTTGTCTTCGCCGAAGACTCCAATTCCCTTTCAATATACCTATGACTTGGTTTGGAATACACTTGAAAACACATTAGTCATAGCATATAAAAGAGACATGATCAAAGGTATTATCATGAGCTATGTGTGCAAGATTAGCAAAAGAAATTCCTAGAATCGAGAATATTAAGCTCATGCCTAAGTCTGGTAAAAGATTGTTCATCAAGTGGCTTGGTAAAGATATCGGCTAATTGATCTTTAGTGTTAATGTATGAGATCTCGATATCCCCCTTTTGTTGGTGATCCCAAAGAAAATGATACCGAATGGCTATGTGTTTAGTGCGGCTATGCTCAACGGGATTATCCGCCATGCGGATTGCACTCTCATTATCACATAGAAGAGGAACTTTGGTTAATTTGTAATCGTAGTCCCGCAGGGTTTGCCTCATCCAAAGCAATTGCACGCAACAGTGGCCTGCGGCAATATACTCGGCTTCGGCGGTAGAAAGAGCGATCGAATTTTGCTTCTTAGATGCCCATGACACCAAGGATCTTCCCAAGAACTGGCAAGTCCCCGATGTGCTCTTCCTATTAATCTTACACCCCGCCCAATCGGCATCCGAATAACCAATCAAATCAAAAGTGGATCCCCGAGGGTACCAAAGCCCAAACTTAGGAGTATAAGCCAAATATCTCAAGATTCGTTTTACGGCCGTAAGGTGTGATTCCTTAGGGTCGGCTTGGAATCTTGCACACATGCATACGGAAAGCATAATGTCCGGTCGAGATGCACATAAATAAAGCAATGAACCAATCATCGACCGATATACCTTTTGATCCACGGACTTACCTCCCGTGTCGAGGTCGAGATGCCCATTGGTTCCCATGGGTGTCTTGATGGGCTTGGCATCCTTCATTCCAAACTTGCTTAGAATGTCTTGAGTATACTTCGTTTGGCTAATGAAGGTGCCCTCTTGGAGTTGCTTCACTTGGAATCCTAGAAAATACTTCAACTCCCCCATCATTGACATCTCGAATTTCTGTGTCATGATCCTACTAAATTCTTCACATGTAGATTCGTTAGTAGACCCAAATATGAAATCATCAACGTAAATTTGGCATACAAACAAATCATTATCAAGTGTTTTGGTGAATAAAGTAGGATCGGCTTTGCCGACTTTGAAGCCATTTGCAATAAGGAAATCTCTAAGGCATTCATACCATGCTCTTGGGGCTTGCTTGAGCCCATAAAGCGCCTTAGAGAGCCTATAAACATGGTTAGGGTACTCACTGTCTTCAAAGCCGGGAGGTTGCTCAACATAGACCTCCTCCTTGATTGGTCCATTGAGGAAGGCACTCTTCACGTCCATTTGATAAAGCTTGAAGCCATGGTAAGTAGCATAGGCTAATAATATGCGAATTGATTCAAGCCTAGCTACGGGTGCATAGGTTTCACCAAAATCCAAACCTTCGACTTGTGAATACCCCTTGGCCACGAGTCGAGCTTTGTTCCTTGTCACCACACCATGCTCATCTTGCTTGTTGCGGAAGACCCACTTGGTTCCTACAACATTTTGATTAGGACGTGGAACTAAGTGCCATACCTCGTTCCTTGTGAAATTGTTGAGCTCCTCTTGCATCGCCATCACCCAATCCGAATCTTGAAGTGCTTCCTCTACCCTGTGTGGCTCAATAGAGGAAACAAAAGAGTAATGTTCACAAAAATGTGCAACACGAGATCGAGTAGTTACCCCCTTATGAATGTCGCCGAGGATGGTGTCGACGGGGTGATCTCGTTGTATTGCTTGGTGGACTCTTGGGTGTGGCGGCCTTGGTTGTTCATCCTCCTTGTCTTCATCATATGCATCTCCCCCTTGATCGTTGCCGTCATTTTGAGGTGGCTCATCTTCTTGATCTTCTTGTTCAATATCTTGAGCCTCATCCTCAACTTGAGTTGTGGAGATGCTTGCATGGAGGAGGATGGTTGATCTTGTGCATGTGGAGGCTCTTCGGATTCCTTAGGACACACATCCCCAATGGACATGTTCCTTAGCGCTATGCATGGAGCCTGTTCTTCACCTATATCATCAAGATCAACTTGCTCTACTTGAGAGCCGTTAGTCTCATCAAACACAACGTCACAAGAAACTTCAACAAGTCCTGAGGACTTGTTAAAGACTCTATATGCCCTTGTGTTTGAGTCATATCCTAGTAAAAAGCCTTCTACAGTTTTAGGAGCAAATTTAGATTTTCTACCTCTTTTGACAAGAATAAAACATTTGCTACCAAAAACTCTAAAATATGAAATATTGGGCTTTTTACCGGTTAGGAGTTCATAGGATGTCTTCTTGAGGATTCGGTGAAGATATAACCGGTTGATGGCGTAGCAAGCGGTGTTGACCGCTTCGGCCCAAAACCGATCCGGTGTCTTGTATTCATCAAGCATGGTTCTTGCCATGTCCAATAGAGTTCGATTCTTCCTCTCCACTACACCATTTTGTTGTGGAGTGTAGGGAGAAGAGAACTCATGCTTGATGCCCTCCTCCTCAAGGAAGCCTTCAATTTTAGAGTTCTTGAACTCCGTCCCATTGTCGCTTCTAATTTTCTTGATTCTTAAGCCGAACTCATTTTGAGCCCGTCTCAAGAATCCCTTTAAGGTCTATTGGGTATGAGATTTGTCCTGCAAAAAGAACACCCAAGTGAAGCGAGAATAATCATCCACAATAACTAGACAGTACTTACTCCCGCCGATGCTTATGTAAGCGATCGGGCCGAATAGATCCATGTGTAGGAGCTCCAGTGGCCTGTCACTAGTCATGATGTTCTTGTGTGGATGAAGAGTGCCAACTTGCTTCCCGGCTTGGCATGCGCTACAAATCCTGTCTTTCTCAAAATGAACATTGGTTAGTCCTAAAATGTGTTCTCCCTTTAGAAGCTTGTGAAGATTCTTCATTCCAACATGGGCTAGTCGGCGATGCCAGAGCCAACCCAAGTTAGTCTTAGCAACCAAGCAAGTGTCGAGTTCAGCTCTATCAAAATCTACCAAGTATAGCTGACCCTCTAACACTCCCTTAAATGCTATTGAATCATCACTTCTTCTAAAGACAGTAACACCTATATCAGTAAATAGACAGTTGTAGCCCATTTGACATAATTGGGATACGGAAAGCAAATTGTAATCTAAAGAATCTACAAGAAAAACATTGGAAATAGTATGGTCAGGTGATATAGCAATTTTACCCAATCCTTTGACCAAACCTTGATTTCCATCCCCGAATGTGATAGCTCGTTGGGGATCTTGGTTTTTCTCATATGAGGAGAACATCTTTTTCTCCCCTGTCATGTGGTTTGTGCATCCGCTATCGAGTATCCAACTTGAGCCCCCGGATGCATAAACCTACAAAACAATTTTAGTTCTTGACTTTAGGTACCCAAACGGTTTTGGGTCCTTTGGCATTAGAAACAAGAACTTTGGGTACCCAAACACAAGTCTTGGAGCCCTTGTGTTTGCCCCCAACAATTTTGGCAACTACCTTGCCGGATTTGTTAGTTAAAACATATGATGCATCAAAAGTTTTGAATGAAATAGCATGATCATCTGATGCATTAGGAGTTTTCTTTTTAGGCAACTTGGCACGGGTTGGTTGCCTAGAGCTAGATGTCTCACCCTTATACATAAAAGCATGGTTAGGGCCAGAGTGAGACTTCCTAGAATGAATTCTCCTAATTTTGCTCTCAGGATAGCCGGCAGGGTACAAAATGTAACCCTCGTTATCCTGAGGCATGGGAGCCTTGCCCTTGACAAAGTTAGATAAATTCTTTGGAGGGGCATTAAGTTTGACATTGTCCCCCCTTTGGAAGCCAATGCCATCCTTGATGCCAGGGCGTCTCCCATTATAGAGCATGCTTCTAGCAAGTTTAAATTATTCATTTTCTAAGTCATGCTCACTAATCTTAGCATTAAGTTGTGCTATGTGATCATTTTGTTTTTTAATTAAGGCTAAGTGATCATGGATAGCATCAACATTAATATCTCTACATCTAGTACAAATGGAAATATGCTCAGTAGATGTAGAGGGTTTGCAAGATTTTAGTTCAATAACCTTAGCATGTAATAAATCATTTTTAGTTCTAAGGTCGGAAATAGTGGCATTGCAAACATCAAAATCCTTAGCCTTAGCAAGCAATTTTTCATTCTCAGTCTTAAGGCTAGCAAGAGAAACATTCAACTCATCAATTCTAGCAAGTAAATCAATATTATCATCTTTAGAATTGGAAGTTGAAACATTGCAAACATGTGAATCAACCTTAGCAATTAATCTAGCATTTTCATTTCTAAGGTTGGCAATGGTGTCATGGCATGTGCTTAGCTCACTAGATAATTTGTTACATTTTTCTACCTCTAGAGCATAAGCATTTTTAACCTTAACATGTTTCTTGTTTTCCTTGATTAGGAAATCTTCTTGGGAGTCCAAGAGATCATCCTTTTCATGGATAGCATTAATTAGCTCATTTAATTTTTCTTTTTGTTCCATGTTAAGGTTGGCAAAAAGAATGCGCAAGTTATCCTCCTCATTTTTATCATCATCCTCATCACTAGATGTTTCATATTTAGTGGAGGACCTTGATTTTACCTTCTTTTTGCCGTCCTTGGCCATGAGACACTTGTGGCCGACGTTGGGGAAGAGAAGCCCCTTGGTGACGGCGATGTTGGCCGCGTCCTCGTCGGAGGAGGACTCGGTGGAGCTCTCGTCGGAGTCCCACTCGCGGCACACATGGGCATCGCCGCCCCTCTTCTTGTGGTACCTCTTCTTTTCTCTTCTCTTGCCCTTCTTGTCGTCGCCCCTATCACTGTCACTAGACATAGGACATTTTGCAATAAAATGACCGGGCTTACCACATTTGTAGCAAACCTTCTTGGAACGGGATTTGTAGTCCTTCCCCTTCCGTTGCTTGAGGATTTGCCGAAAGCTTTTGATGATTAAGGCCATCTCCTCATTGTCGAGCTTGGAGGCGTCAATTGGTTGTCTACTTGGTGTAGACTCCTCCTTCTTCTCCTCCATTGCCTTGAAGGCCACCGGTTGCGCCTCGGATGTGGAAGGTTCGTCAAGCTCGTTGATCTTCTTTGAGCCCTTAATCATGCATTCAAAGCTTACAAAATTCCCGATAACTTCCTTGGGGGTCATTAGTGGATATCTAGGATTACCACGAATTAATTGAACTTGAGTGGGGTTAAGGAAAATAAGAGCTCTTAAAATAACCTTAACCACCTCGTGGTCATCCCACTTCTTGCTCCCAAGGTTGCGCACTTGGTTCACCAAGGTCTTGAGCCGGTTGTACATATCTTGAGGCTCCTCCCCTTGGCGAAGACGGAAGCGACCGAGCTCCCCCTCGATCGTTTCCCGCTTGGTGATCTTGGTGAGTTCATCACCCTCGTGCGCCGTCTTGAGTAGGTCCCAAATCTCCTTTGCATTCTTCAACCCTTGCACTTTGTTGTATTCCTCCTTGCTTAGAGAGGCGAGGAGAATGGTTGTGGCTTGGGAGTTGAAGTGCTCGATTTGGGCAACTTCGTCCGTATCATAATCCTCATCCCCTACAGATGGTACCTGTACACCATACTCAACAACATCCCATATACTTTTGTGGAGCGAGGTTAGATGGAATCGCATTAAATTACTCCACATAGCATAATCTTCACCATTAAACGTTGGTGGTTTGCCTAATGGGACGGAAAGTAAAGGTGTATGTTTAGGAATGCGAGGGTAGCGAAGGGGGATCTTACTATACTTCTTACGCTCTTGGCGTTTAGAAGTGACGGACGCCGCGTCGGAGCCGGAGGTGGATATCGATGAAGAATCGGTCTCGTAGTAGACCACCTTCCTCATCCTCTTCTTCTTGTCCCCACTCCGATGCGGCTTGTGAGAGGAGGATTTTTCCTTCTTCTCTTTGTGGTGAGAAGAGGAAGATCTTTTCTCCTTCCGTTTGGAGGAGTTCTTCTTCTTCTCCCTCCTCTTGGTGCGGGACTCTTCCGATGAAGTGCTCCCTTGGCTTGTAGTGGGCTTGTCGCCGGTCTCCATCTCCCTCTTGGTGTGATCTCCCGACATCACTTCGAGCGGTTAGGCTCTAATGAAGCACCGGGCTCTGATACCAATTGAAAGTCGCCTAGAGGGGGGGGGGTGAATAGGGCGAAACTGAAAATCACAAAAATAATCACAACTACAAGCCGGGTTAGCGTTAGAAATATAAACGAGTCCGCGAGAGAGGGTGCAAAACAAATCGCAAGCAAATGAAGAGTGTGACACGCAGATTTGTTTTACCGAGGTTCGGTTCTCGCAAACCTACTCCCCGTTGAGGAGGCCACAAAGGCCGGGTCTCTTTCAACCCTTCCCTCTCTCAAACGGTCCCTCGGACCGAGTGAGCTTTTCTTCTTCTCAATCAAACGGGAACAAAACTTCCCCGCAAGGGCCACCACACAATTGGTGCCTCTTGCCTTGGTTACAATTGAGTTTTGATCACAAGAACAAGTGAGAAAGAAAGAAAGCGATCCAAGCGCAAGAGCTCAAAAGAACACGGCAAATCTCTCTCGCTAGTCACTAAAGGCTTGAGTGGAATTGGAGAGGATTTGATCTCTTTGGTGTGTCTAGAATTGAATGCCTAGCTCTTGTAAGTGGTTGGAAGTTGGAAAACTTGGATGACTTGAATGTGGGGTGGTTGGGGGTATTTATAGCCCCAACCACCAAACTAACGTTTGGTGAGGCTGTCTGTTCGATGGCGCACCGGACAGTCCGGTGCACACCGGACATGTCCGGTGCGACAGCCACGTCACCAAAGCTGTTGCAATATGACCGTTGGAGTTCTGACTTCTGGGCCCGCCTGGATGTCCGGTGCACACCGGACATGTACTGTTTGATGTCCGGTGTGCCTGCTCCCGCGTGCCTGACAACTGCGCGGTTCTGGCGCGCATTAAATGCGCCTGCAGGTGACCGTTGGCGCGAAGTAGTCGTTGCCCCGAGGTTGCACCGGACAGTCCGGTGTACACCGGACATGTCCGGTGAATTATAGCGGAGCCGTCTTCGCGAATTCCCGAGACTGGCGAGTTCCTGAGGCCGCTCTTCCTTGGAGCACCGGACATGTCCGGTGTACACCGGACAGTCCGGTGAATTTTAGCGGAGTGGCCTTTGGAAATTCCCGAGAGTGAAGAGTTTGAGCTGAAGTCCTCTGGTGCACCGGACACTGTCCGGTGGCACACCGGACAGTCCGGTGCGCCAGACCAGAGGAGTCTTTTGGTTGCTCCTTTGCCCTTTTGTTGAACCCAACGCATGGTCATTTTAATGGCTAAGTGTGAACCTTTTGCACCTGTAAAACTTATACACTAGAGCAAACTAGTTAGTCCAATATTTGTGTTGGGCAATTCAACCACCAAAATTATTTAGGGACTAGGTGTACGCCTAATTCCCTTTCACTAAGACTAACTTGGGTTGGCTCTGGCACCGCCGACTAGCCCATGTTGGAATGAAGAATCTTCACAAGCTTCTAAAGGGAGAACACATTTTAGGACTAACCAATGTTTATTTTGAGAAAGACAGGATTTGTAGCGCATGCCAAGCTGGGAAGCAAGTTGGCACTCATCATCCACACAAGAACATCATGACTAGTGACAGGCCACTGGAGCTCCTACACATGGACCTATTCGGCCCGATCGCTTACATAAGCATCGGCGGGAGTAAGTACTGTCTAGTTATTGTGGATGATTATTCTCGCTTCACTTGGGTGTTCTTTTTGCAGGACAAATCTCATACCCAAGAGACCTTAAAGGGATTCTTGAGACGGGCTCAAAATGAGTTTGGCTTAAGGATCAAGAAAATTAGAAGCGACAATGGAACGGAGTTCAAGAACTCTCAAATCGAAGGCTTCCTTGAGGAGGAGGGCATCAAGCATGAGTTCTCTTCTCCCTACACTCCACTACAAAATGGTGTAGTGGAGAGGAAGAATCGAACTCTATTGGACATGGCAAGAACCATGCTTGAAGAGTACAAGACACCGGATCGGTTTTGGGCCGAGGCGGTCAACACCGCCTGCTACGCCATCAACCGGTTATATCTTCACCGAATCCTCAAGAAGACATCCTATGAACTCCTAACCGGTAAAAAGCCCAATATTTCATATTTTAGAGTTTTTGGTAGCAAATGTTTTATACTTGTTAAAAGAGGTAGAAAATCTAAATTTGCTCCTAAAACTGTAGAAGGCTTTTTACTAGGATATGACTCAAACACAAGGGCATATAGAGTCTTTAACAAGTCCTCAGGACTTGTTGAAGTTTCTTGTGACATTGTGTTTGATGAAACTAACGGCTCTCAAGTAGAGCAAGTTGATCTTGATGAGATAGGTGAAGAACAGGCTCCATGCATAGCGCTAAGGAACATGTCCATTGGGGATGTGTGTCCTAAGGAATCCGAAGAGCCTCCACATGCACAAGATCAACCATCCTCCTCCATGCAAGTATCTCCACCAACTCAAAATGAGGACGAGGCTCAAGATGTTGAACAAGAAGATCAAGAAGATGAGCCACATCAAAATGACGGCAATGATCAAGGGGGAGATGCAAATGATGAAGACAAGGAGGATAAACAACCAAGACCGCCACACCCAAGAGTCCACCAAGCAATACAACGAGATCACCCCGTCGACACCATCCTCGGCGACATTCATAAGGGGGTAACTACTCGATCTCGTGTTGCACATTTTTGTGAACATTACTCTTTTGTTTCCTCTATTGAGCCACACAGGGTAGAGGAAGCACTCCAAGATGCGGATTGGGTGATGGCGATGCAGGAGGAGCTCAACAATTTCACAAGGAATGAGGTATGGCATTTGGTTCCACGTCCTAATCAAAATGTTGTAGGAACCAAGTGGGTCTTCCGCAACAAGCAAGACGAGCATGGTGTGGTGACAAGGAACAAAGCTCGACTCATGGCCAAGGGGTATTCACAAGTCGAAGGTTTGGATTTTGGTGAAACCTATGCACCCGTAGCTAGGCTTGAGTCAATTCGCATATTATTGGCCTATGCTACTTACCATGGCTTCAAGCTTTATCAAATGGACGTGAAGAGTGCCTTCCTCAATGGACCAATCAAGGAGGAGGTCTATGTTGAGCAACCTCCCGGCTTTGAAGACAGTGAGTACCCTAACCATGTTTATAGGCTCTCTAAGGCGCTTTATGGGCTCAAGCAAGCCCCAAGAGCATGGTATGAATGCCTTAGAGATTTCCTCATTGCTAATGGCTTCAAAGTCGGCAAAGCCGATCCTACTTTATTCACTAAAACTCTTGACAATGATTTGTTCGTATGCCAAATTTATGTTGATGATATTATATTTGGGTCGACTAACAAATCTACATGTGAGGAATTTAGTAGGATCATGACACAGAAATTCGAGATGTCTATGATGGGAGAGTTGAAGTATTTTCTAGGATTTCAAGTCAAACAACTCCAAGAGGGCACATTCATTTGCCAAACAAAGTATACTCAAGACATTCTAAGCAAGTTTGGAATGAAGGATGCCAAGCCCATCAAGACTCCCATGGGAACAAATGGGCATCTCGACCTTGACACGGGAGGTAAGTCCGTGGATCAAAAGGTATATCGGTCGATGATTGGTTCATTGCTTTATTTATGTGCATCTCGACCGGACATTATGCTTTCCGTTTGCATGTGTGCAAGATTCCAAGCCGACCCTAAGGAATCACACCTTACGGCCGTAAAACGAATCTTGAGATATTTAGCTTATACTCCTAAGTTTGGGCTTTGGTACCCTCGGGGATCCACTTTTGATTTGATTGGTTATTCGGATGCCGATTGGGCGGGGTGTAAGATTAATAGGAAGAGCACATCGGGGACTTGCCAGTTCTTGGGAAGATCCTTGGTGTCATGGGCTTCAAAGAAGCAAAATTCGGTCGCTCTTTCTACCGCCGAAGCCGAGTATATTGCCGCAGGCCACTGTTGCGCGCAATTGCTTTGGATGAGGCAAACCCTGCGGGACTACGGTTACAAATTAACCAAAGTTCCTCTTCTATGTGATAATGAGAGTGCAATCCGCATGGCGGATAATCCCGTTGAGCATAGCCGCACTAAACACATAGCCATTCGGTATCATTTTCTTCAGGATCACCAACAAAAGGGGGATATCGAGATTTCATACATCAACACTAAAGATCAATTAGCCGATATCTTTACCAAGCCACTTGATGAACAATCTTTTACCAGACTTAGGCATGAGCTTAATATTCTTGATTCTAGGAATTTCTTTTGCTAAACTTGCACACATAGCTCATAAATATACCTTTGATCATGTCTCTTTTATATGCTATGACTAATGTGTTTTCAAGTATATTCCAAACCAAGTCATAGGTATATTGAAAGGGAATTGGAGTCTTCGGCGAAGACAAGGCTTCCACTCCACTCTACTACTCATCCTTCGTCGTCGCTCCGCATCACTCTCCATCTTTGGTATAATCTTCACTCATTTATTTTATGACCAAAGGAGGAGAAAGTACTTCTATGGGCTCTAATATTTCCGTTTTTGGCGATTCATGCCAAAGGGGGAGAAAATATGAGCCCAAAGCAAAAGGACCGCACCACCAAACTAATTTTAAAATTGATGATTTTCAATTAGTAAATTTCATAATTGGTATCTCTTTGTGTTCTAAAGGGGGAGTAAGTAGTATTTTCAAAATTGATGTCTTAAAACCCTCTTGAACACTAAGAGGAGACTTTATTTGAGGGGGAGTTTTGTTTAGTCAAAGCGAAAGCATTTCGAACAAAGGAAGAAAATTTCAAAACTTGAAAATGCTTTGCAAAATCTTATTCATCTACCTTTGACTATCTTGCAAAAGGACTTTGAAAAGAATTTACAAAAGAGTTTGCAAAAACAAAACTTTTGGTGCAAATGTGGTCCAATATGTCAAAAACAAAGAAAACAATCCATGCGCATCATGTAAGCATTTATATTGGCTCAATTCCAAGCAACCTTTGCACTTACATTATGCAAACTAGTTCAATTATGCACTTCTAGATTTGCTTTGGTTTGTGTTGGCATCAATCACCAAAAAGGGGGAGATTGAAAGAGAATTAGGCTTACACCTAGTCCCTAAATAATTTTGGTGGTTGAATTGCCCAACACAAATATTGGACTAACTAGTTTGCTCTAGTGTATAAGTCATACAGGTGCAAAAGGTCCACACTCAGCCAATAAAAAGATCAAGTTTTGGATTCAACAAAGGAGCAAAAAGGCAACCGAAGGCACCTCTGGTCTGGGAGCACCGGACTGTCCGGTGTACACCGGACAATGTCCGGTGCACCAGAGGAATCCAACTCAAACTCGCCACCTTCGGGAATTTCTCAGGCCGCTTCGCTATAATTCACCGGACTGTCCGGTGTACACCGGACAGTGTCCGGTGCTCCATGGAAGCGCGGCCACCGCAACTCGCCAGCCTCGGGTTCGCTCGGTAGCCGCTCCGCTATAATTCACCGGACATGTCCGGTGTGCACCGGACTGTCCGGTGTACCAGCAGAGCAACGGCTATTTCGGCGCCAATGGCTACCTGCGCTGCATTTAATGCGCGCGCAACGCGCGCAGATGTCAGGCGCGCCCATGCTGGCGCACCGGACAATGAACAGTGGTTGTCCGGTGTGCACCGGACACCCAGGCGGTCCCAGAAGTCAGAAGCTGCAACGGTCAGAATCCAACGGCATTGATGACGTGGCGGGGCACCGGACACGTCCGGTGTGCACCGGACTGTCCGGTGCGCCATACGACAGACAGCTCCACCAACGGTCAAGTTTGGTGGTTGGGGCTATAAATACCCCAACCACCCCACCATTCATTGCATCCAAGTTTTCTAACTTCCAACCACTATACAAGAGCTAGCATTCATTGCAAAGCACACCAAAGAGATCAAATCCTCTCCCAACTCCACACAAAGCCCTAGTGACTAGAGAGAGTGATTTGTTGTGTTCATTTGAGCTCTTGCGCTTGGATCGCTTCTTTTTCTTTGGCATTCTTTCTTGTGATCAAACACTCACTTGTAATTGAGGCAAGAGACACCAATTGTGTGGTGGTCCTTGCGGGAAGTTTGATTCCCAAGTGATTTGAGAAAGAGAAGCTCACTCGGTCCGTGGGACCGTTTGAGAGAGGGAAGGGTTGAAAGAGACCCGGCCTTTGTGGCCTCCTCAACGGGGAGTAGGTTTGAGAGAACCGAACCTCGGTAAAACAAATCCGCGTGTCTCACTTCATTATTCGCTTGCGATTTGTTTTGCGCCCTCTCTCGTGGACTCTACTATATTTCTAACACTAACCCGGCTTGTAGTTGTGATTATTTTTGTGATTTTCAGTTTCGCCCTATTCACCCCCCCCCCCTCTAGGCGACTTTCAGTGTGTGAGACAATATCACGTTTCTAAACGTAACACATACATCTATAGGTAAGTAGTAAAACTATATATATATATATATACATAAATAACTATATATATACATAAAAACTATATATATACATAAATATATAGTTATATACATAAATAACATTAAATTTATCAATAGCGAAACCTTCATACAACCTAATATGATAAGTTAAATCTATTCAATAAATAACATCAAATTCAACAATTTAATAGAATAAGTTAAATTTATTATAATAATAGAATTAATACTTATACGTAACATCAAGGCACACATGTGATATTAAACTAACTCTATGCACACTCTAATCACATGTTATATTAAACTAACTCTAATTACACTCTAATCACACCCTAAACTAACTCTAATCACATGAAAGTTAACTCCCGCCGGCCATAAAAAACCGACGAAAATAAACATTTATACACACATTTAACAATAACACTCGCATTTACATTAAATAATTCAAACAATAATATACCTTAACGGTCCGGGGCGGCTGCGGCGCTCCGCGGCGACGGCGTTGGTGGCGGCGAGCAGCGGGCGACGCTTCGCGGGGGCGGGCGGCGCAACGGGGACGAGCTGCAGACGGCGCTCCGGGGCCAGCGGCGCGGCGGACGGCGCTCCGGAGGCGGGGCGAGCGGCGGTCGTTGCTCCAGGAGCGGACGGCGCTCCGGGGGCGTGGGTGGGCAGCGCTCCGGGGGCGTGGGCGGGCGGCGGGCGGTGCTACGGGGGCGGAGGCAGCGCGGCGGACGGTGCTTCGGGGCGGTGGCGGTTGCGGGCGGCGCTCCCGGGACGGTGGCGGGCGCGCTCCTAGGCTGCGGGGCGGCTGGCCGGGGCGGTGGTGGGTGGCGGTCGGCGTCGGGGGCGGCGTTTCTCCGGCGGCGGCGTACGAGGCTTGGAAACCGAGAGAAGAGAGGAAATGAGCCGCGCGGGATGACCGCCGGCACATAAAGCATTAATTCCCGTCGGCTGGCGTCAGGGCCGACGGGAGTTACCTAATTCCCGTCGGCTGGCGGCTGGGCCGACAGGAGTTAAAATAAAGCCCGTGGGCTAGCTTTAAGCCGACGGGAGTTATCTAATTCCCGTCGGCCCGAGCAAAGGCCGACGGGAATTAAAATGGCCGACGGGAATCTTCCTGATTCCTGTAGTGATGGTGATCTTTTTGTGTGCCAAATTTATGTTGATGACATAATATTTGGTTCTACTAATCAAAAGTCTTGTGAGGAGTTTAGCAGGGTGATGACACAAAAGTTCGAGATGTCAATGATGGGTGAGTTGACCTACTTCCTTGGGTTCCAAGTGAAGCAACTCAAGGACGACACCTTCCTCTCCCAAACAAAGTACACTCAAGATCTTCTCAAGAGGTTTGGGATGAAGGACGCCAAGCCCGCGAAGACATCAATGGGAACCGACGGGCATGTTGACCTCAACAAAGGGGGTAAGTCCGTTGATCAAAAGGCATACCGGTCTATGATAGGTTCCTTGCTTTATTTATGTGCTAGTAGACCGGACATTATGCTAAGTATATGCATGTGTGCTAGATATCAATCCGACCCCAAGGAATGTCACCTTGTGGCCGTTGAGCGAATTCTTAGATATTTAGTTTCTACGCCTTGCTTCGGGATTTGATATCTAAAGGGGTCTACCTTTGACTTCATTGGATACTCAGACTCCGATTATGCCGGGTGCAAGGTTGATAGGAAGAGCACATCAAGGACGTGCCAATTTCTAGGAAGGTCCCTGGTGTCCTGGAGTTCAAAGAAACAAACATATGTTGCCCTATCCACCGCTGAGGCTGAGTATGTTGCTACAGGACAGTGTTGCACGCAACTACTTTGGATGAGGCAAACCCTCCGGGACTTTGGCTACAATCTGAGCAAAGTCCCACTCCTATGTGACAATGAGAGTGCAATCCGCATGGCGGATAATCCTGTTGAACATAGCCGCACTAAGCACATAGACATCCGACATCACTTTCTGAGAGACCACCAACAAAAGGGAGATATCGAGGTGTACCATATTAGCACCAAGAACCAGCTAGCCGATATCTTTACCAAGCCGTTGGATGAGAAAACCTTTTGCAGGTTGCGTAGTGAGCTAAATGTCTTAGATTCGCGTAACTTGGATTGATCTATAGCATACATGTGTTTTATGCCTTTGATCACGTTACTTTGAAGCATTTACATTACTCGTTGTATATTTGTGGTGCTCAAGTTGTACAAGACCTCCCCGGACCTCAAAAGTCCATATGCAAATGGTGCACATATTTAGGGGGAGATATGCTACAACTTGATCCTTTGAGACTAACCTTTGTGTTTGAGTATACTTGATGTAGTCTCAAAAGTGCATTGAAAGGGAAAGGTGAACTTGGACAATGCAAAGACTTCCACTGCATTCCGGTATTAGTGTACTCACTTCCAAGTTCATACTTATGCTCGCATTGCCTTTTTGCTCTTAATTGACATTTTTGGTGAGACAATGGGGTTAAAGGGCCAAAAATGATCCCGTTTTGGTGCTTAATGCCAAAGGGGGAGAAATTAAGGCCAAAGCAAATGGATCAACTACCACTTGTGAATTTTGAAAACAATAGAGTTAGAACTTTTGATTTGTCCAAAATGCTCTTATTGCAAAATTTGGTCTCTTGTGGGGGAGAATTTTGATTATGGGAAAAAGGGGGAGGTTTTGGTACTTGATCAATTTTTCCATTGGAATATCTCTTGATTTGCCCAAACAAGTGTGTTTGACTTAGAGATAGGAAAAAGGATTTGATTTGCAAAAACAAACCAAGTGGTGGCAAAGAATGATCCAAATATGCCAAATTATAGTCAAAAACAATTTGGTCATCATTTGCATTAATGTTGCACTTATTTTGGTTGCTTTTTGATGTGTTGGCATAAATCACCAAAAAGGGGGAGATTGAAAGGGAAATGTGCCCTTGGGCCATTTCTATAATGTTTTGGTGATTAAGTGGCCAACACATTGTAAGTGAGTTGCTATGTGCCAAACAAGCAAAAAGTGCAAATCATATAACAAGGTATGTTTCTAGACTTAGTAATTGGTTTTTGTATACTAATGTATTTATCTAAGTGTTAGAAACAGAGCAGAGAAGAAAAGAAACGAATTGCAAAAGACTTGGTTGTGTGCAGCTGAAGTCCAGCTCGGCCTGGCACACCGGACTGTCCGGTGGTGCACCGGATAGTGTCCGGTGCGCCAGGCTGGTCTCTGGTGAAAATGCCGCTCTCGGGATTCGATGGCAGCGTATGGCTATAATTCACCGGACGGTCCGGTGAGTCATCCGCGGTGAACTCGTCGCCCTCAGGAAAAGTAAAGGGGCGACGTGGCTATAATTCACCGGACTGTCGGTGGTGCACCGGACTGTCCGGTGAGCTAACGGTCGCCTGTGCCAACGGTCGGCCGCGCAATCTTCGCGCGACACGTGGACTGCTCCAATGGTCAGCTGGTGCACCAGACTGTCCGGTGTGCACCGGACAGTGTCCGTTGCGCCAATCAGCCCAGAGGAGCAACGGTCAGATATGCCATTTTTGGAAGGAGATCACGCACCGGACCGTCCATAGGACCTGTCCGGTGGCACACCGGACTGTCCGGTGCGCCACTTGATAAAAGGCAAGGATAGCCTTCCTTGTTGGTCTTCAAAGGCTCCTAGCTTCCTTGGGGCTATGAAAGGGACCCCTAGGCGCATGGAGGAGGAATCCAAGCATTCACTAAGTATTCTAAGGCATCCAGACTCTACTCTCGCGCATTCGCTTTGTTGTGTTAGAGATTTGAGCTCCATTCGAGCCGCGAACTCCCTATGTTGTCATTTGAGCTCGAGTCTTCACTTGTGTGCGTGGGTGTGCTGCGTATTTGAGTCTTGCGTGTGTTGCTTCTCCCAACCTTACTCTGTGCCTTTATTGTGATTCTTGTTGTAAGGGCGAGAGACTCCAAGTTGCGGAGATTCCTTGCAAGCGATAAAATACTCTAAGGAAAATACCGTGGTATTCAAGTTGATCATTGGATCACTTGAAAGGGGTTGAGTGCAACCCTCGTCCATTGGGACGCCACAACGTGGAAGTAGGCAAGTGTTACTTGGCCGAACCACACGATAAAGTCGTGTGTCTCTTGTGATTGCTCTCTCTGTGATTATTTGTATTCGCAAGAGCTCGCCTCATAGACTTGATTAAACTTGCGCTAATATCCCTTAATCAAGCTTGTTGGAATTTAGTGTTGAATTTTACAGGATCACCTATTCACTCCCCCTCTAGGTGCTCTCAGGATCTCCATCCAATGGATAGGGTCCGATCTGAACGTATCCTTCGTTCACCTAAACTAAACCATTAGATCGATGGCTGATAATCGTGATCGCGTGGGTGATACCCCCTTCGGGATCGATCATGGGTCATTGGATGAAATCGGGCAGTTCAGAACCCTCCTTATCTCTTTAAAAACCGCCACCGTCGGATCGTGATCCTCGGGTTGTGAGCGCACACCGGTTGGGTGTGAAAACGATCTAATCTCGGTCGATGGATCGTCATCCAAAGGCCAGGATCTCTGCGTACCCCTTCGGCCAACACATTTGCTAAAGAGCCCCTGCTCTATATAGTAATCAACCCGCAGTCCGTAGCTATAGAAAGAATATTACCAGGAGGTCCCAAAATTTATAGAAATAACCCCGAGCTCTCTGGAAATCATATCCGTAGCCCAGAGCCATTGGGAAAATTCCGAATTAATTCAGCAATTGATTTATAGTAGAAAAATAATTCTAAAAACTGGTTTAATTCATATTTAGTTCATTTTAACTCCAAATTGATCCAATCCAGTTGCAAGAATTTAGTTTTAATGTTGTTCATCATCTAGTACATTTGTTTAGCCAAGAAACTTGACTTAAAATTATTTATTTGAATTACTCTAATCTGGGTACCAAATAACTTCGGAAAATCATAATTTATTCATTTTAACTCTGTTTCGATCCGTTCAAGTTGCGTTAGCTTCATATAAATATTTACTACGCAATAGCAAGATTGATTATATGATATCCCATACTTTTATAATTAGGTAACTAATTTGATTAATCTATGTTTTCTGGATTAGCTTATTCTAATATTAATATAGTAACCTGATCTTCTGGTTATCTTTGGCCTGAAAGATGATTTATAATCAAGTAATGACTTAGATTAAAGTTGAGTTAATTATTTATTAGATATTCTCTCATATGATGTATACTAACCAATTTATAATATAGTTTAATATTTCAATCACATAGATCTTCTATAAAATCATAACTCCGATCTTAGTAATTCTCGAACCCAGGATCTCGTAGCAACGCGTAGATAATTATTATATAGTTGTTCTTATGTTTGGTGTGATGTTAGTTTTATCTATACCATGTTTGTTTGTATTGCTACGACTAACAGTGAGGTCACGAGGATCTGAAGATCATCCTAGTACCTAGAATCTCAAGTCCCAGGCAAGTTGTGCCCTTGACCACTTTTATTACCCAATAATGTTCTTTATTATCACTTATTCATGCATAGGCTTAATTTTGATGGGACCTATTAGGTCACCCTAGTTTGGTTATCTTGTTACCTTGTTTACCCCTGAACTATTTGTGTAGTTTTGCTATTGCTCTATATGGTTTTGGGTTAAATATTATATTATGTTCATGTTCCAATTATACTGTTATTTTATTTATTGTTCATGATAAGATCATTATATTAATTGGAACATGGAGCTTAACTTGAGAAACACGTGCCACCATAAGAGTGGAATGGGACACCCTTGGCTGACTAATTAGGAAAGCTAGTGGAAGACTACCTTACCCGTAAGGGGCAAGGGCAGTAGGGGAGTAGGCGTGTAGGGAGGTTCTTGGGTTGATTTGCTGTGATGGCGGTTAGACGAGGGATTCCTACATTGCTCTTCCTAGAAACTATAGCGGGTTTTCAGAAGCTAGTGGAACTTTGTGAAGGCCTCGTAGTGGATCCCTAGTCATTCACCTCGGAAATGTCTAAGGGCCTTGTAAACCCTGGCGACATGGGATACACGACTTGTGGGTAAAGGGTACCACCTCTGCAGAGTGTAAAACTAGTATACTAGCCATGCTCGTGGTCATAAGCAGCTCAGGACTCTCGCATGATTAAATTATGGAACTAAATTCAATTTGTCATTTGCATTGCATGGGATTTGTTATTAATTTTGTTCTATTATTATTATTATGGTTTGGTATTTACTTACATTTAGTAACTGCTAATAAAATTTTGACCAACTTTAAAAGCAATGCTTAGCTTCAACCATCCTTTTTGGTAAGTCTAACACTTCATGAGCTCCCACCTTTGGCGAGTTCATGCACATTATTCCCCACAACTTGTTGAGCGATGAACGTATGTGAGCTCACCCTTGCTGTCTCACACCCCCCACAGGTCAAGAACAGGTACCACAGGATGAGGCGCATAGAGGATGCTGCGTTGTGTTCGTGAGAGGTCTAGGTCGTTGTCTCCCAGTCAACTTTGGGTTGTTGGATCATTGTCTTCATATGATGTAATTATTTATTTATTTTGTATAGAACTCCTATTATTTAGTAAAGATGTGACATTCGATCCTGTGCCATGATTCATCATATGAGTGAGACTTGGTCCCAGCACATCTGGTGATTGTTCGCGCACAGGTCTTGGTGCCCCAAAACCCGGGTGTGACATAGGGCCCATTTCAAACCTCTAGAGCTAATTATTAGTCAGCTAATTAATAAGTTATTAGCTAGATTGAAGCAGTATCAACTAATAGCTATCTGTGAGGTATAACTAACAATCAGTTGCTCCATTAGCTAATCAGTTCTAAACCTCTCAGCTAATTTTCGTGACTGACTATTAGTTTTAAATTAGATGTTTGGAACATGGCCTTAGTGTAACGGATCTTCCAAAAACCTTAGCTCTGAGGAGCTTGAGAAACTCCTTGACCTCTGGTGTCATCTCATTCTTGGTGTTTAGGCTAAATTCTAGTTGCATATCTTCAAGCATCTCGTCCATTTGATTGATGTCTGTGATATTATTCTCTTTCTCATCTGGTACAACTCTAATGTTTTTCTTGCCCTAAAACACACATGTTTCATAATCTGCCACAAAATTGTTTCAATATAGTCAAATAACTTTGTGGTTTGACAGTTGTTGTATGGACACCACGGCGACGAGCGAGCGAGAGAGAGAGAGAGAGAGAGAGAGAGAGAGAGCGCACACACAAACATTGGTCCTTTACAAGGCTTATTTTTGGCGGCCGGCGTCGATCACTGAAAATAAACCCTTTAATTTCGATAGTTTGGGTTTAGACGTCGAAAAAAGTTTTTTTTGGAAGACTGCTATCCACCACTGAAAATTACCTTATTTTTGATAGCTAATCACATGCCGTCGAAAATAAACTAGTTTTTTGGCGATCAGTTGCCACTAGCCAAAAATAAGTTAATTTTCGGCAACCAAAAGGCCACCAAAAATTGTGATGGACAACAAAATTTTAGAAATATTTATGTATGTTAGTTTAGCTACTAGAAGGTTTATGTAAAAATTGGAGATCATTTTATTACTGCTTAGTAAGTGTTTCTAAAAAATAATTATAAAATTGATTTAATTCGTAATTAGAACAAAGACAACTTGGGATCTTTTGTCACTACGTCTACCCAGGGTATGGTCACAAAGGGAGGCGTGGCCATAGTGGCTCATGTCTGGAATCAGGCAAAAGTCCTACGGCCCTAGTAGGACCCACATAGATGTCGTGTGGGATGACTTTTGGGTTAGTTTGTTTCGCCTCTTCAATTTTATCATATATTTATTTTAATGGTATAATATAATATTTTGTCTCTACTTGTAGAAACAATACCGTTTGTCTGATGATATGAGCCTTGACGATCCATATGTGAGGGAGATTTTAACATCGTAGCACAAAGATTTGTGAAGGGCATGATGTATGATGCACAGGTCAGACGATGGTTGTGTGGCACTAGCGCAAAAAGAGTAACATGACTAGAGAGACGGCTAAAAAGATACAACTCACAATTGTGCAGTACAAGGATAGTGACATGGATTAGCTGAGCCTGCACCAAGATGTGTGGTTGTAGTTGTGCGAGTATTGGGCTTCAAAGGAGTTCATAGTCAGATCTGATAGAAACCATGGTAACCGGTTATGTAAGCCTGATCTCCACCATTTCGGGGCTGATGGTTACGCTGGCATTGCTAAACGGCAGATATAATCAATTTTATTTCTTAAACAAATATGTGGACATGTAATCTTATATTGTAGGCTTCTTGAGATTGTGTCGACCCTTCAGTTGCCAAAGTTTTCTTCCAGGGGCACAAGGGGTCCAAATTTAGTTTGACAGGAGATTTTGTGTAACAAGAATGCGACAAAAAGTTTGGTAAGTATGAATATTGACACAGAGTCTCTAATTTCAATGTTTTTTCTCTCTATGTTAGAATTAATATATGTTGACTTTCAATTGAAATGAATGTTTTGTAGGATCGCTATATTGAAATCCTGCGGGAGAAACATGGACAGGGCAAGACTGGATGACAGCCACAGTGACAACTTATGCGGCTGGTGGAGGTGTGTCGCATGGGAGGTATGTTAACTTATGTTGCCATTTCATTTTGATAACTATGATTCTTTTTATTATATATATTATAATACTTTTTATAGGTTTTCTATTGGCGACGACGTTGTGGTCTACAAATTTTATAGTATGTAGTTCTCTTCCTCTGTCGGGACTAGTTGGCCCCGATGAGCATCTACACTAGCGGTAGATGCAACAAATGCAACAACAGATGCAAATGCTGCAATCACAACATAAAACCATTTTACCAACCACGATTAAGCATGCATAGATGTAAGGCCTGATATTGGTAGAAGAAAATAAAATAAAATAAATAAAATAAATAAACAAATATAATATTGATGGTGTTTTGAGAATTATTGAAACCCTGGGGAAATTATTGGGACCCTTCCTAGTCATAATCAATTAATAATATTAAATTAGTTAAGCAGCCAGTAAATAAATAATGAAAAGATGCATCCCTTGCTTATAATTTTGTGTGAGGCATGTTATTGAAAACATAACTTAAATTTGACCTCAAAATTTTAAATGAAAACCTAAAGTATAAAATGAGAAAGGAGATCTGTAATAGAGTCATTTAGTACTAGAATTAAATAATGGGAAGGAGAATAAATAATAATATTGAAAATAATAGGATTTGGATTATACAATTGAGATTTGGAAATATCAAATTCAAAAACTGGAATTTGAATTTGGTTTGAGTATTTCAAATTGGAAATAGAAAAGAAAATGGAAAAGAAAAAAACAGAAAAGAAAAAATAGAAAAACCCCTTGGGCCAAATCTACCCGGCCCAACTCCCTTCCGTCCGTGCCAGCCCAGTCGCAGCCTCCACCTGACCGGTGGGTTCAAGAGGTCAGCCTCCCTATCTGCATGCACGCCTTGGCTCACCCCCACTGACTTATGGGCCGGCTCTGTCAGTCACCCACACGGCCACACCTACTTCTTCCTCCTAGATTTGGTGCGCAACAGAATCGCATGGTCGCCGAGAGGGCTTGTGCCGCAGATCACGGGAAGAATCCGAGTCGTCGCAACCTCCGTGTCCTTCCCTCTACGTATAAGTATCGAGGCCATCTCGCCTTCTTGTGCCGCGACTACACCCCATGCTCCCATCACTGGCGTAGGGAGGAGATTGGACCGCCATTCCCGCATCTCACGCTCGCCATGATTGGGACCCGGGGAGGTGTCGCAAGGAATTACCAGACAACGCGGGATCTCGGGCATGTGAATCCTTGGTTGGGGGAACCTCGCGGACCGAAGCAATCGCCCACTAGAGTTCGGCCTCTACCCCGATCCACCCCACGCTGCGGCCAGACTTGCACCGACGAAAATAACCAGTGAGAGGCTCCTGATTGAATCCTCTAGCTTCCTAGAACATGTAGCACCCCCATGATTCGTTACTTAATCCCCTCGAGAGTGGTTAATTGCTCGCCGGAGATCCTTGCCGTTGTTGTGCCGCTTTGGCCGTGGGTAGCACCATTGATGTTCTTGCACCAGATGGAAAGGGTTCAGTTAGGTTCTCCTTGTCTCCCTAATCACAAAACACGGTCCACCCTCAGGATTTAGGCCCTGGGTCGTCGCTCGGTGTTGCCCCAGTGGGTCACCGCCGCAGGGGGGAACGACGCCGCTGTGTTTGGATTTCTAGGTAGGTGATGGGCATCTAGCCGTCCATCCCGCAATGATCGGCTAAGATTAGAAGTAGAGTACCCCTTGGGTGTATTAAACCAGTGTCGTTTGATCGTGGGCGAACGACCGAGATCTGATCGTGATACTTTAACACCTGGAGCGTAGATATCTCATCCTACGACCATAGTCATGTACCGGTTTGTGCCTTGGTGTATCTAATCAAGACTATTGTTACCCGATCTAGCAATCGAGATATGAGCATACCCCTTCGGCCGCGGCAAACTTGCAAAGGAGCCCTCGGCTTATTCAAAAACAAATCTGTTGTCCTTATCTATATGAAGATCGTCTCGGAATGGTCCTTTTAATTATAAAGAAGCCCTTGGACTTTCTCGTTATCATGTATTCAATCCAGAATCATTAGGAATATTCAAAAGTAAATCAGAAAATGGTTTTTAGTATAAAAATAATTCCAGAAACTTGGTTAGTTCATATTTGATTAGTTTTAACTCCTTTTTAACCCATTCTAGTGGCATTAATTTTGTTTTAATATTGTTTATCACCTAATAACTCTGTTTAGACATGAAACATAGATTAAAATTGTCTACTTAATTTATTCCATACCAAGCACTTAATAACTTCAGAAAATCATAACTCAATAATCATAGCTCCAAATTTAGTGGTTCTCATATCCACGATCTCGTAGCGACACATAGATCATTATTATGCAGTTTGTTCTTATGTTTTGTGTGATGTCAATTTTGCCTATACCCTGTTTGTTTTTATTGCTACGACTAGCGCAAGGTTACGAGTCATATGAAGATCATCCTGGTAACTGGAATCTCGAGTCCCAGGCAAGTTGTGCCCTTGATCACTCCTTTTACCTAATAATGTTCGCTATTAATCACTGTGACATGGTCAGGTTAATTTGATGAGACCTAATAGGTTTCCCTAGCATTGTTTATCCCCCACCTTGCAAACAGATTGGGTACATTTGCTAATGCTCTACCTGGTTTTAGAAAATTAATGTTTTATTATGCTCATATTCAATTATGTTGTTTAATTATTCTTCACGATAAGATCATATTGTTAATTGGAACATGGAGAACCACAAGGGAAAACAGTGCTACCACAAGGGTGGTATGAGACACCCTTGGCTGACTAATTAGGAAAGCTAGTGGAGGACTACCTTATCCGAAAGGGGCAAGGGCAATAGGGGAGTGGTCAGTGTAGGGAGTTCCTTGGGTTGACTTTGCTGCGATGGCGATCAGGCAAGGGATCCCTGCATTGGAGCTTACTAGAAACTATAGCGGGTTTTCTGAAGCTAGTGGAATTTTATAAAGGCCTCGTAGTGTTACCCTGCCTCGCCTCCTCGGTAGAGGTGTATGAGATTCATGACCCCTTGGCAAATGGGTAACATGATTTGTGGGTAAAGATGTGCAACCTCTGCAGAGTGTAAAACTGGTATATCAGTCATGCTCACGGTTATGAGCAGCTCGGATACTAACATGATTAATTTATGAAACTAAACATAATTTGTCATATGCATTGCATCGCGGGTGTTGTTACCAATTTTGATGTATTACTTATTTAGGTTGGTATCTACTTATACTTAGTAATTGCTAATAAAATTTTGACCAACTTTAAAAGCAATGCTCAGCTTTAACCATACTCTTTGGTAAGCCTTACACTTCACATGAGCTCTCACCTGAGTCCATGCACATTATTCCCCACAACTTGTTGAACGATGAATGTATGTGATCTCACGCTCGCTGTCCCACACACCCCCACAGGTCAAGGATAGGTACCACAGGATGAGGCGCATGAAGGATGCTATGACGAATTCATGAGAGGTCTAGGTCGTCGTATCCCAGTCAACTTTTGTTTGCTGGATCGTTGTCTTCTTATGATGTAATTATTTATTTATTTTGTACATAAATCCTATTTTATAGTAAAGATGTGACATTTGTTTTTGTATCATGATTCATCATATGTGTGAGTCTTGGTCCTAGCACACCTAGTGATTATGTCTGTGTCCGGGTCTTGGTGGTCCCGAAACCCGGGTGTGACAATAGATGTAATTATTAGCAACTAAATTTAATTTTTTGTAAAAACATGACCAATTAATTACCATTCCGAATGTTCCAAATCGAGCATACTAATATTTACATGAAATTACCACCACATTTAATCTTTCTACCAGATACGTTACCTATTTTCTCTTTTTCTAGCATATACAAAGCATAATATTAACAACCTTACCTAGGAATTATATTTCTACACGAAACTTACATAGTAGGAAATAACATTGCTTTCGACGGCTGCTACATACCATCGGTCGGAAGTAATAAAATGTTACTTTCAACGACGAACCTGGAAGCCATCTGGCTGTCGGAAATTTTCTTGTTTCCTGTAGTAATCCTGTGGTCGGAGCATTATGCCTGTATCTGAAAATTAATATATTTTGATCATCTCTAAATAAAAATAGTTTTGTATTAGTGGTTCTCACCGCCCCAATAACCTGGATTAATTCATCAAGAAATTAAAAAACAATATAAAGAGTTTCCTAATTTGCTTTCCGCTGGCTATTCTCATCCGTATATTAGGTTTGGTCATAAGCTCAAATGCCTATACTAGGAGCATCTGTTATATAGGATCACTAATTCGAGGCATGCATAGTGTATAGGTTTCTGTTCTAATACAGCTCACAACAGATGATTTCATGTAAAATTTCTTCTGTCATCAAATACCAGTCAACTCTTGAATTAAAACAAAGTCGATCTTACGGGCTTCAATTTTGTTAGGGTCTAATTTGTTTCGGCTTATAGATTATATATATAATTTAAATTATAATCTAGATTTTAATTTATCTAGCTAGATTATAATCAATATGTAGCTGTGTTTACGGATTTCCTGTGGTTTATGTCAGCAAGTTATTATTAGGCGCATTAGTCTTCCTGCTTGTTGCTATTTTTCAACTCTCAACTAGTTGAGAAGGTTTCTCCTGGCATAAAGCCCCCTAGGCAAGCTTGCACGCCTCTGCAATGCACGGACGATTGAGAAGCCCTAGGACGATGGGACGATCGTGTCTCCAAGTTGTTTGTTGCATCGTTGAAAACTTAGAACCTATTTGGTTTGATGTCTGACTTGTCACACTACTTTGCCTAACTTTTCTGTGTAAGGTTAGTTCTTTAATTCGAACGACTAACCTTAGATAAAGTGTGACACATTTAGCCACGAACCGAACAGGCCTTATGCTTTCTTCTTTGGCCGATCGAGAGACATTTATTTTTGTGGTGTGTTGCCAGGCAAAACTTATTATGCCGAGCGATGGCCTCTGCCAGATGGATGGCATGCAAATTTACCTTTAGGCCCCATTTGTTTCCTTGGAAATGAAACTCATTTCATGAATAACATTCTAGATATTATATTTCTAAAGAAAGTAATTCCCTAGAATTTGATTCAATTCAATTTTTTTTGTTTGGATGCTAATGGAATTCTTTTCCATGAATCAAATTCAATATCATGTTTGGATAGTTATACATGGAATTTACATATTTGAAAGGAAGTAACCACATCAACTTATACACAATACCTATCAATTTGTACACAACAAAATACACATGTTCATTGTTGTGACATGTGCCTTGATGAGTCATATACATGTGCAATGGATTAGAGACTAGTTTTACCCCTACAATTTATCAAGCAGCATGCATCACGAGAATAGTAATAATAATGTAGTGTCTACATACCATTGGAACACATTACTTGCTACTCAACGTGATGTTCAATTCATCCAACATATACTAAGACACCAATATCAACACACCCAACACCAGTTCAATTCACCTAACCACAACTCGGTTCACTTTTAATTTGCTTCAGTAGCCATTTCTTCCTCAGGATCACTGGAAGTGCCAATAAGGACTCGTACTTGCGCGCATCACCTGTTAAGATATCAAACAAGTCTAAAAATGTGTCTTCATCTAACCCATCTATCTCCTCCAATGTGCTAAAATTTCTTTTGGTGTTGGCCCTTTTGGTGCTTCATCCCTAATAGCTTCAGTGAACTTGTCTAGTTTCTCCGCCATCATTGAGGTGAAAGAATCACTGAACCGCTGCCTCTTCAAGCTTCCTGAGGTTGTTGATGAAGTAAGCTCTTTATCGGTTCCCTCTTCCTTACTCATATCTCTTGCACCATCAGCTGGGGTCTTTGTCGCTTCACCATTTGCATGATCTTTCCCAAACACCAAGCTAATCAAGTCCCAGTATAAGACTGTCTTGTGTCTGTACCCATTAGCTTCTTTAATTTTCTGCAGAAAACTATTTGAGGTGAGCTCTAGATGATACCATGTGTTTGTATAATACAAGTACACGACCCAATAGAGCCTAGCCTGTTTAGATGGGATTCTAGGATTTTTTTAGTTCATATTTTTTTATTGTGTTGTGAAACTCAGATACTTATCTAGATGCAGATGCATATTCTATGGACACTCCATGCAAATACAATACTTATGAACCGGGGAGGAACCATAATCCCGAAACAAAATAATCAAAAAGTCAGGCAGCCATTAACTTTTCTCATACATCGGGGAAGCACCTTGCCGCTGCAATTTAGTGCTCTATGAACAGAATAACCACACACACAAAAATACTGGAACAACATGAGCTTTGCATGGAATAGGCTTTGCCTCTAGTTCTACAGTGCATCCCAGGATCTTGCTTTCTTTCTTTTATGCCAATCCTTTTTTTCTAGGGGGCTATAAAGTGGATGAATAACTCTAATCTCGTACGTGCCTCTATAGGATTTTTCTGAGATAAGGGGATCTTATGAAGCGGATCCACAAGCTGCAATCACCAAGCTTTTTCAGCTGCACTGGCTCATCGTCAAGCAAAGCGCTGTGTGGAACACCAACTCGCCTGAGCCTAGCAAAGACCCTCGGCCCGAGAAGGAAAAGCCGTTGAGGAAGGCTACTACCGCGTCCCACCACCAGAAAAGAGCCGGTACATGCAACGCAGCTAAGGATCCCCGAAGATGGTTTCAGGGGCAGCGAGAAGGCCGAGTGGGACCGAGAGGACGATTTCAAGGAGATCTGCAGGTCATGGATCGCGATGAGAAGAGAGTCGCGGTCGTGGTTCCTGAGCTTCCTGGAGATCGCACTCGAGTCAGGATTCGTGATGGAGGGTGGAAGCAGGAACGCGAGGGAACGTATGCGGGGACAGCCCAAGGGTGGGAATGGCAGTGGGAGGATCGTGGCCCGGCTGTCGCAGCTCAAGGAGACGAGTGACTGACTCGACCAACAGCTACAGAGCAAGGCAGACGGCTCGTCCGAGACCGTCGAGCGGCTGAAGCGAAAGGTGTACTAGAGCTTGCTTGGAACGGTCGAAACCACGGCGTCGGCACCCGAAGAAAGGTGTGGGGGTGAAGAACACGACTGAGGCACCGAACGGGAATATCAGAGGAGAGAAGGGTTGGGGAGCAAGCGACATTACCGCAGCAGATCTCGGGGAGGAGACAAGTCAGGAGGCGGTGCGGTGGCGATCAGGAAGAGTCAGGAGGAGACAAGTAAGGAATCTATTTCCTCATTTTAGGGTAAGAAAGTTTTAGAGGCTTCTGATTCAGGCCAAGAAATGGTTGGAAAGTTAGTTTTCAATTCTATAGCCTGCCAAATAGGTCAGCCCAAGAATTAAATTCCAATTCAGCCCAATTCTAATCAAACAAACGTGTCCCTAGAAGAGATGCCGGAAAAATTCATGATTTTTACTAGCCTTATATATATTTCCTTATTATTAAAGCCGAACCGAAAGTAGCCGTATAGAGTGCCACGTCAATCTTTTTATTTTAGCCGTCGGATTGCGCCTCAAGGGCCACGACACCTCTAAGCCTTCTACCGCGCTACCGAAGCCTTCCAGGAGCTTCCTGCCGTCTCCATCAAATGCCGCTAGGGCGACGTCTCCGTCAAACGCCGCTGGGGCGCCGTCTCCGTCAAATGCCGCTGGGGCGCTGTCCTCGGCCAAGGAGGCCCCCGACCCTCCCTCTTCAACGCTGTCCTCTAGGAGCTCCGGCTAGACGCCCCCTCGATCCCTCTCCCTAAAGTTTGACGCCAACGTGCGTGGAAAGGTCGGCGTTGCGGCGAACTGCGGGCTATGGGACTTGCCTCCCCTCGAACATCGTCGCGGTGCCCGGGCCACCGCCAGGAGCCCCAATCTCCTCCACCTCAGACGCCGCAGCCTCCGCACGCGCGGGTCGGCGCGACATGGGGGCGGTGGTGGTTGTGGAGCTCTAGCCCCATGGCGACAACGCCCCGCAGGCGTGCTGCTGCAAAGCCAGCCGCGTCGGCCGATGCCTACTACCACATCGACTGTGCTTCGTTGAATTCCATCATAGACGATGGTGACGCTGCCTCCATGGTCCGGTCACGCACGCGCTCGACTTCAAACTCCTTGCGCTGCTCGACATGGACGACGTTGTAACACCTCTGGTGTTACGAGAACAAAAACTTTGGCATGACATCATATGCATTGACATTTCATTATGTATGCTACACCTAGGATGCATCCACTAGGCTAAAATTTCAAAACAAACATGTGTGATGATCTGACATGATCAAAGAGGCCCTTGACCCTAGGATAGGGTATTTCCTCAAGGATTAGAAGCATGTGGACTTGTGAGATGAGCACTAGAGGATGATCTCAAAAGTTAGTACAAATGTTCAAGAAAAGCTAAACTTAGAGAGCTTAAGTGCCATATGTACCCTAGAACCCTCTAAACCCTAATTTGGAACCCTAAAACCCTAATTAGTGGCCTATTGGGTGAATTTGAGTTCTATGCACTTTTAGCCAAAAGTGTATACATCAAGACGATAGAGTAACAAAAGTTAAGCAACTTTCATGTTTGGGGATTTCCATGTTTTGTGGTGTAAATTGGGGTAAATTGCAAAAGATCCAAGAACACCCATATGCTTAACTCTGAAGACAGTGTCGACAGGCTAACTTTGAGCCTCTATATCTCTTGATCTATGAGGAGTTTGTTATGGGTCATCACAAAGTTGTAGAGCTACCATAGTAGTACAAATTTGATTAAGTGACCTAGCCCAAGGATGGTACAGAAATTGTAGTAAAATACCCTAGAAGTCGGGCCATCAGTCGGGCCTTACCCTGAAATCAGGTTGTTAGTTGCATCGGATAACCTTTGGAACCAATTTATGCTTGATCCAGTGAGTAGATGACCAAGATCTCTATGACAAAGTTGAAGCTGGTATATAGGGGAACAACTTTGATATAGTCGACTTGGTGGTTTGCTGAATGAAAATCAAAGTAAAAGTGACCCAAACTTGCTCTGTTAGACAGGTTCGAAAGGAAATTTAGAGTGAACAGTATCTAAAGAAGATCTTAGGTGAAGTGCACCTGTCGCCGGTATACCGCGCGGTGATCCACGCTCACCGGTAAGATTCGTGCACATGGTGAAGTGGATAACACTAGAGGGTAAAAGATCTCGACATAGAGATGAGCTCGAGCCCTATCACCGGTCGGTTCACCGTACCCACTTGCCTGAGTGGATGTCACCGTGGAGCTCACCGTCGTTCTCTGTAAACGCCACATTGCTGCTTTATTTACCATAGTATCGTGACCATGGCACTCTCTGGGTCGTGCCCGTAGACTAGTGAATGCATGAGCTCCACGGTAGGTCTCTATAAGTCATTGCGCCGTGGTGATAGGGTTCGCTCTCATCCAAAATTGGATCAAGTTGTGCCCCATCTCTTTAAATTGAGTGCTTCCATCGCTCCACCTCTCTGTTGTGCATCCATTCCACCCACAAACACCTCCCCTCATTCACCATAGCTCATAGTCATCGAATTTCCTCGAGAGCCATCATCGGCGCCGCCGTGAGGAGCCCAATCGTGGCTAGCCTTCCTCGGGTTAGTTCATACCCGTCTGATCCTTGTTTTGGCATGCCTTTAGTCTCTGGTGCTCACCGTGCCGGCCGATTGAACGCTACCACCATAGAGCTCCAAGAACACCACATCGTTGATCGGGAACGCCGCCGTGGACACCTTGCATGCCGACCCACTCTCCCACGCCTACTCCATCCAAATTTGCGCGCGTACCATACCTCTAGTGAGTTAGTGATACTAGTCCTACCCTCAATTTAAATGCTACCGCGTTCTGTTGCTCGGAACAGACTCGCCGGAGCTCTGGCTCCGCCATCGTTGTGGGCAGACAAGGTCTGAGGGCGGGACTGTCGAGTTAGTCTCGGTAACATACTTAGGGAGTGTAACGCCCCGAATTTTTGCAGTTGAATTTTTTTTCTTTTCTTCACTCGCCAAATTCGGGCGTTACCTTTTCTTTTTCTTTTTCCCCTCGCTAGACCTTGACCTTTTCCAAAGCTAGCGGGATTCGGTTTGGAATTCCCGTGTAAAGAAAAACCCTAAATTGCTTTATGTTGATTGATGCACCATGCCGAACTATGCATTTTTTTGATTGCTTGAAAGTGTAAATGCATTCATCTAGGAAGATCGGATTTTGAAAATGAGAAGAAACCTTTTCTTTTTTTCTTTCTTTTTCCTCTTTCTTTCTCTCTCCCCTCCCTTTTCTCTCTCCCGCGCCGTGGGCCGCCTCCTGGCCGGCCCAGCCGCCCCCCGGTCGGCCCAGCCGCCCCCGCGCGCCCCCCTTGGGCCTAGCCGGCCCAACCGCCCCCACCCCCTCCCCTTTTCCCCTTACCCCTCTCTCTCTCCCTCCCATTCTCCCTCTCCCCACCCTAGCTGCCGCCGCCCCCTACCCCTAGCTCGGCCGCCCCTGCCGCCGGCCCAACCGCCGCCCCTCGCCGTCGCTCGCCCGTCCCCGGTGAGCCCCCCCTCCCCCCTCCTCCTTCCCTCTCCCCTCTCCCCTCCTCTCCCCCCCAGCCCCCGGCCGCGCCCTGGCCGCCCCCGGCCGCCCGCCCGGCCGCGCCCTGGCCGCCCGGCCGCGCCCTGGCCGCCCCCGGCCGCGCCCTGGCCGCGCCCGGCCGCGCCCTCGGCCGCCTGCCCCGGCTCAGCCGCCCCCCCCCCCCCCCCCCCCCCCGCGCTCGGCCGCCCCTGCTCGGCCTGCCCAGCCGCCGGTTCAACCGCCCCCCGGGCCGGTTCAACCGCCCCCCCTTTTTTATTTATTTTTTATTATTTTATTTATTTTGTTTTACTTTCTGTTATCATAGCTATTTTATTTTGGGTAGGCTAATCATTGTTCATGTTGTTGAAATAGGAAGCTTAATTTAGAATTTCGTTGTGCTAGTTGATTCATTTAGTTAGTTGTTTATCTCGTTCAATGTTGATCAATTTAAAATGACTAGGTTTCCATTAGTGTATATAACAGAATTCTTTTGTTAAGAACCAGTTGTAACTAATCATTAGTGCATAAGCTTTAACCCCCCTGCGAGACCCTTTTCCCCGTTTCTTTCTAACCATAACAAATGCAATATCGAATGTCATACTTGATGCATATTCACTTTACTTGTTCCCTTGTATGGTGTACTGTTCTTTTGTATTAAATATGTGGATGTATGTATGTTTGCGCTCGCATAGAGAACGATCCGGTCGAAGAGCCCGAGGAATTCGCAGGAGAAGCCCCTGAGCAGCAGTCGGTTGGTGGAGGCAAGTGTCCTTTGACCTATTTCTGTCCTATTCATTCTTTAATTCACCTCCCGCATTACACATTTATACTTAAGGATTGACTAGTTTTTTGTTATCCATGTCCTTGTTTACCTATTTGGGTCGGATTATTACTGCTTAGTCTGATGTTATTGCTCAACTCTAATCAATGAACATGATGTGATTATCTATGATACGCTGTTTTCCCTTCTTATTTATGATTATATTTGTGACCTTCAAGGGGACTCGAGCGGTTTCTCGAGTGCCTCTCCGTAAGGACCTGTTCTATGGATGGCCGCCCGGGAAAACAGTGCAACCATGAGGGTGGAATGGGACGCCCTTAGCTGAATAATTAGAGGAACCGGGGTGTAGTTCGCTTAGCCGTTGTGCCGTCAATGGGGCTCGGTGTATGCGGCTCGCTCTGCCGAGGTTGATTTGTCCCTTGGGGAGGAGTGTGGTACATTTAGGAAACCTAACGGGTGGCTACAGCCCCGGGGAATCTTTGTAAAGGCTACGTAGTGAGACCCTGCCTATTCACCTTGGTAGTGTTTAAGGGTTTGATCGGCCCGAGGCAAGAGGGAATCACGGCTTGTGGGTAAAGTGCACAACCTCTGCAGAGTGTTATGAAACTGATATATCAGCCGTGCTCGCGGTTATGAGCGGCCAAGGGAGCTCCAGAGATTAGTGATACTTGATCAGAGACATTTTGGTACAGGTGGCAATGAGATTGATGGTTCTGATTATGATTATGGTGCTGGTAAGTGGTATTCTTTCCGTTTGGAAAGGATACATTGGGCTAATAACTTGGGTTAATGTTAAAACCAGGCTCTCTACTAGTAAGTAATAACCTGACCAACTAAAAGCAACTGCTTGACTTATCCCCACATAAAGCTAGTCCACTACAGCCAAACGGGATGCTTGCTGAGTATGTTGATGTGTACTCACCCTTGCTCTACACACCAAACCCCCCCCCCCCCCCCGCAGGTTGTCAGCATGGCAACCACTGCTCAAGAGAAGATGAAGCTGTGGAAGGAGACTTCCAGGAGTTCCAAGACTACGACGAGTTCTAGGTGTGGGTTAGCGGCAACCCCCAGTCGGCTGCCTGTGAAGGCCGCGGTTATCTACGTTTCGTTTTCGCACTTTGATTTATTGTAAGAACTATATGGACGTCTCAGACGTATGATGTAATCGACTATTATTTCCCTTTTAATACTATTTGAGCACTGTGTGATGATGTCCATGTTATGTAACTGCTGTGTACGTGAATAACTGATCCTAGCACGTACATGGTCCGCATTCGGTTTACCTTCTAAAAACCGGGTGTGACATAAGTGGTATCAAAGCCGTGTTGACTGTAGGACCGCTAACCTAGAGTAGAATGGTCGTTCTAAGGACTATAGACCTCTGTCCCTGCCTTGACTTTGGTACCCCTTCAAAAGTTGGTCCTACTGACCAAACCTATGTTCTACTATATATTATACCTTGCTGAAAATTATGTTTTATTCTGATCCTCCATTTATTTATGATTCATTACTTGCTGGTCATATTAATTCTGTTCTCACCCTTTTGCTTGCGATGTCTTTTGTAGATGGCTCGTCTTAGACACACTGCACGAAAGTCCGTCATCCCCTTCTTACCCTCCCGCCTTGCTGAGCGTCCGCTTCGCCGTCCCGTGGCCGGACAGTCCAGCCACTTGGAGAGACTGCACCACCGCCTGCATGAGGAGCAGGAACGTCGACGACAGGAGCAGCAGGGCTCTTTCTTCTCGCTCCAGCAGGAGATAGAGTCTGTGAGGAGCTGCTCTCCTGTGCTTCCTCTGGAGGCGCCCCCTGCACCACCACTGGGCGCCCCAGCTTCTGGAGTAGCTGCTGGAGGAGACCCAGACGACGGAGGTGGCGACGACAGCCTGAGCCACGACATCGACTTCCCTGCTGACCATGAGCCGGAAGGATGGGTTGCTCGACCCATCACTCGCGACGCTGCTCGCGGGTGTCACTTCCACGACGCGCTCGACACCCTGCTACGTCGGGCACTTGACCGGCGTACTTGGTCCATCGAGTATCGCTGTGTGGTCTACCAGCATAGTCGCGGGGTCTACCCGGACCGCTGGGAGGCGACCTGTTTGGTGCGCCGTCCGGAGAACAGTCTCCAGGGCGCGGAGGCCTGCTCAGAGCACTATTCTATCTCTGAGCGGGACTCAGCTGAGGCAGCCATGCAGGATGCTGCACGGCGTGCGCTTTCGCACTACTGCTCGATTCTCGGTGGGGTAGCTGACGGTCTCGACCTGAAGTATTACCCCCGCCGTCCATCTGGCAGCACAGGAGGCGTGATTGTTTCACCTGCTGGTGAGGACAATCCTAGGTTGAGCAGCACAGTCAACCTAGCCGCCGTGCTAAACACGGAGCTGGACCATGCATTAGACGAGCTGAGTAGGGCTCGTGCTGAGATCGCCTTGCTGCGGGCTGAGCGCGCGGAACGTCGTCACCTGGATGATGGTTCCCCCGCTCCCGTTGGGACTCAGCACCCGTACCGCTCACCTCGGCGTGGACGCCAGTCTTATGGCAATCCCGACTGCAAGACCAAGATAAATCTAGAACCATAGATCGCTAGAGTCGGATCTTGTAATTAATACAAAATATACGTAGAAGCTACAGTCTTAGCGTTAGTCTCGCTTTTAGTTAGTCTTAGTTAGACAGGGTAGTTTGCTATATCCTGTGCATTTATGCTTGTCATGATGAACTATGTTTGGTTTGGATCTTTGTAATGACTGTCACCAGAGTGTGGGTATCCCCTGCATTATGGTTTACCTGTTATATGTTAATGGAGTTAGTTATATAGTTGGGAAACCCTTTATTCCACTTTCCTCTTTATCTGAGAAGCTGTGTGGTCTGCGATGGAGATCAGTGAAGATGCTCATCTGTTCAGTGCTGTTGGAGAATTCTATACTCTTTTCTTATGCTGCAAGATTTGCCAGATCAGTTCTGATGTTTGGTTGCATTCTGCAGATGTCAGAGAACAGGCGCAGAGGAGGAAGGCATGCTCAGCAGGAGCAAGCCGCTCTGCAGGATGAGGTGCCTCAGCAGCAGCACCTGCCACCCCCGCCCCCGATGTCGATCGAGCAGATGTTTCTGATGCAGACTCAGGCAGTTCAGGCCATCGGTCAGACTCTGGCCGCCATTCAGCAGCAGCAGCAGCAGGCTCCACCCCAGCCTCAGATGCCTCAGATGCCCAGAGACAAGCGTGCTGAATTCATGAGAGGTCATCCCCCAACGTTCGCTCACTCTTCTGACCCCATGGATGCTGAAGATTGGTTGCGCACTGTGGAGCGGGAGTTGCATACCGCTCAGTGTGATGACAGGGAGAAAGTCTTGTATGGTCCCCGTCTGTTGAGAGGAGCAGCCCAGTCATGGTGGGAGTCTTACCTCGCCACCCATGCCAACCCCGATGCCATCACCTGGGAAGAGTTCAGAGGTAGCTTTCGTCAGTACCATGTGCCTGCAGGTCTGATGACAGTGAAGAAGGAGGAGTTCCTGGCCCTTAAGCAAGGGTCATCGTCTGTCAGTGAGTATCGAGACAGGTTTCTGCAGTTGTCTCGCTATGCTCCTGAAGATGTCAACACCGACGCCAAGCGACAGTACCGTTTCTTGAGAGGCTTGGTCGACCCTCTTCAGTACCAACTGATGAATCATACCTTCCCGACATTCCAGCATCTGATTGACAGAGCAATCATGACAGAAAGGAAGCGTAAGGAGATGGAGGATCGTAAGCGCAAGATCAGTGGACCCCAGCCTGGAAGCAGCAGTCGTCCTCGTTTTTCAGACAATCAACCTCAGCAGTTCAGGCAGAACCAGCGTCCACCTCAGCAGCATCAGCAGCATCAGCAGCGTCAGCAGTATCAGCAGTTCCAAAGGCAGTATCCTCAGCATCAGTACCAGAACCGTCAGAGCAATCAATCAGGAGGTCAGTTTCAGAGGCAGAATCAGCAGACACCTCGTCTTCCTGCCCCAGCAAACCAGCAGAACAATCAGGCAGCACCAGCTCAGGTTGGAAACAGAGCATGTTTCCACTGTGGAGAGCAAGGCCATTGGGTGATGCAATGTCCGAAGAAGGCAGTCCAGCCGCAGTCAGGCCCCAATGCCCCGGCAAAGCAGAATGTGTCTCAGTCCGGAGCAGGCAACCGCCCTCAGCAGCGCTATAATCATGGAAGGCTGAACCACTTGGAGGCTGAAGCAGTTCAGGAGACCCCCGGCATGACAGTAGGTATGTTCCCAGTCGACTCCCATATTGCAGAAGTGTTATTTGATACTGGAGCAACGCATTCTTTCATTACTGCATCATGGGTAGAAGCACATAATCTTCCAATTACTACCATGTCAACCTGTCGGTGTTTTGGGTCCGACCGCACACCCGGGGTTACCCCTCAAGGTGCTTTAGGAGTAGGACGGTGTCGACAACTGTAGTAAAATGGTTCGCGCTGATCGCACGAGGGATAGTGGACAAGTTTTACAGGTTCGGGCCGCTTAGAGATGCGTAACACCCTACGTCCTGATGAGTATGCTTGATGGATGTGGCTACAAGAGAGCTCTCTGGATTGAGAATACAGAGAGTTGATGTGGGTGGCTAAGTAAAGGGTCGATCGTTCTGAAGGGGTGCCCCCTAGGCCTTATATACTCGACCGTGGGGCAGTACACGTGGATAAGATAGCAACGAGTAGCTAAAAGATAGTGAACCTCTTGAGATTATCCCTACGTAACCCTCGCCGACTTATCCTCGCGTGGCTTCGTTGCATGGAGGCTCCAGCGCGGGAAAGTCGGATCTCTATCGTGGTTATTCACTCGATGCTGCGGGCCATCCGGGCGTGTACCAATCCGGCCCCATGTCGTTCTGCTCCGCTGGCTGTTTCTCCCCAGGCCCACGAAAGAATAACCTTACGATTTTCTGGGCCCTTGGGCCTTTCGTGAGGTCCTTTACTCTTTTAGTGGACCCGGGGGATATCTATCCCCCACAAGTCCCCGATCTTTGGGTTAATTTAAAGATAATCAACCCGAAGATCTCAGGTCCAGCTTGCAGGTAATTTGAGGAAAAATGGCTTCCTGTTGTCTTCTCCTGATCTGATCACTTGTTGACCAAAACCTGGCTTCGTGCCTGTGCCTTAGAGGTCGGCATTCCAATTCGTAAGATTCTGAACTCCATTGGGTGCACCGGAGGTGCACCCAATGGGTGTAGCCCCCGAGCTTCGAGTAGATTTTAGAAAATAATCTACTCGAAGGTCTTCAGTAGAGATCATTTCCATTTGTGTTCGCTCATTTTGGTCCGTGTCCGCCCGAGACGTCCTTGCCGAGCCAATCAAACTGATCTTTCTGCTGATGAGCAGAAAAAGAAAAAGAGACGTCTCCGGCAAGTATCTAGTTTGGATCGGGGCGCTGGTCCATCAGTTCCTGCTGCTGAGGAGGTTCCCGTGCCTGAATTTACTGATGCTGACCCCAATGGGTGTGGTATGTCTGTTGTTGATCCCAATGGGTGTGCTCCATCTGTCGCTGGTCCCAATGGGGGTGTTGCCTGTGTTGCTGATGAAGACGACAAGGAGGAAGAGGATGAAGTCCCTCTGACTCGGAAGAACAGTCGGCAATTTCTTGCCAGTGGTGAAAGTAGTGGAATTCCTTCTCCTGCTTTGTCTGCCCTCATTGGTCTGCAAGAGCTGTCCCTGGCCAATTTTGATCAGACTCTTGAGGATATGGTCCCAGAGGACTTGTTATCAGAGCCAGTGGATGATGATGCGATGGAGGTTTGCGCTGCCATGCCTGATGCTGGGTTGAGGTCATCCCGTGCCTCGTCGACCTTAGAGCGCGATCTCGAGGGTCGGGGTGCTAACTTGGATTGTCCTGGTTCCATGGAAGTGGCTGAGGGCCCGTCAACCTTAGAGGTGGTTATTGTAGGGAGTCTGGACCCCAAGAATGGTGCTGACACATGCCCAGCCCCCGAGGATGTCGCCGGGGATGACTTAGCTCAGATGAAGAGTGTAAGCCACTGCCCAGCCCCCGAGGGTGCTGCCGGGGATGATCCGGCTCAAGTGGGCAGTGCTAACTATAACCCAGCCCCCGAGGGTGCCCAAGCAGGGTCTCCTTCATGCACTTCCATGGACGTTCACGCGGGATCACCTCCACACTCTGGCTGCATGGTAGTAGCCCAAACTTTGGACCAGGGGGTCGCTTTAGAGGGCAGCGTCCCCATTGATCGGGCATTTGGCTCTATTGAAGGCGCTGAGCTGATTCCTACTGATCCATTGCAAGCTGCTTCGGGTGGTGGCCTTGCGCCTGATTATCGGCTGATTTCTCCTGATTTGGGGATCCCTTCGTTCTTTTCCAACCTCTAGGTACTGTGCTGTTTTTAGCTTTATCTTTACGTTGCATGAGCTTTTGTCATTATGCTCATCTGTTTTTCTCATCAGGTTTTGGTGGATGGGATGGCCAGCCAGCTGAGATCGCAGGGTGCTTCCGTCCCAGAAGTGGCTTCGTCTCTTACGTGTTGGAATCCAGTGTTACTTCATCGTCGTGTATCCGAGTTGGAGGCGACTAACACTGGTTAGTGCCCTTTTTCTTTTCTTCGCCTTTGTTGTGGACCGTTTTACCTTCTGACCTTGTTTTGTTTGATTACCTCTTGCTAGGAATGACTCGGCAGATTGCAATTCTTGAAGAGAAACATTCTCGAGATCAGGCTGAATTGGCCCAGCGATGCACTGATTTTGAGGAAAAGTACTCTCAAAGTCAGATTGAGCTGAGTCAGGTCTCCGCTGCTTTAGATGATGCCAATGCATTGAGTTCTTCTCTTCATGCTCAGCTCGACTCTGAAAAGGTGATACGCGAAACTGTGCTTTGCCTTGCTGTGCTTCTATTACTTGCTTGGTTTTTTGAAGGAACTGACTTGTGCTTGCAGGAAGAAAAATGCATCCTTGCTGCTTCTCGTGACAATCTTGACCGGTTGTATCGAGATTCTAGCAATTCGCTGACCATCCTGGAGAGAAGTCATCGCTTCACCATGGAAGAATTAGACCTCCAACGTCGTAAGCTGCAGGAATCCATGGATGAGGTAACCCGGCTTAAGCAGTTGATATCAGCGAAAGATGCTACTATCAAAGGGCTCCGAGCTTCCAAAAACTCTATTGCCCAGGAGCTAGAGAGCGCTCGGCTGGCTGCTAAAACTGCTGAAGAAACCTCTGTTACTCTCAAGGCCCAACGCGACAAAGCCCTGGACAAGGCTATTCGGGCGGGGCGAATCTTGATGAGGAGACTCGGCGTAGTTATTCCTGAAGACATAAGGGCTGACGTGAACGCCGCCCCTGATTCCTCGAGTCGCCCTTCTTCGTCGGTCGCTCCTGAGAAAGACGTTGCAAAATAGAAAAACATTTTGCGCGCTCCAAGCGTGCGGTTTGCATGATTGAATATTTGTTAGAGGACACCAGTTTACCATTCGAATGACATAATTACTCTCTCATTGTATCAGAACTTGTTAGTTAATGAGTTCGGTAGTAATGACGCATGATGATTATGAATTTTGTTTGCGGGATATGGAAGTCATCCCCCGAATTATATAGGCGCGAGCATGTTGTACCGGTCTTAAGTTGCTGCCAACTTAAGTTGATTGCTGCGTTTGTAGGGCATAGTGGTCACCCTTAGTTAAGTACGCGTGAGCATGCTGCACCGCCTTAAGTCGTTGCCGACTTAAGTCAATTGCTCCGTTAGCAGGGCATAGTGGTCACCCCGAGTTAGGTAAGCGTGAGCATGTTGCACCGCCTTAAGTCGCTGCCGACTTAAGTCGATTGCTCCGTTAGCAGGGCATAGTGGTCACCCCAAGTTAAGTAAGCGTGAGCATGTTGCACCGCCTTAAGTCGTTGCCGACTTAAGTCGATTGCTCCGTTAGCAGGGCATAGTGGTCACCCCGAGTTAAGTAAGCGTGAGCATGTTGCACCGCCTTAAGTCGTTGCCGACTTAAGTCGATTGCTCCGTTAGCAGGGCATAGTGGTCACCCCGAGTTAAGTAAGCGTGAGCATGTTGCACCGCCTTAAGTCGTTGCCAACTTAAGTCGATTGCTCTGTTAGCAGGGCATAGTGGTCACCCCGAGTTAAGTAAGAATGCAAGTCAATCGTGAATGAATCGAGTATCCTTGAGACCTCTTTTTTATTGATGACATATTTCCACTTTACAGAGTACATCATCGTCCCAGCAGTTTTGAGGTACAACTAGGGATAAAACTTTCTGAGGTGTTCTATGTTCCAGGAGTTCCCAATTTCTGTGCCATCCATCTGAGTGAGGCGATACGATCCGGGCCGAGTGACTTCTGCTACCACGAAAGGTCCTTCCCATAAGGGTGATAACTTGTGTCGTCCCTCCCCCGTTAGAATTCGGCGGAGGACGAGATCTCCTACTGAGAAGAATCGTTGCCGCACAGCCTTGTCGTGATAGCGCCTTAGAGTCTGCTGGTACCTTGCCGATTGGATTACTGCGTTTAACCGTTCTTCCTCGAGTATATCTATGTCCTCCAGCCTGGTGGTCTCAGCTTCTGTTATGCTTTCAAAGATCAGCCTTGGCGCCCCAAACTTGAGATCAGCAGGTAGCACTGCCTCCGACCCATAGACCATGAAGAAAGGAGTGTTTCCATGCAAAGCTCGACTAGGTTGGGTTCTTAGGCTCCAAACAACGTAGGGTAATTCCCTTATCCATTTTCCTGCGAATTTTTCATTCTTATCAAAGATCTTTTTCCTGAGTGCATCCAATATCATCCCGTTGGCTCGCTCAACTTGCCCGTTGGCTCTTGGATGGGCTACAGATGCATACTTGATCTGAATGCTCTTTTGCTCGTAGAAGTCAAAGAATTCTGAACTTGTGAAGTTGGATCCTAAATCAGTTATGATGCTGTTTGGTATCCCGAATCTGAATATTATGTCTTGTATGAATTCCACGGCCTTAGCAGAGGTTAAGGAGGCAATGGGCTTGAACTCTATCCATTTAGTGAATTTGTCGATTGCTACCAATACATGAGTGTATCCCCCTTGAGCTTTCTTGAAAGGTCCAATCATATCCAGTCCCCAGCATGCGAAAGGCCAAGTTACTGGTATGGTCTGCAGTTGCTGAGCTGGCAGGTGTTGTTGCTTTGACAAGTATTGGCAGGCTTCGCACCTCTGAACTAACTCGGCTGCATCGTTCTTTGCTGTTGGCCAATAGAATCCTGACCTGAAGACCTTCCCGACTAGTGTTCTGGAGGCTGCGTGTATTCCACATTGCCCAGCATGGACTTCCTCCAGAAGTTGCTTTCCAGCGGATGGGAGAATACACTTCATGAAGACGCCTGATGCACCCCTTCTGTATAATTTCTCCCCAATAAGTGTATAGTGAGCCGACTGTCTTGCAATGCGCTCTGCCAAATTTTTATCGTCTGGTTCTTCTTCATTCCTTATATACTTAATGATCGGCCTTCTCCAATCATCAGGGTCTGACTCGGGTTGATCTATGATGTTGCACTCTCCTGTTTGATCCATTGAGATACTTGGCTGCAGAATTTCTTGCACGAAAACCCCGGGTGGGACCTGAGTTCGTCCGAACCCCAGTTTGGACAGTACATCGGCTGCTGTGTTCCGATCTCTTTCTACATGATGAAATTCCAGGCCCTCGAATTTATCTTCCAGCTTTCGGACGGCAGTGCAATATTTTCCCATTGAATCGCTCGAGCAGTCCCACTCCTTGTTTATCTGACTGATGACTACCAGAGAGTCTCCGTATACCATTAATCTTTTGATACCCAACGATATGGCAATGTTCAATCCATGGATCAAAGCTTCATACTCGGCTGCATTGTTGGAGGCTGGGAATAGCAACTGGAGGGCGTACTTGAGGTGTTCGCCTCCAGGCGCAGTGAAGAGAATCCCTGCTCCTGCTCCCTGCAGCTTTAGTGAGCCATCAAAATACATTCGCCATACTTCTGCAGTCTCCGGGTTGTCTGGCACTTGTTGCTCAGTCCACTCCGATACGAAATCGACCAGTGCTTGAGTTTTGATGGCGGTGCGAGGTCGGAACTCGATGTCATGAGATCCCAGCTCACAAGCCCACTTGGCTATTCGACCGATGGCTTCCTTGTTGTGAAGAATATCCCCTATTGGAAAACTTGTAACTACTATGACTTTGTGGTCGTCAAAGTAGTGACGTAGCTTTCGGGCAGTTAGAAGTACTGCATACAATAGCTTCTGAACTTGAGGGTACTTTTTCTTTGAGGGGCCGAGGACTTCACTAATGAAGTAGACAGGATGTTGTATTGGATAGGCCTGCCCTTCTTCTACTCGCTCGACTACTAACGCGGTGCTTACCACGTGAGTCGTGCAAGAGATATACAGTAGCAAATCTTCAGCTGGTTGAGTTGATGTAGCTCGCCGAGGTGGTTTCAGTACTGGTGGTGTTGTCAAGAATTTTTTCAGAGCATCTAGAGCCTCTTGCGCTTCTGAAGTCCACTGGAATTTATCCACCTTCTTGAGTAACTTGTAAAATGGCAGACCTTTTTCTCCCAGCCTGGATATAAATCTGCTTAAAGCTGCCATGCATCCAGTAAGCCGCTGAACCTTCTTCTGCGATCAAGGTGCTTCCATCTTCATGATAGCTTCAATCTTATCTGGATTAGCTTCAATTCCCCGGTGGCTGACAATAAATCCGAGCAACTTTCCGGCTGGTACCCCAAAAACACATTTCTCGGGATTAAGCTTCCATCTATACCGCCTCAGACTGTTGAAAACCAGTTGCAAGTCTTCGATGAAGTCTTCTGAGTCCTGTGTTTTGATTACCACATCATCCACATAGGCTTTCACACGCTTGCCCCAGTGATCGGCTAAACATGTTTGAATGGTTCTCTGGTAAGTCGCTCCAGCGTTTTTGAGGCCAAACGGCATGGAGGTATAACAGAAAGCACCAAACGGAGTAATGAATGCCGTTTTTTCTTCATCTTCCTTTGCTAAACTAATCTGATGGTATCCAGAATAGCAATCCAGGAAAGACAGCATAGAACATCCAGCGGTGGAGTCCACCACCTGATCTATCCTCGGGAGCCCGAAAGGATCCTTCGGACAGTGTTTGTTGAGATCAGTATAATCAACACACATGCGCCAATCCACTTTATTCTTTTTGAGTACAAGAACAGGGTTGGCTAACCACTCGGGATGTAATACTTCTCTAATGAATCCAGCTGCGACCAAGCGAGCTAACTCGGCGCGAATGGCCTCTCTCTTGTCAGGCGTGAAACGACGTAGTTTTTGCCGAATCGGCCTTGCCTGGGGGTAAACCTTCAGTTTGTGCTCGGCCAGTTCTCTTGGGACTCCCGGCATATCCGCAGGTTGCCATGCGAATACATCTCGGTTATCTTGCAGAAACCGGACGAGCGCGCTTTCCTATTTGTCATCTAGGCTGGAGCTGATGATAGCCGTCTTGCGCTCATCGGCGAACCCCAGGTTGATTCTCTTGGTTTCTTCAGTCGGCCGCATAGAGGTCGCGGTCTGAGCTTCGCTTGCCGGTACTGTGAGGTCCTCCTCAGGCTTAGAGTTCGCCATTGTGGAGGGAGCTGTCGATGGCCTGGCGGTGAGGGCTGCTTGAATAGCCACTCGGAAACATTCGGCGGCGCCTTGGAAGTCGGCGCGCACAGTTATGATCCCTTGCGGTCCTGGCATCTTCAGTATCATGTATGTGTAATGCGGAATGGCCATGAACTTGTCCAATCCAGGCCTCCCGATGATGGCGTTGTACCCGCAGTCGAAGTTCGCCACTTCAAACCTCAGGAACTCGGTTCTGTAGTTCTCTGGAGTTCCGAAAGTGACTGGCATGTAGATGTGGCCCAGCGGGTATTCCCCTTCCGTCGGCACGATGCCGAAGAAAGGAGTGTCCGACTCGTGGAGCTCTTTGAGGTGAACTCCCAAGCCTTGGAGTGTCCGAGGAAGGTGACGTTGATGCTGCTCCCCTCGTCCACTAACACCTTCTTCACCCGGCTTTCTCAGATCACCGGATCGACGAGAAGCGGGTATTTGCCCGGATGGTCGAAGTTGAGCCATTGATCTGCCCGAGTGAAGGTGATCGGGTGCTCCGACCACCGGTATGGGGCGGGAGGGCCGGTGGTCGCCACCAGTATCTGGCGATCGTTGAGCTTTTGCTGTCTTCTGCTCTCCTGCGATCCGTGTCCGCCGAAGATGACATTGACCTCCCTGTCAACGCGTGGAAAAGCTCCTCCTCCTCCTCCCTCCTCCTGTCGATGGGGTTGTCGTGGTTCATCTGGTCCTCCCCTCGGCGGAGGAGGAGGTAGAGGTTGGAAGGGCCGGCCGTGTCCGACGGAGTGCTTGAAGTCTCGGCAGTTACGAAGAGTGTGGCGCATGTCCTTGTGGTACGGGCACTGGGCGTCGAGGATGTCGTCCAACGTGCGTTCGCCTCCACGAGGTCCTCCTCGAGCGCGAGAGGCAGGTGGTCCGGCAGCGTGCACTTCTTCGCGAGGCCTCTTCTCCCATCGCTTGTCGGGTTGTTGGTTTGTGTCGCGTCGCGGTGCTGTTGGTGCGGGCTTTGCTCCTCCAATGAGGTCCTGGGCTCGCTCGTCGGCGGTGATGTAGAGGTCGGCTTCCCGGAACAACTCCTCGGAGGTGGTCGGTGCCTTCTGTAGTATGTCTCGGACGAAAGCCGAGTCATTGGATCCTCTGTAGAAGTCCTCGATCACGGCCGCCTCCGTGACCTCTGGGATACGATTTCTCATGGTCTGAAACCTTTTAAGGTATGACCGGAGAGTCTCGTCCCCCCGGCGCTTGATGGATTTGAGGTCCCACGGTTGCGCCGGCTTGTCGGAGAGGGATTGGAAGTTGGCGGTGAAGCGTCGACTGAAGTCGCCCCAGACGTCGATGCAGTGTCGGGGTAGATGTCGCAGCCATTGCAGCGCGTCTTGCCCAAGGACAATGGGTAAGTACGCGGTCATCACGTCTTCGGACGCCCCGGCAGCTCGAGCAGCGGTGGTGTAGACGGCTAGCCAACCCCATGGATCCTGCTTAGGTTCATATTTGTCAACATTGGATACCTTGAAGTTGGGAGGCCATTGAATGGCTCTGAGGCGTGGAGTAAGAGCGGACACTCCGCATGTGTCCTCCTGTCGTCGGGGACGATGTCTGTCCCGGGGAGGGGAGCTGTGATTGTGGTTTCTCGACCGCCCCCGGGTGATTCCACTAGTTGAGGCTGTTGCCGACTCAGTTCTGGTAGCTGGACTCTGAGTCGGGATGCCGTGATCCCGGTCATACTCCTCCCGACGGCGAATCTCGTTCTCATGCCGCCGCTCGCGTGAAGCATTGATGGAGCTTCGCGCGTCTCGGCGACTGTTGATGGCGTGTCGTAGGTCGTTCGGCGGGTGAGCAAGCGGTAGAAGGTGGTTGGCCGCCTGGGTGAGCAGTCGTCGGTAGCCATCGGCCTCAGGAGTCCGTGGAAGTCCCTCAGCTATCCGAGCCAGTACCCCTCCGACTTCGCTCGGCGTGTTCATGGCTCGGGCGAAGTCGGGATTCAGGTTGCGCCCAAAGAATGGATTCTCTCGACGCTGCCTTGCATCCTGTTCAGCCTGTTCCTGAGCTCGTCGGCGATCACGTCGTCGGGAGTTCCTTCGTTCTCTGAAGACGCGTTCTTCCGGAGTTTCTCCTACCTCCGAGACCTCGTCTCGCGAGACAGGCTGTTCCGGATTCCGCTCTCCGGCTGCGTGATGTCGTCGAACGTTCCTGCGCCGGTTCCTCCGTCGACGGGACTCTCGTTGAGGCGGTTCCTCCCCGGGTACAGTCGGCTCGTCGTCGGAGATAATGGGCGACTCCACTCTCCCGATGAAGAGGACGTCGGGGTAGAACGGCGCTGCTGTGGCGGTGATCTTCTTCCCGTCCCCCTTTGAGGCATGAGGGACGGAAAGAGCAACTTGCTTCCCCCCGGTTACCTTTTTTCTTGCGATCTGCGTCCGCTCTTTTGTCGGAGAAGTAGGCAGCGGAGTTCCCCGGGTCAGCGAGCCCTCGACCCCCGGCTTTCCGAAGACGATCCTCATCCGGAGAGCTGGAGTTTGTGCTTCTCCGACATTTTCGGAGTTTGTTGGGGGAGACCTTTTTTCCGGCGGATCTGCGATGCGGTGCAGAATTCCTTCTTCATCCGCTACAAATGAGATTGTTCCGAAGCAGAGCACGGATCCGGGACGCAGGATGATCTTGCTGTTGAAGGAGATGGCCATTGAGCTAGCTTGGATTGTCGACACACCCCCTACCTGGCGCGCCAGCTGTCGGTGTTTTGGGTCCGACCGCACACCCGGGGTTACCCCTCAAGGTGCTTTAGGAGTAGGACGGTGTCGACAACTGTAGCAAAATGGTTCGCGCTGATCGCACGAGGGACAGTGGACAAGTTTTACAGGTTCAGGCCGCTTAGAGATGCGTAACACCCTACGTCCTGATGAGTATGCTTGATGGATGTGGCTACAAGAGAGCTCTCTGGATTGAGAATACAGAGAGTTGATGTGGGTGGCTAAGTAAAGGGTCGATCGTTCTGAAGGGGTGCCCCCTAGGCCTTATATACTCGACCGTGGGGCAGTACACGTGGATAAGATAGCAACGAGTAGCTAAAAGATAGTGAACCTCTTGAGATTATCCCTACGTAACCCTCACCGACTTATCCTCGCGTGGCTTCGTTGCATGGAGGCTCCAGCGCGGGAAAGTCGGATCTCTATCGTGGTTATTCACTCGATGCTGCGGGCCGTCCGGGCGTGTACCAATCCGGCCCCATGTCGTTCTGCTCCGCTGGCTGTTTCTCCCCAGGCCCACGAAAGAATAACCTTACGATTTACTGGGCCCTTGGGCCTTTCGTGAGGTCCTTTACTCTTTTAGTGGACCCGGGGGATATCTATCCCCCACACAACCCCCATTCAAATTGACTCAGCCGGTGGTAGAATTCGAGCTGATAGCATATGTTTGAATATAAGTGTGGAAATAAGGGGGATAGCGTTTCCCGCTAACCTTATAGTAATGGGTACTCAGGGAATAGATGTCATCCTAGGGATGAATTGGCTAGATAAGTATCAGGCAGTTATCAGTTGTGATAAAAGGACAATCAAGTTGGTGTCCCCACTAGGAGAGGAAGTGGTGACCGAGTTAGTCCCGCCTGAGCCAAAGAAAGGAAGTTGTTATCAGATGGCCGTCGATAGCAGTGAAGCAGACCCAATGGAGAGTATCAAGGTTGTGTCTGAATTCCCAGATGTGTTTCCAAAGGACTTACCGGGTATGCCACCAGAGCGGAAAGTTGAGTTTGCCATAGAGCTTCTTCCTGGAACCGCCCCTATCTTTAAGAGAGCTTACAGAATATCTGGACCAGAGTTGGTTGAGCTTAAGAAGCAGATTGATGAGCTATCAGAGAAAGGTTACATCCGGCCAAGCACCTCGCCTTGGGCCGCCCCTGTCTTGTTTGTGGAGAAGAAAGATGGCACAAAGAGGATGTGTATTGATTATCGAGCTTTGAATGAAGTCACGATCAAGAACAAGTATCCCTTGCCCAGAATAGAAGATCTGTTTGACCAGTTGAGAGGAGCCAGTGTGTTCTCCAAGATCGATCTGAGGTCAGGTTATCATCAGCTCAGGATCCGACCTTCGGACATACCGAAGACGACATTCATTACCAAGTATGGTCTGTATGAGTTCACAGTGATGTCTTTTGGTTTGACCAATGCACCAGCGTTCTTCATGAACTTGATGAACAGTGTATTCATGGATTATCTTGATAAGTTTGTGGTGGTATTCATTGATGACATTCTGGTTTATTCTCAAAGCGAAGAAGAACATGCAGATCATTTGAGGATGGTATTGCAGAGATTGCGAGAGCACCAGTTGTATGCAAAGTTGAGCAAGTGTGAGTTCTGGATCAGTGAAGTCCTGTTCTTGGGTCACATAATCAACAAAGAAGGATTGGCTGTGGATCCGAAGAAAGTGGCAGACATTCTGAACTGGAAAGCGCCAACGGATGCTCGAGGAATCAAGAGCTTCATTGGAATGGCCGGATATTATCGGCGATTCATTGAAGGGTTTTCGAAGATTGCGAAACCTATGACAGCGTTGCTAGGCAACAAAGTTGAGTTCAAGTGGACCGAGAAATGCCAAGAGGCCTTTGAAGCGCTGAAAGAGAAGTTGACTATGGCGCCTGTCCTAGTCTTGCCTGATGTGCACAAGCCCTTCTCTGTGTACTGTGATGCTTGTTACACAGGTTTGGGATGCGTGTTGATGCAAGAGGGAAGAGTTGTGGCTTACTCGTCCCGACAGCTGAAGGTTCATGAGAAGAACTACCCAATCCATGATCTAGAGTTGGCAGTAGTGGTTCACGCACTGAAGACATGGAGGCACTATCTGTATGGACAGAAATGCGATGTTTACACAGATCACAAGAGTCTGAAGTACATATTCACTCAGTCAGAATTGAACATGAGGCAACGAAGATGGTTAGAGTTGATCAAAGACTATGAGTTGGAGATTCATTACCATCCAGGCAAAGCGAACGTAGTGGCAGATGCTTTGAGCAGAAAGAGTCAAGTCAATCTGATGGTCGCTCGTCCGATGCCTTATGAGTTGGCCAAGGAGTTTGACAGGTTGAGCCTCGGGTTTCTGAACAATTCGCGAGGAGTCACAGTTGAATTGGAACCTACCTTGGAGCGAGAAATCAAAGAAGCGCAGAGGAATGATGAAAAGATCAGTGAGATTCGGCGACTGATTCTAGATGGCAGAGGCAAAGATTTTCGAGAAGATGCAGAAGGCGTGATATGGTTCAAAGACCGCTTGTGTGTTCCTAATGTCCAGTCTATTCGGGAGTTGATTCTCAAGGAAGCTCATGAGACAGCCTATTCGATTCACCCTGGCAGTGAGAAGATGTATCAGGATCTGAAGAAGAAATTCTGGTGGTACGGAATGAAGAGGGAAATTGCAGAGCATGTGGCTATGTGCGATAGTTGTCGAAGAATTAAGGCAGAACATCAGAGACCAGCTGGATTGTTGCAACCGTTGCAAATTCCTCAGTGGAAATGGGATGAAATCGGTATGGATTTCATAGTCGGATTGCCTCGCACTTGAGCCGGCTACGATTCCATTTGGGTAGTAGTGGACCGTTTAACCAAGTCAGCCCACTTCATACCTGTCAAGACCAGCTACAACAGTGCAGTATTGGCAGAGTTGTACATGTCTCGGATCGTTTGTCTTCACGGTGTGCCAAAGAAGATAGTGTCAGACAGAGGAACGCAGTTCACCTCTCATTTCTGGCAGCAGTTGCATGAAGCTTTGGGCACACATCTGAATTTCAGTTCAGCTTATCACCCGCAGACAGATGGCCAGATCGAAAGAACCAACCAAATTCTTGAAGACATGTTGAGAGCCTGTGCGCTGCAAGATCAGTCCGGATGGGACAAGCGATTGCCTTATGCAGAGTTTTCCTATAACAACAGTTACCAGGCCAGTTTGAAGATGTCACCGTTTCAAGCGCTTTATGGAAGAAGTTGTAGAACTCCGTTGCAATGGGATCAGCCTGGAGAGAAGCAAGTGTTTGGACCAGACATTCTGCTTGAAGCTGAAGAGAACATCAAGATGGTCCGAGAGAATCTGAAGATAGCGCAATCAAGGCAGCGAAGCTATGCAGACACAAGAAGAAGAGAGCTGAGTTTTGAAGTCGGAGACTTTGTCTATTTGAAAGTGTCACCGATCAGAGGAGTCAGAAGGTTCGGAATCAAAGGCAAGCTAGCACCCCGCTACATTGGTCCGTACCAAATCCTCTCAAAGCGTGGAGAAGTGGCCTATCAGCTCAGTCTGCCAGAGAATTTGTCAGCTGTGCATGATGTCTTTCATGTGTCTCAGTTGAAGAAGTGCTTGCGTGTGCCAGAAGAGCAGTTGCCAGTGGAAGGTCTGGAAGTCCAGGAGGACTTGACCTATGTTGAGAAGCCAGCTCAGATCCTTGAGGTTGCAGATAGAGTCACCCGAAGGAAGACCATCAGAATGTGCAAAGTCAGATGGAATTACCACTCTGAGGAAGAAGCAACTTGGGAGCGTGAAGATGATTTGATGGCCAAGTACCCAGAGCTCTTTGCTAGCCAACCCTGAATCTCGAGGGCGAGATTCTTTTAAGGGGGATAGGTTTGTAACGCCCCGAATTTTTGCAGTTGAATTTTTTTTCTTTTCTTCACTCGCCAAATTCGGGCGTTACCTTTTCTTTTTCTTTTTCCCCTCGCTAGACCTTGACCTTTTCCAAAGCTAGCGGGATTCGGTTTGGAATTCCCGTGTAAAGAAAAACCCTAAATTGCTTTATGTTGATTGATGCACCATGCCGAACTATGCATTTTTTTGATTGCTTGAAAGTGTAAATGCATTCATCTAGGAAGATCGGATTTTGAAAATGAGAAGAAACCTTTTCTTTTTTTCTTTCTTTTTCCTCTTTCTTTCTCTCTCCCCTCCCTTTTCTCTCTCCCGCGCCGTGGGCCGCCTCCTGGCCGGCCCAGCCGCCCCCCGGTCGGCCCAGCCGCCCCCGCGCGCCCCCCTTGGGCCTAGCCGGCCCAACCGTCCCCACCCCCCTCCCCTTTTCCCCTTACCCCTCTCTCTCTCCCTCCCATTCTCCCTCTCCCCACCCTAGCCGCCGCCGCCCCCTACCCCTAGCTCGGCCGCCCCTGCCGCCGGCCTAACCGCCGTCCCTCGCCGTCGCTCGCCCGTCCCCGGTGAGCCCCCCTCCCCCCTCCTCCTTCCCTCTCCCCTCCTCTCCCCCCAGCCCCCGGCCGCGCCCTCGGCCGCCCGCCTGGCCGCCCTCGGCCGCCCGCCCCGGCTCAGCCCCCCCCCCCCCCCCCCCCGCGCTCGGCCGCCCCTGCTCGGCCGGCCCAGCCGCCGGTTCAACCGCCCCCCAGGCCGGTTCAACCGCCCCCCTTTTTTTTATTTTTTTTTATTATTTTATTTATTTTGTTTTACTTTCTGTTATCATAGCTATTTTATTTTGGGTAGGCTAATCATTGTTCATGTTGTTGAAATAGGAAGCTTAATTTAGAATTTCGTTGCGCTAGTTGATTCATTTAGTTAGTTGTTTATCTCGTTCAATGTTGATCAATTTAAAATGACTAGGTTTCCATTAGTGTATATAACAGAATTCTTTTGTTAAGAACCAGTTGTAACTAATCATTAGTGCATAAGCTTTAACCCCCCTGCGAGACCCTTTTCCCCGTTTCTTTCTAACCATAACAAATGCGATATCGAATGTCATACTTGATGCATATTCACTTTACTTGTTCCCTTGTATGGTGTACTGTTCTTTTGTATTAAATATGTGGATGTATGTATGTTTGCGCTCGCATAGAGAATGATCCGGTCGAAGAGCCCGAGGAATTCGCAGGAGAAGCCCCTGAGCAGCAGTCGGTTGGTGGAGGCAAGTGTCCTTTGACCTATTTCTGTCCTATTCATTCTTTAATTCACCTCCCGCATTACACATTTATACTTAAGGATTGACTAGTTTTTTGTTATCCATGTCCTTGTTTACCTATTTGGGTCGGATTATTACTGCTTAGTCTGTTGTTATTGCTCAACTCTAATCAATGAACATGATGTGATTATCTATGATACGCTGTTTTCCCTTCTTATTTATGATTATATTTGTGACCTTCAAGGGGACTCGAGCGGTTTCTCGAGTGCCTCTCCGTAAGGACCTGTTCTATGGATGACCGCCCGGGAAAACAGTGCAACCATGAGGGTGGAATGGGACGCCCTTAGCTGAATAATTAGAGGAACCGGGGTGTAGTTCGCTTAGCCGTTGTGCCGTCAATGGGGCTCGGTGTATGCGGCTCGCTCTGCCGAGGTTGATTTGTCCCTTGGGGAGGAGTGCGGTACATTTAGGAAACCTAACGGGTGGCTACAGCCCCGGGGAATCTTTGTAAAGGCTACGTAGTGAGACCCTGCCTATTCACCTTGGTAGTGTTTAAGGGTTTGATCGGCCCGAGGCAAGAGGGAATCACGGCTTGTGGGTAAAGTGCACAACCTCTGCAGAGTGTTATGAAACTGATATATCAGCCGTGCTCGCAGTTATGAGCGGCCAAGGGAGCTCCAGAGATTAGTGATACTTGATCAGAGACATTTTGGTACAGGTGGCAATGAGATTGATGGTTCTGATTATGATTATGGTGCTGGTAAGTGGTATTCTTTCCGTTTGGAAAGGGTACATTGGGCTAATAACTTGGGTTAATGTTAAAACCTGGCTCTCTACTAGTAAGTAATAACCTGACCAACTAAAAGCAACTGCTTGACTTATCCCCACATAAAGCTAGTCCACTACAGCCAAACGGGATGCTTGCTGAGTATGTTGATGTGTACTCACCCTTGCTCTACACACCAAACCCCCCCCCCCCCCCCCCCCCCCCCCCGCAGGTTGTCAGCATGGCAACCACTGCTCAGGAGAAGATGAACCTGTGGAAGGAGACTTCCAGGAGTTCCAAGACTACGACGAGTTCTAGGTGTGGGTTAGCGGCATTGAACTAAATTAACATGATTCTTCTTTCTCATGTGTCTACATGTTGTAGAGCATTCTATGTTATATACTTATATTTAAGTTCATCTTTAGCTTAATGCCACGCAATTTTATTCTTAACATGGATACATTTTTCAGACATTTCACCACATTACACACCTCTACAAACATTTCTATCTTTCTGAAACAACATTGACCCTCTTTTTTGTAGTTATATTTTTTAGAGATATAGTTCCATATTCCTGTTCAATTGAACTGGGTTCATGCAGCTATGGGCATAATTTAGTTCAATGCAGTAATAAAATATGTGAAAAATTAAGCAGTAAGCTATTATAGTTGTTTTCCTATAGCTACATGACCTCTACATACTTCTTGAGAACCGATAACAATTATGAACATCATTTCATAGCTTTTAACCATTTTCCTTTTTCCCTAGCACATTACTAAAGAACTCCATAATGGAACTACTTGAACTGCATAATAAAATTATTTACCTGTAGTTTTCTTCCAAGTTGTGGATACCACACCCTGGAAGAGTTGGGGGCAAATTCTTCATCACGTATGGAATGCCTGTAATGCTGAGCTAGGTGCTTGGTGGCAACAGGTGCATGTCAAAACTATTAATTACTGTCATGTGTTCCTGTTTCAAGAACATATGCAACAGTAATAGGTTTCCATTAGTTTAAATGTCCCATGCAAAGAAGTAAACACCACCTAGACTTTCTTCTTAGTTTGCCATCATATGCGTACTCATCATGCACATGAAACTTTTAGTTCTGTACAGCTCAAAAGGTAGAAGGCACACCTTTAAGTTGCCCATTTTCTAATAAGGTATGTTGTCATAGTAACTATGAAATGGATTTAGGACCAGTATTTGATATTTGCTAACATCTAACATCACTCTAAAGGCACATGATGAGCTTTATCAATGGTTTGACGATGATGACGTGCTGGAAGAAGTAATGGGTGGAGAGTACATTCTTTGTTTCTTATTTATGTACAAATTAGAATCCTTTATCAATGGTTTCACGATGATGACACACGGGAAGAAGCAATGGATAGAGTATATTATTTGTTTCTTCTTTGTGCTAACATCTAACATCACTCTAAAGGTACATGATGAGCTTTATCAATGGTTTAACGATAATGACGTGCTGGAAGAAGTAATGGGTGGAGAGTACATTCTTTGTTTCTTATTTATGTACAAATTAAAATCATTTATCAATGGTTTCACGATGACGACACACTGGAAGAAGCAATGGATAGAGTATATTATTTGTTTCTTCTTTGTGTACAAATTAAAATCTCACAAACAGATTTAACACCATGCGTATGGCGTGCGGCAATACACTGGTGTATATATATATATATATATATATATATATATATATATATATATATATATATATAAAATAGAGCCGAGCCGGACGTAAAGGTTGCAAACCCGTGCGCCACGTCAACCTTTTTTTCTTAGCCACACGTTCGTCATCCAACGTTCATCTTCCAATGTCCACAAGCCGGCCTCCATAACATGGGAGCCTTCTAGAAGAAGCTCCTGTGCCTCGTCGCGCTCGCTGCCTTCCTTTTCTTCGCCCGTGGCTAGGTGTCAAGTGAGGCCCGCACGACAGAAAAGACAAGGTGCGCGTGCTGGAACGGATGGGCCGCCAGCACCCATCGTGGACGCCTGCGGCCTGACCACACCCATGCGCCGCCGCCAACATCTCGCTGCAGGGGAAGTATCTCGTCGACACGCTCCACCTGCCCTCCCATGGGTCCGCCCCTGGCCGGCGTCTACCTCAGCTACAACACCCTCTAGCGGCATCCAGCAGGAGCTGATTGCAGATCCCGCAGATGGGGCCAAGACCGTGCGCAAGCCGGTCTTCACCACCGTCGACCAGCTGCACCCCCAGATGCACGGCCACACTCTTACCATCCGCGTCGTCTCTGCCTGCACCATCCTCGACAAATCCTCCATGCACATTGGTCGTACCCGCATCGCCCAGTGCCTCGTCGGATACAACACCGACACCATCCTTGTCACGCCCGCAACAATCAAGGTATGCAATGGTTCAAGGCTCCGATCTTAATTGTTGATCTCTAAATCATCGTATTCAGTTAGTTTTCTATTTAATATTTAGCAAATTTGTCATAGATACACTCACGGTGTGCTGGTGTGTGAGTGGAGGAAGAGCCTGATGGAGGCTGAGGGAGAGGAATCAGTAGAGCAAATGAGCAAGACGAGACAGATGTGTAACTGCTGGTGTTTCTCCACTATCGCGACCTCACTGCTCAAGCATGGCCTATATGTTGACGAGAATACCATGGAATGGAGTTGTGCTGTTGTGGTGCGGAGTAGGAGCGTCCAAGCGAGGAGAGAATCACAAACGATTTCTCTCATTGTTGTTCTGGCGTCGTTTCTGATTCTACGTTGAAACAAAGTGTTTGTCTCATTAGGGCGTGTTTCCTCGTTTTTTCTCGCACAAGAATCCAGTAAAAAGGTTCTCCAAATAGGCTCTTTGACTGCTACAGTTCGTCGATTCGATTCTCCCATCTATATCCTTTGTGGTTGCCCATCCGGCTATCCCATTATTTACCTTTGATTGATGTTGTTTTAGTTTTGTTGCATTTCCTGTCGATTTCTAAGTGTGCAGTCACCGTGCAACCTATATTAGAGATCAATTAAGGGCTAAATATGTTGACTCTAAGATTTTGTTAACTCATAACCTATAGAACTATGGTAGTGGTCGGCAGGTTAACAGGTCCACTTCAAAGCATGGCCATCAGTAGCAGTCGAATGGGGTGTAAATGGTAAGGAAATTATTCGTTCGTATTCGAATTCGATCCGTCTAAGAGGGCTGAAATCCGATCTGTATTCGAGTCTGGTTATTCAGTACTCGATCCGTATCCATATACTTTAAGTTGGATATTTAAGATGTCGATATTAATTCTAATCTTATCCGACACAACTCGATAATATCTATATTCAATTCGAATTTGAAGAGAAAATATAAAAATAAATATGATACAATCAATATCCGTTCGTATTCAATTTGGTTACACCCCGAACTGTTGCTACTAATAAGTATCCATGTTTTACACACACTAAACATCATCTATTTGACCCCTACTTTGCATGTAGACTACATCTGCACCATAATTTAATTTCTGTCATATTTTTATTTGATCTATCTACTTAACATGTCCCGTTATGTCGTATGTACTACTACTCTTACTTATTTGTTCATCAGGGATATAGGGATCGGTTGTTGTTTGCTCTGGTTCTGTGCCGAATCGTTTAGTGCCAATCCTTCGTTCTTTTTTATTTGTCATAGTTTAGTTTAAAAATAAATTAGCGGATGACAAATATTCGAATGAAGGTAGTATAATATATATACAGATACCGATAAAATCTTTAAAACAGATTTATAAAATATTTCTGGCGCACGCGCCAATTACTAGTATATATATATATATATACTATCTATTAAGTCAATAGTGTAGACCATCCATGTGCTCCCGCCTCCCTACTCCCGCGACCACCCCTGCGCCCGCGCATGCCGCGACCACAACGCCCGATCCCCCGCCTCCCCGTGGTGAAACCGGCCCCACGCCTGACGCCGAGAAACCCGGTCGCCCTCGCTCACGATGCCCCCACACCCGTCGTACCCCCCTGGAGGTCCCTGATCCCCCGTTGTCCGTGGCCCGTTCCACAGCAGCCGGCATCACTCTCAGCCACGACCTCCGACCACCGGCTCTCATCCCGCCTTAGACCACTGGCCCCATTTCGCTGTCGACCCACGCGCCGGCTCCCTTCCGGCCACTTTGAGAGCACCTAGAGGGGGTGAATAGGTGATCCTGTAAAAATCAACACTAAATAGCCACAAAACTTGGTTAAGTGTTAGTACGGCTAAGTAGCGTGCTCTTGCGAACACACAAGTAATCACAGAAAAGCAATCACAAGAGACACAGTGTTTATCCCGTGGTTCGGCCAAGTATAACACTCGCCTACCTCCATGTTGTGGCGTCCCAATGGACGAGGGTTGCACTCAACCCCTTTCAAGTGATCCAATGATCAACTTAAATACCACGACTTTTCTTTGCTTATCTCTTTTTCCCGTTTGCGAGGAATCTCCACAAGTTGGAGTCTCTCACCCTTACAACAAAGATCACAGTGAAAGCACAAGAGTAAGAGTGGGAAGCAACACACACAAATCCACAGCAATACACACGCACACAAGCCAAGACTTGAGCTCAAAATGAAGCACAACGAGTTCACCACTAGAACAGAGCTCAAATCACTAATACAGTCGATCAAGTGCGCGGAGACGGAGTGTGAGACTTAGAATGCTTAGAGTATGCTTGGGTGGCTCCTCCATGCGCCTAGAGGTCCCTTTTATAGCCCCAAGGCAGCTAGGAGCCGTTGGAGGCACTCTTGGAAGGCTAATCTTGCCTTTTGTCAGGTGGCGCACCGGACAGTCACTGTAGTTGTCCGGTGCGTGATCTCCTTCCTTTTCTGGCGCATCCGACCATTGCATATTCATGGCAATTGGCACATCGAACACTGTTCGGTGCACACCAGACAGTCCGGTGCCCCCTGCCGACCGTTGGCGCGTCCACGCGTCGCGCGAAGATTGTGCGGCCGACCGTTGGCGCAGTCGACCGTTGGCTCACCGGACAGTCCGGTGCCCCACCGGACAGTCCGGTGAATTTTAGCCATACGCCGTTGAACTTTTCCCGAGAGCGACGACTTCGCCGCGGACGACTCACCGGATAGTCCAGTGCACCACCGGATAGTCCGGTGAATTGTAGCCGTACGCCGCCGTCGAGTCTCGAGAGCGGCCTATTCAACGCGACTGGTCCTGGCGCACTGGACACTGTCCGGTGCACCCAGACGAGCAGGAGTTGGCTGTACACAGCCAACTATTTTCCAATTGCTTTTCTCCTATTACCAGCACTTAGATACAATACATTAGTACCCAAATCAATGTACTAAGTCTAGAAACGTACCTTGTTGCAAGATTTGCACTTCTTCATTCTTTGGCACAATTTGACACTTAGAGAATATGTGTTGGGCACTTAATCACCAAAACACTTTAGAAATGGCCCAAGGGCACATTTCCCTTTCACACTGCCCTCCCCATACTTGGTCAGCTCCAACTTTGGAACTTCCATGTGATTAGTTCAACATTTTCGGGCATCCAGTGCGCTCCCTTTCCCCGTCTCCTTCTCTCCTCTCATAGGTCAAAACCCTTCCCTCCCCTCCCACGACCCAATGCCCCTCGTTCGCTCGGTGGGTCGGCCATGGCTCCCTTCGCGCTCGGATCTCAGGTAAGGACAGCCACCCACGTGCGCGATGTCGAGCTCCTCTTTTTTCCACATGCACTCTGGTTACGTTTCGCTCGCTCTCATTCCGTGCAGGTGGTCACCGTAGCCTCGGTGCCCATCGGCTTGGACTCTTCCATCAAGGGTGCCGCACTTAAGGTGAGTGGTGTACTGACACCAGAGCTTGCCTCTGTTTGGGGAATCTCGTGGCTCGGTCTATGTTGTCACTGTAGAACATTATTCGTGTGGACGGTTTTTTCCTCCTATATTTCTGCTGAAAAGTAGTAATACACCAATGCTACCTGAAGCTAAATGCTTATCAATGATGGTCTTATTTTGTTGCTAGAGTGTAGAGACATCTGTAATTCACTTGAGTTGGTCAGATTTGTTAATGGGTATGTGCAAAGGTAGTCTTTCCTCCTATAGATTATGTTGATAAGATTATGCTCATAAGATTATGTTACATGAAAAGATTAACAAGCAAAGTTCAGACTAGATCCACACAAGTTGATAAGATTATGTTGGATTTTCATGTCATGACAACTATAGTAGTGCTTTGCTTACCTGATGAAGAAAACTCCATGAAAAAAAGAACTCATGTCCTACTTCATGACAGATTTATACTATTGTTTGCTTGTTTGATGTCAAAAAATCAGGGAAAAATTCATTCAAATGTAGCATCCAATTTTCATCTTATTGTTTCCTTAGTTATCTTAATGATGACAGACGAAATTTACTGATGAACATGCACAGGTTTATGAGATCATACACTAGATAATACCTTCACATAATCCATTTCTCCATTTCTATTCCTGCAGAACAGCAGACCTTGTGGAGGGTGTTCTGCAAGGTAGGAATGGGATACTGTTCTGCTATGGAGCTACAGGGGCTGGCAAGACCTACACCATGCTTGGGACATTGGAAAACCTCAAGGTAATGGTGCTTGCAATAAATGATTTGTTCTCCAAGGTGACGCAGAAGAACCACTCAATTAAGATGTCATACCTCGAGATATACAATGAGACGGTGAGGGATTTGCTGTCTCTTGGTAGCCCCCTTAATCTGAGAGAAGATAAGCAGGTACATGAACTAAAATGCTTGACCATGTCTTAACTATTGAAAGCAAGTTTTGTTTAGTGAATTTACTTACTACTAATATTCTTAGCTATTAGTATTGGATACGGTAAAAGGTTAATCCTGTTGTAAGTATTGGATATTACCAGTGGATTGAGTAGTAAAATGCATCAGTTCTAAACACATGGCCTTTTTGTACTTTTTCTCCACATGTTTTGGACTTTGATAATCCTCCTTAATAGCAGTTTGGGGGCATTTCAGGGAATTGTTGCTGCTGGTCTTACCCAAAGAAGTGTATACTCCACGGATGAGGTATAAGTTGGTTCTTAGGCATGATTAGCTTGCAGTGATCTGAAGAGGAAGGTCAAGTAGGACACTGAGATGGCGGCATGGAAGGCGCCTGCAGCATCGTGTTCCCTGATGACGACGTGACACTGGATCCGTCGACCTAAAGCAACCCACCATCACGCCTCCCCGACACAGCCTGCTCCACTGGCCTCACCTGACAACTTCGTGGGCAATCTTTCCCTCACGCTCCTCAGCCCCCTGCGCCAAACACATCTATTTTAAATGGCTCACATTTGATGAATTTTACAATCAACGTATTTATATTTTTGTGCTTAAATTAAATTATTATAAATATACATTTCAGTTCCACTACTGTGACTAGAGCTTCTACTATGGGTTCTGTTATGACTAGAGCTTTTACGTATAGGGGAGCCACTACTGATATTGAAGAATGGAGTAAAAATGCATTCTGATATGAGGACTTGTTGCAGGAGCAACAGAAGCTCAGGCCATTCGTGCAAGCGCCCCCAATCTGCAGCAGGCTGTGGAATCAAGGTGAGATAAATTTCAGCTTTATTTTAGTAGTCTTGCTCAGATTCGGTAGTTCATATGCTTTGTTCCTCTACGAGCTGTCTTTATGATAAATAAAAGAGCAGCCTTTTCATCTATTTGTTTATAAAAGGCACATTGGTTTAACATGGGACGATTTGTACGGGGAACTCCCACAGTATTGGTACAACATATTGTTTGGGGCTCCTAATCGACAACAACGATGTGATCGTCATCTCCATGAAGCCTCAGATTGGTAAGTGGCATTTCTTTAGATTTTGCATTCTAGATCTAAGGGAGTAATGGTGCAACATGTTCAATTTTGTGCTCCGTGAACAATCCATTCCCATGTTTGATTTGTCCTCATGGTATTTGTTTGCGCTTTTGTCATTGTTTTTATGGCATGCACCGAATTGCAGTGAAGCAAGTTTGAGCTGAGGCCACGACTTTCAGAAGAAAAGCTTCTCGTGTCCATTGTTGTCAGCACCAAGATGCAAGATTTGCAGGTTAGCGTGCTTAAGGATGATAGAGATTTGCTGACAACCCATGAGTTGATTTTAACCTATGAATAATAAATGAAATGTGATATGCTTTTTGAATGGATGAAAATTGGCTAGGCAATCTCTGTCATGAAATAACGTATTCTTGATGCTCCACATCCAGATGCTCGCTGATCGTCGTTCCTCTTCTTCAAAGTTGGCACAGAGGTGGCTGTGGTTGGTCAATTTTTTTAGGTGGTCAGAAGATAGCAATTCTGATATTGCTAGCAATTGCATTCAAGGCTTAATGCAGATTGTGATTGACTCTTGTTGTGCGGCATTTGCAGAGGTGTAGATGAGGGGACATGATTTTTGGTCGGAGTAGAAGATGGGAAATGATTGATGATTTTCAAAAGAAGTCTAGAAAACCTCAAGCTCGTAGGTGTTATTCTCACCCAACACTAGCAGATATGTTCTGTCCACATATATTCTACATTTTATAAACTAATTTGTCTTTTAGCTAGGTCCTGGTGCTTCAATTTGGTTATTAGATATAAAAAAAATAATCTTACATGGAGTTGATTGGTAAAACCTTTGTTTGTTTGCAGAACAACACTATATATCAATTAATTGCATTTATGCACATGTTGTTATAGCTGATCCTATATATCCGCACCTGATAGTTCGTTTCTGCTCACAGACAGTGACAAAAAAGGAGAGAATGTTGAAATTCCATTACTTGGGAGAGAGCACAAACTATGGTAATGTTGCTCCAACTATGTTCTAAAGATTCCATGGCGCGGTAAGATGTTAAGAAATTCAAACATGTTAATTGACTATATAATTATAGTTCACACTTAATCTCGTCTTCCACTTAACCCTTTATTAGGAAACTATCGATGGGGTCAAGCAAACGAAAAGTTTATGATAAAAATGTCCTTTAGTTCTTTTTCCCTAAATCTACTATTGCACTCTTTTTTGAACAAAAATCTACTGCTACACTTTTTCTTATCTATAAATAGTTACACATTGACCACATCTTCAGATATTGCTCTATTTGATAAGTTTCGTCTAGAGAGTTTATTTTAGTGCAAAAAGCAACATAGTGCCTACTGCCTCCTACCTTATGAGGAAATGTTACACACAAACCTATAGACAGTTACATACGGACCACAGTTTTAGATATTGCTTTGCTTGATAAGCTTCGTCTCGAGAGTTTATTTTAGTGCAAACAACAACTTAGGTCCCCATATTTATTATGATATAATTTCCACTACCTTGATTAAAAATCCTGAGCTGAATCCGTCTCTTTTTTGATCGGGTACTGCTGAATTTGAATAAGGAAATCAAATTGCTATTAAAATATAAAGCCTATAGGATATCACGTGCTGGTGCTACTCCTAGCATTATGTCATATGAGATGGCCATGAGTCCCTCATCAGCTATCGATAGTTCATATGCTCTTTTCCTATATGGGTTCTGTTTATGGTAAAATAGTGGCATTTTCATTCATTTTATTTGTAAATGACACAATGGTTTAACGTGGGGCAACCTGTACGGAGAGTTCCCACAGTCCCTTGTGTTTTGGTATAGCATATGATTGTTCTTGGCTAAAAATGCTAGAGCTTTATCAATAATAGGTATTTAGTCTTATGAAAATGTTATGCTGATTGCAAACCATCATGTGCAGAGATACTGGGAATATCAAACCTGCTTTCTAACTTTTGAGTCAGGAAATGAGAGGTTGCCACCAATTGCAAGTCCAAACCATATGCATCCATTGCCTTGGGTGCCTAATTTATGTGGAAATGGTTTCAGTCCGTGGAATGAGATGCATTCTGAGGTAACTGTACTAGCTACTAAACTTGTTTTGCCATTTCCCATCATTCATTATCTGTGGCTAGCTCAAGTTCCAGTGATATCAAATTAGTCTGGATCTGTGATCTTTGAATTCAACATCAGCTAGATCATGGAGACGGCGATCCCGACCAATGGCAAGATCTTCTATCTTTATTTTAAATGATGCGTCCTAAGAAATCTGCACCAGCTAATAAAATTGTTTTTCCATTTCCATTCATTCATTATCTATGTCTCAAGTTCCGGTGATGTCAAATTAGTTTGGGGTTGTGATCTTTGATTTCAATCTCGATCTTTGATTTCAATCTCAGCTAGATCTTGGAGAAGGCTATGCTAGCCAATGACAAGATCTTCTGTCTTTATTTTAAATGTTTTGTACATATCTCTAATGACATTTCTTTATGCACTTTACATATCCTCTTGTGTCGATGGGTTGGTGATTCTAGATGGAGGTATGTGATTTTAATGCTTTTATTTTTTTGTCAGAACATGTATTTGACTGAACCGTAGAAGTGTACGGAGTACGCAACATGATCAGGATATTAACCTATAACAACTTTGCTAAAAACACTGAGCACTTGGCAGGAAGTACACAACGAGTTTAGGAAGTACACAATGTTTGCCCCCATGCCTATGCATTACTTGTTAGTTGTTAACCTAGACTGGTGCCTCTCGATGCAGTTTGGATGATATATCAGTCTTGTTATATCAGATTTAATGAGTATAACCTACACCTTGGTGTGATTCATGTTTTTTCTTCTCTTTGCATGTGAAGTTTTTTTGTTCAATAAGGTACATGTATCCTTTACATCCAGTATTCTTATGTGAGTGGTCTAAGTTTTTTAATCCTTCCAGTAGTAGTTATAACTTACAAATCTTTCATTGATGATTATAGAGGACCACAAAGGGCTTGCACATTTTAATGGGTACTTCAGCTTGCAGCAGGTCTTGTGAATATTTCAGTGCGCATCTTTGTTCATGGATCAACAATTTCATTCTGGCTTTTGCGTCTTGGGTGTTCTCTTTCTGTTTTGAGAAGTGGTTTGTACTGGAGCAAACCGTTGGCGTACCGTTAATATATTATTAGTTTGCCACACGATTTTTGTATATCATAGCATTGTTTGTCGTTCTGTATATATGTTTTATACGAATTTTTAACTTCTCTATGGCAACGCACGGGCATATACCTAGTATATATATATATATATTTCCTTATTATTAAAGCAGAAAGAAAATCTGCTTCCACATGCGTCCACGTCGGCAAAAAAGTTTTGGCCGTTCGATCGTGGTTCGGGTTTCCATTCTCTCCCCGTCTCCCGTGCGGCCGTGTGTAGATGCTTCCAGGCGACTGTTCTTCTCTCCAGTCTCCACGCATCCTCTCTGCGTCTACTTCCTGCACATCTCGTGCTCCCTCCTCCCCCCAAACCCCACTCTCCCCCGCTCGCCCGCGGCTTCGGCGACAACCGCTTTGGACTCCAGTTCTCTCCGCCGGCGCTCCAAAGGTCCAGGTAAGCGAGCTCCCTCCCCCTCCACCCCACCCTCCCCCACCCGCCCGCGGCTCCGGTGACAGCCGCCACCGCTTCGGACTCCGGATCCTTCACCGCTAGCCCATGAATGTTCCAGACGAATCTACACATGCCTCGCTCCCGCTGTCGTGCCGCCAGCAACACTACCCCTCCCCCCACGCCGTCGTAGTAGACTGCGCGGGCCGGGCCTGTATCGAGTCTCCCACTGCCGTGGATGTCGCCGCAACGCCGTTGATGTCGGAGGAGGAGGCGCTCAAGATTCACACTGCCGTGGATGTCGCCGCAACGCCGTTGATGTCGGAGGAGGAGGCGCTCAAGATCCACACCGACTGTGTCCACTTCCAGACTTCCTCGCCTCGCCTCTCACCTGCAGGAAAGTATGCGCGCGTCATCCCCACCCAACCCCGCCCTCTCCCCTGTCCATTCGCCAGAATTTGCATCCCCCACCTTCACAATGCGCATGTGACCCTGTTGGCGACCGTGTTGGCTTTGCGAAGGAGCAAACATGAGCTCTCGGACTGTGTCCACGTCATTGTTTTGTTCCGCAGGCGTAAGATGATCTACCAACGGCCAAGATCGATCAAAGCAGCGTCCTCAAGATAAGGTCGGACGTCATATCCTCCAGCAGCGGCCGTAGACTTTTGGAGAAGGCAGCTGAAGGTGCGGTAGCTAGAAAGGGGGAAAAAGGCAGTGTGTGCTCATGTCTCTCTCCGCTACATCGCTCGTGCTTTCTCGATTGGACGGCGTTGAGGACTAGCTACCGTGCCGCGGCAACCCCTCCCAAGCGGTGCGAGGCGCTAGCTTCCAAGGTCGCAAAGTTCACTCGGTTGAGAAATGTTAGCGCTACGGATCGGAGTTGGTCCAAAAGCTAGAGCTGGAGAAGATTTGATCACTCAGATGATATATATGCATGGAGTTTGATCGAAAGATGGTGATGCATTGATGCTTCTGCTGCTGCTGCTGATCTATATCCTCTAGGCTCTAGCTAGCAAGCCACCGGCAGCCTCCTCCTGCTCTTCAGGTACGGCACCGCCACGTCAAGCAGTGCCAGCATCTGGTTCTCGACCCAGTCGTCGTCGTCGTTGCTCTCGCTCTTGTCCGAGCGTCGGCGTCCATCGGCGTTGCCATCGCTTGGCCACGTCGTGTGCGCCATGATCCGGGCCAGCAGCTCCTCCACGTTCCGGACCATCTTGTCGTTCTGCTGGCCGCGGGCCTGCAGGTACCTCCCACGTCGCTGAGGACGAGCTCAGCGTCGGCGAGCCAGCTGGCCTGCTGCTCCATGAGGCAGAGAGGGCCTTTTCAAAACAAAACATACAGTATATTGTGCAATTCATTATTAGTTAGTAGTACTACTACATATGAACCATTCTTATTTTTTTGAATTATTTTATGAAATTTTCATATTAACTCATTGACATCATTCAGCGCTGCATATGCGCGCGCTTAAGATACTAGTTCACATTATCGTTCGAAGCCTTAACGGTTTCAGCGCATTGCCAAATCTCCATCTCCGAGTCCTGCTCCAGCACCAACAGCAGCATCAATCTCCGTCTCTGACTCCTGCCCCGGCACCATCCCAAAATCGGTGCCCCCTGGTTTCCCTAACCTAATCTCCATGATTGAAGGCATGAAGATGTATTTTGAGCAGGCCAACAGCAGCAGCGAATGCCTGTACATCCTCTCTACTACTATTCCCGGCATCAATGGTCCCTACAAATCCGTTCCAGCGTCAACGCCTGGTTTCCAAACGACTCAATCTCTCAAAAGTGAAGGCACTGTGAGGGTGTGTGCACTAATTTTATAATTTTTAGAGATCTACAATTTTTATTTTGATGGTTTCATCATACGAGCTTGTTTAAAAAACTTGAGAAATTAAAAATAAAATAATTTCTAGTGGCGATTCTTTAAGAAAACCGTCATTATTTCCTTAATAAAACCGCCTCTAAAAATCATGAATGTCCATATGGGTTGGGCCAACGGAGAAGGCCTAGATGGCTAGATTGGAAGTATAGATGTCTACATGGGTCGGTCCACCCGTTTGACACGAAGCACGACACTATTTTAACCCTGTATGAACTCGGCATGGCCTGATGGGCATCAGTCTTGGGCTGGCCCGACACGGCGGTCGTGCCGTGCCTTGGCTTCGAAGCGAGCCTGCCATGTGTGGCCCAGCCCAGCACGAAATAACAGGCGGCACGAAGCCACCCCCGACGTCCGCCACCCCTTTGCTACATATACACATGCGCCCCACGCCCGACCCATACCCTGCCTCCCCAATTCGTACTCATTCATTCTGTCCGCTGTGGAAACCCTAAATCCCTCTCCCTCCTCTCTTGGCAGCTGGCGACATTGCTTCTCTTCCTCTCCACTCCCGATGATGACGACGACTTGTTTGGACATCTATACTCTTGAATCTCTTCTCTTTCTCCTCATCTCCTCTCATCCCCTTCCCTGCTTTCGCATCCCAAACCCTAATCCCCATCCTAGCATCCTCTTAGTGCGTTAGTACAACGACCGTGCTCCTCCTCCTTGCGGTGGTGCTCAGTGTCTCAGGCGACTCAGGTGAGTTCTAGTTTCAAATCTTACTCTTTCCACTGCTATGTCTCCCTTTTTGCATAGAATTTCAACTCCAAACCTTGTTGTTTTCTCATATGTATCATTCTTGTGATGGTGCCACATAGCTGTCGAGGGACCGGAGTCGCTAACGAGGAGCCATACATACAGTGGGGATCTAGCCGTCTATGGCATGGATGATGATATTGATCCGGCCGCTATTGAGGAGGAGCACCGGCTCGAAGACCATAACGAACAAGAGGATGCTCAAGCCCTGTTTGGCAGCAGTGCTGCCATCAACCTCGACAACGATTGTAACACCCCAGGTGTTTATCGTCTGCTCGACCACGAGTGCGGACTTTAACACATGATAGCGGTGAATGTAAAGATCACAAAAAATTAATCATCTTCGTTCATCACGATTTTGATATCGTCCTCATCTCTGCCCATTTGGGTTAATCTAAATGCTTTGCAAAACTCGGAACGTATTTATTATATGAGCTATCGAGTCTTGCTCCTATTTAAAATCAATATGCTAAACGAATGCGAATTTGGAAGCTCGATCCACCGTTGCGATCCGTGTCCCAAATAAATTTATTATAATTCGTCGATTAAAATACTCAATGCAAAATAATTAGGATCGCACGTTGTCGGAGAGAAATCTTGCGCGAGGTGGATAATCATGAGTATTTAGTAGTAAATCATTCAAAACAGATAAAGATAATTAGAGCCGAACTCATGTAATTGATAATCAATTTGATTTCAACGAAATCAGTCGTAAATTAAAATATTGAAGTCGAAATTGTCTTAATCCCGACTGATTGCATCTCGTCCTGATCCAAACATTCAGATATAAATAACTAGTTAAAGATTCATATGACTCTAAGAATTGCTTCACGTTATTTTCCTCTCTTATATACTAGCGTTGATTTTTGTTTCTGTGTTTGTTCCTATCCCCTGCAGCGACGGGACATTTTCCCTTAGCCATTCAGCCGATCCGTCATCCTCATCCTTTCTCACTGATATTTTTTCTTGCCGTGCTTGCCTGGCTTATCTCCTGCGCCGCTTAGCTTGTGGGAAAAAATCTCGTCGCTATCTTTCTCCCTAATATTCCCCGCGATGCTTATCTTCTCCTTGCGCGCAGGTTTCTCTCCAGCCGCTGCTCAGGTCGGCGTTCTCCTCCCCATCTTCCTCCTCCAGCCGAGATCCTTCCCTGCTTGCTTGAGATCGCCCTCAGCTTTCGGCCATGGAGCTCGCCCCTGCTTTTCCCCCAGCGTCCGGCTCCTTCCCTGCCGCGACCCCCACCGTGGAGCTTCCTCGTCGCACCCCTGCTTCCCATGGCGGCCGCCTTCGAGTTCCCTGGCACATCCCCTTAGCTGCTCCTCGTGCTTCTCCTCTCCCTACGCTCCCGACTCCAACTCGGCCGCCTCTGGTCTCCAGCAGCCGAGCTTCTCCTTTCCCACCTCTGGCTCGACTGCGTGGCCCCCAGCTCGACCATGGCCACCACGCCGTGAAGTTTCCCTGCGCGCGTCGAGTCCCCTCGCCGAGTCCTCTCCCTGGCTCGCCCCTCCTGCGTCGCGCCCGGCCCTGCTCGCCCCCTGTGCCGCGCGTAGCTTCCCCTGCTTGGCCTCCATGGCGCCCAGCCGAGCCCCTCTTCCATGGTCACCGTCCTCTGCTCGGTTGCCCGCCGTTCCCATGGCCGCGGGCTGCAGCTCGCTCATCTCCCTACGCAGTCACGTTCATCTGCTCGGTCCCTTCCCATTGACGCGCGCGAGTTCATGTTCTATCGCAACCCCAGCGCCGCGTAGGTCTATCCTGCAGCAGCACCCTACTAGTTGTCGTGTAGCACGCCACGCCTGTCCAGCCTCAAGTTGTCGTGTGTCCAGCTCCGTGTCTCCGTCCTGGGCTGCGCGCACGAGCTCCTCTGCTAGGCCCGTCGTTAAACGAGCTCCTCTGCTAGGCCCGTCGTCATTCTCCAGCTCTTTACCGCTCTCGGTTATTCGTCGTCATCACCCAGTCCTACGCAATCACGTTCATCTGCTCGGTCCCTTCCCATTGACGCGCGCGAGTTCATGTTCTATCGCAACCCCAGCGCCGCGTAGGTCTATCCTGCAGCAGCACCCTACTGGTTGTCGTGTAGCACGCCGCGCCTGTCCAGCCTCAAGTTGTCATGTGCCAGCTCCGTGTCTCTGTCCTAGGCTGCGCGCGCGAGCTCCTCTGCTAGGCCCGTCGTCATTCTCCAGCTCCTTACCACGCTCGGCTATTCGTCGTCATCACCCAGTCACACGACGAGTTGACAGCCCCGGCACTCATCCTTTGTCCGTGTCGTTTAGGCCATGGTTTCCTAGTCTGAGTTTCAAATCCATAGTTTGTTGCTCCCATCGACTAGCTCGCTAAGACATTTCTCGCCAGTGAAGCATAGTCGCCGCGCCCTGTGTCCTTATCGTGCCCGTGAAGATGTTGTGGAGTTGCCATCATTCGTCTCCACACCGTGAGTACAACAACGTTGTCGTTCACTCCATGGAACTCGTCGTTGACCTTATCTCCCGGAGACTGATCTTGGAGTTGGATGAAAATGTGAGTGAAGTCCGTGCAACAAGTGTTGGGAGCTCGACCGGATGTCTAACCTGAGAACTGTCGTCGCCCTCGCGGTTATCAAATCGTTTCGATCGTGGTGAGCCAATTTATTATTTCAGTTAATTGAATTGGATTGTTATATAGCCACAATGATTTTTCTTATTGTTAGCATAGGCACATTGTGTGGCGACTTCCAGATCGGTAGTCGTACCTATTGCTGATCCTCTGAAGCGTCTTTGGAAGGATCTCCCTTCCTTTGTTTTCTTTTTATATTATAATGGCGCATAAAATGCTTATAGAGGCATCTCATTTCGTGTAGCAGTTAGTTGTATATCTGGTCATGAAGTAGTTGCGATATGTGATGAAGTATAAATTTTAGGTATTAATGATATGAAGCATGTGTTGGAAGACTTGTATATGTAGCATGATTAGTTTATGATGCGAAAGATAGGTTAAGTATTTTATCTGGCTAGCTAGTAAGCGACGATGTTGCCGTACCGATTTAGTTTGCTTAAATAAATTAATGCTTTGCTAGTAGACATTTTAATTAGCTGGCGGGTTATGCAAAGTCGTCCGGTCTGGTAGTTTAGAAAGTTGACGTGCTTCTGTTCTTGTTCTAAGATTTAAATGTCTTAGACTAATGAATTTAGAATTATTAAGTTTTTGGTGTCGAACTTTAACTAAGGCATGTAGAGCATATGCATAGTTATTATTTCTTAATGGTTGATTTAGATCGGGGTAAGCTGAAGGAACATGATTGTTATATTTAGTGAGTTAAAAATATCTAGTATTGCTTGAGTGTTGTAATGTCTCACCTCTGAATGTTTGATCCCCTTCGTTGTGGCCATATTTAGTCATTGCTATTCCTGCTACTACTCATTCATGTGCATTATACATATCATTTAGGAACGTTAATTAATCGTGATGCGAAGGACCAGAGCCAAGTTATTCCTCAAGATAAAGAAGAGATTGGACATCTCCGCAAGACGACGTCGTCAGTCGGATCAACCTGAAGGGTAGACTGAACGAGTGCCAAGACAAAGAATGATCGTCAAGTGGTCACCACCTAACGACACTAACATAGTGTTATCCAGGCAAGCCCTGGTGCATTTGCCACCTCCTGGCTGTTTTAAAATTTTTACTACCTTGTTTGATGCATTAGGTGATAGTTGTGTGCTAAACAATTGATGCATTTCCTTCCTTGGAAAACTGATTACCCTTCCTTGACTCCCTTTTATAAAAAGGATTTTATGATGTGTAGTCTTGCTTTAGAAAAACAAAATGTTTTGTTTTAAAACAAAAAGTGATGCTTCACAGTGGATGGGGATTTTTACAAAGAAAAAGACTTGATGATGGATCCATCAGGGCCTTGATGGGTTCAACATCTGAAAAGATGTACCTCTGCCAGGTACCAAACTTTGGGTTTTAAATAATAAAGCTGAGACCGGGCAGGTGGCTTGCACGAGAAGGAAGTCTCGGTGTAGTGCCTCTGTCTGAGTCGATTAAGGACCGTGCCGTTGTAGGCTTGATGATTGAGGACCTTTTAACTGGCCACATGCCTCGTCATGGGTAAGCTTTGCCTCGGGCAGACTAATACCAGAAAGGCCAACACACAATGGGAGTGGAGAGATAGCGAGAGTAGTGTATACCCTCCATGGCAAGAGGCTGGACGGTGGTGTATCTGTGCTCTCGGTTGGCATGAACTCGGTCTGGTCTTAAGAAACCCGGTGGCGAGTTGACATATGCAAGGGTTAAGTGCTACATATGTCATGTGGTTGGAGATCCCCAGCTGGGTATTAATCGATTCGGATCGCCGTTACTTCTCGGATATGAAGACTTGGTCACCGCCCTACACGTAGCAATCCAGTGAACTGAAGGGATGATAAAAAGACGGCTAGTATAGGCCAAGTGCTTGAACTAGGATAGAAAGAATTCTAGATGCAGGTAACTTTACTTAACTTGACAAGTAAAAATGGATTTTTAAGGATCCACTCATAGTAAGCTTTTCTGCAAATAGAGTCTTCGATTCTTGATAAGCCTTACCTTGAATCCTTTTAAAACTAACATACCCTTGAGAGTCTTTTCTTTAGTCGGGTAAGTCTTGCTGAGTACTTGCGTACTTAGGGTTTTATTCCCATTGTTGCTGCAGGTTATGAGTCACTTTGATTGTGATTGGTGTTAAGCGCCGGTGGGCACGACCTTCTTATAAGTCTAAGTAACTCTCTTATACTTCTTATTGAGGATGGTCACTTGAGCTAGCATATATTTTAAAACTATAAATAATTTATAACAGTTCAAAGTTATTTCTTTGAATCACATTTATAATCAATCTGATCATGTACAATGTAAACTTGACGTAACTTGTAAAATTTGGTAATAAGATTTCCGCTGCAAATTGTTGGTGTGTGATTTGTGTTTACTTAATCCTGCGGTCCTGGTTGTAAGTGGTTTATCCAAGGTCCTTGGGGCACTCGGACAGATCCTATTAAGTTATCTAGTGCACATGCATAGCCGTTTGAGGTATTTGAGACAAGGGCAGGTGCATGTGGACCCAATAACTTGGGAGGTTCTGCCATAACGATGATGCCCCCCTCTTGCTGGTGTCGGTGGTTAGACGACGACAAGCTCCACGAGGCAGCATTGCACAATAGCTCCAAAAAACCTAATCAAGTAACTTTTTTTGCTGAAGTCTGTGCCCTTTTATCTATAATATTGTGCTCTGGATTCTGGACTTGTAATGTTAAGTAATGTGAATCTAGATTTGTATTGTGAACCTTGACTTGTATTCAAAATCTTGACTAGTGTTGTGATTCTAGATTATGTAATGTGGATTTTAGGTTTCGGGCTACTGGGCAGACTAGCCCTAACAGGCACGTCATGCTCAGGGCCCGGTCCGGCATGAAAAATGGATGGTCATGTCAGGCCTGGGCTGAGGAGCCAGCATGACATGCTGGCATGGCCCGACACGAGATAGTGGTCCTGTCGTGCCCGTTATAATCCACTCGTGTCATGCCCATAACGGGTCCGTGCCGGGTGGCACGTTTGGACATCTATAATTGGAAGTATGGAACAAGCTAGCTAGGATGGGACATCAATCGACCTTCAATGTCTACAAGTTATCGACTTCGGCTGTGAGAGCACCTAGAGGGGGGGTGAATAGGTGATCCTGTAAAACTTGAAACTTAATGCCACAAAACTTGATTAGGAGTTAGCACAATAATGCCAAGTGGCTAGAGAGGAGTCTTAGCAAAACACAATAACCACAAGAGATCAACACAGAGATGGCACAGTGGTTTATCTCGTGGTTCGGCCAAGTCCAATACTTGCCTACTCCACGTTGTGGCGTCCCTACGGACGAGGGTTGCACTCAACCCCTCTCAAGCGGTCCAAAGACCCACTTGAATACCATGGTGTTTTGCTTTGCTTTACTATATCCCGCTTGCGAGGAATCTCCACACTTTGGAGCCTCTCGCCCTTACAAAGATGTTCACAAAGAATCATGGAAGTAAGGTTGGGATGAGCAACACACACAAGACACAAAATCAGAGCAACAACACGCACACAAGTCGCAACACGAGCTCTCAACACAACCCGAAGAGTACGCTACTCAAATGGAGCTCTAGTTGCTATCACAAAGAATCGAATGCGCGGAATTGAAGTCTTGGTGCTTAGGAATGCTTAGAGAATGCTTAGTCAGCTCCTCCATGTGCCTAGGGGTCCCTTTTATAGCTCCAAGGCAGCTAGGAGCCGTTGAGAGCATTCCAGGAAGGCAATTCTTGCCTTCTGTCGCCTGGCGCACCGGACAGTCCGGTGCACCACCGGACACTGTCCGGTGCGGATTTCTTTCCTTCTGTGGCGCAGCCGACCGTTGAAGATCCAGAGCCATTGGCGCACCGGACACTGTCCGGTGCACACCGGACAGTCCGGTGCCCCCTTGTGACCGTTGGCTCGGCCACGCGTCAAGCGCGGAATCCTCGGCCGACCGTTGGCTCGGCTGACCGTTGGCTCACCGGACAGTCCGGTGCACCACCAGACAGTCCGGTGATTTATAGCCGTACGCCGTTGATCGCTTCCCGAGAGCAGCCATTTGACAGTCGCCAGCCTGGCGCACCGGACACTGTCTGTTGCACCACCGGACAGTCCGGTGCACCCAGACCGAGCTGTCTTTGGCTGAACAAAGCCATCTCTTTTCCAATTTGATTTTTCCTGTTTCCAGCACTTAGACACAATACATTAGTTCTTAAAACAATGTACCAAGTCTAGAAACATACCTTTAGACTTGATTTGCACTTTGTCCATCACTTTGCATAGATTACCATAAGTCCACTTGTGTTGGCACTCAATCACCAAAATACTTAGAAATGGCCCAAGGGCACATTTCCCTTTCAATCTCCCCCTTTTTGGTGATTTATGCCAACTCAACAAAAAAGCAACTAAAGGAAGTGCAACATCAATACAATTGAGAACTCAATATTGTTTTGATTCAAATTTGGCATATATGGATCATTCTTTGCCACCACTTGGTTTTGTTTTTGCAAATCAACCTCAATTTCCTATCTCTAAGTCAAACACACTTGTTGAGATATAAAGAGAGTTGTTCCAAGAGAAATTGATCAAAGATTTCAAAAACTCCCCCTTTTTCCAATAATCAACTATTCTCCCCACAAGAAGCCAACTTTTGACAAAAGAGACAACAAGAGAGTTTTGACAATCCAAAAGCTCTATTCTACTGTTTTCAAAATTCTCAAGTTGTAGCTGATCCATTTATTGCTTTGGCCTTATTTTCTCCCCCTTTGGCATCAAGCACCAAAACAGGATCAATCTTGGCCCTTAAACCCCATTGCCTCACCAAAATCTTCAAATAAGAGTACCAAGGCAATAAGGATATTGAGATGGACTTGGAGTAAGTTACCCTCTCATCGGAGTGCAGTGGAAGTCTTGCATGGTCCAAGTCCACCTTTCCCTTTCAATCCACCTTTGAGACTAAATCAAGCAAACTCAAGCACACGGTTAGCCTCAACGGGTCAAGTTGTAGCACATCTCCCCCTAATATGTGCATCACATGCAAAAGGACTTGCGAGGTCCGGGGAGTGTTTGTACAACTTGGGCACCATAAGTAAACAACAAAATGCATAAGGAACATGATCAAAGGCATAAACACATGTATGCTATAAATCAATCCAAGTTCCGCGAATCTAAGACATTTAGCTCACTACGCAGGCTGCAAAAGGTCTTTTCATCTAAAGGCTTGGTAAAGATATCGGCTAGCTGGTTCTCGGTGCTAATATAGAACACTTCGATATCTCCCTTTTGCTGGTGGTCTCTCAAAAAGTGATGCCGGATGTCAATGTGCTTTGTGCGGCTGTGCTCAACAGGATTGTCCGCTGTGCGGATAGCACTCTCATTGTCACATAGGAGTGGGACTTTGCTCAGATTGTAGCCAAAGTCCTGGAGGGTTTGCCTCATCCAAAGTAGTTGCGCGCAACACTGTCCTGCGGCAACGTACTCGGCCTCAGCGGTGGATAGGGCAACAGAAGTTTGTTTCTTAGAACTCCATGACACCAGGGACCTTCCTAAGAATTGGCACGTCCCCGATGTACTCTTCCTATCGACCTTACACCCAGCATAGTCGGAGTCTGAATATCCAATCAAGTCAAAGGTAGACCCCTTTGGATACCAGATCCCGAAGCAAGGCGTAGCGACTAAATATCTAAGAATTCGCTTCATGGCCACTAAGTGACACTCCCTTGGATCGGATTGAAATCTAGCACACATGCATACACTAAGCATAATATCCGGTCTACTAGCACATAAATAAAGCAAGGAACCTATCATAGACCGGTATGCTTTTTGATCAACGGACTTACCTCCTTTGTTGAGGTCGACGTGTCCGTCAGTTCCCATTGGAGTCTTTGCGGGCTTGGCGTCCTTCATCCCAAACCGCTTTAGCAAGTCTTGCGTGTACTTCGTTTGGGAGATGAAGGTGCCGTCCTTGAGTTGCTTCACTTGGAACCCAAGGAAGTAGTTCAACTCGCCCATCATCGACATCTCAAACTTTTGAGTCATCACCCTGCTAAACTCTTCACAAGACTTTTGGTTAGTAGAACCAAATATTATGTCATCGACATAAATTTGGCACACAAATAAGTCACCATCGCAAGTCTTAGTGAATAAAGTTGGATCGGCTTTCCCAACCTTGAAAGCATTAGCAATTAAAAAGTCTCTAAGGCATTCATACCAGGCTCTTGGGGCTTGCTTAAGTCCATAGAGCGCCTTAGAGAGCTTACACACGTGGTCGGGGTATCGTTCATCCTCAAAACCAGGGTTTGCTCCACGTACACCTCCTCCTTGATTGGCCCGTTGAGGAAAGCGCTCTTCACATCCATTTGGAACAACCTGAAAGAATGGTGAGCGGCATATGCTAGCAAAATACGAATGGACTCTAGCCTAGCCATAGGAGCAAAAGTCTCCTCAAAGTCCAAACCTGCGACTTGGGGCATACCCTTTTGCCACAAGTTGAGCCTTGTTCCTTGTCACCACCCCGTGCTCGTCTTGTATGTTGCGGAACACCCACTTGGTTCTCACAACATTTTGCTTGGGACGAGGCACCAGTGTCCAAACTTCATTCCTTTTGAAATTATTGAGCTCCTCCTGCATGGCCAACACCCAGTCTGGATCTAGCAAGGCCTCTTCTACCCTGAAAGGCTCAATAGAAGAGACAAAGGAGTAATTCTCACAAAAATTAACTAGTCTAGAACGAGTAGTTACTCCCTTGCTAATGTCACCCAAAATTTGGTCGACGGGATGATTCCTTTGAATCGTCGCTCGAACTTGGGTTGGAGGTGCCGGTTGTGCATCTTCCTCCATCACATGATCATTTTGTGCTCCCCCTTGATCACACGCCTCTTCTTGATGAACTTGTTCATAGTCTTGAGTTGGGGGATGCACCATTGTTGAGGAAGAAGGTTGATCTTGCTCCTTTTGTTCCAGTGGTCGCACATCACCAATCGCCATGGTGCGTATTGCAGCTGTTGGAACGTCTTCTTCTTCTACATCATCAAGATCAACAACTTGCTCTCTTGGAGAGCCATTAGTCTCATCAAATACAACGTCGCTAGAGACTTCAACCAAACCCGATGATTTGTTGAAGACTCTATACGCCTTTGTATTTGAGTCATAACCTAACAAAAACCCTTCTACAGCATTGGGAGCAAACTTAGAATTTCTACCTTTCTTCACTAGAATATAGCATTTGCTCCCAAATACATGAAAGTAAGACACATTGGGTTTGTTACCGGTTAGAAGCTCATACGAAGTCTTCTTGAGGAGGCGGTGAAGGTAGACCCGGTTGATGGCGTGGCAAGCCGTGTTCACGGCTTCCGACCAAAACCACTCGGGGGTCTTGAACTCTCCAAGCATCGTCCTTGCCATGTCTATGAGCGTCCTGTTCTTCCTCTCTACCACACCATTTTGCTGTGGTGTGTAGGGAGCGGAGAACTCGTGCTTGATCCCTTCCTCCTCAAGGTACTCCTCCACTTGAAGGTTCTTGAATTTGGACCCGTTGTCGCTCCTTATCTTCTTCACCTTGAGCTCAAACTCATTTTGAGCTCTTCTTAGGAAGCGCTTGAGGGTCCCTTGGGTTTCAGATTTATCCTGCAAAAAGAATACCCAAGTGAAGCGGGAAAAATCATCAACTATAACAAGACCATACTTACTTCCTCCTATGCTTAGATAGGAGACGGGTCCGAAGAGGTCCATATGAAGCAACTCCAAAGGTCTTGATGTGGTCATCACATTTTTGGTATGATGAGAGCTTCCCACCTGTTTACCTGCTTGACAAGCTGCACAAGGTCTATCTTTTTCGAAAGTTACATTAGTTAGACCTATCACGTGTTCTCCCTTTAAAAGCTTGTGAAGGTTCTTCATCCCCACATGAGCTAAACGGCGATGCCACATCCAGCCCATGCTAGTCTTAGCAATTAAGCATGCATCTAGACCGGCCTCCTCTTTTGCAAAATCAACTAAATAGAGTTTGCCATCTAATACTCCCTTAAAAGCTAATGAACCATCACTTCTTCTAAAGACAGACACATCTACATTTGTGAATAAGCAGTTATATCTGAGAGCACCTAGAGGGGGGGGGGGGTGAATAGGTGATCCTGTAACACTTCAAAACTTAAGCCACAAACCTTGGTTAATTGTTAGCACAATAATTGCCAAGTGGCTATAGAGGAATCCTCAACAAAACACAATAACCAACAAAGATCAATCACAGAGATGGCACAGTGGTTATCCCGTGGTTCGGCCAAGACCAACGCTTGCCTACTCCACGTTGTGGCGTCCCAACGGACGAGGGTTGCAATCAACCCCTCTCAAGCGGTCCAAAGACCCACTTGAATACCACGGTGTTTTGCTTGCTTTATCTCAATCCCGTTTGCGAGGAATCTCCACAACTTGGAGCCTCTCGCCCTTACACTTGAAATTCACAAAGAACACGGAGCAAGGGAGGGATTAGCAATGCACACAAGACACAAGAATCAGAGTGTCAACACGCACACAAATCGCAACAAGAGCTCGCAACACAACTCAATGAGTTCACAACTCCACTAGAGCTCTATATGCTATCACAATGAAACGAATGCGCGAAATCGATGTCTTGGTGCTTAGAAATGTTGTTGAGATGCTTGGTGTGCTCCTCCATGCGCCTAGGGGTCCCTTTTTATAGCCCCAAGGCAGCTAGGAGCCGTTGGGAGCAATCTGGGAAGGCAATTCTTGCCTTCTGTTGTCTGGAGCACCAGACAGTCCGGTGCACACCAGACATGTCCGGTGCTCGATTTCTTTCCATAAACAGCGCAGTCGACCGTTGGCAGCCTGGGAGCCGTTGGTGCACTTGACTTGTCCGGTGCACACCGGACAGTCCGGTGCCATCTTCTAGCCGTTGGCTCGGCCACGTGTCCCGCGCAGATTGCGCGGCCGATCGTTGGCCCGGCCGACCGTTGGCTCACCGGACAGTCCGGTGCACACCGGACAGTCCGGTGATTTTTAGCCGTACGCCGTTGATGGTTTCCCGAGAGCGACGAGTTCGCCTGTGAGCGGCCCACCGGACAGTCCGGTGCACACCGGACAGTCCGGTGAATTTTAGCCGTACACCACCGTCGAAGTCCCGAGAGCATCCACTTTGCCCAAGCCAGCCTGGCGCACCGGACACTGTCCGGTGCACCCAGACTGGGCAGACTTTGGCTGCTCGAGCCATCTCTTCTCCAACTCGATTTTTTCTGTTTCCAGCACTTAGACACAATACATTAGTCCATAAAACAATGTACTAAGTTTGAGAAACATACCTTTATCCTTGATTTGTACTTTGTCCACCATTTTACAATTAGGCACCTGTGTTGGGCACTAAATCACCAAAACACTTAGAAATGGCCCAAGGGCACATTTCCCTTTCAATCTCCCCCTTTTTGGTGATTTATGCCAACACAACATAAAGCAAGTAGAACAAGTACAAAATCAAATCAAATAAGAAATCAAAATTGTTTTGATTCAATTTTAACATATATGGATCACTCTATGCCACCACTTGGTTTGTTTTTGCAAATCAAACTCAAATTCCTATCTCTAAGTCAAGACCACTTGTAGAGACATAAAGAGAGGTTTTCCAAAGAAATTTGATCAAGGATTTCAAAAACTCCCCCTTTTTCCCATAATCAACACTTCTCCCCACAAGAGGCCGACTTTTGACATAAGAGACAATAAAAGAGTTTTGACAAACCAAAAGCTCTAATCTACTATTTTCAAAATTTCTCAAGTGGTAGCTGATCCATTTATTGCTTTAGCCTTTATTTTCTCCCCCTTTGGCATCAAGCACCAAAACGGGATCAATCTTGGCCCTTTAACCCCATTGCCTCACCAAAATCTTCAAATAAGAACACAAAGGCAATAAGAGTATGAAGATGAACTTGGAAAAGTTACTCTTTTCATCGGAGTGCAGTGGAAGTCTTGCATGGTCCAAGTCCACCTTTTCCCTTTCAATTTTCCTTGGAGACTAAAACAACGAAACTCAAGTACATGGTTAGTCTCAAAGGGTCAAGTTGTAGCACAGCTCCCCCTAAATATGTGCATTACTTGCAAACAGGACTTGTGAGGTCCAGGGAGTGTTTGTACAACTTGAGCACCACAATAAGCAACATGATCAAAGGCATAAACACATGTATGCTACATTTCAATCCAAGTTCCGCGAATCTAAGATATTGAGCTCACTACGCAGCCTGCAAAAGGTCTTCTCATCTAGAGGCTTGGTAAAGATATCGGCTAGCTGGTTCTCGGTGCTAACATGAAACACTTCGATATCTCCCTTTTGCTGGTGGTCTCTCAAAAAGTGATGCCGGATGTCAATGTGCTTTGTGCGGCTGTGCTCAACAGGATTTTCCGCTATTCGGATAGCACTCTCATTATCACATAGGAGTGGGACTTTGCTCAGATTGTAGCCAAAGTCCCGGAGGGTTTGCCTCATCCAAAGTAGTTGCGCACAACACTGTCCCGTAGCAACGTACTCGGCCTCAGCGGTGGATAGGGCAACGGAGGTTTGTTTCTTAGAGTTCCATGACACCAGGGACCTTCCTAAGAATTGGCACGTCCCCGATGTACTCTTCCTATCGACCTTACATCCAGCATAGTCGGAATCTGAGTACCCAATCAAGTCAAAGTTAGACCCCTTTGGATACCAGATCCCGAAGCAAGGCGTAGCGACTAAATATCGAAGAATTCGCTTCACAGCCACTAAGTGACACTCCTTAGGATCGGATTGAAATCTAGCACACATGCATACGCTAAGCATAATATCCGGTCTACTAGCACATAGATAAAGCAGAGAACCTACCATGGACCGGTATGCTTTTTGATCAACGGACTTACCACCTTTGTTGAGGTCGGTGTGTCCGTCAGTTCCCATCGGCGTCTTTGCAAGCTTGGCGTCCTTCATCCCAAACCGCTTTAGCAAGTCTTGCGTGTACTTCGTTTGGGAGATGAAAGTGCTGTCCTTGAGTTGCTTCACTTGGAACCCAAGGAAATAGTTCAACTCGCCCATCATCGACATCTCGAATTTCTGCGTCATCACCCTGCTAAACTCTTCACAAGACTTGAAAGCATTAGCAATTAAAAAGTCTCTAAGGCATTCATACCATGCTCTTGGGGCTTGCTTAAGTCCATAGAGCGCCTTAGAGAGCTTACACACGTGGTCGGGATACCGTTCATCCTCAAAGCCAGGGGGTTGCTCCACGTACACCTCCTCCTTGATCGGCCCGTTGAGGAAAGCGCTCTTCACATCCATTTGGTACAACCTGAAGGAATGGTGAGCGGCATATGCTAGCAAGATACGAATTGATTCTAGCCTAGCCACGGGAGCAAAAGTCTCCTCAAAGTCCAAACCTGCGACTTGGGCATAACCTTTTGCCACAAGCCGAGCCTTGTTCCTTGTCACCACCCCGTGCTCGTCCTGTTTGTTGCGGAACACCCAATTGGTTCCCACAACATTTTGCTTGGGGCGAGGCACCAGTGTCCAAACTTTATTGCGCTTGAAATTGTTGAGTTCCTCTTGCATGGCCAACACCCAGTCCGGATCTAGCAAGGCCTCTTCTACCCTGAAAGGCTCAATAGAAGAGACAAAAGAGTAATGCTCACAAAAATTAACCAATCTTGAACGAGTAGTTACTCCCTTGCTAATATCACCCAATATCTGGTCGACGGGATGATCCCTTTGAATCGTCGCTCGAACTTGGGTTGGAGGTGCCTGAGGTGCTTCTTCCTCTTCAATTTGAACATCCTGTGCTCCCCCTTGATCATGCGCCTCCACTTGAGGTACCTGTTCATCATCTTGGGTTGGGGGGTGCACCATAGTTGAGGAAGACGGTTGATCTTGCTCCAGTTGTTCCTGAGGCCGTACATCTCCAATCGCCATGGTGCGTATCGCGGCCGTTGGAACATCTTCTTCATCTACATCATCAAGATCAACAACTTGCTCTCTTGGAGAGCCATTAGTCTCATCAAATACAACGTCGCTAGAGACTTCAACCAAACCCGATGATTTGTTGAAGACCCTATACGCCTTTGTATTTGAATCATAACCTAATAAAAACCCTTCTACGGCTTTGGGAGCAAATTTGGAATTCCTACCCTTCTTCACTAGAATGTAGCATTTACTCCCAAATACACGAAAGTACGATACATTGGGTTTGTTACCAGTCAGCAGCTCATATGAAGTCTTCTTGAGGAGGCGGTGAAGGTAGACCCTGTTGATGGCGTGGCAAGCCGTGTTCACGGCTTCCGACCAAAAGCACTCGGGGGTCTTGAACTCTCCAAGCATAGTCCTCGCCATATCTATGAGCGTCCTGTTCTTCCTCTCTACCACACCATTTTGCTGAGGTGTGTAGGGAGCGGAGAACTCGTGCTTGATCCCTTCCTCCTCAAGGAACTCCTCCACTTGAAGGTTCTTGAATTCGGACCCGTTGTCGCTCCTTATTTTCTTCACCTTGAGCTCAAACTCATTTTGAGCTCTCCTTAGGAAACACTTGAGGGTCCCTTGGGTTTCAGACTTATCCTGCAAAAAGAACACCCAAGCGAAGCGGGAAAAGTCATCAAGAATAACTAGACCATACTTACTTCCTCCTATGCTCAGATAGGCGACAGGTCCGAAGAGGTCCATATGCAGCAGCTCCAGAGATCTTGATGTTGTCATCACATTTTTGGTGTGATGAGAGCCTCCCACCTGTTTCCCTGCTTGACAAGCTGCACAAGGTCTATCTATTTCGAAATGAACATTGGTTAGACCTATCACGTGTTCTCCCTTTAGAAGCTTGTGAAGGTTCTTCATCCCCACATGTGCTAAGCGGCGATGCCACAACCAGCCCATGCAAGTCTTAGCCATTAAGCATGCATCTAGACCGGCCTCTTCTTTTGCAAAATCAACTAAGTAAAGTTTGCCGTCTAGTACACCCTTAAAAGCTAGTGAACCATCACATCTTCTAAAGACAGACACATCTACATTTGTAAATAAACAGTTATATCCCATATTGCATAATTGACTAACAGATAGCAAATTATATCCAAGAGACTCTACTAAAAACACATTAGATATAGAGTGCTCATTTGAGATTGCAATTTTACCTAACCCTTTTACCTTGCCTTGATTCCCATCACCGAATATTATTGAATCTTGGGAATCTTTGTTTTTGACGTAGGAGGTGAACATCTTCTTCTCCCCCGTCATATGGTTTGTGCATCCGCTGTCGATAATCCAGCTTGAACCCCCGGATGCATAAACCTGCAAGGCAAATTTAGGCTTGGGTCTTAGGTACCCAACTCATGTTGGGTCCTACAAGGTTAGCACAAATATCCTTAGGGACCCAGATGCAAGTTTTGTCTCCCTTGCATCTTGCCCCTAATTTTCTAGCAACTATCTTCCTATCCTTTCTACAAATAGCAAAAGAAGCATTTAAAGCATGATATATTATAGAAGGTTCATTTACTTTCCTAGGAACATTAACAACATTTCTCCTAGGCATATTATGAACAATATTTCTCCTACCAACATTTCTATCATGCACATAAGAAGAACTAGAAGCAAACATGGCATGAGAATCAAAGGCATTATATGCATTACAACTCCTATAAGCATTTCTAGACTGTCTCCTATCATGGTACATAAAGGCATGGTTCTTTTGCACACTACTAGCCATAGGGGCCTTCCCTTTCTCCTTGGCGGAGATGGGAGCCTTATGGCTTGTCAAGTTCTTGGCTTCTCTCTTGTAGCCAAGTCCATCCTTAATTGAGGGGTGTCTACCAATCGTATAGGCATCCCTTGCAAATTTTAGTTTGTCAAATTCATTCTTGCTAGTCTTAAGTTGGGCATTAAGACTAGCTAATTCCTCATTTAATTTGGAAATTGAAACTAAATGATCACTACAAGCATCAATGTCAAAATCCTTACACCTATTACAAGTTTCAACAATTTCTACACAAGAATTAGATTTACTAGCTACTTCTAGTTTGGCATTTAAATCATCATTAACACTTTTTAAAGTAGCAATGGTTTCAAGATAAGAAGATAATTCACTAGAGAGCATTTTATTCCTTTTAATTTCAAGAGCAAGAGATTTTTGTGCACTAACAAATTTATCATGCTCCTCATATAAAAGATCCTCTTGTTTTTCTAGTAATCTATTCTTGTCATTCAAAGCATCAATCAACTCATTAATCTTATCAATTTTAGATCTATCTAATCCCTTGAATAAGCATGAGTAATCTATCTCATCATCATCACTAGACTCATCCTCACTCGAAGAAGCATAAGTACTAGTATCATGAGTGCTTACTTTCTTCTCTCTTGCCATGAGGCAAGTGTGACGCTCGTTGGAGAAGAGGGATGACTTGTTGAAGGCGGTGGCGGCGAGTCCTTCATTGTCGGAGTCGGAGGAGGAGCAATCCAAATCCCACTCCTTTCCGATATGTGCCTCGCCCTTGGCCTTCTTGTAATGCTTCTTCTTCTCCCTCTTGTTCCCTTGGTCCTGATCACTATCATTGTCGGGACAGTTAGCAATAAAATGACCAAGCTTACCGCATTTGAAGCATGAGCGCTTCCCCTTGGCTTTGGTCTTGCTTGGCTGTCCCTTGCGACCCTTAAGCGCCGTCTTGAATCTTTTGATGATGAGGGCCATCTCTTCATCATTAAGTCCGGCCGCCTCAATTTGTGCCACCTTGCTAGGTAGCGCCTCCTTGATGCGCCTTGTCTTCTTCTTCCTCCCGTCTTTTCTTTTGTGGCCCGAGCCTGAGTCGGTGGGCCTGTCATCATTGGGCTCGTTGACGAAGGACTCCTTCTCCTTGTCGTTGATCACCATCCCCTTGCCCTTAGGATCCATCTCTTCGGGCGGTTAGTCCCTTTCTTGAAGAGAGCGGCTCCGATACCAATTGAGAGCACCTAGAGGGGGGGGGGGTGAATAGGTGATCCTGTAACACTTCAAAACTTAAGCCACAAACCTTGGTTAATTGTTAGCACAATAATTGCCAAGTGGCTATAGAGGAATCCTCAACAAAACACAATAACCAACAAAGATCAATCACAGAGATGGCACAGTGGTTATCCCGTGGTTCGGCCAAGACCAACGCTTGCCTACTCCACGTTGTGGCGTCCCAACGGACGAGGGTTGCAATCAACCCCTCTCAAGCGGTCCAAAGACCCACTTGAATACCACGGTGTTTTGCTTGGTTTATCTCAATCCCGTTTGCGAGGAATCTCCACAACTTGGAGCCTCTCGCCCTTACACTTGAAATTCACAAAGAACACGGAGCAAGGGAGGGATTAGCAACGCACACAAGACACAAGAATCAGAGTGTCAACACGCACACAAATCGCAACAGGAGCTCGCAACACAACTCAATGAGTTCACAACTCCACTAGAGCTCTATATGCTACCACAATGAAACGAATGCGCGAAATCGATGTCTTGGTTCTTAGAAATGTTGTTGAGATGCTTGGTGTGCTCCTCCATGCGCCTAGGGGTCCCTTTTATAGCCCCAAGGCATCTAGGAGCCGTTGAGAGCAATCTAGGAAGGCAATTCTTGCCTTCTGTCGTCTGGCGCACCGGACAGTCCGGTGCACACAGGACATGTCCGGTGCCCGATTTCTTTCCATAAACAGCGCAGTCGACCGTTGGCAGCCTGGGAGCCGTTGGTGCACTTGACATGTCCGGTGCACACCGGACAGTCCGGTGCCATCTTCTAGCCGTTGGCTCGGCCACGTGTCCCGCGCAGATTACGCGGCCGACCGTTGGCCCGGCCGACCGTTGCACACCGGACAGTCCGGTGATTTTTAGCCGTACGCCGTTGATGGTTTCCCGAGAGCGACGAGTTCGCCTGTGAGCGGCCCACCGGACAGTCCGGTGCACACCGGACAGTCCGGTGAATTTTAGCCGTACACCACCGTCGAAGTCCCGAGAGCAGCCACTTTGCCCAAGCCAGCCTGGCGCACTGGACACTGTCCGGTACACCACCGGACAGTCCGGTGCACCCAGACTGGGCAGACTTTGGCTGCTCGAGCCATCTCTTCTCCAACTCGATTTTTTCTGTTTCCAGCACTTAGACACAATACATTAGTCCATAAAACAATGTACTAAGTTTGAGAAACATACCTTTATCCTTGATTTGTACTTTGTCCACCATTTTACAATTAGGCACCTGTGTTGGGCACTAAATCACCAAAACACTTAGAAATGGCCCAAGGGCACATTTCCCTTTCAATATCCCATGTTACAAAGCTGACTCACAGACAACAAGTTATATCCAAGCGACTCAACTAAAAACACATTGGAAATGGAGTGCTCGGATGAAATAGCTATTTTTCCTAACCCTTTCACCTTGCCTTGATTCCCGTCACCGAATATGATTGAGTCTTGGGAATCTTTGTTCTTGACGTAGGAGGTGAACATCTTCTTCTCCCCCGTCATGTGGTTTGTGCATCCGCTGTCGATAATCCAGCTTGAACCCCCGGATGCATAAACCTGCAAGGCAAATTTAGGCTTGGGTTTTAGGTACCCAACTCTTGTTGGGTCCTACAAGGTTAGTCACAATGGTCTTAGGGACCCAAATGCAAGTTTTATCTCCCTTGCATCTTGCCCCTAACTTCCTAGCAATCACCTTCTTATCCTTTCTACAAATAGCAAAGGAAGCATTGCAAGTATGAAAAATTGTAGAAAGTTCATTGTTTACTTTTCTAGGAATATGAACAACATTCCTTCTACGCATAGCATTTTTCTTAGCCAAATTTCTATCATGCATAATAGAAGAACTAGAAGCAAACATGGCATAGGAATCAAAAGCATCATAACTTCTATAAGCATTCCTAGAATGTCTCCTATCATGATACATGAAAGCATGGTTCTTTTGAATACTACTAGCCATAGGGGCCTTCCCTTTCTCCTTGGCGGAGATGGAAGCCTTATGGCTTGTTAAGTTCTTGACTTCCCTCTTGAAGCCAAGACCATCCTTAATTGAGGGGTGTCTACCAATCATGTAGGCATCCCTTGCAAATTTTATTTTGTCAAGTTCACTCTTGCTAGTCTTAAGTTGGGCATTAAGACTAGCCACTTCATCATTCAATTTAGAAATTGAAACTAGGTGTTCACTACAAGCATCAACATTAAAATCTTTACACCTATTGCAAATTGCAACATGTTCTACACAAGATGTTGATTTATTAGCTACTTCTAACTTAGCATTTAAATCATCATTTATGCTCTTTAAGCTAGAAATAAAGTCATGGCATGTAGACAATTCACAAGAGAGCATTTCATTCCTTTTAATTTCTAAAGCAAGGGATTTTTGTGCCTCTACAAACTTACCATGTTCTTCATACAATAGATCCTCTTGCTTTTCTAATAACCTATTCTTATCATTCAAGGCATCAATTAATTCATTAATCTTATCAACCTTAGTTCTATCTAGGCCCTTGAATAAACATGAATAGTCTATTTCATCATCGCTAGATTCTTCATCACTTGAGGAAGCGTAAGTACTAGTATCACGAGTGCTTACCTTCTTTTCCCTTGCCATGAGGCAAGTGTGATGCTCGTTGGGAAAGAGGGATGACTTGTTGAAGGCGGTGGCGGTGAGTCCTTCGTTGTCGGAGTCGGACGACGAACAATCCGAGTCCCACTCCTTGCCAAGGTGTGCCTCGCCCTTAGCCTTCTTGTAAGACTTCTTCTTTTCCCTCTTGTTCCCTTGTTCCTGGTCACTATCATTATCGGGACAATTAGCGATAAAATGACCAATCTTACCACATTTGAAGCATGAGCACTTCCCCTTTGTCTTGTTCTTGTTGGGATGCCCCTTGCGACCCTTTAGCGCCGTCTTGAAGCGCTTGATGATGAGGGCCATCTCTTCATCATTAAGCCCGGCCGCCTCAACTTGCGCCACCTTGTTAGGTAGCGCCTCCTTGCTCCTCGCTGCCTTGAGAGCAATAGTTTGAGGCTCTTGGATTGGGCCATTCAATGCAGCATCGACGTATCTTGCCTCCTTGATCATCATCCGCCCGCTTACAAACTTTCCAAGTATCTCCTTGGGCGTCATCTTGGTGTACCTAGGATTCTCACGAATATTGTTCACAAGATGTGGATCAAGGACGGTAAAAGACCTTAGCATTAGGCGGACGACGTCGTGGTCCATCCATCGCGTGCTTCCATAGCTCCTTATTTTGTTAACGAGGGTCTTGAGCCGGTTGTACGTTTGGGTTGGTTCCTCGCCCCTGATCATTGCGAATCTCCCAAGTTCGCCCTCCACCAACTCCATCTTGGTGAGCATGGTGACGTCGTTCCCCTCATGTGAGATCTTGAGGGTGTCCCAAATCTGCTTGGCGTTATCCAAGCTGCTCACCTTATGGTATTCGTCCCTGCACAATGAAGCTAGAAGAACAGTAGTAGCTTGTGCATTTTTGTGAATTTGCTCATTAATGAACATGGGACTATCATTACTATCAAATTTCATTCCACTCTCTACTATCTCCCATATGCTTGGATGGAGAGAGAACAAGTGACTACGCATTTTGTGACTCCAAAATCCGTAGTCCTCTCCATCAAAGTGAGGAGGTTTACCAAGTGGAATGGAGAGTAAATGAGTACTGGTACTTTGTGGAATGTAACACCCCTGGTGTTACTGTCACTAAAACTTGAGCATGACATCATAAACATTGGCATTGCATATGTTTGACACACCTAGAGTGCATTTACTAGGTAAAAATTTCAAACAAGTGTATTGTTTTTGGTGTTTTGCAAATGGAACCCTAGATAGGGAACTTAACCCTAAATAGGGATTAAAGGGGTAAAATTTAACCCAAATGAAGAAAACCTAAAGGCTTTAGGAGAATAGTCATAAAATGATCCCAAGACTTAAGTGGAATTACACTTAGACCCCTAGGATACCAGAAAACCCTAAATGAAACCATGGAAAACCCTAAAACCCAACCCTAGGGACCTATGTGCAAAATTAGTCCACTTTTGGACTAAAGTGCACAAACCAAGTCAAATAAGTATCTCAAGTCCTTTGGTTCACAAATGTGTGGACTTGTAAGCCAAATGTTGGGTTTTGGACTTAAATGCAAAATGGACCTCAAGTAGATTCTATTCTAAGTCTGAAATTCAGTGTTGAGGGCTCAACTTTGGAGCATTGTATCTTTCAAATTCTAGGGTTTTTGCCCTAGGTCACCACATCAAAATTGTAGCCTAATTATAGAAGAACAACTTTGCTTAAGAGTGCCAGCCATGTTCTTGTGAGAAATTTGGAGATAATCAGGCCTGAAGTTAAGCTGTCAGGCTGGTTCAGTCTGAAATTAAGATGTTCAGTGTTACAGAGCCAACTTTGAGTAAGAATTCAACCTTGATTTAGTGCTCAAATGGGTTCAAGTCCTATAGCTGAATTATTGCTGGTTTATAGCTCTACAACTTTGGTGCAGAGAGATGACAAAGTTGTAATGCAAAATTTGGAGAAAAATGGCTCTGAAGTTGCTCAGTCAGGTGTTCTGATGGGGTCTTGCCATGGTATAGTACCCCAAACTGAAACAGATCACGGTTTCTTTCCCCCCCTGCCTGTCGCCGGTGGCCCGTCGCCGTCGATTGCCGCTCGCCGTGATTCGTGCGCCGTGGCCAGCAGGTAAGCATCGCCCAGCAAAGATCTTCACCGCCGTGAGCTGGGTTCCACTCCGGTGACCCTCCCGTGCTTCCCCTCTACCCTACGACTGGAATAGATAAGCTCACCGGCGACTGCCGCTTCCCGGCCGTGCGCCGCGTGGCTCGACCTTTCCACTGCATCGCCGTAAATCCCCACTGTTGTCTAATCAACGCCGGAGGGCTTGCCACGGCATGGGACAGCGATTCGCGCACGCCAGTAATCTTCTCCACCTCCGGCCGCCGCGTTGCTCGACCAAATTGTGCACCACCGACGAAGCCGCCTATAAATTGAGCCCTCCCCTAGCTGCGTAACCTCATCACCCACTCAGTCACCAGCAATCGTTAGCAACAGTGCCTCCGAGAGCTCGAATTTAAGATTTCCCCCAAATCAATTCTCCGCCACCCGAAACTCAACCTCACCGCGGCCAGCCGTACTCCAGTCAGCTCATCTTCTTCTCTCTCTCGTTTAAGCCTTTTCATAGCTCTATGATGCTCGACAACCCCTTTAATTAAGCTAGAGGTCCTCGGGTCGCCGGGAACACGGCTGTATAGCCGCGATACTCACGGCCACCGTGGCCAGAGCTCCGTAATTGATCATAAGCGCAATTAAGTTAGGGAAAATGATCTAGGTAGCCCCAATTTCATGTCTGCTGCTCGGGAACCCTAGCCGTTGCCCCAATCGGCCGGTCTACGAGCTCGTCGGAGCTCGGCCGCGCATGAACGCCGTCGAGGTCGTGTCGTGTGAAGGAATAGAAGTGGGAGGGCCTTTCTGTAATTTGTTAGCGACACATCAGAACAGTAAAGGAACTTGTTTCCTGTTATCCAGAACCCCGAGGACCGCTGTGCAAAATGGCCAGCGCGGGCGCATGCGCGGGCGCGCTTCTGCGCGAGGTTGGGCCGCTCGGGCCAGTTTGAGCCCAATACTGTTGAGTATTTTTCTTTTTCTTTTTCAGGAGAACTTTAGAAATCCCTGGAAAAATATAGAAAAATCCTAAAACTGTGAGACCAATTTTCCTAGCCTTCTTATTTTCCCTAGAATTTAATAAAAATAGTTTCATGATTTTTAGCATAAATTAGGAAATTTAAGGTATTTAAAATAGTTTAAGATAGTAGTTCTGGATTTTTAAAAGATAAATGGTAATCCCAAAAATGCTCAAAATTTTTATATGAGTTCCTCACATTATTTAGAAGCCTTGGGTAGAGTTTGAATTGATTTGGACCATGTTTGATAACTAGAACCCAAAACCCCCCTGCCCTGTGAACCCCTTTACTGACTCCGGAAACCCTAAGTTCTCGGAGTACCGTGAAGGAAAGTTGTATTCAAGACCTAGATAACAAGTTTATATTTGCATCCTCATGAGCATTACATGGCATTCATTCTTATACATATGTATGGTTATGATTAGAACACGAGGAAGAAGTGGAAGCCACTGTAGAGCAAGTACCACCACCTTTGGAAACATGGGCTGAGAACTGTTTCTACTTTGATATTTGTGGATCTGAGCCTGACTCACCCATAAACAAAGGCAAGCCCCGGTGCATTTGCCACCCCCTTGTGTTTTAAAAATCTTTCTCACGTGCTTGATGCACTAGGTGATAGGTGTTGATTGCTTAAACAATTCCTGCATTACTTCTTTGGATTTGATTACCTTCCTTGAAACCCTATTTTTATAAAAAGGTTTTACTATGCTTAGTTTTGCTCTAGAAAAGCAAAAGGATTTGTTTTACAAAAGATGTTTGGCAAAGTGGGAGGGTTGTTTTCAAAATAAAACTTGATGGTGAATCTGTCAAAGGCCTTGATGGATTCAACATCAGAAAAGATGTACCTCTGCCAGGTACCAACCTTTGGGGTTAAATGATTAAGCGGAGACCGGGCAGGTGACTTGCACGAGAAGAGAGTCTCGGTGTAGTGTCTCCGTCTGAGTCGATTAAGGACCTTGTCGATGTAGGCCTGCTGACCGAGGACCCTTTAACTGGTCACATGCCTCATCATGGGTAAGCCTTGCCTTGGGCAGACTAAGGCCAGAATAAGATAACACGAAATGGGCGTGGAGCGGTGGCGAGAGTAGCGTGTACCCTCCGTGGCAAGGGGCTGGACGGTGGTGTATCTGTGCTCTCGGTTTGCGTGAACCTGATCTGGTCTTAAGAACCCCGGTGGCGAGTTGACATATGCAAGGGTTAAGTGCTACATATGTCATGTGATCGGAGATCCTCAGCTGAGTATAATCGATTCGGATCGCCGTACCTCCGCGGTTATGGAGACTTGGCCACTGACTTACACGTAGCAATCCAGTGAAGATGAAGGGTTGATAAGAAATTGGTTAGTGCAGGTCAAGTGATTGAACTAGGGTAGAAAGAACTCTAGCTGCAGGTAATTTTACTTAACCTGACAATAAAATTGGATGTTAAGGATCCACTTTAGTAAGCAATTCTGCAAAAAGAGTCTTTGATTATTGAAAGGCCTTACCTTGACTCCCATATGACCAGCATACCCTTGAGAGTCTTTTCTTTAGTCGGGTAAGACTTGCTGAGTAATTCCATACTCAGGGTTTATTCCCCCGTTGTTTTTAGGTGAAGAGACAACAAACTTTTGTTGTTTTTGCACCAAGGTGGTGAAAAGTGAGGATAATCAAGAATGAAGCTGCCGGAGGACCGGGTCCTCCTTAAAAACTTTTATGTAAAGAACTTAATGGGAGGAGTTTTGCCTCCCAGGTATTGTAATAATACTTTTCAGCACTTGCTTCACACTCTGGTCTGTATTATATGACTTACTCCTACTTTTTAAATAAATGTAAGTTTATGTAATCACTTCCGCATTTCCGCATCTCCGATGAACCTATTGTCTGTCAGACGGGTGAAACGTTCCTGGAAAGGTAAGGAAAAAGATACGAACTTGTTAAGTGATTCAGGAACATCTATAGGGTTGTCTGATGTCTGTTGGACAAGGACAACTGTAGGTGGGCCTAATGACTTGGGAGGTTCCGTCACATGGAATACGAGAGTAATCAAAAGAAAAGTTCGAATTAATCGTCTTCTTTTTCTCGTAGTCGTTGTCGTCGTCCTTTTGGGAAGAGGAAGATTCGTCGCTGTCGTAGTAGACTATCTCCTTGATGCGCCTTGTTTTCTTCTTCTTCCCGTCTTTTCTTTTGTGGCCCGAGCCCGAATTAGTAGGCTTGTCATCTTTTGGCTCGTTGATGAAGGACTCCTCCTTATCATTGATCACAATCCCCTTGCCCTTAGGATCCATCTCTTCGGGCGATTAGTCCCTCACGTGAAGAGAACGACTCCGATACCAATTGAGAGCACCTAGAGGGGGGTGAATAGGTGATCCTGTAAAACTTGAAACTTAATGTCACAAAACTTGATTAGGAGTTAGCACAATAATGCCAAGTGGCTACAGAGGAGTCTTAGCAAAACACAATAACCACAAGAGATCAACACAGAGATGGCACAATGGTTTATCCCGTGGTTCGGCCAAGTCCAATACTTGCCTACTCCACGTTGTGGCGTCCCAACGGACGAGGGTTGCACTCAACCCCTCTCAAGCGGTCCAAAGACCCACTTGAATACCACGGTGTTTTGCTTTGCTTTACTATATCCCGCTTGCGAGGAATCTCCACACTTTGGAGCCTCTCACCCTTACAAAGATGTTCACAAAGAATCACGGAAGTAAGGTTGGGATGAGCAACACACACAAGACACAAAATCAAAGCAACAACACGCACACAAGTCGCAACACGAGCTCTCAACACAACCCGAAGAGTACGCTACTCAAATGGAGCTCTAGTTGCTATCACAAAGAATCAAATGCGCGGAATTGAAGTCTTGGTGCTTAGGAATGCTTAGAGAATGCTTAGTCAGCTCCTCCATGCGCCTAGGGGTCCCTTTTATAGCCCCAAGGCAGCTAGGAGCCGTTGAGAGCATTCCAGGAAGGCAATTCTTGCCTTCTGTCGCCTGGCGCACCGGACAGTCCGGTGCACCACCGGACACTGTCCGGTGCGGATTTCTTTCCTTCTGTGGCGCAGCCGACCGTTGAAGATCCAGAGCCATTGGCGCACCGGACACTGTCCGGTGCACACCAGACAGTCCGGTGCCCCCTTGTGACCGTTGGCTCGGCCACGCGTCACGCGCGGAATCCTCGGCCGACCGTTGGCCCAGCTGACCGTTGGCTCACCGGACAGTCCGGTGATTTATAGTCGTACGCTGTTGATCGCTTCCCGAGAGCAGCCATTTGACAGTCGCTAGCCTGGCGCAACGGACACTGTCCGGTGCACCCAGAACGAGCTATCTTTGGCTGAACAAAGCCATCTCTTTTCCAATTTGATTTCTCCTGTTTCCAGCACTTAGACACAATACATTAGTTCTTAAAACAATGTACCAAGTCTAGAAACATACCTTTAGACTTGATTTGCACTTTGTCCATCACTTTGCATAGATTACCATAAGTCCACTTGTGTTGGCACTCAATCACCAAAATACTTAGAAATGGCCCAAGGGCACATTTCCCTTTCAGGGTGTCATCTTCGCCACTTGCGCATAGATGAAGCTTCTTTATACGCTGCTTCGGTCGAAGTTTAGCTTCATTCACTAGTGGAAATGTTCCTGAAATACACTTGTTAGTGCCGAGGCAACATGTTAAACAAGTGATCTTCGACATAGAAGGCGCCCAATAGTTAGGGTTATGGGTTAGTGCTATGGGTATTTTTAGGGTTAGGGGTTGGGGTTAAGTGTTTTGATTATGGTTTGGGTTAGGATTATTAGGGTTTAGGGTTAGGGTTAGCGGTTATGGTTAGGGGTAGGGGTTAGTGTTAAGGGTTATGTTTAGGGTTAGGGGTTAGTGTTAAGTGTTATGGTTATGGTTGGGATTTGGGTTAGGGTTAGTGATATTGTTAGGGATATGGTTAGGGTTAGGGTTATTATTAAGGTTATGGTTAGGGATTAGGGTTTAGTTATAGATTTTTGTTGTCTTTGATATATATCTTTATTTTAATATGTGTTAATATGTATTTAATTATTGCTTATGTATATATATAGCCTAATGAGTTCTCCGGTCAAGGACCAAGGATTAGGGTCCGAGTACATGAACAAGAGTGTTTCTCAAGAACAATCCGGTGGTGAAGGATATCAAACGCCTAGCGACCCTTGTCCTAGCATAGATAGGGCCGCTCGCCATGAGTTGCAATGTGACCCTAGTTATGATCCACGAGACGATGAGGTAAGTTACACATCCTTAATTTCATGTGTGTACCTAATTAGTTGATTTCACAATATCTATTACACATGCATGATTTCTTATGCATTTTATTACATGAATAGGAGGCCTTTGTCTCAATATCATGTGATATTCGATGAAGCCGAGGCACAATATCAAGACACACCGGAACTAACCGAAACAACCATCGAGAGGTCAAGGAAAAGGAAGCAGAGCGATCAGAAAAGAGGTGACAGAGGACTAAACAAGTTTCCTGACAACTCATATATAATCTCATATGTGAGCCCGAAAGGTTAGCCCCTAGCTCTAAAAGAGGCATTACCTAAGTTTTGGAATGCACTTGGGTTCTTAGTTATAGATAATCTTGACATCACAATCTAATAGTGGAGTGATGTGTCAGATGATGTTAAGAATCAAATGTGGAATAAGCTATTAACGAGGTTTGTTCTGCCTCAGGGTTCAGAAGAAATTGTGAAGGAATACACAATGAAGTAGTTTGTGATCAATTTTTTATACTAGAGGCCTGAGCTAATACAAAGTTTACAAAGAAAGACTAGACCCGACAAAATATATAAAATCTCAAAAGGTGAATGGGTAGTATTTCTAGAGCAGAGGAGCAGCACTGATTTCATATCTCTAAGGGAGGCAAATCCAAGACTATCTAATAAGAACAAGTAACACCACCACCTAGGCATAGGTGGTTACAAGCGTTAGATTCCTAAATGGAGAAAAGAAGACGCCGATAAGAAGGCCGCATGGTTGCCGACACTGTCTGAGCAACTTGGTGAAAGGACAGCTAATTGGATCCATGCTAGAAAACCAAGGGAAACCAAGGTTTGTGTATCTTTTGATGATCCCACTATCAAAGAAGCGGCAAACAACATATATGCAATGGAAGCTAAGCAGAGCCAAGGAACATTTAAGCCACAAAGGGAGAGAGACATCCTAACATCTAGTCTCAGTAACCCTTAGCATTCTAGTCATGTATGAGGAATCTCGTCTAAGGAAGGATGTAAGGAAGGTTTCGGACCATAGTGGGAAGGTCTGTACAAGAAACATGATCGATACAAGGAACAGATAGCGGGTTATTTTAAAGAGGAGGCTAAGAAAGAGTTTAAAGACCTGATGTCTCAAATGCTATCGAATCCGCCTCCAGAATTGATGCAACAATTGGCGAGGGCGATGTCTGTTCAATAGATGACCACTCCACATATGCAAATAATTCTAGCAGCTCAACCACCATTTTCCACCAATCGTACGACCGTTCCAAGCTCTATCACGTCAACGGGTGTCACACCCGGATTTAAGGGGTAAAGCCGGGTGCGTCTCATATGTGCACCAAAGAAGAACACATATAATGACAAAGTGTATAGAGATAAATGTCACAAATATAATTATTACAAAGCAAGTGTCTTACAAAAATAAATGAAAACAAATAAACGAACTAATAGTTATTCCTTGGCCCCATCAAGCTGACTGGGAGACGCCACCTAGATAAGCTTGTCCTCTTCGTAGTAGACCTCCTCCTGGGCTACCTGTTCTTCTCCTATGGGGGGTTATATCGCAAGGGTGAGCTCACAAAAGATCATAGCTCAACAAGTTGTGGGGAATAATGTGCATGAACTCACCAAAGGTGGGAGTTCATGTGAAGTGTAAGGCTAATCAACAAATAAGGGTTAAGCTGAGCATTGCTTTTAATAAGTTGGTCAAAAAATTTTAGCAGTTACTAAATGTAAGTATATACCAAACCAGAGTGATAATAGATCAAAATTTATAATAAAACCACAATGCGATGCAAATGACAAATTGAATTTAGTTTCATAAATTAATCATGCGAGAGTCTTGAGCTGCTCATGACCACGAGCACGCCTAGTATACCAGTTTTGCACTTTGTAGAGGTTGTACCCTTTACCCACAAGTCATGTTACCCATCTACCAAGGGGTCATAAATCCCATACACCTCTATCAAGGAAGCGAGGCAGGGTGACACTACGAGGCCTTTACAAAGTTCCACTAGCTTCGGAAAACCCGCTACAGTGTAGGGAGCGCAATGCAGGAATCCCCCGTCTGACCGCCATCGCAGCAAAATCAACTCGAGAACCTCCCTACACCGACAACTCCCCTACTGCCCTTGCCCCTTTCGAGTAAGGTAGACCTCCACTAGCTTTCCTAATTAGTCAGCCAAGGGCGTCCCATTCCACCCTTGTGGTGGCATGTGTTTCTCAAGTTAAGCTCCATGTTCCAATTAACATAATAGTCTTATCATGAACAGAATAGAATAACAATAATAAAGTATGACCATTTGTAATAATTATCTAAACACCCAAAACTATATAAAGCAATAGCAAAGACTATCCAAAAGTTCAGGGGTAAACAAGGTGTAAAGAAGACCAAACTAGGGTGACCTATTGGGTCCCATCAAAATTAAGCCTATGCATGCCTAAATGATTATAGAGAACATTATTGGGTAAATAGAAATGGTCAAGGGCACAACTTGCCTTCAATGAGCTCCTGCTCAGCAGTTTCCACCTACTGGGTACCGGGGTCCTTGATCACTTGCTCGTTTACTCGAAGCAATACAAACAAACATGGCATAGAAGAAATTAACTGAAGCATCCCCAATCCTCTGGCACTCAAATGTGATACAATTACTAGTCCCAGGAGGCTAGTAAACACATTTATACATCAGATGATACCAAATCTGCTTAAACGAGACAAACCTACAAAGGTGGCGAGCAACTTTAAGAGTTGGTCCACAACTTGGGACATATCATATCAGAGTGGGGCTGAAGCAGCCCGATATACGCAGCGAAGCAAATCAGCGGTCCAACAGCCATAGGCAAGGTTGGGAATAGTCGTAACTCTTACCTGATCTCCTTTTTCTGAAAAACAACAAATAAGCAAGGGTGAGTACAAACGTACTCAGCAGCCCACCTTCACCCGCGGAATGGGGAAATCAGATATAATGCATGGAATATGTGGAGCTCATGATATTTTGCAGAAACAACAATATTTTATGTAGGGTTGTTTTGAAAAACATTTTGTATTTTTGCAAAGCGCATCCTCTCCAAAAGGAGCAGGAAGTTTTTCAATATTAGAACAAAATCCCTTGGACTAAACCATCCAGGTATCTCAGCAGTTTCCCACTGGTTTTCATTTTCAAAAACAGCTACTGGACTTCCCGTCCACCATAGCTCACGGCTAAACCGCTGGACCTTTTAAAAACCACTTTTCTCAAAAGCACCTCTTTTTTAAAGCAAAACACTAATTGCCATACCACACCAGACTCGTCCATTCCTGTGGACACAGACTATTCGAATAGGTTTGAACTCTGCGCAGAGGGGTAAACTTTACCCACTAGTCCGGCTCTGCGATCTCATGATCAATGAGACCCGAATCCGAATCTCTTTCTTTCCTCGCACGTCCAACCTTAACAGTTATACCGAAAGGAGTCAGGCCACCGCCATGTCCAAACCAGACAAAACATTCCCCCTCCTTATCCTCCCGGTGCTCCCCAGCCTTCATAACCCTAGGGTTGGACCGTACGAGTTCGAATTGAGTGACTGCCCACACAGTCTCGAGTGGTTGTACTTATCATGAGTACAGATAGTGAAAGATGACAAACCGGTCCTTATATGAGGGGACAATCCTTCTGCTCACGCCTAAACCAGCTGAGCCATCACCTTAGGCCCTCCCCTAAACCAGGGAGTCCCTGATCATCCCTACTCAAAGGTGATAAGGGTGAAAACCCTTCATCATACACATTTTGAAAAGAATTTTCTTTTGAAAACTCACACCTTTTATCAAATCATTTGGAACAAATATATCAAGGATTGATTGCGGCAAGCGACTGGGTGGCCATAATAACTTGTCTCAAAATCATATCATGCATAAAATAACAGGCTGAGGGTTGTGGTTGGAAAATCATAGGTAATTTATGCATCAAAGGGATCCAGTGAGCTTGACATGCTTATCCGGCGAAGGGGGAGGGGAAAGCTCGTAGAACTGGCTTCTGGCTCCACCGCCTGGCGTAGACATGCAGATCTGGCCTCCATGAGATGGCACGAACGCTCTGATAACTATGCAACATGAACAAGCAAACATACAAACCAGCAAGTATACCAACAAATATTTAGTATAGTGGTCAGAATAGCAATATATGAATGGCTAGAGTCTTGAGTAGAATCTGTGTCATGTGGTGTTGAGATACTACTAGTGGTGGAACGGAGGTGCTTACCGGGAGGGTGGACTGGAGGCGAAGCGATACTATGCGTGTAGCCGGCGGAGCGGGGTAACTGAGTGGGTGGGGTGTTTGCCTTGGCTGAGGGTGTTGAGTGTGTGGAGAGGGAGAGGGTAGCTGGGTGTATTTATAGTTGGGTGTATGTGGTGTAGCACAGTGAAGTTCACTGCTGGTGAGAATAGTGACGAATGAATCGTCTGACTTAGTATGAATAGGAGACTTATAGGCAGAATATGGGACAAGAGTATTTTGGAGTTTTCTGGAATATGAACCATGCTTAAGGGATGACATGGTTGGATAGGGAATAGTTCGATAAGAATTTAGAAACACGAATTATTGGAATCTGAGTTTGGAAGCCTGGTTCGAAGGAATCTCAAAGTTAAGCATGCTCAACTTGGAGAAACCTAGGATGGGTGACCAGATGGGAAGTTCCCTACTGGAAGGAAAATCATAGTCACCGGAGTTCGTATGACTGAAATATTGGTCTGGCTGGTCTTAGGTGGACTAGACAGCATGACGGATGAGTAGTTGAAATTTGGGGTGATTGGATGGTCGATGAATAGTAACGATGAATAGTAACGATGAATAGTGACGATGAAAAGGTTGACACAGATATCATCGATGAATAGTAACGATTCTGAATAGTAACGGTAAATAGTAACGATGAATAGTAATGGTGAATAGTTTGTATGAACAAACGATGAACGATGAATAGTGACAATGAACGAACGACGAACGATCAAATGATCGGACAAACGAACAATCGAAATTTCGGCAGCATAACGGCAGGACAAAGATTATCTGGAAGAAAGATGAATAGAGACTATGAACGAACGATGAACGATGAATAGGAACTATGAACGAACGATGAACGATCGAATGATCGAACGAACGAACGATCGGAATTTCGGCAGCATAACGACAAGGAAAAGATTATTTGGACGAATGAATGGACGAACGATTGGAATTTCGGCAGCATAACGGCAGGACAAAGATTATCTGGAAGAACGATGAATAGGGACTATGAACGAACGATGAACGATGAATAGGAACTATGAACGAACGATGAATGATCGAACGATCGGAATTTTGGCAGCATAACAGCAGGGAAAAGATTATTTGAACGAACGAACAGACAAACGATCGAACGATCGGACAAAGGGACGAACGAACCATGAACGATCGGACGAACGATCGAACGATCGGACGAACGAACAGGGGGATGAACGATCGAAGAACGACCGAACGATCCTTGTGCTAGTGTATGCTTGTGTGGAACATGGAGTGGGTGTGGGGGGGGAAGAGAGTTGCCATGAAATGGCTTGGGGTGGGATGAGAGGAGGCCTTGCCCCTCTATTTATAGCCATGGTGGGGGGATTAGGGGGAGGGATGAGAGGATTAGTGGGAGGATGAGAGGATTAGTGGGAGATTAGCATGGATTTGTCTTATATGAGTGTAATTAGCTTGTAGAGCTCACCGTATGACACCGGAGGCATACGTATACATATGAGCATCAGGAAAGTTATGAAGAAAATATTTGTAGGGACTTCAAAAATGATTCTGAAGGTATTTCTGAGGAGGAAAATATTTGGAGATATATTGGTGGAATATTTGGGCAGTATTTCTGGAAAGAACTTGAGGGGGATCACTGGAGAAATATCTGGGCGGTATTTCTGGAAGAATTTGAGGGGGATCACTGGAGAAATATCTGGGCGGTATTTCTGGAAGAATTTGAGGGGGATCATTGGAGAAATATCTGGGCAGTATTTCTGGAAGAATTTGAGGGGGGATCACTGGAGAAATATCTGGGCGGTATTTCTGGAAGAATTTGAGGGGGATCACTGGGGAAATATTTGTAGGATATTTGGTGGAGGATTTTGGAGAGAATATAGACCACTATATTTTATTTGTTGATATAAGCTCGCAAACAAACATTTTGAAACGAAATTTGAAATTCATTTTGAATTTAGAGCAAGTTTGAGAAAATTTCAGGATTTGAATTTTTGGGATGCTACAAATCTACCCCACTTAAAAGGAATCTCGTCCTCGAGATTCGGCTTAGAAGGGTTATGGGTATAGCTTTACTTCAGCTAAATATCTTCACTTTGCAACTCTTCAAGGAGATGGAACTTCAACAAAATCTGGCCCTTGCGGAGCATCCGGCTGCTGATTGCAAACACTGATTCTGGCTACTCAACATCATCTTCAGGCTTCTAGCTTTCGCTTGGCAACTAGCTTATTGAAGAAGCATCGATGCCAACACGCAAACCTTTCTCTTGCGAACTCCCACATGGATTCCTTCCTTGATTGGTCTTCTGGTGCTTCATCAATGGAACTTGGGTGACCACTTCTCATCCAGAAACTTATAAGCTTCGGTGATCTGGTCCTCCACAAGCTTGCTACAGGCCTTCTTCTTTTTCTCCATAGCAGGAACCTTACTGGAACACTACCCCACTTAAAAATAATGAGGGTAAAACTCTTGAATCTTGGGGATTTGAACTCCTTGAAGTACCACATAACAAGGGTGTTGCGGGGCCTTCTTCTGCTGTTGCTGCTTGAGCAGGCTGCGGAGAAATGACTAACATAGGGTTGAATCTGGGAGAACCTTCTTCTTATCTTGTCTTCACTATCTTCTTTTCACTGCCCCTTTCTTTCTCTTTGCTCTTCCCACTGGAGGATTCTATCAAAGAGTATTACCATCATACAGAGGAGGAAACCAAAGATGTTGAACCATATACAATAGTCTTCAACCCAAGAATCACCAAGCATTGTGATCTTAGGGGCGAGGGAGTGGAAAATGGAGTTGCTTGCGAATTGGCAGAGGGGATTTATCTGGAGTGTGCTTTGCTTTGAGCGAGATGGGAGTTGAGGGAGCTGGTGGGGGGGTTTCTAGGCGACTGGCATGCAAGGTGTTGCTCGAGGTGTGGAGTGGTGGTGATGGAGCAAGTGACACGAGGCAGCAGGCGCGACATGGGGAGGGGGCATGTTGCTGGCGACGATGGCGGTGGGTGCGCTGCAAAAGGGGGCGTGGGTGGCGGTAGTGCGCTGCAAAGGGGGCGTGGGGCGGTGGTAGTGCGCATGGAGGCGGGCACGCGTGCGAGGGGCACAGGTGAGTGGTGGGGTCGATGACCCAGATGTTTGTGGTCTCTGGTTCCAAGAATCTTTGCCTCTCTGTATGGTAATAACTCCTTTTGTCCTCTTTTTCTATTTACCTTGACTCAGGGGTAGTGCTTTGATTCTCACGGTCGGTCCTTTTAACTGAGCGACTGGATAGGTTCCTCTGTAGCTTATTCCATGCTTCAAGGGTAAGCTTCCTGGTATCTTCTTGGGTAAGGTGCTTTTCTCTTGAGATGGGTTAAGATGAGAATGGAAGCATAAGGTGAGGATTAGCTCTAATTTGTTATCTATGTTTTTAGAGAAAACCTTTCTTTAAAAGAAAGAAAACACACAAGCTCAGCAATGATAAGCACAAACAAATCAAATGTTTTGAACAAGGGAAGAATAGATTTTTTTCCAAATTACGAACTACTTGGATTCGGGGGCTAAGCATAACTACTATTGCTCGGCTCCTGAACCGAGAACAATGCTAAATGCAACTAATGAGCACTAACGTTAAAGCATCACATATGCACTCAAAAGGGAGGAAAACATCAAGCGAAATTCATTTTGAAATGCCCTAGGGGGCCACACAATTAGAGTTTTGCAAAACACGAGTCTACACGATTACCTCTCATACATGCAGGGCTCTAGCCAAAGTGAAGAAAAACTCCACTACCCAATGCATGCAGAGGACTGGGCATAACTAACTCAGATCTGGCAGCTTCTCTTCTGGCAAGGCTTGCACACAACTTCAATCTGAGACATCTCCTGGATGGGTCAAGAGGGAGCTTATGTTGATGACTTCTTCTGGCGGCGACTGAGATGGCAACACGGGGTTGAACTCTTCTTTAAGCTGGACTGGCTCTTGTAGCTCCTCAGAGGGCGGCGGTGCTGGCGAGGTGCTTGCAGCTTCTTCCTTGACTTCAAGGGATGGTGCTGGAATCTTCTTCATGGTGAGGGGCTCAAACAACTCCGGTGGGGGATCTTGGGAGGACTTGGGGTGCTCTTGCTTATCCATAGCCTGAGGGAAGACTGGAATTCCTTCCAAGACTATGGCTCCTTCCGGGAGTTCCCAAGCCTTCTTTTCTCCTCTAGTAGAGACCGGGTGACCTTCAAGAATTTGGGGGTCTTCAACTCTCACGGATTGAACTGGGTTGGATGAAGCAGGCTCTTGGATCCGCAGGGCTCTACGTTGGTTATGGGTTACCAAGTAGACCTCCATCAACTTCTGGACGTGCTCATCCTTGGCTTGCTTCAGGGCTTCAACAGCAATGACTTCACGACTTTCCAAGGCAGTTGCACGGGCTTGAGCTGTGGTGAGATCCACATGGAGCTTACGGTTGAGCTTCTCTGCATCTTCTGCTCGAGCAATCATCTGACGGTGGTGTCGAGCCAAGAAATCATATTGCGCATCCAGGGTGAGCAGGTATGCAGTGAGGTACACGACTGTGCGGTCATCCTCAAGCTTCCCTTCCAATGCACGCATCCTGGCCATCCAAACTGGACGGTCTCTCTAAAAGGGCGGAAAGAATCTAAGCGGTGTGTCGGCCACTTCTTCTTCATAGATCTAACACAGGGCCCTCAATGCCTTGCGAGCGACGACTTGGCAGGTGTCTTTAAATCTGTGCCCAGCAGCAGTGACACTCCATTCCACATGGTGCGGACTGGATCCAATGTATACAGTCACGACAAACTTCTCTGTGCCATGCTCGACGAATTCACGACCTTCATACTCTGGCTGACTCCTGATTCCGAGGCGAACTGTGCATGCTCTCAATAACTTGGGGAAACCATCTTCATTCTGGCACAAGCTGGTTTGGCAGTGAACCTCCATCTGACTTCTGAGAGAAGGAAAGGGGAAAGCATTTTTGAAATGAAGGGATAAGAGCAAGAATTTATTTTTTTAAGAAAATAGTTTTGACTCAAAAACTTTTGATCAGGCTAAGGGTTATGTCCTGCGGCCAACCTAACAGCTCTGATACCACCTGAAGCATCCCCAATCCTCTGGGACTCAAATGTGATACAATTACTAGTCCCAGGAGGCTAGTAAACACATTTATACATCAGATGATACCAAATCTGCTTAAATGAGACAAACCTACAAAGGTGGCGAACAACTTTAAGAGTTGGTCCACAACTCGGGACATATCACCAGAATGGGGCTGAAGCAGCCCAATATACGCAGCGAAGCAAATCAGCGGTCCAACAGCCACAGGCAAGGTTGGGAACAGTCGCAACTCTTACCCGATCTCCTTTTTCTGAAAAACAACAAATAAGCAAGGGTGAGTACAAACGTACTCAGCAGCCCACCTTCACCCGTGGAATGGGGAAATCAGATATAATGCATGGAATATGTGGAGCTCAGGATATTTTGCAGAAACAGCAATATTTTATGCAGGGTTGTTTTGAAAAACATTTTGTATTTTTGCAAAGCGCATCCTCTCCAAAAGGAGCAGGAAGTTTTTCAATATTAGAACAAAATCCCCTGGACTAAACTATCCAGGTATCTTAGCAGTTTCCCATTGGTTTTCATTTTCAAAAACAGCTACTGGACTTCCCGTGCACCATAGCTCACGGCTCAACCGCTGGACCTTTTAAAAACGACTTTTCTCAAAGGCACCTCTTTTTTTGAAAGCAAAACACTAATTGCCATACCACACCAAACTTGTCCATTCCGGTGGACACAGACTATTCGAATAGGTTTGAACTCTGCGTAGAGGGGTACACTTTACCCACTAGTCCGGCTCTGCGATCTCATGATCAATGAGACCCGAATCCGAATCTCTTTCTTCCCTCGCACGTCCTAACCTTAACGGTTATACCAGAAGGAGTCAGGCCACCGCCATGTCCAAACCAGACAAAACATTCCCCCTCCTTATCCTCTCGGTGCTCCCCTGCCTTCATAACCCTGGGGTTGGACCGTACGAGTTCAGATTGAGTGACTGCCCACACAGTCTCGAGTGGTTGTACTTATCATGAGTACAGGTAGTGAAAGATGACAAACCGGTCCTTATATGAGGGGATAATCCTTCTGCTCACGCCTAAACCAGCTGAGCCATCACCTTAGGCCCTCCCCTAAACCAGGGAGTCCCTGATCATCCCTACTCAAAGGTGATAAGGGTGAAAATCCTTCATCATACACATTTTGAAAAGCATTTTCTTTTGAAAACTCACACCTTTTCTCAAATCATTTGGAACAAATATATCAAGGATTGATTGCGGCAAGCGGCTGGGTGGCCATAATAACTTGTCTCAAAATCATATCATGCATAAAATAACAGACTGAGGGTTGTGGTTGAAAAATCATAGGTAATTTATGAATCAAAGGGATCCAGTGAGCTTGCCGTGCTTATCCGGCGAAGGGGGAGGGGAAAGCTCGCAGAACTGGCTTCTGGCTCCACCGCCTGGCGTAGACTTGCAGATCTGGCCTCCACGAGACGGCACGAACGCTCTGATAACTATGCAACATGAACAAGCAAACATACAAACCAGCAAGTATACCAACAAATATTTGTTATAGTGGTCAGAATAGCAATATATGGATGGGTAGAGTCTTGAGTAGAATCTGTGTCATGTGGTGTTGAGATACTACTAGTGGTGGAGTGGAGCTGCTTACCAGGAGGGTGGACTGGAGGCGAAGCGACACTATGCGTGTAGCCGGTGGAGCGGGGTAACTGAGTGGGTGGGGTGTTTGCCTTGGCTGAGGGTGTTGATTGTGTGGAGAGGGAGAGGGTAGCTGGGTGTATTTATAGCTGGGTGTATGTGGTGTAGCACAGTGAAATTCATTGTTGGTGAGAATAGTGACGAATGAATTGTTTGACTTAGTATGAACAGGAGACTTATAGGCAGAATATGGGACAAGAGTATTTTGGGAGTTTTCTGGAATATGAACCATGCTTAAGGGATGACATGGTTGGATAGGGAATAATTCGATAAGAATTTAGAAACACGAATTATTGGAATCTGAGTTTGGAAGCCTGGTTCGAAGGAATCTCAAAGTTAAGCATGCTCAACTTGGAGAAACCTAGGATGGGTGACCAGATGGGAAGTTCCCTACTGGAAGGAAAATCACAGTCACCGGAGTTCGTATGACTGAAATATTGGTCTGGCTGGTCTTAGGTGAACTGAACAGCATGACGGATGAGTAGTTGAAATTTAGGGTGACCGGATGATCGATGAATAGTAATGATGAATAGTGATGACGAAAAGGTTGACACAGATATCATCGATGAATAGTAATGGTGAATAGTGATGGTGAATAGTCGTATGAACGAACGATGAACGATGAATAGTGACGATGAACGAACGACGAACGATGAGTAGGAACTATGAACGAACGGACGAACGATCGAATGATCGGACGAACGAACAATCGAAATTTCGGCAGCATAACGGCAGGACAAAGATTATCTGGAAGAAAGATGAATAGGGACTATGAACGAACGATGAACGATGAATAGGAACTATGAACAAACGATGAACGATCGAATGATCGAACGAACGAACGATCGGAATTTCGGCAGCATAACGGCAGGGAAAAGATTATTTGGACGAATGAATGGACGAAAGATTGGAATTTCGGCAGCATAACGGCAGGACAAAGATTATCTGGAAGAACGATGAATAGGGACTATGAACGAACGATGAACGATGAATAGGAACTATGAACGAACGATGAACGATCGAATGATCGAACGAACGAACGATCAGAATTTTGGCAGCATAACGGCAGGGAAAAGATTATTTGGACGAACGAACGGACGAACGATCGAGTGATCGGACGAACAAACCATGAACGATCGGACGAATGATCGAACGATCGGACGAACGAACGAACAAACTAAGAACAGGGGGACGAACGATCGAAGAATGACCGAACGATCCTTGTGCTAGTGTGTGCTTGTGTGGAACATGGAGTGGGTGTGTGTGGGGGGAGAGAGTTGCCATGAAATGGTTTGGGGTGGGATGAGAGGAGGCCCTTGCCCCTCTATTTATAGCCATGGTGGGGGGGATTAGGGGGAGGGATGAGAGGATTAGTGGGAGGATGAGAGGATAAGTGGGAGATTAGCATGGATTTGTCTTATATGAGTGTAATTAGCTTGTAGAGCTCACCGTATGACACCGGAGGCATACGTATACGTATGAGCATGAGGAAAGTTATGAAGAAAATATTTGTAGGGACTTCAAAAATGATTTTGAAGGTATTTCTGAGGAGGAAAATATTTGGAGATATATTGGTGGAATATTTGGGCAGTATTTCTGGTAAGAACTTGAGGGGGATCACTGGAGAAATATCTGGGCGGTATTTCTGGAAGAATTTGAGGGGGATCACTGGAGAAATATTTGGGCAGTATTTCTGGAAGAATTTGAGGGGGATCACTGGAGAAATATCTGGGCGGTATTTCTGGAAGAATTTGAGGGGGATCACTGGGGAAATATTTGTAGGATATTTGGAGGAGGATTTTGGAGAGAATATAGACCACTATATTTTATTTGTTGATATAAGCCCGCAAACAAACATTTTTAAACGTAATTTGAAATTCATTTTGAATTTAGAGCAAGTTTGAGAAAATTTCAGGATTTGAATTTTTGGGATGCTACATTAACATCACACCAAACATGAGAACATAATACATAATAATAATCTACGCATCGTAATGAGACCGTAGGTTCGAGAATCAATAATTTGGAGTTATGGTTATCGAGTTACGTTTTCTGAAGTTATTAAGTGTTTGGTACAGAATATACTAAGTGATTAATTTTAATCTATGTGTCATGATAAAACAGAGTTACCAGGTGATAAACAATATTAATACAAAATTAATGCAACTATAATGGGTTAAAAAGGAATTAAATGAATTTTCTATGAATTAAATGAGTTTCTGTAATTGTTTTTGTGCTAGAAAAGTATTTTTTATATTGATTCCCTAATTTCTTAGGTCTCTGAACTATGCAGACAATTATCAGGGAGTTCAGGGGTCTGTTTACAAATTTGCAGGGCACGAGTGTAATTACTTTGTATAAACAGTGGACGACGGGTTGGTATTAATAAAACAGAGGGGCTCTTCTGCAATTTTTCTAGGCTGAAAGGGTATTGGCAGTTCTGAGTCGTCCAATCCTGAATGGACGGCTCAGATTAAATCAGCGCCTTTGCGAATCGGTACAAAATTATGTCCGTTAGATCAGAGATCCATGGTGTTAATTTAAAACGTCCTAGATCAAATCTGGGTCACAGGATCATGATCCAAGATCCGAGGAAACTGTATAGAAGGGGTACGCATGCACTAATCGAAGTCGTCCATCAACAGATCGACGGCACGCCCAACCTTCCCCAACCCGCGATGTCTGCACGGTGGCGATCCTATCCACCGCCGCCCTGTTCCACTTCCGGCGATGGCCATCCAGCGCTCGAGGCACCAAACCCCATGGTCGACTAGCGTAACATGATAAGAAAAACAAGACAAATAGGACGGGGGACTTCTTACCAGGTTTAGTAACATGGATGTGCTGGTCCTCGGCAGTGAACGTACCCACGGCGGAGCTCCGACTCTGACGACGAATTCACGTGCCACCAACCATCAATCCCGCATGACGAGTCTATGGACACCTACGGCGAGTTGAGTCGAAGCGCCCAAGACTATGTGGATGGCTCTATGGCGGCGGTCGTGTGGTTTTGCCGACGGCGGGATCGGCGGCAATGGCGCACCCGCCATAGGTCAATTCCTCACACGACGGCACAATAATGGCGGTTCACGGGTGGAAAGGGGAGAGGGCGGAAGCAATGCGCGCACCTTATACCCAGGTAGATTGGCTCGGGGAGAGGAGAAGAGGGGAGTCCGTAGTTCCCGAATTGACCGCGCCACTACCAGTGGGTTGGTTGAGGGATAGAGCTTACGCGTGGGGGCGGCTTGTCAGTCACACGAGTGCGGCGTCCGCGGAGGCTTCTTGTGTCCGACAGAAAGGGGCCCACGCACTACACCAAAATCATACACTTCCTACGGTTTTTTTAACTTCCTACAACTTTTATAACAAACCGTAGAAAATAAATAACTTTTGAGAGAGACCTGGTAGCTCTAGGAAATAAACATAACTTCGTACAATATTTCATTGGTTGAGTGCAATACATGTATTCTTATATTGTTTCATTGGTTGAGTGCAATACATGTATTCTTAATCTGTCGTGATGTTACTTGTTTTGTAGGTACACAATGTTTGCTAACGTCATCGACTCGGGTCAGGTGAGAGTTCAGCGTGGAGGTTCATCGAGGTCTGCTGCTCGTAGCTCCCGTCGCTCCACTCAAGATCCAGCAAAAGTGGAGCAACTGCGAAAAGAACTTAGGCGACATCAGGATTATTTGAAGCAACAAGCTGCGCAACATGAATATTATGCTACACAAATTCAACAACAGCAAACACTCATACAAGTAAGTTCAAAAGATAATAGCTTTCACTTTAAGATACGTATTGATTTAAAACGCTGATGTGAATGAGTTCGACAAATTTGTAGCAACTAGCATAGGCCCAAGGGATACACGTCTTGGTGCCCCCCACCACCACCTCTCGTTCATTATCCTTGGTCTTCAGCTTCACCTATACTTACATCTCCATCTACCGAACATCAGGTATGCATATTCATCATCATTTACTTGTTGTTAGTTATATTATGATGTAACTCAGCAAATGTCATTTTTACATGTATATTAGACCCCTCCAGCTACCTTGCCGACGCATGAACAAGACGACGAGTTAGACTTTGTCGAAACCCTCTTCACTAGTGGAGGTATTGACCATCACTCGTCACTGTAACCCAATGGTGATCGACGACCGTGAGCTTCCATGTTATTGCGTTCTGATACTTGAGACTTTTATTATGACTATGTATGAGATATTGTATCTTATTAGTACTGGATGATGAGATGTGTCTTATTATGACTATGGATGAGACTTTTGTGATGTAATTGATGAGACTATGGATGAGACTTTTGTGATGTAATTGATGAGACTATGGATTTAAATATCGTTATGTGATTGTGTGTGAGATGTTTTATGTGAAAATATGTTGTGCTATATAGCTGTTGATATATTTTTTTATGTTGTGGAATGTGGTGTAAAATAAAAATAAACAACATTTGTAATGTTGGTCAAATTAACTTCCTAGAGGCTTATTTAGCCATAGGAAGTTAGCTAGCTAACTTCCTAGGGGCTACAGTAAGCCGTAGAAAGTTAGTCGTAGGAAGTTAGTCAGCTGACAGCGCTGATGGCGTGAACCTACTAACTTCCGAGAATCTACTAACTTCCGAGAGGCTTTTCTGGCTGTAGGAAGTTAGCTAAATTCCTACAGGGGTCTAGGAAGTTAAGCTAACTTCCGACAAAAAATTTCCAAGAGCCAAACTTCCGACGGGAGGGCTTAACTTCCGAGAGTTTAGCTAACTTCCTAGAGTTTAGGCCTAACTTCCTAGGGTTTAGGCTCTAGGAAGTTTACTATTTTGGTGTAGTGACGTGTCGGTGTGTGGATGCGGTCCGCTGGTGAACGGGCCTGGCCGGTCAGGGATAGGGAGTGAGCGCGGCTATGCAACTGCCCGGTGGGCCCCACATTTCGGCGCCGCCCCACTGTTCTGAGCCACGCGCGCGTTGTAGAGAGTTCCTGGGCTGAAATGGTGCCTGTGGCCCAATCCGAGTTCTTTCCCTTTCCCTTTTTCTTTTACAATTTCTGTTTTGGATTTCTCTTTCAAATTCAGAAATCTAGTGTTTGAATTCAAATTTGTTGTGAAATTCACACTTAGGTTAAATGCACAAATTCAAATACCAGTATGAATAGAATATATTTATTTATATATTTATTTTCTTTATTTTGTATAGTATTTTCGTTCTCTTTCTCCAAATTCTAGATTGCAAACTAGGTCTTAAATCCCAATTTGGACATTAATGTATTTATATTAATGTTATTATTATTGTTATTAAATGCACACACAAATAAAGTCCAACATGATACATAGATTATTTATGTCTCATTAGTTAATTGTTCACTTTAAATATGGTTATTCATATGTTCCAATAAGTGGAAGGCAATACATGTAAGGAGATCACCCTTCTCTTATTATTTACAAGTTGGGTATTACAACAGGAAATAAGGTCCGCTATCCAGTTAATGACATCACAAGGCCTGTGGCGTGCACACTAGTTATAAGATATGATATTAACAATAATTGTACGAAGAAAGTAGCCATAGGCCTTGCAATCCTAGGATGCAAGTTCCATGGAAGCGATATTCCAGAAGACTATTAAAGGGTAAAAGTGATGACAGTCGTTTAAGGATCCAAGGGTGGAATGCTAGACATCCCTGGTCCCGAAGGTATTGAGACACTTGGACAATCTATCAAGAATTTCATCCTTTGGCCTCAAAGGGATGTCGAATTGGTTGATCCACTACCGCTATCATCGTCCCCTGCCCAACCGTCTCCACCTCCTCAAACTGCAGTTCCTGTTGTGCATCCATCATTACCTCAAACTTCACATGCTGCTCCTCATCCTTTTTCTAACCCATCATCTCCGCCACAAGCATTGCCATGCAGGGCTTCACCACCTTCTCCTCTTCATCCTCTTGGTGACCCACTGTCTACGCCACCAGTAAGGGATCCACCACCACAGCCATCAAGGGATCCATGACCATCAAAGAAATCTAAATTTTCTATACTAAAATTGGTGTCCTCATATGAGAAAAAGAAGAGCATTAAAAGGCTTAGGCACATTTGTTGATTTGGTCGAGCACACGAAGTCTAGAAAAAAGGCTAAGGCAATGATCGTAAAGATAAAGAAGCCAACTAAGACAGATTAAAAAATATGCCTAAAAATATGTGCCCGGCAGACCTATACTCCCTTTTGAGAAACTAAAGAAGCTCCTGGCCAGTATTAAAAGGTTGCATGACTAGTACATGTGGACATCTTCAGTTGGCATCGACACCATCAGTGTACATGTACCAGAAAAAGCTTTTCATGGTTTTAAGCGATAAGGCATTTATTGCATTCGAGGACATGTGGTTAATGATGAACCTTCAAAGACTCGACGTGTAACTCGTAACGATGTTTGCATTGTAAGTGTCACTCATACTTTTAGATATATGTGTTTTTATTGGTGAGCTGTATAAATTTTTAATATCTTACATGCATGTGTGCCTTGCAGAATGCAACATGATCAGCAAGAGATCCATTATGGTACCAATCCCAATGCTACTGCTGGTAAAAGCATCGGGTATCTCAACCCAATATTGATATCCGAGCAAAATCACACTTTCATAATCAGAAAAGATAATGAAAAATTAAAAGGAAAGACGAACAAAGAAGTTGAGAAGCATATATAGGAGATGAAGAAAGATTTTGAAGCTTGCAATGCTTTGATTTCAAGACAGGGAAGCCATAGTGGCTCCGTACAACTTTAAGTAAGTATGATTTTGCATAAATAAAAATAATAATTTTATTACACATTTATCACAAATTTGATTCGTACACGGACCACTGGATATGCTTCCTTATTTATAACAAGGTTGGAAAGGTGCTGGTGCTCGACTCCTTGGATCATGACTCTTCAACATATGCAAAATTCCTCAGTGTCTTAGAGTTGTAAGCCTTTCTATGCATGCATACTTTTATCGATGAAAATTTGAGAATAACATGGTAATTCTATTTGAGATCACAAGGCTTATAGATTCTATAAGATGAGATGTCTAAAGTGCGAGCTGTCGAAACAACGTATGCAACTAGACATCCACTATAAATGGTCGGTATGTATGTGAATTTATGAACACATATCATACATGTAAGTACAAAGGACAATGTTGCAACTAAATAACTAATCTCCCATTATGTAGTGCCACAAGCAACCATCCGGATCGTTCTTATGTGGGTTCTATGTGTGTGTGAGTTCATGAGATAAAATGGACGATACATAATGAACCCTGGCCAGGTATTATTAGTAATAGTCATATATGTATTTATATCATTAAAGATGAAAATATGTTATCGAGTGTAAATAGATGATGTTTATAAACTTCCTTTATAGGAATTTCAACGAGGAAAACCGGAGAACTTGACCGAAGGTGCATTGTATGGTATAATTGAGGACCTACGCATGGTCATAATGAAAGTGGTCATTCCTGTTGAAGGAAAATATCACAAAGTGGTCATAATGAAAATATCACAACGCAGAGTTTAGAGTACTCGCAGAAATTAGTAGACTATCTCTTAGGTGAAAACTTTGATATATAGAATGTGTGATGGTTGTAATTAAACACAAGACTTTGATGTGTATATATATATATGTGTGTGTATGAAAGTATTTTATTCCATTTTGCTTTATATATATATATATATATATATGTTTGTGTGTGTAAATATAAGTAAAATTCAGTTTTGTTTGAAAATTTGAAAAAGGCGGAAAACTACCATTGGCAGCCTAATAAAGAAAACCACCAGTGGAAAGTGAATTTCCACTGAAGGTTTTTCTTAAGCAAACCGTCAGTGGAATTTTATTTCCACCAGCAGTTCCAAAACAACCCTCAATAAAAAATCTGATTTTCAGTGGCACCTATCACTAGCAGTACTGAAAAGCGCTAATACAAATAATTATAGAACCACCGCTATAGAGCTTTTGTGTACTGGTGTGCTGCCGCCCGCTGGACGATCAGGAACTGAGCAATACTATTATTGTGATGGTAGACGTCAGTAAAACTAGATGAAGCTACCTGCTGTTGCCCACCGAAGGCAGGAGCACGCAGTCAGCTGCTCTCCACCGTTGAAGCAATCTAACGGTTACGTTGGCAACAGATTGGCAGCATTTCTCTGCTTTGATGTTGGAACCGAAGAAACCAAGTGCATATAGATAATCAAGGCCAATAAACTAGGATCAAATTATTTCATTTCAGCAACAAGTATAGTAGCTAAAGTTAATTGAAACTAATTGTTTGCTTGTATTTCTATCTCCAAAAGATAGAACAATAATACGTTTACATCAAAATACGGCAAGACAAAAACTATGCTATACACATACGCTCCATGACTAGAAAATGCCTTCATTGCAGAGGTTGGTTGATGCAAATTTGAACAACAACAAAATAATTTAGTAATATTGTAATCAGAATATAAATTTGCATTTTTATTAGGCCACCAAAAATTACCATCAATAAGTGAGTGAAGCAATTTATAGCTCCATATTCAGTATAGTTGCGTTGATTGTTTCCAGAATTGCAATCCACAGTATTTTTTGTTTCCATTCCTTCATTCGTTACTTCTTCTTGCTAGATAGGGAAGAAAAACATAAATAAAAATAGTACAATAAAAACTGATTGAAATGTATAATTGTTTCAGAGAACATACCTTGGTTTTCCCAACCACATATGGAGTTGTACTTTCAGTTCTTCCCCTTCCTTTATGTTTTTTGTCCAGCCAAGTTCTCATTCTCCTTGAAGATTTTGTTCCGATATTTTTCTTCTTCAAGCATGCATTGATTCATTTGGTGCATGAATTTCTACATGAGCTGGACATGGACGCCCTAAAGCACTTGTATTTCAATACCATCTTATCTTCAACTTGCTTAGCAAGGATATCAGAATGTGTTATCTACTAGCAAGCAACATTCTGGTGACCTTGCTATTTGTTGTGCCAAGGTGAGAAATTTGTGTGAGAGATACTTGTAGTGCCGCATAGTGTCAAACATTGGATTTTCTATTATCCTTCTTCTTTGGTTATCATGCACAGTTGTCACACCCGGCTTTAAGGAACAAAGCCAGGTGCATCTCATACATGCGCCAAGAAGACAACATATATAATAACAGAGTGTATAGAGATAAATGTCACAAAACATCAGAGTACTTATTACATAGCGGAAGACTTATTACAAAATAAAAGAATAAATACAAAACGAACTAAGGATCGTCGGCGCCAATGTCAACTGAGAAACGCCACCTAGATCAGATCATACTCCTCGCCTTGTGGCTCCTCCTGAACCACCTGCTCTTCTCCTGTGGGGGGTATGAGACAGGAAGAGTGAGCTCACACATGATCATAGCTCAACAAGTTGTGGGGAACCAGTGGACATAAACTCACAAAGGTGTGAGTTCATGTGATGTGTAAGGCTAATCAATGATAGGGGTTAAAGCTGAGCATTGCTTTTGAGTAGTTGGTCAAAATTTTATTAGCAGTTACTAAATGTAAGTAAATACCAAACCTTAAATAAAGTAATTGAACAAATTAATAATAAACCCATGCAATGCAAATGACAAAATTGAATTTAAGTTCCATAATTTAAACATCAGAGAGTCCTGAGCTGCTCATGACCGTGAGCTCGGCTAGTATACCAGTTTTACACTCTGCAAAGGTTGTACCCTTTACCCACAAGTCATGTTACCCATCTGCTAAGGGGTCGCGACTCCCATACACCTCTACCTAGGAAGCGCGGCAGGGCAACACTACGAGGCCTTTACAAAGTTCCACTAGCTTCCGAAAACCCGCTACAGTTTATGGGAAAAGCACTTGCAAGAATCCCCCGTCTGACCGCCATCGCAGCTAAATCAACCCGAGAATCTCCTTGCATGCAACTCCCCTACTGCCCTTGCCCCTTTCGGGTAAGGTAGTCTTCCACTAGCTTTCTTAATTAGTCAGACAAGGGCGTCCCATTAAACCCTTGTGGTGGCACGTGGTTCTCAAGTTAAGCTCTATGTTCCAATTAACATTAATGAACTTGACATGAACATAAATAGAATAACAAGAATAATTGGAACATAGATATAATAAATGATTATCCCAAAACCATGTAAAGCAATAGCAAACTACCCAAGTGATTCAGGGGTAAATAAGGTGATGAGATAAACAATCTAGGATGACCTATCGGGTCCCATCAAATTAACCTATGCATGAGTAAGTGATATTAAAGAACATTATTGGGTAAAAAGTGGTCAAGGGCACAACTTGCCTTCAATGAGCTCCTGCTCAGCTACTTCAACCTGCTGCTCACCAGGATCCTCGGTCACGTGCTCTTGTACTCGCCACAATACAAACAAGCACAGTATATAGGAAAATTAACATCACACCAAACATGTAAACAAAACACACAGTAATATTTTACACATTAAAATAAAATCCTAGGAACAGGAATCATAATTTTTGGAGTTATAGAATTTAAGTTATGAATTTTCAAAGGTTTCATGTGTTTTAAATAGGATTAAGTGAGAAATAAATTTCTTACTATTTTCATGACAAAATAGAGGCTCTAGGTGATAGAGAATTAAATTACAAAAATTTAGAAAGTGGAATGGAGTAATTTGGAGCAAGTATGAATTTTCTATGAATTTATTAAGTTCTAGTAGTTATTTTCATATTAAAAATCCATTTCCTAATTCATTTATTCAAATTAAACGATCTCTGGGCCTCAATTACCGAAAAGTACAGGGGCTTCGGGGGAATAATCCGCAGACACAGGACACATCGCCCGAGGATGGCGGGTTGATATTCCAAAATTTCAGGGGCTCTTTAATAAAACTCCAGGGCTGAAGGGGTATCCTCTAATTTCAGCCGTCCGATCCTAAACGGACCGCCAGGATTAGCCCACGCTTTATAAGAATCAGTAAACAATCCTGCTCGGTGGATCGGGCTCCTACGGCTCAGATCTACCATACACAGTAACTCTCCCACGATCGCTTTCCGGCTGCCAGATGCGGATCGAACGGCGCCGAGCCCATTACGCGAATCGGTATGCACATGATCTAATCGCAGCCGTTGCTGGTCATCCAACGGCGCACGATCTCCGCCCCAACAGTGCACACACGCACGGCGGCGCCGCCCCCTGCTCCACACCCAGCCGAACTCCGGCGAGGTCGCCAATCGGTATTCCCCGCGCGCTAAGCACTAAATTGACTCGAGATATACCATGCGGAAGGCAAGACGAACACGAGGGACGGATTTCTTACCGAGGGGTTGGAGCACAGGAGTGTGGCCACGGCGATGGGCGGAAGCACGACGGTGGCGGGATCACGGTGAGGAATTGCCCGCTCTCCCCAAGGTCCGCCTTCCAATTGAGGTCGTGGACGGCCACCCTAGACAATGGCGACCCAGCCTAGCCCAACCCCGAGGACGGAGTCCCTGCGATGACGAACTTCACTAGCGGTGGAACTACGCAGCCCTCTCCGACTTCTCCTCTCACAACGGTGGCGAACGCGGCGGTGTGCCAGTTGACATGCGCAAGGCTAAGAGGAAGGGAAGGACGTCAACCTGGCCTCCTTATAACAGCTGATGGTGGAAAACGAAGGGAGAGTCCGCGCGGATCACACGATCTCAGGCGGTAGCTGCGTCGGCCGTTGACGAGGATAGGGGAGGATAAGCTGACCGGTGGACCCCACGTGACGGCGACCGCAGAGAACGTACGGTGCGGTGGAGTGCGGCTGAGTGGTGGGCTCCGCATGACAACCAGACAGGAGAGCGCGTCAGGTTATAGTGTACACTGAAAAGTGGGACCGCCTCGTCATTGAAGGAAAGGCAGAAGCCGCGCGGTGGAAGGGTTTTGGGCCACGCGGGAGGTTTCTCTAGGTGGGCCGAATTGGTAGCAGCCAGCCCAGGTAGTGTTTTCTCCTTTTTCTTTTATTTTCTGTTTTCCCATTTTATTCTTAATTCATTTGAATTCAAATTTGAATTTGTTTGCTTATGAGCTACATATTTGAGTCAGGTGTCACATTAAAACTTTAGTTTAGAAATAATATCTTATTTATTATTTGTTTATTTTATATTATTTTTACTCACATAAAATCTCCTTTCTTTCCTTTTTCTAGGATTTCTTTTAGATGTCCCATCCTACTTTGGACCTTAATCTATTTCTCATTATGATTTTTTTATTGTCACAATATGCACACCACAAAAATAATATCCAGCATGATGCATAATTTTAATGGCATATATTCTTTTATTAATTATTTGCTTTTGCATATGGTGTTCACATGGAATGATGCATAAAGGTTAAACCCACATAAGGAGAAATTGTTTCTCTATTGGTATTATTTCTAGCAAATTACAAAGTGGGTGTTACAAATCCTACCCCCCTTAAAAATAATCTCGTCCTCGAGATTTAAGAAGAACTAGAGAAAAGGTGGGGAAAATCTATGCGAAGCTCTTCTTCTCTTTCCCAAGTTGCCTCATCTTCGCCATGGTGACTCCATTGTACTTTACACATCTTTATCACCTTATTTCTTGTAACTCGAGTTAATGTGTCAAGAATCTTGATTGGATACTCCGTGTAAGTCAAATCACCCTGCACACTGAGCTCTTCCATTGGTAACTGTTCCTCAGGGACACAGAGACACTTCTTAAGTTGAGACATGTGGAACACATTATGCACATCTGATAGAGTAGCAGGTAACTTGAGTTGGTATGCCATCTCCCCAACTCGCCTAAAGATTAAGAATGGTCCAATATAGCGAGGGGATAATTTGCCCTTAACTTTGAATCTCCTCATTCCACGAAGTGGTGACACCTTGAGATACACATAATCTCCTTCCTCAAATTCCAGTGGTCTTCTTCTATTATCTGCGTAACTCTTTTGCCTGGTTTGAGCCACCCTCAAATTCTCTCGAATTATACGAACTTGTTCTTCTGCTTCTTGAATCAATTCAGGCCCGAAGAACTGTCTTTCTCTAGTCTGATCCCAATATAGAGGAGTCTTACACTTCCTCCCATATAAAGCCTCAAAAGGTGACATTTTCAGGCTGGCCTGATAACTATTATTATATGAGAACTCAGCATACGGTAGACTTTTATCCCAACTTCCTCCATGCTAAAGGGCACAAGCTCTCAACATATCCTCCAAAACTTGATTTGTCCTTTCAGTCTGTCCATCAGTCTGAGGGTGATAAGCTGTACTAAAATTCAACTTTGTACTCATGTTCTCATGAAAGCTTCTCCAAAATCTTGAGGTAAACTGTGAACCTCGATCAGACACGATCTTCTTTGGTACACCATGTGAACACACAATCCGAGCCATATATAACTCTGCTAGCTGAGAACCTTTATATGTAGTCTTCACAGGAATAAAGTGAGCCACTTTAGTCAATCTATCCACAATCACCCATATAGCATCATATCCTTTCTGGGTGCGAGGCAATCCAGTAATAAAATCCATACCAATCTCTTCCCATTTCCACTCGGGTATCTTCAGTGGGTGCAATAGTCTAGCTGGCCTCTGGTGTTCAGCCTTAACTCTTTGACATACATCGCACATAGCCACATGTGCAGCCACATCTCTCTTCAATCCATACCACCAATACTTCCGCTTCAAATCCTGATACATCTTGGTACAACCAGGATGAATAGAATAATCCGAATCATGGGCCTCTTTCAATATAGTCTCTCGAAGGCTTTCAATATCAGGAACACATATCCTGTCCTTGAACCATACAGTGCCTTGCTCATCTTCCATAAACTCCGGAACTCGACCTTCAGTAATCAGATCCTTAATCTCTTTTATTTTCGCATCACCAATTTGTCCTTTGCGGATCTCTTGCTCCAAAGTAGGTTCCACATCAATAGTAACTCCTTCAGCGTGAGCAACTATCCCCAGGTTAAGTCTCCTAAAATCCTCAACAATCTCATCAGGTAGCTGGGCAACAATAGCTGAATGAACATGCTCCTTTCGACTCAAGGCATCTGCAACCAAATTTGCCTTGCCCGGGTGATAGTGAATCTCCAAATCATAATCCTTAATAAGCTCCAACCAACGGTGTTGCCTAAGGTTGAGATCCTTCTGAGTGAATATATACTTCAGACTCTTATGATCCGTGTATACTTGACACTTGGTTCCCATGATATAATGTCTCCAAATCTTAAGCGCATGCACAACGACTGCCAATTCCAAGTCATGAGTGGGGTAGTTCAATTCATGTTTGCGTAACTGATGAGACGCATAGGCAATCACATGTCCTTCCTGCATGAGCACACATCCTAAGCCTTGGCCACATGCATTACAATAGATATCAAATCCTTTCTGTAAGTCTGGCATAACCAACATTGGTGGCGACATCAATCTTTTTTTCAGTTGATCAAAGCTGTCTTGGCACTTCTCGTCCCACTTAAATTCTCTTCCCTTCTCCAGAAGCGAAGTCATAGGCTTAGCAATCTTAGAGAATCCTTCAATAAATCTCTGATAATAACCAGCAAGTCCCAAGAAACTCTGAATCTTAGTAACTGTAGTGGGTACTCTCCACTCCATTATCTCCTTGACCTTAGCAGGATCCACTGAAATTCCTCCATTGGATATGATATGACCAAGAAATGGCACCTCGCCAATCCAAAACTCGCACTTGCTGAACTTGGCATATAGTTGGTTATCTCGTAGCTTTTGTAGCACCAATCTCAGATGTTCCTCGTGATCACTATCACTCTTAGAATAGATAAGAATATCGTCGATGAACACCACGACGAATCTGTCCAAGTATTCCCTAAACACCTTGTTCGTTAAGTTCATAAAATAAGCTAGTGCATTGGTTAATCCAAACGACATCACAGTGAACTCATATAATCCATATCGAGTCGAGAAAGCCGTCTTGGGAATATCCGATGGTCTAATCCTCATCTGATGGTAACCGGATCAGAGATCAATCTTCGAGAATACCTTTGCACCTCTCATCTGATCAAATAAATCCTCAATACAGGGTAACGGATACTTATTCTTCACAGTAACATCATTGAGAGATCTATAATCCACACACATCCGCTGCGATCCATCCTTCTTCTGTACAAACAGAACCGGTGCTCCCCACGGTGAGGAACTCAGACGAATGTACCCAGCCTCTTGTAACTCAGTTAACTGCTTCTTAAGTTCCTTCAACTCCTCTACGGACATCCTATATGGCCGTTTAGAAATAGGGGCGGTTCCAGGTAGGAGATCAATAACAAACTCAACTTCTCTATCAGGTGGCATCCCTGGTAACTCCTCTGGAAAGACATCCGAAAAATCTCTAACCACACGGATGTTGTCACCAACAAACTCCTCAGGTATAGAGAACATTGCACGTTTGGACGAGGTGGTTACTGCAATATTAACTTGAAATCTTTCTCCTTTAGTGGTAGTGAGTTCTACAGTACCTCTACCGCATGCTATAATGGCCTTTGCCTTTCTCAACCATGACATACCAAGAATCAGATCTATACTGCTTGACTCTAATATTATAGCAGTAGCTCCAAATTCTCTACCCATAATGGTCAATGTCAATCTACGTGTCATTTGATTCGCCTCAACAGGCCCTTTAGGTGTAATTACTATCATGGGTTTTCTCATTTTTAGAAGTGGTATTTCATTTGTGTTGGCATATCGAGCAAACATGAATGAATGTGTAGCACTAGAATCAAATAAGATGGTTGCAGGAATTGCATTAACATAAAACATACCAAGTACGATGTCAGCACCATCCGGAGTATCATCAACGCTGACTTGATTAACCTTGGCAATAGAATATCCCTTGCCAGATCCTGGAGTTTGTTGCCTGTTCTGAACTGGAGTAGTAGCAATCCTCTATGGGCAGACATTTGCATAATGACCAGTCTTCCCACACTTGAAACAAGTAGTGCCTGGACTCTGTCCTGAAAACTTCGTCGGGGTGCCAGTGGGGGTAGCCTGTCGAGGAGGTGGAGTCCTCAGTGGTGATTGCTGAACTGGGCGCTGGCCTCCGCCAGTGCGAACTGGTGTACCCTAGGGTGAACTGTAGCGAGGACGAACACTTGTAAGGAAAATGGACCCCGGGCCATTTGGCAAATTGAGTTTTGGTGTTTGATGAACAACACAATCCGTGAACTAATAAGTTTTCTAGTGTTTGTGTTTGTAGTTCACAGGATGCGAAGAGAATTGGACCAAGGCAATGAGGATGCAACACCTCAAAAGAAGACATAAAAAATGCATAGGAGTCCAATACTCAAGAACAAAGAAGCCCGAAGAAATCAGCGAAGAAATCCAAAGATAAGGGCTGTCAGCCAGCGCCTGGTGGCGCACCGGACATTGGTGTCCGGTGTGCACCGGACTGTCCGGTGAAGCACCGGACAGTCTGCGCAGAGAGGCCGCAGAAAGGCGCTCTCTGGCTGTAGCACCGGACTGTCCGGTGTGCACCGGACTGTCTGGTGTGCCAACGGGCAGACGGCAACGGTCGGATCCAACGGTCGACTGCTACAGGCGCCAACGGTCGGCTGACGTGGCGTGCACCGGACATCTACTGTGCAGTGTCCGGTGGTGCACCGGACTGTCCGGTGCACCCGACGACAGAAAGCTGCTGCTTTCTGTCCAACGGCTAGTTTGGGGTGTGAAGGCTATAAATACCACCCCAACCGGCCATTCTCAAGTGTGAGAGCCCAAGCAACATACCAAGACACATAGTGCATATTTCCAAGAGCTCAAACACCCAAGTGCTTAATAGAATCACTCGGTGATTAGCGTAGGTGCTTTGCGAAGTGCTTAGGTTAGTTAGACCGCTTTAGCGCTTGCTCTAGGTGAACCCTAGTTAGTTGAGTGAGTTTTGTAAAACCACACAACCCCTCGGCTCTTGCGTGAGTCGTTGTAATTGTACCGAGTGGGGCGAGAGTCTTGCGAGACCGTGACAACCGCGTTTGTGTCACGGCCGCCACCGTGTACCGGAGGGAACGAGGCCCGCGGCGTTTCGGCCGGAAGCTCGATAGTGGAGACGGCGGGGAGCGTCCGAGAGGAGCCGGAAGCGGAGCACCACTTGCGCGTGGAGAAGGCCCGCGGCTCTCTACGGAGTTACTCGACCGTGGTGCTTGGCCCTCGCGTGGGCTTCCCTTTGCGTAGGGGCACCAACGAGGATTAGTCGGGACCTTGCGTGGTTCCGGATACCTCGGTAAATATACCGGCGTCATCCACGAGAGTTTGCTTCTCTACTTAGCTCTTTACATTCCGCATTTATATTAAGCATTTAAGTTTCAATCTTGTAGTCATACTTATTTAGTATAGATTGAAACTTAGCCTTTTGCGGTAGAGATAGCAACACTTAGACAAAACCTAGTTTGCACATTCTAGTTTTGATTATTTGCATAGGTTTTGCTCTAGGGATTTAATTGTGGCCTAGTTTAGTAAAAGTTTTAGAAGTCCTAATTCACCCCCCCCCCCCCCTCTTAGGCGTCACCCGTTTCCTACAAGTGGTATCAAAGCCCGGTTTGGCTCATTTGAAACGCTTTAGCTTCACCGCTAAAAGAGCCGACGCTTTTTAGAGGAAGGGATGGATACCCATAGGCCACCACACTTCGACGGCACTAACTTCCCATTTTATAGTGCTAGAATGGCTTGTTACCTAGAGGCCGTTGATCTAGGTGTTTGGAGAGTCACTCGTGACGGGATGAAACCCCTCAAGAATCCCGAGAAACCCACCACGAGTGAGGAAAAAGAAATTCATTTAAATGCTAGAGCCAAAAATTGCTTGTATGAATCTCTTAGCATGGATATTTTTAATCAAGTATTTACCTTGAAAACTGCTAATGAGATTTGGCTAAAATTGCATGAGCTCCATGACGACACATCCAATGTCCGTGAGAAAAAACATTGCCTAGTCTTAAATGAGTATAATTCTTTTGCCATGAAAGATGATGAGCTTGTTAGAGACATGTATTCTCGTTTGAATCTAATTATCAATGAGCTCAATTCTATTGGCATTAATAAGCTAGGTGATGCGGACATTGTGAGGAAGATTATCTCCCTGCTACCACAACAAAGATATGGGAGCATCATCACCATCCTTCACAACATGGAGGATTTGAGCAACATGACCCCGACCATTGTGATTGGGAAAATCGCGGCCTTTGAGATGTCGTGAAAAATGAGTCGGGGAGAGGAGCCAACTTCCTCAAGGCCATATGCTTTTGCATGTGATGAAAGGAAGGGCAAAAAGAAGGCTCCCACTCCAAGTTCCTCAAGTGAAGAAGAGGAAGAAGAAGAAAGTGATGATGATGAAGATAATCAACCATGCACATCATCCTCCGAGGACGAAGAAACAATCCGACGCGTCGGAAAGGTAATGAGGATGATCCGCAAGATTAATCTAATGGGTGTGCCCCTGCAGGTCGAGGATCTTCTCTTTAACATTGACAGGAAAAAGCAAAGGAAGAGAGGATGCTTTGCATGTGGGGAGAAGGGCCACTTCAGGGACAACTGTCCGAATATGGCCAAACCCAAAAAGGAGAGGAGCAAAGGCAAGGCGCTCACAAGTGTTAGAACTTGGGATGATTCTTCAAGTGAAGATGAACCTCCAAGGACGCGCAGCCACCGGTCCTCGTCACGATCATCATGGTCATCACACAAATGCCTTATGGCAAGAGGTAACAAAAGCATTCCATCCTCTAGTGATGAAAGTAGTAGTGATGATGAAGGTGAAGGAAAGGCCTCTCTAGAAGAGCTTGCGGAAGCCGTAAAATTTTTCCAGGATGTTTGCACTAAGCAAAAAGCTCAACTTAAAACTTTGAAAAATAAGTTGGTTAGCTCTCAAAATGATTACAAAGGTTTGCTAGAAAAATTTGAAACTTTTGCAAACTTAAATAGTGAGCTATCAACTAAAATTGAGCTATTAGAATCTAGTGCTCCATCCACTGCTACCGATGATAGCCTTATTAAAAAGAATGAAAAACTTAAGGCTAAGTTAGCTAGCTCCCAAGAAGCCATTGAAAATTTGCTAGGGAAAATGGAAATTCTTAGCATACACAATAATGAGCTAACTACTAAGCTAGAAAACATTGGTAGCACCCCAGCAGCATATTTAGTTGAAATACTTGAAATAATTAAGAAAGATGCTTCTACTTCCTGCTTTGATTTAATTGATGACTCTAACCCCTGCAACCAAGTCGTTGTTGAGAATATTGTTTTAGAGACATGTTCGGATGAGGTTGCAAAGGAAAATGAACAATTAAAGGAAGAAGTGGCTCGCCTTGGCAAGGATTTGTATGACAAGAAAGGCAAAGCCAAACAAATCCAACCTCCACAGGATAACACCACTGCGGGAGTGAACAAGCCTATGGAGGGAGAAACTGTGATTTGTAGGCTATGCCACAAGGAAGGCCACAAGTCTTTCCAATGCAAGGCGATGACCGGGGATAAACAAAGGCAAAAGCTCAAGCAAAAGCCATCAAGCAAAATCTCCAACACCTACATCAAAAAGGTGAACAAAAAGGATGCTACACCATATTTGATCAAGAAGAAAAAGAATGGAAAGGTGATAGCAATCAAGGCCAACAAGCAAGCCAACAAAGGAAAGGGGGCCAAACGCATCTGGGTGCCAAAGGAAATAATTTCAACCATGAAAAGCACCAAGAAGGTTTGGATCCCGAAAGGGAAGTGAGTGGACCGAAGGTCCACGGGAAATTTGGAGACTTGGCAAAATTGGGATGTATATCATGGGATACATCATATTGGATCAAGGTTATTGCCAAGTGGGTTAGTGAAAATTTTGGACCCAAATTTCCCACCCATGACTAAGGTAACTAGTTTTATTGTATTTCTCGTTTTTAGATATGCGTATCTATTTACCTTGTATCTAGTTTACCTTTCTTGCCTAGTATTACATGTGTTATGTACTTTTGCTTAAAATCATGCATACTAGGTAAATCATATGGTAGGATTGCTTGCTTTTAATTCATATACCTAAGCAAACCTACATGGCTTAAAATGTTTATTTAAGCACGGCACATAGCTTTAATATCACTCCATAGTAAATGATGCATCAATTGAAAATTTTGATTTCTACAAAGTGTATCATTTAACTTATATGTGCCAAAGTTTGGATTATGGATAATTTGCCCCTCTTGATATCAAATCAAAGTGCATGTCTCCTACAAGTATTCAAAACTTGTATGCACACCTTTAGGGGGAGGTTACTCTATAATCTAACACTTTGAGACTAACACCTTTTCAAGTCTATTTCATGTGATAGTCTCATTGTAAGGAAAATGAAGTCCCCGGAGAAAGACAACAATCTTCCACTGCAAAATCTCCAAGAACTCTTATGTCTCTCAAGCTCACCTTTGACTTTCAATTGGTATCTTTTGAGACTACATTCAGTATCATTTACATGTCTTCTCCAATATTTGATTGGACTATATTTCATATTATATGCTTCCATGTTGCAAAAATGCATAAGTAGTTAACTCATATTCTATTACCTATGCATAAGGGAAGTTAGTCTTTTCAAATCATGTCTTGCACCTCTAATTTTCACATGCTTTTTCCTAAGTAGAGGATCTCTGTCAGGGGGAGTATTTCTTCATCTCTAAAGGGGGAGAAAAACTCTTTCTAAAGGAGAATACTCATTTAGGGGGAGTAATCTTTTGAGGACTCCTTCAAGTGGTATCATTCACATAATTTAATTTAATATCCTTCTAGTGATATCATTTGATACAATTCTTGATGAGGGCAAGCTTTTATTTACTTCCTACATGCTTTTAATGTCTTCCTTTTCGGTGGTTGATGCCAAAGGGGGAGAAGTTTAGGGACCAAAGCAATGAAAACTATATCAAACACCAAACACCACCAATTTAAAATTTTATATCTACAAATGGCTTTTCAAGTGGTTTTGGTTATTTGGTCCAAAAATAGGAAGTAAGTGAATTATGGAGTTAGGGGGAGGCTTAAGTCCATAATATCACATTGTGGGGACAATCATGCATCTTAGCAAGTAGATTGCATATTTTCACTCAAATACTTGTATTATTTGCTTGCTTTGGTTGTGTTGTCATCAATCACCAAAAAGGGGGAGATTGTAAGGAAAATGGACCCCGGGCCATTTGGCAAATTGAGTTTTGGTGTTTGATGAACAACACAATCCGTGAACTAATAAGTTTTCTAGTGTTTGTGTTTGTAGTTCACAGGATGCGAAGAGAATTGGACCAAGGCAATGAGGATGCAACACCTCAAAAGAAGACATAAAAAATGCATAGGAGTCCAATACTCAAGAACAAAGAAGCCCGAAGAAATCAGCGAAGAAATCCAAAGATAAGGGCTGTCAGCCAGCGCCTGGTGGCACACCGGACATTGGTGTCCGGTGTGCACCGGACTGTCCGGTGAAGCACCGGACAGTCTGCGCAGAGAGGCCGCAGACAGGCGCTCTCTGGCTGTAGCACCGGACTGTCCGGTGTGCACCGGACTGTCCGGTGTGCCAACGGGCAGACGGCAACGGTCGGATCCAACGGTCGACTGCTACAGGCGCCAACGGTCGGCTGACGTGGCGTGCACCGGACATCTACTGTGCAGTGTCCGGTGGTGCACCGGACTGTCCGGTGCACCCGACGACAGAAAGCTGCTGCTTTCTGTCCAACGGCTAGTTTGGGGTGTGAAGGCTATAAATACCACCCCAACCGGCCATTCTCAAGTGTGAGAGCCCAAGCAACATACCAAGACACATAGTGCATATTTCCAAGAGCTCAAACACCCAAGTGCTTAATAGAATCACTCGGTGATTAGCGTAGGTGCTTTGCGAAGTGCTTAGGTTAGTTAGACCGCTTTAGCGCTTGCTCTAGGTGAACCCTAATTAGTTGAGTGAGTTTTGTAAAACCACACAACCCCTCGGCTCTTGCGTGAGTCGTTGTAATTGTACCGAGTGGGGCGAGAGTCTTGCGAGACCGTGACAACCGCGTTTGTGTCACGGCCGCCACCGTGTACCGGAGGGAACGAGGCCCGCGGCGTTTCGGCCGGAAGCTCGATAGTGGAGACGGCGGGGAGCGTCCGAGAGGAGCCGGAAGCGGAGCACCACTTGCGCGTGGAGAAGGCCCGCGGCTCTCTACGGAGTTACTCAACCGTGGTGCTTGGCCCTCGCGTGGGCTTCCCTTTGCGTAGGGGCACCAACGAGGATTAGTCGGGACCTTGCGTGGTTCCGGATACCTCGGTAAATATACCGGCGTCATCCACGAGAGTTTGCTTCTCTACTTAGCTCTTTACATTCCGCATTTATATTAAGCATTTAAGTTTCAATCTTGTAGTCATACTTATTTAGTATAGATTGAAACTTAGCCTTTTGCGGTAGAGATAGCAACACTTAGACAAAACCTAGTTTGCACATTCTAGTTTTGATTATTTGCATAGGTTTTGCTCTAGGGATTTAATTGTGGCCTAGTTTAGTAAAAGTTTTAGAAGTCCTAATTCACCCCCCCTCTTAGGCGTCACCCGTTTCCTACAACACTGCTGCTTCCTTGTCCTTGAGATATAGCCTTTCTCTTCAAATCTCCGAGCTGAACACGCTTGTGCTCAATAGCTAGCGCCTTATCAAGTAGCCTCTGAAATGATGGAAATGTATGCACCACTAGAGCATACTGCAGTGGTCCATTAAGTCCTTCAATAAAATGCTCTTGTTTCCTCTCATCTTTAGCAACTTCATCAGGGGCATATCTGGATAACTAGATAAACTTGTCGCGGTACTCGCTGACTGACATACTTCCTTCCTTCAGCGACAGAAATTCCTTCTTCTTAATCTTCATTAATCCAGCAGGTATATGATAATTCCGGAACTGTGTACTGAATTCTGCCCAAGTAATAGTATCCATAGCATCATGGGCAGCAGTGTATAAATCCCACCAGTCAGCAGCAGGACCTGTCAGACGTCTAGAAGCATATAAAACCTTCTCCCGATCAGTGCATTGTGCAATATTCAACATCTTCTCAACAGACTTCAGCCAATCATCCGCGTCCAGTGGATTAGGTGAGCTAGCAAATGTAGGTGGCTTATGACTCATGAACTCTCTGTGCTTATCTCGGGGTGGAACTGGTGGTGGAGGTGGAGGTAGTGGTACTTGTTGCTGTTGCTGCTGTTGCTGTTGTTGTTGCATTTCCTGTTGCAGCTACTGTTGTTGCGCCCTCCTTTCCTGGCGTATCTCCTCTCGCTCCTGACGCAACTCTTGTCGTATCTCTTCTCGTTCCTGACGCATTTCCTGGCGTTCTTGCTGCATCTGAGCACGCATATCCGCCATAGTGTCCGCCATTTGCTGCATCATCCTCATCTGAGCAGCAACCAGTGGGTCAACTCCGCCTGGTGGAGGATTAGGAGGATTCATCTCTGCAGGTTGTGGCTGGGGTTGTCTATATATCCACCGAGTGTGTCGATTAGGAGGCAAATCAATTCCACCACCCCGCCTGGTATTGACCATCTGAGTTAGATACATATGGTAAGTGAATAGTAGACAAGGCAGTTATTTACAAATCATTTTATTTGGGGGATTTATTAGCTAAGCAGATTAATATTTTACATACTAAAGCTAATTCAATACCTTATGTTGGTACATGCTAAGATGTCCATCTATAATAATTCAATCAATCAAAGAAGCAAATCAGGCATTTATCATCAACACAATCAACCAACATTTTTTTTAATAGAGAAAATAGTTTAAATTTTTGTCTTAGGTTCCCTATCTCTTAAAAAGATCATAGTGGTAGGATTCCAAGGTGTGAAATCCATCTTGTCTTAGAGTAGAAAAGATAAGATTAAACAGAGTAGAAAAGCAAAAGGTGAGATGAGACCAAGATGAGATAAGTATAGTATGAATCAGAATAAGGTAAGTAGAGAAGGGTTTGTCCATTTCTATCTAGGTTTCGTCCTACAGTCAACGTTTCCTCTGATACCACTCCTGTCACACCCGACTTTAAGGAACAAAGCCAGGTGCATCTCATACATGCGCCAAGAAGACAACATATATAATAACAGAGTGTATAGAGATTAATGTCACAAAACATCAGAGTACTTATTACATAGCGGAAGACTTATTACAAAATAAAAGAATAAATACAAAACGAACTAAGGATCGTCGGCGCCAATGTCAACTGAGAAACGCCACCTAGATCAGATCATACTCCTCGCCTTGTGGCTCCTCCTGAACCACCTGCTCTTCTCCTTGGGGGGGGGTGTGAGACAGCAAGAGTGAGCTCACACATGATCATAGCTCAACAAGTTGTGGGGAACCAATGGACATAAACTCACAAAGGTGTGAGTTCATGTGATGTGTAAGGCTAATCAATGATAGGGGTTAAAGCTGAGCATTGCTTTTAAGTAGTTGGTCAAAATTTTATTAGCAGTTACTAAATGTAAGTAAATACCAAACCTTAAATAAAGTAATTGAACAAATTAATAATAAACCCATGCAATGCAAATGACAAAATTGAATTTAAGTTCCATAATTTAAACATCAGAGAGTCCTGAGCTGCTCATGACCGTGAGCTCGGCTAGTATACCAGTTTTACACTCTGCAGAGGTTGTACCCTTTACCCACAAGTCATGTTACCCATCTACCAAGGGGTCGCGACTCCCATACACCTCTACCTAGGAAGCGTGGCAGGGCAACACTACGAGGCCTTTACAAAGTTCCACTAGCTTCCGAAAACCCGCTATAGTTTATGGGAAGAGCACTTGCAAGAATCCCCCGTCTGACCGCCATCGCAGCTAAATCAACCCGAGAACCTCCTTGCATGCAACTCCCCTACTGCCCTTGCCCCTTTCGGGTAAGGTAGTCTTCTACTAGCTTTCCTAATTAGTCAGCCAAGGGCGTCCCATTAAACCCTTGTGGTGGCATGTGGTTCTCAAGTTAAGCTCTATGTTCCAATTAACATTAATGAACTTGACATGAACATAAATAGAATAACAAGAATAATTGGAACATAGACATAATAAATGATTATCCCAAAACCATGTAAAGCAATAGCAAACTACCCAAGTGATTCAGGGGTAAACAAGGTGATGAGATAAACAATCTAGGATGACCTATCGGGTCCCATCAAAATTAACCTATGCATGAGTAAGTGATATTAAAGAACATTATTGGGTAAAAAGTGGTGAAGGGCACAACTTGCCTTCAATGAGCTCCTGCTCAGCTACTTCAACCTGCTGCTCACCAGGATCCTCGGTCACGTGCTCTTCTACTCGCCACAATACAAACAAGCACAGTATATAGGAAAATTAACATCACACCAAACATGTAAACAAAACACACAGTAATATTCTACACATTAAAATAAAATCCTAGGAACAGGAATCATAATTTTTGGAGTTATAGAATTTAAGTTATGAATTTTCAAAGATTTCATGTGTTTTAAATAGGATTAAGTGAGAAATAAATTTCTTACTGTTTTCATGACAAAACAGAGGCTCTAGGTGATAGAGAATTAAATTACAAAAATTTAGAAAGTGGAATGGAGTAATTTGGAGTAAGTATGAATTTTCTATGAATTTATTAAGTTCTAGTAGTTATTTTCATATTAAAAATCCATTTCCTAATTCATTTATTCAAATTAAACGATCTCTGGACTGGGCCTCAATTACCGAAAAGTACAGGGGCTTCGGGGGAATAATCCGCAGACACAGGACACAACGCCTGAGGATGGCGGGTTGATATTCTAAATTTTCAGGGGCTCTTTAATAAAACTCCAGGGCTGAAGGGGTATCCTCTAATTTCAGCCGTCCGATCCGAAACGGACTGCCAGGATTAGCCCACGCTTTATAAGAATCAGTAAACAATCCTGCTCGGTGGATCGGGCTCCTACGGCTCAGATCTACCATACACAGTAACTCTCCCACGATCGCTTTCCGGCCGCCAGATGTGGATCGAACGGCGCCGAGCCCATTACGCGAATCGGTATGCACATGATCTAATCGCAGCCGTTGCTGGTCATCCAACGGCGCACGATCTCCGCCCCAACAGCGCACACACGCACGGCGGCGCCGCCCCCTGCTCCACACCCAGCCGAACTCCGGCGAGGTCGCCAATCGGTGTTCCCCGCGCGCTAAGCACTAAATTGACTCGAGATATACCATGCGGAAGGCAAGACGAACACGAGGGACGGATTTCTTACCGAGGGGTTGGAGCACAGGAGTGTGCCCACGGCGATGGGCGGAAGCACGACGGTGGCGGGATCACGGTGAGGAATTGCTCGCTCTCCCCAAGGTCCGCCTTCCAATTGAGGTCGCGGACGGCCACCCTAGACGATGGCGACCCAGCCTAGCCCAACCCCGAGGACGGAGTCCTTGCGATGACGAACTTCACTAGCGGCGGAACTACGCAGCCCTCTCCGACTTCTCCTCTCACAACGGTGGCGAACGCAGCGGTGTGCCAGTTGACATGCGCAAGGCTAAGAGGAAGGGAAGGACCTCAACCCGGCCTCCTTATAACAGCTAATGGGGGAAAACGAAGGGAGAGTCCGCGCGGATCGCGCGATCTCCGGCGGTAGCTGCATCGGCCGTTGACGAGGATAGGGGAGGATAAGCTGACCGGTGGACCCCACGTGACGGCGACCGCAGAGAACGTACGGTGCGGTGGAGTGCGGCTGAGTGGTGGGCTCCGCATGACAGCCAGACAGGAGAGTGCGGCAGGTTATAGTGTACACTGAAAAGTGGGACCGCCTCGTCATTGAAGGAAAGGCGGGAGCCGCGCGGTGGAAGGGTTTGGGCCGCGCGGGAGGTTTCTCTGGGTGGGCTGAATTGGTAGCAGCCGGCCCAGGTAGTGTTTTCCCCTTTTTCTTTTATTTTCTGTTTTCCCATTTTATTCTTAATTCATTTGAATTAAAATTTGAATTTGTTTGCATATGAGCTCCATATTTGAGTCAGGTGTCACATTAAAACTTTAGTTTAGAAATAATATCTTATTTATTTATTTGTTTATTTTATATTATTTTTACTCACATAAAATCTCATTTCTTTCCTTTTTCTAGGATTTCTTTTAGATGTCCCATCCTACTTTGGACCTTAATCTATTTCTCATTATGATTTTTTTATTGTCACAATATGCACACCACAAAAATAATATCCAGCATGATGCATAATTTTAATGGCATATATTCTTTTATTAATTATTTGCTTTTGTATATGGTGTTCACATGAAATGATGCATAAAGGTTAAACCCACATAAGGAGAAATTGTTTCTCTATTGGTATTATTTCTAGCAAATTACAAAGTGGGTGTTACAACAGTTCCATGGCGGGCTTCTTGTGTCCATCGTTTTAACATATATTGTGTTGGCAGTGTCTTGATATTTATCAAATCAAGATCTTTCAAACAGGGGCGGAGGGCCCAATATGGTCCGGTATTGCTTGGGCAATACCTTAGGTCGGCCCAATAAGAGATCAGGCAATGGGTTTAGGGAGGCCAGCCGCCAGCCGTTGTCTTCAAGTGGACCAGGAGCAGAGGCAGCCCGCATTCGATGACGGCGGCGAGCCCTGAGCAGCACGACGACCGACGAGGCGACGAGCGAGCGGCTGCCTACGTCTTGCCCGCGCATTCGCGCCCGCCTGGCCACCTCCGTGGACCGCGGCTCCGCCATGCGCCCGGCACCCTACCCAGTGGCGGAGGACGCTTAAAAATCTAGGTGTTGCTAACGCAACTACCAATAAAAAATTACCACATAATTTAATGCAATTTGTAGCTAGAAAATAAGTAATAGATATTAAAAATACCTTATTTAATAGTCACATCTTTTGCAAATGCATCATGGCAAAATTTATCATCCATTCGATCATACTTAAAAAGGTAACAATAGAAGCAATAAGCTTTATTCTTCTCCACACTATATCCCAACCAACTATGTTGTCTGTACCAATGTTTTTGAAAGCTCCTTTTGTCATGTGACCGAGGAAAATTATGACTAATTGGTTGAGTCAGAACTTTAGCTATGAAAGCCCTTCTAACATCATCTCAAATATTAGGAGAAAAAGAATCGATTGGAATACGAAGTCTCAGATCAGAAATAATGTGATCCGGGTGAACTGATTTATACCTTCGACTTGACCATTAACATCTTCTAGAACAAGTGCAACTTCTTCACTATTATTCTCTTGAACTCCAACTTGTATTTCGGATTCATTGCAAACTTCACTAGTGCGAGTGCTTGGTCTACTTCCACTAGCAGCTTGACTGAAATAACCCTTCAAATCTGTCATTTTACAAAGTATATAGCATGTATTAGATAACTAGAAGACATTACAACAGAGAGTGTTCATATAATAAAGAGAGATACTTTTTTGAGCCATATTCAGAGCATGGACACAAAGAAACACACACAACACTACTGTTTCATCAGTGCGATGGCATCCAACAAGTCCATTGCGCTCCTCGTCCTTGCCTTATGTAACACCCTGAATTTGGGGGTATAAAATTTCTTTGCTCATATTCACAAATTCAGGTGTTACTTCCCTTTTCTCATTCTTCCCCAATCTTCTCTCTCTCATTTCTATAGGAGAAAAGTGGTTATTTTATTTATAGTTATAGTCTATTGGCTCAAACTCCAAGGGAGTATGAATTGTTGCATCATGTTGAACCCTAGATTTCACTTTTGTTTGATGCATAACTCTTGGAAAGTCTAATTTGAATTTGTGGCTCATTTGAATTTGAATCAAATAGAGAAAATAAAAAGAAAAGAGAAAACAAAAAACAGAATAAAAGAAAAAGGGAAAAGAGCCCAAACCCCCGCCCCCCTCGGCCTTTCGGCCCAGTCGGCCCATCTCGCGCGCGCGCGCCTCTTCCCCCCCTTCTCTCTCTGCCCGGGGGCCCCACTTGTCGGCACAACCGTTCCCCGCGTGCGCCCGCTCCCTCGCTCTCTCTCTGCCCGTGGGCCCGGCTTGTCAGCCCTGTCGTCTTCGCGTAACCGCCGCCGCGCGTGCCGCGGTCTCCGCGCCCACGACGCGCGTGAAGCTCGCCACCACATCGCCCTTGGCCACTTGAGCCCCGAACCTCGCTCGCCATCTCCCCCTCCCTCATTTGTGCACCCACAGACCCCTCCCTCACCTTCCCCTCGCTGCGCGCACGCCAAAGCGCCATCGCCGCGAACCGCCGCCGCCCGAGCTCGTTTCCCAGCCGCCGTTGGAGCTCCGCCGTGCCTTTTGCCACGGTAAGCTTCGCCCCGACGTCCGCAACCCGGAACGCGCTTCAATTTCCCCTTCCCCTCCCTATTTCTCTCTGCCCACGCTCACCCGCCGTCCTCCGTGCAGCCGCCACCGTCGCCCCGGGCCGCCGTCGCGTCATCGCCGCCACCGAGGAGTCCCCGGAGCCCGCCTTGAGGTAAAGAACCTCTCCCGGCCTTATTGACCTTTGTTTTGCTCTCTGCTGCGCTTAATTCCTCGCCGGAGTTGTTCAACGCCGCCGCCGAGCCGCTTTGCCGTAGACCGCCCCCCTCCGGTGCCCCTGCCCTGACCCAGACCCCGCCTGTCAGCCCGTCTGCGCCCCGCGCTGCTCGCCCGACCCTGCCTGTCAGCCCGCCCGCGCCCCGCGCTGCTCGCCCGACCCCGCCTGTCAGCCCGTCTGCGCCCCGCGCTGCTCGCCCGACCCCGCCTGTCAGCCCGCCCGCGCCCCGCTCTGCCGCCCGGCCCCGCCTGTCAGCCACCCAGGCCGCCGCGCGCTCGCGCGCCCGCCCGCAGGATCTAATCCTGGCCGTCGATCCGAGATCCAACGGCTGTGAAGGCCCGATACCCCTTTGCCCGCACGTTTTCTTAAAGAGCCCCCCGGTTTTCTGGAATTTGAACCCGCCGTCCCTGGTTTCTCGCAGTTAGGTCCTCGGACCTTTTATTTAATTCAAAATAGGTCCTTAGGGTATATTTTTAACCCCTAAACTTGTAAAATTCATAACTTTGCCATATGAACTCCAAATTAGGTGCTTCAAATTGCAAAATGTTCATAATATTATTACCTATCTGTTTATGCAATGTTTCCCTGCTGTTTCCATGTCCCAATTAATGGTTAATCATTAGGATAGGATTAATGTTATGGGAACCCTATTTGAGATAAATAAAAGATAGTAGACTTTAATAAAAGTTGGAGCACTTAAGTTTATGGACTTAAACACATAAGATTAGGAACTTAAAACTAGATAATGATTTAATCCCACCACTGACTTAAACCTGATTAGTGGATAATGACTCACTTTGTATAGTCCTCTACCCCAGACCTAGGGAATACCAGAGTGCCTATCCCTTTTCTATTATGAACTTGTGATCTCTCTGCTGCATATGTTTGGTATATTGTTTTGTTTGTTATTTCCCAAGTGCATAGTGTGAATGATTACTTTACGTAGACAACGAGCAGTCTGTGTTTCCCGAGGAAGTTGCAGAGGAAGTCCCTGATCAGCAGTTTGGTGAAGGCAAGTGTCCTCTGACCCATTATGTCCTATTCATTTATAACTTACCACCCCGCATTACTTACTTGAAACCTAAGGATTGACTAGCTTTACACTTTACTTTATCCTTGATGACCTTATGGGTTATTATGGTTAGCATTCTGCTATTGCCTTAACTTAATCAATGAACATGATGTGACTATTTACGATACTGTTATCCTGATGATGTTGATGATCTTGTGATACTCTAGGGGGCTCAGGTTGTTTCCTGAGTACCTCTCCGTAAGGACCTGTTCGTTGAGAGACCACCCGGGATAACAGTGCAACCATGAGGGTGAAATGGGGCACCCTTAGCTAAATAATTAGAGGAACTAGAGGTGTAGTTGCTTCGCCGTCGTGCCGTCAATGGGGTCCAGGCACAGTGCTTGCTCTGCCGAGGCTGAGTGCCGAGGTTCTTTCGTTTTGCTTTTGTTAGTCACTCTCCTGCGGGGAGGAGTACTGTATTTATCAAACTGGAGGAACCTAACGGGCAGCTATGATCTCTAGGGAATCTTTGTAACAGCTACGTAGTGATGCCCTGCCGGACCACCTAGGTAGTGGTCAATGGGGATTAGCTCTCCCCGGGCAGAAAGGGAATCATGACTCATGGGTAAACTGTGCGACCTCTGCAGAGGGTAGTGAAACTGATATATCCGCCGTGCTCACGGTTAAGAGCAGCCTTGGGATCCTCTTTGATTAGAGATACAGATGGTTCGAGATGCAGGGATTATGTTATGGTTTTGGTTCGAATATGATGATGTTGTTCCTCGAGGAGGAAATGGTCTATGGGTTGGATAATGATAAAATCTGGCTTCTACTAATGATAAATACCTGTCCAACTAAAAGCAACTGCTTGAGCATAACCCCACATAAAGCTAGTCCACCACAGCCAAACGGGACATTTGCTGAGTACGTTGATGTGTACTCATCCTTGCTTTACCACCAAACACCAGGTTGTCCGCATTGTAATCACTGCTCAGGAGAAGACGAAGCCGTGGAAGGAGACTTCCAGGAGTTCCAAGACTACGACGAATTCTAGGTGTGGGTTGGCGGCAACCCCCAGTCAGCTGCCTGTGAAGGCCTTATCTTTACTGCGTTTCGCTAGCACTTTGATTTAACTGTTAAGTCGATGACTATGTGGATGTCTTTGACTCTGTGATGTAATAAGTTAATACTCTTTTATGTTATTATTCGAGCATTGTGCGATGATGTTCATTTATGTAATCGCTGTGTACGTGAGTTCTGATCCTGGCACGTACATAGTTCGCATTCGGTTTGCCTTCCAAAACCGGGTGTGACATAAGTGGTATCAAAGCCGTGCTGACTGTAGGACCGCTGACCTAGAGTAGCACTGGTCGTACTAAGGACTATTGACCTTCCCTCTCACCTTGACCTCTGATGTTACTTCAAAAGTCGGTCACCTCGACCAACCCTATGTTTTACTACATATATATATATACTATATTATACCTTGTTAAAATTTTTTATCTTATTCTGTCTATGGTTTATTCACTTGTCATATTAGTCCTGCTCTTACTCTTATGCTTACGGTATCTTTTGTAGATGGCTCGTCTTAGACACACTGCACGTAAGTCGGTGATTCCTTTCCTGCCATCTCGACTTGCGGAGCACCCTCTGCGCCGCACCGTGTCCGGTCAGTCGAGTCACCTGGAGAGACTGCACCACCGTCTGCGTGAGGAGCAGGAACACCGGCGCCAGCATAGAGAGCAGCAGGGCTCTTCCTCCTCATCCCAGCAAGAGGTGGAGTCCGTGAGGCCCCGTTCCTCTGTTGCCCAGCTGGAGGCACCCCCTGCACCACTGCGGGACGTCCCGGCTGTTGGAGGAAGTCCTGGAGGAGACCCCGACGACGATGACTCAGACCACAGCACGGAGTCCTCTGAGTCGCAGGAGGCGGAAGGATGGGTCGCCCGACCCATCACCCGTGACGCCGCTCGCGGTTGTCACTTCCACGACGCACTCGACACCTTGCTGCGCCAGGCTTTCGACCGGCATACCTGGTCGATCGAGTATCGTTGTGTAATCTACCAGCACAGTCGCGGGAGGTACCCGGACCGCTGGGAGGCTACCTGCCTAGTTCGCCGTCCGGAGGATGACCTCCGGGGTGCGGAGGCCGTTTCGGAGCACTATTCCATCTCAGAGAGGGACACTGCAGAGGCGGCTATGCAGGATGCAGCACGACGTGCACTCTCCCAGTACTGTTCTTTGTTCGGTGGGGTGGCCGACGGTCTTAACCTTCGGTACTACCCCCGCCGCCCTACTGGCAGCACAGAGAGTGTGGTTGTCTCACATGTTGGTGAGGCTAACCCTAGGTTGAGTAGCACAGTCAACCTAGTCGCAGTGCTTAACACTGAGCTGGATCACTCTCTGGACGAGCTGAGCAGGGCTCGAACGGAGATTGCGGAGTTGCGTGCTGAGCTGGCAGAGCGCCATCACCAGGAGGGTGGTTCTCCCGCTCCTGTTGGGACTCAGCACCCATACCGCTCGCCGCCACGTGGTCACCACACTTATGGTTCCCCTGCCTGTAAGACCAGGATAGATCTGGATCCTTAGATCGTTAGCGTCGAAGTTTGTAATAATTCTTAAGTCAGATGTCTCAGTCTTAAATAGTTAGTTTAGTTTTCTTATCAGTTGCTTCCAATTAGCTTAGTTTGCTTATCAGTTGCTTGCATGCTTGTTATGATGAACTTGTGCTGGATTTGAATCTTTGTAATGACTGTTGCCAACCTGTGGGTTTCTCCTGCAGTTTGGCCTAGCTATAATGTTAATAAAGTCAGTTATTTAGTTGGGAAGCCATTTACTTCTACTTTCCTTCTTATCTGAGAAGCTGTGTTGAATCATAATGAGGATCAGTGAAGCTCTTGTTCACTCAGTGTCATGAAGAATTCTGTATTTCCTTTTCTTATGCTGGAGGGTTGTAAGATCAACGCTGATGTATGAATGCCTTCCACAGATGTCTGACAACAGGCGCCGATGCAACAGGCGTGCTCAGCAAGAGCAGCATGACCAGCAGGAGGAACAACAGAGGTAGCCTCCCCCACCACCCCCGATGTCAGTGGAGCAGATGTTCTTGATGCAGACTCAGGCAGTGCAGGCCATTGGGCAGACTCTGGCAGCCATGCAGCAGGCTCAACAGCAACCCCAACCCCAGTTGCAAGTGCAGATGCCCAGATGCCACGAGATAAGCGTGGTGAGTTCATGAGAGGGCACCCTCCTACCTTCGCCCATTCTGCCGACCCCATGGATGCAGAAGACTGGCTGCGCGCAGTGGAAAGAGAACTGCGCACCGCCCAATGTGACGACAGGGAGAAAGTTCTGTATGGCCCCCGTCAGCTAAGGGGAGCAGCCCAGTCCTGGTGGGAGTCCTACCTCGCCACACATGCTGACCCCGAAGCCATCACCTGGGAAGAATTCAGCGAGAGTTTCCGCAGGTACCACGTGCCAGAGGGACTGATGATCGTGAAGAAGGAGGAGTTTCTGGCTCTGAAGCAGGGACCCCTGTCTGTTAGTGAATACAGAGACAAGTTTCTGCAGCTATCTCGGTATGCACCTGAGGATGTCAACACTGATGCCAAAAGGCAGTATAGGTTCATGAGAGGTTTGGTGGATCCCCTGCATTACCAGCTGATGAATCACACCTTCCCCACCTTCCAGCACCTGATCGATAGGGCAGTTATGACTGAGAAGAAGCGTAAGGATATGGAAGATCGGAAGCGCAAGATGAGTGGACCCCAGTCCGGAAGCATCAGCCGTCCACGTTTCTCAGGCAGTTCATCTCAGCAAGGCAGGCCTGGTCACCCACAGGGATATCAGAATCAGAACCAGCGTCCGCATCAACAGCAGTTTCAGAGGCAGTATCAGCAGCAGCAGCAGTAGCGTCAGCACAGCCAGCAGGGAGGTAATCAATATCAGAAGCAGAACAACCAGGCACCTCGCCTTCCTGCCCCAGCAGCAAACCAGAGCAACCAAGCAGCCCCAGCACAAGGAGGAGGCAGAGGATGTTTCCACTGTGGAGAACAAGGCCACTGGGTGATGCAGTGCCCGAAGAAGGTGGCGCAGCAGCAGACCAACCCCAATGCTCCAACAAGGCAAGGTGTACTGCAGCCGACGGCAGGCAATCGTAACCAAGCGTACAACCGTGGAAAGGTGAACCACTTGGAGGCCGAAGCGATCCAGGATGCACCAGACGTGGCAGTAGGTATGTTCTCAGTCGAATCTCATCCCACGAAAGTGCTATTTGATACTGGTGCAACTCATTCATTTGTCACTGCAACCTGGGTAGAATTGCATAACATCTCAGTAGAGGCAATGATGCCACCCATGAGGATTAATTCAGTTGGTGGCAGGGTGCAAACAGATAAAATATGCTCTAATATAAGGGTGGAAATAAGGGGGATAGGTTTCCCCAGTGACTTAATAGTAATAGACACCCCTGGGATAGATGTTATTCTAGGGATGAATTGGTTAATGAAGTATGAAGCGAATGTTAGCTGTGACAAGAGGACCGTAACATTGAAGTCCCCGTCAGGAGAAGAGGTAGTGGCCGAGCTAAGGATGCCTAAATCAGCGGAGGGTGTTTGTCACCAGATCTCAGTTGATAGTAAGGAGCCCAACCCGCTCGAGGCTATCAAGGTTGTGTCGGACTTTCCAGACGTATTTCCCGAGGAGCTAACGGGTATGCCACCCGAGAGAAAAGTCGAATTTGCCATAGAGCTTATCCCTGGTACCGCCCCCATTTCCAAAAGAGCCTACCGAGTGTCTGGACCAGAATTGGTGGAACTCAAGAAGCAGATAGATGAGATGTTAGAGAAGGGTTACATCAGACCAAGTACCTCGCCTTGGGCCGCTCCGGTGTTGTTTGTAGAGAAGAAAGATGGTACCAAAAGGATGTGCATAGACTACAGAGCCTTGAATGAAGTCACTGTCAAGAACAAGTACCCCCTGCCAAGGATAGAAGATTTGTTCGACCAGCTCAGAGGTGCCAGCGTATTCTCAAAGATAGATCTGAGTTCAGGCTACCATCAACTCAGAATCCGACCCTCGGACATACCGAAGACGGCATTCATCACCAAGTACGGGTTATATGAATTCACAGTTATGTCCTTTGGTTTGACAAATGCGCCAGCCTTCTTTATGTACCTGATGAATAGTGTGTTCATGGATTATCTGGACAAGTTTGTGGTAGTGTTTATCGATGATATTCTCATATACTCTCAAAGTGAGGAAGATCATGTAGAGCATTTGAAGATGGTATTGCAAAGACTTCGAGAGCATCAGTTGTATGCCAAGCTGAGTAAATGCGAGTTCTGGATTCATGAAGTCTTATTTCTGGGTCACATCATAAACCAAGATGGGTTGGCAGTGGATCCAAAGAAAGTGGCAGATATCCTGAACTGGAAAGCACCAAAGGATGTTCGTGGGATCAAGAGCTTCATTAGAATGGCTGGGTATTACAGGCGTTTCATCGAAGGCTTCTCAAAGATTGCTAGACCAATGACAGCGTTACTAGCGAAGAAAGTTGAGTTTAAGTGGACCCAAAAGTGTTAGGAAGCATTTGAAGAACTAAAAAATAGGTTGACTACAGCTCCGGTGTTAGTCCTGCCTGATGTTCACAAGCCATTCTCAGTGTATTGCGATGCTTCTTACACCGGATTGGGATGTGTGCTAATGCAAGAAGGAAGAGTTGTAGCATATTCATCTCGGCAGCTGAAGATTCATGAGAAAAATTACCCCACACATGACCTGGAGTTGGCAGCAGTAGTTCATGCTTTGAAGACCTGGAGACATTACCTGTATGGGCAGAAGTGCGAAATTTACACAGATCATAAAAGTCTGAAGTACATATTCACCCAGTCAGAGTTAAACATGAGACAACGAAGATGGTTGGAATTGATCAAGGACTACGAGTTGGAGATACATTACCATCCAGGCAAAGCCAATGTTGTTGCAGATGCTCTGAGCAGGAAGAGTCAAGTCACTATGATGGCCACGTACCCAATGCCATATGAGTTAGCCAAGGAGTTCGACAGACTGAGTCTCGGTTTCCTGAACAGTACGCAAGGAGTAACAGTGGAATTAGGGCCCACCCTAGAGCGGGAGATCAAAGAAGGGCAGAAGGATGATGAAAGCATCAACAAGATCCGGCAACTGATCTTAGAAGGAAGAGGCAAAGACTTTCGAGAGGATGAAGAGGGAGTAATATGGTTCAAGGACCGATTGTGTGTCCCCGACCTCAAACCTATTCGGGAGCTGATCCTAAAGGAAGCTCATGAGACAGCCTACTCCATACACCCGGGAAGTGAAAAGATGTACCAGGATTTAAAAAGGAGGTTTTGGTGGTATGGCATGAAAAGAGAGATCGCAGAATATGTCGCCATCTGTGATAGCTGTCAGAGAACCAAAGCAGAGCATCAAAGGCCCGCCGGATTGTTGCAGCCATTGCGAATTCCTCAGTGGAAGTGGGATGAGATCGGGATGGATTTTATAGTTGGCCTACCTCGTACCCGGGCCGGTTATGATTCCATCTGGGTGGTTGTGGACCGTTTAACAACGGTGGCCCATTTCATACCTGTGAAGACCACATATACCGGAGCAACGTTAGCTGAGTTATACATGTCACGGATAGTCTGCCTTCATGGTGTGCCGAAGAAGATAGTGTCAGATCGAGGGACGCAGTTCACCTCTCATTTTTGGCAGCAGCTACAAGAAGCTTTGGGCACACATTTGAATTTCAGCTCGGCTTATCATCCGCAGACAGACGGTCAGACTGAAAGAACTAACCAGATCCTAGAAGATATGCTGAGAGCCTGTGCGTTGCAAGACAAGTCAGGATGGGACAAAAGGTTACCTTATGCAGAATTCTCCTACAACAATAGCTACCAGGCCAGCTTGAAGATGTCACCGTTTCAGGCACTCTATGGGCGGAGTTGTAGGACTCCGCTGCATTGGGACCAGCCTGGAGAGAGACAGGTGTTTGGCCCCGACATCCTGCTTGAAGCCGAAGAGAATATCAAAATGGTTCGGGAGAATCTGAAGATAGCCCAGTCAAGACAGCGAAGCTATGCGGACCGAAGGAGAAGAGAACTGAGTTTCGAAGTGGGGGATTTCGTCTATCTGAAGGTGTCACCTATCAGGGGAGTCAGAAGGTTCGGAGTTAAAGGCAAGTTAGCACCCCGGTACGTTGGACCATATCAGATTCAAGCAAAGCGTGGAGAAGTGGCTTACCAACTCAACCTACCAGAAAGTTTGTCGGCAGTGCACAATGTGTTTCACGTGTCACAATTGAAGAAGTGTCTGCGAGTACCAGAAGAACAGTTGCCAGTGGAGGGTTTGGAAGTCCAGGAGGATCTGACATACATAGAGAAGCCAACGCAGATTCTGGAGTTTGCAGACAGAGTCACCCGGAGGAATACTATCAGAATGTGCAAAGTCAGATGGGGTCACCACTCCGAGGAAGAAGCAACCTGGGAACGAGAAGACGACCTGAAAGCCAAATACCCTGAACTCTTTGCTGACCAACCCTGAATCTCGGGGCGAGATTCTTTTAAGGGGGATAGGTTTCTAACACCCTGAATTTGGGGGTATAAAATTTCTTTGCTCATATTCACAAATTCAGGTGTTACTTCCCTTTTCTCATTCTTCCCCAATCTTCTCTCTCTCATTTCTATAGGAGAAAAGTGGTTATTTTATTTATAGTTATAGTCTATTGGCTCAAACTCCAAGGGAGTATGAATTGTTGCATCATGTTGAACCCTAGATTTCACTTTTGTTTGATGCATAACTCTTGGAAAGTCTAATTTGAATTTGTGGCTCATTTGAATTTGAATCAAATAGAGAAAATAAAAAGAAAAGAGAAAACAAAAAACAGAATAAAAGAAAAATGGAAAAGAGCCCAAACCCCCGCCCCCCTCGGCCTTTCGGCCCAGTCGGCCCATCTCGCGCGCGCGCGCGCCTCTTCCCCCCCTTCTCTCTCTACCCGCGGGCCCCACCTGTCGGCGCAACCGTTCCCCGCGTGCGCCCGCTCCCTCGCTCTCTCTCTGCCCGTGGGCCCGGCTTGTCAGCCCTGTCGTCTTCGCGTAACCGCCGCCACGCGTGCCGCGGTCTCCGCGCCCACGACGCGCGTGAAGCTCGCCACCACCTCGCCCTTGGCCACTTGAGCCCCGAACCTCGCTCGCCATCTCCCCCTCCCTCATTTGCGCACCCACAGACCCCTCCCTCACCTTCCCCTTGCTGCGCGCACGCCAAAGCGCCATCGCCGCGAACCGCCGCCGCCCGAGCTCGTTTCCTGGCCGCCGTTGGAGCTCCGCCGTGCCTTTTGCCACGGTAAGCTTCGCCCCGACGTCCGCAACCCGGAACGCGCTTCAATTTCCCCTTCCCCTCCCTATTTCTCTCTGCCCGCGCTCACCCGCCGTCCTCCGTGCAGCCGCCACCGTCGCCCCGGGCCGCCGTCGCGTCATCGCCGCCACCGAGGAGTCCCCGGAGCCCGCCTTGAGGTAAAGAACCTCTCCCGGCCTTATTGACCTTTGTTTTGCTCTCTGCTGCGCTTAATTCCTCGCCGGAGTTGTTCAACGCCGCCGCCGAGCCGCTTTGCCGTAGACCGCCCCCCTCCGGTGCCCCTGCCCTGACCCAGACCCCGCCTGTCAGCCCGTCTACGCCCCGCACTGCTCGCCCGACCCCGCCTGTCAGCCCGCCCGCGCCCCGCGCTGCTCGCCCGACCCCGCCTGTCAGCCCGTCTGCGCCCCGCGCTGCTCGCCCGACCCCGCCTGTCAGCCCGCCTGCGCCCCGCTCTGCCGCCCGGCCCCGCCTGTCAGCCACCCAGGCCGCCGCGCGCTCGCGCGCCCGCCCGCAGGATCTAATCCTGGCCGTCGATCCGAGATCCAACGGCTGTGAAGGCCCGATACCCCTTCGCCCGCACGTTTTCTTAAAGAGCCCCCCGGTTTTCTGGAATTTGAACCCGCCGTCCCTGGTTTCTCGCAGTTAGGTCCTCGGACCTTTTATTTAATTCAAAATAGGTCCTTAGGGTATATTTTTAACCCCTAAACTTGTAAAATTCATAACTTTGCCATATGAACTCCAAATTAGGTGCTTCAAATTGCAAAATGTTCATAATATTATTACCTATCTGTTTATGCAATGTTTCCCTGCTGTTTCCATGTCCCAATTAATGGTTAATCATTAGGATAGGATTAATGTTATTGGAACCCTATTTGAGATAAATAAAAGATAGTAGACTTTAATAAAAGTTGGAGCACTTAAGTTTATGGACTTAAACACCTAAGATTAGGAACTTAAAACCAGATAATGATTTAATCCCACCACTGACTTAAACCTGATTAGTGGATAATGACTCACTTTGTATAGTCCTCTACCCCAGACCTAGGGAATACCAGAGTGCCTATCCCTTTTCTATTATGAACTTGTGATCTCTCTGCTGCATATGTTTGGTATATTGTTTTGTTTGTTATTTCCCAAGTGCATAGTGTGAATGATTACTTTACGTAGACAACGAGCAGTCTGTGTTTCCCGAGGAAGTTGCAGAGGAAGTCCCTGATCAGCAGTTTGGTAAAGGCAAGTGTCCTCTGACCCATTATGTCCTATTCATTTATAACTTACCACCCCGCATTACTTACTTGAAACCTAAGGATTGACTAGCTTTACACTTTACTTTATCCTTGATGACCTTATGGGTTATTATGGTTAGCATTCTGCTATTGCCTTAACTTAATCAATGAACATGATGTGACTATTTACGATACTGTTATCCTGATGATGTTGATGATCTTGTGATACTCTAGGGGGCTCAGGCTGTTTCCTGAGTACCTCTCCGTAAGGACCTGTTCGTTGAGAGACCACCCGGGATAACAGTGCAACCATGAGGGTGAAATGGGGCACCCTTAGCTAAATAATTAGAGGAACTAGAGGTGTAGTTGCTTCGCCGTCGTGCCGTCAATGGGGTCCAGGCACAGTGCTTGCTCTGCCGAGGCTGAGTGCCGAGGTTCTTTCGTTTTGCTTTTGTTAGTCACTCTCCTGCGGGGAGGAGTACTGTGTTTATCAAACTGGAGGAACCTAACGGGCAGCTATGATCTCTAGGGAATCTTTGTAACAACTACGTAGTGATGCCCTGCCGGACCACCTAGGTAGTGGTCAATGGGGATTAGCTCTCCCCGGGCAGAAAGGGAATCATGACTCATGGGTAAAGTGTGCGACCTCTGCAGAGGGTAGTGAAACTGATATATCAGCCGTGCTCACGGTTAAGAGCAGCCTTGGGATCCTCTTTGATTAGAGATACAGATGGTTCGAGATGCAGGGATTATGTTATGGTTTTGGTTCGAATATGACGATGTTGTTCCTCGAGGAGGAAATGGTCTATGGGTTGGATAATGATAAAATCTGGCTTCTACTAATGATAAATACCTGTCCAACTAAAAGCAACTGCTTGAGCCTAACCCCACATAAAGCTAGTCCACCACAGCCAAACGGGACATTTGCTGAGTACGTTGATGTGTACTCATCCTTGCTTTACCACCAAACACCAGGTTGTCCGCATTGTAATCACTGCTCAGGAGAAGACGAAGCCGTGGAAGGAGACTTCCAGGAGTTCCAAGACTACGACGAATTCTAGGTGTGGGTTGGCGGCAACCCCCAGTCAGCTGCCTGTGAAGGCCTTATCTTTACTGCGTTTCGCTAGCACTTTGATTTAACTGTTAAGTCGATGACTATGTGGATGTCTATGACTCTGTGATGTAATAAGTTAATACTCTTTTATGTTATTATTCGAGCATTGTGCGATGATGTTCATTTATGTAATCGCTGTGTACGTGAGTTCTGATCCTGGCACGTACATAGTTCGCATTCGGTTTGCCTTCCAAAACCGGGTGTGACACCTTAGCACTCATGTTAACGGTTTCAGTGCATGGACTCGTCTTCGTCGCCGACGCCTGCACCAACTCCTGCTGCTGCAGCCCCAACGCCTACACCGACGCCATCACCATCCCCTGCACCGACGACGAATCCTTCTCTGGCACCATCGTCCCCAAACCGGTGTCCCCCTGGCTTCCCTGACCTAAAATCCTTACTTGAAGGCATTAAGAGGTATCTTGCGCTGGGAATTTATATTTTCTACGTTCCATCTCGACCGAACCCAGGCAACAGCAGCAACAAATGCCTGTGCTTTCCGGCCTCTACAAGTATTATTTCCATCTTCAGTGGACCCTACGAATGCGTTCCTGCTCCTTTAAAGTGAGCATGCAGAAATGCACTACAGTAAACGGAACAACGTCCGACGGCCAATACCGTCGGACATAACTTATGTCCGACGGTAGTACCCTATCTCCGATGGCTTTAAGCCGTCGGATATAATTCGTCGGAAATAACTTATGTCCGACGGGCTGCCGTTGGACATAAGCTATGTCCGACGGCTGCTTCTGCCCGTCGGAAATAATAAATCCCAACCGTTTTACCGGTCAGCCTGTGGGCCCCACATGCTTATGTCCGACGGCTGGGCGCTAGGCCGTCGGACATAACCATTCCTTATGTCCGACGGTATATAATGCCGTCGGACATAAGGCATGGTTATGTCCGACGGCTACTACTAGGCCGTCGGACATAACAAATTACAGAATTTACACAAAATTCTGTTTTTTAAAAAATCTGACATTTACAAAACAAAAACAGATTTCATCCACATATACACATTCACATTCACAATCACAAATATACACATTCTAATAAGTATTCACAATCACAAATATTCTCACATAAATATTAACATTCACAAATTTAACATCAACATATAGGTCCGACGGTTGTTGCAAACTGAAATTGTGTCTCACAAACAAGTGTTGCAAAGTGTTTCATAAATAAACATCACGACACATCAATCATATCCATCGTCTGGATGGTTCGAGTAGCCACCTCCTCCGGCTGGACTCTGCGTGTTGAAAAGGTTGTTCACCCACGAATGTGTTGTGTCGTCTTGACCAGACCCATCTCCAGGTGCGGCAACTGAAGCGGGTGGTGTCTGAAATCCCTTTAACACAAGCATATGAAATAGTAACCACTCAGTTGTTCATTTAAACACATAAGACATTTATGAACATGTCACACACGCATATGTGTACATACCATAGGGAATTGTGACGGAGGCGGAGGTGGAGGCGCCAACATTGGCATCAGAAGTGTAAAGTCCGGAGGCGGCATCCCGTAGGTGGGCATCGGGACGCCCGCTTGTTGGGCTAGTTGCTACAAATTATATACAAGTCATTGTTGAGCAAATAAGATACACATCATGTGTTTTGCAAAATAAGCTACAAAATGTTACTTCAACTTACCGAGAGAAGAGCTTGATTTTGGGCCTAGAGGTTTGCATAATACTCGTCCCTCTTCTTCTGGTACTCGGCTTGTTGCCTCTGGTACTCAGATTGTTGCCTCTGGTACTCCAAATGTTCCCTCAAGACTGATTGATGGTAATCTGCCTGTTGACGCAACACTGCCATCTCTATGTCCTGGGCGGATGATCGTGAACGGGACGACTGTGAAGACGACGATGTGGACTGTCGTCCATGGCGTCTCAGCTCTTTGGAATCAATCGTAGAATCAAAAATACCCAACCTACAAGAGTGAACAATGCACTTAGTATAGTAACTCATGCCTCAGTTGAATCGCAAGCATATGATGACAATTTTGAAATCCAAATCAAATAATCTCACCGTCCGTGGGCTTGTCCTCCTCCGCTAGCATATGCTGCCTGAGGGTCGATTGGCTGGCTCCTCCAATCGTACTCCTGCCCATGGCGTTGAAGCATCTCCTGCCCATACGAAGCCTGTAGGCAAAGAATATCAAATATAGGTGCATAACCCCTATGCCCTTGCAAACAATATCAAACACATAATAGATTATCAAAAACTCACTAGACGGTCGGTGGCCGTCTGAGTGCATAACACATCAGGATTCTGAGGATCAGAACCCCTATGCCCTTGCATATACACCTCCACATCCGTGGGCGTACGGCCGGATTTGACTTCCTGTACATAAAAGTTATAATGACACATTTCTATGTGATTCAAAGTTACGACAAACTGTGACTTACCATTCGCTTAGCCAAGCGCACATGACCATCACCGCCGTAGTTGTGGAACGACTCAGTTCCACGGTTTCCCCTGTTCCTTTCAGAAATGGCACGAAACTCAGGGGAAGCCCACCATCTGCACAATGCCCGATAACCGTCTGATCGTGTGGCCATCCACGGCACCGACACCTACATGAAATTTTTTAAATAAAGCAAGCAAATACATGGCTTCGTGCGATATGAGAGGCAACAACCTGTTTACCTCTAGGTATTGCTCCTCCGTCAAGTAAATTGATGACCACTCGGCCTTGGTATTTGGCATCGGTCGATCATCAGCATTTGCTCTGTACCATGCCTTTATAGCCTGAATTCGTGCATAGTACATTGCATCTGCAACGACATCATTCGCGTTATACTCAAACACGTAACGAGCGTTCATATCATATGATCCATCGTTCGGCAACTTGTACCGTTTCTGCAAAAAACATAGTGTTATCATAAAAGCAAACATATATGGAATAACTAAAATAGTATAAACAAGTCATACCCAGAATGCATCCCAAACTAGTGCCTGTGTGTTGCCAAACGTTCTACAGACACCATAGCGATAATGCTCCCAAGTGGTGGCGGGGACAGACTCGCCAGTAGGCAAAGTCACAAGACCAGGCCAGTGCAGACGAACAAGATTACCAAGAACCATGTTCACCTGCCTGTAGTGTCCTGTGCCTGTGAACGAGTCATCGATCCAAGTCCTGCAAACAGAAATCAATGTAGAAATTAAAACATAACTTTCAATAACATTTAAGCAAAGATATGTCACTCACTTTCCACTAGGCTTTATCAAAACCCGAGATTCGAGTGGAAGCTCTGGAGGTGGTCCAATAAAATGCAGCTTCCTCATTCTCTTAACTCGAGAAGTTCCAGACCCAGCTGCAGAATCTCCACCAGCCCTAGAATCCCCAGCGTCGTCTCGAGCATCATCTCCCACATTATCTCCACCATCATCTTCAACATCATCTCTTGCATGATCCTCTACCACTGGTTCCTCAATTTCAGCATCCTATGAAACAAATAACTTACATCATACAATATTAAGTAACTCAAATAATGTAATTTAACAACTAACTTATATCTTGTGGAGGCAAATGTTCTGCTAGCGCTCTCCGTCTGCTCATGGTAGAACCTGTGCCCTGAAAAACTGAATCCTCACCCCTCGAGCTGCTCCTCGAGCTACTCCTCGACCCAAGCAAACTACGAGCAAAAGACTTCATTTTCTTTGACATCCTATTTTAACAAAAACAAGTTAGTACATAAATCGACAATAAAATAATAAAATATGCAATAAAATCATAAAATATGCAATAAAATCATGAAAATATGCAATAAAATCATGATCCATACTCGTCAATCGTAATCGTAATCAAAATCAGGATCTAGTTGCTTTCGTCGATTTAATGGACGCCAAGTAGCTTTCTTCTTTCTCGTCACTCGTTTTCTTTTTGGAGGAACCTCAACATCATTTTGATCGCCTAATAAAGATTCTTCCAACATTTCAGTTTGTACATTAAACGTGGTAGTCATAACAGGAAGGAGTCTTTCCAATATTATGTGGTAGTCATGACTCTTCAACCAAGAAAACTTGCCCGTCTTCAAATTCACAGACCTTCTAAAGCCCGCGGCGTAACCATCTGGGAACTTTAAGTTTTTCAACCATTTCATCAATTGTTTCTTTCTTTTAGGTTTAATACTGAAAGGAGCACGTGGCTTCTTCTGATTCTCTCCTATCTCCATAGTTGGTCTTCTACAGATTAAGGCCAAGTCTTTCCTTGCCTTAGGGTTGTCTTTTGTTTTGTCAGTGATATTCATGCAAGTGCTGATAATGCTTTCACCCATATTTCGTTCCTGGTGCATGACATCAGTGTTATGCATTAGAATCAAGGCTTTCATATAAGGGAGTTCCCATAGACCACATTTGTGAGTCCAATTCTGCTCGGTTCCATAACCTTCAAAACGATTTCCATGTTCGTTTAGTTTCAAATCATTAAGTCTCGCGAGAATCTCTGGACCACTTAGCCGCTTGGGTGGTCCCCTCGTCACAATCGTGTCCTTTTTAAAAGCGTTCCTATCGAACCTGAACGGGTGATCCTCTGGCAAAAAACATCTATGGCAATCGAAGTAACATATCTTTCCACCAAACTTTAGTCGAAAGCATAAAATGTCTTCAACGCATATAGGACATGTCAAAATCCCATGACAACTCCATCCAGCAAAGATACCATAAGCCATAAAATCATGAATAGACCATAAAAACGCGGCTCTCAAGTTGAACTTCTGTTTCTTGTAACAATCGTACGCCTCGACTCCTTCCCACAAAATTTTCAATTCTTCAATCAGGGGTCTCATCATCACATCGATCTTTGTTCCAGGATGATCCGGACCAGGTATTATAAGACACAAGAAAATAAATTCATATTCCATGCAAAGAGCTGGTGGAAGGTTGTATGGAACAGCAAAGACGGGCCAACATGAGTACGACGTTGCAGTTAGATTGAATGGCGAGAAACCATCTGTTGCCAAACCGAAGCGGACATTCCGCACTTCATCAGCAAAGCTGGTATCAAAAGCATCTAGTGCCTTCCATGCATCTGTATCAGCTGGGTGCACCATGACATTTGGATTCTCACGTACCCCTTCTTTGTGCCACCTCATGTGTTTGGCTGTATTCTTGGAGATGAACAAACGTTTCAACCGAGGTATGAGAGGCATGTAACGAAGCTGCTTACGTGCAATCTTCGTAGTCACGGTCAAACCATCGTCGTTTTCAACCTCAACGAATCTACGCTCACCACATACAGTACACTTCTTCTCACCTGCGGTCTCCTTCCAGAAAAGCATACAATTATTTTCACAGACATCAATTTTTTCGTAGTCCATACCGAGGCCAGATAACAGCTTTTTAGACTGATACATGTCCTTTGGCATCTTGTGATTCTCCGGAAGTACATCACTGATCAAGTTCAAAAGTTCCTTGTAACAGTTGTTTGAGAATGCAAACTTAGACTTAATAGCCATAAGTCGAGTCACAAATACAAGGACGGTCACTTTTGTGTGCTCATGCAATGGCTCTTCGGCAGCTTTAAGGAGCTCGAAGAACTTCTGAACCTCAGGTGTAGCTGGATCCTCAAACTCGGTGGGTTGACCAGGGTTCTCCGAATCGACGATTAGAAGCTCATGGCGTACATCGTCAAGCATCTCTTCCATCCTATCGTAGTCCTCCTCTTCATGTGACTGAACTTTCGTTACAGTACGAGGAGGTGGGTCCTCACCGTGGTGCACCCACACCTCATAGCCTGGCATATAACCGTTCTTGCAAATATGTATCGACATAGTCCTCCTGTCAAGGAAATTAATGTTCTGACACTTGCTACAAGGGCACCTAACATCGGTTCCAGTCTCTGACCGAGCAAAAGCATGGTCGAGAAAAGCATCAGTCTTGGCAACCCACTCACTTGATAGAGCACCTCTTTTCTTCCAACCTTCATACATCCATCGACGATTCTTCTCCATACTAGATACGAGACGTTAACTTAATTAGATAAGTAATGCACGGACCATCTGTTTTTATGAAGAAATCACGCCCCTACATCTGTAGGAAAGGATAGGTCCTAAACCCACCCAGGAGTGACCGACGAGGCCGTGTTTATGACAAGAAATGTGGTCGTGCGAAATTTCGGCAGCATAACCCCGCTGTTCTCCAATCGCACGCCTAAAAATGGTGCAATTGGAGAACAGAGAGGTTATGCTGCCGAAACTAAGCAGGAGCACATGCTTTTGTCATAAACACGGACTCTGTCGGTCACCCCGAGGCTGTCCAATAAAGGGACAATTCCGGCCCAACATACCTCACATGCGTCGCTTGTAAGGTGTGTTGGGCCGAAACGGGTGACGCCTAGGTTTCGTTTGTTCACACTACGATACACTATGATTAACTATAATCATCGTGCATTATTAAATAATTAAACTAATAAACCACAATACAATATTACATACGAAATAACATTGTTATAGATGACAAATCATATAAAATGACCTTATTTCCGAGGGCATAATAATTACCCTCGGAAATTAAAAATTTAAATTATCTAAAGTACCACTAAATAAACTAAAACAAGCTACTTTAATTACGTAATCAAATTTTGGCCGTCGGACATAACAAACTAAACAATCAAATGCATTCATACATACAATTCTAATCAAATACATTAATACAAGCATACAATTCTAATCAAATACATTAATACAAGCATACAATTTTAATAAACAAAATTCTAATTAAGTATACTCACTTAGCGGGCGTGGGGAGCCGCCGGCGACGGGCGCACGGGCGGGGGCGGGCGCACGGGGCCGGCGACCGAAGCACGGGGCGGAGCACGGAGCGGTGTCGACCGGCGAACGGAGCGGCTGCGGCGGCCGGAGCACTGGCCGGAGCACGGGGGGCGGGCGGCCGGAGCACGGAGCACGGGCACGGGGCGGCCGGAGCACGGCGGCGGGCGGGGCGGCCGGAGCACGGCGGCGACTGTGCGGGGCGGCGGCGGCGGCAGGAGAAAGAAACGACGCGCGTGGGTGAAATGAAAGGCGCGCGGGTTGGATCCGCGCGTTAAAAAGCCTTATCTCCGACGGCTCAGTACGAGGCCGTCGGAGATAAGGCTTATTTCCGAGCGCCTGTTGTGGCCGTCGGACATAACCTTATCTCCGACGGCCTCCTACAGAGCCGTCGGAGATAAGGAGGCCGTCGGATGTTTGTTAGTTTACTGTAGTGATGTGCGCATGCATGTATGGCTTTAGAGCCTGATATATATACATACATACTATACTATGAATAAGGCCCTGTTCCAATCTCGCGAGATAAACTTTAGCAGCTTTTTTTAGCTACTTTTAGCCATTTATAATCTAAACAGGATAGCTAATGGTCGTAATTGAAGCTAAACTTTAGCACTTCAATTCATATAGGTAAAGTTTAGCAGGAAGCTAAAGTTTATCACGTGAGATTGAAACGGGGCCTAAGTGCATGTCCGGTCTTCTGTATGTGGAGGTTGATTGATTCCATGCATGGCTGCAGTGTGTGCATGTTCATGTTGTTGTACATGTATTCTCAAAATACATATCAATATAATACATACTTATGATGATACATACTATATATATATAGTTTATATATTAAGAGCCCTGGGCTTCCAATAATAGAGGAAGCCCAGGCTAGTTAATATGGGCATTTTGGTTGAACCATACCGGGTCAACAGGCACCAGTCACGGTGCCGTTACACCGTTTCCTCCGTCAGCCAGCCACCTCTCCCACGTTTCCTGTGTCTATAACCGTTTCGCGCAATCAACGGAGGCAGACCAGCGCCTGCAGGAAGAAAACCCCAGCCGCGCAGACTCTCCTTTCGTTGGAGGCGACTCGCCAGGCGATTTCCGCGCCTCCAACCCAGCGCAGCGCCAATCCACCGCCGCTCCAATCCAGCGCCGTTCCATTCCAGCTTACATCCTTCAATCTCCCAGCATTGGAGCCTGAGTCAAGAAGTTTCAGGTAATCCAACATTGAAATACACCGAGGTTGCCATCGATTTTTGAAGCATTTGGGTCGATTGAAGTGGATTTGATTGTAACCCTTATTCTCCAGCTAAATGTGTGATTTGAATGCGTTTAGACATCTATCTAATCGGGTCATTGCATCGCGCATTGCATCTCTTTTTTTGTTCAGGAGCCCCGATATTAGAGCATATGTATTTATTCTATATTCCCACTATCGCCCGACATTCATAGATCTAGACAAAGGTATTTACTGATGAGTCAGCATAGAGTACTATCACACAAACCAAGTAACACATATACGCTTTTTGTATTTAATATATATGCATATCTTCAGTACTATTTATGCACATTCACTTGAGTCATTTGTTTACACATTTGTTTTATTATATATGCATATAGTCCGTACTCTATATGCACATTTACTTTAAAGATTTGTTTTCACATCTACTTTATTATCAAAATATGCTTATTTGTATTTGATATATATGCATATCCTCAGTAATGTTTATGCACATTCAATTGAGTAACTTGTTTACACATTTGTTTTATTATATATGCATATAGTCAATATTCTTTATGCACATTTACTCTAATGATTTGTTTTCACATCTATTTTATTATTTAATATGCTTATTGTATTTCATATATATGCATATCCTCAGTACTTTTTATGCCCATTCACTTAAATCATTTGTGTACACATCTGTTTTATTATATATAAAACATACTCATTGGATTTGATATATATGCATATTGGCAGTAATGTGTATGCTCATTATTACACAATTTTTATGAACATTTCGCAATATAATAAGTATATTTGCATTGTTCTATTTACTTGAATAATTAGTTTACACTCATGTTCATTATATATATGTGTACATACAGGTACTTTTATTTTAAGCAAAAGTTATTTAAATATTCATGTTTGAATATGAGCCAAATGTTTTTATTACTATGAACCAGTTATTAAAATATGTTGTATAGTTAGTTGATGCAAAAAGGCTCTTGTTTTATCATGATCCATTTACAATTATATGAAATATTAAATCAATCTTTATGTTTGTATATAACAATTGCTCATTAAATGATCTCGCATAAATGTAAAAGGTAGTTTAAGTCATGTAATTCCATTTAGCATTATATAGTATGCATTTCAGATAGTTATAGTAAAAATTAGTTTTTTTTGGCATATATTCTTGCATAAATCAATGTATTTAAAAACAACTTCTTTTTCTACAGATTTATTCAGTATTTAATCATGAAGTCTGTTGATCGCCCGCCCAGTAATCCAAAAAGATTAACCATTGAATCCAGTCAGGAGGTTTTTTCAATTGACATTTCCAGACGTACAAGATCCAGCAGCTCAGCTCACCAAGATGATATTCCACAAAATCAGGAGCAGAATAAGCCACAGCCAGCCCCAATCCATCGTTTTCGCAGAAAGGCTTTAGCTTGTTGTCGGCGTTTCGAGACCGGGGGGTCCCTGAGCCGACGAGTGAAGTGTCGCCGCGTGCCCCAGCCCAAATGAGTCGACGCGAGGCCGAGCGCGAAGGGGGGAAAGCGAGGTGGCCGGAGATGGGCGTGAGAGAGGTGGAAATCCCGCGGCCTTCGTGTTCGTCCCGTGCCCAGGTCGGGTGCGCTTGCAGTAGGGGGTTACAAGCGTCCACATGGGGGAAGGAGCGAGCGGCCTCAAGCGAGCGCCCGTCTCGTCCTCGTCCCCGCGCGGCCGACCCTCTCTAAGAGGGCCCTGGTCCTTCCTTTTATAGGCATAAGGAGAGGATCCAGGTGTACAATGGGGGGTGTAGCAGAGTGCTACGTGTCTAGCGGAGGAGAGCTAGCGCCCTAAGTACACGCCATCGTGGCGGCTGCAGAGATTTTGTCGCCCGGTGTGTGATGTCGTGGCCGTCGGAGGAGCGCTGTAGCCTGGGGGAGGGACAGCTGTCGGGGCCGTCGAGTCCTTGCTGACGTCCTCTTGCTTCCGTAAGGGGGCCGAGAGCCGCCATCGTCAGGGAGCGTGCGGGACGCCATCATTGCCTATCTGGCGGAGTGAGCCAGATGGGACGCCGGTCTTGTTCCCCGTAGCCTGAGTCAGCTTGGAGTAGGGTAATGATGGCGCCTCCTGTTGACGTGGCCGGTCCGCTCCCTAGGTTGGGCGATGTGGAGGCTCCTCTGAGGTCGAGGTCGAGTCCGTCTTCCGTGGCCGAGGCCGAGTCCGAGCCCCTGGGTCGGGCGAGGCGGAGTTCGTCGTCTTCTGGGGCTGAGCCCAAGTGCGAGCCCTGGGTCGGGCGGAGCGGAGTTCGCCGTCTTCCGGGGCTTAGCCCGAGTCCGAGCCCTGGGTCGGGCGGAGCGGAGTTCGCCGTCTTTCGGGGCTTAGCCCGAGTCCGAGCCCTAGGTCGGGCGGAGCGGAGTTCGCCGTCTTCCAGGGCTTAGCCCGAGTCCGAGCCCTGGGTCGGGCGGAGCGGAGTTCGCCGTCTTCTGGGGCTTAGCCCAAGTCTGAGCCCTAGGTCGGGCGGAGCGGAGCTTCCGATGGTGTGCGGACGGGCCTGACTGCCTGTCAGCCTCACTCTGTCAAGTGGCATCACAGTTGGAGCAGCGGAGGCAGCGCTGTCTTTCTATCAGACTGGTCAGTGGAGCGGCCAAGTGACGGCGGTCACTTCGGCTCTATCAGCTGAGGGGCGCGCGTCAGGATAAAGGTGTCAGGCCACCTTTGCATTAAATGCTCCTGCGATTTGGTCGAGGTTGCTTCTCGGCGAAGACAGGGCCTCGGGCTAGCCGAGAACGTGTTCGCCGCTGGAGGGGGGCCTCGGGCGAGGCGGAGATCCTCCGGGGTTGGCTGCCCTTGTCCGAGGCTAGGCTCGGGTGAGGCACGATCGAGTCCCTCGAATGGACTTATCCCTGACTTGATCGCACCCATCAGGCCTTTGCGGCTTTATGCTGATGGGGGTTACCAGCTGAGAATTAGGAGCCTTGAGGGTACCCCTAATTATGGTCCCCGACAGTAGCCCCCGAGCCTCGAAGGGAGTGTTAGCACTCGCTTGGAGGCTTTTGTCGCACTTTTTTGCAAGGGGGCCAGCCTTTCTCGGTTGCGTTTTTGTTCCGGTGGGTGCACGCGAGCGCACCCGCCGGGTGTAGCCCCCAAGGCCTCGGAGGAGTGGTTTGACTCCTCCGAGGTCTTAACGCCTCGCGCAATGCTTCGGCTGGTCTGGTCGTTCCCTCATGCGAGTTGGCCGTAGCCCGGGTGTACGGTCGGGTCCCAAGTTCTCGGGCTGGTATGTTGACGCTGTCAACGGTTTGGCCGGAGCCGGGTTTGCGAGAGCAGCCCCCGAGCCTCTGCACAGGGCGAGAGGGCGATCAGGGACAGACTCGACTTTTTTAATATATGCCCCTGCGTCGCCTTTCCGCAAGGAGGAGGGGGGAGAGCGCCATGTTGCCCTTGGTGGGCGCCGAACATGGTGTCTCCGGTGAGCTGCAGGCGGGTGATCCGAGCGGACGCCCGTGCCCCATTCGTTAGGGGTCAGCTAGGGGCCCAGAGGCGCGCCCAAAAGTACATGCGGGTGATCTGCCGGACCCAGTCCCCTGGCGACGGGGTCCGAGGGCTCGATGCCTCCCTCTGATGGGATTCCGTTACAAGATCGTTCCCGCTGGTCTCGAAAATGTCCTAGAGTACCTCAGGAGCGCAGCCCAAGCCTTGGTTATGTATCGAACGTACCCATGGTCATCACTCGCTCTGTGTCTGAGGCGGCTGTGAACCCTTCGGGGGCCAGCCTTCGAACCCCTGATCAGTAGTGGGCGCAGAGCCCGAGTAGCCTGAGGCGGTCGTTGAACCCTTCCGAGGGGCCGGCCTTCGAACCTCTGACCAGTAGTGGGTGTGGAGCCCACGTGCTCTGAGGCGGCTGTTGAACCCTTCCGAGGGGCCAGCCTTCGAACCTCTGATCAGTAGGGAGGCTCGGAGCCTGGTTCCTTCACAAGGAAGGATCCTTTTCGGGGTATCCCCCTTTCCCGGTCCCTGTTGCAAGAGAGAGAAAGAGGAAAAAAGGAATGGGATACGAAATTGAACGACGCGGCGTACCTTTTTTGACGCGGTCATTATGGCGGAGGCGAAGCGTCGCTCGCTTCTCCTGCCAGAGGCGCCGCCTGTCCCACCGTAGAGTTAATGCGACAGGGCGAGTGGTTCGCAGGGTAGCCGTTGCACGTGCGCGAGCCGTTCGAGGAACGGCTGTTTCGCTTCGTGTTTTTGAATCCCGCGGCCGATCCGGGCGGAACATTGAACCGGTCTCGCCTTGGCCTTTATATACTCGGGGGAGGGTCTGGCGATGGTTCTTTGCTCCGCTTCCTGCTTCCCTCTTAGGTTTTCGCAACCCGAGAGACTTAGCCAGAGAAAAGGAAACCGCCCACACTGTCCTTCGCGCCGCCACCCCTTTTGCTCGGTGATGGCCGACCGGGTGACCATCGTCTCGCCGCGCGACCCATGGCCTTTCTCCACGGTAATGGCGGACGATCTGGAGGATCTTGTTGCTAAGGGTTTGCTTCGCCCTCTCTCTGATGAGAGGCGGCCGGAATGGATTCCCCCCGTGAGCGAAGCCGCTCCGTCGCCACCGCCGGGGTACATCGTGAGCTTCGTCTCCTTCCACGAGCGGGGATTTGGTGTGCCGGCGAGCCGCTTTATGCGGGCGATCCTGCACCACTATGGGGTGGAGTTGCACAACCTCAGCCCCAACTCCGTCTCGCAGGCCGCCATCTTCGTAGCGGTGTGCGAGGGGTACTTGGGGATCGCCCCCCACTGGGACTTGTGGAATCATCTCTTTTTCGCGGAGCTTTTCGCTTCGCCGACGCGGGAGAGAAAGGTCCGCGCGGCAGTGCGGGCCGGCGGCTGCATCCTTCAGCTGAGGCAGTCGCGGGCCTCGCTGTACATTCCTGCCACCCTTGCGTCCTCGAACAAAGGGTGGCAGCGCCGGTGGTTCTACCTCCAGAATGACGGCGAGTTGCTTCCGCCGTTTTCCCAGCGGGTAGTCACCGTCGCCGCTGATGCTTGGCGCCATGGGACCCCGCACGAAAGACAGAAAAACCTCGAACCCCTTCTCAAGGCTTTGGAGGCGTTGCGGAAAGGGGGACTCACCGCCGTGGGAGTGATCGCCACCATCCACCGCTGGAGGGTGCTTCCCTTGGCGGAGCGACGGCTGCCGCTCTGGGAGATGACACCGGAGGCTGTCTTGGAGGGCTCGTGGATGTCCTCGGATCCTCTTCCCTTCGATGTTCTCCACGGGTGGGTGGCCGTCGCGTTGGGGAAACCGGACCTCAGCGCCTTCTCCCAGCCTTTGATGCGCCCTGACCAAGGGTGCGTGACTCTGGTGAGTGTCTGCTGCTTCCTCCCTCTTGCATCGGGTTGTCCCTGGTTCTTACGGTCGGGATTTCCATCCGTCCTCAGGAGGTGGGGCGGCACAAGCCTTCCCTGCCACAGGTACCGCAGGATGTGGTGGACCGAGCAGCGCGGCGGGTTGCCGCGGAGGAGAAGAAGAAAAAGAAGGACGCGGAGAAGACCCGGGCCCGCGAGCGAATGCGGGCTCGGGACGCCTTGGAAAGGCTCCGTCATCGGCAGGAGAAGGAGGGGCTCCCGAGGGAGCCGTCGCCGGAAACGCCTGATGACGACGACAATGATGAGGATGACGACGAGGAAGACGACATGGCTGCCCGCCTCGGCTTCAGCCCTGGCTTGAGGTTAGGCCAGGAGCCGTCAAGCCAGCCCCCGAGTGGGCTGACGCAGTCAGTCCCTGGAGTCGGGACGCCGAGGTCCCGGCCCGAGGAGCGGGGGTAGACCGAGAGGGTACCTGACCCCTCGGCTAGGGGAGTTGAGGCGCCCCCGGGGAGCCAGGTCGAGGCGTCTGTTCCCCGAGAGCCGTCGCCCACGCCGGCAACGCAGGAGAGCGACCCTCAGGTCGCCGTGGCGGTGTCTGGGCAGTCCGCCTCCCGGGTGTCCAAAGCAATGGTGGTGTCGAAGCTGCCGGCGAAGCGGACCTCGGCGGCGGCTTCGGGGGTCGAGATCCGAGAGACCTCCCCTCAGGCACAGTTGATCATGGCCCGGAGTGGGTAAGTATCTTGGAACGTCTTCGTCCTGGCTTTTCATTCGTACGTCGCGACCGTGATTTTTCCTTCCTCCTCAGCAAGCGAAGCCATGGCCTGACCGATCTGGCTCCCGAAAGGCCCTTAAGACGGTGTCGGCTTCCGCAGCCGGCACCACTCCGGGCCTTGCCGTTCAGCTAACCTTCTCGCAAGGCGCTCCACAGCAGGGGGCTCAGGTGGCACCAGTCGCTGTGGAGCGAGTTGCCGAGGCCGGTTCTTCTGCCGAGGAGGCCATCGTGCTAGGGGAGGTGGCTGACGCGGACGTGGCCCAGGCCCCACCGGACGTGCCGGTGGTGCCGGCACCTGCTGCTACTGAAGCCGCTGCCGTCACAGTCGGGGAGCGACCTGTCGCTGCCGACGCTGAGACGGCCGAGGCGTCGGCGCTTGGTGCCTCGGAGGAGGGGGCGGAGAGATGCGATCCGTCCCGCCGGGCGGCAGCCTTGTCGCTGTGCGGTGGGGCTCCGAGGGTCGGCGCCAGTTGCTCTTGTTTTGGACCCGCGAGGCCTCGGACCCCTTCTTCGTTCTCGACGATGAGCGGGAGGAGTAGTCCTGGGACGAGCTCCGCGAGTGTGCCGAAGCAACGGTGGGGTCGCTCCGGTCGTCGTTGGAGGTTTTCTGTAGGGACGACCCCAAAATCCTCCAGGTAACGGTTTCAGGCATACCTTTTCTTTTTTGTGGCCAAAGCGTCTTTCGTAACGCCCTACTTCCTTTCCTTAGGATCTAACGAATCTAAGCGCCGCCAAGTCGTCGTTCATCCGCCACGAGGTCGATGTCTGGGGCTCGCTGCGATCCCTGAGGACCTCGCTCGTCGGGGCTACTGCGCGCCTCTCTCAGCAGGGTGCCGAGGCGGCGGACCTTCGGTTGCTCTGCACCGATCTGAGAGCCGAGGCGGCAGCGGCGCGCGCAGAAGTGCAACGACAGCAGTCGGAGTTCGACCGGATCGTCGATGAGCGGGACCAATCTCGGGGCCGGGCTACCGAGGCCGAAAGCCGGGCTAGAGCCCTTGCAGCCGACCTAGCCGTAGCCCAGGTCGCAGCCTCGGAGCAGCGTGCCCGAGCCAAAGGTACGCCATGGCCACTTTCGGTTTTTGTTTCAGCTTGTTTCCTCCGCTTGTGTTTGAGATCTTTCGTCCTGGCTGTTCGCAGAACTCGAGTCCGCCCTTGATACGTCCGCCAAGGCGCTTGCCGGGGCGGCCAAGCAGAGGGAGGCTGACCATGTGGCCATGTCTGAGGCCGTCTCGGACTTATGCCGGGTCCTTGGCTCCGGTGACGTTCCCTCAGGAAGCTCCCCTCACAGTCGCCTGCAGGCCTTGGGCGATCATGTGCGCGGCAGACTCCGCGAGGCGCTACACCACGGCGTCAGGCGGGCCTTCACCGTGCTCGCTTCCCACTACGTCGTGGACCTGGAGCGGGTCAGCGAGGGGTATTGCCTTCCTGACGAAGATGAAGCCGCCCTGGCAGAAGTCCGGAGGCTCGATGCGGCCGCCGCGGGTCCGAGCGCGATGCTGGCGACCACCTTTGAAGCAGATATCCTTCCGCCTGCGCCGTCGTCCGAAGCCGGGATGGACTTTGCCGAGGGTGGGGACGAAGCCGACGGCGTGGCTTCTTCCTGTGGCGACGCCTGACTCCGTTGGAACAGTTTCTGTTGGATGCACGTGTGTCTTTCTGCGACCGCTGAGGCCTGAACACTTTATCACTGTTGCATGAAGTCGCGCTCCTTTCCCTTTCACTTTGCGTGTCCGGCCCCGCCTGTCAGTAGCAGGATGGCTTCCCCAAGTGGGGGTCACTTTTCATGGCGGGTGACGAGTGAGGTGTCCGTAACCCAGAGGCGTAGGAGTCCCTCGGCTCAGTCGGCCTTGCCACTTACATGCACCCGTGTTCGCTCCTTGGGGTCCTGCTTCCGACATAGCCGAGGGAACGCAAAAAGCCTTTTCGACTGAAAATTTTGACGCAGAGGGGTTCCCCCCTTTTTAGCCCCGAGGGGGGGTCGGGCTCTGCCGAGGCAAGGCTGACCCTTCCTTGATGACTAAAACTTGCGTGGGGGCAAGGTGGGCGAACAACTTGAAAGCATCTTAAGGGTAGAGGCGACGTATCTGTTAGACGTTCGAAGTGTTGCTGTAGGCCTCGCCTTGACTGTTGGCCTGCTTGTATGTTCCGGGCTTCAGAACTTTGGCAATGACAAGCAGCCCTTCCCAGGGGAGCGCGTAGCCCCCAGATGTCTCCGACGAGGGCCCGGGGTGCGGTGGTGGAGCTCCTTCCCGTCCCTCAGCAAGACGAACGACTTGGCGGGCCGCGCCAACCGCCAAGCTCTGGCTCGGTCGAGGGGTAGCTCTCCTCGGTGGAGATATTGTACGTACGGGGTCTGCCAGCTTTGATTAAGCGTGGCCCCGCTTCGCTCCTCCTCGACGCGCACGTCTCGCCCTCGGGGGCCGAGGGTGCCTCGGGCCGAGCTGAGGGTGCCTCGGACTGGGCCGAGGGCGCCTCGGGCTCGGGCGTGTTGTCGATTTTGACGGAGGGTTGATGCAGGTCTCGGGAGCAGGCTTCTGGGATAAACGTTATTCGCCCCGAGGCGGTACAGAGGCAGGCCTCCTTCGCCGAGGTGCGGGATGAAAAGGCTGAGGGCCGCAAGACATCCCATGACTCTCCGTATGCCTTTCAAGTCCGCGATGGGCCCCATGCTGGTGACCGCCGCGATCTTCTCCGGATCGGCTTCGATGCCCCGCTCGGAGACGATGAACCCCAAGAGCATGCCTCGGGGCACCCCGAAGACACGCTTTTCGGGATTGAGCTTGACGCCCTCCGCCTTGAGACATCAGAATGTCACTTCAAGGTCGGAAAGGAGGTCGGAGGCTTTCCTCGTCTTGACTACGATGTCATCGACGTAGGCCTCGCCCGTGTGGCCAATGTGCTCGCTGAACACATGGTTCATGCACCGCTGGTACGTCGCACCTGCATTCCTCAAGCCGAACGGCATGGTGACATAGCAGTACATGCCGAAGGGTGTGATGAAAGAAGTCGCGAGCTGGTCGGACTCTTTCATCCTGATTTGGTGATACCCTGAGTAAGCATCGAGGAAAGACAGGGTTTCACACCCAGCAGTGGAATCCACGATCTGATCGATGCGAGGCAGAGGGTAGGGAACCTTCGGACATGCTTTGTTTAGACCAGTGTAGTCTACACACATCCGCCATTTCCCCCCTTTCTTTCTCACAAGCACTGGGTTGGCAAGCCATTCGGGATGGAATACCTCTTTGATGAACCCTGCCGCCATTAGCTTGTGAATCTCCTCACCTATGGCTCTGCGCTTCTCCTCGTCGAATCGGCGCAGAGGCTGCTTGACCGGTCGGGCTCTGGCCCGGATGTCCAGCGAGTGCTCGGCGACATCCCTCGGTATGCCAGGCATGTCCGAGGGACTCCACGCGAAGACGTCGGTGTTCGCGCGGAGAAAGTCGACGAGCACTGCTTCCTATTTGGGATCGAGCCCGGAGCCGATCCGGACTTGCTTGGAGGCGTCGCTGCTGGGGTCGAGGGGGACGGACTTAACCGTCTCCGCTGGCTCGAAGTTGCCGGCATGACGCTTCACATCTGGTACCTTCTTAGAGAGGCTCTCCGGGTCGGCGATGAGGGCCTCGGACTAGGCGAGGGCCTCGGCGTACTCCACGCACTCCACGTCGCATTCGAACGCGTGTTTGTACGTGGGGCCGACGGTGATGACCCCGTTGGGGCCCGGCATCTTGAGCTTGAGGTAGGTGTAGTTGGGGACGACCATGAACTTCGTGTAGCAGGGCCTCCCCAATACCGCGTGGTAGGTTCCTCGGAACCCGACCACCTCGAACGTCAGGGTCTCCCTTCGGAAGTTGGAGGGTGTTCCGAAGCAGACGGGAAGATCGAGTTGTCCGAGGGGCTGGACGCGCTTCCCGGGGATGATCCCATGGAAAGGCGCAGCGCCCGCCCGGACCGAGGACAGATCGATACGCAGAAGCCCGAGGGTCTCGGCGTAGATGATGTGAGGCTGCTGCCTCCGTCCATGAGGACCTTGGTGAGCCTGACGTCGCCGATGACGGGGTCGACGACGAGCGGGTATTTCCTCGGGCTCGGCACATGGTCGGGGTGGTCGGCTTGGTCGAAGGTGATGGGCTTGTCGGACCAGTCTAGGTAGACTGGCGCCGCCACCTTCACCAAACAGACCTCCCGGCGCTCTTGCTTGCGGTGCCGAGCCGAGGCGTTCGCCGCTTGCCCACCGTAGATCACGAAGCAGTCGCAGACCTCGGGGAACTCTCCTGCCTGGTGATCTTCCTTCTTGTCATCGTCGCGGGCCCTGCCACCCTCCGCGGGTGGCCTAGCCCTGTGGAAGTGGCGCCGAAGCATGACGCACTCCTCAAGGGTGTGCTTGACGGGCCCCTGGTGATAGGGGCACGGCTCCTTGAGCATCTTGTCGAAGAGGTTGGGACCTCCGGGGGGTTTCCGAGGGTTCTTGTACTCGGCGGCGGCGACAAGGTCCGCGTCGGCGGCGTCGCGTTTTGCTTGCGACTTCTTCTTTCCCTTCTTCTTGGCGCCGCGCTGAGCTGATGCCTCGGGGGCATCCCCCGATGGGCGGCCCTAGGGCTGCTTGTCCTTCCGGAAGATAGCCTCGACCGCCTCCTGGCCGGAGGCAAACTTGGTGGCGATGTCCATCAGCTCGCTCGCCCTGGTGGGGGTCTTGCGACCCAGTTTGCTAACCAGGTCGCGGCAGGTGGTGCCGGCGAGGAACGCGCCGATGACATCCGAGTCGGTGATGTTGGGCAGCTCGGTGCGCAGCTTCGAGAATTGCCGGATGTAGTCTCGGAGAGACTCTCCTGGCTGCTGTCGGCAGCTTCGGAGGTCCCAGGAATTCCCGGGGCGCACGTACGTGCCCTGGAAATTGCTGGCGAAAGCTTGGACTAGGTCATCCCAATCGGAGATCTGCCCCGGAGGCAGGTGCTCCAACCAGGCGCGAGCGGTGTCGGAGAGGAACAGGGGGAGGTTGTGGATGATGAGGTTGTCATCGTACGTTCCACCCAGTTGGCAGGCCAGACGGTAGTCCGCGAGCCACAGTTCCGGTCTCGTCTCCCTCGAGTACTTTGTGATAGTAGTCGGGGGTCAGAACCGGGTCGGGAACGGCGCCCGTCGTATGGCCTGGCTGAAGGCCTGTGGACCGGGTGGTTCGGGCGAGGGACTCCGATCCTCCCCGCTGTCGTAGCGTCCCCCACGCCTGGGATGGTAGCCTCGGCGCACCCTCTCGTCGTGGTGGGCTCAACGATCGTGGTGATGGTGCTCGTTGCCGAGGCGACCCGGGGCCGCAGGCGCTGTGTTGCGCGTGCGCCCGGTGCAGACCGAGGCTTCCCGCATGAATCGGGAAGTCGCGACACGATGTTCCGAGGGGTACCCCTGCCTCCGGGAGGCGGAGCTCTCGGCCTGCCGGACCACGGTGCCTTCCAGGAGATCCTTGAGCTCTCCCTGGATTCGCCGCCCTTCGGTGGTTGATGGCTCCGGCATCGTGCGGAGGAGCATTGCTGCTGCAGCCAGGTTCTGGCCGACCCCACTAGATGCGGGTGGCGGCCTGACCCTGACATCGTTGGCGATGCGGTGCTGGAAGCCCTGGGGTAGATGACGCATTTCTCCAGCCGGAGGTTGGCCCGCCCATGCCTGCCCGACGTCCCAGCGGATTGGCTCAAGCGCTCCTGCTCCCTTGTCGAGCCTGGCCTGCACCCCGCGGATTTGCTCGAGTTGTGGGTCGTGACCCCCCGCCGGAACGGGGACCACAGCTAGCTCTCACGGGATGTCAACGCGAGGCATCGGCCTAGGGAGGTCACCGTCCTCCGGCATGCCGAGATGGTTGCCTTCGGAGGGACCCCCTAGATCAACGTGGAAACATTTGCGGCTCGGGCCGCAGTCCTCGTCGTCGAGGCTACGACTACCGTCGGAACAGTCGGAAAGGCAGCAGTCGCATGCGGTCATGAAGCCCTGCATGGCACTGGGGTTGCCAAGTCCGGAGAAATCCCAACAGAAGCTGGGCTCATCGTCTTCCTCGGACCCAGAGGGTCCGTAGGTCGAGACGTCCGTCAGCCGGTCCCAAGGTGACCGCATACGAAACCCCAGGGGGTTCGGATTCGCCTCTACGAGGGCGTCCGCCAAAGCGGAGCCGCTAGGCGGGTCGAGGTTAAATCCGAAAGGCGTGGGATGGGAGTCGGTTGGTACCTCTTGGTCGACGGGCGGTGATGAGGTCACGTCGGGGACTGACTGCACCGTCGTCTCAGGTACGAGGGCAACACCCAGCAAGCCTTTCGCGAGCGTGCTGGCGTCGTCCGTTTGCTCGGGATTGACGCGTCGCGGGGAGACAGCGCTTGTCTTCGTCTCAGGCGCGAGGTCGATGCCCGGCGCGCCCCCCGCTGGAGTGCTGGCGTTGTCGACTCGCTCGACGGCCGATGAGGCGCCGCCTCCTGCTTGGCCTTGGTTGCCCCGCCTCCTCCTCCTCCATCGACGGGGAAGAGGACGGGGCGAGCCCGAAGGTTGTTCTTCCACCACGCGGGGAAGACGTCGTCGATCCCGCCGCCGGCGGGCGGACTGTCGGCCGCCACTGTCGCTGTCGCCCGGCGGTGGAAAGAGTATCATGTCATAGCTGCCGTCGAGGGACATGAACTCAAGGCTCCCGAAACGGAGCACCGTCCCGGGCCGGAGTAGTTGCTGGAGACTACCCATCTGGAGCTTGACGGGAAGCTATTCGTCAACACGTAGCAAGCCCCTACCTGGCGCGCCAACTGTCGGCGTTTCGAGACCGGGGGGTCCCTGAGCCGATGAGTGAAGTGTCGCCGCGTGCCCCAGCCCAGATGAGTCGACGCGAGGCCGAGCGCGAAGGGGGGAAAGCGAGGTGGCCGGAGATGGGCGTGAGAGAGGTGGAAATCCCACGGCCTTCGTGTTCGTCTCGTGCCCAGGTCGGGTGCGCTTGCAGTAGGGGGTTACAAGCGTCCACACGGGGGAAGGAGCGAGCGGCCTCACGCGAGCGCCCATCTCGTCCTCATCCCCGCGCGACCGACCCTCTCTAAGAGGGCCCTGGTCCTTTCTTTTATAGGCATAAGGAGAGGATCCAGGTGTACAATGGGGGGTGTAGCAGAGTGCTACATGTCTAGCGAAGGAGAGCTAGCGCCCTAAGTATACGCCATCGTGGCGGCCGGAGAGATTTTGGCGCCCGATGTGTGATGTCGTGGCCGTCGGAGGAGCGCTGGAGCCTAGGGGAGGGACTGCTGTCGGGGCCGTCGAGTTCTTGCTGACGTCCTCTTGCTTCCGTAAGGGGGCCGAGAGCCGCCATCGTCAGGGAGCGTGTGGGACGCCATCATTGCCTATCTGGCGGAGCGAGCCAGATGGGACGCCGGTCTTGTTCCCCGTAGCTTGAGTCAGCTTGGAGTAGGGTAATGATGGCGCCTCCTGTTGACGTGGTCGGTCCGCGCCCTAGGTTGGGCGATGTGGAGGCTCCTCCGAGGTCGAGGTCGAGTCCGTCTTCCGTGGCCGAGGCCGAGTCCGAGCCCCTGGGTCGGGCGAGGTGGAGTTCATCGTCTTCTGGGGCTAAGCCCAAGTCCGAGCCCTGGGTTGGGCGGAGCGGAGTTCGCCGTCTTCCGGGGCTTAGCCCGAGTCTGAGCCCTGGGTCGGGCGGAGCGGAGTTCGCCGTCTTCTGGGGCTTAGCCCGAGTCCGAGCCCTGGGTCGGGCGGAGCGGAGTTCGTCGTCTTCCGGGGCTTAGCCCGAGTCCGAGCCCTAGGTCGGGCGGAGCGGAGTTCGCCGTCTTCCGGGGCTTAGCCCGAGTCCGAGCCCTGGGTCGGGCGGAGCGGAGTTCGCCGTCTTCTGGGGCTTAGCCCGAGTCTGAGCCCTGGGTCAGGCGGAGCGGAGTTCGCCGTCTTCCGGGGCTTAGCCCGAGTCCGAGCCCTGGGTCGAGCGGAGCGGAGCTTCCAATGGTGTGCGGCCGGGCCTGACTGCCTGTCAGCCTCACTCTATCAAGTGGCACCGCAGTCGGAGCGGCACAGGCGGCGCTGTCTTTCTATCAGACTGGTCAGTGGAGCGGCGAAGTGACGGCGGTCACTTCGGCTCTGTCAGCAGAGGGGCGCACGTCAGGATAAAGGTGTTAGGCCACCTTTGCATTAAATGCTCCTGCGATTTGGTCGGGGTTGCTTCTCGGCGAAGACAGGGCCTCGGGCGAGCCGGGAACGTGTTCGCCGCTGGAGGGGGGCCTCGGGCGAGGCGGAGATCCTCCGGGGTCGGCTGCCCTTGTCCGAGGCTAGGCTCGGGCGAGGCGCGATCGAGTCCCTCGAATGGACTGATCCCTGACTTGATCGCACCCATCAGTCGTTTGCGGCTTTATGCTGATGGGGGTTACCAGCTGAGAATTAGGAGCCTTGAGGGTACCCCTAATTATGGTCCCCGACACTTGTCGTTTAAAAAGAAAACCTCCTGCTCCATCCACTCTCTCTGACGACGATTTCATGGATGCTCCACCGTTAAAGCGTCAATTCAGATCTGCATCACCTTCTCCTTCAGAACAAATCAGTGCAAAGAAGTTAAAAGTACCTTCTCCTCAAGTTCCAACCGTGAAAAGAAGTCCAAAGTATAATATCATTGCAAAAAAAAACTCTCCTAAAAAGAAGTCTCCTGTAAAATCACAGGTAATATGTATATATTTATATTTATTCATGTGTTAATCATGGTGCCCAATCAATTTTGTATTTTCCCCCACTTTAAATTTATGTATATTATTATCAACAAATATGGTGTTTACTTTTTTTAGTGTTGTAGACTAGTTATTTACAAGCCTGTAATAAATATCCCTTGTATGTAAATATAGTATCACTAGTTCTAACTATATATATACTTTGTGTATTAATGCATATTCATTTATGCTTCCAGAAATTGAATATCCGATGCATTCCCTTTGATGTTATTGTATCATCATGGATAATGAGCGATCGGCAGCGTGATGCCGTCGCTAGGTTGGGATTTTCTAGTATATTTGATTTGCGAACTGATGCATTAGAGAGCAGATCACTCATCAGGTGGTTGATGGACAAATTGGATCCACATGACATGACCATACGCCTAGGGGCTGGCAAGGAACTTAAGATAACAAAAGATACGGTTCATCTGATTTTGGGGTTGCCATGTGCCGGAGGAGGTAGAGAGTTTACTGATTGGTATGGTGAAGTCGATGCTGCTGTAAATCTGAGACGTCAGCTCAATGTTGGTAAAGAAGAATTTGATGTTGTCAAGCTTCAAGATAAGATAATGCTTGGCAACGATGATGAGCTATCAATTAGATGTTTTTTTTCTGATTCTATTCAATCGACTTCTATTTCCTTCTGCTTCTTGGGGCATTACAAACAATGAGGTACTCATGACTTCAAACATGGCCCGAATGGCTGATATTGACTGGTGTCAACTAGTTTACACGGATTTGTGCGATGCTGCCGCACGTTGGCATAAAAGGAACAAAACAAACATCACAACAACAATATATGGATGCTCACTCATTATTCTAGTAAGTAATTTTTTTTGTTTACTGTGCATATATATGGTATGCAAATATTTGTTATGTACTAATTTTATATATTTGTGCATTCCTTTTTTCAGATTTACTATCTTGATCACCTACATCACCCTGCTGCTCCTGATAACAAATATGGTACTCCATGCATTAAGTTTTTTGATAATGAGACCATAAGAGAGTTGGCTTGGGGTGACAGACGCCCCCCCCGTAAAACTGGTGAACCATTCGGATATGCAGAGGTTAGACACAAACAATTTTTGTCCTGTTATGCAGATGTTAAAATATTATTACCGCTAACTGTTCTATCTGATTTTATACAGTTTCGTAGCCGTTCAGAAACGTGTTACGTCATTGCTCCAGAACGGCCTGTTTCTGCCGTTTTCAACATATATGTACCACGTATCAAGCATTTGATCGGCAACAAGTTGCAATGTTTGCCCTCTCAGCGTCGGCCAATGTTTCAATCAATGTTTGATGCTCATGACAAAGAGGTGGATAAGTACTGTGATTCCCTTCAGCTGAGTCATCAGATGATTGTTTCGAAGCAGATTGAACTCTCTGAAACCTTTGGTGAAATGATCGATGAAGTACTGAGAGCTGCAACGCAGCGCGATTCACAGCAAGAAGGTTTTAGTATTTATGTGTATTTATTTAACCTGACCAAGTTCACGAATTATTGCCTGGAAAATTATATATAGTTATACGATCTCAAATTATTTATTATATGCAGTTTTGTATATACAACTTATGCATTAATTTATACTCATACAAGCAGCAACATATTTTTCAGTTGATTTCATTTTTTGAAAACTGTATTTTATTTATGCATTCTGATAGTATATAGGTGTAGTTTGCAAATGTGTATGTTTAACCATTTTTTTATAACAATACATTTATATTGCAGTTACATTCCATTAACAACTACTATATTATTATATTTTTCAAATGTAGATAACCCCCCCCCCCCCCACTACCTCAATGCCTCCAACAAATGCTCCTGTATCCTCACCACCTGTTCCAACACCTGATAAACAGCAACATGATCAGGAAATCCATGTTCCTACTGATCATATCAAAGTATCATATGATGTAAGTTTTCTCATACAAACTATATTATATTTTGCATACAAGTTACTGTTTACTCAAATCTCAGATGTTTCCATTACAGATTGTCAGTGGGAACGTCTGCAAAAAAGATGAAGTTATGGATGCCCCTATTTTTGACAAGACTCCAAAATCAAATCTTTGACTTCCTTATATCACAATTATTATTATTTCGTTTACACTGTATGCAAGTAACATTAATATATATGCATGCTTTATTTTTTTAATTCACCAGGCTCCCACAACAGTCAATCCTGCTGCTCCTGAGTTAACACCAGATATAAATAGTGTAAGTATTTACACCTTCATCATATTATGCTAATATTATTTATAACCTATGTTTCATTACGTTTATATTAATAAATTTATTGGTTACAAGAAGGACAAAAATCTGTTACACATGATATTCCTGTATCTGGTGCACCTCAGTTCGATAAAAACCCCTCTGACAGATGTAAGACATGTTGTCTTATATTCTCATATTTTGTCTATACATACACTAAGACATACATATTTATGCAATTGTTTACTAACATATATTCATATATTAGGCAACTACTGACCTTGTTGCAAAGGATAGTTCCTCTAAAGCTGCAGTCGCTGAACCTCCCCACGTGTCACGTGAAGACTGTGCTCGCAACCTACTTAAGTTTATTTTGTCAGGAAAACTAGATCCGAGCATGTATGTATTAGTTATTCAAATTCCAATTAAGTATAATTAGATGAATTGTAAATAAAGTTTTATTTTTTCCAGGTCTATCATTAATTTTGGAGGATTTGGAGGTTCTGTCCTCGATGTTGTCCAGTCGTTTGGTCCCAATAAATGTCTTGAGAATACTTTCATGCAGGGATTTATCGACTGTATTCGTGAAGATGATGTATTATACAATCCAGATTCTGTAATCAACACTCTAATACTGAATGTCAATGTTGGGGTAATTTTTCCTCCACAGCTTTGTATCTTATTGCAACCCTTACTGTACAAATATACAATACTAATCAATTTATTTTTTTGTCCAGACCGTTTTGAATATCGAGGAGTTCGAACAACACAGTTCAAATCCACAGCCCTTCTCAACATCACTTCTTATAGAACAACTTGAACCGACGCTTCCTTCAGATGAAGTTCTGAACCAAATTAAATTGGTGAGCCCCAATCAGTTTCATTTGTAATTATGTTATAATGTTCTTTTGGTCATTAGTTTTATGTTGTATTAGCTTTAATTTTCCATATGCATAGTATTAATCATTTATAAACTTACATATACATTTAACAGATCCTGGTTCCTATGCTACGCCGTGGCCACTGGACCCTATATGCAATCAACTTTGAACGTCGTCGAATAGACATTTTAGATTCAAATCCTTATAGTACATTGCTTGGAGGCACTACCTGGAAACAAATCCATAATGATCAAATGATGATAAATGGAACGAAGATACCTTGGTCCAGATTAATAATGAGAAGACTTAGCATTGCCTTACATGAAGCTCGACCTGAGTCAACTGTACCAATGTTTGGCAACTACAAGATTGGTCTTCTTCCCAATTGTCCAACCATGACACCAGGGTCAAATGATTGTGGTTTTTTTGTCGCAAAATTCCTCCGCTACTACAATTTTGATGATGGCGACTTATCAGAATTTTATACTCCGGTATGTTACTAAATTAGTGTTCTGATCTTGCATATATTACTCCTTCAGATTTAATACTAGCATTAATTTGATATTATGACTATTTCAGGATGAACCATTGGACCAACGTGCCTTTGTTCTGCATTATCTGACCTTTCATCGCAACAACAGGGTTGTCCCCCTTCCTGCAGAACTGCTGCCTTTCAAGTATGCTCCAAGGAAACGCCGCTGTTCGAAATCCAAGACTTAGATATCATAGTTGAACATGATTCCCTATGGGATCCAGAAAACTGTTTATGTTACTTGTTAAGTCACTTATGTCAGGCCTCTGATCATGTGTTTGATACTCCATGTGCCACTTATGTTCGATGTGTCCAATGTCTATGCTACTTCGTATCAGTTTTTATTTGAAGTGTGTTAAACATAAGTGTTACCAGAATGTCTACATATGTTATCTGTTAAGAAATTCTATATTGTTTCATCTCCAGATTGTGAGATGGTTAATCGTTTTGCTTCCAATGTTTGGCGTATTTGTATTATCATATTGTTTTAATATTCATGTTTTATGCATAATATATACTTCCTTATTTTATATACACTAGGTTCATCTTTTATATATTTTCACATGCTACTTATGCTAATTGTAACAAGTGGTTATGCTATATCCTATTTGATGTATCTGAAGTGCGAAACCGACGTATGTACTACCATTTGATGAGTATTGTTAACTGTATACAGTTTTATATACCATTTATGTCCAGACCTTCCGATTGCCAAACGTTCAATGCCAATTTGTTGTACATATTCAGTTACATAATTTGTGTAATTGTCTATATGTATGCAACATTTTATAGTTTTATATCAACGAATTATATAACCATGTCATGCAAACTATTTAATTTCCAACAAACTAGAGCATAAGTCATTGTGCTATTACAAGTTTCTACTAAATCGACCACTCTTTAGTCACACTTCAAATTATTCGTCCAAATCCATATGCTCATCGGCTTCTTCATTTTCCACTTCTTCATCAATACGATGTTTTTTAGCAGTCGACGTTTCATTCCAATGTGGAGCAGTTGTTTTATTGTTTAGTCTTGATCCGGCTGGTCGTCCTCTCTTTCGATTAGCCAGTTTTGCTAGCCTTGCCCTGTTCTCTTCCACAGACAGACATGTTCTGCTGTTATGCCCATCTGCTATACCACATAATTGGCATCTCCTATTCTTCTTTTTCTCTCCTTTTGCACCTAGTCTCATAATCCTATCTTCTGAATTTTTGATTGTCCGTCCTTTTGGTCTTGCACGATCCGGCATACTCAGATTTATAACATCCACATTAAAATCTAACCTCTGCATAATAATAGAAGTTAATATTTAGTATACGCATATTTACATATATTTATACCAATCAGTAAAATCATTTATCAATGCTCACCTTTTTAGCTTCTGAGGATGCAGCAATATGTTCCATTTGTTCATGTGCTACGTGACACGGAGAACTTGTACCACCAACCTCATGTGAAATTCTCATGTTGTCCTCCTTTAGATCCCAACCCAAATACATCAACATTTACATGCAGCATAAATATATATTTTCATTTTAGACTAATGAACAATATTATTTTAATATGTACCTGGTTACCAGTTGTTATTATTGTTAATGCATGTTCACATCCAGTAATGGTGTTATGCTCATCCTACAAAATAAAATTTGCTTATTACATTGAATTTATATATTCATTATGTACAATACTTCATGCAAGCTTATATATTTATCTTTTTGTTACCTTGTTATGGCATGTAATTGTATTGCCATCTTCCATCCCATCGCCAGCATTATTTTTATTCAACTCTTCTTCCTGGTTCAAATAACATGTCACTATGCATAATTTATGTTACAAATAGTATCACACTAAAAACATCTGGAATATTATTACCTTGTCTTCCTCATCATCACTAACATCTGTTGACTCATTACATCCAATATCTGGCTCTAATCGGCTTAGAACGACATCGAGCTCATCCAACACATCCATCGCCTTATCATACCCTGCTTTTGACATACACGCCTGGCGAACTACTTTCATTGTTTTCGTCAACAACATTTTCTGTCTATATGATTTAGTAACTCCATCCTTCCCCTTGAAGCTCTTATCAATTCTTTCAAACGGAACATCTTTTCTTGATGTCACAGTGTACCTTTGCAATATATATTTTGAAGGTATCCTTTCAACTTGAAGATGCATGAAGGCTCTTAAAAGATGAACACACAATAGACCTGAAAACATGAAAATGAATCATTTTTTTCAAAGATATACATTAATTTGTACTACAATCATCAAATTCTTTAGTATGCAAATTTATTCTGCTAATCAACATAATACGTACAAACCTATACGTTCCCATTGTTTGAACTCGCATGTATACTCCCCAGCTTCTATGTCCGCTGTTATCTTGAATTGATGTTGTCCCCACACAATTTTATTAGACCTTTTTGTATGCTGTACTATCCATTCATTATCACATCTGTCTGGGTCCTTTAATATTTTGTATGCAGTGGCGTATTTCATTGATTCCTCAAATCTATTCATAACAACTCTGGTATATGCTCTAGAGACTCTCACTTCGAACCTATAAAATGTATCTGTTGTCCTTGGTCCCTATAACACATTATTATCATAATTAAACACATTATTTACATAAATGTATGGCAAACGTTATTGATAACAAGCACGACATACCTTGCTCACCAATGCCTCCTTTGATTCTTTCATTTTCCTGCTGTGCAACATTTTCATCATTTGTTTAGCGAACTCATGCAGTGGGGTGTTCGCATCTACATGTGATTGCTTCACTAATCTGTTCATGCTCTCACTTCGTTGTGTAGATACCATTACCCCACAGAAGTCATTTTTAAAAAATGCCGGTATCCATTCTTTTCTTATCTCATATAATTTGCGTATAGTCATATCTTCATGAAGATTGAACTCCTCTAGCATCATTTCCAAGGCACATTCAAACTCATGAGGAGTTAATGGATGATGTATAATAGACTGGAATGTTGTTTTAAAATCTTTAACAGCAAACCTTGCATATAACTCATTTAGGAATGGCATAAATCTGTTCTGTACATGCCATAAACACAGTCTGTGAACTGTTTTTGGAAATACAGTTCTTAGAGCAATTGGCATTGCAGGATTTTGATCTGCAATTGCTCACAAATTATTCAGTTATTTTCACAATAAATTAATTCACTGTTTTGCATAACAAATTGATATATCACATACCTGTAAGCATAACTCTTGGACCCTCGCCTCCCATACATGTTTTGAATGAATTGAAAGCCCATTCAAAAGTCTGTACTGTTTCATCTCCCAACAAAACAAATCCAAACATTGTACACTGCAGATGGCTGTTAGCTCCAACAAACATGCCCAGTGGTTTATCATATATATTTGTCTTGTGTGTTGTATCAAATGTCACAGCATCACCATAATCTGCGTATTCCCCCTGCATACTTGCGTGTGACCAAAAAATACTCACTATTTTCCCATCATTGTCTAGCTGGAAATCACAAAAAAATTGTGGATTCTGTTTCTTGCATTCTCTAAAAAATGCCAAAAGTTTGGCTACATCATTTGCGCAGTTTTCTCTTCTCCTGGCTGCCCTCCTACATTTGTTTGCACAAAAAGTTATAACACACACATTTACTATAGTAATATTTATGGCTCTTGATATATACACATGTAACAGAAAAGTATTGCTTACATGTTTTTCAGATCTTGAGCAGTCACTGGTACGTTCTCCGGCCCATCATGCATTTCTGATATAAAATCAACTATGCAATGCTGCGGCACTCGGCTATCATGCATTGCATCCACAAAATTTATGAACTCAGCATCCCTAATTTTGTTGCAACATAAATGTTGTTTCTCTGCTTCGTCAGTTAGGAACTCATGGTTATGCTCCAAGTTTACCAGTTCAATTTTTGCAGCTACAACCATTTTTTTTCATCATCATATATTTTTTTTAATTTTATTCTAGCTTTACATTGCGTAAGCCCTGATGACCTATTCCTCATCCTAGGTGCATCATTTGATTTTGGTGCACTTTTACCTTCCCGTGAACAATTTATCCACTTACTAAAAGTCTTCTCCCTGTATTTCTTCAGTGGAAATCCAACTTCATATGCATACTTTTTATAGAATTTATATGCATCATCAACATCCTTGAAAGTCATCCCTACCGTTGGCACTATAGTTGGATCAATGTTTTTTGCCTGCTATTTCATTGTCATCGTTTTTTGTCCCATGGAGTATGTTCACAACAATATATTCAATCAATAATCAAATACAGTGATTGGACTTACATGTGAATGCAGTATCTGTGGCGTATCCATCTCCCTGGAGCTAATATTGGACATAGGAGGTCGAACCCTTTGTTCTCCTTCTTCCCCTATGCTCATCTCGGCGATCTCAGGACCCAGGAGAGCAGGAGGTGGTGTCACCAGGGAGTTACCAACAACTCCGTCCTCTGTCTCTGGATCAAGACGAACGCCATCTCTTTCCATCGCCGGCGACTCTCCATTGCCGGCCATCTCCAACTCCGATTAGTTATGCAGGCATAGTGGTCTTTTTTTCGAATGAGAGTTAATCTTGGATACTATAAAAGTAACCGCATCCACGTTTATAGGGTCTCCCCATTATTTCCGAAACCGTCCCGATATTATGCCGATGTCAATGTCATACTAAAATCCATAACAAAATATTTACGCACAATTACTCAACATTTTACGCCAAACGGTATATACTATTTATGCAATTATTATGCCGTTTCGGTTTTATGCCTTAGCTTTCAACAACTTATGCTACATTTTTTTAACCTTGCGCGCATTACTCCCCATGCAAGATCCATAAATTACACGCCCACGTATCATAGTTATCACGTTTGCATGTGGAAACTGATCCCTTTAATTCCGCGCATTCCCCTTCTGTTTACCGCGTAACGGCGCCGTGACTCCTGCATGCCGCCTCTTAGCGCTACGTTAAACACAGGCGCGCCTGTCCCAGCGGACCAGACCTTGGGAGCGACCTGGGCTTCCTTTAATATCTGAAGCCCAGGGCTCCCGTTATACCTGCCCTATATATATATATATATATAATATATATATGACATAAGTGATCTGGTTTTATCTGTTACTCAATACATGGAGGTTTTGGTCTTCATCATTAATTTATTTGAACGCGTTTAGACAAATTGACGAGCATGCGAAACCGTGTGGTGTATTTCTCGCCGTGAAACACACCGAGTTTAACAATCTGTCAGAAAACCATTCGACGCATGCGTTCACTCACATTGACCTTGACAATTAACTTTTGCATTTTTGATAGTTGTTGGACAGACACCGGATCTTATCGACAGTCGACAAAGAAGTGGTACGATTTGTAAAATCGTTATTAGTTTTAGCGATTCATTCAACTAAGTGAGCCTAACTCTTATTGCACCCATCATACATCCACCGGCGATTGTCATACATAGGGGCGGATTTGGGCCTTGGGCCACCTCGGCCGTGGCCTGAGGCACAACCTAAAACTCCTCTTGTATATAGGTTTTTTTTCAGCCAAAAAATCCAGCTCAAAATACATTTCAGCCTAAAAATGTGGCCCGAAAGACATCCTGCTTGCAGTGATTAAGCCTGATGTTGGCGGCCTCCCTCAGTCACGAGAACACAGGCTCTTCCAATTATTTCGCAAACATGTACGGCTACACTTCCTATGTTGCCAGCGACACTACCGCCTCCCTCCAGTCCTCTATCATTCTCCACGCCTTTGAGCTCCACGGATCCGACAAGGGCATAAGGCAGCAACCTCCGAGGCGGCTGGGCGGGCTCTGACTCAAGCATCTACCACCACCAGTCGGACCTCCGCCTCCGTCAGTCTGCCTCTAGTCTCCCTGCGACCCTGCAGCAGCGCCGCGTGCGTGGCCTGCACTAGCGCCAAGCCACCGCCCATGCAAATCTGCCCTGCCATTACATCTTCTACCAAGCTATACAACTTCCTCAACCTGATTCCCTTTCTTTTCTTATTCATAGGCGAGGGTGGAGTGCCTCCCTAGCCAATGGGCAGTGACTCTCTGCTGCCATGTGCCTATGATTCTCTCCTATTATGAGTAATTATTCCCTGTCATAGTTCCACTAGATTGCTTTAAATGTTACAACCTCGTTCTTATATATTTGTCGTCCTCTAGTTCATTTTTGAACTAAATCACGAAAAATAAAAAGATAGAATAGTACATTATTGCATGTGTAGAGAGGCCCGGTGCGTTAATTTTACGGAGCTCCGCCACTGCTCATACATATTATTTAAGGATATAGAATAAAGGAAGTTATACAATGATAAACATTTTATATTGTTTCTAGGTAAGGATATGTCCTAAACCATCCAGGAGTGACTGACGTAGCGTGAATTCATGACGAGCTTATAGAGACATAAAGAACTATTTAGCACAACTTCTCAACCGACTTTATAAGTTGTTTTGTGCCAATGAGTTTTTCATAAATAGCTTCTCCTTTGTCGAGTGCCTTAGACACTCGACAAAAAGCCTTTTGCACTCAGCAAAGAATATCGGTAAAAAATTTGTCGGCACAAGGGTGTTTGCCGAGTACCTTTGTCGGGCACTTGGCAAAGCCTTTGTTGAGTGCAAAAAAACATTCGGCAAAGAAAAACACTTAGCAAAAGAAACCAAAAAAAGTGTGAAAGCAATAGGATTTTTTTTGTAATTTGACTGGCACTTGACCAGCTAGTGCCATTCACACTTATTTTAGCAATTTTTAGTGCAAATCGTGGCCAGTAGGAATCGAACTCATGACCTCTCTCTTGTGTATAACCTACTCACTCCACCATAATCTCAAGTGTACATTGATTGTTTGAGGCACTACATGAATTTAAATGAAAAATTGTTAACTACAAAGTTACATAACTTTTTGAGATCTACAACTTTTATTTTGGTAGTTTCTTCATCTGAGGTTGTCTACAAAATTTGAATTTCAAATTTAAAAACTCCAAACATATTTTCCTATGACAAGATGATTTAAATTCAAAAGTTGTCAACTACAAAGTTTCGTAACTTTTAGAGACCTACAACATTAATTCTGGCAGTTTTTTCATCCGAGTCTTTTGAAAATTTTGAATTTTGAAATTCAAACATAGTTTTACATGATAAGATGATTACAAATCAAAACATTATCAACTACAAAGTTTCATAACTTTTCAAGGCCTACAACTTTTATTTTAGCTGTTTTTCCATCCGAGGTCGTTTGAGAAATTCGATTTTTTTAAAATTCAGACGTAGTTTTGGTTTACAAGATGACTTCAAACCAAAAGTTGCCAACAATAAAATTCTATAACTTCTCGAGATCTACAAAGTTTATTTTGTTATTTTGATCATTTGTTCATCCAACATGGTGGTTCTAACATTGTGCACAAATCTTATACGTCTCTTGTAGTTTCATAAACTATAAGACGATTAAAAGTTTTACCAACAAATTTACTTTTATTTTATCATATGAAAAAATGACAAAAATAAAAATTGTATATCTTGATGACTTTTACAAGCTTATAGTTGAAAACTTTTTATTTAAACAATTTACTACATTAAAATGTGATTTAAAATTGTCTTTGCCTAGTATCGAAAAAAATTAGCAAATAAGTTTTTGTCTAGTGTAAAATAAAAACACTCGGCAAATAAGCTCTTTGTTGAGTGTCAAAAATAAACACTCATTAAAGAAGCTCTTTGCCTAGTTTAAAAAACACTCGGCAAAAAACTTATTTGACAGCTGCCAAAATAATGACTCGGCAAAGAGCTCGACTGAGTGTTTATTTTTGTCGAGCATTTTTTAGTTGGCACTCGATAAAGAGTTTATTTACTGAGTGTCCAAAAAATTACTCAGCAAACCATGTGACAATCGGCAAAGATTATCTCTCCCATAGTGACTCTTTGGCACAAGTAGAAAAAGGCTCAATGCCTGCGATGCGATACATTTTTACAGGCGGATTCGGTTATCAACCCCTGTGCTATTTTTAGTGGCGGTTTCTTAAGAAAACCGCCACTAGAAATCATATTTCTAAAGGCGGTTCCTTATGAAAACTGTCACACCCGGTTTTAAGGGACAAAGCCGGGTGCATCTCATACATGCGCCAAAGAAGACAACATATATAATAACAGAGTGTATAGAGATAAATGTCACAATAATCAGAGTATTTAATACATAGCGGAAGACTTACAAAAATAAAAGATAAATATAACACGAACTAAGGATCATCCTTGGCGCAGAAGTCAACTGGGAGACGACGACCTAGATCTCTCACAAACACAGCGCAACGTCCACCATGCGCCTCCTCCAGTGATACCTGCTCTTGACCTGTGGGGGGGTGTGAGACAGCAAGGGTGAGCTCACACATGATCATAGCTCAACAAGTTGTGGGGAACCAGTGGGCATGAAATCACAAAGGTGGGAGTTCATGTGATGTGTAAGGCTAATCAATGATAGGGGTTAAAGCTGAGCATTGCTTTTATAAGTTGGTCAAAATTTTATTAGCAGTTACTAAGTGTAAGTAAATACCAAACCTTAAATAAAGTAATAGAACAAAATTAATCATAATCCCATGCAAATGCAAATGACAAATTGAGTTTAGGTTCCATAATTTAATCATCGGAGAGTCTTGAGCTGCTCATGACCGTGAGCTCGGCTAGTATACCAGTTTTACACTCTGCAGAGGTTGTACACTTTACCCACAAGTCGTGTTTCCCATGTCGCCAGGGCTAGCCAGACCCTTAGACACTACCGAGGTGAATGGCTAGGGATCCACTACGAGGCCTTTACAAAGTTTCACTAGCTTCTGAAAACCCGCTACAGTTTATGGGAAGAGCACTTGCAAGAATCCCTCGTCTGACCGCCATCGCAGCAAAATCAACCCGAGAACCTCCTTGCATGCAACTCCCCTACTGCCCTTGCCCCTTTTGGGTAAGGTAGTCTTCCACTAGCTTTCCTAATTAGTTAGCCAAGGGGTCCCATTCCTCCCTTGTGGTGGCACTTGTTTCTCAAGTTAAGCTCCATGTTCCAATTAACAATAATATAATGATCTTGACATGAACATAAATAAAATAACAAAATAACTGGAACATGGATATAATAAATGATTATCCCAAAACCATATAAAGCAATAGCAAAAACTACCCATGTGATTCAGGGGCAAACAAGGTGATGAGATAAACAATCTAGGGTGACCTATTGGGTCCCATCAAAATTAAACCTATGCATGGTAAATGATTATAAAGAACATTATTGGGTAACAAAAGTGAATCAAGGGCACAACTTGCCTGGCACTTGAGATTCCAGTTACCAGGATGATCTTCAGGTCCTCGAAACCTCGCGCTAGTCGTAGCAATACAAACAGACATGGTATAGACAAAATTAACATCACACCTATCATAAGAACAAACTGAATAATAATAATCTATGCGTTGCTATGAGACTAACGCAACTTGAACAGATCAAATCGGAGTTAAAACGGAGGATATACGAATTTCCTAAGGTTTTATGTATTTGATATAAGATTAGTTAGGAAATAAATTTTAATGTGACTTTCATGTGAAAACAGTAGTACTAGATGATAGACAATAATATTACAAAATTATAGGAATTGGAACGGATTAATTTGGGCTTAATATGAATTTTCTATGAATTACCCAAGTTCTAACATTTATTTATGCATTAAAAATCCATTTTTGTGATTATTTTCTATTTTCCTTAGTCTCTGGATCGGGCATCAATTACTGAGAAGTGCAGGGGCTCGCAGGAATGTATTCCTAGACTCAGTGTACAATACCCCCTGGACAGCGGGTTCCATTTTCTACAAAGAGAAGGTCTCTTATGTAAATTCATCAGTCGAAGGAGTATCGCTCCACACGGGTCACCCGATTATAATTTAACGATCCAGATTACATCCTCAACTACAAGACAAGCATGCACTGGTGGTCATCCGATCAAAAACTAACAGACGAGAGCTCGCCAGCCCGGAATCACATCTCACACCTCGGTCGTTTGATCAACGGATAGGATTGATCTCCTGTTATACGAGTACACTAGACAATCTTGGCCGCTAGCTTCCTAATCTACGGTACTATCGGTGTCTTCCTCCCTGCAACACCCGACACGGCGGCGCGCACCCAGAGCGGCGGAAGCACACCGCGGCGAGGAATTCTCGGTGTACCACGACCCCAAAACTTACAGCTAACTGACGGAACGCAAGGAGGAGTTTGATGTGGGCACAGTGGAGTGTTCATACCACGGATTGGGGTAGCAGACGATGCCGGCCACGGTGGAGTGCAGTCCACGGCGGGGATTAGAATTTTGGCGAGAAATTCCCCATTCCCTGGTCTCTGCCCGTACACCACGAGGACTAGGACGCATTCGGTATGCACCAGCGAGTGCCCCCGATCACGCACAGGGACCGAAGAGCTCTGTTCGTGGATTCCTAGTGCAGAGGCTCCCCTTTCCTCCTTCACTCTCCCTCGGCTACGAGTTGAAGGAATCCCGGCGCGTTGCCACAGCACGGGGAGTAGGACTGGGAAGAGGCGGCGATCCGAGGATTAAGTAGTCCGAGGGCGAGGCCGCAACAGCCGCGACCGGAGCGGACGGCTACGACCAGGTCGGCCATGCGGGGAACTCGGGTTCTATTACACAGACGGGAGGAGCTGACAGATATGGCCCACACGGCGGCGTCACGAGGAAGGAGAGCGCGCGCGAGTGTGTCCCGTGACCGGCTGACGAAGTGGGCCCCACTTGCAAGTGACCACAACAGAAAGAAAAGGGAGAGAGGGCGGATCGGGCCGCGCGGGTGAAATCCCCATTTGGGCTGACAGGGAAGGGAATCGGCCCAGGTAGGTATAGGAGCCCTTTTTCTTTTCTTTTATAAATTTTCTGCTTTGTTTTCAAATTCAAGTACTCAAACTGATTTCAAATTTTCCCTTTCGAATTTTAGATTTGCGAGTTACAAAATTAGTAATGATGTGAATATAATCCCTAATGTTTTCCATATTATTATTTATTTTCCTTGTCATTCCCTTATGGAAGAAATAAATGGTTGCATTAGAATCCCTTTTCTCCTTTTTCTCATTTTATGTCTTCATTTAAAATTGGAGGTCTAATTTATGTTACCAATAAAATGCATTACTACAAAACCTTAGGTAAAAGGTCAACCTCACCTCATTATCATTATTATATTTTTATTCATTTTATTATTATTGGATTAAATGCGCAAACAAAACTCCAATATGATGCAATGGTTTATTTGTGCCTTAGTAATATTCTACTCATTTTTGAACATGATCAGTCACTTGTGATGATAGTTAATGGTCACCAAACATTGAGATCAACTCTATTTTCGTTGTTTACACATTTGGGTATTACAAATCCTACCCCCCTTAAAAAGAATTTTGTCCTCGAGATTTGTAAGGAAAGGGAAAAGGTGGGAAAAATCTATGCGAAGTTCTTCTTCTCTTTCCCATGTAGCTTCATCTTCTCCATGATGACTCCATTGTTCTTTGTACATCTTTATCACTTTGCTCCTTGTGACTCGAGTCAATGTATCAAGAATCTTGATAGGATACTCCGTGTAAATCAAATCACCCTGAACACTGAGCTCTTCCATCGGTAACTGTTCCTCAGGGACACAGAGATACTTCTTAAGTTGAGACACATGAAATACATTATGCACATCAGATAGATTATCAGGTAGCTCGAGTTGATAGGCCATCTCTCCAGCTCGCCTAAAAAACTCTAAAGGGTCCAATAAAGCGAGGGAACAATTTGCCCTTAATTTTGAATCTCCTCATTCCACAAAGTGGTGACACCTTGAGGTACACATGATCACCTTCCTCAAATTCCAGTGGTCTCCTTCTATTATCAGCATAGCTCCTTTATCTGGTCTGAGCTACCCTTAATTTCTCCCGAATTATACGAACTTGTTCTTCTGCCTCTTGAATAAGTTCATATCCAAAGAACTATCTTCCTCTAGTCTGATCCAATATAGAGGAATCATGCATTTCCTGCCATATAGAGTCTTGAACAGTGACATCTTCAGACAGGCCTAGTAACTATTATTATATGAGAACTCAGCATAAAGTAGACTCTTGTCCCAACTACTCCCATGCTGAAGGGCACAAGCTCTCAACATGTCCTCCAATACTTGATTAGTCCTTTCAGTCTGTCCATCAGTCTGAGGATGATAGGCCGCACTAAATTTCAACTTCATACCCATTTTCTCATGTAAACTTTTCCAAAATCTGGAGGTAAACTATGATCCTCTATCCGAAATGATCTTCTTCGGTACACCGTGTAGAAACACAATCCGAGCCATATATAACTCTACCAATTGAGATCCCTTACAAGTAGTCTTGACCAGAATGAAATGAGCCACTTTGGTCAGTCTACCCACAATAACCCATATAGCATCTTATCCTTTTGAGGTGCGAGACAATCTGGTAATGAAGTCCTTACCAATCTCTTTCCACTACCAGTCGGGTATCTTTAATGGGTATAATAGTCCAGCTGGTCTTTGGTGTTCAGCCTTAACTCTTTGACACACACCGCACATAGCCACATGTGCAGCCACATCTCTTTTCAATCCATACCACCAGTATTTCTGCTTCGAATCCTGATACATCTCAGTACTACTAGGATGAATAGAATAATCCAAGTCATGGGCCTCCTTTTTAATAGTTTCACGAAGACTATCGAGCTTAGGAACACATATCCTGTCCTTGAACCATATGGTGTCTTGCTCATCTTCCGTGAATTCCGGACCTCGACCTTCAGTAATCAGATCCTTGATCTCTTGTATCTTAGCATCACCAACTTGTCCTTTGCGGATCTCTTGCTCCAAAGTAGGTTCCTCATCAATAATAACTCCTTCAGTGTGAGTAGCTATCCCCAGGTTAAGTCTCCTAAAATCCACAACAATCTCATCGGGTAGCTGGGCAACAACACCTGAATGAACATGCTCTTTTCGACTCAAGGCATCTGTAACCAAATTTGCGCTGCCCGGGTGATAGTGAATCTCCAAATCATAATCCTTAATAAGCTCTAACCAACAGCGTTGCCTAAGGTTGAGATCCTTCTGAGTGAATATATACTTCAAACTCTTATGATCCGTGTATACATGACACTTGGTTCCCATAATATAATGTCTCCAAATCTTAAGCGCATGCACAACGGCTGCTAGTTCTAAGTCATGAGTGGGGTAGTTCAACTCGTGTTTCCGCAACTAACGAGACACATAGGCGATCACATGTCCTTCTTGCATGAGCACACATCCCAATCATTGGCCACATGCATCACAATAAATATCAAATCATTTCTACAGATCTGGCATAACCAACACTGGTGGCGACATCAATCTCTTCTTTAATTGATCAAAGCTATCTTAGCACTTCTCGTCCCACTTAAACTCTCTTTCCTTCTCCATACGTGAGGTGATAGACTTAGCAATCTTAGAAAATCCTTCAATAAATCTCTGATAATATCCTGCAAGTCCCAAGAAACTCTGAATCTCCGTGACTATAGTGGGTATGCTCCACGCCACTATTTCCTTGACTTTAGCAGGGTCCACTGATATTCCTCCATTAGAAATGATATGTCCAAGAAATGGCACCTCGCCAATCCAAAACTCGCATTTTGTACTTGGCGTAGAGTTGATTATCTCGTTTCTTCTGTAGCACCAATCTCAGATATTTCTCATGATCACTATCACTCTTGGAATAAATAAGAGTATCGTCGATGAAAACCATGATGAATCTGTCCAAATCATGAACACCTTATTCTTCAGATCCATAAAATAGGCTGGTGCAATAGTTAGTCCAAATGACATAACAGTGAACTCATATAAACCATATCGGGCCGAGAAATCCGTCTTGGGAATATCCGATGGCCTAATCTTCATTTGATGGTAACCCAATCAGAGATCAATCTTCGAGAATACCCTTGCACCTCTCATATGAATAAATCCTCAATGCGGGGTAATGGACACTTGTTCTTCACAGTGACATCGTTAAGGGACCTACAATCCACACATATACCTTGCGATCCATCTTTCTTCTGTACAATTAGAACCGGCACTCCACAGAGTGAAGAATTCAAACAAATGTACCCAGCTTCTTGTAATTTCGTTAACTGCTTCTTCAGTCTCTTTAACTCTTCTACAGACATCCTGTATGGCCGCTTGGGAGTAGGAGTAGTCCTAGGTAAGAGATTAACGACAAACTCAACTTCCCTATCTGGTGGCATCCTTGGTAACTCCTCTGTAAAGACATCCGGAAAATCTCCAATCTACACGGATGTTGTCACCAATAAACTTCTCATCTACTAAGAATGCCGCTATTCTGATGGTGGTAGTTACTGCAACTTCAACTTCAAATATTTGTCCTTTGGAACTGGTGAGTTCTACGATTCTCTTAGCACGGTGTATACACTGCCTTTGCCTTTCTCAACCATGACATACCAAGGATCACGTCTATAGTGCTCTCTTCTAACACTATAGGGGTAGTCCATCTGGGTTAGAAACACACGGTAAGAAAGGAAGAACTGTAGACAAGGCGAGTAATTATGAGGAATGCTACTGCGGGGGATTTATTAGCTAAGTAGATTAGTGTGTTATCCTCTAAAGCTAATACATTACCTTATGGTGGTACATGCTAAGATACCCATCTATAATATTTCAATCAATCAAAGAAGCAAATCAGACATTTACCATCAGAACAATCAACCAACATTTTTTTTAAAATAGAGAAAATAGTTTTAATTTTGTCTTAGGTCTCCTATCCCTTAAAAAGTTCATAAATGTAGGATTCCAAGGTATGAAATCCATCTTGTCTTAGAGTAGATAAGGTAAGAGTAATCAGAGTATGACAGCAAAAGGTGAGATAGGATCGAGATAAGATAAGTATAGAATGACTCAGAGTAAGGTAAGTAGGTAAGGGTTTTGTCCATTTCTATCTAGGTTTCGTCCTACAGTCAACATTTCCTCTGATACCACTTCTGTCACACCCGGTTTTAAGGGACAAAGCCGGGTGCATCTCATACATGCGCCAAAGAAGACAACATATATAATAATAGATTGTATAGAGATAAATGTCACAATAATCAGAGTATTTAATACATAGCGGAAGACTTACAAAAATAAAAGATAAATATAACACGAACTAAGGATCGTCCTTGGCGCAGAAGTCAGCTGGGAGACGACGACCTAGATCTCTCACGAACACAGTGCAACATCCACCATGTGCCTCCTCCAGTGATACCTGCTCTTGACCTGTGGGGGGTGTGAGACAGCAAGGGTGAGCTCACACATGATCATAGCTCAACAAGTTGTGGGGAACCAGTGGGCATGAACTCACATAGGTGGGAGTTCATGTGATGTGTAAGGCTAATCAATGATAGGGGTTAAAGCTGAGCATTGCTTTTATAAGTTGGTCAAAATTTTATTAGCAATTACTAAGTGTAAGTAAATACCAAACCTTAAATAAAGTAATAGAACAAAATTAATCATAATCCCATGCAAATGCAAATGACAAATTGAGTTTAGGTTCCATAATTTAATCATCAGAGAGTCCTGAGCTGCTCATGACCGTGAGCTCGGCTAGTATACCAGTTTTACACTCTGCAGAGGTTGTACCCTTTACCCACAAGTCGTGTTTCCCATGTCGCCAGGGCTAGCCAGACCCTTAGACACTACTGAGGTGAATGGCTAGGGATCCACTACGAGGCCTTTACAAAGTTCCACTAGCTTCCGAAAACCCGCTACAGTGTAACACCCTAAAGTTCAATTTTGTGAAGACAAGGAAAAATTCTCAAAAATTTTAAATCAAAACACCTTTCCTTAAAGATAATCATAAATTAGAAGTTTCCACTCATGAATATGTTAAAAAAAAATACATAATTAAAGATACTTAGATAATCTAAATTGCCTTTGGGTTAGGTTATACAGGAGAATTATGATTAAACTAATTCTTAATATATATAAGTCTACAATATAAATTTGATTTCCCTAGAACTAATAAGGTATGGGTTAATCTCTACTATATGATTGAAAGCTTGTCTAAAAGAACTAAAACATATATAAAATATGTTTTTGCACAGATATGGTTTGCAAATGAACTAGTCACAAGTTTGAATTTAAACTTGAATTCAAATTGGATTTGAAAATGGGGAAAAGAAAATAGAAAATAAAAAGGAAAAAGCATAAAACCCTACCTGGGCCTCGGAACCACATTTCGGCCCATTTGGAGAAGCCACCGCGACGGCCCAACCGGGTCAGCCCGAGCGCGCCGACACGCGGGACCCACTGCGCAGTCACCCGCCCGCTCGCGCTGGCTCCCCGTCTCTGTCTCGCGGGGTCCACTCGTCTGCCTCTTCCGCACGCACGCATGGATTCCGATTCACTGGCGTGTGGGGCCTTCTTGTCAGCGTTTTCTTCTCCGTCTAACGACCACGCGAAGTCGTCGCCCGCCCGTGGAGCTCGTGCGCGGCAAATCCGCCGTCGCCCAACGAACAGCCGTGGTGTCCGCGTGACCTCGCGACCGAACCCGGAGTACTTAAGCGACGCGGTGACCTCTCCTTCGCACTCAATTCGCCGTGCGCGCCCGCCATTGCCACCTCGCGGCCGCCAACGGCAAACCTCCACGGTGCTTGCGCCTTGCCCCGGGTTTTTGGTCAAATAGCGTCGCCAGGACCCAGGGAAGGTGTGCGTGCACCGGCCTCGTGTTGGGAGCTCCCCGTCGCCGTTAATTGCTCAACGGCGCGCCTCCTCCGCCGTGGTGCCGCACCCCGTCGTCGCTAGAAATCTCGGCACCGGGATCAAAGGTGTGGTGCTCCTCAAGTTGTTCGCATTTCCCCCACCTATGTTTTGCACCTATCCCCTTTGAATTTGGCGCATTCGGCCGGTTGACTGACCCCACTCCGGCGATGGGCCGCCGCGATTTGGTGGCAGCGCCGCCGCGGGCTAGCTAGGATTGGGGAAAACGTTTCTGGCCATCGGATCGGCGATGGACGGCTGAAAATAGAACCTGGCGTACCCCTTCGCTATTTGGATCTGGAACGTTGGATCGTGATCGTGCGGCCCAGATTAGATCGACGCGTAACCCTTCGCGTGATTGATCCTGCGCCGTTGATGCCTGATCGTGTGGTAGTCGGGCGGATCGCGTTTCATTAAATCGCGGCCGTTAGATCTAGATCCGAAAGCCATTATTGTGTACCGGTTCGCGGTGGCGTGGATCTAATCCGAGCCATCCACGTTTGATCGGACGGCTCAGATCTATTGATACCCCTTCGCTGAGCGGTTTTTGTAAAAGAGACCCCGACCTTTTAAGAAATCAACCCGCGGTCCACTGTGCGGGTGATCTGAGTCTTAGAAAACTTTACCCAGAGCCCCTGGGCTTCTGTTTAATTGAGGCCCAGTCCAGAACATAATAAAATCATAGAAAATGATTATTAAATAGATTTTTAATAGGAAAATAATTGCTAGAACTCAGATAATTCATAGAAAATTCATTTTAGCTCCAAATTGAACCATTCCAGTTTCTAAAATTTTGTAATTTTATTCTCTATCACCTAGAACCTCTGTTTTGTCATGAAAACAATTAGAAATTTAATCTCTCACTTAATCCATTTTAAACACATAAAACCTTTGAAAATTCATAACTTAAAATCTACAACTCCAAAATTAATAATTCTTTTTCCTGTGATCTTACTTTAATAAGTAGATTATTAATATGTATTTTGGCATACATGTTTGGTGTAATGTTAATCTTGCCTATACACTGTTTGTTTGTATTGCTACGACTAGTGCGAGGTCACGAGTCACCTGAAGATCATCCTGGTACCTGGAATCTCAAGGCCCAGGCAAGTTGTGCCCTTGATCACTTCTTTTTACCCAGCCATGTTCTGATTAATCATAATGATCTGCATAGGTTAATTTTGATGGGACCCAATAGGTTACCCTAGTTTGTCTACCTTTATACCTTGTTTACCACTGAACTTTTTGGGTAGTACTTGCTAGTGCTATATGTGGTTTTGGGTATGGAGATACACTATTCATGATTACACTTTTTGTTATCAGTTGTTATTTAATGTTCATGTTAAGATCATTATGTCAATTGGAACATGGAGCGACCACCCGGGAAAACAGTGCTACCACAAGGGTGGTATGGGACGCCCTTGGCTGATTAATTAGGAAAGCTAGTGGAAGACTACCTTACCCGAAAGGGGCAAGGGCAGTAGGGGAGAGGTCAGTGTAGGGAGGCCCTCGGGAGGATTTTGCTGCGATGGCGGTCCTGCAAGGGATTCCTGCACTGGATCTTCCTATAAACTGTAGCGGGTTTTCGGAAGCTAGTGGAACTTTGTAAAGGCCTCGTAGTGTTACCCTGCCTCGCTTCCTTGGTAGAGGTGTATGGGATTCATGACCCCTTGGCAGATGGGTAACACGGCTTGTGGGTAAAGATGCGCAACCTCTGCAGAGTGTAAAACTGGTATACTAGCCGTGCTCACGGTCATGAGCAGCTCGGACCCTCACATGATTAAATTATGGAACTTAAATTCAATTTGTCATATGCATTGCATTGCAGGTGATGTTGATACTTTTGTTCTATTACTTAATTGGGTTTGGTATTTACTTATACTTAGTAACTGCTAATAAAATTTTGACCAACTTTAAAAGCAATGCTCAGCTCTAACCATCTTCTTTGGTAAGCCTTACACTTCACGTGAGCTCCCACCTTTGGCGAGTTCATGCACATTATTCCCCACAACTTGTTGAGCGATGAACGTATGTGAGCTCACTCTTGCTGTCTCACATACACCACAGGTCAAGACCAGGTACTGCAGGATGATGCTCATGGAGGATGCTGTGATGAGTTCGTGAGAGGTCTAGGTCGTCGTCTCCCAGTCAACTTTGGGTTGCTGGACCGTTGTCTCCTTATAATGTAACTATTTATTTATATAGAACTCCTGTTATATATAAAGTTATGACATTCGATCCTGTGCCACTATACATCATATGTGTGAGACTTGGTCCCAGCATACCTGGTGTTTATGTTAGCGCCCGGGTTTTGGACCCCTAAAATCCGGGTGTTACAGAAGTGGTATCAGAGGAATGTTGACTGTAGGACGAAACCTAGATAGAACTGGACAACCGATACTTACCTACCTTACTCTGATTCTTTTCTAAACTCACCTTAATCTTTTCTCATCTAATTCCGCTTTACTCTGATTATTCTTATCTTATCCTTCTAAAAGACAAATGTGGATTTTACACTTTGAAATCCCATGCCTAAAGTGACCTTTAGGAATAGGAGACCTATTCTTAGGAACAAAAACAAAACTATTTTTATAGATATCTATGAACTTGAATGTTTGTTCTTATGATACTTGTTTGATTTGGATCTTTGATTGAGTGTGATGAGTTGTGAAGTAATGTCCACAATTACATCTGCATATGCATATAGGAGAAAAAAAATTGCTTAAAAAAAAACTAGATAAACTAGATTATCCCTTATTAAATTATCTAGACTAACAATATCCATCTCATCTTAAAAGATTCTCCCTTATCTTAACAGATCCATCTTATCTTAAAAGATACTCATCTTATCCTAAAAAGATTTTATCTCATCCTAATAGATCTAACTGGCCTCAGAAGATTCTATCTTACCTTTATGGATCTGTCTTATCCTAATAAGCATACTTATCCACCCTAGATTAACAACCATGATCTAATGCAAATTAATTAGATCTTATCTAGTCAAACAAGTCACACCAATCTAACCTGGATCTGATCAAATCTAAAGTGACTTATCAAACATGTTAGATAATACTGATGAAATAGTTTAGACTCTACCCCCATAGAACAGGACTTAACTTAGTTCACCCTGCACTAAATTAAGAATGACAGATCAACTTGGCTATATGCAACTACCTTAACCATCTGATAGTTGCATAACCCCTCAATTTTAACCTAGCAAGAGATTCTATCTTATCATAACATATCTAATTAATCTTAAAACATCCTAACATATCTTAATAATACATATTCTACCCTGCTGGACCTATCTAACCTAAACTAATCTAATCTAGTCATATCCAATTTAAGCTAGATCTTATCTTACCTAATGTGACCTGATCTAGTGTGGTCTAATGTTATCTAACTTAATGTGGTCCACTTAAACAGATTAATGACACTAGTAGAAGAGATTAGATCCCACTAGCCATGTATTAACTTATCTTAGCACATTGGATCAATTCAACCATGAGCTAACCCAACCCATAAAACCATAATGAATGGTATACCCTTTCTATTCCCACTTAACAACAAACAAACTTTTAACCTACATCTTGTAGTCTATCTCACCCATATATATCTCTCATCTTGACAAATTCCATCCTACCCTTAGATATTCACCTTATATGATTGGTTACCCCAATCTGGACATAAAACGAAGATTAAGCCCTACCAAAGAATCTTTAGATTGTAACCAGCTACTAAGCTTATTCATTCCGCCTATTGAATAATTTCCTTTGCAAAACTATTACCATATGCTTCTAACTTTCATGGTCAATACCAGGAAAGGAAAGATTATCACGTAACAGCAAACAGAAATGAATCCTCCAAATCCTCCACCTGTTGAGATCAATCAAGTGGTTGCTACCCAAAGACTGGTAATACAACAATTAACAGACCTGGTGACCGAGATGCAAAATCAGATAAGACAACAACGCGAGGAAATACGTCAGGCCCGTCAAGAAATAAGGCAAGCACGGTTGGAGAGACAACAACAACAACAACCCCCACCACCACCAGCTTCACCAAGCTACATAGATATAAATTATGATGATTTGTAAGATCTAGATGTTACTTTAGTTAGTAGATGATATGATATTATTTTAGAAGGAACAATAAGGTCTATTGACCCTATGTTTTGTTAAAGAATTATACCTCATGCTGAAATTTCTTTGTTTGTGCATATGTTCCGAGAACAATATGAGTATACATCCCTTTCCTTACAAATCTCGAGGACGAGATTATTTTTAAGGGGGGTAGGATTTGTAACACCCTAAAGTTCAATTTTGTGAAGACAAGGAAAAATTCTCAAAAATTTTAAATCAAAACACCTTTCCTTAAAGATAATCATAAATTAGAAGTTTCCACTCATGAATATGTTAAAAAAAATACATAATTAAAGATACTTAGATAATCTAAATTGCCTTTGGGTTAGGTTATACAGGAGAATTATGATTAAACTAATTCTTAATATATATAAGTCTACAATATAAATTTGATTTCCCTAGAACTAATAAGGTATGGGTTAATCTCTACTATATGATTGAAAGCTTGTCTAAAAGAACTAAAACATATATAAAATATGTTTTTGCACAGATATGGTTTGCAAATGAACTAGTCACAAGTTTGAATTTAAACTTGAATTCAAATTGGATTTGAAAATGGGGAAAAGAAAATAGAAAATAAAAAGGAAAAAGCATAAAACCCTACCTGGGCCTCGGAACCACATTTCGGCCCATTTGGAGAAGCCACCGCGACGGCCCAACCGGGTCAGCCCGAGCGCGCCGACACGCGGGACCCACTGCGCAGTCACCCGCCCGCTCGCGCTGGCTCCCCGTCTCTGTCTCGCGGGGTCCACTCGTCTGCCTCTTCCGCACGCACGCATGGATTCCGATTCACTGGCGTGTGGGGCCTTCTTGTCAGCGTTTTCTTCTCCGTCTAACGACCACGCGAAGTCGTCGCCCGCCCGTGGAGCTCGTGCGCGGCAAATCCGCCGTCGCCCAACGAACAGCCGTGGTGTCCGCGTGACCTCGCGGCCGAACCCGGAGTACTTAAGCGACGCGGTGACCTCTCCTTCGCACTCAATTCGCCGTGCGCGCCCGCCATTGCCACCTCGCGGCCGCCAACGGCAAACCTCCACGGTGCTTGCGCCTTGCCCCGGGTTTTTGGTCAAATAGCGTCGCCAGGACCCAGGGAAGGTGTGCGTGCACCGGCCTCGTGTTGGGAGCTCCCCGTCGCCGTTAATTGCTCAACGGCGCGCCTCCTCCGCCGTGGTGCCGCACCCCGTCGTCGCTAGAAATCTCGGCACCGGGATCAAAGGTGTGGTGCTCCTCAAGTTGTTCGCATTTCCCCCACCTACGTTTTGCACCTATCCCCTTTGAATTTGGCGCATTCGGCCGGTTGACTGACCCCACTCCGGCGATGGGCCGCCGCGATTTGGTGGCAGCGCCGCCGCGGGCTGGCTAGGATTGGGGAAAACGTTTCTGGCCATCGGATCGGCGATGGACGGCTGAAAATAGAACCTGGCGTACCCCTTCGCTATTTGGATCTGGAACGTTGGATCGTGATCGTGCGGCCCAGATTAGATCGACGCGTAACCCTTCGCGTGATTGATCCTGCGCCGTTGATGCCTGATCGTGTGGTAGTCGGGCGGATCGCGTTTCATTAAATCGCGGCCGTTAGATCTAGATCCGAAAGCCATTATTGTGTACCGGTTCGCGGTGGCGTGGATCTAATCCGAGCCATCCACGTTTGATCGGACGGCTCAGATCTATTGATACCCCTTCGCTGAGCGGTTTTTGTAAAAGAGACCCCGACCTTTTAAGAAATCAACCCGCGGTCCACTGTGCGGGTGATCTGAGTCTTAGAAAACTTTACCCAGAGCCCCTGGGCTTCTGTTTAATTGAGGCCCAGTCCAGAACATAATAAAATCAGAGAAAATGATTATTAAATAGATTTTTAATAGGAAAATAATTGCTAGAACTCAGATAATTCATAGAAAATTCATTTTAGCTCCAAATTGAACCATTCCAGTTTCTAAAATTTTGTAATTTTATTCTCTATCACCTAGAACCTCTGTTTTGTCATGAAAACAATTAGAAATTTAATCTCTCACTTAATCCATTTTAAACACATAAAACCTTTGAAAATTCATAACTTAAAATCTACAACTCCAAAATTAATAATTCTTTTTCCTGTGATCTTATTTTAATAAGTAGATTATTAATATGTATTTTGGCATACATGTTTGGTGTAATGTTAATCTTGCCTATACACTGTTTGTTTGTATTGCTACGACTAGTGCGAGGTCACGAGTCACCTGAAGATCATCCTGGTACCTGGAATCTCAAGGCCCAGGCAAGTTGTGCCCTTGATCACTTCTTTTTACCCAGCCATGTTCTGATTAATCATAATGATCTGCATAGGTTAATTTTGATGGGACCCAATAGGTTACCCTAGTTTGTCTATCTTTATACCTTGTTTACCACTGAACTTTTTGGGTAGTACTTGCTAGTGCTATATGTGGTTTTGGGTATGGAGATACACTATTCATGATTACACTTTTTGTTATCAGTTGTTATTTAATGTTCATGTTAAGATCATTATGTTAATTGGAACATGGAGCGACCACCCGGGAAAACAGTGCTACCACAAGGGTGGTATGGGACGCCCTTGGCTGATTAATTAGGAAAGCTAGTGGAAGACTACCTTACCCGAAAGGGGCAAGGGCAGTAGGGGAGAGGTCAGTGTAGGGAGGCCCTCGGGAGGATTTTGCTGCGATGGCGGTCCTGCAAGGGATTCCTGCACTGGATCTTCCTATAAACTGTAGCGGGTTTTCGGAAGCTAGTGGAACTTTGTAAAGGCCTCGTAGTGTTACCCTGCCTCGCTTCCTTGGTAGAGGTGTATGGGATTCATGACCCCTTGGCAGATGGGTAACACGGCTTGTGGGTAAAGATGCGCAACCTCTGCAGAGTGTAAAACTGGTATACTAGCCGTGCTCACGGTCATGAGCAGCTCGGACCCTCACATGATTAAATTATGGAACTTAAATTCAATTTGTCATATGCATTGCATTGCAGGTGATGTTGATACTTTTGTTCTATTACTTAATTGGGTTTGGTATTTACTTATACTTAGTAACTGCTAATAAAATTTTGACCAACTTTAAAAGCAATGCTCAGCTCTAACCATCTTCTTTGGTAAGCCTTACACTTCACGTGAGCTCCCACCTTTGGCGAGTTCATGCACATTATTCCCCACAACTTGTTGAGCGATGAACGTATGTGAGCTCACTCTTGCTGTCTCACATACACCACAGGTCAAGACCAGGTACTGCAGGATGATGCTCATGGAGGATGCTGTGATGAGTTCGTGAGAGGTCTAGGTCGTCGTCTCCCAGTCAACTTTGGGTTGCTGGACCGTTGTCTCCTTATAATGTAACTATTTATTTATATAGAACTCCTGTTATATATAAAGTTATGACATTCGATCCTGTGCCACTATACATCATATGTGTGAGACTTGGTCCCAGCATACCTGGTGTTTATGTTAGCGCCCGGGTTTTGGACCCCTAAAATCCGGGTGTTACATACAGTTTATGGGAAGAGCATTTGCAAGAATCCCTCGTCTGACCGCCATCGCAGCAAAATCAACCCGAGAACCTCCTTGCATGCAACTCCCCTACTGCCCTTGCCCCTTTCGGGTAAGGTAGTCTTCCACTAGCTTTCCTAATTAGTTAGCCAAGGGGTCCCATTCCTCCCTTGTGGTGGCACATGTTTCTCAAGTTAAGCTCCATGTTCCAATTAACAATAATATAATGATCTTGACATGGACATAAATAGAATAACAAAATAACTGGAACATGGATATAATAAATGATTATCCCAAAACCATATAAATTAATAGCAAAAACTACCCATGTGATTCAGGGGCAAACAAGGTGATGAGATAAACAATCTAGGGTGACCTATTGGGTCCCATCAAAATTAAACCTATGCATGGTAAATGATTATAAAGAACATTATTGGGTAACAAAAGTGAATCAAGGGCACAACTTGCCTGGCACTTGAGATTCCTGTTACCAGGATGATCTTCAGGTCCTCGAAACCTCGCGCTAGTCGTAGCAATACAAACAGACATTGTATAGACAAAATTAACATCACACCAATCATAAGAACAAACTGAATAATAATAATCTACGCGTTGCTATGAGACTAACGCAACTTGAACGGATCAAATCGGAGTTAAAACGGAGGATATACGAATTTCCTAAGGTTTTATGTATTTGATATAAGATTAGTTAGGAAATAAAATTTAATGTGACTTTCATGTGAAAACAGTAGCACTAGATGATAGACAATAATATTACAAAATTATAGGAATTGGAACGGATTAATTTAGGCTTAATATAAATTTTCTATGAATTACCCAAGTTCTAACATTAATTTATGCATTAAAAATCCATTTCTGTGATTATTTTCTATTTTCCTTAGTCTCTGGATCGGGCATCAATTACTGAGAACTGCAGGGGCTCGCGGGTAAATATTCCTAGACTCAGTGTACAATACCCCCTGGACAGCGGGTTCCATTTTCTACAAAGAAAAGGTCTCTTATGCAAATTCATCAGTCGAAGGAGTATCGCTCCACACGGGTCACCCGATTATAATTTAACGATCCAGATTACATCCTCAACTACAAGACAAGCGCACACTGGTGGTCGTCCGATCAAAAACTAACGGACGAGAGCTCGCCAGCCCGGAATCACATCCCACGCCTCGGTCGTTTGATCAACGGATAGGATTGATCTCCTGTTATACGAGTACACCAGACAATCCTGGCCGCTAGCTTCCTAATCTACGGTACTATCGGTGTCTTCCTCCCTGCAACACCCGACACGGCGGCGCGCACCCAGAGCGGCGGAAGCACACCACGGCGAGGAATTCTCGGTGTACCACGACCCCAAAACTTACAGCTAACTGACGGAACAGACGATGCCGGGCGCAGTGGAGTGTTCATACCACGGATTGGGGTAGCAGACGATGCCGGCCACGGTGGAGTGTGGTCCACGGCGGGAATTAGAATTTCGGCGAGAAATTCCCCATTCCCTGGTCTCTGCCCGTACACCACGAGGACTAGGACGCATTCGGTATGCACCAGCGAGTGCCCCCGATCACGCACAGGGACCCGAAGAGCTCTGTTCGTGGATTCCTAGTGCGGCGGCTCCCCTTTCCTCCTTCACTCTCCCTCGGCTACGAGTTGAAGGAATCCCGGCGCGTTGCCACAGCACGGGGAGTAGGACTGGGAAGAGGCGGCGATCCGAGGATTAAGTAGTTCGAGGGCGAGGCCACAACAGCCGCGACCGGAGCGGACGACTACGACCAGGTCGGCCATGTGGGGAACTCGGGTTCTGTTACGCAAACGGGAGGAGCTGACAGATATGGCCCACATGGCGGCGTCACGAGGAAGGAGAGCACGCACGAGTGTGTCCCGTGACCGGCTGACGAAGTCAGCCCCACTTGCAAGTGACCACAACAGAAAGAAAAGGGAGAGAGGGCGGATCGGGCCGCGCGGGTGAAATCCCCATTTAGGCCGACAGGGAAGGGAATCGGCCCAGGTAGGTATAGGAGCCCTTTTTCTTTTCTTTTATAAATTTTCTGCTTCGTTTTCAAATTCATGTACTCAAACTGATTTCAAATTTTCCCTTTCGAATTTTAGATTTGCGAGTTACAAAATTAGTAATGATGTGAATATAATCCCTACTGTTTTCCATATTATTATTTATTTTCCTTGTCATTCCCTTATGGAAGAAATAAATGGTTGCATTAGAATCCCTTTTCTCCTTTTTCTCATTTTATGTCTTCATTTAAAATTGGAGGTCTAATTTATGTTACCAATAAAATGCATTACTACAAAACCTTAGGTAAAAGGTCAACCTCACCTCATTATCATTATTATAATTTTATTCATTTTATTATTATTGGATTAAATGCGCAAACAAAACTCCAATATGATGCAATGGTTTATTTGTGCATTAGTAATGTTCTACTCATTTTTGAACATGATCAGTCACATGTGATGATAGTTAATGGTCACCAAACATTGAGATCAACTCTATTTTCGTTGTTTACACATTTCGGTATTACAAAAACCGCCAGTAGAAATCCATGATTTCTAGTGGTGGTTTTCTTAAGGAACCGCCACTGGAAATCATTTTTATCCTTAATTTTTCGAGTTTTTCAAACGACCTCGTATGATGAAACCACCAAAATAAAAGTTATAGATCTTTGAAAGTTATAAAACTTTGTAGTTGATAACTTTTTTATTTGAAATCATTTCGGCTCTCAAAAATTGTATCTAAATTTGTCAAATTTAAAATTCAAATTTTGCAAACGACCTCGGATGAAAAAAATGTCAAAATGAAAGTTGTAGAACTTCAAAAATTATTCAACTTTGTAGTTGACAACTTTTTTATTTGAATTCGTTTACGGTTTCAAACAAGCAATTTACACTCATTTGGTTGTAATATGTGGGCAACAAAACCATAAACTAAACACAAAGCATGCCATAGGTGGAGTGGTATAGGAGGGTACGCGTGAAGGTGAGGTCAGGGGTTCGATTTCTAGCAATCATGTAGTGCACGAAAAATGCCGCGACTTGCGATAGAGACGGGCATGTGGGATAAGTTGGCCGAGGCCTCCCCTAAAAAATAATTTTTTGCTATTTTTAAAATCTGTTTTATGTTTTCTGGAAACGATTTGCACTGGCGGTTTTATTACGCCGACCGCCAGTGAAAATCGATTTTCACTTGCGGTCCTAAGTTACCCGCCTGTAAAAATGATGATTTCTACTGGCCCCTAGCACTGGCGGTTACGAAAAATGCCACTATAAATAGGTTTATGACCGCCACTATAGAGATTCTCTGTACTAGTGTGGAAAACCTCTCCTCACATAGGGTGATTGGGGTGGGAAACCTTTTTCTCTTGAGAAGCTAGTACTTCAAATGTAATGAAATAACAAAAAATGTTTCACCTCATTATTTTTATTCTCTCACACAAGTCTAGATCATGACCCGATGGTGGCACTTATGGAACCACTGCTGTATCATGGCACAACAAATTATCGAGCGTCAGTGCAGGTCCACTATTAAATGAGGCAACTATTGTTATTATAACACACAAGAGATTTCTCATTACCATCACATTTATCACAATATTAAATAAATCAATTAGAAAACTAAAAATTAATGGGTAGCACACATAATGAAGTTATTACATTACATTACATTACAAAATCAATACCACCACTCTTCGTCTCTTACATTCTTAAGTTATTACAAACTACTATTGTGGAGCACGCCCATTGCAGTTAATCTCTTTCGCGACATGCAATAATGTTGTACATGTAACATATATTCTCTATTGTTTGTCTGAGCACACCAATGAAGTCGCGACAGAGACGGGCATGTGGGATAATAAGTGGGCCGAGGCCTCCCAAAAAAATAATTTTTTGCTATTTTTAAAATCTGTTTTATGTTTTCTGGAAACGATTTGCACTGGCGGTTTTATTACGCCGACCGCCAGTGAAAATCGATTTTCACTGTCGGTTTTATTACGCCGACCGCCAGTGAAAATCGATTTTCACTGGCGGTCCTCAGTTACCCGCCTGTAAAAATGATGATTTCTACTGGCCCCCAGCACTGGCGGTTACGAAAAACGCCACTATAAATAGGTTTATGACCGCCACTATAGAGATTCTCTGTACTAGTGTGGAAAACCTCCCCTCACATAGGGTGATTGGGGTGGGAAACCTTTTTCTCTTGAGAAGCTAGTACTTCAAATGTAATGAAATAACAAAAAATGTTTCACCTCATTATTTTTATTCTCTCACACAAGTCTAGATCATGACCCGATGGTGGCACTTATGGAACCACTACTGTATCATGGCACAACAAATTATCGAGCGTCAGTGCAGGTCCACTATTAAATGAGGCAACTATTGTTATTATAACACACAAGAGATTTCTCATTACCATCACATTTATCACAATATTAAATAAATCAATTAGAAAACTCAAAATTATTAATGGGTAGCACACATAATGAAGTTATTACATTACATTACATTACAAAATCAATACCACCACTCTTCGTCTCTTACATTCTTAAGTTATTACAAACTACTATTGTGGAGCACGCCCATTGCAGTATATCTCTTTCGCGACATGCAATAATGTTGTACATGTAACATATATTCTCTATTGTTTATCTGAGCACACCAATGAAGTATATTAATTAATGCATGAATTATTAGTGTTCTCTCTTTCGCTTAACAAGAACTAGTCAATGGAGCATGCCAGTGCGCGTAGAAATTAAATACTTATTTGTGGCTCAATCGGAGACACATAATATTGTATTATATAGATGTTGTGGTCACTACATAATACATGGTTATCGTAGAATGTGGTGGCTTACAAACAATAGGCTTCAGTATCACTTGAGGCTACATATATATTAGGATGCATTGAAACATATTTGGGTAAAGGAACAATAAGTGAAAACATATTAATTTTATCAGATATCCTTTTTAACATATATGTTAAAGTAAGACATGAGCATAAGAAGTATGTATTAAACACCTATAGAAGGTAATTGCTTATATCAAAAGAAAGAAAGAAATATTTACAAAAGGTAGTAACAATGAACACTACATATACATGTTGAGCACCAAAATGAGCGGGCGGACGGTCCACGCTGATGGTGCGGACGGTCCGCGCGCGCATAGAGCCGATTAGGGTTCCGAGTTTTGTTCTACGGTTGTTAGCTAAATTTGCGGGATTAGTCTGGGAGATCAGTTTGTAACGGGTCCAGCCCCCCTCCTCTTTAAATATAGAGGATTACGGTCGATTAATCATCAACAATCGAACCAATAATCAATACAACTCGCATTTTATCTTGTACATTTAGGAGTAATTCTAGTCTAGTTCTAGTTTAGTCTTCCAATCCCCAAATTCTCCGCTTCTCCTCGACTCTATGTCGATCAGAGGAGTCTAGGTCAGCCTGCCGAGCCTAGACAACACTGTCCGGCACGTCAGAGGAGTCTAGGTCGGCCTGCACGCGCGGACCGTCCGACCCCAGGGCGCAGACCGTCCAGCAAGTCAGGCAGGGAACCCTAGCCCTGCGCCAGGTCGCGGACCATCCGACCCCTAGCCGTGGACCGTCCGCGCCTGTGCAGAGAGCACCGCCGCCAGTTCTCATTATAGTGATTGGCGCCCGAAAAGGAGCCAACACACATTTTGGTGACTCCGCTGGGGAAAGCACATATAGACCCATCAGATCGGCCCTCAATGGCCGGTTCAAGGGATAACTCTGAAGTCTCCCCCAGTAATATCATAGAGCTGACTTGGGAAACCTTGCCGACTGACGAACAGCTCCAATTCGAGGAGCACAAGGAGTAGCTGATCCAAGAAGCAAAAGCGAAGTTCCTGGCCAACTTCAAGGTGGATAGGAACAACAAAGTCGTTCAGCAATGGGCGACGGATCTGGCTTCGCTTCAACCTACCACGACTACCCCCGAGGTAAGCAACAAAAATGAGCTACAATCTCTTAAAAATTTTGTAGATAAGCAGCGAGAACAAATGCAAAATATCATAGGGGGTATGCAAAAAGATTATAGGAGGCTAGTACGAGTGTTTGATAAATCTACTATTGCAAATTTTCCTTCGCACGAGGTTGAATTGGGGGAAAACACGCATGATTCATTGGCTATAGGTTGTCACGACTACAACCCCTTTATGTGATGCCGATAGACACATGCCCTCGGCAACCACAACCTTCTACACACATCAGCGATAAATTCAGCGATCTATGCATGCCCGAACCGCCCGCACATGAGCGCAGACCGTCCGGGCCAGCGGCAGCCGGTCCCATTTTTAATGAGTTACCGAGACATGCGCCTGAACCACAACATACTGCGCAAACTCTAAACTACCGAGTCGGACGGTCTGCATACAGCGACGAACGGTCCGCATACAATAACGGACGGTCCGGCCACATACCCGGACAGTCCGCGCATATTGCTGGACGGTCTACATATCCAACCGGACGGTCCGGCGTAGAGTTTTTTGAGGAGGATTGTTACATGAATCCTCATCATTCCCAGCAAAACTTCCCTTCATACCCTATGGCACCCTAGCACCATAATACAGCATCCCAGACACATGGGGGTGAGCATTTTCTAGCCCATAGAAGGCCGAAAAGCGACGGCCAGTCCTATGAACCACATAGGGTAAATATTAATATGCCGCAAAATTCAAAGCAATGGGGGGGAAGACAATATGCCGTAGTCCAAACAACCTCACCTATGATAGGACAAAGAGCCAGTGGTCTCCCACCGATTGCTATTGATATAGTAAGGGAAGAAATAGCTGGGGCGTTCCGAGATAAGCTCAGAGTAAGCATGGTCCATAGGGGGCAGTCATATCGGAGGCCTTATGACAACCGATTTGATCACCATCCATACCCACAAGGGACCAGGATACCCGAATTCGCAAAATTTTCGGGTGACCAAGGAAAAAGCACACGTGAACACATAGGCCAGTTTCTAACACAATTAGGAGAATTGGCCAACACAAAGGCGTTCCACATGCGTTTATTTTCATTATCTTTAACAGGAACCGTGTTCGCATGGTACGCCACATTACCTCCTAATTCTATTTTGTCATAGGGGAGTTAGAACAAAAATTCCACGATCACTTCTTTTCTGGTGATTATGAATTAGATTTGGTAGACCTAGTGGCCCTGCGACAGGGGAAAGACGAATTGGTTAATGAATACATCTGGAAGTTCCGGGATATAAGAAACCGATGCTTTCAAATTCATTTAGTAGAAAAACAGCTAGTAGAATTAGCCTTCAATGGACTACGATATTATTTAAAAGAAAGATTAGAAGGTATCCAGTTTTTTACGCTAGCACAATTACATCAAAGAGCTTTGGCTTGTGAAAGCCGAAGAAAATAAACTGCTAAAACAATTCGTCACAACGTGCATATAGTAGAGTGCGACCAAAGCAGCTCGGATGACGAACCAACAGAAGTATACGCGGCTGAAATGGTTTGGCCAAAATAGGCCAAATCTTCAGCTTGTTCCTCCTTATAGCCAGTTCAAAAGAAACGACAAGAGGAGGTTAAGTTTACATTTAATGTTGTAAATGTGACAAAATATTTGATGAATTACTCAAAATGGCAACATTAAAATAAATCATACTGTTCCATCCGCCGACGAACTAAAACGCCATGCATACTGCAAGTGGCATAACTCAGTTTCTCATACCACTAATGATTGTAATGTGTTTCGATGACAAATTCAATCGGCCATTAATGAGGGACGGTTGAAATTTCAGGAAATGCAGGTAGATACGGAGCCCTTCCCGGTAAATGTGGTCGACTTCGAGGGCAATAAGTCCTAATTCAGCCAAGCACAGCCGATAAGGGCAAATGCAAAGAGATAATCATCGGCGGCGCGCGGGAGGCCAATGGGAATAATAAAATTTCTTGCAGGAAAGTGGTGGCCGAGAAGAATCCTGATGGAGGAGAGACCCTTAAGGTGACCATCACAACCTCCGGTACTGAGGGGCAAGCCTAGACCAAGAGACGGGCGCAGGAACCCGTACTACGCATCGCGGACGGTCTGATGCCCAGGCATGGATGGTCTGGGACTACGTCGGACGGTCCGGAGAATTCCAGTGGACGGTCCGGCAATACTCAAGACCCGCAACGTCCGCGTACCTTCAAACCACGACGACCAAAGATAGGTACGTGGAAAACTAATACATTTAAGGCAGCTGGTTGGCTGGTCAAATCTGGCCCGACCTTTGATCAATTATTATCCAAATATATAATAAAGAAGGCTGGCCCAAGTGACCGACCAGCAAAGCGACCTCGCTCACTCACTCAAGAGTGACAGTAGGTAAGACCGATTGGACCACCTCACCAATCGGAAAGAATGATAGGTCATAATGTCCAATTACGACCCAACATACCTGCATGGACACCTCCACTCCCATATCCGCCTGGGCCATATCAATATACATACATGCCACTACAATATGTCCCAAATCAAATATGGGGCATGCCACCATATCTGTATGGGATGCCCCAATACCACACTTGGGGGGCACCCCAGACCTCTGTATTCAACTGGATGGCACCTCCAGTACAAGACCGATTGGGCACCACTCAATCGAGTCATCGGGCACAGGCCCAGCAAGATTGCTGGACCACTCGGCCGCAAAGGCCGACCAATCCGGTAGGGGAGCATATATCTACAGCGACCAAGAGAACGACAAAAAAAGACATTATCAAAATAGGTACAATAGATGTTGTCGTACAGGAAGATAATGAAGGGTTGATGATTTTTGGTGAATCGGCCAGTACAAGAAAAATAGAAGATACGACTACCATTAAAACAGCCGATCCAAAATACTCCATGCCTCGATGGTGCCCATCGGGATTGACACGATCGCAAAAGCGAAGATTACAGCGCCTAAGAGTGAAGGAGAACCAGGAAAAGGAGGCGGAAATGATATTCAATGACACACATCCACAGTACCCGCCACCACAAAAGAGATGGAAACCAAAGGCCGTTGAGGAAAAGCAAACAACCACAAAAATGGAAAATAAAACAACAAATGTGCAACACTCTATAGGTATGGCGGACAGTCCGGCTATAAAAGCCGGACAGTCTACACGGAGCGTGGATCGTCCGACCCCTGAGTTCGGATTGTCCGCACCACAACAGGACGCCTCCGACGACGTGCGGACACGAATGGAGGAGGACGACCTACTGGGGGAAGACCTGGTCGACTATGAAGCTTCTCCAGAGCACCCAGGTATGGATATAAATGTTATTACATTCTCCGTTGATTGTAACATTATCGACGACGGTGAACCTATCGTTGCTCAGTTTGACTTTGGTCCTAAAGAGGCCTCCTTCACTAAACCAAAGGAATCGGTAAACCATTTAAAGCCGCTCTTCGTGCGTGGTCACATCGATGGGATACCGATTGCTAAAATGTTGGTGGAAGGGGGGCGGCTGTAAATCTAATGCCTTATTCATTATACAAAAAATTAGGTAAACAAGATGGCAAACTCGTCAAGACCAACATGACCCTCAGCGGTGTTAGGACTGATAGTTCGATCAAAGCCAGGGGAGTCACGTCCATTGAATTGACCATCACGACTAAGACCCTTGTTGCTGCATTCTTCGTTGCTGATGTAGAAGGAAATTACAGTCTAATCATAGGCAGGGATTGGGTTCACGCTAATCAATTTATACCTTCTACGCTACATCAAATGTTACTACAATGGGTAGGCGACGATGTAGAACAAGTGCATGCTGATTCATCGGCCTATATCGCTGTGGCCGATGCCCCTGTGCTTTGGACCTATGAGACTGCTACGTGTCTCACATGTGTAGACTCTGATTATCAGTTTATAAGTATAGATAAAAAGGGTTTCATTCCTGTAATGCCAGAGCCGATGGAGAATCGGCTAAATCCTAAATAAAGTTAGATGATGAGTACACACATAATGAACATGTCCCTGGTTATGGACGGTCCGGCCTCTGAGGCCGGACGGTCCGGTCTTTCATAGAACAGTTTGGCTTTTAAGGCTGAACATCCACCGCAGCATAAAACCAGTCTCACAGATGGTTCGACCCTCAAGACTGGACAGTCCGCCGTCACACAGAGATCATCTAATTCCTCTGTGGGGGACATAATAGAGGAGTTTATAGATCTCGATAAATTAGGACATGGGTTTACATCGGCTGATTCTTTGGAGGAGATCGATATAGGGGATGGTAAAACTCCAAGGCCGACTTTTGTGAACAAGACCCTGAAGGCCGATCCTAGAGATGAAATGATCGGTCTATTGAAGGAGTATTCTGATTGCTTTGCTTGGAACTACAATGAGATGCCAGGATTAAGCCGTGAGATAGTAGAGCATCAGCTGCCCATTAAGTCCGATTTTAGACCTTTCAAGCAGAAAGCTAGAACATTTCGTCCAGACCTTCTCCCACGAATAAAGGACAAAATTCACTAGCTACTAGAAGCTAATTTTATTAGACCTTGTAGATACGTAGAGTGGGTCTCCAATATTGTGCCGGTGAAGAAAGAATCAGCTAAGCTCAGATTATGCATTGATTTTCGCAATTTGAATAGAGCAACTCCTAAAGATGAATATCCCATGCCCATATCCGACACATTGATCAATAGTGCGTCAGGAAATAGAATTATTAGCTCTCTTAATGGTATGCCAGATATAATCAGATTTTCATGGCCGAAGAAGACGCGTCTAAAACGACCTTTATATGTCCAGGCTTCATTGGTTTATTTGAGTGGGTTGTCATGACATTTGGTTTGAAAAATACTGTGCTACTTATTAGAGGGCTATGAATTCGATCTTTCACGAGTTGTTGGGAAGTCTACATTGATGACATTGTAGTGAAATCGGCTGATTTTAGTTCTCATATAACTGATTTGCGCACAACCTTTGATAAAATGTGTCGGTATGGTCTAAAGATGAACCCACGTAAATGCGCTTTTGGAGTGTCGGCTGGTAAGTTCTTAGGATTCATCATTCATGAGCATGGTATAGAGATAGACCCTGACCGAATTAAATCCATTCGAAATATGGGACCTCCGACCTGTAAGCTTGAAGTGCAGAAGTTCCTCAACAAGATAAATTATTGACGGAGGTTTATTTCTAACCTAGCTGGGAAGATTGATGTCTTCACTCCTATCCTTTAGCTTAAAATGATGCCGAATTCACCTGGGGGGGTAGAACAGCAGGAAGCGTTTGATCTCATCAGAAAGTATTTGTCTTCAGCCCCAGTGTTAAAAGCGCCACAGGTAGGAGTACCATTCGGACTATACATTGCAGCTGAAGATAAGGTTATTTGAGCCGTTCTGACGCAAGAGACTGGAGGAAAGGAGCATGTGGTAACCTACATAAGTCAGAGGTTGGTGGATGTTGAAACGAGGTACACTTTTATCGAGAATTTATGTTTATGCCTGTTTTATGCATGCACCAAGTATAGATGTTATTTACTATCTAGCCATTGTACCATTGCTAGTCAAACCGATGTGATCAAATACATGTTGCAAAACCTGATTATGAGTGGTAGGATTGGTAAATGGGCTTATGCACTCATAGAATATGACTTGGCCTATGAACCATTGAAATCTATGAAAGGCCAGGCCTTAGCAGATTTTATTGTAGAACATTGGATTGATGGTACTCATAAACTAGACATATCATACCTCACTGTTACTCCTTGGACTTTATATTTTGATGGATCGGTTTGCAATGGAGGACAAGGATTGGCATTGTGCTTGTTTCACCAAGTAATGTCTCCTTTGATTTCTCTAGCCGATTGAAAGCTTATTACACTAACAATCAAGCCGAATATGAGGCCCTTTTATTCGGCTTGGAGCTTTTAAGTGGCATGGGAGTAAAACATGTGAAGGCATTTGGTGATTCTCAACTGGTCATCCAACATGTGTTGGGAGAATATCAATGTTTTGATGGTACTCTAAATGGTTACCTTGAAAAATGTTGGGACATAACTCATTTCTTTGACGAATTCAACATTTGGCACATTTCTAGAGTTGAGATTGTAGAGCTAACGATTTGGCACAAGATGCATCAGGCTATCGGATAAAGCAAGGAAAATTTCACATTACCAAAAATCTGATAACCGATGTAGGGCTAGTTCTCCAAGTCGCGGACCGTCCAGGTGCAGGCTCCGGACTGTCCGGGGTAGCTAGGGGTGTCCTCCTGATAGAGTCGGCTGATAACAAAGCCGATGAAACTGACTGGAGGACCCCCATAATTGATTACCTATGAAATCCCAGTGTTAGAACAAGTAAGAATGTTCGACGTACAGCTTTCAAGTATGTTTTAATGAGTAATGAAGTCTATCGCCAAACGGTTGATGACATCCTGCTTAAATGCTTGGGCCCTAGTGATGCTATATTAGCTATGGCCGAAGTACATGAGGGGATTTGTGGCACCCATCAATCGGCTCCAAAGATGAAATGGCTATTGCGAAGATCTGGATTTTATTGGCCCAACATGATAGCTAATTGTTTCAAATATTATAAAGGATGCCAGGTATGTCAGAAGTTTGGCGACCTACAGTTGGTCCCCGTAGCCAAATTACATCCTATCATTAAATCTTGTCCTTTCAGAGGATGGGGATTGGACATTATAGGAGAGATTCATCCTTCATCATCAAAGGGGCATCGGTTCGTGTTAGTTGCCACTGTGTACTTTAACAAATGGACTGAAGCCGTTGCTCTAAAGAACATGACACACAGGGAGGTAATTAAGTTCATAACTGAACATATTATTCATAGATTCAGCATTCCCCAAACTTTAACTACAGATCGAGGGACTTCTTTTATGTCAAAGAAGGTACATCAGTTTGCTGAATTATATAAAATTAAGTTGCTCAATTCATCTATGTATTATGCTCAGGCCAATGGACAGGCCAGGTCTAGTAATAGAACGTTGATTAACTTGATAAAAAAGAAGATATCTGATAATCCTAAGCACTAGCATAAGATTTTGTTCGAAGCTTTGTGGGCTCACATAATATCTAAACACCGTGCTACTAAAGTTTCTCCATCTGAGCTTGTCTATGGGCAGGAAGTAGTTTTACCCATGGAGATAAGCTTAAATGCTGTCAGGATCGCCAAGCAAAATGACTTAACTGTCGGTGATTATTATAATTTGATGGACAATATTTATGATGTGGCCGACAAAATAGTGGCAGCCTTAGGAGAAATAGAAAAGGACAAGATCATGGTAGCCAAGGCTTACAATAAGAAGGTCAAAGCTAAATCATTTCAGGTAGGGGACCTGGTGTGGAAGACCATCTTGCCTCTATGAAACAAAGACCAAATGTTTGGAAAGTGGTCGCCAAGCTGGGAAGGTCCGTACAAGGTAGCATAGGTAATATTTGGTAACGACTATTTATTGCAAACATTATAAAGCAAAGATTTGCCCAAGGCTTTGAATGGGTGTTTCCTCAAGCTGTACCATCCTAGTATGTGGCAAGATGCTTAAGAAAACCGATGAGATCACATCGAGTTAGTTGCTTTCAGTTTGCTCAGCTCCACCAAAAGGCAGGGGGCATATGTTGAGCACAAAAATGAGCGGGCGGATGGTCTGGCCCTGAGGCCGGATGGTCCATGGTCCGGATAGTCCGCGCTGATGGTGCAGACGGTCCGCGCGCACGCAGAGCCAATTAGGGTTCCAAGTTTTGTGCTACGATTGTTAGCTAAATTCGCAGGATTATTCTAGGAGAACAGTTTGTAACGGGTCCAGCCCCCCTCCTCTATAAATATAGAGGATTACGGTCGATTAAGCATCAATAATCAAATCAATAATCAATACAATTCGCATTTTATCTTGTACATTTTGGAGTAGTTCTATTCTAGTTCTAGTTTAGTCTTCCAATCCCCAAATTCTCCGCTTCTCCTCGACTCTACGTCGATTAGAGGAGTCTAGGTCGACCTGCCGATCCTTGACAACACCTAGGATCTCTCCTCCCCGATGGGGTCCCTCCCGGGAGCAAGATCCAGGCACCGCCAGTGACCTTCGCCGCCCCTGCGCACGCGCGGACCATCCGACCCTAGGGCGCGGACCGTCCAGCACGTCAGGCAGGGAACCCTAGTCCTGCGCCAGGTAGTGGACTGTCTGTTCCCTGGCCATGGGCCGTCCGTGCTTGTGTAGAGAGCATCGCCCCCGATTCTTATTATAGTGATTGGCGCCCGAAAAGGAGCCAACAATACCTATGTGGTTTTGTCCTAGAAACTACCTACTTCTCCAGATGTGCACGTGGACAACAGACGTGAAAGAAGTACAGAAAACAAAGTAGAGGCATCAGAAAACAACATGAAAAATATAGCACACCTATGTAGATAGCGGCAATAATGGAGGGGAAATAGTTAGGGAAAATCATCTGAGTTCTATGTAATATTTCATAGGTAGGAGCAATCAACACATTATTTACCTATGTTATTTTATCGCTGAAACTTCTAATTTCACCCGACGTGGACGGCAGGCGTGAATCAACTACAGAAACAAAGACAAGGCATTAAAGAAGAGCATAAAAAATACAACACACCTACCTACATGGAGGCAATAATAGAGTGAAAATAGTAAGCAAAAAACATCTGAATTCTATGTGATTTCCCTTCTAACAGACCTGTTAAAGTAAGACAGGAGCATGGATAGTACATACTCCCTCTGTTCCAATATATTGTCCAGTTTAGCTTCTTATTTTTGCGTCCATATTCAAATGGATAACAATGAATCTAGACACATATATAATACATACACATCAAATGCTGTATGAATCTATTAACACCCTAGAATGAATACTATTTTGGGATGGAGGGAGCATTAAAGACCTATAAAGGTATATGTTCATATCATCTGAAACATGAATAAAGAAACTTTAAAAAGGCACTACAATATGGTGAACTAAAATAGGAATTTCATGAATGCATCCGAAAGTAACACGTGCTGCAGGAGGCCAAAAAATAAGAAAAGTTAGGGAGAAGTCAACATTTTTAGGATAATATTGAGGGGAGGCCTTGGGCAATTTCTATATTGTTTTGGTGATTAGATGCACAATACACTATGTGTGAACTAACATAATGTTGAGCGAAGGAATATCTAGATGGATCAAGTGTGAAGGTAAGTTCTAGACACTTAGTCAATTCTTTTTTGTGCTAAACATGCTTGTCTAAGTGCCAGGAACTCAATTAAGTCAAGTCCAAAAGGAGGAAAAGGAGTTTAGCTGAAACAACCGGTGGAGCACCAGCTGCGGGTGCATCGAGCACTGTCCGGTGTGCACCCGACACTGTCCGGTGCCTACGCTAGCTCAGCGGCGAACTCGTTGCTCTCGGGAATCACCGAGGACGCTGTGGCTAAAATTCACTGGACTGTCCGGTGTGAACAGGACTGTCCGGGGAGCCAACAGCGTCTGTGGCAACGGTCGGCAGCGCGATCGACGCGCAATCAATGGGCGACGCGTGGCCAGAGGCAACCGTCACTAGGCCGCACCGGACAGTGTTCGGTGTGCCAAGGGGGCCAAGGGTTCAACGATTGGCTGCGCCAAAGAAGGAAACAAATCATGCACTGTTCATATCCGGTACGCCAACGGACAGAAGGCAAGAATTGCCTACCAAATGGAGATCCAGCGGCTCCTAGCTGCCTTGGGGCTATAAAAGGGACCCCTAGACGCATGGAGCAAGACACCAAGCCTCTATTGAACATCCTAAGACACCTAGACTCCGCAAGCATGCATCCGAATCATTGTGTTTGAGATTTGAGCACTTGTTGAGTTGTGAACTCGCTGCGCTATGTTTGTGTGCTTGTTTCTTGACTTGTGTGTGTGTCATTGCTGTGACTCTAGCTCTTGCATGTGTTTCTACTCCCTCCCTTAATCTTGTCGTTTTCATTGCGATCAATATTGTACGGGTGAGAGGCTCCAACTTGTGGAGATTCCTCACAAAGGGAACATCGGATATAAGGAAAGACCGTGGTATTCAAGTGGATCATTGGATCGCTTGAAAGGGGTTGAGTGCAACCCTCGTGCATTGGGACGCCACAACATGGAAGTAGGTGTTGGGGGTCTTCTTCTCCATCGAAGGTCCTCAAGGCAAAAACACCTTCGGCAAAATGATACATTAGCTTGCCGAAGCTACTTTCAGCCTCGGCTCAGCTCCTCAAGATGAAGCTCAATAGCTTTGGTGACAGTGCAAGATGCCGAAGCTCAATAGCTTTGGCTCAGACCAAGCAAAGAAGGGAAAAGGACTAGATAGACCTTATTAGTTTTAATTACTTGTAAACAAGTGTTTGATGGCATGGATGTAATCTTACCCGGGCTGCGTCCCGTGCCTATAAATAGATGAATAGATGAATGAAGATAATGATTGTTATAGACCAACAATTCATTTATTGTTATTATTATCATCATCAAACATGAGTAATCATTAACAATATTCATAATACAATGATACCTTCGGCTTGGCAAAGGGTGAGGGGGCGAGAATGAAGCGAGAGCGATTACAATCTAGCGTGAATAGTACGGGGGTACTCACTACAAAACAAACCCCCCTATAGCAACGTATACCTGGCAACGTATAGTTATATGCGTTGGAAGTTATTAGGTTCCAACGCATGTGATGTGTTGCAACCTATATCCGTTAAATTACAATGATACTGGCAACATTTAACATTTGTTGCAAACCGTATGCGTAGAGTAAATACGATCATAGCAACATTTACCATGTGTTGCAACTGTATGCGTAGAGTAACTAGAATTCTTGTAACGTTTACATGCGTTGTAAACCGTATCTGTAGATTAATTTTGGTACTTAAGCAATTTTGCAACTATGGCTTTTGTTTTTAACTAAAGCATAGTAGTTGGGGATGCTAATTACGCAAAAACTATGTAAAGTGAGGAATTGAACAACAATACAATTTACTCGCCTTCGTATCGTTTTATAAGATAAAATTATTATTTTATCTTGTTTGATACTATGTTGCACTTATTAAAATAAGTGTCATATCTCTATTTATTTCAGTTTTCACTTTTCAACCCACCAGAAACCGGCGGACCGGCCCATTCTCCATCTTTATTCACCAGAAACCCTAGTCTCCCAAACGCAGTCACGGTCTCTCTCACGGTCTCACCGTCTCTCTCTCAGCCAGCCACCACCAGCCGCCAGAAACCGAGTGCCGGACTCCAAGGCTCCAATCCCTCCATGGCTCCATCTCCATAGTTGCTCTATGGTTGTACGCCTATACTGAGCAAACGCCGGTGTCGACCTTGCCGTCCTGCCGCGGTGCCGCCTCCGTCCCTGCCTAGCCATCCGGCCGCCATTCTCTACCTCGTTCCCTTCTATCTACCCTATAGGTTTCTCCAATCTTCAACACTGTCGGCCGCGGCAGTCTGCAATCTCCTATACACACCCAACGACTCAGGTCTCTTTCCCCAATAAGGTGAGGACCCTTGTAGTTTAGGTGTTTGATGAAATGCCTGTTCAAGGTAAAATTCTAGTTAACGTGTCCATGCTGCTTTGTTTTTTTGGCAATTATGTTGTGATGTTCTAGCTTCATGTTCGTGTAATTAGATGTTGTGGGTATGAGAAGCGAAAAACAAGATTAGTATGGGAATTAGTGTTGATTTGGAGAAATCTGTATGATTACTTACTGAAATTACCTAGATAATTTGCCATACCTGATCCAGGGCACGGTACTAATTCTACCATGGAGATAGTGTTATAATCCTTTGCATAGTTAGGATCAAGCATGGAGTAAAATCGTCATGTCAAAGGGTCGATATAACCAGACACAGTACTAATTCCAAGAGCCAGGGTGCCAGCAGTAATCACACATGTAAAGGTAGTTTGAAGGAATCATTTGAATAGTCTGGCATGATTTAGCAGGTATTTTACCCAGTCCAAGAAGAAGAAAACCTGATAAAAGAAAGGGTTTCCCTTATGTTTGTTAAATCCTGATCAGTCCAAGGAAAATTAGTGCTAAACTAGCCCTTAATGTGTTATTAATCCCCCATAACAAATTTTAATATATTCTCTTCTGCTCATTGTAGGCCAGGTATTTCTTCCAGCAGTTGATCTGTGGTGTGAGCTATTGCCATCACATGGTATGAAGAAACTATAAATTAGCGTCTAGTAGTTACAGTTCACATATACTAGATATGCTTTCTTGTGGGAAGTGCAGGTGTTTTTTTAATCAGTTACCAATGGGGCCTGAACATATGCTTAAATGCTGGAATCTTGTCTACTTTTCAGCAAATATGTCATAGAGATTTGAAGCTGGAGAATGTTCTCTTGGATGGCAGCCCAGCTCCACGGCTTAAGATATGTGATTTTGGCTACTCCAAGGTTGTCACTAATTTCTCGTGGTATTGGTAGCTTTAAATTTGTTGACATGTCTGTAAGCTTGCTTGAGAATACCATTTAATTGCTAATTCATAACAGTCATCAGTACTACATTCAAGGCCAAAGTCAGCAGTGGGGACACCAGCATATATTGCACCAGAGGTGCTTTCTCGAAAAATATTCAATTAAGGTCTGTGTATAAGTGGCTGGTTCATCCACCTGGTAAAGCAAGACAGTAGGCACCAATTAAGTGCAAAGGTATAGAGTACTTTCCTATTATTTACAGAGAAAATATTCAATTAAGGTCTGTGTATAAGTGGCTGGTACATCCGCCTGGTAGGGCGCTTCCTTCTTCTAGTCTCTATTTATTTGTCAAAAAAAACATGTCAAATACTTCTTCGATGATGTTTATTGAGTACTCTAATTCTTTTGCAAGGGTGAATTGAAGGAACTTTAGACGTGCTTGTGCCCGTCCTCAGCGCAAAACACAGTGGCAGCAAAAGATTTAAGGATGCATGAATATGTACTTCGAACTTTCTTTGTAATAAACCTGGCGCTCCCATGTTGCGGCACTTACTGTGGAGGTGGAGCTTTGCTATGCCCCTAGCTATCCCCTCCATTCAAACAATTATCATCGCTAGCGCTAGGGATAATTGCCTCTGGTCAGATTTCTAGAAAAAATGTCCACAGTTGAACAGCCTTTTTCTTCTCGTCTGCACCCTGTAATTAGCAGCTTAGTCTCAGTCAGCAGCTTAGTCTCAGTCTTCATGTTGTGTGACTATGGATCAACTTTTTGTAATGCAACTATTGATTTTTAAATATATATATTTTGCTTATTTGCCATGTGTGTGTGGATGATTCCAGAAATATCAAATGTGCATTGTTTAGCATGTTGTAATCTTAACCTCAAAATAAAATATTCAAATATTTTTTATTGGTTTATTGCTTGCAACGGATAAAAATTTTGCTACAACTCGAAACTAAACATTGTAGCATCCTATGATAACGAGTTGGTCTTGGGCGGCACCAACACATGTAAGCGTTGTTGTATCTTATAAAAATCTATTGCAGTTTACCAACACTTATTTATATGACTTACCATCGTATGTACAAGCATTGCAGTAGCCCCTAGCAACGGCAATATAGGCAACACATAATTATGCGTTGGTATAGACCCTAGCAACGCTTATATAGGCTTGTACCAACACATATATGCATTGCTAAAGGGGGGGTCATTTTGTAGTGATGGAGAGAGCAGTGCTCACAATATCTCCTGCACATAGTGATGATTGGAGGACTGAAATTATATCTTTCCTCCAAGGTAATTGTCTTTTGGATGATGAAGCTTATAATAAGAGAATGAAAGCATGAACAAGACCATATGTGATAATAGAAGGGGAATTATATAAGCATGGAGTCTGTTCTCCGCTCCTCAAGTGTTTATCTAGAACCGAAGGTATAGAGTTAATGAAGGAGATACATGCAGGTTTATGTGGCTCTCATATTGGGTCTAGGCCTTTGCTGGGGAAGGTTTTTAGACAAGGATTTTATTGGCCAAAGGCAGCTTCGGATGCAGCAGAGTTGGTTCAGAAGTGTGAAAATTGTCAAAAATGTGCAAGAGACCAGAAGCAACCTTCATCTCTCACCCAGCTAATACAACCTACTTGGCCATTGCAAAGATGGGGCCTGGATTTGTTAGGTCCACTCCCACCAGCACAAGGTTACTTGAAATATATTGTGGTGGCAGTAGAATATTTCTCCAAATGGATTGAAGCAAAGCCCCTAGCTACAATAACTTCGGCCACAGTCCAAAAATTCTTCTGGCAGAATATTGTTTGTCGCTTCGGCGTGCCGAAGGCAATAACTGTGGACAATGGAACACAGTTTGATGCCGAAACATTCAAAGATTTCTATGATCGAATTGGAATGAAGATTCATTTTGCATCAGTAAGGCACCCAGAATCAAATGGGCTAGTAGAAAGAGCAAATGGCATTGTAATGACAGGAATAATGAAGCTAATCTTCAACCAGCCCAGAGGAAAGTGGCCGGATGAGTTTACTAAAGTGGTGTGGAGCCACAACACAACTATGTCAAGGTCGACAGGATTTGCACACTTCAAACTCCTATTCGGTGACGAAGCAATAACACCAGAGGAAGCAAAGGCAGGGTTAATAAGAACAATAGCTTCGGCAGAAGACAAAGCTGATTATCAAGTAACGAAAGATACCATAGAAGGGACCAGACTTCAAGCCATAGAACACATCAATAAATATCAGGCTGAAACAATAATGTGGCGGGATAGAAAAGTTTGATTGAAGAACATTAAGCCAGGGCATCTCGTACTTCAGAGAGTGGCCAATCCAGATACAGTGGGAAAATTACAACTAAAGTGGGAAGGTCCTTTTCTTGTAGTATCTTCGTCAAGACCTGGTTCTTATAGATTGAAGGATATGGACGGCAATGACATACCCAGATCTTGGAATGCGGGCGAGCTTTGGTGATACTATGTGTAATCTGATGTAATCTTTTTTCATTTTTTCTATGGCACCCTTTCTTTTCAAGAGGGGAGAAAGGTTTTTAATGGTGCCATAGCTTGTAATTTTTCACTCTTATTTAGCCCTAAGAGGGCCAAATCCCCCAAAGATGTAATATGTAAAATATGAGCCTGCACCATCGAGTGCAAAAAAGGAAAACAGGGAGAACCTCAAAAGTCGTTCCTAAGGGAATGCAGAGCCAGAAGCATGACGAAGCTACAAAAAGCCGTTCCTAAAGGAGCGCAGCGTAAGTTTTCTGCTCAAAAGTCATTCCTAAGGAAATGCAGAGCCAAAAGCATGATGAAGCTGCAAAAAGCCATTCCTAAGGGAGCGCAGCGTAAGTTTTCTGCTCAAAAGTCGTTCCAAAGGGAATGCAGAGCCAAATACCACCGAAATATAAGGCGAAGAAGTTAAAAAGTTGTTCCTAAGGGGATGCAGAACTTATACCACCGAAATAGAAGGTGAAGAAGCTCAAAAGTCGTTCCTAAGGGGATGCAGAGCTTAAAGACTCAAAAGTCGTTCCTAAGGGGATGCAGAGTCTGGGTGTGGCTTCGTGTGTGAATTCGGGACATTCATTTGTACATTGCATTACATCATTCATTGCATTCATTAATGCACATTCATTTAGACATTTGTAGGATCATCATCATCATAACGTGATACTTCAGTTTTGACAAAAATGCTTCGATGAGCACGAAGAAGCAAAAGACATGCTTCGTTGTGAACGAAAAGAAGGGAAGGTGTTTTTCGCCTTTGGCTCAAAAGATACAAGTTTCGTCCATAGCAAAGCAATTTACACATGATAAAAAGGTAAAAATATATTACAAGGTATGGACAGGTGTATAAAAATTGTTCAATTCTTGATTACAATTTCTTTTACAAACATAATGCAAAGTGCTTCTAAGTTCTATATAGACAAGTCTAAGAAGTAGCTTCGGCGGTCTTCGGATTATGCTTTGGACTATTGATCTTCGGCACCATCATCCTACATACAACAAAAGCCGTATAAGGTAAAAAAGTAATCGCAAGAAAAGGTAAACAACAGGTATAAGCTTCATACCGGCTTAAGCAAGCTTCGTGCCTCGTCACCAGCCAATTCCCGACCACCCTTTGCCCAAATTTGTGTTATAAATCTGCTCCCTATGCTTCGGGCCTCGCCGGGAATATCAATCAAATCTGTTGAAGATAGGTTGAATGTTGGTCTATTCACAATCTTTGCGTGCGTATAGCCAGCCTTCAGAAATGCTGCTGCTGTGCCACGAGAAGTTAGCAGGGCACAAAAGTCACCGTGCCCCGTTATTACTTCGTCAAGCGCTTCGACTTTGCCTTCAATGTGTTCGAAGGTGTTAGATATGTTTTTGGCCGAAGGAGTAAACTTTTTAGCGCTGGCTCCAACTGAGTTGAAAACCTTTCTTAACCGCTGCACGCAGCGGCTACCAAAACCCAGACACATGTTCCGAAGCTCTTTCAAAGATTGTTTCAGCTTCGTATTTTCGACAACTTCAGCTTCGCATTTTGTCTGCAAATTTTTTCTCTCTTCTTCGAAGCTCTCTGATTTTTGTAGAAGTTCCCTGCTTAATCTAGTATTTTTGGCCTGTGTTTCTGCAAGGGAACCCTCCATTGCTTGAAGCAGGAAATCTTTCTTCTCAAGAGAAGCTTCATATTCTTTGATTTTATTTTCTAAACCCTCGATTATGATTTCGTTCTTTTTGTCCTCGAGGTCTTGTTGCATTTGTAGTGCTTTTCTTAGCAGCATACTCTGCACAAATAAACCTTCATCAGTAACATTGCTTCATTACAAAAATAAAAAGTAAAATTTTTGCTTCATCACAAGAATTTTACCTTGAAGTTGAAGTAAAACAAACTGTCGACGATATGTTGTCGTCGGTAGCTGCTAATATCAGTTTCGAGCTTCGGAAAACCAACACTCTTCGATAGAGTGCCGATTACCTTTGCCCCGGTACGGCCGTGAATGCATCCTAAGGCCTCTTCATCGATCCCACCAAAGAGCATGGCTCCTGGCGGGTAGCCACAGGATATGCCATATTCCTGTAGCTCCTTCTTTTCGGCCTCAGATAGTTCTTGTCCAACCAGGTTCCGAAGGTCGAAATCTCTTTCCTCCGAAGCAGCATCGACAATTTTCTTCCCTTTGTCAGGCACTAGGGCCATGACCTTTTCTGCGGCTGCAGCTATTTCTTCTGTAGGCATACCCAATATCAATCTATCAATTCCAAGTTGGCAGCTGCAGCTTCGGCAGTTATGTTTGCTTCGGCAGCGGCCTCGGCGCTTGCAGTAGGTGCTATTTTAGATGCCGAGGCCGATGGCGGCGTCCGTTCAATAGCTTCCATTATGGTACCAATCCTTCACTTTTTCTGCCCATCCACCTTTTTTGCAACCGAAGGCTCCTCTTTCTTCTATAAAAGCTTCGTCAATTCCGGTCCTAGAGGACTTAGCAGCTTGATAGGTAGAGATTCAGTTATTACCTTTAAAATTTCTGCCACTTTGGCAGTAGGAGGTGTCGAGGGAGTCTCCTCTTCTACCTCAGTCACCTTCGGCTCTGGAGTTGCAGCTTTTCTCTTCTTCATAGTAGCCAACTTCGGCTCAGGAATGGATTTTCTTTTCTTTAAAATATTCTCATCTTCCTTTACCATTCTGGCAGCTTGTCTATAAAGAACGCTAACAATCATTTTCCTTTTTGTCCCTTCGGCACCCTTGTTGAGATGCTCATAATCAGAGTATTCAAATTTTAGAGCGTCCATTACCCGGTTTAACCTTTGTTTTGGCCGGGTGCCGAAGGCTGTTGTCATTAATTGGTCTTCTTTTTGGTATAGTTTCCCAAAATTTCATTACACATGGTTTCAATCATTTCCAGCCATTCTTGGCAAGGTTGCTTGAATTGTTTTTCAAATTTGAAGCGATAAGGTAATTGAACAAGTTCATATTTCTTCTTTGTTCCCTTCATCTTCGGCATCACCCAGTCACTTGATGTTGGGTACGTCCAGTTGGCTAGGTATTCCTACACCAAGTCCTTGGTGCTAATTTGCTTAGCTACCACCCTGAATTCTACTTCGGCCAGCTGGCATGCTGACCCCAGCTACATGTTGCACAGGGGCCTGGTCATTTCGAAGTTTAGGGACAGCGGACACATGACCATCGTCATCAGTTTCCCCCTCTTCTTCTCATCGGCCTTGATATAAAATCATTCACCTTTCTAGCCGGTTGGCCATTTGGTGCGATAGCTGAGAACTAGAGCCTTCGTATCCTTGCGATACGCAAAATTGTAGCAGCCAAAATTTTCATGTAGACCATCTACCCTGGCCTTTGTCTGGTAGTGCACCTCATGCACTCGGCAGAATGCTTCGACATCTGGGCTCATCCCTTGGCTTTGAAGGGCACAGATGAAAATACTGAGCCTAACAATGGCGTTAGGGGTCAGCTGATGAAGATATATTTCAAAATTTTTCAAGACTTCCCCTATCATCTCATTCAGAGGAAGTCGTAGTCCTGCTCTGAAAAAACTCTTGAAAACCACTACTTCATCATCCTTCGGCGCTGGGGTGGTTTCTTCTTCGGCAAAACAGACAAGTTTCCTTTCAGCCTCCCCAAAGTAGCCTAGCTTCATCATCATGGGCATATCAGCTTCGGATATAGTAGATTTCCCAAAATCTAGATGGCTAGGTTTGGTTGGGATCAAAATACTATAATCTTCTTCATCCTCTTCAATATCTTCTTCTTCAGCAACGGTCTATTCAATTTCAGTAGCAGGGGCGCCTTCCTCAGCAGTTCCCTCGGTCACAACTAGACCTGATTGTTTCATGACTTTGGAAATTGGTGCTGTCTCAGTGTCCTCGGTTTCTTCTCCCTCACGAGTCACCCTTGTAGTCGAACGCACTCTGGCCATTTTTGATGAATTTTCCACTGTTTGATAAGGCCTAATGTATTTTTTGCAGTTTGACGAAGCTAATTCTTTTGACAAAGCTAATCTTAGATGACGAAGCGCTCGCTCGAGAGAGCAATGAAAAGCTTCGGCTGTGGTTAAATTTTTTAACAGCATAACAGTGCGATGGCAATGAATGCTGTGGTAACTCCTCACCAACCCGTTTGTTTATATAGTGCTGCAGGTCGGAAGGTGAACCGCCAGACTGCCTCTACACGCTGAGCGGTGGACCACTCGGCGCTCGGAGGGCGACCCGCCAAATCGCATGTATTCACTGACCAGTGGACCATCCGAAGCCTGGAGTTTTTTAATCGTTTCTCGGCAATGAGCTCAGGGAAGGTGGTTTTCGGACCTTCGGCATTCCGAAGCCTTCGTGTTTTTTGCGGATCGAGCTCGTTACGAAAAACAATCTAGCACCGCAAAGGGGCTACTGTTGGGGGCCTTCTTCTCTGCCGAATGTCCTCTGAGCAGAAACACCTTCGGCAAGACGATATGCCGAAGCTATCATCAAGGAAGCTTCTGCACAGTGACGCGCTTGAGATGAAAGGTATCACCGACTCAAAGAGGAAAGGACCGCCTAGTCCCTAATATTTTGTGTCATGAGTATGATTAATTGTCAAGGACACAAATGTAATTTTGTCCGGGCTATGTCCTGTGCCTATAAATAGGTGAATAGTACCCCGTACTGTTCACGCTGACTTGCAATTGCTCGCATGCCACTCTTGGACTTATTGCTGTTGGTCACTGGTTCTCAAATGCTATGAATCAAGAACAAGGCAACACAAAATGTTAATAATTAAAGACCTTCGTCTTTCGAAGCATTATCTCCCTTAGGATATAATGATCTTCAGACGAAGGTTGTGAAGGACATACCTTCATCATCTCAGTATATAATGATTGAAATGGAAAGATACAAAACATGGAAAATAACATAAATAATCATATAGCGTTATCAAAACATTTTTATTATAATGAATGAATATGAACAATGTTAAGTTACATTTTATACCTTCGGCTTAACAGAAGGTGAAAGCTTGAGAGCAACGTGCGAGTGAATACAAGTCAGCGTGAACAATATGGGGTACTATTCACCTATTTATAGGCACGGGACGCAGCCCGGTCAAAATTACATTTATGTCCTTGATGACTAGTTACAATCATGACACAAATTATCATGGACTGATTAGTCTTTTCCTCTTTAAGTCGGTGCAGCCCTTCGTCTCAAGGCATGTCACTGTGCCGAAGCTCCTTGGATCATAGCTTCAGCGTGTACCTTCGTGCTGTGTTTGCTTATATGCCGATCTTTCGAAGGTGTTTCTACTTAGAGGACCTTCGGCGAAGAAGCAAGCCCCAACAGTAGCCCCTTCATGGTGCTAGATTGTTTTTCGTAACGAGCTTTGTCGGGGACCATAATTAGGGGTACCCTCAAGGCTCCTAATTCTCAGCTGGTAACCCCCATCAGCATAAAGCTGTAAAGGCCTGACGGGTGCGATCAAGTCAGGGATCAGTCCATTCGAGGGACTCGATCACGCCTCGCCCGAGCCTAGCCTCGGACAAGGGCATCCGACCCCGGAGGATCTCCGCCTCGCCCGAGGCCCCCCTCCAACGGCGAACACGCTCCCGGCTCGCCCGAGGCCCTGTCTTCGCCGAGAAGCAACCCTGACCAAATCGCAGGAGCATTTAATGCAAAGGTGGCCTGACACCTTTATCCTCACGCGCGCCCCTCAGCTGACAGAGCCGAAGTGACCGCCGTCACTTCGACTCTCCACTGACCGGTCTGACAGAAAGACAGCGCCGCCGGCGCCGCTCCGACTGCGGTGCCACTTGACAGAGTGAGGCTGACAGGCAGTCAGGCCCGGCCACACGCACCATAGGAAGCTCCGCTCCGCCCGACCCAGGGCTCGGACTCGGGCTAAGCCCCGGAAGACGGCGAACCCCGCTCCGCCCGACCTAGGGCTCGGACTCGGGCAAAGCCCCAGAACACGGCGAACTCCGCTCCGCCCGACCTAGGGCTCGGACTCGAGCAAAGCCCCAGAATACGGCGAACTCCGCTCCGCCCGACCCAGGGCTCGGACTCGGGCAAAGCCCCAGAAGACGGCAAACTCCGCTCTGCCCAACCCAGGGCTCGGACTTGGGCTAAGCCCCGGAAGACGGCGAACTCCGCTCCGCCCGACCCAGGGCTCGGACTCGGGCAAAGCCCCAAAAGACGGCGAACTCAGCTCCGCCCGACCCAGGGCTCGGACTTGGGCTCAGCCCCAGAAGACGACGAACTCTGCTTCGCCCGACCCCAGGACTCAAATTCTACCCTGGCCTCAGCCAATGGCCTCCGCCTCGCCCGACCTAGAGGCTCGGACTCGGCCTCGGCCACGGAAGACGGACTCGACCTCGACCTCGACCTCGGAGGAGCCTCCACATCGCCCAACCTAGGGCGCGGACCGGCCACGTCAATAGGAGGCGCCATCATTACCCTACTCCAAGCTGACTCAGGCTACGGGGAACAAGACCGGCGTCCCATCTGGCTCGCTCCGCCAGATAGGCGATGATGGCGCCCCGCACGTTCCCTGACGATGGTGGCTCTCGGCCCCCTTACGAAAGCAAGAGGACGTCAGCAAGGACTCGACAGCCCCGACAGCTGTCCCTCCGCCAGGCTCCAGCGCTCCTCCGACGGCCACGACATCACACAAACCGGGCGTCAAAATCTCTCCGGCCGCCACGATGGCGTGTACTTAGGGCACTAGCTCTCCTCCGCTAGACACGTAGCACTCTGCTACACCCCCCATTGTACACCTGGATCCTCTCCTTACGCCTATAAAAGGAAGGACCAGGGCCCTCTTAGAGAGGGTTGGCCGCGCGGGGACGAGGACGAGACGGGCGCTCGCGTGAGGCCGCTCGCTCCTTCCCCCGTGTGGACGCTTGTAACCCCCTACTGCAAGCGCACCCGACCTAGGCGCGGGACGAACACGAAGGCCGCGGGATTTCCACCTCTCTCACACCCATCTCCGGCCACCTCACTTCCCCCCTTCGCGCTCGGCCTCGCGTCGACCCATCTGGGCTGGGGCACACAGCGACACTTCACTCGTCGGCTCAGGGACCCCCCAGTCTCGAAACGCCGATAGTTAGCGCGCCAGGTAGGGGCCTGCTGCGTGTTGACGAACAGCTTCCCGTCAAGCTCCAGATGGGTAGTCTCCAGCAACCTCTCTGTCCCGGGACGGTGCTCCGTTTCGGGAGCCTTGAGTTCATGTCCCTCGACGGCAGCTACGACATGATACTCTTTCCACCGCCGGGCGACAGCGACAGTGGCGGCCGACAGTCCGCCCGCCGGTGGCGGGATCGACGACGTCTTCCCCGCGCGGTGGAAGAACAACCTTCGAGCTCGCCCCGTCCTCTTCCCCGTCGATGGAGGAGGAGGAGGCGGGGCAACCAAGGCCAAGAAGGAGGCGGCGCCTCGTCGGCCGTCGATCGAGTCGACAATGCCAGCACTCCAACGGGGGGCGCGCCGGGCATCGGCCTCGCGCTTGAGACGAAGACGGGCGCTGTCTCCCCGCGACGCGTCAATCCCGAGCAAACGGACGACGCCAGCGCGTTCGCGAAAGGCTTGCTGGGTGTCGCCCTCGTACCTGAGACGACGGTGCAGTCAGTCCCCGACGTGACCTCATCACCGCCCGTCGACCAAGAGGTACCGACCGATTCCCATCCCACGCCTTTCGGATTTAGCCTCGACCCGCCTAGCGGCTCCGCTTTGGCGGACGCCCTCGTAGAGGCGAATCCGAACCCTCTGGGGTTTCATATGCGGTCACCTTGGGACCGGCTGACGGACGTCTCGACCTACGGGCCCTCTGGGTCCGAGGAAGACGACGAGCCCAGCGTCTGTTGGGATTTCTCTAGACTTGGCAACCCTGGTGCCATGCGGGGCTTCATGACCGCATGCGACTGCTGCCTTTCCGACTGTTCCGACGGTAGCCATAGCCTCGGCGACGAGGACTGCGGCCCGAGCCGCGAATGTTTCCACGTCGATCTAGGGGGTCCCTCCGAAGGCAACCATCTCGGCATGCCGGAGGACGGTGATCTCCTTAGGCCGGTGCCTCGCGTTGACATCCCGAGGGAGCTAGTTGTGGTCCCCGTTCCGGTAGGGGGTCACGACCCACAACTCGAGCAAATCCGCGGGGTGCAGGTCAGGCTCGACGAGGGAGCAGGAGCGCTTGAGCCAATCCGCCGGGATGTCGGGCAGGCATGGGCGGGCTAACCTCCGGCCGGAGAAATGCGTCATCTACCCCAGGGCTTCCAGCACCGCATCGCCGACGATGTCAGGGTCAGGCCGCCACCCGCATCTAGTGGGGTCGGCCAGAACCTGGCTGCAGCAGCAATGCTCCTCCGCGCGATGCCGGAGCCATCAACCACCGAGGGGCGGCGAATCCAGGGAGAGCTCAAGGATCTCCTGGAAGGCGCCGCAGTCCAGCAGGCCGAGAGCTCCGCCTCCCGAAGGCAGGGGTACCCCTCGGAACATCGTGCCGCGACTTCCCGATTCATGCGGGAAGCCTCGGTCTGCACCGGGCGCACGCGCAACACAGCGCCTGCGGCCCCGGGTCGCCTCGGCAACGAGCACCATCACCGCGATCGTCGGGCCCACCTCGACGAGAGGGTGCGCCGAGGCTACCACCCTAGGCGTGGGGGACGCTACGACAGCGGGGAGGATCGGAGTCCCTCGCCCGAACCACCCGGTCCGCAGGCCTTCAGCCGGGCCATACGACGGGCGCCGTTCCCGACCCGGTTCTGACCCCCGACTACTATCACAAAGTACTCGGGGGAGACGAGACCGGAACTGTGGCTCGCGGACTACCGTCTGGCCTGCCAACTGGGTGGAACGGACGATGACAACCTCATCATCTGCAACCTCCCCCTGTTCCTCTCCGACACCGCTCGCGCCTGGTTGGAGCACCTGCCTCCGGGGCAGATCTCCAACTGGGACGACCTAGTCCAAGCTTTCGTTGGCAATTTCCAGGGCACGTACGTGTGCCCCGGGAATTCCTTGGACCTCCGAAGCTGCCGACAACAGCCGGGAGAATCTCTCCGGGACTACATCCGGCGATTCTCGAAGCAGCGCATCGAGCCCAACATCACCGACTCGGATGTCATCGGCGCGTCCCTCGCCGGCACCACCTGCCGCGACCTGGTTAGCAAGCTGGGTCGCAAGACCCCCACCAGGGCGAGCGAGCTGATGGACATTGCCACCAAGTTCGCCTCCGGCCAGGAGGCGGTCGAGGCTATCTTCCGGAAGGACAAGCAGCCCCAGGGCTGCCCATCGGAAGATGCCCCCAAGGCGTCAGCTCAGCGCGGCGCCAAGAAGAAGGGCAAGAGGAAGTCGCAAGCGAAACGCGACGCCGCCGACGCACACCTTGTCGCCGCCACCGAGTACAAGAACCCTCGGAAACCCCCTGGAGCTCCCAACCTCTTCGACAAGATGCTCAAGGAGCCGTGCCCCTATCACGAGGGGCCCGTCAAGCACACCCTTGAGGAGTGCGTCATGCTTCGGCGCCACTTCCACAGGGCCGGGCCACCCGCGGAGGGTGGCAGGGCCCACGACGACGACAAGAAGGAAGATCACCAGGCAGGAGAGTTCCCCGAGGTCCGCGACTACTTCATGATCTACGGCGGGCAAGCGGCGAACGCCTCGGCTCGGCACCGCAAGCAAGAGCGCTGGGAGGTCTGTTCGGTGAAGGTGGCGGTGTCAGTCTACCTAGACTGGTCCGACAAGCCCATCACCTTCGACCAAGCCGACCACCCCGACCATGTGCCGAGCCCGGGGAAATACCCTCTCGTCGTCGACCCCGTCATCGGCGACGTCAGGCTCACCAATGTCCTCATGGACGGAGGCAGCAGCCTCAACATCATCTACGCCGAGACCCTCGGGCTTCTGCGTATCGATCTGTCCTCGGTCCGGGCGAGCGCTGCGCCTTTCCATGGGATCATCCCCGGGAAGCGCGTCCAGCCCCTCGAACAACTCGAAATTCCCGTCTGCTTCGGAACACCGTCCAACTTCCGAAGGGAGACCCTGACGTTCGAGGTGGTCGGGTTCTGAGCAACCTACCACGCGGTATTGGGGAGGCCCTGCTACGCGAAGTTCATGGCCGTCCCCAACTACACCTACATCAAGCTCAAGATGCCGGGCCCCAACGGGGTCATCACCGTCGGCCCCACGTACAAACACGCGTTCGAATGCGACGTGGAGTGCGTGGAGTACGCCGAGGCCCTCGCCGAGTCCGAGGCCCTCATCGCCGACCTGGAGAGCCTCTCTAAGGAGGTGCCAGACGTGAAGCGTCATGCCGGCAACTTCGAGCCAGCGGAGACGGTTAAGTCCGTCCCCCTCGACCCCAGCAGCGACGCCTCCAAGCAAGTCCGGATCGGCTCCGGGCTCGATCCCAAATAGGAAGCAGTGCTCGTCGACTTTCTCCGCGCGAACGCCGACGTCTTCGCATGGAGTCCCTCGGACATGCCCGACATACCGAGGGATGTCGCCGAGCACTCGCTGGACATCCGGGCCGGAGCCTTACCCGTCAAGCAGCCTCTACGCCGATTCGACGAGGAGAAGCGCAGAGCCATAGGCGAGGAGATCCACAAGCTAATGACGGCAGGGTTCATCAAAGAGGTATTCCATCCCGAATGGCTTGCCAACCCTGTGCTTGTGAGAAAGAAAGGGGGGAAATGGCGGATGTGTGTAGACTACACTGGTCTGAACAAAGCATGTCCGAAGGTTCCCTACCCTCTGCCTCGCATCGATCAGATCGTGGATTCCACTGCTGGGTGCGAAACCCTGTCTTTCCTCGATGCCTACTCAGGGTATCACCAAATCAGGATGAAAGAGTCCGACCAGCTCGCGACTTCTTTCATCACACCCTTCGGCATGTACTGCTATGTCACCATGCCGTTTGGCTTGAGGAATGCGGGCGCGACGTACCAGCGGTGCATGAACCATGTGTTCGGCGAGCACATTGGCCGCACAGTCTAGGCCTACGTCGATGACATCATAGTCAAGACGAGGAAAGCCTCCGACCTCCTTTCCAACCTTGAAGTGACATTCCGATGTCTCAAGGCGAAAGGTGTCAAGCTCAATCCCGAAAAGTGTGTCTTCGGGGTGCCCCGAGGCATGCTCTTGGGGTTCATCGTCTCCGAGTGGGGCATCGAAGCCAACCCGGAGAAGATCGTAGCCATCACCAGCATGGGGCCCATCTAGGACTAGAAAGGCGTACAGAGGGTCATGGGATGTCTCGCGGCTCTGAGCCGTTTCATCTCACGCCTCGGCGAAAGAGGTCTACCCCTGTACCGCCTCTTAAGGAAGGCCGAGCGCTTCACTTGGACCCTTGAGGCCGAGGAAGCCCTCGGGAACGTGAAGGCGCTCCTCACGAAGGCGCCTATCTTGGTGCCCCCCGCTGCCGGAGAAGCCCTCTTGGTCTACGTCGCCGCGACCACTCAGGTGGTTAGCGCCGCGATTATGGTCGAGAGGTAAGAAGAGGGACATGCATTGCCCGTTCAGAGGCCAGTCTACTTCGTCAGCGAGGTACTGTCCGAAACCAAAATCCGCTACCCACAAGTTCAGAAGCTGCTGTACGCGGTGATCCTGACACGGTGGAAGTTGCGACACTACTTCGAGTCTCATCCGGTGACTGTGGTGTCATCCTTCCCCCTAGGGGAGATCATCCATTGCCGAGAGGCCTCGGGTAGGATTGCAAAGTGGGCAGTGGAAATCATGGGCGAAACAATCTCGTTCGCCCCTCGGAAGGCCATCAAATCCTAGGTCTTGGCGGACTTCGTGGCTGAATGGGTCGACACCCAGCTACCAACGGCTCCGATCCAACCGGAGCTCTGGACCATGTTCTTCGATGGGTCGCTGATGAAGACAGGAGCCCGCGTAGGCCTACTCTTCATCTCGCTCCTCGGGAAGCACCTACGCTACGTGCTACGCCTCCACTTCCTGGCGTCCAACAATGTAGCTGAGTACGAGGCTCTGGTCAACGGGTTGCGGATTGCCGTCGAGCTAGGGGTCCGACGCCTCGACGCTCACGGTGACTCATAGCTCGTCATCGACCAAGTCATGAAGAACTCCCACTGCCGCGACCCGAAGATGGAGGCCTACTGCGATGAGGTTCGGCGCCTGGAAGACATGTTCTACGGGCTCGAGCTCAACCACATCGCTCGGCGCTACAACGAGACTGTGGACGAGCTGGCTAAAATAGCCTCGGGGCGAACAACGGTTCCCCCAGACGTCTTCTCCCGAGATCTGCATCAACCCTCCGTCAAGATCGACGACGCGCTCGAGCCTGAGGCAACCCTCGGCCTAGCCCGAGGTACCCTCGGCACAGTCCGAGGCACCCTCGGCTCGGCCCGAGGCACCCTCGGTTCGGCCCGAGGTACCCTCGGCCCCCGAGGGCGAAACGCTGCGCGTCGAGGGGGAGCAAAGCGGGGTCACGCCTGATCAAAATTGGCAGACCCCGTACCTGCAATATCTCCACCAAGGAGAGCTACCCCTTGACCGAGCCGAAGCTCGGCGGTTGGCGCGGCGCGCCAAGTCGTTCGTCTTGCTAGGAGAAGGGAAGGAGCTCTACCACCACAGCCCTTCAGGCATCCTCCTGCGATGCATCTCCACCACCGAAGGTCAGGAACTCCTCCGAGAAATACACTCGGGGGCTTGCGGCCACCACACAGCACCTCGAGCCCTTGTCGGAAATGCTTTCCGACAAGGTTTCTACTGGCCAACGGTGGCGCCGACGCCACTAGAATTGTCCGCGCCTGCGAAGGGTGTCAGTTCTATGCAAGGCAGACCCACCTTCCTGCTTAGGCTCTACAGACGATACCCATCACATGGCCTTTTGCTGTGTGGGGTCTGGACCTCGTCGGCCCCTTGCAGAAGGCACCCGGGGGCTACACGCACCTGTTGGTCGCCATCGACAAATTTTCCAAGTGGATCGAGGTCCGGCCCCTGAACAGCATCAGGTCCGAGCAGGCGGTGGTGTTCTTCACCAACATCATCCATCGTTTCGGGGTCCCGAACTCCATCATCACTGACAACGGCACCCAGTTCACTGGCAGAAAGTTCCTGGACTTCTGCGAGGATCACCACATCCGGGTGGACTGGGCCGCCGTGGCTCATCCCATGACGAATGGGCAAGTAGAGCGTGCCAACGGCATGATTCTACAAGGGCTCAAGCCTCGGATTTACAACGACCTCAACAAGATCCTCCAGATTGCCCGCCGTCACTGTGGAGAAGGGCCATGGGTCGTGAAGCGAGATGATGGTCACCCGGTCGGCCATCACCGAGCAGAAGGGGTGGCGGCGCAAAGGACAGGATGGGCGGTTTCCTTTTCACTGGCTAAGTCTCTCGGGTTGCGAAAACCTAAGAGGGAAGCAGGAAGCGGAGCAAAGAACCATCGCCAGACCCTCCCCCGAGTATATAAAGGCCAAGGCGAGACCGGTTCAACGTTCCGCCCGGACCGGCCGCGGGATTCAAAAACACGAAGCGAAACAGCCGTTCCTCGAACGGCTCGTGCACGCGCAACGGCTGCCCTACTAACCACTCGCCTCGTCGCATTAACTCCGCGACGGGACAGGCGGCGCCTCTGGCAGGAGAAGCGAGCGATGCTTCGCCTTCGCCATAATGACCGCGTCAAAAAAGGTACACCGCGTCGTTCGATTTCGTATCCTTTTCCTTTTTTCCTCTTTCTCTCTCTTGCAACAGGGACCGGGAAAGGGGGATACCCCGAAAGGGATCCTTCCCTATGAAGGAACTAGGCTCCGAGCCTCCCTACTGATCAGAGGTTCGAAGGCTGGCCCCTCGGAAGGGTTCAACAGCCGCCTCAGAGCATGTGGGCTCCACACCCACTACTGGTCAGAGGTTCGAAGGCCGGCCCCTCGGAAGGGTTCAACGGCCGCCTCAGGCTACTCGGGCTCCGCACCCACTACTGATCAGGGGTTCGAAGGCTAGCCCCTGAAGGGTTCACAGCCGCCTCAGACACAGAGCGAGGGATGACCATGGGTACGTTCGATACATAACCAAGGCTCGGGCTGCGCTCCCGAGGTACCCTAGGACATTTCCGAGACCAGCGGGAGCGATCTTGCAACGGAATCCCATCAGAGGGAGGCATCGAGCCCTCGGACCCCGTCGCTAGGGGACCGGGTCTGGCAGATCACCCGCAGGTACTTTTGGGCGCGCCTCTAGGCCTCTAGCCGACCCCTAACGAATGGGGCACGGACGTCTGCTCGGATCACCCGCCTGCAGCTCACCGGAGACACCATGTTCGGCGCCCACCGAGGGCAACATGGCGCTCTCCCCCCTCCTCCTTGTGGAAAGGCGACGTAGGGGCATATGCAAAAAAGTCGAGTCTGTCCCTGATCGCCCTCTAGCCCTGTGCAGAGGCTCGGGGGCTGCTCTCGCAAACCCGGCCGGCCAAACCGTTGACAGCGTCAACTTACCAGCCCGAGAACTTGGGACCCGACCGTACACCCGGGCTACGGCCAACTCGCATGAGGGAACGACCAGACCAGCCGAAGCATTGCGCAAGGCGTTAAGACCTCGGAGGAGTCAAACCACTCCTCCGAGGCCTTGGGGGCTACACCAGGCGGGTGCGTTCGCGCGCACCCACCGGAACAAAACGCAACCGAGAAAGGCTGGTCCCCTTGCAAAAAAGTGCGACGAAAGCCTCCAAGCGAGTGCTAACACTCCCTTCGAGGCATGGGGGCTACTGTCGGGGACCATAATTAGGGGTACCCTCAAGGCTCCTAATTCTCAGCTGGTAACCCCCATCAGCATAAAGCTGCAAAGTCCTGATGGGTGCGATCAAGTCAGGGATCAGTCCATTCGAGGGACTCGATCACGCCTCGCCCGAGCCTAGCCTCGGACAAGGGCAGCCGACCCCGGAGGATCTCCGCCTCGCTCGAGGCCCCCCTCCAACGGCGAACACGCTCCCGGCTCGCCCGAGGCCCTGTCTTCGCCGAGAAGCAACCCCGACCAAATCGCAGGAGCATTTAATGCAAAGGTGGCCTGACACCTTTATCCTGACGCGCGCCCCTCAGCTGACAGAGCCGAAGTGACTGCCGTCACTTCGACTCTCCACTGTCCGGTCTGACAGAAAGACAGCACCGCCCGCGCCGCTCCGACTGCGGTGCCACTTGATAGAGTGAGGCTGACAGGCAGTCAGGCCCGGCCGCACGCACCATAGGAAGCTCCGCTCCGCCCGACCCAGGGCTCGGACACGGGCTAAGCCCCGGAAGACGGCGAACCCCGCTCCGCCCGACCCAGGGCTCGGACTCGGGCAAAGCCCTGGAAGACGGCGAACTCCGCTCCGCCCGACCCAGGGCTCGGACTCGGGCAAAGCCCTGGAAGACAGCGAACTCCGCTCCGCTTGACCCAGGGCTCGGACTCGGGCAAAGCCCCGGAAGACGGCGAACTCCGCTCCGCCAGACCCAGGGCTCGGACTTGGGCTAAGCCCCGGAAGACGGCGAACTCCGCTCCGCCCGACCCAGGGCTTGGACTCGGGCAAAGCCCAGGAAGACGGCGAACTCCGCTCCGCCCGACCCAGGGCTCGGACTTGGGCTCAGCCCCAGAAGACGACGAACTCCGCTTCGCCCGACCCTAGGACTCAAATTCCGCCCTGGCCTTAGCCAACGGCCTCCGCCTCGCCCGACCTAGAGGCTCGGACTCGGCCTCAACCACGGAAGACGGACTTGACCTCGACCTCGGAGGAGCCTCCACATCGCCCAACCTAGGGCGCCGACCGGCCACGTCAACAGGAGGCGCCATCATTACCCTACTCCAAGCTGACTCAGGCTATGGGGAACAAGACCGGCGTCCCATCTGGCTCGCTCCGCCAGATAGGCGATGATGGCGCCCTGCACGTTCCCTGACGATGGTGGCTCTCGGCCCCCTTACGAAAGCAAGAGGACGTCAGCAAGGACTCGACGGCCCTGACAGCTGTCCCTCGCCAGGCTCCAGCGCTCCTCCGACGGCCACGACATCACACAAACCGGGCGCCAAAATCTCTCCGGCCGCCACAATGGCGTGTACTTAGGGCACTAGCTCTCCTCTGCTAGACACGTAGCACTCTGCTACACCCCCCATTGTACACTTGGATCCTCTCCTTATGCCTATAAAAGGAAGGACCAGGGCCCTCTTAGAGAGGGGGTGCCGTGCGGGGACGAGGACGAGACGGGCGCTCGCTTGAGGCCGCTCGCTCCTTCCCCCCGTGTGGACGCTTGTAACCCCCTACTGCAAGCGCACCCGACCTAGGCGCGGGACGAACACGAAGGCCGCGGGATTTCCACCTCTCTCACGCCCATCTCCGGCCACCTCACTTCCCCCCTTCGCGCTCAGCCTCGCGTCGACCCATCTGGGCTGGGGCACGCAGCGACACTTCACTCGTCGGCTCAGGGACCCCCCGGTCTCGAAACGCCGACAAGCTTGATCCGTGAAAAATCTCCAAGGCTTCAGAATGCTGAAGGTCCGAAAAACACCTTCCCTGAGCTCGTTGCCGAGAAACGATTGAAATATTTTGAGCGCGAGGTGGCCCACCATGCAGCGGGTATGAACGATTTGGTGATTCACTTCCCAAGCGCCTAGTGGTCCACCGTTCAGCGGGTGCGGGCGACTATTCAGCGGGTACGGGCGACTTGGTGATTCACCTTCCCACCTGCAGCACTATATAAACAGACGGGTAGGTGTGTAGTTACCACAACATTCATTGCTATTGCACTGTTGTGTTGTTGAAAAATTTAACCATAGCCGAAGCTTTTTCACTGCGTTCTCAGGCGAACCATCATTTTGAATTAGCTTCATCAAAAGAGAGAGCTTCATCAAAACTGTAAAAAACATCAGCTTCGTAAAAAGTGCAAAAGATCCATTGGATGGCCAGAGTACGCTCGACTGCGAGGGTGACTCGTGAAGGAGAGGAGACTGAGGCCACCGAAACAGCTCCAATTTCCGAAGTCATGAGACAATCGGGCTTAGTTGCGATAGAGGGAACTGTTGACAAAGGTACATCTACTGCCGAAGTTGAACAAGCTTATATTGAAGAAGAAAATTCTGATGAAGAAGAGGAGGATTATGGTATTTTGATCCCTTCAAAACCTAGCCACATAGATTTTGGGAAATCTACTGTTTCTGATGCCGACATGCCCATGATGATGAAACTGGGCTACTTTGGAGAGGCTGAGAAGAAGCTTGTTCGTTTTGCCGGAGATGAAACCTCTCCTATGCTGAAGGATGATGATGTAGTGGTTTTCAAAAGTTTTTTTAGAGCAGAATTACGGTTTCCTCTAAACGAGATGATAGGAGAATTTTTGAAGAATTTTGAAATTTATCTTCATCAGCTGACCGCTAACGCTATCGTTAAGCTTAGTATCTTCATTTGGGCCCTCCAAAGCTAAGGGATGGTCCTAGATCCCGAAGCATTCTGCCGAGTGCACGAACTGCACTACCAAACGAAGGCTTGGGCAGATGGTTTGCATGAGAATTTTGGTTGTTATAACTTCGCATATCGCAAAGATACGAAGGCTCCAGTCCTCAGCTATCGCACTAAGTGGCCGACCGGCTGGAAGAGCGAATGGTTTTATATTAAGGCCGACAAAAAGAAAAGGGGGAAACTAATGACGATGGTTATGTTACTGTTGGCCTTAAGCTTCGGAATGACCAGGCCCTTGTGCAACATGAAGATAGGGTCAGCATGCCAACTATCTATGTCAGAATTTAGGGTGGTGGCTGAACAAATCAATAATAGAGATCTAGTTCAAGAATACTAGGCTAATAGGACATCTCCGACGCTAAGTGAATTTAGCATGCCAAAGCTAAAGGGAACGAAGAAGGCACTTGAGCTTGTGCGATTACCTTATCTCTTTAAGTTTGAGAAGCAGTTCAAGGAGCCCTGCCAAGAGTGGCTAGAAATGATTGAGACAATGTGCAATGAAATTTTGGGAAACTACACCAAAAAAGAAGATCTATTAATGACTGCAGCCTTCGGCACCCGACCAAAACGAAGGTTGAACCGAGTAATGGACGCTTTAAATTTTGAATACCCTGATTATGAGTGACTCAGCAAGGGTGCCGAAGGGACAAAGAGAAAAAGGGTTGTCAGCGTTCTAAGCAGGCAGGCTGCTAGAATGTTGAAAGAGGACAAAAAAAACTGTAAAGAAGAGAAATCCAGTCCCGAGCCGAAAGTGGCGACTTCGAAGAAGAGAAGAGCTGTGACTCCAGAGTCGAATGTGGCTGAGATGGAAGATGAAACTCCTTCAACACCTTCTGCTGCCAAAATAGAAGAAATTTTAAAGGTAATGACTAAATCCTTACCTATCAAGCAGCTAAGTCCTCTGGGACCGCATCTGATGAAGCTTTTACAGAAGAAGGATGAGCCTTTGGCAACGAAAAAGGTGGTTGGGCCTAAAAAGCGAAGAATTATTACTGTTATGCAAGCTATTGAGGAAACGCCACCGCTAGCCTCAGCATCAAAGATGACACCAGCTACCAAAGCAGATACTTTTGCCAAAGCTGCGACCGCCGAAGCTACCAATCTGGAGAGTACGTTATCTGCTATTGATAAAGTGCTCTTGGATATGGCCGCAGAGGAGACTGTTGCGGCTACAGAAGAAGTCATGGCCGCAGTGCCTGAGAAAGGGAATGGAATTGCCAAAGATACTTCGGAAGAAAAAAGCTTCAGCCTTCAGAATCTAGTTGGTCAAGAATTATCCGAGGCTGAGAAGAAGGAGCTGCAGGAGTATGCTATATCCTGTGGCTACCAACCAGGAGCTATGCTCTTTGGTGGAATCAATGAAGAAGCCTTAGGATGCATTCAAGACCACACTGGGCGAAGATTATCAACACTCTGTCGAAGAGTGTTGGTTTTCCGAAGCTTGAAGCTGACATTAGCAGTTACCGGCGACAGCATATAGTTGGCAGCTTATTCTATTCCAATTTTAAGGTAAAGCTTTTTCCTCAGCTTTTTAGACTTTTGTGATGAAGTAAAGATTTCTGATGAAGGCTATTTTGTACAGAGTATGCTACTAAGCAAAGCACTAATGATGCAGCAAGATCTTGAGGATAAAAAGAATGAGATTATAATCGAGGGCCTAGAAAAGAAAATCAAAGATCATGAAGCTTCTTTGGAGAAAAAGGACTTCCTTCTTCAGACAATGGAGGGTTCATTGGCAGAAGCCCAAACCGAAGTTGCTAGAGTAAATGATGAACTCCTCCATAAATCAGAAAGCTTCGAGGAAGAAAGGAAGAATTTTGATGTAAGGCTTGAAGCTAAAGCCGAGAAAAGCTCAAATCTACAAAAATCCTTAAAAGAACTTCAGAATATTTGTTTGAACTTCGGTAACCATTGTGTGCAATGGCTAAGATAGGTCTTCAACTCAGTGGGAGCCAGCTTTGAAAAATTTGAACCTTCGGTTGAAGACTTGCCAAGCACCTTCGAGCATATTGAAAGCGAAGTTGAGGCGCTTGACAAAGTAATAGCTGGGCATGGTGACTTCTGTGCCCTGCTGGCTTCTCGCGGCACAGCTGTAGCTTTTATGAAGGCTAGTTGCACGCACGGAAAGATAGTCAACAGACTGAATTTCAGTCTATCTCCAGTGGACCTAGTTAATATCCCTAGCTTGGCCCGAAGTATTGGGAATAGATTTATAACACAAATTTGGACGAAGGGTGGGCGTAACTTAGCTAGTGACAAGGCACGAAGTCATCTTAAGCCGGTATGATACTTAAACATGTTGCTTGCTCTCTTGTAAGTACTTTTTACCTTATACTATGTTGCCGTGTACAGGATGACGATGCCGAAGGTCAGTAGTCCGAAGCTCTTCTTGAAGATTACTGAAGCTGCTGAATAAGGCTTAGAAATATTTGAAGTATCTTTGTAACAGATATTGTAATTTAGGAATCAAACATTACTCTGTAAATTTGTCCATACCTTGTAATATATTTTTACCTTTCCAACCGTGTGTGAATTGCTTTGAAGTGGACAAAACTTGTAACTTTTGAGCCGAAGGCGAAAAACACCTTCCCTTCTATTCGTACACAATGAAGCGTATCTTTGCTTCTTTATGCTCATCGAAGCATTCACTATAGGAATACTGAAGATTCCCGTCGGCCAGGTTAATTCCCGTCGGCCAGAGCAAAGGCCGATGGGAATTAGTTAACTCTCATCGGCTATAAAGCAGCCGACGGCCTTAAGTTAACTCCTGTTGGCCCTGACGCCAGCTGATGGGCCTTAAGTTAACTCCCGTCGGCCCTAACGCCAGTCGACGGCAATTAGTTAACTCCCGTCGGCCCTGACACCAGCCGACGAGGATTGTTGCTTTATGGAGGCCGCCGGACATCCCGCGTGGCTCCTTCTCCTCTCTCTGTCTTTCCAAACCGACGCCGTCACCACCGCCCCCAAGCTACCCCGCCGGCCTCCAGCGCCCCCGCGACGGCCGCCCCCACGACGGCCGCCCCCCCCCCCCCCCCCCCCCCCCCGCGGCGCCCACCGCCCCAGAGTGCCGCCCGCTCCCAACGCGCTGCCCCCAATGCGCCGCCCCCAATGCCGCCGCCCCGAAGCCACCCGGCCCAGCGCCGCGTCCTGGAGCGCCCCCAAAGCCGCCGCCCTGTAGCGTCGCCCGACCCGCCCCCAACACCGCCGCCGCCCCCGAACCCCTCCCGGAGAGCCGCCGCCGCCCCTAACCGCCTCCCCGAGCGCCGCCGCCCCGAACCGTTGATGTATATAAATTTTTGAATTATTGAATGTAAATGCGAGTGTAATTGTTAAATATGTGTATACATATTTATTTTTGTCGGTTTTTTATGGCCGATGGGAGTTAACTTTCATGTGATTAGAGTTAGTTTAGGGTGTGATTAGAGTGTGATTAGAGTTAGTTTAGTATCACATGTGATTAGAGTTAGTTTAATATCACATGTGTGCCTTGATGTTAGGTAAGTATTAATTCTATTATTATAATAGATTTAACTTATGCTATTGAATTGTTGAATTTGATGTTATTTATTGATTAGATTTAACTTATAATATTAGGTTGTATGAAGGTTTCGATATTGACAAATTTAATGTTATTTATGTATATATATATATAGTTATTTATGTATATATATAGTTTTACTACTTACCTATAGATGTATGTGTGACGTTTAGAAATGTGATTGTCTCACACACACTCTTTACTCGTACACACAGCCGCAATAATGGGTGATAGACGTGATTGGATGTATGAAGGTTTCAAGAAGGGTGGGTGTCACACAAGTGAATGGTTTGCCAAGACGCGAATGTTTCTGGACCATGCAGCTGCTTTGTCACAAATAGATAATATTAGGTGTCCATGCAATAAATATAGAAATATGACGAGCCACACCAAGAGGCAGGTCACACTACACCTGTGCTCACATGGTTTTGTGCCAGGCTTTAAGGTCTGGTATCTCCACGGTGAAGATGTTGAACGAGCAACAGAAGTAGAAGTTGATAATGGTATGATGTTGATAGGATGGACCAGATGCTTGAGGATCTGCAGCCTAAACTGGCCCCAGATCATCATGATTCACCTACACCGGAGGTTCAGAAGTTCTTTGACCTCCTCAAAGCGTCAGAAGAGCCTCTTCACGGGCACACTGACGTGTCCGTCCTCGAATTCATGACCCGGCTGATGTCAATCAAGTCCAAGTTTGCATTCTCAATTAATTGTTACAAGGAGCTTGTGGATTTGATTAGCGAGGTTCTTCCTACGGGTCACAAGATGCCCAAATACATGTACCAGTCCAAGAAATTGCTTGAAGGTCTTGGTATGGAGTATGAGAAGATTGATGTTTGCTAGGACAACTGTATGCTTTTTTGGAAGGAACATGGCAGAGAGCAGAAATGCTTAAAATGTGGGAAGTCGAGGTACGTGGAGCATGTAAATGAAGATGGTGAGAAGGTGGTGACAAAGGTTGCACATAAACAGCTTCGGTACATGCCTCTCACTCCTAGAGTGAAACGTTTGTTTCTCTCGAGGAAGACCGCTATGCACATGAGGTGGCATAAAGATTGTACGGACAGACAAGATGGGTTAATGGTGCACCCGTCAGTTGGTGATGCATGGAAGGCTCTTGACAACTTTGATCCAGATTTTGCCAGCGATGCAAGAAACGTTCGTATCGGCTTGGCAACTGATGGTTTCATGCTGTTCAATATGACCGCTGCGTCGTATTCATGTTGGCCTATCATTGCCATACCGTACAACCTTCCACCTGCTCTTTGCATGAAATATGAGTTTATGTTCATATGTCTTGTTATACCTGGGCCTAAGCATCCTAGCGTACGCCTCAATGTGATGCTTCAACCACTGATTGAAGAGTTAAAGAAGCTATGGCAAGGTGTGGAAGCCTATGACTGCTTCAAGAAGCAGAAATTCAATCTTTGTGTTGCATATCTGTTCTCGATTCATGATTTCATGGCGTATGGTATTTTCTCTAGATGGAGCGTGCATGGTAGATTGAAGTGTCCTTATTGTGCTAAAGATACAGATTGCATGAAATATGCCTGAGGTGGAGAAATACTTTGTGTAAGACTTATTTCCTTAAATTGTTCATATGTGAATTAGTTTATGTTATCAAATATCTCATGTCATACAATAATATTTGACAACGAGTTTGATGAACAAAACATGAGGTGTCTCGGTAGGCCAACAGCGAGAGACATAGACAAATTGCAACGTGATGGTATGCATGGGTGACCTAATTTCATTATGTGGCTTCGGGACCGTGTAAGTCTTAATTATGTGGCTCCGAGACCTAATTTTAGTTAACTAATATTACAGAATTTGCTAATGTTTTGTGGCATAATTGACAGTTTGGGGAGGAAATGAATTTGAATGTTGTCTTACGTCAGTTATCTATTGGAAGCGTAACTACCAAAAGCTATGGACGTTACGACGTCAATGGATATCGCTTTCGTTCAAGCATTTTCGAATCAAATCATCCTATGGCCGCCATTCAAAATAGTGGAGTCGTTACTAGGGCAACCGACATGGAAGGACACGAAGCCTGCTATTACGGGAAAATAAAAAATATAATTGAGAGTATATTTGCTGGAAATAAGCCTTTAGCTCTAGTTTTCTTTGAGTGGAAATGGTATGACCCGAAGTATTATAGGACCGAATTTGGGATGACACAGATCCAACTTGAAAAATTGCTTCAAGGACACGACACATATATCCTTGCCCATCAAGCAGACCAAGTTTATTTCTCGACATATCCATGCAAAAAGTTGTCTAAATGGAGGGTTGTGTACAATGTAAATCCCCGCGAACGCCTATACACTCCTGGTGAGGACGAATATCAAATTGGTCACCTTGAGCAGGTTGATGATGTTGGGGGCCTTCGGCTTCCGAAGGTCCTCAAAAACGTGATTTAACAATGTTTCTGGAGTATAATACATGAGCAGGTACCTTCGGAAATGGACCTGTCGGACTTAAGTCAAAATCACTGAACGAAGAAACACAAGGGGAACGAAGGATGGAACAGAGCCGAAGCTGTACGCAAGAGAGCTTCAGCATGATGACAGGGAAAAAGGAAACCGACTTAAAGAGGAAAAGGCTATCTAGACCCTGATGAATTACTATAGAGTTATTATCAAATGCAAAGGGCCTGAATGTAATTTTACATGGGCTGCGACCCGTGCTTATAAATAGATGAACAGTACTTCCGTACTGTTCACGCTGACTGGACGTTTGCTTTTGCGTCACGCTTGTATTTTTACTTCCTTCAAGCCGAAGGTACACTTGTAATAAATCATTATCTTTACTTATTCATGATAATAACACAAAAATAATACAATAATGATAACATATTTGATTGTTTGCATTGTTCATGTTTCGTATAAACCCTTCTTCATTTTTATATACGTCGTACCTACGAAGGTACGCTTTCTGTAACCTTCGTCCGAGAGTCGTTATATCCTAAGGGAAATAATGCTTCGAAGGACGAAGGACTTTAACATTTAACGTTCTTTATGTTGCCTTGTTCTTAACTCATAGCATTTGAGAACAAGTCCCCAAAATTGGCGCCCACCTCCGGTGAACCCCTTTTCGACCACCTTCGACAACCATCGACCTTCATCATGCCGCCAAAGAAAGCTTCGGCAAAAGGGGCTGCCGTTCTGCAGCCGCTGGACCCGAACCAGGAGACCCTTTCTCTTTGGGAGGCCCGAAGCCAGAAGAGGAAGGCCACTAGTCCAACACCACAAGAGGATGAGTTGGACCAAGAAATCAGGAATATGGAGATGCTTCATCAGCAGGTACAGAGGAAGAAGGAGAAGATGGCTCGGTTAGCTGACCTGCAAAGGCAGATTGATGAAGCCACCGAAGAAGTGCGTCATCTTGTTCAAGATGAGCAGCACCGAAGGCCCCACCACAGAGAGCTGCACGAAGAGGGCTTCTTCAACGAAGATGACTGGTATGACGATTTCCATCATGGAAATTTTGCTTTTGATGATGCTTCTCCTCTGTCAGCAGAACTGCAGGCTACGCCCTGGCCCCCGTCTTACAAGCCACCACAGCTCCCCATGTATGACGAACACTCAGATCCGAAGCAGTTTCTGATGAGCTACGAAGCAACTATATCTTCGTATGGTGGCAACACTGCAGTCATGGCGAAATCCTTCGTCATGGCAGTCAAAAATGTTGCACAAACTTGGTACTCCTCTCTTCGGCCAGGAACAATCACATCATGGCAGAAGCTGAAGGACATGCTGGTCACCAGTTTTCAAGGGTTTCAGACGAAGCCAATTACCGCTCAGGCCTTGTTCCAGTGCACGCAAGATCAAGAGGAATATCTCCAGGCGTATGTCCGAAGGTTCTTGCGTCTGAGGGCACAAGCGCCAACAGTGCCTAATGAAATTATCATTGAGGCCATGATTAAGGGGCTTCGGCCAGGACCTTCAGCCCAATACTTTGCCAGGAAACCCCCTCAAACCCTGGAGAAACTGCTTCAGAAGATGGATGAATACATCCGCGCTGACAATGATTTTCGACAGAGAAGGGAGGAAGCTTACAGGTTCTCCTAAATGGCCAGGGGCTTCGGAGGGGGAATTCACCCCAGGCACGTCAGATCAATTCATTCCACTCAGAATGACGACAGGGGAGGTCAACAACAGAGGTCGCAATATTCCTCCCAGGCTTCGGGGCAGCAACAGAGCTATCCTCGGCCCCCAGCTCCAAGGGGCAGAGGCGCCAGGGGCTTCGGAGGAAGGTTTGGGGATCAGCCCAGAAAAATTTATTGTCTATTCTGCGGTGAGGACAAGGGCCACACTACCAGGATGTGCCATGTCACCATCCAGAAACAAAAAGAGATAGCAGAAGCTGCGGCCCAACAGAATCAGCCGAAGCAAGTCATGCACACTGCTTCGTACCACTCACCGTACATTCCAAAGTACGTGGGTAACCATCCTGCAGCCTCTGTTGCTTCGGCAAGCCAACCTCAGGCATCTTGGCAACAGTCTCCACCTCCACCACCATTGCAACGATGCCAGCAGCCAGAAGGGAGCCACCACACTCATCAGCAACGAGACTTCAGAGAGGAGTCCGAAGCTCGCACAGTCAATAGTACTGTGCCAGAATCGAAGCACATCTACTAAGAGGATATCCTACTTCTGAAATAGTTCTAGCATTCGTTATCATTTTTCCTTTTTTCAATAGAGAACAATCGTTAAAAGCCTAAGTTTTTCCTGTCATTTTCAATTCCTTGTAATAGCTTCGTTTTGGCCATAGTGGAAATGTATCTCTTTTACAGACTCACGAAGTCCAAAAAGTTGGTAAAGCACGAAAGTTGCTCTCAAGAGAGCGCGGGGTTCATAATCACATTACAAGTTTTGCCGAAGCATTAGAAAAGTCGTTATAAGGAACGCAGCGTAAGTTTTCCGAAGCAACAAAAAGTCGTTCCTAAGGAACACAGCGTATGTTTTCTGCTCAAAAGTCATTCCAAAGGGAATGCAGAGCTTACAGCGAAAAATAAACGCTGATACCGCTGAAGTAAAAGGCGAAGAAGCTCCTAAGGGAGGCTTACAGTGAAAAATAAACGCTGATACCGCCGAAGTAAAAGGCAAAGAAGCTCCTAAGGGAGGCTTACAGCGAAAAGTCAACGCTGATACACCGAAAAATAAACGGTGAAGCTGAAAAATAAACGGCAAAAAGATTGTGTGCTTTACTGAGGGAATGTGTGTGTATCTTCGGCACAAATATCATTTTGCATGTCATAACATCATTACATCATTTGCATAGCATAACATCATACATCATATTGCATCAATGGCACAAGAAGGGGATGCAATGTTGACCTTCGGAAGGGTATACGATGTTGACCTACAATGTTGATCTTCGGAGATTGTTTCGAAGAAGTGACAAGGCACAAAATAAGTTTTGAAAGAAGTACGGCTTTGTCAACTTTAATATGAAAAGGAGATCTATTGCTTACGAAGCATAATATTTTTACGGAATATGGATATTCTTCATGAAGCATGAAAAGAAGGGAAGGTGTTTTTTCGCCGAAGGCTCAAAAACGGTATGTACGTAAAGTTTCATGCATCGTAAAGAATTGAATTACAAATAGCTTATACATTATATTCAAAATCATAAAATATTACACACTTTGTTTAGCAAATATTACATTCCAAATGTCTTTACAATAACAGCTATTCTTCTTTTAAAACTACTTCCGTAGCTTCGTTTAGTAGTTGATCAACAACTTCATCCATAATAGCTTCGGCCATTTTAATAATTTCATCTTCTTTCTTCGCTTCGGGGTCTGCCAATGGCTCGACGGGCTCTGGGGAGGAGATAGCGCGGCTGTGATGCAAAATGTAAATAAGTTCGAAGTCACAAAATTAGAACATAAAGTTAAAAGCTGTTAAGCAATACCTATCCGCCTCTCGAGATCCGCAGCTTTCTCAGCGGCCGTTGCTGCTTCTCTAGCATCGTGAGTATCTTTTTCACTTTTCCATATGATTTCTTGGGCCATCTCCCGGCTACCATTTTCCTAGATGTCGGTGAAAAACTTTCCACCAACTAAGCTTGTTTCAGCCGATGGGTCTTTTGTATCTTCAATAGATAAGGCACCATCGGTTTGCGCCAAAGATTTTACGTGTTCGCAGCCTATCTTCTCCAAGATAGCAGCAATCCCCCTAGCACCCAAGAAGGCGCATATGTCCCCACAGCCACTCAAAACTTCCTCAAAGGCTTCAGCTTCGTGGCTGATCCATTCAATTGGGCCTTCGGGATCGCCCCTCATGAAATTCTCCTCGCTTGAGTATGCGCCAACATTGGCGAAGCTAGTTTTTATTCTCTTAACACACTCTATAGATTTTTCATAGCACCTCTCCTTGGATGCACGAAGTTCATCAACTGTTTTTTGTAAATGGTTCCTCCGATATATACTAATATCTCGTTCAGCCTCTGCAACACCGCATTTTTCTTTAGCTTCGAGTAGCTGTTTCTGAAGATCTTCGATTTCGCATTTTTGAGCTTCAGCTTGGGCGTTGGAAGCAGCTTCGTCTTCCCTTATTTTGTTCAACAATGAGTGTAATATTTTGTCTTTTTCAAGACCTTCGTTCCTTAGTTCAATCACTTCGGAACGAAGGTTGTTCAAGGCTATGGTGTATCCTTCATCTTCGACACTTTTTTGCGCCCTGAGGGCGTTGCTAAGAATAAGGCCCTACAAAAAATGCGGTATTAAGTGTAAGTAAATGGAAGATTTCGTCTTTAAATACAAAAATCTAACTTTCTCACTTTTAAGCTATTGTATGCTAAGCTGTCGGCCAACTCATCTTTTGATAACACTGAGAGCCCATCCTCTAGTGTAGGGAAACCGAAGCTCTTGCTCATCTCTCGGCAGACAGAAATTTCTTTGCTGTCTGGGAGGCAATACAAGAAGTCTTCTTCCCCGCTGCCGTTGAATACCAGGGCCCCTTTGGATATTTCAATCTTTGAGCATAAAATTGAGCCTCTCGCTTCTCTTTTTCAGATAATCTTTTTCCCGAAGCATGTCGTATAATATAATCAGTAGCTTCAGATAATGTTTCGGGAATAGGAATGGCGGTTTTTTCAGTTTTACTTGCTTCTGCAGTTTCTTTCTCAATCTTGCCTCCGATTTCTAAGGATTTCTCCTTGGCGGGCTCTGAGGGCCCAGCTTCGGTATCGACTTGGACCTTGGAAGCTTCGGCCTCAATGTGTGTTTCCGAAGCTTCGACAGCTTTCTTCGGAGTAGAGCTTGAAATTTTTATTATTTCTAGCACATCTAATACATTGACCATTCTCTTTCTCTTGGGGGTTATCAAGGCATCCTTTTGTGCCTTCGGCATTGCCACCTCCGCCGAAGGACTTATTGCTTCCAATATTCTCGTTTTCCCAACCTTCATCTCTTCAATGTTAATAGCCTTCGGCTCATCCGATTTGGCTGATGATGTCTTCGGCGCTACAGCCGGTTCACTTTTTTGCGTAATCGCAGGTTTTTTGCCTTCAGACACCGAAGAGGTCACACCGCCAAAATCAGGCACTACGGCCGGTTCAGTATAGCGTGGTCGATGAGTAAGGACTTTCACTCTTTTCCTCTTCGGCGCAGACTCGCTCGGAGCAGCTGAAGCATCATCTCTCCCGGAATCTCCACTTTTTCTTTTTTGTCCCTAGGGCGGGTAACGGTACTCGGGATACATGAACCCAATGGCATCGAAAACTCTGTTTAGTCTCTTCTTTTTACGGTTCCCGAAGGCCACAGATAATGCGTTATCTTCTGCTCTGGAATACAGCCCAAGCAGATCATCGCTTGTAGCTTCGACGCTTTTTAGCCAGTCATCGTCTGGCTCGATAAACTGGTCTCTGAATCTGAAGGTATATTTTAGCTGAACCAGACCATCTTCGTGGGGATTGCTGATGGATTCTTTTGGCACCTCCCAGTCGGCTAGCAACGGCCATATCCTGTCGGCCACGTGCTCTTGAACTAAGTCCCGTGTCCCAATGAAAGAGCAGACTAAGCCGAAAGCCTTGCGGCATTCTTCGGCCGTTTCGTCAATTTCTACCTTCGGTTTATGGAGCCTGAAGCGTTGCCAGATAGGGCGCATGATTATATCTTTAATGTCTTCTCGTGCCTTTAAAACATTCTTTACATAAATCATTCTTTTGTCCAGTCTCCGGGCCATCTCTTTCGAAAAGTTGGTACTGGGGAGCTTGAACTAGAGCGAGCAATGAAACTATAGCAGCCGAAATTATTATGATACTGTTCTTTACCCCAGGGCTTCATCTCATATAACAATTCATGCATGCTGCAGAAACTTTTTGCATTTGGTTCCAAGCCTTGACTCCTTAAAGCCCACACGAAGATTCCCATTCTTATAATAGCTTCGGGGGTAATCTGGTGAAGGTAAATCTGAAATATCTTCAAAACTTTGACTACGAAGCTGCTAAGAGGAAGCCGAAGCCCAGCCTTCAAAAAGCTCCAAAAGATCACGACTTCATTCTCCTCTGGAGTAGGACAAGTTTTTTCTCCATCGTCAGCCCTCACAACAGACATATCCCGAAAGTATTTCCCCCTCATGTTGCAAGATGGCTTTGTTTAATAGTTGATTTTCCAAAAACTGCATGGCTTGGTCGCCAGGGTCGATCTTCGGAGTCTTCCCCGCCGCTCTCCATATCATAGCTATCACTATCACTAGTATCTTCAGACAAACCCTCCAAAGTTTCCCTAGCAATCTTCTCCGCATTTGTCCTTGCTATCGATTCAATAAAGCCAAGATTCATCTCCTCAGAAAGGCTCAGCTTCGTTTCAGCAGTAGCTTTTTTATCCTCAGACATCTTCGAAAGTGCTGAGAAAAGTGCCCTCAAAGCCGAAGCTTAAAAATTTAAAAATCTGGTCAAGCGTTTGTAAGCAAAGAGCTGTTTGAGCAGGCAAAGCAGATGGCAAGAAAGCGTGCCAAATGAGCTAGTGGTGCGCTCTTATTTATACGCCTGGTGCATTGCGTGCTGGAGGGCCCGCTTGTCAGTGGCTGTTGCTATTCTAGCAAAGGGAAGGTGTTTTTTCGGACCTTCGGCTCAGAGCCTTCGTCCTTGTCGCAATCTAAATTTATCATTCTAACAAATTAATATTGCGAGGGGCTACTGTTGGGGCCTTCGGCTTCCGAAGGTCCTCAAAAACGTGATTTAACAATGTTTCTGGAGTATAATACATGAGCAGGTACCTTCGGACATGGACCTGTCGGACTTAAGTCAAAATCACTGAACGAAGAAACACAAGGGGAACGAAGGATGGAACAGAGCCGAAGCTGTACGCAAGGGAGCTTCGGCATGATGACAGGGAAAAAGGAAACCGACTTAAAGAGGAAAAGGCTATCTAGACCCCGATGAATTACTATAGAGTTATTATCAAATGCAAAGGGCCTGAATGTAATTTTACAAGGGCTGCGACCCGTGCCTTTAAATAGATGAACAGTACTTCCGTACTGTTCACGCTGACTGGACGTTTGCTTTTACGTCACGCTTGTATTTTTACTTCCTTTAAGCCGAAGGTACACTTGTAATAAATCATTATCTTTACTTATTCATGATAATAACACAAAAATAATACAATAATGATAACATATTTGATTGTTTGCATTGTTCATGTTTCGTATAAACCCTTCTTCATTTTTATATACGTCGTACCTACGAAGGTACGCTTTCTATAACCTTCGTCCGAGAGTCGTTATATCCTAAGGGAAATAATGCTTCGAAGGACGAAGGACTTTAACATTTAACGTTCTTTATGTTGCCTTGTTCTTAACTCATAGCATTTGAGAACAAGTCCCCAACAAATGAGGTGCTTCAAGAAGAAGAGTTGCCAACTAGTTTTCATATTGATCCTGCACCGGCATTAGATTCACTAGTTGTAGACGTTAATGACTTAACTTTTCCTAAGAGACAGAGAAGACAACCTATTAGGAGAAAAGTTACATGGCGACCTCTGCATAGAAGAGAACAAATAGATCCTGATTTTGATGATATTTAACAAGTAAAGTTGTTTTGTTATTTCATTTGTTTCTATTTTTTAAGGATTATGTCATTTTTGATGCACTAATGAATAATTTCTTATTTTTGATGCAGGATGCCGCCAAAATCAAAGAAGTCAGTGAAGGGGCTGTTCAAGGGCCTAGGCCTTTTTTAGGGCAGTTCTTCGAGCAGCAGCAGATGTCGAGAGCTGTTGAGCGCTGTACATGGAGATGAGGTAACATATCTTGTACAAATAAATTTGTTTACATATTTACAAATAAATTTTGAGTTGTATGTACCAGGATGAGCAGCAGACTAAGGAGCAGCACAATGAGGAGGAGGAGCACAATGAGGCTGAGCAGCATAATGAGGAGGTGGAGCACAATGAGGAGGTGGAGCACGCGACATGGCACCAGGCCGCGTAGCATCACCAGCCATGGGACCAGTGGGACCACCAGAGATAGCAGCAACAGGCGTGGGACCAGTGGGGCCAACAGGCCGAACCGGCTGACAACCCGATGGATGATGGCTCAGGAGGCTCTTCAGCGACACGCACACGTCGCTCAAGAAAAAGCCACTCAGTAAAGCCTCGTCACGCGATAGAGCGAGAGGCTGATAGGATCTTAATCATGCCACATGGATATCGGTGAGTGTAATATATTAACTTATCTCATATAACTATTATGTGTATTGTTAATGTTTTTGTGTAATGCAGGAATTGGGAGGACCTGTCCTTTGACGGCAAGGGACACCACACTCAGGTTAACCTTACGTTGGGTTCTCTTTGTCGCCTTCACTACCCTAGTATAGTGAAGGTGTCAAACGGTGATACCGAGGATGAGGTGCTCATCAGTACCTGGGACAAGTACAAGTTTAAAAAGGAACGAAACCACACCGACAGACAGGGACTTGTGCGTAATGACTTTTGGGTATGAATTCTTTATTGTTTTTGTTATGTTTCTTAATATTGTAATTCTATGACTTATACCATTGCATTTGTATTCTTTATGTTGTAGCTTCGATATCGGTTGCCTGATGGAGAGGATTACATGGGGCACACTGAACGTGTGTTCCAAAACAATGCAAAGAAGCTGGTGAAGGATGCCATATACTATGCGAGAATTCAGGCTACAAACCTGTATTTTCGAAAGCATCCGGAAGAAGCAGGCTCCTTGAATAAAAAGGAAGGGTCCTCAAAGATATATTTGACTAAGGATCAATATCGTCAGGTTAGTATTCAATTTGTTTTACCTTTTTTATTGATTGTTGTGATTGATATAATATGTAACATTGTGTGTGTAGGTGATGGTTCCATGATAGTGCCCGTGCCTGATGCGTACTATGCTTGGTGTCGATATTGGGCTTCCGAAGGCTTCCAGAAAGCGTCAGCGCATCACAGGCAATGTCGAGGAACCAATCCTAACCACAAGTTTGGCGGTGACGACATGCTATGAAAAGCTAAAAGAATGGTAAGTTTGATCTAGCTATGTCGATCAGCAAATAGTATGATTGCTTATGAATGTTTTTTGTTTATACAGGAAGCTACGAGTGGCCAAAAGCCTAGTGACATTGAGGTCTACCAAGAGGGCCACAAAGGACCAACCCTAACAACCCTGACTAGCTCTACAGCCAGACAGCCACGGATCGGCTAGTGAGTTTTGGCCCAAAAGTACTGTCGGTGTTTCGAAACCCGGGGGGTCCTTGGACCGACGAGTGAATTGTCGTCGCGTGCCCCAGCCCAGATGGGTCGACGCGAGGCGGAACGCAAAGGGGGGAAAGGAAGCAGCCGAAGGGAGGCAGGCGTGAGAGAGTGGATCCCGCGGCCTTCGTGTTAGCCCTGCGCCTGAGTCGGGTGCGCTTGCAGTAGGGGGATACAAGCGTCCACGTGGGAGTGGGAGCGAGCGGCCTTGCGCGAGCGCCGTCCCGTCCTTCTCCGCGCGGGCCAACCTTCTGTACGATGGCCCTGGTCCTCCCTTTTATAGGCGTAAGGAGAGGATCTAGGTGTACAATGGGGAGTGTAGCAATGTGCTAACGTGTCTAGCGGTGGAGAGCTAGCGCCCTAAGTACATGCCATCGTGGCAGCCGGAGAGGTCTTGGCGCCCAGTTCGCGTGGTGTCGTGGCCGTCGGAGGAGTGCTGGAGCCTGGCGGGAGGACAGCTGTTGGGGCTATCGAGTCCTTGCTGACGTCCTCTTGCTTCCGTAAGGGGGCTGAGAGCCGCCGTCGTCACAGGGCATGCGGGGCGCCATCATTACTCGCATGGTGGAGCGAGCCAGGTGGGACACCGGTCTGGTTCCCCGTAGCCCGAGTCAGCTCGGGGTAGGGTAATGATGGTGCTTCCTGTTGACGTGGTCGGTCCGTGCCCTAGGCTGGGTGAGGTGGAGGCTCCTCTGAGGTCGAGGTCGAGGTCGAGCCCCCGGGTCGGGCGAGGCGGAGTTCGTCGTCTTCCGGGGTTGAGCCCATGTCCGAGCCCTGGGGTCGGGCGAGGCGGAGTTTGTCGTCTTCCGGGGTTGAGCCCATGTCCGAGCCCTGGGGTCGGGCGAGGCGGAGTTCGCCGTCTTCTGGGGCTGAGCCCGAGTCCGAGCCCTGGGTCGAGCGGAGCGGAGTTCGCCGTCTTCCGGGGTTGAGCCCATGTCGAGCCCTGGGGTCGAGCGAAGCGGAGTTCGCCATCTTCCGGGGCTGAGCCCGAGTCCGAGCCCTGGGTCGAGCGGAGCGGAGTTCGCCGTCTTCCGGGGCTGAGCCCGAGTCCGAGCCCTGGGTCGGGCGGAGCGGAGTTCGCCGTCTTCCGGGGCTGAGCTCGAGTCCGAGCCCTGGGTCGGGCGAGCGGAGTTCACCGTCTTCCGAGGCTGAGCCCGAGTCCGAGCCCTGGGGTCGGTCGAGGTGGAGTTTCCTATGACGCCCGAGGCCGGCCTTGGCTGCTTTCAGCCTCACTCTGTCGGGTGGCTCAGCAGTCGGAGCGGCACAGGCGGCGCTGTCCTCTTGTCAGACCGGTCAGTAGAGCGGTGAAGTGACTGCGGTCACTTCGGCTCTGTCGACTGGAGGGCGTGCGTTAGGATAAAGGTGTCAGGCCACCTTTGCATTAAATGCCCCTGCGATTTGGTCGGTCGGCGTGGCGATGTGGCCAAGGTTGCTTCTCGGTGAAGACTGGGCCTCGGGCGAGCCGATAGTGTGCCCGTTGCTGGAGGGGGGTCCTCGGGCGAGACGTAGGTTCTCCGGGGTCGGCTTCCCTTGCCCGAGGCTAGGCTCGGGTGAGGCACGATCGTGTCCCTTGAATGGACCGATCCTTGACTTAATCGCACCCATCAGGCCTTTGCAGCTTTGTGCTGATGGGGGTTACCAGCTGAGATTTTGGGGTCTTGAGGGTACCCCTAATTATGGTCCCCGACAGTAGCCCCCGAGCCTCCAAGGGAGTACTAATACTCGCTTAGAGGCTTTTGCCACACTTTTTTGCAAGGGGACTAGCCTTTTTCGGTTGCATTCTGTTCTGGTGGGTGCGCGCGAGCGCACCCGCCGGGTGTAGCCCCCGAGGCCTCGGAGGAGTAGTTTTACTCCTTCGAGGTCTTAGTGCGTTTCGCAACACTTCGGCTGGTCTAGTTGTTCCCTCATGCGAGCTGGCCGTAGCCCGAGTGCACGGTCGGGACCCAAGTTCTCGGGCTAGTATGTTGACGCTGTTAACGGTTTGGCCGGAGCCGGGTTTGCGAGAGCAGCCCTCGAGCCTCTGCATAGGGCGAGAGGACGGTCAAGGACAGACTCGTCTTTTTTACATACGCCCCTGCGTCGCCTTTCTGCAAGGAGGAGGGGGGAAAGCGCCATGTTGCCCTCGGAGGGCACCGAACATGGTGTTTCCGGTGAGCTGCTGGCAGGTAATCCGAGCGGACGCCCGTGCCCCATTTGCTAGGGGTCGGCTAGAGGCCCGGAGGCGCGCTCCAAAAGTAACTGCGGGTGATCTGCCGGACCCGGTCCCCTTTGACGGGGTCCAAGGGCTCGATGCCTCCCTTTGATGGGATTCCGTTACAAGATCGCTCCCGCTGGTCTCGGAAATGTCCTAGGGTACCTCGGGAGCAGCCCGAGCCTTGGTTATGTATCGAACGTACCCAGGGTCATCCCTCGCTCTGTGTCTGAGGCGACTGTGAACCCTTTGAGGGCCAGCCTACGAACCCCTGATCAGTAATGGGCGCGGAGCCCGAGTGGCCTGAGGCGGCCGTTGAACCCTTCGAGGGGCCAGCCATCGAACCTCTGACCAGTAGTGGGCGCAGAACCCAATCGATCTGAGGCGGCCGTTGAACCCCTCCGAGGGGCCAGCCTTCGAACCTCTGATCAGTAGGGAGGCTCGGAGCCTGTTTCCTTCATAGAGAAGGGTCCTTTTTGGGGTATCCCCCTTTCCCGGTCCCTGTTGTAAGAGAGAGAAAGAGGAAAAGGAAAAGGATACAAAGTCGAATGACGTGGCGTACCTTTTTTTTGACACGGTTATTATGGCGAAGGCGAAGCGTCACTTGCTTCTCCCGCCTGAGGCGCCGCCTGTCCTGCCGCGGAGTTAATGCGGTGGGGCAAGCGGTTCGGGAGGCGGTCGTTGCGCGTGTGCGAGCCGTTCGAGGAACGGATCACGGGTGCACCGTCTTCACGCCGTGAGAGAGGGCTCCCTTGCTGCCCCTGGATGGGACGTAAGCTTGGCTGACGACGTGACCGCTTCTCCTGCCCGCCTGTCACCGCCATTACTGCCGGCCCATTTTTGACCGCATTTGACCGTCGCGCTTGGCTGGCACTGTAGGGTTGCCTCGAGTCGCGGTATTGACTCCGCAGTCGAGGAGGCGCAGTAGTGGCGCGAGTGGCGGTGCAGTTGCTCGCACGTAGCAACCGACATGCCGGTTGCATGACGCGTGGGCCTGGACCTCCGTGCTGGGTGTGTTGGAGTCGAAGGGGCGCGCCCACTTGGCACGGTTGCATGCCGCCTGCATGGCTGTCCGCCCTTTCACCCGCTGGTCTGGGCGAAAGTGGAGGAGTGCTTGTAACCGCCGGGTGGTTGCATGCACCGCGTGCGCGGCGGTTTGGCTTCTTCTCCCCCTGACCGGCTTGCATGACGTGTGGGACCCAGCCCCCGCACCGTGGGGGGGAGAATCTTGGAGCGTGTTGGAGAAGACTCAACCCGCAACGGTTGAGGACGCAAGTGGGGAGAGTCGCCTTAAGAAGGGGGGCGACCCCCTTGGAGGGCAACCATGTCTTCACGCTCCCCTCATGCATCGTGCCTTTCCACCTTCCGAGCCCCCCGGATGGGGGACGCCCGCAATCCTTCCGCCTTGTCGTCGGAGGAACGCAACTTCGTGGAAGTTGGTACCTTTCAGCCATTGTTCGGCTTCAAGGATTTTCATCATGCAGCCCGGCTTCATCCCCTCGCCGGTGGTCACCCAAGACAGTGACCTCCAGCTTGATGGCGGGGAGAAGCGAACCGGGCTGCGATCTTGGTCCCGCCCTCAGCTTCAAGGATGTTCATCATCCTTGCTGGGGCGCAGGCCGGGCTGAGCCGGAGCTCTACCTCCCGCGCGGGCCGGCTGGGCACCTCCTCTTCCGGCTTCCAAGGGAGAGGGCGCTCGCTGGCCCTGCGAGCGGGGGGACTTCGACAACGCGGGGCTGGCCGACGGCGGGCGTCGCCTGCTTCAGCACGTTGGGTTTGCCGGCTTGGCTCCCGGTACCCCCTCCCGCCGCAAGGGCGGTTGTCGCGCCGTGCGCATGGGCGGACCACCCAAGACATCGCGAGTCGCTAGAGCGGCGTTCGTGTTCTGGGGCTATCCTGCCTTTGCAACGGTACGGGGCCTTCGCGCGGAGGTCGGTGCCCCGCTCGCCCGGGAGGATCTGAGTGGAGATCTGCCGATGGGCTGACGCTCCGGTTGCCGGTGCCGAGGTGGATGCGGTTCGAGAAGTCCCCGTCGCCGACGGGATCGCTGCCACCATCCGCGCCCCAGGCCTTCGGCTCTTTGTATTTGTCCTCGCCCCTCGGGCGTCGGCGTGGGCGAGGGCAAGGCTGCAGCGGCGTCCGCACTGAAGCCATCGCTGCTGCAGTGAGGACGGAACCGAAGCTCCGTTTGTAATGGCACCTTGAGTGCCGGTGTTTTGTTCATTGCGGCTGTTGAGGCCTGAACGTGTATGTATTTTCGGCACGGAGCCGTGTTTTTTCTTCATTTCGAGCACTAAGACTCGCCTTGTCGATTATCTGAACCGCTTCACCGAGCGTGAGTTGCCTCGTGCAAAGGTGACGAGTGAGGTATCGGTATCCCGGAGGCATAGGAGTTCCTCGGCTCGGTCGGCCTTGCTATCCGAGGCCTCTCTTGCTTAGTTAATGGAAACCCTCGGCCGCCCTTCGATGAGCCGAAGCCGGAGGTAGCGGTGTCAGCACGGACGGAGGCAGAGTTGGCTTCGAAAAAGGGGGTGTGGTCGGCCAGAGCCTGGCCGGGTCGTCCGCTGGCGGAACCGACGCCGGAGTTGAGCTGCTGAGGCTACAAGCCGAGCTGATGTCTTTGGGGGACAGCTGGCCGAGGCCTCGGGGTGGCCGGCCGAGCCGCCTGCTCGGGCCGGATTCTCGAAGAAGACCCTGGCGGCGATGGCCTGGGTGTGGTGCTGGTGCCGTCCTTCAGAGTGGGGGCCCTCCGACCGCGTCGCCGTCCGAGGCTAGGTCAGACCCCGCCGAAGGTGTAGTTGATGCCGAGGGTGCTGCTGCCCCCTTCGGCTGTCGACGTCCGAGCCTGCAGGATCAGGTTGTCTTGTAGTGTGTGTATGTTTTCTGCGGCCGTCGAGGCCTAAACACACCGTCGTCGTGTTGTAAAGCTGCGTTTCTTTTCCTCTTGTTTCGAGTATCCGGACTCATTTGTTGGCAACAAAATTGTTTGTGCGGGCGAGAGTTGCTTTTCACGGAAGGTGATGAGTGAGGTATCCATATCCCGGAGGCGTACGAATCCCTCGGCTCGGTCGGCCTTGCCGCTTACGCGCGCTCTTACTCGTCCATAGGGTTCTGTTACCGACGCAGTCGAGAAGGCCCGAAAAATCATTTCGGCAGAGGAGCTCTCGAGCATGAAGACTTGTTCAGTCCGCGGAGTCACTTATCCGAGCGTGAGTTACTTATCACAGAAGGTGATGAGTGAGGTATCCGTATCTGAGAGCACCTAGAGGGGGGGTGAATAGGTGATCCTGTGAAACTTTAAAACTTAAGCCACAAAAACTTGTTAAGTGTTAGTACAATAATCACCAAGTGGCTAGAGAGGAGTCTCAACAAAACACAATACCACAAGAGATCAAACACAGAGATGACACAGTGGTTTATCCCGTGGTTCGGCCAAGACCAACGCTTGCCTACTCCACGTTGTGGCGTCCCAACAGACGAGCGTTGCAATCAACCCCTCTCAAGTGGTCCAAAGACCAACTTGAATACCACGGTGTTTTGCTTTGCCTTTCAATATCCCGATTGCAAGGAATCTCCACAACTTGGAGCCTCTCGCCCTTACACTTGAGATTTACAAGAAATACGGAGTAAGGGATGAAAGCAACACACACAAATCCACAGCAAAATGCGCACACACATGGCCAAGAATCGAGCTCAAAAGACTATCTCAAAGTTCTCACTAGAACGGAGCTCGAATCACTGAGAATGACAAACGAATGCGCAAAGACTGAGTGTGGATGATCAAGAATGCTCTAAGGTTGCTTGGTTGTCTCCTCCATGCGCCTAGGGGTCCCTTTTATAGCCCCAAGGCAGCTAGGAGCCGTTGAGAGCAAATCTGGAAGGCCATCCTTGCCTTCTGTCATCGGGTGCACCGGACAGTCCGGTGCACACCGGACACTGTCCGGTGCCCGATTTCTTTCCTTAAACAGCGCTGCCGACCGTTGCAGATCTGGGAGCCGTTGGCGCACCGGACATGTCCGGTGCACACCGGACAGTCCGGTGCCGTCTTCTAGCCGTTGGCTCGGCCACGTGTCCCGCGCAGATTGCGCGGCCGACCGTTGGCCCGGCCGACCGTTGGCTCACCGGACAGTCCGGTGCACACCGGACAGTCCGGTGAATTTTAGCCGTACGTCGCCGGTGAATTCCCGAGAGCGGCCACTTCGCTCGAGCCAGCCTGGCGCACCGGACAATGTCCGGTGCACCACCGGACAGTCCGGTGTGCCAGACCGAGCTGAGTCTTGGCTGTACACAGCCAAGTCTTTTGCACCTTTCTTCTTTTCTTCTTCTTTCTGTTTCTAACACTTAGACAAGTATATTAGTACACAAAACCAATGTACTAAGGCTTAGAAACATACCTTTACTTCATGATTTGCACTTTGTTCATCCATGGACATAAATTCACATTTAAGCACTTGTGTTGGCACACAATCACCAAAATACTTAGAAATGACCCAAGGGCACATTTCCCTTTCAATCTCCCCCTTTTTGGTGATTTATGCCAACACAACATAAAGCAACTAGAACAAGTGCAAACTCACTTCAAATAAAACTCAAATTTATTTTGATTCAATTTTGGCATATATGGATCAGCCTTTGCCACCACTTGGTTTGTTTTTGCAAATCAAACTCAAATCTCTATCTCTAAGTCAAACACACATGTTGAAGCATAAAGAGAGTCATTCCAAAAGAGATTGATCAAAGATTTCAAAAACTCCCCCTTTTTCCCATAATTACTACTTCTCCCCACAAGAAGCCAACTTTTGACAAAAGAGACAATAAAAGAGTTTTGACAAACCAAAAGCTCTACTCTACTATTTTCAAATTTCTCAAGTGGTAGCTGATCCATTTATCGCTTTGGCCTTTATTTTCTCCCCCTTTGGCATCAAGCACCAAAACGGGATCAATCTTGGCCCTTAAACCCCATTGCCTCACCAAAATCTTCAAATAAGAACACAAAGGCAATAAGAGTATGAAGATGAACTTGGAAAAGTTACTCTTCTCATCGGAGTGCAGTGGAAGTCTTGCATGGTCCAAGTCCACCTTTTCCCTTTCAATTCTCTTTGGAGACTAAAACAACCAAACTCAAGTACATGGTTAGTCTCAAAGGGTCAAGTTGTAGCACAACTCCCCCTAAATATGTGCATCACTTGCAAACAGGACTTGTGAGGTCCAGGGAGTGTTTGTACAACTTGAGCACCACAATAAGCAACAAAATGCAGAATGAACATGATCAAGGGCATAAACACATGTATGCTACATTTCAATCCAAGTTCCGCGAATCTAAGATATTGAGCTCACTACGCAGCCTGCAAAAGGTCTTCTCATCTAGAGGCTTGGTAAAGATATCGGCTAGCTGGTTCTCGGTGCTAACATGAAACACTTCGATATCTCCCTTTTGCTGGTGGTCTCTCAAAAAGTGATGCCGGATGTCAATGTGCTTTGTGCGGCTGTGCTCAACAGGATTTTCCGCTATTCGGATAGCACTCTCATTATCACATAGGAGTGGGACTTTGCTCAGATTGTAGCCAAAGTCCCTGAGGGTTTGCCTCATCCAAAGTAGTTGCGCGCAACACTGTCCTGCTGCAACATACTCGGCCTCAGCGGTGGATAGGGCAACGGATGTTTGTTTCTTAGAGTTCCATGACACCAGGGACCTTCCTAAGAATTGGCACGTCCCTGATGTACTCTTCCTATCGACCTTACATCCAGCATAGTCGGAATCTGAGTACCCAATCAAGTCAAAGTTAGACCCCTTTGGATACCAGATCCCGAAGCAAGGCGTAGCGACTAAATATCGAAGAATTCGCTTCACAGCCACTAAGTGACACTCCTTCGGATCAGATTGAAATCTAGCACACATGCATACGCTAAGCATAATATCCGGTCTACTAGCACATAAATACAGCAAAGAACCTATCATGGACCGGTATGCTTTTTGATCAACGGACTTACCTCCTTTGTTGAGGTCTGTGTGTCCGTCGGTTCCCATCGGCGTCTTTGCGGGCTTGGCGTCCTTCATCCCAAACCTCTTTAGCAAATCTTGTGTGTACTTCGTTTGGGAGATGAAAGTGCCATCCTTGAGTTGCTTCACTTGGAACCCAAGGAAGTAGTTCAACTCGCCCATCATCGACATCTCGAATTTCTGCATCATCACCCTGCTAAACTCTTCACAAGACTTTTGGTTAGTAGAACCAAATATTATGTCGTCGACATAAATTTGGCACACAAAAAGATCACCATCGCAAGTCTTAGTAAAAAGAGTTGGATCGGCTTTCCCAACCTTGAAAGCATTAGCAATTAAAAAGTCTCTAAGGCATTCATACCATGCTCTTGGGGCTTGCTTAAGTCCATAGAGCGCCTTAGAGAGCTTACACACGTGGTCGGGGTACCGTTCATCCTCGAAGCCAGGGGGCTGCTCTACGTACACCTCCTCCTTGATCGGCCCGTTGAGGAAAGCGCTCTTCACATCCATTTGGTACAGCCTGAAAGAGTGGTGAGCAGCATATGCTAGCAAGATACGAATTGATTCTAGCCTAGACACAGGAGCAAAAGTCTCCTCAAAGTCCAAACCTGCGACTTGGGCATAACCTTTTGCCACAAGTCGAGCCTTGTTCCTCGTCACCACCCCGTGCTCGTCCTGTTTGTTGCGGAACACCCACTTGGTTCCCACAACATTTTGCTTGGGACGAGGCACCAGTGTCCAAACTTCATTGCGCTTGAAGTTGTTGAGTTCCTCCTGCATGGCCAATACCCAATCCGGATCTAGCAAGGCCTCCTCTACCCTGAAAGGCTCAATAGAAGAGACAAAGGAGTAATGCTCACAAAAATTAACTAATCGAGATCGAGTAGTTACTCCCTTGCTAATGTCACCCAAAATTTGATCGACGGGATGATCCCTTTGAATCACCGCTCGAACTTGGGTTGGAGGTGCCGGTTGCGCTTCTTCATCCATCACGTGATCATCTTGTGCTCCCCGTTGATCACAGGCCTCCTTTTGATGAACCTGTTCATCATCTTGAGTTGGGGGATGTACCGTTGTTGAGGAAGAAGGTTGATTTCGTTCATCTTGTTCCTGTGGCCGCACTTCTCCAATCGCCATGGTTCGTATAGCGGCCGTCGGAACATCTTCTTCATCTACATCATCACAATCAACAACTTGCTCTCTTGGAGAGCCATTAGTCTCATCAAATACAACGTCGCTAGAGACTTCAACCAAACCCGATGATTTGTTGAAGACCCTATACGCCTTTGTATTTGAATCATAACCTAATAAAAACCCTTCTACAGCTTTGGGAGCAAATTTAGAATTTCTACCCTTCTTCACTAGAATGTAGCACTTGCTCCCAAATACACGAAAGTAAGATACATTGGGTTTGTTACCGGTTAGTAGCTCATACGACGTCTTCTTGAGGAGGCGGTGAAGGTAGACCCTGTTGATGGCGTGGCAAGCCGTGTTCACGGCTTCCGACCAAAAGCACTCGGGGGTCTTGAATTCTCCAAGCATAGTCCTCGCCATATCTATGAGTGTCCTGTTCTTCCTTTCTACCACACCATTTTGCTGTGGTGTGTAGGGAGCGGAGAACTCGTGCTTGATCCCTTCCTCCTCAAGGAACTCCTCCACTTGAAGGTTCTTGAACTCGGACCCGTTGTCGCTCCTTATCTTCTTCACCTTGAGTTCAAATTCATTTTGAGCTCTCCTGAGGAAGCGCTTGAGGGTCCCTTGGGTTTCAGACTTATCCTGCAAAAAGAATACCCAAGTGAAGCGGGAAAAGTCATCAACAATAACTAAACCATACTTACTTCCTCCTATGCTCAGATAGGCGACGGGTCCGAAGAGGTCCATATGCAGCAGCTCCAGAGGTCTTGACGTGGTCATCACATTCTTGCTGTGATGTGCTCCTCCCACTTGTTTACCTGCTTGACAAGCTGCACAAGGTCTATCTTTTTCGAAATGAACATTGGTTAGACCTATCACGTGTTCTCCCTTTAGAAGCTTGTGGAGGTTCTTCATCCCCACATGTGCTAAGCGGCGATGCCACAACCAGCCCATGCAAGTCTTAGCCATTAAGCATGCATCTAGGCCGGCCTCTTCTTTTGCAAAATCAACTAAGTAAAGTTTGCCGTCTAGTACACCCTTAAAAGCTAGTGAACCATCACATCTTCTAAAGACAGACACATCTACATTTGTAAATAAGCAGTTATATCCCATATTGCATAATTGACTAACAGATAGTAAATTATATCCAAGAGACTCTACTAAAAACACATTAGATATAGAGTGCTCATTTGAGATTGCAATTTTACCTAACCCTTTTACCTTGCCTTGATTCCCATCACCGAATATTATTGAATCTTGGGAATCTTTGTTTTTGACGTAGGAGGTGAACATCTTCTTCTCCCCCGTCATATGGTTTGTGCATCCGCTGTCGATGATCCAGCTTGAACCCCCGGATGCATAAACTTGCAAGGCAAAATTAGGCTTGGGTCTTAGGTACCCAACTCATGTTGGGTCCTACAAGGTTAGTGCAAATATCCTTAGGGACCCAAATGCAAGTTTTGTCTCCCTTGCATTTTGCCCCTAATTTCCTAGCAACTATTTTCCTATCCTTTCTACAAATAGCAAAGGAAGCATTTAAAGCACAATAAATTGTAGAAGGTTCATTCACTACTTTCCTAGGAGCATGAATAATATTCTTTCTAGGCACATGATGAATATCATTTCTCCTAGACATATTTCTACCATGCATATAGGAAGAACTAGAAGCAAACATGGCATGAGAGTCAAAATCATCATAAGCATTATAACTCCTATAAGCATTTCTAGTTTGTCTCCTATCATGGTACAAGAAGGCATGGTTCTTTTTAGCACTACTAGCCATAGGGGCCTTCCCTTTCTCCTTGACGAAGATGGGAGCCTTATGGCTTGTTAAGTTCTTGGCTTCCCTCTTGAAGCCAAGCCCCTCCTTAATTGAGGGATGTCTTCCAATTGTGTAGGCATCCCTTGCAAATTTTAACTTATCAAATTCACTTTTGCTAGTCTTAAGTTGGGCATTAAGACTAGCCAATTCATCATTTAGTTTGGAAATTGAAACTAGGTGTTCACTACAGGCATCAACATCGAAATCTTTACACCTCATACAAGTATCAACAATTTCTACACAGGAATTAGATTTACTAGCTACTTCTAGTTTAGCACTTAAATCATTATTAACACTTCTTAAGGTAGCAATGGTTTCATGACAAGAAGATAGTTCACTAGAGAGCATTTCATTCCTTTTAATTTCAAGAGCAAGAGTTTTTTGTGCACTAACAAATTTATCATGCTCCTCATATAACAAATCCTCTTGTTTTTCTAAAAGCATATTCTTGTCATTCAAGGCATCAATTAATTCATTAATTTTGTCTACCTTGGTTCTATCTAATCCCTTGAATAAGCATGAGTAATCTATCTCATCATCATCACTAGACTCATCTTCACTCGAAGAAGCATAAGTACTAGTATGAGTGCTTACTTTCTTCTCTCTTGCCATGAGGCAAGTGTGACGCTCGTTGGGGAAGAGGGATGACTTGTTGAAGGCGGTGGCGGCGAGTCCTTCATTGTCAGAGTCGAAGGAGGAACAATCCGAATCCCACTCCTTTCCAATATGTGCCTCGCCCTTGGCCTTCTTGTAATGCTTCTTTTTCTCCCTCTTGTTCCCTTGGTCCTGATCACTATCATTGTCGGGACAGTTAGCAATAAAATGACCAAGCTTACCGCATTTGAAGCATGAGCGCTTCCCCTTGGCTTTGGTCTTGCTTGGCTGCCCCTTGCGATCTTTAAGCGCCGTCTTGAAGCGCTTAATGATGAGGGCCATCTCCTCATCATTGAGTCCGGCCGCCTCAACTTGTGCCACCTTGCTTGGTAGCGCCTCCTTGCTCCTTGTTGCCTTGAGAGCAATGGGTTGAGGCTCATGACTAGGACCGTTCAACGCGTCGTCCACGTATCTTGCCTCCTTGATCATCATTCGCCCACTTACGAACTTCCCAAGAACTTCTTCGGGCGACATCTTGGTGTACCTGGGATTTTCACGTATATTGTTCACCAAATGAGGATCAAGAACGGTAAATGACCTTAGCATTAGGCGGACGACGTCGTGGTCCGTCCATCGCGTACTCCCGTAGCTCCTTATTTTGTTGATAAGGGTCTTGAGCCGGTTGTATGTTTGTGTCGGCTCCTCGCCCCTTATCATCGCGAATCATCCAAGCTCGCCCTCCACCAACTCCATTTTGGTGAGCAAGGTGACGTCGTTTCCCTCATGAGAGATCTTGAGGGTGTCCCAGATCTGCTTGGCATTGTCCAAGCCGCTCACCTTGTGATACTCGTCCATGCACAAAGAGGCTAGCAACACAGTAGTAGCTTGTGCATTTTTATGAATCTGTTCATTAATAAACACAGGGCTATCCGAGCTATCAAATTTCATTCCACTTTCCACAATCTCCCAAATGCTTGGATGGAGAGAAAACAGGTGAGTACGCATTTTGTGGCTCCAAAATCCGTAATCCTCTCCATCAAAGTGAGGGGGCTTGCCAAGTGGAATGGGGAGCAATTGAGCATTTGAACTATGCGGGATGCGCGAATAATCGAAAGAAAAGTTTGAGTTAACCGTCTTTCGTCTATCGTAGTCGTCGTCGTCCTTTTGGGAGGAGGAAGATTCGTCGCTGTCGTAGTAGACAATTTCCTTGATGCGCCTTGTCTTCTTCTTCCTCCCGTCTTTTCTTTTGTGGCCCGAGCCTAAGTCGGTGGGCCTGTCATCATTGGGCTCGTTGACGAAGGACTCCTTCTCCTTGTCGTTGATCACCATCCCCTTGCCTTTAGGATCCATCTCTTCAGGCGGTTAGTCCCTTTCTTGAAGAGAACGGTTCTGATACCAATTGAGAGCACCTAGAGGCGGGGGGTGAATAGGTGATCCTGTGAAACTTTAAAACTTAAGCCACAAAAACTTGTTAAGTGTTAGTACAATAATCACCAAGTGGCTAGAGAGGAGTCTCAACAAAACACAATACCACAAGAGATCAAACACAGAGATGACACAGTGGTTTATCCCGTGGTTCGGCCAAGACCAACGCTTGCCTACTCCACGTTGTGGCGTCCCAACGGACGAGGGTTGCAATCAACCCCTCTCAAGTGGTCCAAAGACCAACTTGAATACCACGGTGTTTTGCTTTGCCTTTCAATATCCCGATTGCGAGGAATCTCCACAACTTGGAGCCTCTCGCCCTTACACTTGAGATTTACAAGAAATACGGAGTAAGGGATGAAAGCAACACACACAAATCCACAGCAAAATGCGCACACACACGGCCAAGAATCGAGCTCAAAAGACTATCTCAAAGTTCTCACTAGAACGGAGCTCGAATCACTGAGAATGACAAACGAATGCGCAAAGACTGAGTGTGGATGATCAAGAATGCTCTAAGGTTGCTTGGTTGTCTCCTCCATGCGCCTAGGGGTCCCTTTTATAGCCCTAAGGCAGCTAGGAGCCGTTGAGAGCAAATCTGGAAGGCCATCCTTGCCTTCTGTCGTCGGGTGCATCGGACAGTCCGGTGCACACCGGACACTGTCCGGTGCCCGATTTCTTTCCTTAAACAGCGCTGCCGACCGTTGCAGATCTAGGAGCCGTTGGCGCACCGGACATGTCCGGTGCACACCGGACAGTCCGGTGCCTTCTTCTAGCCGTTGGCTCGGCCACGTGTCCCGCGCAGATTGCGCGGCCGACCGTTGGCCCGGCCGACCGTTGGCTCACCGGACAGTCCGGTGCACACCGGATAGTCCGGTGAATTTTAGCCGTACGTCGCCGGTGAATTCCCGAGAGCGGCCACTTCGCTCGAGCCAGCCTGGCGCACCGGACACTGTCCGGTGCACCACCGGACAGTCCGGTGTGCCAGACCGAGCTGAGTCTTGGCTGTACACAGCCAAGTCTTTTGCACCTTTATTCTTTTCTTCTTCTTTCTGTTTCTAACACTTAGACAAGTATATTAGTACACAAAACCAATGTACTAAGGCTTAGAAACATACCTTTACTTCATGATTTGCACTTTGTTCATCCATGGACATAAATTCACATTTAAGCACTTGTGTTGGCACACAATCACCAAAATACTTAGAAATGGCCCAAGGGCACATTTCCCTTTCAGTATCCCGGAGGCGTAGGAGTCCCTTGGCTCGGTCAGCCTTGGCTGCTTACGTGTACTCCGTCGTTTTCAAGATCCACTTTTGAAGTAGTCGAAGAGCACGAAAGGCATTCTGGCAGAAAAGATTTTTTTCTTTTTTCGAGGAAAATTTTGACGCAGAGGGGGTTGCCCCCTTCTAGCCCCTGAGGAAGGGTCGGGCTTTGCCGAGGCAAGGCTGACCCTTCCTTGACGACCAGACTTGGTGTGTGAACGAGGTATACGAGCAACTTGAAAGCATCTTAAGGGTAGAAGTGACGTAGCTGTTGGATGTTCCAAGCGTTGCTGTAGACCTCGCCTTAGCTGTTGGCCAGCTTGTACGTTCCGGGCTTCAGAACCTTGGCGATGACGAACGGCCCTTCCCAGGGAGGCGTGAGTTTGTGCCGCCCTCGGGCATATTGTCACAGCCGAAGCACCAGGTCGCCCACCTGGAGGTCTCGGGACCGAACCCCTCGGGCGTGGTAGCGTCGCAGGGACTGCTGGTACCGCGCCGAGTGTAGTAAGGCCATGTCTCGAGCCTCCTCTAGCTGGTCCAGTGTGTCTTCTCGGTTGGCTCGGTTGCTTTGGTCGGTGTAGGCCCTCGACCTCGGGGAACCGTATTCCAAGTCTGTGGGCAAGATGGCCTCGGCCCCATAGACTAGAAAGAACGGTGTGAAGCCCGTGGCTCGGCTCGGCGTTGTTCTCAGACTCCAGACCACCGAGGGGAGTTCCTTCATCCACCGCTTGCCGAACTTGTTGAGGTCGTTGTAGATCCGAGGCTTGAGTCCTTGCAGGATCATGCCGTTAGCCCGCTCCACTTGCCCATTCGTCATGGGGTGAGCCACGGCAGCCCAGTCCACCCGGATGTGGTGATCCTCGCAGAAGTCCAGGAACTTTCTACCGGTGAACTGGGTACCGTTGTTGGTGATGATGGAGTTCGGGACCCCAAAGCGATGGATGATGTTGGTGAAGAACGCCACCGCCTGTTCGGACCTAATGTTGTTTAGGGGTTGGACCTCGATCCACTTGGAGAATTTGTCGATGGCGACCAACAGGTGCGTGTAGCCCCGGGTGCCTTCTGCAAGGGGCCAACGAGGTCTAGACCCCACACAGCAAACGGCCAGGTGATGGGTATGGTCTGCAGAGCCTGAGCGGGCAGGTGGGTCTGCCTCGCGTAGAACTGACACCCTTCGCAGGTGCGGACAATTCTAGTAGCGTCGGTCACCGCCGTCGGCCAGTAGAATCCTTGTCGGAAGGCGTTTCCAAAGAGGGTTCGAGGTGCTACGTGATGGTCGCAAGCCCCCGAGTGTATCTTTTGCAAGAGCTCCTGGCCTTCGGCGATTGAAATGCATCGCTGGAGGATGCCTGAGGGGCTGTGGTGATAGAGCTCCTTCCCATCTCCTAGCAAGACGAAAGACTTGGCGCGCCGCGCCAACCGCCGAGCTTCGGCTTGGTCGAGGGGCAGCTCTCCTCGGTGGAGATATTGCTGGTACGGGGTCTGCCAGCTTTGATTAGGCGTGACCTTGCTCTGTTCCCCCTCGACGCGCAGTGCCTCACCCTCGAGGGCCGAGGGTACCTCGGACTGTGCCGAGGGTACCTCGGACTGAGCCGAGGATACCTCGGACTCAGCCGAAGGTGCCTTGGGCGGAGCCGAAGGTGCCTCGGGCTCGGGCGTGTCCTCGGTCTTGACGGAGGGTTGATGCAGGTCTCGGGAGAATACGTCCGGGGGAACTGTTGTTCGTCCTGAGGCTATTTTAGCCAGCTCGTTCGCAGTCTCGTTGTAGCGTCGGGCGATGTGGTTGAGCTCGAGCCCGTAGAACTCGTCTTCCAGGCACCGAACCTCATCGCAGTAGGCTTCCATCTTCGGGTCGCGACAGTGGGAGTTCTTCATGACTTGGTCGATGATGATCTGCGAGTCACCGCGAGCGTCGAGGCATCGGACCCCTAGCTCGATGGCGATTTGCAACCCGTTTACCAGAGCCTCGTACTCTGCCACATTGTTGGACGCCGGGAAGTGGAGGCGTAGCACGTAGCGTAGGTGCTTCCCGAGGGGCAAGACGAAGAGGAGGCCTGCGCCGGCCCCCGTCTTCATCAGCGACCCGTCGAAAAACATGGTCCATAGCTCCGGTTGGATCAGAGCCGTCGGGAGCTCGGTGTCGGCCCATTCAGCCACGAAGTCCGCCAAGACCTGGGACTTGATGGCCTTCCGAGGGGCGAACAAGATCGTGTCACCCATGATCTCCACCGCCCACTTCGCAATTCTACCCGAGGCCTCTCAGGACTGGATGATCTCTCCTAGGGGGAAGGATGACACCACAGTCACCGGATGAGACTCGAAGTAGTGTCGCAACTTCCGCCGTGTCAGGATCACCGCGTACAACAGCTTCTGGATTTGTGGGTAGCGGATCTTGGTCTCGGACAGTACCTCACTGATGAAGTAGACTGGCCTTTGGACGGGCAATGCAAGCCCTTCTTCTCGTCTCTCAACCACGATCGCGGCGCTAACCACCTGGGTGGTTGCGGCGACGTAGATCAAGAGGGCTTCTCCGGCAGCGGGGGGCACCAAGATGGGTGTGTTCGTGAGGAGCGCCTTCAGGTTCCCGAGGGCTTCCTCGGCCTCGGGAGTCCAAGCGAAGCACTCGGCCTTCCTTAAGAGGTGGTACAGAGGCAGACCTGTTTCGCCGAGGCGCGAGATAAAGCGGCTCAGAGCCGCAAGACATCCCATGACCCTCTATACGCCTTTCAAGTCCTTGATTGGCCCCATGCTGGTGATGGCTGCAATCTTCTCCGGGTTGGCTTCGATGCCCCGCTCGGAGACGATGAACCCCAAGAGCATGCCTCGGGGGACCCCGAAGACACACTTTTTGGGATTAAGCTTCACGCCTTTCGCCTTGAGACATCGGAATGTCGCTTCAAGGTCGGAAAGGAGGTCGGAGGCCTTCCTCGTCTTGACTACGATGTCATTAACGTAGGCCTCGACCGTTCGGCCGATGTGTTCGCCAAACACATGGTTCATGCATCGCTGGTACGTTGCCCCCACATTCCTCAAACCAAACAGCATTGTAACATAGCAGTACATGCCGAAGGGTGTGATGAATGAAGTCGCGAGCTGGTCGGACTCTTTCATCCTGATCTGGTGATACCCTGAGTAGGCATCGAGGAAAGACAGGGTTTCGCACCCAGCAGTGGAATCCACGATCTGATCGATGCGAGGCAGAGGGTAGGGAACTTTCAGACATGCTTTGTTTAGACCAGTGTAGTCTACACACATCCGCCATTTCCCCCCTTTCTTTCTCACAAGCACAGGGTTGGCAAGCCATTCGGGATGGAATACCTCTTTGATGAACCCTGCCGCCAGTAGCTTGTGGATCTCCTCGCCTATGGCCCTGCGCTTTTCTTCGTCGAATCGGCGTAGAGGTTGCTTCACAGGTCGGGCCCCAGCTCGAATATCCAGAGAGTGCTCGGCGACTTCCCTCGGTATGCCGGGCATGTCCGAGGGACTCCACGCGAAAATGTCGGCGTTCACGCGGAGAAAGTCGACAAGCACTGCTTCCTATTTGGGGTCGAGCTCGGAACCGATCCGGATCTGCTTGGAGGCATCGTTGCAGGGGTCGAGAGGGACAGACTTGGCCATCTCCGCTGGTTCGAAGTTGCCGGCGTGGCGCTTCACGTCGGGCGCCTCCCTAGAGAGGCTCTCCAGGTCAGCGATGAGGGCCTCGGATTCGGCGAGGGCCTCGGCGTACTCCACGCACTCCACATCGCATTCGTACGCGTGTCGGTACGTGGGCCCAACGGTGATGACCCCGTTGGGGCCCGGCATCTTAAGCTTGAGGTAGGTGTAGTTGGGGACGGCCATGAACTTGGCGTAGCATGGCCTCCCCGGCACTGCATGGTAGGTTCCTCGAAACCTGACCACTTCGAACGTGAGGGTCTCCTTTCGTAAGTTGGAGGGCGTCCTGAAGCAGACGGGTAGGTCGAGTTGTCCGAGGGGTTGAACGCGCTTCCCGGGGATGATCCCGTGGAAAGGCGTAGCACCCGTCCGGACCGAGGACAGATCGATCCGCAGAAGCCCGAGGGTCTCGGTGTAGATGATGTTGAGGCCGCTGCCTCCGTCCATGAGGACCTTGGTGAGCCTGACGTTGCCGATGATGGGGTCGACAACGAGTGGGTATCTCCCCGGGCCCGGCACGTAGTCTGGATGGTCGGCCTGGTTGAAGGTGATGGGCTTGTCAGACCAGTCTAGGTAGACTGGCGCCGCCACCTTTACCGAGTAGACCTCCCGAGGCTCTTGCTTGCGGTGCCGAGCCGAGGCGTTCGCCACCTGCCCGCCGTAGATCATGAAGCAGTCGCGGACCTCGGGGAACCCTCCTGCCTTGTGATCTTCCTCCTTTGCATCGTCGAGGGCCTTGCCACCCTCCGCGGGTGGCCCGGCCTTGTGGAAGTGTCATCGAAGCATGGCACACTCCTCAAGGGTGTGCTTGACGGGCCCCTGATGATAGGGGCACGGCTCCTTGAGCATCTTGTCGAAGAGGTTGGCACCTCCGGGAGGTTTCCGAGGGTTCTTGTACTCGGTGGCGGTGACAAGGTCCGCGTCGGCGGAGTCGCGTTTCGCTTGCGACTTCTTCTTGCCTTTCTTCTTGGTGCCGCGCTGAGTTGACGCCTCGGGAGCATCTTTCGGTGGGTGGCCCTAGGGCTGCTTGTCCTTCCGGAAAATGGCCTCAACCGCCTCCTGGCCAGAGGCGAACTTGGTGGCGATGTCCATCAGCTCGATCGCCCTGGTGGGGGTCTTGCGACCCAGCTTGCTCACCAGGTCGCGGTAGGTGGTGCCGGCGAGGAACGCGCCGATGACATCTGAATCGGTGACGTTGGGTAGCTCTGTGCGCTGCTTCGAGAATCGCTGGATGTAGTCCCGGAGAGACTCTCCCGGCTGCTGGCGACAGCTTCGGAGATCCCAGGAGTTCCCAGGGCGCACATACGTGCCCTGGAAATTGCCGATGAAGGCTTGGACCAGGTCGTCCCAGTTGGAGATCTGCCCCGAGGGCAGGTGCTCCAGCCAGGCTCGAGCGGTGTCGGAGAGGAACAGGGGGAGGTTGCGGATGACGAGGTTATCATCGTCCGTTCCACCCAGTTGGCAGGCCAGCAGATAGTCTGCGAGCCACGGTTCCGGCCTTGTCTCCCCCGAGTACTTTGTGATAGTAGTCGGGGTTCGGAACCGGGTCAGGAACGGTGCCCGTCGTATGGCACGGCTAAAAGCCTGCGGACCGGGTGGTTCGGGCGAAGGACTCCGATCCTCCCCGCTGTCGTAGCGTCCCCCACGCCTGGGGTGGTAGCCTCGGCACGCCCTATCGTCGAGGTGGGCCCGACGGCTGTGATGGTGGCGCTCGTTACCGAGGCGACCCGGGGCCGCAGGCGCTGTGTTGCGCGTGCGCCCGGAGTGGACCGAGGCTTCCCGCATGAATCGGGAATTCGCGGCGCGATGTTCCGAGGGGAACCCCTGCCTTCGGGAGGCAGAGCTTTCGGCCCGTCGGACCGCGGCGTCCTCCAGGAGATTCTTGAGCTCTCCCTGGATACGCCGCCCCTCGGTGGTTGATGGCTCCAGCATCGCGCGGAGGAGTATTGCCGCTGCAGCCAGGTTCTGGCCGACTCCGCTGGAATCTGGCGGCGGCCTCACCCTGACGTCGTCGGCGATGCGGTGCTGGATGTCCTTGGGGAGATGACGCGCTTCTCTGGCCGAGGGTTGGACCGCCCATTCCTGCCCAATGTCCCGGCGGATCGGCACAAGCGTTCCTGCTCCCTCGTCGAGCCTGGCCTGCCTCTCGCGGATTTGCTCGAGCTGTGGGTCAGGACCCCCCGCCGGGACGGGGACCACAGCTAGCTCCCGAAGGATGTCAACGCGAGGCACGGGCCTAGGGGGATCACTGTTTTCTGGCATACCAAGATGGTTGCCTTCGCCGGGACCCCCTAGATCGATGTGGAAACATTCACGACTTGGGCCACGATCCTCGTTGTCGAGGTCACGGCTGCCGTCGGAACAGTCGGAAAGGAAGTAGTCACATGCGGTCATGAAGTCCCGCAAGGCACTGGGGTTACCAAGTCCGGAGAAATCCCAACAGAGGTCGGGCTCGCCATCTTCCTCGGACCCCGAGGGCTCGTAGGTCGAGTCGGCCGTCAGTCGGTCCCAGGGTGACCGCACACGATACCCCAGAGGGTTTGGACTCGCCTCTATGAGAGTGCTCACCGAAGCGGAGTCGCTTGGTGGGTCGAGGCCGAATCCAAAAGACGCGAGATGGGAATCGGTCGGTACCTTTCGGTCGACGGGCGGTGACGAGGTCGTGTCTGGGACTGACTGCACCGTTGTCTCAGGTACGAGGGTGACGCCCAGCAAGTCCTTCGTGAGCGTGCTGGCGTCGTGCATTTGCTTGAGATTGGCGTGTTGCGCGGAGGCGGCGCTCGTCTTCGTCTCAGACGTGAGATCGATGCCCGACGCGCCCTCCGTTGGGGCGCCGACGCCGTCGACTCGCTCGACAGCCAACGAGGTGCCGCTTCTCGCTTGGCCTTGGTTGCCCCGCCTCCTCCTCCGTCGGCGGGGGAGGGGACGGGACAAGCCCGAATGTCGTCCTTCCACCACGTGGGGAAGGCGTCGTCGATTTCCCGGCCGGCGAGTGGGTTGTCGACCGCCATTGTCACTGTCGCGCGGCGGGGGAAGGAGTATCATGTCGTAGCTGCCGTCGAGGGACATGAACTCAAGATTCCCGAAACGGAGAACCGTCCCGGGCCGGAAAGCTTGCTGGAGACTGCCCATCTGGAGCTTGATGGGAAGCTGTTCGTCAACACGGGAGACTGCCTACCTGGCGCGCCAACTGTCGGTGTTTCGAAACCCGGGGTGTCCCTGGATCGACGAGTGAATTGTCACCGTGTGCCCCATCCCAGATGGGTCGACACGAGGCGGAACGCGAAGGGGGGAAAGGAAGCAGCCGGAGGGAGGCAGGCGTGAGAGAGTGGATCCCGCGGCCTTCGTGTTAGCCCCGCGCCTGAGTCGGGTGCGCTTGCAGTAGGGGGATACAAGCGTCCACGCAGGAGTGGGAGCGAGCGGCCTTGCGCGAGCGCCGTCCCGTCCTTCTCCGCGCGGGCCAACCTTCTGTAAGTGGGCCCTGGTCCTCCCTTTTATAGGCATAAGGAGAGGATCCAGGTGTACAATGGGGAGTGTAGCAATGTGCTAACGTGTCTAGAGGTGGAGAGCTAGCACCCTAAGTACATGCCATCGTGGCAGCCGGAGAGGTCTTGGCGCCCAGTTTGCGTGGTGTCGTGGCCGTCGGAGGAGTGCTGGAGCCTGGCGGGAGGACAGCTGTTGGGGCTATCGAGTCCTTGCTGACGTCCTCTTGCTTCCGTAAGGGGGCTGAGAGCCGCCGTCGTCACAGGGCATGCGGGGCGCCATCATTACTCGCATGGTGGAGCGAGCCAGATGGGACGCCGGTCTGGTTCCCCGTAGCCCGAGTCAGCTTGGGGTAGGGTAATGATGGCGCTTCCTATTGACGTGGTCGGTCCGTGCCCTAGGCTGGGCGAGGTGGAGGCTCCTCCAAGGTCGAGGTCAAGGTCGAGCCCCTGGGTCGGGCGAGGCGGAGTTCGTCGTCTTCCGGGGTTGAGCCCATGTCCGAGCCCTGGGGTCGGGCGAGGCGGAGTTCGTCGTCTTCCGGGGTTGAGCCCATGTCCAAGCCCTGGGGTCGGGCGAGGCGGAGTTTGTCGTCTTCTGGGGCTGAGCCCGAGTCCGAGCCCTGGGTCGGGCGGAGCAGAGTTCGCCGTCTTCCGGGGTTGAGCCCATGTTCGAGCCCTGGGATCGAGCGAAGCGGAGTTCGCCGTCTTCCGGGGCTGAGCCCGAGTCCGAGCCCTGGGTCGGGCGGAGCGGAGTTCGCCGTCTTCCGGGGCTGAGCCCGAGTCCGAGCCCTGGGTTGGGCGGAGCGGAGTTCGCCGTCTTCCGGGGCTGAGCCCGAGTCCGAGCCCTGGGTCAGGCGAGCGGAGTTCGCCGTCTTCCGGGGCTGAGCCCGAGTCCGAGCCCTGGGGTCGAGCGAGGCGGAGTTTCCTATGATGCACGAGGCCGGCCTTGGCTGCTGTCAGCCTCACTCTGTCGGGTGGCTCAGCAGTCAGAGCGGCGTAGGCGGCGCTGTCCTCTTGTCAGACCGGTCAGTAGAGCGGCGAAGTGACTGCGGTCACTTTGGCTCTGTCGACTGGAGGGCGTGCGTCAGGATAAAGGTGTCAGGCCACCTTTGCATTAAATGCCCCTGCGATTTGGTCGGTCGGCGTGGCGATGTGGCCAAGGTTGCTTCTCGGTGAAGACTGGGCCTCGGGCGAGCGGATAGTGTGCCCGTTGCTGGAGGGGGGGTCCTCGGGCGAGACGTAGGTTCTCCGGGGTCGACTTCCCTTGCCCGAGGCTAGGCTCGGGCGAGGCACGATCGTGTCCCTTGAATGGACCGATCCTTGACTTAATCGCACCCATCAGGCCTTTGCAGCTTTGTGCTGATGGGGGTTACCAGCTGAGATTTAGGGGTCTTGAGGGTACCCCTAATTATGGTCCCCGACAAGTACAAACGTTCAAAGTATAGAAATTCCTGCATTTGTAAGGTTGTGAATGATGTATAGGCGGCATATGGGGAGGAGATGGTTCATCGCCATGGCCCTGACTTCGACTGGCGCCATGAACCGGTGGATCCCTCGGTGGTGTACGCAAGTGGTGGTGGCAAAGCGCATGGATGGTAAGCTCTAACTTATGAAATTATATGGTTGACACTAAATTGATTATGCAGTAATCACAATTTTTGAATCACTTATAAATACGCACTCTTCGACGGATTCATTGACTCATCATCGGTGAGATCTCAGAGGATGGGTTCGTCTTCCCGTAGCTCATGCTCTCATCGACCGAACGAGCAGGAGTTGGAGATTATGAGGATGCGTGAAGAGATGAGACAACAACGTGAATTTATGGAGGCTTGCAATGCACATAACCAAGCGATGTATCAAGTGAGTACACATAATCCGAACTCTAGATTATTATATTTCAATACAACATCTTCAATAGTAACACATATGTTTAACAGTTAATGCAGCAACAGGGCATGACACCAAATATTCCACCACCACCACAATGGAGCCAGTTTGCATCTACACCAGCTCCGCCACCACAGTTCAACACCCCTCCGACACATATACCTGCACCTAGAGATAGGGTACGTTTGATAACTCTTGATGAATTTATACACTTGTGTACTTTTTTATATTTGCATTTAATGTGTTGATATTTGCTAACTTGCATAGGTTACGCCCGAAGCAGGTGGTAGTGGGTCTGATCCCATAGCAGGGACTGGATTTGCTGACTCCCTCTTCGTGTTCCCTCCTCCTAGTGGTGGTGGCGGCAGAGGTCAAATCTTTAACCAACCAAGTGGTGGTTATCTCTAAACACTTGAACTCGTGCACGCTATGTTTCTTAACTCGTTGACTCTATGTTTTTCACGAACTAAACACTTGAACTTATGTCGTACTTTCTATTTGAAATGTTTGTGTAAACTATGTTGGTGGATGTTATGTTTGTAATGCGCGAATTGATTATGAATGCATGTGTTTGTAATGTGTCTGTTCTGTGTGATATATATGTTATGTGTGCAATTGTGCAGAAATAGTGACCTAATTTAGTGCTGGTTTTGTAGCAGTATAGGGTAATTCTCGTCGGCCCAGTTAATTCCCATCGGCTATGGTTGAACCGACAGGAATTAACAATTAATTCTCGTCGGCCCAGTAACTACCGTCGGCCAGGTAGGGCCGACGGGGATTAAATAGTAACTCCCGTCGGCTTGTAAGTGGCCAACGAGGATTAATTAATAACTCCCATCGGTTGGCCTGGCCAACGGGGATTAACAATAACTCCCATCGGCTTGTAAGTGGCCGACGGGGATTAATTATTCCCGTCAGCGGTCGACAGGAATAATCTTATCCCCGATATCTGACGCTTGTCGGCTTACAACCAATGGGAATAAGCCCTAAACCGACAGGAATTACTTATTCCCGTCGGTTTAAGGCTTATTCCCGTCGGTTCCTGGCCGACAGGAATTAAGTGTTTTCCTGTACTGATTGTCATCAAAGCCGAAGTATCTGTTCGTACTTTATGTTATGATGGTGATGATCCTACGGATGTCTACATGAATGTGTATGAATGCAATGAATGATGTAATGTAATGTTCAAATGAATGTCCAAACACACGCACACGAAGCCACACCCAGACTCTACATCTTCTTAGGAACGTCTTTTGAGTCTTAAGCTCTGCATCCCCTTAGGAACGTCTTTTGAGCTTCTTCACCTTCTATTTCAGTGGTATAAGTTCTGCATCCCCTTAGGAACATCTTTTGAACTTCTTCGCCTTCTATTTCGGCGGTATAAGTTTTGCATCCCCTTATGAACGACTTTTGAACTTCTTCGCCTTATATTTCGGCGGTATTTGGCTCCGCATTCCCTTTGGAACGACTTTTGAGCAGAAAACTTATGCTGCGCTCCCTTAGGAACGACTTTTGTAGCTTCGTCAATTTTGGCTCTGCATCCCCTTGAGGACGACTTTTGAGCTTCTCCTTGTTTTTCTTTTTTGCACTCGATGGTGCATGCTCATATTTTACATATTACATGTTTTGGGGGATTTGTCCCTCGTGGGGCTAAATAAGAATGAAAAATTACAAGTTGTGGCCCCATTAAAAACCTTTCTCTCCTCTTGAAAGGAAAAGGGTGCCACAGAGAAAATATAAGAAAAATTACATCAAATTACACATAATATCGCCGAAGCTCATCCGCATTCCAAGATCTAGGTATGTCGTTGCCGTCCATATCCTTCAGTCTGTAAGAACCGGGTCTTGACGAAGAAACTAATAGGAAAGGACCTTCTCACTTCAGCTGCAACTTACCCACTGTTTCTGGGTTAGCGACTCTCCGAAGTACCAGATGCCTTGGCTTAATATTCTTCAACCGAACTTTTCTGTCGCGCCATTTTACTGTTTCGGCCTAATATTTATTGATGTGCTCTATTGCCTGAAGTCTGGTCCCTTCTATAGTGTCTTTTGTTACTTGATAATCAGCTTCGTCTTCTGCCGAAGCTATTGTTCTTATTGACCCTATTTTTGCTTCTTCCGGAGTTATTGCTTCATCACCAAATAGAAGCTTGAAGGGTGTAAATCCTGTTGACTTTGACGTAGTTGTGTTGTGGCTCCACACCACTTTAATCAGCTCATCTGGCCATTTTCCTCTGGACTGGTTGAAGATTAGCTTCATTATTCCTGTCATTATAATGCCATTTGCTCTTTCTACCAGCCCATTTGATTCTGGATGTCTAACAGATGCAAAGTGGATCTTTGTACCAATTTGATCACAAAAATCTTGGAATTCTTCGGCCTCAAATTGTGTACCATTATCTATGGTTATTGCCTTTGGGACGCCGAAGCGATAAACAATATTCTGCTAGAAGAATTTTTGGACAGTAGCCGAAGTTATTGTGGCCAAAGGCTTCGCCTCAATCCACTTCGAAAAATATTCCACTGCCACTACAACATACTTCAAATTGCCTTGCGCTGGTGGGAGTGGGACCAACAAATCTAGGCCCCATCTTTGCAATGGCCAGGTTGGTTGTATTAGCTGAGTTAACAATGAGGGTTGCTTCTGATTTCTTGCAGATTTTGACAGTTTTCGCACTTCTAAACCAGATCTGCTGCATCCGAAGCTGCCTTCAGCTGATAAAACCCTTGTCTAAAAACTTTTCCCAACAAAGGCCTGGACCCAATATGAGATCCACACAAACCTGCATTATCTATTTCATTAACTCTATACCTTCGGTTCTGGATAAACACTTGAGAAGTGGGGAGCAAACTCCATGTTTGTATAGCTCCCCTTCTATTATGACGTATGGTCTTGTTCTTGCTTCCATTCTTTTATTGTAAACTTCGTCATCTGAAAGACAATTGCCTTGGAGGAAGGATATGATTTCAGTTCTCCAGTCTTCACTATGTACAGGTGATATTGCTAGGACTGCTCTTTCCATAAGTTCAACCGAAGGTGCCTTTATTGTCTCAAAGAACACTTCCAAAGGCAGAGGGAGCCCCTGTGCTGCTGATTTGGCCAGTAGGTCCGCATGTTCATTTTCCCCTCTTGGAATATTTTTTACAGAGAAACCTTCGTAAGAGGCCTCCAACCTTCGAACTGTGTCCAAATATTTTTCAAGCTTCGGGTCCCTTGCCCTGCTGCTTTTATCCACATGACCAGAGATGACTTGGGAGTCAGTTTTGAGGATCGCCCTTCTTATTCCCATAGCCTTTAGCTTCCGAAGCCCCAACAGGAGGGCTTCGTATTCAGCAATGTTATTTGTACAACTAAAGTCCAATCTTGCTGCATAGCATGTTCTGACTTTAGAGGGCGCTACTAGGACAGCAGCGGCTCCTGCGCTGAAGGTTCCCGAAGAACCATCACAGAAAACTGTCCAGGCTTTAGCATCTTTACTTGGTTCTTCTTCCTGAGCCCCTGGCGTCCAATCAGCAATGAAGTCTACTAATGCCTGGGATTGGATTGAGGATCTATGTACATAGTCAATGGTGAATTCATTGAGCTCCGTAGCCCATTTTCCAATCCTTCAAGTAGCTTCTCTATTCCTCATTATATCCTTTAAAGGCTGTGATGAAGGAACAATTATGTGATATGCTTGGAAATAATGTCGAAGCTTCCTGGAGGCCATTAACACAGCATACAACACCTTCTCTGGTTCTGTATAGTTTTTCTTTGATAAACTTAGAACTTCAGAGACAAAGTATACCGGGGCTTGTCTTTTGACTTGACCATCTTGCTTCTCCTGTACAAGTGCTGCGCTGACTGCAGAATGAGAAGCCGCTACATACAGGAGTAATGGAGCCCATAACGAAGGTGGAGTTAGAGTTCTTAGATCTATCAACTAATGCTTTAACTCTTCAAAAGCCTTTTGCTGAGCCGGACCCCACTGAAAAACTTCGGCTGACTTTACAATTTCAAAGAATGGCAGGTTCCTCTCTGCTGATCTTGATATAAATCTGTTCAGCGATGCCAACCTTCCTGCCAATCGTTGAGCCCCTTTCTTCGAATTTGGCGGGGTGAATAGGTGATTCTGTAAAAATCAAATACTTGTAGCCACAAGACATGGTTAAGTGTTAGCTCAATAGAATCAAGTGGCTAAGGACCAAGCTCTTGTGAAACACAATGGTCACGAAGAAAACAAGCACAAGAGACACGATGATTTATCCTGTGGTTCGGCCAAGTATAACACTTGCCTACTCCACGTTGTGGCGTCCCACTGGACGAGGGTCACACTCAACCCCTTTCAAGTGATCCAATGATCAACTTGAATACCACGTGTTTTCCTTTCTTTTACTATCTCCTGTTCGCGAGGAATCTCCACAACTTGGAGCCTCTCGCCCATACAATTGATGATCACAAAGAAGCACGGAAGTAAGGGATGGGAGAGCAACACACACAAGACTCAAAGCACGAGAACAATCACGCACACAAGCCACAACTTGAGCTCACAACACAATGCGAGGAGTTCTCTACTCAAATAGAGCTCAAGTCACTATCACAAAGAATCAAATACGCGAGAATGGAGTCTTGGTGCTTAGAGATGATCAAAGAATGATTGGGTTACTCCTCCATGTGCCTAGGGGTCCCTTTTATAGCCCCAAGGCAGCTAGGAGCCGTTGGAGGCAATCGGGGAAGGCAATTCTTGCCTTCTGTCGGGTGGCGCACCGGACAGTCCGGTGCACCACCGGACAGGCACTATTCATGGCCCGGTGCAGATCGCCTTCCTGAAATGGCACAGCCGACCGTTGCAGAACTGTAGCCATTGGCGCACCGGACACTGTTCGGTGCACACCGGATAGTCCGGTGCCTCCTGCCGACCGTTGGAGCGGGCCATGCGTCGCCCGCGATTTGGCGGCCGACCGTTGTGCTGGCGGTCGTTGGCTCACCGGACAGTCCGGTGCACCACTGGATAGTCCGGTGAATTATAGCCATACGCCGCCGATGAATTCCCGAGAGTGGCCAGTTTGCCAGAAGCCAGCCTGGCGCACCGGACACTATCCGGTGCACCACCGGACAATCCGGTGTGCCAGACTGCGCTGAGTCTTGGCTGCTCCAGCCAAGTCTTTTCCTTTTTCTCTTTTCTCTGATTCTAGCACTTAGACAAATATATTAGTACACAAAAACCAATGTACTAAGTCTAGAATCATACCTTCTTGTTGATTTGCACTTCATCCATCATTTGGCACATAATTACTCACTCAATATGTGTTGGGCACTTAATCACCAAAAAAATACTAGAAATAGCCCAAGGGTAGATTTCCCTTTCAATCTCCCCCTTTTTGGTGATTTATGCCAACACATCAAAAAGCAACAAATAGAAGTGCAACATCAATGCAATTGAGAACAAAAATTGTCTTTTACAAGATTTGACATATTTGGATCGTTCTTTGCCACCACTTGGTTTGTTTTTGCAAATCAAATTCATTTTCCTATCTCTAAGTCAAACTCACTTGTTTGGGCATAAAGAGAGATAGAGAGAAAATGATCAAGATCCAAAAACTCCCACTTTTTCCCATAATCATAAATTCTCCCCATAAGAGACCAAATTTTGACAATAAGAGTATTTTGACAAATCAAAAGTTCTAACTCTACTATTTTCATAGTTCTCAAGTGGTAATAAGAGTATTTTGACAAATCAAAAGTTCTAACTCTACTATTTTCAAAGTTCTCAAGTGGTAGCTGATCCATTTGCTTTGGCCTTAATTTCTCCCCCTTTGGCATTAAGCACCAAAACGGGATCATTATTGGCCCTTAAACCCCATTGCCTCACCAAAATCGTCAATTAAGAGTAAAAAGGCAATAAGAGCATGGAGATGAACTTGGATGCTAGATGTCAAAAAGTGATGCTAGATGTCAATGTGCTTAGTGCGGCTGTGTTCAATAGGATTATCCGCCATGCGGATTGCACTCTCATTGTCACATAGGAGTGGGACTTTGCTCAGATTGTAGCCAAAGTTTCGGAGGGTTTGCCTCATCCAAAGTAGTTGCGCGCAACACTGTCCTGCAGCAACATACTCGGCCTCAGCGGTGGATAGGGCAACTGAAGTTTGTTTCTTTGAACTCCAAGACACCAGGGACCTTCCTAGGAATTGGCACGTCCCTGATGTACTCTTCCTATCAACCTTGCACCCGGCATAATCGGAGTCTGAATATCCAATTAAGTCAAAGGTAGACCCCTTTGGATACCAGATCCCGAAGCAAGGCGTAGCAACTAAATATCTAAGAATTCCCTTAACAGCCACAAGGTAACACTCCCTTGGGTCGGATTGAAATCTAGCACACATGCATACGCTAAGCATAATATCCGGTCTACTAGCACATAAATAAAGTAAAGACCCTATCATAGACCGATATGCCTTTTGATCAACGGACTTACCTCCTTTGTTGAGGTCGACATGTCCGTCGGTTCCCATTGGAGTCTTTGCGGGCTTGGCGTCCTTCATCCCAAACCGCTTGAGCAAGTCTTGCGTGTACTTCGTTTGAGAGATGAAGGTGCCGTCCTTGAGTTGCTTCACTTGGAACCTAAGGAAGTAGTTCAACTCGCCCATCATCGACATCTCAAATTTTTGTGTCATCACCCTGCTAAACTCCTCACAAGACTTTTGGTTAGTAGAACCAAATATTATGTCATCGACATAAATTTGGCACACAAATAGGTCACCATCACAAGTCTTAGTGAAAAGAGTTGGATCGGCTTTCCCAACCTTGAAAGCATTAGCAATTAGAAAATCTCTGAGGCATTCATACCATGCTCTTGCGGCTTGCTTAAGTCCATAGAGCGCCTTAGAGAGCTTACACACATGGTCGGGGTACCGTTCATCCTCAAAGCCAGGGGGTTGTTCCACATACACCTCCTCCTTGATTGGCCCGTTGAGGAAAGCGCTCTTCACATCCATTTGAAACAACCTGAAAGAGTGGTGAGCAGCATAGGCTAACAATATGCGAATAGACTCTAGCCTAGCCACAGGAGCAAATGTCTCCTCAAAATCCAAACCTGCGACTTGGGCATAACCTTTTGCCACAAGTCAAGCCTTGTTTCTTGTCACCACTCTGTGCTTGTCTTGCTTGTTGCGGAACACCCACTTGGTTCCCACAATGTTTTGCTTTGGACGTGGCACCAGTGTCCAAACTTCATTTCGCTTGAAGTTGTTGAGCTCTTCCTGCATGGCCAACACCCACTCCGGATCTAGCAAGGCCTCTTCTACCCTGAAAGGCTCAATAGAAGAGACAAACGAGTAATGCTCACAAAAATTAGCTAGATGTGAGCGAGTAGTTACTCCCTTGCTTATATCACCCTAAATCTGGTCGACGGGATGATTCCTTTGAATCGTCGCTCGAACTTGAGTTGGAGGGGCCCATGGTGCTTCTTCCTCCACAACTTGTTCTTCTTGTGCTCCCCCTTGATCACACGCCTCCTCTTGAGGAACCTGTTCTTCATCTTGAGTCAGGCGATGCACCATCGTTCTGGAAGAAGGTTGATCTTGCTCTTGGTGTTCCTATGGTCGCACATCTCCAATCGCCATGGTGTGAATCATGTCCGTTGGAACATCATCTTCATCTACATCATCAAGATCAACTTGCTCTCTTGGAGAGCCATTAGTTTCATCAAATACAATGTCGCTAGACACTTCAACCAAACCCGATGATTTGTTGAAGACTCTATACGCCTTTGTATTTGAGTCATAACCTAGCAAAAACCCTTCTACAGCTTTGGGAGCAAATTTGGAATTCCTACCTTTCTTCACTAGAATGTAACATTTACTCCCAAATACACGAAAATATGAAATGTTGGGTTTGTTACCGGTTAGAAGTTTGTACGACGTCTTCTTGAGGAGGCGATGAAGGTAGACCCGGTTTATGGCGCGGCAAGCTGTGTTCACAGCTTCCAACCAAAACCGCTTGGGCGTCTTGAATTCTCCAAGCATCGTCCTCGCCATGTCTATAAGCGTCCTGTTCTTCCTCTCTACCACACCGTTTTGTTGTGGTGTGTAGGGAGCGGAGAACTCGTGCTTGATTCCTTCCTCCTCAAGGAACTCCTCCACTTGAAGGTTCTTGAACTCGGACCCGTTGTCGCTTCTAATCTTTTTCACTTTGAGTTCAAATTCATTTTGAGCTCGCCTTAGAAAGCGCTTGAGGGTCCCTTGGGTTTCTGATTTATCTTGCAAAAAGAATACCCAAGTTAAGCGGAAAAATCATCGACAACAACAAGACCATACTTACTTCCCCCGATGCTGAGGTAGGCGACGGGTCCGAAGAGGTCCATATGAAGTAGCTCCAGAGGTCTTGATGTGGTCATCACATTCTTGCTGTGATGAGCGCTTCCCACCTGTTTACCTGCTTGACAAGCTGCACAACGTCTATCTTTTTCGAAAACCACATTTGTCAGTCCTAACACATGTTCTCCCTTTAGAAGTTTATGGAGGTTCTTCATCCCAACATGTGCTAGACGGCGATGCCACAGCCAGCCCATGCTAGTCTTAGCTATTAAGCATGTATCTAGATCAGCCTCCTCTTTCGAAAAATCAACTAAGTAGAGTTTGCCATCTAGTACACCTTTAAATGCTAATGAACCATCACTCCTTCTAAAGACAGACACATCAACATTTGTAAATAAACAATTGTAGCCCATGTGGCATAATTGACTAACAGACATCAGATTATAGCCTAGCGACTCTACTAGAAATACATTAGAGATAGAGTGCTCATTTGTGATGGCTATCTTGCCTAAGCCTTTGACCTTGCCTTGATTCCCATCTCCAAATATGATTGTATCTTGGGAATCCTTGTTCTTGACGTAGGAGGTGAACATCTTCTTCTCCCCCGTCATGTGGTTTGTGCATCCGCTGTCGATAATCCAGCTTGAGCCCCTGGATGCATAAACCTGCAAGGAAAATTAGGCTTGGGTTTTAGGTACCCAACTCTTGTTGGGTCCTACAAGGTTAGTTATAATAGTCTTTGGGACCCAAATGCAAGTCTTGTCTCCCTTGCACTTGGCCCCCAACTTCCTAGCAATCACTTTCTTATTCTTACAACAAATTGCAAAAGAACTATTGCAAGCATGGTAAATTGTAGAAGGTTCAATACATACTTTCCTAGGCACATGAACAACATTTTTCCTATGCATATTTCTACCATGCACAAAAGAATAACTTGAAGCAATCATAGCATGTGAATCATAAGCATAACTCCTATGAGCATTTCTAGAAAATTTTCTATCACTATAGATGAAAGTATGATTCCTTTGAGCACTATTAGCCATAGGGGCCTTTCCTTTCTCCTTGGCGGAAATGGGAGCCCTTTGACTTGTTAAGTTCTTGGCTTCCTTTTGAAAGCCAAGCCCATCCTTAATAGAGGGGTGTCTACCAACAGTGTAGGCATCCCTTGCAAATTTTAGTTTGTCAAAATCCACCTTGCAAGTCTTAAGTTGAGCATTGAGACTTGCAACTTCATCATTTAATTTAGTAATGGATGCAAGATGTTCATTACAAGCATTAACATCAAAGTCCTTGCACCTATTACAAATTTCGACATGTTCCACACATGAACTAGATTTATTGGCTACTTCTAACTTAGGATTTAACTCATCATTAACACTCTTCAAACTAGAAATAGACTCATGGCAAGCAGAAATTTCAGAAGATAAAATCTCATTCCTTTTAGTTTCTAAAGCAAGAGATCTTTGTACACTAACAAACTTATCATGCTCTTCATACAATATATCCTCTTGCTTTTCTAAGAGTCTATTCTTTTCATTTAAAGCATCAATCAATTCATTGATTTTTTTCTACCTTGGCTCTATCTAAACCTTTAAATAAGCTAGAATAGTCAACTTCATCATCACTGGAATCTTCATCGCTAGAAGTAGTATACTTAGGAGTATCTCGAGCGCTTACCTTTTTCTCCTTTGCCATGAGGCAGGTGTGGCGCTCGTTGGGGAAGAGAGACGACTTGTTGAAGGCCGAGGCGGCGAGACCTTCGTCGTTGAAGTTGGACGAAGAGCAATCCGAATCCCACTCTTTGCCAAGGTGCGCCTCGCCCTTCGCCTTCTTGTAGGACTTCTTTTTCTCCCTCTTCCCGCTCTTTTCTTGTCCCTGGTCACTATCATTATCAGGATAGTTAGCAATAAAGTGACCAATCTTACCACACTTGAAGCAGGAGCGCTTTCCCTTTGTCTTGCTCTTGTTGGGATGCTCCTTGCGTCCTTTTAGCGCCGTCTTGAAGCGCTTGATAATGAGGGCCATTTCATCCTCGTTTAGCCCGACCGCCTCAACTTGCGCCACCTTGCTAGGTAGCGCCTCCCTGCTGCTTGTTGCTTTGAGAGCAACGGTTTGAGGCTCGTAGATGGGCATTGGGCCATTCAATGCCTCATCAACGTATCTTGCTTCCTTGATCATCATACGCCCGCTTACAAACTTTCCGAGTATTTCCTCGGGCGTCATCTTTGTGTACCTAGGATTCTCACGGATTGAGTTCACAAGATGAGGATCAAGAACAGTAAAGGACCTGAGCATAAGTCGGACAACGTCGTGGTCCGTCCATCTCGTGCTTCCATAGCTCCTGATCTTGTTGACCAGGGTCTTGAGCCTGTTGTATGTTTGCGTTGGCTCCTCTCCCCTGATCATTGCGAACCTTCCCAGTTCGCCTTCCACCAACTCCATCTTGGTGATCATGGTGGCGTCGTTCCCCTCATGAGAAATCTTGAGGGTGTCCCAAATTTGCTTGGTGTTATCCAAGCCGCTCACCTTGTTGTACTCATCCCTGCACAAGGATGCTAGCAAAACAATGGTAGCTTGTGCATTTTTATGGATTTGCTCATTAATGAAAACGGGGTTGTCAGTACTATCAAAAAGCATTCCGTTTTCAACAATCTCCCAAATACTTGGATGGAGAGAGAATAGGTGACTACGCATTTTGTGACTCCAAAATGAGTAGTCTTCTCCATCAAAGTGTGGAGGTTTCCTAAGTGAAATTGAAAGTAAATGAGCATTGGAGTTAAATGGAATACGAGAATAATCAAATGAAAAATTTGAGTTAACCGGTTTCTTTTCTCGTCGTCGTCGTCTCTTAGGGAAGAAGAAGACTCGTCGCTGTCGTAGTAGACGATCTTCTTGATGCGCCTCTTCTTCTTCCCGTCTCTTTTCTTATGACTCGAGCCAGAGTCCGAGGGCTTATCATCTCTTGGCTCGTTGACGATGGACTCCTTTGTCTTGTCATTGACCACCATCCCCTTTCCCTTAGGATCCATCTCTTCGGGCGATTAGTCCCTTGCGTGAAGAGAACAGCTCTGATACCAGTTGAGAGCACCTAGAGGGGGGTGAATAGGTGATCCTGTAAAAATCAAATACTTGTAGCCACAAAACTTGGTTAAGTGTTAGCTCAATAGAATCAAGTGGCTAAGGACCAAGCTCTTGTGAAGCACAATGGTCACGAAGAAAACAAGCACAAGAGACACAGTGATTTATCCTGTGGTTCGGCTGTAAGACCCAAAATTAGTAGGAAAAAAAAATAATATAAACAAAGTATCATAATACTTTGGAAATTAGGAAATAAGAAAATGATGAGAAAAGGATTTTTCTTTTAAAGGAAACCATTTATACATCCCATGAAATAAATAACAAGGAGAGTAAACTTAACTTAGTAATATTAAAATAGTATGGTTTATATTCACCTTTGGGTTTCAATCGATACATTTGAAAAATCTGAAAAACTAAAATAGAAGTATAAATTTGAATTTGGAATAGAAAATAGAAAATAAATGGGAAGGGAAGAAAAGAGAAGTAATATGAAAACATGAGTAATATATTTGAATAAATATTCTCAAACCAAATACTTTTAATTGCACCAAAATGAACCAGTTACAAGTTTGAATTGAATTGGTATTTTAAATTTGAATTTGTGAAGAAAATAGAAAGGAAAAATAAAAAGAAAAAGACTAAAACCTTACCTGGGCCGCCAACCTGGATTTCGGCCCATCTACTGTTCTCCCCCGTGCGGCCCAAGTCTCCAACCGGCGCCGACACAATGGGCCCGCACGTCAGCCGCTCCTCGCGCGCGCGTCTGCAACCCGTGCCGCGCGCCTGCTATCCCACTGCCTTGTGGGCCCCACTCTGTCAGCCACCGTTCCATCGTCCCCGCACTCACTCCTCTTCCGCTCGCTGGCATGTGGACCCTGGCGGTCAGCCTCGCCTTGGCTCCCTCGCGCGCGCGCGTTCATTCGGTCACCGACCGGTGGGACCCAATCGTCAGTTCCATCCCCCTTCCCTATCGCGAGCCCGTAACAGAAATCGCCGCGAGTATCGCGGGTGACCGGTGCGACCTCGCCGGAATCCTCGGGTGGCTTCGGACCCGGGGAGTATAAAAATGCTCCCACCGACCCTGCCTTGCTTCCATCCTTCGAAGCCGAGAACCCATCTAGATCAAGCAGAGAGAAAAGAGAGGTCACGAGGTAGAAGAAGGGTGCCGCCGTGGGTGATTCTCGCCGTGGCTGTCGGTCCGGCCAAGGGGACCCACTCGGGGGAAAGCGCGGAGCTCAAGAAGGTTGTGTGGGGAATCCGTGGACGAAATAGACCACCGAGCTCACCGGAATTCCTCACCGTCGTTCGTGCGCCGCCGCGGGTCCGCTCCTCTCCGTGGCCAAGGCGCTTCACGGTGCGATTCTCGGTATGGACCCGTACACCATGCTCGCCTCGTCCCCCTCTACGATTAGCTCGGTTCAATTTGAGTCTGGAGCTCGGGAACGGCCGATTGACGACCTCGCCGGCGTGCTCCGCCGAGCGTGCGGGGCGGCGCCGCCGGGCGCGTATGCCCTGTTGGGGCGAAGATCGTGGGCCGTTGGATGATGCGTGTGCGGCTCAGATTAGATGCCGCATACCGATTCGATCAGATAGGATTCGGACCATTAGATTTTAATCGTGCGGGCGTGGGTCGTTCGGAGCTACATTAAATCTGGGCCGCTCGTCGTTGATCCGATGGCCGGGAACGCATACCGCTTCGCGGTGGGCGTGATCTAATCTCATCCGTTGCAAACAGATCGGACGGCGCATATTGGCCCGTACCCCTTCGGTCGGGCCTTTTTGTTAAAGAGCCCTCGGGGTTTTGTGTAATCAACCCGCCGTCCTCTGACGGTGTACACTGAGTCTTAGGAATTTTATCCCCGAGCCCCCTGCGCTTCTGTTTAATTGAGGCGCAGTCCAGTGGATAGGTAAATCATAGAAAATGATTTAGAAAATGATTTTTAGTGTTAAAATAAATCCAGAAACTTAATTAATTCATAACTAATTCATTTTAGCTCCTTTTTGACCCATTCCAGTTGCAATAATTTTGTTTTAATATTATTTATCACCTAGTACCTTTGTTTAGCCATGAAACTTGAAGCAAAATTGTTCATTTGAATTACTCTGTTCTAGGTGCTTAATAACTTCAGAAATTCATAACTAAATAACTATAACTCCAAATTTAGTGATTCTTGTTCCTACGATCTCGTAGCAACGCGTAGATTATTATTACTCAGTTGGTACTTATGTTTGGTGTAATGTTAATTTTGCCTATACAATGTTTGTTTGTATTGCTACGACTAGAGCGAGGTCACGTGTCATCTGAAGAGCAAGTTGGTACCTGGATCTCAAGGCCCAGGCAAGTTGTGCCCTTGATCACTTCTTTTCACCCAGCCATGTTCTAATTAATCATAATGATCTGCATAGGTTAATTTTGATGGGACCCAATAGGTTACCCTAGTTTGTCTATCATTATACCTTGTTTACCACTGAACTTTTTGGGTAGTACTTGCTAGTGCTTTATGTGGTTTTGGGTATGAAGGTATAATATTCATGATCACACTTTTATTATATGTTTATTATTACTGTTCATGATAAGATCATTATGTTAATTGGAACATGGAGCGACCACCCGGGAAAACAGTGCTACCACAAGGGAGGAATGGGACCCCTTGGCTGATTAATTAGGAAAGCTAGTGGAAGACTACCTTACCCGAAAGGGGCAAGGGCAGTAGGGGAGTGGTCAGTGTAGGGAGGCCCTCGGGAGGATTTTGCTGCGATGGCGGTCCTGCAAGGGATTCCTGCATTGGAACTTCCTATAAACTGTAGCGGGTTTTTGGAAGCTAGTGGAACTTTGTAAAGGCCTCGTAGTGGATCCCTAGCCATTCACCTCGGTAGTGTCTAAGGGCCTTGCAAACCCTGGCGACATGGGATACACGACTTGTGGGTAAAGATGCGCAACCTCTGCAGAGTGTAAAACTGGTATACTAGCCGTGCTCACGGTCAAGAGCAGCTCGGACCCTCACATGATTAAATTATGGAACTTAAACTCAATTTGTCATATGCATTGCATCGCAGGTGAAGTTGTTACTTTTGTTCTACTATTTAATTGGGCTGGTATTTACTTATACTTAGTAACTGCTAATAAAATTTTGACCAACTTTAAAAGCAATGCTCCGCTCTAACCATCTTCTTTGGTAAGCCTTACACTTCACGTGAGCTCCCACCTTGGGCGAGTTCATGCACATTATTCCCCACAACTTGTTGAGCGATGAACGTATGTGAGCTCACTCTTGCTGTCTCACACCCCCCCACAGGTCAAGAACAGGTACCACAGGATGAAGCGCTTGGAGGATGCTGCGATGTGTTCGTGAGAGGTCTAGGCCGTCGTCTCCCAGTCAACTTTGGGTTGCTGGACCGTTGTCTCCTTATAATGTAACTATTTATTTTGTATAGAACTCCTGTTATATATAAAGATGTGACATTCGATCCTGTGCCATGATTCATCATATGTGTGAGACTTGGTCCCAGCACACCTGGTGATTATGTTCGCGCCCGGGTTTTGGACCCCTAAAATCTGGGTGTGACAGAAGTGGTATCAGAGGAATGTTGACTGTAGGACGAAACCTAGATAGAACTGGACAACCATTACCTACTTACCTTTGCTACTCTGGTTCTTTTCTAAACTTGTCTTAATCTTTTCTCATCTATTTCCGCTTACTCTGATTATTCTTACCTTTTCTTTCTAAAGACAAATGTGGATTTCACACTTTGAAATCCTGTGCCTAAAGTGACCTTTAGGAATAAGAGACCCACTCTTAGGAACAAAAACAAAACTATTTTTATAAGTGTCTATGCACTTGAATGTTTGTTCTTATGATACTTGTTTGATTTGGATCTTTGACTGAGTGTGATGAGTTGTGGAGTAATGTCCACAATTACATCTGCATATACATATAGAAAAAAAATGCTTATAAAAGTAACTAGACAAATTGGATTATCCCTCATTAAAAAAAACGTATCTAGCTTAATAGATTCATCTCATCTTAAGAGATTCTATCCTACACTCGTAGATCTATCTTATCTCAAAAGGTCTTAACTTATCCTAATGTATATAGATCCATCTTATCGTAAGAGGTTTTCTCTTATCTTAATAGATTCATCTTATCTTGAAGGATTCATCTTATCCTAACCACTTTACTTATCCCATCCTAATAGATCTAACTGACCTCAAAAGATTCTACCTTATCCTTATGGATTCATCTTGCCCTAATTAGCATATTGATCCCACTTTAGAATAACAACCATGTGATAATCCAAAATTTACTTAGATCTTAACCGGTCTAATCTAGTGATATCCAACCTAAACTAGATTTTATCTAATCTAATATGATCTAATCTAATGTGGTCTACTTAAACATATTAGTGATACTGGTAGAAGTGATTAAACCCTACTAGCCATGTATTAACCTAACCTAGAGCCATGATGAATGGTATAACCTTTCTATTCCCACCTAATAACAAACAAACTTTTAACCTACATCTTGTAGTCTATCTCACCCATATATATCTCTCATCTTGACAGATTCCATCTTACCCTTGGATATTCACCTTATACAACTGGTTACCCCAATCTGAACGTAAAACAAAGATTAAGCCCTACTAAAGAATCTTCAGATTATAACCAGCTACTAGCTTATTCATTCCGCTTATTGAATAATTTCCTTGGCAAAACTATTACCATATGCTTCTAACTTTCATGGTCAATACCAGGAAAGGAAAGATTATCACGTAACAGCAGACAGAAATGAATCCTCCAAATCCTCCACCTGTTGAAATCGATCAAGTGGTTGCTGCCCAAAGACTGGTAATACAACAATTAACAGACCTGGTAACCGAGATGCAAAATCAGATAAGACAAGAACGCGAGGAAATACGTCAGGTCCGCCAAGAAATAAGGCAAGCACGGTTGGAGAGACAACAACAACAACAACCTCCACCACCACCACCAGCTCCACCAAGCTACATAGATATAAATTATGATGATTTGTAAGATCTAGATGTTACTTTAGTTAGTAATTGATATGATATTATTTTAGAAGGAACAATACGGTCTATTGACCCTATGTTTTGTTAAAGAATTATACCTCATGCTGAGATTTCTTTGTTCGTGCATATGTTCCGAGAACAATATGAGTATACATTCCTTTTCTTACAAATCTCGAGGACGAGATTTTTGTTAAGGGGGGTAGGATTTGTAAGACCCAAAATTAGTAGGAAAAAAAATAATATAAACAAAGTATCATAATACTTTGGAAATTAGGAAATAAGAAAATGATGAGAAAAGGATTTTTCTTTTAAAGGAAACCATTTATACATCCCATGAAATAAATAACAAGGAGAGTAAACTTAACTTAGTAATATTAAAATAGTATGGTTTATATTCACCTTTGGGTTTCAATTGATACATTTGAAAAATCTGAAAAACTAAAATAGAAGTATAAATTTGAATTTGGAATAGAAAATAGAAAATAAATGGGAAGGGAAGAAAATAGAAGTAATATGAAAACATGAGTAATATATTTGAATAAATATTCTCAAACCAAATACTTTTAATTGCACCAAAATGAACCAGTTACAAGTTTGAATTGAATTGGTATTTTAAATTTGAATTTGTGAAGAAAATAGAAAGGAAAAATAAAAAGAAAAAGACTAAAACCTTACCTGGGCCGCCAACCTGGATTTCGGCCCATCTACTGTTCTCCCCCGTGCGGCCCAAGTCTCCAACCGGCGCCGACACAATGGGCCCGCACGTCAGCCGCTCCTCGCGCGCGCGTCTGCAACCCGTGCCGCGCGCCTACTATCCCACTGCCTTGTGGGCCCCACTCTGTCAGCCACCGTTCCATCGTCCCCGCACTCACTCCTCTTTCGCTCGCTGGCATGTGGACCCTGGCGGTCAGCCTCGCCTTGGCTCCCTCGCGCGCGCGCGTTCATTCGGTCACCGACCGGTGGGACCCAATCGTCAGTTCCATCCCCCTTCCCTATCGCGAGCCCGTAACAGAAATCGCCGCGAGTATCGCGGGTGACCGGTGCGACCTCGCCGGAATCCTCGGGTGGCTTCGGACCCGGGGAGTATAAAAATGCTCCCACCGACCCTGCCTTGCTTCCATCCTTCGAAGCCGAGAACCCATCTAGATCAAGCAGAGAGAAAAGAGAGGTCACGAGGTAGAAGAAGGGTGCCGCCGTGGGTGATTCTCGCCGTGGCTGTCGGTCCGGCCAAGGGGACCCACTCGGGGGAAAGCGCGGAGCTCAAGAAGGTTGTGTGGGGAATCCGTGGACGAAATAGACCACCGAGCTCACCGGAATTCCTCACCGTCGTTCGTGCGCCGCCGCGGGTCCGCTCCTCTCCGTGGCCAAGGCGCTTCACGGTGCGATTCTCGGTATGGACCCGTACACCATGCTCGCCTCGTCCCCCTCTACGATTAGCTCGGTTCAATTTGAGTCTGGAGCTCGGGAACGGCCGATTGACGACCTCGCCGGCGTGCTCCGCCGAGCGTGCGGGGCGGCGCCGCCGGGCGCGTATGCCCTGTTGGGGCGAAGATCGTGGGCCGTTGGATGATGCGTGTGCGGCTCAGATTAGATGCCGCATACCGATTCGATCAGATAGGATTCGGACCATTAGATTTTGATCGTGCGGGCGTGGGTCGTTCGGAGCTACATTAAATCTGGGCCGCTCGTCGTTGATCCGATGGCCGGGAACGCATACCGCTTCGCGGTGGGCGCGATCTAATCTCATCCGTTGCAAACAGATCGGACGGCGCATATTGGCCCGTACCCCTTCGGTCGGGCCTTTTTGTTAAAGAGCCCTCGGGGTTTTGTGTAATCAACCCGCCGTCCTCTGACGGTGTACACTGAGTCTTAGGAATTTTATCCCCGAGCCCCCTGCGCTTCTGTTTAATTGAGGCGCAGTCCAGTGGATAGGTAAATCATAGAAAATGATTTAGAAAATGATTTTTAGTGTTAAAATAAATCCAGAAACTTAATTAATTCATAACTAATTCATTTTAGCTCCTTTTTGACCCATTCCAGTTGCAATAATTTTGTTTTAATATTATTTATCACCTAGTACCTTTGTTTAGCCATGAAACTTGAAGCAAAATTGTTCATTTGAATTACTCTGTTCTAGGTGCTTAATAACTTCAGAAATTCATAACTAAATAACTATAACTCCAAATTTAGTGATTCTTGTTCCTACGATCTCGTAGCAACGCGTAGATTATTATTATTCAGTTGGTACTTATGTTTGGTGTAATGTTAATTTTGCCTATACAATGTTTGTTTGTATTGCTATGACTAGAGCGAGGTCACGTGTCATCTGAAGAGCAAGTTGGTACCTGGATCTCAAGGCCCAGGCAAGTTGTGCCCTTGATCACTTCTTTTCACCCAGCCATGTTCTAATTAATCATAATGATCTGCATAGGTTAATTTTGATGGGACCCAATAGGTTACCCTAGTTTGTCTATCATTATACCTTGTTTACCACTGAACTTTTTGGGTAGTACTTGCTAGTGCTTTATGTGGTTTTGGGTATGAAGGTATAATATTCATGATCACACTTTTATTATATGTTTATTATTACTGTTCATGATAAGATCATTATGTTAATTGGAACATGGAGCGACCACCCGGGAAAACAGTGCTACCACAAGGGAGGAATGGGACCCCTTGGCTGATTAATTAGGAAAGCTAGTGGAAGACTACCTTACCCGAAAGGGGCAAGGGCAGTAGGGGAGTGGTCAGTGTAGGGAGGCCCTCGGGAGGATTTTGCTGCGATGGCGGTCCTGCAAGGGATTCCTGCATTGGAACTTCCTATAAACTGTAGCGGGTTTTCGGAAGCTAGTGGAACTTTGTAAAGGCCTCGTAGTGGATCCCTAGCCATTCACCTCGGTAGTGTCTAAGGGCCTTGCAAACCCTGGCGACATGGGATACACGACTTGTGGGTAAAGATGCGCAACCTCTGCAGAGTGTAAAACTGGTATACTAGCCGTGCTCACGGTCAAGAGCAGCTCGGACCCTCACATGATTAAATTATGGAACTTAAACTCAATTTGTCATATGCATTGCATCGCAGGTGAAGTTGTTACTTTTGTTCTACTATTTAATTGGGCTAGTATTTACTTATACTTAGTAACTGCTAATAAAATTTTGACCAACTTTAAAAGCAATGCTCCGCTCTAACCATCTTCTTTGGTAAGCCTTACACTTCACGTGAGCTCCCACCTTGGGCGAGTTCATGCACATTATTCCCCACAACTTGTTGAGCGATGAACGTATGTGAGCTCACTCTTGCTGTCTCACACCCCCCCCACAGGTCAAGAACAGGTACCACAGGATGAAGCGCTTGGAGGATGCTGCGATGTGTTCGTGAGAGGTCTAGGCCGTCGTCTCCCAGTCAACTTTGGGTTGCTGGACCGTTGTCTCCTTATAATGTAACTATTTATTTTGTATAGAACTCCTGTTATATATAAAGATGTGACATTCGATCCTGTGCCATGATTCATCATATGTGTGAGACTTGGTCCCAGCACACCTGGTGATTATGTTCGCGCCCGGGTTTTGGACCCCTAAAATCCGGGTGTGACATCGGCCAAGTATAACACTTGCCTACTCCACGTTGTGGCATCCCACTGGACGAGGGTCGCACCAACCCCTTTCAAGTGATCCAATGATCAACTTGAATACCATGTTGTTTTCCTTTCTTTTACTATCTCCCGTTCGAGAGGAATCTCCACAACTTGGAGCCTCTCGCCCTTACAATTGATGATCACAAAGAAGCACGAAAGTAAGGGAGGGGAGAGCAACACACAAGACTCAAAGCACGAGCACAATCACGCACACAAGCCACAACTTGAGCTCACAACAAAATGCGAGGAGTTCTCTACTCAAATAGAGCTCAAGTCACTATCACAAAGAATCAAATACGCGAGAATGGAGTCTGGGTGCTTAGAGATGATCAAAGAATGCTTGGGTTACTCCTCCATGCGCTTAGGGGTCCCTTTTATAGCCCCAAGGTAGCTAGGAGCCATTGGAGGCAATCTAGGAAGGCAATTCTTGCCTTCTGTCGGGTGGCGCACCGGACAGTCCGGTGCACCACCGGACAGGCAATGTTCATGGTCCGGTGTAGATTGCCTTCCTGAAATGGCACAGCCGACCGTTGCAGAAATGTAGCCGTTGGCGCACCGGACACTGTCCGGTGCACACCGGACAGTCCGGTGCCTCCTGCCGACCGTTGGAGCAGGCCACGCGTCGCCCACGGATTTGGCGGCTGATCGTTGCGCTGGCGGCCGTTGGCTCACTGGACAGTCCGGTGCACCACCGGGCAGTCCGGTGAATTATAGTTGTACGCCGCCGATGAATTCCCGAGAGTGGCCAGTTCGTCAGAAGCCAGCCTCGCGCACCGGACACTGTCTGGTGCACCACCGGACAGTCCGGTGTGCCAGACTGCGCTGAGTCTTGGCTGCTCTAGCCAAGTCTTTTACTTTTTCTTTTTTCTCAGATTCTAGCACTTATACAAATATATTAGTACACAAAAACCAATGTACTAAGTCTAGAATCATACCTTCTTGTTGATTTGCACTTCATCCATCATTTGGCACATAATTACTCACTCAATGTGTTGGGCACTTAATCACCAAAAATATACTAGAAATGGCCCAAGGGCACATTTCCCTTTCATATACCGGGGCTTGTCTTTTGACTTGACCATCTTGCTTCTCCTGTACAAGTGCTACGCTGACTGCAGAATGAGAAGCCGCTACATACAGGAGTAATGGAGCCCCTGGCGAAGATGGAGTTAGAGTTGTTAGATCTATCAAATAATGCTTTAACTCTTCAAAAGCCTTTTGCTGAGCTGGACCCCACTGAAAAACTTCGGCTGACTTTAAAATTTTAAAGAATGGCAGGTTCCTCTCTGCTAATCTTGATATAAATCTGTTCAGCGATGCCAACCTTCCTGCCAATCGTTGAGCCCCTTTCTTCGAATTTGGCGGCTCCATCCGAAGGATAGCTTCCATCTTGCTCGGGTTGGCTTCAATTCCCTTCGTTGGGACTAAACAACCAAGAAACTTGCCCTTCTTCACTCCAAAGACACTTTTCTAGATTTAATTTCAGGCCAGCTTGTCTGAAGTTAGCAAATGTTTCTTGCAAATCAGCAATATGATTTTCTTGCTTCGTGCTTTTCACTATGATGTCGTCAACATAAGTGAGCACATTCCTGCCTATTTGGGAGTGAAGGACCTTGGTTGTCATTCTGCTGCAGCTTCCTCCAGCATTCTTGAGCCCCTCAGGAATCTGAAGGTAGCAATAAGTGCCACTGGGGGTTATGAAGCTAGTCTTCGGTTCGTCTTCCTTCTTCATCCAAATTTGATGATAGCATGAATAGCAATCCAATAGACTCATGAGTTCTGAAGAAGCTGCTGCATCTACAAGAGAGTCTATTCTTGGTAATGGGAACTCGTCCTTTGGACATGCCTTGTTGAGATATGTGAAATCAATGCACATTCTCCATTTACCATTAGCTTTCTTCATCATAACAGTATTGGCTAGCCATTTTGGGTATTTCACCTCTCTAATAACACCAGCACTGAGAAGTCTCTTCACTTCATTCTGAGCATCTTCAGCTTTGTCTTGTATAGCTTCGAAGGCATTGAGTGTCCCTCGACCAATGATTGCATTGTATGGGTACTCCATATTAACAATGTCAAAAATAACTTGCTCAGTTCTTATGTTGTGGACATAGCTGAAGGTAACTGACATTGTGATTTTTCCAAGTGCGACAATCTGCCTTCCTCGGAAGCCACAAAGAGGGTGTGTAGCATCATGAATCTTGTCCTCTAGTTCTTGCATTTGTCTGAAGGCTTTTGCAAATATGATGTCTGCTGCACTACCTGTGTCAACTAGAACATTGTGGACCAGAAATTCCTTGATGACACAAGATATGACCATAGCATCATTGTGAGGGTAATCTTTGAGCTGAAGGTCCTCCTGGGAGAAGGTGATTGGGATGTGAGACCACTTGGACTTGATGAAGGGTCCTTGCACCCCAACATGCTGCACCCTTCTCTGCGCTTCCTTCTTCTACTTCTTGTTAGCCAGCTCTAAACTTGAACCGCCTATGATCAGAAGCACCAGCTTCGCAACCGAAGGTGCTGCAGCTTGATTGTTGAACGAAGCCATCGTCTCAATATTGGAAGTGAGTTCACCGGAGGTGGGCGCCAATGTTGGTCACTTGTTCTCAAATGCTATGAATCAAGAACAAGGAAACACAAAATGTTAATAATTAAAGACCTTTGTCTTTCGAAGCATTATCTCTCTTAGGATATAACGATCTTCAGACGAAGGTTGTGAAGGACATACCTTCATCATCTCAGTATATAATGATTGAAATGGAAAGATACAAAACATGGAAAATAACATAAATAATCATATAGCGTTATCAAAACATTTTTATTATCATGAATGAATATGAACAATATTAAGTTACATTTTATACCTTCGGCTTAACAGAAGGTGAAAGCTTGAGAGCGACATGCGAGTGAATACAAGTCAGTGTGAATAGTACGGGGGTACTGTTCACCTATTTATAGGCACGGGACGCAGCCCGTTCAAAATTACATTTATGTCCTTGATGACTAGTTACAATCATGACACAAATTATCATGGACTGATCAGTCTTTTCCTCTTTAAGTCAGTGCATCCCTTCGTCTCAAGGCATGTCACTATGCTGAATCTCCCTGGATCGTAGCTTCGGCGTGTACCTTCACGCTGTGTTTGCTTATATGCCGATCTTTCGAAGGTGTTTCTGCTTAGAGGACCTTCGGCGAAGAAGCAGGCCCCCAACAATTGCCTTCTGTCAAGCCGACGGTACAAATGTAATTTGACATCATTAATATTTGTTCATGATTATATAATGGGAATAATGATAATCTAATGATTTAAGATAATTATTCATGTTCTTCTTATGCCTCATATGTACTTATTTTTATTCTTACATATCGAGATGATGAAGGTATGTCCTTCATAACCTTCGTCCGAAGATCATTATATCCTAAGGGACATAATGCTTCGAAGGACGAAGGACTTTAACCATTAACATTTGTGTTGCCTTGTTCTTAATTCATAGCATTTGAGAATAAGTCCCCAACAGGGAAGAATTTTGATTATGGGAAAAGGGAGGAGTTTGTGGCATTTTTTATCAAATTTACTCTTGAAAGATCTCCCGATTTGCCAAAACAAGTGTGTTGGACTTAGAGATAGGAAAAAGAATTTGTTTTGTGAAAATAAACCAATTGGTGGCATAAGTGATCTATATATGCCAAATTCTATAATAATCCTAGTGTCTTAAATTTGACATAAACTTGTGCTTTTGAGCTCTTCCAGATATGTTAGTTCGAAATGAGTTGCTTTTTAATGTGTTGGCATAAATCACAAAAAAGGGGAGATTGAAAGGGAAATGTGGCCTTGGGCTATTTCTATATTGTTTTGGTGATTAGAAGCACAACACACTATGCATGAACTAACATAATGTTGAGCGAAGGAATATCTAGATGGATCGAGTGTGAAGGTAAGTTCTAGACACTTAGTCAATAATTTTATGTGCTAAACATGCTTGTTTAAGTGCCAAGAACTCAATTAAGTCATGTCCAAAAGGAGCAAAAGGATTTAGCTGAAACAACCAGTGGAGCACCAGCTGCGGGTGGACCAGACACTGTCCGGTGCCCAGGCTAGCTCAGCGGTGAACTCGCTGCTCTCAGGAATCGTCGAGGCCGCTGTAGCTAAAATTCACCAGATTGTTCGGTGTGCACCAGACTGTCCGGGGAGCCAACAACGTCCGCAGCAACGGTCGGCAGCGCGATCGATGCACAATCCACGGGCAACGTGTTGCCAGAGGCAACCGTCACTAGGCCGCACCGAACTGTCCGGTGAGCACTGGACAGTGTCCGATGTGGCAAGGGGACCGAGGGTTCAACGGTCGGCTTCAGCAAAGAAGGAAACAAATTGTGCACTGTTCATGTCCGGTGGTGCAAGAATTGCCTACCAAATGGAGATCCAACAGCTCCTAGCTACCTTGGGGCTATAAAAGGGACCCCTAGGCGCATGGAGCAAGACACCAAGCCTCTATTGAACATCCTAAGACGCCTAGACTCTGCAAGCACGCATCCGGATCATTGTGTTTGAGATTTGAGCACTTGTTGAGTTGTGAACTTGTTGCGCTGTGTTTGTGTGCTCATTTCTTGATTTGTGTGCATGTCGCTGCTGTGACTAGCTGTTGCGTGTGTTTCTACTCCCTCCCTTACTCTTGTGGTTTTCATTGTGATCAATATTGTAAGGATGAGAGGCTCCAACTTGTGGAGATTCCTCACAAAGGGAACATCTGCTATAAGGAAAAAATGTGCTGGATCATTGGATCGCTTGAAAGGGGTTGAGTGCAACCCTCGTCCATTGGGACGCCATAACGTGGAAGTAGGCAAGTGTTCTACTTGGCCAAACCATGGGAAAAATCGTTGTGTCACCTGTTGTTATTCGTGTGTGATTCTCTCTGCTTCTACTCACTTGATAATTGATCTAATTTTATGTACTCACCTTGTGAAGAGCAATTAAGTGAAGAAGTCATTTCTTTCTCTCTAGACATAACACCTTGGTTTTGATTCCACTAATATTTCATAAACCATGTTTTGTGCCATTTGGTGTTGATTTTTATAGGATCACCTATTCACCCCCTCTAGGTGTTCTCACCCCTAAACATGCCATCTTTTAGCGAAGACCGATTCACCTCGTAATTTAGGGAGATACAACACCCTAAACCCATTTGTAGACGAGGTAAAAGAACAAAGAAGCATAGATAGCTTTGGGAGGGCACGACGTAGGCACGAGTGGATGTGGAGCAACCAGTAAAAAGCAAAGGCTTTTCTACACTATGCGCTCATAGTTTTTGCAAGTCTTTTGAGGGGTAAACGCATTTAAGTTTTCCAATGTGACATAATTCAAGAGACAAAAATGCATATGTGATTTGGGGCGGCCAGTAAAAAGCAAATGCTGGTGTACATTATTGCGCTCAGTTCTTACAAGTCTTTTCAGAGGAAAACCTATTTAGCGTTTCCATTGTGACATAAAAGAGACCAAAAACCATCTATACCTTTCATTGTAGTTGGAGGAAAAAAGGGACCAAAAAAGCATACACATGATAACATGAAAAATCGAAGGTAAGCATGGAAAGGATCTGTTTACCTCTCAAAAATGACAGGGGTGAGAGTTAGAGACCGGCGGAAGCAGATGCATCATCGTTGTTGCCTTTGGCTACATCGTCGAGCTGGAATGCAATATAAGATTTGGGACCTTTCTATTCAGCAATGAAGAGGGTAAAGCAAAATCAAGCCAGCCAAGGATGTATTTACCTCCACGATACGACAACAACGATGGCTCGACGTAGGCGATGGCAGAAGCGGCGTGTCGGTGTCGCTGTCGCTGTCGCTGTCGCCATTGGTACACTACAGTAAACGCAGAAATTTCCGACGGCTAAAACCGTCGGACATAAGACTTGGACCGTTGGAGATAAGCTATGTCCGACGGCATTAGCTTATCTCCGACAGTTTTAAGCCGTCGTGGATAACGTGTCGGAAATAGCGTTATATCCGACGGCAGCCGTCGGACATAGCGTATGTCCGACGGCCCCATCGAACCGTCGGAGATAAGGCGGCGTAACCGTTTTACCCGTCGCCTGGGCCCACAGCTGTTATGTCCGACGGTTTAAAGCCGTCGGACATAACATATAGCATATCTCCGACGGTTTTAAGCCGTCGGACATAATGTTTACGTTATGTCCGACGGCCTACACTAAGCCGTCGGACATAACATTTTTCAGAAATTGCACAAAAATCTGAAATTTAAAAAATCTGACATTTGCAAATACAAAACAGATTTCATACACATATACACATTCACATTAACAAATATACTCACATAAGTATACACATTCACAAATATAATCACATAAGCATTCACATTCACAAAATTTAACATAACGACATAGTTCCAAATGGTTGCAACAAGTGTTTACATAAACATAGTTGTCCAAACTCCAAAATGAACATTATTCGACGGATAGGCTTTCACATGAAAGGTTGCAACAAGTGTTTTACATCATTATCGCTCATATCCATCGCCACCTCCTCCGGCTGGACTATGCGTGCTGAAAAGATTGTTCACCCACGAATGTGTTGTGTCGTCCTTACCAGACCCATCTCCAGGTGCGGCAACTGAAGCGGGTGGTGTCTGAAATCCCTATAACACAAGCACATGAAATAGTAACCACTCAGTTGTTCATTTAAACACATAAGACATCTATGAACATGTCACACACGCATATGTGTACATACCATAGGGAATTGTGACGGAGGCGGAGGCGGTGGTGGAGGCGCCAACATTGGCATTGGTAGTGCAAAGTCCAGAGGCGGCATCCCATATGTCGGCATCGGGACGCCCGCTTGTTGGGCTAGTTGCTACAAATTATATACAAGTCATTGTTGAGCTAATAAGATACACATCAAGTGTTTTGCAAAATAAGCTACAAAATGTTAATTCAGCTTACCGAGAGAAGAGCTTGATTTTGGGCCTGGAGGTTTGCGTAATACTCGTCCCTCTTCTTCTGGTACTCGGCTTGTTGCCTCTGGTACTCAGATTGTTGCCTCTGGTACTCCAATTGTTCCCTCAAGACTGATTGATGGTACTCTGCCTGTTGACGCAACACTGCCATCTCTATGTCGTGGGCGGATGATCGTGAACGGGACGACTGTGAAGACGACGATGTGGACTGTCGTCCACGGCGTCTCAGCTCTCTGGAATCAATCGTAGAATCAAAAATACCCAACCTACAAGTATAGTAACTCATGCCTCAGTTGAATCGCAAGCATATGATGACAATTTTGTAATCCAAATCAAATAATCTCACCGTCCGTGGGCTTGTCCTCCTCCGCTAGCATATGCTGCCTGAGGGTCGATTGGCTGGCTCCTCCAATCGTACTCCTCCCCATGGCGTTGAACCATCTCCTCCCCATACGAAGCCTGGAGGCAAACAATATCAAATATAAGTGCATAACCCCTATGCCCTTGCAAACAATATCAAACACATAATAGAGTATCAAAAACTCACTAGACGGTCGGTGGCCGTCTGAGTGCATAACACATCAGGATTCTGAGGATCAGAACCCCTATGCCCTTGCATATACACCTCCACATCCGTGGGCGTACGACCGGATTTGACTTCCTGTACATAAAAGTTACAATGACACATTTCTATGTAATTCAAAAGTTACAACAAACTGTGACTTACCATTCGCTTAGCCAAGCGCACATGACCATCACCACCGTAGTTGTGGAACGACTCGGTCCCACGGTTTCCCCTGTTCCTTTCGGAAATGGCACGAAACTCAGGGGAAGCCCACCATCTGCACAAGCTACTTTAATTACGTAATCAAATTTTGGCCGTCGGACATAACAAACTAAACAATCAAATGCATTCATACATACAATTCTAATCAAATACATTAATACAAGCATACAATTCTAATCAAATACATTAATACAAGCATACAATTTTAATAAACAAAATTGCTAATTAAGTATACTCACTTAGCGGGCGTGGGGAGCAGGCCGGCGACGGGCGCACGGGCGGGCGGCGGGCGCACGGGGCCGGCGGCCGGAGCACGGGGCGGCGGTGACCGGCGAACGGGGCGGCGGCGGCAGTCGGAGCACTGGGCGGAGCACGGGGCGGTGGCCGGAGCACGGGGGGCGGGCGGCCGGAGCACGGAGCACGGGCACGGAGCACGGGGCGGCCGGAGCACGGCGGCGGGCGGGGCGGCGACCTGGCGGCGACGGCGGCTCGCTGTGCGGGCGCGGCGGCGGCGGCAGAGAAAAGAAACGGGCGCGCGGTGAAATGAAAGGCGCGCGGGTCGGACCGCGCGTTAAAAAGCCTTATCTCCGACGGCTCGGTACAAGGCCGTCGGAGATAACCTTATCTCCGACGGCTATGTACGAGGCCGTCGGAGATAAGGCTTATTTCCGAGCGCCGGTTGTGGCCGTCGGAGATAACCTTATCTCCGACGGCCTCGTACAGAGCCGTCGGAGATAAGGAGGCCGTCGGATGTTTGTTAGTTTACTGTAGTGGTAGTGGAGCCATCATGCATGGTACAAGAAGCAGGCAGGCCGAGAGCCTTCTAGGCACCGCTGCTTTCTCTCTCTTTTTTGTTTCCTTTTTTATTAGCTAGGAAGATGGAGCCCGACAAAACGTACTTGATAAATAAGTTGTTGCTGATGTACAATTTACCGAGATTTCTTTGCTAAGAGTCACACGCGCTTGTCATAGTGGTATCCAGCTAGTCTTCCTTTTGCTTTTGTGAGCCGATAACAGCAAAGCCCTAGATTGCAAGTATAGAAGCAACTAGCTAGGTAGCTAATAGGATGGGATGAGAGGACGACCTCAAATGTCCAGGAGGGTACGTTCCATGGCTGAAAATTTGTGCGCTTCAATTCATTGGTGTGCCGCCGCTAGCTAGCTAGCAAGACAAGCACGTAAACCTGGCTGACCTTGATGTCTGCTCCTCCATGCATGGGCAAAACTTGTGCTGATAGAATGCCTATAAATACTAGCTAGTTATATACGCCTCCAAGCACACAAACACACGAGACATACAGTCGTTTAATCACTGCAGGGGCAAAGCTGATCCTACTCTATTTACACCGACACCATCACCATCATCCCCTGCACCAGCACCATCATCCAGAACATGAAAATTAGAAATTTCCGATGACCAACTTATGTCCGACGGCTTCATTGACGGCCATCGGACGTAACGTTATGTCCGACAACTTCCTACAGTCGCTAGACATAAGAGCATACGTCCGATGGATGTCATACAAGCCGTCGAACATAAGGGATTTCAAGCCCGAGCGCCCAACCGTGTTGTTTCATTTCGCACGTTCACCAGCCGTTTCATAGCACCAACCGCCCCTGCAGGAGCCATCCTCACCGAAGTCGGAGCCAGAGCCGTCGGTGCCAGCCCCACCCCTGCCGGCGCCCGCCCTCGCAGCCGCCCGCCCTGGCCCTGCCCCATGGGCGCTCACCCACGCCACCCCGACAACCGCCCTGTCAAGTGCCCGCCCCGCCCTCGCCGGAGCCACCCCGCACCGCTCGCTGCCTACTAAGTGAGTAATTTTATTTTCTATTATAATTTTGTAGATGCATATATTGTTTGCTAGTAGTCAATTTTAGTATTAAATAATTTGTATGTTAAATATTGTTTAGTTTGTTATGTCTGACGGCCAAAATTTGATTATGTAATTAAAATAGCTTGTTTTAGTTCATTTAATGGTGCTTAGATAATTTACACTTTTAATTTTCGAGGTAATTATTATGCCCTCAGAAATAAGGTCATTTTATATGATTAGGGTCCCGTGATAATGTTTTTTATATAATATTGTATTTGTGTGGTTTATTAGTAGAACTACGTACTAATTTACGATGGTTCTAGTTATTTGTAGTCTATTGTATTGTCAACAAACGAAACCTAGACGTCACAAGTTTCGGGCCAACAGAACTCACATGCGACGCATGTGAGGTGTGTTGGACTAGAATTGTCCCTTTATTAGACAGCCTCGGGGTGACCAACATAGCCCATGTTTATGACAAGGGCATGTGTTCATGTGTAGTTTTGGCAGCATAACCCCTCTGTTCTCCAATTGCACCATTTTCAGGCGTGCGAGTGGAGAACAGCAGGGTTATGCTGCCGAAATTTTGCATGAGCACATGCCTAGTCATAAACTTGGGCTCGTTGGTCACTCTTGGGTGGGTTTAGGACCTATCCTTTCCTATAGATGTAGGGGCATGGTTTACTTAACTAATAAAGTTAACTTCTCGTATCTAGTATGGAGGAGGTCGTCGATGGATGTATAAAGGTTGGAAGAAAAGAGGTGCCCTATCAAGTGAGTGAGTTGCCAAGACTGACACGTTTCTCGACCACGCTTTTGCTCGGTCAGAGACTGGAACTAATGTTAGGTGCTCTTGTAGCAAGTGTCGAAACATTTATTTCCTTCACAGGAGGACTATGTCGATAGATCTTTGTAAGAATGGTTATATGCCTCGTTATGAGGTGTGGGTGCACCACGGTGAGGACCCACCTCCTCATATTGTATCGGAAGTTTAGTCACATGAAGAGGGGGACTACGATAGGTGGAAGAGATGCTTGACGATATACTCCATGAGCTTCTACCCATCGATTCCGAGAACCCTCGTCAACACCCCCCCCCCCCCCCGATTATGAGGATCCTCCTATGCCTGAGGTTCAGAAGTTCTTCGAGCTCCTTAAAGGTGCCGAAGAGCTATTGCACGAGCACACGAAAGTGATCGTCCTTGTGTTCGTGACTCAACTTATAGCTATTATGTCCAAGTTTGCATTCTCAAACAATTGCTACAAGGAGCTTCTGAACTTGATCAGTGTTGTATTTCTAGAGAATCACAAGATGCCAAAGGACATTTACTAGTCCAAGAAGTTGCTCTCGAGTCTCGGTATGGACTACAAAAAAATGGGGGACCTAATTTTCTTACCCTAATAGGTTTGTTTCCTTATACTAACAGTGAATTTGATTCTCAAAATTGGATGTCTGGTCGTGAACGTGATCAGATTCGTCGAGAGGGAAAAGATGGGGGACCTAATTTCTTGTGTTGGTTTCGAGATTATGTAGATATAAATGATAATATACACCTAGACCTTCGAAATTGTCCCTAGGAGCGGTAACTGTTAGACGTTATGGTCGGTATGATGTCAATGGTTTCTATTTCTATTCTACAAGGTTCGAAGATGCTCATCATCTTGCAGCCACAACCAATTCCGGAGTTATAACTATAGCTGTCGATGATGAAGGGAAGGTGACTAATTATTATGGAGTCATTAATGATATACTCGAGTACAAGTTTTTCAAAGGTAAATAACTCAAAGTTGTGTTCTTCTATTGTGATTGGTTTACTCCCAATACAACGCGAGAAAACCAATATGGCATGGTGGAAGTCAAACACAACGATCGATTACAAGGCCACGACACTATAATCCTTGCCCACCAATGCGAGCAGGTGTATTATATGACATATCCATCTAAGAAGAAAAGTTTGGTTGATTGGATGGTACTGTACAAAGTTAATCCTCGTGAACGTCTATATGCTCCTGGTGAAGCTGGTTATGTTGAAAGTCAAATCGAGCAGGAAGTGGGGGCTGCTGAGATTATCCAAGATGTCGAACTTACGAGCATGTTTAATGTACAAATTGAAATGTTGGAAGAATCTTTATTAGGTGATCAAAATGATGTAGAAGTGTTGGTGACTTGTTCTCGAATGCTTCGGATTGAGAACAAGGCAACATAAAAAGTGTTAAATAATAAGATCCTTCGTCCTTTGAAACATTATTTCCCTTCGGGATATAATGTGCTCCGGACGAAGGTTACAGATAATATATCTTCGTAAGTATAATAAGTCAATGACACAAGAAATAATATAAACATTTAAATTTCATAATATCATTTCTATTTTATTATCGCATGACAATAGAAATGACTTTAGATTACAAGTGTACCTTCGGATTGCAGGAAAGTACAAGGATGACGCAAAAGCAAATGCCAAGTCAACGTGAACAGTACGGGAGTACTGTTCATCTATTTATAGGCGTGGGACGCAGCCCATGTAAAATTACATTCATGCCCATTACATTTGTTAATGACTTATGGGAATTTGTCAAGGCCTAAGTAGTCTTTTCATCTTTAAGTCGGTTCCTCTTCCTGCTATCGTGACGAAGCTTTCTTGCGCACAGCTTCGTCTGTGCGCTATCCTTCGTGCAGCTTGGCAATCAGCCCGTCCTTCATCTCAATCTCCCTTCGTCTGGCTTAGGCTTCGTCCTGACCGTACTCCATGTTCACAATTCTGAGTCCGAAGATACCTGTTCATATGTAATCCACTTGGAAAACATTGTCAAATCATGTTTTTGAGGACCTTCGGAGGACGAAGGTCCCCAACAGTAGCCCCTCGCGATATTAATTTGTTAATGATAAATTCAGATTGCAATATGGACGAAGGCCTTAAGCCGAAGGTCCGAAAAAACACCTTCCCTTTGCTAGAATAGCAACATTCACTGACAAGCGGGGTCTTTCAATTTTCAACGCACTGGGCGTATAAATAAGTTCGCAATGCAATCTCATTTTGGTACTCATTCTTGCTATCTGCTTCCGCCCACTAAATTTTTAGCTCTTGCGTACTAAGATTTGCTGATCCTTTGGTTTTGAAGCTTCGGCCTTGAAAACAGTTTTTTAGTGTTTCCGAAGATGTCTGAAGATAAGAAGGCTACTGCTGAGATGAAGCTGAGTCTCGACGAAGAGAAGAACTTGGGGTTCCTTATAGCGATGGCGGAGACTAATATGGAAAAAATCACCAAGGAGATTCTGGAAGGTCTGTCCGAAGATACTGGTGACAGCGACAGTTATGATGCAGAAAGCTGTGGGGGAGAGTCCGAAGATCGACCATGGCGGCCAAGTCACACGGTTTTCGGGAAAACCACTGTTAAGCAGAGTCATATTGACAATATGAGGGGGAGATATTTTCGAGATATATCTATTGTGAGGGCTGATGCTGGAGAAAAAACTTCTCCCACTCCCGAAGAAGATGAAGTCGTAATCTTCCGAAGCTTTCTCAAGGCTGGGCTTCGATTCCCCCTAAGCAGCTTTGTTGTCGAAGTCCTGAAGACGTTTCAAATCTACCTTCATCAAATTACTCCCGAAGCTATCATTAGAATGGGGATCTTTGTCTGGGCTGTAAGGAGCCAAGGTTTGAAACCAAATGCTAAAAGCTTTTGCAACATTCATGAGTTGTTATACGAGACGAAGCCCTGGGGGAAAGAACAATATCACACCAACTTTGGTTGCTACAGCTTCGGTGCTCGCACCGGGTCAAGCTGCCCCATGCCAACCTTTCGGAAGAGGTGGCCCGGTGCCTGGATGACAGAATGGTTTTATGTAAAGAATGACTTGACAGCGCAGGAAGATATTAAAAGTATCATTATGCGCCCCATCTGGCAACGCTTCGGACTTCGAAGGCCGAAGGTTGAAATGGATGAAGCAGCCGAGGAATGCCAAAGAGCCTTCGGCGTAATCTGCTCTTTTATTGGGACAAGAGACTTGGTCCAAGAGCATGTTGCATTCAGGGTGTGGCCACTTGCAGGAAAGTGGGAAATGCCGAAGGAGACCATCAAAGAGTCCGACGAAGGCGGACTGGTCAGACTGAAATACACATTCAAATACGGGGATAAGTTTGTTGAACCTGATGACGACTGGTTGAAAAGCATTGAAACATTAAGTGACGAACTGCTTGGAGTGTATTCGAAGGCCGAGAACACTGCATTATCGGCAGCCTTCGGAGGCCGAAAGAAGAAAAGGCTCAACCGGGTATTTGATGCAATCGGGTTTGTCTACCCTGACTACCATTATCCGGTGCCGGGCCGCAAAAGAAAAAATACTTCTCCTGCAACAGAAGTTGCCACAAGTGCTTCTAGTGAGCCAGCGCCGCAAAGAAAAAAGATGAAGGTGCTCACCCACCGAGCACGTTTTATTGAGCCGGCCACAGTGCCAGAATTCATTGGCGAAGTCTCTTTGGCCTCTGAAGCTACAGAACCAGCTCCAGTGCCGAAGATAGAAGAAAAAACTGAAGCGCCTTCAGAGAAGGCAGAAAAACCGAGAATTGAAGGACCAAAAATATCAGAAATCTTAAGTCCTTCAGTAAATGTTGAAACAATAAAAAATCAAAAGGGCCCATCGGTGACCCCAAAAAGAAAAAGAATGGTAAACGTGCTAGATGTCTTGGAGACAATTAAGTCTTCAAGCACAACTCCAAAGAAGACTGTTGAACTTGCTGAAGCGTCTACTGAAGCTTCGAAGCAACAACTGGAAGCTGAAGCTGGGGCTTCAGAGCCCACCAAAGAACAATCTTTGGAAACTGAAAAAATAAAAATATCAGAACCAGTTTTGGTTGAAGAGATTGACACTGCCTCCCCCGAAGCTCCTTCCAACATATGCGATTACATCGTGCGACATGCTTCGGGGAAGAAATTATCTGAAGAAGAGACTTATGAAGCTAATCACTATGCTAGAGAGTTAAAATATCCGAAGGGGGCAGTAGTGTTTAATGGGACAAATGAAGATGACTTCCTATACTGCCTCCCTGATAACAAAGAATTATCTGTCTGCCGGGAGATGGCTAGAAGCATGGGGTTCCCGAAGCTCGAAGCTGGATTATGTGCTATGTCGAAGGAGGATCTCGCGGACAGTCTTACGTACAATAGCCTAAAGGTATGGGAATTAGGCGTTTAAAATTTTTTGATTCGTAACTCATTCTTTTATTCTTATACCAACTTTTTTACATGTAGGGTTTAATCCTAAGCAACGCATTAAGAGCACAAAAGAGTGCCGAAGATGAGAGCTATGAAATTGCGTTCAACAACCTACGGTCAGAAGTTATTAAACTGAGAAACGAAGCTCTGGAAAAGGATAAAATTTTGCTTACATTGGTAGACAAGGTAAAAAAGGACGAAGCTGCTTCAAAGGTCCAGGCCGAAGCCCAAAAACGTGAGATTAAAGATCTTCAGAAACAGCTAGCTAGAGCTAAAGAGGAACGTGTGCTTGAAGAAACAAAACGAGAGCTTAGTGATCAACTGGCCAATCATCTAGAGATAAGTGCTAAGGAGCTTCGTGCATCGCAGAGAAAATGCTATATTAAATCTATAGAATGCGTCAAAAAGATAAAATCCAGCTACGCCAGCGTTGGCGCATTCTCTAGTGAAGAAAATTTCTCAAGAGGCAATCCCGAAGGTCCGATGGAATGGATCAGCCACGAAGCAGAGGCCTTCGAGGAAATCCTGAGCAGCCGCGGTGACATTTGCGCTTTTTCGGGCGCCAGAGGAGTTGCCACTGTTTTGGAGAGGAAAGGTTGTGAGCATGTAAAATCTTTAGCTCAGTCCGAAGCTGCCTTATCCTCCGAAGACATCAAAGACCCCTCGGCCGAAGCAAGCATGGTTGGTGGTAAATTCTTTACTGATATCTGGGACAACGGCGGCCGAGAAATGGCGCAGGAAATTATTCAAAGGAGTGAAAAAGGCATCCATGATGCTAGGAAAGTGACAGAGATTGCCGAAAAAAGTACAGAGCCCGAAGGGCGAATAGGTATTAATTAGTCGTTCTTATTGTGTTGTAATTTTTATTTCAAACTTTGTTCGCGGTTTGTAATAGTAATGTAGAAATATTCTCTTCCCTCAGAACCTGCTGGATCATCTGCTGACCCTCACATGAAAGGGGATGATGAAATTAAACAAGTGGCCGAAGCTATCATGGATAAAGTTGTTGAACAACTTCTAAATGAGGCTGCCGAAGTAGTACTAAGAGAAGACTAGATGTTATTAGAAAAAACATTTGAAGTATGAACTATGTAATATTTTGTACATTTGAATGTAATATACAAGTCTCTTTTCATTATTCAATTCTTTACGATGCATGAAATTCTACATACATACCATTTTTGAGCCTTCGGCGAAAAAACACCTTCCCTTCTTTTCATGCTTCGTGAAGAAGACATTCTCCGTTAATACTATTCTGATGAATCACGTCCACACTTCGTGAAAACATTCTCCGAAGCTGTACAATTTCGATATTACTCTGATGAAGCACGTCCATGCTTCGTAAAAACATTCTCCGAAGCTGTATTCCGAAGATCAACATTATATTCCCTCGTGACTTTGCACAATTTTCACTTTCTCAAAGCGTCCTTTCGAAGGTTGATACTGTGTCCCCTTCTTTTGCCATATGCAACATGATGTATGATGCTTATGCTATGCAAAATGATGTGATGATGTTATGTTATGTAAATGGCGTTTGTTCCGAAGATACACACAAAATATCTTTGTAAGCTCTGCATTCCCTTAGGAACGTCTTTGGAGCTTCTTCGCCTTTTACTTAGGCGGTATCAGCGTTGACTTTTCGCTGTAAGCTCTGCATTCCCTTAGGAACGTCTTTGGAGCTTCTTCGCCTTTTACTTAGGCGGCATCAGCGTTGACTTTTCGCTGTATGCTCTGCATTCCCTTAGGAACGTCTTTGGAGCAAAAAACTTACACTGCGCTCCCTTTGGAACGGCTTTTTGTAACTTCAGCAACTTACTCTGCGTTCCTTAGAACGACTTTTTGTTGCTTCGAAATATTTTTAATAATTCGAAGGTCCTCCTTGTTACCGCAAATTTTTAAGCTTCAGCAACTTAAGCCTGTGGAGAAAATAGGTTTTCCTCATAACCGACCACGAAACTATTACATGAAAACTGAAATGTTCTTTATTACACAGAAAATAGAACTAGACGAAAAAGACTGCTATCAAAGTAGGATATTTGTCAATAAATGTGCTTCGACTCTGGCACAGTACTATTGACTGTGCGAGCTTCAGATTGCTCTCTGAGATCCCTTTGGTGTGGAACATATTGGCTCCCTTCCGGTTGTTGGCCTTGTTGCAGCGGAGGTGGAGGCGGGGGCTGTTGCCATGAAGCTTGAGGTTGACTCGCCGAAGCTACGGAAACTGCAGGGTGATTGCCCACGTATTCCGGGATATAAGGCTGATGGTACGAAGCAGTGTGCATAACCTGCTTCGGCTGGCCCTGTTGCGCTGCAGCTTCTGCTAGCTCCTTTTGTTTCTGGATGGTAACATGGCACATCCTGGTGGTATGGCCCTTGTTTTCACCACAGAATAAGCAAAATACCCTCCTTGGTTGATCTCCAAATCTTCCGCCGAAGCCCCTGGCGCCTCTGCCTCTTGGAGCTGGTGGCCGGAAGAAAGTTTGCTGTTGCCTCGAAGCCTGTGAGGAGCACTGCGGTCTGTTCTGCTGACTCCCCTTATCATCATTTTGAGTAGAGTTGTGGATGGACCTGACATGCCTCGGATAGAATCTTCCTCCGAAGCCCCTGGTTATTTCAGAAAATCTGAAAGCCTCCTCCCTTCTTTGGCGAAAATCATTGTCGGCACGAATGTATTCGTCCATCTTTTGGAGCAGCTTCTCCAGAGTCTGAGGAGGCTTCCTAGCAAAGTATTGAGCTGCAGGTCAAGGACGAAGCCCCTTGATCATGGCTTCGATGACAATTTCATTAGGCACCGTTGGTGCCTGCGCCCTCAAACGCAAGAACCTTCTGACATACGCCTGAAGGTATTCTTCATGATCCTGAGTGCACTGGAACAAGGCTTGAGCAGTGATTGGCTTCGTCTGAAACCCTTGAAAGCTGGTTAACAACATGTCCTTCAGGTTTTGCCATGAAGTGATTGTTCCTGGTCGAAGGGAGGAATACCAGGTCTGAGCAACATTCCTGACAGCCATAACAAAAGACTTTGCCATGACTGCAGCATTGCCACCATACGAAGACACTGTTGCTTCGTAGCTCATCAAAAACTGCTTCGGGTCTGAGTGGCCATCGAACATGGGAAGCTGGGGTGGCTTGTAGGACGGAGGCCAAGGTGTAGCCTGCAGCTCAGCGGACAGGGGAGAAGCTTCATCGAAAACAAAATTTCCATGATGGAAATTGTCATACCAGTCATCTTCATTGAAGAAGCCCTCCTGATGAAGGTCTTTTTGTTGAGGCCTTCTGTTCTGCTCATCGTGAGTAAGATGACGAACTTCTTCAGAAGCTTCGTCTATCTGCCTCTGCAGCTCAGCTAGCCTGGCCATCTTTTCCTTCTTCCTCTGCACCTGTTGACGAAGCATCTCCATATTCCTGATCTCTTGATCTAGCTCATCCTCCTGAAGCGTCGGACTGACAGCCTTCCTCTTCTGGCTTCGAGCCTCCCGAAGAGAGACAGTCTCCTGGTTGGGGTCCAGCGGTTGCAGAGCTGCAGCCCCAGTCGCTGAAGCTTTCTTCGGTGCCATAGCGAGGGTCTATGGCTTCCAAAGGTGTTGAAAAAACTCGAAATGGAAGTGAGTTCACCGGAGGTGGGCGCCAATGTTGGTGACTTGGAGGTGGGCGCCAATGTTGGTGACTTGTTCTCGAATGCTTCGGATTGAGAACAAGGCAACATAAAAAGTGTTAAATAATAAGATCCTTCGTCCTTTGAAACATTATTTCCCTTCGGGATATAATGTGCTCCGGACGAAGGTTACAGATAATATATCTTCGTAAGTATAATAAGTCAATGACACAAGAAATAATATAAACATTTAAATTTCATAATATCATTTCTATTTTATTATCGCATGACAATAGAAATGACTTTAGATTACAAGTGTACCTTCGGATTGCAGGAAAGTACAAGGATGACGCAAAAGCAAATGCCAAGTCAACGTGAACAGTACGGGAGTACTGTTCATCTATTTATAGGCGTGGGACGCAGCCCATGTAAAATTACATTCATGCCCATTACATTTGTTAATGACTTATGGGAATTTGTCAAGGCCTAAGTAGTCTTTTCATCTTTAAGTCGGTTCCTCTTCCTGCTATCGTGACGAAGCTTTCTTGCGCATAGCTTCGTCTGTGCGCCATCCTTCGTGCAGCTTGGCAATCAGCCCGTCCTTCATCTCAATCTCCCTTCGTCTGGCTTAGGCTTCGTCCTGACCGTACTCCATGTTCACAATTCTGAGTCCGAAGATACCTGTTCATATATAATCCACTTGGAAAACATTGTCAAATCATGTTTTTGAGGACCTTCGGAGGACGAAGGTCCCCAACAAGAAGTTCCTCCAAAAAGAAAATGAGTGTCAAGAAAGAAGAAAGCTACTTGGTATCCATTGAATCGACGGAAACAACTAGATCCTGATTTTGATTACGATTAGGATTGATGAATATGGATCATTATTTGTTTCATTTTTTACTTTGTTTCATTATTTTATATTTCATATTGTCGATTTATGTACTAACTTGTTTTTGTTAAAACAGGTTGTCAAAGAAAATGAGGTCTTTTGCACGTTGTTTGCTTGGGATGAAGAGTAGCTCGAGGAGCAGCTTGAGGAGGGACGATTCAGTGTTTCAGGGCACAGGTTCTACCATGAGCAGACGCAGAGCGCTGGCAGAACATTTGTCTCTAGACGATGTAAGTTACTTGTTAAATTACGTTATGTAAGTTAATCAATGTTGCATGATGTAAGTTACTTATTTCATAGGATGTTGAAAATCGAGCGACCGTCGAGAGAAGGTGCTACAGTTGGGGCGCTGGTAGGGGACCATGTGGGAGATGATGATGGAGATGATGCTAGAGATGATGTGGGAGATTATGCTAGAGATGATGCTGGTGGATATTCTGCAGGTGTGGATTCTGGTACTGGTGGAGATTCTGTAGCTGGATCTAGATCTTCTCGAGTTAGGAGAACAAGGAAGCTGCATTTTGTTGGACCACCTTTAGAGCTTTCACCCCGAATCTCGGGTTTTGATAAAGCCAAGTGGAAAGTGAGTGACATAGTCTTTGTTTAATTGTTATCGCAAGTTATGTCTTTATTTCTACATTGTTTTGTGCTTGCAAGACTTGGATTGACGACTCGTTCATAGGCACAAGATACTACAGGCAGGTGAACATGGTCTTTGGTAATCTTGTTCGTCTCCACTGGCCTGGTCTTGTGACTTTGCCTACTAGTGAGTCTGTCCCCGCCACCACTTGGGAGCATTATCGCTATGGTGCCTGTAGAACATTTGGCAACACACATGCACTAGTTTGGGATGCATTCTAGGTATGACTTTGTTTTACTAATTTTGTTATCTTATGGTTGCTTGTATGATAACACTATTTTTTGCAGAAACGGTACAAGTTGTCGAAAGATGGGCCATATGATCTGAACGCTCGTTACGTGTTTGAGTATAACGCGAACGATGTCGTTGCAGATGCAATGTACTATGCACGACTTCAGGCTATAAAGGCATGGTACAGGGCAAGTGATGATGATCGGTCGATGCCGAAGACCAAGGCAGAGTGGTCATCAATTTACCTTACGGAGGAGCACTACCTTGAGGTAAACAAGTTATTGCATCTTATATCGTTTTTTGGTTGTTTCTTATTTTGGATACATGTTAATGCATCTATTTTCTTGATTAAAAACATTTCATGTAGGTGTATGTGCCTTGAATGGACACCCGATCAAAGGGTTATCGGCCCTTGTGCAGGTGGTGGGTTTCCCCTGAGTTTCGTGCCATTTCCGAAAGGAACAGGGGAAACCGTGGTACTGAGTCATTCCAGAACTACGACAACGATGGACATGTGCGCTTGGCTAAGCGAATGATATGTCATATTGTATATGTTATAACTTCGCATTATATAGAAATGTGTCATTCTAACTTGTATCTACAGGAAGTCAAAACTGGCCGTACGCCCATGGATGTGGAGGTGTATATGCAAGGGCATAGAGGTCCTAATCCTTAGAATCCTAATGTTTTATGCACTCAGACAGCCACCGACCGTCTAGTGAGTTTTTGGTACTCTAGTATGTGTTTGTGCATCAAGTCGGTGATGCACTTATATTTGGTATGTTTACCTCTAGGCTTCATATGGGCAAGAGATGGTTCAGCGCCATGGGCAAGACTACGACTGGAGGAGCCAGGCCATCGACCCTCAAGCAGCATATGCTATCGTAGGAGGACAAGCCCATGGACACAAAAAGGCCAAAGGAAGAACGCTAAACTCAAAAGCGAACAATAAAGACCTTTGAGTTGATTAGTATTCAAAATCAATTCAAAGCTCGGGGGCTACACCCAATGCACCTAATGGACACAGCGTTAAGACGAAGCAACCACTGAAAAAACGAGGGAGAATCACAAGACTGGGTTTTATCTTAAAGTCTCAAGTCAATTGTCCTAAAAAATTGACTCGAACCTCGGGGGCTTATGGGGGATGGATATCCCCCGGGTCCTCACGCACACTAAAACGCGTCCTGGGCTGCCTGGCAGGTCTCCTTTTGGGTCATCCTATGGATGGGTGACCGAGTGCAACCAAGCCAGGCAAGCCCAATCTAAGCCGATGAAGGCCAACGCCCGAGTTAAGCGCTACGGGAGCATGAGCATATCGGGCAGAATGATTGCGATCACCTGACAGGCTAAACCCCCGGTGGAAACTTGGGCGAATGAATGAGGAAGATTTAAGATATGTAGGAAGACGGTTTGCTACAAGCAGGGAGATAAGAGAGTGGGTTATGTTTATCACTTGTGCGGGGATAGCTCTCCTTGGTCGTGTATATAAGGCCAAGAAGTACCCCCTACCATTTTTATCGCATCTTAGTCCACCCCACTCATAGTTCCCAACTTGTAACCTCATTCCAATATTAGGATCACCACAGGAAGTAGGGTATAACGTAGCTCCCATGGCCCGAACCTGTATAAGTCTGTGTGTCTTTCTGTCGTGTCATCACATGAACCATCGAGTCGCAATCAACGACGCCGTCCTACTCAAAAAGCACCTCGTGGGTATCCACGTAGTGCGCGGTCGGATCTCAAACACCAACAAAGGACTCAAACATTTCATCATACATAGGAGCAACACCAAAAACTACAGTATGTCTAACTTGGTTGAATCCAACAAAGACACTAAAAGGTCTATACTCTTTATTTGATCCAAAAGTAGTGTCAAAAGTGATGACATCACCAAAATGTGCATAGTCTAAAATCATTTTAGCATCAACCCAAAATATGTTTGTTATTTTCTCATCACAATCCATTTGTAAAGCATACTAGAATGAAGGGTTCTCAGCAATTTTGTCATGGAAATATTTCAACATACTTCCTTCTTGACCATATTCCATTTCATGTTGTCCCTTAGTACGTAATAATTTTTTGTGATCACGACAAGTGTAGCTAAGATTAAAGGCATGTTTGGTTCATGGCTAACTGTGCCACGCTTTGCCTAAGGTTAGTCGTTTGAATTGACTAACTAACCTTAGGCAGAAAAGTTAGGCAAAGTGTGGCAAGTTAAGCAGCGAACCAAACATGCTCTAAATAACCCACCAACTTGACGACTAGCTAACTCATGTGCAGCTTTAGGCCCAATTCCGGAGTCATCATCTGTTTCAATTTCGAAAGCTTGCAAATCAGACATATTTCTTTGTGATGACATCAAGTGGAGTGTTTCTAGTGGATAAAGAGCATGATTGTGGTCTAAAATAAGGTCAGACGCTTCATAACCTCCTATCTCTCGATCTAGAACAAGGCTCATCCATACTGGACATTTATTTCTAGTTTTAGCTCGTGGTCGTTTACAAGATGACTTTTCTTTATCTTGTTTCCGATGACCCTCTTTCACAAAAACAAATCTAAATGATCTCACTATTCCATCATATTTTCTTTTGTTTGCATATCTCTTTCTATCATCAAAATCGATGTTACTTTCATATGTATTCCAAAACTACCAAGCCTCTGCCTCATCCTGAAACTTCATGCCAATTTGAGGCACCATAACAGGAAGTACGCCATGTCTAAAACATCAAGAGCAAGGTATTAGCTTTCCATATGAATGATAAAAAATAGAAGAACAAACATGAGAGTTGTATCTTTGACCTGCTGTCTCTAGGATCATCTCCCACGTCTCCATTCTTAACCAGAGGTACAGATTGTCTAAAAACCAAAAACAAGCTAGCAGCTTAGTAGTTTGCACATCTTATTATTTTTCATAAGGTATAAAAAATCATAAGGATAATAAGTATGAGAATGGTATTATTTACCCTTTGTCTTCTTGGTGATTCTTGTTCGGATTTTCTTCCATCAGGATGTTGTATCTCATCAAGAGAGAGAGGAAAGAAAAAAATGGATGCCGAAATTGCGGAATGAAGCTTCTGACGGCAAAATAGAATGAGGAGGAGGCATTTTCTGTCCATCCGGTAATAAATGTTGGTTGTTAATTTCCCTCCATTTCACCGGTCTCCCACAGCAGCATGGTTTGCCAACCGTAGGATTGCTTCTAGGGATGGCAATTTAACCCGATGGGTCCAGGTACGGTGAAGATTTTGACCCGCGAATGCGAGTTTCTATTTCAACACGTGGGTGACCCGCACTCGACCCGAAATTTGGTTCACTCATTATTTTGCGCAATAATGACTAAGATACAATAGTGATTATTTTTATTCAGTGACTTGGCTAATGATTTATGAAGTGTTTTGTTGTTGCTCAACAAAAGAATGCTTAAAATCCATAGATATAAATCAATTATTGCTGTTATTTAATTACTTATAGCTGAATTATTGCTTGAAAGTGTAAATGAGTAAAACCCGTGGGTGACCCGAAACCCACCCGAAATCCGACAGGTTTGGGTGCGGGTTTAAAATTGCATCCGCGGGTGCGATCGTGGACGGATTTAGGTAGACTTCACAGGTGTGATCGCGAACGGATTTTTGCTCCACCTGACCCGGTCCCGACCCATTACGATCCCTAATTGCTTCAACGATGGACAGAGCAGCTGACTGCGTGCTCCTGCTTTCGATGGGCGATCCCAGTCCTGTAAAACTATCGGTGTAGATAGCTATACTCTAAAACTCAACTCCCTCATTTTCCCCTCAATCCCCTTGACTGTCAGAGGTGACTTGAGTTTTCAAACTAGCTCTGGCGGTGTAAAATTCATGACTTTTATTAGCCTTTCACATTATCGGAAGTCGAAAACCCCTATAAAATTAGCTGGGAAGCACCGGTACTAAAGCTCTAAGTACAAGTGTGAACTGATGGGCTAAATGTGCCTTTTTTATTTTGTTCGCCTAATGGTGCTGAGATTTATTTCGTTTGCCAAAATAGTAACGTAGCATATAGAAATTACCACATGCTGGAAACTAGGTAGTTTTACAGATGTAGTAACTGTTATGAAGGCATTAGAGACAACGAAAACTTGATGAGAATTGGTCATCGTTGATTAAATTAGTTATATCACTACAGTAAACGGAACAACGTCCGATGGCCAAAACCGTCGGACATAAGGTTCAAACCGTCGGAAATAGCTAATGTCCGACGACATTACCCTATCTCCGACGGCTTTAAGCCGTCGGAGATAATTCGTCGGAAATAGCGTAATGTCCGACGGCAGCCGTCGGACATAAGCTATCTCCGACGGCAGCCTCTGCCCATCGGACATAAGGTACAGCAACCGTTTTACCTGTCAGCCTGTGGGGCCCACAGGCTTATGTCCGACGGCCCGGCGCTAGGCCGTCGGACATAACCAAGCCTTATGTCCGACGACTACCACTAGGCCGTCGGACATAACCAAGCCTTATGTCCGACGGCTACCACTAGGCCGTCGGACATAATAAATTACAGAATTTACACAAAATTCTGTTTTTAAAAAATCTGACATTTACAAAACAAAAACAGATTTCATGCACATATACACATTCACATTCACAATCACAAATATACACATTCAAATAAGTATTCACAATCACAAATATTCTCACATAAATATTAACATTCACAAATTTAACATCAACATATAGATCCGACGGTTGTTGCAAACTGACATTGTGTCTCACAAACAAGTGTTGCAAAGTGTTTCATAAATTAACATCATGACACATCAATCATATCCATCGCCTGGATGGTTCGAGTAGCCACCTCCTCCGGCTGGACTCTGCGTGTTGAAAAGGTTGTTCACCCACGAATGTGTTGTGTCGTCTTGACCAGACCCATCACCAGGTGCGGCAACTGAAGTGGGTGGTGTCTGAAATCCCTATAACACTAGCACATGAAATAGTAACCACTCAGTTGTTCATTTAAACATATAAGACATCTATGAACATGTCACACACGCATATGTGTACATACCATAGGGAATTGTGACGGAGGCGGAGGCGGAGGTGGAGGCACCAACATTGGCATTGGCAGTGCAAAGTCCGGAGGCGGCATCCCATATGTCGGCATCGGGACGCCCGCATGTTGGGCTAGTGGCTACAAATTATATACAAGTCATTGTTGAGCAAATAAGATACACATCAAGTGTTTTGCAAAATAAGCTACAAAATGTTACTTCAACTTACCGAGAGAAGAGCTTGATTTTGGGCCTGGAGGCTTGCATAATACTCGTCCCTCTTCTTCTGATACTCGGCTGCTTGTCTCTGGTATTTAGATTGTTGCCTCTGGTACTCCAATTGTTCCCTCAAGACTGATTGATGGTACTCTGCCTGTTGACGCAACACTGCAAGCTCTATCTCATGGGCGGATGATCGTGAACGGGACGACTGTGAAGACGACGATGTGGATTATCGTCCATGGCGTCTCAGCTCTCTGGAATCAATCGTAGAATCAAAAATACCCAACCTACAAGAGTGAACCATGCACTTAGTATAGTAACTCATGGCTCAGTTGAATCGCAAGCATATGATGACAATTTTGAAAACCAAATCAAATAATCTCACCGTCCATGGGCTGGTCCTCCTGTGCTAGCATATGCTGCCTGAGGGTCGATTGGCTGGCTCCTCCAATCGTACTCCTCCCCATGGCGTTGAACCATCTCCTGCCCATACGAAGCCTAGAGGCAAACAATATCAAATATAAGTGCATAACCCCTATGCCCTTGCAAACAATATCAAACACATAATAGAGTATCAAAAACTCACTAGACGGTCGGTGGCCGTCTGAGTGCATAACACATAAGGATTCTTAGGATCAGAACCCCTATGCCCTTGCATATACACCTCCACATCCGTGGGCGTACGGCCGGATTTGACTTCCTGTACATAAAAGTTATAATGACACATTTCTATGTGATTCAAAGTTACGACAAACTGTGACTTACCATTCGCTTAGCCAAGCGCACATGACCATCACCGCCATAGTTGTGGAACGACTCAGTCCCATGGTTTCCCCTATTCCTTTCAGAAATGGCACGAAACTCAGGGGAAGCCCACCATCTGCACAATGCCCGATAACCGTCTGATCGGGTGGCCATCCACGGCACCGACACCTACATGAAATTTTTTAAATAAAGCAAGCAAATACATGGCTTCGTGCGATATGAGAGGCAACAACCTGTTTACCTCTAGGTATTGCTCCTCCGTCAAGTAAATTGATGACCACTCGGCCTTGGTATTTGGCATCGGTCGATCATCAGCATTTGCTGTGTACCATGCCTTTATAGCCTGAATTCGTGCATAGTACATAGCATCTGCAACGACATCGTTCGCGTTATACTCAAACACGTAACGAGTGTTCATATCATATGATCCATCGTCCGGCAACTTGTACCGTTTCTGCAAAAAAAATAGTGTTATCATACAAGCAAACATGTATGGAATAACTAAAATAGTATAAACAATTCATACCTAGAATGCATCCCAAACTAGTGCCTGTGTGTTGCCAAACGTTCTACAGGCACCATAGCGATAATGCTCCCAAGTGGTGGCGGGGACAGACTCGCCAGTAGGCAAAGTCACAAGACCAGGCCAGTGCAGACGAACAAGATTACCAAGGACCATGTTCACCTGCCTGTAGTGTCCTATGCCTGTGAACGAGTCGTCGATCCAAGTCCTGCAAACAGAAAACAATGTAGAAATTAAAACATAACTTTCAATAACATTTAAGCAAAGATATGTCACTCACTTTCCACTAAGCTTTATCAAAACCCGAGATTTGGGTGGAAGCTCTGGAGGTGGTCCAACAAAATGCAGCTTCCTCGTTCTCTTAACTCGAGAAGTTCCAGACCCAGATGCGTAATCTCCACCAGCCCCAGAATCCCCAGCCCCAGAATCCCCACCAGCGTCGTCTCCAGCATCATCTCCCACATTATCTCCACCATCATCTTCAACATCATCTCTTGCATGATCCTCTACCACTGGTTCCTCAATTTCATCATCCTATGAAACAAATAACTTACATCATACAATATTAAGTAACTCAAATATTGTAATTTAACAACTAACTTACATCTTGTGGAGGCAAATGTTCTGCCAGCGCTCTCCGTCTGCTCATGGTACACTACACGACGGTTGATCTTTAGCGACCCTTATTAGGTATCAACTGTTGGTTGCTAAAGGTTAGGGACCGACGGTCAGTCGCTAAATCCTTTTGTAGCAACGGTTGGTTGGTCGCTAAAAGTCTAAAAATTTAACAACTTATGGTTGGTCGCTATAGATGTCGTCGGGGACTAGCGGTGGGTCGCTATAGAGCAAGGATCACCATCAAATCTTATAGCCTGAACGTACCTGTAGATGTTAGTGACTAAAAATTAATTAAAACAAGTAAACATTGATCGCTAAATTGCGTGGTGATTTATTTCTTTTTAATACTGCTTGTATGTTTATTTCATGGTTTGTTTATGTATGGACATGACTATAGTATGCAACTGTGTTCTTTGTGCTTATATGATATTAGATTCAAGTTGAAAGTTGTAACACCCCAGGTGTTTATTGTCTGCTCGACCACGAGTGCGGACTTTAACACGAGATAGCAGTAAATATAAAGGCCAGTAAGTTCTAATTATCTTCGTCTATCACGATTTTAATATCGTGTCTGTCTCCATCTGTCTAAATTGTCCTAATTTATTTTGCAAAAATTCAGACTTTAGTAATCTTTCGAAACAGCAAATCCAATATCGTTTAGGTTGAGCCCTCGACGTCTTGCCCGAACTCTAATCCTTGAAATCGGATCTGGTTCTTTAAACTTCGTTTGAAATTATTTCACGCTTGCGTTGCACGTGTCTCTCGGTGGCGCGTGGCAGGTGCTAACCGATGTCTGGACAGCGCACAGCCTCTCGCCCACGTGGACGACGCGTGATGTCGCTTCCGAAAGGAACACAATTTCGATGCCGCATCGATCTCGCATTTTTATTTCGATAATTGTCGGCTACGTGAATGTGAATCCGAAACAAGTATTATTTTATAAATTCGACCGCGCCCGAAAAAAACAAGACATGAAATTGTTAATCAAATTATTCTCTAGTAAGATGTTCGATTAGTGGGTGAGATTTGTCTGAGTTCATTTGAATCAGATGTGATTTATAATATCTAAGTCGACATCGTATTGGTCTGACCTGTGTATATTTCATCCGAACCAAATTTCTAGATCCTAGCTGCTTATTAGTATGTGCCTTAGTAATCACAGAAGGAAGAAAATCTCCCATTTTTGACATCCTTATCTTCCCGCTGTTATTCTCTTCTCTATTCTTATCTAGTATACCAAATTAAACTCTCTGGTATTCTCTCCAGCACACGACGCTTAATGGATCTGTGGCCTTATCCAAAGCCTAGACGTCATCTCTGTGTCTCCTCTCCGTTACGTGAAGCAGCCGCCCTCTCCATCCTCCTCACCAGCGCGCACTGCTCCCCGCTCGACCCCGGCATGGGGCTCTGGTCGCCAGCCGCGGCGCTCGCCGTACCTCCTCTCCCTGTCCAGCCTCTCCCTCGTCGAGTCCCTCTCTGCTCTAGTCTCGCCCAGGTCTGCACCAGCAGCTCGCCCGGGCCGCGCGCCCTAGCACGCGCTCGCCCAGATCGCGCGTGTCCCTGCTCGCTCCAGCCTTCTCCCTCTTGGTTCTCTGCTGGTCGTGCTCCTCTCCATGGATGTCCAGGTCTCTTCCCCATGTTGGCCGACCCCATGTTCGAACTCCGAAGGCAGTCGTCTCTACTCCTCTTCCCATGGCGACCTCGCCTTCACTGCCTCTATTTTTTTCCCCAAGCCGACGCCCTCTCCCTCTATCTTTCTCTCTGCTGCAGCGCCCAGCGCCTTCATTTTCCCAGCCATGGACACCAGCGTCCCTCTACTCCTCCTTCCCCATGGCTGCGCACCTCTCTGCAGCAGCCCGTCCGCAACGCCGTCGACCCTCGGTGAGGTCCTGTTCTAGCTCTGTCGTTTTAGCGTTCTTCGTCGATTGCTAACTTGTGATTTATGTGTATGTGTGTGATTTTGTGGAGGTATGGCACTTAGGGTAATTGTGATGAAGTGGAATATTTCAGCACATCATCCACCAGGTGTTCGGTGAAAGGTCCAAGCCAAAAGTCGTTGTCGTTTTAGAATATATCGAGTCGATTCGAATTTGGTGAGCCTCGTCACTATCTTTGCTAATTAATTTGATTGATGGATTGATTAGAAATGTAGCCGATGATTTTCTTGTTCTAACGCGAATGCGTTGAAGTGATCATGTTTAGGTCCGTTGCCATGTCTATGTGTTGTTCTATGGCGTTGGGTAGGAAAGAGTCTTCCTCTCCATCTTGTGCAACAGTTATGATAATTTTGGATGCTTGTTTGAATATTTATTTATGCGATGATGTGGTAGCATTCTTAATTGTGAGGTAGCTGTATACATGTTGTATGATGAAACTTGAATTTGGGATGTGGTGTATGTCGAGATATTCTAGTGGATATATAAGTCTAGTGCTATTGAATTGAATTGTATTGCTGTTTAGGGCTGCAGAAACAGTTTTAATTACACAACAACTTTAGTGAAGTAAACCATGTTTTCTGTAGAAATATTATATAGAAAAGTTGTAGATAACTCCTTTATCTTGCTTGTGTAAAAATTTCATGACCATAGGTTTAGTAGTTTAGGAGTTATGATTTTTCCAAGTCCAGTTTCAGGATCTGTCCAAATTCTGTACAGGTTTCGAAAATTGGATTGTTTGGCTGAGTTAAACTGAGATTCAGTCATTAGTAACTATAGGAGAATTGTAGTACTTTTCTTAAGCTTTCCAACAAATTTTGGATCACCCTTTTTGGTGATCTATAAGTTAAGTTATAGCTGTTTGAAGCGCGATCTCTGAATCTGTCCATATTTAGACAGCAGAGCCTTTCTCATATTTTCTGACCTCGATATGCATTGAATTAGCCTAGGATGTTTATAAATGAATTGTAGACAATTCTATTAGCTTTCTAAAAAGTCTAAGATCACCCGATTTGGATGCCTGAAACTCTAGTTATGGATTTTTGAAGTAAGTGTAGTCGAATTCTGTCCAAATCTGGACAGAATTTACGTTTAGTACTGTTTGACCTTTCTAAAGGTCGAATCTTGTTATGATGGTAATACAAAAGTTATAGAGGACTTTATAAGCTTTTCAAAAAGTGTTAGTTTACTATTTTTGGATGAATATAGTGTGAGTTATGAATAAAACAACTGACTTCTGTATTGCTGTCCAAAATCAGCAAGCATTAAGTTGATTTCTTGAAGTTACTCTTGTTTGGCTAGGTTGGATTAGTCAATTATTGATTCTTGATTGATGAATGCTAGTGAACTAGTAATTATTTAGGCCTTCTGTGGTAATAGTAAACTTAATAATACAGAAAAGGTTTAGTAGACATATATATCTATTATTAAGTTGATTCGGTCCTCTTGTGGCTATAAACGTGATATAAGTGCCTTGTGCTTGAGTAGCAAAGTTTAGAGTTGAAATGCTGGTTATATATATATATATAAGTGTTTTAGGTAATTAAGTTGAGAAAACTAATTAAAATGCTTCTATCCTTATTCTAAATCTTAAATGTCCGATTCTAATAATAGGAGACAAGTTCTGGCACATGACGCGGGTTTTGCGCCTTGGTGTTAACGACAAGTTTGTACCACTGCTTTTCTTCTTTCTTAGACCATGTCATTTCCTCATGAGACTGTAATTACCTCTTGTATCAATTGGTGCACTGTTTGCTATTGAGTTCAAGTGTGGTTCTCTAAGCTTTAGACTTTGTTATGCACTCGATTCTCCGTATACAGTTGGTCGTGGAAGTACATGGCTTGCAAATTAGTTGTTGTCCCTGCTTAAGCAGGTAGCCTTGGTAGATTATGTGGTGTGCTCCAACAAGTTTGATATGTGAAGCTTATTACTTTTAAGTTTTAACTTGTAAGGCATTTTCAACATCCACGGAATGAGTTAATGACCATCCAACAAATACTTTAACTACTAAGGTCATGGATATTAGATAAACATAATAATACATTTCGTAGGAGACCTTACTGTTCATATAGAGAAAACTGTTCTTCTGGTCTTGGTGAGATGCCATTTTCGACCTGCATTTTATGTTCCTGGAGCTTATCAGTTACATCATGAAATTTCTCTCACCAACTTGCTTTCATAGGGTTGAACTATTCAATGGGGCGGGCGGTTTAGCTGAAGGATTCATACATAAAGTTGACAAAGGTGGCTCAGATGTTCAGTTATTAGAGGATGCTAGGATCATAGCTCCTCAAGGCATCCAATGGCATGTCTTTGCTGCGTTTGGTGAGTCTTGTGAAACTGATGTACTATGTAAACCAGGAGAATTTTTTATTCCATCCTATAATCACTTTATTATTTCTAATCCTCAGGGACACTGAAAGGCGGACGTGCGGATTAGCTTATAGAGAAATGTACTATATGTTACACACATTTTGGGTCTTCTTATTCACTGTCAACTTCTAAGTTTGTTTTGTTTTCCTATTTAGGAACTTGGAGCTTCTAGTGTTACCCCTCTCCTGACAGAACGATGTCACACAATAGCGGAAAATCGGGTGGACAGGCTGCAACGCCTTGTGCTGGCTGCAATTAAATAATGTATGGAGTTTGGGTATCACCTCCATTCTTGGCCTGTTAAACAGTGTATGGAGTTTGGGAGCCTTAAAACAAGAGGATACAAGTGGTGACATCACAACCCCTACAAGCTTGTGCCTTAAAACAAGAGGATACAAGAAGTTTGGAGTGCTTTTGTGAAGGCTTTTGCGAATCACTTGAAGCGTTAGTACTTTTGTGAATGATTTTGTAAAGTGTTTGCAAATATGTGCAAAACATAATAACATGTGTAGGTTTTGTGAATGGTTTTGTTGTGGTGCTTGTTGATGGTTTATGTGATGTGGATCTATCATTGTGCAATACTAATTAAATTTGTATATCTATGTGATTATGTGTATAAAAATTGGTGATTTGTGATGCTTTTGTATATATAACAGTTGTTGAATGCTAATTAATGGTATATTATCATTATTAATGACTATAACTAGGGGCAACTTTCTATTGGTTGCTAAATGTATAATATAACGACTTACGATTGGTTGCTAAATCTATAGTACAACAACCCACGGTTGGTCACTAAATATATAATATTAGCAACGGACGGTCGGTCGCTAAAAAGATGTCAGTCGCTAAAGCCTTTAGCGACGGCACTTACAGCGACCATCCTTATGGGTCGCTAAAAGTTTTTAGCGACCAACCGTAGGTCGCTGAAGGCCGTTTTAGCAACCAACCGTAGGTCGCTGTAATTGAACCGTCGTGTAGTGGTAGAACCTGTGCCCTGAAAAACTGAATCCTCACCCCTCGAGCTGCTCCTCGAGCTACTCCTCGACCCAAGCAAACTACGAGCAAAAGACTTCATTTTCTTTGACATCCTATTTTAACAAAAACAAGTTAGTACATAAATCGACAATAAAATAATAAAATATGCAATAAAATCATAAAATATGCAATAAAATCATGATCCATACTCGTCAATCGTAATCGTAATCAAAATCAGGATCTAGTTGCTTTCGTCGATTTAATGGACGCCAAGTAGCTTTCTTCTTTCTCGTCACTCGTTTTCTTTTTGGAGGAACCTCTACATCATTTTGATCGCCTAATAAAGATTCTTCCAACATTTCAGTTTGTACATTAAACGTGCTTGTAAGTTCTTCGTCTTGGAAAATCTCAGCAGCCCCCACTTCCTGCTCGATTTGACTTTCAACATAACCAGCATCACCAGGAGCATATAGTCGTTCACGGGGATTAACTTTGTACACTACCCTCCAATCAACCAAACCGTTTTTCTTAGATGGATATGTCATATAATACACCTGCTCGCATTGGTGGGCAAGGATTATAGTGTCGTGGCCTTTTAATCTATCGTTGTGTTTGACTTCCACCATGCCATATTGATTTTCTCGCGTTGTATTTGGAGAAAACCAATCACAATCGAAGAACACCACTTTGAGTTGTTTATCTCCAAAAAACTTGTACTCGATTATATCATTAATGACTCCATAATAATTAGTCACCTTCCCTTCATCATCGAGTTCAAAAGCTCCTTGTAACAGTTCGAGAATTATAGTGTCGTGGCCTTTTAATCTATCGTTGTGTTTGACTTCCACCATGCCATACTGATCAAGTTCAAAAGCTCCTTGTAACAGTTGTTTGAAAATGCAAACTTAGACTTAATAGCCATAAGTCGAGTCACAAATACAAGGACGGTCACTTTTGTGTGCTCATGCAACGGCTCTTCGGCAGCTTTAAGGAGCTCGAAGAACTTCTGAACCTCAGGTGTAGCTGGATCCTCAAACTCGGTGGGTTGACCGGGGTCTCCGAATCGACGGTTAGAAGCTCATGGCGTACATCGTCAAGCATCTCTTCCATCCTATCGTAGTCCTCCTCTTCATGTGAGTCAACTTCCGATACAATACGAGGAGGTGGGTCCTCACCGTGGTGCACCCACACCTCATAGCCTGGCATATAACCGTTCTTGCAAATATGTATCAACATAGTCCTCCTGTCAAGTAAATTAATGTTCCGACACTTGCTACAAGGGCACCTAACATCGGTTCCAATCTCTGACCGAGCAAAAGCATGGTCGAGAAAAGCATCAGTCTTGGCAACCCACTCACTTGATAGAGCACCTCTTTTCTTCCAACCTTCATACATCCATCGACGATTCTCCTCCATACTAGATACGAGACGTTAACTTAATTAGATAAGTAATGCACGGACCATCCGTTTTTACGAAGAAATCACGCCCCTACATCTGTAGGAAAGGATAGGTCCTAAACCCACCCAGGAGTGACCGACGAGCCCGTGTTTATGACAAGACATGTGGTCGTGCGAAATTTCGGCAGCATAACCCCGCTGTTCTCCAACCGCACGCCTAAAAATGGTGCAATTGGAGAACAGAGGGGTTATGCTGCCGAAACTAAGCAGGAGCACATGCTTTTGTCATAAACAATGACTCTGTCGGTCAGCCCGAGGCTGTCCAATAAAGGGACAATTCCGGCCCAACATACCTCACATGCGTCGCTTGTAAGGTGTGTTGGGCCGAAATGGGTGACGCCTAGGTTTTGTTTGTTCACACTACGATACACTATGATTAACTAGAATCATCGTGCATTATTAAATAATTAAACTAATAAACCACCAATACAATATTACATACGCAATAACATTGTCATGGATGACAAATCATATAAAATGACCTTATTTCCGAGGGCATAATAATTACCCTCGGAAATTAAAAATTTAAATTATCTAAAGCACCACTAAATGAACTAAACCAAGCTAATTAAATTACATAATCAAATTTTGGCCGTCGGACATAACAAACTAAACAATCAAATACATGAATACATACAATTCTAATCAAATACATGAATACATACAATTCTAAGAAACAATGTTAAGAATACTCACTTAGCGGTAGTTGTGGCTATGCCGTTGGCGAGGAGCAGCAGCGCGGGAGACACCGGATAGCGGGCGTGGGGAGCCGGACGGGGCTGGCGCACGGGGCGGCGGCGGGCGCTCGGTAAGCGCGCTGGCGCGGCGGCGATGGGCACGGCGGCGAGGCGACGGCGCGGAGAGAGAGAGAGAGAGCAGCGAGCGCGAGAGAGAAATGAAAATCGAAACGGCCCTGGCGCCGTTACATTGAAATCAGTAATCTCCGACGGCTACGCTGCCAGCCGTCGGACATAATCTTATCTCCGACGGCATCGTACACAGCCGTCGGACATAACCTTATATCCGACGGCCTCGTACACAGCCGTCGGAGATAAGCAGTATTTCCGAGCGCTCGTTGTGGCCGTCGGACATAACCTTATCTCCGACGGCCGCCTACAAGGCCGTCGGAGATAAGGTGGCCGTCGGATGTTTGTTAGTTTACTGTAGTGTATATCGAGATATATAGGGGCAACATGCACGTATGCATGTATGGCTGCTACAATGTCTATAGCATTCCACGTGCTCCATACATGTACTAGCACTTTATATATAAAATACACGATAGGCACTATACGTATAATACATATAATAGCACTATTCTGTCAAGAGTTAGGCTGGTGATGCATGACTCTAGCTAGTGCCACTCTGTTTTAATCATATTCTGTTACTTCCTATTGGCATTGGAAGCTGGTGATCAATCTATTGGTAATAAGGGAGCAAGTTTGTGCTAGCAAAGTTACGGTTGTTTTGGAACCGCCAATGAAAATGTTATTACTACTGGCGGTTGGTTAATAAAAACACTATTAAAAATAATATTTTCACTGACGATTTTCTTTATTAGGTTGCCAATGGTAGTTTTCCTGCATTTTTCAAATTTTCAAACAAAACTAAATTTTATATATATATATATATATATATATATATATATATATATATATATATATATATATATATATATATAAATTGAAAGCAACATGGAATTAAATTCTATCATAGATTTATATACATCAAAGTCTTGTGTTTAATTACAATCATCACACATAGTATATACATCAAAGTTTTCACCAAAGCTCTAATAATTATCTATAGTCTACTAATTTCTGTGAGTACTCCAAACTCTAGCCTGGCTAATGTAACGGTAGGATCATAATATTTTCCTTCAATGGGAATGACCTCTTTCATTATGAATATGCATAGGTCCTCAATTTTGCCATACACCTTCGGTCAAATTATCTGGCTTTCCTTGTTGAAATTCCTGTAAAAGAAGTTTATAAATATTATCTATTTACACTCGATTACATATTTTCATCTTTAATGATATAAATACATACATGACTATTACTAATAATACTTGGTCAGGATTTGTGATGTATCGTCTGTCCTGTCTCATGAACTCGCACACATAGAACCCACGTAGGACCGATCCGGATGGTTGCTTAAGCCGGTCCCACCTGTTTATTTTCACTAGCACGCGGCAACTGAAACCACCAGTGCAAATTTGTGTGTTAGAGCTCTTTTTTACTAGTGACTGCTACAATGTCTATAGCATTCCACGTGCTCCATACGTACATACATGTACTAGCACTATATATGTACAATAGCACTATTCTGTCAAGAGTTAGGCTGGTGATGCATGACTCTAGCCAGTGCCACTCCAAGTCGGCCACGATATACATGTGTACTTTTTATTACTGAGACCAAACGGCTGGACGACATGCATGTAGTAGTGCAAATGAACAATCTAACGGTTGGGCGCGCGACGCATTAGTCTTCCTTTTGCTTTTGTGAGCCGACGACGGCCTCAAATTAATGTCCAGGAGGGTACGTTCTATATGGCTGAAAACTTATGCAAACCTGGTTGACCTTGATGCCTGCTTCGCCATGCATGGGCAAAACTTGTGCTGAGAGATTGCCTATAAATACTAGCTAGCTAGGTATATACACCTCCAAGCACACAAAGAAACACACACACACACAACACTACCGTTTCATCAGCGATCGATGGCATCCAACAAGTCCATTGCGCTCCTCGTCCTTGCCTTGGCACTCATGTTAACGGTTTCAGTGCATGGACAGTTATCGTCGCCGACGCCTGCACCAACTCCTGCTGCTGCAGCCCCAACGCCTACACCGACGCCATCACCATCCCCTGCACCGACGACGACTCCTTCTCCGGCACCATCGTCCCCAAACCGGTGTCCCCCTGGCTTCCCTGACCTAAAATCCTTACTTGAAGGCATTAAGAGGTATCTTGCGCAGGGAATTTTTATTTTCTACGTTCCATCTCGACAGAACCCAGGCAACAGCAGCAACAAATGCCTGTGCTTTCCGGCCTCTGCTAGTATTATTTCCATCTTCAGTGGACCCTACGAATGTGTTCCTGCTCCTTTAAAGTGAGCATGCAGCCTGATATATATACATACATACTATACTATGAATAAGTGCATGTCCGGTCTTCTGTATGTGGAGGTTCATTGCTGCAGTGTGTGCCTGTTGATGTTGTTGTACATGTGTTCTCAAAATATATATCAATATACTACATACTTATGATGATACATACTGGATATATATATATATATATATATATATATATATATATATATATATATATATATATATATATATATATATATATATATATATAAAAGGAGCCCTACGCTTTCAATAACTAGATGAATTACAGGTCGGATGGTGCAATCCGATCGAGCCGGACCAAGTTTCTTGTATCACATTTTTTGCATGCACATTAGAAAGGCAATTCCTTGATTTATGTTGTTCATAATTATCATAAAAAATTAAATCATTTATGTTCGTAAATGACAGATTTGTACGTCTGCCATAAAATATCTCTAATTCCCGCATGTTCGTAATTATCATAAAAATCAAATCAAATCACTTATGTTCGTAAATGCCAGATTTTTTACGTCTGCCATAAAACCGTCCCTAATTTCCGCTGGTGTTCTTAGTTGGATCAATATATTATGCTAAACGGTGTAAGTATTTATGCGACGTTGTATAAGAATTTATGCTCTAAGTGACTCATGTCACCCAATTTTTTGCGCGCGTGAACTGGAAAAGAAAATATAATCCAAAATTTGCGCGCATACAATGGAAACTCCCACGTTGCCATAATTTTTGGGTCTGTATAAAAATAGAAATCACATGCATGCGACTGCCAAATTTTACGGATCTGCCATAAAAATAAGATCGTAATAACAACCTAATAGAGCTATCAACCTCTCACATTGGTTTGGTATTTACGCTTATAACCGAGGGATTTTATGCTCAAAACTTAAGGTTTTTACGCTCGAACCTAGAGATGCGTCCACCAGTGAACAACATGCCAGATTTTTTACGCAATGTACCATATTGTATGAATACTTACATCGTGTAGCATAATTTGTATAACTATATATCATAAACTGGTCTAACGAGCCTAGTTGCATTGTTGTTGGAGCGATCCTATATTTATGAAGAAAATAAAGCATTTAAATAAGTTTTTTGTTTTCATGCATGCCAATCGATTTCCTTTCATTGCAAATCATGCCATCCTAAATTTGTGTGCATGCAGCAGGAAACATATTTTTTTCGCAGTTTACCGAATTGCATAAATATCTACACCGTGCAGTATAATTAGTATCAGTATATATCATAAACTAGTTCTAACGAGTTTAGCTGCATGACTGTTGGAGGGATCCTATATTTATGGAGGAAATAAAATATTAAATACATTTTTTGTTTCTATGGATGCCAATTCATTTCCTTTCATTGCACATTATTTCCATCATAAATTTGTGCGCATGCAGCGGGTAACAGATTTTTACACAATATAACGAATTGCATAATTGTCTACACAGTGTAGCATATTTAATATCGATATATATCATAAAATGGTCCTTACGAGCCTAGCTGCATGACTGTTGCAGCGATCATATATTTATGAAGGAAATAAAGCCTTTAAAAATAAAAACAGCCACACATATCTTTCCTAAATTTATGCGCATGCAAGGGAACGTGTTTGACTCATGCATACATTCCTTTTTTGAGCGCACAGACGTGGGGCTGGTGGCGCACCCGACGCCTGCTTAAGTCGGCGCGCCGGGTTGAACCAGGTTGCAAGGGTGGTCGGCCTGAGCTTCCTTTAACTATTGGAAGCCCAGGGCTCATATTATACCTACCTTATATAAATCTCTACTATATTCAAAGCACCAGTTTCAACGGTCGTCATGCGTTATATTTTTACAAATAACCCCTTACATCTATCTCAAATTAACCCGCTGCATCCCTCCATCCACACAACCACCACGTTCGGCCCGTTAGTCGGGTGGTTAAATTAGCGTAAAATATTAAAAAAAGTTGTGCAGGAGATGAGGTTCGAACCCAATCCCTGATGGAAGAATGGCGGGAGACACGAATGAAGCCATCTAACCAGTAGAACATCATGATTAATTATTTTTAATTTTGAATATAAATTGTATATATATATATGAGTTTTGTAAAATAATAAATATAATCGTGTTGGGCCGGATCAGCACTACGGACCGAGGCTACGGCCCAAGCACGACACGACGATCGTGATGGGCTGGCCCAGGCACTATTAAATGGGATGTGCCCAGGACCAACCCGCCAGACACGACCTATTTGGCCATCTATACCTCCGCATTATAATGATGGTCCTTGCCTCAGTTGTTGCCACCTCATCCGTTATCCTGCTTCTTTTCTCTCTCCCCTCATGCCTCCGCCTCCACGCCACCCATTCTCGGCAAAGGGCGTGGGAGCAGGCGCCTCCTCCCTGTATTCCCGTCCGACACCAGCCCCGACACCGACCCGCGCTGTCACACCCGGATTTATGGGACAAAGCCGGGTGCATCTCATATATGCGCCAAAGAAGACAACACATATAATAACAGAGTGTATAGAGACAAATGTCACAATATAATAAGAGTACTTATTACATAGCAGAAGTCTTATAGGATAAACGATAAATATAAAATGACTAAATTCCATACTTGGCGCCATAAAGTCAACTGGGAGACGCCAAGATCGAATCGAACTCCTCGTTGTGTGGCTCCTCTTGAACCACCTGTTCTTCTCCTATGGGGGGTGTGAGACAGTAAGGGTGAGCTCACACATGTTCATCGCTCAACAAGTTGTGGGGAATAATGTGACATGAACTCACCAAAGGTGAGAGTTCATGTGATATGTAAGGCTGGTCAACAATGGGGGTTAAAGCTGAGCATTGCTTTTAATAAGTTGGTTAAATTTTATTAGCAGTTACTAAATGTAAGTAAATACCAAACCATAATAAGAATAGAACAAAATTACTAAATAATCCCGTGCAATGCAAATAACAAATTGAATTTAAGTTCCATAATTTAATCATGCGAGAGTCCTGAGCTGCTCTTGACCGTGGGCTCGGCTAGTATACCAGTTTTACACTCTGCAGAGGTTGTACCCTGTACCCACAAGTCATGTTACCCATCTGCCAAGGGGTCATGAATCCCATACACCTCTACCAAGGAAGCGAGGCAGGGTGACACTACGAGGCCTTTACAAAGTTCCACTAGCTTCCGAAAACCCGTTACAGTTTATGGGAAGAGCACTGGCAAGAATCCCTCGTCTGACCACCATCGCAGCAAAATCAACCCGAGAACCTCCCTGCATGCAACTCGTCTACTGTCCTTGCCCCTTTTGGGTAAGGTAGTCTTCCACTAGCTGTCCTAATTAGTCAGCCAAGGGCGTCCCATTCCACCCTTGTGGTGGCACGTGTTTCTCAAGTTAAGCTCCATGTTCCAATTAAAATTAATGATCTTGACATGAACATAAATAACATAACAGAATAATTGGAACATGGATATAATGAAATATTATCCCAAAACCATATAAAGCAATAGCAAAACTACCCAAGTGATTCAGGGGTAAACAAGGTAAAAGATAATCAGACTAGGGTCACCTATTGAGTCCCATCAAAATTAAACATATGCATTGAATAGTGATAATAAAGAATATTATTAGGTGATAAAAGTGGTCAAGGGCACAACTTGCCTGTCACTTTAGATTCAAGGTACCAGGATGATTCTTCATATCCTCGTGACCTCACTGCTAGTCGTAGCAATACAAACAAACATGCTATAAACAAAATTAACATCACACCAAACATAAGAACAAACTGTATAACAATGATTTACGCGTCGTAACGAGATCGTGTGATCAAGAACCACTAAAATCGGAATTACGGTTAAGGAGTTATGATCTATGAGAGATTTTATGTGGCTGAACATTAAATTATATTATAAATTGATTCTTATGAGAAAATATACTCTAAATAATCATTTCAACTTTAATCTAGATTACACTTGACTAGAGGTCATGTTTAGTCATCTTATAATCATAGACAAATTAATCTTTGATTAAAAGGATAAATCTACTAACACAGATTAAACAAATATCTGACTATAAAATTATGCAATATGGTATAATTAATATTGTCACTCTATAGTAAATATTTATACGAAGCTAACGCAACTGGAACAGTTCAATTCGGATTTAAAATGGGGAAGTTATGAATTTCCAAAGTTTTTATGTATTTGATATAAGATTAATTAGGGAATCAATTTTATTATTGTTTTTATGTCAAAATAAAGACACTAGGTGATAAACAATAATCTCACAAAATTATAGAAACTAGAATGGGTCAATTTGGACTTCAAATGAATTTTCTATGAATTACACAAGTTCTAGAAATTGTTTTCATATGAAAATTCATTTTCTAAATGGTTTTGTAGGTTTTTATCACTGCCTGGACTGCGCGTCAAAAACAGAGAAACCTAGGGTCTTCTGCGCAAGAATTCCTATGACTCAGGCGAACCTTATATGGACGGCGGGTTGATTTATAAAGTCTAAAGGGTCTCTTTTGCAATTGGTACTGGCCGAAGGGGTACGAGGCCATCTAAGCCGTCCGATCTATTTACAGTCGACGAGATTATATTGCGCAGGGTTATGAACTGGTATGTAATTATAACCACACGATCATGATCTGAGGCCCCAGATCCAATCGCAACCGGTAATCCATCCCACCCGTTTGATTCACATCGTACGTTCCGGATTAAATTAACCTAACACCTATCCACGCCCACTTGATTAGAATTGAACGGCACGCGATGCTCCAGACCGAAACGGTATGTGGGTTCTGATCTCGTCCATCCGCGTGAAGATCAACGGCCATGCGCATGCCAACCTTTTCCTCGGTCGGACACGGCAGCGTCGCCCCTACCACGGTGAAGCCATTGCCGCCGACAGTGACCCAGCTCCACAGTTTCCCAAACCCCGATTGGATAGAGCTACGCATAAAGGAGATGGTGGCGAACGTGGGCAATAGAGACTCACCGGTGGTTATGTAGCGCAGATCGCTGTCCATGGAATGATGCGGATCCATGACGCTTCCCAATGTCCGGCGAGCAATTGCCCAGACGTCGAGGGTCCTCTGGGCAATTTGATGATTGCCAAAGCTCCACGACTCAATAGCGTCGTCCCGGAGTACTACACCGATGCCTGAGCATCCCTACTGCGCGCACACGCCAGCAGCGGAATGCTCACTGTACTTATGCCCACTACCCCAATTGCGGTTGGGTGGTTCTGGAGAACAAGATGACCTATCAAGACGACCTAGGGGGTTTCCTATATATTGCGTCGGCCGGGGAAACGGTCCGGCCGATCTTCACGGTGAGCTCCACGTGATGCGGTGTTCGGTCGCAATGACCCCGGTAGTGTTGGGATCATAATTAGGGGTACCCCCAAGACTCCTAAACTCGGCTGGTAATGACCATCAGCGCAAACTGCACAGGCTGATGGGCGCAATTCAGGTCAAGGCTCCATCCACTCAAGGGACGCGATCTCGCCTCGCTCGAGCCCAGCCTCGGGCAGGAACAGTAGACCCAGGTGGATTCATGCCTCGCCCGAGGGCCTCCTCAAAGCAACGGGCGCACCCGGACTCGCCCGAGGCCCAGCTCAGGCAGGCTTCGCCGTGAAGCAACCTTGGCTAGATCGCCTCGCCAACCGACCGTATCGTAGGAGCATTCAATGCAAGGATCGCCTGACACCTTATCCTGACGCACGTTCCTCAGTCGGTAGGGCCGAAGTGACCGCAGTCACTTCGCCCTTCCACTGACTGACCTGACAGGAAAACAGCGCTGCCTGCCCCGCTCCGACTGTTGTGCCACCTGCCAAGATGAGACTGACAGCAGCTGAGTCTAGCCTCAGGCGCCACAGGAAGCTCTGCCTCGCCCGACCCCAGGGCTCGGCCCCCGCCTCGGCCTCGGAAGATGGACTCCGCCTCACCCAACCCCAAGGCTCGGCCTCAACCTCGACCTCGGAAGGCAGTCTCCGCCTCGCCCGACCCCAGGGCTCGGACTCAACCTCGACCTTGGGAGGGATCGCGTCCTTGCCCGACCCTGGCCTCGGCCTCAGGAGGAGTCTCCGCCTCGCCCGACCTTGGGCTCGGACCGACCACGCCATAGGGGGATCATCATTACCCTACCCCTAGCTAGCTCAGGCTACGGGGAATAAGACTGCGTCCCATCTGGCTCGCCCTGGTAAACAGATAATGATGGCACCCCGCGTGCGCCCATGACGACGGCGGTTCTCAGCCCCTTACGGAAGCAAGGAGACGTCAGCAAGGTCTCGGCAGCCCCGAGAGCTGTGCTTCTACAAGGCTCAAGCGATCCTCCGACGGCCACGACATCGCATGCACAGGGCCCTAGCACCTCTCTGACAGCCACGTTGGCATGTACATAGGGCTCTAGCTCCTCTCTGCTGGACACGTTAGCATATTGCTACACCCCCCATTGTACACCTGGACCCTCTCCTTACATCTATAAAAGGAAGGTCCAAGGCCCTCGTACGAAGGAGGCGGCCGCGCGGGAGGACGGGCTGACGAACAGGCTCTCTCCCTCCCTCGCGAACGCTTGTAACCCCCTACTGCAAGCGCATCCGCCCTGGGCATAGGACAACACGAAGCCACGGTTTTCCCCCCTTTGTGTTCCGTCTCGCGCCGACCCATCTGGGCTGGGACACGCAGCGACAATTTACTCATCGGTCCAGGGACCCCCAGGGTCGAAACAACGACAGTTGGCGCGCCTGGTAGGGGCTTGCTGCGTGTTGACGAACAGCTTCCCGTCAAGTTCTAGATGGGTAGTCTCCAGCAACCTCTTCAGCCCGGGACGCTGCTCCGTTTTGGGAGTCTCGAGTTCATGTCCCTCGACGGCAGCTACAACATGGTACTCCTTCCTCCGCCGCGCGATAGCGAAAACGGCGGTCGTTAGCCCGCCCAGCGGCGGCGGACTCGACGACGTCTTCCCCCCATGGCGGAAGAGCAGCATCCGGGTTTGTCCTGTCACCTTCCCCGCCGTAGGAGGAGGAGGCGGGGCAACCGTGGCCAAGCAGGAGGCGGCACCTCGTTGGCTGTCGAGCGAGTCGACGACGCCGGCGCCCCACTTGGGGACACGTCGGGCGTTGACCTCGCGCCTGAGATGAAGACGAGCGTCGTTTCCCCGCAACTCGCCAACCCCAAGCGGACAGATGACGCCAGCACGCTCGCAAAGGGCCTACTGGGCGTTAGCCTCGTACCTGAGATAATGGTGCAGTCCGTCCCCGACACGACTTCGTCACCGTCCATCGATCGAGAGGTACCATCCGTTTTCCACCCCGTGCCTTTTAGATTCAGCTTTGATCCACCAAGCGACCCCGCTTCGGTGGACGCTTTCGTAAAGGCATATCCTAACCTTCCGGGGTACCATATGTGGTCAACCTGGGACCGACTGATGGTCGTCTCGACCTACGGGCCCCCGGGCTCCGAGGAAGACGACGAGCCCGACTTTAGTTGGGATTTCTCCGGGCTCGGTAATCCTTGCGCCATGCGAGACTTCATGATCGCATGTGACTACTGCCTCTTCGATTGCTCCGATGATGGCCACAGCCTTGACGACGAGGGCTGTGGCCCAAGTCGCGAATGTTTCCACGTCGATCTAGGGGGTCTCGACGAAGGCAACCACCTTGGCATGCCGGAGGACGATGATCCCCCTAGGCCTGCGCCTCGCGTTGACATCCTTCAGAAGCTAGCTGTGGTCCCAGTCCCTGCGGGGGGTCAGGACACACAGCTCGAGCAAATCTGCGAGATGCAGGCCAAGCTCGACGAGGAAGCAGGACAACTTGTGCAGCTCCGGCAAAACATCGGGCAGGAGTGGGCAGGCCGAGCACTAGCTGGAGAAGCGCGTTATCAGGCCCAGGACGTCCAGCGCCGTATCACTGACGATGCCAGGGCAAGGCTGCCCCCGGCTTCTAGTGGGGTCGGCCAGAACCTGGCTGCAGCGGCAATACTACTCCGAGCGATGCCGGAGCCATCCACCACCGAGGGGCGGCGTATCCAGGGAGAACTCAAGAATCTCCTGGAGGATGCCGCGGTCCGACGGGCCGAAACCTCTGCCTCCCGAAGGCAGGGGTACCCCCCGGAGCATCGCACCACGACTTCCCGATTCATGCGGGAAGCCTCGGTCCACACCGGGCGCACGCAGGACGCAACGCTTGCAGCCCCGGGTCGCCTCGGCAACGAGCACCACCACCATGACCATCGAGCCTACCTCGATGAGAAGGTGCGCCGAGGCTACCACCCCAGGCGTGGGGGACGCTACGACAGCGGAGAGGATCGGAGCCCCTCGCCAGAACCACCCGGTCCGCAAGCATTCAGCCAGACCATACCATGGGTGCCGTTCCCGACCCGGTTCCGAGCCCCGACTACCATCACTAAGTACTCGGGCGAAACATGGCCGGAACTGTGGCTCGCGGACTACCGGCTGGCCTGCCAGCTGGGTGGAACGGACGATGACAACCTCATCATCTGCAACCTCCCCCTATTCCTCTCTGACGCCGCCCGAGCCTGGCTCGAGCATCTGCCTCCTGCGCAGATCTCCAACTGGGACGATCTGGTCAAAGCCTTCGCTGGAAACTTCCAGGGCACATACATGCGCCCTAGGAACTCATGGGATCTCTGAAGCTGCCGCCAGCAGCCAGGAGAATCCCTGCGGGACTACATCCGGCGATTTTCGAAGCAGCGCACCGAGCTGCCCAACATCACCGACTCAGATGTCTTCGGCGCGTTCCTCGCCGGCACCACTTGCCGCGACCTAGTGAGCAAGCTGGGTCGCAAGACTCCCACCAGGGCGAGCGAGTTGATGGACATCGCCACCAAGTTCGCCTCTAGTCAGGAGGCAGTCGAGGCCATCTTCCGGAAGGACAAGCAGCCTCAGGGACGCCAGCAGGAAGATGTCCCCGAGGCGTCCGCCCAGCGCAGCACGAAGAAGAAGGCCAAGAAGAAGTCTCAAGCGAAACGTGACGCCGCTGACGCAGATCTTGTCGCCGTCGCCAAGCACAGGAACCCTCGGAAGCCTCCCGGAGGGGCCAACCTGTTCGACAAGATGCTCAAGGAGTCATGCCCCTATCACCAGGGTCCTATCAAGCACACCCTTGAGGAGTGCGTCATGCTTCGGTGCTACTTCCATAAGGCCGGGCCCCCGACAGAAGGTGGCAGAGGCCACAACAACGACAAGAAGGAGGGCAACAAGGCAGAAGAGTTCCCCGAGGTCCACGACTGTTTCATGATTTATGGTGGGCAAGTGGCGAACGCCTCGGCTCGGCACCGCAAGCAGGAGCGACGGGAGGTCTTCTCGGTGAAGGTGGCGGCGCCAGTCTACCTAAACTGGTCCGACAAGCCCATCACCTTCGACCAAGGCGACCACCCCGATCGCGTGCCGAGCCCAGGAAAGTACCCGCTCGTTGTCGACCCCGTCATTGGCAATGTCAGGCTCACCAAGGTCCTCATGGACGGAGGCAGAAGCCTCAACATCATCTACGCCGAGACCCTCGGGCTCTTGCAGATCGATCTGTCCACGATCCGGGCCGGTGCGGAGCCCTTTCACGGGATCATCCCCAGGAAGCGCGTCCAGCCCCTTGGACAACTCGATCTGCCCGTCTGCTTTGGGACTCCCTCCAACTTCCGAAAGGAAACCCTCACGTTCGAGGTGGTCGGGTTCCGAGGAACCTACCACGCAGTGCTGGGGAGACCATGCTACGCCAAGTTCATGGCCGTCCCCAACTACACCTATCTCAAGCTCAAGATGTCGGGCCCCAACGGGGTCATCATCGTCGGATCCACGTACCGACACGTGTATGAATGCGACGTGGAGTGCGTGGAGTACGCTGAGGCCCTCGGCGAGTCCGAGGCCCTCATCGCTGACCTAGAGAGCCTCTCCAAGGAGGTGCCGGATGCGAAGCGCCACGCCGGCAACTTCGAGCCAGCAGAGGCGGTTAAGTCCATCCCCCTCGACCCCAGCAACGACGCCTCCAAGCAGGTCCGGATCGGCTCCGAGCTCGACCCCAAATAGGGAGCAGTGCTCGTCGACTTTCTCCGCGCGAACGCCGAGGTTTTTGCGTGGAGTCCCTCGGACATGCCTGGCATACCGAGGGATGTCGCCGAGCACTCGCTGGATATCCGAGCTGGAGCCCGACCCGTGAAGCAGCCTCTGCGCCGATTCGACGAAAAAAGAGCAGAGCCATAGGCGAGGAGATCCACAAGCTGACGGCTGCGGGGTTCATCAAAGAGGTATTCCATTCCGAATGGTTAGCCAACCCTATGCTTGTGAAAAAGAAAGGTGGGAAATGGAGGATGTGTGTAGACTACACTGGTCTAAACAAAGCATGTCCGAAGGTTCCCTACCCTCTGCCTCGCATCGATCAAATCGTGGATTCCACTGCTGGGTGCGAAACCCTGTCATTCCTCGATGCCTACTCAGGGTATCACCAAATCAAGATGAAAGAGTCCGACCAGCTCGCGACCTCTTTCATCACACCCTTTGGTATGTACTGCTATATTACTATGCCATTTGGTTTGAGGAATGCAGGCGCAACATACCAAAGGTGCATGAACCACGTGTTCGGAGAGCACATCGGCCGAACGGTCGAGGCTTACATCGATGACATCGTAGTCAGGACGAGGAAAGCCTCCGACCTCCTCTCTGACCTTGAAACGATATTCAAGTGTCTGAGAGCGAAGGGCGTGAAACTCAATCCCGAGAAGTGTGTCTTCGGAGTCCCCCGAGGCATGCTCCTGGGGTTCATTGTCTCCGAGCAGGGCATCGATGCCAACCCGGAGAAAATCGTGGCCATCACCAACATGGGGCCTATCAAGGACTTGAAAGGAGTACAGACGGTCATGGGATGCCTTGCGGCTTTGAGCCGCTTCATCTCGCGCCTCGGCGAAAGAGGCCTACCCTTGTACCGCCTCTTAAGGAAGACCGAGCGCTTCACTTGGACCCCCGAGGCCGAGGAAGCCCTCGGGAACTTAAAGGCGCTCTTTACAAGCGCGCCCATCTTGGTGCCCCCCGCTGCGAGAGAAGCCCTCTTGATCTACGTAGCCGCAACCACTCAGGTGGTCAGCGCCACGATCGTGGTCGAGAGACGAGAAGAAGGGCATGCATTGCTCGTCTAGAGGCCGGTCTACTTCATCAGTGAAGTACTATCTGAGACCAAGATCTGCTACCCGCAAATTCAGAAGCTACTGTACGTGGTAATTCTGACGCAGTGAAAGTTGCGACACTACTTCGAGTCTCATCCAGTGACTGTGGTGTCATCCTTCCCCTTGGGGGAGATCATCCAGTGCCGAGAGGCCTCGGGTAGGATAGCAAAGTGGGCGGTGGAGATCATGGGCGAGACAATCTCGTTCGCTCCTCGGAAGGCCATCAAGTCCCAAGTCTTAGCGGACTTTGTGGCTTAATGGGTCGGCACCCATCTTCCAAGAGCTCCGATCCAGCTGGAACTCTGGACCATGTATTTCGACGGGTCGCTGATGAAAACAGGAGCGGGTGCAGGCCTGCTCTTCATCTCACCCCTCGGGAAACATCACCGCTACGTGCTACGCCTCCACTTCCTGGTGTCAAACAACATGGCCGAGTACGAGGCTCTAGTTAATGGGTTGCGCATCACCATCGAGCTAGGGGTTCGGCGCCTCGACGCTCGTGGCGACTCGCAGCTTGTCATCAACCAAGTCATGAAGAACTCCCACTGCCGTGACCCGAAGATGGAGGCCTACTGCAACGAGGTTCGGCGCCTGGAAGACAAGTTATACGGGCTCGAGCTCAACCACGTCGCTTGACGCTACAATGAGACTGCGGACGAGCTAGCTAAGATAGCCTCGGGGCGGACAACGGTTCCCCCGGACGTCTTCTCCCGAGACCTACATCAACCCTCTGTCAAGACCGACGACACGCTCGAGCCCGAGGAGGCCTCGACCCAGCCCGAGGCACCCTCGGCCGCCGAGGGTGAGGCACTGTGCGTCGAGGAAGAGCGGAATGGGGTCACGCCTAATCGAAACTGGCAGACCCCATACCTGCAATGTCTCCACCAAGGAGAGCTACCCCTCGACAGAGCCGAAGCTCGGCGACTGGCACGGCACACCAAGTCGTTCGTCTTGCTGGGTGACGAAAAGGAGCTCTACCACCGCAGCCCCTCAGGCATCCTCCAACGATGCATATCCATTGCCGAAGGTCAGGAGCTATTGCAAGAAATACACTCGGGGGCTTGCGGTCACCACGCAGCACCTCGAGCCCTCATTGGAAACGTCTTCCGGCAAGGTTTCTACTGGCCGACCACGGTGGCTGACGCCACTAGGATTGTACGCTCCGGCCAGGGGTGTCAATTCTACGCAAGACAGACACACCTGCCCACTCAGGCCCTGCAAACAATACCCATCACCTGGCCGTTTGCTGTGTGGGGTCTGGACCTCGTCGGTCCCTTGCAGAAGGCATCCGAGGGCTTCATGCACCTGCTGGTCGCTATCAACAAATTCTCCAAGTGGATCAAGGTCTGACCCCTAAATAGCATCAGGTCTGAGCAGGCGGTGGCGTTCTTCACCAACATCATCCATCGCTTTGGGGTCCCGAACTCCATCATCACCGACAACGGCACCCAGTTCACTGGCAGGAAGTTCCTGGACTTCTGTGAGGACCACCACATCCGTGTGGACTGGGCCGCCGTAGCTCACCCCATGACGAATGGGCAGGTGGAGCGTGCCAACGGCATGACTCTGCAAGGACTGAAGTCGAGGATCTACAATGACCTCAACAAATTCGATAAGCGATGGATGAAGGAAATACCCTCGGTGATCTGGAGTCTGAGGACGACGCCAAGCTGAGCCACGGGCTTCTCGCCGTTCTTTCTAGTCTATGGGGCCGAGGTTGTCTTGCCCATAGACTTAGAATACGGTTCCCCGAGGACGAGGGCGTACGACGACTGAAGCAACCAGACCAGCCGAGAAGACTCACTGGACCAACTAGAAGAGGCTCGGGACATGGTCTTACTACACTCGGCGCGGTATCAGTAGTCTCTGTGACGCTACCACGCCCGAGGGGTTCGGTCCTGAGACCTCTAGGTGGGGGACTTGGTACTTCGGCTGCGACAAGACGCCCGAGGGTGCCACAAGCTCACTCCCCATGGGAAGGGTCGTTCATCATCGCCAAGATTTTGAAGCCCGAAACATACAAGCTGGCCAACAGTCAAGGCGAGGTCTACAGCAACGCTTGGAACATCCGACAGCTACGTCGCTTTTACCCTTAAGATGTTTTCAAGTCGTTCATATACCTCGTTTTCTATACATACACAAATAGAGTCTAACCGTCAAGGAAGGGTCAGCCTTGCCTCGGCAAAGCCCGACCCTCCCTCGAAGGCTAGAAGGGGGGAACCCCCCTCTGCGTCAAAATTTTCCTCGGAAAAGTTTTCTACCAAAACGACTTTCGTGTTTCCCGACTATATCGATAACAGAACCCCGCAAAACGAATAAGAGCGCATGTAAGCGGCAAGGCCGACCGAGCCGAGGGACTCCTACGCCTCCGGGATACGGATACCTCACTCGTCACCTTCCGTGAAAAATAACTCTTACTCGGATAAGCGATTCTGCTACCGACGAACAAGTCCGGATACTCGAAACAAGAGGAAAAGAAACGCAGCTTTATAACACGACGACAAAGTGTTTAGGCCTCGGCGGCCGCGAAAGACACATGCATGTTCCAAACAAACTGCTCCGGCAGAATCAGGCATCGCCCGAGGGAGGAGCGGCACCCTCGGCTTCGTCTCCACCCTCAGCGCCGTCTCCACCCTCAGCGAGTTCCGCCCCGGCCTTGGACGGTGACGCGAGCGGAAGGATCTCGACCTCGAAGGAGGACGCCAGCACCGCGCTTGAGCCTGCGACGGCCGCGTCAAGCCTCTGAACTTCGGCCAGGGCAGCTTCATCTTTGTTGGGAAGATAGTACCCCTCGCTGACCCGCTCTAGATCCACATCGTAGTGGGAAGCGAGCACGGCGAAGGCCTGCCTAACGCCGTGATGCAGCGCCTCGCGGAGTCTGCCACGCACATGGCCGCCCAAGGCCTGCAGGCGACTCTGGGGGAGCTTCCCGAGGGGACGTCATCAAGACCAAAGACCTGGCAGAAGGCCGAGATAGCTTCAGACATGGCCACGCGGTCGGCCTCCTTCTGCTCAGCCGCCTGGGCAAGTGCCTTGGCGGACTCGTTGAGGGCTGACTCGAACTCTGCAAACAGCCAAACAGAATTCTTTAGACACGAGTTGAAGAATGAAGCTGAATCAATGACTCAAAGCGGCCAAGACAAACCTTCAGCCCGGGCATGCTGCTCTGAGGCTGCGGCTTGGGCAGACTGGGCAGACCCGACGGCCATGGCCAGGTCCTTCGCAAGGGCTCCGGCCCGAGCAGACACCTCGGCTAGCTGGCCCCCAAGGGCCTCAGCCCGGCTTTTAGCCTCGGCAGCCTGGTTCTGAGATTGGTCCCGCTCACCGATGACCTGGCCAAGCTCTAGCTGCCGCTGCTGTGCCTCTGCACATGCTGCCGCTGCCTCCACCCCCAGCTCATCACAGAGCAACCGAAGGTCCGCTGCCTCGGTGCTCCATTGGGAGAGGCGCTCGGTAGCCTCGGTAAGCGCGGCCCTCAGGAACCGCAGCGAACCCAGATGTCGGCCTCGCGGCGGATGAACGACGACTTGGCGGTGCTTAGATCTGTCAGATCCTAAGGAAGGGAAGCAGGGCGTCACAAAGAATGCCCTGGTCACGCGAAAGGTATGCCTGAAAACCATACCTGGAGGATCCTGGGAACGTCCCTGGAAAGGACCTCCATGGTCGACCGAAGCGACCCCATCGCTGCCTCGACATACTCACGGAGCTCATCCCGAGACTGCTCCTCCCGCTCATCATCAAGGACGAAGAGGGGTTTTGAGGTGCCACGGGTCTAGAACCGGAGCGCCTGTCCACGTCGCTCATTGGGATCGTGCCACGCGGGGATGTGGTCGCCAATCCCCAAGACGGGCCGCGGTTCTGTGCCCCCCTCCTCCAAGGCGTCGGGACCCCCTGCAGTCGACGCATTGGGTACCTCCTCGGCTAAGGAGGCAGGCTTCCGATCACAGACCTCGAGCAGCGGCACCTCAGCCATCTCAGCATCAGCGGCGACGGGTGGCTCCATGGGCAGAATGGCAATAGCCTCGGCAGAAGCTGGTGCCGGCGCCGGCAACACATCAGGTGGGCTCAAGGCCGCGACCGTGCCAGCAGCCTCCCCCGGCACGACGGCCGCCTCGACGGAGGGGTCAGCCTGGGGAGCTCGCCCCATGGCAACTCATGCTGCCTGAGCCCCCCGCTTGGGGGCATCTTGTGTGGAGGCCAGCCGACCGGCGTGGCACGGTGCAGCACTGGCTGCAGAAGCCGACACCGTCTTAAGGGCCTTCCGGGGAGCCAGACCGGCCGAACCGTGCCTCCGTTTGCTGAGAGGAAAAGGTGAAGCAGGATCAGGACACACGAAGAAGGAGCCAGAACAGAGGTATCCTCAGATACTTACCAGCTCCGGACCAAGGCCAATTGTGCCTACGGGGAGGCCCCTTGAGCCTCGGTCCCCGCAGGCGCCGCCGAGGTTCGCCCCGCTGCCGGCTTCGGCGCCGTTCCCACTTCGGGCGCCCGGGGCGCCGGAGGGACGGCCTGCCCATGCGCTGTCACGACGGCCTAAGGATCAACCTTCTGTACGGCCGGCACGAGCGACCGCTCTTGGGAGACAGGCAGGTCGGCTCCACTCCCCGGAGTCACCTCAACTACCTCGGCCAAGGGGTCAAGTACCCCCTCAGCCTGCCCCTGCTCTTCGAACCGGGACCCTGATGTCCCGACCTCAGATACCGACGGTGCCAGCCCGCTAGGGGGCTGGCTCGAAGACCCCTAGCCTAGCCTCAGATCTGGACTGAGGCCAAGGTGGGCCGCCATGTCGTCATCCTCGTCATCGTCGTCGTCATCGTCGTCGTCAGGCGTCTCCGGTGATGGCTCCCTCGGGAGCCCGTCCCTCTCCTGCCTCCGACGGCGCCTCTCCAAGGCGTCTCGGGCCTGCATCCGCTCGCGAGCCCGAGCCTTTTTCGTGTCCTTCTTCTCCTTCTTCTTCTCCGTAGCGACCCTCCGCGCGGCTCGGTCCACCGCGTCCTCCGGGACCGGTGGCAGGGAAGGCTTGTAACACCCCAACTCCTGGAGACGGACGGAAATCCCGACTGTGAGAACCAAGGGCAACCTTACACAAGAAAGAAGAAGAAGCGGACACTCACCAGGGACATGCACCCATGCTCGGGACGCATCAAGGGCTGGGTAAGGGCACCGGCGTCCAGCCTCCCTACTGTGCCCGCTACCCGCCTACGGAGGTCATCGGCGGAGAGGGGGACCAAGGACATCTGTGAACCCTCCAAGTCGACCCCCGGCATCATCTCCGAAAGCGGCAACCGCCGCTCTATCAAGGGAAGCACCCTCCGGTGATGGATGGCGGCAACCACCCCCGCGGTGGTAAGCCCCCGTCTCGTAGCTCCTGCAAGGCCTCTAGAAGGGGCTGGAGTTTCTCTTGTTTCTCGCGCGCGGCCCCGTAGCGCCAGTTGCTGCCGTCGGCAGTCACCACTCATTGAGAAGACGACGGGAGCCTCCCATCGTCATTCTAGAGGTAAAACCACCGGCGCTGCCACCCCTTGTTCGAAGACACAAGGATGACGGGGATGTACTGTTGCACGTGTGCCTGCCTCAACTGGAGGATGCAGCCACCGGCCCGCACCGCCATGCGGACATTCTTTTCCCCCGTCGTCAAGGCAAAAGGCTTCGCGGAGAAGAGATGGGTCCACAGATCCTAGTGGGGGTCAATCCCCAAAAAGCCTTAGCAAACCGCCGAGAAGATGGCCGCTTGAGCAATGGAGTTGGGGTTGAGATTGTGCAGCTCCACCCCGTAGTAATGTAGGAGCGCCTACATTAAACGGCTTGCTGGCACTCTGAACACCTGCTCATGGAAGGAGACAAAACTCAGCACATACCCCGGCGGCGGGGTCGGGCCAGCCCCGCTCGGAGGGACCATCCACTCCGGCTGCGGGTCACCGGAGAGGGGACGGAGCAAGCCATTGGTGACAAGGGCCTCCAGATCGTCCACCGTGACGGTGGAGAAAGGCCACGGGTCGCGTGGCGGAACGACGGTTACCCGGTCGGCCATCGCCAAACGAAGGGGGCGGCAACGAAGCGGACAAGGTGTGTGGTTTCCTTTCTCTGGCTATTCCCTTGGGTCGCGGAAGCCAAAGCAGGAGGCGAGAAGCAGAGTAAAGAACCACCACCGGTCCCTCTTCTGGGTATATAAAGGCCCGGGCAAGACCCGTTCAACACTTCGCCCGAACCCGCCGCGAAATTCAAACTCGAAGGCGAAACGCCCGTTCCTCGAACGACTTGCGCACGCACAACGCCTGCCCCGCGAACCACCCGTCCCGTTGCATTAACTCCGCGGCAGGCAGGTGATACCTTTGGCAGGCGAAGCGGGCGACGTTTCACCTCCGCCATGATGACCGTGTCAAAAGAGTTGTGTCACATCATTTAAATTCGTATCCTTTTCTTCTTCCCCTTTCTCTCTCTTGCTACAGGGATCGGGAAAGGGGATATTTCGAAAGGGATCCTTCTCCGCGAAGGAAGCGGGCCCCGAGCCCTCCTACAGATCAGGGGTTCGAAGGCTGGCCCCTCAGAAGGGTTCGACAGCCACCCCAGAGCACTCGGGCTTCAGACTCATTACTGATTAGAGGTTCAAAGGCTGGCCCCTTGGAAGGGTTCGATAGCCACCTCAGATCACTCGGGCTCCGCGCCCACTACTGATCAGGGGTTCGAAGGCTGGCTCCCCGAAGGGTTTGACAGCCGACCAGAGCACGCATAGCGAGGGATGACTCTGGGTACGTCCGATACATGGCCGAGGCTCAGGCTACGCTCCCAAGGTACCCTAGGACATTTCTGAGACCAGTAGGAGCGATTTTGTAATGGAATCCCATCAGAAGGAGGCATCGAGCCCTCGGACCCTATCAAATGGGACCAGGTCCGACAAATCACCTGTAGGTACTTTTGGAGCGCGCCTCTGGGCCACTAGCCGACCCTTATCGAACGGGGCATGGGCGTCCACTCGGATCACCCGTTAGCAACTCACTGCAGACACCATGTTCGGCGCCCTCCGAGGGCAACATGGCGCTTCCCCCCCCTCCTCCTTGGGGAAAGGCGACGAAGGGGCGTATGATAAAAGCCAAGTCAGTCCTTGATTGTCCTCTCGCTCCGTGCAGAGGCTCGGGGGCTGCTCTCGCAAACCTGGCTCCGGTCAAACCGTTGACAACGTCAACAAACTAGCCCGAGAACTCGGAACCTGACCATGCACCCGGGCTACGATCAGATCGCGTGAGGGAACAACCAGTCCGGCCGAGGCATCACGAAAGGCATTAAGACCTCAGAGGAGTCAAACCACTCCTCTGAGGCCTCGGGGGCTACACCCGGCAGGTGCGCTCGCGCGCACCCACCGGAACAAAATGTAACCGAGAAAGGCCGGTCCCCTTGCAAAAAAGTGCGACAAAGCCTCCAAGTGAGTACCAACACTCCCTTTGAGGCTCGGGGGATATTGTCGGGGACCATAATTAGGGGTACCCCCAAGACTCCTAAACTCGGTTGGTAATCACCATCAGCGCAAACTGCAGAGGCTGATGGGTGCAATTCAGGTCAAGGCTCCATCCACTCAAGAGACGCGATCTCACCTCGCTCGAGCCCAGCCTCGGGCAGGAATAGTAGACCCAGGTGGATTCATGCCTCGCTCGAGGGCCTCCTCAAAGCAACGGGCACACCCCGACTTGCCCGAGGCCCAGCTCGGGCAGGCTTCGCCGTGAAGCAACCTTGCCTAGATCGCCTCGCCAACCGACTGTATCGCAGGAGCATTCAATGCAAGGATCGCCTGACACCTTATCCTGACGCAAGTTCCTCAATCGATAGGGCCGAAGTGACCGCAGTGACTTCGCCCTTCCACTGACTGACCTGACAGGAAAACAGCACCGCTAGCCCCGCTCCGACTGATGTGCCACCTGCCAAGATGAGACTGACAGCAGCTGAGTCCAGCCTCAGGCGCCACAGGAAGCTCTGCCTCGCCTGACCCTAGGGCTCGGCCCCCGCCTCGGCCTCAGAAGATGGACTCCACCTCGCCCGACCCTAGGGCTCAGCCTCAACCTCAACCTCAAAAGGCGGTCTCCGCCTCGCCCGACCCCAGGGCTCAGCCTCAACCTCGACCTCAGAAGGCGGTCTCTGCCTCGCTCGACCCCAGGGCTCGGACTCAACCTCGACCTCGGGAGGGATCGCGTCCTTGCCCGACCCTGGCCTCAGCCTAAGGAGGAGTCTCCGCCTCGCCCGACCTTGGGCTCGGACCGACCACGCCACAGGATGGATCATCATTACCCTACCCCTAGCTAGCTCAGGCTACGGGGAACAAGACCGGTGTCCCATCTGGCTCGCCCCGGTAAACAGGTAATGATGGCACCCCGTGTGCGCCCATGACGATGGCGGTTCTCAGCCCCTTACGGAAGCAAGGAGACGTCAGCAAGGTCCCGGCAGCCCCGACAGCTGTGCTTCTATAGGGCTCAAGCGATCCTCCGACGGCCACGACATCGCATGCACAGGGCTCTAGCACCTCTCCGACAGCCACGTTGGCATGTACATAGGGCTCTGGCTCCTCTCTGTCGGACACATTAGCATATTGCTACACCCCCATTGTACACCTGGACCCTCTCCTTACATCTATAAAAGGAAGGTCCAGGGCCCTCGTACGAAGGAGGTGGCCGCGCGGGAGGACGTGCTGACGAACAGGCTCTCTCCCACCCTCGCGAACACTTGTAACCCCCTACTGCAAGCGCATCCGCCCTGGGTGCAGGACAACATGAAGCCGCGGTTTTTCCCCCTTTGTGTTCCATCTCGCGCTGACCCATTTGGGCTGGGACACGCAGCGACAATTTACTCGTCGGTCCAGGGACCCCCCGGGGTCGAAACGCCGACAGGTAGGGACGAGTCTGACCCGTCGGGTCCACCAGCAGCGACCCAGGGCGGGTTTAGGAGGGCGCGCGTAATAGATGTGCCAGGTCGGTGGGCCCCCAAGGTAGTGACACGACCCGCACGCACGCGGCAGCCCCACCAGAACTACTGACAAACTGGGCCCACCCCGCAGCGGTTGGAGAGGGAGAGCGCGACACAGAGAAGCTACCACCGCGGGACCCAGTTGTCAACACCTCAGTGCGTGGTGGCAGGCATGCAGGAGAAACGGTATTGGGCCGAGGGGGAGAATTTGACCCATGTCGAGATCTGGTGTTCCTTTCTCTTTTTTTTCATTTCCATTTTCTTTTCTATTCTATTTCTTTTCTTTCAAAACTCATTTCAAATTCAAATTCATGTTGGACCTTCCAAATTATCAGACACATCCCTAATGAGTATATACAACTATTATTGGATTAATATTATTTTTCTTTTTATAGTACATATTTTTCTTTCCTTCCCTTCTCATTTATTTTCTATTTCCTATTTTGAACTTCTCATTCCCAAGTGTCCAAGTGAATAATAATATGATTATAACATCTACTGTTTACAATATTAGTACTTATTCTTTTCCTTGTTATTTATTTATGGAAGGAATAAATAGTTTCATTATAATTCCCTTTCTTATTTTCTATTTTTATATTTTCATTAAAATTGGAGGTCTAATTTCATGTTTTCTAAATTACCACAAACTCATCAGTAAGGGATCTACCTTTCTCTATCCATTTATTGGTCACTTATTTAATTTAGTTATCTCAATGGTTTATGAAGAGGAAAGGTCGAGATAAATTCCCAAGGTTTCAAATATTCTATAAATATTATCATGAATATATCTTTTTCTTTATTTTATTTATTTTTTTCTGCTAATTTTAGGTCTTACAAATCCTACCCTCTTAATAGAAATCTCGTCCTCGAGATTTGTAAGAAAAGAGGTGTATAACTATGTTATCTCAAAACATATGCACAAACAAAATCTCGGCATGATGCATAATTTATTAGCAACACATAGGGTCCATTAGACCATATTATTCCTCCTAAAACAGTATCATACCAACCACTAACTAAAGTAACATTTAACTAAAATAGTAATATATATATATATATATTTATGTAGCTTGGTGGAGCTGGTGGTGTAGGTAGTGGGCGTTGTTGCTGTTGTCTTTCCAACCGTGCTTGCTTTATTTCTTGACGTATCTCCAGCCGGTCCTGACGTATTTCCTGGCGTTCTTGTCTTATCTGATTTTGCATTTCTGTAGCCATGTTTGCCATTTGTTGTATTACCATCATTTGGGTGGCAACCACATGATCGATTCCAGCCAGTGGAGGATCTGGAGGATTCATTTCTGTTTGCTACTGTCTGATAATCTTCACTTCCTGGTATTGACCGTGAGAGTTAGAAGCATATGACAAAATAGTTTTGCAAGGGAGATTATTTGGTCAGCAGAATGAATAAGCTAATAACCGGTTATGATCTGAAGATTCTTTAGCAGGGCTTAATCTTTGTTTTATGTCCAGATTGGGGTAACTAGTCGTATAAGGTGAATATCCAAAGGTAGGATAGAATCTATCATGATGAGATAGATTACATGATGTAGGTCAAAAGTTTGTTTGTTGTTAGGTGGGGATGCATGGATAGGTTATACCATTCATCATGACTCTATGGGTTGGGTTAGCTCTTATGCTCATGGTTGAGTTGACCTAATGTGCTAAGTTAAGTTAACACCTGGCTAGAAGGGTCCAAGTACCACTAATCTATTTAAGTAGACCACATTGGATTAGATCACACTAGATTCCATAATCCTATTTAAGAATATCATTTAGTTAAGCATATCAAGCTGACTTTATCTTTATGAAATTCTAGTGTATATATATTTTTTTTTCTAAGTGGAACTTCCAATTAGTATATATATTTTTATACACTTAAAATTATTCATGCCATTAGCAGGTATAGCATAGAAAACAAGGGTACCTCAAGTTTTAGCTATTAGGTGAGTGTTGACATAGAATGAGTGTACTATGGCATAATCGAGCTTCCTTTGGGGGTCTAGCTTGGTTCCTATTCTTCTTTAATGAGATTGATCTCTTCCTTCTTGAGCTTTGGTGTCACCTTTCGGGTTTGGGACAAGAGGTCAAGATAGATCTGTAGGTAACAGATGAGTAGAGGGTTTAGTATGTAGCTATATGCTAGATGGGATTAGTTATGTAACTTGCTTTTGTAGGTCAAGCTGTTAGGTAGGATTAGGTTGATCCAAAATCAAACTTATTTATAGGAGCAGGGTCTAATGTATTTCCTCAGCATTAGCTAATCACGTTTGAGTGACCCGCATTAGGTTTGATTATAATAGATCAGATAGGATTAGGTATGACTAGAATAGACTAGTTTAGGTTAGATAGATCTACTTAATTTATTTTGGAATAGATCATGTTTGTTACACTATTATGAGATAAGCTAAGTGGTGGGGATAATTAGGACAAGATGAGTCTCTAAGAATAAGATAGAATCTTTTGAGATTAGTTAGATCTATTAGGCTAAGATGAAAATCTTTTCGAGATGAGAGGAATCTATTAAGGTAAGAGAGTATCTTTTAAGGTAAGATGGATCTATATAAAATAGTTACACTTTAATGGAGGATAATCTAAGTTGTTTAGTTATCTTATGAATTCTTTTTATGCCTATATGTATATGCAAATGTAATTGTTGACATTACTCCACAACTAATCACACTCAATCAAAGATCCAAATCAGACAGGTATCATAAGAACAAACACTCAAGCGTATAGATACCTATAAAAATAGTTTTATTTTTGTTCCTAAGAGTAGGTCTCCTAGTCCTAAAAATCACTTTAGATACATGATTTCAAAGTGTGAAACCCACATTTGTCTTTAGAAAGAAAAGGTAAGAATAATCAGAGTAAAGTGGACATAGATGATAAAAGATTAAGAAAAGTTTAGAATGAATTAGAGTAGCAAAGGTAAGTATCGGTTGTCCAGTTCTATCTAGGTTTCGTCCTACAGTCAACATTCCTCTGATACCACTTCTGTCACACCCGGATTTAAGGGACTGAGCCGGGTGCATCTCATATATGCGCCAAAGAAGACAACACATATAATAACAGAGTGTATAGAGATAAATGTCATAATATAATCAGAGTACTTATTACATAGCGGAAGTCTTACAGGATAAAAGATAAAAATAAAACGACTAAAGTCCATCCTTGGCGCCATAAAGTCAACTGGGAGACGCCACCTATATTGAATCGAACTCCTCGTTGTGTGGCTCCTCTTGAACCACCTGTTCTTCTCCTGTGGGGGGTGTGAGACAGCAAGTGTGAGCTCACACATGTTCATTGCTCAACAAGTTGTGGGGAATAATGTGGCATAAACTCACCAAAGGTGGGAGTTCATGTGATGTGTAAGGCTGATCAACAATAGGGATTAAAGCTGAGCATTGCTTTTAATAAGTTGGTCAAATTTTATTAGCAGTTACTAAACGTAAGTAAATACCAAACCATAATAAGAATAGAACAAAATTAATAAATAATTCTATGCAATTCAAATGACAAATTGAATTTAAGTTCCATAATTTAATCATGCGAGAGTCCTGAGCTGCTCTTGACCGTGAGCTCGGCTAGTATACCAGTTTTACACTCTACAGAGGTTGTACCCTGTACCCACAAGTCATGTTACCCATCTGCCAAGGGGTCATGAAGCTCATACACCTCTACCAAGGAAGCGAGGCAGGGTAACACTACGATGCCTTTACAAAGTTCCACTAGCTTCCGAAAACCCGCTACAGTTTATGGGAAGTGCACTTGCAAGAATCCCTCGTCTGACCGCCATCGCAGCAAAATCAACCCGAGAACCTCCCTGCATGCAACTCCCCTACTGCCCTTGCCCCTTTCGGGTAAGGTAGTCTTTCACTAGCTTTCCGAATTAGTCTTCCAATGGCGTCCCATTCCACCCTTGTAGTGGCATGTGTTTCTCAAGTTAAGCTCCATGTTCCAATTAAAATTAATGATCTTGACATGAACATAAATAACATAACAGAATAATTGGAACATGGATATAATGAAATATTATCCTAAAACCATATAAAGCTATAGAAAAACTACCCAAGTGATTTAGGGGTAAACAAGGTAAAAGATAATCAGACTAGGGTGACCTATTGGTTCCCATCAAAATTAAACCTATGCATTGAATAGTGATAATAAAGAACATTATTAGGTGATAAAAGTGGTCAAGGGCACAACTTGCCTGGCACTTCAGATTCCAGGTACCAGGATGATTCTTCATATTCTCGTGACCTCACTGCTAGTCATAGCAATACAAATAAACATGGTATAAACAAAATTAACATCACACCAAACATAAGAACAAACTGTATAACAATGATTTACGCGTCGTAACGAGATCGTGGGATCGAGAACCACTAAAATCGGAGTTACGGTTAAGGAGTTATGATCTATGAGAGATTTTATGTGGTTGAACATTAAATTATATTATAAATTGATTATTATGAGAAAATATACTCTAAATAATCATTTCAACTTTAATCTAGATTACACTTGACTAGAGATCATGTTTAGTCATCTTATAATCATAGACAGATTAATCTTTGATTAAAAGGGTAAATCTACTAACACAGATTAAATAAATATCTAACTATAAAATTATGCAATATGGTATAATTAATACTGTCAGTGTATAGTAAAAATTTATACGAAGCTAACGCAACTAGAATGGTTCCATTCAGATTTAAAATGGGGAAGTTAAGAATTTCCAAAGTTTTTATGTATTTGATATAAGGTTAATTAGGGAATCAATTTTATTATTGTTTTTATGTCGAAACAGAGACACTAGGTGATAAACAATAATCTCACAAAATTATAGAAACTGGAATGGGTCAATTTGGACTTCAAATGAATTTTCCATGAATTACACAAGTTCTAGGAAATGTTTTCATATTAAAATTCATTTTCTAAATGGTTTTATAGGTTTTTATCACTGCCTGGACTGCGCGTCAAAAACATAGAAACCTAGGTCTTCTGCGCAAGAATTCCTAAGACTCAGGCGAACCTTATATGGATGACGGGTTGATTTATAAAGTCTAAAGTGTCTCTTTTGCAATTGGTACCGGCCGAAGGGGTACGAGGCCATCTGAGTCGTCCGATCTGTTTACAGTGGACGAGATTATATCACGCAGGGTTATGAGCCGATATGTAACTATAACCACACGATCATGATCCGAGGCCCCAGATCCAATCGCAACTGGTAATCCATCCCACCCGTTTGATTCACATCGTACGTTCCGGATTTAATTAACCTAACACCTATCCACACCCACTCGATTAGAATTGAACGGCGTGCGATGCTCCAGACCGAAACGGTATGTGGGTTCTGATCTCGCCCGTCCGCGTGAAGATCAACGACCATGCGTACGCCAACCTTTTCCCGGGTCGGATGCGGCGGCGTCGCCCCTCCCGCAACGAAGCCATTGCCGCCGACGGCGACCCAACGCCACAGTTTCCCAAACCACGATTGGATAGAGCTACGCATAAAGGAGATGGTGGCGAACGTGGGCAACAGAGACTCACCGGTGGTTACGTAGCGCATATCTTTGTCCACGACGTGAAGCGGATCCACGGCACTTCCCGATGTCCGGCGAGCAATTGCCCAGACATCGAGGGTCCTCTGGGCAAATTGATGATTGCCAAAGCTCCATGACTCAATAGCGTCGTCCCGGAGTACTACACCGACGCTTGAGCGTCCCTACTGCGCGCACACGCCGGCAGCGGAATGCACACCGTACTTACGCCCACTACCCAGATTGCGGTTGGGTGGTTCTGGAGAACAAGATGACCTGTCAAGACGGCCTAGGGGGGTTCCTATATATTACGCCGGCCGGGGAAACGGTCCGGCCGATCTTCACGGCGAGCTCCGCGCGACACGGTGTTCGGCCGCAACGACCCCCGATAGGGACGGGTCTGACCCGTCGGGTCCACCAGCAGTGACCCAGGGCGGGATCAGGAGGGCGCGCGTAACAAATGTGTCGGGTCGGTGGGCCCCCAAGGTAGTGAGACGACCCGCACGCACGCGGCAGCTCCACCAGAACTACTGACAAACCGGGCCCACCCAGCAGCGGTTGGAGAGGGAGAGCGCGACACAGAGAAGCTGCCACCGCGGGACCCAGTTGTCAGCGCCTCAGTGCGTGGAGGCAGGCGTGCGGGATAAACGGTATTGGGCCGAGGGGGAGAAATTGGCCCATGTCGAGTTCTGGTGTTCCTTTCTCTTTTTTCATTTCCATTTTCTTTTCTATTCTATTTTTTTCTTTCAAAACTTATTTCAAATTCAAATTCATGTTTGACCTTCCAAATTATCAAACACATCCCTAATGAGTATTTAGAACTATTATTGCATTAATATTATTTTTCTTTTTATAGTACATATTTTTATTTCCTTCCCTTCTCATTTATTTTCTATTTCCTATTTTGAACTTCTAATTCCAAAGTGCCCAAGTTAATAATAATGTGATTATAACATCTATTGTTTACAATATTAGTATTTATTCTTTTCCTTGTTATTTATTTATGGAAGGAATAGATAGTTTCATTATAATTCCCTTTCTTATTTTCTATTTTTTTATTTTCATTAAAATTGGAGGTCTAATTTCATGTTTTCTAAGTTACCACAAACTCATCAGTAAGGGATCTAGCTTTCTCTATCTATTTATTGGTCACTTATTTAATTTAGTAATCTCAATGGTTTATGAAGAGGAAAGGTCCAAATAAATTCCCAAGGTTTCAAATATTATAGAAATACTATCATGAATATATCTTTTTTCTTTATTTTATTTATTTTTTCTGCTAATTTTAGGTCTTATACGCGCAGTGGCTATTGCACGTCCACGAGGGTGTTTCACAGAATGCACACACCATCGTTTTCGCCGTCGTCGGACGTCCCGTTCGTCTTCTCGGCCTTCGCTCTGTTCTTCCTCCCCAACCTGCTGCCTCTGCCCACCATCGCAGCCATAAGCCGACCGACGCTCGTCGACATAGGTACGGGCGAGTCAGTCTTGCTCCTAGCTTTTCTTCGTGCGTGCCACTGAGGAGGACACGATGGCGCCTGTCGCGCTTAGGTTATCTTAGCGATGACGAGTCCAGATCTAAGATATTGGACAACCAAGGTCCGTAGCGCGGCAGTAGTCGGCATATGCTACGCAGTTGGTGGTGGTGTTGTGTCGCCACGGTGGATCCAGGGCTGGTAGGCACTCGCATTCTCTCGCCCTTTTCGGACGCCTGGTGCGGGTGCCTCTCGGTTTGGAGCTACTCTGGCTGGGCTTCTTTCTCCACTTGTGTGCTCTCTCCCGGTATGTATCTAGGGGTTACTACCTATGTCAAATCCAGATGTTCATGTCTTCATCGTGTCCTTCTCCGGACCGAGAGATGGGGGTCTCTATTTTGCTACCTATTGTACCCATTCGATGGCTCGGCATCGCATGTCTACATTGCCTTTTTCTTTACCACGATGTCGACTCGGTTAGTCAAATAAATAAATAAAATTATATAGAGAGCAGAGATAATCAATAAAAATCTTGAGATCTTTTTAGTGGATAATTTATATGCGTTTTATTGTGAGCTGTCACAACGCATATATATATGAATATGTGATATGTTTTTATCTGTTATTCGATAGATGTATGTTTTGGTCTTCATCATTAATTTATTTGAACGCGTTTAGATAAATTGACGAGCATGCGAAAATGTGGTGTATTTCTAGCCGTGAAACACACGAGTTTAATAATCTGCCAGGAAACCATTTCGACGCATGCGTTTACTCACATTGACCTTGACAATTAACTTTTGCATTTTTTATAGTTGTTGCACAGACACCGTTTCTTATCGATAGTCGACAAAGAAGTAGCATGATTTGTAAAATCGTTATTAGTCTTAGCGATTCATTCAACTAATAAGTGAGCCTAACTCTTATACCACCCAGCATATATCCACCGGCGATCCTCATACATATTTTTTGAGGATATAGAATAAAGCAAGTTATACAATGATAAACATTTTATATTGTTTGTAGGTAAGGATATGTCCTAAACCATCCAGGAGTGACTTAAGCAGTGCGAATTCATGACGAGCTTAAGCAGCCGGCCAGCAACTGAGCAACAACCAACAGATACATTTAGATTTAAACTTTTGAAATAGTTGTATTAAATTTGAGTTTAGTAGACTAGTTATTGAATCAGTTATGACCACAGCCTGTGTACTTAATTATAGGTTATACATATAATTAACTATATATGTCAATAGACATGTTTTAATCTCCTAAAAATCATCCTATAAAATTTTTTGAATACCCACCCTCTAAATCCTGGGCCCGCCACGGCTCGTGATGCATGACTTTAGCTAGTGCCACTCTGTTTTAATCATATTCTGTTGCGTCCTATTGGCATTGGAAGCTGGTGATCAATCTATTGGTGGTAATAAGGGAGCAAGTTTGTTCGAGCAAAGTTATGGTTGTTTTGGAACCGCCAGTGAAAATGTTATTTCCATTAACGGTTGGTTAAGAAAACCACTAGTGAAAATAGCATTTCCACTGTCGGCTTTCTTTATTAGGCCGCTAATAGTAGTTTTCCATCTTTTTTCAAATTTTCAAACGAAATTGAATTTTACATATACTTACTGTCGGCGTTCCGAGACCGGGGGTCCCAAAGCCGACGAGTGAATGTCGCCGCGTGCCCCAGCCCAGATGGGTCGACGCGAGGCCGAGCGCGAAGGGGGGAAGTGAGGTGGCCGGAGATGGGCGTGAGAGAGGTGGAAATCCCGCGGCCTTCGTGTTCGTCCCGCGCCCAGGTCGGGTGCGCTTGCAGTAGGGGGTTACAAGCGTCCACGTGGGAGAGGGAGCGAGCGGCCTCACGCGAGCGCCTGTCTCGTCCTCGTCCCCGCGCGGCCAACCTTCTCTAAGAGGGCCCTGGTCCTTCCTTTTATAGGCGTAAGGAGAGGACCCAGGTGTACAATGGGGGGTGTAGCAGAGTGCTACGTGTCTAGCGGGGGAGAGCTAGCGCCCTAAGTACATGCCGTTGTGGCAGCCGGAGAGATTTTGGCACCCTGCTGGTGTGATGTCGTGGCCGTCGGAGGAGCGCTGGAGCCTGGCGGAGGGACAGCTGTCGGAGCCGTGGAGTCCTTGCTGACGTCCTCTTGCTTCCGTAAGGGGGCTGAGAGCCGCCATCGTCACTGGGCATGCGGGGCGCCATCATTGCCTATCTTGGTGGAGCGAGCCAGATGGGACGCCGGTCTTGTTCCCTGTGGCACGAGTCAGCTCGGGGTATGGTGATGATGGCGCCTCCTGTTGACGTGGCCGGTCTGCGCCCTAGGTTGGGCGATGTGGAAGCTCCTCCGAAGCCGAGGTCGAGTCTGTCTTTCGTGGCCGAGGTCGAGTCCGAACCCCTGGGTCGGGCGAGACAGAGATCGTCGGCTGAGGCCAGAGCGGAGTCCGAGCCCTGGGGTCGGGCGAAGCGAAGTTCGCCGTCTTCCGGGACTTAGCCCGAGTCCGAGCCCTGGGTCGGGCGGAGCGGAGTTCGCCGTCTTCCGGGACTTAGCCCGAGTCCGAGCCCTGGGTCGGGCGGAGCGGAGTTCGCCGTCTTCCGGGGCTTAGCCCGAGTCCGAGCCCTAGGTCGGGCGGAGCGAAGTTCGCCGTCTTTCGGGGCTTAGCCCGAGTCCGAGCCCTGGGTCGGGCGGAGCGGAGTTTCCTATGGTGCCTGTGGCCGGGCCTGACCGCCTGTTAGCCTCACTCTGTCAAGCGGCACCGCAGTCGGAGTGGCATAGGCGGCGCTGTCTTTCTGTCAGGCCGGTCAGTGGAGCGGCGAAGTGACGGTGGTCACATCGGCTCTGTCGACTGCAGGGCGCGCGTCAGGATAAAGGCGTCAGGCTGCCTTTGCATTAAATGCTCCTGCGATTTGGTCGGTCGGCGCGGTGATTTGGTCAGGGTTGCTTCTTGGCTAAGACAGGACCTCGGGCGAGCCGGAGATACGTTAGCCGCTGGAGGGGGGCCTCGGGTGAGGCGGAGATTCTCCGGGGTCGGCCGCCCTTGTCCGACCCTTGGCTCGGGCGAGGCGTGATCGCGTCCTTCGAATGGACCGATCCCTGACTTAATCGCACCCATCAGGCCTTTGCAGCTTTATGCTGATGGGGGTTACCAGCTGAGAATTAGGAGCCTTGAGGGTACCCCTAATTATGGTCCCCGACACTTACATACATATATATATATATTCATATTGAAAGCAACATGAAATTAAATTGTATCATACATTTATATACATCAAAGTCTTGTGTTTAATTACAACCATCACACATTCTATACATCAAAGTTTTCACCAAAGCTCTAATAGCTATCTCAGCTAGAGATAATCTACTAATTTTGTGAGTACTCTAAACTCTGGTCTGGCTAATCCTCAAATGTGAGAAACACATAAGTTGTGGTGTTCTATTACTTTGGTATTTGCACTTGGGTCCAAAAGTGCACAAATTTTACACTTAGCCTCCTAGGGTTCCAATTTAGCATTTTCCAAGGGTCTTTTCAGGGTTTTTAGCACTTTAGGGTTTTGGTGCCACTAAAGTCCATCAAAGATGATATCTTATAATCATGTCTCATGTCTTTTGAAGTTTTCACATATTTGGGCTTCACTTATATCCATAAGCCCTGATCTGAGGTTAAGCACTTTACCCTAGGGTTAGCCACACATCAAGTCATATCAGTACAACTTATTTGAAATTTTTACCTTGTGAATGCACTCTAGGTGTAACAAACACATGATATGCCAATGATCATGATGTTATGCTCAAGTTTTAGTGATAGTAACACTAGGGGTGTTACAGGGAGAACTCCGGTGAGCACAGACTGGGCGAACCAGAGGTGTTGGGGGTGAACCGAGGGGTGTCTGGGGCTGCTGACGACGAGGCGGAACTCACCGAGGTAGCGGACATGGCGGGGGCTCAACGGCGACTGTAGAACGGGTGCGAGACCACGGCGAGCGGCGGCGGAACTTCATGGGCGCACGTAGAGCGCGAGGGAGGTCGGCCGGTGGCGCAACTCAGCGAGGGGAGTGAGTGAGTGGGCGTGGGCTGTAGAAAAGGGCTCAGGCACAGGGGTCGTGGCCGGGAAACGTGCAGTCGTGGGCGTGTCCATGACGGAGGGCATGGACGGGAGGTTAGGGAAGAGGAGGGGGCTGACGGGTGGGGTCCGTGGGCAGAGAGAGAACTCGCGAACGGGCGGTCAGCGTTGACAGGAGAGGTCCACCGGGCAGCGGGAGAGAACGGGCACGGGCGCGGGTGGATTGGCGCTAACAGGTCGGCCCCAATGGGCAACGAGCAAGAGAGAGAGAAGGAAGAGAGCGCGGTCGTGGGCTGGCGCCGACAGGCGGGTTCGCCTATCAGGGGCGACGGGTGCGAGGCTAGGGCAGTTGGGCTGGTTTGGGCCGAAATGAGGTTTTCCATTTTTCTGGAATTTATAATGCCTTTTGTATTTTATTTTCTCTATGGTTTTCAATTCAAATTCAAACCAAGTTTCAAATTTAAACCAAATCAAACATGTGCACAAATTCAAAGAATATCTTGGACTCAGCATGATGCAACAATTCATGACTTACATTGTTTTGACAAAATAAATAATTAACCCCTCTCCTAATTAACTTGATTCTACTCAAAAAGAAAGAGAGAGAGAGACAAGACTAACACCTCAATTTGGTAGATAGTTAGAAAGAAATTTTATACCCCTAAATTCAAGGTGTTACAACCACCGACCATCTATTGAGTTTTTGGTACTCTAGTATGTGTTTGTGCATCAACTTGGTGATGCACTTATATTTGGTATGTTTGCCTCCAGGCTTCATATGGGCAGGAGATGGTTCAATGCCATGGGCAGGACTACGACTGTAGGAGCCAGGCAATCGACCCTCAGGCAGCATATGCTAGCGTAGGAGGACAAGCCCATGGACACACAAAGGCTGAAGGAAGATTGCTAAACTCAAAAGCGAACAGTGAAGACCTTTGAATTCATTAGTATTCAAAATAAATTCAAAGCTTGGGGGTTACACCCAATGGACAAAGCATTAGGACGAAGCAACCACTGAAAAAACAAGAAGAATCACAAAACTAGGTTTTATCATAAAGTCTCAAGTCAATTGTCCTAAAAAATTGACTCGAACCTTGGGGGCTTGTGGGGGATGGATATCCCTCGGGTCCTCACGCACACTGAAATGTGTCCTAGGCCACCTGGCAGGTCTCCTTCTGGGTCATCCTGGGGATGGGTCGGCCGAGTGCAACTAGACTAGGCAAGCCCAATCTGAGCCGATGAAGGCCAATGCCCGAGTTAAGCACTACAGGAGCACGAGCATATCGGGCAGAATGGTTGCGACCACCCAACAGGCTAAACCCCCGTTGGTAACTCAGGCGAATGAATGAGGAAGATTCCATATATGTAGGAAGATGGTTTGCTACAAACATGGAGATAAGCGAGTGGGTTATGTTTATCACTTGTGCGGGGATGACTCTCCTTAGTCGTGTATATAAGGCTAGGAAGTACCCCTACCATTTTCATCTCATCTCAATCCACCGCACTCATAGTTCCCAACTTGTAACCTCATTCCAATACTAGGATCACCACAAGAAGTAGGGTATAACGCAGCTCCCGCGACCTAAACTTGTATAAGTCTGCGTGTATTTCTATCGTGTCGTCACACGAACCATCGAGTCATAATCAATGACGCCGTCCTACTCAAAAAGCACCTCATGGGTATCCACGTAGTGCACGGTTGGATCTCAAACACCGACAAAGGACTCAAACATTTCATCATACATAGGAGCAACACCAAAAACTACAGTATGTCTAACTTGGTTGAATCCAACAAAGACACCAAAAGGTCTATACTCTTTATTTGATCCAAAAGTAGTGTCAAAAGTGATGACATCACCAAAATGTGCATAGTCAAAAATCATTTTAGCATCAGCCCAAAATATGTTTGTTATTTGCTCATCACAATCCATTTGTAAAGCATACTGGAATGAAGGGTTCTCAGCAATTTTGTCATGGAAATATTTCAACATACTTCTTGCTTGACCATATTCCATTTTACGTTGTCGCTTAGTATGTAAATAATTTTTGTGATCACGACAAGTGTAGCTAAGATTAAATGACCCAACAACTTGACGACTACCTAACCCATGTGCAGCTTTAGGCCCAATTTTGGAGTCATCACCTGTTTCAAATTTGAAAGTTTGCAAATCAGAAATATTTCTTTGTGATGACATCAAGTGGAGTGTTTTTGGTGGATAAAGCGCATGATTGTGGTCCAAAATAAGGTCAGACACTTCATAACCTCTTATCTCTCGATCTAGAACAAGGCTCATACGTACTGGACATTTAGTTCTAGTTTCAGGTCGTGGTCGTTTACAAGATGACTTCTTTTATCTTGTTTCCGATGACATTCTTTCACAAAAACAAATCTAAATGATCTCACTATTCCATCAGATTTTCTTTTGTTTGCATATCACTTTCTATCATCAAAACCGATGTTACCTCCATATGTATTCCAAAACTACCAATCCTGAAGCCTCTGCCTCATCCTGAAACTTCATGCCAATTTGAGGCACCATAACAGGAAGTACGCCATGTCTAAAACATCAAGAGCAGGGTATCGGTTTTTCTTATGAATGATAAAAAATAGAAGAACAAACATGAGTAGTATCTTTGATATGTTGTCTCCAGGATCATCTCCCACATCTCCATTCTTAACCAGAGGTACAAATTGTCTAAAAACCTAGAACAAGCTAGCAGTTTGCACAACCTATTATTTTTCATAAGGTATAAAAAATCGTAAGGATAATAAATATGAGAATGGTATTATTTACCCTTTGTCTTCTTGGAGATTCTTGTTCAAATTTTCTTCCATCCAGATGTTGTATCGCATCATGAGAGAGAGGAAAGAAAGAAATGGATGCCGAGATTGTGGAATGAAGCTTCTGACGACAAAATAGAGTGAGGAGGCATTTTCCCTCCATCCGGTAATAAATGCTAGTTGTTTTCCTCCATTTCACCAGTCTCCCACAGCACCATGGTTTGCCAGCGGTTGGATTGCTTCTAGGGATGGCAATTTAACCTGACGGATGCGGGTACCATTAAAGATTTTGACCCACGAGTGCAAGTGCATCCCGCATTAGACTTGAAGTTTCTTGGGTGTGGGTACAGGTTTCTATTTGAACACGCGGGTGACCCGCACCCGACCCGAAATTTGATTCACTCATTATTTTGCGCAATAATGACTAAGATACAATAGTAATTATTTTTAATCAATGACTTGGCTAATGATTCATGAAGTGTTTTGTTGTTGCTCAATGTAAGAATGCTTAAAATCCATAGATGTAAATTAATTATTGCTGGTATTTAATTACTTATAGCTGAATTATTGCTTGAAAGTGTATAATGAGTAAAACCCGTGGATGACCCAAAACCCAACCGAAATCCGATGGGTTTGGGTGTGGGTTTAAGATTGCACCTGCGGGTTACGATCACGGGCGTGTTTAGGTAGACTTCACGAGTGTGATCGTGGACGGATTTTTGCTCCACCCGACCTAGCCCCAACCCATTGCCATCCCTAATTGCTTCAACGATGGAGAGGGCAGCTGGCTGCGTGCTCCTGCTTTCGATGGGCGATTCCAGTCGTGTAAAACTACCGGTGTAGATAGTTATACTCTAAAACTCAACTCCCTCAATTTCCCCTTAATCCCCTCGACTGCCGGAGGTGACTTGAATTTTCAAACTAGCTCGACGGTGTAAAGTTCATGATTTTTATTAGCCTTTCACATTATCGGAAGTCGAAAACGCCTATAAAATTAGCTGGGAATGAAGCACCAGTACTAATAATGCTCTAAGTACAAGTGTGAACTGATGGGCTAAATGTGTCTTTTTTATTTTGTTTGCCTAATGGTGCTGAGATTTATTTTGTTTGCCAAAATAGTAACGTAGCATATAGAAATTACCACATGCTGGTGAGTGATGCATGGTAAGAAGATGAGAATTGGAAACTAGGTAGTTTTACAGATGTAGTAACTGTTATGAAGGCATTAAAGACAAGGAATACTTGATGAGAATTGGTCATCGTTGATTAAATTATTTATATATATGTCGAGATAGGGCAATATGCATGCATGCACGTATATATATATATATATGCATGTATGACTACTGCTACAATGTCTATAGCATTCCACGTGCTCGTCCATACCTATACATACATGTACTAGGACTATATATGTACAATACATGATACGCACTATATGTACAATACATGTACTAGCACTATTCTGTCAAGAGTTAGGCTGGTGATGCATGACTCTAGCTAGTGCCACTCTGTTTTTATCATATTCTGTTACTTTCTATTGGCATTGGAAGCTGGTGATCATCTATTGGTAATGACGGAGCAAGTTTGTGCTAGCAAAGTTACGGTTGTTTTGGAATCGCAAGTGAAAATTTTATTTTCACTGGCGGTTGGTTAAGAAAACCACTAGTGAAAAGCATTTTCACTGACGATTTCTTTATTAGGTCACCAATTATAGTTTTTCCGCCCTTTTTTCAAAATTTCAAACAAAACTGAATTTTACATATATTTACGCACATATATATATATATATATATATATATATATATATATATATATATATATATATATATATATATATATATATTGAAAGCAACATGGAATTAAATTCTATCATATATTTATATATATACATCGAAGTCTTGTGTTTAACTACAACCATCACACATTCTATACATCAAAGTTTTCACCAAAGCTCTAATTACTATCTCAGTTAGAGTTAGTCTACTAATTTTGCGAGTACTCTAAACTCTGGTCTGGCTAATGTATCGGTAGGATCGTGATATTTTCTTTCAATAGGAATGACCTCTTTCATTATGAACGTGCATAGGACTTCAATTATACCATACAATGCACCTTCGGTCAAGATATCTAGCTTTCCTCATTGAAATTCCTGTAAAGAAAGTTTATAAACATTATCTATTTACACTCGATAACACATTTTTATTTTTAATGACATTAATACATACATGACTATTACTAATAATATCTGGTCAGGGTTTGTGATGTATCGTCCGTTCTGTCTCATGAACACGCACACGTAGAACCCACATATGACCGATCCGGATGGTTGCTTAAGCCGGTCCCACCTGTTTATTTTCACTGACACGCGGTAACTGAAACCGACAGTGAAAATTTGTGTGTGCCGCCAGATTAGAGCTCTTTTCTACTAGTGGGCGCTCTTTTCTACTAGTGACTGCTCCAATGTCTATAGCATTCCATCCATCCATATGTAGATACATGTACTAGCACTATATATGTACAATAGCACTATTCTGTCAAGAGTTAGGCTGGTGATGCATGACTCTAGCCAGTGCCACTCCCAAGTCGGCCACGATATACATGTATACTTTTTATTACTGAGACCAAACGGCTGGACGACATGCATGTAGTAGTGCAAATGAACAATCTAACGGTTGGGCGCGCGACGCATTAGTCTTCCTTTTGCTTTTGTGAGCCGACGACGGCCTCAAATTAATGTCCAGGAGGGTACGTTCTATATGGCTGAAAACTTATGCAAACCTGGTTGACCTTGATGCCTGCTTCGCCATGCATGGGCAAAACTTGTGCTGAGAGATTGCCTATAAATACTAGCTAGCTAGGTATATACACCTCCAAGCACACAAAGAAACACTCACACACAACACTACTGTTTCATCAGTGCGATCGATGGCATCCAACAAGTCCATTGCGCTCCTCGTCCTTGCCTTGGCACTCATGTTAACGGTTTCAGTGCATGGACAGTTATCGTCGCCGACGCCTGCACCAACTCCTGCTGCTGCAGCCCCAACGCCTACACCGACGCCATCACCATCCCCTGCACCAGCACCAGCACCGACGACAACACCAGCACCAGCACCAGCACCGACGACAACACCTGCTCCGGCACCATCCCAAAACCGATGTCCCCCTGGCTTCCCTAACCTAATCTCCTTAATTGAAGCCATTAAGACGTTCCTTCAACAGGGCATTACTCTTGTCCCCGTTCCATTACCTGTGACGAACAACAACAACAGCAGCCGCATATGCTTGTGCTATCCCTCTACTACAACAGCGTTTGGCACTCGCAACATCAAAGGTCCCTACATATGCGTTCCTGCAGGCCCTCCCTTTATCTGAACGCGCGTATATGCGACCATGCAGAAATGTTCGCCGTGGATGTATGGCTTAGAGCCTTATATGAATAAGTGCATGTGCGGTCTCTGTGTGTGTGGAGGTTGACTAATTCCATGCATGCATCTGTTTAATTTGCAGTGTGGTGTGCATGTTGCTGTTGTTGTAACTGTGTCATCAAAATATATATCAATATACTTATTATACATACTGGAAAACTGAGCGCACCAGACTTCCATTCTATCAGCAATCCTCATCCGGATTTATGAAAAGTCTATAAGGTTTGAACGAATTTTCTACAGCATAACGCAACAGGAATCAAGGAAATCCTCTTCGGCCACATTAACCCCGTCGGCACTTGGACAAGCCGATGGGTGACAAGAGTCAGTCTTAGTGAAACCAGCATGACATGATCTGACAACGTATTGCGTATCCATCTAACCACTGTTTTCTAGTAACCTTCTTTTGAATATATGCTGCATTTTTTCTATGAGATGGTAGGCTATGTTTTGATACCGCAACGCAGGCGCGTTGACATTGTGTTCCTGTGCAAACTACAAGCCCGAAAACGATGCTATCTCTTTGTATTTGAATTCTTCCACGATGCACCCTTCAACTCGTCTCTTATTACCAACCATTGCACGTAGCTTCTTTAGTGTCCTTTCGATAAGATACATCCATCTATATTGGACAGAACCATCTACCTTAGCTTCATATGGTAGGTAAACAAGTAGATGTTGCATCGGATTGAAGAAACCCGGAGGAAATATTTTTTCAAGTTTGCATACCATAACTGGTATTTGTTATTCAAGCTTCTCCATCATCTCTTTCTTTATTTATTTAGCACAAAGGTGTCTATAAAAGTAGCTTAACTCCGCTAACCCTTTCCACACATCATTTTTTTTTACAAAACTACGAAACATAACAAGGAGTCTTTCCATTATTATGTGGTAGTCATGACTCTTCAACACGGAAAACTTGGTCATCTTCAAATTCAGAGACCTTTTAAAGCCCGTGGCGTAACCATCTAGGAACTTTAAGTTTTTCAACCATTTCATTAATTGTTTCTTCCCTTTAGGTTTAAGACTGAAAGGAGCACGTGGCTTCTTCTCGTTCTCTCCTAGCTCCATAGTTGGTCGACTACAAATTAAGGCCAAGTCTTTTCTAGCCTTAGGGTTGTCTTTTGTTTTGTTTTGTCCATAGGTAAAGATATGTCCTAAACTCACTCATGAGTGATTGACACAACACGGATTTATGACAAGCCTTTAAGGTTTGAACAAATTTTCTATAGCATAACGCAACAGGAATCAAGAAATCCTAAACCCCGCCAGCACTTGGACAAGTCGATGGCGATAGGAGTTAATGTAGTCCCTATTGGCTTGTCCTACAGCCAAGTGGAGTAAATTAATTTCCATCAGCCTAACACCCACGTCGATGGGAGTTAACTAACTCATGTCGGCTACCAACCTTGTAGACGGGAATCGCCCTTCGACATTTCATCCTAAGCAACAACGACAACAAATGCCTGTGCTTTTTGACCTCTATTACCAACATCAATGGTCCCTACAAATGTGTGCCTGCAAGCGGCTCTCCCTTAATATGAGCATATATGGGTGCACACATCAGAAAATGTGGTATATTTCTTATTGTGAAACACGCATGTTTCATAATCTTTAAGGAAACCAATTCAACATGGGCACAGGTCGAGAAAGCCACTACCCCACCCATACACAGCGTCACCATAGCCCATGTGAGAACAATTGCAACCACGATCGGGCCTTAGTGAGAGCACCTAGAGGGGGGGTGAATAGGTGATCCTGTAAAAACTTGAAACTTAATCCACAAAACTTTATTAGGAGTTAGCACAGTAAAGCCAAGTGGCTAGAGAGGAGTTCTTGCAATAGCCACAAGAAGATCAACACAGATAGGCACAGTGGTTTATCCCGTGGTTCGGCCAAGTCCAACACTTGCCTACTCCACGTTGTGGCGTCCCAACGGACGAGGGTTGCACTCAACCACTCTCAAGCAGTCCAAAGACCCACTTGAATACCACGGTGTTTTGCTTTGTTTACTATATCTCGCTTGCGAGGAATCTCCACAACTTGGAGCCTCTCGCCCTTACAATTTGATGTTCACAAAGAAGCACGGAGTAAGGATGGGATGAGCAACGCACACAAGACACAAAATCAGAGCACAAACACGCACACAAGTCACAACTCGAGCTCACAACACAACCCAAAGAGTTCTCTACTCAAATGGAGCTCTAGTTGATATCACAAAGAATCGAATGCGCGGAATTAGAGTCTTGGTGCTTAGGAATGCTTGGTGTACTCCTCCATGCGCCTAGGGGTCCCTTTTATAGCCCCAAGGCAGCTAGGAGCCGTTGAGAGCATTCCAGGAAGGCAATTTTTGCCTTCTGTCGCCTGGCGCACCGGACAGTCCGGTGCACCCAGACTGAGCAGAGTCACCGGACTGTCCAGTGAGCATCGAACAGTGTCCGGTGCGCCAACGGCTCTGAATCTCCAACGGTCGGCTTCGCCAAAGAAGGAAAGAAATCCGCACCAGACACTATCCGGTGCACCACCGCACAGTCCGGTGCACCCAGACTGCGCAGAGTCTTGGCTGCCCAGCCAAGTCTTTTCCAAATTGGTCTTTTCCTATTTCTAGCACTTAGACACAATACATTAGTCTTCAAAACAATGTACTAAGTCTTAGAAACATACCTTTACTCTTGATTTGCACTTTGTCCATTATTTGGCATAGATTAACACATGACCACTTGTGTTGGCACTCAATCACCAAAATACTTAGAAATGGCCCAAGGGCACATTTCCCTTTCAATCTCCCCTTTTTTGGTGATTTATGCTAACACAACAAAAAGCAACTAAAAGAAGTGCAACATCAATGCAAATGAGAACACAATTTTGTTTTGATTCAAATTTGGCATATTTGGATCATTCTTTGCCACCACTTGGTTTGTTTTTGCAAATCAACCTCAATTTCCTATCTCTAAGTCAAACACCCTTGTTGAGACATAAAGAGAGTTGTTCCAGGAGAAATTGATCAAAGATTTCAAAAACTCCCCCTTTTTCCCATAATCAACCATTCTCCCCATAAGAGGCCAACTTTTAACAAAAGAGACAATAAGAGATTTTTGACAAACCAAAAGCTCTATTCTACTATTTTCAAAATTCTCAAGTGGTAGCTGATCCATTTGTGCTTTGGCCTTATTTTCTCCCCCTTTGGCATCAAGCACCAAAACAGGATCAATCTTGGCCCAGAACCCCATTGCCTCACCAAAATCTTCAATTAAGGGTAAAAAGGCAATAAGAGCATGGAGATGAACTTGGAATAAGTTACCCTCTCATCGGAGTGCAGTGGAAGTCTTGCATGGTCCAAGTCCACCTTTTCCCTTTCAAACCTCCTTTGAGACTAAATTAAGAAAACTCAAGCACATGGTTAGTCTCAAAGGGTCAAGTTGTAGCACATCTCCCCCTAAATATGTGCATCATTCACACATGGACTTTTAAGGTCCGGAGAGTGTTTGTACAACTTGAACACCATAAATAAACAACAATATGCAAAGAGGAACATGATCAAAGGCATAAACACATGTATGCTATAAATCAATCCAAGTTCCGCGAATCTAAGACATTTAGCTCACTACACAGCCTGCAAAAGGTCGACTCATCTAGAGGCTTGGTAAAGATATTAGCTAGCTGGTTCTCGGTGCTCACATAAAACACTTTGATATCCCCCTTTTGCTGGTGGTCTCTCAAAAAGTGATGCCTGATGTCTATGTGCTTTGTGCGGCTGTGTTCAACAGGATTATCCGCCATGCGGATAGCACTCTCATTATCACATAGGTGTGGGACTTTCTCAGATTGTAGCCAAAGTCCCGCAGGGTTTGCCTCATCCAAAGTAGTTGCGCGCAACACTGTCCTGCGGCAACATACTCGGCCTCAGCGGTGGATAGGGCAACGGAAGTTTGTTTCTTCGAACTCCACGACACCAGGGACCTTCCTAAGAATTGGCACGTCCCCGATGTACTCTTCCTATCGACCTTACATCTAGCATAGTCGGAGTCTGAATATCCAATTAAGTCAAAGGTAGACCCCTTTGGATACCAGATCCCAAAGCAAGGCATAGCGACTAAATATCTAAGAATTCGCTTAACGGCCACAAGGTGACACTCCCTTGGGTCAGATTGAAATCTAGCACACATGCATACGCTAAGCATAATATCCGGTCTACTAGCACATAAATAAAGTAAAGACCCTATCATAGTCCGGTATGCATTTTGATCAACGGACTTACCTCCTTTGTTGAGGTCGACATGTCCGTCGGTTCCCATTGGTGTCTTTGCGGGCTTGGCGTCCTTCATTCCAAACCGCTTTAGCAAGTCTTGCGTGTACTTCGTTTGGGAGATGAAGGTGCCGTCCTTGAGTTGCTTCACTTGGAACCCAAGGAAGTAGTTCAACTCGCCCATCATCGACATCTCGAATTTTTGAGTCATCACCCTGCTAAACTCTTCACAAGACTTTTGGTTAGTAGAACCAAATATTATGTCATCGACATAAATTTGGCACACAAATAAGTCACCGTCACAAGTCTTAGTGAATAAAGTTGGATCGGCTTTCCCAACCTTGAAAGCATTAGCAATTAAAAAGTCTCTAATGCATTCATACCATGCTCTTGGGGCTTGCTTAAGTCCATAGAGCGCCTTAGAGAGCTTACACACGTGGTCGGGGTACCGTTCATCCTCAAAGCTAGGGGGTTGCTCCACGTACACCTCCTCCTTGATTGGCCCATTGAGGAAAGCGCTCTTCACATCCATTTGGAACAGCCTGAAAGAATGGTGAGCGGCATATGCTAGCAAAATACGAATGGACTATAGCCTAGCCACAGGAGAAAAAGTCTCCTCAAAAGTCCAAACCTGCGACTTGGGCATAACCTTTTGCCACAAGTCGAGCCTTGTTCCTTGTCACCACTCCGTGCTCGTCTTGTTTGTTGCGGAACACCCACTTGGTTCCCACAACGTTTTGCTTAGGACGAGGCACCAGTGTCCAAACTTCATTTCTCTTGAAGTTATTGAGCTCTTCCTGCATGGCCAACACCCAGTCCGGATCTAGCAAGACCTCTTCTACCCTGAAAGGCTCAATAGAGGAGACAAAAGAGTAATGCTCATAAAAATTAACTAATCTAGAGCGAGTAGTTACTCCCTTGCTAATGTCACCCAAAATCTGGTCGACGGGATGATTCCTTTGAATCGTCGCTCGAACTTGAGTTGGAGGGGATTGTGGTGCTTCTTCCTCCATAACTTGATCATCTTGTGCTCCCCCTTGATCATACGCCTCTTCTTGATGAACCTGTTCATCGTCTTGAGTTGGGGGAAGCACCATTGTTGAGGAAGAAGGTTGATCTTGCTCCTTTTGTTCCTGTGGCCTCACTTCTCCAATCGCCATGGTGCGTATTGCGGCTGTTGGAACCTCTTCTTCATCTACATCATCAAGATCAACAACTTGCTCTCTTGGAGAGCCATTAGTCTCATCAAATACAACATCGCTAGAGACTTCAACCAAACCCGATGATTTATTGAAGACCCTATACGCCTTTGTATTTGAGTCATAACCTAGCAAAAACCCTTCTACAGCTTTGGGAGCAAACTTAGAATTTCTGCCTTTCTTCACAAGAATATAACATTTGCTCCCAAATACACGAAAGTAAGACACATTGGGTTTGTTATCGGTTAGAAGCTCATACGAAGTCTTCTTGAGGAGGCGATGAAGGTAGACCCGTGTTGGGGACTTGTTCTCAAGTGCTATGAGTTAAGAACAAGGCAACACAAAAAGGTTAATGATTAATGCCCTTCGTCCTTCAGAGCATTATCTCCCTTAGGATATAATGATCTTCAGACGATGGTCATGAAGGACGTACCTTCGTCACTACGGTATATTTAAATGAAAGAAGAAGCATATGAGACATGAGAAATAACATAAATAATCATATGTCATCATTAATATCATTTAATCATATAGTCATGAATGCACTTGAACAATATTGAATTACATTTTTACCTTCGGCTTGATAGAAGGCAAAAGTCCAAGCGTGACGCGCGAGTGAATACAAGTCAGCGTGAACAGTACGGGAGTACTGTTCATCTATTTATAGACACAGGACACAGCCTGTGAAGAATTACAATTATGCCCCTCATAAAAATTTACAACATTGACTCGGACCTTTATGGACTAAAAGGTCATTCTATCTTTAAGTCGGTTTGTAATACCGAAGCTTCATGAAGAAGAACCTTCGGTCATCTTCTGCGGACAGCTTCATCCGAAGCTGCTTCTTCCTACAAGACCTTCGGCGCGACGAAGCATAGCCCCAACAGTAGCCCCTTTCGCGGCGCTAGATCGTTTTTCGTAACTGAGAGCACCTAGAGGGGGGGGTGAATAGGTGATCCTGTAAAAAACTTCAAACTTAAGCCACAAAAACTTGTTAAGTGTTAGCACGATTATTGCCAAGTGGCTAAGGTGAAGTCTCAACAAAACACAATACCACAAAAGATCAAGACAGAGGTGACACAGTGGTTTTATCCCGTGGTTCGGCCAAGACCAACGCTTGCCTACTCCACGTTGTGGCGTCCCAACGGACGAGGGTTGCAATCAACCCCTCTCAAGCGGTCCAAAGACCCACTTGAATACCACGGTGTTTTGTTTTCCTTTCACTATCCCGTTTGCAAGGAATCTCCACAAATTGGAGTCTCTTGCCCTTACAAGTATATGATCACAAAGAAGCACAGAGTAAAGGAGGGAAGCAACACACACAAATCCACAGAGAAACTCGCACACACACGGCCAAGAATCGAGCTCACAAGAGTATCACACAGTTCTCACTAGAACAGAGCTCGAAACACTTAGAATGACAACAGAATGCGCAAAGATTGCTTGTGGGTGCTCAGGAATGCTCAAAGGTTGCTTGTGTATCTCCTCCATGCGCCTAGGGGCTCCTTTTATAGCCCCAAGGCAGCTAGGAGCCGTTGAGAGCAAATCCGGAAGGCCATCCTTGCCTTCTGTCGTCGGGGGCACCGGACAGTCCGGTGCACACCGGACACTGTCCGGTGCCCGATTTCTTTCCATAACGGGCGCTTCTGACCGTTGCCGACCGTTGGAAGATCTAGCGCAGTTGGCACACCGGACATGTCCGGTGCACACCGGACATGTCCGGTGCACACCGGACAGTCCGGTGCCGTCTTCCGACCGTTGGCTCTACCACGTGTCCCGCGCAGATTGCGCGGCCGACCGTTGGCCCGGCCGACCGTTGGCTCACCGGACAGTCCGGTGCACACCGGACAGTCCGGTGAATTATAGCCGTACGCCGTCGGCCAGTTTCCCGAGAGCGGCCAGTTCGCTCCGAGCCAGCCTGGCGCACCGGACACTGTCCGGTGCACACCGGACAGTCCGGTGCTCCAGACCGAACTGAGTCTTGGCTGCACACAGCCAAGTCTTTGTCTCCTCTTTTCTTTTCTTCTTCTTCCTGTTTCTAACACTTAGACAAGTATATTAGTATTCAAAACCAATGTACTAAGGCTTAGAAACATACCTTTATCTCACGATTTGCACCTTGTTCATCCATGTACATAAATTCACAATTAAGCACATGTGTTGGCACTCAATCACCAAAATACTTAGAAATGGCCCAAGGGCACATTTCCCTTTCAATCTCCCCCTTTTTGGTGATTTATGCCAACACAACATAAAGCAACTAGAACAAGTGCAAACTCACTTCAAATAAAACTTAAATTTATTTTGAATTAATTTTGGCATATATGGATCATCTTTTGCCACCACTTGGTTTGTTTTTGCAAATTAAACTCAAATCTCTATCTCTAAGTTAAACACACATGTTGAAGCATAAAGAGAGTCATTCCAAAAGAGATTGAACAAAGATTTCAAAAACTCCCCCTTTTTCCCATAATCAATACTTCTCCCCACAAGAAGCCAACTTTTGACAAGAGAGACAACATAAGAATTTTGACAAACCAAAGACTCTATTCTACTATTTTCAACATCTCTCAAGTGGTAGCTGATCCATTTATTGCTTTGGCCTTTATTTTCTCCCCCTTTGGCATCAAACACCAAAACGGGATCAATTTTGGCCCTTTAACCCCATTGCCTCACCTAAAATCTTCAATTAAGAGCAAATGGCAATAAGAGTTCATGAGATGGACTTGGAATGAGTTACCCTCTCATCGGAGTGCAGTGGAAGTCTTGCATGATCCAAGTCCACCTTTTCCCTTTCAATTCTCCTTTGAGACTAAATCAAACAAACTCAAGCATATGGTTAGTCTCAAGGGATCAAGTTGTAACACATCTCCCCCTAAACATGTGCATCACTTTGCAGCGGACTTGTGATGTCCAGGGAGTGTTTGTACAACTTGAGCACCATAATAAGCAACAAAATGCAGAATGAACATGATCAAAGGCATAAATACATGTATGCTACAATTCAATCCAAGTTCCGCGAATCTAAGACATTTAGCTCACTATGCAGCCTGCAAAAGGTCTTCTCATCTAAAGGCTTGGTAAAGATATCGGCTAGCTGGTTCTCGGTGCTAACATAAAACACTTCGATATCTCCCTTTTGCTGGTGGTCTCTCAAAAAGTGATGCCGGATGTCAATGTGCTTTGTGCGGCTGTGCTCAACAGGATTTTCCGCTATTCGGATAGCACTCTCATTATCACATAGGAGTGGGACTTTGCTCAGATTGTAGCCAAAGTCCCTGAGGGTTTGCCTCATCCAAAGTAGTTGCGCGCAACACTGACCTGCGGCAACGTACTCGGCCTCAGCGGTGGATAGGGCAACGGAGGTTTGTTTCTTAGAGTTCCATGACACCAGGGATCTTCCTAAGAATTGGCACGTCCCCGATGTACTCTTCCTATCGACCTTACATCCAGCATAGTCGGAATCTGAGTACCCAATCAAGTCAAAGTTAGACCCCTTTGGATACCAGATCCCGAAGCAAGGCGTAGCGACTAAATATCTAAGAATTCGCTTCACCGCCACCAAGTGACACTCCTTAGGATCGGATTGAAATCTAGCACACATGCATACGCTAAGCATAATATCCGGTCTACTAGCACATAAATAAAGTAAAGACCCTATCATTGACCGGTATGCTTTTTGATCAACGGACTTACCTCCTTTGTTGAGGTCGGTGTGTCCGTCGGTTCCCATCGGCGTCTTTGCGGGCTTGGCGTCCTTCATCCCAAACCTCTTTAGCAGGTCCTGCGTGTACTTCGTTTGGGAGATGAAGGTGCCGTCCTTGAGTTGCTTCACTTGGAACCCAAGGAAGTAGTTCAACTCGCCCATCATCGACATCTCGAATTTCTGCGTCATCACCCTGCTAAACTCTTCACAAGACTTTTGCTTAGTAGAACCAAATATTATGTCATCGACATAAATTTGGCATACGAACAAATCACCATCACATGTCTTTGTAAAAAGAGTTGGATCGGCTTTCCCAACCTTGAAAGCATTAGCAAGTAAGAAATCTCTAAGGCATTCATACCATGCTCTTGGGGCTTGTTTAAGTCCATAGAGCGCCTTAGAGAGCTTACACACGTGGTCGGGGTACCGCTCATCCTCGAAGCCAGGGGGTTGCTCCACGTACACCTCCTCCTTTATTGGCCCGTTGAGGAAAGCGCTCTTCACATCCATTTGGTACAACCTGAAAGAATGGTGAGCGGCATATGCTAGCAAGATACGAATGGACTCTAGCCTAGCCACAGGAGCAAAAGTCTCCTCAAAGTCCAAACCTGCGACTTGGGCATAACCTTTTGCCACAAGTCGAGCCTTGTTCCTTGTCACCACTCCGTGCTCGTCTTGTTTGTTGCGGAACACCCACTTGGTTCCCACAACATTTTGCTTGGGACGAGGCACCAGCGTCCAAACTTCATTGCGCTTGAAGTTGTTAAGTTCCTCCTGCATGGCCAACACCCAATCCGGATCTAGCAAGGCCTCCTCTACCCTGAAAGGCTCAATAGAGGAGACAAAAGAGTAATGTTCACAAAAATTAACTAGTCGAGACCGAGTAGTTACTCCCTTGCTAATGTCACCCAGAATTTGGTCGACGGGATGATCCCTTTGAATCATCGCTCGAACTTGGGTTGGAGGTGCCGGTTGCGCTTCTTCCTCCATCACATGATCATCTTGTGCTCCCCCTTGATCACACGCCTCCTTTTGATGAACCTGTTCATCGTCTTGAGTTGGGGGTTGCACCGTCGTTGAGGAAGAAGGTTGATCTCGTTCATCTTGTTCCTGTGGCCGAACGTCTCCAATCGCCATGGTTCGTATAGCGGCCGTTGGAACAACTTCTTCATCTACATCATCACAATCAACAACTTGCTCTCTTGGAGAGCCATTAGTCTCATCAAATACAACGTCGCTAGAGACTTCAACCAAACCCGATGATTTGTTGAAGACCCTATATGCCTTTGTATTTGAATCATAACCTAATAAAAACCCTTCTACAGCTTTGGGAGCAAACTTAGAATTTCTACCCTTCTTCACTAGAATGTAGCACTTGCTCCCAAAAACACGAAAGTAAGATACATTGGGTTTGTTACCGGTTAGTAGCTCATACGAAGTCTTCTTGAGGAGTCGATGAAGGTAGACCCTGTTGATGGCGTGGCAAGCCGTGTTCACGGCTTCCGACCAAAAGCACTCGGGGGTCTTGAACTCTCCGAGCATCGTCCTCGCCATATCGATTAGCGTCCTGTTCTTCCTCTCTACCACACCATTTTGCTGTGGTGTGTAGGGAGCGGAGAACTCGTGCTTGATCCCTTCCTCCTCAAGAAACTCCTCCACTTGAAGGTTCTTAAACTCGGACCCGTTGTCGCTCCTTATCTTCTTCACCTTGAGCTCAAACTCATTTTGAGCTCTCCTGAGGAAGCGCTTGAGGGTCCCTTGGGTTTCAGACTTATCCTGCAAGAAGAACACCCAAGTGAAGCGGGAAAAGTCATCAACAATAACTAAACCATACTTACTTCCTCCTATGCTTAGATAGGCGACGGGTCCGAAGAGGTCCATATGCAGCAGCTCCAGAGGTCTTGATGTGGTCATCACATTCTTGCTGTGATGTGCTCCTCCCACTTGTTTTCCTGCCTGACAAGCTGCACAAGGTCTATCTTTTTCGAAATAAACATTTGTTAGACCTATCACGTGTTCTCCCTTTAGAAGCTTGTGGAGGTTCTTCATCCCCACATGTGCTAAGCGGCGATGCCACAGCCAGCCCATGCAAGTCTTAGCCATTAAGCATGCATCTAGACCGGCTTCTTCTTTTGCAAAATCTACTAAGTAAAGCTTGCCGTCTAGTACACCCTTAAAAGCTAGTGAACCATCACATCTTCTAAAGACAGACACATCTACATTAGTAAAAAGGCAATTATATCCCATGTTGCATAGTTGGCTAACGGATAGCAAATTGTAACCTAGAGACTCAACTAAAAACACATTTGAAATTGAGTGCTCGTTAGAAATTGCAATTTTACCTAACCCTTTTACCTTGCCTTGATTCCCATCACCGAATATAATTGAATCTTGGGAATCCTTATTTTTGACGTAGGAGGTGAACATCTTCTTCTCCCCCGTCATATGGTTTGTGCATCCGCTGTCGATAATCCAGCTTGAACCCCTGGATGCATAAACCTGCAAGGCAAATTTAGGCTTGGGTCTTAGGTACCCAACTCATGTTGGGTCCTGCAAGGTTAGCACAAATGTCCTTAGGGACCCAAATGCAAGTCCTGTCTCCCTTGCATTTTGCCCCTAACTTCCTAGCAACTATTTTCCTATCCTTTCTACAAATAGCAAAGGAAGTGTTTAAAGCACAATAAATTACAGAAGGTTCATTCACTACTTTCCTAGGAGCATGAATAACATTCTTTCTAGGTACATGAGCAATATTTCTCCTAGACATATGTACAACATTTCTTCTACACATATCCCTATCATGCTTATAAGAAGAACTAGAAGCAAACATGGCATGAGAATCATAAACATGTGAATCAAAATCATTATAAGCATTTCTAGCATGGTTCTTTTTAGCATTAATAGCCATAGGGGCCTTCCCTTTCTCCTTGACGAAGATGGGAGCCTTATGGCTTGTTAAGTTCTTGGCCTCTCTCTTGAAGCCAAGACCATCCTTAATTGAGGGGTGTCTACCAACCGTGTAGGCATCCCTTGCAAATTTTATTTTATCAACTTCATTCTTGCTAGTCTTAAGTTGGGCATTAAGACTAGCCAATTCCTCATTTAATTTGGAAATTAAAACTAGGTGTTCACTACAGGCATCAATATCGAAATCCTTACATCTAGTGCAAATCTTAACATGTTCTACACACGAATTGGATTTATTTGCTACTTCTAATTTAGCATTTAAATCATTGTTAACACTTTGTAAAGTAGAAATGGTTTCATGACAAGCAGATAGTTCACTAGAAAGCATTTCATTTCTTTTAATTTCTAAAGCATATGATTTTTGTGCTTCTACAAATTTATCATGTTCATCATACAATAAACCCTCTTGCTTTTCTAAAAGCCTATCCTTTTCATTCAATGCATCAATCAATTCATTGATTTTATCTATCTTAGATCTATCTAAGCCCTTGAACAAGCATGAATAATCTATGTCATCATCATCACTAGACTCACTATCACTAGAAGAAGCATAAGTGGAGTCTTGAGTACTCACCTTCTTCTCCCTTGCCATAAGGCAAGTGAGACGCTCGTTGGGGAAGAGAGCCGATTTGTTGAAGGCAGTGGCGGCGAGTCCTTCGTTGTCGGAGTCGGAGGAGGAGCAATCCGAGTCCCACTCCTTTCCTAGATGCGCCTCGCCCTTTGCCTTCTTGTATTGCTTCTTCTTCTCTCTTTTGTTCCCCTTTTCCTGGTCACTTTCATTATCGGGACAGTTAGCGATAAAATGACCAAGCTTACCGCATTTGAAGCATGAGCGCTTCCCCTTGGTCTTGGTCTTGCTTGGCTGCCCCTTGCGACCATTTAGCGCCGTCTTGAATCGCTTGATGATGAGAGCCATCTCTTCATCATTGAGTCCGGCCGCCTCAATCTGTGCCACCTTGCTGGGTAGCGCCTCCTTGCTTCGTGTTGCCTTGAGAGCAAGGGGTTGCGGCTCGTTGATCGGACCGTTCAACGCTTCATCGACGTATCTTGCCTCCTTGATCATCATCCGCCCGCTTACGAATTTTCCAAGCACTTCCTCGGGCGTCATCATCGTGTACCTGGGATTCTCACGAATATTGTTCACGAGATGAGGATCAAGTACGGTAAAGGACCTGAGCATTAGGCGGACGACGTCGTGGTCCGTCCATCGCGTGCTCCCGTAGCTTCTTATCTTGTTGATAAGGGTCTTGAGCCGGTTGTACGTTTGCGTTGGCTCCTCGCCCCTTATCATCGCGAACCGTCCAAGCTCTCCCTCCACCAACTCCATCTTGGTGAGCAAGGTGACGTCGTTCCCCTCATGAGAAATCTTGAGGGTGTCCCAGATTTGCTTGGCGTTGTCCAAGCCGCTCACTTTATGGTATTCATCCCTGCACAAGGAAGCTAGAAGAACAGTAGTAGCTTGTGCATTCTTATGAATTTGTTCATTAATGAACATGGGACTATCCGAACTATCAAAGTGCATTCCACTCTCCACAATCTCCCAAATACTAGGATGGAGAGAAAATAGGTGACTACGCATTTTGTGACTCCAAAATCCGTAGTCCTCTCCATCAAAGTGTGGGGGCTTGCCGAGTGGAATGGAGAGCAAATGTGAATGTGAACTTTGCGGAATACGAGAGTAATCAAAAGAAAAGTTCGAATTAACCGGTTTCCTTTTCTCGTAGTCGTTGTGGTCCTCGTCCTTTTGGGAAGAAGTAGACTCGTCGCTGTCGTAGTAGACGATCTCCTTGATGCGCCTTGTCTTCTTCTTCTTCCCTTCCTTCCGTCTTTGGCCCGAGCCGGAGTCGGTAGGCTTATCGTCCTTCGGCTCGTTGACGAAGGATTCCTTCTCTTTGTCATTGATCACAATACCCTTCCCCTTAGGATCCATCTCTTCGGGCGGTTAGTCCCTTTGTGAAGAGAACGGCTCTGATACCAATTGAGAGCACCTAGAGGGGGGGGGGGTGAATAGGTGATCCTGTAAAAAACTTCAAACTTAAGCCACAAAAACTTGTTAAGTGTTAGCACGATTATTGCCAAGTGGCTAAGGTGAAGTCTCAACAAAACACAATACCACAAAAGATCAAGACAGAGGTGACACAGTGGTTTTATCCCGTGGTTCGGCCAAGACCAACGCTTGCCTACTCCACGTTGTGGCGTCCCAACGGACGAGGGTTGCAATCAACCCCTCTCAAGCGGTCCAAAGACCCACTTGAATACCACGGTGTTTTGTTTTCCTTTCACTATCCCGTTTGCAAGGAATCTCCACAAATTGGAGTCTCTTGCCCTTACAAGTATATGATCACAAAGAAGCACAGAGTAAAGGAGGGAAGCAACACACACAAATCCACAGAGAAACTCGCACACACACGGCCAAGAATCGAGCTCACAAGAGTATCACACAGTTCTCACTAGAACAGAGCTCGAAACACTTAGAATGACAACAGAATGCGCAAAGATTGCTTGTGGGTGCTCAGGAATGCTCAAAGGTTGCTTGTGTATCTCCTCCATGCGCCTAGGGGCTCCTTTTATAGCCCCAAGGCAGCTAGGAGCCGTTGAGAGCAAATCCGGAAGGCCATCCTTGCCTTCTGTCGTCGGGGGCACCGGACAGTCCGGTGCACACCGGACACTGTCCGGTGCCCGATTTCTTTCCATAACGGGCGCTTCTGACCGTTGCCGACCGTTGGAAGATCTGGCGCAGTTGGCGCACCGGACATGTCCGGTGCACACCGGACAGTCCGGTGCCGTCTTCCGACCGTTGGCTCCGCCACGTGTCCCGCGCAGATTGCGCGGCCGACCGTTGGCCCGGCCGACCGTTGGCTCACCGGACAGTCCGGTGCACACCGGACAGTCCGGTGAATTATAGCCGTACGCCGTCGGCCAGTTTCCCGAGAGCGGCCAGTTCGCTCCGAGCCAGCCTGGCGCACCGGACACTGTCCGGTGCACACCGGACAGTCCGGTGCTCCAGACCGAACTGAGTCTTGGCTGCACACAGCCAAGTCTTTGTCTCCTCTTTTCTTTTCTTCTTCTTCCTGTTTCTAACACTTAGACAAGTATATTAGTATTCAAAACCAATGTACTAAGGCTTAGAAACATACCTTTATCTCACGATTTGCACCTTGTTCATCCATGTACATAAATTCACAATTAAGCACATGTGTTGGCACTCAATCACCAAAATACTTAGAAATGGCCCAAGGGCACATTTCCCTTTCAGTAACGAGCTTGATCCGTGAAAAAGTCTCTTAAGCTTCAGGAAGCCGAAGGTCCAAAAAACACCTTCCCTGAGCTCGTTGTCGAGAAACGATTTAGTTTCCGAGCGCGTGGCGGTCCCACCTTGCAGAGTTACTGTTTGGTTTCTGCGGTCCACCGCGCAGCGAGTGCAAGTGACTGTCCACCTGGTGTAAAAATCCTGGCGTTTCGCCTTCTTACCTGCAACACTATATAAACAGACAAGTAGGTGTGAAGTTACCACAGCATTCATTGCTATTTGCACTGTTTTGCTGCCAAAATTTTTAACCATAGCCGAAGCTTGACTCTCGGAATCGAACGAAGGTCCAACTCGAAGTCTGCTTCGTCAGAAGGAAAGGCTTCGGGAGAAAAAAGTATTCAATTTCCACAAACTCAGAGTTAAATGGCCAGAGTGCGATCTACTGCCAGGGTTGAGCGTGACGGAGACGAAGCTGAAGGTTCGGAGACTGTTCCCATCTCCGAAGCAATGCAACGATCCGGACTGGTAACCTCGGAGGAAATCCCCACTGCTGAAGCAGAACAAGCAACTGCCAAAGCAGAAGATGAGAACATTGAAGAAACTGATCCCGAAGATGATTATCGCATTGCCATGCCTAGTAAGCCCAGTCACTTGGATTTCGGAAAGTCGACCGTTTCGAAGGCTGATCTCTCCAAGATGGTAAAGTCAGGTTATTTCAGTGAAAGTCAGAAGAAGCTACTTCGCTTCGGGGGAGAAGAAACTACCCCGAAGCCAGAGAAGGATGAGATAGTTATTTTCAAGAGCTTTCTAAAGGCTGGGTTGAGATTCCCCCTTCATGGGATTATTGCAGATGTATTGAAGAAGTTTGGAATCTACTTTCATCAGTTGACTCCTAACGCTATCGTTAGGCTTAGTGTTTACATCTGGGCCCTCCGAAGCCAGGCGGTGGAGCCGTTTGCCGACATCTTTTGTCGAGTCCATGAGCTGCATTACCAGACGAAGGCTAGAAAAGATGGGTTACATGATAACTTTGGTTGCTATAATTTTGCCTATCGGAAAACCACAAAGTTTCCTGTTATTAGCTACCGAAGCAAATGGCCGGCAGGCTGGAAGTCAGAGTGGTTTTATGTGAAAGTTGACGAAGACAAAGAGAAGTTGGTACAAAGCCCACTTGAATTGATCTTCGGAGAAACAAGACCGCGATGTCACATGACATTAGAAGGTCCCACTTGGGCTGCACTGGGTGAGTTTAAAACTATTTCAGAGCACATCAGTACCAGGGACCTGGTTCAAGAGTTCTTGGCCTTCAGGGTTTTCCCTACTTTAAAAGAATGGGAAATGCCGAAGCTAGAGGGGGAGAAGAAGGAAGGGGAACTTGTCCGGCTTCCTTACCATTTCAAGTTCAAGAAATACTTTAAAAAACCTTGCCAAGAGTGGCTGGACACAGTTGAAGTAATGTGCAATGAAATTCTTGGGAATTATTCGAAAAAAGAGGATCAATTGATGACCGCGGCCTTCGGCACCCGTCCGAAGCGAAGGCTGAACCGAGTGTTTGATGCCCTGGGTTTTGAGTACCCTGATTATGAACAGCTAAATAAGGGTGCTGAGGGCCAAAAAAGGAAAAGGGTGGCCGAAACTTTGAACAAAGATGAGGAAGAACCATCAAAAAAGAAGAATATTCCAAAGAAGAGAAGAATATCATCTCCGAAGCGAAAATTATCCGATGGAGAGAGGACTCCTGCATCGCCCTCTACCACCGATGTGGAGGAAATCTTAAAGGTAATGACTGAACCCCTGCCCGCGAAGCTAAGTCCATTAGGGCCTCAACTGACGAAGCTTTTTCGAAAGGTGGAGGAGCCGGAAAAAACGAAGAAGATAACCAAAACAAAAAGACAAAGAATTATCGCAGTGACCGAAGTTATTGACAAGACGCCACCGAGGGCTTCAACTCAGAAAGCGCCAGCGGTTGAGGGCACAACAAATGTCGAAGTTGCACCTTCGGAGGTCGCGGCTACCGAAGCCGCTTCGGCCGAAGATTTGAACTTGGAAACTACAATTGAAGACATCGACAAAATTCTGCTAGACATGGCCGCAGAAGAAGCTACCACTGCTGCCGAAGAAACCATGGCCATAGTGCCTGGAAAGGGAAAGGAAATAGCCGAAGATACTTTGGAGGACGAAGCCTACATATTTCAAAATTTAGTTGGGCAAGAACTGTCGAAGGCCGAAATAGAAGAGCTTAAAGAATATGCCAAATCTTGCGGATATAAGCCAAGAGCTCTTCTATTCGGAGGTATTGACGATGAAAAGTTAGGCTGCATCCGGGATCAAACTGGAGCTAAGGTCATCGGTACTCTATCAAAGAGTATCGGTTTTCCGAAGCTAGAAACGGATATCAGCCGCTACCGACGACAACATATCGTTGGTAGCTTATTTTATTCCAACTTCAAGGTAAACAACTTTTCTCTGACTTTTATTGTTTTTAATAATGAAAATGTTCCTAACGAAGGTTGTTTATGTGCAGAGCATGCTACTGAGCAAAGCTTTGAAGATGCAGCAAGATCTAGAGGATAAAAAACATGAAGCTATAATTGAAAATTTAGAGAGCAAAATAAAAGAGCAATCAGCTATTATTGAAAAGAAAGACTTCGAACTCCAAACAACTGAAGGCTTATTGGCAGAAACTGAAGCTAAAGTAGCAGAATTGAATTCAAAGCTTCTCTGCCAATCAAAACAATTTGAACAAGAGAAGCAAGAGCTTAATTCAAAATTTGAGGCCGAAGTCCAAGAAAACTCAGATTTGAAAAAATCATTGACCAGCCTTCAAGACAAATGTTTGAAATTTAGTAACAACTGTATTCAACAATTAAAAAAGATCTTTTATTCAATTGGAGCCAGCAGTGGAAAGTTCACCCCTTCAGCTGAAAATTTGCCAAGAACTTTCGAACATATTGAAGCTGAAATTGATGAGCTTGACGAAGTTATAGCCGGGCACGGTGACTTCTGTGCCTGGGTAGCTTCTCGGGGCACTGCTGCAGCGTTTCTGAAGGCTGGTTGTGATCATGGAAAAATCGTCAACAGGCCCAATTTCACACTATCTCCATCAATTCTAGACGATATTCCTGACCTCGCCCGAAGCATTTCAAACAGATTTATAAAAATGATATGGACAAAAGGCGGGCGAGAAAAGGCTGGAGATGAAGCTCGAAGTCATCTTGAACCAGTAAGAAATCATACCTTGTGCTTACCTTCTCCTTCACAATTGATTTTTACTCACAATACCTTGATTCATGTAGGATGACGAAGCTGAAACTGATGCTTAATATGCAGCCGAAGCTGAAGCCCGGTGAAGATTAGTAGGAGTAGACTGTAGAAAAAACTCAAGAGACTTTTGTACTAACTTTTGTAAATACAGCTAAACTGCTCTTAATGAGCTTTGTTCATACCTTGTAATATATCCTTACCCTTCCATTGAGGCGCTTTGATTGTGGACGAAATTAGTATTTTGAGCCGAAGGCGAAAAAACACCTTCCCTTCTTTTCGTACACAACGAAGCATAAAAGACCACTTCTTCTTTTTGTCGAAACCTTTCTTTTTCTTTTTTTTACACAACGAAGCATAAAAGACCGCTTCTTCTTTTTGCCGAAACCTTTCTTTTTTGTACGCGAAGAAGCTCTTCTCGTATGCCGAAACAGCCACTTATGCCATGATGATGATTATCCTATATATGCCTGAATGTTTTTGAATGCAAATGCTATGATGTAACATGACGTGCAAATGAATGTCCAAACACATATCCGAAGCCATACCCTTAACCATTATTTCCTTAGAAACAATCACACATCAGCTCTGCATTCCCTTAGGAACGACTTTGGAGCTTCTTCGCCTTTTACTTTCAGCGGAATCAGCGTTGACTTTTCGCTGTAAGCTCTGCATTCCCTTAGGAACGACTTTGGAGCTTCTTCGCCTTTTACTTTCGGCGGAATCAGCGTTGACTTTTCACTGTAAGCTCTGCATTCCCTTAGGAACGACTTTGGAGCTTCTTCGCTTCTTCAGTTTTCGGCACTCGATGGTGCGTTCTCAGCTTTTACATTTACATTCCTTGGGGGATTTTGCTCTTATAAAACTAAAAAGAAGATTACATATGATGGCCCCATTAAAAACCTTTCTCCCCCTTTAGAAAGGAAAAGGGTGCCATGAAAAAAAACATAAGAAAAGTTACATCATATTACACATAATATCGCCGAAGCTCATCCGCATTCCAAGACCTTGGAATGTCGTTGTCGTCCATGTCCTTCAATCTGTATGAACCAGGTCTTGACGAAGATACTACCAAGAAAGGTCCCTCCCATTTCAACTGTAACTTGCCCACTGTGTCTGGGTTGGCCACTCTCCGAAGCACCAAATGTCCCGGCTTTTAAGCCGAACTTTTCTATCTCGCCATTTGACTGTTTCGGCCTGGTATTTATTGATATTTTCCACAGCTTGAAGCCTGATCCCTTCTAAAGCATCTTTTTCCACAAAACAAGCATCTTCAGGGCCTGATTCTGCCGAAGCTACTACTCTTATTGATCCAGTTTTAGCTTCTTCCGGAGTTATTGCTTCGTCACCGAATAATAACTTGAATGGAGTAAAGCCTGTAGATCTTGATGTTGTTGTATTGTGGCTCCACACCACTTTGGTTAACTGATCTGGCCACTTTCCCCTGGGTTGGTTGAAGATTAACTTCATTATTCCTGTCATTATAATGCCGTTGGCTCTTTCAACGAGCCCATTTGACTCCGGATGCCTGACTGATGCAAAATGGATCTTCGTACCAATTTGATCACAGAAATTTCTGAAAGCTTCGGAGTCGAATTGTGTTCCATTATCCACAGTGATGGCCTTTGGTACCCCGAAACGACAAACAATATTCTGCCAGAAAAACTTTTGGACAGTGGCCGAAGTTATTGTGGCTAATGGCTTTGCCTCAATCCATTTAGAAAAATACTCCACAGCCACTATGACATATCTTAAATTCCCTTGTGCCGGTGGTAATGGTCCTAACAAGTCAAGGCCCCACCTTTGCAATGGCCAGATGGGTTGTATGAGCTGTGTTAAAGACGAAGGCTGTTTTTGATCTCTTGCACATTTCTGACAGCCTTCGCACTTTTGAACTAACTCCGCTGCATCCGAAGCTGCCTTCGGCCAATAAAACCCTTGGCGGAAAACTTTTCCAAGTAACGGCCTAGATCCAATGTGGGATCCACATAGGCCTGCATGTATTTCTTTCATCAACTCTATACCTTCGGTTCTAGATAAACACTTGAGTAGCGGAGCACAAACTCCATGCTTGTACAACTCCCCTTCTATCATGACATATGGACGAGCTCTTGCCTCTATTCTCCTGTTATAAGCTTCGTCATCTGAAAGGAACTTACCCTGAAGGTAAGAGATGATCTCAGTTCTCCAATCTTCGCTATAAACAGGAGATATGTTGAGGACTGCTCTTTCAAGGAGCTCCACTGAAGGTGCCTTTATTGTTTCGAAGAACACATCCGAAGGTAACGGCAGCCCCTGTGCTGCTGACTTGGCTAGCAAATCAGCATGCTCATTTTGTCCTCGAGGGATGTTTTTAACAGAAAATCCTTCGAAGGAAGCTTCGATTCTTCGGACCGTGTCTAGATATTTTTCAAGCTTCGGATCTTTAGCCTTGCAACTTTTGTCGATATGACCCGAAACAACCTGAGAATCAGTTTTAAGGATGGCCCTTCTGATTCCCATTGCTTTTAATTTCCGAAGGCCCAAAAGCAGAGCTTCGTACTCAGTAATATTGTTTGTACAACTGAAATCAAGTCTTGCCGCATAACAAGTTTTAACCTTGGATGGTGAGACCAACACAGCGGCTGCTCCTGCTCCGAAGGTTCCCCAAGAGCCATCACAAAACACTGTCCACACTTCGGCATCTTTATTTGCTTCTTCATCCTGAGCCCCTGGCGTCCAATCGGCAATGAAATCTGCCAACGCTTGAGACTGGATCGAGGATCTATGCACATAATCAATGCAAAATTCATTGAGCTCTGCAGCCCATTTTCCAATCCGTCCAGTAGCTTCTCTATTTCTCATAATATCCTTCAGCGGCTGCGAAGAAGGAACAACAATATTGTATGCTTGAAAATAATGCCGAAGCTTCCTGGATGCCATCAAAACGGCATATAATACCTTCTCCAGTTCTGTATAGTTTTTCTTTGATACACTAAGGACTTCAGATACAAAATACACTGGAACCTGCTTCTTGACTTGGCCAACAAGCTTCTCCTGGACAAGTGCTGCACTTACTGCTGAGTGCGAAGCTGCCACATATAACAACAAAGGAGCCCCTGACGTTGGTGGAGTTAATGTTGTTAAATCAATCAAATATTGCTTCAGCTCTTCGAAGGCTTTTTGTTGGCTTGGTCCCCATTGAAAGACTTCAGCTGACTTCAGCACCTCGAAGAATGGTAAATTTCTTTCTGCTGATCTGGATATGAATCTATTGAGAGATGCCAGCCTCCCTGTCAATCTTTGGGCCCCCTTTCTTGTAGTTGGTGGCTCCATTCGAAGTATAGCTTCAATTTTATTTGGATTAGCTTCAATTCCCTTTGTTGAAACCAAGCATCCAAGAAATTTCCCCTTCTTTACTCCGAAGACACATTTTTCTGGATTCAGCTTCAAACCAGCTTGTCTGAAACTGGCGAAGGTCTCCTGCAAATCAGCAATATGATTTTCCTGCTTCGTGCTTTTCACAATGATGTCATCAACATAAGTTAGCACATTTCTGCCTATCTGAGACTGGAGGACCTTTGCAGTCATTCTGCTGAAACTTCCTCCAGCGTTTTTGAGCCCCTCAGGCATCCGAAGATAGCAATATGTGCCACTTGGGGTTATGAAGCTAGTCTTCGGCTCATCTTCCTTCTTCATCCAGATTTGGTGATAGCCTGAGTAACAATCTAGCAGACTCATGAGCTCTGAAGAAGCTGCTGCATCAACTAAAGAGTCTATCCTTGGCAATGGGAATTCGTCCTTCGGACAAGCCTTGTTGAGATCTGTAAAATCGATACACATTCTCCACTTGCCGTTGGCCTTCTTTACCATAATAGTGTTAGCTAGCCATTCTGGGTACTTTACTTCTCTGATAACTCCTGCACTGAGGAGTCCTTTTACTTCATTGCGAGCCCCTTCGGCCTTGTCATCAGACATTTTCCGAAGCCTCTGCTTTCGGGGTCTGAAGGATGGGTCAACATTGAGCGAATGTTCAATAACATCCCTATTTACTCCGCAGAGGTCATTAGCTGACCATGCAAAAACATCTTTGTTGTTGAACAAAAACCTTATCAAGGTTTTCTCCTGCTCTTCGGATAATTGAGAACCCAACAACACCTTCTGCTCTGCTATGTCCTCACATAAGAGCATGGGCTTCGGCTGATCTGCTGAAGCTGCTTTCTCCCTTCTGAATTTGTACCGCGGCCGAACACGTCGGCGAGGTGATCCTCGGTTACACTAGTGTCCTATTTCCTGACTAAAGACTACCCCACGATGAACTAACAATGGCAGCACGATTAGGGAGCATATACCTATCGTCCACGACGCAAGGAGTTGGGCTCTCGATGAGACGCGGCTCGCGGCGATGTTTCCGTCGCCGGCGAGCAATTGCGCAAGACTCCGATGATATTATCCTGAATCCGCAAGGCACACACCTCCAACGAGTTGCGGCGATTGCCCGGAGTGGAAATCCTGAGGCCCGGGTTGGTCTGGCCTAGTTCTCCCACGCCGGTGGCTGCTCACTTCTTTCCCTCAGCTTGTGTCCCGATGGCGCGTGGCGGTACAGGATGAGATGGTCAAGGGAGCGAGGGGGGGGGGTTTACGATCATCTTTATAGGGCGAGGAACGAGTCCATGGCGGCGAGGATTGACCAGAGCCTGAAGAATCGCGTGGAGCTCAACCGAAGCTGTTCATGGCCACGGGATCTATGGGGGGCGCAGCGGCTGACATGCGGGGTCCGCGGGCAGAGGCAACGGTAGACTCGCGCACAAGAGCACGTAAACACTGACTGACGCGCGAGCCCCTTACGTCGGAGAACACGGGTGTGCGATCATCAGTGCACGGCTGAGACGGCCAGGCGGGGCCCACCCGTCGGCGCCATGCCACGCGAGTAGCAGCTGGGCCACACAGGTGCAAAGGTTAAGTGGGCCAGAAACGAAGACTTGGCCCAAGCGACGGTTTCTTCCTCTTTTCCTTTTTTTCTTTTTATTTTCTTTTATTTTTATATTTCAAATTTGAATTCAAATATTGTTGTAAATTTTGTACTCAGGTTAAAGGTAGGAATTAAACATATCAGTATGGAAGGATTTTGTTTATATATCTATATATTTTGTAGTGTGTAGTGTTTTTCTCTTCCCTTTCTATATAATTTCCATTTGCCAAATTGTGAATTAGGGTAAATCCCAATTTGGACATTACCATTTATTTGTTAATATCAAATGCATAACCAAAGAAACTCCATCATGATGCATGAAATATTTATTTTTATTTAGAGAATTATTCCCTTTTAAATATGTTTCTTAAAAATTCTCATGAATAGAAAGCAATGCACATAAAGATTTATCCTTCTTTTATAATCCAAAAGTTGGGTATTACATAAATATATTCAGCAAATAGGCCTTGCTGGTTCTATAAAGTTTTTAATGGCCTAATCATAAGTGAACAACGAGGCAACAACAAGCAAGGAGCCCTGCACAAGGTCTCAGTGTACAACTAGACAATGACATTTCATCTCCATCTCTATTTGCATATTCTAGTAGTAGCCCGTAGTCTTAGGCCCGGCTGCCTAGGGTCTCAGTGTACAACTAGACAATGACATTTCATCTCCATCTCTCATGCAGTCACAGGTAGGCAGGCGGTCGTGCATATCTTCTAGGTAGCAGCGCATGGGCACGTCAGCACTTTCATCCCGCCCTGCACAGCGAAAGCGAAACCAGCATGACATGATTTGACAACTCATTGCGTATCCATCTAACCATTGTTTTTAGGTAACCTTCTTTTGAGTATATGCTGCATTTTCTACAAGATGGCAGGCTATGTTTTGATAACTTTTATATCTTAGATATTGTCGGTGAAAAGGGAAGATAAGTATTAGAGAGGTGAGACGTCGATATCACTTTTGTTAGTGTAATACCCTAAAAACCAAACCATATTCATAATCCAAATATGGTGTGTCCTATAGATGATCAGATACCATGGATGCATAGAGCTCGTCGAAACGATTTCAATCGACTACTTGTCTCGTTTAGAGTGCGGATGAGCTTTTTGAGTGCTAGACCATCTGAGCCATTGGATGTTAGGTTTGAGGGAGTTTTTCTTTATATTTATACATTCTCCCCTTCCTAGCCACGACCAGTCACTTTTGGTCGGCCGTAGCCTAAACCCAACCGGTCGCAGCCACGCCCACAAGCAAAGACGGTTGGCCAAAGCTGGCCATAGCCCACTCCTCCCCTCTCCTTTCCCTCTCTCCCAATGCCTATTCTCTCCCCTTGTTGTGGTAGGCACACATGCCTGTGTGCTTGCCTGTGTAGAGTCCGACAACCACAGTCCGTGAGGGTAAGGTCGGGGGTTCAATTCGTAGGAACCACGTAGAGCGTGAATTTTGCGCCAAAAATTCCACAACTTGTGACTTCAACGGAGACAGGAAGGTGGGGTGGTCCGATGCCTCTCCTAAATAAAATAAATTCTTTTGTTGTTTTTAAAACCAAATTTATGTTTCCTAGAAATAGTTTTCACTGGCGGTTTTATAATGCCGACAGCGAGTGGAAATCAATTTCCACTGGCGATTTTATTACCTCTACCGCCAGTGGAAATCGATTTTCACTAGCGGTCCTCAGTTATCCACCTATAAAAATGATGATTTCTACTAGCCCCTAACACTGGCGGCTCTAAAAAATGACAGTAAATAGGTTCACAACCGCCACTATAGAGCTTCTGTGTACTAGTGGTCGGACCGTCCGCGATCCTCTTAGAGAGGTCCAAAGTGTGCTTACTTTGGAGTGGTCCAAAGTGTTTGCACTACGGATCGTCCGGGCTTAGGGGCCAGACCATCCACAATCCTGACCAGAGATGTTTCCGAATTACACAAGTCCATGTGTGCTTGTGTGAACCATCTAGCTAGGATGGGTGGACCGTCTGCAGGTGCTAAGATGGAATTCGGCAGGGACTGTGTGAATTTGGCATTTGTACTATGAACTCTCTGATGCTTTGACTCGAACTGTATTGACTCCCAGGTGGCACACTGTTCAACCTTGGAAGGCAGATAGCCCGCTCGTCTTATAAAGTCATTTGGTCAGTGCTCGGGTGCTTCATGTTGCCAGGTCTCGGACCGTCCGGCTGTGGTCGACAGACCGTCCGCGCCTGTATTTTTTGATAGCTCTAACATATTTCAAATGGGAAAAGTAACCGTTACAAGTAAGCTGGACCGTCCCGCCAGGAGGCACGGGCCGTGCGCTTGTGCGCAAAATGAGTGCTACTTGCACATAATGGCTAGTATGGATTAGGGGCCTATAAATAGAAGTGGAGCTCGTGTGTGAAACCTCTCTTGGCCATTCCTAGTACACATTAAGCACATTTGTGATCCTCCAACTCTCTCACTCACTCATTGCTTGAAATTGCATCCTATTGGGTGATTGAGTGTTCCTAGTGCATTTGCGTCATTGGTGATCTTGAGGCACTAGATGGCACACCGAGCAAGCGTCGTCGACTTGTTACTCTTGGAGGTTGCCGTCTCCAAGATGGCTTGGTGGTGTATCCGTCGAGCTTTCCATGGATATTGTGGAGGAACTGTGGTGGTGATTGTGAGGGGTTCACGCCTACCTCATCGGAGCGGCAAAGGTGACGCTAGTGGAATCGAGGTATTGAGTGGTTCCTAGTCCCTTGGCTCAAAGATCAAGCCGCGTCTTGATAGAGGAGCAAGTGTGAACTTGGAATCCACCTCAACGTGGATTAGCGGTGATCGGCAAATCACCAATACCATGAGAAAAAAATTTGGTGTCTCCATTTTCCCTCTTTACTTGTTTCATTGCAAGTAGCTAGTAGTTAGTGAATTGTCATTCATTTCTGGCTTTGATATTGTTGGTTCTTATAAGTTGCATACTTGTTGTAGCTAGAGAATTTATATCTCTTTTCATATTGATTAAATTTCTCTAGTGTGTTTGATTTTAGTCAAAACCATCTTATCACCCCCTATGCCCGGTGTCCTAGATCCTACAGGGGATAGGGGGATAAGATTTAACAAAGATTACATTGAGGTTATATAGTAAAGATATTACAGTAGGCCTCCATCTATCTACCTTTTTGTGGGGAAGGCGTTGTACCCACAAACAGAAGTCAGTCTCTGCACGATTGAATCACTTGGCACAGGGGTGAGCTCACCTCTAAATACCCAAAGGTGCCAACAACATAGGAGGATGAAGCCATTGAAGCCCTGTCCTTGAAAAGCATGGGGACATGCAAGCTCATGGAGGCGGGAGCAGTGCATACCTAGGGGAATGGTGATGCCGGCAGCAATCCAGAAGGCCTTGGCAAAGCTGCAGTGGAAGAGGATATGTGACGTTGTCTCAGGTTCTGTAGCACAGATTTCACAGGTATCACGATCAAGGATTTTTCTTTTGTGTAAGTTCACTCGTGTTTGAGTTTGTCTTTTGATGCTAGCCATGCAAAGAAGAGAAATCTTGGCGGTGCTCTGCTCTCCTAGATGAAGGTGGACAAGGGGGTGGAAGGCTCCCCTTGGTTTTTTAACATTTTGTAGAGGAGCCCTGAGTGGAGGGAGTCATCTGTTTTGGCGAGTACACACTGTCTACTGTCTGGCATGTCAGTGAGACTGATGTCCCGAAGAAGGGTAATTAGGCTGTCATGCTCATTCTTAGCCTGATCCGAGAGGTGGGAGACAAAATCCATAGTAAGAGGGTGAGATAAGACCCTAAAAATAGAGGGGTCCGACATTTTGGCATGGGACTTGAGGGCAGGGAATTATGGGGCAAGGTCATCATTCGAGCACCAGATGTTGTGCCAAACAGAAGTGTTTTTCCATCATGAACGACAGTGGTAGCGATAGTGCGGTAGAAAGTTGACTCCCTAACATCATTTACAGACAAAAATTAAGGGGTTACGTCATCCTCGTGGCTTAATACCAACTCCCGATAGGGCACCCATAAGGGCGCCTACTGTCCTAGTTTGTTATATAAGATCAGTAATTCGAGGCATGCATTGTGTATAGGTTTCTGTTCTATAGGCAGGCTACAACTCACATCAAATACCAGTCAACATGAGAATTAAAATAGTGTTCTTACGGGCCGACTTATGTTAATATGCTATCTACATGAATTAGCATGCATCTTCTTCTTTGTTTGTTGGTTTCTACGATGATCTTAGACGACATGTATAAGGTTCTGTAATCTATAGCTAGTAGCTAGGTGGTATACGGGTTGCACTTGTGTATGTCGGCAAGTTATTACCTAGTGCATTTAGTCTTACGAACTTTTAGCAATTTTCAAGTCTCCGAGTCCTAGATTGTGTCTTTTTTTTGTGTGAGCCAACGGAGAAGCCCTAGATTGGAAGTATGGAACAAGCTAGCTAGCATGGGGCGATCGACCTCCAATAACTACAAGTTATTTGTTGCATCGTTGACAACTTATGCTTTCATCGTTGGCACGCCTACAGTTAAGGTGTTATGCCTGACATGTTGTTGTTGATGTACCTGTGTTCTCAAAATATCAATATAATATATATACTTATTATACTGGAAACATATATTAAGGTGTTATGGGTACACACTACATCTAAAATATGTGTTCTAGCATTGTTCTATCAAGAGTTAGGCTGGGTAGTCAATCACAAACGAAATCCAGCTCTTTGTCGATTGCCTAGCTCTTTGTCGAGAGCAATTTATCGAGCACTCGACAAAATATACTTTGTCAGTGCTAGGTCAACAGGCACTCGGCAAAGGGGGCTTCTTTGTCGAGTGTAAGAGAGGACACTCGGCAAAGGCTCCGTCGCTGTCACTTGGCGCCGTGACGGCGACTTTTCCTTGTCGAGCATTAAGAGACACTCGGCAAAGTCTTTGCCAAGTGTCCGACAAAAAGTACTCGACAAGGAAGTTGTTACCAATGTACAGTTCACCGAGACCTATTTGCCGAGAACCATACTCGGCAAAGACTTTGCCGATAGCTTTTCTGGGCTTTACCGAGTACCTAATTAAAGTAGTCGTGCCCCATGGTGCATGAGTCTAGTGCCCCTCCAAATCCCCATAGCCCAGCCATGCAAGCTATATAGGATATCACCAAAACGATGGTTTTTGTTAGGATCGATAAAAGCCTGAACCCTTCATTAATTACTTATCAACAAAATACTATTAGAACTCAACAAAATCTGTGGTAAAAAGTGAACGGACACCAATGACTTTATTTGCAGGCGTTCTTTGTTAGATTCGCTCCTAAAACCTCCTCACTTCTTGTAATCTCTATAATAGTTGTCAGCACATACAAATTTTATGCTAGCGAGTTAGGGTTGGGCACATTTAGCCTTATGTAGCAGCAAGTTGCGAGCTATATATCATGGATCAAACCGTAGGTAGGTAGGCATATTGCATGCATGCAATGCTTGTCATCGTGTAGTCTACCTAGTATTCCCCTTTTTTCTTTTGTGAGATGATGGCGAAGCCCTAGATTGGAAGTATGGAAGCATCAACTAGCTAGATAGGATGTGACGAGGACGACCTCAAATGTCCAAGAGGGTACGTTACATGGTTCGAAACTTGAATGCACTTCGTTGGTGAGCCACCGCCAAGCACTCCATGACTCTAGCTAGGGCCACTCCAATTCCCCACATCAGGAAACACGCTATATGATATAGTCTGAAAAAGGTGGTTTTCATTAGGATGTATTCGTAGTGGAGAGTAATCTCTAGAGCCAAAGACACTTGTCAAAGCCTTTGCCAAATACAAAGAAACACTCGATAAAAAATAAAACAAAAAAGTGTGAAAATAGGAATTTTTTAGTTAGAGAGGCACCCGACCAGCTAGTGACCACCGTTCACACTTATTTTAGCAAACTTTTAGTAGAAATCGCGGCCAGTGAGATTCGAACCCATGACCTCCCTATCGTGTATAACCTACTCTACCACTCCACCACAATCTCAAGTGTAAATTGCTTGTTTGAGGCACTACATGGATTCAAACGAAAAAAGTTGTCAACTACAGAGTTGTATAACTTTTGAGATCTACAAAATTTATTTTGGTAGTTTCTTCATCCGATGTCGTTTACAAAATTTGGATTTCAAATTTGAAAACTCCAAACGTATTTTTCTATGACAAGATGATTTTAAATTAAAAAGTTATCAATTACAAAGTTCCATAACTTTTAGAGACCTACAACTTTAATTTTGGTAGTTTTTTCATTTGGATCTTTTGAAAATTATGAGTTATAAAATTAAGACATGGTTTTACATGATAACATGATTTCAAATCGAAAAATTATCAGCTACAATGTGTCGAGCAACAAGGAATGGGGAGTCCAAGTAAAGCCCGAGAAACTCCCTAAGAACGGCCCGTCCGACCAAGTCCCTCGCCGAGCAAGTCTGCGAGGCAGAGCGGACGTCCAAGTTCCCTGTCGAGCAAGTCTGCGAGGCAGAGCAGGTGACCAAGTTCCCCGCTGAGCAAGTCTACGACGCAGAGCGGACGACAAAGTCCCCCGTCGAGTAAGTCTACCAGGCAGAGCGGCCAACTGAGTCCCCCACCGAGCAAGTCTACAAGGTGGAGCGTGTGACCGAGTCCCCCGCCAAGCAAGTATGCGAGGCAGAGCGAGCGACCAAGTTCCCTGCCGAGCAAGTCTAAGCGTTGAGCCAGAGCCGCAAGCGTACATCGACCACGACAGTGCATGACGCTAGGAGCCTAGGTGATAATACACGGACACAACTCTCCTGTTAGGGACAACCTCACCACTAGAGCCTCTACAATGGGCGGTATGACAGAAACAACAAGTCAAGATGCCATGTCGAATAAACCAATCCACACGCATTAAAGGACAACACCGAGCCAACAATGGCAAAGGGGAAACATGCCATGTCACTTGAGTCCTAGGCTTACACCATGCGACCAGCCACACATCAGCACGAGGACGTCAGCCACAAACCCGGCGCAAGGACAGGAACAACGGGTGGCACTATGTTTGGGAGCACTACTTCGTGCAACCAGAAGAAGGGAGCCCGGGCAACGGATGAAAGACTTCTTCTCTCTTTATTCTGTCTCTATGTCTCTCTCTCTCTCTCTCTCTCTCGCTGAAGAGGGGGCAATGTAAGCTATGACCCTTGGGATATAAAAGGGGAAGGACCCTCTTCCTCTCATACGAATAGGTACACGAGCACAGTTGTTGTAACAGACTCATTACAATACTACGATTAGCACTACACTGGAGTAGGGTGTGAACCTGAACCAGTATAACCTTGGTGCCTCAGATCTCTCATTCAAATCGCATCGATTCACCATTCGGAGTGAGTCCGCGCTAGCATCCCCATTGAACACAAATCTTATTATCCCCTGGTTCCCGAAACCATGACACAATGTTTCATAACTTTTTGAGACGTACAACTTTTATTTTGGTGGTTTTTCTATCCGAGACCATTTGAGAAATTCGAATTTTAATTTATTAGAATTCAAACGTAGTTTTCGTTTACAAGATGACTTCAAATCAAAAGTTGCCAACTATAAAATTATATAACTTCTTAAGATCTACAAAGTTTATTTTTGTTTTTTGATCATTTATTCATCCAACATGATGGTTCTAACATTTTGCACAAATCTTATATGTCTCTTGTAGTTCCATAAGCTACGAGAGAGATATAAGTTTTATGAACAAATTTACTTTTATTTTACCATATGAATAAATGACCAAAATAAAATTTGTATATCTTGATCAGTTATACAAATTTGTAGTTGAAATATTTTTTATTTAAATTAATTTACTACTTTAAAATATGATTTAAAATTGTCATTGTCTAGTCGGAAAAACACTCGACAAAGAAGCTCTTTGCCTAGTGTAAAATAAAAACATTATCATGACCCAATGGTGGCACTTATGGAACCAATACTGGATAGTTGCACACCCAACAACAAATTGTCGAGCGTCAGTTCAGATCCACTAGTAAATGAGGCAACTATTATTATAACCGACAAGTGATTTCTCATTACCATCACATTTACCACAACATTAAATAAATCAAATTAGAAAACTCAAAAGGTAGCACACATAATGAAGTTATTACATTACAAAATCAATCCCATCACTCTTCATCTCTTACATTCTTAAGTTATTACAAATTAGTACTATGGAGCATGCCCATTGCACTTAATCTCTTTCACCACAAGCAATAATGTTGTACATGTAACATACATCCTCTATTGTGTATCTGAGCACACCATTTACGTATATTAATGCATGGATTATTAGTGTTTTCTCTTTCGCTTAACAAGAATGAGTACATAGTATGCCATAGAATGAATAACCAAGATAGCAAGCACTATAAATGGACCAAGACTTGAAGTAAAATTTGAGTAACCCTAGAATCCTGATGTCCTAGTCCTTCCATAAAGTACTATTTGAACTCATTAAAATCTGTGGCACATAATGATTTAACTCCAATGACTTTGTTTGCGTTCTTTGTTAGATTCATCCCCTGACTTCTGACTGCACATAATTTAATAATGTGCCTAGGTTCAAACTCGTTAGTTTTGGGTCATTGGTGGTAGGTTTTGAGCCTTAGTTATTTTTCTTAGTTCATGCTAGTTATCGTGCGTAGGGTAAGGTCACAATTGATGAAAATGTAAAAGTAAAATGACAGAGGCCTTTCAGTATACAAAGAGCATCTATTTAATATAGAACACGAATAACAAAGCATTTTGGTCAAAATCCTCCTTATGCTCGTTCGACATGCATAATCCTTCAGACCACAACTGAAATAGCTCATCCACTAATAGATTTAGGTATACATCAATGCCGTTACCAGGTTGCTTTGACCCTTGAATAAGAGCTGACATCATAATGGAACACACTATCTATGACAATCGAAGTAACATATCTTTCCACCAAACTTCAGTTGGAAGCAACAAGCGTCTTCAGTGCATATCGGACATGTCAGAATCCCATGACAACTCCATCTAGCAAAGATAACAAAAGCCATAAAATTGTGAATTGACCTCAAATATGCAACTCTCAGGTTGAATTTTTGTTTCTGTAACAATCGTACGACTCGACTCCTTCCCACAAAAGTTTCAAATCTTTGTTCTAGTTTGATCCGAAACATGTATTACAAGAAACAAGAAAATAAATTCATATTTCATGCAAAGAGCTGGCAGAAGGTTGTATGGAATAGCAAAGACAGGCTAGGATGAGTACGACAGTGTAGTTGGATTGAAAGGAGAGAAACCATCTGTTGCCAAACCCATGCGGACATTTCGAACTTCGGCAGCAAAGTTGGAATCAAAGGCATCTAGTGCCTTCCATACATCTGTATCAGTTGGGTGCACCATGACACCAGGATTCTCACATACGCCTTCTTTGTGACATCTCATGTGCCTAGCTATAGTCTTCAAGACAAACTAATGTTAACTGAGGTATAATAGGCATGTAATGAAGTTTCTTACGTTCTACCTTGGTCGTTATGGTCGCACCTTCATCCTTTTCAACCTCTACGAATCTAGGCTCACAACATATTGTATACTTCTTCTCATTCGCAGTCTCCTTCTAGAAAAGTATACAATTATTTTCATAGACATCAATTTGTTTGTAGTGAATAATTTGTTTGTAGTGCATATTGAAACTCGAGAGTAACTTCTTGGACTGGCACATATCCTTTGGCATCTTGTGATTCTTCATAAGTACATCACTGATCAAGTTTAGAAGGTCCTTGTAGCAGTTGTCTGAGAATGAAAACTTGGACTTAATAGCCATAAGCCGAGTCACAAAAACAAGGACGGTCACTTTCGTGTGCTCGTGCAACAACTCTTCGGAAGCTTTAAGGAGCTCAAAGAACTTCAGAACCTCAGGCATAGGAGGAACCTCATAATCGGGAAGTTGAGGGGGGTTCTCGGAATCGATGGGTAGAATCTCATGACGTACATTGTCAAGCAACTCTTCCATCCTATCGTAGTCCCCCTCTTCAACTAACTGAACTTCCAATACAATACAAGGAGGTGGGTCCTCACCATGGTGCACCCATACCTCATAGCCAGGCATAGAGCCATTTATACAAAGATCTATCATCATAGTCCACCTGTCATGGAAATAAATGTTCTGACTATTACTACAAGGGAACCTAATGTCGGTGTCGGTCTCTGACCGAGTGAAAGCACTGTCAAGAAAAAGCATCGGTCTTGGCAACCCACTCACTTGATAGAGCACCTCTCTTCTTCCAACCTTCATACATCCATTGACGATCCTCCGTGATACTAGATACGAGACATTAACTTAAATAGTAAAGTAACGCATAGACCATCAGTTATTACAAAGACATCACACCCCTACATCTATTGCGAAAGGATAGGTCATAAACCCATCCAGGAGTGACCGGTAGAGCATGTATTTATGACAAGGCATGAGCTCGAGTGAAATTTTGGCAACATAACCTCGTTGTTCTCCAATTGCACGTCTGGAAATAGTGCAATTGGAGAACATAGGGGTTATACTGCCGAAACTAGGAGTACATGCCTTTATCATAAACACAACTCTGTTGGTCACTCTGAGGCTGTCCAATAAAGAGATAATTTTGGCCCAACACACCTCACATACATTGCATGTGAGGTGTGTTGGGCCAAATGGGTGACGCCTAGGTTTCTTTTGTTGACACTACGATATACTACGAATAACTAGAATCATCGTGCATTATTATATAATTCAACTAATAAACCACCAATACAATATTATATACGAAATAACATTGTTATGGGTGACAAATCATATAAAATGACATTATTTCAGAGGGCATAATAGTTATCCTCAGAAATTAAAAAATTAAATTATCTACACATGCCTAAATAAACTAAAACAAGCTAATTTAATTAGATAATCAAATTATGGCCATCAGACATAACAACCTAAATTATATTAAACATACAAATCATTTAATTTTACATAAAATAACTACAAGCAAACAACACATGCATCTATAAAACTGTACAAAATGAAGAATACTCACGTAGCGGCGAGACGACGCAAGCACTATCGACGGAGGCACCGGGCATGGGTGTGGGCATACACGGGCGGGCGTGATCGATGGCGTGGTCGAGATGGCCGACGACGGGCGGCGTAGAGGCGGACGGGGCCAGGGAAGACGTGGGTGCCGACGGGCGAGGGGACATGGCGCCCGTGAGGCCGGACGCGGGCGGCGACGAGGCGGAGTGGCAGCGGCGGCGGAGTGGAATTGGCGTCGGTGCTGATACTGAGAGTGGGCAGGCGAGCATGTGAAAAGTGAAACAGTATAGTCAGGCACTGTTTCCTTAATATTGCTTATGTCCGACAATTTATCTACTAGCCGTCGAACGTAAGTCTTATTTTTCGATGGCTGACAGATAAGCTGTCAGACGTAAGGTTATTTTCGAGGGCCATTTAAAGTCATTGGACATCAATTTAATGTCTGACGGTTGGTTGGCTCTGATCAGGCCGTCAGAAATAAGATGGTCCTCGGATATTTCTCTTTTTTCTGTTGTGAAGGCATCACAGACGAATATTAGATGTGGTATATCAATCGATGCCCTAGGCTTCGGCCTGAGAAAACTAAGATGTTATTATGTGTCACACCCGGTTTTAGAAGGCAAACCAAATCTGAACCATATACGTGCCAGGATCAAAAAGTCACGTACACAGTGATTACATAATTGGACATCATCACACAATGCTCGAAATAAATAGCAGAAAGGTACTTTAATTACATCAAGATGTCCAAGACATCCACAGAGTCTAATACATAACCATTGTCTTTAACATAAACATCGAAGTGCGGAGAAAACGAAACGTAGATGATAAGCCTACACAGGCAGTTGATTGGGGGTTTGCCACTAAGGAAAACTAGAACTCGTCATAGTCCTGGAACTCCTCAAAGTCCTCCATGTTGCCAGCATCACCTCTTGAGCACTGAGTATAGTGGGGACAACCTGGGGTGGGGGTGGTGTGTAAAGCAAGGGTGAGTACACATCAACGTACTCAACAAATGTCCTGTATGGCTAAGGTGGACTAGCGGTATGTGGGGTTGAGGTTAAGCAGTTGCTTTTAGTTGGTCAAACATTAATTACAATTAGTAGAGCCAAGATTTAGTAATAAACCCAGTTATTACCCAAAAGTACTCTCTCCAAGAGGAAATACCAGAGATCAGAATTATAACCAACATTATTAACCATCATCATAAAGTAACCAAAGTTCTTCTAATCAAAGAGGATCCTAAGGCTGCTCTTAACCGTGAGCTCGGCTGATATACCAGTTTCTAACACTCTGCAGAGGTTGCACACTTTACCCACGATTCGTGATCCCTTTCCAGCGTGGGTTGTACAGACCTGATCTTCACTACCGAGGTGAATGGCCAGGGATAGACTATGTAGCCTTTACAAAGACTCCCCTGGTGCATAGCTGCTCGTTAGGTTTCGCCAGTCATACAAACGCAATACACCTCCCCAAGGTGGGTGACTAACAAAACCAAATCGAATGAACCTCTACACCCCCTTGGCAGAGCGAGCACTACGCCCCGGCCCCCATTGACGGCCCTCAGGCAAAACAACCTACACCCCCAAGTTCATCTAATTATTCAGCTAAGGGTGTCCCATTCGACCCTAATGGTTGCACTGTTACCCCGGGTGGTCACTCCACGAACAGGTCCTTACGAAGAGGTACCCAGGAAAAAGGCCTGAGCCCCCTAGAGTATCACAATATCATCATTGGGATAACATCATCGTATCATAAGTAATCACATCATGTTCATTGAGTAAGTTAAAGCAATAGCATAAGCTAACCATGATTAACCAAAAAGGTAAACAAGGATAAGGTAGATACAGACTAGTCAATCCTTAGGTTAAGTAATGTAATGCGGGACAGTGAATCATAAAGTATATAGGACATAATAGGTCAGAGGACACTTGCCTTCACCAGGTTGCTGCTCAGGGAGGTCTCCAGCAACACACTTGGGAACCTCGGACTGTTCGTTGTCTAAATAAAGCGAGCATGAATTCAATACATTTGGAAAGTACAAATGAACAACACACCAAACATGTACAAACATTGGAATACATCTTAAAAAGGCATAATACTAAATAAGGAATAATGAGATCAAAGTATAACATGAACTAATTTCATTTAGAAATAGATTATTCTTTAAGTGTTGTCCATAATTATACAACCTAGTTCTATTTATTTTTTTGTGACCTAAAAGTTAGACCAAAGATAAATTCATGTGATATATGTTATTAGTCTCACAAAACTAAATATACTTTAACCCCTAGGGTTTTCCTTTTATTTATTTTATTAAATAAACAAATCTACACATATACTAGTTCATAGTTAACCATAAAATTAGAATGTACATATTGTAAATGGAACTAATTTATTTAGACAGAGAATATTCCTATGAACATTTTGCAATTTGAATCACTAAATTTGGAGTTCATATGCAAAAGATATGAAATAAACAAGTTTGGGAATTTAAAATATGAAATAGGTCTAATTCTATAATTATTTAAAAGTCTAGGGTTCAATCTGCAAGATTACAGGGGCCTGCGCGTGAAAACCAGGGACGGCGGGTTAATTCCAACTATCCCGAGGGTCTCTTAAGCAAAACTACACGTGAAAGGGTATCAGACGATCTCAACCGTTAGATCAGAAACCAACGACCGAGATTAGATCTACGATCGAGGGTGCGCACGCGCGGGGGGGGGGGGGGGGGGGGGCGAGCGCTGACAGGCAGGCTAGTGGCGTCAGCGACCGAGGGGGGGCGCACTGACCGATCGGGCCCAGCGCCAGGGGACACGGGCGCTGACAGACGGGCCCAAACGCAGGGCGCGCGTGCATGAAGCAGTATCCCGCGATCTCGGTCGTGCGATCGAGATCGGACGGGGGAGATCAAACTGAGAGGGGTGAACGGTTGTGGGCGACGCCGCTCCTCTTCGTGGCGGTGAAGTCGCCGGAGTTGGGGCGGGTGCGTGCTACGGCGGTTCCGGGGTCGCCGGAGTTGGTCAGAGAGGGAGAAGACGACTCGGCGAACTCGATGGCGGGGTTATGGCCACGAGACCGAGGTCAGAGAGGGGGAAACGGCGGAGGAAAAGCTCCGGGCGAACCGGGGTAACTCCGGTGAGGAATTCCGGCCGCCAGGAGAGGCAATCGGCCGTGATAGCGCTCAGGCTAGTTCCAGTAGAAGTGGGGGAGCACTTTGGGCCAAAGCCGGGGCACTGGATGGGGTCGGGCTGGCCGGACGTTGTGCGGGCGCGGTGAGCACGCGCGGCCGCACGCCGGCGAGGCCAAATTGGCTACAGGTAGGCGTGAATAGGGAAAAACAAGCACGGGGATGGGTGTCTCACCTCGGGGCGGAGCTCGAGGTCGCTTGGCGTGGCCTCCAGCGAGCTAGATGACCGGAGAGGCGGGCGCGGGTCTCTGGCGAGGTCGGACGGCGTGGGCAGAGCGCGAGCGGGGCTGCGTGAAATGAGGCGGGGTAGTGAGTGCGGGCGTGGGCGGGGCTCAAAAAGGAGCTAGGGCGTGTGGGCGGGCGTCATGGCCGAGGATTTCGGCGACGTGTTCGAGTGCGCGCGCTGGTCCACGGCGGGCGCGGGGAGGGCGGAGCTAACAAGGGAGGCCCATGGCGCAGAGAGAGAGGACGGGCGCGCGGGGCAACGGCTCGACGACTGGCAAAACAGGCCCGCAAAGCAGAGAGAGAAGAGGGACGCGCGGGCGAAGAAACCGGCGCCGACAGCTTGGCCCCACTGGGCAGAGAGAGGGTGAGAGAGGGCGCGTGGGGGGAGGGAGTTGCCGCTGACAGGTGGATCCCACCTGTCAGGAGGCGCGGGCGCGCGGGCGCGTGGCCTGGCTGGGCCGAGCTAGGCCGGCTGGGCTGCTTTGCTTTTTTCCTGAATTTCCTAATTGCTTTTCCATTTCTTTTCTCTAGGGTTTTCAATACAAATTCAATTCAAGATTAAAAATCAAACTAATTAAAGCATGTGCAACAATTCAAAGAATATTTAAACTCAGCATGATGCAATATTTCATGACTCATAATGTTTTGGCAAAAATAAATAATTAATCCCTCATTAACTAAGCTACTTCTACTCAAAAGGAAAAAGAGAGAGAGAGAGAGAATTTAGAGATAGATAGAAACTAGAGAGAAGAGTAACACCTGAATTTGGGTGATATTTAGAAAGAAATTTTATACACCAAATTCAGGGTGTTACATTATGCATACACGCAGTACGTCTAAAATACGTGTACTAGCGCTATTCAGTTAGAAGTTAGGTCAGCAATATTATGTATGGACATACAAATTTTATGCTTGCAAGTTACGGTTGGGCACATTAGTCTTATGTACGGGTATGTACAATCTTATTTAATATGGAGTATTTTGAAGGGTCTATAAGAGTCTAAGTGGAAAAATATATAAGACATGTTGGATTAATGTGGGCTTGGCCCAAATTAATATTCAATAATAGTCAATGCTAATGGCCCACTTTAATGCTATGGTGTACTAATTATTTAGTACCATATTGGAAGTTCAAAGGACAAATCAATCAACTTAAATAGGTGGACCATTGGTGCATCTATTGAGAAGTTGAGAAAAGGATGAAGGACTGCCACACGCGCGCGCGCGCCGCCGCCGCCGCCCGGGCCGGGCCGTGGTCGTGGCTCGTGGTAGATCGGACCTTGGTCTGAATATTCCTTTCAAACGGTTGCGCATTTTGCCTGGAGCGATGACCGTCATAATAACCGTCCGTTTCCTGTCTTATGGCTAGTAACGGACGTCAGTTACTGTCGTCAGTTTCCAGTGGCTAGTAATGGACGTCAGTTACTGTCGTAAGTTTCCAGTTCTAATGCGCGACCGTTTCTGTCCGTTGTTCTTCTCCCTCCTTCTGACCGCCTATAAGAATGGAGAGGGGAGGGCTCTTCCAGGCACGCGAATTATCTCACGCGAATTGCAAACAACACATTCCCGTCCCATCTTCTGCGAGCACAGAGAGAGTGGGAGAGCAGGCCTCCGAAATCACCGACCGCAGAGATACACTTGCACGAGTGTGCGGGCGATCAGATTTTTGGGGAGCGTCTTCGCGACTGCTCGCGCTTCGTCCACAGCTTGCTGTTCGTCGCCTTCCTGAGTTGACGCGTGCTGCTGTTCTTCTTCCCGGCGACCGTTCGAGGGACTGCACAGCGTACATCTTCCTGCACCGTACGCGTGCTGCTGTTCTTCTTCCCGGCGACCGTTCGAGGGACTGCACAGCGTACATCTTCCTGCACCGACTTCGTACGGCTACATCGAACAAACACACGAGATGTCTCGTGTGAATGGAGCCACTGATGCCTTCAGCATCGGTCCCTCCGCTGGGTACACTCTGTTCTTCGTATTTGTGCATGTTTCATTGCTGTTTACTGCTTATGCGAGTAGTTATACACACATGCACATACATGTCATCACAAATATCGCACTATTTTTCTGGATTAAATTAAAACTGAAAATGCCTAACTTTCTAACAATCCAAAAATCTGATATTAGGCATTTTTCTGTTAGTGGTTTTGCTGCTGCGTTAAAACCAAGTGAACCTTTTGATGGGACGTTTTACAAGAGATGGCGTAGTAAGATGATACTGTGGTTGACCGCAATGAACTGCTATCACGCCGCACAGGGGAAACCCGAACAGTTCACTCCTGAAGAGGAGAGAATGTTCGACGTTGTCGATAACCTGTTTCGAGGCGCCGTGATTGGCGCTCTTGCCAACAAGTATGTTGATTCTTATCTAACGTGCACATCTGCAAAAGAGTTATGGGATGCATTAGATGAGAAGTTTGGTGTTTCTGATGCTGGTAGCGAGCTGTACATCATGGAGCAGCTGTTTGACTATAAGATGGTGGAAAACCGTCCTGTAGTTGAACAGGCTCATGAAATACAGGCACTGGCTAAAGAACTCGAACAATTCCCATGTGTCTTGCCTGACAAGTTCGTGGCCGGCGGTATTATCGCTAAACTGCCACCTTCTTGGACGGACTTTGCTACCACTCTAAAACATAAGAGACAAGAATTTAGCGTGGCTGAGCTTATTGGTTCTCTTGATGTTGAGGAGAGGGCGAGAGCAAAAGACACTCGTGGAAAAGGAGTTGAGACTTCTAGTGCCAATATGGTACAAAAGAAGAACTCCAATGCATCACATAATAATAAAAAGAAGAACAAGCAACAGAATGCCACGAAGCCCAAGAAGGCAGCCTCGTTCAAAAAGAAGAACAAAGGAGCTGGTTGCTTTGTTTGCGGGAGTACTGATCATTGGGCAAGCGCTTGTCCAGACCGCAAATTTAAGCAAGAGAAAAAACCAGCTCAAGAGAAGAAAACAGTAAACATGGTTGTTAGCGAGACTGCAGAAGGAACATTGGGGTATGGTAATCTTTTACCTACTGTTCTTTCAGTGTGTCAATCCCCTGAGTGGTGGGCTGATACCGGTGCTAATATTCATGTGTGTGCTGATATTTCTTTATTTTCTTCTTATCAGTGCAAAGGGACTGGAGCCTTGCTGATGGGGAACGGATCACATGCACGTGTTCTTGGTGTTGGTACAGTCATTCTGAAGTTTACTTCGGGAAAGACGGTGCTATTGAAGAACGTGCAGCATGTCCCCTCCATCAAAAAGAATCTAGTTAGTGGCTCTCAATTGTGTCGAGATGGCTACAAAATTGTCTTTGAGTCTAATAAATGTATACTGTCTAAGTATGGAACGTTTGTTGGAAAAGGCTATGACAGCGGAGGCTTGTTCTGCTTATCTTTGCATGATGCGTGTAATAAGTCTGTGAACAATGTTGTTTCGAATGAGTCGTATATTTGGCATTCACGACTTTGTCATATCAATTTTGGTTGTGTCTCGCGGTTAGCAGATTTAAATTTAATCCCGAAATTTGATTTAGTCAAAGGTTCTAAGTGCCAGGTGTGCGTGCAATCTAAGCAACCTCGCAAGCCTCACAAGGCTGCGGAGGCGAGGAATTTGGCACCACTAGACTTAATACATTCCGATTTATGTGAGATGAACGGAATATTGACTAAAGGAGGCAAGCGATATTTTATTACTTTTATCGATGACTCTACTAGATTTTGTTATGTGTATCTCTTAAAATCAAAAGATGAAGCTTTGCATTATTTTAAGACCTACAAAGCTGAAGTTGAAAATCAACTCGAGAGGAAAATTAAACGGTTAAGGTCTGATCGTGGTGGAGAATATTTTTCGGGTGATTTTTCTGATTTTTGTGTGGAACATGGTATTATTCATGAGAGGACACTGCCATACTCACCACAATCCAATGGGGTTGCTGAAAGAAAGAACCGTACTCTAACTGATTTGGTTAACGCCATGTTAGAGACTTCAGGGCTATCTAAGGAATGGTGGGGTGAGGCGATCTTGACGGCGTGTCATGTCCTGAATAAAGTTCCCACAAAGAACAAAGAAATCACACCATTCGAGGAATGGGAAAAGAAGAAATTAAATATCTCCTATTTGCGCACCTGGGGTTGTTTGGCTAAAGTGAATGTGCCAATTAACAAGAAGCGCAAATTAGGACCGAAAACTGTTGATTGTGTTTTCCTTGGGTATGCTTTCCACAGCATTGGATATAGGTTTTTAATTATAAACTCTGGAGTACCGGACATGTTGGTTGGTACAATTATGGAGTCCAGAGATGCTACGTTTTTTGAGGACGAATTTCCCATGAAAGCTACACATGATACGTCTAATGATGAACCAACGATACCCCATGAGCATTTTATTCCGGTAGAACACACTGAGGAATCCCATATACATAATCATGTGGAAAATGACAATGTATCAACTCGAAAGAGTAAGAGACCAAGGATTGCAAAGTCCTTTGGTGATGATTACATTGTATATCTTGTGGATGACACACCAAGTACCATTGAAGAGGCATATTCCTCTCCTGATGCTGACTTTTGGAAGGAAGCAATAAGGAGTGAGATGGATTCTATTATGTCTAATGCAACTTGGGAGGTAGTTGAGCGTCCTTATGGGTGTAAGCCCATTGGAAGTAAATGGGTGTTCAAGAAAAAACTTAGGCCTGATGGTACTATTGAAAGGTACAAGGCGAGGCTTGTAATTAAAGGCTATTCACAGAAGGAAGGTGAGGATTTCTTTGATACTTATTCACCTGTGGCTCGATTGACCACAATTCGTGTGCTACTTTCTTTGGCTGTCTCTCATGGTCTTCTCGTCCATCAAATGGATGTTAAGACAGCATTCCTAAATGGAGAGCTAGATGAGGAAATTTACATGGAGCAGCCAGCTGGGTTTGTAGCAAACGGTCAAGAAGGCATGGTGTGTAAATTATTGAAATCTTTATATGGCCTAAAACAAGCACCTAAGCAATGGCATGAAAAGTTCGATAGAACTTTGACATCTGCCGGTTTTGTTGTGAACGAAGCAGACAAGTGTGTATACTATCGGTATGGTGGGGGCGAGAGAGTAATTTTATGCCTATATGTTGATGACATTCTAATCTTGGGGACGAGTCTTGATGTGATTAAAGAGACAAAAGACTTTCTGTCTAATAATTTTGAAATGAAAGATTTGGGAGAAGCTGATGTTATTCTTAACATTAAGCTACTGAGAGAAGGCATTGGTGGGATCACACTTGTGCAATCCCATTATGTGGAAAAGGTTTTGAGTCGCTTTGGTTTTAGCGAATGTGAACCTGCTCCAACGCCTTATGATCCTAGTAAGCTATTAAAGAAAAATCGAAGGATAGCTAGGGATCAATTGAGATATTCCCAAATAATTGGTTCACTCATGTACTTAGCTAGCGCTACGAGGCCTGACATCTCATTTGCTGTGAGCAAACTTAGTCGATTTGTTTCAAATCCGGGAGATGATCACTGGCGTGCTCTTGAGAGAGTTTTGCGCTATCTAAAGGGTACTATGAGTTTAGGCATCCATTATACCGGGTACCCAACAGTACTGGAGGGTTATTGTGATGCAAACTGGATATCTGATGCTGATGAGATATATGCCACAAGTGGATATGTGTTTTCACTTGGAGGTGGTGCTGTTTCATGGAAGTCTTGCAAGCAGACCATCTTAACGAGGTCGACTATGGAAGCAGAACTCACAGCATTAGATACCGCTTCAGTTGAGGCTGAGTGGCTTCGTGAACTCCTTATGGATTTACCTGTGGTTGAAAAACCTGTGCCGGCTATTTCCATGAACTGTGATAATCAGACTGTGATAATTAAGATAAACAGTTCTAAGGATAATATGAAGTCGACAAGGCACATAAAGAGGCGTTTGAAATCTGTCAGGAAATTGAGAAACTCCAGAGTAATAGCGTTGGATTATGTCCATACGTCTAAAAATCTGGCAGATCAATTTACTAAGGGGCTATCACGTAGTGTGATAGATAGTGCATCAAGTGAGATGGGCATGAGACCCACCTAAAGTTTATCATAGTGGTAACCTGTTCTATGTGATCGGAGATCCCGTGAATTAGAATGGTGAAACAAGCTAGTGGTAGACTGAGAGGAAAGATCCTTAATAAGGCTCATTTCAGATGCATATCTTTCCTTACTGTAAGGTAGGTTGGTGTTTACACCTTAATATGTTCCAAGTGGCTTTGTGAAGCAAAGATGTTGTCCTACAGAACATCTTTAGAGGAACATACCTATATGGGTTAACTGCTAGTCACAGTTTATGAGATCTGGGTGGTTTCTAGATACCCATGAAAGGCTATGGAGTTTGACTTATATGCTCCAACCAGAGGGGATGCGTTCAGCAATCTAGTACTGGTAAAGAGTTTAGATGAAACTCATTCCACGAAAAACTGCCAATTCAAGGCCTAGTCCATTGTGCAGTTGTGGTCAAGTGTAGTCTAAGTTCTAGGTGGATGTTCAACTTAACAGTCTCCATCGAAACACCAGTATATCAAACGTTTGAGATGATGAGAGCTTTTTAGTGTGACTTAGCATTTGGTGGGGATTGTTGGATTAATGTGGGCTTGGCCCAAATTAATATTCAATAATAATCAATGCTAATGGCCCACTTTAATGCTATGGTGTACTAATTATTTAGTACCATATTGGAAGTTCAAAGGACAAATCAATCAACTTAAATAGGTGGACCATTGGTGCATCTATTGAGAAGTTGAGAAAAGGATGAAGGACTGCCACACGCGCGCGCGCGCGCGCCGCCGCCGCCGCCGGCCGGGCCGGGCCGTGGCCGTGGCCGTGGCCGTGGCCGTGGCTCGTGGCTCGTGGCTCGTGGTAGATCGGACCTTGGTCCGAATATTCCTTATTTTGCCTGGAGCGATGACCGTCATAATAACCGTCCGTTTCCTGTCTTATGGCTAGTAACGGACGTCAGTTACTGTCGTCAGTTTCCAGTGGCTAGTAACGGACGTCAGTTATTGTCGTCAGTTTCCAGTTCTAATGCGCGACCGTTTCTGTCCGTTGTTCTTCTCCCTCCTTCTGACCGCCTATAAGAATGGAGAGGGGAGGGCTCTTCCAGGCACGCGAATTATCTCACGTGAATTGCAAACAACACATTCCCGTCCCATCTTCTGCGAGCACAGAGAGAGTGGGAGAGCAGGCCTCCGAAATCACCGACCGCAGAGATACACTTGCACGAGTGTGCGGGCGATCAGATTTTTGGGGAGCGTCTTCGCGACTGCTCGCGCTTCGTCCACAGCTTGCTGTTCGTCGCCTTCCCGAGTTGACGCGTGCTGCTGTTCTTCTTCCCGGCGACCGTTCGAGGGACTGCACAGCGTACATCTTCCTGCACCGACTTCGTACGGCTACATCGAACAAACACACGAGATGTCTCATGTGAATGGAGCCACTGATGCCTTCAGCATCGGTCCCTCCGCTGGGTACACTCTGTTCTTCGTATTTGTGCATGTTTCATTGCTGTTTACTGCTTATGCGAGTAGTTATACACACATGCACATACATGTCATCACAAATATCGCACTATTTTTCTGGATTAAATTAAAACTGAAAATGCCTAACTTTCTAACAAGACACGGGCAAAGAGCTTATCTTCTCTCAGCTTTCCATACACGTTGTCTCTTAGCTTTATTGATGATGATCCAGGTTTCAGAATTGTAACATGCAATCTTTTAATGGTTGTACATGCTCTAATGTGTATCGTGGGACAAGCACAAGCCATATAGGTAGGCAGGCAGCTGGCATATGCATGCATGAGTTGAATAATGTGCGCACGCTTGTCATCGTGGTATCTTTTGAACCGACGTACGACGGCGAAGCCCTAGATTGGAAGTATGGAAGCAGCCAGCTAGCTATAGGACGGGACGAGGACGACCTCAAATGTCCAAGAGGGTACGTTCCATACAAGGTATGCCCAGGGACAATGACGACACATTTGCAAACCTGCTGGCTGACCTTGACCTTGATGCTCCCTCCGCATATGGTGTGCTGAGAGATCGCCTATAAATACAAGGTATGCCCAGCTAGCTAGTATGACTCCAAGCACAAACTAACACACGGTTTGGAACACATCACGGTTTCAGTGCGATGGCATCCAACAAGTACTCCGTTGGTCACCCTGCGCTCCGATTCCTAGCCGCTATGGCACTCGTGTTAACGGTATCAGTCTGTGGCCAGTCGTCATCGTCTCCAGCTCCGACGCCTGCTCCAGCCCCGGCGCCTGCACCGACTCCTGCTTTAGCCCCAATAATGCCAGCGCCGACTCCTGCTCCGACGCCTGCAACGACTCCTCCTGCTTCAGCCCCAACGGCGCCAGCACCGACACCAGCGCCAACACCATCACTGACACCAGCGCCGACTCCTGCCCCGGCGCCATCCCAAAACCGGTGTCCCCCTGGCTTCCCTAACCTAATCACCTTAATTCAAGCCATTAAGACGACCTATCCTAATCAGTGCAATATTTTTATTGTCCCCGTTCCATTCTCGCCGGTGAACCCAGGGTCGGGCTCGGGCATTCCATTTCCACCCTACAAATGCCTGTGCTACTGCTTTCCCATTATTAGGATTCCATGGCCCGGCATCCCCCCCTACAAATGTGTTCCTGTAGGCACTCCCTTAACAGTATGAGCATGCATACTTAAGTATGAATATAAGTGCATGTGAGGTCTGTATCTGGAGGTTGATTAGTTCCATACATGGGCGCAGTGTGTGCATGGTAAGGGACAAATAATTGACCTACAGTTGTGTAATGTGTGACATGCTGTTGTTGTTTTACTATATACTACTTAAAGTGCATCAACAATACATGAACTATTTTTGGCACAGGAACCCCCCATTAACTATTTAAAGTGTGTCATCTAGTTCCATGTACTATTTCAAAGTTCATTGGAACCCCCATTAGTTTGAACGCCACGTTAGCTGTTGAACCGGGCCTTGGCCCCATTTTGACTTCATTTGATGTACAATAAATAGTTAATGGAGGTTCATGTTACCTTGAATCATACATGGACCTAGACTACACACCTGAAATTGTTCATGGACTGTTGATGCACTTTGCTATACTTATTATATATACTAAAAACATATATTCACTAAATCTTTTACTATATAAGACATAAGTTGATCCGCTTTTCTATGTTATTTACTAAATTGAGGTTTTGGTCTTCATTTCCTTGAACGGGTTTACACGAATCGAGGAGCCCAAGAAACTGTTGTGTATTTCTCGTTGTGAAACACCCCAGTTTCATACTCTGCTAGGAAACCATTTTGACACAAGTGTTTACTCACGGTAACCTTGTCAAATAACTTTGTGTTTTGAAAGTCGTTGCACGAACACTAGATCTTATCGATATAGTTGATAAAGAATTGGTATAATTGATAAAAATCCTTAGTCTTAATTAGTGATCCACTCAGTTGAGTGACCCTAACTTTTATTCCAACATCGTACATCCACCGGTGATCCTCATCCATATTTGACACTACTACAGAATGGGCATCTATACTGGTTGGGAACTAGCTACAGTACCGGATCCCCAACCGTATTTGGCGTCTGGGACTAAAGGCCTCAATCTTTAGTCCTGGTTGCAAAGCTCGGGACTATATAGGGATCTTTAGTATTGATTTAGGGCTTAAAACTATACTAAATATCCACCTTTTAGTATAGGTTATAAGCTTGAACCAGTACTAAAAGACCCTCTTTAGTACCGGTTCTACACTATAAACGATACTAAAAGTTGAGTGAGCCTAACATTTATTCAACATCGTACATCCAATGGTGATCCTCATCCATATTTGACACCACTACATAATGGGACATCTATATCTGCTTCACTACCATAGAAACTTTAATAGAGGCGGGCAAAATCAATTAAAGGGGGTGAGCATTGCAACTGCCTCCAACTTTAGGCCTCTGTTAATCATCGATTAACGGAGGCGGTTACCTTGCCGCATCCAATAATGTGTTAACCGAGGCGGGCGTTGTAACTCGGCCGCCTCGGTTAATTAGTATTAATGGAGGCAGTCATTTTAAGGCAACCGCCTCCATTAAAACAAATTAACTAAGCCAATTTAGTTACAATGCTCGCCTCGGTTAACTCTTTTAACAGAGGCAAATATTCGTTAATTGCCTGTCTCGGTTAACTATTTTTTATTTAAAAATAATAATGAATTTGGATTTGGATTTAAATTTGATCTGTACTTGTGCAAATCAAACACCAATTAAAGGAAACAAATAGAAATACAAAGTAAAGATATATATACATATGCATATATGTATCATCACATCTGATTATATACATATGGTAATCTTAAAAAGATGTCGGGAAATGTGTAATCTTGAAGGTGTATCATGGTGGACCAGTTTCTGAGCTTCTCGTACTCTTCTAGCATCCCTAAGTCATTTTCCTTGTTGAAAACGACGCCCTTTCATGCACGCAGTTGTCCATGATAAACTTATATATGTCCCCAACTGTTCTAGTGATGGTATTATGAGTTATATTTTCTTTTTCCCACTAGTTGCAACATGTTGCGAGAATACACGTCGTATAAAGCACTTCGGAACATTCGAAAAGTTGCGCCTAACTTGCAGTGTTTCGGCAAACCACTTCTTCTCCTTGTTGGATCTTAGATCGAAGCATTCAAGATCATCCACGTACTTGCGGTAAGCGTTGTACGTAACAAAACATCAATTATCGTCAACGATAATTTGAATACTTGTGTATAGAGTAAATGAACAACAAGTACTGTCACTTATAATTTATGTATGTTTTCTAATTCTTTATACCCTTCTTTTGGTGTATCTAGAGTCGAGTACAATAGCCCAATCATCCCGAGGATAGATCATAAATGCAATCTAGTGGCCCATGATTCCCTCGTTGCATAGTACATATTTCAAATCTTAGTGGTTGTCCAAGAATCAACTTTCACTCTAGCAATATCCATTTTACTTACTAGAACTGGTGGGCGGCCATGACACAACCACTTTCCCTAGCCTTCTTCATGACTCCGTACACGTACATTGTCGCGTTATTTCTCAAATCATTTTTTCAGTATTTTCCGTGCTTTCAATCTCTCTTCTGGATTGAAGTTCAGTAGCTATTCGTGGTCATCTAGTATAGCATAGCCCTTTATGACTCTCTCGTTAATACGCAACAGAGGGAGGTAATGAACATTTTCGCCCAATCTCTTGCATACATAGGCTTGCATCCTACAAGGACACAAGGCATGGCATTATAACTATTATTTCTTTTCTAAAGTACTTTGAGCGATGTAATAGTATGAAAATTGTAATTAACTTATAGAGAAAACATGATCACTTTAGCAAGGTCAAGTTCCTTGCGCCGTAGGAGCCTATGCATGTTGTGGAAATCTATGACCACTATCTCATCTCATTCCATGGAGAAGTACTTATGTGGCACATGGATAACGAAAGAACATAGGCTTGCTTTCGCCGCCTCCATGTACCAAAGATAGAACTTCCTCACTTCCCACAACTCCTCCATGAGATCACCCAACATTAACATGAACCTGCGAGGCTCGTAGTTTTCAAGGCAGTCATCCAAACGGGGCCAAGCAACTAGTGACTTAGGTCTCTACTGTACATGAGATAGTTAGGAGTATAAAAAACTTATCTAGTAACTCCTACGATATCGTTCATCATAAGCATATACCTTGGAAATGTAGCTGAGCTTTGTTGTTCTTTTGTTATGCTGATGCCCGCCTTATCCACGTTGGTGTACAAAAGGGTTGGGGGCCACTTCTTGTGGCTGTTCTTGTGCTCTCTTATTTTGTGAGGGTGGACATGATTGTTTGTCCCCCTTTGGATCACTTGAAGGTGGTGTGGTGTTGTCGGGTGCTGTTGCTGACATTATTCCATGTGCCTTGCTCGTGCCGGGAGGACTGTTTGGTGAGTTGTCTGGCGGATCGCGACTCGTTCATTATCATTGTGGTCGTGGTCATTGTCGCCATTTGTAACACCCTAAATTCATCAATTCAAAGTAATTAGTTTATATTATTAATTTACAGTAGAGAGGAAAAATATTTATATTTTCAAATAAGGAAACATTGATATAAATAAAATGATCAATTTCTTGATTGGATAAAATTTTATCAAATGTTTGATCCACTCATGCTGAAGCATATTTTGTTTGATTTCTATTCCAATTTTTGGATATAATTTTGTGAGAAAAAATCATTTTATAAAATAATAATGAGTTGTTAAAATAAGTGTTTTTGGAGTATGCATTTTGATTTGTACGTACTTATTAAAAATTAATTTTATTGATTTCCTTTTCGTGGAGTCTAATCTATTTGAATAATGGACTTTTGACTAAAATAATTAGTTCTTTTCAAATTGAGTATTTTATTTATGGAAGTATTTTTTTTATTCATTATAGTTAATTATAGATTTATATATTTATTTTACGTTAAAATAGAGAAAGAAGAGCAATGGAAAAAACAAAATAAAAACAAAATAAAAATGCCTAATATTAGGTTTTTGGGTTGTTAGAAAATTAGGCATTATCAGCTTTAATTTAACCCAGAAGGACAGTGTGATATATGTGATGACATGTATGTGTATGTGTGTATCACTACTCGCATAAGTAGTAAACAGTAATGAAACATGCACATTTACGTAAAACGGAAAGTACCCTGCAGAGGGACTGATGCTCAAGACATTAGTGGCTCTATTTACACGAGACATCTTGTGTGTATGTTCGATTTAGTCGTACACAGTCGATGCTGAAAGATGTATGCCGTGCAGTCCCTCGAACGGTCGCTGGAAGATGAACAACAGAAGTAGACGAAGTGTTGCTGATCGAACAGATGAAGCGAGAAGTCGCGAGTACGCTCCCGAAAAACCTGATCGCCCGCACACCCATACAAGTGTACCTCTGCGGACGGCGATTTCGGAGGCCTGCTCTCCCACTGTCTTTATGCTCGCAAAAGGTGGGATGGGGACGTGTTGTTTGCAACACATATGAGAGATCGCGCGTGTAACCGAAAGAGCGTCCTCCCCCACCAGTGGAGAAGGACAACAGACAGTAACAGTCGCGCCATTAGAACTAGAAATCGATGAGTAATTGACGTCTGTTACTAGCTATAAAGACAGGAAACAGACGATCAGCATGACGGTCATCACTCCAGGCAAAATGTGCAACCGTTTGTAAGGTCTACCACAAGCCTCGGTCACGTACCTACGGCAGCGGCGCGCGCGTGTGGCAGTCCTTCATCATTTTCTCAACTTCTCAGTAGATGCACCAATGATCCACCTATTTAAGTTGATAGATTTGTCCCTTGGCCTTACAATATATTGCTAAATTATTAGTACACCATAGCATTAAAGTGAGCCATTAACATTGACTATTATTGAATATTAATTGGGCCAAACCCACGTTAATCTAACAACGTGCACATACGTATGACTGCTACAATGTCTGTAGCATTCCACGTGCTCCATATGTATACATACATGTACTAGCCCTATATGTGTACAATACACGATACGCACTATATGTACAATACATGTACTAGCACTATTCTATCAAGAGTTAGGCTGGTGATGCATGACTCACTACTACAGTAAACCTCTATACAAGCGGTCCAGTTAGCCTCTACATAGGCGGTTCCAGGAACCGCTTGTGGTGCACCGCCTGTGATGTAAAACAACATCACAGGCGGTCAATCAAAAACCGCTTGTGATAGACACACATCACAGGCGGTTCTATCTAAAGGAACCGCCTGTGATAGACACACATCACAGGCGGTTTCTAATCCTAGCCGCTTGTGTTAGCCACACATCACAGGCAGTTTCTAATCCTAGCCGCTTGTGTTAGACACATACCACAGGCAGTTTTAAATATAGGTCCGACTGTATTTCAATATACAGATTCCAGATTCATATGCAGATTCCAGATTCATATACAGAATTAATAACAGATTCATACACATATTCATACACATATATGTTGCATAACAAATTCCATACACAGATTCATACACATATTAAGTTCCATACGCAGATTCATACACATATCAAGTTCCATATACAACTCAACAACTCAACATCTCAAGTTCCATATACAACTGAACATCTCAAGTTCCAAACTAAAGATCTAAACACTGTGTGATATCGTGTACAAACTTAGTTCTGGGAAGTGTTGCAAATTTTCATTTGTATTGTAGAATAACCCTTGTTGATGAAGAACTTCACGGCGCATAAAGTAAAGCAAGTCTTTTACAACCTTAGCCACGCCGACGGAAACCATATCTCTTTCTAACCATTCAACATTGATCTTGGATTTAGGAACCTGCAATGAAAGCAAAAAGCAAGCAGTGCTAAGAGTAATGTGATGAGCAACAATATAACATAAAAATTGCAACATAGACAATGATAGCGAACTTACATCCTCACATTTGACCATGTAATGGAAGGTGACACGACACCATTTGCATACATAATAACCGCACAGGACAGTATCCGGAGGTTGTTTGTCACCATATGGAAATAATGATATTGACAAATTAGGCTTGTCCTCTAGATGTTCGCCACCAAGTTCTTTCCAATAAAAACAGTATGCACTGCATCTAAGAATAGCATTGTGAGATTAAGAATACATTTGTTAAGTTGTAATAAGTACAAGTGTGCAATAATAATCATACTTCTCTAAAATCTTCAAGAAGTCATTATACGCATCCTTTTCCATTCTCAGTGAGTCGAAGACCACGACTTTACTATGCTTCGGAAAGATCATGATACAAATGTAGTGGTCACTATATAGACATAGACGAAAACACATGTTAAGATCACGATTGCCATAATTTGTAGTTCAAAACCATGTCGAGAACTTACTTAAAGTGGTGCGGAGCTATTATTAAGTCCTTGCCATGATGTACATGATTATACATGGCTCGTCCAATGTATGCCGCCATTACCTTCATTTTCTTTCTCTGATTCTGTTTGACGGCTTTCTCAAATTCATCATCATCCAAGTCTTTGTATTCTTCTCCATGTCTCCGAACAACTTCTTTGTAGCGAGCTTGAGATATCATCAACGGGTCAAGAAACCTTGTCTTAAGTTGTTTCTTCTTATCATCCATGTATTGCATCCTACGTGTATAAAGTGTTAATCGTTAGACTCTCGTTTATGTGTGCATGTACAAAACTAACAAATATGAAAGTTTAGAGGTACTTACAAGTAAAAGAGGGTTAAGTAGTTGGTTTCCATCCTTTGTCAGTGGTACAACGACCACAGATCGTCAAAGAATAAATGCCGCACAGGATCTATATTATCTTTGCTCCAAAATGGATCTTCTGGCACAACAAATGTGAAGTCCTCGAGTTTGTATTTGTTGCTAGCCACCATGTACCACTCATGCATTCTAATATCCGGAGTCGACAACTTAGAAAGTTGCACCGTTATCAAGAACGGCCTCCCATTCACAAATTTAGGAGGAACATCCTCCTTCTTGTATATTGGGATATTGATTTTAAGACGTAATGATTCTCGAGTATGAATCATTCCATCTTCTTCCCATACTTCAAAATTGTCTATTTGGGACCATGTGCGTACTCCACGAGATGCTGATGCCGCTTTTGATTGATCTGTCATAACTCTCTTCAATTTTTGCAGGTAGCGTGTCACTGCTTCTGTCGGTTTCTTGACATTGTCAGTGGCGATTCGCTGATGAATTTTCTTTGAAGTAGTTGGCCCTTCAACATTGGTGTCAACCTTTGCTTCCTTTTTGATGTTTGCATCGACATTCTGAGGAACAATTTTTTCTACGTCCCCCTCGTTGAGTTCCTTCGCAAGAGGTGATATGATTGTTTCAACGGTTTTTGTGGAGGTCAGTGCTATATTTTCCTGCACCATGGGGTATGGAATGATCGAACTATCTTTCTGTTGCATTGGTGCTGAATTTAGCGTTGGTGACTTATGACGCGATAGACGGCTTAAGATCGGCTCATCACCCAACTTGATGTCGTGTCGATGCCTAAGGACCAACTCGTTCATTGCCTCCTGCAAAGTTATGATCCCCTCAACTAGAAAGTCTATCTCCCAATCTTCACAACCACTGTCTATGATCTCTAGAACTTGGACCACAGCATAGTGTGGTGGGACAAGATTATCCTTGTAGTTAACATGTCCTGGTTTTACCAAACTAGTAGCAGCTTGTTTTGTTTTTGTCCCAGATCGATTGATTGGAATATGAAGAAAGCAAGGCTTGTCCTCAACAATATCGTCTACAGGGTACTTGGTGCCCGATACTATGTCTTGCACAGATCCTACGCTGCTAGGGACTACAGGTGGACTCATGTGGCCTGCCTTGAGTTCACATGATATGCATTCTGTTTTCTTCATTTTCTTCATCATGTCATTAATAGCCTTTTGTACCCTTTCATCAATAGTCTCTTCAAGGGTTCTTTTTAACTTCTCGTATTTCCTATATGACGCCGCATACTCTGGAAACGCCTCTCTCCAGGAAATCTTAGAAGAGATTCCCCGAGCCCGTCCAGTGTGTTCAGGATTGCCTAGTGCTGCGGTTAGTATGTCATTCTCCCTCCGAGGCTTAAATTAGCCCTTCTTTCTCATTTCTGCATATTCTTGAATTTTTGTCAAAACTTCGCCTACCAATTCTGGATGCAAAAGTTTGTCGTCCTCGGTCAAACCTGCCCAACCTAAGATCCAACGAATAGCTCGCTCATCGATATCTTTTATTATTGGATCCAAAGTGTCGTTAGTTATAGCTTCCTCGATTATCCTGTTCCACTGCACAACTTTATGGTGATATCCGGTTGACCCCAGGCGATGGGGGTGTTTGTTCATCTTCGCTCTCTGAGAATTAGTTTCGCCCAGTTCTATGGCCTTCATTTCAGTCTTCTGACGAACAAATTCCTCCCACTGAGCATGAGTGATTTTCCCCATTTTCTTGGGCGGAGGAACCATATTCTTCTTAACAAAATCCCTATTCATCTCGGTCTTCCACCCACGAAACATCTTGGCCATAGCAGAGAGCATCGACTTCCTTACTGCATCCTCTGTGCCTTTTGGGACCTTGAATGACTCAGACAACTTAGCCCATAGCTTATTGCGGGTGTCTTCATCTAAATCCTTCCATTTCTAAAGTGTGATTGGCACTATATCTCTAACAGTGGACCCGTAGGAATTTCAAAACTTCGTAACCACGTCAAGTGGTTCTTTAGGAAACCCCTCTGCATTGAGTTTTGTTATGTACATAACTGCACCTTCTTTCTTCTGATTGGGACCTCGTCGCCCTCGTTTCCTCTTATGTGAAACGGATGATTCAGGCATCGGAGCATCCTCCGTGTTTCATGTAGAACATGCATCCTCTTTATTCTCTTTATTTGAAATCTATATATTGAAACAATTAATGGCCTTTCATATATGAACATTATTTTAGAATATAGTCAGCATATTTCTATTTACCACTTCATCGTTGGGAATATAGTCGGCATCAAGCTCATCTGATGTTTTTTCTTCCTTGGAGGTATAGGAGGAAAAGGATTGCCATCACTAGAACTATCCTACCCGCTCCCTTCACCGGAGCTACTCGTTGTCTGCCATTCAAGTTTGGTCGCGTCTTCATCAACTCTGTTAGACGCACTGGTGCAGAACACATCCATCCTAGTAGGTACCTAATGCACAGCTGGTTCCATCAATAAGGGGGTCGACCGAGGATATACTGTTATTCTGATATACTGGTTCCATCAATAAGGGAACTTGGAGAAAAGGTGATTCAAAAGAAATCGAGCCCAAACCCTAGCTGTACCCGGCTGCCGCCGCCGGCGGCCTCCCCATCTGCCGGCGGCGGTGAAGGTGATGGCGGCGCCTCAAGGCCTGCCTCTGTGTCCCTCCTTTCCTCCCCAAATAGGAAGGCAGAATGTCTAGTAACTGTGAGGTCCCAGAGTCTTTACTGCCTACGAAGGACGAAATTCCAGAGCAGGATCGGGCCGAGAAGCACGGAGCAGACAGAAGTGCACTTTCCAATGCAGTTAGACAGAGAAGGCATGGCTGTGATGTTATAATGCTGAAGGACCCCAAGAAGAGATTATGGCCTGTCGTTTACCACCACCGCCCGTTATTTGTGGGCTTCACTGAGGGCTGGAAATATTTGGTAGCAGCAAACGACCTTCAGGCTGGGACGTCTGCGAGCTTGTTAAGGGGCCAGACGATGGTGAGCCGGTGTACTCTGTCCGGAAGTGTGGTCACAAAATTTAAAGCCGCCCCGGCTTCATCTGTGCGCTTCTATTCTCTTAGCAGCCCACCTAAGAGAAGAGAAGCGCACAGATGAAGCCGAGGCGGCTTTAAATTTTGTGACCACACTTCCGGATAGAGTACACCGGCTCACCATTGTCTGGCCCCTTAACAAGCTCGCAGACGTCCCCAGCCCGAAGGTCGTTTGCTGCCACCAAATGTTTCCTGCCCTTGGTGAAGCCCACAAATAACGGGCAGTGGTGGTAAATGACAGGCCATAATCTCTTCTTGGGGTCCTTCAGCATTATAACATCACAGCCATGCCTTCTCTATCTAACTGCATTGGAAAGTGCACTTCTGTCTTCTCCGTGTTTCCCAGCCCGATTCAGGCATTCAGCCGAAGCCATTCTCCATAAGTCCCAAACAGATATGTGCTTCCATGGTTTTTGGCAACTGTCCTAGCCACCAAATGTTTCTAGGAGCTTATTCTATACACTCATGAACAACAAGGGGAAAACTAAAAATTGAGAAAAAGCATTAGCTGTCCTAAAGGATATGGACACAAGGTCCAACTTTCTTCTTGAGGGCTAAATTCAACTAGATATGATAAGAGGAGTTATGGAACTTCTTCTGTAGTGCGAAAGTTCCCTCCAAACATCTCAAACATGAGAAATCTTGTGGCAACAAAAGAGAACAAAATTTCCCCTAAAAGATATGGACACAAGTCCAAATTTCTTCTTAAGGGCACTAGTGCTCAACTACTAGCATCTATAATAAATCTAACTAGATATGAGAAGAGAACTTGTGGAACTTCTTTCATAGTGCAAAAGTTCCTTCCAAACATCTCGAACATGAGAAAGCTTGTGGCAACAACAAGAGATAAGAACAAAATTTCCCATGAGTAGGTATCAAAGATGCGGTTCAAAATAACAAGAGTTTCTAATAAGTGCTTATCAGAGACCTGCCTTTATCAATACATATCTATGATAAGTAGGCATCAAAGACATAATTTAAACAACATAACTGTGATAAAGAACTTATCAATGACATGGTTTAAGTATCAAGTGTGTATGATAAAAGATTATTAGAGATGCAACTTTACAAATATGTGCCTATAATAAGCGATTACTAGAAAAGTAGATTATCAATGACAAGGTTAAGACGTGTCTAATCAGAGAATATGTCATAATGTATGTTGAGTATGCCATTAGTACAAATTAATAGGGCATATAATGATAGAAAATGATTTAAGTCATTTGTTGATATATCATACCAATCCACATATTCTCTCTGCTATTATAACATGCCACTAGCACAAATAACTCAACAACAATATCAATTATTTCTTATTCCAATCCACACATTCTATCTAGTTTCTTTGCCTCTACCTCATCTCTTCCTCTAGTCTCCTAGCAGCGCGTGCAGGCACAAGCAGGCTACACTGCCAAGCAGGGTTGCACTATCTGGTGGGCATGGCCAACACTAGTTGAAGAGGCCTCCCCGCTAGGCATGGAACCCTGATGGTCACATATGGCCGCCTCGACAGCGATAGCAGAAGATGGTAGCCAACTGCACGACGACCAGTGCCACCAGGCTCTTGAAATCGACGACATGCATGGAGAGGGAGGGTGCTCTTACCAAAATGCTCTTACCAAAGTGCTCGAGGACGGCGGCGCTCGCGGTGCTCGGGGACGGTGGCGCTCACGGCGCTCGGGCTCGGGGATGATGGCGCTCGGGCTCTGGGACGGCGGCGCTCGGCCTCGGGCTTGGGGACGGCGACGTAGTTGATCAGCCTGGCGGCGCAACACTCTGTCAGCTCGGGCGGGAGTTAGCTAGGGTTTATGCCCGAAGTAGCAAGCCTTTTATAGTGTACACACATCGTAGGTGGATTTTTAGAAAAACCGCTTGTGATATATAACATCACAGACGCTTTTTTACTTAGACCGCCTGTGATAGATTAACTTCACAGGAGGTCGGAATAAAAAAGCGCCTGTGATGTTATATATCACAAGCAGTTTTTCTAAAAATCCACCTGCGATGTGTGTACACTATAAAAGGACTAGCCCACGGGTTCCAGAACCCTATCTCCTAGAACAGTCGACACAACACTGTAGCGGCGGCGGGTGTTTTTTGAGACTTACAGGGAGAAGGTTTTGTTTTTGAATTTATTGATTGATTTCAAGAGTTTATGCATATATATGATCTCCGTTTGTTTTCTTTCTCATTTTGATGCGATTTTTTGCCTCAATTTTGTAATATAGACAGGATTTGAAGAAAAGCTTACGAATTCCAAGATTTGGACTTGTAGTTGATCTAATTTAAAGATTCTTTAGAAACACAGTTGTCTCACCTCAAGGTACCTATTGCTGCAATGTTGTTTCATTTTCATGCACATCAATTCGTTTCATGTTTTATGGATGAATTCAATTCATTAATGATTTTATTGATGTTAATCAATATAGGGATAGGTAATGGACCGAGGTTGGATGTACAATGTGCCAAGACCACATCCGTCGTACATTCGAAATTTGAGAAGCTTTATTGAAGCGGCCAACAAGCACGCGAATTTGCGAAAGAGTAAGGAGATATTATGTCCGTGCATCGATTGTTATAATAAGGTAGCTTGGAGAGATACAGGAGTAATCCAATCACATCTGTTGAAAAGAGGGTTTAAAAACAATTACACGATATGGACAGAACATGGTGAGTTGGATCCATGTGAAGTGCCTGATAATGATGAGAGAGTTGTCGGAATTTTAGATAAAGTGGATGGTAAAGTGGATTCTGTGGATGCCAATCAAACATTTTGCGCCATATGGAACCAGAAATGTTGAGTTCTGTGGGATCACAGAAGGGGCTATCTAAAATGGAGGGACTAGAAAGTGCCTCAAAAGAACCTTTATATATGTCAAGGATTGATTGCGGCAAGCGGCTGGGTGGCCATAATAACTTGTCTCAAAATCATATCATGCATAAAATAACAGGCTGAGGGTTGTGGTTGAAAAAGCATAGGTAATTTATGCATCAAAGGGATCTAGTGAGCTTGCCGTGCTTATCCGGCGAAGGGGGAAGGAGAGCTCGTGGAACTGGCTTCTGGCTCCACCGCCTGGCATAGACTTGCAGATCTGGCCTCCACGAGACGGCACGAACGCTCCGATAACTATGCAACATGAACAAGCAAACATACAAACCAGCAAGTATACCAACAAATATTTAGTATAGTGGTCAGAATAGCGATGTATGGATGGGTAGAGTCTTGAGTAGAATCTGTGTCATATGGTGTTGAGATACTACTGGTGGTGGAGCGGAGGTGCTTACCAGGATGGTGGACTGGAGGCGAAGCGACACTATGCGTGTAGCCGGCAGAGCAGAGTAACTGAGTGGGTGGGGTGTTTGCCTTGGCTGAGGGTGTTGAGTGTGTGTGGAGAGGGAGAGGGTAGCTGGGTGTATTTATAGCTGAGTGTATGTGGTGTAGCACAGTGAAGTTCACTGTTGGTGAGAATAGTGACGAATGAATTGTCTGACTTAGTATGAATAGGAGAGTTATAGGCAGAATATGGGACAAGAGTATTTCGGGAGTTTTCTGGAATATGGACCATGCTTAAGGGATGATATGGTTGGATAGGGAATAATTCGATAAGAATTTAGAAACAAGAATTATTGGAATCGGAGTTTGGAAGCCTGGTTCGAAGGAATCTCAAAGTTAAGCATGCTCAACTTGGAGAAACCTAGGATGGGTGACCAGATGGGAAGTTCCCACTGGAAGGAAAATCACAGTCACCGGAGTTCGTACGACTGAAATATTGGTCTGGCTGGTCTTAGGTGGACTGGACAGCATGACGGATGAGTAGTTGAAATTAGGGGTGATCGGATAATTGATGAATATTAACAATGTTGAATAGTAACGGTGAATAGTAACGATGAATAGTGATGGTGAATAGTTCGTATGAACGAACGATGAACGATGAATAGTGACGATGAACGAACGATGAACAATGAATAGGAACTATGAACGAACGGACGAACGATCGAATGATCGGACGAACGAACGATCGAAATTTCGGCAGCATAACAACAGGACAAAGATTATCTGGAAGAATGATGAATAGGGACTATGAACGAATGATGAACGATAAATAGGAACTATGAATGAACGATGAACGATCGAATGATCGAACGAACGAACGATCGGAATTTCGACAGCATAACGGCAGGGAAAAGATTATTTGGACGAATGAACGGGCGAATGATCAGACAAACGAACGATTGGAATTTCGGCAGCATAACGGCAGGACAAAGATTATCTGAAAGAACGATGAATAGGGACTATGTACGAACGATGAACAATGAATAGGAACTATGAACGAACGAGAATGATCAAATGATAGAACGAACGAACGATCGGAATTTCGGCAGCATAACGACAGGAAAAAGATTATTTGGACGAACGAACGGACGAACAATCGAACGAACGAACCATAAACGATCGGACGAACGATCGAACGATCAGACGAACGAACGAACAAACTAAGAACTGGGGGACGAACGATCGAAGAACGACCGAACGATCCTTGTGCTAGTGTGTGCTTGTGTGGAACATGGAGTTGGTGTGTGTGTGGGGGGGAGAGTTGCCATGAAATGGCTTGGGGTGGGATGAGAGGAGGCCCTTGCCCCTCTATTTATAGCCATGGTGGGGGGATTAGGGGGAGGGATGAGAGGATTAGTGGGAGGATGAGGGGATTAGTGGGAGATTAGCATGTATTTGTCTTGTATAAGTGAGATTAGCTTGTAGAGCTCACCGTATGACACTGGAGGCATACATATACGTATGAGCATGAGGAAAGTTATGAAGAAAATATTTATAGGGACTTGAAAAATGATTCTGAAGGTATTTCTCAAGAGGAAAATACTTGGAGATATATCGGTGGAATATTTGGACAATATTTCTGGAAAGGACTTGAAGGGGATTACTCGGGAAATATCTGGGCGGTATTTCTGAAAAGAAATTGAGGGTGATCACTGGGGAAATATTTGTAGGATATTTTGAGGAGGATTTTGGAGAGAATATAGACCACTATAATTTATTTGTTGATATCAACTTGCAAACAAACATTTTGAAACAAAATTTGAAATTCATTTTGAATTTAGAGGGAGTTTGAGAAATTTTCAAGATTTGAATTTTTGGGATGCTATAGATCTACCCCACTTAAAATGAATCTCGTCCTCGAGATTCGACTCAGAAGGGTTATGGGTATATCTTTACTTCAGCTACATATCTTCACTTTGCAGACTCTTCGAGGAGATGGAACTTCAACAAAATCCGGCCTTTGAGGAGCATCTGGTTGCCGATCGCAAATGCTGATTCTGGCTACTCAAAGATCATCTTCAGGCTTCAGCTTTCGCTTGGCAGCTAGCTTATTGAGGAAGCATCGATGCCAACACACAAACCTTTCTCTTGTGAACTCCCTCATGGATTCCTTCCTTGATTGGTCTTCTGGTGCTTCATCAATAAAACTTGGGTGACCACTTCTAATCCAAAAACTTATATGCTTGGATGATCTGGTCCTCCACAAGCTTGCTACAGGCCTTCTTCTTTTTCTCCATGGCAGGAACTTTACTGGAACACTACCCACTTAAAAAGAATGAGGGTAGAACTCTTGAATCTTGGGGATTTGAACTCCTTGAAGTACCTCATAACAAGGGTGTTACGGGGCCTTCTTCTACTGTTGCTGCTGGAGCAGGCTGCGGAGAAATGACTGACACAGGGTTGATTCTGGGAGAACCTTCTTCTTATCTTCTCTTCACTATCTTCTTTTCACTTTTCACTTTACTTCTCACTGCCTCTTTCTTTCTCTTTGCTCTTCCCACTGGAGGATTCTATCAAAGAGTATTACCATCATACAGAGGAGGAAACCAAAGATGTTGAACCATGTACAACAGTCTTCAACCCAAGAATCACCAAGCATTGTGATCTTAGGGGCGAGGGAGTGGAAAATGGTGTTGCTTGCGATTTGGCAGAGGGGATTTATCTGGAGTGTGCTTTGCTTTGAGTGAGATGGGAGTTGAGAGAGCTGGTGGGGGGTTTTATAGGCAAGCGAGGGTGCTCAGGGGGGTGTGGAGTGGTAGTGATGGAGCAGGTGACACGAGGCAGCAGGTGCGACAAGGGGAAGGGGGGCCTGTTGCCGGCGACGATAGCGGTGGGTGTGTGGCAGAACCTCCCAAGTTATTGGGCCCACATGTAGCTGTCCTTGTCTCAAAGACCTCAGACTGCTATGCATGTGCACCAGATAACTTAGCAGGATCCGTCCGATTGCCCCAAGGACATCGGATAAACCACTTACAACCAGAACCGCGGGATTAAGGAAACACAAATCACACACATCAACATTTTTGTAGCGGAAATCTTTTTACCAAATTTTATAGGTTACAAAAATTTTTCCATTATATTCATCGGAGTGATTACTGTTGGGGACCTTCGGCTTCCGAAGGTCCTCAAAAACATGATTTAATAATGTTTCTGAAGTATAATACATGAGTAGGTACCTTCGAACTTAGACCCTTCGGACTTGAGTCAAAATCACAGCGTGAAGAAGCACAAGGGATACGAAGGATGGAACAAAGCCGAAGCTGTGCGCAAGGGAGCTTCGGCATTACAACAGAAAAGGAAACCGACTTAAAGGGGAAAAGGCTATCAAGACCCTGATGGATTACTATAGAATTATTAGCAAATGTAAAGGGCATGAGTGTAATTTTACATGGACTGCGTCCCGTGCCTATAAATAAATGAATAGTGCTCCAGTACTGTTCACGCTGACTGGACATTTGCTTTTGCATCACGCTTGTACTTTTACCTTCTTTCAAGCCGAAGGTACTTTTGTAACTTGTTAGTATTTCTATTTTTTCCTTAATAATAAAATAGAAATGGGTTGATGGTAATAAATACCTGTTGTTATTGTCTTTTATATCCCATATGTTTCTTTCCTCGTTTATATATTGCTTTGACGAAGGTACGTCCTTCACAACCTTCGTTTGAAAATCTTTATTTCTCAAAGGGATATAATGCTTTGAAGGACAAAGGATTTTAACGTTTAACATCCTCTGTGTTGCCTTGTTCTTGACTCATAGCATTTAAGAACAAGTCGCCAACATTGGCGCCCACCTCCGGTGAACCCTTTTCGACCACTTTCGGCAAGCATCGACCTTCGTCATGCCGCCAAAGAAAGCTTCAGCAACAGGGGCTGCCGCTCTGTAGCCGCTGGACCCGAACCAGGAGACCCTTTCTCTTCGGGAGGCCCGAAGCCAGAAGAGGAAAGCCATCAGTCCAACGCCTCAGGAGGACGACTTGGACCAATAAATCAGGAATATGGAGATGCTTCATCAGCAGGTGCAACAGAAGAAGGAAATGATGGCTCGCCTAGCTGACCTGCAAAGGCAGATAGACGAAGCCTCTGAAGAAGTTCGACATCTTGCTCAGGATGAGCAAAACCGAAGGCCCCAGCACAGGGAGCTTCACCAAGAGGGCTTCGTCAGCGAGGATGACTGGTATGAGGATTTCCACCATGGAAATTTTGCCTTTGACGATGCTTCTCCTCTGTCAGCTGAACTGTAGGCTACACCTTGGCCCCCGTCTTACAAACCACCTCAGCTCCCCATGTACGACGGACACTCAGATCCGAAGCAATTTCTGATGAGCTACGAAGCAACCATATCTTCATATGTTGGCAATACTACAGTCATGGCGAAATCCTTCGTCATGGCAGTCAAAAATGTTGCACAAACCTGGTACTCCTCTCTTTGGCCAGGAACAATCACATCATGCAAAAGCTGAAGGACATGCTTATCACCAGTTTTCAAGGGTTTCAGACGAAGCCAGTCACTGCTCAAGCTTTGTTCCAGTGCACCCAAGATCATGAAGTATACCTTCAGGCGTATGTCCGAAGGTTCTTACGATTGAGGGCACAGGCGCCAACGGTGCCCAATGAAATTGTAATTGAGGCCATGATCAAGGGGCATTGGTCAGGACCTACAGCCCAATACTTTGCCAGGAAACCCCCTCAGACTCTGGAGAAACTGCTTCAGAAGATGGATGAATACATCTGAGCTGATAATGATTTTCGACAGAGAAGGGAGGAAGCTTACAGATTCTCCGAAATGACCAGGGGCTTCAGAGGGAGAGTTCACCCTAGGCATGTCAGATCAATTCATTCCACTCAAAATGACGATAGGGGAAGTCAGCAACAGAGGCCGCAATATTCCTCCCAGGCTTCGGGGCAGCAATAGAGCTATCCTCGGCCCCCAGCTCCAAGGGGCAGAGGCGCCAGGGGCTTTGGAGGAAGGTTTGGGGATCAACTCAGGAAAATTTATTGTCTATTCTGTGGTGAGGACAAGGGCCATACCACCAGGATGTGCCATGTCACCATCCAGAATCAAAAATAGATAGCAGAAGCTGTAGCCCAGCAGAGTCAGCCGAAGCAAGTTATGCATATTGCTTCGTACCACTCACCGTACATTCCAGAGTATGTGGGAAACCATTCTGCAGCTTCTGTTGCTTCGGCAAGCCAATCTCAGGCATCTTGGCAATAGCTTCCACCTCCACCACCAATACAACGAGGCCAACAGCTAGAAGGGAGCCAACACACACATCAGCAACGAGACTTCAGAGAGGAGTCCAAAGCTCGTACAGTCAACAGTACTATACCAGAGTCGAAGCACATCTACTAGAAGATATCCTGCTGTTGAAATAGTTCTTGCATTCGTTATCATTTTTTCTTTTTAATAAGGAACAATCATTGAAAGCCTAAGTTTTTCTTGTCATTTTCAATTTCTTGTAACAACTTCGTTTTTGTCATAGTGAAAATATATCTTATACACAGACTTACGGAATCCAAAAAGTTGCCGAAGCATGAAAACTCGTTGTTAAGAGCTCATGGCTACAGAAAGTATCTCCGAAGCTGCAAAAAAGTCGTTCTACGGAATGCAGTATAAGTTTGCTGAAGTTACAAAAAGTCGTTCCTAAGGGAGCGCAGCGTAAGTTTTCTGCTCAAAAGTCATTCCAAAGGGAATGCAGAGCGTACAGCGAAAAATAAACGCTGATTCCGTCGAAGTATAAGGCGAAGCGCGAAAAGTCAACGCGAATATCGCCGAAGTAAAAGGCGAAGAAGCTCCTAAGGGAGGCTTACAGCGAAAAGTCTGCGCTGATACACCGAAAAACAAGCGGTGAAGCCGAAAATAAACGGCAAAAAGATTGTGTGCTCTACTATGGGAATGTGTTTGTATCTTCGGCACAAATATCATCTTGCATAGCATAACATCATCACATCATTTGCATGACATAGCATCATACATCATATTGCATCAATGGCACAAGAAGGGGATACAATGTTGATCTTCGGAGATTGTTTCGAAGAAGCAGTGCCAAGGCACAAAATAAGTTTTGAAGAAGTACCACTACGTCAACTCTAATATGAAAAGGAGATCTATTGCTTACGAGCATAAAGTTTTTATGGAGATTGGATGTTTTTACGAAATATGGATATCCTTCACGAAGCATGAAAAGAAGGGAAGGTGTTTTTTCGCCGAAGGCTCAAAAACGGTATGTATATAAAGTTTCATGCATCGTAAAGAATTGAGTTACAAGCAACTTATATATTACATTCAAAATTATAAATGCTACACACTTTGTTCAGCAAATATTACATTCCAAACATTTTTTACAATAGCAGCTATTCTTCTTTCAAAACTACTTCCGCAGCTTCGTTTAATAGTTGAGAAACAACTTCATCCATAATAGCTTCGGCCATCTTTCTAATTTCATCTTCCTTTTTTGCTTCGGGGTCGGCTAATGACTCAAAAGGCTCCGGGGGAGGAGATAGTTCAGCTGCGACATAAAACATAAATAAGTTTGAAGTCACAGAAATAAAACATAAAGTCAAAAGCAATTAGGTAATACCTATCCACCTTTCAAGCTCTGCAGTTTTTTTAGCTGCCTTTGCTGCTTCTCTAGCATCATGAGTATCTTTTTCACTTTTCTTTATAATTTTGTGAGCCATCCCTCGGCCACCATTTTCCCAGATGTCGGTGAAAAACTTTCTGCCAACCAAGCTTGCCTCGGCCGAGGGGTCTTTTGTATCTTCAATAGAGAACGCAGCTTCGGCTTGGGCAAGAATCTTCACATGTTCGCATCCTGCCTTCTCTAAGATAGCTGCAATTCCCCTGGCACCTGAGAAGGCGCAGACATCTCCGCGGCCACTCAAAACTTCCTCAAAGGCTTTGGCTTCGCCATTGATCCATTCGATTGGACCTTTGGGGTCGCCTAGTACGAAGTTGTCCTCATTTGAGTATGCGCCAATATTGGCGAAACTGGTTTTTATCTTTTGTACACATGCCACAGATTTTTCATAGCATCTTTCTTTTGAAGAACGAAGCTCCACAACTGTTTTTCCCAGTGATTTTTCCAGTAGTCACTAGCGTCTCGGTCAGCTTCGGCAATTGCATATTTTAATTTTTCTTCTGCCAGCTGTTTCCGAAGATCTTCAATTTCGCATCTCTAGGTCTTAGATTGGGCTTTTGAAGTAGCCTCATCTTCTTATATCTTGTTTATCAATGAGTTTAATATTTTGTCTTTTTCAAGACCTTTGTTCCTTAGCTCAATTACTTCGGAACGAAGGTTATTCAAGGCCATGGTACATCCCTCGTCTTCAGCGCTTTTTTGCGCCCTGAGGGCATTGCTAAGAATAAGGCCCTGCAAAAGGAGTGTGGTATTAAGTATAAGCAAACGAAATTTTTTTGTTTTTTAAGTACAAAAATCTTATTCTCTCACCTTTAAGCTATTGTATGCTAAGCTGTCGGCCAATTCATCTTTTGACAACACTGCCCGTCTTCTAGCGTCGGGAATCCGAAGCTTCTTCCCATCTCCCGGCAGACAGAGATCTCCTTACTGTCTGGGAGACAATACAAGAAGTCTTCTTCTCCACTGCCGTTGAATATCAACGCCCCTTTTGGATATTTTAATTTCTGGGCATAATGATGAGCTTCTCGCTTTTCCTCTTCAGATAGCTTTTTGCCCGAAGCATGTCGTACAATATAATCAGGTACTCTAGAAGATGCTTCGGGAGTTGAAGAGAGAGTTTTTTCAGGCAGAATTTGCTTTATAGCCTCTTTTTTCGTTTCCCCTCCGGTTTCTAAGGATTTCTCCTTGGCGGGCTCTGAAGGCCCAGCTTTGGGCTCGGTCTGGCTCTTTGCAGCTTCCTCTTCGGATGGTTTTGCCTCAATTTGCATTTTTGGAACTTCGGTAGGTTTCTTCGCAGTGGTACTTGAAGACTTTATCATCTCTAGCACATCTAATACATTGACCATCCTTTTTCTCTTTGGAGTCGCCATGAGGTCTTTTTGTGCCTTCGGCACTGTCATTCCTGCCGAAGGGCTTGTAACTTCTACTATCTTTGTTTTTGCGGCCTCTATTTCTTTAATATTATCAGCCTTCGGCATCATAGCCGACTCTTCATTCTTTTGTGTAAGAGCAGGTCCTTTGGCTTCAGTAGCCGTAGACGTTTCACCATCAAATTCGGGCATTGAGGCCGGTTCGATGAAGCGCGGTCGGTGAGTTACGACCTTCACCTTTTTCCTCTTTGGTGTGGCCTCACTTAGAGCAACTGAAGCATCACCTTTCCCAGAAGTTACGCCTTTTCTCTTTTGCCCTTTCAGCGGGTAGCGGTAATCAGGGTACATAAACCCAATAGCATCGAAAACTCTATTCAGCCTCTTCTTCTTCCAGCCTCCAAAGGTCGCAGATAGCACATTATCTTCTGCCTTTGAATATGGTCCAAGCAGTTCGGCGCTTGTAGCTTCGATGCACTTCAGCCAATCATCATCTGGCTCAATAAACTTACCCTCGTATCTGAAGGTGTATTTCAATCTAACCAGTCCACCTTCGTCAGACTTGCTAATAGTTTCCTTTGGCATTTCCCATTGCTCTACAAGCGGCCACACTCTGAAGGCTATGTGCTCCTAGACTAAATCCCTCATCCCGATGAAAGAACAGATTATGCCGAAGGCCTTTTGGCATTCTTCGGTTGCTTCATCAATTTCCACCTTTGGTTTCCGAAGGCCAAAGCGCTGCCGATAGGACGCATGATAATATCTTTAACGTCTTCTCGTGCCTTTAAATTGTTTTTCATGTAAAACCATTCCTTCATCCAGTCCCTAGGCCATCTTTTCCGGAAGGTTGGCACGGGACAGCTTGAGCCAGAGCGAGCGACGAAGCTATAGCAGCCAAAATTGTTATGATATTGCTCTTTGCCCCAGGGTTTCGTCTCATATAGCAGTTCATGCATATTGCAGAAACTTTTAGCATTTGGCTCCAAGCCCTGACTCCTCACGGCCCAAACGAAGATTCCCATTCTTATGATTGCTTCGGGAGTAATTTGATGAAGGTAGACCTGATAGATCTTTAAAACCTCAACCACAAATTTGCTTAAGGGAAACCGAAGCTCAGCTTTAAAAAAGCTTCAGAAGATCACAACTTTATTTTCTTCGGGAGTAGGCACAGTCCTCTCTCCGTCATCTGCCCTCACAATAGACATGTCCCGAAAATATCTTCCCCTCATGTTATCGAGATGACTCTGTTTAATCCTCGATTTTCCGAAGACTGTGTGACTTGGTCGCCACGGTCGATCTTCGGAGTCTTCACCCCCACTGTCCACGTCATAACTGTCACTATCACCGCTGTCTTCAGATAAACCTTCTAAAATCTTTCTAGTAATCTTCTCTGTATTAGTCTTTGCTATTGATTCAAGAAACCCAAGATTCTTCTCCTCAGAAAGGCTCAGCTTTGTTTTGGCGACAGCTTTGTTATCTTGAGACATCTTCGGAAATGTTGAAAATGTGCTCTTAAGGCCGAAGCTAAAAATTCTAAAAAGCCAGGCAAGCGTTCGTATGCAAGAACTAAAAATTGTGAAGAACCATGTACAACAGTCTTCAACCCAAGAATCACCAAGCATTGTGATCTTAGGGGCGAGGGAGTGGAAAATGGTGTTGCTTGCGATTTGGCAGGGATTTATCTGGAGTGTGCTTTGCTTTGAGTGAGATGGGAGTTGAGGGAGCTGGTGGGGGGTTTTATAGGCAAGCGGGGGTGCTCAGGGGGGTGTGGAGTGGTAGTGATGGAGCAGGTGACACGAGGCAGCAGGTGCGACAAGGGGAAGGGGGGCTTATTGCCGGCGACGATAGCGGTGAGTGTGTGGCAGAACCTCCCAAGTTATTGGGCCCACATGCACCTGTCCTTATCTCAAAGACCTCAGACTGCTATGCATGTGCACCAGATAACTTAGCATGATCCGTCCGGTTGCCCCAAGGACATCGGATAAACCACTTACAACCAGAACCGCGGGATTAAGGAAACACAAATCACACACATCAACATTTTTGCAGCGGAAATCTTTTTACCAAATTTTACAGGTTACAAAAAATTTTACATTATATTCATCGGAGTGATTACTGTTGGGGACCTTCGGCTTCCGAAGGTCCTCAAAAACATGATTTAACAATGTTTCTGGAGTATATTACATGAGCAGGTACCTTCGAACTTGGACCCTTCGAACTTGAGTCAAAATCACAGCGTGAAGAAGCACAAGGGATATGAAGGATGGAACAAAGCCGAAGCTGTGCGCAAGGGAGCTTTGGCATGATAACAGAAAAGGAAACCGACTTAAAGGGGAAAAGGCTATCAAGACTCTGGTGGATTACTATAGAATTATTAGCAAATGTAAAGGGCATGAGTGTAATTTTATATGGACTGCGTCCCGTGCCTATAAATAGATGAACAGTGCTCCAGTACTATTCACGCTGACTGGTCATTTGCTTTTGCATCACGCTTGTATTTTTACCTTCTTTCAAGCCGAAGGTACTTTTGTAACTTGTTAGTATTTCTATTTTTTCCTTAATAATAAAATAGAAATGGGTTGATGCACTACACCAAAATAGTTTACTTTCTAGAGCCTAAACTCTAGGAAGTTAGCCCTAAACTATAGAAAGTTAGCGAAACCCTCGGAAGTAAAGCTATCCCGTCGGAAGTTTGGCTCTCGGAATTTTTTTGTCGGAAGTTAGCTTAACTTCCTAGAGCCCTCTAGGAAGTTAGCTAACTTCCTACAGCCAGCGGCTCCTCTCGGAAGTTAGTAGGTTCATGCCGTCAGCGCCATCATCTAGCTAACTTCCTACGGCTTACTGTAGCCCTAGGAAGCTAGCTGGATAACTTCCTACAACCCAGTTGGCCTCTAGGAAGTTAATTTGACCAGCATTACAAATATTGTTAATTTTCATTTTACACCATATTCCACAACACAACAAATATATCAACAGCTATAGCACAACATATTTTTACATAAAACATCTCACACACAATCACATAACAATATTTAAATCCATAGTCTCATCAATTACATCACAAAAGTCTCATCCATAGTTATAAGACACATCTCATCCAATCATAATAAGAGACAATATCACAACATCTCATACATAGTCATAATAAAAGTCTCAAGTATCACAACACATAAAATCGAAGCTCACGATCGTCGATCACTATCGGGGTACAGTGACGAGTGATGGTCGATACCTCCACTAGCGAACATTCATTATTACTGTATTCACAAAAAGTAGATACCTTGTCCAGATCGATGGGGGTAGTAGACTCCACTTGTGGAGAGTCCACTCTGGATAATGACTTAGTATCATTGGTGTCGAACGGAGAGTCCATTCTCAAAACTGAGTTACAGTCATTGGTATCCATAGTGTCTTTCACTTGTTCCATAGTCTTTATTAGTCCAACTGTGGTATGGTTGGTTAGTCAAAACTAAAAATGCGCAGCAGGAACTGTGAGGCTGGTAAAAGAAGTGAATATACCAATTCACTCTGGCTAGTAATACGGCACTCAAATTCATCAATTACTTTGCTCAAGAGTGATTCCACAACCTGAAAATTAACAAACTCAATATGAATGTTTATTCTCTCAACCACATTGCATAAACAGCTAGCTACACAGTAGACTCACTGATGGAATTTCTTCGGGTTTCTTATCTGAGAGAGTTGTTTGAACAAGCATCCCAATGTAGTCTGGAGCAGTCTACAGCTAAGAAGACGAGTATCACCCAAATTAAAAAGAGAGTTACGTAATGTGAAAGAAGAACTAGGTAATTGATTCTTACTGTTTCAGTGGGTTCTAGAGAAAAATCAAGACCTATTTGCTCCATGATATGCCATCCCGGAGTAATTCAGCTGAGTGACTCCTCATCATCGCCCTCTCCAACTTGTCACTTCTATTGAAACAGGTCTGATTAATTAGAGTACTAGACTATAAAGTACGAAGCTAAGTCAGCTAAATGTGAGATGAAATTCTAACGGATTCGTAATTCAATCTAGCATAAATGAGACTACATCAAAATTCAAGCTCTCCAAGAGGATAAAAACGTATTCTAGCAGACTAGCACAACACATTCCGTTTAATATTATTTTCAAGAGAGAGAAAATATAAAAACAATAATTTAATAGAGTCAACGGTTGCAATGATCCAAGACTATTACGAATGCACTCTGAGCATAATCTAAGCTAACATCCGGAACAAAACTAAAAGCATGCAGTCATGCACCGACTAAAAGATCGTGACTGAATCTGAATCACACACAAAAAAAGTAAATTACATCCTACCATGTACGCAATAGCCTTAACTCAAATTGAATACGTAGTTCCCATTAAAAGATGCAAATTTCCTTCGCAAAAAAACATGCAATTTTTTCCACCGCACAAGAGAAATACACCGCGACTCACCAGCTTCATGCGCCTTGCGCCAGGCAATGTCGATGTTCCTCGAGGACACAACAGTGTCCCCTCCTCCTGCGACGCCGCACCCTTTGCCCTGCTATCGCGTCACTTCCTCCACGACGGCGGCCGCATCGATCGCCGCCTCCTGCTCCGTCGATGCCATGGGAGGGTCTGGACCAAGACCAGGACCAACGCCGAACCCAGTGACCCGACCACGGTTGGGACGCTTGGGAGGAGGCGTGATTACTGGGAGGAGGGCGGGGAAGCCGGTGGAGGGGAGCTCTTCCTGGATCTCTCTCCCTTATTCTTGCGCAAGGAATGATGGAACGATGGAAAGATAAGAGTAGATTCGCGGATTAATATAAAAAATATTACTTTCTAGAGTAAAATCATAGGAAGTTATTTAACTTTCTAGAGCCTGTACATGTACTCTAGAAAGTTACATAACTTTCTAGATGTAACTTTCTAGATGAGGTCATAGGATGTTAGCGGCTTATTTGACTGGTCAAAAGCTGAAAACTAACTTCATAGAGGAGGTCGTAGGAAGTTAGCAGGAGCGGCTAACTTCCTAGAGTAGGTCGTAGGAAGTTAGCGATTCGTTTGACCACACGAGTTGATCAGCATCTGAAAGCTAACTTTCTACACCTTTTATAACAAACCGTAGAAAGTTATGGTTATTTCCTAGAGGTATCAGTTGCCTCTGGAGTTATTTATTTCTTACGGTTTGTTATAAAAGCTGTAGGAAATTAAAAAACCGTAGGAAGTTTATATTTTTGGTGTAGTGATGGTAATAAATACATGTTGTTATTGTCTTTTATATCCCATATGTTTCTTTCCTCGTTTATATATTGCTTTGACAAAGGTACGTCCTTCACAACCTTCGTCCGAAAATCATTATCTCTCAAAGGGATATAATGCTTTAAAGGACGAAGGATTTTAACGCTTAACATCCTCTGTGTTGCCTGGTTCTTGACTCATAGCATTTAACAACAAGTCGCCAACAATTACAAAAGTATAAGTTTGAAATATATGCTAGATCAAGTGACCATTCTCAATAAGAAGTAAAGACGGGGTATACTTATATAAGAAGGCCGAGCCCACCAGCACTTAAACACCATCATCAGCAGTACAAAACTAAACCTGAAAAACAACAGGGAATAAAACACTGAGTATGGAATTACTCAGCAAGACTTACCTAACTAAAGAAAAACTCTCAAGGATATGCTGGATTTGAGAATCAAGGAGAGGCTTTAGCAAGAATCAACTTAGATACTTTTGCAGAAATAGCTTACCAAAGTGAGTCCTTACTTTCAACATTTTAGTGCTAGATTAAGTATTAATAGACCTTGTTTTGCATCTAGTCTAATTTCACCATCACATTAATCAATCCAACATGATTTTTGCTCATTAAGATTCCATCCATGACTTAGATTGTAGGGCAGTGACAAAGTCTTCATGTCCGCGAAGTTACGGCGATCCGAATCGATTATACTCAGCTGAGGATCTCCAATCACACGACATATGTAGCACTTAACACTTGCATATGTCAACTCGCCACCGGGGTTCTTAAGACCAGATCAGGTTCACGCCAACCGAGAGCACAGATACACCACCGTCGAGCCTCTTGCCACGGAGGGTACACGCTACTCTCGCCATCTCTCTACTCCCATTGCGTGTTATCTTATTCAGGTATTAGTCTGCCCGAGGCAAAACTTACCCATGATGAGGCATGTGACTAGTTAAAGGGTCCTCGATCATCAAGCCTGCATTCAGTCGTATAATCCTTAATCAACCTGGGTAGAACATCACCTGTTCCTAGCCCAAGTCTCGATTTAAGTACTTCCATCCTTAGGATTGTTTGTGTTCCTTAGGATGAAAAGAGCATCACAGGGAACTTTGCAGTAAGATCCCACCATTGCTCCCAATGAAAATATTCTTGCAGGCAAAAGCCATCCTTCCTCAGGATAACCCCTGAGCTAGGCATTAACGCAAAGGACAACCTCTATCCACAAGATTTACCTCTAAGCAAGGCTAAGCAATTTTGTAAATCATATTTTGATACTTCATTAGAAGTATCTATAAAGGTGTAGATATCAAGGAAGGCAATGCATCAAAGGTTCCAAGCAACTCCTATAAACCTAATGCACATTTCACTAGACTTAAAGTGTGCAAAAATTATTTAAAAACACAAGGAAGGGTTGCATGCACCGGGGCTTGCTTGGAATAAACACTACGTTAGTGTTTGTTAGACGACGTCCACTTGACGATCATCCCTCCGCTGAGCACTTGCTTGATTTAAACATCTTCAGGTTGATCTGACTGACGACGTCGTCTTGTGGAGATGTCCAACCTCCACATTATCCTGGGTCGACTTGGGGTTGTCTTCCGCATCACGTGATTAATTACCGCATCTGAATGAAATACATTATGCACATGAATGCATATAGACAGGAATATTACAAACCTAAATAGTGCTACGCGATAGCGAATTAAACACCTAGCGGCGAGGCGTTGTACCAGTTCATACGAAAACACTAGTTATCGACGTACGACTAAGCGCAATAATTACGCTTCTCAAGATTAAACGAACCTAACGCAAACATCACGAGCAACAAATTATTCACATGAAACACAATTAGCCTGGACACAACTTATCAGCTAATTAATTAAATGCTAAACTTATTCCTCTCTTTATAAATTATACACTTTGCTTGTAAAGAACTATTTTAATTTTATTTTATACCACACATATTTATTTAATCTATCTAACAATTCGGCTAACAAGAATAACAAATCGGCTCGCCATATTAAAATCCTACTTGAACCCCCTGAAATCGACAACACTACTCTCCTTTAAACATTCAGAGCAATAATTAACATTTATTCAAGACATTTAACCGGTCACAAACGTAGAAGATAATGACTACTAGAGCAGGGCATCGACTTCAACTTACGTGTATTGAACACCATTAGCATTGACAGAGCTGTCGACAATAGCATAAAATACTGAATTTAACCTACGCGTCACCGAAATACTATACTCTACAAAATAGAACTAGTTCGAATATATTCGACCACTAAATTCCTCGAAGCACACCTCGCATCACTAGTATTTCTAACTTAATCTTATACGCATACGAAGCGCCTTATTTTACGATCATAAAATTAATAGTAAAAATAGCGAATTGGCTCACCACATCTTAATTCAATTTGGTAGTTGCTTGAATGATGACGGCCTTCAGCTGAAGTCCTCGATCGAATATCTGGCGAGCGTGATTGACGAGCTAAGGCTGATGGCGAAGCTTGATGACGAGATCGAACAGGGGATGACGATTGGCGGTATTGGTGTGTCAGCACGACGAATCTCATACGACGAAGAAGATGGAGTAGCCACTCCCGAATTAGGCTTTTTGTCGAGCGCTTGGCAGATACTATCCGAATCTTCACACACCCCACCATCCAACTTTTGAACATCTCTTGGGGATCCTTTTGTCAGCGTGATTCCAAAGGCATCACGAAGGGACTGGCGTCAAAGCGAGGTGATAGGACAACGACAACGGGTTGGGGGCAGTGATGAAGGAGCTCGGCGCGGTGGCCACGGCAAATGCCAGGGCGCGCGGCGAGCAGCACAACAAGGGAAAGGGGCGAGCTCGTAGCATCCTGACACGCAGTAGAGCAGGCGTCCAAGGAAGAGACAAGAAGCCGAGAGCAAGAAGCAAGGATGGAACTCAACAAGGTCGCGGCATAGGAAACTGGGTAGGAGCGCACAACGCAGGGAGAGGGCACTGCTGTGCGCGGTAGGGAAACTTCGGACAGAGCAAGCGCACGGCCATGGGTGAGCGCAGGGAGCTCCGGCAGCACGCGGCAGAGGAGCAGAGGCACGACTGGGCAAGCAACCATGGGAGCAGGGGAGTTCGGCAGATAGAGAAAGGAGCAGGGAGGGAGAAGTAAGGGGCAGCTGGGCGCTGTGCGAGCTGGGGACTTCGGTTGGGCATTGGAGCTGGGCGCCGAGCGCCGAAGATGAAGGGAGGAGAGAGAAGGAAGCGGTTGGACACCACAGTTTACAAAACCGTTTAGCCTTAAAAAACCGCTACCCACCGGTAACGGTTTACCATCGGTAAACCGGTGGAAACCGGTAAAAACCGACCGGTTTGACCAATTCAAATCAATTTGAATTCGAACCGGTTTACCGGCGGAAAACCGGTGAAAAACCGGCGAAAACCCGCTCTAAACCGTCGGTTAATCGCGAAACAAACTGGTTTTTGTTGTTTTTTTTACAGAAAAATGAAATTTTTTGAAAATAATTATTTGTAGTTTGCTCAATTCACATTGTACAGTAAATATTAATTGATTCACACCACATGTGTTCACCAAAATAACATACAACATACATAAGCAACCACAAACTCCAGTTTTCATGCAACAAACAACCAGCGAACTCTGCAATAATCAAATACAAGTTATTTTACAACTCTCCAACAAGGCAACAACACATAGGTTGACATATTTCACAATAATCACTTGTTCAACTCGAGTCATAGTGATAGTACTTAGGCATGTTAGAAGTATCGTGATATTGTTCCAAACTGTCATAGTGACAGTGATAGATCTATACAAAATATATGAGATACATTATCGAGAAAACAAGAGCGGCAAACAAATACTTATCCATAAAGCAAAAAAACATACCGCTATGTGTGTGTGGTGTTTGTGTATTGCATGTGCACCTCACCAAGTGTTGAACTTTTCTCCTAGTCAGCAAATCTTAGGAACACATACAGAAGAACTAGAGCTAAGGGTTCTAGATTGAGTCTTGTTTAGACGGATACTTATTAGAAGAAATGAAGCTACTTGATCCACGGAATCCATCTTGGACAGGAAATGAAACCGAAATTGACCACTAAATGCTTAAACTTGACTTGAGCTACAAATTTCATCTTCATATATAGCATATAACATCTTCACATATAGCATATAACATTAAACAAGATTAATATAGCTAAATTGACCACTAAATACTCAATTGTGGCATTAAATCCGATTTCACGGCAAAAATTAGTTGTTTACCAGTATAAAATAACGGTTTACCGGTCCAAAAAAACGGTTTATCAACGGTTTCGGTTTTTATGAATTTTTTCAAATTTTTTGAATTTGGAACGAATTTGAAAAAAAAATACCGGTGGTTAACCAAAACCGTACCCCGGCGGTTTCGGTAAACCGTCGGTTTTTACCGGTTTTGTAAACCTAGCTGGACACACAGCCGACTGGAGGGAGCACCACGAGCAGAGCACCGATGGCAGGAAAACAGGGACAGGGGCGCGGCTGGAGCAGAACTGGGAGAGCCGCGGCAGGGGGAGAAGACGAGGGAGAGAGATAGAGAGAGAGAGAGAGAGGAAGCAGGGGGTCACACGCGCGCCATGGGAGCTCGGCTGCTGCGACTACCTGAAGAACGAGCAGGAGCCAAGGACGCAGCGTGAGAGAGAGAGCGCAGGGAGAACGACGCCGTGGGGAGGAGCCGCTCGGCAGTGAGATTTGTAGGAGTCCAGGGCGGCGGCTTGAGCGGCGACTGAGGATAGGAGCGCGCGGGATTTTTCCATGGGTCTTGAGCAGCGCGCGCAAGAAGTATCGAGAGGAGAGAGAAGGAGTGTGGGGATAGGGATGGCTGTAGGGAGCGTGGGGATAGGGATGGCTGTAGAGTTTTCTCTTTTTTATTTCTTCTCCTTTATTTTTACAGAGAATTACAGATACTTCGATCACGATTTTTAGCGATAACAAAAAGGTCGACAGTGTTTGCGACACAGTTTGATTCGATTCAAAATTTGATAGATTTACTTGCGGTCTGAACATCTGGTTCCACGGCCACAGATGATTTACCAGTGAATCGAGGCTCAATTATATATCCTCGTACGCAATTTCATGGTGGACAAGTGGGAACTGAATTGTTTAATAATTGGTTACATTCAAAGATTTGGATCCGGGCGAGAACAACAGACCGAAATAAACTGATTTCGACACTAATAATTTGTTCTGTGCGATTCGACCAAAATTAGCCGAAACTAGATCCGCAATGTATACGCGATTTCGTCGCCAAAACAGCATGCAGGCGGATAAATTGGATCCTAACCTCGCACACGAGTTCGCGCGACACAGATTATTTTGCCCCGAACATTTTAGTCGCTGAGTTTAAATTAATTTGTTCGGGATAAAAATCGTCCAAGTGGTTTGGGCTTCCGAAGTCGTATTCGCGCGAACGATGAATTTTAAATAATCATCGGACGCACCGATTTTCGGAGCAACTATGTTCCAAACATCTCGAAAATTTAGGAAAAGCCCGGATGGATAAAAATGATGTCGAACTTGCGACAGACAAAATAGATATGATATAAAAATCGCGATAAATGAAGATAATTAGAATTTAGCATCTGTTTTATCCACTGATATTACGCGCTTAAATCCATACTCGTTGTTGAGCGGAATATAAACACCTGGGGTGTTACAGCCCTCCCCCTTAAAAGAATCTCGTCCCGAGATTCGGAGCGAAAAAAACTTTTAAGAGTAGAGAAGCATGTAACCCATGTCTATATCGGTGGTAACAAAGACAATTCCAAGCAAAGGCAATTGCCTCAGAATGTTGTTTCTCTAGTGGACATAACATGTATTGCCATAAGCTAATTTAGAAATGTCCACCAGTAAATGCGATGTCTGACAGAAGAACACATAAGGTTCCATGTGTGCAGTTTGCTTTTTCTTTTTTTTATGACACTATACTATCTGAGTCTGTTGGGCGAGCGGTAAATATGCGACTTTACCCAAACAGAACCAGATGCAACCTCTAGGGTAAAACACACAGAAAGGGGTTTACTAGCAAGTGGTCACAGTAAGTTCATAGCACACGAGATGGGTGTGAAGGTCGAAAATCATCATAGTTGACCCGTGGCTAGCCAGAAAATCCAAGTCCCTGAAAAATAATAGAGACTCGAAAAATCACCAGCGGAGGGATCTGTAGATGCTGCCTTCGCAACCAACCCATTTCATCAAGCACTAGGCATGGCTCGACTTGATCACTCATGCTGGAAAAGCACACGTGAGGCGAACGAGGCATGACTAGAATGATGATTAGGGGTTATTGGCCGACTTACTCTCGATTCTTATAAACACTTCCTTACGAGGGGTTGTACAAAAGTGAGTTTAGACAACTCGACAAAACGATCTCTAAACTCAACCTTTGTTCACTATGGAGCTACAAGTTAGTAAAACCAACTTGTTGAACTACTTTTGACAATGGGTAAGTTCTCTGATTATCCACCGGCAATCCAATGGTCGAGAGTTCACTCTTATTAACAGTTGATCATGCATTTGGGTAGAAATCCATTTGGTCATGTGGTTCATCCGTTTCTTCATGCGAGATGAATTGACTTGGTTAGGGAATACATGGATTAAATAAGAGAGCGAATGAACAAACTCCTGTATTTCAGCAGCAGGGGAAACATATCTCCATTTTGAGAGCTAATCAGTTGTCTCTCAACACTAAAAAGTTCCAAGGCTTCACCTTTACACAAAGAACGTAAAGGGAACTTGTATGAGTAGTCACTACTAAGACCAAAGAAAAGAAACCACATATGAAAGTGGTATGCCTGTTGGATCTAATAGAGATGATAGATGTTGCTTGATCACTTCACAAACAACATAGAAATTGTTTCAAGGAAGTAGTTTACGGAAGATAACATATCAGTGTAGTTCCACAATGGATCATGACTAGAGACCTCGATACCAGCATGCGCCAAGCAGCATAACCTTGCGTGTACATTCACAAGGGGCTCTCAGTTTTGCAGCGGCACCATAAGTCATTAATCATGACACCATCACCGAACTGGCACCAATAATGAATCTCACGTAGCAAAAATAGATTGTGCTAAGATAACACATTGATATAGTCTCATAATGGATTACAACTGCTAACCATGATACCAGCGTGTGCCGAGCAACACAACCATGTGTGTACATTCACAGGAGGCCCTCGGTCTCATTGCGGCACCATCGGTTTTAGTCATAACACCATTACCAGACGTAACCAATAAGAAATCTCGCGCAACACAAATGGATTGAGCAAGGGTGACAATATACAAAGAGATACTCCACCAGTAAATATGGTTACAAGTAGAGAGCCAAATAGATCATGGCCCGATGAAATGAACAAGGCATGGCCATAACTAAAACTTGATGAAAGGAGTACGATGGGAGACTGATACTTCAGCCACAAGCATTTTTTATGCCCATCGCAGCGATTACAAGGTCAAGGATTAGTATCTATTAGATACGAAGGGAAAACAATCACAAGATTAAGTTGGTATGCCTTCGATAGATATGAGGAAACCAAAGGCATCAAACTTAAGAAAATACTCAGACATGTCTTTCCTGGGTTAAGTTGGTAAAGCGACATGGCGATCCTTAAAAATAGGCAAACTAGATAAGGTACATCAGCTTGCACCAACTGAATAAGGATATGGTTTAGGATGGACATATGACTCGAGATTCTTGTTTCAAGTCTGGGTACACTTTAGGTCCAACAAAGAAATTATCTAGGCATTTATTTTTATGTGTTTGGTCATGGAGTGATAACGGAAAAATCAACTTTGGGTCATGGTTCACTAAATAAGAACATGGCCTAGTTTTTGGGTTTGGGCAAACAAATTACCAACCTTCTATTGGCACATCAAGCACAAGAGCAAACACATATAACACCTAAATAGATTACTTAAAGAACAAAGGACAACTGTTTCATCGAAGTTCATAATACAACACTACACCACATTATCTACAATCACTGGTTACTGGAATAAAGATGAGAGAAGCATTTTGGGTGTATAGGTGACACACAAGATGCAACAATCAGGATGCATGCTCGTCCTATGAGTCCTCACAAATTTTTTTGCCAACATAATGTGGCGATAGCGTTCAATATCGGTGGCATACGTTCTCTTTCGGTATTTTGCTAGTCGTCAACTACACATACGTGATCGAAGTTAGTGTACCTACAGAAAATTTCATCACACCCCATTTCCCAATGATGCAATTCACACATGACAGTTTATCACAGTTTATACTCCATATATTTCTATATGCAGGCCAGCTCTTCATTATGCGCCGAGCCACGCATAGGCGCCGTTGCCACACTTTAACCATAGGGCAACTCATTATGGTAACTCACCTTCTTACCTGAGCGTAGGTGCGTCGTTACAAGTACATTACACTTCTCAGTATTCCCATGTCTGTATACCCATACACATCCATGGGGTACTGAATTTCCAGAAAAGTAATTACTCCATATCGCAACTTTCATATATACATATGTAGAACATGTATATAATCAAGCGCTACAATTAAGCACTTCCCTAGACCGACGGTTGTTCGGTCATGCTCTCACATCTCACCTTACCTGAGCGTCGATCCATTCAAAACTGAATGGCCTCAAAAATAACAATACACATGTATGCAATATCCACCCGACTGTGGGGTATGGTTTTAAACTAAGCCACCTGATAGTCCTTAATTTAGGGCTTAACAGAGGATGTCGCTAGCATTATAGTCTTTTTAAAACTGTTTTTCAAAGCCAAACAATGTGTTTAGTTGAAAATAGGTTTTTAAAAACCAAAACTTTTGTTTTGAAAATACATATATGACCGTATATACTTAATCCTGCTCTGATACCAGCTGTGGCAGAACCTCCCAAGTTATTGGGCCCACATGCACCTGTCCTTGTCTCAAAGGCCTTAGACTGCTATGCATGTGCACCAGATAACTTAACAGGATCCATCCGATTGCACCAAGGACATCGGATAAACCACTTACAACCAGAACAGCGGGATTAACGAAACACAAATCACACACATCAACATTTTTGCAGCGGAAATATTTTTACCAAATTTTACAAGTTACAAAAAAAATTCCATTATATTCATCAGAGTGATTACAAAAGTATAAGTTCGAAATATATGCTAGCTCAAGTGACCATCCTCAATAAGAAGTAAAGATGGGGTATACTTATATAAGAAGGCCGAGCCCACCGGCACTTAAACACCATCATCAGCAGCACAAAACTAAACCTGAAAAACAACAGGGAATAAAACCCTGAATATGGAATTACTCAGCAAGACTTACTTGACTAAAGAAAAGACTCTCAAGGATATGCTGGATTTGGGAATCAAGGAGAGGCTTTAGCAAGAATCAACTTAGATACTTTTGGAGAAATAGCTTACCAAAGTGAGTCCTTACTTTCAACATTTTAATGCTAGATTAAGTATTAATAGACCTTGTTTGCATCTAGTCTAATTTCACCATCACATTAATCAATCCAACATGATTTTTGCTCATTAAGATTCCATCCATGACTTAGATTGCAGGGCAGTGACCAAGTCTTCATGTCCGCGAAGTTACTGCGATCCGAATCGATTATACTCAGCTGAGGATCTCCAATCACACGACATATGTAGCACTTAACACTTGCATATGTCAACTCGCCAGCGGGGTTCTTAAGACCAGATCAGGTTCACGCCAACCGAGAGCACAGATACACCACCGTCGAGCCTCTTGCTATGGAGGGTACACGCTACTCTCGCCATCTCTCCACTCCCATTGCGTGTTATCTTATTCAGGTATTAGTCTGCCCGAGGCAAAACTTACCCATGATGAGGCATGTGACCAGTTAAAGGGTCCTCGATCATCAAGCCTACATTCAGTATAATCCTTAATCAACCTGGATAGAACATCACCTGTTCCTAGCCCAAGTCCTGATTTAAGTACTTCCATCCTTAGGATTGTTTGTGTTCTTTAGGATGAAAAGAGCATCACAAGGAACTTTGCAGTAAGATCCCACCATTGCTCCCAATGAAAATATTCTTGCAGGCAGAAGCCATCCTTCCTCAGGATAACCCTTGAGCTAGGCATTAACGCAAAGGACAACCTCTATCCACAAGATTTACCTCTAAGCAAGGCTAAGCAATTTTGTAAATTATATTTTGATACTTCATCAGAAGTATCTATAAAGGTGTGGATATCAAGGAAGGCAATGCATCAAAGGGTTCCAAGCAACTCCTATAAACCTAATGCACATTTCACTAGACTTAAAGTGTGCAAAAATTATTTAAAAACACAAGGTAGGGGTTGCATGCACCGGGGCTTGTCTGGAATAAACATTACGTTAGTGTTTGTTAGACGACGTCCACTTGACGATCATCCCTCGGCTGAGCACTTGCTTGATTTAAACATCTTCAGGTTGATCCGACTGACGATGTCGTCTTGTGGAGATGTCCAACCTCCACATTATCCTAGGTCGACTTGGGGTTGTCTTCCGCATCACGTGATTAATTACCGCATCTGAATGAAATGCATTATGCACATGAATGCATATACACAGGAATATTACAAACCTAAATAGTGCTACGTGATAGCGAATTAAACACCTAGCGGCGAGGCGTTGTACCAGTTCATACGGAAACACTAGTTATCGACGTACGACTAAGCGCAATAATTACGCTTCTCAAGATTAAACGAACCTAACGCAAACATCACGAGCAACAAATTATACACATGAAACACAATTAGCCTGAACACAACTTATCAGCTAATTAATTAAATGCTAAACTTATTCCTCTCTTTATAAATTATACATTTTGCTTAAAAAGAACTATTTTAATTTTATTTTATACCACACATATTTATTTAATCTATCTAACAATTCGGCTAACAAGAATAACAAATCGGCTCGCCATATTAAAATCCTACTTGAACCCCCTGAAATCGACGACACTACTCTCCTTTAAACATTCAGAGCAAAAATTAACATTTATTCAAGACATATAACAGGTCACAAACGTAGAAGATAATGACTACTAGAGTAGGGCATCGACTTCAGCTTACGTGTATTGAACACCATTAGCATTGACAGAGCTATCGACAATAGCATAAAATACTGAATTTAACCTACGCGTCACTGAAATACTATATATACTCTACAAAATAGAACTAGTTCGAATATATTCGGCCACTAAATTCCTCAAAGCACACCTCGCATCACTGGTATTTCTAACTTAATCTTATACGCCTACGAAGCGTCTTATTTTACGATCATAAAATTAATAGTAAAAATAGCAAATCGGCTCACCACATCTCAATTCAATTTGGTAGTTGCTTGAATGACGACGGCCTTCAGCTGAAGTCCTCGATCGAATATCTTGCAAGCGTGACTGACGAGCTAAGGCTGATGGCGAAGCTTGACGACAACATCGAACAGGGGATGACGATTGACGGTATATCGTGTCAGCACGACGAATCTCATAGGACGAAGAAGATGGAGTAGCCACTCCCGAATTAGGCTTTTTGTCGAGCGCTTGATAGATAATATTTGAATCTTCACACACCCCACCATCCAACTTTTGAACATCTCTTGGGGATCCTTTTGTCAGCGTGATTCCAACTCGGAGGCATCACGAAGGGACTGGCGTCAAAGCGAGGTGACGGGACAACGACAACGGGTTGGGGGCAGTGCTGATGGAGCTTGGAGCGGTGGCCACGGCAAACGCCAGGGCGCGCGGCGAGCAGCACAACAAGGGAAAGGGGCGAGCTCGTAGCATCCTAACACACAGTAGAGCAGGCGTCCAAGGAAGAGACAAGAAGCCGGGAGCAAGAAGCAAGGATGGAACTCGACAAGGTCGCGGCACAGGAAACTGGGCAGGAGCGCGCAACGCAGGGAGAGGGCACTGATGCGCGCGGCAGGGAAACTCCAGACAGAGCAAGCGTGCGGCCATGGGCGAGCGCAGGGAGCTCCGGCAGCGCGTGGCAGAGGAGCAGAGGCACGACTCGGCAAGCAACCATGGGAGCAGGGGAGTTCGGCAGATAGAGAAAGGAGCAGGGAGGGAGAAGTAAGGGGCAGCTGGGCGCTGTGCAAGCTGGGGACTTCAGCTGGGCATTGGAGCTGGGCGCCGAGCGCCGGAGATGAAGGGAGGAGAGAGAAGGAAGCGGCTGGACACACAGCCGACTGGAGGGAGCACCACGAGCAGAGCATCGACGGCAGGAAAACAGGGACAGGGGCGCGGCTGGAGCAGAACTGGGAGAGCCGCGGCAGGGGGAGAAGACGTGGGAGAGAGAGAGAGGAAGAAGGGGGTCACGCGCGCGCCATGTGAGCTCGATTGCTGCGACTACCTGAAGAACGAGCAGGAGCCAAGGACGCAGAGTGAGAGAGAGAGCGCGCAGGGAGAACGACGCCGTGGGGAGGAGCCGCTCGCCGGTGAGATTTGTAGGAGTCCAGGGCGGCGGCTTGAGCAGCGACTAAGGATAGGAGTGCACGGGATATTTCCACAGGTCTTGAGCGGCGCGCGTAAGAAGTATCGAGAGGAAAGAGAAGGAGCGTGGGGATAGGGATGGCTGTAGGGAGCGTGGGGATAGGGATGGCTGTAGAGTTTTCTCTTTTTTTATTTCTTCTCCTTTATTTTTTTACAGAGAATTACAGATACTTCGATCATGATTTTTAGCGATAACAAAAAGGTCGACAGTGTTTGCGAAAAAGTTTGATTCGATTCAAAATTTGATAGATTTACTTGCGGTCTGAAATCTAGTTCCACGGCCACGGATGATTTACCAGTGAATCGAGGCTCAATTATATATCCTCGTACGCGATTTCACGGTGGACAAGTGGGAATCGAATTGTTTAATAATTGGTTACATCCGAAGATTTGGATCCGGGCGAGAACAACAGACCGAAATAAACTGATTTCGACACTGATAATTTGTTCTGCGCAATTCGACCAAAATTAGCCGAAACCAGATCCGCAATGTATACACGATTTCGTCGCCAAAACAGCGTGCAGGCGGATATATTGGATCCTAACCTCGCGCACGAGTTCGCGCGATACAGATTATTTTGCCCCGAACATTTTAGTCGTTGAGTTCAAATTAATTTGTTTGGGATAAAAATCGTCCAAGTGGTTCGGGCTTCCGAAATCGTATTCGCGCGAACGATGAATTTTAAATAATCATCGGACGCACCGATTTTCGGAGCAACTATGTTCCAAACATCTTGAAAATTTAGGAAAAGCCCGGATGGATAAAAACGATGTCGAACTTGCGACAGACAAAACAGATGCGATATAAAAATCATGATAAATGAAGATAATTAGAATTTAGCATCTGTTTTATCCACTGATATTACGCGCTTAAATCCATACTCGTTGTCGAGCGGAATATAAACACCTGGGGTGTTACAGGGTGCGCTGCAAAAGTGGGCGTGGGTGGAGGTAGTGCGCTGCAAAGGGGGCGTGGGGTAGTGGTAGTGCGCATGGAGGTGGGCACGTGTGCGAGGGGCACGGGTGAGTGGTGGGGTCAATGACCCTGATGTTTGTGGTCTCTGGTTCCAAGAATTTTTGCCTCTCTGTATGGTAATAACTCCTTTTGTCCTCTTTTTCTGTTTACATTGACTCAGGGGTAGTGCTTTGATTCTCACGGTCGGTCCTTTTGATTGAGCGGCTGGACAGGTTCCTTCTGTAGCTTATTCCAGGCTTCAAGGGTAAGCTTCCCGGTATCTTCTTGGGTATGGTGCTTTTCTCTTGAGATGGGTTAAGGGGAGAATGGAAGCATAAGATGAGGATTAGCTCTAATTTGTGATCTATGTTTTTAGAGAAAACCTTTCTTAAAAAGAAAGAGAACACACAAGCTCAGCAATGATAAGCACAAACAAATCAAATGTTTTGAATAAGGGAGGAATAGAGTTTTTCCAAAGCACGGACTACTCAGATTCGGGGGCTAAGCATAACTACTATTGCTCGGCTCCTGAATTGAGAACTATGCTAACCGGGACTTATGAGCACTAATGTTAAAGCATCATATATGCACTCAAAAGGGTAGAAAACATCAAGCGAAATTCATTTTGAAATGCCCTAGGGGGCCACACAATTAGAGTTTTGCAACACACGAGTCTACACGATTACCTCTCATACATGCAGGGTTCTGGCCAAAGTGAAGAAAAACTTCACTACCCAATGCATGCAGAGGACTGGACATAACTAACTCAGATCTGTCAGCTTCTCTTCTAGCGAGCCTGACACGCAACTTCAATCTGAGACATCTCCTGGATGGGTCAAGAGGGAGCTGATGTTGATGACTTCTTCTGGCGGTGACTGAGATGGCAACACAGGGTCGAACTCTTCTTCAAGCGGGACTAGCTCTTGTAGCTCCTCAGAGGGCGGCGGTGCTGGCAGGGTGCTTGCAGCTTCTTCCTTGACTTCAAGGGATGGTGCTAGAATCTTCTTCACGGTGAGGGACTCAAACAACTCTAGCGGGGGATCTTGGGAGGATTCGGGGTGCTCTTGCTTATCCATAGCCTGAGGGAAGACTGGAATTCCTTCCAAGACTATGGCTCCTTCTGGAAGTTCCCAAGCCTTCTTCTCTCCTCTAATAGAGACCGGGTGACCTTCAAGAATCTGGGGGTCTTCAGCTTTCATGGATTGAACTGGATTCGATGAAGCGGGCTCTTGGATCCGCAGGGCTCTACGTTGGTTATGGGTTACTAAGTAGGCCTCTATCAACTTCTAGACATGCTCATCCTTGGCTTGCTTTAGGGCTTCAACAACATTGACTTCACGACTTTCTAAGGCAGCTACACAGGCTTGAGATGAGGTGAGATCCACATGGAGCTGAAAGTTGCGCTTCTCTACATCTTCTGCTCGGGCAATCATCTGACAGTGGTGCCAAGCCAGGAAATCATATCGTGCATCCAGGGTGAGCAGGTATGCAGTGAGGTACACAACTGTGGGGTCGTCCTCAAGCAGCTGCTGCCCTTCCAATGCATGCATCCTGGCCATCCAAACGGGACGGTCTCTCTGAAAGGGCGGAAAGAATCTGAGCGCTGTGTCGGCCACTTCTTCTTCATAGATCTGACACAGGGCCCTCAATGCCTTGCGGGCGACGACTTGTCAAGTGTCTTTGAATCTGTGCCCAGCAGCAGTGACACTCCATTCCACATGGTGCGGACTGGATCCAATGTATACAGTCACGACACACTTCTCTATGCCATGATCGACGAATTCACGACCATCATACTCTGGCTGGCTCCTGATTCCGTGGCGAACTGTGCATGCTCTCAGCAACTTAGGGAAACCATCTTCATTCTGGCAAAAGCTGGTTTGGCAACAAACCTCCATCTGACTTTTGAGAGAAGGAAAGGGGGAAAGCATTTTTGAAATGGAGGGATGAGAACAAGAATTTTTTATAAGAAAATAGTTTTGACTCAAAAACTTTTGGATTAGGCTAAGGGTTACGTCCTGCGGCCAACCTAACAGTTCTGATACCACCTGAAGTGTCCCCTATCCTCTGGGACTCAAATGTGATACAATTACTAGTCCCAGGAGGCTAGTAAACACATTTATACATCAGATAGTTCTAGATCTGATTAACGAGACAAACCTATAAAGGTGGCGATCAACTTTAAGAGTTGGTCCACAACTCGGGACATATCATCAGAGTGGGGCTAAAGCAGCCCGATATACGCAGCGAAGCAAATCAGCGCTCCAACAGCCACATGCAAGGTTGGGAACAGTCATAACTCTTACCCGATCTCCTTTTTCTGAAAAACAACAAATAAGCAAGGGTGAGTACAAACGTACTCAGCAGCCCACCTTCACCCGCGGAATGGGGAAATCAGATATAATGCATGAAATATGTGGAGCTCATGATATTTTGTAGAAACAACAATACTTTATGCAGGGTTGTTTTGTAAAACATTTTGTATTTTTCAAAGCGCATCCTCTCCCAAAGGAGCAGGAAGTTTTTCAATATTAGAATAAAATCCCCTGGACTAAACCATCTAGGTATCTCAGCAGTTTCCCACTAGTTTTCATTTTCAAAAACAGCTACTGGACTTCTCGTCCACCATAGCTCACGGCTCAACCGCCGGACCTTTTAAAAAACCACTTTTCTCAAATGCATCTTTTTTTGGAAAACAAAACACTAATTGCCATACCACACCAGACTCGTCCATTCCTGTGGACACAAACTATTCGAATAGGTTTGAACTCTGCGTAGAGGTGTACACTTTACCCACTAGTCCGGCTCTGCGATCTCATAGCTAGTGAGACCCGAATCTGAATCTCTTTCTTTCCGTGCATGTCCCTACCTTAATGGTTATACCGGAAGGAGTCAGGCCACCGCCATGTCCAAACCAGACAAAACATTCCCCCTCCTTTTCCTCCCGGTGCTCCCCAGCCTTCATAACCCTGGGTTTGAACCGTGCGAGTTCAGATTGAGTGACTGCCCACACAGTCTCGAGTGGTTGTACTTATCATGAGTACATGTAGTGAAGGATGACAAATCGGTCCTTATATGAGGGGACAATCCTTCTGCTCACACTACCGGAATCAATCGCTTTGTCGAGTGCCTGAAGCACTCGGCGAAGCCTTAAAAACACTCGACAAAAGCCTTTGCCGAGTGTGACACTCGGCAAAGAAGGCTCGGCAAACAGTGCATCGGCAAAGCCTTCTTTGCCGAGTGGTTTTTCTCGGGCACTCGGCAAAGAGGTTTGTCGAGTGCCAGAGAGCACTCAGCAAAGAAAAGCAGCCGTTACGGCGCCGGGTGACAGAGACGGCGGCTTTGCCAAGTGTCCCTGGTGACACTCGGCAAAGGGAGTTATCTTTGCTGAGTGCCTGCCCGGCAGCACTCGGTAAAGAATCCATCTTTGCCGAGTGCCAATTGGGACACTCGGCAAAGAGCCCGCCAGGGAGGGTCCCCATGTCAGGCTCTTTACCGAGTGTTCTGTGCGGCACTCAACAAAGCCGACCTCTTTGCTGAGTTTCATCGACATAACACTCGGCAAAGAACCTAAACCGGTGCCCAGGTCTGTGCTCTTTGCCGAGTGTTATGACCCCGACACTCGGCAAAGAGGCTCTTTGCCGAGTGTTACACTCGGCAAAGTGACCAGTATATACCTTTTTTATTTGTTTTTTGTATTCCATCCACACAAACAGAAGATATCACATATATACATCACAGATATCATCACAGACATAAATAGACAACACAAACATAAAACCGTCACCACAAACATAAATATCCATCACAAACTTAAGTGTTCAACACAAGTATTAAACACAAACATAAGTATCAAACATCGCAAGCTCTCACATAAGTATCAAACACAGACATAAGTATTATAGATAAGTTCTGAAGTCTAAAACAATGAAAACACAACACTCATGGAGGTGGGCGGTTTGACCGGGGCTGCGTTGGGCTGAACCCTTCCGGAGGGTTGTTGGATGCCACCCCAGATTGGCCCTGTACAGAGAAGAGATTGCATGTGTTATACCAGATGCATTACAAACATCTAACTACAATTTTGATACTCACAGGAGTATGGAAGAGAGCAGGGTCAACTGGAGTGAACAATGGAGGTGGCGGAGCGATGCCCTGTGCGGCGCCAAGGCTCTGCATGTACTGGAACATCTTCGCCATCCTCTAATGATCTGCCCGGCGCTCCGCCTCCCGCTCCGCCATCATCCTCGCCTCCATCTCGTGATGTTCCCTCCTCTCTTCTTCTAGTTGGGTCTGTAATATTACAAGCCAACGTTATAGTAACTCAAAGAGTAGGTATATAATGCAAGGAAGGACGAGTTACAGAAGCACTAACCTCGAGTTGCTGTATGCGATGCTGTGAGCTGTCATGCCAAGGTCGTATGGCTGGACTCGAGCCCGTGCTCCTTGCTCTCACCTGAGATAGAGTGGGAGTGGAGGACGAGTCGATTGCCCCGTCGGCAATCCAGTACCGCCCATGTCTCTTGCCTCCTTCGACCCTCATGAGCACATCGGGGTCGATCGTCTCGATGCTCGGATCATAGTCTGGGCCATGGACCTCCTGTGCCATGGCGGTGTAGTCATGGAGGCGGCTGTAGACGGCAGGGTTGGTGTAGGCCTCGGGCCCATCATCCGGGTTGTAGGTGACGTCGGACGTCGCCTTACCCTTATGGGCCATAGCATAGGCCGAGAAGGTGGAGCAAGGCCTGCCACCATGTGACACCGACTGCAACGAAAACCAACAAGATAGTTAGAAATAATATCTCACTTAGTGTTGTATATCTAAATAAAAAAGGTGGCGTACCCATGCTTCAGCATATTGGCCCAGGCTCCGGCTGCCTTGGTGGTGGGAGGGGCCTTGCATCATCAAACGTCGTTCCCGGCTTGCTGTGTGCGCCTCGTCCCACTCAGCCGAACACCACCTATCCACCATCTGCTCCCAGCACAGAGGATGTGCGGTGCACCAATGTGGAATCATCTACAAAGTAAACACGTAAAGTGCATATCAGAAGATAAAATAAAATTCATGCATGCAGTACTGGTACCAAACATGCATGACTTTACCTGCAGGTACTGCTCCCTGGTCAACGACAAGGTTCGGGCTTGAGGTTTGGTCACCCTCTCCCCAAGGACGGAGCTGTGGTAGGTGATGATGGCCTGGATACGGGCCTCATAGTGCATGTCCACGATGAGCTTCTTACAGCTCGTGGTGGCCACCACATCTGCCCTAGCTTCGTATCCAGCATCGCATCTGAAGAAATCCTGCATACAAAAACGATGTATCCATACATTATTTCAAGAATTTGCAACGAATGCGACATATTTTACATTATACTAAGACTTACCCATAGCTCTTGCTTCACCCGCTCCGCCTTGTTATTGAATTCCCTGTCGTCCCGGTCTACTGCATCGGGGGCGACGGCATAGTGGTCGAAGGTGAAGGCTGGGCCCGTCACTCTGGCGTACTCCACAAGTCCAGGGAAGTGTTCCCTGCACAGCAGGCCGAGGATGCCATTGGGGGGGGCGACGATGACCCCCACCTGCCAACTCAACACGTACATTACGAGCCTCTTCGGCTTTCTCACGGTGAATGTCATCAAAGTGTTTCCATGCTTCACCATCGGATGCGTGCACCATCTTGTCAGGATTGTATCGTTTTCCATTTTTGTGCCATGTCATCTGTTTCGCGGATTCCTCTATCATGTAAAGACGTTGGATCCTCAGTATGAATGGAAGGTGTCGTAGGATTGTCAAGGGGATGTCGAGTTGCCTCTTCTGTCCATCACCAGAGTCTACCTCCGTAAACCTAGACGAATTACACTTGGGACAGTACTTTGCCTCCGTGTATTCTTTCCTAAATAGCACGCAGCCCTTCGGACAAGCATGAATCTGCTCATACATCATCTTGAGTGCACGAAGGAGTTTCTGTGCCTCATACATGCTCTTTGGCAGAACGTGATCATTCGGAAGCAGACTCCTAATAACCGTCAACAAGCCATCGAATGCGTCTCTACTCATGTTGTACTGCGACTTGAACGCCATTACACGCCCAATGGCATCCAGTTGAGAAACCTTTGTCTGGCCGTGAAGGGGCTTCTGTGCCGCGTCGAACATGTCGTAGAACGCCTTTGCAGTCGGCTCTAGCTCGTCATTCATACATCCTCCCATGTACTGTGCCTCTTGATAGTCGTTCAACATATCCGCTACCCCCGCATCCGCGTCATAATCCTCGACACGTTGTCTCAACACCTCCTCTCTCGTACGATGCGCTTCACCATGAAATATCCACCGATTATAGACCGATGTAAATCCATTCTTCCAAATATGTTCTACCATGGCCTTCTTTGGTTTTCTTTTCCGGTTGGCACATTTGCTGCACGGGCATGGGACTAGACTCGCTCCTTTAGCAGCTTCGTCATATGCCCGTTCCACGAAATTATCGGTCTTTCTAATCCATTCAGAGGTGACATCGTTCCTTTCTCTACGGCCCGTGTACATCCACTCACGGTCCTCCATCCTCTAACAGGAAATTTCGGAAGCACCTCCCCTGCACGGGGAGGTTTCGAAATCCTGCAAATAAAATTATCAGCATGATGGCTGACATCCACACATAATTCAACGGCACGATGGCCGGCAATCATCAATACTCAATATTAACCTAATCATACACGTACATAAATTTAACATAAGAAAACTAAATATTAATCTAATCAACACAATATTAAACCTAATCATACCCAACGGGCGGGACGACGGGTCGGGGACGAATCGACAGGTCGCGGACGAGTCGGCGGGTCGCGGGGTGAGGCGGTGGGGGCACGGCAAGGGCATGGTGAGGGCACGACGAGGGCACGCACGATGCGGCGGGGGCACGACAAGGGCACAGCGAGGGCAAGCACGGTGGGGGCACGGCGTACGGCGCGGTCACGGCTGCGGCGGCTACCGCCTCGCGGCGAGGGCGTGGGCGGGGCGAGCTCGGCGTGGGCGTGGGCGTGGGCGCGCCGTGGGCGGGCGCGGGCGCGGCGGTGTCGCGGCGGGGCGGCGGGGACGCGGCGGGGTCGCGTCGCGGCGGCGATTTACGGCGGCGGCGGCGTGGATGAGTGAGTGAGAGAGTGAGAGAGAAAGAAGAACATACCAGCGCTATGTAAACGCGCTTTGCCGAGTGCCCGTGATCTGGCACTCGGCAAAGATTTTTTTATTTTAAAATAAGCTTTGCCAAGTGCCAGATCGGGGACACTCGGCAAAGGCTCCTTTGCCGAGTGTCGACGAGGTGACACTCGGCAAAGCCTCCTTTGCCGAGTGTCAACCAACTGACACTCGGCAAAATACTTTTTTATTTTTTTTCCCCCAAACTTTTTGTGGTATGTTCCTACACTATGTAGACCTACATGTATCATTTGTAGACAATTATAACAGAGTTTCAATCGTTAGTAGATTTAGTTTGTTTATTTGAATTCCTTCAGAAAATTCAGATTTGAACTGCAGGTCACTCGAAACTTGGAAAACCGTGCATGAAAAAATGATATTCATGTTACTTAGCATAAGTTACGACCGATTTCAGAAGTGTACCGGAAACTTCGAGCAACATGCTCACTAAACATGGTCGTGAACTTGGCATCCACATGTTTAAAAATTGTATAAAACACAAACAAAGTCAGAAAATCATGAAACTTGTCCACGTGTCATTATATCATATGTACAGGCTGTGATAAAAATTTTAGAATGTTTGGAGAATTTGTGAGACATTATGTGTAGAAACCTAAGAGGACTACACATGAAATCATAGAGTTTCAATGTGGATCTCTTAGGTTTCTACACATAGTGTCTCACAACTTTCTCCAAACATTCTAAAATTTTTATCACAGCCTGTACATATGATATCATGACACATGGACAAGTTTCATGATTGTCTGACTTTGTTTGTGTTTTATACAATTTTTAAACATGTGGATGCCAAGTTCACGGCCATGTTTAGTGAGCATGTTGCTCGAAGTTTCCGGTACGCTTATGAAATCGGTCGTAACTTATGCTAAGTAACATGAATATCATTTTTTCATGCATGGTTTTCCAAGTTTCGAGTGACCTGCAGTTCAAATTTGAATTTTTCAAAGAAATTCAAATAAATGAACTAAATCTACTAACGATTGAAACTATGTTATAATTGTCCATAAATGATACATGTAGGTCTACATAGTGTAGGAACATAACACAAAAAGTTTGGGAGACAAAATAAAAAAAATAAAAATATACTTTGCCGAGTGTCTATAGATGACACTCGGCAAAGCCTCCTTTGCCAAGTGCCTACTATTTGGCACTCGGCAAAGAAGACTCTTTGCCGAGTGCCAACCGTTGGCTCTCGGCAAAGACTGACGGCCGTCAGCTTTGGGACGGCCGCTGACGGCTCTTTGCCGAGAGCCCCCTTTGCCAAGTGTTTGACACTCGGCAAACGTGTCTTTGCCGAGTGTGGTCCTGTGCCGAGTGTCCAGCACTCAGTAAAGAGGCTCTTTGCCGAGAGCCTAACTTTAACGAGGGTGGCTCTCGGCAAAGCCTTCTTTGCCGAGTGCCCGACAAAAGGCACTCGGCAAAGAGGCCAACACTCGGCAAAGCCTCAGATTCCGGTAATGTCACACCTAAACCAGCTGAGCCATCACCTTAGGCCCTCCCCTAAACTAGGGAGTCCCTGATCATCCCTACTCAAAGGTGATAAGGGTGAAAATCCTTCATCATACACATTTTAAAAAGCATTTTCTTTTGAAAACTCACACCTTTTCTCAAATCATTTGTAATAAATATGTCAAGGATTGATTGCGGCAAGCGGCTGGGTGGCCATAATAACTTGTCTCAAAATCATATCATGCATAAAATAACAGGCTGAGGGTTGTGGTTGAAAAAGCATAGGTAATTTATGCATCGAAGGGATCCAGTGAGCTTGCCGTGCTTATTCGGCGAAGGGGTAAGGAGAGCTCGCGGAACTGGCTTCTGGCTCCACCGCCTGGCGTAGACTTGCAGATCTGGCCTCCACGAGACGACACGAACACTCCGATAACAATGCAACATGAACAAGCAAACATACAAACCAGCAAGTATACCAACAAATATTTAGTATAGTGGTTAGAATAGCGATATATGGATGGGTAGAGTCTTGAGTAGAATCTGTGTCATGTGGTGTTGAGATACTACTGGTGGTGGAGCGGAGGTGCTTACCAGGAAGGTGGACTGGAGGCGAAGCGACACTATGCGTGTAGCCGGCAGAGCGGAGTAACTGAGTGGGTGGGGTGTTTGCCTTGGCTGAGGGTGTTGAGTGTGTGTGGAGAGGGAGAGGGTAGCTGGGTGTATTTATAGCTAAGTGTATGTGGTGTAGCACAGTGAAGTTCACTGTTGGTGAGAACAGTGACGAATGAATTGTCTGACTTAGTATGAACAGGAGAGTTATAGGCAGAATATGGGACAAGAGTATTTAGGGAGTTTTCTGGAATATGGACCATGCTTAAGGGATGACATGGTTGGATAGGGAATAATTCGATAAGAATTTAGAAACAAGAATTATTGGAATCGAAGTTTGGAAGCCTGGTTCGAAGGAATCTCAAAGTTAAGCGTGCTCAACTTGGAGAAATCTGGGATGGGTGACCAGATGGGAAGTTCCCACTGAAAGGAAAATCACAGTCACCGGAGTTCGTATGACTGAAATATTGGTCTGGCTGGTCTTAGGTGGACTGGACAACATGACGGATGAGTAGTTGAAATTTGGGGTGATCGGATAATCGATGAATAGTAACAATGTTGAATAGTAATGGTGAATAGTAACGATGAATAGTAAAGGTGAATAGTGATGGTGAATAGTTCGTATGAACGAACGATGAATAGTGACGATGAACGAACAATGAACAATGAATAGGAACTATGAACAAACGGACGAACGATCGAAATTTCGGCAGCATAACGACAGGACAAAGATTATCTGGAAGAATGATGAATAGGGACTATGAACGAATGATGAACGATAAATAGGAACTATGAATGAACGATGAATGATCGAACGAACGAACGATCGGAATTTCGACAGCATAACGGCAGGGAAAAGATTATTTGGACGAATGAACGGACGAATGATCGGACAAACAAACTATCGGAATTTCAGCAGCATAACGACAGGACAAAGATTATCTGGAAGAACGATGAATAGGGACTATGAACGAACGATGAACGATGAATAGGAACTATGAACGAACGAGAATGTTCGAATGATCGAACGAACGAACGATCAGAATTTTGGCAGCATAACGGCAGGAAAAAGATTATTTGGACGAACGAACGGACGAACGATCGAACGATCGAACGAATGGACGAACGAACCATGAACGATCGGACGAACGATCGAACGATCAGACGAACGAACGAACAATCTAAGAACAGGGGGACGAACGATCGAAGAACGAACGAACGATCCTTGTGCTAGTGTGTGCTTGTGTGGAACATGGAGTGGGTGTGTGTGGGGGGGGGGAGAGAGTTGCCATGAAATGGCTTGGAGTGGGATGAGAGGAGGCCCTTGCCCCTCTATTTATAGCCATGGTGGGGGGGATTAGGGGGAGGGATGAGAGGATTAGTGGGAGGATGAGAGGATTAGTGGGAGATTAGCATGTATTTGTCTTGTATAAGTGAGATTAGCTTGTAGAGCTCACCGTATGACACTAGAGGCATACGTATACGTATGAGCATGAGGAAAGTTATGAAGAAAATATTTATAGGGACTTGAAAAATGATTCTAAAGGTATTTCTCAAGAGAAAAATACTTGGAGATATATCGGTGGAATATTTGGACAGTATTTCTGGAAAGGACTTGAAGGGGATTACTCGGGAAATATTTGGGCGGTATTTCTGAAAAGAAATTGAGGGTGATCACTGGGGAAATATTTGTAGGATATTTTGAGGAGGATTTTGGAGAGAATATAGACCACTATAATTTATTTGTTGATATCAACTTGCAAACAAACATTTTGAAACGAAATTTGAAATTCATTTTGAATTTAGAGGGAGTTTGAGAAATTTTCAAGATTTGAATTTTTGGGATGCTACACTAGTTCTAAAGAAATTGCTCCTTCGGCTGAAGACATCCCTAAAGTATTCGATCATATTGAAAAAGAAGTTGAAGCACTCGATGAAGTCATAACCGGGCATGGGGATTTCTATGCTTTGTTAGCTTTATGTGGCACAATTGCTGCATTTTTGAAGGCCGGATGTACTCATGCCAAAATAGTTAATAAACCAACCTTCAGCCTCTCATCATCAGACTTGGTTGATATTCTTGGTGAAGCCCATAGTATTGGAAACAGGTTTATCACTCAAATTTGGGCGAAGGGCGGGTGTGAGCTAGCTAGAGACGAAGCTCGGAAACTGCTCAACTCAGTATGAAACTTTTACCTGTCTTTTGCCTTGGTTTTCCTTTATTACATTTGCGATTACCTTATACCGTTATCTGTCTGCAGGATGGTGGCGTCGAAGGTCGCTAAGCTGAAGCTTGTTCCGAAGCTTGTTCCGAAGGGCTGAAGACTCTTAGAGCTTCTTTTTGTAATTACCTGTAGAAAACTTAGGATCTGTTTGCATTATTTAGCGAAAGATTGTAATTGAGAGTTGAACACAACATTGTACATATTTGTCCATACCTTGTAATATAATTTTACCTCTTCGTCCATGTGTGAATTGCTTTGCTGTGGATGAAACCCACACTTACAATTTTTGAGCCGAAGGCGAAAAACACCTTCCCTTCTTTTCGTTTACATCGAAGCATCTTTGTATTCAACGAAGCATTTTGTCACCAAAGACAGGCATCTTTTTTCTTTCCTGTTAACGCCTGTTCTTCATGTCATGATAATGATGATCGTACGAATGTCTAATGGATGTTTGTATGAATGCAAAGAATGATGTGATGGAATATGCAAATGTATGACCCGAACACACACGAAACCACACCCAGACTCTGCATCCCCTTAGGAATGACTTTTGAGTCTCTTCACCTTCTATTTCAGTGGAATTTAAGCTCTGCATCCCCTTAGGAACAACTTTTGAGCTTCTTCACCTTCTATTTCGGTGGTATTTTGGCTCTACATTCCCTTAGGAACGACTTTTGAGCTTCGGAACATACTCTGTGCTCCTTTAGGAATGACTTTTGTATCTTCATCACCATCTAGGTGACACTTTAGCTCTGCATTCCCTTAGGAACGACTTTTGAGCTTCAGAACTTACTCTGCGCTCCCTTAGGAATGACTTTTGTAGCTTCGTCACCCTCTAGGTGACACTTTAGCTCTGCATCCCCTTAGGGACAACTTTTGAGCTTCTCCCTATTCTTTTTGCACTCGATGGTGCGAATTTGGATGTTACATGTTACATTCTTGGGGGAATTTGGCCCTTGTACTGCATATGGCTAAACAAAAAAAAAGAATGAAAATTACCACCTATGGCCCCATTAAAAACCTTTCTCCCCTCCTGAAAGGAAAAGGGTGCCATAGAAAAAATAAGAAAATTACATCAATTACACATAATATCGCCGAAGCTCATCCACATTCCAAGACCTTGTATGTCATTGTCGCCCATGTCCTTTAGTCTGTAAGAACCGGGTCTTGACGAAGATACTACCAGAAAAGGGCCTTCCCATTTTAGCTGAAGCTACCCCACTTTATAAGGGTTAGCTATCCTTCGAAGCACCAAATGACCTGGCTTGATATTTTTCAATCAAACTTTTCTATCATGCCATTTTATTGTTTCGGCCTGTTATTTATTGATGTGCTCTATGGCCTGAAGTCTGGTCCCTTCTATGGTGTCTTTTGTTACTTGGCAATCGGATTCATCCTCCGTCGAAGCTAAGATTCTTATTGATCCCATTCTTGCTTCTTTCGGTGTTATTGCTTCGTCACTGAACAGAAGCTTGAATGGAGTAAACTCTGTTGACCTTGATGTAGTGGTGTTGTGGCTCCAAACCACTTTTATTAATTCGTCTGGTCACTTCCCTTTCGGCTGATTGAAGATTGACTTCATTATTTCTGTTATTATGATTCCATTTGCCGTTTCTACCAACCCATTTGACTCCGGGTGCCTCACTGATGCAAATTGTATTTTTGTGCCAATTTGGCTACAAAAAGTTTTGAAAGTTTCAGCTTCGAATTGAGTTCCATTATCAACGGTGATAGCCTTCGGTACGCCGAAGCGACAAACTATGTTCTGCCAGAAGAATTTTTGCACTGTGGCTGAATTTGTTGTAGCCAAAGGCTTTGCTTCAATCCACTTAGAAAAGTATTCCACTGCCACCACAACATATTTGAGGTTGCCTTGCGCTGGTGGTAATGGTCCTAACAAATCCAACCCCCATCTTTGCAATGGCCATGTAGGTTGTATTAGCTGGGTTAAAGACGAAGGTTGTTTCTGGTCTCTAGCACATCTTTGGCAATTTTCACATTTCTAAACTAAATCTGCCGCATACGAAGCTGCCTTCAGCCAATAAAAACCTTGTCTGAAGACTTTTCCTAGCAGAGGTCTGGACCAATGTGGGCTCCACATAAGCCTGCATGTATCTCCTTCATTAATTCTTGTCCTTCAACTTTGGACAAGCATTTGAGCAACGGGGAGCAAACTCCATGCTTGTATAACTCCCCTTCTATTATTACATAAGGTCTTGTCCTTGCTTCCATTCTCTTGTTATAAGCTTCATCATCTAAAAAACAGTTGCCCTAGAGAAAGGATACTATTTCGGTCCTCTAGTCTTCACTATGTACAGGTGAAATTGTGAGCACTACTCTTTCCATGAGCTCGACTAAAGGTGCTTTTATTGTTTCAAAAAACACTTCCAAAGGCAAAGGGAGCCCCTGTGCCGCTGATTTAGCTAATAAATCTGTATGCTCATTCTCTCCCTGCTGATCTTGAAATGAATCTGTTTAATGATGCTAGTCTTCCTGCTAACCGTTGAGCCCCCTTTTTTGAATTTTGTGACTCCATCCGAAGGATAGCTTCGATCTTGCTTGGGTTAGCTTCGATGCCTTTTGTTGATACCAGGCAACCAAGAAACTTGCCCTTCTTTACTCCGAAGACACATTTATCTGGATTTAGCTTGAGACCAGCTTGTCGGAAATTGGCAAATGTTTCTTGCAAATCAGCAACATTGTTTTCTTGCTTTGTGCTTTTTACTATGATATCATCGACATATGCCAACACATTTCTGCCAATTTGGGAGTGAAGAACCTTGGCGGTCATTCTGCTAAAGCTTCCTCCAGCATTCTTGAGCCCCTCAGGCATACGAAGGTAACAATAGGTACCACTAGGAGTTATGAAGCTTGTCTTTGGCTCATCTTCCTTCTTCATCCAGATTTGATGATAACTCGACTAGCAGTCCAGTAAACTCATGAGTTCTGAAGAAGCTGTTGCATTCACAAGGGAATCTATTCTTGGTAGTGGGAATTCATCCTTCGGACATGCCTTGTTGAGATCTATGAAGTCAATACACATTCTCCATTTTCCATTAGCTTTCTTTACCATAACAGTTTTGGCTAGCCATTCTGGGTATGTTACTTCTCTGATGACACTGGCACTTAGAAGTCTCTTCACTTCATTTCGTGCACCTTCAACTTTATCATCGGACATTTTCCTAAGCCTCCGCTTTCTCAGTCTGAAGGACGGGTTCACATTGAGTGAGTGCTCAATAACGTCTCTATTGACACCACAGAGACCGTTGGATGTCCAAGCAAAAACATCTTTGTTGTTAAACAAGAATCTTAACAAAGTTTTTTCATGTTCATTAGACTACTGGGAACCTAGCAATACTTTTTGCTCTGCTATGTCTTCACACAAAAGCATAGGCTTCGGTTGATCTGTTGAAGTAGTCTTCTCTCTTTTATGCTTATACTGCTGATATGCTTCGGCTTCATCTATATTATGAATAGCCTTCAAATCCATCCAACTCCCTTCAGCTCTCTTGGCAGCTTCTTGACTCCCGTGTACAGCGATGGTCCCTTGTTCCGAAGGTATCTTCATGCAAAGATATGCTGGATGAAGTATTGCTTTGAAGGCATTAAGCGTCCCTCGACCAATGATTGCATTGTATGGATACTTCATATCAACTATGTCAAATACAACCTGTTCTATTCTTGTGTTATGAACATAGCCGAAGGTAACTGGCATTGTCATCTTGCCAAGTGCCACAATCTGTCTTCCTCCAAAGCCACAAAGAGGGTGTGTCGCATCATGTATCTTGTCCTCTGGCTCCTGCATTTGCCTGAAAGCCTTTGCAAAGATGATATCTGCTGCACTGTCTGTGCCTACTAAGACATTGTGGACTAGAAACCCCTTGATAACACACGATATTACCATTGCATCATTGTGAGGATAATCCTTAAGCTGAAGGTCTTCCTAAGAGAAGGTAATTGGAATATTAGACCACTTGGACCTGATGAAGGGTCCTTGCACTCCAACATGTTGTACCCTTCTCTGCGCTTCTTTCTTCTGCTTCTTGTTGGTTGGTTCAAAACTTGAGCCGCCTGTGATTGGGAGCACCAGCTTCGTGGCCAAAGGTGCTTCAGCTTGGTTGTTTTGCAAAGCCATCGTCGCAACACTGTGGAAGTGAGTTCACCGAAGGTGGGCGCCAATGTTGGTCCTTGTTCTCAAATGCTATAGATCAAGAACAAGGCAACACAATTGTTAATGATTAAAGACCTTCGTCCCTCGAAGCATTATTTCCTTTCGGATATAATGATCTTCAGACGAAGGTCATGAAGGGCGTACCTTCATCATTTCAATATTTAAATATGAATATGAACGCAAGTATGAATAGGAGTATCAAAGAATTCTTCAGAATGAAAGTCAATGATCAGATCTTCATAATTTATTCATATTCATATCCATATATAAGAATTTACATTAATAATATTTAATACAATTGTACCTTCGGATCGCCAGAAGGTGAGAATGCAAAGATGACGCGAGAGAGAGATTACAATCCAGCGTGAACAGTATGGGGGTACTGTTCATTTATTTATAGACATGGGATGCAACCGAGACAAAATTACATTCATGTCCCTGATAGCTAATCGTAACCACAATGCGAACTATTAAGGACTAGATAGTCTTTTCCTCCTTAAGTCGGTATCGTCCTTCGCCTTCATCATAATACTAAGCCGAAGCTCCTTCAGTCATAGCTTCGGCCTCTGTTCGCATCATCTTCGGGTTGTATCTTCATGTCGCGTATACCTTTGTAGCATTTTGCTGAAGGTGTTTTTGCCTTGATTTTGCCTTGAGGACCTTCGGCAGGAAAGAAGACCCCCAACAGCCTCCTAATACACTCGGCAAAGGAACTGGCAAAGGGGCCCACGAGGGGCTTCTTTGCCGAGTGTCACGGTGGCACTCGGCAAAGTCTCCATCACCGTCACCTGGCGTTGTGACGGCGACTTTTCTTTGCCGAGAACTAGGTGGTACTCAGCAAAGTCTTTGTCGAGTGCCCGACAAAATAGGCACTCGGCAAAGAAGTCGTGTCAAAGTACAATTCACCGAGACTTCTTTGTTGAGGCTCACACTTGGCAAAGCTTTTGCCGAGTGTTTTTAAGGCTTTGCCGAGTACTTCAGGCACTCTGCAAAGCAGTTGTGTCCGGTAGTGATGACGCGAGATCAGTTTTTAAGCGTTGTTAAAGAAAAAAGATTTGTTGGGTCAGAGGTAAGCTCTTCTCAAACAAGCATGTGGACACCTCATTTCTGCTATCCTGACCTGTAAGCTTGCTGATGTACTCTTGTTGCCGTCTGTGAGGAAGGGCCTTGAATTCTGTCTTAATAAGTTAATTCCCTCCTCCTAAATCAATTCAGAATCCCTCTCCTATGCTGAACCCAGTGAACTAAAGTATTTTCAAAAAGAGATGCATTGCAATAAGAAAGATGTGTTGTAGTGACTTATGAAACCACATTCCCATTTATAGGTGGCTTTGGAACACTCGAGTTACTTGGTAACCATGATATCTGCATATTGATAATCTCAGGTCTATTTTCACATTGGGTGTATGATTTGAGGAGATCTCTACATATAGTACAAATTACAATGGAAATGTATGAAAACCTGACCTAAATAAAATGAACATGACATATCAAGTAGGATGGATATAGAATCAACAATTTAACTGCATTTACTGTTAAGGATAAACAAGATGTTAAAATTATTGACATCCGGTCATATATCACTAATATTGCCTTCCATTGTTAAGAATTCAGAACATTGTCTGATCAGATGTGTCTTTTCTATTCACATGACATCCGGTCATATATCACTAATATAATATTATTGCCTCCAAGATCATTTTGAAAAATCCTGATTTAATTTAATGTGCTCAATTCGTCCCTTTTGTTGATGAAAGCAACCCAAACAATTGCTGCATTGATCATAATTTTATTAATTAGGTAAAATGTCTTTTAGTGTCATCTTGTGTGTTTTAAATATTTTTCAACAAGATTTTTTCTCAAAAAAGAACTATGAATTACAGGTTCCCTTTGGTGGCGCCACATTTTTACCAGGGCGTTTAGTACACACAAATGAACTCTTGGTATGATTTCTGGCATGGACCAGTTTAAATTTTTAGTCTCTATCAGCCTATCAATTTCTTGCTCATGATTTGTGTTGTCTCTTAGATCTTTATTGTAGTACAATCATTATACTATCATGTATTATATTGCTCTTTGAAGGCTCATTTTGGATTAGCATGGTAAACAATATTGTGAATTTGTGATTCAATTCCTACTGCTTTATCCCAAATTTTATGAGTCCTTGTGCTGTGCTATGAAATTGTGCTTCTGAAGATGAGGAATGCAAGAAATGATGAGGACGAGCAAGTTGACGAAGATTGTGCTTCTAGATACGAGGAATTTGATGATGAGGACGATCAAATCTTTAACCAGATACAAGGTCCAAAGTCACCAAGATCTAAGACACATGAGCTTGGGAGTGGTTTCGTGAATCATTCGAAGCAATAGTTCTTTTTTGAATGATTTTGTAAAATGTTTGCAAATATGTGCAAAACATAAAAAGATGTGGTAAAGTCTATGATCTAGCTATGGCAATTTTGTGATTATGTGATGTTGATATGTCATTATTGAATACTAGTTGTGTATGTCTATATGATTATGTGTATAAAAATATGTGATTTGTGGTGCTTTTGTGTCATTATTGAACCATTATGTAGTGTATATCGTGGGACAAGCCATAAGTAGACAGGCAGGTAGAGATATGCATGCAATAATGCGCGTGCGCTTGTCCTTGTTGTATATAGTCCTATTTTTGTGAAGCCCTCGAATGCAAGTATATGGAATGGGACGAGGACACCCCTGTTGGGGCGAAGGCGAAGACGCTACCCTTCGCTCGATGCCTTCGCCAGTCTCGCTGTACCAACGGAGACAAGACGGATGGCTACCTCCACCCTTCGTCCAATACGCTGCAAGACAAAGTCTACAACGAGGTCGCTCCGTCTCGCGGCCTCGTCCAACGCGAAGGCCCACGTAGAATTCGGCCCATTGTAATATGCCCCGCGCGGCTGCTACGCATCACGGGCCCGGTTTGTGAGGGCTTTTCTGTAATGACAGTTTGTAACCCTGCTTTGTGGGAATATTCTGGGGATGACCTAGGCACCTGAGGGCACATGCGTCCTTAATCCACGATGCTGGGCACTCAGGCACCTATAAATACCCCCGCACAGTGCCCTTGAGAGGCTAGATTAACAGAGCAATTGCCTTCTTGAGCTAAAACCTTGTCGGCATTACTTTCCCTCCCCCGTTGGATCATCTTGCTCCGGAGAGCAAGTTCCAACAACCCCAAAATGTCCACGTGTTTCCATGGTTGTAAACTTCACAAGTAGAACAGAGCTCTAAGCTGGTGGTACGCACAAATTTTCACTAGCGGTTTAGTTACCGCGTGCCAGTGAAAATAAATAGGTGGGGTCGGCTTAAGGAACCGCCAGTGGAAACCTATTTCCACTAGCGGTTCTCTTAACACAACAGCTAGTGGAAACGTGCTATTTCCACTAGCGGTTGGTATAGAAGAACTGCAAGTGAAAATATAATATCCACTGGTGGTTCTTTAAGCCAACCACCAGTGGAAATAGCCTGTTTCCACTGGCGGTTGTGTTAAGAGAACCGCCAGTGGAAATAGGTTTCAACTGGCAGTTCCTTTTCCACTGGCAGTTCCTTAAGCCAACCGCTAGTGAACTTTGTGTTATAAATACACCTTCTTCCTCCTCGATATGAACTATAGCTCACAGCTAACTTTCATTAGAGGCAATTTTTGAGGTCTAGATTTCACAAAATACAAGAGGGGAGGTTTTGATCTTCATTTTTTGGAAGAAGTTTGCTAAGAAAGGTTGGTTTATGTTTCTCTTGTCAATTTTTATTCATTCTAGCTCAATTTTAGCCACATTTTGGATCTAGGGTTTCACCATGGAGAGAGGAGAGTAAAGCTAGGTTATTTTCTCTATTTCATCAAATGAGGTTGCTTAAGATGGTTTGATTTTGTCTATCATCTCTCCTTTTTCATGCTTAGTTCTCAAATTAGTTTATCCATGAGATATTTAGTTGTTGAATGAATGGTGCATGTCTTGTATGGTAATTAAGATTGTTTTTATTCGTTGCTATGAAAGGTTGGTATTGAGAATTTTTTGTTTATTATTGCGACGATGGGCTGGGCGATCCATGAGGGTTGTTGGATGCCACCCCAGATTGTCGCTACACAGAGAAGAGATTGCATGTGTTATACTAGATGAATATATATCATGAAGAACTAGAATTTTGATACTCACAGGAGTATGGAACTGAGCAGGGTCAACTGTAGGGAACAATGGAGGTGGTGGAGCGAAACCCTATGCGGCGCCAAGGCTCTACATGTACTGGAACATCTCCGCCATCCTCGCCTCCATCTCCTGACGTTCCCTCCTCTCTGTTTCTAGCTAGGTTTGTAATATTTCAAGCCAATATTATAGTAACTCAAAGAGAAGGTATATAACTCAAGGAATGACGAGTTACAGAAGCACTAACCTCGAGTTGTTGTATGCGATGATGTGAGTTGTCCTGCCGAGGTCGTATGGCTGGGCTCGAGCTTGTGCTCCTTGCTCACACTTGAGACAGAGTGGGAGTGGATGACGAGTTGTTTGCCCCATCGACAATCCTGTACCACCCATGTCTCTTGCCTCCTCCGACCCTCATGAGGACATCGGGGTCGATCTGCTTGGTCCTCGGATCGTATTCTGGCCCATGGACCTCAGGTGCCATGGCGGTGTAGTCATGGAGGCAGTTGTCGACGGCAGGGTTGTTGTATGCCTCGGGCCCATCATCTGGGTTGTAGGTGACGTCGGACGTCGGCTTGCCCTTGTGGGCCATAACATAGGTCGAGAAGATGGAGCAAGGCTAGCCACCATGAGACGCCGACTACAAGAAAACCAACAGATATTTAGAAATAATATCTAATCCAGCGTTATATACCTAAATAAAAAGAGGGTGTACCCATGGTTCTGCATATTTGGCCTAGGCTACGGCTGCCATGGTGGTGGGAGGGACTTTGCATCATCAGACGTCGTTCCCGGCTAGCGTTGTGCGCCTCGTCCCACTCAGGCGAGCACCACCTATCCACCATCTGCTCCCAGCACAGAGGATGTGTGGAGCACCAATATGTAATCATCTACAAAGTAAACACGTACACTGCATATCAGACGATAAAATTAAGGAAAAAAATTAAAGTGTTTTATTTACCTGCAAGTACTGGTCCCTGGTCAACGACATGGTTCGGGTATGCTGCTTGGTCACCTTCTCTCCAAGGACGGGGTCATGGTAGCTGACGTTGGCCTGGATCTGTGCCTCGTAGTGCATGTCCATGATGAGCTTCTTACAGCTCGTGGCGGCCACCACATCTGCCCTAGCCTCGTATCTAGCCTCGCATCTGAAAAAATCTTGCATACAAAGATGATGTATCCATACATTATTTCAAGAATGTGAAACGAATGCGACATATTTTACATTATAGTAAGACTTACCCAGAGCTCTTGCTTCACCCGCTCTACCTTGTTGTTAAATTCCCTATTGTCCCGGTCTACTACATCGAGGGCAATGGTGTAGTGGTCGAAGGTGTAGTCTAGGCCCGTCACTCCAGCGTACTCAACCAGTCCAAGGAAGTGTTCCCTGCACAGCAGGCCAAGGATGCCATTGGGGTTGCGACCATGACCCCTAGCATTCTCCACAACCATCCAAGACATGTCCAAGTGATAAATAAAAAGTATTAGTTTATATTATGAATTTGAGCACATAATATGAACAAGCATAGAGAACATAAAGTTACATGCCTCTCCCCAACTGGCCGAATCAGCGGCCACATGTCTCGAAGTATGGGACGCTGAGGGAGACTCGCGGGACCTCACAGGTAGACGTTCCTCGAACCTGAGGCGCCAGAACCTGAGGTGTCCTGATGAGCGTCGTCGTCTTCCTACTGAGCCGCCTGCTGCTGGACATCGTCGTCCGGCTGCTCCACCTACTGCTGGACGTCGTCGTCCTGTTGTGCCTCCTCCGTCGTCCTGCTCCTCCTCCCCCTCCTCCTCCTCAGCCAACCGCCCACCATCTTTGTCCAACAACCTGCAATTAAGAGTAAAAAAATAAGCACATATAAAAAAGATGTATTTAGAAACAAGTGCGAAATAAAAAAAACTATAGCATTACATCGATTAAAAATAATCTGCATATGTGTCAGGGTTAGCCGGATCATAAATCTCATCATCACTATCAACCATTTCATAGTCAACACCATCTGAAGGCGCAAGTTCGTCATTAATGTTATTGCCTTCAAGTATTAATAAGTCATTCTCATTTTGCACCTCATCATCCTCCTCATCAACAACCATTTCAATATCTACTTCCATTTCGATAGCTTCGGTTAAGTCTATCTCAAATCGCCCTTCTAGCCCATCTTCTTAGAAGAACTCTACTGTGCGGCAATACCTTATACACAACATCCCAACCCTTAAGATGTTCTTTCGTTTGGCACACATATGAGAGATAATACACTTGTGTGGCCTGTTGGCCACGATATAGACATCGTCTCCTGGTAAGGTGGAATCTTGTCGAATTTCAACTATCCCAAGTTTAGAATGTGTCCGTCTCATCACTTAAGGGTCAAACCAATGACATTTGAATATCACTGGAGTAAGAGGTTTGGAACCATGAAAATTGAGTTCATATATTTCTTCGATTTGTCCAAAATAATCGACCTCGTCAAGGCCGGGCGTAAAGACTCCTGGACACTTTGTTTTTCGATTGGGCCGACTTTGGTCGTAGTTTGTTATGCAAAAATGGTATCCATTGATGTCATACCCAGAATATTTCTTGACCCTATAAGCAAAGTCGTTGGCTACTTGTCTCAACTCGACACTCATAGACAGATCTCTTTGGCCCTGCAAGTATTCACAAGTTAAATAACGCTAAATTGAGTTCATAGACAGATCTCTTTGACAAACTAAGCATGTACCTTATGTTTGAACCAGGAAATGAAATTGAGCAATCCATTTCTCGCACCCTTTCTAAGAAGAGTATCATATTCCTGTGGAGTTGGGTCCCTTGATCAACGCCAGAATTCAAGAAGAAATTGTTCCATGTATGGTGTCACCTCTTCAAGGTTGGTCAATACATATAGCATGATATGGCGCCACTCTTCATGTGTCAGGGTCTTGGTGGTTGAACCACTTACGCTTCCGAGTTGGCCTCAAAATATGCTGAGGTTCGATTCATTGCCGCCATCATTATAACGAGAGGGTGGATTATGGACGCTCGGTAGTTTGTCACCATAGTAAGTTGTTGTGAAGTTTGACACCTCCTCTAGAATGTATGGCTCTGCAATGGAAGCCTCGATTTTGCATTTATTTCTATATTTCTTTTGAATAGTGTTTAGACATCTCTCGATTGGATAGCACCAACGTCTCTACACGCCCCCCCCCCCCATTCATGCCTCATAGGGGAGATGAAGAATCAAATGCTGCATTGGATTGAAGAAGCCGGGTGGAAATATCTTCTCAAGCTTACACAGTAACATGGGTGTCAATCTTTCCAAGTCTGCAATCACGGTCCGAGATAACTCTTTTGCACAAAGCTAGCGGAAGAAATAGCTCAACTCTGAAAGCGCTAGCCAGACATTCTCAGGGACATAACCTCGAACAATCACAGGAAGAATCCATTCAATCCATATGTGGAAGTCATGACTCTTCATCCCTAAGAATCGCAGAGTAGATAAGTTCACCCCCCTACTCAGGTTAATTGCATACCCATCAAGGAACATTAACATCTTGATCCACTAAAGTACTTCCTTTCTCTAGGCCCTGCTTAGGACGAAATTGGCCTTAGGCCTTCTCCATGTCTTTCCACCACTAAGCGGCTTCATCTCTTGGTTTGGTCTATCACATAACGCTGCTAGATCCACTCTTGCCTTTACATTATCCTTTGACTTATCAGGAATGTCCATAATTGTTACCCAAAGTGTCTCGGCAACATTCTTTTCAGTGTGCTTCACGTCAATGTTGTGTGGAAGGAGCAGATCATCATAATACGGGAGTGGAGTCAAGCATGACTTATGTGTCCACTTATGTTGCTCACCATATCTCACAAAACCACCTTCTGGATTTGCCATGAGCCCATCTATCTGTTGACAAATTTCGACACCAGTCATTGTTGCAGGTGGGCGGTCTGTCACTACGACACCTTTTGTAAAGTTCTTGATGTCTAGGCAGAATGGATGGTCAGGAGGGAGAAAATTTCAATGTTTATCTAACGACGAATATTTGCCACCCTTTTCAACCAAATGAACCTAAGAGCTTCCTTGCAAACTAGGCATGGGAACTTACCATGAACACACTAGGCACAGAATAGCCCATACGCCGGTAAGTCATGCATGGAGTACTGGTACCAAACATGCATTTTGAAGTTTGTCTTTGTAGCTCGGTCATACGTCCATACCCCTTCCTCCGAAGCACGTACCAATTCATCAATCAAAGGCTCCATGTACACGCCCATTTTATTCCCGGGGTGTTCGGGAAATATTAACGACGCGAATATGTTCTGCCTTTAAAAGCACACACCCGGGGGGAATTGATTGGGAAAACAAACTTGGGCCAACATGTGTACGAGGCAGCGCTCATTCCATAGGGATTGAACCCATCTGTGGCCAGTGCAACACATACATTACGAGCCTCTTTGGCTTTCTCACGGTGAATGGCATCAAAGTGTTTCCATGCTTCACCATCAGATGGGTGCACCATCTTGTCAAGATTGTATCATTTTCCATTTTTGTGCCATGTCATTTATTTCGCGGATTCCTCGGTCATGTATAGACATTGGATCCTCGGTTGAACGAAAGGTGGCGTAGGATTGTCACAGGGATGTCGAGCTGCTTCTTCTGTCCATCACTAGATTCTACCTCCATGAACCTAGATGACTTACACTTTGGACAGTACTTTGCCTCCACATATTCTTTCCTAAATAGCACGCAGCCCTTCGAATAAGCATGTATCTGCTCATACGTCATCTTAAGTGCACGAAGGAGTTTCTGTGCCTCGTACATCCACTTTGGAAGAACGTGATCCTCCGGAAGTAGGCTACCAATAACCGTCAACAAGCCATCGAGTGCGTCTCGACTCATGCTGTATTGTGACTTGAACACCATTACACGCCTAATGGCATCCAGTTGAGAAACCTTTGTCTGGTCGTGAAGGGGCTTCTGTGCTGCATCAAACATGTCGTAGAACGTCTTTGCGGTCAGCTCTGGCTCGTCCTCCAAACATACTTAGGCGAACAGTGCCTCGTGATAGTCGTTCAACATATCCGCTACCCCGGCATCAGCATCATTATCCTCTACGCGTTGTCTCACCACCTCCTCTCTCGTACGATGCGCTTCACCATGGAAGATCCACCGAGTATAGTCTGGCGTAAATCCATTCTTCCAAATATGTTCTACCATGGTCTTCTTTGATTTTCTTTTTTGGTTGGCACATTTGCTGCACGAGCATGGGACTAGACTCGCTCCTTTAGCAACTTCGCCATATGCCCGTTCCATGAAATCAGTCTTTCTAATCCATTCAGGGGTGACATCGTTCCTTCCTCTATGGCCCATGTACATCCACTCATGGTCCTCCATCCTCTAACAGAAGCCTATCAATAGAAAATTTCAGCAGCATCTCCCCTGCATGGGGAGGTTTCTAAAACCTGCAAATAAAAGTATCAGCACGATGGCCAACACACAGATATACAAATGACATGATGGTCGCGAATCACATCTAATCGGCATCCAATCATCATTACCACTATATTTTACTAAACATATCCACCATCACATTATATGATTTTATTCACAGTAATGGTAATCATTCCAATCCAAAGAATACTTACCACTATATTTTACCACTATAATAAATTTAGAGAACATAACTTATACTATACTTATGGGTAAAAACATTAATCATAGAATAAAACTTACCGGGGTAGGGGTGGTGGTGGTGGCGGCTGGGGCACCGGTGGTGGGCGCGGTGGAGGTGGCGGGCGCTGTTGGCGAACGCAGGCATGGGGAGGCAGGGCTCGATGGCGGCGGTGCGGGGAGGCGGGGCGTGGGGAGGCGGGTGGCGGCGGCGGTGTGGGGAGCGACGACGGTGCGGGGAGGCGGTGGCATTGGTGAGAAGCGGCAGTGGCATAAGAAAAGAAATGGCCCGAGCGCGGGCAGATATTAAGTTTATCGTCTTTGACGAGTGCCCACGATCTAGCACTCAGCAAAGATTTTTTTTTAATTTAAAAATACACTTTGTCGAGTGCCCTGGATCCGGCACTCGGCAAAGACATCTTTGTCGAGTGCCCACTAACAAGCACTCGACAAAGAATGGATTTAGGGTTTTAAAAAAATATTTGCCGAGTGTCCCACGTTTGACACTCGACAAATCATTCTTTGCCAAGTGCCATTCTTAGACACTCGGCAAAGTATATTTTTATTTTCCTTATCAAACTTTTTGGGGTATGTTGCTACACTATGTAGACCTACATGTACCATTTTGGCAGAATTATAAAATTGTTTGCTATAACTATTAGATTTTGTTCTTTTAATTGAATTTACTCGGATAATTCAGATTTAAACTGCAAGTCACTCGAAACATGAAAAACCATGCATGTAAAATGATATACATGTTAGGTAACACAAGTTAATTATGACTGATTTTAGGAGCAGACCGGAATCTTGGAGCACCATGCTCACTAAACATGACCTTGAACTTGCCAATAAGTTGTTTAAAAATTGTATAAAACACAAATAAAGTCAAAAATCATGAAACTTGTCCACATGTCATGACATCATATGTAGAGGCTGTGATAAAAAATAAGAATATTTCGAGAAAGTTGTGAGGCACTATGTGTAGAAACCTAGTCGGTCTACATTGAAACTCTTTGATTTCATGTGTAGGCCACTTAGGTTTCTATACATAGTGCAACACAACTTTCTCGAAACATTCTCAAATTTTTATCACAGCCTCTACATATGATATTATGACATGTGGACAAGTTTCATAACTTTCTGACTTTGTGTGTGTTTTATACAATTTTTAAACAACTGGATGGAAAGTTCACAGTCATATTTAGTGAGCATGGTGCTCGAAGATTCTGGTCAGTTCCTGAAATCGATCGTAACTTGTGCTAAATAACATGAATATCATTTTTGCATGCACGATTTCCATATTTCGAGTGACTTGCAGTTCAAATCTGAATTATCCGAGAAAATTCAATTAAACGAACTAAATCTAGTAGTTATGGAAAACACTTTTATAATTGTGTCAAAATGGTACATGTAGGTCTACTTAGTGTAGCAACATACCACAAAAAGTTTGGTAAGGAAAATAAAAAAATAAAAATTACTTTGCCGAGTGTCTAGGAATGACACTCGGCACAGCAAGCTCTGTCGAGTGTCACACGCCGGACACTCAGCAAAGAGGCTTCTTTGTCGAGTGCCAAAGCCTGCTGCTCGGCAAAGATAATGGCCGTCAGCTTTAGACAGCTACTAACGGCCCTTTGCTGAGGGCCGTTGTTTGTCGAGTGTTTGGCACTTGGCAAAGTTTTCTTTGTCGAGTGTCTTTCTGTGCCGAGAGCCTTGCTCTCGGTAAACGCGGTCATTACTGAGAGCAGGAATTTGCCGAGTGCCCGACAAAAAGCACTCGGCAAAGACCCGGATTCCGGTAGCGCAAACAAATAATAGATATGGTAACATTACACCAAAGCATATGAACAAACAGCGTAAGAATATCCTACACGTCGCTACGAGATCGTAGGTTCAAGAACCATTAAAATCGGAGTTAAAACGAAGAATTTACGGATAAAACGGTATTTTAGGCGCAATAAATCTAATAGATGTGATCTAACAAATATTGCATTTAAACTAAACAGGTGTTAAATTTAAATATTTGAGTTGATATTAATCGTTAACAATTATTTATAAAATGCGTAGGTTAGAACTATAAATTATATTAACTAAATTTTCTAGCTAATTAACATTAATTAAATAAGTAATTAATTAATTATTAATTAATTAAACCATGTGGCATAATTAAAATAATGTTATTACTACATACACAGAAATTAATATGATCTAACACAACTTGAACAGATTAAAACAAATTATTTGACCTAAAAGTTATCACATTTTTAATAAATTAGTAGTGCTGCACAGAAATAGGTGACATGACACAATCTGATTGGTTAATTAAGTTTGTTAAAGGTGGAAAATGTTTGTTTACAAATACATAACCTAGTTATTGCCAACTTATCCTGATTGTACCCACTTTTAAATTCATGTTGCATGACAGTCTTGTATGTAAAAGGCTTATGGTGGTGGTTTTCTATTAGTCAGAAAGCGTCAATCCTATTTTTGGGAAAGACATCTTACCTACCACTAACTTACCTTACAATCAAGCCTCGCGTTGCTGTTGGTCATCTCGATTTTTGACGATGAACCGGAGATCGAATCGGAAGCGCGGTGATGAAGCTCTCGCCGAGCTGGTCACGACGATATTCTGGGTTTCCCTAAAAGATGAACGGGTGGAGAGAAATTCCCCACCGGAGTTGTCGCTAGAGTTTGGGCCGGAGTCAAACTTTGACGAGCTAGTCATGGAGGCTTATAACTACGAGCTTAGCTGGCGGTGGGCTGTTGTGGCTTAGATGACGGCGGTTTTAATAAGCATGGAATTTAATAAGCATGGAATTAACATAGTTATATAATTCAATATGAGTAATTTATATAGAATTACTGACTATCCTATTTATTATAGCCTATATCTATACTTAAAGCACCAGTTTCAACGGTCGTCCCGCGTTATTTTTTTATAAATAACCCCCATTTGATTAAATCAGCGTAAAATGTTAAAAAATTGTGAACAAGAAATGGGGTTTGAACCTATGCCCTAATGGAGGAAGGGCAAGAGACACTAGGTGAAGCTGTCTAACCAGTAGAACATCATACTCAGATGTTTTTAATATTGAATATAAATTATATATACGTATATACGTTTTTTGTAAAATAAAAATTATAATCGTGTCGGGCCGGGACAGCAATACGAGCCGAGGCTATAGCCCAAGCACGGCACGACGTTCTTGGCTCTTGCAAGCATTAGGTCGTTTCTGAGACCACATTGGCGCAATGGAGTCCATGGTGTTTGAGGTTGATGAATTGGATGGAGCAACAATGATTTGTCACACGAACAGTAAAATGAAAGGTTATTTGTTGGTTTTAAACGTTAGTAATTGCTACGAAGTAGCATAATTTATATGGAGCCCATCCAGTTTTTATCGGTGCCTGACATTAGCAATCACTTTATATTTTGATCTATCTTTTTTATAAGTTTGAGTTCATGTGACTTATTTTAGAAACTTGAGCTCACAAACTTTCTCTTATTTGGTCTCTGTATGGTGGAATTATATCATTTTATACTTTTCTGTTCGTTTATTGGTCGTGTTGTAACAAGATATATTTCATGGAGTAAACAATAACATCAGTTAGCCAAATCAAAAAAAAAATGTTATACGAAGAATGGAGACAATCAATAAAAAATTTTGAGATATTTTTGGTGGATAATTTATATGAATATTATTTAGAGCCGTCGCAACGCACGGATAACCGACTAGTTTAAATATATAGTCAACATTTTATATTTACTATTTATTAAATTTTAGGGAAGATAGCCTCAATTTATAAATTTGTTATATTATATTACGCTTGAAATTTTAAATTTTTAGTGAATTTTCTTAATTCACCGGATACGATTTTGGAGTGTTTGAAGAGACGAGCATATGCTTTGCTTTGAGTGAATTATTCCTTGCCTCCCGAAATTTTTTAGGACTTGTTCGGTTATTCCCAATACACATAGATTGTATGGAATTGGAAAAAAAAAATTAAGAAGTTTGACTTGTTTGAGATTCAAACTCATTCAATCCGACTCAATCCACATGAATTGAGAGCTAACCGAACAAACCCTTACAGGGGTCCGCCAGTAAAAAAAGTGCCACCTCGGAAATAAATAAAAAGTTTGTCTCATAAAATAGTTCGCGTGCTTAGTTGTGCGCACTATTTGACACACGCGCACTTACGTGAGTCAGGGTCTAGTGCATGCATGCCGTAGTCTTCTGTACTTGTTGCGAGTTGCAAGTTTCTCCAATGCAAGTCCACAGTGCTATTCCTAGGACGGGCCGTAATAAGGACGCACGCTGCAGGGTGCATTGTTGTATCTGTGTTTTCTTTTTCAAACTTTTTTTAGGCCAACAGCGGAAAAGGCCACAGTGCATGTGGAGTATTGTGCATATAGTATAGATATACGAACCAGCGGAGTATAGAATGCGACCTCGAATGTCTAGAATGGTACGTTCCGTGGTACTGGCTCTTGGGCGCCAATATTAACGACCCTAGAGAATGAAACTTGTCACCCGAGTGATGACCTATAGCTAGCTAGCAGACCCATGCAAAGCTTTTTTGCAGAGCTAGCAATCGCCTGCCATTGCCCTATAAATACTGGTCGACATGCATACAACGCTTCAAGGCATGCAGGCTCTTTGTTTGTTGAGAAGAGCAGATAGAACACACTACCGCCGGCATCAGCTAGAGCTAGCTAGTAGCGATGGCATCCAACAAGAAGCCCATTGCTGCCACCGCGCTCCTGTTCCTAGCGGTGGCACTCACGTTGGCGGCTTCTGTCCGGGCTCAGGCGCCTGCGCCTGCGCCATCCCAAAATCCCTGCCCCGCCGGTTTCCCCAACTTACTTGCGTTTGAGATAGCCAAGAAGCAATTTCTTCTTAATAACGGTACTATACTGCTATTGTTCCCGCCTCTGGGCACCCAAAGCACCACATCAATGGCGCCGTCTGCGGCCAAGGGAGTGCGAGGTGTAGTCTGCATCTGCTTTCTCTCTACAAACAGCATCTTTGGCGGCCCCCTCACATGCCAGCAGCTGGTGTAGTCTGGCCTTCTTCGCTGATCGAACCCCATGCTCAGCATGTCCCGCTCGATCGCATCTATTATTTATTACTCACACATACTATATATATGTACTCATCTTCTATGATGAATAAATAAGTCACGCCGTTTATTATTATATATATACAGATATATGTAATGCGTGATGATATGTGTTGGTGTTGTAATTGTACCTCTTCTCAAAATATCAATCTATATACATATACTTATATACACACTTGATGCATGTCTATTAATCAAACATATTTTAGTTTTATCACAACCATCAGCTCGAAGTCGCAGCAGCTTTCTCACACCTCACGCTGATGGTGCATATTAAGATGTTTCTTTCTTACACTACATCTGTTCTCGAATATTTATAGCCCATTAGTTTATTTTTGAATTAAGCGGCGATAAATAAAGAAGAACGAAGAGAGTATTATACATGCATGTCAAGCATTTATATTTCTCGCACTACCGCTACTAAGTATGGCATAGGTCGCAGTTCGACAAGTTCTCACAAACTCTCGTTTCAAGAAGAAAAGATAAATCCTAGAAATTCTCGGATAGTCACAAACACCTCGCATGTAGATTCAAATTGCCGTCACGAATTATAGTCATCGCATCTAATCAATTCAGTTTCATAAAAAAGTTATCCACCCGTGCCATTATGATAAATGCATAAAACACCCATCTAATCTTGCATCTAAATTACATACCAATGACATTATCAAAGACAATCCATCACAACCTGTAAATTCTTATATAAACTATCCACGCATGCTATTACAAAAGATAATATAGAATAACAATCTAAATTTGCAGCCACTTTCTCCACCTCTACCGTTATAAAATATTAATCATAATAGCCACGACAGGTGTCTCCCTAACTTTTGTCGGCCCATATTGGTGAGGCTCGGCCCATAAAAATTAGCTAGTTTCTATTGGTTTTGTGCAGGCCACGTATAAGGAAAATGGGCCTCGAGCCCTTTAATTAAATGATTATAATGTTCGATGATCAATATAACTTTAGTTTCTATTGGTCGAAAAACAAATTTTACTTAATAACGGTACTATGCTGCTATTGTCCCTGCCTCCGATCACCCGAGGCTCACGTACCCAAAAATCAATGGCGTCGTCTCCGGTCAAGCAAGGCATAGTCTGCATCTGCTCTCGGTCTGCAAACACAAACATAGGGATGCCCAACTATGTTTCATCCAACTATGTTCACATAGAACCATAGTTTCATCCAAGAGCACGACCATTTCTTCTGAAATGTTGGCACGAGATATCTTGCGTCAGAACGGGCACAAAGCTATAACACCCGAAGTTGTATGGTACTGCTCCTTCCTACTTGCCTTCGTTTGATAAGATAATTCATGAATATTACAAAAGCACCTCGCATCTGGCTCTAGCCCTTGGCTCCTCATAGCCAAAATAAAAACTCTCACTTTAATTAAAGCTTCAGGAATAAGCTGATGAAGGTATATTTCAAATGTCTTTAACACTTCAATCAGCATCATGTGCAAAGGAAATTCAACCCAGGCTTCATAAAACATTTAAAAACCACTACTTCATCTGCTTCAGGAAGAGGAACGGTACACTCTCCTCTAGCCCTCACAATGGATATATCGTGAAAATATTTTCCCTTCATCCCTTCAATCTGTCCTTGCTTAACACTCGACTCTTCAAAAACAACATGACTCGGTCTGCATGGCCGATCTTTGGCATCCTCGTTACCACTTTCCACATCAAAGCTATCACTGTCGTTAGAATCCAAAGATAGTCCGGCAAGCATCTCATTAGTGATTTTTTCAACGTTGGTCCTTTCCATTGCTTCGTAAAAACCAGCAAGTGTGGGGTCTACAGTCTTCTTATCCTCATTTATTTCGATGATGATCACAGCAAATACCGAAGCTCAAAAAACAATTGCGCTCACAGAAGAAGGCTAAAATGGCAATCACAGCACAAAAGGCTAGATGACACGAAAAATATTCACAGCGCAGGACTCTATATATATACCCCAAGCTCCACTAGTCGGTGGGTCCCACGATTCAGAACGATTCGCTATTCTAGCGAAGGGAAGGTGTTTTTTCGGACCTTCGACTAAAGGCCTTCGTTCATATCTCAGTTTGAATTTGTTACAAAGAAACAAATAAATACTGCGAGGGGCTACTGTTGGGAGCCTTCTTCTTCCGAAGGTCCTCAAAAACATGACTAAAGGCCTTCGTTCATATCTCAGTTTTTTCGGATAGGTGCACCATCTTGTCAGGATTGTATCATATTCCATTTTTGTGCCATGTCACTTATTTCGCGGATTCCTCGGTCATGTATAGACGTTGGATCCTCGGTATGAACGGAAGATGGCATAGGATTGTCACGGGGATGTTGAGCTGCTTCTTCTGTCCATCACTAGATTCTACCTCCATGAACCTAGACGACTTACAATTTGGACAGTACTTTGTCTCCGCATATTCTTTCCTAAATAGCACGCAGCCCTTCGAATAAGCATGTATCTGCTCATACGTCATCTTGAGTGCACAAAGGAGTTTTTGTGTCTCGTACATGCACTTTGGCAGAACGTGATCCTCCGGAAGTAGGCTGCCAATAACCGTCAACAAGCCATCGAGTGCGTCTTGACTCATGCTGTATTGTGACTTGAACACCATTACACGCCCAATGGCATCCAGTTGAGAAACCTTTGTCTGGCCGTGAAGGGGCTTCTGTGCTGCATCAAACATGTTGTAGAACGTCTTTGCGGTGAGCTCTGGCTCGTCCACCGTACATACTTAGGCGAACAGTGCCTCGTGATAGTCGTTCAACATATCTGCTACCCCGGCATCAGCATCATAATCCTCGACGCGTTGTCTCACCACCTCCTCTCTCGTACGATGCGCTTCACCATGGAAGATCCACCGAGTATAGTCTAGCGTAAATCCATTCTTCCAAATATGTTCTACCATGGTCTTCTTTGATTTTCTTTTCCGGTTGGCATATTTGCTGCACGAGCATGGGACTAGACTTGCTCCTTTAGCAACTTCGCCGTATGCCCGTTCCATGAAATCAGTCTTTCTAATCCATTCAGGGGTGACATCGTTCCTTCCTCTATGGCCCATGTACATCCACTCATGGTCCTCCATCCTCTAACAGAAGCCTATCAATAGAAAATTTCGGCAGCATCTCCCCTGCACGGGGAGGTTTCTAAAACCTGCAAATAAAAGTATTAGCACGATGGCCAACACACAGATATACAAATGACATGATGGTCGCGAATCACATCTAATCGACATCCAATCATCATTACCACTATATTTTACTAAACATATCCACCATCATATTATATGATTTTATTCACAGTAATGGTAATCATTCCAATCCAAAGAATACTTACCACTATATTTTACCACTATAATAAATTTAGAGAACATAACTTATACTATACTTATGGGTAAAAACATTAATCATAGAATAAAACTTACCGGGGTAGGGGCGGCGGTGGTGGGCGCGGTGGTGGTGGTGGGCGCTGTTGGCGAACGCAGGCGTGGGGAGGCAGGGCTCGGTGGCGGCGGTGCGGGGAGGCGGGGCGTGGGGAGGCGGGCCGCGGCGGCGGCGGCGGTGCGGGGAGCGACGGCGGTGCGGGGAGGCGGTGGCGTTTGTGAGAAGCGGCGGTGGCATAAGAAAAGAAATGGCCCGAGCGCGGGCAGATATTAAGTTTATCGTCTTTGACGAGTGCCCACGATCTGGCACTCGACAAAGATTTCTTTTTAATTTAAAAATACACTTTGTCGAGTGTCCTGGATCTGGCACTCGACAAAGACATCTTTGTCGAGTGCCCACTAACAAGCACTCGACAAAGAATGGATTTAGGATTTTAAAAAAATATTTGCCGAGTGTCCCACGTTTGACACTCGACAAAGCATTGTTTGCCAAGTGCCATTCTTAGACACTCGGCAAAGTATATTTTTATTTTCCTTATCAAACTTTTTGGGGTACGTTGCTACACTATGTAGACCTACATGTACCATTTTGGCACAATTATAAAATTGTTTGCTATAACTATTAGATTTTGTTCTTTTAATTGAGTTTACTCGGATAATTCAGATTTGAACTGCAAGTCACTCGAAACATGAAAAACCGTGCATGTAAAATGATATACATGTTAGGTAACACAAGTTAATTACGACTGATTTTAGGAGCAGACCAGAATCTTGGAGCACCATGCTCACTAAACATGACCTTGAACTTGCTATTAAGTTGTTTAAAAATTGTATAAAACACAAATAAAGTCAGAAATCATGAAACTTGTCCACATGTCATGACATCATATGTAGAGGCTGTGATAAAAAATGAGAATATTTCGAGAAAGTTGTGATGCACTATGTGTAGAAACCTAGTCGGTCTACATTGAAATTCTTTGATTTTATGTGTAGGCCACTTAGGTTTCTATACATAGTGCATCACAACTTTCTCGAAACATTCTCAAATTTTTATCACAGCCTCTACATATGATATCATGACATGTGGACAAGTTTCATAACTTTCTGACTTTGTGTGTGTTTTATACAATTTTTAAACAACTGGATGGAAAGTTCACGGTCATATTTAGTGAGCATGGTGCTCGAAGATTCCGGTCAGTTCCTGAAATCGATCGTAACTTGTGCTAAATAACATGGATACCATTTTTGCATGCACGATTTCCATGTTTCGAGTGACTTGCAGTTTAAATCTGAATTATCCGAGGAAATTCAATTAAACGAACTAAATCTAGTAGTTGTAGAAAACACTTTTATAATTGTGTCAAAATGGTACATGTAGGTCTATATAGTGTAGCAACATACCACAAAAAGTTTGGTAAGAAAAATAAAAAAATAAAAATTACTTTGCCGAGTGTCTAGGAATGACACTCGGCACAGCAAGCTTTGTCGAGTGTCAGACTCCGGACACTCAGCAAAGAGGCTTCTTGGTCGAGTGCCAAAGCCCGCTGCTCGGCAAAGATAATGGCCGTCAGCTTTAGACGGCTACTAATGACCCTTTGTTGAGGGCCGTTGTTTGTCGAGTGTTTGGCACTTGGCAAAGTTTTCTTTGTCGAGTGTCTTTCTGTGCCAAGAGCTCTGCTCTCGGTAAACGCGGTCATTACCGAGAGCAGGAATTTGCCGAGTGCCCGACAAAAAGCACTCGGCAAAGACCCGAATTCCGGTAGTGCGAACAAATAATAGATATGGTAACATTACACCAAAACATAGGAACAAACAGCGTAAGAATATCCTACACGTCGCTACAAGATCGTAGGTTCAAGAACCATTAAAATCGGAGTTAAAACGAAGAATTTATGGATAAAAAGGTATTTTAGGCGCAATAAATCTAATAGATGTGATTTAACAAATATTGCATTTAAACTAAGCAGGTGTTAAATTTAAATATTTGAGTTGATATTAATCGTTAACAATTATTTATAAAATGCGTAGGTTAGAACTATAAATTAGATTAACTAAATTTTCTAGCTAATTAACATTAATTAAATAAGTAATAATTAATTATTAATTTATTAAACTATGTGGCATAATTAAAATAATGTTATTACTACATACACAGAAATTAATATGATCTAACACAACTTGAACAGATTAAAACAAATTATTTGACCTAAAAGTTATCACATTTTTAATAAATTAGTAGTGCTGCACAGAAATAGGTGACATGACAGAATCTGATTGGTTAATTAAGTTTGTTAAAGGTGAAAAATGTTTGTTTACAAATACATAACCTAGTTATTGCCAACTTATCATGATTGTACCCACTTTTAAATTCATGTTGCATGACAGTCTTGTATGTAAAAGGCTTATGGTGGTGGTTTTCTATTAGTCAGAAAGCGTCAATCCTATTTTTTGGGAAAGACATCTTACCTACCACTAACTTACCTTACAATCAAGCCTCGCGTTGCTGTTGGTCATCTCGATTTTTGACGATGAACCGGAGATCGAATCAGAAGCGCGGTGATGAAGCTCTCGCCGAGCTGGTCACGACGATATTCTGGGTTTCCCTAAAAGATGAACGGGTGGAGAGAAATTCCCCACCGGAGTTGTCGCTAGAGTTTGGGCCGGAGTCAAACTTTGACGAGCTGGTCATGGAGGCTTATAACTACGAGCTTAGCTGGCGGTGGGCTGTTGTGGCTTAGATGACGGCGGTTTTAATAAGCATGGAATTTAATAAGCATGGAATTAACATAGTTATATAACTCAATATGAGTAATTTATATAGAATTACTGACTATCCTATTTATTATAGCCTATATCTATACTTAAAGCACCGGTTTCAACGGTCGTCCCGCGTTATTTTTTTATAAATAACCCCCATTTGATTAAATCAGCGTAAAATGTTAAAAAATTGTGAACAGGAAATGGGGTTTGAACCTATGCCCTAATGGAAGAAGGGCAAGAGACACTAGGTGAAGCTGTCTAACCAGTAGAACATCATACTCAGATGTTTTTAATATTGAATATAAATTATATATACGTATATAAGTTTTTTGTAAAATAAAAATTATAATCGTGTCGGGCCGGGACAGCAATACGAGCCGAGGCTATAGCCCATGCACGGCACGACGTTCTTGGCTCTTGCAAGCATTAGGTCGTTTCTGAGACCACATTGGCGCAATGGAGTCCATGGTGTTTGAGGTTGATGAATTGGATGGAGCAACAATGATTTGTCACACGAACAGTAAAATGAAAGGTTATTTGTTGGTTTTAAACGTTAGTAATTGCTACGAAGTAGCATAATTTATATGGAGCCCATCCAGTTTTTATCGGTGCCTGACATTAGCAATCACTTTATATTTTGATCTATCTTTTTTATAAGTTTGAGTTCATGTGACTTATTTTAGAAACTTGAGCTCACAAACTTTCTCTTATTTGGTCTCTGTATGGTGGAATTATATCATTTTATACTTTTCTGTTCGTTTATTGGTCGTGTTGTAACAAGATATATTTCATGGAGTAAACAATAACATCAGTTAGCCAAATCAAAAAAAAAATGTTATACGAAGAATGGAGACAATCAATAAAAAATTTTGAGATATTTTTGGTGGATAATTTATATGAATATTATTTAGAGCCGTCGCAACGCACGGATAACCGACTAGTTTAAATATATAGTCAACATTTTATATTTACTATTTATTAAATTTTAGGGAAGATAGCCTCAATTTATAAATTTGTTATATTATATTACGCTTGAAATTTTAAATTTTTAGTGAATTTTCTTAATTCACCGGATACGATTTTGGAGTGTTTGAAGAGACGAGCATATGCTTTGCTTTGAGTGAATTATTCCTTGCCTCCCGAAATTTTTTAGGACTTGTTCGGTTATTCCCAATACACATAGATTGTATGGAATTGGAAAAAAAAAATTAAGAAGTTTGACTTGTTTGAGATTCAAACTCATTCAATCCGACTCAATCCACATGAATTGAGAGCTAACCGAACAAACCCTTACAGGGGTCCGCCAGTAAAAAAAGTGCCACCTCGGAAATAAATAAAAAGTTTGTCTCATAAAATAGTTCGCGTGCTTAGTTGTGCGCACTATTTGACACACGCGCACTTACGTGAGTCAGGGTCTAGTGCATGCATGCCGTAGTCTTCTGTACTTGTTGCGAGTTGCAAGTTTCTCCAATGCAAGTCCACAGTGCTATTCCTAGGACGGGCCGTAATAAGGACGCACGCTGCAGGGTGCATTGTTGTATCTGTGTTTTCTTTTTCAAACTTTTTTTAGGCCAACAGCGGAAAAGGCCACAGTGCATGTGGAGTATTGTGCATATAGTATAGATATACGAACCAGCGGAGTATAGAATGCGACCTCGAATGTCTAGAATGGTACGTTCCGTGGTACTGGCTCTTGGGCGCCAATATTAACGACCCTAGAGAATGAAACTTGTCACCCGAGTGATGACCTATAGCTAGCTAGCAGACCCATGCAAAGCTTTTTTGCAGAGCTAGCAATCGCCTGCCATTGCCCTATAAATACTGGTCGACATGCATACAACGCTTCAAGGCATGCAGGCTCTTTGTTTGTTGAGAAGAGCAGATAGAACACACTACCGCCGGCATCAGCTAGAGCTAGCTAGTAGCGATGGCATCCAACAAGAAGCCCATTGCTGCCACCGCGCTCCTGTTCCTAGCGGTGGCACTCACGTTGGCGGCTTCTGTCCGGGCTCAGGCGCCTGCGCCTGCGCCATCCCAAAATCCCTGCCCCGCCGGTTTCCCCAACTTACTTGCGTTTGAGATAGCCAAGAAGCAATTTCTTCTTAATAACGGTACTATACTGCTATTGTTCCCGCCTCTGGGCACCCAAAGCACCACATCAATGGCGCCGTCTGCGGCCAAGGGAGTGCGAGGTGTAGTCTGCATCTGCTTTCTCTCTACAAACAGCATCTTTGGCGGCCCCCTCACATGCCAGCAGCTGGTGTAGTCTGGCCTTCTTCGCTGATCGAACCCCATGCTCAGCATGTCCCGCTCGATCGCATCTATTATTTATTACTCACACATACTATATATATGTACTCATCTTCTATGATGAATAAATAAGTCACGCCGTTTATTATTATATATATACAGATATATGTAATGCGTGATGATATGTGTTGGTGTTGTAATTGTACCTCTTCTCAAAATATCAATCTATATACATATACTTATATACACACTTGATGCATGTCTATTAATCAAACATATTTTAGTTTTATCACAACCATCAGCTCGAAGTCGCAGCAGCTTTCTCACACCTCACGCTGATGGTGCATATTAAGATGTTTCTTTCTTACACTACATCTGTTCTCGAATATTTATAGCCCATTAGTTTATTTTTGAATTAAGCGGCGATAAATAAAGAAGAACGAAGAGAGTATTATACATGCATGTCAAGCATTTATATTTCTCGCACTACCGCTACTAAGTATGGCATAGGTCGCAGTTCGACAAGTTCTCACAAACTCTCGTTTCAAGAAGAAAAGATAAATCCTAGAAATTCTCGGATAGTCACAAACACCTCGCATGTAGATTCAAATTGCCGTCACGAATTATAGTCATCGCATCTAATCAATTCAGTTTCATAAAAAAGTTATCCACCCGTGCCATTATGATAAATGCATAAAACACCCATCTAATCTTGCATCTAAATTACATACCAATGACATTATCAAAGACAATCCATCACAACCTGTAAATTCTTATATAAACTATCCACGCATGCTATTACAAAAGATAATATAGAATAACAATCTAAATTTGCAGCCACTTTCTCCACCTCTACCGTTATAAAATATTAATCATAATAGCCACGACAGGTGTCTCCCTAACTTTTGTCGGCCCATATTGGTGAGGCTCGGCCCATAAAAATTAGCTAGTTTCTATTGGTTTTGTGCAGGCCACGTATAAGGAAAATGGGCCTCGAGCCCTTTAATTAAATGATTATAATGTTCGATGATCAATATAACTTTAGTTTCTATTGGTCGAAAAACAAATTTTACTTAATAACGGTACTATGCTGCTATTGTCCCTGCCTCCGATCACCCGAGGCTCACGTACCCAAAAATCAATGGCGTCGTCTCCGGTCAAGCAAGGCATAGTCTGCATCTGCTCTCGGTCTGCAAACACAAACATAGGGATGCCCAACTATGTTTCATCCAACTATGTTCACATAGAACCATAGTTTCATCCAAGAGCACGACCATTTCTTCTGAAATGTTGGCACGAGATATCTTGCGTCAGAACGGGCACAAAGCTATAACACCCGAAGTTGTTATGGTACTGCTCCTTCCTACTTGCCTTCGTTTGATAAGATAATTCATGAATATTACAAAAGCACCTCGCATCTGGCTCTAGCCCTTGGCTCCTCATAGCCGAAATAAAAACTCTCACTTTAATTAAAGCTTCAGGAATAAGCTGATGAAGGTATATTTCAAATGTCTTTAACACTTCAATCAGCATCATGTGCAAAGGAAATGCAACCCAGGCTTCATAAAACATTTAAAAACCACTACTTCATCTGCTTCAGGAAGAGGAACGGTACACTCTCCTCTAGCCCTCACAATGGATATATCGTGAAAATATTTTCCCTTCATCCCTTCAATCTGTCCTTGCTTAACACTCGACTCTTCAAAAACAACATGACTCGGTCTGCATGGCCGATCTTTGGCATCCTCGTTACCACTTTCCACATCAAAGCTATCACTGTCGTTAGAATCCAAAGATAGTCCAGCAAGCATCTCATTAGTGATTTTTTCAACGTTGGTCCTTTCCATTGCTTCGTAAAAACCAGCAAGTGTGGGGTCTACAGTCTTCTTATCCTCAGTTATTTCGATGATGATCACAGCAAATGCCGAAGCTCAAAAAACAATTGCGCTCACAGAAGAAGGCTAAAATGGCAATCACAGCACAAAAGGCTAGATGACACGAAAAATATTCACAGCGCAGGACTCTATATATATACCCCAAGCTCCACTAGTCGGTGGGTCCCACGATTCAGAACGATTCGCTATTCTAGCGAAGGGAAGGTGTTTTTTCGGACCTTCGACTAAAGGCCTTCGTTCATATCTCAGTTTGAATTTGTTACAAAGAAACAAATAAATACTGCGAGGGGCTACTGTTGGGGGCCTTCTTCTTCCGAAGGTCCTCAAAAACATGACTAAAGGCCTTCGTTCATATCTCAGTTTTTTCGGATAGGTGCACCATCTTGTCAGGATTGTATCATTTTCCATTTTTGTGCCATGTCACTTATTTCGCGGATTCCTCGGTCATGTATAGACGTTGGATCCTCGGTATGAACGGAAGATGGCATAGGATTGTCACGGGGATGTTGAGCTGCTTCTTCTGTCCATCACTAGATTCTACCTCCATGAACCTAGACGACTTACAATTTGGACAGTACTTTGCCTCCGCATATTCTTTCCTAAATAGCACGCAGCCCTTCGAATAAGCATGTATCTGCTCATACGTCATCTTGAGTGCACAAAGGAGTTTCTGTGTCTCGTACATGCACTTTGGCAGAACGTGATCCTCCGGAAGTAGGCTGCCAATAACCGTCAACAAGCCATCGAGTGCGTCTCGACTCATGCTGTATTGTGACTTGAACACCATTACACGCCCAATGGCATCCAGTTGAGAAACCTTTGTCTGACCGTGAAGGGGCTTCTGTGCTGCATCAAACATGTTGTAGAACGTCTTTGCGGTGAGCTCTGGCTCGTCCACCGTACATACTTAGGCGAACAGTGCCTCGTGATAGTCGTTCAACATATCTGCTACCCCGGCATCAGCATCATAATCCTCGACACGTTGTCTCACCACCTCCTCTCTCGTACGATGCGCTTCACCATGGAAGATCCACCGAGTATAGTCTAGCGTAAATCCATCCTTCCAAATATGTTCTACCATGGTCTTCTTTGATTTTCTTTTCCGGTTGGCATATTTGCTGCACGAGCATGGGACTAGACTTGCTCCTTTAGCAACTTCGCCGTATGCCCGTTCCATGAAATCAGTCTTTCTAATCCATTCAGGGGTGACATCGTTCCTTCCTCTATGGCCCATGTACATCCACTCATGGTCCTCCATCCTCTAACAGAAGCCTATCAATAGAAAATTTCGGCAGCATCTCCCCTGCACGGGGAGGTTTCTAAAACCTGCAAATAAAAGTATTAGCACGATGGCCAACACACAGATATACAAATGACATGATGGTCGCGAATCACATCTAATCGGCATCCAATCATCATTACCACTATATTTTACTAAACATATCCACCATCATATTATATGATTTTATTCACAGTAATGGTAATCATTCCAATCCAAAGAATACTTACCACTATATTTTACCACTATAATAAATTTAGAGAACATAACTTATACTATACTTATGGGTAAAAACATTAATCATAGAATAAAACTTACCGGGGTAGGGGCGGCGGTGGTGGGCGCGGTGGTGGTGGCGGGCGCTGTTGGCGAACGCAGGCGTGGGGAGGCAGGGCTCGGTGGCGGCGGTGCGGGGAGCGACGACGGTGCGGGGAGGCGGTGGCGTTGGTGAGAAGCGGCGGTGGCATAAGAAAAGAGATGGCCCGAGCGCGGGCAGATATTAAGTTTATCGTCTTTGATGAGTGCCCACGATCTGGCACTCGACAAAGATTTTTTTTTAATTTAAAAATACACTTTGTCGAGTGTCCTGGATCTGGCACTCGACAAAGACATCTTTGTCGAGTGCCCACTAACAAGCACTCGACAAAGAATGGATTTAGGATTTTAAAAAAATATTTGCCGAGTGTCCCACGTTTGACACTCGACAAAGCATTGTTTGCCAAGTGCCATTCTTAGACACTCGGCAAAGTATATTTTTATTTTCCTTATCAAACTTTTTGGGGTACGTTGCTACACTATGTAGACCTACATGTACCATTTTGGCACAATTATAAAATTGTTTGCTATAACTATTAGATTTTGTTCTTTTAATTGAGTTTACTCGGATAATTCAGATTTGAACTGCAAGTCACTCGAAACATGAAAAACCGTGCATGTAAAATGATATACATGTTAGGTAACACAAGTTAATTACGACTGATTTTAGGAGCAGACCAGAATCTTGGAGCACCATGCTCACTAAACATGACCTTGAACTTGCTATTAAGTTGTTTAAAAATTGTATAAAACAGAAATAAAGTCGGAAATCATGAAACTTGTCCACATGTCATGACATCATATGTAGAGGCTGTGATAAAAAATGAGAATATTTCGAGAAAGTTGTGAGGCACTATGTGTAGAAACCTAGTCGGTCTAAATTGAAATTCTTTGATTTTATGTGTAGGACACTTAGGTTTCTATACATAGTGCATCACAACTTTCTCGAAACATTCTCAAATTTTTATCACAGCCTCTACATATGATATCATGACATGTGGACAAGTTTCATAACTTTCTGACTTTGTGTGTGTTTTATACAATTTTTAAACAACTGGATGGAAAGTTCACGGTCATATTTAGTGAGCATGGTGCTCGAAGATTCCGGTCAGTTCCTGAAATCGATCGTAACTTGTGCTAAATAACATGGATACCATTTTTGCATGCACGATTTCCATGTTTCGAGTGACTTGCAGTTTAAATCTGAATTATCCGAGGAAATTCAATTAAAATAACTAAATCTAGTAGTTGTAGAAAACACTTTTATAATTGTGTCAAAATGGTACATGTAGGTCTATATAGTGTAGCAACATACCACAAAAAGTTTGGTAAGGAAAATAAAAAAATAAAAATTACTTTGCCGAGTGTCTAGGAATGACACTCGGCATAGCAAGCTCTGTCGAGTGTCAGACGCCGGACACTCAGCAAAGAGGCTTCTTTGTCGAGTGCCAAAGCCTGCTGCTCGGCAAAGATAATGGCCGTCAGCTTTAGACGGCTACTAATGGCCCTTTGCTGAGGGCTGTTGTTTGTCGAGTGTTTGGCACTTGGCAAAGTTTTCTTTGTCGAGTGTCTTTCTGTGCCGCGAGAGCCTTGCTCTCGGTAAACGCGGTCATTACTGAGAGCAGAAATTTACCGAGTGCCCGACAAAAAGCACTCGGCAAAGACCCGGATTCCGGTAGCGCAAACAAATAATAGATATGGTAACATTACACCAAAGCATATGAACAAACAGCGTAAGAATATCCTACACGTCGCTACGAGATCGTAGGTTCAAGAACCATTAAAATCGGAGTAAAAACGAAGAATTTATGGATAAAACGGTATTTTAGGCGCAATAAATCTAATAGATGTGATCTAACAAATATTGCATTTAAACTAAGCAGGTGTTAAATTTAAATATTTGAGTTGATATTAATCGTTAACAATTATTTATAAAATGCGTAGGTTAGAACTATAAATAAGATTAACTAAATTTTCTAGCTAATTAACATTAATTACATAAGTAATTAATTAATTATTAATTTATTAAACCATGTGGCATAATTAAAATAATGTTATTACTACGTACACATAAATTAATATGATCTAACACAACTTGAACAGATTAAAACAAATTATTTGACCTAAAAGTTATCACATTTTTAATAAATTAGTAGGGCTGCACAGAAATAGGTGATATGACACAATCTGATTGGTTAATTAAGTTTGTTAAAGGTGGAAAATGTTTGTTTACAAATATATAACCTAGTTATTGCCAACTTATCATGATTGTACCCACTTTTAAATTCATGTTGCATGACAGTCTTGTATGTAAAAGGCTTATGGTGGTGGTTTTCTATTAGTCAGAAAGCGTCAATCCTATTTTTTGGGAAAGACATCTTACCTACCACTAACTTACTTTACAATCAAGCCCTTCAACCTCGCGTTGCTGTTGGTCATCTCGATTTTTGACAATGAACCGGAGATCGAATCGGAAGCGCGGTGATGAAGCTCTCGCCGAGCTGGTCACGACGATATTCTGGGTTTCCCTAAAAGATGAACGGGTGGAGAGAAATTCCCCACCGGAGTTGTCGCTAGAGTTTGGGCCGGAGTCAAACTTTGACGAGCTGGTCATGGAGGCTTATAACTACGAGCTTAGCTGGCGGTGGGCTATTGTGGCTTAGATGACGGCGGTTTTAATAAGCATGGAATTTAATAAGCATGGAATTAACATAGTTATATAACTCAATATGAGTAATTTATATAGAATTACTGACTATCCTATTTATTATAGCTTATATCTATACTTAAAGCACCGGTTTCAACGGTCGTCCCGCGTTATTTTTTTTATAAATAACCCTCATTTGATTAAATCAGCGTAAAATGTTAAAAAAATTATGAATAGGAAATGGGGTTTGAACCTATGCCCTAATGGAAGAAGGGCAAGAGACACTAGGTGAAGCTGTCTAACCAGTAGAACATCATACTCAGATGTTTTTAATATTGAATATAAATTATATATACGTATATACGTTTTTTGTAAAATAAAAATTATAATCGTGTCGGGCCGGGACAGCAATACGAGCCGAGGCTATAGCCCAAGCACGGCACGACGTTCTTGGCTCTTGCAAGCATTAGGTCGTTTCTGAGACCACATTGGCGCAATGGAGTCCATGGTGTTTGAGGTTGATGAATTGGATGGAGCAACAATGATTTGTCACACGAACAGTAAAATGAAAGGTTATTTGTTGGTTTTAAACGTTAGTAATTGCTACGAAGTAGCATAATTTATATGGAGCCCATCCAGTTTTTATCGGTGCCTGACATTAGCAATCACTTTATATTTTGATCTATCTTTTTTATAAGTTTGAGTTCATGTGACTTATTTTAGAAACTTGAGCTCACAAACTTTCTCTTATTTGGTCTCTGTATGGTGGAATTATATCATTTTATACTTTTCTGTTCGTTTATTGGTCGTGTTGTAACAAGATATATTTCATGGAGTAAACAATAACATCAGTTAGCCAAATCAAAAAAAAAATGTTATACGAAGAATGGAGACAATCAATAAAAAATTTTGAGATATTTTTGGTGGATAATTTATATGAATATTATTTAGAGCCGTCGCAACGCACGGATAACCGACTAGTTTAAATATATAGTCAACATTTTATATTTACTATTTATTAAATTTTAGGGAAGATAGCCTCAATTTATAAATTTGTTATATTATATTACGCTTGAAATTTTAAATTTTTAGTGAATTTTCTTAATTCACCGGATACGATTTTGGAGTGTTTGAAGAGACGAGCATATGCTTTGCTTTGAGTGAATTATTCCTTGCCTCCCGAAATTTTTTAGGACTTGTTCGGTTATTCCCAATACACATAGATTGTATGGAATTGGAAAAAAAAAATTAAGAAGTTTGACTTGTTTGAGATTCAAACTCATTCAATCCGACTCAATCCACATGAATTGAGAGCTAACCGAACAAACCCTTACAGGGGTCCGCCAGTAAAAAAAGTGCCACCTCGGAAATAAATAAAAAGTTTGTCTCATAAAATAGTTCGCGTGCTTAGTTGTGCGCACTATTTGACACACGCGCACTTACGTGAGTCAGGGTCTAGTGCATGCATGCCGTAGTCTTCTGTACTTGTTGCGAGTTGCAAGTTTCTCCAATGCAAGTCCACAGTGCTATTCCTAGGACGGGCCGTAATAAGGACGCACGCTGCAGGGTGCATTGTTGTATCTGTGTTTTCTTTTTCAAACTTTTTTTAGGCCAACAGCGGAAAAGGCCACAGTGCATGTGGAGTATTGTGCATATAGTATAGATATACGAACCAGCGGAGTATAGAATGCGACCTCGAATGTCTAGAATGGTACGTTCCGTGGTACTGGCTCTTGGGCGCCAATATTAACGACCCTAGAGAATGAAACTTGTCACCCGAGTGATGACCTATAGCTAGCTAGCAGACCCATGCAAAGCTTTTTTGCAGAGCTAGCAATCGCCTGCCATTGCCCTATAAATACTGGTCGACATGCATACAACGCTTCAAGGCATGCAGGCTCTTTGTTTGTTGAGAAGAGCAGATAGAACACACTACCGCCGGCATCAGCTAGAGCTAGCTAGTAGCGATGGCATCCAACAAGAAGCCCATTGCTGCCACCGCGCTCCTGTTCCTAGCGGTGGCACTCACGTTGGCGGCTTCTGTCCGGGCTCAGGCGCCTGCGCCTGCGCCATCCCAAAATCCCTGCCCCGCCGGTTTCCCCAACTTACTTGCGTTTGAGATAGCCAAGAAGCAATTTCTTCTTAATAACGGTACTATACTGCTATTGTTCCCGCCTCTGGGCACCCAAAGCACCACATCAATGGCGCCGTCTGCGGCCAAGGGAGTGCGAGGTGTAGTCTGCATCTGCTTTCTCTCTACAAACAGCATCTTTGGCGGCCCCCTCACATGCCAGCAGCTGGTGTAGTCTGGCCTTCTTCGCTGATCGAACCCCATGCTCAGCATGTCCCGCTCGATCGCATCTATTATTTATTACTCACACATACTATATATATGTACTCATCTTCTATGATGAATAAATAAGTCACGCCGTTTATTATTATATATATACAGATATATGTAATGCGTGATGATATGTGTTGGTGTTGTAATTGTACCTCTTCTCAAAATATCAATCTATATACATATACTTATATACACACTTGATGCATGTCTATTAATCAAACATATTTTAGTTTTATCACAACCATCAGCTCGAAGTCGCAGCAGCTTTCTCACACCTCACGCTGATGGTGCATATTAAGATGTTTCTTTCTTACACTACATCTGTTCTCGAATATTTATAGCCCATTAGTTTATTTTTGAATTAAGCGGCGATAAATAAAGAAGAACGAAGAGAGTATTATACATGCATGTCAAGCATTTATATTTCTCGCACTACCGCTACTAAGTATGGCATAGGTCGCAGTTCGACAAGTTCTCACAAACTCTCGTTTCAAGAAGAAAAGATAAATCCTAGAAATTCTCGGATAGTCACAAACACCTCGCATGTAGATTCAAATTGCCGTCACGAATTATAGTCATCGCATCTAATCAATTCAGTTTCATAAAAAAGTTATCCACCCGTGCCATTATGATAAATGCATAAAACACCCATCTAATCTTGCATCTAAATTACATACCAATGACATTATCAAAGACAATCCATCACAACCTGTAAATTCTTATATAAACTATCCACGCATGCTATTACAAAAGATAATATAGAATAACAATCTAAATTTGCAGCCACTTTCTCCACCTCTACCGTTATAAAATATTAATCATAATAGCCACGACAGGTGTCTCCCTAACTTTTGTCGGCCCATATTGGTGAGGCTCGGCCCATAAAAATTAGCTAGTTTCTATTGGTTTTGTGCAGGCCACGTATAAGGAAAATGGGCCTCGAGCCCTTTAATTAAATGATTATAATGTTCGATGATCAATATAACTTTAGTTTCTATTGGTCGAAAAACAAATTTTACTTAATAACGGTACTATGCTGCTATTGTCCCTGCCTCCGATCACCCGAGGCTCACGTACCCAAAAATCAATGGCGTCGTCTCCGGTCAAGCAAGGCATAGTCTGCATCTGCTCTCGGTCTGCAAACACAAACATAGGGATGCCCAACTATGTTTCATCCAACTATGTTCACATAGAACCATAGTTTCATCCAAGAGCACGACCATTTCTTCTGAAATGTTGGCACGAGATATCTTGCGTCAGAACGGGCACAAAGCTATAACACCCGAAGTTGTATGGTACTGCTCCTTCCTACTTGCCTTCGTTTGATAAGATAATTCATGAATATTACAAAAGCACCTCGCATCTGGCTCTAGCCCTTGGCTCCTCATAGCCAAAATAAAAACTCTCACTTTAATTAAAGCTTCAGGAATAAGCTGATGAAGGTATATTTCAAATGTCTTTAACACTTCAATCAGCATCATGTGCAAAGGAAATTCAACCCAGGCTTCATAAAACATTTAAAAACCACTACTTCATCTGCTTCAGGAAGAGGAACGGTACACTCTCCTCTAGCCCTCACAATGGATATATCGTGAAAATATTTTCCCTTCATCCCTTCAATCTGTCCTTGCTTAACACTCGACTCTTCAAAAACAACATGACTCGGTCTGCATGGCCGATCTTTGGCATCCTCGTTACCACTTTCCACATCAAAGCTATCACTGTCGTTAGAATCCAAAGATAGTCCGGCAAGCATCTCATTAGTGATTTTTTCAACGTTGGTCCTTTCCATTGCTTCGTAAAAACCAGCAAGTGTGGGGTCTACAGTCTTCTTATCCTCAGTTATTTCGATGATGATCACAGCAAATACCGAAGCTCAAAAAACAATTGCGCTCACAGAAGAAGGCTAAAATGGCAATCACAGCACAAAAGGCTAGATGACACGAAAAATATTCACAGCGCAGGACTCTATATATATACCCCAAGCTCCACTAGTCGGTGGGTCCCACGATTCAGAACGATTCGCTATTCTAGCGAAGGGAAGGTGTTTTTTCGGACCTTCGACTAAAGGCCTTCGTTCATATCTCAGTTTGAATTTGTTACAAAGAAACAAATAAATACTGCGAGGGGCTACTGTTGGGAGCCTTCTTCTTCCGAAGGTCCTCAAAAACATGACTAAAGGCCTTCGTTCATATCTCAGTTTTTTCGGATAGGTGCACCATCTTGTCAGGATTGTATCATTTTCCATTTTTGTGCCATGTCACTTATTTCGCGGATTCCTCGGTCATGTATAGACGTTGGATCCTCGGTATGAACGGAAGATGGCATAGGATTGTCACGGGGATGTTGAGCTGCTTCTTCTGTCCATCACTAGATTCTACCTCCATGAACCTAGACGACTTACAATTTGGACAGTACTTTGTCTCCGCATATTCTTTCCTAAATAGCACGCAGCCCTTCGAATAAGCATGTATCTGCTCATACGTCATCTTGAGTGCACAAAGGAGTTTCTGTGTCTCGTACATGCACTTTGGCAGAACGTGATCCTCCGGAAGTAGGCTGCCAATAACCGTCAACAAGCCATCGAGTGCGTCTTGACTCATGCTGTATTGTGACTTGAACACCATTACACGCCCAATGGCATCCAGTTGAGAAACCTTTGTCTGGCCGTGAAGGGGCTTCTGTGCTGCATCAAACATGTTGTAGAACGTCTTTGCGGTGAGCTCTGGCTCGTCCACCGTACATACTTAGGCGAACAGTGCCTCGTGATAGTCGTTCAACATATCTGCTACCCCGGCATCAGCATCATAATCCTCGACGCGTTGTCTCACCACCTCCTCTCTCGTACGATGCGCTTCACCATGGAAGATCCACCGAGTATAGTCTAGCGTAAATCCATTCTTCCAAATATGTTCTACCATGGTCTTCTTTGATTTTCTTTTCCGGTTGGCATATTTGCTGCACGAGCATGGGACTAGACTTGCTCCTTTAGCAACTTCGCCGTATGCCCGTTCCATGAAATCAGTCTTTCTAATCCATTCAGGGGTGACATCGTTCCTTCCTCTATGGCCCATGTACATCCACTCATGGTCCTCCATCCTCTAACAGAAGCCTATCAATAGAAAATTTCGGCAGCATCTCCCCTGCACGGGGAGGTTTCTAAAACCTGCAAATAAAAGTATTAGCACGATGGCCAACACACAGATATACAAATGACATGATGGTCGCGAATCACATCTAATCGACATCCAATCATCATTACCACTATATTTTACTAAACATATCCACCATCATATTATATGATTTTATTCACAGTAATGGTAATCATTCCAATCCAAAGAATACTTACCACTATATTTTACCACTATAATAAATTTAGAGAACATAACTTATACTATACTTATGGGTAAAAACATTAATCATAGAATAAAACTTACCGGGGTAGGGGCGGCGGTGGTGGGCGCGGTGGTGGTGGTGGGCGCTGTTGGCGAACGCAGGCGTGGGGAGGCAGGGCTCGGTGGCGGCGGTGCGGGGAGGCGGGGCGTGGGGAGGCGGGCCGCGGCGGCGGCGGCGGTGCGGGGAGGCGGTGGCGTTTGTGAGAAGCGGCGGTGGCATAAGAAAAGAAATGGCCCGAGCGCGGGCAGATATTAAGTTTATCGTCTTTGACGAGTGCCCACGATCTGGCACTCGACAAAGATTTCTTTTTAATTTAAAAATACACTTTGTCGAGTGTCCTGGATCTGGCACTCGACAAAGACATCTTTGTCGAGTGCCCACTAACAAGCACTCGACAAAGAATGGATTTAGGATTTTAAAAAAATATTTGCCGAGTGTCCCACGTTTGACACTCGACAAAGCATTGTTTGCCAAGTGCCATTCTTAGACACTCGACAAAGCATTGTTTGCTGATGGTGCATATTAAGATGTTTCTTTCTTATACTACATATGTTCTCGAATATTTATAGCCCATTTGTTTATTTTTGAATTAAGCGGCGATAAATAATGAAGAACGAAGAGAGTATTATACATGCATGTCAAGCATTTATATTTCTCGCACTACCGCTACTAAGTATGACTCATGTTGAATTGTGTACAATTTCAACTAAGACGTCTTTTGTGTTTAACCCGCTGTCCACTCTGTATGCTCACTAAGTCTAGAAAAACATTTATAGCTTAGCCCCTGATCTTTCTGGAATTTGGGACGCAGTCTAGGAAATAAAGAAAATAGGGAAAAATGTTTAGAAATTGATTTTTAGTTTAAAAATAATTGCAGAAACCCATTTAATTCATGAAAATTTCATATTAAATCCAAATTAGTTCATTCCAATTTCTATAATTCTATAATATTATTTTTATCACATAATACCTCTGTTTTGTCATGAAAACAACAATAAGAGCTAATTTGGGAACACTGTTTTCCCAAGGGATTCCAATTTTCCCAAGGGAAAATGAACTAATTTCCCTTGGGAAAATGGAAATCCCTCGGGAAAACAGGGTTCCCAAACTAGACCTAAAATTGATTTCCTAATTAATCCTATATCAAATACATAGATACTTTGGAAATTCGTAACTTCTCCATTTTAATTCCAAATTGAACCGTTCCAGTTGTGTTAGTCTCGTATGAATATTTACTACGCAGTAACAACATTGATTATATCATGTTTCATACTTTTATAATTAGATATTTATTTATCCTATGTTAATTGGGTTAATCTATGTCTATTGGATTAATTTATTTAATATATTAATATAGTATTCTAACTTTATGGTTATACGATATTTGACCATTAGTCTTGCAAACACACACTTACCTTTTTGTTTAAGCAAAAGCGTATGGTGGTACGTGTCCGATGATTAATGATGTACGAGGGAATTTCTTCCGGTATGTGTGAAACGTGCTCTCCAATAATGAGACCATGCAAATCGTGACATATATCGAAGTCAGCATGATACTGATGGTTGCAATATAGTGGTGAAACAGATAGATTATAAATAACAAAATTTATGTATGGCCAGAATCACAAATTGATTATGAAACATTTTTCTCATAACGGTATAACACATATTTTGTATATAAGTTATCGTAGTATACTGGTATTATATATTCCTGTTGCAACGCACGGGCATTCAGCTATCATGTATAGAAGTCTGCACGGTACTGTTGGTTGCAATGTAGTGATGAAATAGTTAGATTGAAATAACAAAATTTATGTATGGCTAGGATCACAAATTAATTACGAAACATTTTCACATAACAGTATAACACATATTTGTTCATAAGTTATCATGATATTAAATGTTTCTGTTGCAACGCACGGGCACCCACCTATATGTGTTTATGTCTACATCTATGACAGGAAACACATCTACTACATCTCTCTCCAAGCTTACTTGCTACCATTGCACAATGCGTAGTAGTAGTGTCGGGGACCATAATTAGGGGTACCCTCAAGACGCCTAATTCTCAGCTGGTAACCCCCATCAGCATAAAGCTGCAGAGGCCTGATGGGTTCGATTAAGTCAGGGATCAGTCCATACGAGCGACTCGATCGCGCCACGCCCGAGCCTAGCCTCGTCTTGGTACCCCCAGCTGACGGAGAAGCCTCGGGACGGATCGCGAAGTGGGCGGTGGAAATCATGGGCGAGGCAATCTCGTTCGCCCCTCGGAAGGCCATCAAGTCCCAGGTACTGGCGGACTTCGTAGCCGAATGGGTCGACACCCAGTTGCCGACGGCTCCGATCCAACCGGAGCTCTGGACCATGTTTTTCGACGGGTCACTAATGAAGACGGGAGCCGGCGCGGGCCTGCTCTTCGTCTCGCCCCTCGGGAAACACCTGCGCTACGTGCTCCGCCTCCATTTCCCGACGCCCAACAATGTGGCTGAGTACGAGGCTCTGATCAACAGATTGCGAATCGCCATCGAGCTAGGGGTCCGACGCCTCGATGCACGCGGCGACTCGCAGCTCGTCATCGACCAAGTCATGAAGAACTCCCACTGCCGCGACCCGAAGATGGAGGCCTACTGTGATGAGGTTCGACGCCTGGAAGACAAGTTCTATGGGCTCGAGCTTAACCACATTGCCCGGCGCTACAACGAGACTGCGGACGAGCTGGCGAAGATAGCCTCGGGGCGAACGACGGTTCCCCCGGACGTCTTCTCCCGAGATCTGCACCAACCCTCCGTCAAGATAGGCGACACGCCCGAGCCCGAGGTGCCCTCGGCCCCGTCCGAGGTGACCTCGGCCTAGCCAGAGCCATCCTCGGTTCAACCCGAGGAACCCTCGGCCCCCGAGGGCGAAGCACTGCGCATCGAGGAGGAGCAGAGCGGGGTCATGCCAGATCAAGATTGGCAGACCCCGTACCTGCAATATCTCCGCCAAGGAGAACTGCCCCTCGACCGAGCCGAGGCTCGGCGGGTAGCGCGATGCGCCAAGTCGTTCGTCTTGCTGGGCGATGAGAAGGAGCTCTACCACCGTAGCCCCTCGGGCATCCTCCAGCGATGCATCTCCATCGCCGAGGGTCAGGAACTCCTGCAGGAAATACACTCGGGGGCTTGCGGCCATCATGCAGCACCTCGAACCCTCGTCGGGAACGCTTTCCGCCAAGGCTTCTACTGGCCGACGGCGGTGGCTGACGCCACTAGAATTGTCCGCGCCTGCGAAGGGTGCCAATTCTATGCGAAGCAGACCCACCAGCCCGCTCAGGCTCTGCAGACGATACCCATCACCTGGCCCTTCGCTGTGTGGGGTCTGGACCTCGTCGGCCCTCTGTAGAAGGCGCCCGGGGGCTACACGCACCTGCTGGTCGCCGTCGACAAATTCTCCAAGTGGATCGAGGTCCGACCCCTGAACAGCATCAGATCCGAGCAGGCGGTGGCGTTCTTCACCAACATCATCCATCGCTTCGGGGTCCCGAACTCCATCATCACCGACAATGGCACCCAGTTCACCGGCAAAAATTCATGGATTTTTGCGAGGATCACAACATCCGGGTAGACTGGGCCGCCGTAGCTCATCCCATGACGAATGGGCAAGTGGAACGTGCCAACGGCATGATTCTACAAGGGCTCAAGCCCCGAATTTACAATGATCTCAACAAGTTCGGCAAGCGATGGATGAAGGAACTCCCCTCGGTGGTCTGGAGCCTGAGGACGACGCCAAGCCGAGCCACAGGTTTCACGCCGTTCTTCCTGGTCTACGGGGCCGAGGCCGTCTTGCCCACTGACCTGGAATACGGCTCCCCGAGGACGAGGGCCTACAACGAAGAAAGCAACCAAGCTAGCCGAGAAGACTCGCTGGACCAGCTGGACGAGGCTCGGGACAGGGCCTTACTACACTCGGTGCGGTATCAGCAGTCCCTGCGACGCTACCACGCCCGAGGGGTCCGACCCCGAGACCTCCAGGTGGGCGACCTGGTGCTTCGGCTGCGGCAAGACGCCCGAGGGAGGCACAAGCTCACGCCCCCCTGGGAGGGGCCGTTCGTCATCGCCAAAGTTCTGAAGCCCAGAACGTACAAGCTGGCCAACAGTCAAGGCGAGGTCTACGGCAACGCTTGGAACATCCAACAGCTACGTCGCTTCTACCCTTGAGATGTTTCCAAATTGTTCATATACCTCGCACCCACGCAAAGTTTAGTCAACAAGGAAGGGTCGGCCTCGCCTCGGCAAAGCCCGACCCTCCCTCGGGGGCTAAAAGGGGGGAAACCCCCTCTGCGTCAAAATTTTCCTCGAACAGAAAATCTCTTTTACCAGAATATCTTTCGTGCTTTTTGACTACTTCGAAAAGTGGGTCCTGGAAACGACGGGGTACACGTAAGCAGTCAAGGCTGACCGAGCCGAGGGACTCCTACGCCTCCGGGATACGGATACCTCACTCATCACCTTCTGCGATAAGTAACTCGCGTTCGGATAAGGTGACTCCGCGGATCAAACAAGTCTCTACGTTCGGAAGCCCTTCTGTCGAAGCGATTCTTCGAGTTTTCTCGACTAAGTCGGTGATAGGGCCTCATGGACGAGTAAAAGTGCGCGTAAGCGGCAAGGCCGACCGAGCCGAGGGACTCCCACGCCTCCGGGATACGGATACCTCACTCCTCACCTTCCGCGAGAAGCAACTTTCGCTCGCACAAACATCCCTGTTACCGACAAAAAGTCCAGATGCTTGGAACAAGAGGAAAAGAGACGCAGCTTTACAACACAGCAAGGGTGTGTGTTCTGGCCTCGACGGCCGCACAAAGCACACACTACAAGACAAGCTGATCCTGCAGGCTCGGGTCTGGACGCTGAAGGGGGTGGCGACACCCTCGGCATCGACAGCACCTTCGGCGAGGCCCGACCTAGCCTCGGACGGCGACACGGTCCGAGGGCCTCCGCTCCGAAGGACGGCGTCATCACCACGCCCGGGCGATCGTTGTCAGGGACTTCTCCGGGAATCCGGCCCGAGCAGGCGGCTCGGCCAGCCACCTCCGCGGCCTCGGCCAACCACCTTCCGAGGGCACGAGCCCGGTCCGAAGCCTCGGCTGACCGACTCCGGCGTCGATCCTGCCAATGGACAACTCGGCTAGGCTCCAGCCAACCAGGTTTCATTTTTGAGCCAACTCCGCCTCTGCTCATACTGATATCGCTACCCCCGGCCTCGGCTCGTCGAAGAGCGGCCGAGGGGTCTCTTTAACTAAGCTAGAGGAGCCTCGGACAACAGGGCCGACCGAGCCGAGGGACTCCTACGCCTCCGGGATACGGATACCTCACTCGTCACCTTGACACGGGGCGACTCATGATTGGTGAAGCGGTTCAGACAATCAGCAGACGAGTCTTAGTGCTCGGAAATGAGGAAAAAACACGGCGACATGCCGTAATTACATACATGTTCAGGCCCCGAAAGCCGAAATGAACAAAAAACCCGGCACTCGAAGTGCCATTACAAACAGAACTCCGGTTCCGCCCCCGCGGGTACGGACAACCTCCCCGCCAGGGAAGCCCGTGGAGCGACAAGCTCTGGGTGAATCACCAGCAAACGCGGGACGCCCCTAAGCACCCCGGCAGATCCTCGCAGCCGTCCTCGCCGCGAATGCGAGGGGGAAGACGGAATGTTGCATCCTAGCTGGGCAGCAACAGTTCTCCTTCCCCGGCATGCCTGGAGGATGTCTCCGCCGTGGGGCTAAAAGGCGATTGCCACCACCAGAAGCTGGAAAATGAGGTGGTCCGCCGACCCGCGTAGGAGGTGGAGCCCCGGCGAGGATGACGAACACCCTCAACACTGAGGGCGGGGCCGGGACCACAGCCTGGTTTGCCTCTCCCCATCCGGGAGCTGGAGGCCACCGTCTTAGGTGATCACCAGCGGAGGGGAGCCGCCGGGCTGTGTGATGAAAATCCTTGAAGCCGAACGATGGCTGAAAGGTACCCACTCCCACGGAGTAGTGTCCTCCGACGATGAGGCACGGAGACGGCGGTTTCCCCCATCCGGGGGCTTGAAAGGTGGAAAGACGCGATGCATAAGGGAGGAAGAAGACATGGTTGCCTTACGGAAGGGGTCGCCCTCCTTTTAAAGGCAACTCTCCGTGCTTGCGCCCCCAACCGTCACGGGCTGAGTCTTCTCCAACACGCCTCCAAAGCCCTCCCCTGCGGCGCGGGGGCTGGGACCCACCTGTCATGCGGACCGGCTCCGAGCAGAAGAAGCCGAACCGCCGCGCGCGGCGCGCGCAACCACCCAGCGGTTTAAAGTGACCCTCCACTTTTGCCCAGACCAACGGGCGAAAGGGGCGGGCAGCCATGCGGGCGGCATGCAACCGCGCCAAGTGGACGCGCCTCTCCGACTCCTGACAGGCCAGCATGGAGGCTCAAGCCCACGCGTCGCGCAACCGGCGCGCCGGATGCTGCATGTAAGCCACTGTACCACTTGCGCCACCGCCGCGCCTCCTCGATTGCGGAACCGATACCGCGACCCGAGGCGACCTGGCACGCGACCCAGCAGCGCCAGCCGGGCGCAGCGGTCAAACACGGTCAAAAGTGTGCCGGCAGTAATGACGGTGGCAGGCGCACGGGAGCAGCGGTCACGCCGTCAGCCAAGCTCACGTCCCATCCGGAGGCAGCGAGAGAACCCCCTCTCACGGTGTGAAGACGACATGCCCGTGACCCGTTCCTCGAACGGCTCGCGCACGCGCAACGGCAGCCTCGCCAACTACTCGCCCCGGCGCATTAACTCCGCGGCTCGACGGGCAGCGCTACTGGCAGGAGCAGTTGGCGACGTTTCGGCTTCGCCAAAACGACCACACCAAAAAAGGTACGCCACGTCGTTCAATTTCGTATCCTTTTTCCCTTTTCCTTCTTTCTCTATCTCTTGCAACAGGGACCGGGAAAGGGGATACCCCCAAAGGGATCCTTCCCCGTGAAGGAACTAGGCTCCGAGCCTCCTTACTGATCAGGGGTTCGAAGGCTGGCCCCCCGAAGGGTTCAACAGCCGCCTCAGATCGCGTGGGCCCGACACCCACTACTGGTCAGGGGTTCGAAGGTCGGCCCCCCGAAAGGTCCCACGACCGCCTCAGGCTACTCGGGCTCCGCGCCCATTACTGATCAGGGGTTCGAAGGCTGGCCCCCCGAAGGGTTCACAGTCGCCTCAGACACCGAGCGAGGGATGACCAGGGGTACGTTCGATACATAACCAAGGCTCGGGTTGCGCTCCCGAGGTACCCTAGGACATTTCCGAGACCAGCGGGAACGACTCTGTAACGGAATCCCATCGGAGGGAGGCAACGAGCCCTCGGACCCCGTCGCCAGGGGACCGGGTCCGGCAGATCACCCGCAGGTACTTTTGGGCGTGCCTCCGGGCCCCTAGCCGACCCCCAACGAACGGGGCACGGACGTCCACTCGGATTACCCGATTGCAGCTCACCGGAGACACCATGTTCGGTGCCCATCGAGGGTAACATGGCGCTCTCCCCCCCTCCTCCTTGCGGAAAGGCGACGTAGGGGCATATGTAAAAAAGCCGAGTCTGTCCCTGATCGTCCTCTCGCTCTGTGCGGAGGCTCGGGGGCTGCTCTCGCAAACCCGGCTCCGGCCGAACCGTTGACAGCGTCAACATACCAGCCCGAGAACTTGGGCCCCGACAGTGCACCCGGGCTACGGCCTGTTCGCATGAGGGAACCGCCAGACCAGCCGAAGCATTACGCAAGGCATTAAGACCTCGAAGGAGTGAAACCACTCCTCCGAGGCCTCGGGGGCTACACCCGGCGGGTGCGCTCGCGCGCACCCACCGGAACAAAGTGCAACCGAGAAAGGCTGGTCCCCTTGCAAAAAAGTGCGACAAAAGCCTCCAAGCGAGTGTTAACACTCCCTTCGAGGCTCGGGGGCTACTGTCGGGGACCATAATTAGGGGTACCCTCAAGACGCCTAATTCTCAGCTGGTAACCCCCATCAGCATAAAGCTGCAGAGGCCTGATGGGTTCGATTAAGTCAGGGATCAGTCCATACGAGCGACTCGATCGCGCCACGCCCGAGCCTAGCCTCGGGCAAGGGCAGCCGACCCTGAGGTGTTTCCGTCTCGCCCGAGGCCTCCTCTTTTACGGCAGACGCACCTCCGGCTCGCCCGAGGCCTTGCCTTCGTTAAGAAGCAACCCTGACTAAATCACCGCGCCGACCGACCGAGTCGCTGGGGCATTTAACGCAAAGAGAGAGACTGACGGGCGGCCAAAAGCGCCATAGGAAACTCCGCCCAACCCAGGGCTCGAACTCGGGCTAAGGCCCCGGAAGACGGTGAACTCCGCTCCGCCCGACCCAGGGCTCGGACTTGGGCTAAGGCCCCGGAAGACGGCGAACTCCGCTCCGCCCGACCCAGGGCTCGGACTCGGGCTAAGGCCCCGGAAGACGGCGAACTTCGCTCCGCCCGACCCAGGGCTCGGACTCGGGCTAAGGCCCCGGAAGACGGCGAACTCCGCTCCGCCCGACCCAGGGCTCGGACTCGGGCTAAGGCCCCGGAAGACGGCGAACTCCGCTCCGCCCGACCCAGGGCTCGGACTCGGGCTAAGGCCCAGAAAGACGACGAACTCCGCTTCGCCCGACCCAGGGCTCGGACTCCGCCCTGGCCTCTGCCGAACGACCTCCGCCTCGCCCGACCCAGGAGCTCGGGCTCAGCCTCGGCCATGCAGGACAGACTCGACCTCGGCTTCGGAGGAGCCTCCACGTCGCCCGACCTAGGGCACGAGTCCGCCACGTCAACAGGAAGCGCCATCATCACCCTACCCCGAGACGACTCGGGCCGCAGAGAACAGGACCGACGTCCCATCTGGCTAGCTCCGCCAGATAGGCAATGATGGCGCCCCGCTGGACCCATGACGACGGCGGTTCTCAGCTCCCTTACGAAAGCAGGGGGACGTCAGCAAGGGCCCAACCACTCCGACAGCTGTCCCTCCGCCAGGCTCCATTGCTTCTCCGACAGCCACGACGCCACACCAGCTGGGTGCCAAGATCTCTCCGGCTGCCACCTTGGCATGTACTTAGGGCACTAGCTCTCCCCCGCTAGACACGTAGCGCCTTGCTACACCCCCATTTGTACACCTGGATCCTCTCCTTACGCCTATAAAAGGAAGGACCAGGGCCTTCTTAGAGAAGGTTGGCCTCGCGGGAACGAGGGCAGGGGCAGGCGCTCTCTTGGGGCCGCTCGCTCCCCTCACCTGCGCGGACGCTTGTAACCCCCTACTGCAAGCGCACCCGACCTGGGCGCGGGACGAACACGAAGGCCGCGGGATCTCCGACTCCCTCACGACCCGGCTCCGGCCACCTCGCTCTCTCCCCCCTTCGCGCTCGCTCACGCGCTCGACCCATCTGGGCTGGTGCACGCGGCACACTCACTCGTCGGCTCGGGGACCCCCCGGTCTCGAAATGCCGACAAGTAGATAAGTATCACCGAGATTCTTGAATTATATTTTTGGATGGAGGTAATATTATTTAAAGAAGAGCTTTGTATGCTATTTCTTTTGTTTGAATAATGCATTATACTTAAATTCCCTTTTTTGCATGTGTGACATTTTTTCTTCGTAATATTTTTTTCCATGGATCAGACTTGTGAGTCATTTTCATAAACCAACGCCAAGCATGAATCCATGTTTCCTACTTCAAACCCCGAACAAACTCCATGAGCAGGAGGCACTCGCGTTGTCGTCGCTCATCGATGACGAGAAGAAGCTTGGCGACTGTCAGTTCGATCTCTAAAAGCAGTCTTACATGGTCGCATGCGCTGCTGTGTACGACAAGCTCCCGCGAAGCCGCCGCTTGGACGCGGTCCAGAGCAGCTGCACCGTGTTGTCCATCGTTAAGCAAGGGGGCCTCATGGTTGTCGCCAACGTCGACGACTCTCGGGTTTTTCTGGACACCGCATCCGACGACGATGCCATCATGCCGTCCAACTCATCGTCCACCTGAAGCCCAACCTGCCACATAAGTCGCTACTGACCGGACATGAATTCTTGTGCGCTGGGACGATGGACGTTGCTGACGTTGTGTGAGTGTCCTTGAACATGATGTATGTAGTGGAATAGCGCATCCGGTGGTGCAACGGCCAGGGGTACTACCTCACTGATGAGCCCGGGGTGCACTTCGTTTGTCAGCCCAACCAAGAGTCATCGGTACTCGTCATGTCGCGTGCGTTCGATGACTACTATATCGAGGATTGTGGCATCATCTTGGCGCCGGAGGTGACACAGAGGAGGATCGACAACAGTGACCAGTTCGTTATCCTCGCCACCGTTAGGGTAGCTTTTGTGTCGGTCTGCCTTTAATTCTCTTCGCAAACACATACACACTTACCTTTTTATTTAAGCAAGAGCATATGGTGGTGCGTGTCTGATGACTAATGATGTACGAGGGAATTTTTCCGGCATGTGTGGAACGTGCTCTCCAATGATGAGACCATACAAATTGTGGCATATATCGAAGTCTGCATGATACTGATGGTTGCAATGTAGTGGTGAAATAACTAGATTAAAATAACAAAATTTATGTATGGCTAGGATCACAAATTGATTATGAAACATTTTCTCATAACAATATAACACACATTTTGTATATAAGTTATCGTAGTATACTGGTATTATATATTCCCGTTGCAACGCACGGGCATTCAGCTAGTTAACATATAAAGGATGTTGCACTAATAATCTTGTAAATTGTGCTTTCTTTGTGTTCAGGCTTATAGCATTAGGATCCATCTAATAAAGTTTTGAGATGGTCTGTTAGACGGACAATACGATTTTAAAATTGACAATCCAACGGTCGATCGCTCGGATTCTTCAACAGACGTGACTCGCGAGATGCCGCGAGAGACTAGACTGCTAGGTGTAGGCTCACGAAAACGATGAATGAAACACACAAACAACTTTATGGTGGGTCTTAAGCTTTCGACACTCGAGAGGCAGGAAAGGATTGAGGTTGATCAACAACTTGGTATATATTATGTGAATGTTTGTATAATCATATCTGAGAGCTGAGGATTTAATCCGTGCAAATATAATTTATTTAATCGTTTGGTATTATGTGTTTTTATGTGGATCACTAGTACAGAGAAGATCTATACTGGCGGTTGTAAACCTATTTGTAAACCTATTTTCTATTAGGCCTACCCCACCCGCCCGTCACAAGTCGCGGCATTTTTCGCGCGCTACGCGGTTGTTAGTAATCGAACCGTCGACCTCACCCTCGCGCGTACCCTCCACTACCACTCCGTCTATGACATGCCTTGTGTCTAGTTTGTAGTTGTTTTCTCCACATATTACAATCATTTGAGTGTAAATTGCTTATTTGAGACCCTAAACGAATTAAAATCAAAAAGTTGTCAACTACAAAGATAAATAACTTTTGAAGTTCTACAACTTTTATTTTGACACTTTTTTCATCCGAGGTAGTTTGCAAATTTTGAATTTTAAATTTGACATACTTAGATTCAATTTTTGAGAACCGAAATGAGTTCAAATAAAAAAGTTGTCAACTACAAAGTTTCATAACTTTTAGAGATCTACAACTTTTATTTTGATGGTTTTGTCATACGAGGTCATTTGAAAAACTCGAAAAATTAAGGATAAAAATGATTTCTAGTGGCGGTTCCTTAAGAAAACCGTCACTAGAAATCGTATTTTTACTGGCGGTTCCTTAAGAAAACCGCCACTAAAAATCATGGATTTCTACTGGCGGTTTTCTTAAGGAACCGCCAGTAAAAATACGATTTCTAGTGGCGGTTTTCTTAAGGAACCGCCACTAGAAATAGCACAGTCGGTGGATAACCGGATCCGTCTGTAAAAATATATCGTCCCGCAGGTGTTGAGCCTTTTTCTACTAGTGGATGAAGATAGCATAATTAAAATATTGATTATGTCTCTTAGAAGGTCTCAGCTAAAAAGTCATATAAACTATCAGTATGAGTTTTCATCTATTTATTTTATAGTTTATGAATATTTTAACTTACTTTCCAAATTTAAGTCTTATTATTTATGTTTTAAACTTAATAGTCTATTTTAAAATTTACTGTGTAATTTGATTTAAAATTTGTTTCTAAATTATTAGATGGTTGATCGAATATATATGAAAAATTTAGATGGCATACCCTACAGTAAAATTATAGATCCGTTGTTGCTTCCCGCTCTTGATCAACATATTTGTCTTTGTTGCGGTGAGCGCCTCTGCACCTTCTTCTACCTTCCCCTTCTATGGCTCGTGATAGTTCAGGTAGTGCGCGTGGAAGCAGTAAGCCTAACAACTGCTTTGGAGATGGTTAATGCAAATCATGCCAATGAACTCTCTCGGCCTCAGCTTGAGGTTGAAAATTTAAAGAAAGAAGTTAGTACGAAGGGCCAAGATAACTCGAAGTTAGTACAAACTATATATGAAGGGTCTTTGGGTTAATTGCTTTTAAATTATCTCCCGATACACGAGGTATTCTTTTCAGTCAACGCAGCATCTGAAGAAGTAAATTATGCATCTGACCACTTACCTGGCGCATTGAAATCGGTAGAAGGGGAGATAGGTGGCCTTGACGAAGTGATGAAGGGCCAAGGTGACTTTTGTGCGTTGGTTGCTTCTCGTGGTACAACTTCAAGTTTGGACAAGGTTGGATGCTCACACCTGAAAACTGTTAGCAAGCCGAATTTTGATATTTCACAGAATGACATAGCAACGACATCTATCGAATCTAGTAGCGTGGCCAACAGGTTCATCATGTTAATTTGGACAAAGGGTGGTTGAGATCTTGCTGGTGCCGAAGCTAGGGAGCTCTTGGATGAGGTATATTTCAAACTTTTTTATAATGTTTTTTCTTCCTTTCCCTTTCATGTGTTGATGTACTTACGCTTTTGTAGGATGATAATGATGACGAAGTAGGTGCTAAAGCCTAGAGCAAGTATCAGCTGAAGCACTTAGGGATTTTGTTAGTTCCTTTTGTTAGTACAATATTGTCATCACATAGAACATTGAACAACATGAATGCACGAAAAACACCTTTCCTTCTTTTCAAACAAAACAAAGCAACAAACCTTTTGGGTGCTCTATTAATTTCAAAAGTATTCCTTCTTGCAATGAGGCTGCTTTGCTCACTCTACATTTTACTCGAAGGTCCTACGATTAATCTTTTCTATGAATGATATGCATGCTTGGTGTCATGATATCTACATGATGAGGATGCTTATGCAAGTATATGTTATGATGCAACAATGTATGCTTTGTCGAAGGTATAGTAACGAAGGTACGATAGAATAAATGAATCTATATTCCCTTAGAAATAACTTCGCAGTCTTTTCACCGTTACTATATGATTTCTCTGGCTCTGCATTCCCTTAGGAACGACTTCGGAGTCTTTTCACCTTTACTAAGTGACTTCCTTGACTCTGCATTCCCTTAGGAGTGAGTGCTGAGCCTTCGGCACCTTTACTAGGTACACTGATCCTACCTTCTGTCCAAGGACATCAGGATCTGTTTCTCTCTTTTAACTACACTCGGTGGTGTAGTCTTAGGTTAAATTTTACATCATGGGGGGAATGTGCCTGTATACATGATGGGCCGAAGCTACATGTGTTACAAGGATGGCCCATTAAAAACATTTCCCCTTCTAAAAGGAAAAAAGGGTGCCAAAGTTTAAAGAAATAAAAAGAAAAAATTACATAGTCATTATACATAATATCAACAAAGCTCATCTGCATTTCAGGATCTTGGAACTTCGTTTCCATCCATGCCTTTTAGCCTGTAGGATCCTGGCCGATTCGAACATACAACCAAGGAGGGTCCATCCCATTTGACTTGAAATGGTTCGACTGTTTCTGGGTTGGCTATCCTTTGGAGCACAAGATGGCCTTTTTTATTTTTTTAATTTCACTTTTCTATCTCGCCACCTTGTTGTTTCTGTTTGATACTTATTGATGTGGTCAATTGCTTGAAGTCTGATCCTTTTTATGGTATCTTTTAAAATTTTTTGGTTATCTTCTTCTTCAGCCGAAGCTACAGTTCATGCTAACCCTATCTTTGCTTCTTCTAGGGTTAAATCTTTGTCTTCGTATATGCGTTTGCAAGGAGTGAATCATGTGGATCTTGAAGCCGAAGTGTTGTGATTCCACACCACTTTAATCAATTCATCTGGCCATTTTCCTTTGGCAAATTGAAAATTGATCTCATGATTCCTAGTAGGACAATACCATTTGCCCTTTCGACTAATCCATTAGATTCTAGATGCCTGACTGATGTGAAGTGTATATTTGTGCCAACTTGGTTACAGAAAGATCTGAATGCCTCGAAATCAAATTGAGTTCTGTTGTCGATGGTTAATGACTTTGGCACTCCAAAGCTATAATAATGTTTTGCCAACAGAACTTCTGAATTGTAGCCGATGTGTTTTGTGGCCAGGGGTTTGACTTTGATCCACTTCAAGAAGTATTCCACTCGATACCTGAGGATCCATTGACAAGTCAGTGTGATGGATCCTCCATACAAAAACTAAATTTAAAATTAAAGTGGACCCTCCCCATGAAAAATAAATTTAAAATTACCATACCTAATATATGGTAATTTTAAATTTATTTGCTAAAAAAAAGAGACAACCCTATCATATCTTAGGATTATATAGACACATTAGTTTACGTAATATCATTTATAAACTCATAATAAAACCTTGTACCAATTGTGGGATGGAAACTTTTTTGAATCTTATATGCAATATTTTTGTCCCTCAATGATTTCAATTGAAAAATATTCAAATTATAAAAATTTAGATCTCATTGAGTACTATAACACTTTTTTAAGGGTGTCTGTCCATCTAAGATCATTAAAAAATCAAAATAGTTGAAATTTAAAATCCAAAAACCAAAACATAAGGTTTAGTCTATAAAGGTTTTCAGATAAAAAGTCATCAACTAGAAAGTTTTAGATCTCTTCCAACTGTATAACTTTTTTATAAATTTTATCTTTGTCGATTAGATTAGGAAAAGCTAAGAATTTCTTTTTGTCTGAGGTATATATTTTAAGAGACAGGTTACATTTTCAGCCATCTCAATGAATTGATTTATAAAGGCAGGTGCATTACAACTCCTACCATAGAAAATGATAATAAAACCAAAAAAGGTGGCCAACATCGTCATCACGTCGTCAAGATTGCCCGCTATTGAGGCGCAGCATCGCGCTTGCCATGGAAGCACACCGGTACCACTATGCTCACTGTTCAGGCCCATATTGGTGTCTGCCACCATTGTGGTCTACACTAGCCCTTGGAGACCCATGCCTCGAAGCCCAATGAAGATCAATAGTCTTCCCTGTCTTGAGAAGTAGGGTGAGTGGAGGGAGAGAAGATATGAGGAGCTCAACCACCCCACCAAGTCATGGGATGAGAGAAGAAATGAGGGGGTTTGACATCACCCCAAGGCAGATCGACAATAGTCGAGCCGCCTCTTACGTACGTGGAACACTAACTCTCGATTGAGCCACCACCACTATGGCATAAAGGACTGCATCTAGCGAAATGCAAGATGGAAGCCACCAATCCAAGGCATGGGGAATACAGAAGTGAGCATGTCAAGGAAGGTATCGAGATGGACTCGGACATGAAGCTGCCAACACTATGGAATAGAGGACTAGATTGGAAAAAAACCCAAGATGGAAGACATCGTTCCAAGACATGGGGAATATAGAGGAGAGCACGTTGAGGAAGATGTCGAGATGGACTTGGACATGAAGCTGCCACCCCTATGGCATAGAGGACTAGATTTGGTGAAATCCAAGATTGAAGCCACTGATATAAGGCATGGGGAATACAGAGGCGAGCGTGTTGTGGAAGACATCAAGATGAATTTAGACATGAAGTTATCACCACTATGGCACACAGGACTAGATGTAGCGAAATCGAGGATGAAACCACCAATTCAAAACATGGAGAATATAGAGGCGAGCATGTTGAAGAAGATGTCGAGATGGACTCAAACATGAAGCCACCACCATGAACCCCATTGCAAATACATGCTCATAGGTGGAGCCACCATGGGGCACTCAATGTGGCTAAACTCACAGAGAGGATCTTCCTCTCAGAGTCCTAGTGGCATTAGTAGCCGACAGCACCGTACTGAGCAAGATGTTGTCATTGAAATCCTACATGACTAACTGAGGGTGCAACAATAGGAATACCTTGCTAGAGTACAAGCAAAATAGCAAGAGTACCAGGCTAACTACAATGCCCAACAACAACAGTTAATCACCATAAGTCTAATTTTACAATATTTAGCATTTGTTCTACTTAGCAATACTAATATGTTGTATTTACAGTCAATGTTTCGGTAGCAGCAACAACAACACTGACAGTCACCGCTAATGCCCCTACCACAGTCGTTGATGTTTCATCAGCTCCATCCTCCGAGACCTTTTGGAGCTCAGGTTCGTTATACTTTCTCAAATTATGTTTAACTTATTCTATTCTAGATACATTTAGTTAAGTTAGGTCAACTTAATATATTAAAATTATATTTAGTCAATCAAGGTGAACTTAGCAGATTCTAGTTACATTTAACCAATCTAGGTGACATTAGCAGATTATAGTTATACTTAGTCAATCTAGGTGAAATTAATAAATTATATCTTTAGTTTTACAAATTTAGTTAGTGAAACCATACTTGTTATGTTGTAATTGAATATAATCAATTGTACCTATTTAATCTGTTTTGACTGGTATATTTTAAGGATCTAGAGTTGATATGCCAAATCAATATCATATCGTTCCACCAGTGACACCAGTAGCTAGGAACAATGTTAATTATTTTGTTACGTTTCAACAAGTATATCCATTTGGTTACACATATAATGTTATAAATTTTATTTTGTTTTTAAAATGTGGACTTTGTTCTTTATTGTAGGATGATCAGGCTATGGGCTTTATCAACAACATATTCGATTCTAGCTATAGTGAGCACAACTCCAACAACCCTTAGTGGCCTTAGAAGCTTGTTTTATCTGTTTGAAACTTATATCCATCTGTTTTGTGTCGTATTGGATTGTTGATGAATGTATGAAACTTGATGTATTGGATGAACTTGTTGAATGAATGAAACTTGTAGAATGGATGATTTTTTAAGTCATATGGCTATGTTGGTTGTGGTGATCTATGATATATGTGATTGAATGTGACATTGTGTGTACGTATGTTATTGTATGTGATATGAATATGTATATGTGAATGAATGTAAATATAGAGGAAAAGTTGATTTTTGCACATAATAATTTTCGGCGCATGGCTTATTTTCGGCGGTATTAAGGTGGCTGCCAGAACTTACCACGTCATATTATTTTTCGATGGCCCATAAATCTGTCAGAAATCCGCCGAAATAACGCAACTTGCTTTTGGCGGCTAGAAAAAACTGTCAAAAATAAGGGGTCACCGAAAATAAGAAAAGTAATTTTCGGCGACTTCTCCATATCATCGAAAATTATTGATGCCATTGTTAATTAACTTCGGTGGCCTCCTCCATACCGCCTAAAATAACTTAACTACAGCGACTAGTCCCAAAAAATTTATTTTTCGGTTAAATACCATCAACTTGTTGAAACTATTGAAAATGAGCTTTTGTCATAGAAAATAAGCTATTTTCGGTGACTCCTGGCCTCCAAAAATTAAGTCGTTTCCTGTAGTGTTCTGGACGGTTTTAGATGAACCGCCAAGTTTTAGCACCCGTTTTTCTATTTGGAAGTTCCAAAAGTGACACAACATGTTATATTCGAGGACCGCTAATGCATTTTACTCGTTAGTTTCTGTCTTCAAGAATAGTTAGTTTGTGTGCACGCTATTTGACACACACACTTACATAAGTTAGGTCGAAGAGCATGCATTAGTCTTATGTACTCGTTGCAAATTTCAAATTTGCATTTCTCGCTAACTAAGTCCATGGTGCTATTCCTGGGACGGACCGTAGGCATCCATGCGGCTGTGTTTTCTTTTTTTTAGGCGACCGCGGAGATAGTACAGATATACGAACTAACGGACTTTAGAATGCGACCTCGAATGTCTAGAATGGTGCACACAAGTACAGGTACTAGCTCCCAAAATCCCTGCCCTGCCCTGCTTCTGTGCGGGCTCAGGCACTACTGGCTGTCTGGCTCCGACGCCTGCGCCTGCGCCATCCCAAAATCCCTGCGCTGCCGGTTTCCCCAACTTTCTTGCGTTTGGGATAGTCAAGAAGCAATTTCTTCATAGTAACGGTACTATTCTGGTATTCTCCCTGTCTCGGCCGATCACCACATCAATGGCGTCGTCTCTGATCAATGGAGTGCCACGCGTAGTCTGCATCTGCTTTCCCTCTACAAACACCATGATTAGCCCCCTCGAATGCCAGCAGGCGTAGTCTGGCCTTCTTGGCTGAACCCCATGCTCAACATGTCTCGCTCGCACCTATTTATTACTCATATACTATATATATACTCATCTTCTATGATGAATAAATAAGTCACGTCGTTTATTATATGTAATATACAGATATATGTAATGCGTGATATATGTAATATACTTATACACCCTTGATGGATACCTATTAATCAAACATATTTTAGTTTTATCACAACCATCAGCTCGCTGTCGCAGCAGCTTTCTCACACCTCACGCTGATTATGCATATTAAGATGATTTTTATACTACATCCGTTCTCGAATATTTGTCGTCCGCTAGTTTATTTTTGAATTAAGCGGCGACAAATAAAAAAACGGAGGAAGTATTATACATGCATGTCAAGCATTTATATTTCTCGCACAACCGCTACTAAGTATGTCATATAGGTTGCAGTTCGATAAGTTCTCACAAACTCGCGTTTGAAGAAAAGATAAATCCTAGAAATTCTCGGATAGTCACAAACACCTCGCATGTACATTCAAATTGCCGTCACGAATTATAGACATAGCATCTAATCTATTCAGTTTCATAAAAAAAGTTATCCACCCGTGACATTATGATAAATGCATAAAACACCCATCTAATCTTGCATCTAATTTACACACCAATGACATTATGAAAGACAATCCCTCACAACCCATAAATTCTTTTTGAAACGAACTGGCAGGAGATTTGCCCGTTATATTAAAAAGAGAGGAGCCCAAGTGGCGAGGATTAAAATACAAAGACACTCCACAAAAGCATGATCAAGCCGAAAAACACAAACACACAAGACTAATCTAAAAGGAGACTAGGAGAAAAACCAAGCTGAAACACACAAAACTAAAGTGATGCTAGGAGATTAGCCAACTGGTTGGCTCCTGCACGTATCCAGGCTGATGCCTCAGATATAATAGATGCGAGAATCTGAGCACATGTGGAGGATTTGTGGTCGAAAATCCTAGCATTTCTCTCACGCCAGACGGTCCAATTCACTAGAATTAAGAGGCTTCTCAAGCCCTTCCTGTTGCAATCTTGAGTTGTAGCTAGGGACGTCCACCATTGTAGGACAGACTCACTGTGGTCCCAGTTACTTGGACTAAGGCCCTCCACCGCTGCCCATACAGCCACCTCTCCCCAAATCCGCTTGGTTAAACGACACTCAACGAAGAGATGCAATCCTGACTCCAAAGTTTGCCCACACAATGCACAGGTAGCGTTGTGGGGCCAATCCCTCTTCGCAAGACGATCCGCTGTCCAAATTCTATTTTGGATGGCTAACCAACTGAAGAATTTACATTTCGGTGGCGCCCATACCTTCCAAATGATCCAGTTCATATTTGTAAGCTCTGAGCCGAGGAATTGGGCAAGGTATGCTGATTTCGCCGAATACTGTCGGTCTTCTGATAGTTTCCAACTAATAGAGTCGCAAATACCCGGTTGCAAGGATACTCTTTGCAAAATTGACCAAAGCCTACAGTACTCCACAATGTGTTGTTCTGTCACCTCAGCAGGAAACAGGTTGAGATCCCTAATCCAAGTATGATTCCACAACGCTTCACTCAAAGATCTGTTCTTTCTTCGGGACACATTGAAAATGAGCGGCGCAATGTCCTTCGGTCTTAACCCTTGCACCCACGCATCATTCCACAAGGACACCTTTGTCCCGTCTCCCACCGAAATCGATGTCGTTGCTGCGAAGAGCTGTCGATCTTTTGTCATGCAAGGGAGTTCCAAGGTTGTCCAGAACCTAGTTGATGAAGCCCATTCTTGCCACAGCCAACGCATACGCAGGGCCCTTGCAAATTTGGTTAAATGAAGGATACCCAAGCCTCCGCACTCTTTTGGCCTTGCGGAACGGAGCCAATTTACCTTGCATTTACCTCCCGTAATTTGTGCACACCTAGCCCAAAGAAATTTTTTCCTTCTCGAGTCAATTAGATTCAATATTTCCTTAGTAGCCCGTAAAGCAGAGAGAAGGTAGATTGCTTGGGAGGTAATGACTGACTTAACTAAAGTCAGTCTGCCAGCCATAGAGAGGTTTTTTCCATTCCAGCCACTGAGCTTGTTCGAAATTTTGTCAATTAAGAACTGAAAGTCGCTCTTCTTCAATCCGGATGATGAGAGTAGCAGGCCCAGGTATTTTAAGGGGAAGGTAGCCCTTCTGGCCGGCATATTCCTTAGGACCGCGTTGAGGTCAATGCCTTGACAACGGATAGGCACAACTGTGGACTTATGGAAGTTTGTCAACAGCCCTGACGCCTCACCAAATAGCCCGAGCAACTTTAGTATTGTCTCGACCTCCTCTTTTTTTGGTGCAATAAACAAGGCTGCATCATCAACATACAATGAGAGACGAAGGCATGGCGAGCGGCCCCTGATTTTGCTGAGAAGTCCCCTCTCTGTTGCCAGTTCTAAAATTTTCTGCAATGGGTCAATGGCAAGTACAAATAACAATGGTGAGGGTGGGTCTCCCTGTCTAAGTCCTCGACCATGAGACAAGGGGGGATTCGGGGCCCCATTAACAAAGACCCTTGAGGTGGATGTTGAGAGGATGGCTACAATCCAATCTCTCCATCGAGAAGGGAAGCCTAGATGTTGAAGCAGCGAGAGAAGGTATTCCCATCGGACTGAATCAAAGGCTTTCGCAATGTCCAATTTGATGAAGAGCGAGGGTATGTTCATGCGTTGGTAGCGCCTCACTGCACTACGCACGGCCATAAAATTATCTTGAATAGTCCGTTTCTTGATGAACGCGCTTTGGCATGGTGAGACGATTTCATGCATATGTGGCGCTAATCGGAGGGCAAGAGTCTTGGTGATGATTTTGACGAAGGAGTGAATGAGGCTAATCGGTCTAAAATCACCAACTGCCTCCGCTCCCTCCTTTTTAGGAAGTAGAATAATATTTGCCGAGTTGATGAGTTGCAGGTTCATGCACCGAAGGTCGTGAAATGCCTTAACTGCCTCCATCACATCGTGCTTGATTATGTCCCAACAAGATTTAAAGAAGGTCCCCGTAAAACCATTGGGCCCAGGAGCCTTATCAGCCGGTAGAAGGTCAATACTTTTTTTAATTTCTACTTCAGTAAAAGGCATGTCAAGGGAGGACAAATTATATCGCTGAGAGTTGAAGATGCCGTAATTAATCTCCACTTGCCTAGGTTGAGGACGTTGCATAGTGCTTTGGAAAAAACTTTGGACCTCCAGAGACTTGTCCTCATGCGTGACAGCCCAACCATGCTCTTTCTTAAGTTTTTGGATGAAATTCTTGCGCCTTCTAGAAGTTGCTCTCTAATGAAAAAAATCTGGTATTGGCGTCTCCTAACTTAAGGGTTGTTAAGCGCGAATTCTGCCTTCTCCGCGCTCTCTCCACAACCGCCAATCCGATAATACGCTGCTTCAGCTTATTTCTTAGACTCGATTCAGCGGGGGATAGCTGCCTATTTTCTTGTGCTAAATCGAGTCTAAGAATTACTTCTAGAGCCATATGTAGATAGAGCCTTGCATCTGGAATGATTTTATTATTCCACTCACGTAACGCAGCTGCCGTGTTTTGCAATTTGTGGTAGAGCCTGTGGAATGGCTCATGATGAACCGACGACGCCATCCATGCTGCCTGGACCACTTGCTTGAACCCCGGCAGCTTGGCCCAAAAGTTCTCAAACCGGAAGGAACGAGGTCGTCTTGGGCTGGTTTGATTAGAGAGGAGGAGCGGGCAGTGATCTGATAGTGAAGAAGACAAGGCTTGCAGCCCATGACTGCCAAAGAGATCCTCCCATTCACCATTGCAAAATATTCTATCCAGCCTGACCAATGTTGGGCGTCGCCTTTCATTGCTCCAAGTGAATTTCCTATTCTGTAAGTGTAATTCTTTAAGTTCACACTCATCCATTGCCTGTCTAAATTGATTCATGAGCCGCAGGTTAAGACAGTTGTTATTTTTGTCACTGGCTTTGTATATGCAGTTGAAGTCTCCTAGAATGAGCCATGATGTTCCCAACTGAGGCTTGAGATCTTGCAGTTCGCATAGGAACGCAGCCTTGTTACCATTTCTCGCAGGCCAAACTATCCGCGCATGCTATTACAAAAGATAATATAGAATAGCAAACTAAATTTGCAGCTACTTCCCCCACCTCTACCATTATAAAAGATTAATCATAATAGCCACGACAGGTGTCTCTCTAATTTTTGTCGGCCCATATTGGTGAGGCTCGGCCCATAAAAATTAGCTAGTTTCTATTGGTTTTGTGCAGGCCACATATAAGGAAAATGGGCCTCGGACCCTTTAATTAAATGATTACGATGTTCGATGATTAATATAACTTTAGTTTCTATTAGTCGAGAAGCAATTTTTACTTAATAATGGTACTATGCTGGCATGCTGCTATTGTCCCCGCCTCCGGTCACCCGAGGCTCAAGTACCCCAAAATCAATGGCGTCGTCTCCGGTCAAGCGAGGCATAGTATGCATCTGCTCTCCGTCTACAAACACAACCATAGGGATGACCAACTATAGTTATGGAGGATCATTATTTTCATATGGTGTAATTTATTTAGTTTTTTTACGAAAATTCTGTTAAGTAATAAAGATGTGACATTGTTTTTTGTACACTGAGTCGCTATATACGTGAGACTTGATCCTGACATACATGTAAGACGCATATGGATTTGTCCTTAAATTCGGGTGTGACACTCAGGTAGATATTGTACTAAGCGTTGTTGTTAGATTGATTTTTACACCATCATATGTGTATTCCTTGACTGGTAGCTACACTCCACGACATGCAAGTTGCACATGTACATGTGGCAACTTAGAAGAGCGATACACATTTGGCACCCTGCCTTACATATGCTTAGTCTCATCATTTTGCTTTGGTTGGACTTCTTTGGAGGTCCTGATCCATGTTCGCGTGTGTGGCCATTAACTCTCAGTAGGATGTTTAGGATCACCTATATGATACATGTTGTAGGTTGGATCCGGGATGTTCCTATAGATGGTTTAATGTTTATCTGGCCCTAGATTTGGTTAACAATGTGTGCAATAATAGCGGTTCTTTGGCCTGCCATTGTCCCTTTCGCCATACACGTAGCATGTGTCGTTATAGAGTAAACAATCAGCTCAAGCATGCTCTTAGGCAGGTCTAATTCCTTTGTTGATTAATTTAAATGCATGATTATGTTTATTAATTATGACAATAGCCGATCCTAAAAATGATGACTTTAATCTGAAGGAGCTGATCAGTGTAACCAGCACGGGCCGATCCGCGCTATTAATTTGACACATATGCACTTAGGTAAGTTAGGCCGAGGGCATGCAGTAGTCTTATGTACTTGTTGCGAGTTGCATGTCTCTCTGGCTAAATAGTCCATGGTTCTTTAATTTTCAAGCTGTTGTGCTTTCTTTTTCTTTCTTTTTTAGGCGACAGTGGAGAAGGCAGATAGATATACGAACTAACGGGCTAGCTAGACTAGAGAATGCGACCTCTTCGGCGCCAGAGACAAGTATAGATGAGCATGCAGCCCAGAGCACGGTAGCCCGGCACGAGGCCCATTTTTTTGGCCTGGCCCAAGCACGGCCCGTCCCGGATGGCTTCGTGCCCGGGCCAGCCCGGACCATTTTACCAGGCCATGCCTGGGCTGCTGGGAGCGCCCGCCGGGCGGCACGGCCCGGCCCGCCAGAGAACGGCAGGCACGGACCGGCCCGGTACGGGGAGCGGCATAACCATGTCTCGCTCGCGGTACGGGGACTGACTCTCCGTCTCCTCTCTCTCACTCTCTCGCGCTCGCGGTCTCGCTCTCGCCCTCGGCCTCTCCGTCGCTCCTCCTGCTCTGCTGCTCACCGTCGGCCGTCGCCGTAGTCTCTCTTGGATCTTCATCACCGGCCCCCTTCCGTGCGGCGCCCCTCTCCAGACTCCGGCTTGAAAGGGAAATAGGCTCAAACCTTTTCCTAAATGATTTTGGTGGTTGAATTGCCCAACACAAATAATTGGACTAACTAGTTTGCTCTACATTATATGTTCTACAGGTGCCCAAGGTTCATCTACAACTATACTAAATCGACTGTTCGGAATACCGTAGATTATTCCGGACAGGAGAAGCTTTTTGAAAAAACAGGCCAAGCGCGGACCGTCCGGGCCCTTGCGGCGGACCGTCCGCAACACCAGGATGACCCTCGGACAGGAGAAGCTTTCTGGAAAAACAGGCCAAGCGCGGACCGTCCGGGCCCTTGCGGCGGACCGTCCGCAACACCAGGATGACCCTCGGACAGAACCAATGCAAAAATTCAAGTCTACACTACGGACTGTCCGGAGGAAAAGCAAGGACCGTCCGAGACCTCGCGCGGACCGTCCGGCCTCAGGCGCGGACCGTCTGATCGGTGCAGAACCAAAAAGGCCGAAGGTGACAGGTTGAGCAAAAGGAATTATAGAGGTGGCGCGGACCGTCTGGGACCAAGGGCGGACCGTCCGCGTGGTGTCACTGAGGCAGATAGCCGTTGATCTAGCCGTTGATCTGTCAGAAGTATCCGTTGAAGATGTCAGAATCGACCGTTGGAGGGTCGCGGACCGTCCGGGCCCTAGCCGCGGACCGTCCGCCAGTGCAATTTCTGGCAGATACGCGCCAACGGCTATATGGATGGTTGTGGGCTATAAATACCACCCCAACCGGCCACTTCAATGTGTGGGAGCCCAAGCAACATTCCAAGTCATCTAGTTGACATACTCAAGCCCTCCCAACCACATATATTCATTGATCCATCCTATACACAAGATTTAGTCCACTACAACCAACACAAGTGCCACAAAAGAGAGAGCAAACAATTGAGAGCTACTCAATTGAGTTTAGCCCTAGCGCCTTGTAAGTTTCATTGAGAGATAGTGTGTGCTACATCTTTGTGTTCATTTGCGCGTGGAGTTTTGACTCCCATTCAAACTTCGTCCAAAGTGTTGGAGGCTTGTAAAAGCTAGCAAGAGACACCAAAGAGTGTGGTGATCCTTGTGGGATCAAGAGTGATCTTTGAGAAGAAGAAGAGCTCGCCGATCCTTGTGTGATCGGGAGAGAGGGAAAGGGTTGAAAAAGACCCGTCCTTAAGTGGACTCCTCAACGGGGACTAGGCCTTCGAGGGCCGAACCTCGGTAAAACAAATCACCCGTGTTCATTGTGTTTTTGCTTGTGATTTGTTTGCTTTCCCTTACTCTAAGTTCTCTTGCACTATTCTTTGCTCATATCATTTGGTGTTGCTTCAAGTTAAACTCTCATTTAGTGAAGCAACACTCCGCAAGAAAGAACTTGAGTTATTGCTCTTTTCATCTAAGCTTTCTTGCTTTATTATCATAGACTTATTAGTTGTATTAATTTATCACTTCCGCATTATTTGAAAGCTATACTCTTTACTAGCAAGAACTTAGTTTTTACACTTCGATAATTGTTCATCTTGTTCTAACCACTAATCAAAGGATCTAGTTGGGGGATAAAGTTTTAAATTTTCAGGTTTCGCCTATTCACCCCCCCCCCTCTAGGCGACTTTCAATTGGTATCAGAGCTAGGCACTTCATCTTGAGTCTAACAACTCGAAGTGATGGCTCGTAGAAGATCCCAAAAGAACAAGAAGACAATTCTGAAGGAAAAAAAGGAGGTAACTCTTGAGATATTACTTTCCGATTGTTCTAATTATGATTCATGGTCTTCTAGAGTGATAAATGCCCTTAGAATCATAGATCCACAATTAGAACAAATTTTAGACAAGAGTATTATTCCTCCTAACTATGCTAGGGAAAATGCCTCGGAAGAAGATTTAAGATGTATACGCTTAAACTATCTAGCTTATGACATCTTAAGTAAATCCCTTAGCAAAGAAGATTATCATGCCTTCATAATAAAATATGACAAACCCATTTGTGACATGCATGATATTTGGACTAGAATTAAAAGCAAATTTAATGAGTCCAAACATGTTAGTTCATTTGATGCTTCCACTTCCTTTGGTCTTTGTGATACTAACGCTTGCAAGGAAGAAGAAGAAAATGAACGATGGAGACCAAACGATGAATCCACCTCTCCAAAAGGTTTGTCTTCCCATTTCGATTCCCACATATGTTGTGTGGCTAATGAAAATGGTAGCGGAAGGACAAATGAGGATGAGGAGGAAGAAAGAAGCCTCTTGCATCTCTACGCTCGCCTAAGCCAAGAAGATAAGGCGGTCATGCTCAAACTTCTAGAAAGAGCGAGAGAGCAAAGCGAAGCTCGTCAAAGGCTAGAAGATATTCTCTCCATGAAAATGCTACACTTTGACGAGTTGACTAAAGAACATGAGGAGCTAAAGTGCTCTCATGTTGATTTGGTCCAAAGGTATGAAACTATTTCAATTGAGCAAGATAACGCTTTACATTGTATAGCTCAATTAGTAAATAAGAATACCTTGCTTAAGGACCAAGTAGAAAAGCTAAAAATTGAAAATCTAGCTTTTCAAGAAAAATATGATATGCTCCTATGCTCTCATGAAAATCTTAGAGATGATCATATCATATTAAACATTGCTCATGAGGTTGTGATAGAAAACTTAAAATCCCAACAACCTCACTCATGCACATGTATTCAAATTGATACTATATTACCATGTGCTAATGCTTGTTGTCCGTCAACAAGCATATCTTCTTTTGAGCTAGAATTTGCAGGAACAAATGATGATTCATATCAAAAGCTCAAAGAAGAAAATAAGAGGCTAAAGATGAGCTTGACACAACTTAAAGGGAAATGCATCGCTCAACCTTCTCAAGATAACCGTGATCACATGGTGAAGAAGCTTGAGACGGGAACAACCGTGGCATGCACTACATCCCTTGAAGAAAATGTCAAGGATTTGAGGATTGCCAAGAGGAAGAAACAAAAGATGAAATTCAACACCTCCTCCAAAAGCCTCAACCACGCCTCCACAAAAGGTAACATCCAAGGTAATGATCAAGCGACACTTCACATTAAGAGGTGTAGTGAATGCTTTGAAGAGGGGCACTTGATTAGGTCATGTCCCTACATTAAAAATGGCTTGATTATTAACAAGGATGATAGACTTTGTTTTAAATGCTCCAAGAAGGGACACTTGCTTAGATCTTGTCCCCATTTAAAACAAAAAGGCATAGGGTTAGAAAAAAAAGTTTTTACTAACCATGTAGCAAGCAACAAACAAGAAAAACGTCTATGCTACACTTGCCGAAAGAAGGGACATAAATGTAAGGATTGTCCCATTGGTAACAATTCCACTCCTAGCTTGTCAATTAATTCTTATGTAACTAGGCAACCCAAAATTGCAACTTGTATTAGAAAGGTAATGAGTTTACCTAGTGCTAACACAAAGGACTTTTGGGTTCCTAGATCTTTGTTGACTAACCGTGATGGACCCATCAAGCGATGGGTACCAAAATATGCTTGACAAGCTTTGTAGGAGAAGGAGGTGATATGAAGCTTTGGGGTGCTTGAGAGAGTCCATTTAATACTCAATAACTCAAGCTATCAATCTTCAATGATCTATATCCGAGATTGACCCGAGGTTATTTTTCAAAATGTTATGTCTAAAATTCATATCATCTCGAGGAAGATATTATATGTTGTAGGAAGTGAAGAGATATCAAGTGCGAAAAATCAAGGCCTACAACATGGAGGAAAGCCAAAGGATGGTAACTTCTATGCTTTTAAGTGCAAGTATTTTAAACTATCATTTCTTATGTGTCTTATGAAGTCACATAGAAATATATAGCACTTCAAATTTCTTCAAATTTTATTTACCATTCTTTGAAGAATTTCCTCTCATATGGTAGATTGCATACTCATCATTTCAATCCTATGTCAATCTACATGCTTTAATTTATTGCTAGTATGTCATGGCATATCCTTCCTCTAATTATCTTGTTGTTGCCATGATTCTAGATATAGAGAGATATTTCATGTTCTTAAAGGAATAAGGTGTCATGTAAGGAATTCAAATCCTTAGGACACTTATAAAAGGAAAACTCTCTCTATAACTAGAATAGTGAGATTAATGATTTTATCTAAGTAACCCAAGTAGTCTCACTTGTAGAGAATAGGTTTCTCTTTGGAAAAGCATGTAATCTAACATGAAAAGAAAAATCAATCCAATGATTTAAGATGTACTTCCACTTGCTTAAATTGGATTTGATTCTTTCACATTTATCGCTTTCCATATCATGAATTAGATTCCCATAATCATAAAGGATTATTTATGCTTGTTTTAGGAGTTAAAATTAAGCATAACATCATCTAAGGATAATCTAGTTCATGCTATGAAGTTTCCATGTTTTAGTAATCTAGCTTCTCATTCCTTACCAAAATGATTTCAAAAATGGAAACTAGTGCTTGTGTTGCTACTAACATTTCTCTTGAGTTCAAATTATGAAAATCTACAAGAAAGAAAGTGCACAAGCCTCATGGGTTGATCTTCACCCAAAGGAAGAAAGGTAAAAGCAAAGGTATGGGAACTCATCTTCTTAAGTTTGGTTCCCTTCTCAATGGGTATTCAATCTAAATTATCATATTCTACCCTTGTGAGGAATAGATTTTTTATTGGACCAAAATTAACTAAGTATGCATTCAATATCATATTCAAAAATGCGCTTGTCCATTAGAATCTAATTCATGCCTTTGCTATATCCATTCTCATATTGATGCGCTTCTAAGTCATGATAATAAATTCAATATGAAAAAGTAAAATTCCTTTGATTGATCAAAAATGATTAAAACGGTGCTCATTCCTCTTCTCTGTTAATGTGCACTAACGTTAAGGAATTTACTTCATGTCTATGTATGATGAATTATGCTTATTTCCTATCTAAAAGGAATCATCCATCATTATATACTCCCTTGTATTACTAACATTCTTCTTGAGTATTTTCAATAAGTTTGAAAGGAAAAAGAAGTCACTGCAAAGGGAGGACTCTCAAATGAAAGAGGAGAACATCAAGAACAGCACCACCTACTTCTACGAAACAATCAATGGTGTGGTTGTGAGTATTCTAAACCCTTTCATATTGAGAATACCAGGCTTAAGTTGTTGATTGCTAAATTCATGAGCCTGGATCAAAATGTATAATGCTTCTCCCTTTATGTCCTTAAAAGTGAATGCATCGAAATCAATTCTTTCAATTACTTGATGCATATCTTTAGGGGGAGTTCATTCTTATATTTTGATTATGTTGAGACTATTGCTTTATCTTAATAATTTCATATAGTCTCTTGCATGAGAATAATGTTTCTCATATAGTATGCTACTACACATCAATCCAACTTGTTAAAAAAAATAATGTCGCTTTTATCAAGGATTGTAGCTTTCATTTCTAAAGTAGCATGCTTATTGGATTCTCCTATTTTTAAGCTTGATTGAAAATCTAATGCCTATGTTGTACTCTTGATCGCATATTAGTTGATCATTGGACAACTTCAATTATCACTTATGCTTCTTAGTGCCTCATGAAATTTCAATTTGATTTCAATTGGTAACCTTAATTGATATCTATCTTGATATGCACTAAGGAAAAAGGAGAATTCATGATTCATTTATGCAACTTATGATCTATTTGATATATGCTAACATAACTTGAGAAAGATCACTAGTTGTAGAACTCTCTCTTGTGCAAAATATTTCCATATATTGTCATTGAGTATAGGTATTAAGCAACTAAGACTAAGGACAAAGCACAATGAAGAGAGCGTCTCTATGTGAAGGTACAAAAGGGTAAAACCACTTCCTTTCATTCAAACTTGTACCTAAATCTTCCTTTTCTTATAAGCATTCTTTGCATATCTTATCTATAAGGAAGAGAAAGCATGTTCTTTGCATTTTTTCCCTGCTTCATACCTAGTTTAACCTCTCAAACATTTCATTCCTGCATTTATGCATCTTTGTTAAAACTGGATGAAGTAATCTTAGTGTCAAAGAGCTTAAAGCTTGACCTTGTAACAAGGATAAGCTGCCTTGGTCTCAAAGGTGGATGGTCCTTAAGCCTCTTTGAAATCCTTAAGGGAAAATTCTTAAAATATTTTTAACATGCTTTCAGTAGTGCATAAACTGTCATGAGCATCACACTTATCCTATGACACAATGCACTTCACATTCTCTATGATGTAGATATGATCTCATTGACCTAATTATGTGCACTTGGCATTTAAGACCAAAAAATTTGTATTCCTCTCAAGGCACATATTTAGGGGGAGAAATCTATATCATATAGAACTATGATCATGCTTAATTAATATATCCTTTTAATCATATCTCTTTCCTTTGGTACATTTGCATATTTCTTATCTCTATTGTGTGCCAAGGCTAAGACTAATATGTTTTCATGAGCATCTCATGTATTAAGTCTTAGATTGAAAGGGAAATGGAGTATTCGGCAAAGACATCGCTTCCACTCAACTCCATTGGTATTATCCACTCTTTGCTGGTATCCCGCAATCTCTCCGTCTTTGGTATAATCTTCACTCATGTTTTATTTGCCAAAGGGGAGAAAGTAGTTATTCAAGGGCTTATATTTCACTCAAAGTATCCGTTTTTGGCGATTCATGCCAAAGGGGGAGAAAGTATTAGCCCAAAGCAAAAGTACCGCACCACCCACCACCTAGTTTTAGAAAACTAATAATTTTCAATTGGTAAATTTCAAATTGGTATCTTATTGTGTTCAAAAGGGGGTGAAAGTAGTATTTTCAAAATCAATATCTTAAAACCCTCTTGAACACTAAGAGGAGGACTTTATTGAGGGGGAGTTTTGTTCAGTCAAAGGAAAAGCATTTTGAAACATGGGGAGAAAAATTCAAATCTTGAAAATGCTTCTCAAAATCTTATTCATTTACCTTTGACTATTTGCAAAAGAACTTTGAAAAGAATTTACAAAAGAGTTTGCAAAAACAAAACAAATGGTGCAAGCATAGTCCAAAACATTAAATATGAAGAAAGCATCCATGCATATCTTATGAAATGTAAAATTGGTCTAATTCCAAGTAACCTTTGCACTTACCTTATGCAAACTAGTTCAATTCTGCACTTATATATTTGCTTTGGTTTGTGTTGGCATCAATCACCAAAAAGGGGGAGATTGAAAGGGAAATAGGCTCAAACCTTTTCCTAAATGATTTTGGTGGTTGAATTGCCCAACACAAATAATTGGACTAACTAGTTTGCTCTAGATTATATGTTCTACAGGTGCCCAAGGTTCATCTACAACTATACTAAATCGACTGTTCGGAATACCGTAGATTATTCCGGACAGGAGAAGCTTTTTGAAAAAACAGGCCAAGCGCGGACCGTCCGGGCCCTTGCGGCGGACCGTCCGCAACACCAGGATGACCCTCGGACAAGAGAAGCTTTCTGGAAAAACAGGCCAAGCGCGGACCGTCCGGGCCCTTGCGGCGGACCGTCCGCAACACCAGGATGACCCTCGGACAGAACCAATGCAAAAATTCAAGTCTACACTACGGACTGTCCGGAGGAAAAGCAAGGACCGTCCGAGACCTCGCGCGGACCGTCCGGCCTCAGGCGCGGACCGTCTGATCGGTGCAGAACCAAAAAGGCCGAAGGTGACAGGTTGAGCAAAAGGAATTATAGAGGTGGCGCGGACCGTCCGGGACCAAGGGCGGACCGTCCGCGTGGTGTCACTGAGGCAGATAGCCGTTGATCTAGCCGTTGATCTGTCAGAAGTATCCGTTGAAGATGTCAGAATCGACCGTTGGAGGGTCGCGGATCGTCCGGGCCCTAGCCGCGGACCGTCCGCCAGTGCAATTTCTGGCAGATACGCGCCAACGGCTATATGGATGGTTGTGGGCTATAAATACCACCCCAACCGGCCACTTCAATGTGTGGGAGCCCAAGCAACATTCCAAGTCATCTAGTTGACATACTCAAGCCCTCCCAACCACATATATTCATTGATCCATCCTATACACAAGATTTAGTCCACTACAACCAACACAAGTGCCACAAAAGAGAGAGCAAACAATTGAGAGCTACTCAATTGAGTTTAGCCCTAGCGCCTTGTAAGTTTCATTGAGAGATAGTGTGTGCTACATCTTTGTGTTCATTTGCGCGTGGAGTTTTGACTCCCATTCAAACTTCGTCCAAAGTGTTGGAGGCTTGTAAAAGCTAGCAAGAGACACCAAAGAGTGTGGTGATCCTTGTGGGATCAAGAGTGATTCTTGAGAAGAAGAAGAGCTCGCCGATCCTTGTGTGATCGGGAGAGAGGGAAAGGGTTGAAAAAGACCCGTCCTTAAGTGGACTCCTCAACGGGGACTAGGCCTTCGAGGGCCGAACCTCGGTAAAACAAATCACCCATGTTCATTGTGTTTTTGCTTGTGATTTGTTTGCTTTCCCTTACTCTAAGTTCTCTTGCACTATTCTTTGCTCATATCATTTGGTGTTGCTTCAAGTTAAACTCTCATTTAGTGAAGCAACACTCCGCAAGAAAGAACTTGAGTTATTGCTCTTTTCATCTAAGCTTTCTTGCTTTATTATCATAGACTTATTAGTTGTATTAATTTATCACTTCCGCATTATTTGAAAGCTATACTCTTTACTAGCAAGAACTTAGTTTTTACACTTCAATAATTGTTCATCTTGTTCTAACCACTAATCAAAGGATCTAGTTGGGGGATAAAGTTTTAAATTTTCAGGTTTCTCCTATTCACCCCCCCCCCCCTCTAAGCGACTTTCACGGCTCTGCATCGGTGAAATCCCTAACCCTAATCACAAATCCCTAACCCTAATCTCCGCTCTCCAGACTCCGGCTCTCCCTCCCACCGTCCCCCGTCATCGTCTCCGGCTCCGGGCTGCAGCTTGGTAGAGATAAGTCCCTCTCCGGCTCTCCCTCTCCAGTCGGCCATCCCAATCCCTAACCCTAACCCTAATCTCCTCGTCTCCGGCTCTCCCTCTCGCGTCGTCCGTCATCGTGCACTTTACCCTCGTCTCCGGCTCCGGGCTCCGGCTTGGCAGGTATGTCACTCTTCCTCACTTCCTCACCAGTCGACCATTCCAATCCCTAACCCTAACCCTCGCTGCTTGCTTGTGGACTTTGGTAGGTCGCCGGCCGACTACGTAGTTGTGCTAGTGCTGCCACTGCCGTCGATGTACGGTGCCGAGATAGAAGTCGGTTATGGATGACGACGACGACAACGGTCAGTACCCTAGAACCATCAACGAGGAGCTCGTTGAGTTAGGGCAGCTTCCCGATGACGTCGATGACATGGGAGATGCTGCTGCTGCCTTGTTCGGTGTCGATAGCACTCCTAATCCCGGGCCGGTAAGTGATGCTGCTGGCTCTAATGAACTTGATTCATTGACTTCTTCTAGCACTGGTAAACGTCGATCTGCTGTTTGGGATGACTTCACTGGAGTCACAGAAAACCGGTAAGTGATGCTGCTGCTGCCTTGTTCGACGACGGCGCTTGAACTCAGAGACAGTGGAGATGTTGGTGTGCATCAAAGATTGGGAGCTAGGCCAACAGCGGGCACAACATGCTGTGGTGGACAATGAATTAGAGGAGTCCTTCAAGGGCCTCTTGCTGGATGAAGATGCTGGTGCTACTAACACTTTGGCTTGATGTGTCCTGATACTTTGTCTTGATCTATCATTCTGTCCTGATAGTCTGATACTTAGGCTTTATCTGTCCTGGTACTTTGGCTTGACCTGTCCTGATACTTTGGCTTGTAAATTGTAATAACTTTGAACATTTGAATTATAAACTGAGCTGGTCGTACTCTTTTTTCCTTTCTAGGGTTTCTCACGAGGTGTGAGTTTTACCTAGAAAGGTTTTTAATGAGGCGACATTGCACTAACAGCTCAATATTGTGTATATTTTCTGTGCGAATTGTGTTTTACTGTATTTTTTCTGTTATCGGGCTTCGGGCTGGCCCAGCACTGCTTTGGGCCAGGGCTTTTCGGGCTAGCCCGGCCCGAAAAACGGCCCGCTGGGCCGTGCCTGGGCCTCTTGTAAGGCACGCAGGACTGTGCAGGCACGGCCCGGTAGGCCCGTGGGCCTGGTCGTGCCGTGCCTATTTGGGTCGTGTCTAGACCGGGCCCGGACCGGACGGCACGTTTGCTCATCTATAGAGACAAGTAGAGGTACTAGCCCTGACAGAAACTTGGCGCCTGAAGTGATGACCTAAACCAAAGCAAATTAAAGCTTTTAATTTGCAGAGCTAGCTTAGCAATAATCGCCTGCCTATAAATACTGACTGGTGTCTATCGTGGACATACTACATACGCTTCAAGGCAGGCAGGCACACACACAAGCTTTTGCGATGTCGGCATCCAACAATGCAAGAAGCCCATTGCTGCCACCGCGCTCCTGTTCGTCGCCGTGGCACTCGGGTTGGCAGCTTCTGCGCGGGCTCAGGCACTGCTGGCTCCGGCGCCTGCACCATCCGGCCAAAATCCCTGCCCTGACGGCTTCCCCAACTTACTTGCGTTTGCTATAGCCGTGAAGGAATATTCACTTAACAACGGCACTGTGCTGCTACTGTCCCCGTCTCGCCCGCTCACCCGAGGCACCAGTACCAACAAATGCATCTGCTTTCCCTCTACCAACACCACCGAGCGCGAGGGGACGCCCAACTTCAATGGCCCCCTCGCTTGCCAGCAGGCGTGTGTGGTCATTCCAATATTTGGATGAACCGTGGAAAATGAGCATGCCCGTGCTCAGCAGGTCTCGCTCGCACTTATTTACTCAAACTATATATATATATACACACACTCATGTACTGTTCTATATATATATATATATATATATATATATATATATATATATATATATATATATATATATATATTGTTGGTAATGGAAATCCTGGGCTTTCGATAGACATGGGAAGCCCCAGCTAGGATAGTGGTCACGCGCGTGGTCAGATCAGGCCAGTGGGGCGCGTGCGTCCGCGCGATTGTGGGGCACGCTTATGCATGCGTAAACATTTGTTATGTTTTGCGTAAATAGAAGGTGCGCACATGGTGGGGTCGAGTTGGGATGGATGAAGGTAGGCCAGCGTCGTGTTCGCTGGTCGGGTAGTTGGTTCCTACTCGTGTTTATGCTAGCATATTTAATGGTTCAGACTTGCATAACAGGAGAGCGGCAACGAACTTTTCATTGGTTCGTTCAGGTGGGTCCACACACCACCGTGATTAGCGTGCCCATGAAGCTGCAAGTTACTGTATATATCAGAACAGAAGATATGGAGCCGATCATGCGTGGGATATCAGACAAATTTCAATATAAAACGTGAACCAAAACAACGTAAATGGGTATGAATTTTAGTGTAAATCATCGATCTATTTCATAACGGAAACATGTATGGAAACAAAAAAATCTGATTTAAATGATTTATTTCCTTCATAAATATATGATCTTTCCAATATCCATGCATCAAGGCTCGTTAGAACCAGTTTATGATATATATTGATACTAATTATACAACACGGTGAAGTTATTTATGCCCTACGGTAGAATGCGTAAAAATATGTTTTCTACTATATGTGCACAAATTTAAGATGGCAAGAATGTGAGTTGAAAAGGAAATGGATCGGCGTACGCAAGATTTATGGAATCGTGTCAAATGACCTCATTTCTTAGAGCGGTTACCTTTTTCTAAATTTCTATTTTGTTGCGTAAATGTGTGGATCGTAAATATATCTTATACATATGGCATAAATGGTATGAACCCAATACACACTAGATTAAGTAAACGAGATAATGCATAAAATCAATAAATCGTTTGCGTAAAATGTGAATAGAAATATCATAAACAGACAAATAGATGGAAGCGGAGCCATGAACTGAAATATAGGTCGTAAAAATCTATTGACATTGGCATAAATATGTATACAAAATAACATAAAAATAGGATCGCCACCCTGCGGGACCGTCGCCTTGCATCTGGGATGCGCCACCACTTCGTGTCTAGGAAAGGATGTCGTCGTCGCTCACGTCTAGGGAAGTCTGCCATCGCCGCTCCCACCTTGGATGGCATCGCAATCGTACGCGCTTAGGGGTCGACCCTCGCGCGCATGCATCCCGAGATCTGTTGCACCAACCGCACCCACCTCACCATCATGCACGCCTTAGGGGTGTCGTCGTTGCTCACGTGCCCTCGAGATCCGTCGCCGCACCGCCACAGCCGCTCCCACGTCACCGCCGTGCGCAACTTAAGGAGTCGCTGCCGCGTGCACCTCAGGGAGATGCTATCGTGCTCATACCCCTCGAGATCCGCCGCTGCCACATCGCCGTCGTGCGCACCTCATGGGCCCGCCGCCGCGTGCGTGCCCTCGGGATCCGATGCCGCAGCCGCTCCCACCTTGCTGTCGTGCGCGTCTCAGGGGGCCATCACCGCGTGCTGGCCTTAGGGATCCGCCGCCACGAGCGTGTCCCCCAGATCCACCGTCGCGAGTGTGTCCCCCAGATCCGCTGTCGCGTGCTTGCTCCCAGGATCCGCTACCGTGCGCGCCTCTCAGTGGTGGTGGCGTAATTGTCGGCGTCGCTAAAACTGAACCCCAGCGATCTGGAGCTTCTTTTATAGACGCTTCGGACCTGGTACGGCTGAACCGGTTGGCAACATCGGACCAGGGCTTTCTCTCAGCTATTGGAAGCCTAGGCCTCCTAATATATATATATATATATATATATATATATATATATATATATATATATATATATATAGAGAGAGAGAGAGAGAGAGAGAGAGAGAGATGATACTTAATTAGATGTTTTTAGCGTTTATAACCGTACCGTTGGCTCTATCCAGGTTTATCAAAAATAAAAATATTTCAGGCTACAGAATAAACCAAGTTATACAATGATGAATTTTTACATTATCTATAGGTAATAGTATCTTAGTCACACCTAAGTGTGACCCAACACAACACAGATTTATGACGAGTTTATAGGTTTCGAATAAAATTTCGTCAGTATATAATCTCATTGTTCTTCACCTACTCGCTCGAATATATGGCACGGTGGAGAACAATGTAGGTTATATCATCGAAATTTCGTTTGGACCACATAGCTCGTAATAAGTATCATGTTATATCAGTCACTCCAAAGCTATCGAAATAAAGAGCAATTCTAGACCGACACAAACCCTACATGCATGCATGACGCACGTGACAAGTGTCGGTCCAAAAGTGCATAGGTTCCATAACTCTATTAATGTAATATTAAAAGAATAATCTACTTTCGATAAAAATTAAATAGTTAAATAATCTTGCACGAGGCCGAGTCATGAATATTTATTGGTGTCACAGGACGTGATGCTAACAGCGAATAGGCACACGGTGGCGTGGCTATGTGGTGGTGCGGCCACGCTGACACAAGGCGCGAGGATAGGGCTAGAGAAAAGTTCGAGGTTTGCAAGCGTCTCAAGCTCATAGCTGCTCAACTAAGCTCGAAGTAGCCAGCTGGCTCAGGCTCTTGAGCTGGCTATTATATATAGGGGATGTTTGGGATGGCTCCAAGTTCCAGCTCCAGTATAAAGTTGTAGTTTATAATATCAATTTAAATACTTTTAAAATATTTTTAATCTAAATAATAAATACAATGACTTATTAAAATGTCTTCTAAAAGTTTACAACTCCAGATCCACGATTTTCTGGAGCACCTAATGGCCTGCTCCACCAACTGTACCAAATTTCCTAGAGCTGGAGCCCAAACAGGACCATACTATCTAAATTCTCTTATCAATTGATTTTACCTAGCATATGCCGTATTATTCATGTGTGACACCTATATTAGAGGTTTTCTCTAGAATCTAGAGAGAGAAAACGGCTCGCGATCAAAGGTCATGTCGAGCCAAACCTCTACCTCGAGCTCGTAGGAAGACTAGGTTGAGCCTAGCTAGACTCGCTCATGCAACGAGAGGTACCGAACTGTCCCGAGTAGGGATGATAGTCGCACCCATGGGTGCAGGGTGCCCACGGTTTTCATTGTGTGTGGCTTTGAACTATGGATGGTTATCTACTTAACCCCCTGCACTATGGATAGTTGTCTACTTCAACCCCTCACCTATAAAACAAGGTATTCTACCCTTCAAACAATTGAAAAAGTGTGTTTCTAATATCTTAAGTTTTTATATTTGGATCAAGGTTTTATAGTATACATGTTAAGGTTTTATATTTCTCGCACTACCTCTACTAAGCACGCCTAAGCATGCAGTTCGACAAGTCCTCACAAACACATGTTTGAGGAAAAGACAAATCCTAGAAATTATCACGGTAATCAGAAACATCTCGCATCTAATTTGGTAGATTCAAATTGGGGAAAAGTCTACTTAACCCCCTCCACTATGAATGGTTCTATACTTCAACCTCTCACCTATAAAACCAGGTATTCTACCCCGCAACTATTGAAAATCGTCTAAATAACTCCCTAAGCAAGTTATTGACATTGGCATGTCGTCTTGCTCTCATCTCTTAAGTATTAATATTTAGATCAACATTTTATAGTATATATGTCAAGGTTTTATATTTCTCGCACTATGCTAATAACTACGCCTTAGCTTGCGGTTCGACAAGTCCTCACATGCACGTGTTTGAGGAAAAGACAAATCCTAGAAATTCTCAAGATAGTCACAGACATCTTAAATCTAATTTGGTAGATTCAAATTGGGAAAAAGTCTACTTAACCCTCTCAACTATGGATGGTTGTCTACTTCAACTTCTCACCTATAAAACTAGGTATTCTACCCATCAAACTATTGAAAATTGTCTAAATAAACCCCTGAGCAAGTTATTAACATAGGCATATTGTCTTGTTCTAATCTCTTAATTATTAACATTGAGTTCAAGGTTTTATATTTCTCGCACTACCGCTACTAAGCATGACATAGCTTGTGGTTCAATAAGTCCTCACAAACACACATTTGGGGAAAAGACAAATCCTAGAATTTCTCATGATAATCACAACCATCTTGCATCTAATTTGATAGATTCAAATTGGAAAAAAGTCTAATTAACCCCCTCAACTATGGATGGTTGTCTACTTCAACCTCTCACCTATAACACTAGGTATTCTACCCCTCAAACTAATGAGAATTGTCTCAATAACCCCTTGAGCAAGTTATTGACATAGGCATATTGACTTGTTCTAATCTCTTAAATACTAACTAGATACGTGCCCGTGCGATGCTACGGTTTAATTTAAATAGGGTAGTTATTCAAACATGTTCAAAATCTTTACAACAATATTAACCATAAAGATAAATTGATATATTTATCACCCTCCACCTATAGAAATAGCATTATAGTATGATTTATAAAAAGAAAACGAAACATACAAGCACATAGAACTTTCACGACATTATCGCTCACTGAGCACTCGAGCGATCATTGAGGACACATGTCGTCCATCAAATTCACATGTCATCCTCTTGAGCAGTGATGACTCGGGCTTGGTCTCCACATGCCGAGTGCTCCATGATGAATGCGGTGTCGACCTCCCGCGCCTCGCACAGCTCATGCAGCTCCTCTAGCATGTTCTCGTCCACGTCGGGGCTCCTGGGCGAGGCCACCAGGAACCTCACCTGCTTCTTGACGATCGACGGCGCCAGTGGCACTGTGGCGACCTCTATGCTATCCGCACGGTCCGAGCCAGGCGACACGCCGCTATCGTTGGAGTTGGAGTCATCATAGCCCAGGCCCATGCTAAGGTGGTGCCACAACGGGTTGTTCTTGATGACCATCAGCAAGTTTTCGCGCTCGTAGTACCTGTTGTCCCGCTGCAGCGGCATGTGCACGACTTTCACCCTAGGGAAGCAGCTCCGAGACTAGCTCTGATTGATGATGGAGAAGGTCCTGCTTATGATGGCCTGACTGCCCACCACAGATGCCAAGATCGCCAGCACCAGGTCATCGTACGGTTCCCGTGTTCATCACAGATGCAAAAGCCGTGTGAATCTCTGAAAGCATACTGCAATGTAGAGTACATATGCGAACCAGATAGTAGCAGTAGTGTTGCGTACCAGGAACTGCAATGTAGAACCTGATGTGGTAGCTTGCGTCAAGGCTATGGTGTTGGGACAGATAAGCAGCTTGGTCGATGCATCTAAACCAGGATCAGTGAAGGGTATTACTAACTCGAAAGCAAGCTGCATTTTAAAAAAATGGTAGACTTCATAAGAGCAAGATTAAACCAATTGCATATAAAAGCACATATTAAAATTCATAAATTATTTTCCATTTATTTACTGTCTCTATATAATAAAACTCAAGCAAGACAAAAAAGTCCGCATTTAGTTTAAATTTAAGGCTGAGTTCATCACAAATCTTTATGTAGAACACTGAGGAAACCACATTTAACAATGACAGGAAAAGAAGATCGATACAAATTAACTCTTTAATTATGCCTCCCAAATGAATCAACTGAGAGTACTTTACAGCCCTTTACAACATCACACATGATAGAATTGACAACGACTTAAGTGTTGTACCCTGGTATCAACTGAGGTCTATGGTGTTACTAATGAAGTGACACACACAACATTTTCCCTAAATATTCTGCTCTAAACAAATGCTAAAAACATAAAAAACTCAAATCAGGAAACTACAGGCACATTAGTAGACAAAGTGGAAACTATAATACATGCAAAATAGTAGGAAAGGAAATCTCAAAGTTAATCCCCAACAGACGAATTGAACACTGCACTAAATCAGCAACAAAAGCATATCACTTTAAACAAACATGTATAAGAACATGTATAATCCCCCAACAGGTATTAGAGACTGGCTCTGATTGATGATGCAGAAGGTCCTGCTTATGATGGCCTGGCTGCCCACCACCGACGCCAAGATCGCCAGCACCAGGTCATCGTACGCTTCCCGCGTTCATCACAGAGGCAAAGGCCATGTGAACCCCTGAAAGCATACTGCAATGTAGAGTACATACGCGAACCAGGTAGTGGCAGTAGTGTTGCATACCAGGAACTGCAATGTAGAACCCGATCTAGTAGCTTGCGTCAAGGTTATGGTGCTGGGACAGATAAGCAGCTTGGCCGATGCATCTAAACCAGGATCGGTGATGGGTACACTAAGAAGTGAAAGCAAGCTGCATTTTAAAAAAATGACAGACTTCATCAGTTGAGAACTGAACAATGAACTGTAACATGCAAATATTCATAGAGGAGGTCAGGTTTATCAAGTGCAGGGTTAGGTGGGGGAATTGTTTGGATGGCGCTGTAGGAGAAGTGTCCAAGATCAGCGAACATTGCTTTGGATCCTAAACGAATAATGGCAGACAGAGATGTTACACACGGTAAGTTCATGTTCATCCATCCACCTCTATTGCTTCTTTACATGCTCCTCTAATATTCCAGAAACAACAATTATTCCACCAGGTTTTGCATAACCAACTATGTCCTCAACCATCTCCAGTAACAGATTTAGAAGGATATTTGTTGCCTGTACATCATAAGTTCCTCTTAAGGACTTCAAGCCAAGGTTATTGGTTTAGTGGTGCTCTTATGATTTGTCGATTGCGCTTGGAAGTTAAGAAAGCTAGGCATTTTTTATACCAAATAAACAAGCATTTGGTTAGAATGGAAGCCATTCAGCAACAAGTTTTCTGAAACATACCTGGCATCATTTAACTATAGCAGCAATAGAGCCTTTGATCCAAAACTGTAACCACAACTCAAATCAGAAAACTACAGGCACAGTAGTAGACAAAGTTGAAACTATAATACATGCAAAATAGTAGGAAAGAAAATCTCAAAGTTAATCCCCCAACAGAAATTGAACACTGCACTGAATCAGCAACAAAAGCATATCACTTTAAACAAACATGTATAAGAACAATGAAGGAATATGCATAATGTAAAACCTGATGAGTGGTTTCAATAAGCGAATAAACAAGATTAAACCAATTGCATATAAAAGCACATATTAAAATTCAAAAATTATTTTCCATTTATTTACTGTCTCTATATATCTAGAAACAACAATTATTCCACCAGGTTTTGCATAACCAACTATTATCTTTGCTAATCCGTGCATGTTCAGAGTCCCAACACATTGTTCATGTGCTATCACAAAGGCGCCGAACACGGCACGAGGCACCGAGGATGATTGTGGATGCATTTTCGGCTTGGAGTGTAACTTTAATTTGAGCTACTGTACTTGTTGGGGACTTGTTCTCAAATGCTTCGAGTTAAGAACAAGGCAACATAAAAAGTGTTAAATGCTAAAGTCCTTCGTCCTTCGAAACATTATACCCCTTCGGGAAATAATGATTTTAGGACGAAGGTCGTAAAAGACGTACCTTCGTGAATATAAAAAATAATGACGAAGGATTCATATAAAGCGTGAAATATAAACATCAACATAGAATCATTTCCATTTTATTAACATGGAGAAACAGAAATGATTTCAAATTACAAATGTACCTTCGGTCCTGAGAGAAGGTAAAAAAGTACGAGCGTGACGCAAAAGCCAATGCCAAGTCAGCGTGAACAGTACGGGAGTACTGTTCATCTATTTATAGACGCGGGACGCAGCCCACATAAAATTACATCCATGTCCATTATATTTGTTAACGGCTTATGGAAATCTATCGAGGCCCACGTAGTCTTTTCATCTTTAAGTCGGTTCCCCTTTCCGCTATCGCGACGAAGCTTCCCTGCACACAGCTTCGGCTGTGCACCGTCCTTCGTAGAACTTGGTAATCAGCTCGTCCTTCGTCTGGCTCAGACTTCGTCCTGACCGTGCTTTATGTTCATAATTCTGAGTCCGAAGATACCTGTTCACATAATCCACTTGGAAAACATTGTCAAATCATGTTTTTGAGGACCTTCGGAGGACGAAGGCCCCCAACAGTAGCCCCTCGCAATATTAATTTGTTAATAATAAATTCAGATTGCGATATGGACGAAGGCCTTGAGCCGAAGGTCCGAAAAAACACCTTCCCTTTGCTAGAATAGCAACATTCACTGACAAGCGGGGTCTTTCAATTTTCAGCGCCCTGGGCGTATAAATAAGATCACACCGCCAACTCATTTGGTACGCACACTTGCCATCTGCTTCGGTCCACTAAATTTTTAGCTCTTGTGCATTAAGATTGGTGACCTTTTTGATTTCGAAGCTTCGGTCCTGAAAACAGTTTTTTAGCGCTTCCGAAGATGTCTGAAGGTAAGAAGATCCTTGCTGAGACGAAGCTGAGTCTCGAGGAAGAGAAGAATTTGGGGTTTCTGATAGCGATGGCGGAGACCAATACAGAGAAAATTACCAAGGAGATTCTTGAAGGTTTGTCCGAAGATACTGGTGACAGTGACAGCTATGATGTAGAAAGTGGTGGGGAAGAGGCCGAAGATCGACCATGGCGGCCAAGTCACACGGTTTTCGGTAAGACCACTATCAAGCAGAGTCATATTGATAATATGAGGGGGAGGTATTTTCGAGATATATCTGTTGTGAGGGCTGACGCTGGAGAGAAGACTTCTCCCACCCCAGAAGAAGATGAAGTTGTAATCTTCCGAAGCTTTCTCAAGGCTGGGCTTCAATTCCCCCTGAGCAACTTTGTTGTTGAGGTACTGAAAACATTTCAAGTCTACCTTCATCAACTTACTCCCGAAGCTATCATAAGAATGGGGATTTTTGTCTGGGCCGTGAGAAGCCAAGGTCTGGAACCAAACGCTAAAAGCTTCTGCAACATTCATGAGTTATTATACGAGACGAAGCCCTGGGGAAAAGAACAATACCACAACAATTTTGGGTGTTATAGCTTCGGTGCCCGCTCCGGGTCAAGCTGCCCTGTGCCGACCTTTCGGAAGAGGTGGCCCGGAGCCTGGATGACAGAGTGGTTCTATGTGAAGAATGACTTAACAGCGCAAGAAAATGTTAAAAGTATCATTATGCACCCCATCTGGCAACGCTTCGGACTTCGAAGGCCGAAGGTTGAAATGGACGAAGCAGCCGAGGAATGCCAAAGAGCCTTCGGCGTAATCTGCTCTTTCATTGGGACAAGGGACTTGGTCCAAGAGCACATTGCCTTCAGGGTATGGCCACTTGCAGAAAAGTGGGAAATGCCGAAGGAAACCATTAAAGAGTCCGACGAAGGCGGACTAGTTAGACTAAAATACACATTCAAGTATGCAGATAAATTTGTTGAACCTGATGATGACTGGTTGAAAAGTATTGAGACATTAAGTGACGAACTGCTTGGCACATATTCGAAGGCTGAGAACAGTGCATTATCAGCAGCCTTCGGAGGCCGAAAAAAGAAAAGGCTCAACCGGGTATTCGACGCAGTCGGGTTTGTCTACCCCGACTATCACTATCCGGTGTTGGGTCGTAAAAGGAAAAATACTTCTCCTGCAACAAAAGCTACCACGAGCGCTACTAGCGGGCCAGCGCCTGAAAGGAAAAAGATGAAAGTGCTCACCCACCCAGTGCGTTTTATTGAGCCGGCCATAATGCCAGAATTTATTGGTGAAGTCTCTTTGGCCTCTGAAGCTACCGAACCAGCTTCAGTGCCGAAGATGGAAGAAAAGATTGAAGCGCCTTCAGCGGAAAAATCAGAGAAACCGAAGGTCGACGAGCCAAAAATGTCTGAAATCTTAAGTCCTTCGGTAAATGTCGAAGCAATAAAAAACCAAAAGGGGCCATTGGTGACCCCAAAAAGGAAAAGAATGGTAAACGTACTAGATGTCTTGGAGACAATTAAGTCTTCAAGCACAACTCCAAAAAAGAGTGTTGAAGTTGCTGAAGCTTCCACTGAAGCTTCGACGCAACAAGCTGAAGCTGAAGTTGGGCCTTCAGAGCTCTACAAGGAGCAACCTTTGGAAGCCGAAGCAATAAAAATATCAGAACCAGTTTTAGTTGAAGAAATTGACACTGCCATCCCCGAAGCTCCTGCCAGCATATGCGATTACATTATACGACACGCTTCGGGGAAGAAACTATCTGCAGAAGAAACTTATGAAGCCAACCATTATGCGAAAGAGCTAAAATATCCGAAGGGGGCAGTAATATTCAATGGGACAAATGAAGATGACTTCCTATACTGCCTACCTGATAATAAAGAACTATCTGTCTGCCGAGAGATGGCCAGGAGTATAGGCTTCCCGAAGCTCGAAGCTGGATTAAGCGCCATGACGAAAGAGGATCTCGCAGACAGTCTTGCATACAATAGCCTAAAGGTTTGGGAATTAAGCGTTTGAAAAAACTTTTTTTTTAATACGTAATTCATTCCTATATTCTTATATAGACTCTCTTTTTTTTATAGGGTTTAATCCTGAGCAACGCATTGAGAGCACAAAAGAGTGCCGAAGATGAGAGCTATGATATTGCGTTTAACAATTTACGCTCCGAAGTTATCAAGCTAAGAAACGAAGCTCTGGAAAAGGATAAGATTCTGCTTACACTGGTAGATAAAGTAAAGAAAGACGAAGCTGCTTCAAAAACCCAGGCCGAAGCCCAAAGACGTGAAATTAAAGATCTTCAGAAACAGCTGGCTAGGGCTAAAGAGGAACGTGTGCTGGAGGAAACAAAACGAGAACTCAGTGATCATATGGTCAATAAATTGGAGTTAAGTGCTAAAGAGCTTCGTACTTCTCAGAGGAACTGTTATGTTAAATCTGTAGAATGCGTGAATAAAATTAAAACCAGCTTCGCCAGCGTGGGCGCCTTCTCCAGCGAAGAGAATTTCTCTCGAGGCAATCCCGAAGGTCCACTGGAATGGATTAGTCACGAAGCAGAGGCCTTCGAGGAGATCCTGAGCAGTCGCGGCGACATCTGCGCTTTTTCGGGCGCCAGAGGGATTGCTTCTGTCTTAGAGAAGAAAGGTTGCGGGCATGTAAAATTTTTAGCTCAGTCCGAAGCTGCCTTTTCTTCCGAAGACATCAAGGACCCCTCGGCCGAAGCAAGCGTGGTTGGTGGCAAATTTTTTACTGATATCTGGAACGACGGCGGCCGAGGAATGGCACAAGAAATCATCCAAAGGAGCGAAAAAGGCATCCATGATGCCAGGAGAGTGGCAGAAGCTGCCGAAAGAAGTACAGAGCCCGAAAGACAATTAGGTATTAATTAGTCGTTCTTATCGTGTTGTAATTTTTATTTCAAACTTTGCTCGCAATTTGTAATAGTAATGAAGAAATGTTCTCTTCCCTCAGAAGCTGCTGAATCGACTGCCGATCCCCACACAAAAGGAGATGACGAGATTAAACAAATGGCCGAAGCTATCATGGATAAGGTTGTTGATCAACTTCTAAATGAGGCCGCCGAAGCAGTACTAAGAGAAGACTAAATGTTATTAGAAAAAACATTGGAATCGTGATCTCTGTAATATTGTGTACATTTGAATGTAAAATACAAGTCTCTTTTCATTATTCAATTCTTTACGATGCATGAAATTCTATATACATACCATTTTTGAGCCTTCGGCGAAAAAACACCTTCCCTTCTTTTCATGCTTCGTGAAGAAAACATTCTCCGTTAAAAACTGTTCTGATAAATCACGTCCATGCTTCGTGAAGACGTTCTCCGAAGCTATATAATTTTGATATTACTCTGATGATGCTTATCCATGCTTCATAAAAACATTCTCCGAAGCTGTATTCCGAAGATTATCATTGTATTCCCTCGTGACCTCGAAGGTTGATACTGTGTCCCCTTCGTTTGCCAAATGCAACATGATGTATGATGCTTATGTTATGCAAAATGATGTGATGATGTTATGTTATGCAAATGACATTTGTTCCGAAGATACACACAAAATATATTCGTAAGCTCTGCATTCCCTTAGGAACGTCTTTGGAGCTTCTTCGCCTTTTACTTAGACGGTATAAGCTCTGCATTCCCTTAGGAACGTCTTTGGAGCTTCTTCGCCTTTTACTTAGGCGGTATCAGCGTTGACTTTTCGCTGTATGCTCTGCATTCCCTTAGGAACGTCTTTGGAGCAAAAAACTTACACTGCGCTCCCTTTGGAACGGCTTTTTGTAACTTCGGTAACTTACTCTGCGCTCCTTGGAGCGACTTTTTGTTGCTTCGAAGGATTTTTAATAATCCAAAGGTCCTTGTTACCGCAAATTTTTAAGCTTCAGCAACTTAAGCCTGTGGAGAAGATAGGTTTTTCTGATAACCAACCACGAGATTATTATATGAAAACTGAAATGTTCTTTATTACACCGAAAACAGAACTTAAACAGAAATGACTGCTATCAAAGTAGGATATTTTGTCAATAAATGTGCTTCGACTCCGGCACAGTACTGTTGACTGTACGGGCTTCAGATTGCTCTCTGAAGTCCCTTTGGTGCGGAACATATTGGCTCCCTTCTGGCTGCTGGCCTTGTTGCAGCGAAGGTGGAGGCGGGGGCTGTTGCCATGAAGCTTGAGGTTGACTTGCCGAAGCTACGGAGACTGCAGGGTGGTTGCCCACGTACTCCGGGATGTAAGGCTGATGATACGAAGCAGTATGCATGACCTGCTTCGGCTGTCCCTGTTGCGCTGCAGCTTCTGCTAACTCCTTTTGTTTCTGGATGGTAACATGGCACATCTTGGTGGTATGGCCCTTGTTCTCACCGCAGAATAAGCAAAATGTCCTCCTTGGTTGATCTCCAAATCTCCCGCCGAAGCCCCTGGCGCCTCTGCCTCTTGGAGCTGGTGGCCGAAAGAAAGTTTGCTGCTGCCCCGAAGCCTGTGAGGAGCACTGCGGCCTGTTCTGCTGACTCCCCTTGTCATCATTTTGAGTGGAGTTGTGAATGGACCTGACATGCCTCGGATAGAATCTTCCACCGAAGCCCCTGGTCATCTCAGAAAATCTGAGGGCCTCCTCCCTTCTTTGGCGAAAGTCATTATCAGCACGAATGTACTCATCCATCTTTTGGAGCAGCTTCTCCAAAGTCTGAGGAGGCTTCCTAGCAAAGTATTGAGCTGCAGGTCCAGGACGAAGCCCCTTGATCATGGCTTCGATGACAATTTCATTGGGCACCGTTGGAGCCTGCGCCCTCAAACGCAAGAACCTTCTGACATACGCCTGAAGGTATTCTTCATGGTCCTGAGTGCACTGGAATAAGGCTTGAGCAGTGACCGGCTTCGTCTGAAATCCTTGAAAGCTGGTTAACAACATATCCTTCAGCTTCTGCCATGAGGTGATCGTTCCTGGTCGAAGGGAGGAGTACCAGGTCTGAGCAACATTCCTGACGGCCATGACGAAAGACTTCGCCATGACTGCAGCATTGCCCCCATACGAAGACACTGTTGCTTCGTAGCTCATCAAGAACTGCTTCGGGTCTGAGTGACCATCGAACATGGGAAGCTGGGGTGGCTTATAGGATGAAGGCCAAGGTGTAGCCTGCAGCTCAGCGGACAAAGGAGAAGCATCATCGAAAACAAAATTTCCCTGATGGAAATTGTCATACCAGTCATCTTCGTTGACGAAGTCCTCCTGATGAAGGTCTTTCTGCTGAGGCCTTCTGTTTTGCTCATCATGGGTAAGATGGCGGACTTCCTCAGAGGCTTCGTCTATCTGCCGTTGCAACTCAGCTAGCCGGGCCATCTTCTCCTTCTTCCTTTGCACCTGTTGATGTAGAATCTCCATATCCCTGATTTCTTGGTCTAGCTCTTCCTCCTGAAGTGTCGGGCTGACGGCCTTTCTCTTCTGGCTTCGGGCCTCCCGAAGAGAGACGGTGTCCTGGTTGTGGTCCAGCGGTTGCAGTGCTGAAGCCCCAGCCGCTGAAGCTTTCTTCGGTGCCATAGCGAAGATCTACAGCTTCCGAAGGTGTTCAAAAAACTCGAAGTGGAAGTGAGTTCACCGGAGGTGGGCGCCAATGTTGGGGACTTGTTCTCAAATGCTTCGAGTTAAGAACAAGGCAACATAAAAAGTGTTAAATGCTAAAGTCCTTCGTCCTTCGAAACATTATACCCCTTCGGGAAATAATGATTTTAGGACGAAGGTCGTAAAAGACGTACCTTCGTGAATATAAAAAATAATGACGAAGGATTCATATAAAGCGTGAAATATAAACATCAACATAGAATCATTTCCATTTTATTAACATGGAGAAACAGAAATGATTTCAAATTACAAATGTACCTTCGGTCCTGAGAGAAGGTAAAAAAGTACGAGCGTGACGCAAAAGCCAATGCCAAGTCAGCGTGAACAGTACGGGAGTACTGTTCATCTATTTATAGACGCGGGACGCAGCCCACATAAAATTACATCCATGTCCATTATATTTGTTAACGGCTTATGGAAATCTATCGAGGCCCACGTAGTCTTTTCATCTTTAAGTCGGTTCCCCTTTCCGCTATCGCGACGAAGCTTCCCTGCACACAGCTTCGGCTGTGCACCGTCCTTCGTAGAACTTGGTAATCAGCTCGTCCTTCGTCTGGCTCAGACTTCGTCCTGACCGTGCTTTATGTTCATAATTCTGAGTCCGAAGATACCTGTTCACATAATCCACTTGGAAAACATTGTCAAATCATGTTTTTGAGGACCTTCGGAGGACGAAGGCCCCCAACAGTACTGCATGAAAAAGAACAAGAACAATTATTAAATACAAAAAGAGCCATTATATAAATAACAATGCATCATATGAAGTACCCACATTGTGACCGAACAAAAGTTTTTGTTCATATGAAGCACATAATCCACATGAAGAGGAAATAACAGAAAAAATGTCGACATGCCTAGAACATTAAAATCATTAACCAATTCAAACAGCAGATTATATTAGTCATTACCTGCAACAGCAGCAAAACCAACCTATAAAAACCACAATGGGAATTGAGGGAAAGGGGGCAGGAGTATTCAGATAGTGGTACTAAGAGAAAAAGATCATTTGAATGGCTCAAATTTAACCATTACCAGGATAGCAAGTGCTCCCACCACGCCTAATATGAGCTACTGCGTAGTACTAAAACATAAAATACACCAAAACAGCAGTGACACCAAGAAAGTGAACTATTTTTACCAAAACAGAAAAAGGTTGGTTTTTACTCTACTTGCTCTACTTGCAAAGGTTGCTATGTGTGAGATACAAGTTAGTGGTAATGAAACAAATTTACCAAGTGCTGATCGATCCATGAGGAAGTGGAAGACTCCAATGAATGAATCTGGGGAGGAACTGCCAATGGACTCTAAATTGCAGAACTTGAAGTTGCATGATAACTTGGGGAATGAAATTCCCCATAACATTATTGCTATTTAAGATATGGTAATTCTATGGAATATTATATCTGCACAGCTGAGATGATGCTCCATCTCTACGGTCATCATCTTTAGCTTAAGAAAAAAAGGTACTCATTTCATTTAAGTGTCGGAGATGAGAGTGACATATCATCGCCGGTGAGAGTCGAAGACTGGTTGAGAGCGAAACACGAGCACACAATAGGTTTTGTGCAGCAGAGAACAGTGGAAATTTTTATCAATTGTATTTAACCAAACTCACTAAAACAAAGTACGCGCACATCAAGAGGTGGTTGTGTCATCCCACACCTCGTGGTCAAAGCGTTGCACATCCCTTTGCGCCTAAATGAAATAAAAAAGTGTGCCAGAAACTAAAAGTTTAGACACCGAAAAGGTTTTCTACTTCTTGCATCCTAGGCTTCGCTCCAGGCTGGCCATCGCCACACTTGGCAGGCTATTTTTAAGTGGAGGGTCAGTATTCTTCGTCCGCTGCAGCAGAGCACACAATAGGTTAACTTCACAGGTATCGAAGCGGACGAAGCCAACGATGAGGGCGAGGTTGGCCGCAACCACCAACACCGGCGCAACCTTATTGAACTCAACTGGGCGAATCGAAGAACAGTGGAAGATGTGAGAAGGAATGGGGTGGGGTGGCGGCCCAAACCCTAAATACCCGTCGTTGTGGTGGAGCGTCATTGGAAGGTCGCCCCCAATGATGGGAGGAGATTGCAGGGGCGATGATGGAGGGTGCGGCCACAACGACGATTACCTTCCATCGACGGACGCGCGGTGGGGGAGGCGGCGAGGTGAAGCTGCACGAGTGGGTGCGGGGATTGGGGCGACCTTCCATCGGCGTCCGCGTGGTGGGGGAGGCGGCGAGGTGAAGCTGCACGAGCGGGTGCAGGGATTGGGCCGACCTTCCATCGACGTCTGCGCGGTGAGGGAGAGCGTGCGGTAGACGCGGACGCGCGGTGGGGAGAGCATGCGATGGGAGCCGGTGCGTTGCCATGGAGGCGGGGGCTCGCGTGGCGTGGATTGTGGTGGAGCCATGTATGGACAGGCATTGCGCGAAGGCAAGGAATCGCGGGCGCGGATTGCGGCGACGGAGGCGCGGATTGCTGCGACGGGAGACACGGATGCGGACGCGCAGGAGGCAGAACATGGGCCTATGAACGCCTATAGTAGTGTCTTAAGAAGTAGTATAGATACAGATATTTAGATCAAGGTTTTATATTAAACATGTCAAGGTCTATAGTTCTCACACTATCGCTACTAAGCATGCCTTAGCTTGCGGTTCAACAAGTCCTCACAAACACACATTTGAGGAAAAGACAAATCCTAGAAATTCTCACGATAGTCATAAACATCTTGCATCTAATTTGGTATTTTCAAATTGGGGAAGTCTACTTAACCCCTCAACTATGGATAGTTGTCTACTTCAACCTCTCACCTATAAAACCAGGTAATCTACCCCTCAAACAATTGAAATCGTGTAAATAACACGTCAAGCAAGTTATTAACAAAGGCATATTGTCTTGTTATAATATCTTAAGTATTTATATCTGGATCAATGTTTTATAGTATACATTAAAAGGTTTTATATTTCTCGAACTACCTCTACTAAGCACGCCTTAGCATGCAGTTCGACTGGACTGGATAGATGGGTGAGGAAACACGTTTTTGGCTCCTAATAAAAGTTTTTTTTGGCTTCTGACAGTAAGGGGAAAATTAAAACAAAACTATAAGAGACTATCTAAGTTCATTTAATTTAATGTGTCGTCGAACAGTGTATTAATATTTGATTAAACAGTCACTATATTATGGTAAAAATGCTAGAACCTAGGGATGAAAACGAGTACCCGAATTATTGAGACAAATCTAATATTTTAAAATAGAAGTGTATGAAATTTGATACTAATCTTTTCTTGTATTACCAAACACATTATTTTAGATAAAACAAAATTTTCATAAATTGTTTTATACACAACTCCCTCCGTCCCAAAATAAAATTCATTTTACCTTTTTAGTTGATTCATACAATAATTCATGTATTAGTTTTATATATGTGTCACACCCAGATTTAAGGGATAAAGTCGGGTGCGTCTCATATGTGCGCCAAGAAAGAACAACACATATAATAACAGACTGCATAGAGATAAATGTCATAAATATCATAAATGTACTTATACATAGCAGAAGTCTTACAAAATAAATGATAAATATAAAACAAACTAAATATTATTTCCCTGGCACCACAAAGCTGACTCAGAGGCGCCACCTAGATCAAGTCGAACTCCTCGTTAGGCGGCTCCTCTTGAACCACCTGTTCTCCTGTGGGGGGTATGAGACAGCAAGGGTGAACTCACATATGTTCATCGCTCAACAAGTTGTTGGGAAATAATGTGCATGAACTCACCAAAGGTGGGAGTTCATGTGTCACACCCGGGTTTCGGGGCACCAAGACCCGGGCGCGAACATAATCACCAGGTGTGTTGGGACCAAGTCTCACACATATGATGAAATCGTGGCAAATGATCGAATGTCACATCTTTACTATATAATAGGAGTTCTATACAAAATAAATAAATAATTACATTATAAGGAGACAACGGTCCAGCAACCCAAAGTTGACTGGGAGACGACGGCCTAGACCTCTCACGAACTCGTCACATTATCCTCCATGCGCCTCATCCTGGGGTACCTGTTCTTGACCTGTGGGGGGTGTGAGACAGCAAGAGTGAGCTCACATACGTTCATCGCTCAACAAGTTGTGGGGAATAATGTGCATGAACTCGCCAAAGGTGGGAGCTCACGTGAAGTGTAAGGCTTATCAAAGAGGATGGTTAGAGCTGAGCATTGCTTTTAAAGTTGGTCAAAATTTTATTAGCAATTACTAAGTATAAGTAAATACCAACCCAATTAAATAGTAGAATAAAAGTAACAACATCACCTGCGATGCAATGCATATGACAAATTGAATTTAGTTCCATAAGTTAATCATGTGAGGGTCCGAGCTGCTCATGACCGTGAGCACGGCTAGTATACCAGTTTTACACTTTGCAGAGGTTGCGCATCTTTACCCACAAGTCATGTTACCCATCTGCCACGGGGTTGTACGGGCCCCATACACCTCTACCAAGGAAGCGAGGTAGGGTAACACTACGAGGCCTTTACAAAGTTCCACTAGCTTCAGAAAACTCACTACAGTTTATAGGAAGCTCCAATGCAGGGATCCCTTGCTTGACCGCCATCGCAGCAAAATCAACCAAGGACCTCCCCACACTGACCACTCCCCTACTGCCCCTGCCCCTTTCGGGTAAGGTAGTCTTCCACTAGCTTTCCTAATTAATCAGCCAAGGGCGTCCCATTAAACCCTTGTGGTAGCACTGTTTTCCTGGGTGGTCGCTCCATGTTCCAATTAACATAATGATCTTATCATGAACAGTAAATAACAAATGATAACAAAAGTATGAATGATATGTATCTCAATGCCCAAATCCACATATAGCACTAGCAAGTACTACCCAAAAAGTTCAGTGGTAAACAAGGCATAAAGATAGTCAAACTAGGGTAACCTATTGGGTCCCATCAAAATTAACCTATGCAGATCATTATGATTAATCGGAACATGACTGGGTAAAAAGAAGTGATCAAGGGCACAACTTGCCTGGCACTTGAGATTCCAGGTACCAACTTGCTCTTCAGATGACACGTGTCCTCACTGTTAAACGTAGCAATACAAACAAACATGATATGGGCAAAATTAACATCACACCAAACATAAGAATAAACTGCGTAAAAACTATTTTACGTGCCGCTACGAGATCGTAGAAATAAGGACCACTAAATTCGGACCTACGATTATTAAGTTATGAATTTCCGAAATTATTTAGTGCTTAGAATAGATTAATCCTAATGAACAATTTCAATTCAAGTTTCATGGCTAAACAGTATTACTAGTTGATAGACAATATTAATACAAAATTATTGCAACTCGAATGGGTTAAAAAGGAGTAAAAACGGAATTTCTATGAATTAAATAAGTTCTGGATATATTTTTATACACAAAAACCATTTCCTAAATTATTTTTCTGAATTTCCTAAGCTTCTGGACTGGACGCATGAATAAACAAAAGGCCAGGGGCTAGCTTGAAAGATTCCCTAGACACAGATTAACCCACAGATGGACGGCAGGTTGATTTCACTGAAACCCGAGGGCTCTTTTGAATATTTGCACAGCCGAAGGGGTAAGTAGTGTTTAGGGCCATCCGATTACAATCCAGCGGTCCGGATTCAATCTCCCCCATAATCGAACTGGTACGCATCCGCGGCCGCACGCTCCGCGATCAACGGCCCAGCAGTAGCCACGCCATGATTACGCCAGAATAGCCCGGATCCGTTGGTTTGGTTATCAACGGTTCAGATCAATCCGCATGAAGAGGTATCCTTAGCTTCAAATCTGGCGCGTTAGCATAAGATCCAACGGCGACTGTTCAACCCCCCCTTCCGATCTCAGCCAACCGAGAAGGATCGGACGGCCCACGAGTCCTCTCCTTCCCCCAGCCTGCTAACCCAGGGCGGCGCCACCGATTCCCCGTGGCGGCGCAACATACCGACGACCAGCGCCCCAGCAGATGCCCCGATCCGTGACCAACGAGTGCTACGCAATGAGAAGGACAAGGCGACATGGCAACGACGACGTACCGGCGATAAAAGCGGTGGAAGGACAACGACCACGGCGCGAGGCAGCATCACGACGGCTTTGATATTCTGGCGAGCAATTCGCCCACCCCTTCCGAAAGCCGCCCACACCTACGCCGCCAAGACCTCCGCCGAGCTTCACGAAAGCCCCTCGAGCCACAAATTGCGACCGACCCAATTCCGTGAGCGCCGTTCACCGGTGGCGGACGGGCGAACACCCAATTCCGATGAGATTTGCCCGGCAGCAGCTTGTCGCGCACACCCGCCCAGACAATACCTCGGATAACCTCCTCGCACCACCACGAAGCACCGCGTCCACACCATGGGTAGAGAAACGGTAGGGAGGGGATTCCAGGCGCGACGGTGCACATTCTCTCACTTCGCTCTCCTTCATCGTCGATGGTGGTGCAGGGCTTTCTTGTTGCGCAGGCAGATCAAAGGGGGTGAGGCGATAGTCGAAGGGGTCACGGGATCGGTTTATATGCTCCAAATCGGAGATCCGGGCGGAGTAAGACGCGGCATGCGCGGAGTAGAAATCATGTTCGGTTGAGGAAGAAGACCGAGCTGCCCAAGCGGGCCCACCCGTCATTCAATGGGAGGTTGAGGGCGCGCGGAGCTGAGTGAGTCGGCCGCCCGGGCCCACATGCTAGCGGTACAGAGATTCCAGGCATGCCCCCGCCCGCGAGGCCCATCTGCCAGAAGCTCATAGTGCGAAAAAGAGGGGGAAAGGATATGATGGGCTGGTGTTGGGGGCCTTCGGCTTCCGAAGGTCCTCAAAAACATAATTTAACAATGTTTCTGGAGTAAAATACATGAACAGGTATCTTCGGACTCGGATCAGAACTACAGTATGAGGAAGCACAAAGGACACGAAGGTTGGCGCAGAGCCGAAGCTATGTGCAGGAGAGCTTCGGCACGATAGCAGAAAAGGGAACCAACTTAAAAAGGAAAAGGCTATTCAGACCTCGATGGATTACTATAGAGTCATTAGCGAATGTAAACGGCATGGGTGTAATTTTACATGGGCTACGTCCCGTGCCTATAAATAGATGAACAGTGCTCCCGTATTGTTCACGCTGACTTGGCATTTGCTTTTGCGTCACACTTGTACTTTTACCTTCTTTCAAGCCGAAGGTACACTTGTAACTTGATATCATTTCTGTTTTTCCATAATAATGAAATAGAAATAAGTTGATAATAATACATAATTCTTTATGTTCTTTTATACTTTATATAATTCCTTCTTCATTGTTATACGTTATGCTGATGAAGGTATGTCCTTCATAACCTTCGTCCGAAAATCATTATATCCCAAGGGAAATAATGCTTCGAAGGATGAAGGACTTTAACGTTTAACATTTTTTGTGTTGCCTTGTTCTTAACTCATAGCATTTGAGAACAAGTCCCCAACATTGGTGCCCACCTCCGGTGAACTCTTTTCGACCACCTTCGGCAAGCACTGACCTTTGTCATGCCACCGAAGAAAGCTTCAGCGACAGGGGCTGCCGCTCTGCAACCGCTGGACCCAAACCAGGAGACCCTTTCTCTTTGAGAGGCCTGAAGCCAGAAGAGGAAGGCCACTAGTACAACACCCAAGGAGGACGAGTTGGACCAAGAAATCAGGAACATGGAGATGCTTCATCAACAAGTACAAAGGAAGAAGGAGAAGATGGCTCGACTAGCTGACCTTCAGAGGCAGATTGACGAAGCTACTGAAGAAGTACGCCATCTCGCCCAAGATGAGCAAGAGCGAAGGCCCCAACATAGGGAGCATCACCGAGAAGGCTTCTTCAATGAGGATGAATGGTATGAGGATTTCCATCATGGAAATTTTGCTTTTGATGATGCTTCTCCTCTATCAGCAGAACTGCAGGCTACACCTTGGCCCCCATCTTACAAGCCACCCCAGCTCCCCATGTATGATGGGCACTCAGATCCGAAGCAGTTTCTGATGAGCTACGAAGCAACCATATCTTCATATGGAGGCAATACCGCAGTCATGGCGAAATCTTTTGTCATGGCAGTCAAGAATGTTGCGCAAACCTGGTACTCCTCTCTTCGGCCAGGAACAATCACATCATGGCAGAAGCTGAAGGACATGTTGATCACCAGTTTCCAAGGGTTTCAGACGAAGCTGGTTACCGCTCAAGCTTTGTTCCAGTGCACGCAAGATCACGAAGAATACCTCCAGGCGTATGTCCGAAGGTTCTTGCGTCTGAGGGCACAAGCGCCAACGGCGCCCAATGAAATTGTCATTGAGGCCATGATCAAGGGGCTTCGGCCAGGACCTACGGCCTAATACTTCGCCCGGAAACCCCCTCAGACCCTGGAAAAATTGCTTCAAAAGATGAATGAATACATCCGCGCTGATAATGACTTTCGTCAAAGAAGGGAGGAGGCCTACAGGTTCTCTGAGATGACCAGGGGCTTCGGAAGGAGAATCCACCCAAGGCATGTCAGATCAATCCACTCCTCCCAGAATGACGACAGAGGAAGTCAGCAACAGAGGCCACAGTATTCCTCGCAAGCTTTGGGGCAGCAACAAAGCTATCTTCGGCCGCCAGCTCCAAGAGGCAGAGGCGCCAGGGGCTTCGAAAGAAGGTTTGGGGATCAACCTTGGAAAATTTATTGCCTACTCTGTGGTGAGGACAAGGGTCATACTACAAGGATGTGTCATGTCACCATTCAGAAACAGAAGGAAATAGTAGAAGCTACAGCTCAGCAGAACCAGCCGAAGCAGGTCATGCATACTGCTTCATATCACTCACCCTACATACCAGAGTATGTGGGTAACCATCCTGCAGCGTCTGTTGCTTCGGCCAGTCATCCACAGGCATCCTGGCCACAGCCTCCACCTCCGCCACCACTGCAACCTGCATATTCGCGCGGCCAACAGCCAAAAGGGAGTCAACAGACCCATCAGCAGAGAGACTTCAGGGAGGAGTCTGAAGCTCGCACATTCAAAAGTATTGTGCCAGAGTCGAAGCATATCTACTAAGAGATATCCTACCCCTGAATCAGTTTTTACATTTATTGTCATTCTCTTTCTTACTAAAGAACAGTTGTTGAAAACTTAGTTTTCTTGGCGTTTTTAATTCTTTGTAATAGCTTCGTTTTTGCCATAGTGAAAATATATCTTCTCCACAGACTTACGGAGTCCAAAAAGTCGCCAAGGCACAAAAGGCCGTTTTTAAGGCACAAATATAAAAAGTCGTTCTACGGAACGCAGTGTAAGTTTTCCGAAGCTACAAAAAGTCGTTCCTAAGGGAGCGCAGTGTAAGTTTTCTGCTCAAAAGTCGTTCCAAAGGGAATGCAGAGCCAAATACCGCCGAAACATAAGGCGAAGCGCGAAAAGTCAACATGAATACCGCCGAAATAGAAGGCGAAGAAGTTCAAAAGACGTTCCTAAGGGAATGCAGAACTTACAGCGAAAAGTCAGCGCTGATACACCAAAAAATAAGCGGTGAAGCCGAAAAATAAACGGCAAAGAGATTGTGTATTCCGTTGTGGGGATGTGTGTGCGTCTTCGGCACAAATGTCATCTTGCACAGCATAACATCATCACATCATTTGCATAATATAACATCATACATCATGTTTCATTAATGGCACAAGAAGGGGGTACAATGTCAACCTTCGGAGAATGTTTCGAAAAAGTGAAATTGTGCTAAGGCACAAAATAAGTTTGAAGAGATACAGATTTATCAGCTCTAAAGTGGAGGAAAAAGTGTATTGTTGACGAAGCATCAGTGCTATGGCGACGTTTGAAGCATTTTTTGTGAAGTACTCTGATATCGAGGAAGAAAAACTATCATTGACGAAGCATTAATGTTTCTGCGACGGTTGGAGGATTTTTTACGAAGCATAAAGACTTTTCTTTACGAAGCATGAAAAGAAGGGAAGGTGTTTTTTTCGCCAAAGGCTCAAAAACGGTATGTACAATAAAAATTTCATGCATCGCAAAGAAATAGATTACAAAGTCATTTACACATTACATTAAGAACTCATGAGTACCAAATATTACAAGCATGGTCCAGCAAATGTTCCATTGATATTTTGGTAATATTTTTACAATATCTATTCCTCCTCTCTCAAAACTTTGTCTGCAGCTTCGGTCAGCAGTTGAGTAACAACTTTATCCATAATGGTTTCAGCCATGCTAATAATTTCTGATGATTCTTTTGCCTCTTCTTCGGCCAGTGGTTCAAAGGGCTCCAGGGGACGAGATAGTTCGGTTGTGGTAGAAAACGTAAATAAGTTCGAAGTCACAAAAATAAAAAATAAAGTTAAAAGCTATTAAGCAATACATATCCGTCTTTCGAGTTCTGCAGCTTTTCAGCTGCCTTCGTTGCTTCCCTAGCATCGTGAGTATCTTTTTCGCTCTTCTTTATTATCTCGTGAGCCATCCCTCGGCCGCCATTTTCCCATATGTCAGTAAAGAATTTTCCACCAACTAAGCTTGCTTCGGCCGAGGGGTCCTTCGTATCATCAATAGATAAAATAGCTTCGGCTTGGGCCAAAGCTTTCACATGATCACAACCTGATTTTTCCAAGATAGCCGCAATTCCCCTTGCACCTGAGAAGGCGCAGACGTCCCCACGGCCATTTAAAATCTCCTCAAAGTCTTTGGCCTCGCCGCTAATCCACTCAATTGGCCCCTCGGGATCGCCCCATACAAAGTTGTCTTCACTTGAATATGCGCCAACATTGGAGAAGCTAGTCTTTATTTTTCCCACACATTCTATGGATTTTTCATAACATTTTTCTTTCGAAGATCGAAGTTCTACAACTGTTTTCTCCCAATAATTTTTCCAGTAATCACTGGCGTCTCGGTCAGCTTCGGCAATAACACATTTCAATTTTGCTTCTGCCAGCTGTTTCCGAAGATCTTCAATTTCGCATTTTTAGGCTTCAGCTTGGGCTTTGGAGGTAGCTTTGTCTTCTTTTATCTTGTTCACCAAGGAGTTTAATATCTTATCTTTTTCAAGACCTCCGTTCCTTAGTTCAATTACTTCGGAATGAAGGTTGTTCGAAGCTATAGTGCATCCTTCGTCTTCGGCACTTTTCTGTGCCCTGAGGGCGTTGCTAAGAATGAGGCCCTCCAAAAGGAATGCGGTATTAAGTATAAGCAAATGAAAAAATTTTGTCTTTAAAGTACAAAAAACTCAGCCAACTCATCTTTTGATAGCACCGAAAGCCCATCTTCTAGTGTCGGGAATCCGAAGCTTCTACTCATCTCCCGGCAGACAGAAATCTCCTTGCTGTCCGGGAGATAATACAAGAAATCTTCTTCTCCGTTCCCGTTGAATATCAATGCCCCCTTTGGATATTTCAGTTTCCGGGCATAGTATTGAGCTTCTCGTTTTTCTTCTTCAGATAACCTTTTTCCTGAGGCATGTCGTACAAAATAATCAAGAGCTTCGGAAGATGTTTGTTCAGATAAAATTTGTTCTGTGGCTTTTTTTTATGTTTCTTTTTCTCCGATTTCCAAGGATTTCTCCTTGGCGGGCTTTGAAGGCCCAGCTTCGGTCTCGGCCTAGCTCTTTGCAGCTTCGGCTTCGAATAATATTGTCTCAGACTGTGTCTTAGGAGTTTCGGCAATTTTCCTTGGAGTAGAGCTTGTCTTTATTGTCTCTAGAACATCTAGCACGTTGACCATCCTTTTCCTCTTAGGGGTCGCTCTAAGATCTTTTTGTGCCTTCGGCACTGTCACTTTTGCCGAAGGGCTTGTGACTTCTAATATCCTTGTTCCTCTGACTACTATCTCTTCAATATTATCGGCCTTCAGCTCAGCTAATTTGGCTGAGGATGTCTTCGGCATTGCAGCCGGTTCTTCAATCTTCTGCGCAGCCGGTTCTTCAATCTTCTGCGTAGGCGCAGGTTCTCTGGCTTCAATCGCCGAAGAGGTCTCACCGCCAAATTTGGGCACTACGGCCGGTTCAATATATCGCAACCGGTGAGTAAGAATCTTCACCTTTTTCCTCTTCGGCACGGGCTCGCCCAGAAGTTGCACTCTTTCTCTTCTGCCCCCGTGGCGGGTAACGGTAATCAGGGTACATGAACCCAATAGCATCAAAAACTCTATTTAGCCTTTTCTTCTTCCGGCTTCCGAAGGCCGTAGATAATGCATTATCTTCTGCTTTGAAGTACGGCCCAAGCAGCTCATCACTTGTAGCTTCGATGCACTTCAGCAATCATCGTCTAGTTCGATAAATTGATCTCCAAACCTGAAGGTATATTTCAGTCGAACCAAACCACCTTCATTAGGGTTGCTGATGGTTTCTTTTGGCATCTCCCAGTTAACTACCAATGGCCATATTCTGTAGGCCACGTGCTCTTGGACTAAGTCCCTTGTCCCGATGAAAGAACAAACTATGCCAAAGGCTCTTCGGCATTCTTCAGCTGCTTCATCAATCTCTACCTTCGATTTCTGAAGGCTGAAATGGGACCAGATGGGGCGCATGATGATCTCTTTAATATCTTCTCTCGCCCTTAAATCGTTTTTCATATAGAACCACTCTTTCATCCAGTCTCCAGGCCACCTCTTCCGAAAGGTTGGCACCGGGCAGATTGAGCCTAAACGAGCAACGAAGCTGTAGCAACCAAAATTGTTGTGATACTGCTCCTTACCCCAGGGCTTCGTCTCATATAAAAGTTCATGCATACTGCAGAAACCTTTTGCACTTGGTTCCAAACCTTGACTCCTCACAGCCCATATGAAGATTCCCATTCTTATGATGGCTTCGGGAGTAATCTGGTGCAGATTAATCTGGTATATCTTTAGAACTTCAACCACAAAACTGCTTAGGGGGAACCGAAGCCCAGCCTTGAAGAAGCTTTGGTAGATTACGACTTCATTCTCTTCAGGAACAGGAACAGTTATGTCTTCATTGTCAGCCCTCACGATGGATATGTCTCGAAAATACCTTCCTCTCATGTTATCAAGATGACTTTGCCTGATAGTCGATTTTTCGAAGACTGCGTGACTTGGTCGCCACGGCCGATCTTCGGAGTCTTCGCCCCCGCTTTCCACATCATAACTATCGTTGTCATCGGTATCTTCAGACAAGCCTTCTAGAATTTCTTTTGTAATCTTTTCTGTGTTGGTCTTTGCAATTGACTCGATGAACCCAGCGGTTTTTTCTTTAAGAAGCTTCTCCTCTTCGGTTAGCTTCGCTTCAGCAACTATCTTCTTGTCTTGAGACATTTTGTCTTCGAAACTGATGAAAATATGTCCTTCAAATTCGAAGCTTAGAAACTCTAAAAAACCAAGCAAACGTTGGTAGGCAAGAGCTAAAAATTGAGCAAGCAGAGCAGATGGCAAAAAGCGTGCCAAATGAGCTCGTGGTGTGCTCTTATTTATACGCCTAGTGCGTTGCAAACTGGAGGGCCCCGCTTATCATTGACTGTTGCTATTCTAGCAAAGGGAAGGTGTTTTTTCGGACCTTCGGCTTAGGGCCTTCGTCCAAATCGCAATCTGAATTTATCATTCTAACAAATTAATATTGCGAGGGGCTACTGTTGGGGGCCTTCGGCTTCCGAAGGTCCTCAAAAACATAATTTAACAATGTTTCTAGAGTAAAATACATGAACAGGTATCTTCGGACTCGGATCAGAACTACAGTATGAGGAAGCACAAAGGACACGAAGGTTGGCGCAGAGCCGAAGCTATGTGCAGGAGAGCTTCGGCACGATAGCAGAAAAGGGAACCGACTTAAAAAGGAAAAGGCTATTCAGACCTCGATGGATTACTATAGAGTCATTAGCGCATGTAAAGGGCATGGGTGTAATTTTACATGGGCTGCGTCTCGTGCCTATAAATAGATGAACAGTGCTCCCGTACTGTTCACGCTGACTTGGCATTTGCTTTTGCGTCACACTTGTACTTTTACCTTCTTTCAAGTCGAAGGTACACTTATAACTTGATATCATTTCTGTTTTTCCATAATAATGAAATAGAAATAAGTTGATAATAATACATAATTGTTTGTGTTCTTTTATACTTTATATAATTCCTTCTTCATTGTTATATGTTATGCTGATGAAAGTATGTCCTTCACAACCTTCATCCGAAAATCATTATATCCCAAGGGAAATAATGCTTCGAAGGACGAAGGATTTTAACGTTTAACATTTTTTGTGTTGCCTTGTTCTTAACTCATAGCATTTGAGAACAAGTCCCCAACAGCTGGCTTATGGAGATTTCGGCCCAAACACGGATTTGATCTCTTCTTTTCTTTTATAAATTTTCTGCTTTATTTTTAAATTCCCATTTCAAGTATTCAACCCAAATTCAAATTCTATTTTGAGTTTTCCAGATTCCAAAATTCAAGCGTGTTCCTAAAGGGAAATTTAAACTCTACTGTTTGCTTTAAGATTATTATTTTTTTATATATATTCTTCCTTCTTTCTTATTTTTCTTGTTTTATTTCCTGTTTTCTATTTCAGTCCAAATCCATGTTTGAATTTCAAATTTTTAAGTTAGATGCACAAACAAACTCCAACATGATGCAGGTATAATTTATATTAATTAATTTATTTATTTATTCATGCAAAGAAAAATGATTTATGCAACCCAAACAATATTTTTTCCATAAGTTATTTCATTTTAACTATTTTTTTCAAGGAATGCATATGTATATAGTTCATGAAGATAATAATAAACAGATAAAACTCTCCATTGTGTTTATGGTTCCAAGCTTTTAATTTTATGTTTTTTTTTCAGAATAACATTTAAAAATGAGGAATCTTATATTAAAGTACCTTTTAACCCTAAATCTTATAAAGAAATATTTATAAATCTTAGAATAGGATTTTGGGTGTTACATCATGTGAAGTGTAAGGTTGATCAATAAGATAAAGATTGAAGCTGAGCATTGCTTTTATAAGTTGGTCAAAATTTTATTAGCAGTTACTAAGTGTAAATAAATACCAAACCTTAGTAATAATAAATAAAAGTAATAACAAAATAATCTCAATGCTATGCAAATGACAAATTGAATTTAATTCCATAAATTAATCATGTGAGTGTCCGAGCCGCTTATGACCGTGAGCATGGCTAGTATACCAGTTTTACACTCTGCAGAGGTTGCGGATCTTTACCCACAAGTCGTGTTACCCATTTGCCACGGGGTTGATCGGACCCCATACACCTCTACCAAGGAAGCGAGGCAGGGTACCACTACGAGGCCTTTACAAAGTTACACTAGCTTCAGAAAACCCGCTACAGTTATAGGAAGCTCCAGTGCAGGGATCCCTCGCCTGACCGCCATCGCAGCAAAATCAACCCAAGGACCTCCCTACACTGACCACTCCCCTACTGCCCTTGCCCCTATTGGGTAAGGTAGTCTTCCACTATCTTTCGTAGTTAATCAGCCAAGGGCCTCCCATACCACCCTTGTAGTAGCACTGTTTTCCCGGGTGGTTCTCCATGTTCCCATTAACATAATAATCTTATCATGAATAGTAAATAATAAACTGATAATAAAAGTGTGAACATGAGTAATGTATATCTCCATACCCAAAACCACATAAAGCAATATCATATACTACCCAAAAACTCAGTGGTAAAACAAGGTATAAAGATAGCCGAACTAGGGTAACCTATTGGGTCCCATCAAAATTAACCTATGCAGATCATTATGATTAATAAGAACATGATTGGGTAAAAAGGAAGTGATCAAGGGCACAACTTGCCTTCAACGAGCTCCTGCTTAGCAGTCTCCACTGGTTGAACCCCTAGATCCTCTATGGCTTGCTCGTCTACTCGCATCAATACAAACATACATAGTATAGCAAAAATTAACATCACACCAAGCAATAGAACATAATACATGATAATATTCTACGCTACGTAATAAGATCGTAGGAACAAGAATCACTAAATTTGGATCTACGGTTATTAAGTTATGAATTTCTAAAGTTATTGAGTACCTAGAATAGCATAATTCCTGGGAATAATTTACTTCAAGTTTCATGGCTAAACAGAGGTATTAAGTGATAGACAATATTAAAACAAAATTAATGCCACTGGAATGGGTCAATTTGAAGTTAAAATGAATTTAATATGAATTATACAAATTTTTGGATGTATTTTTGTATTAAAATTCAATTTCTAATATTAATTTCCTATTTTCAATGTTCCGTAGACTACGCGTCAAATACCAAAGAGTGCAGGGGCTAATTTATAAAACTTTCCTAGACTCAGAGCTCGCCAGCGATGGACCGTGGGTTGATAACCCAAAAACAGAAGGCTTCTTATGTAAAATGTCACGGATGAAGCGTTACGGGCGAGATCAGCTGTCAGGATTGATTCCTATGGTCCAGATCGGATCGGATCCCGACCCGAATCGGTAACCCACGGGAGCCATCCGATCAGAGATCGGCGCCCCAGATCTAAAATACTCTAACCATCTCTCGTCTGTCCGATTCGAATCAGACGACTCTCGCTACACCAGATCGAAACGGTATCCCAGTTCTAATCATAACTGTCGCCTTTGGATCTAGCGGCGCACAACGCCCCAGCCCGAGACATCGCCGGCGACGACGGGCGGCCCTAAATCGCGGCGGCGCCATTGCCGCCCGCACCCGAAACTACTCTCCATTGTGTCAAACTTCAATCCAGGCCTAACTGGACGTATAGTAGATCATAATGGACATGAGAGAGGGTCACATACCAATACGGCGGCAACACAGCTCCCAGTTCACACGCTAGAGCGGCTCCTCCGCGAGGTTGTCGCTCCGGCGAGCAATTCACCCCCAGCCGACCCACGAAGATGCCCGGGAAGGCCACGCGCAGACACCCGCGAACGCGACGAAGCTCCCGACCTATTCGCCTAGGTCACAACACCGATGTGGATGCGGATCCACTGCGGCAGCCCCATGACGACTTCTTTCTCACGGCGGCGCAGGTCGGTATACGGCAAGGCGTGCGTTTGCGGATGTGGGGGCGCGATAGAGGGGAAGGATAGGGCCTAGTCCTCCCCTATATGCACGCCCAGGGCTAGTGGGGTCAGCCAGTGAGGATTCCGCGGCGGTGCTGGGCTTTTCGGCTAGGTGGTTGTGAGGAGACGACGCCTGCCCAGTGGGCCCCTGTGCCAGTGACTAATGGAGTGGCAACACATCTGTGTGATTGACGGGGTGGGTCAACCAGCAGACGCCTAGGTTGTTCCGTGTGCGGCACGAGGTGGGCAACTTCGAGCGGGCCCCGCAAACCAGTGAGAGATTGAGAGCGGGCGTGAGAGAGGAGGATGACCAGTGGGCCCCAGGTGTCGGCACCATTTATCAGCTGGGCCGCACGGAGAACTGGAGATGGGCCGAAGTGAGGGAAAATGGCCCAAGCGAGGTTTTGCCTTTTATTTTTTTTCTATTTTCCTTTCTTCCTTTCTAAATTCAAATTTAGATTCTAGTTTAAATTCAAACTTGTGACAATTTTATCCTCTGCCATAAAAAGTACCAATTTGGAGATATATTTATATATATATTATTATATTATTTATATTCTTTCTCTTTTCTTTTCTCTCCTTTTTCTCAATTTCTATTTTCAACTCCTAAATTTCAATTTAGTGTTCAACCCAAATTTCAAGGCATTGTTATATTCCTATTAGTGTTATTATTATTACTATTAAATGCACAAACAAAGCTCCAATATGATGCATGGTTTATTTGGGTTTTAGCAAAGAATTATTCATTTTTACACATGATTAGTCACATGTCTCAAAGGTAGATGGCAAATCACATAAGGAGATCAACTCTTGTATAAGCTTTATAATTTAGGTATTACAAATCCTACCCCCTTACAAAGAATCTCGTCCTCGAGATTTAGGTAGAACTAAGAAAGAGGTGGGGAAAGTCTATGCATAGTTCTTCTCTCTCCCAAGTAGCCTCATCTTCTCCATGGTAACTCCATTGCACTTTGCACATTTTTATCACTTTACTCCTCGTAACTCGAGTCAAGGTATCAAGAATTTTGATAGGATACTCAGTATAAGTCAGGTCATCTTGAACACTAAGATCCTCCATTGGTAGCTGCTCTTCAGGTACCTTGAGACACTTCTTCAATTGTGATACATGAAAGACATCTTGTACATACGCAAGATGATCGGGTAGTTCTAGTTGATAGGCAACTTCTCCCACTCGCTTTAAGATCAAGAAAGGTCCAATGAAGCGAGGGGACAACTTCCCTTTAACTTTAAATCTTCTCATACCTCGGATTGGTGACACCTTCAGATACACGTGATCACCCTCCTCAAACTCGAGCAGTCTTCTCCGGGTATCCGCAAACTTTTCTGTCTTGATTGTGTAGTTCCCAAATTCTCCCTTATCATTCATACTTGTTCTTCTGCCTCTTGTATAATCTCAGGCCCAAAGAACTACCTTTCACTGGTTTGATCCCAGTATAGAGGAGTCCTGCATTTTCTGCCATATAGAGCCTCAAATGGTAACATTTTCAAACTGGCCTGGTAGCTATTATTGTATGAGAACTCCGCATATGGTAAGCTCTTATCCCAACTACTACCCTGTTTAAGAGCACAAGCACTTAACATATCTTCCAGTACTTGGTTGGTCCTCTCAGTCTGCCCATCAGTTTGAGGATGGTAGGCCGAACTGAAATTCAACTGTGTATCCAAGCACTCATGCAACTTCCACCAAAACCGAGAAGTGAATTGTGATCCCCGGTCTGACACAAAATTCTTAGGCACCCCATGTAAACATACTATCTGAGCCATATACAACTCTGCAAGCTTGGCTCCCGTGTAATTAGTCCTCACAGGTATGAAGTGAGCCACTTTCGTCAGTCTGTCCACAATCACCCAAATAGAGTCATACCCTGCAGGAGTGCGGGGTAGTCCAACAATGAAATCCATGCCAATTTCTTCCCATTTCCACTTGGGTATCTTAAGCGGGTGCAATAGTCCTGCTGGTCTTTCATGTTCAACCTTGACTCTTTGACACACATCACACATAGCCACGTGTGCAGCCACATCTCTTTTCAGCCCATACCACCAGTACCTCTTCTTAAAATCCTGATACATCTTAGTGCTACCAGGGTGAATAGAGTAATCAGAATCATGGGCTTCCTTCAATATAGTCTTAGAAGGCTATCAATCTTAGGAACACATATCCGGTCCTAGAACCATACTGTGCCTTGCTCATCCTCCATGAATTATGGACCTCTACCTTCAGTAATAAGATCCTTGATCTCTTAAATTTTAGCATCACCAATCTAACCTTTATGGATTTCTTGCTCCAAGGTAGGTTCCAATTCAATGGTGACTCCTTCAGTGTGTGCAACAATTCCCATGTTGAGTCTCCTAAAATCTTCAACAATCTCATCGGGTAGCTGGGCAACAATAGCCGAATGGACATGTTCCTTTCGACTCAAGGCATCTACAACCAGATTTGCCTTGCCCGGGTGATAGTGAATCTCCAAATCATAATCCTTTATGAGTTCCAACCATAGGCATTGCCTAAGGTTGAGATCCTTCTGAGTGAATATGTACTTCAAACTCTTGTGATCGGTGTACACTTGGCACTTGGTTCCCATAATATAATGTCTCCATATCTTAAGCGCATGCACTACGACTGCCAGTTCTAAGTCATGAGTGGGGTAGTTCAACTCATGTTTCTGCAACTGACGAGACGCGTAGGCAATCACGTGGCCTTCTTACATAAGCACACATCCCAAGCCTTGGCCGCATCCATCGCAATAAATATCAAATCCCTTCTGTATGTCTGGCATAACCAACACTGGGGGTGACATCAATCTCAACTTTAATTGATCAAAGCTATCTTGGCACTTCGAGTCCCACTTAAACTCTCTCCCTTCTCCAGAAGTGAGGTCATAGGCTTAGCAATCTTAGAGAACCCTTTAATAAATCGCTGATAATAGCCTGCAAGGCCCAAGAAACTCCGGACTTCAGTAACTATACTGGGTATTCTCCACTCCACTATCTCCTTGACTTTAGCAGGATCCATTGATATCCCACCATTAGAAATGATGTGTCCAAGGAATGGCACTTCCTCAATCCAGAACTCACACTTGGTGAATTTGGCATAGAGTTGATTATCCCGTAGCTTTTGTAGCACCAATCTAAGATGTTCCTCATGATCACTATCATTCTTGGAATAAATAAGAATATCGTCGATGAAAACCACAACAAATCTGTCAAGATACTCCATGAACACCTTATTCATCATATTCATAAAGTAGGCTGGTGCATTAGTTTGTCCAAATGACATAACTATGAATTCATATAAACCATATCAGGTCGAGAAAGCCGTCTTGGGAATATCAGATGGCCTAATCTTCATTTGATGGTAACCCGATCGGAGATCAATCTTCGAGAACACCCTTGCACCTCTCATCTGATCAAATAAATCCTCAATGCGGGGTAATGGATACTTGTTCTTCATAGTAACATTATTAAGGGATCTATAATCCACACACATCCTTTGCGACCCATCTTTCTTCTGTACAAACAGAACTGACGCTCCCCAAGGTGAGGAACTCGGACGAATGTACCTAGCCTCCTGTAACTCAGTTAGTTGCTTCTTAAGTTCTTTTAGCTCTTCTACAGACATCCTGTATGGCCGTTTAGAAATAGGAGCAGTCCCAAGTAAGAGATCAATGACAAACTCGACTTCCCTATCTGGTGGCATCCCTGGTAACTCCTCCAGAAAGACATCTAGAAAATCCCTAACCACACGGATGTTGTCACCAACAAACTTCCCATCTACTAAGAATATCGCACGTCTGGTAGAGGTAGTTACTGTAATTTCAACTTCAAATCTTTCTCCTTTAGGGCTGGTGAGTTCTACAGTACCCCTACCACATTGTATAACGGCCTTTGCCTTTCTTAACCATGACATACCAAGGATCAGATCTATAATGCTTTCCTCTAATACTATAGGGGTAGCCCAGAATTCTCTTCCCATAATTGTCAATGTCAATCTATGTGTCATATAATTTGCCTCAATAAGCCCTTTAGGTGTAATTACTATCATTGGTGTTTTCATATTTTGCAGTGCTAACTCATTTGTGTTTGCATATCGAGCAGACATAAATGAATGCATAGCACCAGAATCAAATAATATTGTTGCAGGAATTGCATTAATATAAAACATACCAAGTGCGATGTTAGCCCCTTCAGGAGTAGCGTCAGCGCTGACTTGATTAACCCTGGCAATAGAGAATCCCTTGCTAGGAGTCTGTTGCTTGTTCTGAGCTGGTGCATGGAATTCCCCGCTGGACAAGCATTTGCATAATGCCCAACCTGACTGCGCTTGAAGCATGTAGGGCATGTCTTCTGTCCTGTAGGGCTCGCTGGGGTGCCAGTGGGGGCAGCCTGACGAGTGTGGGGTGTCTGTGGAGTCCCCTGTGGAGCGTACTGAGCTGGGCGTGGTCCTCCTCTTGGACGAGCTGGTGTACCCTAGGGTGAAACGTAGCGAGGACGAATACTGTTGCTACCCTGCCCCTGGGCAATGGCCTTCCTCTTCAAGTCACCCAGTTGAACACGCTTATGTTCAATAGCTAGAGCTTTATCAAGCAGCCTCTGAAATGATGGGAATGTATGAGCAACCAGTGCATACTGTAGTGGCCCATTGAGTCCTTCTGTGAAGTACTCTTGCTTTCTTTCATCATCAGCCACCTCATCAGGAGCATATCTTGACAGCTGAAAGAATTTGTCACGGTACTCGGCTACTCGCTGATAGACATGTTGCCTTATTTCAATGACAGAAACTCCTTGATCTTCATCAACCCAACAGGAATGTGGTAGTTTCTGAATTGAGTGGTGAATTTAGCCCAAGTAATAGTGTCAGCAGCATCATGGGCAGCAACATAAGAATCCCACCAGTCAGTAGCAGGACCAGTCAGGCGACCAGAAGCATAAAGAACCTTCTCCCGGTTAGAGCATTAGGCGATGTTTAGCATCTTCTCAACTGAATTCAACCAATCATCAGCATGTAGTGGATCTGGCGAGCTGGCAAAGGTAGGAGGCTTGTGGCTCATAAATTCCCGGTGCTTGTCCCAGGGTGGAAGTGGTGGTGGCGGTGGTGGCAATGGGACTTGCTGCTGTTGTCCCCTCCCCTCCTGACGCATCTCCTCTCTCTCTTGACGCATCTCTTGGCGTTCCTGCCGCATCTGTGCATGCACATCCGCCATAGTATCAGCCATCTGTTACATTATCCGCATCTGGGCTACAATTGCGGGATCAGCTCTGGCTGGTGGAGGATTTTGAGGGTCCATCTCTGCTTGTTGTTATTGTGGTTGTCTAAATATCCTTCGACTGTGTCGATTGGGGGTAGATCAATTCCTCCTCCCTTCCTGGTATTGACCATCTGAGTTAGAAATGCATGGTAAGAAAGAAAGAATTGTAGGCAAGGTGAGTAATTACGAGGCATGTTACTTTGGGGATTTATTAGCTAAGTGTGTTACCTACTGAAACTAATACATTACCTTATGATGGTACATGATAAGATGTCCAACTATAATGTTTCAATCAATCAAAGAAGCAAATCAGGCATTTATCATCAGAATAATCAATCAATTATTTAAATAGAGAAAATAATTTTAAATTTTGTCTTGGGTCTCCTATCTCTTTAGAGGGTCATGGATGTAGGATTCCAAAGTGTGAAATCCTCCTTGTCTTAGAATAGAAAAGATAAGAATAATCAGAGTACAACAGTAGAAGGTGAGACATGATCAAGATAAGTATAGAAAGAATCAGAGTAAGGTAAGTAGGTAAGGGTTTTGTCCAGTTCTATCTAGGTTTCGTCCTACAGTTAACATTTCCTCTGATATCACTTCTGTCACACCCGGATTTAAGGGATAAAGCCGGGTGCGTCTCATATGTGCGCCAAGGAAGAACAACACATATAATAACAGGGTGCATAAAGATAAATGTCATAAATTTCATAAATCTACTTATTACATAGCGAAAGTCTTACAAAATAAATGACAAATATAAAACAAACTAAATATTATTTTCCTGGCACCACAAAGCTGATTGGGAGACGCCACCTAGATCAAGTCGAACTCCTCGTTAGGTGGCTTCTCTTGAACCACCTGTTCTTCTCTTGTGGGGGTGTGAGACAGCAGGGTGAGCTCACATATGTTCATCGCTCAACAAGTTGTTGGGAAATAATGTGCATGAACTCACTAAAGGTGGGAGTTCATGTGAAGTGTAAGACTGATCAATAAGATAAAGGTTGAAGCTGAGCATTGCTTTTATAAGTTGGTCAAAATTTTATTAACAGTTACTAAGTGTAAATAAATATCAAACCTTAGTAATAATAAATAAAAGTAATAACAAAATAATCTCAATGCGATGCAAATGACAAATTGAATTTAATTCCATAAATTAATCATGTGAGTGTCCGAGCAGCTCATGACCGTGAGCACGACTAGTATACCAATTTTACACTCTGCAGAGGTTGCACATCTTTACCAACAAGTCGTGTTACCCATCTACCACGGGGTTGATCGGACCTCATACACCTCTACAAAGGAAGCGAGGCAGGGTACCACTATGAGGCCTTTACAAAGTTCCACTAGCTTCAGAAAACCCGCTACAGTTTACAGGAAGCTCCAGTGCAGGGATCCCTCGCCTGACCGCCATCACAGCAAAATCAACCCAAGGACCTCCCTACACTGATCACTCCCCTGCTGCCCTTGCCCCTATCGTGTAAGGTAGTCTTCCACTAGCTTTCCTAGTTAATCAGTCAAGGGGCGTCCCATACCACCCTTGTGGTAGCATTGTTTTCCCGGGTGGTTCTCCATGTTCCCATTAACATAATGATCTTATCATGAACAGTAAATAATAATATGATAATAAAAGTGTGAACATGAGTAATGTATATCTCCATACCCAAAACCACATAAAGCAATAGCATATACTACCCAAAAATTCAGTGGTAAAACAAGGTATAAAGATAGCCAAACTAGGGTAGCCTATTGGGTCCCAACAAAATTAACCTATGCAGATCATTATGATTAATAAGAACATGACTGGGTAAAAAGAAAGTGATCAAGGGCACAACTTGCCTTCAACGAGCTCCTGCTTAGCAGTCTCCACCTGCTGAACCCCTGGATCCTCTGTGGCTTGCTCGTCTACTCGCATCAATACAAACATACATAGTATAGCAAAAATTAACATCACACCAAGTAATAGAATAGAATACATAATAATATTCTACGCTGCGTAACGAGATCGTAGGATCAAGAATCACTAAATTTGGATCTACGGTTATTAAGTTATGAATTTCTGAAGTTATTGAGTACCTAAAATAGCATAATTCCTGGGAATAATTTTACTTCAAGTTTCATGGCCAAACAGAGGTACTAAGTGATATACAATATTAAAACAAAATTAGTGTCACTGGAATGGGTCAATTTGGAGTTAAATGAATTTAATATGAATTATACAAATTTCTGGATTTATTTTTTATTAAAAATCAATTTCTAATACTAATTTCCTATTTTCAATGTTCCTGTGCGTCAAATACCGAAGAGTGAAGGGGCTAATTTATAAAACTTCCCTAGACTCAGAGCTCGCCAGCGACGGACCGCGGGTTGATAACCCAAAAATAGAAGGCTTCTTATGTAAAATGTCACGGACGAAGCATTACGGGCGAGATCAGCCGTCAGGATTGATTCCTACGGTCCAGATCAGATCGGATCCCGGCCCGAATCGGTAACCCACGGGAGCCATCCGATCAGAGATCGGCGCCCCAAATCTAAAATACTCTACCCATCTCTCGTCCGTCTGATTTGAATCAGACGACTCTCGCTACACCAGATCGAAACGGTATCCCAGTTCTAATCGTAATCGTCGCCTTTGGATCTAGCGGCGCACAACGCCCCAGCCTGAGACGTCGTCGGCGACGACGGGCGGCCCCAAATCGCGGCGGCGCCATTGCCGCCCGCACCCGAAACTATTCTCCAGTGCGTCAAACTTCAATTCGGGCCTAGCTGGATGTATAGTAGATCATAACGGACATGGGAGAGGGTCACATACCAACACGGTGGCAACACAGCTCCCAGTTCACGCGCTAGAGCGACTCCTCCGCGAGGTTGTCGCTCTGACGAGCAATTCACCCCTAGCCGACCCACGAAGATGCCCGAGAAGGCCACGCGCAGACACCCGAGAACGTGACAAAGCTCCCGACCTATTCGCCTAGGTCACAACACCGATGTGGACATGGCTCCACTGCGGCAGCCACACGACGACTTCTTTCTCACGGCGGCGCAGCTCGGTATACGGCAAGGCAGGCGTTTGCGGATGTGGGGGCGCGATAGAGGGGAAGGATAGGGCCTGGTCCTCCCCTATATGCACGCCTAGGGCTAGTGGGGTTAGCCAGCGAGGATTCCGCGACGGTGGCGGGCTTTTTGGCCAGGTGGTTGCGAGGGAGACGACGTCTGCCCGGTGGGCCCCTGTGCCAGTGATCAACGGAGTGGCAGCGCATCTGTGTGATTGACGAGGCGGGTCCACCAGCAGACGCCCAGGTTGTTCCATGTGCGGCGCGAGGTGGGCAACTGTCGAGCGGGCCCCGCAAACTAGTGAGAGATTGAGAGCGGGCACGAGAGAGGAGGCTGGCCATTGGGCCCCAGGTGTCAGCGCTATTTATCAGCTGGGCCGCACGGAGAACTGGAGATGGGCCGAAGTGAGGGAAAACAGACTAAGCGAGGTTTTGCCTTTTTAATTTTTTTCTATTTTCCTTTCTTTCTTTCTAAATTCAAATTTAGATTCTAGTTTAAATTCAAACTTGTGACAATTTTATCCTCAGATTATACTGTGCCATAAAAAGTACCAATTTGGAGATATATTTATATATATATATTATTTATATTTTTATATTCTTTCTCTTTTTATTTTCTCTCCTTTTTCTCAATTTCTATTTTCAACTCCTAAATTTCAATTTAGTGTTCAACCCAAATTTCAAGGCATTGTTATATTCCTATTAGTGTTATTATTATTACTATTAAATGCACAAACAAAGCTCCAATATGATGCATGGTTTATTTGGGTTTTAACAAAGAATTATTCACTTTTACACATGATTAGTCACATGTCTCAAAGGTAGATGGCAAATCATATAAGGAGATCAACTCTTGTATAAGCTTTTATAATTTTGGTATTACAATATGTGTATAGATTCATCATCATCCATTTGAACATAGACAACAAAACCAAGAGCTAAACGACTAATATTTCGGTATAGAGGGTGTATTTGCTATATACAACAAAAAAAAGGTGAAAACCAAATTTTACATCTACCATTTGAGAAGATATATGAAAAATTTGAGTTTTACTTTTTATGAAACTTTGCAGGGCCAATGCTAAAACCAGAATATGAATTTACAAAGCAAATTTTATATTTTATTTACTTCACAATAAAAAGGACCAAAAAATAATACCCGAATGAGTACCCCTTTTCATCCCTAAGCTCATGTGAGTCATTGCAATTTTGGCATTATCATTTGTGGGCTTCACTAATTAAGCAGAGGACAAATCCTAAGCTCATGCCGCAAATTATAGACACATATGGTCCATGGTTTACAAAACCTGTGAAACCCGGTGGTAAACCGGTCGATTTACTGAAAACCGCGGGATGCGGTTTCAGTTAACCATCAGTTTTTTTCAAAAATCCGTTCCAAATTCAAAAAAATTGAAAAAATTCATAAAAACCGAAAACCACTGATAACCATTTTTTGGACCGGTAAACCGTTATTTTAGACCGGTAAACCGCCAATTTTTGCCGGAAATCGGATTTAATGCCAAGATTGAGTATTTAGTGGTCAATTTAGGCATATTAGTCTTGTTTATTGTTATATGCTATATGTGAAGATGAAACTCGTAGCTCAAGTCCAGTTTAGGTATTTAGTGGTCAATTTTGGTTTTATTTCCTGTCCAAGATGGAATCTGTAGATCAAATAGCTTCAGTTCTTCTAATAACTATCCATCTGGATAAGACCCAATCTAGAACCCTTAGCTCTAGTTCTTCTGTATGTGTTCCTAAGATTTGCTGATCAGGAGAAAAGTCCAACACTTGGTGAGGTGCACATGCAATACACAAACACCAAACACACATACTAGTATGTTTTTTTTGCTTTGTGGATAAGTATTTATTTGTTGTTCTTGTTTTCTCGCTAATGTATCTCATATCTTTTGTATAGACCTATCACTATCACTATGACGAATTGGAATAATATCACGATCCTTCCAACATGCCTGAGTACTATCACTATGACTCGAGATGAACATGCGAGTATTGTGAAATAAGTCGACCTATGTGTCGTTGCCTCGTTAGAGAGTTGTAAAAGAACTTGTATTTGAGTATTGCGAAGTTCGCTGGTTGTTTGTTGCATGAGAACTAGAGTTTGTTGTTGCATATGTATGTTGTATGTTATTTTGGTAAAACATGTCGTGTGGATCAATTAATATTTACTGTGCAATGTGAATTGAACAAACTACAAAAAAATCTTGTCAAAATTTTTCATTATTTCTAAAAAACAGCAAAAACCGGCTCGTTTCGCGGTTAACCGACGGTTTAGAGTGGTTTTTTGCCGGTAAATCGGTTCGAATTCAAATTAATTTGAATTGATCAAACCGACCGGTTTTTATCGGTTTCCACCAGTTTACCGTCGGTAAATCGTTACCGGTGGGTAGCGGTTTTCGCAGACGAAACAGTTTTGTAAACCGTGATATGGTCTCACAAGTTATCTCTTCTCTATCTCTACTAACTATTAAAAGGCTAATGTAGACCACAGCCGTGCCCCCGCTCCATCCTCTGCGCGCATGCAATCCTCTGCGCGGCGTCCCGTGCGTGGCCACACATGCAACCGCCCCAGTCTGCATGCAATCCTCTGCTGGGGTCTACGCGGCGTCCCCGTGCATGGCCATGCATGCAGCCGGTCCCAGTCTGCATGCAACCCCTAAACCCACACACGTATCACGCATGCAAGTATGCAACTAAATTGGTATATGCAACCATGCATGCAAACGCCTTCGCTCCATGCAAAGCTTGCATGTGCGCAGCCGTGCAAGTATGTAAATGTGAATGTCATTTGAACCATGGTTGTTTGCTTTAAACTCACATCTATCTAGCCAACATGACACACACATTTTTTGTTTTATATTTTATAATACTCAAGTATAATATAGACTTTTATAAAAATAGGGGAAAATTAAAACCGGGTCATGTTCCGGCCAACTATGATACTTTTTACGTGAGTTTGCTACCTCGATGCTCTGTATCGTTTTCTTTGCGTTTAATATCAATTATAACTATGATAACTAATTTTTTGTCGTTTTGTACAGAAAATATAGATTGGTCAAGTCGTTTAGTAAAACAACATATCACACATACTCGCAAATTGTTTTCACATCATAATGAAATATATATCCATATACAAATTAACAAGTCAATTTTTAGAATAGTTCATAGCCATCGGTTCAGAACTTTATCCGAAAGAATGTTGGCTCTATGTCTGCTTATATGAAAGAATGTTGTCTCTTCCCTTTCCTATAGGAGGGTGAAATAAGTTTTACTAGCAGCGTTGTACCGGAGGTGCCAGTAGCCTCAGTGTGCCAGTCGCTTCTCAAGATGGCCTCACTGGCAACAAAATGTTCTCTGATGAATTGACTCGCGTGCTTGACTGGAATTGTACTTTATCTTTCTGTCAGCTAAGCTCTAGTGAATTCTTTTTGGGGGTAAAATCAAATTGAAATTCGGCGATGGCTCGTCCCCTTGCAATCGGTCTTCTACCTTTCAGTTTCTTCTCCTTAGCGTGGCTTTGCATCAATCTATGCAGAGAATTAAAGCAGATGATGTCTCCTCCGATCTTGAGAAATTTTTTTGATGACCTGATATGTTATGAGCTAAACTTTGTCAGCATTTTATCCTTTCCTCAGTTCCTCTACATGTAATTTCAGCTCGTCGCGAAATGAAGGAGGCGAGGAACCACTACCACACGCGGGGCTCCTCGCGCGGCGGCGGCACCGCTGCCGAGCGCGACCTGGTGTTACAGTGGGGGCAACCGGAAGCGCCTGTGCTGTGTCAAGGTGCAGCGCCACGACGAGGCTGTCGCCATCGCGGCCGCCGAGAAGGCCGCCATTAGCCAGCGTCGCGTCGCGGCCGCAGCTGCCCAGCACCACCCAACCGGCCACACTCACCAACACCACCATGTTCTCAGGTTTGTGCCTTTCTCTAATTTGTTTCTTTTTTATCGTTTGTGCCTTCGTGGTGTCGATGTGCCCATTGCGTGTGCCAGCTCTCAGCATGATTGCTTTGTTTTGATGGCTACCTGTCTTTATGTAACTAATGTAGAAATCATACCAAAACACATTTCCCCACAATATAAAAGATAAGAGGACCATATTTGTGAGCTAAAATAATTTTGATAGTCACAACTCACCATCTCCTTTCGATAGCCTTAGGATCCCCTTTTTATAATTTTGACCTTACAATACAAAATTGTTCTATGGAGGTCATGGTATATCATCATATTATGTATTCAACTTAGGGTTTACCTATTTCGATTAATAGTTACATTGAACCAAATTTTGGTCATTCAAAATGGCAGATTTCGACATTTGTTATGACTGTTGAGTTGATTCTTGATAGCATCACTAAACAATGACCTATGTGTATATAAGTATTCCCCGTTGCAACGTACGAGTATATAGCTAGTAGATGTAGAATAGCATAGTAGCATAGCATAGAGCCAAAATTGAGAGGGGCAAAATAGCAATTTTTTTTCCTACCGGAGATGATCTGGCGTGCTTTGTCAAGGCAAGCGCGTCAGCGCTGACGTGCGAAGGCAGAGGACAAATCCTTCTTGGTCACGGCCAGTGCGTGCCACGTGGCTGTCCTATCTGGAATCTTCGGGGGAAGGGGCTCAGCCTGGGCGCTAGTGGAATCTGGACCGTCAACTCGCAGATGGAAGGCCGAATACATCGAACTGCAACCGCGCGACGTGGGGTAGAATATAATCTGGTGCGCTCCCCCCGCGAACAACTTCCTGCTTGCACGCAAGCCACTCCGAGGCCAAGTCTAGGGTTTGGGAATCTGTAGGAGGGGAGAGGGGAGCGCGCTCAGGGTCAGGGAGGCGAAGATGATCGAGGTGGTGCTGAACGACCGCCTGGGGAAGAAGGTGCGGGTGAAGTGCAACGAGGACGACACCATCGGCGACCTCAAGAAGCTGGTGGCGGCGCAGACGGGGACGCGCCCCGAGAAGATCCGCATCCAGAAGTGGTACAACATCTACAAGGACCACATCACGCTCAAGGACTACGAGATCCACGACGGGATGGGGCTCGAGCTCTACTACAACTAGGCGCCCTGACCCCAACCGTGCCCTGATGTAAGGTAATTTCCTCCCTCCCTAGTTCGGTGCTGTTGCTTGGTTTCCATTAACCACGGTTGTTGAGTGATCGCTAGGAGCGGATAATTTAGTTTTGTGTGCGGCGTATTCTAATTTCAGTTCTTCTCGATGTGTTGGAGTTGGACCCCATGTCTGACTGATTAAGCAGGTTTGGCTGGGGACTGATGTATTAATTCGTCTAGTTGTCATCTCCTGGATGATGGGATTTTCCTGGTGAATAATTGAATGTCTGAACCCAGGCAGTTAAGATGGTTGATTTTTTTTTGTATTTTGCAAAATATTTGGCTAAGCACAATGATTTAGTTTGCCCTGCTCTTTACTCTGAATTTCAAACCGGCTATCTGTATTGGCAAGTGTTTCCTGACATTACAAAAACTGTCAACCAGCATGAAGTTTTAATTGATGCATTGATGCCTGCTACCTTTTGAAACCACAAAACCATGTGACTGCTTAATTATGGAGGCATAATGACGACGATCCAGAACCCCACAAGCTTCTTACCTTGGTTATTTTCATCATACAGTGTTTAAGAATTGCTGAGGGTATATTTCTTTGATTGTTTAGTGCGCTGAAGCAAACTTTACAGTTCAACCTATAGGCCCTGCATAGTTTTTTTTTCCAGAATGGAATGTCAAAAAAATGCTTGTTGGTTATGGAAGACTTGCTTTGTGACATATGAATGAGTAGGTTCGTTGTTGTTTTGGATTTGTGGCTTTGTTGAATGTTATCAGATCCGTCTTGCCATCAGAACTTGGTTTTGTTGCCTAAAATCTGTGGAGCAATCAGAGTAGTAAACAAAAAACATGACATGTAGTCATGTAGTAATAAGCAAAGCATAGCATATCATATTATGAATAATACTGATGAACACATAATCATGTCTATTAAGCGTCCAACAGGAACACATCCTGGCAGCTTACCCAAGTTAACGTTGACCATTAAGCCATACCTCGTTATATATTGTGTTCTCTAAGATTGCACAAGGTGAAATGAAAAGGGCTATTTAAAATTATACTCTTAGTTTTGCCACTTTCCACATTTTTACCCTTATTCACGGTTTTTTGCTTAGTTCTACCCTTCTGCTATTTTTTACCCTTAGTCGCGAACTCGCGATTCTTCAGCAGCGGTAGGGCAAAACTGAGCAAACCAAAAAAAAAAAAAACACGACTAAGGGTAAAATTAAGGAAAGAAGCAGGACTAAGGGCACCACTTTAAAATGCCGAAATAAAAACTGAAAGCCTATTGAGAATCTGTATCCCTTTATATGATTCTATTAGCATTGGAATCTAGATCAGTTTCAAGCACTTGTATAGCTGTATCTTGAGTATCATTGTTTACCACACAAGATCGCAAACTACTGTTCTATGGAGCAATTACTGAATGCTGTTTTAGCAAAATTATGAGTTGTAATGAAATGAAAGGTAGAATGAGTAATTTGATAGGCGCTTGGGCCTGGTAAGATTTAGCCCTTTAGGCCTTGTTTGGATAAAGAGGAATTGAAGTGAATTGAAGTGTATTTTAGGGATTGAAAGGAAAATTAGTTCATATTACACTTCAATACACCTTATACCACCTCAATCCACTCCAATCCAAGATTACCCAAACAAACCCTTATCTTGTTCCCTCCAATGCTGGTGGAGTGGTGGTACTGAGTCAAACCGATGTTGTGTGGTTAGTGTCTCACATGTGTCAATTTCTTATTCATGTTTGAACATGGTGGTGATACTGACGCCATACTACTGTCATGGCCTTTCGAGGACAAGAAATATGACTTTTTTGGTGATCTGTTCAGCGATCACATTTCACTGTGGTTACTTTTTCACTGCACAATGTAGCATATCTTTCTCCACTAATGAATGTTCGATTGCCGTGCAGGTTAATCCGAATTCTGAAGTCATGGGTGCGCTTCCAGTCGCAGCGTCTTTAGCTAACAAGCTCGCATACATATAGGCAACTTGAGTGAGCTATGTAGTACGGATATGGTTGTGTGGCAAACTGCCAATGACTATTGACATCCTTGCATATATTGACATGTGACAAGGATCAACCTGCAAAACTGGTGCCCTGCTACTCGCAGACCTTATTACCTTAAATAACACAGGTGGTGTGTTTTTCAATTATGTGAAAACCTTGGCCACGTCCTCAGCGTCCCCTTTCGTGCTTCCAATTCTGATCTACTGCTAGGGACGAAACTGAGGATTGTTGTATCAATAAACTACAGTTTGAGTACTTACAAATATGAAAAAACCGTGATCGGAACAAAGAATGTCTTGAATGGAGTCTCTGGAACTCCAAAACGACTAGCTGTAGGGAAGCTTCTTGCATCCAAATACTTCGTGGCACACTAAAATCAAACTATTTCATAAAATTGTAGTGTTTTTTTTTTCAAAACTAAAAATTATCTGTATAGAAACAGGGCTTATTCTGGTTTTGGTTTGCGTCATATTTTCTAAAAAAACTAGCCCTCTGAGGAGTCTTTAGTGTCATACGTTAAATGTGAGTAGGAAAGTCTGTGAGACTAACATAATGTTCACGACCGTATCTATTATGTTGGGATTCGTTTTTATTTGATAAATCACTTTAAGTCTTGAATATTATAAGAGTTTTGACCGCTCATCTCTTTTTTACCGTTTTAGGGTGTGAGCTTGTTTAGACAATCTTTTATAAATGTGCAAATCTCATGCAAGTGTTTTTTTCTATAACCATAACATTTCTTTTTTTTTCTTTGCCCGCTTCTTTGGTTTGTAAAATACAATTTCCAATTTGAATGGGCGCATCCACAAGTTTTGTTTAAGGATGGCAATGAGTCAAGTTCTGGTCAGGTGGAGCAAAAATCTGTAAGCGATTGTACCCATAAAGTCTAGCTAAACTCGCCCGCGATCGCACCCACAGGTGCAATTTTAAACCCGCACTCGTCCGTGAGTTTTTACTCGGTGTATACTTTTAAATAATAATTCAACTATAAATAATTAAGTACCAGCAACAATTGAGTTATGTCTATGGATTTTAAGTCTTTTCACGTTAAGCGGCAACCGAACATTTCAAGAATCATTAGCCAAGTTACTTATCCAAAATTATCACTATTCACACAATAAAAAATAAACCAAATTTCGGGTCAGGTGTGGGATGCCTGCGGCTTGAAATAGAAACTTGCATCCACACCCACGAAACTTTGCGGGTGCACTCACGTGTCAAAATCTTCACCCATACCTGCATTTGTCGGGTTTCAGGTTTGCGAGTTAAATTATCATCCCTAGTTTGTCTCACGCATCATCCTCATTGCCTTCCTAATTTTCTATTCTTTTAATTGTTTCTTCATCAAACTAGAGGATGAGGTGAAGGTTTGATCATCATTATCTTTATCATAATCATCATGACTTTAAGATTCCAATTTGCTTCTTGGCATTTATCTTCTCGTCCTTATCACATACGAGTGATATGCTTTTTCTTAATGAAGTGACTTCTTCTTGACTCATTTTTCATAACATCTTAGATGCTACTAGCTTACCAATGACAAGCCTAGAGTCATTGTGCTCATGTTCTCTATGTTGTGAAGGATAATTACAATTGTTGCATTGTTATGTTGTAGCACAAAGATGATCTTCTTCACAATGTCTATATCATGTAGCTTTGTTAATCCAATAGAGTTGACCTAATTGATAATTAGATTCAAATGTGACTACATATATCGAACAAACTTGTTTTCTTTTCTTTGAAAAATCGTAACTTTGTTTAGTTAGGAAATATTTTTGCTCGTGAATATTGTTTGTGTCATCATGCAGCTCATGTAAGTTTAACAAAATTTCATTTCCTTTTGATAGAATGAACACTTGGTTAAAGATATGCATGCTAAAAGATTCAATCAAGCAATTTTTAGCTCTATCATTTAGCTGAATTTCTTTTTGATCACTCGTAGTTGGTTTCTCATGTTTTTAGGGGTTTCATCCTATCACGGACAAATCTTAAAACACTTAGATCAATGACTTCTAGGTAGCAAGTTATTATAGCACACAATTATAGAAAGTTAGTGTAGTTAAATTTAGTCGGTCTAGAGGTATCCATCCTTCTCTCTCTAAATCGTGTCATGTTAATGGCGGTTAAGCCAAAGGGTCTAAATTGAGTCATTGTCTCAGATATTGGCTGAAGGACACTTGATGCCTAAGAGGGGATGAATTAAGCAATCTATTTCACAGACTAGAGCATCTTAATACTTGCGTAGTCAAGACCTATATAACAAATAAACTATCTATATGCAACTGGGGTTTTGACTAAATGTGTTACAACCACTATCGAAAAAATTACACAACTAAGGTATATCATATAAATATGGAAGTTTAAATACGATAGAGATGCAAACTCTCATCGATGACTCAGTATTTTTATGGAGGTATCAAGAAATACGCAAGCTTACCCCTAGTCTTTATTAGAGCCCATCACAAGGATGTCCACATGAGGGCCAAGCTTCTAGTTGGGTAACTCCATAGATAGCCTCCACTACCGGAATTTGGCTCTTTGCCGAGTGCTATATTCTTTGCCGAGTGTTTTATTTCGGGCACTCGGCAAATAAGCTCTTTGCCGAGTGCCACACAAAAAACCCTCGGTAAAATAAAACACTCGGCGAAGAAGCTCTTTGCCGAGTGTTTTATTTTTGACACTCGGCAAAGAGTTTCTTTGCCGAGTGTCTTTTTTTGACACTCGGCAAAGGGCTCTTTGCCGAGTGTCACAAATACAACACTCGGCAAAGAGCTCTTTGCCGAGTGTTTTTTCTCCAACACTAGGCAAAGACAATTTAAAATTCACATTTTAAAGTAGTAAATTAATTCAAATGAAAAAGTTTTCAACTACAAATTTGTATAACTCATCATGATGTACAATTTATATATTGAACATTTCTTCATATGGCAAAATAAAAATAAATTTGTTCATAAAACCTATATCTCTCTCGTAGTTTATGAAACTACGAGAGAGACATATAGAATTTGTGCATATTGTTAGAACCATCATCTGAGATAAACAAATTATCAAACAACCAAAATAAACTTTGTAGATCTTGAGAAGTTATAAAAGTTTATAGTTGACAACTTTTTCATTTGAAGTCATATTGTCAACGAAAACTACGTCTGAATTTAAAAAATTTAAAATTTGAATTTTGAAAACGACTTCGAAAGGAAAAACCACCAACATGAAAGTTGTAGGTATTGAAGAGTTATGAAACTTTGTAGTTGACAATGTTTTAGTTTGAAATCATCTTGTTATGCAAAACTATATTTGAATTGTGAAATTTGAATTTTTCAAACTGTCTCGGATGGAAAAACCACCAAAATAAAAGTTGTAGGTCTTGAAATGTAATGAAACTTTGTAGTTGACAATTTTTTGATTTGAAATCATCTTATCATTGAAAATTTCATGTGAAGTTTTTAAATTTAAAATTCAAATTTTAAAAACGGTCTCGGATGTAGAAACTATTAAAATAAAACTTTTAGATCTCAAAAAGTTATGCAACTTTATAGTTGGTCACATTTTCAAATGAACTCATTTAGTGCCTTAAATAATCAAATTACTCTCGATTTGTTATAGTACATGGGGAATGGAAACGTAATATAAACATAATTGGTGTAGTAGTGTAGTGGTATAGGAGGGTATGCACGAGAGAGAGGTTACGAGTTCGAATCTCACCATTTACAAAACATATAAGTTTGATTCAAAATAATAGTGAAAAATGATAGGGCAACAGGTAAGGTAATAGGGTAGGGTTGGAGAGTTGTTCCTAGAATTTAAAAAATGTTTTGCTGTTTTTTTTAATTTTTTCGATTCTTAATTTGCCGAGTGTTTTTCTTTGCCGAGTGCTTTTTGACACTCGGCAAAGTCTTTGCCGAGTGTCCGAAAAAAAGCACTCGGCAAAGAACCCTTTGCCGATGAAATCTTTGCCGAGTGTTTTTTGCGGAGTGTTACACTCGGCAAAGCCTTTGCCGAGTGTAAAATAGCCTTTGCCGAGTGTCTTAGACACTCGGCAAAGAACGCGATTCCGGTAGTGCTCGGTATTTTCCCACATGCAAGTGGGTCTTAGGTGTAGCTTCTCTATGATGCTCCCATTCATCTTTACTATTGGGTTTCTAGATCAAACATCATGGATCCCATTCCCTCTATTACATATTGGTGGCCACACCATAAACGTTGTTGATGTAACAACCCTCCCAAGTTATTAGGCCCACATGCACCGATCCTTGCCATTAACGGTCTCATATGGCTATGCACATGTACCGTGGAACTTAACAAGGCTATCGAGTTCAACAACTTGAACTCATTATCCTAGAGATCTCCCACAAAACATGTATATTACAGTAATCACATTCGACACACACACACTTCAGAGACAGAGCGGAAGACTTTACAAAACATTATTTATTCCAAATCTCAAGTTTTTATGTAACGCCCCGAATTTTTTGCAGTTGAATTTTTTCTTTTCTTTACTCGCCAAATTCGGGCGTTACCTTTTCTTTTTCTTTTTCCCCTCGCTAGACCTTGATCTTTTCCAAAGTTAGCGGGATTCGGTTTGGAATTCCCGTGTAAAGAAAAACCCTAAAGTTGTTTTATGTTGTTTGATGCACCATGCCGAACTATGCATTCTTTGATTGTTTGAAAGTGCAAATGCATTCATCTAGGAAGATCGGATTTCGAAAATAAGGAGAAAACCTTTTCTTTCTTTTTCTTTCTTTTTCTTTCTCTTTCTCTCTCCTCTTTTTCTCTCTCTCCCGCGCCGTGGGCCGTCCCTGGCCGGCCCAGCCGCCCCCCTGCGCGCCCCCTTTGGGCCCAATTGGCCCAACCGCCCACCCCCCTCCCTTTTTCCCCAACTCCCTCTCTCTCTCCCTCCCATTCTCCCTCTCCCCACCCTAGCCGCCGCCGCCCCCAACCCCCAGCTCGGCCGCCCCTTGGCCGCGGGCCCAACCGCCGTCCCTCGCCGTCGCTCGCCCGTCCCCGGTGAGCCTCCCCTCCTCCCTCCTCTCCCCTCTCCCCTCTCCCCTCCCCTCTCCCTGGCCGGCCCAGCCGCCCCCGGCCGCGCCCCAGCCCGCCCGGCCGCCCCCGGCCGCGCCCCAGCCCGCCCCAGCCGCCCCCGGCCGCGCCCCAGCCCGCCCCAGCCGCCCCCGGCCGTGCCCCAGCCGTGCCCCAGCCGCGCCCTGGCCGCGCCCTGGCCGCCCGCCTGGCCGCGCCCCGCCCCTGCGCGCCCGCCGGCCCAGCCGCCGGTTCAACCGCCCCCAGGGCCGGTTCAACCGCCCCCCCCTTTTTTATTTATTTTTTTATATATTATTTTATTTATTTTGTTTTACTTTCTGTTATCATAGCTATTTTATTTTAGGTAGGCTAATCATTGTTCATGTTATTGAAATAGGAAGCTTAATTTAGAATTTCGTTGCGCTAGTTGATTCATTTAGCTAATTGTTTATCTCGTGCAATGTTGATCAACTTAAAATGACTAGGTTTCCATTAGTGTATATAACAGAATTCTTTTGTTAAGAACCAATTGTAACTAATCATTAGTGCATAAGCTTTAACCCCCTGCGAGACCTTTCCCCGTTTCTTTCTAACCATAACAAATGCGATATCGAATGTCATACTTGATGCATACTCACTTTATTTGTTCCCTTGTATGGTGTACTGTTCTTTTGTATTAAATATGTGGATGTATGTATGTTTGCGCTCGCATAGAGAACGATCCGGTCGAAGAGCCCGAGGAATTCGCAGGAGAAGCCCCTGAGCAGCAGTCGGTTGGTGGAGGCAAGTGTCCTTTGACCCATCTCAGTCCTATTCATTCTTTAATTCACCTCCCGCATTACACATTTATACCTAAGGATTGACTAGCTTTTGTTATCCATGTCCTTGTTTACCTATTTGGGTCGGATTATTACTGCTTAGTCTGATGCTATTGCTCAACTCTAATCAATGAACATGATGTGATTATCTATGATACGCTGTTTTCCCCTTCTTATTTATGATTATATTTGTGACCTTCAAGGGGACTCGAGCGGTTTCTCGAGTGCCTCTCCGTAAGGACCTGTTCAATGGATGACCGCCCGGGAAAACAGTGCAACCATGAGGGTGGAATGGGACGCCCTTAGCTGAATAATTGGAGGAACCGGGGTGTAGATCGCTTAGCCGTCGTGCCGTCAATGGGGCTCGGTGTATGCGGCTCGCTCTGCCAAGGTTGATTTGTCCCTTGGGGAGGAGTGCGGTACATTTAGGAAACCTAACGGGTGGCTACAGCCCCGAGGAATCTTTGTAAAGGCTACGTAGTGAGACCCTGCCTATTCACCTTGGTAGTGTTTAAGGGTTTGATCGGCCCGAGGCAAGAGGGAATCACGGCTTATGGGTAAAGTGCACAACCTCTGCAGAGTGTTATGAAACTGATATATCAGCCGTGCTCACCGTTATGAGCGGCCAAGGGAGCTCCAGAGATTAGTGATACTTGATCAAAGATACTTTGGTACAGGTGGCAATGAGATTGATGGTTCTGATTATGATTATGGTATTGGTAAGTGGTATTCTTTCCGTTTGGAAAGGATACATTGGGCTAATAACTTGGGTTAATGTTAAAACCTGGCTCTCTACTAGTAAGTAATAACCTGACCAACTAAAAGCAACTGCTTGACTTATCCCCACATAAAGCTAGTCCACTACAGCCAAACGGGATGCTTGCTGAGTATGTTGATGTGTACTCACCCTTGCTCTATACACCAAACCCCCCTCCAGGTTGTCAGCATTGCAACCACTGCTCAGGAGAAGATGAAGCTGTGGAAGGAGACTTTCAGGAGTTCCAAGACTACGACGAGTTCTAGGCGTGGGTTAGCGGCAACCCCCTGTCGGCTGCCTGTGAAGGCCGTGTTATCTACGTTTCTTTTCCGCACTTTGATTTATTGTAAGAACTATATGGACGTCTCAGACGTATGATGTAATCGACTATTATTTACCCTTTTAAATACTATTTGAGCACTGTGTGATGATGTCCATGTTATGTAACTGCTGTGTACGTGAATAACTGATCCTGGCACGTACATGGTTCGCATTCGGTTTGCCTTCTAAAAACCGGGTGTGACATAAGTGGTATCAAAGCCGTGCTGACTGTAGGACCGCTAACCTAGAGTAGAATGGTCGTTCTAAGGATTATAGACCTCTGTCCCTGCCTTGACTTTGATATCCCTTCAAAAGTTGGTCATACCGACCGAACCTATGTTCTACTATATATTATACCTTGCTGAAAATTATGTTTTATTCTGATCCTTCATTTATTTATGATTCATTACTTGCTGGTCATATTAATTCTGTTCTTACCCTTTTGCTTGCGATGTCTTTTGTAGATGGCTCGACTTAGACACACTGCACGAAAGTCCGTCATCCCCTTCTTACCCTCCCGCCTTGCTGAGCGTCCGCTTCGCCGTCCCGTGGCCGGACAGTCCAGCCACTTGGAGAGACTGCACCACCGCCTGCATGAGGAGCAGGAACGTCGACGACAGGAGCAGCAGGGCTCTTCTTTCTCGCTCCAGCAGGAGATAGAGTCTGTGAGGAGCTGCTCTCCTGTGCTTCCCCTGGAGGCGCCCCCTGCACCACCACTGGGCGCCCCAGCTTCTGGAGTAGCTGTTGGAGGAGATCCAGACAACGGAGGTGGCGACGACAGCTTGAGCCACGACATCGACTTCTCTGCTGACCATGAGCCGGAAGGATGGGTTGCTCGACCCATCACTCGCGACGCTGCTCGCGGGTGTCACTTCCACGACGCGCTCGACACCCTGCTACGTCGGGCACTTGACCGACGTACTTGGTCCATCGAGTATCGCTGTGTGGTCTACCAGCATAGTCGCGGGGTCTACCCGGACCGCTGGGAGGCGACCTGCTTGGTGCGCCGTCCAGAGAACAGTCTCCAGGGCGCGGAGGCTTGCTCAGAGCACTATTCTATCTCTGAGCGGGACTCAGCTGAGGCAGCCATGCAGGATGCTGCACGGCGTGTGCTTTCGCACTACTGCTCGATTCTCGGTGGGGTAGCTGACGTTCTCGACCTGAAGTATTACCCCCGCCGTCCATCTGGCAGCACAGGAGGCGTGATTGTTTCACCTGCTGGTGAGGACAATCCTAGGTTGAGCAGCACAATCAACCTAGCCGCCGTGCTAAACACGGAGCTGGACCATGCATTAGACGAGCTGAGTAGGGCTCGTGCTGAGATCGCCCTGCTGCGGGCTGAGCACGCGGAACGTCGTCACTTGGATGATGGTTCCCCCGCTCCCGTCGGGACTCAGCACCCGTACCGCTCACCTCGGCGTGGACTCCAGTCTTATGGCAATCCCGACTGCAAGACCAAGATAAATCTAGAACCATAGCTCGTTAGAGTTGGATCTTGTAATTAATACGAAATATATATACATAGAAGCTTCAGTCTTAGCGTTAACCTCGGTCTTAGTTAGTCTTAGTTAGACAGGGTAGTTTGCTATATCCTGTGCATTTATGTTTGTCATGATGAACTATGTTTGGTTTGGATCTTTGTAATGATTGTCACCAGAGTGTGGGTATCCCCTGCATTTTGGTTTACCTATTATGTTAATGGAGTTAGTTATATAGTTGGGAAACCCTTTATTCTACTTTCCTCTTTATCTGAGAAGCTGTGTGGTCTGTGTTGAAGATCAGTGAAGATGCTCATCTGTTCAGTGCTGTTGGAGAATTCTATACTCTTTTCTTATGCTGCAAGATTTGCCAGATCAGTTCTGATGTGTGGTTGCGTTCTGCAGATGTCAGAGAACAGGCGCAGAGGAGGAAGGCGTGCTCAGCAGGAGCAAGCCGCTCCGCAGGATGAGGCGCCCCAGCAACAGCAGCTGCCACCCCCGCCCCCGATGTCGATCGAGCAGATGTTTCTGATGCAGACTCAGGCAGTTCAAGCCATCGGTCAGACTCTGGCCGCCATTCAGCAGCAGCAGTAGCAGCAACAGCAGCAGGCTCCACCCCAGCCTCAGATGCCTCAGATGCCTAGAGACAAGCGTGCTGAATTCATGAGAGGTCATCCCCCAACGTTCGCTCACTCTTCTGACCCCATGGATGCTGAAGATTGGCTGCGCACTGTGGAGCGGGAGTTGCATACCGCTCAGTGTGATGACAGGGAGAAAGTCTTATATGGTCCCCGTCTGTTGAGAGGAGCAGCCCAATCATGGTGGGAGTCTTACCTCGCCACCCATGCCAACCCCGATGCCATCACCTGGGAAGAGTTCAGAGGTAGCTTTCATCAGTACCATGTGCCTGCTGGTCTGATGACAGTGAAGAAGGAGGAGTTCCTGGCCCTTAAGCAAGGGTCATCATCTGTCAGTGAGTATCGAGACAGGTTTCTGCAGTTGTCTCGCTATGCTCCTGAAGATGTCAACACTGACGCCAAGCGACAGTACCGTTTTCTGAGAGGCTTGGTTGACCCCCTGCAGTATCAGTTGATGAATCACACCTTCCCGACATTCCAGCACCTGATTGACAGAGCAATCATGACAGAAAGGAAGCGTAAGGAGATGGAGGATCGTAAGCGCAAGATTAGTGGACCCCAGCCTGGAAGCAGCAGCCGCCCTCGTTTCTCAGGCAATCAACCTCAGCAGTTCAGGCAGAACCAGCGTCCACCTCAGCAGCATCAGTAGCGTCAGTAGCATCAGCAGTTCCAAAAGCAGTATCCTCAGCATCAGTACCAGAATCGTCAGAGCAATCAGTCAGGAGGAGGTCAGTTTCAGAGGCAGAATCAGCAGACACCTCGTCTTCCTGCCCCAGCAAGCCAGCAGAACAGTCAGGCAGCACCAGCTCAGGTTGGAAACAGAGCATGTTTCCACTGTGGAGAGCAAGGCCACTGGGTGATGCAATGTCCGAAGAAAGCAGCCCAGCAGCAGTCAGGCCCCAATGCCCCAGCAAAGCAGAATGTGTCTCAGCCTGGAGCAGGCAACCGCTCTCAACCGCGCTATAATCATGGGAGATTGAACCACTTGGAGGCTGAAGCAGTTCAGGAGACTCCCGGCATGACAGTAGGTATGTTCCCAGTCGACTCCCATATTGCAGAAGTGTTATTTGATACTGGAGCAACGCATTCTTTTATTACTGCATCGTGGGTAGAAGCACATAATCTTCTAATTACTACCATGTCAACCCCCATTCAAATTGACTCAGCTGGTGGTAGAATTCGAGCTGATAGCATATGTTTGAATGTAAGTGTGAAAATAAGGGGGATAGCGTTTCCCGCTAACCTTATAGTAATGGGTACCCAGGGAATAGATGTCATCCTAGGGATGAATTGGCTAGATAAGTATCAAGCAGTTATCAGTTGTGATAAAAGGACAATCAAGTTGGTGTCCCCACTAGGAGAGGAAGTGGTGACCGAGTTAGTCCCGCCTGAGCCGAAGAGAGGAAGTTGTTATCAGATGGCTGTCGATAGCAGTGAAGCAGACCCAATTGAGAGTATCAAGGTGGTGTCTGAATTTCCAGATGTGTTTCCAAAGGATTTACCGGGTATGCCACCAGAGCGGAAAGTTGAATTCGCTATAGAGCTTCTTCCTGGAACCGCCCCCATCTTTAAGAGAGCTTACAGAATATCCGGACCAGAGTTGGTTGAGCTTAAGAAGCAGATTGATGAGCTGTCAGAGAAAGGTTACATCCGGCCAAGCACCTCGCCTTGGGCCGCCCCTGTCCTGTTTGTGGAGAAGAAAGATGGCACCAAGAGGATGTGTATCGATTATCGAGCTTTGAATGAAGTCACGATCAAGAACAAGTATCCCTTGCCCAGAATAGAAGATCTGTTCGACCAGTTGAGAGGAGCCAGTGTGTTCTCCAAGATAGATCTGAGGTCAGGTTATCATCAGCTCAGGATCCGACCTTCAGACATTCCGAAGACGGCATTCATTACCAAGTATGGTTTGTATGAGTTCACAGTGATGTCTTTTGGTTTGACCAATGCACCAGCCTTCTTTATGAATCTGATGAACAGTGTATTCATGGATTATCTCGATAAGTTTGTGGTGGTATTCATTGATGACATTCTGATTTATTCTCAAAGTGAAGAAGAGCATGCAGATCATTTGAGGATGGTATTGCAGAGATTGCGAGAGCACCAGTTGTATGCAAAGTTGAGCAAGTGTGAGTTCTGGATCAGTGAAGTCCTGTTCTTGGGTCACATAATCAACAAGGAAGGATTGGCTGTGGATCCAAAGAAAGTGGCAGACATTTTGAACTGGAAAGCGCCAACGGATGCTCGAGGAATCAAGAGCTTCATTGGAATGGCCGGATATTATCGGCGATTCATTGAAGGGTTTTCGAAGATTGCGAAACCAATGACAGCGTTGCTAGGCAACAAGGTTGAGTTCAAGTGGACCCAGAAATGTCAAGAGGCCTTCGAAGCGCTGAAAGAGAAGTTGACAACAGCGCCTGTCTTAGTCTTGCCTGATGTGCACAAGCCCTTCTCGGTGTATTGTGATGCTTGTTACACAGGTTTGGGATGTGTGTTGATGCAAGAGGGAAGAGTTGTGGCTTACTCGTCCCGACAGCTAAAGGTTCATGAGAAGAACTACCCAATCCATGATCTAGAGTTGGCAGCAGTGGTTCATGCGCTGAAGACATGGAGGCACTATCTGTATGGACAGAAATGCGATGTTTACACAGATCACAAGAGTCTTAAGTACATATTCACTCAGTCAGAATTGAATATGAGACAGCGAAGATGGTTAGAGTTGATTAAAGACTATGAGTTGGAAATTCATTACCATCCAGGCAAAGCAAACGTAGTGGCAGATGCTTTGAGCAGAAAGAGTCAAGTCAATCTGATGGTCGCTCGTCCGATGCCTTATGAGTTGGCCAAAGAGTTTGACAGGTTGAGTCTCGGATTTCTGAACAATTCGCGAGGAGTCACAGTTGAATTGGAACCTACCTTGGAGCGCGAAATCAAAGAAGCGCAGAAGAATGATGAGAAGATCAGTGAGATCCGGCGACTGATTCTAGATGGCAGAGGCAAAGATTTTCGAGAAGATGCAGAAGGCGTGGTATGGTTCAAAGACCGCTTGTGTGTTCCCAATGTCCAATCCATTCGGGAGTTGATTCTCAAGGAAGCTCATGAGACAGCTTATTCGATTCACCCTGGCAGTGAGAAGATGTATCAGGATCTGAAGAAGAAATTCTGGTGGTATGGAGTGAAGAGGGAAATCGCAGAGCATGTGGCTATGTGCGATAGTTGTCGAAGAATTAAGGCAGAGCATCAGAGACCAGCTGGATTGTTGCAACCGTTGCAGATTCCTCAGTGGAAATGGGATGAAATCGGCATGGATTTCATAGTCGGATTGCCTCGCACTCGGGCCGGCTACGATTCCATTTGGGTAGTGGTGGACCGTTTGACCAAGTCAGCCCACTTCATACCTGTCAAGACCAGCTACAACAGTGCAGTATTGGCAGAGTTGTATATGTCTCGGATCGTTTGTCTTCATGGTGTGCCAAAGAAGATAGTGTCAGACAGAGGGACGCAGTTCACCTCTCATTTCTGGCAGCAGTTGCATGAAGCCTTGGGCACACATCTGAATTTCAGTTCAGCATATCATCCGCAGACAGATGGTCAGACTGAAAGAACCAATCAAATTCTTGAAGATATGTTGAGAGCCTGTGCGTTGCAAGATCAGTCCGGATGGGACAAGCGATTGCCTTATGCAGAGTTTTCCTATAACAACAGTTACCAGGCCAGTTTGAAGATGTCACCATTTCAAGCGCTCTATGGAAGGAGTTGTAGAACTCCGTTGCAATGGGATCAGCCTGGAGAGAAGCAAGTGTTTGGGCCAGACATTCTGCTTGAAGCCGAAGAGAACATCAAGATGGTCCGAGAGAATCTGAAGATAGCGCAATCAAGGCAGCGAAGCTATGCAGACACAAGAAGAAGAGAGCTGAGTTTTGAAGTCGGAGACTTTGTCTATCTGAAAGTGTCACCGATCAGAGGAGTCAGAAGGTTTGGAGTGAAAGGCAAGCTAGCACCCCGCTACATTGGTCCGTACCAGATCCTCTCAAAGCGTGGAGAAGTGGCTTATCAGCTCAGCCTGCCAGAGAATTTGTCTGCTGTGCATGATGTCTTTCATGTGTCTCAGTTGAAGAAGTGTTTGCGTGTGCTAGAAGAGCAGTTGCCAGTGGAAGGTCTGGAAGTCCAGGAAGACTTGACCTATGTTGAGAAGCCAGCTCAGATCCTTGAGATTGCAGACAGAGTCACCCGAAGGAAGACCATCAGAATGTGCAAAGTCAGATGGAATCACCACTCTGAGGAAGAAGCAACCTGGGAGCGTGAAGATGATCTGATGGCCAAGTACCCAGAGCTCTTTGCTAGCCAACCCTGAATCTCGAGGGCGAGATTCTTTTAAGGGGGATAGGTTTGTAACGCCCCGAATTTTTTGCAGTTGAATTTTTTCTTTTCTTTACTCGCCAAATTCGGGCGTTACCTTTTCTTTTTCTTTTTCCCCTCGCTAGACCTTGATCTTTTCCAAAGTTAGCGGGATTCGGTTTGGAATTCCCGTGTAAAGAAAAACCCTAAAGTTGTTTTATGTTGTTTGATGCACCATGCCGAACTATGCATTCTTTGATTGTTTGAAAGTGCAAATGCATTCATCTAGGAAGATCGGATTTCGAAAATAAGGAGAAAACCTTTTCTTTCTTTTTCTTTCTTTTTCTTTCTCTTTCTCTCTCCTCTTTTTCTCTCTCTCCCGCGCCATGGGCCGTCCCTGGCCGGCCCAGCCGCCTCCCTGCGCGCCCCCTTTGGGCCCAATTGGCCCAACCGCACCACCCCCCTCCCTTTTTCCCCAACTCCCTCTCTCTCTCCCTCCCATTCTCCCTCTCCCCCACCCTAGCCGCCGCCGCCCCCAACCCCCAGCTCGGCCGCCCCTTGGCCGCCGGCCCAACCGCCGTCCCTCGCCGTCGCTTGCCCGTCCCCGGTGAGCCTCCCCTCCTCCCTCCTCTCCCCTCTCCCCTCTCCCCTCCCCTCTCCCTGGCCGGCCCAGCCGCCCCCGGCCGCGCCCCAGCCCGCCCCAGCCGCCCCCGGCCGCGCCCCAGCCCGCCCGGCCGCCCCCGGCCGCGCCCCTGCCCGCCCCAGCCGCCCCCGGCCGCGCCCCAGCCGCGCCCCAGCCGCGCCCTGGCCGCTGGCCGCGCCCCGCCCCTGCGCGCCCGCCGGCCCAGCCGCCGGTTCAACCGCCCCCAGGGCCGGTTCAACCGCCCCCCTTTTTTTATTTATTTTTTTATATATTATTTTATTTATTTTGTTTTACTTTCTGTTATCATAGCTATTTTATTTTAGGTAGGCTAATCATTGTTCATGTTATTGAAATAGGAAGCTTAATTTAGAATTTCGTTGCGCTAGTTGATTCATTTAGCTAATTGTTTATCTCGTGCAATGTTGATCAACTTAAAATGACTAGGTTTCCATTAGTGTATATAACAGAATTCTTTTGTTAAGAACCAATTGTAACTAATCATTAGTGCATAAGCTTTAACCCCCTACGAGACCTTTCCCCGTTTCTTTCTAACCATAACAAATGCGATATCGAATGTCATACTTGATGCATACTCACTTTATTTGTTCCCTTGTATGGTGTACTGTTCTTTTGTATTAAATATGTGGATGTATGTATGTTTGCGCTCGCATAGAGAACGATCCGGTCGAAGAGCCCGAGGAATTCGCAGGAGAAGCCCCTGAGCAGCAGTCGGTTGGTGGAGGCAAGTGTCCTTTGACCCATCTCAGTCCTATTCATTCTTTAATTCACCTCCCGCATTACGCATTTATACCTAAGGATTGACTAGCTTTTGTTATCCATGTCCTTGTTTACCTATTTGGGTCGGATTATTACTGCTTAGTCTAATGCTATTGCTCAACTCTAATCAATGAACATGATGTGATTATCTATGATACGCTGTTTTCCCCTTCTTATTTATGATTATATTTGTGACCTTCAAGGGGACTCGAGCGGTTTCTCGAGTGCCTCTCCGTAAGGACCTGTTCAATGGATGACCGCCCGGGAAAACAGTGCAACCATGAGGGTGGAAAGGGACGCCCTTAGCTGAATAATTGGAGGAACCGGGGTGTAGATCGCTTAGCCGTCGTGCCGTCAATGGGGCTCGGTGTATGCGGCTCGCTCTGCCAAGGTTGATTTGTCCCTTGGGGAGGAGTGCGGTACATTTAGGAAACCTAACGGGTGGCTACAGCCCCGGGGAATCTTTGTAAAGGCTACGTAGTGAGACCCTGCCTATTCACCTTGGTAGTGTTTAAGGGTTTGATCGGCCCGAGGCAAGAGGGAATCACGGCTTATGGGTAAAGTGCACAACCTCTGCAGAGTGTTATGAAACTGATATATCAGCCGTGCTCACGGTTATGAGCGGCCAAGGGAGCTCCAGAGATTAGTGATACTTGATCAGAGATACTTTGGTACAGGTGGCAATGAGATTGATGGTTCTGATTATGATTATGGTATTGGTAAGTGGTATTCTTTCCGTTTGGAAAGGATACATTGGGCTAATAACTTGGGTTAATGTTAAAACCTGGCTCTCTACTAGTAAGTAATAACCTGACCAACTAAAAGCAACTGCTTGACTTATCCCCACATAAAGCTAGTCCACTACAGCCAAACGGGATGCTTGCTGAGTATGTTGATGTGTACTCACCCTTGCTCTACACACCAAACCCCCCCCCAGGTTGTCAGCATTGCAACCACTGCTCAGGAGAAGATGAAGCTGTGGAAGGAGACTTCCAGGAGTTCCAAGACTACGACGAGTTCTAGGCGTGGGTTAGCGGCAACCCCCAGTCGGCTGCCTGTGAAGGCCGTGTTATCTACGTTTCTTTTCCGCACTTTGATTTATTGTAAGAACTATATGGACGTCTCAGACGTATGATGTAATCGACTATTATTTCCCCTTTTAAATACTATTTGAGCACTGTGTGATGATGTCCATGTTATGTAACTGCTGTGTACGTGAATAACTGATCCTGGCACGTACATGGTTCACATTCGGTTTGCCTTCTAAAAACCGGGTGTGACATTTTACATGCTAGAAAGATTTATAATTATTACAAGTCCTGATAGAACTCAAAGTGCATAACTTACATACAAAACCAGGAAGGTAGAAGTGTAGAACCCTTCCAAAGCTCACACATAAACCTAACTAATCCTCCTTCAAGACTGGAAGCATCTTCCAGCCACAGGGACATCTAGAATACTCCCGATTACCTACAACAACATGGGTTCGGAAACCCTGAGTACGGAGTGTACTTTCGCAAGTCTTACACGACTAAGGAAAAAGACTCAAGGATATGCTGGATTTGGGAATCAAGGAAAGGCTTTTAGCAAGAATCAACTTTAATAGTTTGCAGAAAAGCTTACTAAAATAAGTCCTTACTTTCAACATTTTAATGCTAGATTAAGTATTAATAGACTTGGTTTGTAACTAGTCTAATTTCATCATCTCATTAATCAATACAACAATATTTTTACTCATGGGCTTTACTTTCTTTACAACCACCTCAACCAAAAACCTTATAGAACAGCCACAAAAGAAGCTCCAAAACATCCATAAACACTGAATTCCAGTTTCAGATACTGTTCGAAGTCTGGAATTCTAGAAATCTGCCAATCCATTTTGGGACTACCTCTTATACAAGTAGCATATAGTTTTAGGGGTAAATTGCTTACTAAAATTTCTACTCCAATAGTTTCTCTACAAGTTTTACATAGTGACCCTTAGCTAACCCTTTGGGATTCCAACCTACCACAACCCAAAGTTGGCTCCAAACACATAAATTCAGAAGCTGAATTAAACAAAGTCTAAATTCCAAAAACCCTGACAGCTCCACTTTGGATTAGTTTTTATCCAAGTTCCAAGTAGCTTTAGGAATATGTTACTCAACCAAACTTATACTCCTCATGTAGCCCTATAACATTGTTATAATGACCATCTTCCAAATGGTTCTAGATCATAAGTTACAAGGTACCAAAGTTGACTAGTTGATATGATTTTCAGCAATTCCAATCTGAACTCAAAACTGGACTTTTATGATTTACTCCAATTTTCTCCACACAACTTGGAAATCTCCAAATAATAAAGTTGTCCACTTTTCCAAACTCTACAACTTTGCTACTTTGACCTTTGCCTAATTCTCTCTAGATTTTGAATCCCACTTTTGGGGCTAATTCAGTGTTTCACATGTTCTTCATTTTCTTCAAGTGTTTCTCCCACTTGATCAGAAAAGTGTTTCTTCCACTTGATCTACCTTTGAAAGCAAAGTTGCTCTAGATTCTAAGTCTTGCCCCTTGGCACTTAAGGCTCCAAGTCAATTTGTCACTTGCTCAAAAGATGATCTATTCTTGTTTAGCTTAAGCCAAGTCCTTAAACTAAACCCTAAACCCAACACACAACATCACACTTTTGAAAAAATTCGACCTAGTGATTGCATTCTATGTGTAGCAAACAAGTTAATGCAAATGTTTATGATGACATATCGGAGTTTTAGTTATTGTAACACTAGGGGTGTTACAGTTGATGTGATCTCGTAACACTATAAGCCCCTTCAGTACAACTACAATGGTGCACGCAAGCATCAAGTGGTAAGGGGTGTTCTAAACTCACTCAAACCCTAGGTCTAAACCTAGAGCAATTGCTATGTGTGGAGACCTAATTAACCTAATGACCTCACAAAGCACCCACACTAATCACCAAGTAAATCTTTCAACACTTGGGTGTCTAGAGCTAAAGATGAGCCTCAACTCTATTGATATGTTTTTCATCTCCCACACACATCAAATAGTCAATTAGAGTGACATATATATAGCCCCCAAGTCCAAAACTAACTATTGGAAGTAATACAAAAATTTTGCACACTCACCAATCATCTTCTGTGCACTCACCAGACATGTTCAAGCGTCCATGTTAGCTAGTCGTTGCATCCAATGTGTTCATCGAATATGCTTGGCACCTTATGACCCTCTTGAGTTGTGTTACAACCCTCTTTGAGTACCCTGTCTGGTGGGGTATCTAGTTTTACACCATACATGTTCGATTCCTTGTGGATATCCCAAAACACACGATAGTCTTCTCTGAGTTTCCTATTTGATGGATCATTGTACATGTCCGATGACTGGTATCTAGTGAATACCTATGTATCTAGTCTCTAGTGTACCCTGTTGTAACAACCCTTCTTTGACACAATGCTTATCATTCTAGTGTTTTATACGATGCATCACTAGACTCGTCTAGTGCTGCTAAGCAGTTTGCGTTCTTGTTTCTTTGTGATTCTTTCTCTTGGCTTCTTCTGTTTTGTGTCTTAAACTTTACATGCAGTAGTAGGACTTTAACATGTTTTCTAATGTGTTACTTGTGGTGTTAATCATCTGGATCACACATTTACCTTTGTCCAAGTCCACTTGTGCATCCTTTGAATTATATCTAAAACACTAGCAAATAATGTTAGTCTAAATGATTATGTTGATCATAAAACACCAAAGCCTTAATTTATTAGGCATTGATCCATTTTACTTATAGTAGGAACTCATTTATGGTAACATGTAAGTTTGAGGGCCTTTCTACGAAGTCCCCAAACTAGCCTAAAGGGTATCCCAGGCTCCCTGATTTTGGAGGTGCTTGTTCTTCCCCTTTGAGGTTTGAGAGAAGGAGAGGATATTTGAGGGATGAGGCTGTGTCTACCAAATCCATAGATTAGAGAGTGAAATCAATGGGGATTTGGAGCCTTTCCAATCTTGCTGACTCCTGCCCATTATATCTTCATCTTTACTAGATTCCTTGCTTATCATTGTCTATGTTTTTCCTGTAAGTGTCTTCCACAAAAAATCCTTGTGTCTACTTGTCATTTGGCACTTATCTTGCCATACTTGTTGATTGGTTCCTATCTTGCTTACTATTGTTTCCATTTTGTCCAAATTCATTGTGTATGATGGAGTTAGCATATGAGGTATATACAAGTGCTTTGATATTTTGATGATGTAGATTGATATGTTAGTGAAGTGATATCTTTACAAGTTGTTGAGCACCGTATTTGGCACCTAGGCACAACTAGACGATCTGACCATGTCTCGGATAGTCCGCGCCTCGAACGGTCCGCGGATGTAGCTCGGATGGCCTGCGATTAGACTAGCTCTAGGGAGAAAGTCCCTTTCCTGTGTGTGCTTATCCGCTAATCATGCGGGAACCTATTGGGAAGCACCTAGGAACAAGTCCAGACCTCCCCCTATAAATATAAAGGGGTACAGCCAATTGAGGGCATCCACAATTGCATCTATCAATATAGTCTACCTTATTTAGTTTGTTGTTCATCGCATCAAGAGTAGATGTAATTTAGATCTAGTTTAGCTTTCCCCCAACCCCATTCTTCATCCCTCTTCAACTATACATCGTCTAGGAATGCCTCAAGTGGCCTATCAACCCCAGTGCACGCCTTGGAACTCTCCCCCCGATTGGATCCCTCTCAGGAGGCGAGTTCTAAGGATTTTGAGGAAGAAGACGACTTTGCGCCATCGTGGACCATCCAATCTCTGTACATGAACCGTTCGGAGTGACGCAGATAGGAGCCGCTCATGCTGTGAGGTTGCAAACTGTCTAGCCCCACATCATGGACCGTCTGTGTTCCCGTAGAGAGCACCGCTAGGTGGTTCACCCATTCTTTGGCCCCAAATCGGAGCCAACACACTTTTTGGCAACTCCACTAGGGACATGTGTGTCTAGATCTTTCAAGATTGGACATAGATGGTTGGTTCAAAGGATCAGATAGACATTTCCCCATGAAACATCAAGAAGCCGACCCTTGAGAGCCCGTCGGCGAAATATCCGTAGGAATTCAAGGACTACATAAGACAATGAAAAGAAGAGGTGTTGCAACGATAAGAACAAGAACTCGAGGAGGCAAAGGAGAAGTACATGATGACTTCAAGCTAGACCGACATCAGAAGATCATCTAGCAAGGGGAGTTTGGCATGGCATCTCTTCTACCTACCACACATGCCCCCAATGTAAGTAAAACCGATGACATCCAATCTCTTAAGCATTATATAGATGAGAAGCGAGATCAATTAAACAATACATGGGGGCATGGAAGAAACATTTAGAAAAATGACACGTGCATTTGAAAAATATGTCATTCCCAATTTTCCATCACATGAGATTGATGCTAGGACCACCACACACAACTCATCGGCTATAAATGGGCACTCACAAACCCAACCATCTTATTATATGTCGATGAACACATACGTCGGGCAACCACATCCTCCTCCACCAATATAGGACACACCCATAGTCTTGCACACAGTCCAATCGTCTAAGCCTGACCTTGGACCATCGGACCCATCGATGAATGATTATGTTCTTTACGACAAACCACCTAGAGTCGTGCCAGGGCCGCCATCTCAGAGCAAGGGCTAACAGAAATACTCGGATCGTCCGACTATACGCGCGGACCGAACCGTCCGAGTATACTAGATCATTTGCATTTCATACCGGACCGTCCAGCTATGAGTACGCAGAACAGGATGCAAACTATTACCCGCAACCCTTCCACCTACCACAACAAAACTTCTCCCTACCACCTATGACTCCTCAAGGTCGTAGTTTGGCTCCACCTACACATGGAGTGAGCACTTTTCGGCCCCTAGAAGACCGAAAAGAATTAATGCACAATATGGGGCACCTAAAGCTAATATAAACACGCCACAAAATCATATACCCTAGTGCCCATGGGAAAGAGGTCGACACAATGAGGCACAACCACCTGCACGTTTAGGCCCATGGGTTAGTGGATTACCACCGACCACTATTGCCATAGTATCGGGGATCAGATCCCTGGGTCCCTAGAGCCCACGAGTCAGAGGGAGGATGGAGGAAGAGTTCACCCTGAAAGGACCTGTCCCCGAATAACCCCAAGGCACCAAGCTTGGGGTCGGGCAAGGCGGAGCTAGAAGGGGCATCGGGCGAACTGAGGGGAAGCCACTTGAGTAGATTCCACACCTAGCCCAGGGACTGCCCCGTCATAAATGACTATCCGCATTAAATACACCTAGTGTTAATATGCGGCAAAGGGTCGGTCCTCTTTCCACTCATGACTCGCGAACCTAGACCAAGAGCCCACTTATTGTGAGATCCTGTCTCTGGGGATGGTGATATCCTGGCCCAAGGTTTAATAGAATTAATAGAGTACTCATACCAACAAGGTGCATCTTCTTTTTTGGAATCCTATCTCGAAAGAACCTCTAGGTTAAGCGCGCTTGGCCTAGAGAAATCTTGGGATGGGTGACCGACCGGGAAGTTTTCTCTGGCACACATGAGTGAGGACAAAGTGCGCACAAAAGATTCGTGTTCATTTGTGGGGATGGTATATGATCCTAGAGGATTGACAGGAGTAAGCACCACTTGTCCAGGAGTGGATGGGGTATTACAAATTGTGTCAGAACCGACCCTCGCGGTTTCATGGGCGTGTGTGGGCTAGGGGTTCGGGTATATGGCGCAAGGCACATGTGGGACCAAGTTGTCACATGACATGGCATATGACTACACTAGACATACAGATGTGGCCAAGAGGGGAGGTTCCTGGCTTGGGGTTGACCGATGAGGACGTTGGTCTTCTAAAGAGGGTGGATTGTGAGATCCTAGCCCTGATGGATGGTGATATCCTAGCCCAAGGCTTAATAGAATTAATAGGGTAATCATACCAAGAAGGTGCATCTTCTTTTTTGGAAGCCTGTCTTGAAAGAACCTCTGGGTTAAGCGTGCTTGGCCTAGAGAAATCTTGGGATGGGTGACCGACCAGGAAGTTTTGCCTGGTGCGCACGAGTGAGGACAAAGTGCGCACAAAAGACTCATGTTGGTCTGTGATGATGGTATATGATCCTAGAGGGCTGTCAGGAGTAAATATCGCCGGTCCGGGGGTGGACGGGGTGTTACAAATGGTACCATAACCAGCCCTCGCAGTTTCACGGGCGTGTGGGCTAGGGCTTCGGGTATATGGCGCATGTGGGCCTAGAGTGGTCACATGGCATGGCATATTACTACACTAGACATACAGAAGTGGCCAAGAGGGGGGTTCCTGACTTGGGGTTGACCGACGAGGACGCCAGTCTTCTAAGTGGGTGGATTGTGAGATCCTGACCATGATGGATGGTGATATCCTTGTCCAAGGCTCAATAGAATTAATAGAGTACTCATACCAACAAGATGCATCTTGTTTTCGGAAGCCTGTCTCGAAAGAACCCCTGGGTTAAGCGTGCTTGGCCTAGAGAAATCTTGGGATGGGTGACCAACCAGGAAGTTTTCTCGGGTGTGCACGAGTGAGGATAGAGTGCGCACAAAAGACTCGTGTTGGTCTATGGGGGATGGTATATGATCCTAGAGGGCTACCAGAAGTAAGTACCACCGGTCTGAGAGTGGACGGGGTGTTACACTTATGACCTACCGATCCTAGGCCTGAGTCTCTTGATGGTCTACAGAACTCGCAACACAACAAGGGATGCCAAGGCTCAGGCTACGAAGATCATGGGTCGACGTGGCACAGGAGGAATAACGATGACACCTGGGTCCCCTGCTGCCCACACACATCATCCCAGACGACTTAAAGAGCCCAACCAACGAGCTTAAAGGACGAGGACAAATACGATAGACGTGTTTCCACTGAGGGTAGAACACTTTGTTCTACCACGATGCAATAACTCCTTCCATGAGAAGCCACTTGTAATCGCCCCCTCCTTAGTCTATAAAAGGAGGAGGGTTGGACCAACAAAAGGGAGGAGGCAATGGAGGCATGATACTCAGTTGACTTAGCTAGGTAGTGAACACTCAATACGTAGTCCCTTAGAACCAACAACACATAGAGACTTGGGAACTCTTCCCTCTCTCGCTCGCTTGTAACCCCCTACTACAAGCATCGAGTAATAAGGTGTTGATAGTGCAAGCCGTCAAAGACTGGAAGTAGGGACGTCTCGCCCGAACCAGTATAAATCTTGCGCCCACTAAGCACACCATCTGGATCTAGAACGCTCATACACAAATTTACTCGTCGGTGGTGATTTGAAACACTGACAGTTGGCGCACAAAGTAGGGGCCATGCAAGGTAGTAGTGGTCGACCCAACGACAACGAGGCGGGGATCATGCATGCACAATGACACCTAACGTCCGCCAACACATAATCGAGGATGAAAGCGGAGTGTCACGATTTCTCTGAGTAAGCTAGAATGTCGCAGCGACCGCAACACTCCTCGATAGACTCCTCAAAGCTGAGATATCAGGTGAGCGTAGGACCCATCATGAGATTTGGGGTCTCCTCAACCCTACTGCATAGCACCAGACCGAGTGCTCTATGTCACGGTGCAGGGAGCCTGAGATTGACCAGTATACCACATCCACACTACTAGGGGGTGACGCCTCGTCTGCTAGCCGCTCGAGTACAATGAAGAAGGCATGACACGGGTCCCACCCCGCCCACACCCGGGATCAGATAGGAATGCATAGAGCATCCTTGACCTAGGGCTAGGGGAATGGGCCCAAAGGACTAGGCTTTGGTCGTTGGCACAAACCAACACCGCGGAGGATGCTTTGACCCCCTAATGAGGACCAAAGCCTAAGCCTGCCTCCACCAGTCCGTCGGGCTTTCAGCCGTCACAACCTCCAGGAGCCAGTGTCGTAGTGGTACAGGGTGCCCACAAATATCATGAAATACTTAGGAAAATCGAACCCTAGCCTTTGGTTGGGAGACTACCAACTAGCGTGCCAAGTAGGAGGAGCAGACCACGATTACATTGTTATCCGAAACCTCCCTCTGTTCGTGGTGGATTCAGCTCGGGCATGGCTAGAAAACCTAATGTAACACACTAAATTTGGGATATAAAATTTCTTTCTTATGATCATCCAAATTTAGGTGTTACTCTTCTCTATCTCACTCTAGTTTCACTCTCTCTCTAGTTTTCTCCCTCTCTTTTTCTTTTAATTAGGGTTAGTTGAATTAGTGAAGGATTATTTATTTTATTTTATTTTGCCCAAAACATGAGTCATGGAATGTTGCATCATATTGAGCCTAAATATTCTTTGAATTGTTGCACATATTTGATTTGGTTTGAATTTGAAACTTGATTTGAATTGAAAATCCTAGAGAAAATAAATATAAAAGGCAATAGAAATTCCAGGAAAAAAGAAAAGGCCAATTCGGCCCAAGCCAGCCCACGCGCGCCCTCGGTGCCCGACAGGCGGTGCAACACCCCAGGTGTTACCATGGCTAGAGCCCACCTTGTTTTCAAAGGATATGAGCCCCTGTGGAAGAACTTAATGAATAGAAGCATAAGGGCCTTGGAAAGCTAGAGGTTAACCAAGGATTGTGAGTAACCAAAAGCATTACTCTAATCCTTGCACACTCACTACTTTGGATGAGAAGGGAGAAGAAACCTAGACCTCTCTTAGACCCTATCTCCCAAAACCCTAGTTAAGGAGGGAAAAGAGAGTGAGCAAGTGTGCAAAACATGAGTAACTTTTACCCAAACCTTAAGTGACTTTGTAACCAGCAATTAGGGGAGGGAAATATTGCAAAAAGGCCCCTGGTAAAACCCCAAATCAAATCACTAAGTGGAGAGAGAGCTAGAGCTCTCTATGCCTCTCTAAGTCCATTTTTAACCCTAGTTTAAGGGTCAGCCGTGTTCACCTTGAAGATGGCATCAAATCCACTTGTGATCTATACCAAAAATGTGGCATACTACCCAGGGCACCCACTGGAAAAAGTTGAGCCCGAGACTCGGACGTTTGACATGCCATGGCATGGCTTTTGTCGCGGAGTGCCCAGTGTGACACACCTGTTTTGGCATCCAAAGATCTCCCTCCCTAGGCCGTATCTGCCCCGACTTCTCACAGTTGAGTGACAGCCCTAGGTGCCAGGAAGAGGTCTGCGCCGAACCTTTGCAAAGATTCGCACGTTTGCGACCTCTGTCGACGTTTGAACACTGGAAGAAACAAACCGCCACGTGTTCGACGCGTTCTGCCGCGCCAGAGCACGCCCGCGCGCGCCCCCGCGAGCCCCGCGCCGCGCCCGAGCCAAGCCAGCGCCCTGGTTCGCGTCCGCGCCTATAAAACGCCCACGAGCCTTGGCCGTACCCCTCCGCACGCACCCAAGTCTCACCGGAGCTCAGTTCGCCGCCGTCTGCCCGTGCGCGACGTGCCCGCGGCCGCTCGAGCCACTGCCGCCATAGACCGGCCAGCCCAGCCTTCCGCCGTCCCCCCAACCCTCGGACACGAGTGTACACCCGCCAGTGAAGCTCCCCGGGCCAGGAATCGGGCTCTACTTCGCCGGAGGCGCCGGAACACGGTCACCGGACTTCGCCCGCCCGCCGGCCACCGTGGACCAAGGCACACAGTGAGTCTCTCTCCGATTCTTTGCACGATTAGACTCCTTAGACCTCCATGAATCTCCCCATGCCCTTGGATTGAACTGTACCGCCGTGGATAGGCCGGAGCCCACGCCGCCGACGAGCTCGCCCGCCTGCGCTCGTGGTCCGGGCGATTCCGGCCATCCCCGACGACGAGGCGTACATCGACGTGACCGTCGCGACCTCCCGAGCGTCACTGCCCACCTCGCCGGACCTCCCTCGCCGCCGGTAAGCCGCGCCATTCTTTCCTTCTCCGCGGTTACTGTTCCAGTTGGGGGAGGGACCGCGGGTGTGAGGGAGAGAAACCCAGGGGGGTTAAATGGAAAGCCAGTGACTCAAATGAATAGTGGCCCGAGGGTAGATCTGTGAAGTTTGATTTGGCTTAAACTCAGGGGCCTCGGCGCAAACTGTTTTTCCAGAAAAACTTAAGTAAAACCTGATTTAAATTCAAACAGAAACTTTAAAAACCCATAACTTCTGTTTGGTTTATCCAAATTTGGTCAAACTAATTTTGCCAGACTCTAAATAATATAACCTGTCTAAGAAAAATATAAAACCCCATAAGCACTAGAGAAAAATATAAGGTTCTGATTTATTTTCAGTTTTGGCCAAAAGCTTAATAATAGCAAGAAAAATGGTTGCACTGTTTAACTAGAGTTGGAAAAATTTAGAGAAGTTATTATCTACCTACTGACCTAGTTAAAAATGTTAAACTTCTCTGTCCATTACATTTAGTTAGTTTTAACCCCTTATTCTAGAATATGCTTAAGTTTAAGGAAAATAGAAAAAGTGGGATAAATAATGAACCAAAGGGCACCCCTATTTTTGTTAGGATATTTAGTCACTGTAGTTCACTGGAAAAAAATGTATCATACCCTGTTGTAGTGTAAGATAAGAAAGATACCTTTTAAATGAAGAAAATGGGGATAACTTAGAAAAACCCTACAAAAATACCCCTAAGGTGAAACCTCCCCAAACCTTAGGATAACTAATGTGTTGATAATAAGAACTTAAGAAAAATCTGAAATCTGTTGTTTGATATTTTTCAAAGGACAAGTTAGTTCTAATCACTCTTTTTGCACCAAAGTTTAGAAATCCACCATTAATTAACCATCATGTGGCTCTCTGTCATTTTTGGCACAAGAGCTTTTCATCACTGTTTGAGGCCAGCAAAAATAACCATTAGGTCAGAAACCACTTTAATAAAAGACTTGTAGTGTAAAGTGGCCCATTTTGCCTAACTATTGTTATTTTTGTTTAAAGGCTAACTTTTGTACCTTAAGCCTCAAATTCTTAAAACAAGCTAGAATAGCCAGTGACAACCCACTGTAATTTTTACAGAATTTTTGGAAATTTTTAAATACTGTCATAGTTCAAACCTGTACTAGAAACCCTGGATGGAAATTAAAGAAAGGAAAATGGGTGTGGTAAATTGATATCCTCCTAAGATTCTTTATAAATTGTCCACTAAAGTCTATAAAGGCAATGCAAATCCAATATGTTATCCTAAAGGAAAACCCAAACCTAAAAGGTAATAAGTCTATATATACCACTAGGAGACCCGCATAGCCAGTGAACCCTAAGTTAATTCTTGACTTAAATTCTATAGTTTAATGTTATTAAATCTTGCATAATCATAACATACATTTTCATTGCATTCGATAGACTGTAATCTTGCTGACGGAGAGTACATCCTCGTGCCGGAGCAAGGAGCTGCCCAGGAGGTTGCCCCAGACCCAGCACCAGAGCCTGCACCAGAGGACCTGCCTGCCACTGCTTTGGAAGGCAAGCCCCGGTTTATGCATAACCTGTTATTTATGCTATTTTACTTCACTTAATGATTGTAGGATTGATTGTGCACTTAGGTGTAGGAATTGTTTGAAACCCTAGTTGCATGATCTCAGGAATCCTTTTGAGATGGATACTAGTATGCTAGGTCGAGTAGCTGCTTTATTAATTAGGATCTCGGTAGAAGTCGAGTGATTTTTCTAGCACTCGCGCGAGGTCAGGAATTGGCTGTATCCACTTTCCTATCACATTGATGTTGGTTTGTGGGCAACAATCCATGGGGATTGGTTGTTCACGGGATAAAGAGTTGATTAAGGATTAAGGTGTGGTACCGTGAGTCAAGCGTTTGAACGTACTAAACATATGCCGAGAAATATGGTAAATCGGTAAGCCTAGTACCTGAGTGAACCTGCCCGCAGACATACCCCCTCACGCGACCTGAGACGTAGTCTCCCATTCCGGTTATGGTGGGTACAAGTGCGGTCACTGCACGACGGCCAGTCGGGGTCAGTGAGGCATTGTACGCCAAGGCGGTGAGCCCTGATCTGTTGCCAGGGAATCGATGGGGACGGTTGATGTGTGTGGGGACGGAGTGCCCCTACACGTCGTGTGTTTAGGTTTACCTTGCAAGGATAAAAACTCGATTCGAATCGTCTGCTTCTCGCAGCTAATGAGACTGCTTGATCCATGCTGCTTCATTGAGTAATAAGTGCAACTGTGATGAGATGATACAAAATGTTGATTGGTAAAAATGCTTGCTACTATGTATGAGTAGATAGTACACTTTTAGCCTTAAGAGAGTCACACTTAATTTTGATAAAGTTAAAATCTTGATTTAGAAACTCAGCTAGTGCTTTTGGCAACCAAACCCCACAGCCAAACAACTGCATGTCTAGAGGTAGAGGAGTATAGACTCCTCACACCGGGTAAGTCTAGCTGAGTATTAGTATACTCAGCCTTGCTTGTGGCATAATTTTACAGGTTCTCTGGAGGACATGGTTGCTGGAGTGACTTGGCCATCCACCCTGCCACCAGGTTGGACTGTCGAGTGGGACCCTGCCTCGGCTGAGGAAGAGCATGAGGAGTGATGGGACAGGCTTCCCCATCTCTCCATTTATTTGTCGTTAGTTTATTTCCGCTGCACTTCAAAACAATGATGGTTACTTTTGCAAAAACTCCGATGGTGACAATGGTGATGTAATAATTTAAATACTCTTCCATGTATGGTTTTATGCTTTATTGTATTTGCTCTGTGACTCACCATCGAGTGAGCTTGTGGTACTTGATCCTGTCAGTGGCCGTGTCGGACTAGATCCGAGGGATTGACGAGTTATTCCCATTTAAGTGTGGTCTAGCCTCTAAGGCAGGGCTTAGGCACTTAAGTTGGAATAATTCGGGCAGTTCCGCCACAGGCGGGCCCCGCCTGTCGGCGCCAACCCGAGCGCGCTCACTCCCTCTCTCTCTCTCTCGCTGCTCTGTGGGGGCCGAGCTGTCGGCGCCGTTCTTTCCCCCTGCGCCCACACTCTCTCTCTCTGTCTCGTCGTTCTCACCTATCAGCCATCCCTAACCTCTCGCCCACGATCTCCCCGCCGTGGACGCGCCCACGACCGCGCGTTCTCCGACAACGTCCTCACGCCTGTGCCCCTTTTGAGCCTCGCGCCCTGCTCGCCCACCTCCCCTCGCTCAATTGCATCCTCTACCAAACCCCCTCGCCCTCTCTCTCGCTCTGCCAACGCGAGCAGAGAGCTTCGCCACCGCCCACCATCGACTGCTACCCGTTCTGCTGTCACCGTCGCGTCTGTGCCGCGGCCCATGCCACGGTGAGTTCCGCCTCGCCGTCAGCTGCTCGGGACACCCTTCGGTGTGCCCTTCCCCTCTCTATTTCGTCTGGTCCACGCTCACCGGAGCGATTCTTGCGCAGCTAGAGCCCCGTCGTCATCGCCCCGTCGTATCCTTGCGCCTCTGCCGTTGCTCCATGACCCCAACACTTCCCCTCAAGGTGTGCAAACCGCCCGTACCCTTAATTTGGTCGTTACTGCTCTGTTGCTCGCGTGATTGCTCGCCGGAGCTGTCCCGCGCCGCCGTTGGCCCGCCTCGCCATGTGCAGCGCCCTGTGGTGCTCCCGCGCCGGCGTGAGGGCCATGGCCGAGTCCGCCAGACTGCCCTGAACGCGCCCGAGCTAGACCCAAGCCTCTGGAGCCCCGCCGTGGCTAGCCTCCTCGTCTCCGGCGAGCCCTCGCCGTGGGACCGAGTGGTGCCACTGCGCCTGTGTCCGCCCCTGGCCGTTAGATCTCGAGCGTCCGTCCGAGATCGGGCGGTTTAGACTTAACCCGAGCGGATCTAATCCCAGCCCTCCAATCTAGATCTGACCGCCTCTCTCTCTTCCCCTCACCCGTGTCTCTGCCTCTGGGCCCAGCTGGTCAGCCCTCCCTGGCTCGTTGACGCCCTGGCCCCGCCTGTCAGACGCGTCCGCGCGCCCGCGCCCACGTGATCTAATCCTGGCTGTTGATCTCTGATTCGATGGCCAAGGTTACCCCGTACCCCTTCGGGTGTAAGTTTTGCTTAAGAAACCCTTGGTTTTAAGAAATCAACCCGTTGTCCTCTGTTTTAACGCGCAGGCCCCTGGCTTCTTTTGAATAGCCCCTGTATTTTTTATTTAATCACAGATTTAGCCCTAATTTCATATTTCAAACTTAAAAACTTGTTTATTTCATATCTTTTTCATATGGACTCCAAATTTAGTGGTTCAAATTGCAAAATGTTCATAAAATTATTCTCTGTTCAAATAAAATATGACCAGCAACAGTCTGTATACTTTAATTTTACACTTAGAATATAGGATTAAAGTATATGTTGATTTATTCATTTAATGAAATAAATAAAAGGAGAATCCTAGGAGTTAAAGTATATTTAATCTTGTGAGATTAATAATATGTACTACATGAATTCACCTTTGGTTTAACTTTTAGGTCTTAATGAAATGAATAGAATTAGGTTATGTAATTATGGATAACACTTAAAGGATAATCAAATTCCTAAATGAGAGTAATTCATCTTATAATTTAATCTTTTCTTTGTTTAATTACTACTTTACTTTTTGAGCTATGTTCCAACACTTAGAGAGTAATCAATCCCCAATTAAGATTAGTCTATTTTATAAGTTGATCTCATTCTCTTTTATTTAATACTATACCTTTTGAGATGTTTTCCAATGTTGGTATATGCTTGATGTGATGTTCATTTGTACTTTCCAAATGTATTGAATGTATGATCACTTTATTTAGACAATGAGCAGCTCGTGGTTCCTGAGTGTGTTGCCGAAGATCCCTCGAAGCAACAACCTAGTGAAGGCAAGTTTCCTCAGACCTATCATGTCCTACTTTACTTCATAATTCACTGTCCCGCATTACATTATTGAAACTTAAGGATTGACTAGTCTGTATTTACCTTACACTTGTTTACCTTTTTGGGTTAATCATGGTTAGCTTATGTTATTGCTTAAACTTAATCAATGAACATGATGTGATTATTTATGATATGACGATGTTATCCCGATGAGGTTCTTGTGATTACTTTAGGGGACTCAGGCTGTTTCCTGAGTACCTCTCCGTAAGGACCTATTTGGGGAGTGACAACCCGGGATAACAGTGCAACAATGAGGGTGGAATGAGACGCCCTTAGCAGATTAATTAGAGGAACCAGAGGAGTAGTTGGCTTCGCCGTAGGGCCGTCAATGGGGTCCGGGCATAGTACTTGCTCTGCCGAGGCGGGTTGCAGAGGTTCTCGATTTGGTTTTGTTAGTCACCCTTCCTTTGGGGAGATGTACTGTGTTTATCAAACTGGAGAAACCTAACGGGTGGCTATGACCTCTGGGAAATCTTTGTATAGGCTACGTAGTGAGACCCTGCTAGGTCACCTTGGTAGTGACCAATAGGGAGGCTAGAACCCCGGGCAGAATAAGAATCACGGCTTGTGGGTAAAGTGCGCAACCTCTGCAGAGTGTTAGAAACTGGTATATCAGTCATGCTCATGGTTAAGAGCTGCCTTGGGATCCTCTTCGATTAGAAGAACTTTGGTTACTTTTATGATGATGGTTAATAATGTTGTTTATAATTTTGATCTCTGGTATTTCCTCTTGGAGGGAGTACTTCTGGGTAATAACTGGGTTTATTACTAAAATTTGGCTCTACTTATAGTAATAAAACTAGACCAACTAAAAGCAGTTGCTTAACCTTAACTCCACATATAGCTGGTCCACTTTAGCCAAACGGGACATTTCCTGAGTACGTTGATGTGTACTCACCCTTGCTTTACAAACCACCCCACCCCAGGTTGTCCCCACTGTACTCAGTGCTCAGGAGGCGAAGCTGGCAACATAGATGACTTTGAGGAGTTCCAATACTACGACGAGTTCTAGTTTACTTTAGTGGCAAACCCCGAGTCAGCTGCCTGTGTAGGCTTATCTTCTACGTTTCGTTTCTCCGCACTTTGATATTATTGTTGAACATTATGGCAATGTATTAGACTCTGTCAATGTCTTGGACATCTTGATGTAATTAAAGTACCTTTCCGCTATTTACTTTGAGCATTGTGTGATGATGTCCAATTATGCTAGCTCTGTGTACGTGAGTTCTGATCCTAGCACGTACATGGTTCACATTCGGTTTACCTTCAAAACCGGGTGTGACATAAGTGGTATCAAAGCCCTTGCTGACTGTAGGACCGCTAACCTAGACTAGAATGGTTGCCCTAAGGATTATAGACCCATCACTCGTGACACCGCTCGTGGGTGTCACTTCCACGATGCTCTCGACACCCTGCTGCGTCGGGCTTTCGACCGACACACTTGGTCCATCGAGTATCGTTGTGTAGTCTACCAGCATCGTCGCGGGTTATACCCGGACCAGTGGGAGGCTACTTGCTTGGTGCGCTGTCCGGACGATGATCTCCGGGATGCAGAGGCCTTCTCAGAGCACTATTCTATCACTGAGAGGGACATTGCCGAGGCAGCCATGCAGGATGCAGCATGACAAGCACTTTCTCAGTATTGCTCGTTGTGCAGCGGGGTAGCTGACGACCTTGACATGAAGTACTACCCTCGCCGTTCTACCGGCAGTGCTGGAGGTGTGATTGTCTCACCCGTCGGTGAGGGCAATCTTAGGCTGAACAGCATGGTCAACCTGGCCACCATGCTCAACACAGAGCTGACCACGCCCTTGACGAGTTGGGCAAGGTTCGGGTGGAGGTTCCAGAATTACGTGCTGAGTGCGCGACACGCCACAATCTAGATGGTGGTTCTCCCGCCCCTGTCGGGATTCAGCACCCTTACCGTTCACCGCCCCGTGGTCGCTTCGACTATGGTACCCCAGACTGCAAGACCCGGATAGATTTAGATCCATAGATCGATGGAGTCGGAGTCCTGTAATAATGCTTAATTCAGTGTCTTAGTCTAGTCAATCTTAGTTAGAGTTAGTTTGTTTATCTTATGTTGGATGCTTGTCATGATGAACATGTAATGAAGTTGGATCTTTGTAATGATTGTCACCAAGGTGTGGGTATCCCCTGCAACTTGGTGTAGTTATTAATAAAGTCAGTTATTCAATTGGGTAATCCATTTATTTCCACTTTCCTCTTTATCTGAGAGGTTGTCAGTGAAGATGATCAATTGTTCAGTGCTATGAAGATTTTCGTATATCTTTTCTTATGCTGAAAGACTGCAGAGTCAGATCTGATATGTGTGTGGTTTCTACAGATGTCTGAAAACAGACGCAGAGGTGCAAGGCAAGGTCAGCTAGAACAACAGGCAACCTAGGAGGATGCAGCCCAACAGCAGCAGTTGCCACCACCACCCCCGATGACAGTTGAGCAGATGTTCATGATGCAAACTCAGGCATTTCAGGAAATTGGTCAGACCTTAGCAGCGATGCAGCAGGTGCAGCAACAGCCACCCCCACCTCAGCCTCCAGTGCAAGTCCAGATGCCACAAGTGCCCAGAGACAAGCGGGCAGAGTTCATGAGGGGCCATCCCCCTGTTTTTTCCCACTGTACTTATCCCATGGACGCGGAATATTGGCTACGTACCGTGGAGCATGAGTTGCACACTGCCCAGTGCAACGATCGTAAGAAGGTGTTGTATGGTCCCCGACAGCTGAGGGGAGCAGCACAGTCTTGGTGGGAGTCTTACCTCGCCACCCATGCCAACCTTGAAGCCATTACTTGGGAGGAGTTTAGGGAAAACTTCCGTCGCTACCATGTGCCCAAGGGACTGATGATAGTGAGGAAGGAGGAGTTTCTCGCCCTGAAGCAAGGTCCCCTGTCCGTCAGTGAGTACATGGATAAGTTTTTGCAGCTGTCACGTTATGCCCTAGAGGACGTTAACATGGATGCTAAGAGGCAGTACCGCTTTCTAAGAGGATTGGTTGATCCCCTCCATTACCAGCTAATGAACCACACTTTCCCCACCTTACAACATTTGATAGATAGAGCAATCATGTCTGAAAGGAAGCGTCGGGAGATGGAGGATAGGAAGCGCAAGATTGGAGGATCTCAAGCCAGGAGTAGCAGTCATCCCCGCTACTCAGGCAACTCACCCCAGCAATTCAAGCAAGGTCACCAGCATCAGCGTCAGCATCAGCACCAGTACCAGAGGAAGTTTCCTCAGCAGCAGCAGCAACAGTAACGTCAGAACACCCAGTCTGGAGGAAATCAGTACCAGCGTCAGAACACCCAGGCAGCTCGCCTTCCTGCCCCAGCAACCAACCAGAATGGCCAAGAAGCCCCAACACAAGTAGGAGGTCATGCATGCTTCTACTGTGGAGAACAAAATCACTAGGCGAAGAACTATCCCAAGAAAGCAGCTCAGCAGCCGCCAGCAGTCAATGCCCCAGCAAGACAAGGAGCACCACATCAAGCACCAGGAGTCCGTGGTCAGGCCTACAACCGTGGAAAGGTGAACCACCTAGAGGTCGAAGCAATCCAGGATGCTTAGGACGTGGCAGTAGGTATGTTTCCAGTCAAAACGTACCTAGCAAAAGTACTATTAGATACTGGTGCCACACATTCTTTTGTTTCTACATCTTGGGTAGAATCACATAACATCCCCATAGAACCAATGATCCCACCTTTAAGAGTTAATTCAGTTGGGGGAAAAGTTCAGTCCGATAGGATTTGTCTGAATCTAAGGATTGAAATAAGGGGGATAGATACGAATTGACTCGAGCCTAGCTACGGGTGCATAGGTTTCACCGAAATCCAAACCTTCGACTTGGGAGTATCCTTTGGCCACAAGTCGAGCTTTGTTCCTTGTCACCACACCATGCTCATCTTGCTTGTTGCGGAAAACCCACTTGGTTCCTACAACATTTTGATTAGGATGTGGAACCAAATGCCATACCTCATTCCTAGTGAAGTTGTTGAGCTCCTCTTGCATTGCCACCACCCAATCCGAATCTTGTAGTTCTTCCTCTACCCTGTGCGGCTCAATAGAGGAAACAAAAGAGTAATGCTCACAAAAATGTGCAACACGAGATCTAGTGGTTACCCCCTTATGAATGTCGCCGAGGATGGCGTCGACGGGGTGATCTCGTTGGATTGCTTGGTGGACTCTTGGGTGTGGCGGCCTTTGTTCTTCATCCTCCTTGTCTTGATAATTTGCATCTCCCCCTTGATCATTGCCATCATCTTGAGGTGGCTCATTTGCTTGATCTTCTCCTTCATCAACTTGAGCCTCATCCTCATTTTGAGTTGGTGGAGATGCTTGAGTGGAGGAGGATGGTTGATCTTGTACATTTGGAGACTCTTCGAATTCCTTAGGACATACATCCCCAATGGACATGTTCCTTAGCGCAATGCATGGAGCCTCTTCATCACATATCTCATCAAGATCAACTTGCTCTACTTGAGAGCCATTAGTCTCATCAAACACAACATCACAAGAAACTTCAACTTGTCCAGAGGACTTGTTAAAGACTCTATATGCCCTTGTGTTTGAATCATATCCTAGTAAAAAGCCTTCTACAGTCTTAGGAGCAAATTTAGATTTTCTTCCTCTTTTAACAAGAATAAAGCATTTGCTACCAAAGACTCTAAAATATGAAATATTGGGCTTTTTACCGGTTAGGAGCTCATATGATGTCTTCTTGAGGATTCGGTGTAGATATAACCGGTTGATGGCGTAGCAGGCGGTGTTGACCGCCTCGGCCCAAAACCGATCCGAAGTCATGTACTCATCAAGCATGGTTCTTGCCATGTCCAATAGAGTTCTATTCTTCCTCTCCACTACACCATTTTGTTATGGAGTGTAGGGGGAAGAGAACTCATGCTTGATGCCCTCCTCCTCAAGAAATCCTTCAATTTGAGAGTTCTTGAACTCCGTCCCGTTGTCGCTTCTAATTTTCTTGATCCTTAAGCCAAACTCGTTTTGAGCTCGTCTCAAGAATCCCTTTAAGGTCTCTTGGGTGTGAGATTTTTCCTGCAAAAAGAACACCCAAGTGAAGCGAGAATAGTCATCCACAATAACTAGACAGTACTTACTCCTGCCGATGCTTATGTAAGATATCGGGCCGAATAGATCCATGTGTAGGAGCTCCAGTGGCCTGTCGGTCGTCATGATGTTCTTGTGTGGATGGTGAGCACCAACTTGCTTTCCTGCTTGACATGCGCTACAAATCCTGTCTTTCTCAAAATGAACATTTGTTAATCCTAAAATGTGCTCTCCCTTTAGAAGCTTATGAAGATTCTTCATTGCAACATGTGCTAGTCGGTGGTGCCAGAGCTAGCCCATGTTAGTCTTAGCAATTAAGCATGTGTCGAGTTTAGCTCTATCAAAATCTACCAAGTATAGCTGACCCTCTAACACACCCTTAAATGCTATTGAATCATCACTTCTTCTAAAGACAGTGACACCTATATCAGTAAAAGGACAGTTGTAGCCCATTTGACATAATTGAGATACGGAAAGCAAGCTGTAATCTAAAGAATCTACAAGAAAAACATTGGAAATGGAGTGGTCAGGTGATATAGCAATTTTACCCAATCCTTTGACCAAACCTTGATTCCCATCCCCGAATGTGATAGCTCGTTGGGGATCTTGGTTTTTCTCGTAGGAGGAGAACATTTTCTTCTCCCCTATCATGTGGTTTGTGCAACCGCTGTCGATGATCCAACTTGAGCCCCCGGATGCATAAACCTACAAAACAATTTTAGTTCTTGACTTTAGGTACCCAAATAGTTTTGGGTCCTTTGGCATTAGACACAAGAACTTTAGGTACCCAAACACAAGTCTTTGACCCCCTGTGCTTGCCCCCAACATATTTGGCAACTACTTTGCCGGATTTGTTAGTTAACACATAAGATGCATCAAAAGTTTTAAATGAAATGTCATGATCATTTGATGCATTGGGAGTTTTCTTCTGAGGCAACTTAGCACGGGTTGGTTGCCTAGAACTAGATGTCTCACCCTTATACATAAAAGCATGGTTAGGGCTAGAGTGAGACTTCCTAGAATGAATTCTCCTAATTTTGCTCTCAGGATAACCGGCAGGGTACAAAATGTAACCCTCGTTATCCTGAGGCATGGGAGCCTTGCCCTTAACAAAATTAGATAATTTCTTAGGAGGGGCATTGAGTTTGACATTGTACCCCTTTTGGAAGCCAATGCCATCCTTAATGCCAGATGTTGGGGCGAAGGCAAAGGCGCCACCCTTCGCTCGAAGCCTTCGCTGCAGCAGCTGAGCTAACAGAAACAAAACAGGCAGGGACACCCTTCACTTGTTCCGCAGCAGAAGAAGACCGGTGACGAAGGGCATCCCACAGTGCGGCCTCGTCCAGCTCAGAGGCCCACGTGCGATCCGGCCCATCGTAACGGGCCCCGCGTGGCCGCCGTGCGTTACGGGCCTAATTTGTAAAAGCATCCCTGTAATTACGGTCTGTAACCCCGCTTTATGGGAATATTCTGGGGATAACCTAGGTAGCTGAGGGCACATGCGTCCTTAGCTCAAGGCGCTGTGCGCTCAGCTACCTATAAATACCCCTGCACAGTGCCCGTGAGAGGCCAGATTAACAGAGCTTTTGCCATCTAGCGCGAGTGCCCTGTTGACGTCACTGTTCACCCTTGTTGGATCCCCTTGCAACTGAGAGCAAGTTCCAACATTTGGCGCCCACCGTTCGTGCTACGAGAAAACCACCCGCGATGGCACCCAAGAGAGCTAACCCGAAGGCTGACGAGGCTACGAAGGCAGCACTGCTCGCCGCAAGAAAGGGCAAGGCCCTCGCCCTCACCCAATCCACCCACCAAGAGGCCACTGAAGACGATGTTCCTCGCGCCTGCGAAGATGACACCCTCCGCACCTGCGACCCTGAGGGACAACCGCAGCCACCCTCAGGCTTCGCACCACCAGAGGGCGCGGACCTCACCGAGGACGGTGAAGTCCTCGGCGTCTCAGCAGAAGAACAGCTACAGCTACGCGCCCTACGCCTCAAGAACCGCAATCTCCAAAGGCAGAAGGAGATACTGGAGGCCAAGCGCCAGCGTGTGTCCGCGCTAGCCAAAGTGCGGCAAATGATATGCGACGAAGAGCAGAAGGCCCAGGAACTCGAGCGGGAGATTGCGCTGATGCAGCACGAAGGCCACCTCGGCCTGCAGCACGAGTCACCCCTCCAGCAGCGCGCACAACTCGAAGACACGCGCGAAGGCCACCTCGGCCTGCAGCATGGGCCACCCCCGCAACACCGCGCGCAACCGGAGGACCCGCGTTTCCCCCAACGCGACCACACCTTCCCGCACGCCGCGCCATTCCAAGGGGTCAACTATCTCGATGAGCGAAGTCCCCTGGCGCCACACCTGCAAGTGACGCCTTGGCCAGCTAACTTCCGGGCAGGGACCTATCCCAAGTACAACGGCAGCACCGACCCGGCTCAATACATAATGAGTTATCAGGTCACCGTTGCATCTTCCGGAGGGGACGACGCCACAATGGTGAAGTCTTTCATCATCGCCCTCGAGGGCCCAGCACTCACCTGGTTCACTAGGTTGCCTCCGCTGTCCATTGATTCCTGGAGAAGTCTCCGGGACAAGTTCCTGCTCAAGTTCCAAGGGTACCGCCCAGACACCGATGCCCTGGCCGAACTCTCGCTTTGCAAGCAGCTGGAAAAGGAGACTCTGAGGGAGTATTACCGCAAATTTTTAACACTCAAATCACAGCTGCTGTTGGGGGCCTTCGTCCTCCGAAGGTCCTCAAAAACATGATTTGACAATGTTTTCCAAGTGGATTATATGAACAGGTATCTTCGGACTCAGAATTATGAACATGGAGTATGGTCAGGACGAAGCCTAAGCTAGACGAAGGGGGATTGAGATGGAGGACGGGCTGATTACCAAGCTGTACGAAGGACGGTGCACAGCCGAAGCTGTTCGCAGGAAAGCTTCGTCGCGGTAGCAGAAAGGGGAACCGACTTAAAGATGAAAAGACCACTTGGGCCTTAACAGATTCCCATAAGTCATTAGCAAATGTAGTGGACATGAATGTAATTTTACATGGGCTGCATCCCACGTCTATAAATAGATGAACAGTACTCCCGTACTGTTCACGCTGATTTGGCATTTGCTTTTGCGTCATCCTTGTACTTTTGTCTTCCTGCAATCCGAAGGTACACTTGTAATTTGAAGTCATTTCTATTGTTATATGATAATAAAATAGAAATGACATTGTGATAAAATTTAAATACTTATATTACTTTTTACGTTACGCATATGACCTTCGTCACAACTTATTGCGTTTACGAAGATATATTGTTTGTGACCTTCGTCCGGAACACATTATATCCCGAAGGGAAATAATGTTTCAAAGGACGAAGGACCTTATCATTTAACACTTTCTATGTTGCCTTGTTCTTAATCCGAAGCATTTGAGAACAAGTCACCAACATTGGCGCCCACCTCCGGTGAACTCACTTCCACTTCGAGTTTTTCGAACACCTTCGGAAGCCATAAACCCTCGCTATGGCACCGAAGAAAGCTTCAGCGACTGGGGCTGCAGCTCTGCAACCGCTGGACCCCAACCAGGAGACTGTCTCTCTTCGGGAGGCCCGAAGCCAGAAGAGGAAGGCCGTCAGCCCGACGCTTCAGGAGGATGAGCTAGACCAAGAGATCAGGGATATGGAGATGCTACATCAACAGGTGCAGAGGAAGAAGGAGAAGATGGCCAGGCTAGCTGAGTTGCAAAGGCAGATAGACGAAGCTTCTGAAGAAGTTCGCCATCTTACTCACGATGAGCAGAACAAAAAGCCTCAGCAAAAAGACCTTCATCAGGAGGGCTTCTTCAACGAAGATGACTGGTATGACAATTTCCATCATGGAAATTTTGTTTTCGATGATGCTTCTCCCCTGTCCGCTGAGCTGCAGGCTACACCCTGGCCTCCGTCCTACAAGCCACCCCAGCTTCCCATGTTCGATGGCCATTCAGACCTGAAGCAGTTTTTGATGAGCTACGAAGCAACAGTGTCTTCGTATGGTGGCAACGCTGCAGTCATGGCAAAGTCTTTTGTTATGGCTGTTAGGAATGTCGCTCAGACCTGGTATTCCTCCCTTCGACCAGGAACGATTACTTCATGGCAAAAGCTGAAGGACATGTTGTTAACCAGCTTTCAAGGGTTTCAGACGAAGCCGGTCACTGCTCAAGCCCTGTTCCAGTGCACTCAGGATCATGAAGAATACCTTCAGGCGTATGTCAGAAGGTTCTTGCGTTTGAGGGCGCAGGCACCAACGGTGCCCAATGAAATTGTCATCGAAGCCATGATCAAGGGGCTTCGTCCTGGACCTGCAGCTCAATACTTTGCTAGGAAGCCTCCTCAGACTCTGGAGAAGCTGCTCCAAAAGATGGACGAGTACATTCGTGCCGACAATGATTTTCGCCAAAGAAGGGAGGAGGCTTTCAGATTTTCTGAAATGACCAGGGGCTTCGGAGGAAGATTCTATCCGAGGCATGTCAGGTCCATCCACAACTCTACTCAAAATGATGATAAGGGGAGTCAGCAGAACAGACCGCAGTGCTCCTCACAGGCTTCGGGGCAGCAGCAAACTTTTTTCCGGCCACCAGCTCCAAGAGGCAGAGGCGCCAGGGGCTTCGGCGGAAGATTTGGAGATCAACCAAGGAGGGTATTTTGTTTATTCTGTGGTGAAAACAAGGGCCATACCACCAGGATGTGCCATGTTACCATCCAGAAACAAAAGGAGCTAGCAGAAGCTGCAGCGCAACAGGGCCAGCCGAAGCAGGTCATGCATACTGCTTCGTACCATCAGCCTTACATCCCGGAATACGTGGGCAACCACCCTGCAGTTTCCGTAGCTTCGGCGAGTCAACCTCAAGCTTCCTGGCAACAGCCCCCGCCTCCACCTCCGCTGCAACAAGGCCAACAGCCGGAAGGGAGCCAATATGTTCCGCACCAAAGGGATCTCAGAGAGCAATCTGAAGCTCGCACAGTCAATAGTACTGTGCCAGAGTCGAAGCACATTTATTGACAAATATCCTACTTTGATAGTAGTCTTTTCCGTTTAGTTCTATTTTCTGTGTAATAAAGAACATTTCAGTTTTCATGTAATAGTTTCGTGGTTGGTTATGAGGAAAACCTATTTTCTCCGCAGGCTTAAGTTGCTGAAGCTTAAAAATTTGCGGTAACAAGGAGGACCTTCGAATTATTAAAAATCCTTCGAAGCAACAAAAAGTCGTTCTAAGGAACGCAGAGTAAGTTGCTGAAGTTACAAAAAGCCGTTCCAAAGGGAGCGCAGTGTAAGTTTTTTGCTCCAAAGACGTTCCTAAGGGAATGCAGAGCATACAGCGAAAAGTCAACGCTGATACCGCCTAAGTAAAAGGCGAAGAAGCTCCAAAGACGTTCCTAAGGGAATGCAGAGCTTACAGCGAAAAGTCAACGCTGATACAGCCTAAGTAAAAGGCGAAGAAGCTCCAAAGACGTTCCTAAGGGAATGCAGAGCTTACAAAGATATTTTGTGTGGATCTTCGGAACAAACGTCATTTACATAACATAACATCATCACATCATTTTGCATAGCATAAGCATCATACATCATGTTGCATATGGCAAAAGAAGGGGACACAATATCAACCTTCGAAAGGACGCTTTGAGAAAGTGAAAATTGTGTAAAGTCACGAGGGAATACAATGATAATCTTCGGAATACAGCTTCGGAGAATGTTTTTACGAAGCATGGACGAGCTTCATCAGAGTAATATCGAAATTGTACAGCTTCGGAGAATGTTTTCACGAAGCGTGGACGTGATTCATCAGAATAGTTTTAACGGAGAATGTCTTCTTCACGAAGCATGAAAAGAAGGGAAGGTGTTTTTTCGCCGAAGGCTCAAAAATGGTATGTATGTAGAATTTCATGCATCGTAAAGAATTGAATAATGAAAAGAGACTTGTATATTACATTCAAATGTACAAAATATTACATAGATCACACTTCAAATGTTTTTTCTAATAACACCTAGTCTTCTCTTAATACTACTTCGGCAGCCTCATTTAGAAGTTGTTCAACAACTTTATCCATGATAGCTTCGGCCATTTGTTTAATTTCGTCATCCCCTTTTGCGTGAGGGTCAGCAGACGATCCAGCAGGTTCTGAGGGAAGAGAATATTTCTGCATTACTATTACAAACCGCGAACAAAGTTTGAAATAAAAATTACAACACAATAAGAACGACTAATTAATACCTATTTGCCCTTCGGGCTCTGTACTTTTTTCGGCAACTTCTATCACTTTCCTAGCATCATGGATGCCTTTTTCACTCCTTTGAATAATTTCTTGCGCCATTTCTCGGCCGCCGTTGTCCTAGACATCAGTAAAGAATTTACCACCAACCATGCTTGCTTCGGCCGAGGGGTCTTTGATGTCTTCGGAGGATAAAGCAGCTTCGGACTGAGCTAAAGATTTTACATGCTCACAACCTTTCTTCTCCAAGACAGTAGCAACTCCCCTGGCGCCCGAAAAAGCGCAGATGTCACCGCGGCTACTCAGGATTTCCTCGAAGGCCTCTGCTTCGTGACTGATCCATTCCATTGGACCTTCGGGATTGCCTCTTGAGAAATTCTCTTCACTGGAAAATGCGCCCACGCTGGCGAAGCTGGTTTTAATTTTCTTTACGCATTCCATGGATTTTTCGTAGCATTTTTTCTTAGAAGACCGAAGCTCTTCCACGGTTGCTTCCAAATGATCAGCCCATTGGTCGCTACATTCCCGTCTTGTTTCTTCAAGTATGCGTTCTTCTTTCGCCCGGGCCAATTGCTTCTGAAGATCTTTAATTTCGCGTCTGTGAGCTTCGGCCTGAACCTTTGCAGCAGCTTCGTCCTTTTTTATCTTGTCTACTAATGTAAGCAGAATTTTATCTTTTTCTAGAGCTTCGTTTCTCAGTTTAATAACTTCTGATCGTAAATTGTTGAACGCAATTTCATAGCTCTCATCTTCGGCACTCTTTTGTGCTCTTAATGCGTTGCTTAGGATTAAACCCTATACGAAAAAGAATCCATATAAGAATAAAAGAATGAATTACGTATTAAAAAATTTTTTCAAGCGTCTAATTCCCATACCTTTAGGCTATTGTACGCAAGACTGTCCGCGAGATCCTCCTTTGTCATAGCACATAATCCAGCTTCGAGCTTCGGGAACCCCATACTTCTAGCCATCGCTCGGCAGACAGATAGTTCTTTGTTATCAGGAAGGCAGTATAGGAAGTCATCTTCATTTGTCCCATTGAACACTACTGCCCCCTTCGGATATTTTAGCTCTCTGGCATAGTAGTTGGCTTCGTAAGTCTCTTCTTCAGATAATTTCTTCCCCGAAGCATGTCGTACGATGTAATCGCATATGCTAGAAGGAGCTTCGAGGACGCCAGTGTCAATTTCTTCAACCAAAACCGGTTCTGATATTTTTATTTTTTCGGTTTCCAAAGATTGTTCCTTGGTGGGCTCTGAAGGCCCAGCTTCAGCTTAAGGTTGTTGCTTCGAAGCTTCAGTAGACGCTTCAGCAAGTTCAACAGTCTTCTTTGGAGTTGTGCTTGAAGACTTAATTGTCTCCAAGACATCTAGCACGTTCACCATTCTTTTTCTTTTTGGGGTCATCGAGGGGCCCTTTTGATTTTTTATTGTTTCAACATTTGTTGAAGGACTTAAGATTTCCAATGTTTTTTGTCCTTCAATCCTCGGTTTTTCTGCCTTCTCTGCTGAAGGCGCTTCAGTCTTTTCTTTCATCTTCGGCACTGGAGCTGGTTCTGTAGTTTCAGCGGCCAAAGAGAATTCACCAATAAATTTGGGCACTGTGGCTGGCTCAATAAAGCGTGCCCGGTGGGTGAGCACCTTCATCTTTTTTCTTTGCGGCGCTGGCTCACTAGAAGCACTTGTCGCAACTTCTGTTGCAGGAGAAGTATTTTTTCTTTTGCGGCCCAGCACCGGATAATGGTAGTCAGGGTAGACAAACCCGATTGCATCAAATACCCGGTTGAGCCTTTTCTTCCTTCGACCTCCGAAGGCTGCCGATAATGCAGTGTTCTCGGCCTTCGAGTACACCCCAAGCAGTTCGTCACTTAATGTTTCAATGCTTTTTAGCCAGTCGTCATCAGGTTCAACAAATTTATCCCCGTATTTGAATGTGTATTTCAGTCTGACCAGTCCGCCTTCGTCGGACTCTTTGATGGTCTCCTTCGGCATTTCCCACTTTCCTGCAAGTGGCCACACCCTGAAGGCAATATGCTCTTGGACCAAGTCTCTTGTCCCAATATAAGAGCAGATTACGCCGAAGGCTCTTTGGCATTCTTCGGCTGCTTCATCCATTTCAACCTTCGGCTTTCGGAGTCCGAAGCATTGCCAGATGGGGCGCATAATGATACTCTTAACATCTTCCTGCGCTGTTAAGTCATTCTTTACATAGAACCACTCTGTCATCCAGGCTCCGGGCCACCTCTTCCGAAAGGTTGGCACAGGGCGGCTTGACCCGGAGCGGGCACCGAAGCTGTAACACCCAAAGTTGTTGTGATATTGTTCTTTCCCCCAGGGCTTCGTCTCATATAACAACTCATGAATGTTGCAAAAGCTTTTAGCATTTGGTTCTAAACCTTGGCTTTTCGCAGCCCAGACAAACATCCCCATTCTCATGATAGCTTCGGGAGTAATTTGATGAAGGTAGACTTGAAATGTCTTCAGGACTTCGACAACAAAGCTGCTTAAGGGGAATCGAAGCCCAGCCTTGAGAAAGCTTCGGAAGATTACGACTTCATCTTCTTCGGGAGTGGGAGAAGTTTTTTCTCCAGCATCAGCCCTCACAATAGATATATCTCGAAAATACCTCCCCCTCATATTGTCAATATGACTTTGCTTAATAGTGGTTTTCCCGAAAACCGTGTGACTTGGCCGCCATGGTCGATCTTCGGACTCTCCCCCACAGCTTTCTGCATCATAACTGTCGCTGTCACCAGTGTCTTCAGACAAACCTTCCAGAATCTCCTTGGTGATTTTTTCCGTGTTGGTCTCCGCCATCGCTATAAGGAACCCCAAGTTCTTCTCTTCGTCGAGACTCAGCTTCATCTCAGCAGTGACCTTCTTATCTTCCGACATCTTCGGAAACACTGAAAAACTGTTTTCAAAGCCGAAGCTTCAAAACCAAGAGATCAGCAAAACCTAGTGCGCAAAAGCTAAAAATTTAGTAAGTGGGAGCAGATGGCAAGAGAGCGTACCAAACAAATCGTGGCGAGCTCTTATTTATACACTCGATATAACGGAAACTGTGTGGTCCCGCGTGTCGGTGACTTTTGCTATTCTAGCAAAGGGAAGGTGTTTTTTCGGACCTTCGGCTTAAGGCCTTCGTCCATATCGCAATCTGAATTTATCATTAACAAATTAATATTGCGAGGGGCTACTGTTGGGGGCCTTCGTCCTCCGAAGGTCCTCAAAAACATGATTTGACAATGTTTTCCAAGTGGATTATATGAACAGGTATCTTCGGACTCAGAATTATGAACATGGAGTATGGTCAGGACGAAGCCTAAGCCAGACGAAGGGGGATTGAGATGGAGGACGGGCTGATTACCAAGCTGTACGAAGGACGGTGCACAGCCGAAGCTGTTCGCAGGAAAGCTTCGTCGCGGTAGCAGAAAGGGGAACCGACTTAAAGATGAAAAGACCACTTGGGCCTTAACAGATTCCCATAAGTCATTAGCAAATGTAGTGGACATGAATGTAATTTTATATGGGCTGCATCCCACGTCTATAAATAGATGAACAGTACTCCCGTACTGTTCACGCTGATTTGGCATTTGCTTTTGCGTCATCCTTGTACTTTTGTCTTCCTGCAATCCGAAGGTACACTTGTAATTTGAAGTCATTTCTATTGTTATATGATAATAAAATAGAAATGACATTGTGATAAAATTTAAATACTTATATTACTTTTTACGTTACGCATATGACCTTCGTCACAACTTATTGTGTTTACGAAGATATATTGTTTGTGACCTTCGTCCGGAACACATTATATCCCGAAGGGAAATAATGTTTCAAAGGACGAAGGACCTTATCATTTAACACTTTCTATGTTGCCTTGTTCTTAATCCGAAGCATTTGAGAACAAGTCACCAACAGCTGCCCTCAGTCGATGACCAGATTGCCATCCACTATGCTATCAGTGGCCTTCGCACCGGCGTCCTTTACAGCCACTGCATCAGAGATCCGCCAAAGAACCTCCAGGAGTTATATCAGCTGTTTGAAAAGTACGCCAGATCCGAAGAGCTCCACCAGCGCAAGATTGAGTCCCAAAGGAAGCCAAAAGATGCTCCACAGTCCAGCCGCACGTGGACAAGGACTCCGCAGCCAGACTCCGGTCGAGACGGCCGCAATCAGCAGCAAGTGCACAACATCGCCAACCAGCATCCCGCTGCTGACCCCCCTCGTCGCCAGGAATATCCCCCCCAGGGCCGCGGAAATGGCACTCGTGGTAGGGGCCGAGGGCGTGCGTAGCCGCCGCGCCGATTCTACTGCCTCTTCCATGGCGAAGACTGCGCCCACCAAACCAAAGACTGCCCCGAAACGAAGGCTACCAGAGACAGAATGGCACGGGTGCAGCCAGCTGACAACCCCAGAATTGTCGCGCACAATTACCAGCAACCCCCTCCACCATATATCCACGCTCCTGCCCCGCATCCACCGCACCACGCTTACCAACACCATCAGGAAGTACAAATCGTACCTCCTCCACCCCCACCACCACACCAGCAACATCAAAACATCCCCCATGCCCCAAAGCAGGAAGACTTCGCCGATCAACCATATCGCGGAGTCATCCACATGATAACTGGGGGGTCCAGCACTGACTTCGACACCAAGCGGCAGAAGCGGGACCACTACCAGCATCAACCATGTCGCCGTCACGGGCCCAGTCGTGCAGACAAAGTGGTCCCACATACCGCTAACCTTCGACGCACGGGACGTCGACTTGCGTAGCGCCCCCCACTGCGACGCCATGGTTATCAATTGCAGCGTGGCAGGCTGGGACCTGCACAAAGTCCTAGTTGACAACAGCAGTTAGGCGGACATCATCTTCCTCCACGCCTTCGATCGCATGGGCATAAGCCACAGCCTGCTTAAGCCTTCGGACAACTCGTTGTATGGCTTCGGCGGCAAGGGCACCTTCCCCGTCGGTGTAGCACCCAATGCCCGAAGCGAGCAAATAACCTTTGACATTGTGGACATGGTATATCCTTACAATGCCATCATGGGCCGGGGCTCCATCAATAAGTTCGAAGCAGCCATTCACGGACTGTACCTATGTATGAAGATACCAGGTCCGTTAGGCGTCATCACAGTCTTCGGCAATCAACAGACTGCGCGCAACATAGAGCGGGACTTCGTGCCCGGTCAAAGAAACGTGCACTGCCTCACGACCCAACGCGAGGTCCCCGCGCCTGCCAGCCCAACCAATAAGCAACACGACAAGGCACAGCTGCAGAGCAACGACGGGAACAAGACTGTCCCCCTCGACCAGGCCACGCCCAGGCAGACAGTCATTATCAGCGAAGACCTTACTTCGTATGAAGAAGAGAAGCTCCTCTGCTGCCTGTCCAAGAACAAATATGTCTTCGCCTGGTCGGCCCTCGATCTGGTCGGGGTTAGCCGTTCAATAATTGAGCACAGTCTGGGAATCGACCCTTCGGTACGGCCGAAAAAGCAGTGGCTTCGCAAGATGTCCGACGAGAAGACGGAGGCCGCCAAGGCAGAAGTGCACCGCCTCCTGGAAGCCAAATTCATCGAGCCGGTGGCTTACCCCACATGGCTCTCCAATGTCGTGATGGTGCAGAAAAAGAGCGGGAAGTGGCGAATGTGCATCGACTTCACCAATCTCAATAAAGCCTGCCCAAAGGACAATTTCCCGTTGCCGCGGATCGACAAAATAGTCGATAGCGCGACCGGATGCGAGGTCATGTCCCTCCTCGATTGCTTCTCTGGTTACCACCAGATATACATGAAGGAAGAAGACAAGGCTAGCACCAGCTTTATTACACCCTTCGGCACATATTGCTTCATCAGAATGCCGGAGGGACTCAAGAACGCCGGGTCCACCTTCTCCAGGCTTACCAAAACAGTGCTCGAAGGGCAAGTTGGCAGAAACATATTCACATATGTAGACGACATTGTCGTCGCCAGCAAGAGCAAGGAGGACCACCTCGCCGACCTCGCTGAAACATTCGCGAACATGCGAGACGCACAACTCCGCCTAAACCCGGAAAAGTGCGTCTTCGGCGTTCGCCAAGGCAAAATATTGGGCTACCTGGTATCACACCGCGGCATCGAGGCCAACCCAACCAAGATTCAGGCCATCTTAGACATGACGCCTCCGCAGTCCGTCAGGGACGTCCAGCGCCTGACAGGCAGATTGGCCGCTCTCAACAGATTCATCTCCAGGTCCGCCGAGCGAAGTCTCCCCTTCCTTAAGACACTCCGTGGTGCAAAAGACTTCGCCTGGGGACCAGAGCAGGCGGCGGCCTTCGCCTCATTAAAACAGTACCTGACAGAGTTGGCCGTCCTTACCAGCCCCGACCCCTCGCTCCCCCTGCTGCTCTACGTCGCGGCTTCGCCACATGCGGTCAGCGCGGCACTAGTGCAGGAGCAGACTGTCGAGGGCGTGGTCCGGCAGTGCCCCGTGTACTATGTCTCCGAAGTGCTGACACCGTCCAAGTGCAACATGACAGAGCTGGAGAAGATTGCCTACGCAGTCGTCATGTCGTCGCACAAACTGCGCCATTACTTCGAAGCATTCAAGGTCCGAGTCACCTCAAACAGGGGACTCGGCGAATTATTCAGAAACCCGGAGGCATCGGTGAGGATTGCCAAGTGGGCGGCCGAACTCTCCGGCTACCACATCTGCTTCGAGCCCAGGACAGCTATCAAGTCTCAAGTCCTGGCAGACTTCGTCGTCGACTGGACTAGGCCAACAACACAGCCAGACCCGTCCGCAGAGAAGATTTGGACGATCCATTGCGACGGCGCATGGTGCCATGTGGGGGCAGGCGTCGCTGCAGTCATCACCTCACCAGTCGGGGTCAAGCACAAATATGCAGCACGACTCAGCTTCAATCTGGAATCCGACAGATTCACAAATAATATAGCAGAATACGAAGCAGTCATCCTCGGCCTCCGCAAGCTAAGGGCCCTCGGAGTCACCACCTGCATCATCAAAACAGACTCCAAGGTAGTTGCCGGCCAAGTCGAGAAAGACTATGCAGCCAAGGACCCCGCGCTCATGCAGTACCTCGCGGCCATCCGAAGTCTCGAGAGGCAATTCAAGGGGTTCACCTTGCAGCATGTGGATCGGGCCAAGAATGAAGAGGCCGACGCATTGGCCAAGGCTGCCGCCAGGGGCGAAACTCTGCCCTCCGACGTGTTCTTTCATGTCATCGGCACGCCAGCCGTCCGGAGCCTTGAAGGGCTCCAAATAACCAATGACAGCGAGGGCCACCGCATAGTCAACCTTATCATGACCGAAGACTGGCGGGCACCAATAACCCTGTTCCTACAGGGGTATTATCATCCAGCCGACATCAGTGAGGCCAAGCGCCTCAGACATCGAAGCCGAGACTTCGCACTGATTGAAGGCCAACTCTACAAAAAGGGGTCAGTCAGCCAATGCTTAAGTGCGTCACCGAAGCCGAAGGCATGCAGATCCTACGTGAAGTCCAAAGTGGCACGTGCGGCTCACACGCAGGGCCAAGGGCCCTAGCTGCTAAGGTGATCCGCCAGGGCTTTTACTGGCCCGCAATGATCTGCGCCGCAAATCGGGTCACACGGTCCTGCGAAGCCTGCCAGAAGTTTTCTCCTCGGTCAGGCGGCCCCTCGCAGTATACAAAGCTGATCGCCCATACATGGCCTCTCCAGCGCTGGGGCCTGGACATTGTCGGGCCCCTGCCCACCGCTTAGGGGAACCATAAGTTCGCCTTCGTCGCGGTCGAGTACTTCACCAAATGGATCGAGGCACGGGCTGTTTCTACAATAACATCAAAGACTGCCCAAAAATTCTTCTGGCAGAACATTGTTTGCCGCTTCGGAGTACCGTCCGAACTAATAGTTGACAACGGCAAGCAGTTTGACAACCAAGACTTCAAGGATTTTTGTTTCTCCATTGGCACCAAGCTTGCCTTCGCCTCAGTCTATCATCCGCAGTCCAACGGGGTCGTGGAACGCGCCAACGGGAAAATCTTCACAGCTGTCAAGAAAATGCTCCTTGATGAAAAAAGGGCAGATGGACCGATTTGTTACCTGAGGCAGTCTGGGCACTAAACACGATTGAGTGTAGGGCGACCGGGTTTACTCCCTTCCACCTTCTATACGGATCGGAGGCCATGACCCCGCAAGAAATAAAGCATGGGTCCCCGCGAACAGTTCCGTCAACCGTCCCCGACGTGGACTAGCCAACTTCAAAGGATCTCATCGACGGAGACCGAGTCTTCGCCCTACAAGCCCTAAACAAATACCAAGCCCAGACCAAAGCATGGCGCGACCACTCAGTCATCCCGAGGGAGTTCAGCGAGGGGGACCTCGTACTCGTCCGAACAGCTCGGACGGAGTCCAAGGGCAAGCTGGAGCCCAGGTGGGAGGGCCCCTTTATAGTCAAGACAAAAGCTTCCCCCAGCGCTTACAGGCTCACAACGCCAAACGGCGAGGACCTGGAGCACTCCTGGAACATCGACAACCTCCGCAAATTTTTCGTTTGACTCCTCAGGGCTGACTTCGCCCTTGTAATTCGCAAAAACAATCTTGTACCGGCCCGCACTCTTTTCCTCCCAGGGGTGAGGTTTTTAACGAGGCGGAGCCATGTAATATATGTGTGAAAAATCCCCCGCAAAAACATGCGTCGAAAAAAGACCGCGACGACGGTCTTCGACATTCGACCAACACGAGGTCACCGCGAGGCTAAGCGCTAGCCACCCTCGCGTGCGACAAATCCGCGCAGAAGTCGCCTAAGGGTGCAGCCGGACTAGCACAACAAGTGCGAAAAAATCGAAGTCTATCGCGAAGACTATCCGCGCAGAAGTCGCCTAAGGGTGCAGCCGGACTAGCACAACAAGTGCGAAAAAAATCGAAGTCTATCGCGAAGACTATCCGCGCAGAAGTCGCCTAAGGGTGCAGCCGGACTAGCACAACAAGTGCGAAAAAATCGAAGTCTATCGCGAAGACTATCCGCGCAGAAGTCGCCTAAGGGTGCAGCCGGACTAGCACAACAAGTGCGAAAAAATCGAAGTCTATCGCGAAGACTATCCGCGCAGAAGTCGCCTAAGGGTGCAGCCGGACTAGCACAACAAGTGCAAAAAAACCAAAGTCTACCACGAAGACTATCCGCACAGAAGTCGCCTAAGGGTGCAGCCGGATTAGCACAACAAGTGCGAAAAAACCGAAGCCTACCGCAAAGACTGTCCGTGCAGAAGACACCTAAGGGTGCAACCGGACTAGGACAACAAAGGCAGAAACGACAACATCAAACCGTCCGCGCCAAGACCAACTATAATCACACCAGCACAGCACAACAAAACAAACCAGACAAAGTACACAACGCCGTCGCACACATATACAAGCGAGGGCACACAACTTCATCATACAAGCCTCTACATATACAAGCGAGGGCACCACACTCTACATCGGCTCAACCTTAGGAATAATTCCCATCTCCCTATAATTAAATAACATTATCCTAAGCTCCTCACCCGCAAAAAGACTTCGCAGTTCCCCTTCACCTGTATTCATGGCGGTCGGCAAAGACAACAGTTCCTGCCGGCCAGCCCCACTCACACGAAGCCGAGCCCCCTCCGCCCCACTAACTCTACGTTTCACAACCGCCCTTCGTCGTCGTCGCCCGGTGCTAGGACCTGGCACATCTCCTGCGTCCGCGACGTGCGGCGAAGCCTCCGCCGCAGCCACATCCAAGGCCGCAAAGTAGTCCAAGTCCTCCTCCGACGACTCCTCAGTCCACTCAACCGATCTCCCAGAGTCAGCACAATCAAAAAACTCAGATGCAGATCCACCACATTCATTACCATCTTCCGCGGTCGAAGCCGCCAAAAATTTAGTAGTACCGGTTGTGTGCGCAGGCCCAAAATCTTGAACCTGTGCAGCAACCAAAATTCAGCAACATATACAAATTTCCCCAACCCTCTACACCCACTACGCCACCTGCGACGGCCCTGACGTTGCGGGAGCCTCCGCCGTTGGCTCCGCCGTTGCTTCCGCTGTTGTCTCCGCCGCCACCGCTGCGGGATCTTCAGCACTCGGCGCAGCAGCTGCGGAGGCATCAGGCGCGCCTTCGGCGACCTCTGGGGGTAGGTCTTCGCCGGCCGCAGCGGATGCGGGGGCACCCGACGTGTCTCCCGCAGTCTCCGGGGTCGGCTCCAGGGCGACCCCAGACACGGCCTCCGCCGGGGTCGGCTCCGGGTCAGACAGCATGCTGTTCAACGCCCCGAAGTCGTCGACCCTCTCGCCGCGCGCCGCCTAAGACAAAACACACAAAATTCATCAAACACACACACAGCCTACATCCAACAAACACCAAACAAACGAAAACGTTACCTGAGCCCTCGCCGTCTCGGCACGCTCCCTGACCACCTCGCGACCGTGTGGACCCCACATCCGGTCGTAGATAGCTCCGGCAGATTCCTTCACTACGGGGTCCTCAACCTTAAAGATATCTTGCTCAAAATCTTCATCGACTTGGTCGAAGACCTCGAAGTGCCAGCACCCTTCGCGGGAGAGCGCGTTCATCGCCCCCTCGCAGGTGACCAGGGAGGCATACGCCATAAACCCCTCCACGACAGTGGGGAGTGCCTGCAACTCCTCCTGCACCCACTCCAGGCAGCGAAGTCCGGGCTCTCGGTCCGGCACTTCGAAATCACCGGTCCCCGCGCCCAGCCCGCGGTATGTATCTATAAGCAGTTGGCGCGTCCGCTCTGCCTCCGCGCGTGACGCGGCCTCGGCCCTCTCCACGCGGCTCTCCAGGGCGGTGAGCCGCTCCTGCAGCTGCTCGGCGCGCTCCCTGGCAAGATTGCCCTCCGCCCGCGCCAGGTTGGCCTCCGCCTGCGCAGCCTGCGCCTTGACAAGGGCCTCGTTGGTCTCCCTCCTTTCCCCCGCCAGCTGGCGCCGGAGGGCAGCCTTCTCTCCCTCCAGTGTGGCCACCTTGTCCGCCAGCTTGCGACACTTACTTTCGGCGGCCGATTTTTCACGGACGGCGTCAGCATGTTGTGACCGAAGTCTCTCGACTTCGGCAGCGACAGCTTCCGTGAGGGCCCCCGACGCAGTGCGGCTGGCGAAGTCAGCCACCTGCAGAGCAATCGTAAGACCGCGGCCCCAGCAAGCCGATAAAAAAAAGAGGACGAAGTCCAGCTCAGCGGACCTGACTTAGCGCCTCCGTCACCTCCTTCAGCCGGCGGGACGCAGCACCCGCCTCATCCATGACAATGGCGAGGGCCGACACCTCGCCTCCGGTGCTAAGAGCCCCGCCCTTCGCCTTCAGCACTGCGGCAGCCGTCGTGGTCGCCGCGGCAGGCGCAACCATAGCAAGTTGGCCTTCGCCCGACCCTGCGACGTACCAACGAATAAATTAAAAAAAATAAAATAAATAAGTAAATAGACCAACGACTTACCACCGAGATAGTCATCCACACTAATATCGGTGGCGAAGTCGGCGACACGTTTGCCCGACAACGGCAACGCTCGGGCCGCCTTCGCGACCTCCGCCACTCCGCTGGACGGCGGCACCGCCTTCGCCGATTTCGAGCCTCCGGCGCCTGCCGTTGCCTCCGGCGCCTTGCTAGATGCAGGGACGCCCGACTTCGCCGCCAGCGGCGGCCGGCCTCCGCCGGGGGCCGCAGCCTTCGCAGCCCCCCGCTGCCTCTTCGGCTTGGCCTCAACGAGCCTGACAGCCGCCTGGCGCTTCTGTGCAGCTCCCTGGCGATCCTTGTCCATCACTGCTGACACAACAGCAGCAATATTCCGCCCGTAAGGAAAAACCCTCCATTCACGAACCATGCGAGATGTAAAAAAGTCCTCGCCAGCCGCGCGGGGGATAGGAACATTCCTAGGCCAACAACCCCCTGTAACCCTCAGCATCCGAGCCGAAGACTCCCGGAGCTCGGGCGAAGACATCCTTTCCCCCGGGGCCGCGCATGTCCTCATCAACTCTCTAGCAAAACCATCAGAAACCCCAAGTCCTCCCATAGCAGTACCTAATTTTCTCTTTTTAGAGGATGGGGCGGCCGCCGGCGTAGGGTCGTCTCCAGTCTCCACCGCCGGCTTCTTCCCACGGCGGTCCACATCGTCTTGACCAGGGTAGCCGTCATATGGCAATTGATTTAATTCAAAAACCTTGTTCAAACGGTCATTCGACCCGCGGATATCCCAGCTGCGCTGGCCCTCTGTCCTCGGCACGTAACATCCAACGAGCCGCACCGTCCATCCTCCGCCTCACGCACAAAGGCGGCTGGATCGCGGTTTTGCAGATTCAGGGCGAAGGCGGGACTCCGCACCACCCTTCCCCCATGGAAAGGCATCTGGCGAGGGCACACTTCGCCCAACGCCCAGCCATGCGCCAAGGGCCATACCTCGTACGCCACAAATTCTTCAACGAAGTCGCGCCCACTGCTCAGGCCAGCGGCGCACCGAAGGGCCCCTTCGTCCGCATCCTCCTCTGCCACTTCAAAGGGCGGGTACGCTGAGTAAAAATGAGAACACATCTCGGACATGGGGAGTCCCTCATGGCCTTCGACGGTACCCTCAGCAACGTAAAACCAAAATTCATTCCAGTTGCCCCACTTGTTGCGGGCGCAAGGGACCAACTCGACTACCTGCATCGTGGTTTTGCCGGTCTTCGGCGTGAATGTGCAGGACCCAAACTGAGCAACTTCGTCTCCAATCATCCTCTTCTGCCAGTGCAAACAATAATACTTCGCAAAAACTTCGACCGATGGCTGTCCGCCGTACGAAGTCGTCGCCCAGACATACTTCGACAGAGCCACTATGGCATTCGGTGTCAGCTGATGTATTTGAACGTTGAACCTGCGCAGGACTTCGCCAACAAATTGGTGCGCAGGCAAGCGGAGTCCGGCGGCGAAGAACGCCTCGAAAACAACCAACTCGCCCTCCGGCTCGGGGACTTCCTCCGTCCCCGGGACTCGAGCAACTCCGCCGCCGAAATAACCCAACCGCTGCATATCTTGCACGCGGACCGACGACATCCACGATACGCCAAAATCAACAGAATCGCCGGCGCGCAACTCCTCTGCCATTAAACTACTCAGCGTCTCCTCAGACGAGGCGGCGGCCGGCGGCGAGGGAACGACCGGCGGTGTAGCGGCAGCGGAAGAAGACGAGGACGATATCGCTACGTACCATCGGCGGCGGCGGGCGGTCTGCTTCACTCGAGCCAGATCTCCGGCGAACAAGAGCACGGCGGGCAGACGAGCAGCAAGACGGCGGAAAGGGCGGCTAGGGTTTTCGTGGAGCGCGGAAGGTGAAGTTCAAAAAGCGCCGACCCCCGCCCCCTTTTATAGGCAGGGCGTGGCGCTTCGGGAAACCCGCAATCCAACAGTACGCCGTCAATCAACGGTCATATCAAAAACCCCCGCGGAACCACTTCGAGCGAGGGCAGCGTCTCCGCCATCTAGCGACGTCTTCGGCACCAGGTGACTTTGTCGAACTGGTCCCTCGGAGGGCAAATGTTGGGGCGAAGGCAAAGGCGCCACCCTTCGCTCGAAGCCTTCGCTGCAGCAGCTGAGCTAACAGAAACAAAACAGGCAGGGACACCCTTCGCTTGTTCCGCAGCAGACGAAGACCGGCGACGAAGGGCATCCCACAGTGCGGCCTCGTCCAGCTCAGAGGCCCACGTGCGATCCGGCCCATCGTAACGGGCCCCGCGTGGCCGCCGTGCGTTACGGGCCTAATTTGTAAAAGCATCCCTGTAATTACGGTCTGTAACCCCGCTTTATGGGAATATTCTGGGGATAACCTAGGTAGCTGAGGGCACATGCGTCCTTAGCTCAAGGCGCTGTGCGCTCAGCTACCTATAAATACCCCTGCACAGTGCCCGTGAGAGGCCAGATTAACAGAGCTTTTGCCATCTAGCGCGAGTGCCCTGTTGACGTCACTGTTCACCCTTGTTGGATCCCTTTGCAACTGAGAGCAAGTTCCAACACCAGGGTGTCTCCCACTATAAAGCATATTACGAGCAAATTTAAAATTTTCATTTTCAAGGTTATGCTCGGCAATTTTAGCATCTAATTTTGCTATATGATCATTTTGTTGTTTAATTAAAGCCATGTGATCATGAATAGCATTAACATCAACATCTCTACATCTAGTACAAATAGAAGTATGTTCAACGGTAGATGTAGAGGGTTTGCAAGATTTCATTTCTACAACCTTAGCATGCAATATATCATTTTTAGTTCTAAGGTCGGAAATTGTAGCATTGCAATCATCTAATTCTTTAGCCTTAGCAAGCAATTTTTCATTTTCAATCCTAAGGCTAGCAAGAGACATGTTTAATTCTTCAATTTTAGCAAGCAAATCATCATTATCATTTCTAAGATTGGGAATTGAAACATTACAAGCAATAGAATCAACCTTAGCTACTAAATTAGCATTCTCATTTTTAAGGTTGTCTATAGTCTCATGGCAAGTGCTTAGCTCACTAGATAATTTTTCGCACTTTTCAACTTCTAGAGCATAAGCATTTTTTACTTTAACATGCTTCTTGTTTTCTTTTATAAGGAAGTCCTCTTGGGAGTCCAAGAGATCATCCTTCTCATGGATAGCATTAATCAATTCATTTAATTTTTGTTTTTGTTGCATGTTTAAGTTGGCAAAAAGAGTCCGCAAATTATCTTCCTCATCACTAGCATTATCATCGCTAGAAGACTCATATCTAGTGGAGGATTTGGATTTAACCTTCTTGTTTTTGCCGTCCTTTGCCATGAGGCACTTGTGGCCGACGTTGGGGAAGAGAAGTCCCTTGGTGACGGCGATGTTGGCGGTGTCCTCGTCGTCGGAGGAGTCGCTAGAGCTTTCGTCGGAGTCCCACTCGCGACAAACATGGGCATCGTCGCCCTTCTTCTTGTAGTACCTCTTCTTCTCCTTTCTTCTCCCCTTCTTGTCATCGCCCCTGTCACTGTCACTAGAAATAGGACATTTTGCTATAAAGTGACCGGGCTTACCACACTTGTAGCAAACCTTCTTGGAGCGGGGCTTGTAATCTTTCCCCCTCCTTTGCTTGAGGATTTGGCGGAAGCTTTTGATGACAAGCGTCATTTCCTCGTTGTCGAGCTTAGAGGCGTCGATGGGTGTTCTACTTGGTGTAGACTCCTCCTTCTTCTCCTCCGTCGCCTTAAATGCGATCGGTTGTGCTTCGGACGTGGAGGGGCCGTCAAGCTCGTTGATCTTCTGTGAGCCCTTGATCATAAACTCAAAGCTCACAAAATTCCCGATTACTTCCTCGAGAGTCATTTGTGTATATCTTGGATTGCCACGAATTAATTGTACTTGAGTAGGGTTAAGGAAAATAAGAGATCTTAGAATAACCTTAACCACCTCGTGGTCATCCCACTTTTTTCTCCCGAGGTTGCGCACTTGATTCACCAAGGTTTTGAGCTGGTTGTACATATCTTGAGGCTCCTCCCCTTGGCGAAGACGAAAGTGACCGAGCTCCCCCTCGATCGTTTCCCGCTTGGTGATCTTGGTTAGTTCATCACCTTCGTGCGCGGTCTTGAGAACGTCCCAAACTTCCTTGGCGCTTTTTAATCCTTGCACCTTGTTGTATTCCTCCCTACTTAGAGAGGCGAGGAGTATGGTTGTAGCTTGGGAGTTGAAGTGGTCGATTTGGGCCACCTCGTCCTCATCATAATCCTCATCCCCGACGGATGGTACCTGTGCTCCAAACTCAACAACATTCCATATACTTTTGTGGAGTGAGGTTAGATGAAACTTCATTAAATCACTCCACCTAGCATAATCTTCACCGTTAAAGGTTGGCGGTTTGCCTAATGGAACGGAAAGCAATGGAGTATGTCTAGAGGTGTGAGGGTAGTGTAAGGGAATCTTACTAAACTTCTTGCGCTCATGGCGCTTAGAAGTTACGGAGGGCGCGTCGGAGTCGGAGGTAGATGGCGATGAGGTGTCGGTCTCGTAGTAGACCACCTTCCTCATCTTCTTTTTCTTGTTGCCACTCCGATGCGACTTGTGGGAAGAGGCTTTCTTCTCCTTCCCCTTTCCCTTTTTGCGGGACTCTTCTGATGAAGCTTTCCCGTGGCTTGTAGCGGGCTTGTCGCCGGTCTCCATCTCCTTCTTGGCGTGTTCTCCCGACATCACTTCGAGCGGTTAGGCTCTAATAAAACACTGGGCTTTGATACCAATTGAAAGTCGCCTAGAGGGGGGTGAATGGGGCGAAACTGAAATTTACAAACTTAAACACAAACTACAAGCCGGGTTAGCGTTAGAAATATAAATGAGTCCGCGAGAGAGGGCGCAAAACAAATCGCAAGCAAATAAAGAGTGTGACACGCAGATTTGTTTTACCGAGGTTCGGTTCTCGCAAACCTACTCCTCGTTGAGGTGGTCACAAAGACCGGGTCTCTTTCAACCCTTTCCCTCTCTCAAACGGTCCCTCGGACCGAGTGAGCTTTCTCTTCTCAAATCAACCGGGAACAAAACTTCCCCGCAAGGATCACCACACAATTGGTGTCTCTTGCCTTGGTTATAATTGAGTATTGATCACAAGAAAGAATGAGAAAGAAGAAAGCAATCCAAGCGCAAGAGCTCAAAAGAACACGACAAATCACTCTCACTAGTTACTAATGCTTTTGTGGAATTGGGAGAGGATTTGATCACTTGGGTGTGTCTTGTATTGAATGCCTAGCTCTTGTAAGTGGTTGGAAGGTTGAAAACTTGGATTTCTTGAATGTGGGGTGGTTGGGGGTATTTATAACCCCAACCACCAAACTAGCCGTTTGGTGGAGGCTGCTGTCGCATGGCGCACCGGACAGTCCGGTGCGCCACCGAAAAGTGTCCGGTGCGCCAGCCACGTCACCAGGCCGATGGGTTCCGACCGTTGGAGCTCTGATGTGTGGGCCTGCCTGGCTCTCCGGTGGCACACCGGACATGCACTGTAGAGTGTCCGGTGCGCCACTTCGCGCGTGCCTGACTTCTGCGCGCTCTGGCGCACATTTAATGCTGTAGCAGGTGACCGTTGGCGCTGAGTAGCCGTTGCTCCGCTGGCTCACCGGACAGTCCGGTGCACACCGGACATGTCCGGTGAATTATAGCGGAGCGAATTCCCGAAGCTGGCGAGTTCCAGAGGCGCTCTTCCTTGGAGCACCGGACACTGTCCGGTGTACACCGGACAGTCCGGTGAATTATAGCGGAGCGGCTCTGGATTTTCCCGAAGGTGAAGAGTTTGGCTTGAAGTCCCCTGGTGCACCAGACACTGTCCGGTGGCACACCGGACAGTCCGGTGCGCCAAACCAGGGCTGCCTTCGGTTATCCCTTGCTCTCTTTGTTGAACCCATTTCTTGGTCTTTTTATTGGCTAAGTGTGAACCTTTGACACCTGTATAACTTATACACTAGAGCAAACTAGTTAGTCCAATTATTTGTGTTGGGCAATTCAACCACCAAAATCAATTAGAAAATAGGTGTAAGCCTAATTCCCTTTCAGTTACCCCGTACCCCTTCAGGTGTAAGTTTTGCTTATGAAACCCCCTGGTTTTAAGAAAAAACTCGTCGTCCTCTATTTTAGCGCGCAGGCCCCTGGCTTCTTTTGAATAGCCCCCTGTATTTTTATTTAATCACAGATTTAGCCCTAATTTCATATTTCAAACTTCAAAACTTGTTTATTTCATATCTTTTTCATATGGACTCCAAATTTAGTGGTTCAAATTGCAAAATGTTCATAAAATTATTCTCTATTCAAATAAAATATGACCAACCACAGTCTGTATACTTTAATTTTACACTTAGAATATAGGATTAAAGTATATGTTTATTTATTCATTTAATGAAATAAATAAAAGGAGAATCTTAGGAGTTAAAGTATATTTAATATTGTGAGATTAATAATATGTACTACATGAATTCACCTTTGGTTTAACTTTTAGGTCTTAATGAAATGAATAGAATTAGGTTATGTAATTATGGATAACACTTAAAGGATAATCAAATTCCTAAATGAGAGTAGTTCATCTTATAATTTAATCTTTTCTTTGTTTAATTACTACTTTACTTTTTGAGCTATGTTCCAACACTTAGAGAGTAATCAATCCCCAATTAAGATTAGTCCATTTTATAAGTTGATCTCATTCTCTTTTATTTAATACTATACCTTTTGAGATGTTTTCCAATGTTGGTATATGCTTGATGTGATGTTCATTTGTACTTTCCAAATCTATTGAATGCATGATCGCTTTATTTAGACAATGAGCAGCTCGTGGTTCCTGAGTGTGTTGCCGAAGATCCCTCTGAGCAACAACCTGGTGAAGGCAAGTGTCCTCAGACCTATCATGTCCTACTTTACTTCATAATTCACTGTCCCACATTACATTATTGAAACTTAAGGATAAACTAGTCTGTATTTACCTTACCCTTGTTTACCTTTTTGCGTTAATCATGGTTAGCTTATGCTATTGCTTAAACTTAATCAATGAACATGATGTGATTATTTATGATACAATGATGTTATCCGATGAGGTTCTTGTGATTACTTTAGGGGACTCAGGTTGTTTCCTGAGTACCTCTCCGTAAGGACCTGTTTGGAGAGTGACAACCCGGGATAACAGTGCAACCATGAGGGTGGAATAGGACGCCCTTAGCTGATTAATTAGAGGAACCAGAGGAGTAGTTGGCTTCGCCGTAGGTCTGTAAATGGGGTCCGGACACAGTACTTGCTCTACCGAGGCTGGTTGCAGAGGTTCTCAATTTGGTTTGTTAGTCACCCTTCCTTTGGGGAGATGTACCGTGTTTATCAAACTGGAGAAACCTAACGAGCGACTATGACCTCTGGGAAATCTTTGTAAAGGCTATGTAGTGAGACCCTGCTAGGTCACATTGGTAGTGATCAATGGGGAGGCTAGAACCCCGAGCAGAATGGGAATCACGACTTGTGGATAAAGTGCGCAACCTCTGCAGAGTGTTAGAAACCGATATATCAACCGTGCTCACAGTTAAGAGCTGCCTTGGGATCCTCTTTGATTAGAAGAACTTTGGTTACTTTTATGATGATGGTTAATAATGTTGTTTATAATTCTGATCTCTGGTATTTCCTCTTGGAGGGAGTACTTCTGGGTAATAACTGGGTTTATTACTAAAATTTGGCTCTACTTATAGTAATAAAACTGAACCAACTAAAAGCAGTTGCTTAACCTTAACTCCACATACAGCTGGTCCACTTTAGCCAAACAGGACATTTGCTGAGTACGTTGATGTGTACTCACCCTTGCTTTACAAACCACCCCACCCCAGGTTGTCCCCATTGTACTCAGTGCTCAGGAGGTGAAGTTGGCAACATGGATGACTTTGAGGATTCTAGGACTAGGACGAGTTCTAGTTTACTTTAGTTTGTAGTTTACTTTAGTGGCAAACCCCCAGTCAACTGCCTGTGTAGGCTTATCTTCTACGTTTCGTTTCTCCACACTTTGATATTATTGTTGAACATTATGGCTATGTATTAGACTCTATGGATGTCTTGGACATCTTGATGTAATTAAAGTACCTTTCCGCTATTTACTTTGAGCATTGTGTGATGATGTCCAATTATGTAAGCGCCGTGTACGTGAGTTCTAAACCTGGCACGTACATGGTTCACACTCGGTTTACCTTCAAAACCGGGTGTGACACCTAAGACCTGGATGCATTCAGAACTAGGTCGACTACGAAGACATCTTTGTTGGAAATTTCCAAGGCACGTACGTTTACCCAGGCAACCCATGGGACGTCAAGAACCGCCAACATATGTCGGAGGAGACATTGAGATATTACATTCATGACAGTGTAACGAGCTGCCTAATCTTATAGATGTAGACATTATCAGTGCATTCATTTTAGCAACCATGAGCGAGACTCTGGTACACAAGTTAGGGCGTCAAAGCCCACAAACCACGAAGGAGCTCCTTGATATCGCGACCGTCATGCGTTAGGGGAGGACACGGTAAGGGAAATCTTCGACCATTGCAAGAAGAAGGCCAAACATGTCAAATAGGCCAATGCTGATGCTAGTGGTCAGCGTGAAAGAAGGAAGAAAAGAGACAAGTGATGATGTGATGATGTGTTAGTATCCGCTGCAGGATAGAAGGGGAGGAAGCTTTCAATCGAAGAGGCCACCAACCATTCCAAAAAGACGCTCAAAGCCCCATACCTGAACCACCTCAACACCATTCAACACGCCCACAAAGATTGCAGACTGCTTAGGAAATTTTTGAGGAAGGAGGCATCGTTGGGGAAGGGTCCCGAGCCCTGGAATGATGATGGATAGGAAGGGGAAGATCCCATTTCCCCCAATGAAATTGGAGGCCTGCTGATTTTCGGTGGGCCAGACTACTACACATCTAGAAGGCATCAGAAACTCGAGCGACACGAAGTATTCCAGGCACGACAGTCAGTCCTAGCTTTCCTCGACTGGTCAGACCATGCTATTACCATTAACCGTTCCGATCATCCCGAGCATGTCCCCCGGCCCGAGCGATACCCGCTCATTGTGAACCTATCATCAGATCAATGCGGTTAACAAAGGTCCTGATGGATGGGCAAGTGGACTCAACATTCTTTACTCCACCACGTACGATGCTATGGGTCTCCATCGAGACTGCTTGCGACCAGCTAGGGGCCCTTCCATGGCATCGTGCTAGGAAGGTAGGCTACACCCGCTCAAATGAATCGACCTTCCCATCACCTTCAGGACACCATTCAACTTTAGGATAGAAACACTGACCTTTGAGGTAGTTGGGTTCCGTGAGACCTACCATGACATTTTGGGGAGGCCATGATAGGCGAAGTTTATGGCTCTCCCTAACTACACCTACCTAAAGCTCAAAATGTCGTGCCCGGCAGGCACCATCACTGTAGGTACCGTAGTTTAGCACACCTATGAATGCAAGGTCGAGTGTTGTGACCTGGCTGAGGGAGTCATCGTGGTCTGAGAGCTTTTAGATGTACTTCAAACCATCGACGAAGAAGCACCAGACACAAACAAGGCAGCAACAACCTTCAAGCCGACAGACCACATGAAGGAAGTGCCCTTGAACCCCTGGAGCACAGACGGACAAATGATACGCATTGGGGCTAAGTTGTCTCTGAAATAGGAAAGCGAGCTCGTTGACTCCCTCCATACAGAAAGGGACATTTTTTCATGGAAACCCTCCGACTCGTGGGGCATCCCAAGTAAATTTGTCAAGCACTCCTTATGGATCAAGCCTGGCTCCAAACATGTAAAGCATCGACTGCATTGCGTTGATGAAGAAAATGTAGAGCCATCGGAGAAGAAATTGGCATGCTCCAAGCATCCAGGTTCATTAAGGAAATACACCACCCCAAATGGTTAGCTAACCCAGTGCTGGTAAGAAAGAAGAGAGTGAAGTGGAGGGTGTGCATTAACTACACTAGCCTGAACAAAGCATGCACGAAGGATCCATTCCCTTGGCCTCATATCAACCAAGTGGTTGATTCCACCTCGGGGTGCGAACTGTTGACCTTTCTCAACGCCTATTTCGGCTACCACCAAATTGTGATGTAGGAGTCCGACCAACCTGCCACATCCTTCATCACCCCTTTTGGTTCGTACTATTACATAACCATGTTGTTTGATTTGATGAATGCTAGGGCCACTTACCAACTGTGTATGGTTAAGTGCTTCAGCGACCTGATTGGATAGGGTCATGCAAGCGTACATCAACAACATCGTGTAACATCGCTGTCCACTCCTGAACTGGCAGTACTTACTCCTAGCATCCCTCTAGGACCATAGACCATACCCACAGACCAACACGAGTCTTTTGTGTGCGCTTTGTCCTCACTCGTGCGCACCCGAGCAGACTTCCTAGTCGGTCACCCATCCCAAAATTTCTCTAGGCCAAGCACACTTGACCTGGAGGTTCTTTCGAGGTAGGTTTTCAAAAAAGAAGATGCACCTTGTTGGTATGAGTACTCTATTAATTCTATTAAGCCTTGGGCCAGGATATCACCATCCACTAGGGCCAGGCTATCACACACAGTGATCAAGACAAGGCGGTTCGAAGGCCTTGTGTCTGATCTTGAGATGACATTCGATAGGCTAAAAGCTAACGGCATGAAACTAAACCCTTAGAAATGCTTCTTTGGTATTCTAGGGGTATGCTACTGGGTTTCATGGTTTCCGAGCGAGGAATCGAAGCAAATCCTGAAAAATCACCACCATTACGAGCATGGGGGTGATCAGTGACATCAAGGGGATACAACAGATCACGAGGTGCCTAGCCTCCCTTAGCCGCTTCATTTCGCATCTTGCGAAACGCGGACTACCACTCTATAAGTTATTGCGAAAGGCCAACCACTTTGAGTGGACATCGGAGGCACATGAGGCCCTAGATAGCTTTAAAGACCTCCTAATCAGAGCTCCCTTCTGGTTCCTCCGAGAGACAAAGAGCTGCTCTTGATCTACATAGCAGCGACCGCCCAGGTGGTTAGTGCAGTGCTCGTAGTCGAAAGGTAGGAGGAAGGGTTTGTTAATCTGCTACAACGCCCATCTACTTTTGTAAGTGAGGTCCTAACATACATAAAGACTTGCTACCCGGAGGTACAAAAGCTCCTATATGCCATCCTCATTACCAAGCGAAAGCTCAAGCATTACTTTGAATCACACCTCATTACCATAGTGACATCGTCCCCCTGGGAGAAGTGATCCATAATCCAGAGACCACTTAAAGGATCACCAAGTGGACCCTTGAGCTAAATGGATATGATATTTCCTACATCCCATGAACAGTAATCAAATCACAGGCCTTCACCGACTTTGTCACAGAATCGAATGAAACCCAAGCGAAACTTGTGTTGATGGAGGGGAAGTACTAGGTCACGTGCTTAGGTGGCTCGCTGATTAAGGAGGGGGCAGTGGTGGCCTCATCTTCATCTCACCTTTGGGGGAACAGTTAAGGTATGTCCTTTGACTCCATTTCCAATCCTCCAACAATGTGGCAGAATATGAGGCCCTTGTTAATGGGCCACACACTGCTATCGAGCTGGGTATTCGACTTTTCGATGTCCAAGGTGACTCCCAATTTGTTGTGGGGCAAGTGATGAAGGACTCAGAATGTCGCGATCCCAATATGATAGTGTGCTACAAGGAGGTACGACACCTCAAGGATATGTTCAGTGACCTCAAGCTAAACCATGCCCTCCAACGGGACAACAAAGCACCGGATGCCCTTGTGAATATGGCGTCTAGGCGGGGAACCATCCCCCTAGGGGTTTTCGCTAATGACCCCTTCGAGCTGACTGTTCGTTATGACAAAACCTGTCGAGAGAGCAGCCAACCTTTGAGCATAAGCCCATCGACCCTCAATACTGTTGCTATCATAGAAGGAGGCAAAGATGCCCTGGTGGATTCCTCTAACGATTGGAGCACACCATATCATGACTACCTGCTCAACTCCATGCTCCCAGAACTAAGATGGAGGCACGAAGGCTACTTCGATGAGCCAATCCTTCATCCTCATTGGCAAAGACTTGTACAAGAGAGGGCATATAGGGGTGAAGCAACGATGCATCTCGATCAAGCAAGGAAGGCAGCTCATGAAGGACATCCATGGGGGAGTCTGCGGACACCATGCCACCCGTGAAGCCTCATGAGGAGGGCCTCCTTGCAGGGGTTCTATTGGCCCACCATGAGTGTTCGTAGCGCAGCAGGTAATGCACACTTGTGAAGGGTGCCAGTACTATGCTCCTTAGACCCACTTGCCAGTATAGGCACTACAAAAGATCCCCATCACCTGGTCATTCACGGTCTGGGGCTCGATCTAGTAGGACTTTAAGGAAAGCACCTAGGGGCTATATGCACGTTTTAGTTGTCGTCGATAAGTTTACCAAGTGGATTGAAACCTGGCCTATCATGAAGTTTACCTCTGAACAGGCGATCAAATTCATCACCAACGTTGCCCATCGCTTTTGTGTACCAAACACAATCAACACAGATAATGGTACGTAGTTCACTGGGAACAAATTCTTAGAGTTTTGCGACAAGCACCATATTCGTGTAGGGTGGGCGGCTATAGCCCATCCACGCACGAATGGACAGGTAGAATGAGCCAATGGCATGATCCTACAAGGTCTCAAACCTAGGTTCTTCACCCACCTCAACCAACTCAGTTGACGATGGCCCTAGGAGTTGTCTGTCATCCTTCGGAGCCAAAGAACCTCTCCCAGCCATGCAACCGGATACACAACTTACTTTTCATGGCTTACGGGGTCGAAGCTGTCCTCCCCACCGACCTCGAGTATGATGCCTCAAGGTTAAGGATGTACGCCGACCAAAGCAATAAACCAAAATTCTAAGACATGCTAGATCAGCTCAATGAAGCCCACGATGTGGTTCCCCTATGGTCAGCAAGGTATCAGCAGACGCTGTGATGGTACCATGACCGCCACATATGAGGGAGAATTCTAGAAGAAGGGGACCTCGCACTTAGGTGGATACAGAGAAACAAAAATTGACATAAGTTATCTTTGCCCTAGGTGGGGCCATTTATAATCAGAGAGGTACTTCGACTGGGGACCTACAAATTGAAGGACGAGGAAGGCAGGACACTCACCAATGCAAGGAATATCAAGTAGCTATGATTATTCTACCCCTAGCAAGGCCTCGGTTTTCGCAATCATCTTTTGATGTTGTCCCCAACCCTAGGATAGTAGCTCCAGGGATCGGGAACAACATGGGCTAAGGGAAAGTGAATAACATGGCAGACTGTCGTTTAACAACACCGAGTAGCGCCCTTCCCATCAAAATGAATTACGTCCCTTTAGTAGGCATGGTTGTATTAACACCTATCCCCTTTTTGTCTATCCGATTAATGCAGGGCTACCTACCATCCCACGATCGAAACACTGAAGGGAACAAAAGCTGCCCGCGATCGACGTGTTGGACCATGTTGCCCTTCGCAATGTCCCTGCTCGAAAAATGGAACGCACACCATGGGCCCCACTCTGGTAAGACCCCAAACTTGTTCATTTCCTTTTGGCAGGGACCGAAAAACTCCACAACGCGTAGATTAGTCATGGATTTTGGAGTTCGAAGGCTAGTCCACAAAGGGCTCATGACCGCTCCAACGAAAATAGAGCGAGGGACAGCCAATGATGACCGCACTAGCGCCCAAGACCATGACACACGAGCGTTAAGGGCGTGACCAGCTTGCGTTTGAGTCCAAGCAATGTCTGACTCATGGTTTATCACAGAGAGAGAGGCAAGGAACCATCGGTTTTGGTCGAACAGAGCCAGTAACAATATGAGTCAGTGCCCAGGAAGATGGGGACAATAACCAGTGAAACCCACACTTGGATCCTGTGAAGGGAACTAGGGCCTCACTCGAATCATCCGTTTGTAGCTCACTGAGTGTCATTGCTAGCCCATCGAGGAAAGCGTGGTACATCTCACCTCTCCTCATCTCCATGAAGGGGATGCATGAGAGAGAGTAAACTCGTAGACGAGATGAACCCCTAGATGGATCTATGCATCGAGCAGAGACTTAAGGGCTCGCCTACACGCATGTCGCAGATACTGTTGCCATGACTGCAGCATTGCCACCATACGAAGATACTGTTGCTTCGTAGCTCATCAAAAACTGCTTCGGGTCTGAATGGCCATCGAATATGGGAAGCTGTGGCGGCTTGTAGGACGGAGGCCAAGGTGTAGCCTGCAGCTCAGCGGACAGAGGAGAAGCATCATCGAAAACAAAATTTCCATGATGGAAATTGTCATACCAGTCATCTTCGTTGAAGAAACCCTCCTGATGAAGGTCTTTTTGTTGAGGCCTTCGGTTCTGCTCATCGTGAGTAAGATGGCGAACCTCTTCAGAAGCTTCGTCTATCTGCCTTTGCAGTTCAGCTAGCCTGGCCATCTTTTCCTTCTTCCTCTGCACCTGTTGATGAAGCATCTCCATATCTCTGATCTCTTGGTCTAGCTCATCCTCTTGAGGCGTCGGGCTGACAGCCTTCCTCTTCTGGCTTCGGGCCTCCCGAAGAGAGAGAGTCTCCTGATTGGGGTCCAGCGGTTGCAGGGCTGCAGCCCCAGTTGCTGAAGCTTTCTTCGGCGCCATAGCGAAGGTTTATGGCTTCTGAAGATGTTCAAAAACTCAAAGAGTGGAAGTGAGTTCACCGGAGGTGGGTGCCAATGTTGGGGACTTGTTCTCAAATGCTATGAATTAAGAACAAGGCAACACAGAAAGAAGTTAGTGATAAATACCCTTCGTCCTTCGAAGCGTTATTTCCTTTAGGATATAACGGTCTTCAGACGAAGGTCGTGAAGGACATACCTTCATCATTACAGTTTATATTGATAAAAGGAGAAGCATATGAAACATGAGAGAATAACATGAATAATCACATAGCATTATTACATGTCCTTATTATATAATCATGGAAGAATAAGAACAATATTGAATTAAATTTGTACCTTCGACTTGATAGAAGGCAAAAATACAAGCGTGACGCACGAGCGAGTACAAATCAGCGTGAACAGTACGGGAGTACTGTTCATCTATTTATAAGCGTGGGACGCAGCCCATGTAAAATTACATTCATGCCCATTACATTTGCTAATGACTTATGGGAGTCTATCAAGGCCTAAGTAGTCTTTTCATCTTTAGGTCGGTTCCCCTTTCTGCTATCGCGACGAAGCTTTCCTGCGCATAGCTTCGGCTGTGCACCATCCTTCGTACAACATGGTAATCAGCCCGTCCTTCATCTCAATCCCCCTTCGTCTGGCTTAGGCTTCGTCCTGACCGTACTCCATGTTCATAATCTGAGTCCGAAAATACCTGTTCATATAATTCACTTGGAAAACATTGTCAAATCTTGTTTTTGAGGACCTTCGAAGGATGAAGGCCCCCAACAGTAGCCCCTCGCAATATTAATTTGTTAGTGGTAAATTCAGATTGCGATATGGACGAAGGCCTTAAGCCGAAGGTCCGAAAAAACACCTTCCCTTTGCTAGAATAGCAACATTCACTGACAAGCGGGGTCTTTCAATTTTCAACGCACTGGGCGTATAAATAAGATCATACCGCAAACTCATTTGGTACGCTCTCTTGCCATCTGCTCCCGCTCACTGAATTTTTAGCTCTTGCGCACTAAGATTTGCTGATCTTTTAGTTTTGAAGCTTCGGCTTTGAAAACAGTTTTTTAGTGTTTCCGAAGATGTCTGAAGATAAGAAGGCTGCTGCTGAGATGAAGCTGAGTCTCGACGAAGAGAAGAACTTGGGGTTTCTTATAGCGATGGCGAAGACCAATACGGAAAAAATCACCAAGGAGATTCTGGAAGGTTTGTCTGAAGATACTGGTGACAGCGACAGTTATGATGTGGACAGTGGTGGTGAAGACTCCGAAGATCGCCCCTAGCGACCAAGCCATTCAGTCTTTGGCAAGTCAGGTATCAAAGAAAATCATCTTGTCAACATGAGGGGAAGATACTTCCGGGATTTATCCATTGTGAGGGTCGACGAAGGAGAGAAAACTTGCCCGACCCCTGAAGAAAATGAAGTTGTAGTGTTCCGAAGCTTTTTGAAAGCTGGACTGCGATTTCCCCTGAGCAGCTTCGTCGTAGAAGTGCTGAAAATGTTTGAAATCTATCTTCATCAACTTACCCCCGAAGCAATTATAAGGCTGAATATCTTCGTGTGGGCCGTAAGAAGCCAAGGTCTGGAACCTGATGCGAAAAGTTTCTGCAACATACACGAGTTATCATACGAGACAAAACCCTGGGGTAAGGAACAGTATCACAATAATTTTGGCTGCTACAGTTTCGTTTCTCGGTCTGGGTCAAGCTGTCCCGTGCCAACATTTCGGAAGAGATGGCCCGGCGACTGGATGACAGAATGGTTCTATGTGAAAAATGACCTGAAAGCACGGGAAGATATTAAAGGTATAATTATGCGCCCTATTTGGCAAAGTTTCGGCCTGCGAAAGCCGAAGGTTGAGATGAATGAAGCTGCCGAAGAATGCCAGAGAGCCTTCGGAGTTATTTGTTCTTTTATTGGAATGAGAGATTTGGTACAAGAACATATTGCCTTCAGAGTATGGCCGCTCGCGGAGAAATGGGAAATGCCGCAAGAAACCATGAAGGAGGCCGACGAAGGTGGACTTATCAGGCTGAAGTATACTTTCAAGTTCGGAGATAAATTCGTTGAGCCAGATGATGACTGGTTAAAGAGTATTGAAAATTTAAGTGATGAACTGCTTGGGGCTTATTCGAAGGCCGAAGATACTGCACTGTCAGCAGCCTTCGGAGGCCGAAAAAAGAAAAGGCTGAACCGGGTGTTTGATGCAATCGGGTTCGTCTACCCTGACTATCGTTATCCCATTCGAGGGCAGAAAAGAAAAAACACAACCTCTGCGAAAGAAGAAGCTGCAACTGCTCCTAGCAAACCAGAACCAAAAAGAAAGAGGATAAAGGTACTCACACATCGGCCACGCTCTATTGAACCAGCTTCGGTGCCTGAGTTCACCGGAGAAACTTCTTCGGCCACCGAAGCTGAAAAGCCAACCAGACCAACCTTGCTGCCAGAAGTGGCAGAAATGGCCGAAGCGCCAACAAAGATGGGATTGGAAGAACCGAAGATTTTGTTATCAGAAACCAAAGAGATGGCCGAAGCGCCATCCACAGAAAAAATGGAAGAAGCGAAAAAACCAACTGAGGAAAAAACATCAGAAGTTTTGAGTCCTGCAGCAAATGTTGAGACAGTAAAAAATCAAAAGGTGTCAGCAGTGACTCCGAAAAGAAAGAGAATGGCTAATGTGCTAGATGTTCTGGAAACAATTAAGTCCTCAAGCACAACTCCGAGGAAAACTGTTGAAACCTCCGAAGCGAAAACTGAGATTTTTGATACTAAAGCTCCAGAGCAGGAAACTGGAGCTGAAGCTGGGCCTTCGGAGCCCACGAAGGTAAAATCCTTGGAAACCGAAGAAGAAAAAATGACAGAGCCAATTCTTGTTGAAGAAATCAGTGCTGTTGCTCCCGAAGCATCCCCCAAAGTCCTTGATTATATTGTTCGACATGCTTCGGGGAAAAAGTTATCAGAAGAAGAAATTTTTGAAGCTAATCATTATGCTAAAGAATTGAAATATCCGAAGGGGGCACTAGTGTTCAATGGTACAAATGAAGAAGATTTCCTATACTGCCTCCCAGATAACAAAGAACTACTTGTCTGCCGGGAAATGGCCCGAAGCATGGGGTTTCCGAAGCTGGAGGCTGGCCTCTGCGCGATGACAAAGGACGATCTTGCGGACAGCCTTGCGTATAATAGCCTGAAGGTACGAGATCTGCGCATTTGGAAACTTTATGATTTGAAATCTATTGTTTTATTCTTATACTAACTTTTTACATATAGGGTTTAATACTAAGCAACGCGCTGAGAGCGCAAAAGAATGCCGAAGACGAGAGCTATGAAATTGCCTTCAACAACCTTCGATCAGAGGTTATCAAACTAAGGAATGAAGCCATGGAAAAGGACAAAATTCTAGTTACATTGGTGGATAAAATAAAGGAGGACGAAGCTGCCTCTAAAGCACAAGCTGCAGCTCAAAAACACGAGATTGCCGACCTTCGGAAGCAATTAGCCCGAGCTAAAGAAGAACGCATACTTGAAGAAACGAGGCGGGAATGTAGCGACCAATGGGCCAATCATTTGGAAGGAACCGTTGAAGAGCTTCGGTCTTCTAAGAAAAGGTGCTACGAAAAATCCATGGAATGTGTAAAGAAGATAAAAACCAGCTTCGCCAGTGTTGGCGCATTTTCGAGTGAAGAAGATTTCGTGAGAGGTAACCCAGAAGGACCGATCGAATGGATCAGCCACGAAGCTGAAGCCTTCGAAGAAATTCTAAACAGTCGTGGAGACATTTGCGCCTTCTCGGGTGCCAGGGGGATTGCTACTATGCTGGAGAAAAAAGGCTGCGATCATGTTAAGGTTCTTGCACAGTCCGAAGCCAGCTTATCCCCTGAAGATATTAAAGACCCCTCGGCCGAAGCTAGCCAGGCTGGTGGAAAATTTTTCACCGACGTCTGGGACAATGGTGGCCGAGAAATGGCCCGAGAAATTATTCAGAAAAGTGAGAAGGGCATTCACGACGCTAGAGAAGTAGCTAAGGCCGCTGACAAAAGCTCAGAGCCCGAAGGGCAAATAGGTATTAGCTAATGGTTTTTATTGTGTTGTAATTTTTGATTTTAAACTTCGTTCGCAATTTGTAATAGCAATGTGGCCGTATCCTGTCCTCCTTCAGATCCTACTAAAGCGTCTCCGGGCCCTCACCCGAAAGGAGACGAGGAAATTAAAAAGATGGCTGAAGCTATCATGGATGAAGTTGTTAACCGACTCCTGAACGAAGCTGCAGAAGTTGTTTTGAGAGAAGATTAAGCACTATTGTAAAAACTTCTGAAATGAAATATGTGTAACATTTTGTAACCCTGTAATATATTTGCTTTTAATGATTCGATTCTTTACGATGCATGAAACTTTACATACGTACCGTTTTTGAGCCTTCGGCGAAAAAAACACCTTCCCTTCTTTTCATGCTTCGTGAAGATAGAAAAACTTTTATGCATCACAACGTCCATAGCGCTCTGATGAACAATATCCAAACTCCGTGAAAACATTCTCCGAAGCTATATTCCGAAGATCACTATTGTATCCCCTTGTGACTTAGCACGATTTTCACTTTCTCAAAGCATCCTTCCGAAGGTCGATACTGTGTTCCCTTCTTTTGCCATATGCAACATGATGTATGATGCTTATGCTATGCAAAATGATGTGATGATGTTATGTTATGTAGATGACATTTGTTCCGAAGATACACACATATCCCCGTAAAACACACAATCTTTTTGTATCAGCGCTGACTTTTCGCTGTAAGCTCTGCATTCCCTTAGGAACGACTTTGGAGCTTCTTCGCCTTTTACTTAGGCGGTATCAGCGTTGACTTTTCGCTGTAAGCTCTGCATTCCCTTAGGAACGACTTTGGAGCTTCTTCGCCTTTTACTTAGGCGGTATCAGCGTTGACTTTTCGCTGTATGCTCTACATTCCCTTTGGAACGACTTTGGAGCAGAAAACTTACACTGCGTTCCCTTTGGAACGGCTTTTTGTGACTTCGAAGGATTTTTGATAATTCGAAGGTCCTCCTTGTTATCGCAAATCTTTAAGCTTCAGCAACTTAAGCCTGTGGAGAAAATATATTTTCCTTGTGGCAAACAACGAAACTATTACATGAAAACTAAAAGATGTCCTTTATTACACAGAAAATAGAACTGAATGGAAAAGACTGCTATCAAGGTAGGATATTTGTCAATAGATGTGCTTCGACTCTGGCACAGTGCTATTGACTCTGGCATATTGGCTCCCTTCTGGCTGTTGGCCTTGTTGCAGCGGTGGTGGAGGCGGAGGCTGTTGCCAGGAAGCTTGAGGTTGACTCGCCGAAGCAACAGAAACTGCAGGGTGGTTGCCTACGTATTCTGGGATGTAAGGCGGATGGTACGAAGCAGTATGCATGACCTGCTTCGGCTGAGCTTGTTGTGCTGCAGCTTCGGCTATCTCCTTTTGCTTCTGGATGGTAACATGGCACATCCTGGTGGTATGGCCCTTGTTTTCACCATAGAACAAGCAAAATATTCTCCTTGGTTGATCTCCAAATCTTCCGCCGAAGCCCCTGGCGCCTCTGCCTCTTGGAGCTGGTGGCCGGAACAAGCTTTGCTGTTGCCCCGAAGCCTGTGAGGAGCACTGTGGCCTGTGCTGCTGACTCCCCTTATCATCATTTTGAGTAGAGTTGTGGATTGACCTGACATGCCTCGGATAGAATCTTCCTCCGAAGCCCCTGGTCATTTCAGAAAACCTGAAAGCCTCCTCCCTTCTTTGGCGAAAATCATTGTCGGCACGAATATACTCGTCCATCTTCTGGAGCAGCTTCTCCAAAGTTTGAGGAGGCTTCCTAGCAAAGTACTGAGCTGAAGGTCCAGGCCGAAGTCCCTTGATCATGGCCTCAATGACAATTTCGTTGGGCACCGTTGGTGCCTGCGCCCTCAAACGCAAGGACCTTCTGACATACGCTTGAAGGTATTCTTCGTGATCCTGAGTGCACTGAAACAGGGCCTGAGCAGTGACCGGCTTCGTTTGAAACCCTTGGAAGCTGGTTAACAACATGTCCTTCAGTTTTTGCCATGAAGTGATCGTTCCTGGTCGAAGGGAGGAATACCAGGTTTGAGCAACACTCCTGACAGCCATAACAAAAGACTTTGCCATGACTGCAGCATTGCCACCATACGAAGATACTGTTGCTTCGTAGCTCATCAAAAACTGCTTCGGGTCTGAATGGCCATCGAATATGGGAAGCTGTGGCGGCTTGTAGGACGGAGGCCAAGGTGTAGCCTGCAGCTCAGCGGACAGAGGAGAAGCATCATCGAAAACAAAATTTCCATGATGGAAATTGTCATACCAGTCATCTTCGTTGAAGAAACCCTCCTGATGAAGGTCTTTTTGTTGAGGCCTTCGGTTCTGCTCATCGTGAGTAAGATGGCGAACCTCTTCAGAAGCTTCGTCTATCTGCCTTTGCAGTTCAGCTAGCCTGGCCATCTTTTCCTTCTTCCTCTGCACCTATTGATGAAGCATCTCCATATCTCTGATCTCTTGGTCTAGCTCATCCTCTTGAGGCGTCGGGCTGACAGCCTTCCTCTTCTGGCTTCGGGCCTCCCGAAGAGAGAGAGTCTCCTGATTGGGGTCCAGCGGTTGCAGGGCTGCAGCCCCAGTTGCTGAAGCTTTCTTCGGCGCCATAGCGAAGGTTTATGGCTTCTGAAGATGTTCAAAAACTCAAAGAGTGGAAGTGAGTTCACCGGAGGTGGGCGCCAATGTTGGGGACTTGTTCTCAAATGCTATGAATTAAGAACAAGGCAACACAGAAAGAAGTTAGTGATAAATACCCTTCGTCCTTCGAAGCGTTATTTCCTTTAGGATATAACGGTCTTCAGACGAAGGTCGTGAAGGACATACCTTCATCATTACAGTTTATATTGATAAAAGGAGAAGCATATGAAACATGAGAGAATAACATGAATAATCACATAGCATTATTACATGTCCTTATTATATAATCATGGAAGAATAAGAACAATATTGAATTAAATTTGTACCTTCGACTTGATAGAAGGCAAAAATACAAGCGTGACGCACGAGCAAGTACAAATCAGCGTGAACAGTACGGGAGTACTGTTCATCTATTTATAAGCGTGGGACGCAGCCCATGTAAAATTACATTCATGCCCATTACATTTGCTAATGACTTATGGGAGTCTATCAAGGCCTAAGTAGTCTTTTCATCTTTAGGTCGGTTCCCCTTTCTGCTATCGCGACGAAGCTTTCCTGCGCATAGCTTCGGTTGTGCACCATCCTTCGTACAACATGGTAATCAGCCCGTCCTTCATCTCAATCCCCCTTCGTCTGGCTTAGGCTTCGTCCTGACCGTACTCCATGTTCATAATCTGAGTCCGAAAATACCTGTTCATATAATTCACTTGGGAAACATTGTCAAATCTTGTTTTTGAGGACCTTCGGAGGACGAAGGCCCCCAACAAATGTGCTAACTTATGTCGATGATATCATTGTAAAAAGCACGAAGCAAGAAAATCACATTGCTGATCTGCAGGAGACTTTCGCTAATTTTAGACAGGCCGGTCTAAAACTGAATCCAGAAAAGTGTGTTTTCGGAGTAAAGAAGGGGAAATTCCTTGGTTGCTTAGTTTCAACGAAAGGGATTGAGGCTAATCCAAATAAAATCGAAGCTATTCTTTGAATGGAACCACCAAGCACAAAGAAGGGGGCTCAACGATTGACAGGAAGACTGGCATCTCTCAACAGATTCATATCTAGATCAGCAGAGAGAAATTTACCATTCTTCGAAGTGCTGAAGTCAGCCGAAGTTTTTCAATGGGGACCAGTTCAGCAGAGAGCCTTCGAAGAGCTGAAGCAAAATTTGATAGACCTAACGACGTTAACTCCACCAATGCCAGGGGCTCCTCTGTTGTTATATGTGGCAGCTTCGCACTCAGCGGTAAGTGCGGCACTTGTCCAAGAGAAGCTTGAAGGGCAAGTCAAAAAGCAAGCCCCAATATACTTTGTATCCGAAGTTCTTAGTTTATCAAAGAAAAATTACACAGAATTGGAGTAGGTGATGTATGCTGTTTTGATGGCTTCCAGGAAGCTTCGGCACTATTTTCAAGCATACAATATAATTGTCCCTTCTTCACAACCATTGAAGGATATTATGAGAAATAGAGAAGCTACTGGAAGGGTTGGAAAATGGGCTGCGGAACTCAATGAGTTTTGCATTGATTATGTGCATAGATCTTCGATTCAGTCCCAAGCGTTAGCAGACTTCATTGCTGACTGGACGCCAGGGGCTCAGGAAGAAGAAGCAAGTAAAGATGCCGAAGTTTGGATAGTATTCTGCGATGGTTCTTGGGGAACCTTCGGGGCAGGAGCAACCGCTGTGTTGGTTGCACCCTCCAAAGTAAAAACTTGCTACGCAACAAGACTTGATTTCAGCTGCACAAATAACATTGCTGAGTATGAAGCTTTGCTTTTGGGTCTTCGGAAGTTAAAGGCAATGGGAATTAGAAGAGCGATTCTTAAAACTGATTCCCAGGTTATTTCTGGTCATATTGACAAGAGTTGTAAAGCAAGAGACCCGAAGTTTGAGAAATATTTAGACACAGTCCGAAGGATTGAAGCTTCCTTTGAAGGGATTTCTGTCAAAAATATTCCTCGAGGAGAAAATGAACATGCTGATTTGCTAGCCAAGTCAGCAGCACAGGGGCTGCCCTTACCTTCGGAAGTATTTTTCGAAACAATAAAAGCACCTTCGGTTGAACTTCTTGAAAGAGCAGTCCTCAATATATCTCCTGTTTATAGTGAAGACTGGAGAACTGAGATTATCTCTTTCCTTCAGGGTAACTTTCTTTCAGATGACGAATCTTATAACAAGAGAATAGAGGCAAGAGCTTGACCATATGTTTTAATAGAAGGGGAGCTGTACAAGCATGGGGTCTGTTCTCCACTACTCAAATGTTTATCCAGAGCCGAAGGTATAGAATTGATGAAGGAAATACACGCAGGCCTGTGTGGATCTCACATTGGATCTAGGCCTTTGCTGGAAAAAGTTTTTCGTCAAGGATTTTATTGGCCAAAGGCAACTTCAGATGCAGCGGAATTAGTTCAAAAGTGCGAAGGCTGTTAGAAATGTGCAAGAGATCAAAAACAACCTTCGTCTCTAACCTAGTTAATACAACCCACTTGGCCATTGCAAAGGTGTGGTCTTGATTTGTTAGGTCTGCTACCACCAGCACAAGGGAACTTAAGATATGTTGTAGTGGCAGTGGAATATTTTTCTAAATGGATTGAGGCAAAGCCTTTAGCCACAATAACTTCAATTACTATTCAAAAGTTTTTCTGGCAAAATACTGTCTGTCGCTTCGGAGTGCCGAAGGCCATCACTGTGGACAATGGAACGCAGTTTGATTCCGAAGCTTTCAGAAAATTTTGTGAACAAATTGGCACGAAGATCCATTTTGCATCAGTTCGGCATCCGGAGTCAAATGGACTTGTTGAACGGGCTAATGGCATCATAATGACAGGAATAATGAAGTTAATTTTCAATCAGCCCAGGGGAAAGTGGCCAGACGAATTAATCAAAGTGGTATGGAGCCACAACACAACAATGTCAAGATCAACAGGTTTTACACCATTCAAATTGCTGTTTGGTGACGAAGCAATAACTCCGAAAGAAGCAAAAGCAGGATCAATAAGAATAGTAGCTTCGGTAGAAGACGAAGCTGAAGCTGATTACTCTATGGAAAAAGATGTTATAGAAGGGATCAGGCTTCAAGCTGTGGTAAACATCAATAAATACCAAGCCGAAACAATAAAATGGCGTGATAAAAAGGTTCGGCTAAAGAATATTGAGCCAGGACATTTGGTGCTTCGAAGAGTAGCCAACCCAGAGACAGTAGGCAAGCTATAGCTGAAGTGGGAAGGACCTTTTCTGGTGGTATCTTCGTCAAGACCCGGTTCCTACAGATTGAAGGATATGGACGGCAACGACATTCCTAGATCATGGAATGTGGATGAGCTTCGGCGATATTATGTCTAGCTTGTTGTAATTTTTTCTATTCTTTCTTGTGGCACCCTTTTCCTTTCCAAAGGGGGAGAAAGGTTTTTAATGGGGCCACATCATGTAATTTTTCTTTTTCTTATTTCAACTCTATAAGAGTAATATCCCCCAAAGATGTAAATGTAAAAGCTGAGAACGCACCATCGAGTGCAAAAGAAAAAGAAAAGAAAACAGGGAGAAGCTCAAAAGTCGTTCCTAAGGGAATGCAGAGCTTGCAGCGAAAAATAAACGCTGATTCTACCGAAGTAAAAGGCGAAGAAGCTCCTAAGGGAGGCTTACAGCGAAAAATAAATGTTGATTCCACCGAAGTAAAAGGCGAAGAAGCTCCTAAGGGAGGCTTACAGCGAAAAGTCAGTGCTGATACACCGAAAAATAAACGGTGAAGCCGAAAAATAAGCGGCAAAAAGATTTGAGTCATTCCTAAGGGAATGAAGGCTATGATTATGGCTTTCGGACATTCATTTGCACGATACATTACATCATGACATTTGCATTCATAAACATTCATTTAGGCATACATAGAATCATTATCATCATATCATACAGAAAAAGCAGATGCTTCGGCTATGAGGATAAAGCTTCGGAGAAAAACAGAAAGAAGAAATTTTCATGCTTCGTTGTGTACGATAAGAAGGGAAGGTGTTTTTCGCCTTCGGCTCAAAAAGAAAATTTCGTCCACAGCAAAGCAGATCGTACACGGACAAAAGGGAAAAGATATATTACAAGGTACGCACAAATTTACATAAGTTTCTTTACAATCATATTACAAAATTTTCTCTAGAATCTTATGCAGTAAAGTCTTTCGAAACATCTGCTAAGGCATCGGCTCGTCATTCTTTAGCTTCATCATCCTGTACATATTAAAATGGACTGAGAAAAGCGCAGAGTTTAAGGAGAAGGTAAAAGTAACAAGTATAAGTTTCTCACTGGCTTAAGGTGGCTCCGAGCTTCGTCGCCAGCCATTTTTCGCCCGCCGTTTATCCAAATCTGGGTCATAAACCTGTTTCCTATGCTTCGAGCTAGGCTGGGGATGTCAATCAAATCTGCTGGCGACAAACTGAAGTTTGGCCTATTAACAATTTTCCTGTGCGTGCAACCAGCCTTCAGGAAAGCAGTAGCTGTGCCTCGAGAAGCTAACAGGGCGTAGAAATCGGCGTGCCCAGCGATAACTTCGTCAAGTGCATCAACTTCGCCCTCAATGTATTCAAAGGTGCTTGGCAGGTTTTCAGCTGAAGGTGTAAACTTATCAGAGCTGGCTCCAATTGAGTAAAACACATCCTTCAGCCGCTGCACACATCGGTTGCCGAAATCTAAACATTTTTCCTGAAGCTCCTTCAATGATTTCTGCAAATTTGAATTCTTCTCAATTTCGGTCTTGAGACTTGTTTCAAGATTCTTCTTTTCTTGCTCAGATTTTTCTGATTTTATGAGTAATTCGCTGTTTAATTTGTCAATTTCGGCTTGAGCTTCAGCCAGTGAACCTTCCATAGAGTGAATGACGAAGTCCTTCTTCTCCAAGGCAGCTTCGTGATCTTTAACTTTATTTTCAAGGTCTTGAATGACGAAGTCCTTTTTCTTCAAAGCAGCTTCATAACTTTCGACTTTGTTTTCTAGATCTTTGATGGTAGCTTCGTTTTTCTCATCTTCAAGATCTTGTTGCATCCTCAGCACTTTACTTAGTAATATACTCTGGCAAAACAACCTTCGTCAGAAAACACCTTAATTCAAAAAACAATAAAAAGTTGAGAGTTTTACCTTGAAATTAGCGTAGAACAAGCTACCGGCGATATGTTGTCGCTGGTACCTACAGAGGTCCGCTTCAATCTTCGGCAGGCCAACATTCTTTGAGAAAGTCCTAACAACCTTGGCCTCGGTTCGATTCCAAAGGCATCTTAGTTTCCCTTCATTGACTCCGCCAAACAGCAGAGCCCCTGATTTGTACCCACAGGATACAGCATATTTCTTTAGCTCTTCTTTTTCAGTTTCTGATAACTCTTGTCCCAGTACATCTTGAAAATTGAAGTTTTCTTCTTCCAAAGTATCTTCAATTTGCTCTTTTCCTTTCTCAATTGTCGTGTCCACTGCGGCCGCAGCAGCTTCTTCCTCAGCCATCTTTAGAAGTATGTTATCAATATTACCAAGTGTGGTTTCTAGATTAGGATCTTCAGCGGTCTCGGTTTCGGCTCCGGTGGCTTCGGCTCTGGTGGCTGCTCCGGTGGCTTCGACTCCGGTGGCTGCGGTTTCGGCAGTGCCAGCGCTTTCAATAAATGGTATTTTTGACGCCGATGTCGGTGGCGATGTCTGATGAATGACATCGGCCACTTGGATAATTCTCCGTTTTTTCGGCTTAGCGGGACTTTCTGTTGCCGAAGGTTCTTTTTTCTTCTGAAAAAACTTCGTCAGTTCTGGCGCCAGCGGACTTAGCTTGATAGGCAAAGGTTCAATCATTACCTTTAGAATTTCTTCCACTTCGGCAGCAGAAGGTGTTGCAGGAGCTTCTTCCTCTTGGCCCGACGTCTTTGGTTTCAGGGATGCAGCTTTTCTTTTCTTTGGAGCAGCTATCTTCGGCTCTGGGCTCAGTTTTCTTTTCTCAGAAATTCCTTTGTCCTTTTTAGCCAATTTGGTGCCTTCTTTGTCAAGGACGCTGTTGGGGGCCTTCGTCCTCCGAAGGTCCTCAAAAACATGATTTGACAATGTTTTCCAAGTGGATTATGTGAACAGGTATCTTCGGACTCAGAATTATGAACATGAAGCACGGTCAGGACGAAGCCTGAACCAGGCGAAGGACGAGCTGATTACCAAGCTCCACGAAGGATGGTGCACAGCCGAGGCTGTGCGCAGGGAAGCTTCGTCGCGATAGCAGAGGGGGGAACCGACTTAAAGATGAAAAGACTACGTGGGCCTTGACAGATTTCCATAAGTCATTGACAAATGTAATGGACATGGATGTAATTTTACGTGGGCTGCGTCCCGCGTCTATAAATAGGTGAACAGTACTCCCGTACTGTTCACGCTGACTTGGCATTTGCTTTTGCGTCACGCTCGTACTTTTACCTTCTCTCAAGACCGAAGGTACATTTGTAATTTGAAGTCATTTCTATTTCTTCATGTTAATAAAATAGAAATGACTCTATGTTGTTTATATTATATTTCATGCTTTATATGAATCCTTCGTCATTACTTGTTATATTTACGAAGGTATGTCTCTTGTGACCTTCGTCCGAAACTCATTATTTCCCGAAGGGGAATAATGTTTCGAAGGACGAAGGACTTTAACACTTAACACTTTTTATGTTGCCTTGTTCTTAACTCTTAGTATTTGAGAACAAGTCCCCAACATTGGCGCCCACCGTCGGTGAACTCACTTCCACTTCGAGCTTTTTGAACACCTTCGGAAGCTATAGACCTTCGCCATGGCGCCGAAGAAAGCTTCAGCGACTGGGGCTGCAGCATTGCAACCGCTGGACCACAACCAGGAGACCGTCTCTCTTCGGGAGGCCCGAAGCCAGAAGAGGAAGGCCGTCAGCCCGACGCTTCAGGAGGATGAACTAGACCAAGAAATCAGGGATATGGAGATGCTTCATCAACAGGTGCAGAGGAAAAAAGAGAAGATGGCCAGGCTAGCTGAGCTGCAAAGGCAGATAGACGAAGCTTCTGAAGAAGTCCGTCATCTTACCCACGATGAGCAAGACCGAAGGCCTCAACAAAAAGACCTTCGTCAGGAGGGCTTCTTCAACGAAGATGACTGGTATGAAAATTTCCATCATGGAAATTTTGTTTTCGATGATGCCTCTCCTCTGTCCGCTGAGCTGCAGGCTACACCCTGGCCTTCATCCTATAAGCCACCCCAGCTTCCTATGTTTGACGGCCACTCAGACCCGAAGCAGTTCTTGATGAGCTACGAAGCAACAGTGTCTTCGTATGGGGGCAATGCTGCAGTCATGGCAAAGTCTTTCGTCATGGCCGTCAGGAGTGTTGCTCAGACCTGGTATTCCTCCCTTCGACCAGGAACTATTACCTCATGGCAGAAGCTGAAGGATATGTTGTTAACCAGCTTTCAAGGATTTCAGACGAAGCCGGTTACTGCTCAAGCCTTGTTCCAGTGCACTCAGGATCATGAGGAATACCTTCAGGCGTATGTCAGAAGGTTCTTGCGTTTGAGGGCGCAGGCACCAACGGTGCCCAATGAAATTGTCATCGAAGCCATGATCAAGGGGCTTCGTCCTGGACCTGCAGCTCAATACTTTGCTAGGAAGCCTCCTCAGACTCTGGAGAAGCTGCTCCAAAAGATGGACGAGTACATTCGTGCCGATAATGACTTTCGCCAAAGAAGGGAGGAGGCCTTTAGATTTTCTGAGATGACCAGGGGCTTCGGAGGAAGATTCTATCCGAGGCATGTCAGGTCCATCCACAACTCCACTCAGAATGATGATAAGGGGAGTCAGCAGAACAGACCGCAGTGCTCCTCACAGGCTTCAGGGCAACAGCAAACTTTCTTCCGGCCACCAGCTCCAAGAGGCAGAGGCGCCAGGGGCTTCGGCGGAAGATATGGAGATCAACCAAGGAGGGTATTTTGCTTATTCTGTGGTGAAAACAAGGGCCATACCACCAGGATGTGCCATGTTACCATCCAGAAACAAAAGGAGCTAGCAGAAGCTGCAGCACAACAGGGTCAGCCGAAGCAGGTCATGCATACTGCTTCGTACCATCAGCCTTACATCCCAAAATACGTGGGCAACCACCCTGCAGTTTCCGTAGCTTCGGCAAGTCAACCTCAAGCTTCATGGCAACAGCCCCCGCCTCCACCTTCGCTGCAACAAGGCCAACAGCCAGAAGGGAGCCAATATGTTCCGCACCAAAGGGATCTCAGAGAGCAATCTGAAGCTCGCACTGTCAATAGTACTATGCCAGAGTCGAAGCACATTTATTGACAAATATCCTACTTTGATAGCAGTTTTTTCAGTTTAAGTTCTATTTTCTGTGTAATAAAGAACATTTCAGTTTTCATATAATAGTTTCGTGGTTGGTTACGAGGAAAACCTATCTTCTCCACAGGCTTAAGTTGCTGAAGCTTAGAAATTTGCGGTAACAAGGAGGACCTTCGAATTATTAAAAATCCTTCGAAGCAACAAAAAGTCGTTCTAAGGAACGCAGAGTAAGTTGCCGAAGTTACAAAAAGCCGTTCCAAAGGGAGCGCAGTGTAAGTTTTTTGCTCCAAAGACGTTCCTAAGGGAATGCAGAGCATACAGCGAAAAGTCAACGCTGATACCGCCTAAGTAAAAGGCGAAGAAGCTCCAAAGACGTTCCTAAGGGAATGCAGAGCTTATACCGCCTAAGTAAAAGGCGAAGAAGCTCCAAAGACGTTCCTAAGGGAATGCAGAGCTTATACCGCCTAAGTAAAAGGCGAAGAAGCTCCAAAGACGTTCCTAAGGGAATGCAGAGCTTACAAATATATTTTGTGTGTATCTTCGGAACAAATGTCATTTGCATAACATAACATCATCACATCATTTTGCATAGCATAAGCATCATACATCATGTTGCATTTGGCAAAAGAAGGGGACACAGTATCAACCTTCGAAAGGACGCTTTGAGAAAGTACAAATGATAATCTTCGGAATGCAGCTTCGGAAAATGTTTTTACGAAGCATGGATAAGCTTCATCAGAGTAATGTCGAAATTGTATAGCTTCGGGGAATGTTTTCACGAAGCATGGATGTCATTCAGCAGAATAGTTTTAATGGAGAATCTCTTCTTCACGAAGCATGAAAAGAAGGGAAGGTGTTTTTTCGCCGAAGGCTCAAAAGTGGTATGTATGTAGAATTTCATGCATCGTAAAGAATTGAATAATGAAAAGAGACTTGAATATTACATTCAAATGTACAAAATATTACATAGACCACACTTTAAATGTTTTTCTAATAACACCTAGTCTTCTCTTAATACTACTTCGGCAGCCTCATTTAGAAGTTGTTCAACAACTTTATCCATGATAGCTTCGGCCATTTGTTTGATTTCGTCATCCTCCTTTGTGTGAGGGTCAATTGACGATCCAGCAGGTTCTGAGGAAGCAGAATATTTTTGCATTACTATTACAAACCGCGAGCAAAGTTTGAAATAAAAATTACAATACAATAAGAGCGACTAATTAATACCTATTTGCCCTTCGGCAGCTTCTGTCACTTTCCTGGCATCATGGATGCCTTTTTTCACTCCTTTGAATGATTTCTTGCGCCATTCCTCGGCCGCCGTTGTTCCAGATATCAGTAAAGAATTTGCCACCAACCATGCTTGCTTCGGCCGAGGGGTCTTTGATGTCTTCGGAGGATAAGGCAGCTTCGGACTGAGCTAAAGATTTTACATGCCCGCAACCTTTCTTCTCCAAGACAGAAGCAACTCCCCTGGCGCCCGAAAAAGCGCAGATGTCGCCACGGCTATTCAGGATTTCCTCGAAGGCCTCTGCTTCGTGACTGATCCATTCCAGTGGACCTTCGGGATTGCCTCTTGAGAAATTCTCTTCGCTGGAAAAGGCGCCCGCGCTGGCGAAGCTGGTTTTAATCTTCTTCACGCATTCCATGGATTTTTCGTAGCATTTTTTCTTAGAAGACCGAAGCTCTTCCACGGTTGCTTCCAAATGATCAGCCCATTGGTCGCTGCATTCCCGTCTTGTTTCTTCAAGTATGCGCTCTTCTTTCGCCCGGGCCAGTTGTTTCTGAAGATCTTTAATCTCGCGTTTGTGAGCTTCGGCCTGAATCTTCGCAGCAGCTTCGTCCTTTTTTACTTTGTCTACTAATGTAAGCAGAATTTTGTCTTTTTCTAGAGCTTCGTTTCTCAGTTTAATAACTTCTGAACGTAAATTGTTGAACGCAATTTCGTAGCTTTCATCTTCGGCGCTCTTTTGTGCTCTTAATGCGTTGCTTAGGATTAAACCCTATACAAAAAAGAATCTATATAAGAATAAAAGAATGAATTATGTAATAAAAATTTTTTCAAGCGTCTAATTCCCATACCTTTAAGCTATTGTATGCAAGACTGTCTGCGAGATCTTCCTTCGTCATAGCACATAATCCAGCTTCGAGCTTCGGGAAACCCATACTTCTAGCCATCTCCCGGCAGACAGATAATTCTTTGTTATCAGGGAGGCAGTATAGGAAGTCATCTTCATTTGTCCCATTGAATACTATCGCCCCCTTCGGATACTTTAACTCTCTAGCATAGTAATTCGCTTCATAAGTTTCTTCTTCAGTTAATTTCTTCCCCGAAGCATGTCGCACGATGTAATCGCATGTGCTGGAAGGAGCTTCGGGGGCGACAGTGTCAATTTCTTTAACCAAGGCTGGTTCTGGTATTTTCTCGGTATCCAAAGATTGTTCCTTCGTGGGCTCTGAAGGCCCAGCTTCAGCTTCAGCTTGTTGTTTCGAAGCTTCGGTAGACACTTCAGCAAGTTCAACAGTCTTCTTTGGAGTTGTGCTTGAAGACTTAATTGTCTCCAAGACATCTAGTACGTTCACCATTCTTTTTCTTTTTGGGGTCACCAATGGGCCCTTTTGGCTTTTTATTGTTTCGACATTTGCTGAAGGACTTAAGATTTCCGATGCTTTTGGCCCTTCAATCTTCGGTTTTTCTACTTTTTCTGCCAGAAGCGCTTCAGTTTTCTCTTCTATCTTTGGCACTGGAGCTGGTTCTGTAGCTTCAGAGGCCAAAGAGACTTCACCAATAAATTTTGGCACTGTGGCCGGCTCAATAAAGCGCGCTCGGTGGGTGAGCACCTTCATCTTTTTCCTTTGCGGCGCTGGCTCATTAGTGGCACTCGTGGTAGCTTCTGTCGCCGGAGAAGTAATTTTTCTTTTGCGACCCAGTACCGGATAATGATAGTCAGGGTAGACAAACCCGACCGCGTCAAACACCCGGTTGAGCCTTTTCTTTTTTCGGCCTCCGAAGGCTGCTGATAACGCAGTGTTCTCGGCCTTCGAATATGCCCCAAGAAGTTCGTCACTTAATGTTTCAATACTTTTCAGCCAGTCATCATCAGGTTCAACAAACTTATCTCCGTATTTGAATGTATATTTCAGTCTGACTAGTCCGCCTTCGTCGGACTCTTTGATGGTCTCTTTCGGCATTTCCCACTTTCCTGCAAGTGGCCATACCCTGAAGGCAATGTGCTCTTGGACCAAGTCCCTTGTCCTAATGAAAGAGCAGACCACGCCGAAGGCTCTTTGGCATTCCTCGGCTGCTTCATCCATTTCAACCTTCGGCCTTCGAAGTCCGAAGCGTTGCCAGATGGGGCGCATAATGATACTTTTGACATCTTCTTGCACCGATTAAGTCATTCTTTACATAGAACCATTCAGTCATCCAGGCTCCGGGCCACCTCTTCCGAAAGGTTGGCACAGGGCGGCTTGACCCGGAGCGGGCACCGAAGCTGTAGCACCCAAAGTTGTTGTGATATTGTTCTTTCCCCCAGGGCTTCGCCTCATATAACAACTCATGAATGTTGCAAAAGCTTTTAGCATTTGGTTCTAAACCTTGGCTTCTCGCAGCCCAGACAAACATCCCCATTCTTAAGATGGCTTCGGGGGTAATTTGATGAAGGTAGACTTGAAATGTCCTCAGGACTTCAACAACAAAGTTGCTTAGGGGAAATCGAAGCCCAGCCTTGAGAAAGCTTCGGAAGATTACGACCTCATCTTCTTCGAGGGTGGGAGAAGTCTTTTCTCCAGCGTCAACCCTCACAATAGATATATCTCGAAAATACCGCCCCCTCATATTATCAATATGGCTCTGCTTAATAGTAGTTTTTCCGAAAACCGTGTGACTTGGTCGCCATGGCCGATCTTCGGATTCTTCCCCACCACTTTCTACATCAAAACTGTCGCTGTCATCAGTATCTTCGGACAAACCTTCAAGAATTTCCTTGGTGATTTTCTCTGTGTTGGTCTCCGCCATCGCTATAAGGAACCCCAAGTTCTTCTCTTCGTCGAGGCTCAGCTTCGTCTCGGCAGGGATCTTCTTACCTTCAGACATCTTCGAAAGCGCTAAAAAACTGTTTTTAAGGCCGAAGCTTCAAAAACAAAAAGATCAGCAAATCTTAGTGCACAAGAGTTAAAAATTTAGTGGGCCGAAGCAGATGGCAAGTGTGCGTACCAAATAAGTTTGCGGTATGATCTTATTTATACCCCCAGGGCGTTGAAAATTGAAAGACCCCACTTGTCAGTGAATGTTGCTATTCTAGCAAAGGGAAGGTGTTTTTTCGGACCATCGGCTCAAGGCCTTCGTCCATATCGCAATCTGAATTTATCATTAACAAATTAAATTTGCGAGGGGCTACTGTTGGGGGCCTTCGTCCTCCGAAGGTCCTCAAAAACATGATTTGACAATGTTTTCCAAGTGGATTATGTGAACAGGTATCTTCGGACTCAGAATTATGAACATGAAGCACGGTCAGGACGAAGCCTGAACCAGACGAAGGACGAGCTGATTACCAAGCTCCACGAAGGATGGTGCACAGCCGAGGCTGTGCGCAGGGAAGCTTCGTCGCGATAGCAGAGGGGGGAACCGACTTAAAGATGAAAAGACTACGTGGGCCTTGACAGATTTCCATAAGTCATTGACAAATGTAATGGACATGGATGTAATTTTACGTGGGCTGCGTCCCGCGTCTATAAATAGGTGAACAGTACTCCCGTACTGTTCACGCTGACTTGGCATTTGCTTTTGCGTCACGCTCGTACTTTTACCTTCTCTCAAGACCGAAGGTACATTTGTAATTTGAAGTCATTTCTATTTCTTCATGTTAATAAAATAGAAATGACTCTATGTTGTTTATATTATATTTCATGCTTTATATGAATCCTTCGTCATTACTTGTTATATTTACGAAGGTATGTCTCTTGTGACCTTCGTCCGAAACTCATTATTTCCCGAAGGGGAATAATGTTTCGAAGGACGAAGGACTTTAACACTTAACACTTTTTATGTTGCCTTGTTCTTAACTCTTAGTATTTGAGAACAAGTCCCCAACAGACGCTCGCAATCTTTTTTTCTTTTCTGGCCTTCGGCATCTCCGCCCAGTTGTTCATAGTCAGGGTAATCAAAATTCAAGGCATCCAACACCAGATTCAATCTTCGTTTCGGACGAGTGCCGAAGGCTGCAGTCATTAACTGATCTTCTTTCTTAGAGTAGTTGCCGAGGATCTCGTTGCACATAACCTCAATTGTGTCCAACCACTCTTGGCAGGGTGCTTTAAAATGTTTTTTAAACTTGTAATGATAAGGCAATCAAACAAGTTCTCCCTTCTTCTTTTCTCCCTCTAGCTTCGGCATCTCCCACTCCCTCATCGTTGGGAACACTCTAAAAGCCAAAAAATCCTGCACTAAGTCTCTAGTGCCAATATGATCTGAGATCACTCGAAATTCAGCCAAAGCAATCTGACTCGGGCTCCCCATTATCATGTTGCATCGGGGCCTCGTCTCTCCGAAGGTCAGTTCTAGCGGACTCTGGACCAATTTATCTTCATCTTCATCAACTTTAACATAAAACCATTCAGACTTCCATCCAGCTGGCCATTTGCTTCGGTAGCTTATCACTGGAAACTTCGTAGTCTTGCGATAAGCAAAGTTGTAGCAGCCAAAATTCTCGTGCAGACCATCTCCTCTGGCTTTAGTCTGGTAGTGTAATTCATGAACTCGGCAGAAACCCTCACCGAACAGTTCCACTCCCTGGCTACGAAGGGCCCAAATATAAACACTTAACCTAACGATAGCATTAGGGGTCAGCTGATGAAGGTAAATCCCAAACTTCTTCAGTACAACAGCAATCATCTTGTTTAGGGGGAATCTTAAACCAGCTTTAAGAAAACTTTTGAAGACTACTACCTCATCCTTTCCTGGCTTTGGGATAGTTTCTTCTCCACCAAAACGAATTAATTCCTTCTTGGCTTCACTAAAATAACCCAGCTTCATCATTTTAGGAAGATCAGCTTCAGAGATGGTGGACTTTCCAAAGTCTAGATGACTAGGTTTACTTGACATCCCACAACTATAATCATCTTCGGAACCAACTTCTTCAACATCAGCTTGTGTTGCTTCGGCAGTAGGTGTGTCCTCTGATGAAACCAGCCCAGAATGCCTCATTGCTTCGGAAATCGGAACAGTTTCAGTGGCTTCGGTCTCATCTCCATCACGCTCAACCCTGGCAGTGGAGCGCACTCTGGCCATTTGATTACAAATTTCTCGAAGTTTTTTTGGAAATTAATAACCTTTTTTCTGAAGCTCTTCTTGTAATGAAGCAGAATCCAAAGTGGTGCTTCGTTTGAATGCAAAAGTCAAGCTTCGGCTATGGTTAAATTTTTGGCAGCAAAACAGTGCAATAGCAATGAATGCTGTGGTAACTTCACACCTACCCGTCTATTTATATAGTGCTGCAGGTAAGAAGGTGAATCGTCAAGTCTTTTACACCGGACAAACAGTCGCTCACACCCACTGAACGGTGGGCCAGAAAACCCGAGAAGGTGAACCTGCATGGTGGGACCGCTCCACACTCGGAAATTGTATCGTTTCCCGGCAACGAGCTCAGGGAAGGTGTTTTTCAGACCTTCGGCTTCCCAAACCTAAGAGACTTTTTCACGGATCAAGCTCATTACGAAAAACGATCTAGCGCCGCGAAGGGGCTACTGTTGGGGCCATGCTTCGTCGCCGAAGGTCCTGCAGGAAGAAACACCTTCGACAAATCTGTTTATACGTGGTACCGAAGCTATCCTCATAAAGCTTCGATATTATAACATATCTGAAGACGAAGGATCGAACCGACTTAAAGATGGAATGACTTTTTAGTCTATAAGGGTCTGAGTCATAATTGTAATCTTTTGTAAGGGGTATGATTGTAATTTCTTACAGGCTGCGTCATGTGCCTATAAATAGTGAACAGTACTCCTTTACTGTTCACGCAATCTTGTAATTGCCAACGCATTACTCTGGAATTATTGTTTTCTATCAAGGCGAAGGTATAAATGTACCTGAATATTATGTTTCAATATTTCAGTTTATATTATATAATAAGTGAATAATGTCATTTATTCTTGGCATTCTTTAACGCTTTATATTTTATATTTCATTTCGCATTGTTTTATCTCTAAACACGAAGGTGTGACCTTCGTGATATGTCATTCATAACCTTCGTCCAAAGCTCATTAAATCCTTAGGGAAATAATGCTTCAGCGGACGAAGGGCTTTAACATTTAATATTCTATGTTGCCTTGTTCTTAATTCATAGCATTTGAGAACAAGTTCCCAACAGTCATAAATGACTGACCTCATTAAATACACTTGGTGCCAAGCCGCGATAAAGGGTCAGTCCTTCTTCCACTCATGACTTATGAACCCAGACCAAGAGCCCCACATATGACCTATGAAGCCACAGACTTGCGGCTCACTCATGGCCTACCAAGCCTAGGCGTGAGTCTCCTGATGGTCTATAGAACCTGCAACATGACGTGGGGCACCGAGGCTCAGGCTATAAAGGCTAGAGGTGAGCGTGTCACGAGGAATAATGATGAGGCTTGGGTCCACACCTCCCAACGCACGTCATCCCAACTAACTTAAAGAGCCCAACCAGAGAGCTCAGAGGACGAGGTAGAATACCGGCAAGCTCAAAGGACAAGGGCAAATACTGATAGATGAGTTTCTACCAAGGATAGAACACTTCGTTCTATCGTGGTGTAGTAACTCCTTCCATAAGAAGCCACTTGTAACTGACCCCTCCTTAGTCTATAAAAGGAGATGGTCGGCCCAACAAAAGGGAGGAGGCGATGGAGCAGCAATACTCGATTGACTTAGCTAGGTAGCAAACACCCGATACGTAGTCCCTTAGGACCAACAACACATAGAAACTTGGGAGCTCTTCCCTCTCTCACCTGCTTGTAACCCCTACTATGAGCATCGAGCAACAAGGTGCCGGTAGCGCAAACTGTCGAAGACTGGAAGTAGAGATGTTTCGCCCAAACTAGTATAAATCTTAAGCCCACTAAGCACACCATCCAGATCTAGAACGTGCATACACAAATTTACTCGTCGGTGCTGGTTCGAAACACCAACACATACTAAGAGAAGAAATAGCTGAGACATTTTGAGAGAAACTCGGAGTTAGTATGACCCACACAGGACAATCGTATCGACAGCCGATTCGACAACATCCCATATCCACATGAGACCAGAATACCAAAATTTTCAATCTTTTCTAGTAAACATGGCAAAAACATGCATAAGCACATAGGCCAATTCCTAGCACAATTAGGAGATTTGATTGATAGAGAAGCTTTTTAGGTTCTCTTATTTTCATTATCCCTAACTAGTACTGTGTTTGCATGGCATGCCACCTTGCCACCTAACTCTATCTATTCATGGGGAGATTTAGAGCAGAAATTTCATGAGCATTTTTCTCTGGGGAATACGAGTTAGAGCTGGTCAATTTAGCAGCACTGCGACAGGAGCGGGATGAATCAGTTAATGACTATATCCGGAGTTTCTGGGATACTAGGAACCGATGTTTCTAGATTCATGTAGCTGATAAGCAACTGACATGGCTTGATTTTAATGAGATGTGGTCATGCTTTAAATAACAATTAGAGGGCATCCATTTTTTACATTAACTCAGTTAATCAATGGGCTTTGGCTTACAAAAGCCAAAGTAAGGACATGCCTAAAACAACTCGTCATAATGTCAAATAGTTGACTGCGATGAGAATAGCTTAGATGGCAAATCTCAAGAAGTATATGCTGCTAAGTCAGCTTGGCCAGCATAGGCCCAACCACCAGCTTGCTCCTCTTTACAGTCGGTTCAAAATAACTGGCAAGAAGAAGTCAAGTTTACTTTTAACGTTGCTAAATGTGATAAGATATTTGATGAATTACTCAAAAGTGAAAATATTAAAATGACCCATACTATTCTATTTGTCGATGAACTAAAGAGACACGCATATTGTAAGTGGCATAACTCATTTTTTCATTCCACTAAAGATTGCAATGTGTTTTATCGGTGGTGAAATCGATCATTAATGAAGGGTGGTTAAATTTCTAAGAGATGCAGGTTGATAAACAACCTTCCTGGTTGACCTAATAGATCTTAATGATAAAAAGGTCTTGATTTAGCCAGATGTGGCCAAAAAAGACAAAGGAAAGAACATCATCATCAGTGACCCTCAAGCCCACGTTGAAAATAGGAAAATCCTATAATCAGAGTTGTGCCAAGTGCCCTGGTCGCAAACCATCCATATGGAGGCACCAGACTGTCTGCGATAGCATCGAGTCATTTGGTCTAGGACGTCGAACCGTCTAACACCACTAGAAACATAGGCTTGAATGATTCGGCTAGTAATATAGCCGATACAGACGATTGGAGGATGCCTTTGAGTGCAGACCTATGCAATCCAAGTATTAGGACAAATAGGAATATTCGTTGAATAGCTTTTAAGTATGTTCTAATTGATGATGAACTTTATCACCAAACTCCTAATGATGTCTTGCTTAAGTGCTTGGGCCCTGATGATGCTACATTAGCTACGGTCGAATTCTATGAAGGAATGTGTGGTACTCATCAATCAGCTCCTAAGATGAAGTGACTTTTGAGGTGATTTGGGTTCTATTGGCATGACATGATAGACGATTGTTTTAAGTACTACAAAAGTTGTCAAGTATGTTAGAAGTTCGGTGATCTACAATTAGTTCCTGCCGTCAAACTCCATCCTATTATCAAACCTTGACCCTTTAGGGGATAGGGTTTAGACTTTGTAGGGGAAATTCATCCTTAATCGTCGAAGGGGCATCAGTTTGTGCTAGTTGCCATAGATTATTTCACCAAGTCGACCGAAGTCATTGCTCTAAAAAACATGACATATAGGGATGTAATTAAGTTCATGTCTGAGCATATTATTTATAGATTCGGCATTCCCTAGAATTTTACTACAGATCAGGGAACGTCTTTCATGTCAAAAGAGGTATGTGAGTTTGCTTAATTGTATAAAATCAAATTGCTCAATTCATCTCTATATTATGCTTAGGCCAATGGTCAGACCGAGTCTAGAAATATGACATTGATTAGCCTTATTAAAAAAAGATATCAGATAATTCTAGGTAGTGGCATAAGATTTTGTCTGAGGATTTATGGGATCATAGAATATCTAAGCACCATGCTACTAAGGTTTCTCCTTTTGAGCTGTGTATGGGCAGGAAGTTGTTTTGCCTGTGGAGATAAGTCTAAATGCTATCAGATTTGTCAGACAAAATGATTTAACTGTCGGTGACTATCATGATTTGATGATGGATAATATTGATACGCTGACTTGCAAGAGAGTAATGGCTCTAAGGGAGTGTTGGGACCATGCTTCGCCGCCGAAGGTCCTGCAGGAAGAAATAGCTTCGGCAAAAGCTGCTTATACGTGATGCCGAAGCTACCACTCATGAAGCTTCGGTGTTATAGCGTATCCGAAGATGAAGGATCGAACTGACTTAAAGATGGAATGACCTTTTAGTCCATAAGGGTATGAGTCATTATTGTAAATTTTTATAAGGGGTATAATTGTAATTCCTTATAGGCTGTGTCCTGTGCCTATAAATAGTGAACAGTATCCCTTTACTGTTCACGCAATCCTGTAACTGCTAACGCATTACTTTGGAATTATTGTTCTTTGTCAAGGCAAAGGTATAAATGTAACCAAACATCATGTCTTAATATCTCAGTTTATATTGTAAAATGAGTAAATAATGTCATCCATTCTTAATATTCTTTAACGTTTTATACTTTATATTTTATTTCACATTATTTTACTTCTGATTACGAAGGTAGAACCTTCGTAATTTATCACCTATGACCTTCGTCCGAAGCTCATTAAATCCTTAGGGAAATAATGCTTCAGAGGACGAAGGACTTTGACATTTAACATTTTATGTTGCCTTGTTCTTAATTCATAGCGTTTGTGAACAAGTCCCCAACATTGGCGCCCACCTCCGGTGAACTCACTTCCACTTTTTGAGCTGATGGCTTCGCACAAGAACCAAGCTGGAACTGCTTCGGCTCTGAAGCTAATTCTCCCGATAACAGGCGGTTCATGCTCAGAGTCGGCCAACAAGAAACAGAAGAAGGAGGCACAGAGAAGAGTACAACACGTAGGGGTGCAAGGACCCTTCATCAAGTCAAGATGGTCTCACATCCCAATTACCTTCTCTCAAGAGGATCTTCAGCTCAAGGATTACCCGCATAATGATGCTATGGTTATCTCTTGTGTGATCAAAGGATTTCTGGTCCACAATGTTTTGGTTGATACAGGCAGTGCGGCTGATATCATATTTGCCAAGGCCTTCAGACAGATGCAAGAGCCCAAAGACAAGATCCATGATGCCACACATCCCCTTTGTGGCATCGGAGGAAGGCAGATTGTAGCACTCGACAAAATCACAATGCCAGTAACCTTCACATTTATCAACAACACAAGGACTGAACAAGTTGTGTTTGATATTGTTGACATGGAATATCCTTACAATGCAATTATTGGTCGTGGTACTCTCAATGCCTTCGAAGCAATTCTTCATCTAGCGTATCTTTGCATGAAGATACCTTCGGACCAAGGTCCCATTGCTATTCATGGAAGTCAGGAAGCTGCCAGAAGGGCCGAAGGAAACTGGACAGACTCAAAAGCAATCCATAACATAGATGGAGCTGAAGCTTGTGAGCAATACAAGTTCAGAAGGGAGAAAGCTGCTTCGGCCGATCAACCGAAGCCCATGCTCTTATGCGATGACATAGCAGAGCAGAAGGTGCTATTGGGATCTCAACTGTCCGAAGAACAGGAGAAAACCTTGATAAGGTTTTTATTCAACAACAAAGATGTTTTTGCATGGTCAGCTAATGATCTTTGCGGAGTCAACAGGGATGTTATTGAACACTCGCTCAATGTTGATCCATCTTTCAGACCTAGAAAGCAGAGGCTTCGGAAGATGTCTGATGATAAGGCCGAAGGTGCTCGGAATGAAGTGAAAAGACTCCTCAGTGCCGGAGTTATCAGAGAGATAAAATACCCAGAATGGCTGGCTAACACTGTTATGGTAAAAAAGGCCAATGGTAAATGGAGGATGTATATTAATTTTACTGATCTCAACAAGGCCTGTCCGAAGGACGAGTTTCCATTGCCAAGGATAGATTCCCTAGTTGATGCAGCAGCTTCATCAGAGCTTATGAGTTTGCTGGATTGTTATTCAGGCTATCATCAAATTTGGATGAAGAAGGAGGATGAGCCAAAAACCAGCTTCATAACCCCTAGTGGAACATATTGTTACCTACGGATGCCTGAGGGGCTCAAGAATGCTGGAGGAAGCTTCAGCAGAATGACAACGAAGGTTCTTCATTCTTAGATAGGCAGAAATGTGCTAACTTATGTTGATGATATCATTGTAAAAAGCACAAGGCAAGAAAATTACATTGCTGATCTGCAGGAGACCTTCGCTAATTTTAGACAGGCCGGTTTAAAGTTGAATCCAGAAAAGTGTGTCTTCGGAGTGAAGAAAGGGAAATTTCTTGGCTGCCTAGTTTCAACAAAAGGGATTGCGGCTAATCCAAATAAAATCGAAGCTATCCTTCGAATGGAACTACCAAGTACAAAGAAGGGGGCTCAAAGATTGACAGGAAGACTGACATCTCTCAACAGATTCATATCTAGATCAGCAGAGAGAAATTTACCATTTTTAGAAGTGCTGAAGTCAGCCGAAGTTTTCCAATGGGGACTAGTCCAGCAGAGAGCCTTCGAAGAGCTGAAGCAATATTTGATAGACCTAACAACACTAACTCCACCAACGCCAGGGGCTCCTCTGTTGTTATATGTGGCAGCTTCGCACTCAGCGGTAAGTGCGGCACTTGTCCAAGAGAAGCTTGAAGGCCAAGTCAAAAAGCAAGCCCCAATATACTTTGTATCCGAAGTTCTTAGTTTATCAAAGAAAAATTATACAGAATTGGAGAAGGTGTTGTATGCTGTTTTGATGGCCTCCAGGAAGCTTCGGCACTATTTTCAAGCATACAATATAGTTGTTCCTTCTTCACAACCATTAAAGGATATTATGAGAAATAGAGAAGCTACTGGAAGGGTTGGAAAATGGGCTGCGGAACTCAATGAATTTTGTATTGATTATGTGCATAGATCTTCGATTCAGTCCCAAGCGTTGGCAGACTTCATTGCTGACTGGACGCCAGGGGCTCAGGAAGAAGAAACGAGTAAAGATGCCGAAGTTTGGACAGTACTTTGTGATGGTTCTTGGGGAACGTTCGGAGCAGGAGCAGCTGCTGTGTTAGTCGCACCTTCCAAAGTTAAAACTTGCTACGCAACAAGACTTGATTTCAGTTGCACAAATAACATTGTTGAGTATGAAGCTTTGCTTTTGGGTCTTCGGAAATTAAAGGCAATGGGAATTAGAAGGGCGGTTCTTAAAACTGATTCCCAGGTTATTTCTGGTCATATTGACAAGAGTTATAAAGCAAGAGATCCGAAGCTTGAAAAGTATTTAGACACGGTCCGAAGGATTGAGGCTTCCTTTGAGGGGTTTTCTGTCAAAAATATTCCTCGAGGAGAAAATGAACATGCTGATTTGTTAGCCAAGTTAGCAGCACAGGGGCTGCCCCTACCTTCGGAAGTATTTTTCGAAACAATAAAAGCACCTTCGGTTGAACTTCTTGAAAGAGCAGTCCTCAACATATCTCCTGTCTATAGTGAAGACTGGAGAACTGAGATCATCTCTTTCCTTCAGGGCAACTTTCTTTCAGATGACGAAGCTTATAATAAGAGGATAGAGGCAAGAGCTCGACCATATGTTATAATAGAAGGGGAGCTATACAAGTGTGGGGTCTGTTCTCCATTACTCAAATGTTTATCCAGAGCTGAAGGTATAGAATTGATGAAGGAAATACACGCAGGCCTGTGTGGATCTCATATTGGATCTAGGCCTTTGCTGGGAAAAGTTTTTCGCCAAGGATTTTATTGGCCAAAGGCAGCTTCGGATGCAACGAAATTAGTCCAAAAGTGCGAAGGTTGTCAGAAATGTGCAAGAGATCAAAAACAACCTTCGTCTTTAACCCAGTTAATACAACCCACTTGACCATTGCAAAGGTGGGGTCTTGATTTATTAGGTCCATTACCACCAGCACAAGGGAACTTAAGATATGTTGTACTGACAGTGGAATATTTTTCTAAATGGATTGAGGCAAAGCCTTTAGCCACAATAACTTCGGTCACTATTCAAAAGTTTTTCTGGCAAAATATTGTTTGTCGCTTTGGAGTGCCGAAGGCTATTACTGTGGATAATGGGACACAGTTTGATTCCGAAGCTTTCAGAGAATTTTGTGATCAAATTGGCACGAAGATCCATTTTGCATCAGTTCGGCATCCGGAGTCAAATGGACTTGTTGAAAGGGCTAATGGCATCATAATGACAGGAATAATGAAGTTAATCTTCAATCTGCCCAGGGGAAAGTGGCCAGACGAATTAACCAAAGTGGTGTGGAGCCACAACACAACAATATCAAGATCGACAAGTTTTACACCATTCAAATTATTGTTTGGTGACGAAGCAATAACTCCAGAAGAAGCAAAAGCAGGATCAATAAGAATAGTAGCTTCGGCAGAAGACAAAGCTGAAGCTGATTACTCTATGGAAAAAGATGCTATAGCGGGGATTAGGCTTCAAGCTGTGGAAAACATCAACAAATACCAAGCTGAAACAATAAAATGGCGTGATAGAAAGGTTCGGCTAAAGAACATTGAACCAGGACATTTGGTGCTTCGAAGAGTAGCCAACCCAGAGACAGTAGGCAAGTTACAGCTGAAGTGGGAAGGACCTTTTCTGGTAGTATCTTCGTCAAGACCCGGTTCCTACAGATTGAAGGATATGGACGGCAACGACATTCCTAGATCATGGAATGCGGACGAGCTTCGGCGATATTATGTTTAGCTTGATGTAATTTTTTCTATTCTTTCTTGTGGCACCCTTTTCCTTTCCAAAGGGGGAGAAAGGTTTTTAATGGGGCCACAACATGTAATTTTTCTTTTTCTTATTTCAATTCTATAAGAGCGATATCCCCCAAAGATGTAAATGTAAAAGCTGAGAATGCACCATCGAGTGCAAAGGAAAAAGAAAAGAAAATAGGGAGAAGCTCAAAAGTCGTTCCTAAGGGAATGCAGAGCTTGCAGCGAAAAATAAACGCTGATTCCGCCGAAAGTAAAAGGCGAAGAAGCTCCTAAGGGAGGCTTGCGGCGAAAAATAAACGTTGATTCCGCCGAAAGTAAAAGGCGAAGAAGCTCCTAAGGGAGGCTTACAGCGAAAAGTCAGCGTTGATACACCGAAAAGTAAACGTGAAGCCGAAAAATAAACGGCAAAAAGATTTGAGTCATCCCCAAGGGAATGAAGGCTATGATTATGGTTTCAAATATACATTCGGATATTCATTTGCACGATACATTACATCATAACATTTGCATTCATAAACATTCATTTAGACATATATAGGATCATCATCATCATATCATACAGAAAAGGCAGATGCTTCGGCTATGAGGAAAAAACTTTGGAGAAAGAGGAAATTTTTATGCTTCGTTGTGTACGAAAAGAAGGGAAGGTGTTTTTCGCCTTCGGCTCAAAAATAAAATTTCGTCCACAGCAAAGCAGATCATACACGGATAAAGGGGAAAAGATATATTACAAGGTATGCACAAATTTACATAAGTTTTTCTACAATTATATTACAAAGATTTCTCCAGAATTATATTACAAAGCTTCAGCTCGTCATTCTTCAGCTTCATCATCCTGTACATATTAAAACGGAATGAGAAAGGTGCAGAATTCAAGGAGAAGGTAAAAGTAACAAGTATAAGTCTCTCACTGGCTTAAGGTGGCTCTGAGCTTCGTCACCAGCCATTCTTCGCCCGCCGTTTATCCAAATCTGGGTCATAAACCTAATTCCTATGCTTCGGGCTAGGCTTGGGATGTCAACCAAATCTGCCGGTGACAAGCTGAAGTTTGGCCTATTTACAATTTTCCCGTGCGTGCAGCCAGCCTTCAGGAAAGCGGTAGCCGTGCCTCGAGAAGCAAGCAGGGCGCAGAAATCAACATGCCCAGCAATAACTTCGTCAAGTGCATCAACTTCGCCCTCAATGTATTCCAAGGTGCTTGGCAGGTTTTCAGCTGAAGGTGTAAACTTATCAGAGCTGGCTCCAATTGAGTGAAACACATCCTTCAGCCGCTTGCACACATCGGCTGCCGAAATTTAAGCATTTCTCCTGAAGCTCCTTCAATGATTTTTGCAAATTTGAATTCTTCTCGATTTCGGTCTTGAGACTTGTTTCGAGATTCTTCTTTTCCTGCTCAGATTTTTCTGATTTTATAAGTAATTCATTGTTTAATTTGTTATTTTCGGCTTGAGCTTCAGCCAGTGAGCCTTCCATAGAATGAATGACGAAGTCTTTCTTTTCCAAGGCAGCTTCGTGGTCTTTAACTTTGATTTCAAGGTCTTGAATGACGAAGTCCTTTTCCTTCAGAGCAGCTTCGTAATTTCTGACTTTGTTTTTTAGATCTTTGATGGTAGCTTCGTTTTTCTCATCTTCAAGATCTTGTTGCATTCTCAGCACTTTACTTAGGAGTATACTCTGCCAGAATAACCTTCGTTAGAAAACATATTAATTCAAAAAACAATAAAAAGTTGAGTTTTTACCTTGAAATTAGCATAGAGCAAGCTACCGGCAATATGCTGTCGCTGGTACCTGCAGAGGTCCGCTTCTATCTTCGGTAGGCCAACGCTTTTTGAGAAGGTCCTAACATCCTTGGCCTCGGTTCGGTTCCGAAGGCATCTTAGCTTCCCTTCATTGACTCCACCAAATAGCAGAGACCCTGGTTTGTATCCACAGGATATAGCATATTTCTTTAGCTCTTCTTTTTCAGCGTCTGTTAACTCTTGTCCAAGTATATCTTGAAAATTAAAATTTTCTTCTTCCAAAGTGTCTTCAATCTGCTCTTTTCCTTTTTCAGTTGTCGTGTTCACCGCAACCGCAGTAGCTTCTTCTTCAGCCATTCTCAGAAGTATATTGTCAATATCGCCAAGTGTGGTTTCTAGATTAGGATCTTCGGTAAACCCAGTTTCGGCTCCGATGGCTTTGGCTTCAGTGGTTGCTCCGGTAGCTTCGGCTTCGGTGGCTTCGGCTCTGGTAGCTTCGGCTCCGGTGGCTTCGGCTCCGGTGGTTTCGGCTCCGGTGGCTGTGGTTTCGCCAGCGACAATTTTTGACGCTGATGTTGGTAGCGGTGTCTGATGAATGACATCGGCCACTTGGATAATTCTTCGTTTTTTCGGCTTTGTGGGACTTTCTGTTGCTGAAGCTTCTTTGTCCTTCTGAAAAAACTTCGTCAGTTCTGGCGCCAGCGGACTTAGCCTGGTAGGCAAAGGTTCAGTCATTACCTTCAGAATCTCTTCCACTTCGGCAGCAGAAGGTGTTGCAGGAGCTTCCTCCTCTCGAGCCGACGTCTTTGGTTTTGGGGATGCAGCTTTCCTTTTCTTCGGAGCAGCTATCTTCGGCTCAGGGCTCAGTTTTTCAGAAATTTTCTTGTCCTTTTTAGCCAATTTGGTGTCTTCTTTGTCAAGGGCGCTGGCAATTCTCTTTCTCTTCGGGCCTTCGGCATCTCCGCCCAGTTGCTCATAATCAGGGTAATCAAAATTCAAGGCATCCAGCACACGATTCAATCTTCGTTTCGGACGTGTGCCGAAGGCTGCAGTCATTAATTGATCTTCTTTCTTAGAGTAATTGTCGAGGATCTCGTTGCACATAATTTCAATGGTGGTCAACCACTCTTGGTAGGGTGCTTTAAAATGTTTCTTAAATTTGTAATGATAAGGCAATCGAACAAGTTCCCCCTTCTTCTTTTCTCCTTCTAGCTTCGGCATCTCCCACTCCCTCAGTGTTGGGAACACCTTAAAAGCCAAAAATTCCTGCACTAGGTCTCTAGTGCCAATATGATCTGAGATCACTCAAAATTCAGCCAAAGCAGTCTGACTCGGGCTCCCCATTATCATGTTGCATCGGGGCCTCGTCTCTCCGAAGGTTAATTCTAGCGGGCTCTGGACCAGTTTATCTTCATCTTCATCAACTTTAACATAAAACCATTCAGACTTCCATCCGGCTGGCCATTTGCTTCGATAGCTTATTACTGGAAACTTCGAAGTCTTACGGTAAGCGAAGTTGTAGCAGCCAAAATTCTCGTGCAAACCATCTCCTCTGGCTTTAGTCTGGTAGTGTAATTCATGAACTCGGCAGAAACCCTCACCGAACGGTTCCACCCCCTGGCTACGAAGAGCCCAAATGTAAACACTTAATCTAACAATAGCATTGGGGGTCAGCTGATGAAGGTAAATCCCAAACTTCTTCAGTACAGTAGCAATCATCTTGTTCAGGGGGAACCTTAGACCAGCTTTAAGAAAAATTTTGAAGACTACTACCTCGTCCTTTCCTGGCTTTGGGATAGTTTCCTCTCCACCAAAATGAATTAATTCCTTCTTGGCCTCACTAAAATAACCCATCTTCACCATCTTAGGGAGATCAGCTTCAGAAATGGTGGACTTTCCAAAGTCCAAATGACTAGGTTTACTTGGCATCCCGCAGCTGTACTCATCTTCGGAACCAACTTCTTCAACATCAGCTTGTGTTGCTTCGGCAGCAGGTGTGTCCTTTGATGAAACCAGTCCAGAACGCCTCATTGCTTCGGAAATCGGAACAGTTTCAACGGCTTCGGTCTCATCTCCATCACGCTCAACCCTAGCAGTAGAGCGTACTCTGGCCATTTGATTTTAAATTTTTTGAAAATTCCTTGGAAATTAATAACCTTTTTTCCGAAGCTCTTCTAGTGACGAAGTAGAATCCAAACTGGAGCTTCGTTTGAATGCAAAAGTCAAGCTTCGGCTATGGTTAAATTTTTGGCAGCAAAACAGTGCAATAGCAATGAATGATGTGGTAACTTCACACCTACCTGTCTGTTTATATAGTGCTGCAGTAAGAAGGTGAATCGTCAAAATTTTTACACCGGACAAACAGTCGCTCACACCCACTGAACGGTGGGCCGCAAAAACCGAGAAAGTGAACCTGCATGGTGGGACCGCTCCGAGCTCGGAAACTGTATCGTTTCTCGGCAACGAGCTCAGGGAAGGTGTTTTTTCGGACCTTCGGCTTCCCGAAGCCTAAGAGACTTTTTTTCACGGATCAAGCTCGTTACAAAAAACGATCTAGCACCGCGAAGGGGCTACTGTTGGGACCATGCTTCGCCGTCGAAGGTCCTGTAGGAAGGAACAGCTTCGGCAAAAGCTGCTTATACGTGATGCCGAAGCTACCACTCATGAAGCTTCGGTGTTATAGCGTATCCGAAGATGAAGGATCGAACCAACTTAAAGATGGAATGACCTTTTAGTCCATAAGGGTCTGAGTCATTGTTGTAAATTTTTATAAGGGGTATAATTGTAATTCCTTACAGGCTGTGTCCTGTGCCTATAAATAGTGAACAGTATCCCTTTACTGTTCACGCAATCCTGTAACTGCTAACGCATTACTTTGGAATTATTGTTCTTTGTCAAGGCAAAGGTATAAATGTAACCAAACATCATGTCTTAATATCTCAGTTTATATTGTAAAATGAGTAAATAATGTCATCCATTCTTAATATTCTTTAATGTTTTATACTTTATATTTTATTTCGCATTATTTTACTTCTGATTATGAAGGTAGAACCTTTGTAATTTATCACCTATGACCTTCGTCCGAAGCTCATTAAATCCTCAGGGAAATAATGCTTCAGCGGACGAAGGACTTTGACATTTAACATTTTATGTTGCCTTGTTCTTAATTCATAGCGTTTGAGAACAAGTCCCCAACAGGGAGATTGAGAAAGACAAGATCATGGTTGCCAAAGCTAACAACAAAAGGGTAAATGCTAAATCATTTTAGATTGGAGATCTAGATTGGAATACAATTTTTCCATTAAGGAGCAGGGACTGAAAGTTTGGTAAATGGTCCCCAAGCTAGGAAGGTCCTTAAAGAGTTACACAGGTGATATCTGGTAAAGCATATATGTTGCAGACTTTGTGAGGTGATGAGCTACTCAATGCGTTGAATGGCCCCTTCTTAAAGCAATATCATCCTACTGTATGGTAAGATGCTTAGAGAATAGATGGATTCACATTGAGTTGTTTACAACTGGTACCAGGTGTTTTTGGTTTGCTTAAGCTTACACAAAGGCAGGGGCATATGTTGAGCACCATATTTGGCACCTAGGCAGGTCCGTACGGTCCGCGGATGTAGCCCGGACGGTCCATGATTACATTAGCTCTCAGGCGAAAGCCCTTCCTCGCACGTGCTTATCTGCTCATCACGCGAGAACCTGTTGGGAAGCGCCTAGGAACGGGTTGAGACCTCCCCTATAAATATAAAGGGGTACGTTCGATTGAGGGCATCCACAATCGCATCTATTAATACAATCTACCTTATTTACGTTGTTTTTCATGGCATTAGGAGTATAAGTAATTTAGATCTAGTTTAGCTTTTCCTCCAACCCCATTCTTCATCCCTCTTTGACTCTACGTCGTCTAGGAATGCCCCAATGGCCTACCGACCCTAGGGCATGTCTTGGAACTCTCCCCTTGACGAGGTCACTCCTGAGAGGTGAGTTCTAGAGTTTTTGAAAAAGAAGACGACTATGTGCTATCGTGGACCATCCAATCATATACCTAGACCGTCTGGAGTGACATAGAAAACAACCGCTCCTGAAGCGAGGTCGCGAACTATCCATCTCTAGGCCGCAGACTGATCGCACTTCCGCAAAGAGCACCACCAGATAGTTCAGCTTAGTGTTTGACTCGAGATCAGAGCCAACACGAGTATACCGCTTATTATGAGGTTTTTGATAATGACATATTTAGAGAATTGGTACTATATGGCTATTATGTTACATGCAAATAAGGTATTCGATGGAATACTTATGAGTAATTAGTTTGCTAGTTTTAATGTTTTTGGTGCTTCACTAGTTCTGTTGCCCCTACCGTACGACCGCAAGCCAGCCACAACCTTAACAAGATCATATATTGCCGTCGGCTACCTTTAGATTGTGAGAACCTATACTACTACTTACTATAGCAATTATCTTTTGAAAAGTCAGGCCGGTATTGGGCCATGTAATCTTGGAAGGATTAAGCCCAGATTGTAATAGCTATAAGTACTCATACTTGTGAACAAAGAAAGGGATGAGAAGAATAACAGGAATCATAACCACATACCTGGATCTTCTTCCTCTTTACCTGTGCGGGTGCTCACGTCGGGGTGGAGACGCCACGGCCAAGGGGACCGGACAAGTGGTATCAAAGCTTGGTGTCTTGCGGCGGAGTTCGAAAGGACGCGACGATGCCCTCGGCGAGACCATCGGTGCAGTCGTGCTTCATGTTGGAAGCTATGGAGGAGCAACAGCGTACGAACCAGGAGAATTGGAATCGTGTGTTCGAGGCGCTGGAAGACTTGACCGGGCGGGTCAAGGAAGTGGAGCGGGCGCAGCACTAGTTGATGACGCAATCCGAGTTGGCGGCCGCAGTAGCAGAGCAGGCAGCAATGGAGAGGAACGAGCTATATGCCAAGGTGGAGGACACAGGCAAGAAGATGTCACAACTGCGTCTGGAGCAGATGGGAAGGGAACTGGGAGATGCATCAGGAGGATCGGAAGAAGAACTCCCTAACCGTGATCAGAATCGATTTCCTCAACAAAACAGACAGGTGAAGGGGGAGCAAGGAAAGGGAAACAGAGAAGGGCGACACCCATTTGATGCTAACAAAGAGGTACTGCCTAAACTTCCTTTTCCCAAGTTTGGTAGTGGAGATCCAGTGGTTTGGATTGATTAGTGTTTGGATTATTTCACTATCTATCGTGTTCCCAAGTCAATCTAGGTGTCAGCAGCAACCATGAATTTGGAACAGAATGCTGCCTAGTGGTGATGTCATAAGCTTAGTCATGGAATTGGGAATTGGCAGGAGTTTGTTGCAGCTGTGACTGAACAATTTGGTGTTGATGCCTATCCAAAAGCCTTGAGGAAGTTGTTGGCTCTGCGTGAGACTGATAGTTTGGAGACTTATGTGGATGAATTTGAGCGAGCCAAGTATGGAGTAGTAGTTCATAATCCAAGGATGGGTGAACCATTTTTTGTTACTCAGTTTGTGTGGGGACTCAAGTTTGAGATACAAAATGTGGTTCAAGTTCAAGTACCTACCACCATGAATCGGGCTATTCTGTTGGCCCACATGCAGCAAGAGGTGTTGGACCGCAGTAAAACTAGAAGTATCAAGTCTGCTGGTATGGTGAGGCAACAACCTTATCAAGTCAGGATGGAGGAGAAGGGTGTTCAGAAGCCTATGGACTTGAGTCGAGAAAGGCAGATCAGAGATTTTTGTAGACTTAATGGGTTGTGTTATGCTTGTGGAGAAAGATTTGAACCCGAGCATATAGCAAAGTGTGCTAAAAGAAATCAGGGTCAGTTGAATGGACTGACTATTGAAGATTTCCAAATGGAATTAACTGATGAGGTGTTGTTGCAGTTGGAACAAGAGGAGGAAAAAGAGGAGGAGTGTTGTCGTTTGTCAATCCATGCTTTATTTGGCAGAGACAGCAGTGATAGTATGAGTGTCAGATCCATAGTCAACAAACAAGTGATGGTTATGCTCATAGATTCTGGGAGTTCTACTAGCTTTATCATTGAGCACATGGTGAAGCAGTTGGGTCTGACTGTGGTGCCTTGCCAGCCTATGCAGGTGAAGGTTGCTAGTGGGGAGAAGCTGATGAGTGCTACTTCGGTTCAAAATCTGGAATGGTGGTCTAATGGACATTTCTATCATACAGATATGAGGGTGTTACCTTTGGGAGCTTTTGATGCTATTCTAGGGTTTGATTGGCTTAAGCAGCACAACCCAATGGAGTGTGACTGGGAGCATAAGAAGTTGCAGTTTGTGGATGAAGGAGTTCAGGTGAAATTGATTGGTGATGAAGTGCAAGAAGTTACTTCTGTGCCTAGGATATCTGTGTTGCAGGTACATAAATGGATTAAGGGCAATGATGTGTGGGCCTTTGTGCTATTGGAATCGGCTGCTGCTAACAAGGAAGGTTCTCAACATTCTGATATCCAACTTCTAGTTGTGGAGTTCAGTGATATATTTGCCACACCTACTCAACTTCCTCCTGTTAGGGTTTATGATCATCATATATCACTGGTTCCTGGAGCTGTTCCAGTCAACTCTAAACCCTACAAGTATTCCCCATTGCATAAGAATGAGATTGAGAAACAGGTGGCTGCATTATTAGAGACTGGATTTATTACTCCTAGTGCCAGTCCTTTTGCTTCACCTGTTTTACTAGTAAAAAAAGGATGGTTCATGGAGATTTTGTGTGGACTATAGGAAGTTAAATGACTTGACCATAAAAAATAGATTTCCCATGCCATTGGTGGAAGAAATTTTGGAGGAATTAGCAGGAACTCGTTACTTTACCAGTCTAGACCTCACAGCTGGGTACCATCAGATAAGAATGGGAGAGGGTGAAGAGTTTAAGACAGCTTTTAAGACACATTTGGGACATTATCATTTCATAGTTATGCCTTTTGGGCTCACTAATGCCCCTGCTACATTTCAATGCGCTATGAACTCTATTCTAGCTCCATTTCTTAGAAAGTTTACTATGGTTTTTCTGGATGATATTCTGATATACAGTTGTATTTGGTCTGAACATCTATCTCATATTCGGCTGGTTTTTGGGAAGATGAGGGAACACCAATTTTTTCTGACGAAGACCAAATGTGCTTTTGGCAAAACTGAATTGCTTTATTTGGGGCATGTGATATCTCAGCAAGGGGTGGCAACTGATCCCTCCAAAACTGATGCTATGCTGAGATGGCCTACTCCTGCTTCTGTAACAGATTTGAGAGGATTTCTTGGTTTGACTGGCTATTATAGGGGTTTTGTGAAGAATTATGGGATGATTTCTAAGCCACTTACCAACTTATTGCAGACCAAGAATTTTCAGTGGAATTTTGAAGCAGAACAGGCTTTTCAGATTCTTAAGAAGGCCATGACTACTACTCTTGTTTTGGCCCTACCAAATTTTGAGGAAACATTTGAAGTTGAGACTGATGCATGTGAGAAGGGAATAGGGGCTGTGTTACTGCAGAAACATAGACCTATTGCTTATCTCAGTAAAGCTTTGAGCACAAAGAATTAGTTGTTGTCCATCTATGAAAAGGAATTTTTAGCTCTAATCTTAGCAGTGGAGAAGTGGAGGCAATATCTGCAACGTGCAGAATTTGTGATAAGAACAGATCATAGAGCTTTGAGTTTTCTGGAGGATCAAGTGTTGCATTCAGATTTGCAGAAGAAAGTTATGGCAAAGCTTATGGGGCTGCAATTTCAGAATTGTGTATAGAAAAGGCAAAGAGAATTTAGCTGCTGATGCTTTGTCCAGAGTGGGTCATGTGATGGCTCTGCAGTCTGTTTCAGAAGTGACACTAGTTTGGATTCAAGAAGTTATCAATTCCTATGTCACAGATCAGGCAACCCAAGATCTGTTGGCTCAATTAAGTGTTCATAGTCCAAATGAACAAGGTTTTTGTTTGAGCCAAGGTTTGATTAAGAAAGGGAATCAAATCTGGATTGCTAATAATTCTGCTCTAAGGACTAAGATAATTGTTGCTATGCATGATAGTGTTGTGGGGGGCCATTCTGGAGGACCTGCAACTTATCACAAAGTTAAAAGACTTTTTTGGTGGAAAGGGTTGAAAGCTGAGGTGATTTCTTTTGTGTAGCAATGTTTGGTGTGTCAACATGCTAAGTCAGAAAGGATTCATCCACCTGGGTTGCTCCAACCATTACCAATTCCTAGTGGGGCTTGGCAAGATCTCACCATTGATTTTATTGAAGGATTACCTAAATCTGAGGGCTATGACACTATTTTAGTGGTGGTGGATCGTTTTTCGAAGTATACTCATTTCTTACCACTAAAACATCCATTTTCCGTTGCTGTTGTTGCCCAGGTTTTTCTGGATAATGTGGTTGTAACACCCTGAATTTGGGGGTATAAAATTTTCTTTTCTAGTATCCACCAAATTCAGGTGTTACCCTCTCTTTTCCTTAATTTTTCTTTTCTTTTTCCTAAATAGTGGGGAGTTATTTTGTTTTATATATTTATAAGTCTAGCAAAATAAAACCCTAAAAGAGTTTTGATTATTGCATCATGCTAGAGCATCTATTTTTTTATGATGATTGTGCTTTGTTGTGTATTCATCTAGATTCATAAGGCATGGTATATTTGGAATTCAAAACTAAAACCAAATTTAAATAGAAAGGGAAGAAAAGAAATAGATAAAGACAAGAAGAGGAGCATAAAAGAAACAGCCCAGCATTTTTTTCTCCCTAGCCCATCTCGGCGGCCCACCTCGCTGCTCCCACAGCCCAGCAGTGCCCTCACCTGGCAGCCTACGCGCGCGGCCTGCCCCGACCCATCCCGCTCGCGCTCTCGCGGCCCAGCGCGCGCGCAGCCCAAGCCGCGCCCCCGCAACCCTAGCGCGTGCGCTGCTCAGCCGCCGCCGTGCCCAGCGCGCTCACGCGCGCAGCCGCTCGCCCAGCCGCCAGCGCGCTGCTCTCCCTCCGCGCGCTCCTCGCCGCACCCTAGCGCGCGCAACAGCAGGAGCGCCGCTACCCGCCCAGCTGGGTCCGCATCATACTATTCATCTTCCCCAACTGCCCACTCGCCCACCTCTCTCTCTTTCTCTCCCTATTTTCTCACGATGCGCGCAGCAGCCACCTCGCCCACGTCGTCTTTCTCTCGCCCAAACCGCCGTCCGTCGGAGCCGCGTCGAACCCATGCCGTTCATCTCCGTCCGCCCATGGTGATCCCCTCGCATTCCTCTCACCATCGCCTCTTCCTCTCCCTCATTTCGCTCGGCGTGGCGCTCGCTCGCCATTGCCGGAGCCCGGCCGAACCAACTCGGTCCGGCGAGCATCGCCCATGGCCGTGCCCGGGCCTGCTCTGCGCGTCTCGGCACAGCTTGTCCGCAGCGCGTGGCCAACGGCCTGCCTGCGTGGTGGCGCGGCCAACCAACCCGCGGCAGCGTGGCTTGTGGCCCTGTTCGGCCGGCGTACCGCCATCGTGCTCGGTTGTTCCCAAGCACCGACGAAGAAGGATCGACGACGCGCTGTCCATGTCCGCACGTAGGTGAGCATCGTCTACACGTTAGTAACATCGTTTCGCCATGTCTCATGTTTTAAATAATTAATTATGTTGTTGTTTAACTAACACTAATTAATTAGACTTTTCTATTAAATTAAACTAACTTACAGTTATTAACTTGCGCTTTATAAATGCACATCGACGTGTTTAATATTAATTAGCAATTATCACGCGTCGTCGCGTGCCGTTCGCGTGTGTCACGCACCTTGCCGCACGTCGTTCGCACGTATCTCGCGTGTCGATCACGTGTGTCGCACGGCGTGTGCGCGTGATAATAAATTGTCTTCGCTTATAAGCACTCATGTTAGTAACACTAATTCGTCAGGTCTAATATGTTAGATAATTAACTTAAGGTTCGCTCGATTAATATTTATTAGATTGATATTTCAATTAGATTAAATATGTAGTGTTTAACTGCGCTTTTGTAATAAATATTAACATGACCATTATTAACTTAACTGTTTTATAATTATTTAATATTTGTTTAGTATTAACGTGTCACCTATTTAGTTTTTCTCGTCTGTCGCGCTTGCTGTTCCGCGCGCGGTGGCGTGCTGCTTTGCGCGTCATTCGCGCTCGTCGCGCGCTCTGTTTCGTGTGTCGTCAGCGTGCTGTGTCGCGCGTGTTCGCGCGTTGTTTTCACGCTGTCGTGTTATTTCATGTATCGTAAGTTCGCCTTGTTTAGAATCTCTCGTGCTAATTAGATTAGTTATTTATTTGACAGCTGTTAGTGTAGCAAATTGAATCAAAACTACATAGCAGTTATAATTTATATTTGATAATGTCGAATTAAATGTGTTAGTTAATATTTGTTTAGCCTAAACCCGTTAACTTCTCGATCGTAACTTCGACTATCGCATTTCTTTTTCCTCGCGTGACTGTAGTAACGCGCTCTATTTCGTTTTGTATATTTTATTATGTTTTTATTTGAATGGTGTAATGTTTTTATGCATATACATATGTCTGTTTGTTTGTGCCTGTTGGTATTCGCTGTGTGACGCGAATAGAATGTGATCCGTTTCCGAGCTCGAGGAATCGAAGATCAAGCTTCGGCGACCATGTGATCGAGTTCTACGAGATCGAAGACCCTGATCATCTATTTGGTGAAGGCAAGTGTCCTCTGACCTATTATGTCCCATTTACTTTATAATTCATCAACCCGCATACCATGATCAACCTAAGGATTGACTAGCTTTGTATTTACCTTGTCCTTGATTACCTTTTTGGGTTATTATGGTTAGCTTCATGCTATTGCTTTACTTTAATCAATAAACATGATGTGAACACTTATGATACGATGTTGTCTCTATGATTATGATGTTGGACTGGTGATACTTTAGGGGGCTCGAGCGGTTTCTCGAGTGCCTCTCCGTAAGGACCTGTTCGTTGGATGACCGCCCGGGAAAACAGTGCAACCATGAGGGTGGAATGGGATGCCCTTAGCTGACTAATTAGAAGAACTGAGGTGTAGTTCGCTTCGCCGTCGTGCCGTTAATGGGGCTCGGTGTATGCGGCTCGCTCTGCCAAGGTTGGTTCGCCCCTTGGGGAGGAGTGCGGTGCATTTAGGAAACCTAACGGGCGGCTACAGCCTCAGAGAATCTTTGTAAAGGCTTCGTAGTGAATCCCTAACCATTCACCTCGGTAGTGAATAAGGGTCTTGCAAGCCCGAGCTAGAGAGGGAATCACGACTTGTGGGTAAAGTGCGCAACCTCTGCAGAGTGTTATGAAACTGATATATCAGTCGTGCTCGCGGTTATGAGCGGCCAAGGGAGCTCCATTGATTAGAGATACTTGATCAGAGATGGTTTGTTTACAGATGATGATGATGAGGATGGTTATGATTATGCTTATGGTAATGGTAATGGTAAGTGGTATTCTTTTCGTTTGGAAAGGGTACTTTGGGTTAATAACTTGGGTTAATGCTAAAACCTGGCTTTCTACTAGGGGTAATAACCTGACCAACTAAAAGCAACTGCTCAACTTAACCCCACATAAAGCTAGTCCACTTCAGCCAAAAGGGACATTTGCTGAGTACGTTGATGTGTACTCACCCTTGCTTTCACAAAACACCAGGTTGCCTTTGGTGCAATCTATGCTCAGGTAAAGAAGAAGGAGAACGGTGTCGAGGCAGATCTCCGGGAGTTCCAGGACTACGATGAGTTCGAGGATTAGGCTAGCGACCTCCCCCAGTCAGCTGCCTGTGGTGGGTTGTTTACGTTGGCTACGTTTCGATTCTGTGTACTTTGATTTATATTATGTAAATGGCTCTAGTCTGTAATATTATTACTTACTCTTTATTGTAATTCGAAGCATTGTGCTATGATGAGTCATTTATGTAATCGCTGTGTACGTGAATTTCTGATCCTGGCACGTACATGGTTCGCATTCGGTTTACCTTCAAAACCGGGTGTGACATAAGTGGTATCAAAGCCGTGCTGACTGTAGGACCGCTGACCTAGAGTAGCATTGGCCATTTTAAGGACTTATTGACTATTACTTCACCTTATCCTTGATTCTGCTTCAAAATATTAGTCACCTCGACTAATTCTATGTTGTGCTCCTATATGCCCCCTTGCCAAAAATTATTTTATTCTAGTATGGTCTATACTTCTCCCAATCTATTAGATCTAATCTCATCTTGTGCTTGCGACATCTTTGTAGATGCCCCCTGACCATAGACTTTAGTCTTTTGGGTCTCTTTCCTCACCCATTATTAAATTGCTACTATTTGATCATCTCTATTCCATTTTGTTATTGACATGCTCGTATCCTTGCATTTTTAATACCCTTATCCCTTAATCTAAAGCACTTACCCTTGTACCTCTACTACCTATTTAAACATTTCAGTTTATATGTCCATGATCTTACTGTCTTTTGAGACCCTTTCCTATTCTATTGATAAGTCGCTATTGATAGAGCTGGAGTGCCCGATCTTTCGGTGAGTGGAGATAATTCCGATTTGGTGGAAGTAGACCCTCACGATCCGACTACGACGAGCGAACCCGAAGCGCCAATGCAATCGCTGAACCAACTCCCAATGGTTACCGACCTTGCTGCTACGAGATCGGCCTGATCACGAAGATCATTTCCTGTGCGCAACCGAAGAACGAACAAGAAAAAGATGCGAGCAATCTTAATATCACTCGAGGTGGAGTTCTGAATCACAGAGGACAGCACATATTTGTGCGTGTTCTGGGGTAGCTAAAGCTAGATCTAAAACAAAACTCGAAGAACAAAGGAGGCGCAGCTCCTATATAAATAGAGAGAGGGGGCGCAGCCCCTAGGGGCGGCCAACCCTAGGTCGTCCACTATGGGCCGCAGTTGGGCTGGTCGTCTATTCTTCTGGGCCCTCATTCTTCAGTAGCACGACGAAGTTAAGATCTCTGGCACGGGCCCGAGTGATTGGCCCAGCTAATGAAGGAAGTGGCGCTTGATGTGGAGGTGCTGCTGGTGTAGTCGTACTCATAGTGATGTCCTCATCATCCTCCCCTTCTTGAAGTGAAGTCGTCCTCGACGGCAACTCCTCATCCTCGGCCATATATGGTTTCAAATCTGCAACATTAAAACTAGTGGAAACACCAAATTCCGCAGGTAGGTCAAGGATATAAGCATTATCATTAATCTTTGTTAGCACCTTAAAAGGACCAGCAGCACGAGGCATTAATTTAGAACGGCGCAAAGTAGGAAACTGATCCTTTCTCAAGTGCAACCAAACCATATCACCTGGCTCAAAAGTAACAAGTTTTCTTCCTTTACTACCAGCAACCTGATTTTTTTGCATTAGTAGCAGCAATGTTTTGTTGAGTTTGTTCATGGAGGTTAATCATTTGTTCAACATGTGCAACAGCATCTATGTGTGGGGCGTCCGCAGCATCAAGCGAAAACAAAGCAATAGGCGCCCTAGGAATGTAACCATAAACAATTTGAAAAGGGCACATCTTTGTAGAAGAATGTGTTGCATGATTATAAGCAAACTCAAAATGAGGCAAGCAATCCTCCCAACATTTCAAATTTTTGTCTAAAACAGCCCTAAGCATGGTAGACAAAGTTCGATTAACTACCTCAGTTTGACCATCAGTCTGAGGGAGACAAGTGGTGCTAAACAGCAATTTAGTTCCCAATTTATTCCACAGAGATCTCCAAAAATGACTGAGAAACTTAGCATCATGATCCGAGACTATTGTATTGGGAATACCGTGCAAACGAATAATCTCTCTAAAAACAATTCAGCAACATTGCTAGCATCATCAGTCTTAAGACAAGGTATGAAATGAGCCATTTTAGAGAATCGATCAACAACCACAAAAATGTTATCCCTCCCCTTCTTAGTTCTAGGCAATCCCAAAACAAAATCCATCGAAATATCAATCCAAGGGGAAGTAGGAACAGGCAAAGGCATATACAAACCGTGGTTGTTCAACCGTGACTTAGCTTTCTGACAAGTAGTGCATCGTGCAACAAGGCGCTCAACATCAGCGCGCATCCGAGGCCAAAAGAAGTGGGCAGCCAACACCTCATGTGTCTTGTAGACGCCAAAGTGCCCCATGAGACCGCCTCCATGCGCTTCCTGTAACAACAAAAGACGAACCGAGCTAGCTGGAACACACAGCTTGTTAGCGCGAAACAGGAACCCATCCTGTATGTGAAATTTGCCCCATGGTTTCCCATTAATACAATAGCCGAAAGCATCTTTAAAATCAGCATCATCAACATATTGATCTTTCACAGTGTGCACACCAAAGATTTTAAAATCTAACTGTGACAGCATGGTATAGCGACGAGACAAAGCATCAGCAATAACATTGTCCTTCCCGTTCTTGTGTTTAATAATGTAAGGAAAAGACTCAATGAATTCTACCCATTTAGCATGACGACGGTTCAGATTTGTTTGGGTACGAATATGTTTTAAAGCCTCATGATCAGAATGAATTATGAACTCACAATGCCAAAGATAGTGCTGCCATGTATGCAAAGTGCACACTAAAGCGTAAAGCTCCTTATCATAAGTAGAATATTTCAGACTAGCACCGCTTAATTTTTCACTAAAATAAGCAACTGGTTTTCCTTCTTGTAACAAAACAGCACCTAGCCCAATACCGCTAGCATCGCATTCAAGCTCAAACACTTTATTAAAATCAGGCAATTGCAATAGGGGAGCTTGGGTTAACTTATCTTTCAAAGTGCTGAATGCTTCCTCCTGCGAATCACTCCAAGCAAACGGCACATCTTTCTTTGTAAGCTCATGTAGAGGCGCTGCAATGGAGCTAAAATCACGAACAAATCTGCGGTAGAAACCGGCAAGTCCAAGAAAGCTCCGAATTTGTGTGACTGTCGTCGGTGTAGGCCACTCCCGAATGGCTGCAATCTTGCTGCTATCCACCTCAATGCCCTATGGAGTAACAACATAACCAAGAAACGAGACACGTCGTGTGCAAAAGATGCATTTTTCCATGTTAGCAAATAACTGGACAACACGCAATGCATCAAAAACAGCACTTAAATGTTCCAAATGCTCTTTCTTAGATTTGCTGTAAATAAGGATATCATCAAAATAAACAACCACAAACAATCCTATGAAGGGCCTCAGAACTTCATTCATCACTCGCATAAAAGTGCTGGGAGCATTAGTCAATCCAAACGGCATAATCAACCATTCATATAAACCAAATTTCGTTTTAAAAGCCGTTTTCCATTCATCACCCAGTTTCATTCACTACAAAATGACCCCCCTTTTAGCAACACATATATGTGTTGGTACAATCTCATATAAGTGTTACTAGGATCTATACCAACGCATAATTATGTGTTGCTTATACTGCTGTTGCTAGAGTCTACTACAACACTTATATATGTGTTGGTATGTCCTCCAATAAGTGTTGCTAAACTACAACAGATAACTATGAGATACAGCAACACTTACATGTGTTGTTCCCGCCCATGACTGACTCATCGCCATAGGAGGTTGCAATGTTTAGATTTGAGCTATAGCAACATTTATATGTGTTGCAAGGAATAAACAAATGAATTTTTTTAATTATTTTATTTTGAGCAACATGCTGAAGAATGCACATTTGATATTTTCAAATCATCCGCACACACATGACAAATAAGCAGAAACAATATATATTACATCTATAATCGCATTACATAGTAGTGTCAAGAAGTTGATCCGTAGTTATAGAAATATATTTACATATGGCTCATCTTAAGTCATTATGATCTAGATCCAAATAAAAAAAGAAACAAAACAGACATTCTTATGCAAGCTCTTCACCTTCGTAGTGTTCCTGAAAAAATGAAGAAAATAAAATATAATAGGTTAATACAAACCACATGGAAGGAAGAAACAATTCAAATTAGAGAAAGGCTATGAACAGTGCATAACACATGGAACTCTGCAAAAACTAGAACATATAAATCAGTAGAAACTCGCATGAATAAACATGTGTTACAAGATTCTGTTGTTTGTGCCCAAGGACTTTCGGCCGACCAATAAAAATTAAACTTCTATTGATTTACAAGGTAATGATAAACAAAGTACAGTACTTGACACCAGAAATTAAATATGCTTCTAAACCACATGGCTTCTATTAGTAATAAAGTTTTGTGCCTATATGGACTGTTCTATCAATCTGATGATTAAATATGTAGTGTACAACTGTGCTTTTGTAATAAATATTAACATGACCATTATTAACTTAACTGTTTTATAATTATTTAATATTTTTTTAGTATTAACGCGTCACCTATTTAGTTTTTCTCGTCTGTCGCGCGTGCTGTTCCGCACGCGGTGGCGTGCTGCTTTGCGCGTCATTCGCGCTCGTCGCGCGCTCTGTTTCGTGTGTCGTCAGCATGCTGTGTCGCGCGTGTTCGCGCGTCGTTTTCACGCTGTCGTGTTATTTCGTGTATCGTAAGTTCGCCTCGTTTAGAATCTCTCGTGCTAATTAGATTAGTTATTTATTTGACAGCTGTTAGTGTAGCAAATTGAATCAAAACTACATAGCAGTTATGTTGGGACCATGCTTCGTCGCCGAAGGTCCTGCAGGAAGAAACAGCTTCGTCTGAAGCTGTCCGCATGTGATGACCGAAGGTTCCTCTCCATGAAGCTTCGAAGCTGCAAATCGACTTAAAAATAGAATGACCGTTTAGTCCATAAATGTTTGAGTCGTTGTTGTAAACTTTTACGAGGGGCATGATTGTAATTCCTCACAGGCTGTATCCTGTGCCTATAAATAGTGAACAGTGCTCCTTTACTGTTCACGCATTCCTGTAATTGCAATCGCATCACTCGGGAATTATTCCTTGCCAAGTCAGAGGTATAAATATATCTAATATTATATTCATATACATCAAGTTTATATAATATAAAGATGATGTTGTTTACCTATAGTTTACTTATCTTTAATGCTTTGTTTCTCACATTATTTTATGCACTCTCTGAGAATTTAATTATAAAAGCTCAACCTTCGTAATTGTGTCGTTTTAACCTTCGTCCGAAGTTCATTATATCCTTGAGGAAATAATGCTTCAGCGGACGAAGGACATTAACGTTTAACATTTTGTGTTGCCTTGTTCTTAATTCATAGCATTTGAGAACAAGTCCCCAACAAGTTATAATTTATATTTGATAATGTCGAATTAAATGTGTTAGTTAATATTTGTTTAGCCTAAACCCGTTAACTTCTCGACCGTAACTTCGACTATCGCATTTCTTTTTCCTCGCGTGACTGTAGTAACGCGCTCTATTTCGTTTTGTATATTTTATTATGTTTTTATTTGAATAGTGTAATGTTCTTATGCATATACATATGTCTGTTTGTTTGTGTCTGTTGGTATTCGCTGTGTGACGCGAACAGAATGCGATCCGTTTCCGAGCTCGAGGAATCGAAGATCAAGCTTTGGCGACCATGTGATCGAGTTCTACAAGATCGAAGACCCTGAGCATCTGTTTGGTGAAGGCAAGTGTCCTCTGACCTATTATGTCCCATTTACTTTATAATTCATCAACCCGCATACCATGATCAACCTAAGGATTGACTAGCTTTGTATTTACCTGGTCCTTGATTACCTTTTTGGGTTATTATGGTTAGCTTCATGCTATTGCTTTACTTTAATCAATAAACATGATGTGAACACTTATAATACGATGTTGTCTCTATGATTATGATGTTGGACTGGTGATACTTTAGGGGGCTCGAGCGGTTTCTCGAGTGCCTCTCCGTAAGGACCTGTTCGTTGGATGACCGCCCGGGAAAATAGTGCAACCATGAGAGTGGAATGGGATGCCCTTAGCTGACTAATTAGAAGAACTGAGGTGTAGTTCGCTTCGTCGTCGTGTCGTTAATGGGGCTTGGTGAATGCGGCTCGCTCTGCCAAGGTTGGTTCGCCCCTTGGGGAGGAGTGCGGTGCATTTAGGAAACCTAACGGGTGGATACAGCCTCAGGGAATCTTTGTAAAGGCTTCGTAGTGAATCCCTGGCCATTCACCTCGGTAGTGAATAAGGGTCTTGCAAGCCCGGGCTAGAGAGGGAATCACGACTTGTGGGTAAAGTGCGCAACCTCTGCAGAGTGTTATGAAACTGATATATCAGTCGTGCTCGCGGTTATGAGCGGCCAAGGGAGCTCCATTGATTAGAGATACTTTATCAGAGATGGTTTGTTTACAGATGATGATGATGAGGATGGTTATGATTATGCTTATGGTAATGGTAAGTGGTATTCTTTCCGTTTGGAAAGGGTACTTTGGGTTAATAACTTGGGTTAATGCTAAAACCTGGCTTTCTACTAGTAGTAATAACCTGACCAACTAAAAGCAACTGCTCAACTTAACCCACATAAAGCTAGTCCACTTCAGCCAAACGGGACATTTGCTGAGTACGTTGATGTGTACTCACCCTTGCTTTCACAAAACACCAGGTTGCCTTTGGTGCAATATATGCTCAGGTAAAGAAGAAGGAGAACGGTGTCGAGGCGGATCTCCGGGAGTTCCAGGACTTCGATGAGTTCGAGGATTAGGCTAGCGACCTCCCCCAGTCAGCTGCCTGTGGTGGTTTGTTTACGTTGGCTACGTTTCGATTCTGTGTACTTTGATTTATATTATGTAAATGGCTCTAGTCTGTAATATTATTACTTACTCTTTATTGTAATTCGAAGCATTGTGCTATGATGAGTCATTTATGTAATCGTTGTGTACGTGAATTTCTGATCCTGGCACGTACATGGTTCGCATTCGGTTTACCTTCAAAACCGAGTGTGACAGTGGTTAAGCTTCATGGAGTTCCTAAGACATTAGTGTCTGACAGGGATAAGGTCTTCACTAGTCAATTCTGGAAAGCTTTATTTCAGACATTGGGAACTCAGTTGGCTTTATCTACATCCTATCACCCTCAGTCAGATGGCCAATCTGAAAGAGTTAACCAATGTGTTGAAATGTATTTGAGGTGTGCCATTTATGATACTCCAAAGAAATGGAAGCACTGGTTACCCTTGGCTGAATTGTGGTACAATTCTTCTTTTCATTCAGCCATTGGATGTTCTCCTTTTAAGGCACTATATGGCTATGATCCAGCTGTTTTTGGGGAGTTTGGGGTTGCTGGTACTAGTGAGCATAGTGTGGATGAGATGTTGGCTGAAAGGCAGAGTTATTCCAGGCTCTTGCAAGACAAGTTGGCAGCTGTTTGCAATCGTATGAAATTACAAGCAGATAAACATCGAACTGATAGAGAATTTCAGGTGGGAGAATCAGTTCTTCTTAAGCTGCAACCTTATGTGCAGAGTTCAATGGTAAATAGACCATGTCCAATGTTGGCTTTCAAATATTTCGGACCTTTTACTATGCTGAAGCGTATTGGGACAGTTGCTTATGAGTTGGAGTTGCTGGCTCATGCCTTAATTCATCCAGTATTTCATGTTTCTCAACTGAAACCTTTTACTTCTAACTCTGTTCTAGTATTTTCTGATCTGTCTAATTTGGTGGATTTGTCTGGGCTGGAGGTTAAACCAGTGTAGATTTTGGACCGTCGTCTAGTGCGCAAAAGCAGCCACCCAGTGGTTCAAGTGAAAGTGGCTTGGTCTCATTTGGATTCTACTGATTCTACTTGGGAGGATTTTGATGCTTTGAAGGTCAGGTTTCCAAATGAGCTTGATTGGGGGCAATCAACTTCTGGAGCAGGGGAGATGTGAGAATCTCTACTACTACTTAGTATAGCAATTATCTTTTAAAACGTCAGGCCGATATTGGACCGTGTAATCTTGGAAGGATTAAACCCAGATTGTAATAGCTATAAGTACTCATACTTGTGAACGAACAAAGGGATGAGAAGAATAACGGAAATCATAACCACATACCTGGAGTGCGGGTGCTCGCGTCGGGTGGAGACGCCACGGCCAAGGGGACCGTGACATAGATATGACCTGAATTTCCATGGTATCATTTCGATTAGTGGACAAGGCCAAGATCTCTGGCTCGATGTAGTTTTCCGATCGAGCTGGGCTCATTTTTACCTGAACACTAAGGGTGTGTTTGGTTGTGAGTCAAGACGGGATGGGACAGGACGATCCCACACATTAGGCTGTTTGGTTGGGAGTCAAGGATCAGACGGGACCATCCCTAGAAAAATACTATCACTAGAATCCTGTCCCGTTTTATCCCTCTAAATCGGACGGATCAGACCGTCCTCCTCGGGACAAGGAACCTCACGAACCCTTCTCATCCCAGATCTAGCGCCGCCTCCTTCACCCCGCTGGCCGGCGAGCTCCTCAGCACGGTGAGTCTCCTTTCCCCTCTACTCTCCTCTTCCCGCGGCAGGTAGTAAGCCCCTGGAGGACGGACGTGGCGGCCGTGCGGAGCGTCCGCACCCCGAGCGACGCGCCGTAAAGGCTGGGAAGAGAACGCGCGCCGCCCACCCATCTGCTTAACCAAAGCGGTCTAGAGCAAATTGAACTGGTAACATACTCTCTGTTTTGATTTGACATCCTAGAACCCATGTCGTCATACTTCCAAGACATGGGCATCCCTATCTTCTGAAGTATTTTATTACTTCGAATGAGTAGAAACTACATGCCAGGCTTTGTCATCAGTAGTCTTTTCAAGACATCATGGTGGTTTCACCACGATATGTGTTCTTCAGAGTTTGGTTACTTGATTCATTTGCACAAGGCTCATGCCTTTTTGAATGCTTCAACCCAGGTTAAAAATATAGCAATGGAGGCATTAGGTTAAAAACATAGCGATGACATTAGGACCTGTAGTATCTGACTGCTTTCGTGAACATATATGGTTGATTGTTGAAGGCAATGTCCTGGACATCAGACAGGGCAGTAGCCATTATATCATCTGGTATGGTCCTTTGTTGGGCATGGAAAGACGCCATATTTTCAGGCATAAAAGACTCTATTAATTGTGTATTTAACCCAATTAATATCCGTCTCTTCAGTTGTCTTTAAAGCTAATATATTTAGGATTCAGAGACAGTGTTGTATGGTTTGAGTATTTTAGTTGTCTACTCTTTTATGGTTCAATCGGTGCTACCAGCCTTCACCTATCTGAATTAATATATTTAGTATTTAAGTTGATTGCAGGCAATAGTAATCTGGTTAACACATCAGTTAATATTAGCTAGCTTTCTATTTTTTCTGGAAACTATTGATGCTTGAACAGTTCCAATACAGTCAAAATAGCTCCAATATCAGTTAACACACAATATAAAATAGCTCCAATACTTGTATTTAAGAAGAACACTCTGCTGTAGAATCTGAATATTAGTCTTTGGTTTTCTCAAGGCATAGAACTTTTGGATGACAGACTCGAAAATCTGCATTGACTGTATTGGAGCTATTAACTGATATTGGAGCTATTTTATATTAACTGATATTGGAGCTATTTTGACTGTATTCAGATTTTCGAAAATCTGATGTGTTAACCACGAAAGGCATAGAACTGTTCTTATAAAATATCAACTGATATTGGAGCTATTAACTGATATTGGAGCTATTTTATATTGACTGTATTGGAGCTATTAACTGATATTGGAGCTATTTTATATTGAGCCAAAATAGCTTTCTACCACGAAAGGCGTAGAACTATTTTATATTTTGTTATTATGGACAGTTTGCATGAACACTTGATTGTACACCTATATATCAATTTTACATGATTGTTGTTTTTTTTGGATTTGATGCTTACATGTAGATGGATAAGAAGACCAAGGTTATAGTTTGTGTTGCTGCTGCACATAAGTTACTGTCAATGATGGCTATGATTATTCATTCTAGAAAAAGAAAACGAAATGCAAGGAGGACAGGGATTACCTATGCACCAATGCATGAAAGGGATAGAATTAGAATTGAATATCTCAACACAAAGATTTGGAGGGATGACACAACATGTATAAACATGATTAGAATGAAAAGGGGTTGTTTCTTTCACCTAACTAAACATTTTAGAGAGCGTGGTTTACTTCAGGACACTATCCATATGTGTGTTGAACAACAAGTGGCCATGTTTCTAAATACAATTGGGCATAACCTTAGAAATAGGTTGATTGGCACGAATTTTGGTAGATCTGGGGAAACAGTTAGTCGCTGTTTCAATAAAGTTCTTCGTGCAATTGGTGAGCTACGGGGGGAACTAATTAGGCCACCTTCATTGGACACTCCAACCAAAATATCAGGGAACTACAGATGGGATCCGTACTTTAAGGTGTGAAACTCATCACTATTTTGTTTTTAGGTCTATATTCATGTTGCACATACGGCCCTAATGTTTCATGCTTGTATGGCCCTTAAACTAGGACTGTATTGGAGCTATTGATGGTACACATGTAAGAGCCACTGTTCCTAGAGATATGGAGCATGCCTTTCGTGGTAGGAAGTCCTATGCGACTCAAAATGTAATGGCGGCTGTAGATTTTGATCTACGCTTCACTTATGTGTTAGCTGGTTGGGAGGGAACAGCTCATGATGCTAATGTATTACGAGATGCTTTAGAACGTGTGAATGGCCTTCGCGTTCCACAAGGTAATAGTTTCACTTATGTGCTTGTAAATGACAATGTTTATGGAATTATGACCATAATATATATATTATTATTATATTTTAGGTAAATTCTACCTTGTTGATGCGGGATATGGAGCAAAACCGGGATTCTTGCCTCCTTTCCGTGGTGTGAGATACCATTTAAACGAATGGGGCAATAATCTCGTACAAAATGAGAAAGAGTTGTTTAATCTAAGGCATTCATCTCTTCGTGTCACAGTTGAGCGTGCATTCGGGTCATTGAAGAGAAGATTCAAGATTTTAGATGATGCATCTCCTTTCTTCCCTTTTCCAACACAAGTCGATATTGTTGTTGCTTGTTGTATCATTCATAATTGGGTCATACAAGATGGGAGTGATGATTTTATTATACAAGATTCTAATTGGCCTAGTCATAGCCATGCTACATCTTTAGTTGGCCAAGCAAGTGAGCATGCTGCTATGGTTGCTTTGAGGCAAGGAATTGCAGACCAGATGTGGACAGACCATCAGAACTACAATGAAAACTAGTATCTTGTAATATTTGTAAGAACTATTTGTAAGGATACTATGTTATTGTAAGGATGTATTGGCTACTATTTTTATCTGTAAGAACTATTTGTAAGGATGCTATGTTAATGTAACGACATATTGGTTGCTGATTTTAATGTTGCTATGTCATTGTAAGGAAGTATTGTTTGCTAATTTTAATGTTGCTATGTCATTGTAAGGAAGTATTGTTTGCTAATTTTAATGTTGCTATGTTATTGTAAGGAAGTATTGTTTGCTGATTTTTATGATCTTGATACTTGTAGGGAAGAAATGGAAGCTGAAGGACAAGGCTTCACTAATGGGCATGCTACCTGGACATCAGCAATGTCCTCTTTCATGTTGTCCTACCTGTCCAATGTGGTGTCAAGTGGCGAAAGGACATCGTCTGGTTTTAAGAAAGTTCACTACAATAGTTGTGCAAAAGCTATCAATGAAAAGTTCCAAATCGCCCTCAATGGCGAGCAGATTAAAAATCATCTGAAAACATGGTCCAGAAGGTTTGCCAAGATAAATAGGATAAGCAAAGTGAGTGGTACAGGCTGGGATGAAGATAGTTTTACTATTACTATAGATGAAGAGCACTATAATGGCTATGTTAAGGTATTATTTCTTCTACCTACAATATGTGTTCAATCTGCAATATGTGTATAATCTGCTATTTAGTTTTTTTATAAGCCCTCAATAAGCCTCTTGAATGATGTTGTTTATAATATGTTTATAATCTACAATAAGCTGTTTATAATGCTGTTTATAATCTGTTTATAATGTTGTTTATAATGTTGTTTATAATCTGGTTTTTTACAATATGCTGTTTATAATCTACAATATGCTGTTTATAATCTACAATAAGCTGTTTATAATGCTGTTTATAATGCTGTTTATAATCTGGTTTTTTACAATATGCTGTTTATAATCTACAATAAGCTGTTTATAATGCTATTTATAATGCTGTTTATAATCTGGTTTTTTACAATATGCTGTTTATAATCTACAATAAGTTGTTTATAATGTTGTTTATAATGTTGTTTATAATCTGGTTTTTTACAATATGCTGTTTATAATCTACAATAAGCTGTTTATAATCTGTTTATAATGCTGTTTATAATCTGTTTATAATGCTGTTTATAATCTGGTTTTTTACAATATGCTATTTATAATCTACAATAAGCCTCTACAATAGTTTTTTTATAATCTGTTTGTCCAAATGTAGGATCACAAGAATGATGCTGATTGTTTAAACAAGCCTCTTGAACACTTTGCTGAGATGCAAACAATATTTGGAAACACCATGGCCACAGGTAAGTTTGCAAAGGATTCTAGTGCAGCTTTAGGTGAAGATGATGAAGTTCAAAATGAAGAGGTGATGGCACATGCTTTCACTAAAAGGATGTCCAGTTGTGATGATAATGCCACAACATCTTCTACAAGCAAGACCAGGAAGAAGGCAAAAAAACGTGATAGTGAAGAGGAGGGGTTGATTGCTGCATTCAAAAGTGTCGGGGATACCTTATCCAATGCTATTGAGAAGGTTGCCACAGGGGACACTGATGTGCCAGATGATCTTTTTGACAGTTTGATAAACCTTCCAGGTGTGTGTGCTTTGTTCTTAACTTCAGATTTTGTAACCTATTTTCTATTGATCTATTTGTCCAATAAAAACTATTGTAACCTAAAACCTGAAAACTATTGTAACATATTTTTTGACAATTTGCAAAACTTTGCAGGTTTTGAGCAGAACCACATATCTCTGTATTTCAATTATCTGGTGGCGCACCCTCACATTGCTAGAGCCTTCAACAAGTTGCCATTCGACCACAAGTTAATCTGGGCTCGCAATTTCATCAGTGAAAAGTTCCCAGGAGTGTGAGGGCAATTGGTAGGTAGGCTTGGAGGGTTCTTTTGCTTGAACTACATCGAACAATGAATTGTGATCTATGTACGTATGGATTTTGTAGAAGCCTTGAACTTGATGTTATGTGTACCCAGGAGTGTGAGGGCAGTTAGTAGATAGGCTTGGGCAGTTCTTTTGCTTGAACCACATCAAACAATGAAATGTGGTCTAAGTACGTGCAAATTTTGTGGAAACCTTAAACTTGGTATTATGTGTAATGCTAGAACACATTATTATGTATTGCGTGGAATTAATAATATGTGTGTTTTGTGGACTTAATATTAGTTGTAACATATCATGAGATGGGGGCAATGGTTGCAAGCATTTTGACTGGATTCCATTTTTTGTGAAGGACAAGTGTAACAGTTATCTCTCAAACCAAACAAAGGACAGGACCAATCCATCCCCGGTTATACCTCTAACCAAACAAAAAACAAGGACCATCTCATCCCTCCGACCAAACAATACCAGGAATCATTCCATCCCCCAACCCAGGGATCATTCTATTCCGTCCTCGTTTGTCCCGCAACCAAACGCATCCTAAAACAACCTAGAACTTATTATAATCCTAATTCAATCTAACGACCATTTGGGTCCGGGCGTGGGCTGCAATTTTCAACCCATGGTCAGGTTTAGATGCGAGACAACAGAAGAGAAGACTACCCCCGCCATTTGAACCTCCGAGTTCAGAAACTGACCCCCTCGGCCCTCCCCACCATCGCGATGGCTGACGAAGCCGCGGCGGCGGCGTTCGCGCCCTCTCCCTCGCCACCGTCACCCGTAGCGCAACCTTTGCCCGACCTCTCCCCGCCGCCGCCCTTCTCCCCACCAGCCGGCACCCCTGCTTCCGGGGCGCAGACGCCGAGCCTCCCGGACACCCCGGCCTCCCTAGATCCGGACACCCCCTTCTCCGACGCCACCCCGACCCCCGCCGACGCCTCCGACGCCGCCCTCGCTTCGGACGACGGCATCACCAACCCGTCGGGGGGCACCGCCGGCAAGCACATGACGCTCGCGCCGCCCGCCCCGCCCGCCAAGAAACCGTCCAAGAAGAAGGGCGGCAACAGCGTCTGGACCCGCCCGGCCTCCCGCAAGGGCAAGAAGAAGGCGAGGCAGCCGGGCGGCCTCGGCCACGGCTCCGGCGGCCCCGCCGGGGCCGCCAGAGGCTCCAACCCTAGGCCCAACGCCGGCGGCGAGGAGGAGTTCCTCCTCGTCCCCGCGACCCGCCTCGCCGCCGAGCGCTCCGACGACGCGCCCGGCCAGCCTGTGCTCCTCTCCCGCGTCTTCAAGTCCGAGCGGATCGAGCTCTCGGAGGACCGCCTCACCGCGGCCAGCACCAAGGGCTTTCGCATGGTGCGCGCGACCCGCGGCGTTGCGGCAGGGGCGTGGTACTTCGAGGTCAGGGTCGTGCACCTCGGCCCCACCGGCCACACCCGTCTTGGATGGGCCACCAACAAGGCTGACCTCCAGACGCCCGTCGGCTTCGACGCCTATGGGTTTGGGTACCGTGACGTTGATGGCGCCAAGGTGACTAAGGCTTGGAGGGACAAGTATGCTGATGAAGGGTACGGGGAAGGAGATGTCCTGGGGTTCTACATTTCTCTGCCTGATGGGGAGCGGTATGAACCGAAGCAGCCTGACCTGATTCAGTACAAGGGAATGCCTTTTCACGTCCAAGTCCCCAAGGAGGAGCAGAAGACGCCGGATCCTGTCCCTGGTGAGTACTTATTTAGTTGTTTTAATAGATCTTGTGTCTGTGGTAGATTGCAATGCCAACTAAGGACACAGTACATTATCAAGGTAAATTATGTCTTATTGAATAAGTGACCAGGTTTGTGTACAACAGGATTACTTCTACAATTCTGTTAGTTATACAACAATAAGTAGGACTGCGGAAAAATTATACATCATAGGCAGAAATTGTGTACTGATGTTGAATTAGGCAGAAAATGTATTTCTCATGCTTTGCAGTTGTCTCTCTTGATACTGTTGTCCTTTGATTTATTTTCTCAGTTCACCTGTTAGGCTGCTGCACAAATTCATGACCCCTCTTCAGATACCATATAAGGCTACTTAAATGTGCAAGAACTTGATAGATCAGCATGGCAAACACTAGATACTAGTTTTCATTTTATTCATCTTATAATAATCTTCAAAGCCTAAACAATAATCCAATTAGTCATTTATTTTCATCTCAAGCTCATAAATTAACACATAATAAGGAAAGCGAGCAGCAGCATATGATGTCAACTGCTATCCTGAAAGCAGAATGTTAAGTTCATAATTTTTTCTGTATAGTTGATATTTGGAGAACTTGACAGTTATTTTTCTGCCCAGTCGGAGATAATGAACACCTTTATTAAGTAGTTTAAATGTTTAATCGACCCCCATTGTTTTCTTCTCAGTAGTATGTGCTTCTTTTCTTCAAGGGAGTGAGCATTTGTATATATTCCAGGATGGGATGCTATGATTAGCAAGATAGAGAACTAGAGATATCTAAGATTGAATAGTCAAGAAAAAAAATGAACTGAACAAAAGTTAGTCCCTCCAATATTGTCTCTGGAAAGAAATGCAAACTTCATCAAGTTTACTGAATGCCAATATACTGAAAAGAAAGGATGGCAGGAATAAAATTGACTGAACTATTCCTGTTGCCATTTTGCTAAACACAATTGCTTCCTCTATTGTGCTCTCTCCATGCTGGCATCTTCCTTTCCAGTTACCACAGCACTAGAGCTACCTACACTTCCTTTTGTCCAGCCTGTTGTTATGATATTGTGATATTCCTTGGTATCCATAACAATATGGATTTATTACTCTATTGGTGCTAGGATGCTATATGAAAATTTATGTTGTGGTGTAACCTTTTCTTTTGGGACTTCACATATCCTGCCATTTGGCACCTTTGCACCTTGTATAACCTTTCTTTTTGGTTGGTACTAGTTGCTTCTAGGCATGAATAATATTGTGCATCTTCAGTATTTATCTATCGTAGTAGCTTCCATACATGAACAAGTTGCGTCTTTAATATTGATTTTTGTATAGTGTACATGGAAATTCCAATTGGTTATGCTGTTATGTTTGAGAGGTTTTGAATTACCCAATTAGCGCTTGAATGTTTGGATGCTGGGTGTTCATTGCTCAATACATACATACTGTAATAGGTGTGGGCTTTTGCATCCCATTAGATTGAAATATGTTCTGCATGCATGAGTAGAAAAGGATGTCTCCAACAATGGCTCTTTCGCTTCTGTTCCGTTATTTTATCTGTTCAGAAGGTTTAAATATCCATGTTTCTTGCATATTCAGGAAGTGAGATATGCTACTTCAAGAATGGGGTATGCCAAGGCAGCGCCTTCAAGGACATTCCTGGAGGGAGGTATTTCCCAGCCGCGTCACTGTATACGATGCCTAACGAGCCAAACTGTGTAGTCAAGTTCAACTTCGGGCCAGACTTTGAGTTCTTCCCACAAGATTTCGGAAGCCTGCCAGTTCCTCAACCAATGAGCGAGGTGCCTCATCAGGCACTTGAAGTGAAGAACGAGGGGCCTACCGAGAATGGCATCGCTGAAAAAAACTAGCTAGTGTAGTTACCATGCTTTTGTATAACTTATACCTATGTAAACACTAAGCAAGTTATGATGTATAAGTTGGCCGTAGCAGTTATATCTGACTGGATTAATGCTTGTGCTGTTACTAAATTACTAAGGGCTTATTCAATTAGCTCTCAATCCATATAGATTAAGTGAGATTGAGTGGGTTTAAATCTCAAGCTAGTCAAACTTCTTATTAATTTTTTTCAATCTCATCTAATCCATGGATAACGGGATTAACCGAATAAGGCCTAAATGGGCTCTATCTTTCTTCTCCTTGCCTGGGTTAATGGTGTTATTGTAGTGCTGCTGATCGTGGATAATTGTTAACTGGTTATGTTGTGTAAGGGCAACCTGATCAACAATTAATCATCGTCTGGTCAACCACTAGGTGACCAGGTCTGACCAAGCGCTCGAGGGAGCTAAGTGGAAAAAAAAATCAAGATAGTCTATCTCTATACGACTATATATATATATTGTGTCTTAAGGTTCAGAGTTGTATCATACAGTGTTTTAGCTATCTCTTTTACTTAGGAACCTGACATGAAGTCTCTGGGTTGTATATGCCCTTAGGGCAAATATAATAAGATGACATCAGCGAGCTACAAGAGATGGCAAATATAATAAGTTGAGGGGAAGATGTAGACTTAGTATTGAATGTATACTCCACCTTCTCAAAATATAATTCATTTTAAACTAAACATACATTTATTAATCAATATATAACGGGTGTTTAAATGTACTAGAGCTAATAGTTAGTAGCTAAAATTACCTATAGACATCCAAACATCCCTTCAACTATTAGCTATTTTTAATAAATTAGTCAATAGTTAGCTAGTTAATTCCACTAGCAATTTTTTAGACAACTAACTATTATCTCCAGTGCAATCAAACATCCCCTAAATGTAGTTGTTTTGTATGTCTACGTTCATTATTATTCATTTGAATGTGGATATAAAAAAAAGGCTAGAAGACACTTTTAGTTACCTGAAGATGACAGCCGACTGCATTACTATCCTTGCTCTTAAAGCATTGTTCTACACAATTTATGGCTAAGAGGTGACAAATTTTTTTCATGTTCGATACCTGCAGCCAGCATAGCATGAATAAATAAATTCAACTCGAGTGCCACTTGATTTATGAGTGGCTACGACTACGATCCATACAAGTTTCCACTGTGTTCAATGCTGCCTGTCCATGTTGCAATCTGACTTCAGACTTGGCTCAGTCCTCTTCCCATGGCATTTTCCAGGGGATGTTTCTTCTAAGGGCTTGTTCGGTTAGCTCTCAGTGCATGTGGATTGAGTGGGATTGGATGGGTTTGAATCCCAAACAAGTCAAACTCATTCTCAATTTTTTCCAATCCCATCCAATCCATGTGTATTGGGAATAACCGAACAAGCCCTAATATGGATTCAGACTCATAGGGTGCAAGATAGTAGGGTATTAAATAATGCATCCTGTGTATCTGTTTAAACTCGAGTAGCAAATGACATTTTCCTTTTTTTTATTATGCAAAAAAATGTTATTGCATATGCTAGTGTGTACAATAAGCTGTATATTATGTTCAGAAACATTTATTGATTCAAACATGTTAATTTATTGATGATATTTAACATTTTTACGTGTGCCTTGGGTTAGAGATTTCCCTTCCCTTCCTTCCTTGTGATCTATACTTTACAGGCTTACTGTTACGGTGTCGCAGACCAGTAGTTAAAACAAAACAGCACATTTGCATTCCATTAGTTGTTCAACTCACTCACCCATACGAGGCAAAGCAGTACTTGCATTACTACTACTACTAGCAGCAGCTACATGCCTACATCTACACTTCAGAGTACCTGAGTGACTGATCAGGGTGAGTCCAAGTCCATCCATCAGGACTACATCAGTTCCTACTACGAACTGGAGCACCATACTTCACACATACATCGACAAACTTAGCCATGCTAAGGCCCGATTCTCTAGCTTTGTAGCTCTCTACTGGTCTCTACACCACCTGGCTACTTTGCAATCTGTCTCCAAAATACTGCAGATGCTCTCACAGGTTCAGACCATCCCTTCTTTGTGCACACACAATGCTACTAGAATCCAGACCAGGGCTGCCCAGGGCCAGTTGGGTGGTGAGACTGACCTCCAACCGCTGCCGAAATTGACAGCTCCTGGGATGTCAAAGCCAAAATCTGATGATTCAGAAGAACCTGCCCCACTGGCATTCAGCACGGGTGCTCCCGAGTCGGAACCAGACGACGGTGACAATGGAGTAGCCGTGGACGCGGGATCATATCCAACAGTAGAGCTGCAAAGACAGAACATGAGTTTCACATATGAATACATTCACAATTGCAAGAGACACAAAGGTTCCGTGTTAGTTATCACAATGCAAGTATCAAATTCCCACCTTGACGACGATGGCAATGATGATGCAAAGACACAGCTCCCAGAGCCTGTAATGAAGCGATCAATTGCCATAAGATCGCTCAGAAACACACCAGGATGATTCAGCTGGAACCAATGGAAGAAGAGGAAAAGATTCTTACTTGGATTAGCTGTGACGAGCATTGCCGTCCCCCCAAAGTCGCAGCTGGAAGAAACAGGGTTTCTCTGGTAATAAGTGTTGAACGCGTAGGATGCATGGGCTTGGATGGTATTCGGATAGTAGCAGCTCCCTGACGGCTGAATCGCCGAACAATCTACTCCTCCAATGCCGCACGCGTAGTCCAACGCGTTCTGGAGCGCAGCTTCACTTGAGCCAGCAGCCTTGGCCACACACCAGACCTGCCTGCCTGAAGCAGCTGGGGCCGTGACTGTAGGAGCAGGGGTCGGCGTTGGGTTCAACAATGGTGGGTTGTTGAATGGTGTTGGTGTCGACGGAGGGGACGTGGAAGGCGTGGTGACAGCAGGATTGGTGACCGGCACAGCTGGTGGGGAGGACGTTGACGGCGTTGGCAGCGGATATATGACTGGAACCGGCGGCAGCATGGTGGAAGGAGAAGGGATGTTTGTTGAGGGGGCTGTGATGGGTGTGGGTAGAGGGTTCAAGGAAGGGATGGTGATGGTGGGATTCGTGGAAGGCACGGTGATAATGGCGGGCGACGGGTTCGTGGAGGGGACTGTTGCGATGGGGCTGGTGTCTTGAACCGGACTCAAGTCATCATGGACGAGGACTGCCAGTTTACCTGCACAACACAACACAACACAGCGATTGTGCTTGAGTTCATCAGTTCGGTCTGACGAGCACCAATTAATTAGGCCAAGCTTAACTAGTAGTAACTCTTGCGTCCATCTGTGATTTATCATGCAACTCTCCTATATCCCAAGGTGCCTCATTCTCTGTTATTGTTTGGGCAACATGTGATATATTGTATCATTGTTTGGCTATAGGCTAGAAGAAAATTCTGAATTGTCCAATTATACTAGTTGATTGTGTACCTGAAATATAGCAAGTCCCTTTATCATGGCACCCCATTTCTGAGAAAAATGTAGGAAGAGAATGGGTGCTGCGTTCCCTTCACTTTAATGTGACTGAGTGGTGGTAATTTCCAGCCTGTTCCCCGTTTCCAAACAAGAAACGAAATGGTAGAGAGATTCACTGAAATGCCTGCAGCTGGACCTGGTACTTCACTAGCAGCAGCAATTCAGCAAACACGTGACTTGCGTGGCCTAACTGGTAGAGAGATTTGCTAGCGGAGAACCTGAGTGATGTAGCTCACTCTAACTCTCTAAGGTCCCTGGCCAGTTGGAGGCCAACCAAGCGATGGAGCGGGTAGGTTGGGATGCGAGAAGTCACTGAACCGAATGCAGAAGCAAGAATCTACCTCTACCTGGGAGGATGCGGATTCGGAGGTACCTGCAGCAGCAGCCGAGCAGCGTGGAAGCTCCCCGGCCTCGAAGGCGGAGAGGACTAGGAGGAAGAGAAGCAGCGCCGCCGGCATGGCCATGCTACTTCCTTCTTCTCCAGCTCGCCGCCAGTAAGCTCTGCCTGGCCCTCTCTCTCTCTCTCTTTCTCTCTCTCTCTTCCTCCCTGCGGCGTTTTTTTTGCGGCGCGAGGGAGGGGAGGGCACAGGGAAGGCAAGGGGAGGAAAACGACAGCAAAAGGTGGAGAGTGGAGTGGAGGCAGACTGTGGAGTGCAGCTGAGCTGCCGAAAGCGAGCGAGAGAGAGAGAGAGACAGCGACGATTCAGCAGCCAGCCAGCCACCAGTACACCACCAAAAGACCGGAAAGCCAAAAAGGCTGAGACGTTGAGATTGATCGAGACCCAGATGAACATGAATTATTGTTTTTTTCCAGGAAACGTGAATGGATGATTAGTTTTTTTCCAGGAAACGTGAAACGAGACCCAGATGAACATGAATTAGAGCTGACTACAAGTCTACAACTACAGCGATGGCTGGCTCTGGCTGATGACCTTTGTTACTGTTCATGTACGCCCATCCAAACGCGGGTCGTCCTCATGCCCTGTTCCTTCGAGCCATGTGCCATTCCTGGGTCCACCGCTGCAGAACTTCCCTCTCCACGGATCGTTCCATTCCATCCCCCGTCTCCAATTCTCGGGCATTCCCCACTGATACGATAAAAATGGTCGGTAAACGCTAAAGTTATTTTCGTTTTTATATTTTTTTCATAAACAAATTTGAAAATAATAACTTCGATATCGGTAATTTAGAAATATTGAAAACGAAAGTTCTGGAAAAAAATACACCAATTATAATTAAAATCTAAATACGATCAGTAAAAATCATAACACGTGCCATCAATTGATTTTAAAATTTTACATAGATCATACATATACATAAAATTTAGCAATAATATATAAATACAAATTTATAAAGGGTTAAAGCATATTTCATAAGCATTAAAGCAATATCTCACAAATATAAGTGACAAGCCCTGTGCGCAAATACATATAGTTAGAAAGTCACAATGCAATATCTTATTAAACGAAACTATCCGATTAAACTATCCGATTAAAAATACATTGATAAGTATCAAAAACCATAAAATAATATCACATCAAACTATAAAGCATAGAATTAGCCATATAACTTGACCCATTATAATATAAACACTAATTTATAAGGCATTTCAACACAAGGTAGGAGGCCACAATAAATATAAGACATTGTAATATAGTAATAAAATCATTATCATCTATTTAAATAAAGCAATAATAAGTCTAGTGGCATATGCCTATAGAATCAAGATGTGTATGATGACACGTCACATGTATTTTAATCATGCTCCTACTATTTGATATAGTCACATAATTGGTGTTCTTCTAGTCCTTCCCAAGTTATCGTGCAAATTATATATATATATATATATATATATATATATATATATATATATATATATATATATATATATATATATATATATATATATATATCGAGGGTAATAATCGGTAAGAAACTATAAATGCAATCTAGACAAGTTTCAAACAACTCTGAACCATATACCATCAGATATATCGTGATTTTAGGAAAAATTTAAAATTAGTTTCATATTTTCTAAGTTAAAATGAATTAGTTTCGATTTAATATTTTTCTAAAAAATAATGAAAATCTTACCGACAATAAAATACCGAATAAATACGGTAATTTTCGGAAACATGTGGAAGAAACCCAAACCGTTTTCGGTTTTTTACCGATTTCATTTCCGTATTTTCGATAACCGTTTCTGTTTAGCCCTATATTTTAGTAAAATTTCGAAAATAATTCTGGGTAACCGAAAATTGTTGTTTTTTGTTTTCACCCCTACACCCTCCAATAGAAGATGACTCTTCTAGTAGAGCACGTATATGGATACACATATAAACTCACAAAGGAGAGAAAAACTCATAGATTTGGGGTACCGGGAGGCCGAGCACTCAATTTGTGCGTCCTCATTCACCCTCTGTTGGAAGGTGAATACTGGAATGTGGGCGCTCAAAAAACACATGTGAGGCGAGTTGCAAGTGCTGCTGGAGATATCGTAAGGCTATTCCCATCAGAAGATGAATGCACATGCGCATAGTAGGCATGCACAAGATGAATGCGAGCGCAAAGAATAGAACGCTTCCAACACAGCATGTATGGTATGGGGAGACTGAGCGCTTATTTTGCACGTGCTCATCTACGCTATGCTAGAAGATAAATAATTGAATGCAAGTGCGCACAAAACGCATGCGAGCCCCTTCTACACGCTACTGGATTGCCTAACTCTTTGCCTTCTAAGGGCCCGTTCGTTTATGTAGGATTGGACCATGATTCATTCCAACTTATCAAAACATACATAAATTAGAGAAATAATCCGGTCAGGAACCATTCCAGACCTCTAATCCGTGAAAAACGAACAGGGCCTAATAGAGTCGGTCACAGCGGTGACGAGACTCGCTACCCTTAATTTTCCTTGGTGCCTCCATCAGTCCTAACCTCCATGCAGATGGACTCAGCGGCTACTTCGCTCACCTTGTAGTCTCGGGCCATTGCCTTTCTCCCCCGGCCGTCCTCAGCAGTCACATGCTTGGATCTTATTCGTCTTAGCCACCTCTTCCTCACATTCTCAAGAGATCCATTTTACTTAGTGAAGGGAAGGTCATCAATGCTAACTCATCATCTCTATGTTAGAGACTCATCGCTCTAATAACATTATCCTTCAATCCCAAAGGTATAATATCTAGTTTTTATGTATCTAATGGCTAGGATTGCGGTTACACTATCATAGTTCTTCTAATAGTGGTATCAAAGTACGATTGATGTTTAGATCTTAACATGTGCAAACCATTCGGTGTTAGGATGAATCCGAGCAAAATCCCCTTTAAAGCTTTAGATCCATCCATTAGATAGCAAACAATAGACAGAGAATAGTGAAAACCCACCAGTTTTCCTCTAACCCTAAAACTACCTCAAGCACACACAGAAGAAGAGAGAGGGTTACCTGGCTGTGTAGATCGGGTAAGAGGGCAGTGTGACAGTGGCTAGTGTGACCACTGTCCTAGCGCACAACACCATGAAGATGGACCATGGAGATGCGTGTGATGATGTTCCTAACCTAGCAAAAGACGATGAAGATGCATGTAACACCCTAAATTTAGGGTATAAAATTTCTTTTCTGATATCCACCAAATTTAGGTGTTACCCTCTCTTTCCCTTGCCTTTCCTTTATTTTTAAGTGTTAGATGCAATAAATAAAACCCTAAAAGATTCATGATTGTTGCATAGCATTCTGGGACATCCATTTTTTTATATGTTGATTTGTTGTGGTTGTGCATCCATTCAAACTCATGAGGTGTAGTTGATTTTGAATTCAAAACTAAAACTAGATTCATTTAGAAATAGATAAAAGAAAATAAAGAAAATAAAAAAGAGAAAAATTTCCCCAACCCCCAGCCGGCCTGACCCCCTCCCCTGCAGCCCATCCCAGCCCAGCACGCAGTCTGCGCCTCCTTCCCTCCCACGCAACCCACCTAACGACCGCGGCCCGCTCCACACCCCAACGGCTTGCCCCGCCCACGGCCTGGCCCTCGTAGCACGCGCCCCGCCTGGCCCATGCCTTGTGTCTGCTTGCGCTCGCCGCCCACGCCCTCGTGCCGCACCCAGCCGCCACGCGATGCGTGCGTGGGTAGCCTGCCTAGCCGCCGCCATCTAGGGCCCACGTGTCTCTTTCTTCTCCAACGGCAACCACCTTCACCCGACGCCGCCCATCTCGTGTCCTCCTCGCCAAAACCATCCACGCTCAGCATTTTGAACCCCCTAGCGCCCCACTTTTGTAACACCCAAATTCTGAATTTGGGATTGGTAGAAGAAATATAAATAAAGTATCATAATGCTTTGGAAAGAAGGGAATAAGAAAAGATGGGAAAAGAATTTTTCTTTTAAAAGAAACCATTTATACATCCCATGAAATAAATAACAAGGAGAATAAAACTTAAATTAGTAATATTAAAATAGTATGGTTTATATTCACCTTTGGGTTTCAATTGATACATTTGAAAAATCTGAAAACTAAAATAGAAGTATAAATTAGAGTTTGGAATAGAAAATAGAAAATAAATGGGAAGGGAAGAAAAGAGAAGTAATATGAGAACATGAGTAATATATTTGAATAAATATTCTCAAACCAAATACTTTTACTTGCACCAAAATGAACCAGTTTGAATTGAATTGGAATTTAAAATTTGAAAGAATGGAGAAATGAAGAAAATAGAAAGGAAAATAAAAAGAAAAAAAAAGAAAATGACAAACTCGCGCTTGGGCCAATTTCCCTCGCTCACGGCCCATCTCCACTCCTCCTTCCTCCGCGCACGGCCCAGAGATCTCCTTGTGACCGACACGTGGGCCCGTGTGGCAGTGGTCGCGCCCGCGCACCGTGTGACACCGCCGTGTGGGACCTCTTCGTCGGATCTATCCTCTCCCCTTTCAACAGAACGAACTCCGCGCGGGAGCTGCCGTCGATCCACGCAAACTTCGGGCGCGTTTACCGGAGTTTGGCTACGGATCGGGCTCAGCTGCGATACTATAAAATCCAATGCCACCTTCCTGCTCCTCCAACCTTTTCGACCGCCGCCGTCGTAGGAAACCGGGTCAATCGTGGAGCGGAGATCCACCCATCGCCGGCGCGCGGAATTGGTGTGCGTTCGGTGTTAATAGCTCGCTGCTCGGTGGCGGGGAGTGGCGGTGTCGCTCGCGGGTGTGACGGTGTGCGCAGAAGAAGCCTCGCCGGGGCGGATTCCGTCGCCGTGGTGCGAACTCCACCGTGCGGCCGCGCCTCTCCGTGGGCAGGGAATCTCACGGCTCCAATCGCGGTGAGCATTACTTCTTTGAATTCAGTCATGTTCCCCGATTGTTTTGCGCTTGTTGGTCGGCTGGATGCGATCTCAGGGCGCAGGATGGCGTAACCCCGGTGATGGCGCCGCCGCATGGGCTCGGGCGCCGCCGTGTGTGGCAATCGTCACCGGCGGGGGAAAACGATTGTCCTGGACCATTGGATCTGGGACCTGCGGACCCGATTAAACCATCCCATACCCCTTCGCGAGACACATCTCGTCCGTTGATCTAGATCGAACGGACAGAATCAAATCCAGTATAATAAAATCCTCCCCGTCGTATTTGCATCCAACGGTTCTCGTCGCGTACCGTTTCACGGCCGCGCCGATCTAATCTGGGCGCTCGGCTTTCGATCCAACGGCCCACGATGACCGATACCCCTTCACCGTGCCATCTTTGCATAAGAGCCCTCGGGGTTTTGTGGAATCAACCCGCCGTCCTGGGACCCTGTTCCCAGTGTCTTGGAAAACTTGCACCGAACCCCCTGTAGTTCACAGAAATGGAGGCCCAGTCCAGAACATAATAAAATCAGAGAAAATGATTATTAAATAGATTTTTAATAGGAAAATAATTGCTAGAACTTCAATAATTCATAGAAAATTCATACTAACTCCTTTTTAGTCCATTCCAATTCCTAAAATTTTGTAATAATATTCTCTATCATTTAGAATCACTGTTTTGACATGAACTCTGTTAGGAAATTAATTTATCATCTAATCCTATTATAATCACCTTAAATCTTAGGAAATTCATAACTTGAATTCTATAACTCAAAAATTAATAATTCTTTTTCCTGTGATCTTATTTTAATATGTAGATTATTAATATGTATTTTGGCATACATGTTTGGTGTAATGTTAATTTTGCCTATACACTGTTTGTTTGTATTGCTACGACTAGCAGTGAGGTCACGAGAATCTGAAGATCATCCTGGTACCTGGAATCTCAAGTCCCAGGCAAGTTGTGCCCTTGATCACTTCTTTTTACCTACTCATGTTCTAATTAATCATAATGATCTGCATAGGTTAATTTTGATGGGACCCAATAGGTTACCCTAGTTTGTCTATCTTTATACCTTGTTTACCACTGAACTTTCTGGGTAGTACTTGCTAGTGCTATATGTGGTTTTGGGTATGGAGATACACCATTCATGATTATACTTTTGTTATCAGTTGTTATTTATGGTTCATGTTAAGATCATTATGTTAATTGGAACATGGAGAACCACCCGGGAAAACAGTGCTACCACAAGGGTGGAATGGGACGCCCTTGGCTGATTAATTAGGAAAGCTAGTGGAAGACTACCTTACCCGAAAGGGGCAAGGGCAGTAGGGGAGTGGTCAGTGTAGGGAGGCCCTCGGGAGGATTTTGCTGCGATGGCGGTCCTGCAAGGGATTCCTGCATTGGAACTTCCTATAAACTGTAGCGGGTTTTCGGAAGCTAGTGGAACTTTGTAAAGGCCTCGTAGTGGATCCCTAGCCATTCACCTCGGAAGTGTCTAAGGGCCTTGCAAACCCTGGCGACATGGGATACACGACTTGTGGGTAAAGATGCGCAACCTCTGCAGAGTGTAAAACTAGTATACTAGCCGTGCTCACGGTCATGAGCAGCTCGGACCCTCACATGATTAATTTATGGAACTAAATTCAATTTGTCATATGCATTGCATCGCAGGTGAAGTTGTTACTTTTGTTCTACTACTTAATTGGGTTTGGTATTTACTTATACTTAGTAACTGCTAATAAAATTTTGACCAACTTTAAAAGCAATGCTCAGCTCTAACCATCTTCTTTGGTAAGCCTTACACTTCACATGAGCTCCCACCTTTGGCGAGTTCATACACATTATTCCCCACAACTTGTTGAGCGATGAACGTATGTGAGCTCACTCTTGCTGTCTCACGTACCCCACAGGTCAAGAACAGGTACCACAGGATGAGGCGCATGGAGGATGCTGTGATGAGTTCGTGAGTGGTCTAGGCCGTCGTCTCCCAGTCAACTTTGGGTTGCTGGACCGTTGTCTCCTTATAATGTAATTATTTATTTTGTATAGAACTCCTGTTATATATAAAGATGTGACATTCGATCCTGTGCCACTATACATCATATGTATGAGACTTGGTCCCAGCATACCTGGTGTTTATGTTAACCCCGGGTCTTGGTGCCCCGAAACCCGGGTGTGACAGAAGTGGTATCAGAGGAATGTTGACTGTAGGACGAAACCTAGATAGAACTGGACAACCATTAAATACTTATCTTACTCTGATTCTTTTCTAAACTTTTCTTAATCTTTCTCATCTATTTCCGCTTACTCTGATTATTCTTACCTTCTCTTTCTAAAGACAAATGTGGGTTTCACACTTTGAAATCCTGTGCCTAAAGTGACCTTTGGGAATAGGAGACCTAATCCTAGGAACAAAAACAAAACTATTTTTATAAGTGTTTATATATTTGAATGTTTGTTCTTATGATACCTGTCTGATTTGGATCTTTCATTGAGTGTGATGGGTTGGGGAGTAATGTCCACAATTGCATCTGTATATACACATAGGTATAAAAATATATTTATAAAGTAACTAGACAACCTAGACTGTCCCCATTGGAACATATCTAGCTTAAGAGATTTATCCTATCCTAAAAGGTCTCATTCTAACCAATTCATCTTATCTTAAAAGATTCTTCCTTATCTTAATAGATCCATCTCATCTTAAAAGATACTCATCTTATCTTGAAAAGATTTTATCTCAGCCTAATAGATCTAACTGACCTCAAAAGATTCATCTTATCCTAATAAGCATACTTATCCACCCTAGATTAAACAACCATGATCTAATGCAACTTAATTAGATCTTATTTAGTCAAACTAGTCATACCAATCTAACCTAGATTCAATCTTGTGTAATAGTTCCATCTTATCTTAAAGGATATTCTATTACCTTAATAGATTCATCTTACCTTAAAAAGATTTTATCTGGTCCTAATAAATCTAACTAACTTCTAAAGATTCTAACATATCCTAATAATATTTATCCTACCCAAGTAGATCTATTTAACCTAAACTAGTCTAATCTAGTCATATTCAATCTAATCTAGCTCCTACTTAATCTAATATGATCTAACCTAGTGTGTGTTACTTAATGCTGGTACAAAGGATATGGCCATGCTCCTAATTCACTTAAGTCTAAATTGGTGACTTAGATCAGTTCAGCCATACCCAGGTTACATACCCTATCCAAACCATACAGAAGCAAAACAATCAAACCAGATTCTGACTAATCTCATTTAACTCATAGCCATCTACTAAACTAATCTAATGTGGCCTACTTAATCAGACTAATGATACAGGTAAGAAGGGATTAGACCTTACTAGTCAGGTGTTAACTTAGCACATTAGACTAACTCAACCATGAGCAGAAGATCTAACTCAACCAATAGATTCATAATGGATTGCATGATCTGTTTATCCCCACCTAACATCAAATAAACTTTTGATCTACATCATGTAGTCTATCTCATCCATATCTATTTTAACCACGTTCCCCAACTCCAATGATATACACTAACCTCGAATCAATGAGACAAGACCGGAGAAGATGATTAATGTAACACCCAAATTCTGAATTTGGGATTGATAGAAGAAATCTGAGCAAAATACCATTGATAAATAATTAAAACTTTATAATTCACCCTTTTTAAAGGTAAATACTCATAATAAAATAAATGAAGAAACACTATGTAGTAATTGTGCATCATGTGAAAGTTTAACTTATGCATAAATTTGAAATCTAGAATTTAAAACTTGGTTTGGTTTGAATTGGAAATAGGAAAGAGAGAAAGAAATATTATACAAAACAAAACAAAGTTATAAATTCATCACACTCTTAGGTATGTTCAAATTTTACTATTAATCTGAAAGTGAATTTGCCACAAGTTTGAATTTAAACTTGAACTCAAATTGGGTTTGAAAATAAAGAAAAAGAAAAGAAAACAGAAAATAAAAAGAATAAAACGAAATCAGCCTCATGGGCCGCCATACCTCCCATTCGGCCCACTAACCCTATCCCGCCGCGCGGCCCAACTTCGCCCCCCGCCGCGCCGCGCTTACTCGCTGACATGTGGGGCCCCCTGCCCAGTCTCTCCTCCTCTCGCGCTCGCGCCATCCTCACTCTGTCGCTGACCGGGCGGGCCCAGATTGTCAGCCTCGCTCTGCCTCTCACGCGCGCGCTCGTCTGCCTACCCCTTTCGCTGACCGCGGGGCCCGCTTTGTCAGCCGTCGTCTTCACGGACTCCGCGGCCGAGCTCAACAGAAACGCGCGCGACTTCCTCGCCGTGGTTGTCGCAACGGCGCTACTTACGCCCGGATTCTTCGGCCGTTGCCGGGAATATAAATATGTGCCGCCACCCCATACTCCTTCATCCTAAGCCGACACCGAAAGACCAAGCGCGCCGCGGTAGTGTTTCGCCGACCTCCGCGCCATCGCCGTCGACTCCGCTTTAGATCGCCGATTGGTGGCCGGTGCGGTGTCGTGTCCGTTCATCGGCGCCTGGGGATTGTTGGCGCGAAGTATTGCGCTCGGCCGACCACCCAAGCGCCCTGGATTTCTCACCGGAGTACACGCTCCGCCGCGGATCCGCCTTCGTCGTCGCCGAACCCTCTGCGCGCCGAGACCGCCGGTAAGATCTACTCCAGTGAGTTCGCCATCCCCTCGACACCGTGTAGCAGCTGATAATTGAGCTCTAGGGCACTGGAACGCTGGATTGCGTTTGCTCCGGCGATGGTCCGCCGCGGTTGGTGGGCGGCGCCACCGTCGCTCGGCGTAGGATTGGGGGAAGTGCTCGTGGCCGTTGATCCGTGGATGGACGGTCTCGATTAGATCGGGGCATACCCCTTCGCTCGATCGCGCGGAGACCGTAGATGCGAGATCCAGCGGTGCAGAGTTGATCTCGGCTTCATTAAATCTGGGCCGTTGATCGCTGATCGAACGGTTGTAGATGCGTACCGGTTCGGGTTATACTAAATCTAATCTGAACCGTCCACGCTTGATCGGATGGCTGTGCTCGGCCGATACCCCTTCGGCTTGCGCGTTTTGCTAAAGAGTCCCTGAGTTTTAGAGAAAACAACCCGCCGTCCTATGTTTACTGTGCGCTGTGTCTCGGGAAACTTACCCCGAGCCCCCTGGGTTTCTCTGGATTTGAGGCCCAGCCCAGAACTCGTTTAAATTGATTAAATGAATTAGAAATTAAATTTTTAATACAAAAATAATTGCTAGAACTTAGATAATTCATAGAAAATCCATTTTTAGTCCAAATTGATCCATTCCACTTTCTAAAATTTTGTAATAATATTCTCTACCATTTGGAATCACTGTTTTGACATGAACTCTGTCAGAAAATTTATTTATCATTTAACCATATTTTAATCACATTAAACCTTAGGAAATTCATAACTTGAATTCTACAACTCCAAAATTAATAATTCTTTTTCCTGTAATCTTATTTTAATATGTGGATTATTAATATGTATTTTGCATATATGTTTGGTGTAATGTTAATTTTGCCTATACCATGTATGTTTGTATTGCTACGACTAGCAGTGAGGTCACGAAGATCTGAAGAATCATCCTGGTACCTGGATCTCAAGGCCCAGGCAAGTTGTGCCCTTGATCACTTCTTTTCACCTACTCATGTTCTAATTAATCATAATGATCTGCATAGGTTAATTTTGATGGGACCCAATAGGTTACCCTAGATTGTTTATCTCATCACCTTGTTTACCCCTGAATCACTTGGGTAGTTTGCTATTGCTTTATATGGTTTTGGGATAATCATTTATTACCTCCATGTTCCAATTCTTGTTGTTATTCTGTTTATGTTCATGTTGATATCATTAATGTTAATTGGAACATGGAGCGACCACCCGGGAAAACAGTGCTACCACAAGGGTAGTATGGGATGCCCTTGGCTGATTAATTAGGAAAGCTAGTGGAAGACTACCTTACCCGAAAGGGGCAAGGGCAGTAGGGGAGAGGTCAGTGCGGGAAGTGCCCTCGGGAGGATTTTGCTGCGATGGCGGTCCTGCAAGGGATTCCTGTACTGGATCTTCCTATAAACTGTAGCGGGTTTTCGGAAGCTAGTGGAACTTTGTAAAGGCCTCGTAGTGCTACCCTGCCTCACTTCCTTGGTAGAGGTGTATGGGATTCATGACCCCTTGGCAGATGGGTAACACGACTTGTGGGTAAAGATGCGCAACCTCTGCAGAGTGTAAAACTGGTATACTAGCCGTGCTCACGGTCATGAGCAGCTCGGACCCTCACATGATTAATTTATGGAACTAAATTCAATTTGTCATATGCATTGCATTGCAGGTGGTGTTGTTACTTTTTGATCTATTACTTAATCGGGTTTGGTATTTACTTATACTTAGTAACTGCTAATAAAATTTTGACCAACTTTAAAAGCAATGCTCAGCTCTAACCATCTTCTTTGGTAAGCCTTACACTTCACATGAGCTCCCATCTTTGGCGAGTTCATGCACATTATTCCCCACAACTTGTTGAGCGATGAACGTATGTGAGCTCACTCTTGCTGTCTCACATACACCACAGGTCAAGAACAGGTACTACAGGATGATGCTCATGGAGGATGCTGTGATGAGTTCGTGAGAGGTCTAGGTCGTCGTCTCCCAGTCAACTTTTGGGTTGCTGGACCGTTGTCTCCCTATAATGTAATTATTTATTTTGTATAGAACTCCTGTTATATATAAAGTTGTGACATTCGATCCTGTGCCAATATACATCATATGTATGAGACTTGGTCCCAGCATACCTGGTGTTTATGTTAACCCCGGGTTTTGGATCCCTAAAATCCGGGTGTTACAATAAATTAATCATGTGAGGGTCCGAGCTGCTCATGACCGTGAGCACGGCTAGTATACCAGTTTTACACTCTGCAGAGGTTGCGCATCTTTACCCACAAGTCGTGTTACCCATCTGCCAAGGGGTCATGAATCCCATACACCTCTACCAAGGAAGTGAGGCAGGGTAGCACTACGAGGCCTTTACAAAGTTCCACTAGCTTCCGAAAACCCGCTACAGTTTATAGGAAGATCCAGTACAGGAATCCCTTGCAGGACCGCCATCGCAGCAAAATCCTCCCGAGGGCACTTCCCGCACTGACCTCTCCCCTACTGCCCTTGCCCCTTTCGGGTAAGGTAGTCTTCCACTAGCTTTCCTAATTAATCAGCCAAGGGCATCCCATACTACCCTTGTGGTAGCACTGTTTTCCCGGGTGGTCGCTCCATGTTCCAATTAACATTAATGATATCAACATGAACATAAACAGAATAACAACAAGAATTGGAACATGGAGGTAATAAATGATTATCCCAAAACCATATAAAGCAATAGCAAACTACCCAAGTGATTCAGGGGTAAACAAGGTGATGAGATAAACAATCTAGGGTAACCTATTGGGTCCCATCAAAATTAACCTATGCAGATCATTATGATTAATTAGAACATGAGTAGGTGAAAAGAAGTGATCAAGGGCACAACTTGCCTGGGCCTTGAGATCCAGGTACCAGGATGATTCTTCAGATCTTCGTGACCTCACTGCTAGTCGTAGCAATACAAACATACATGGTATAGGCAAAATTAACATTACACCAAACATATATGCAAAATACATATTAATAATCCACATATTAAAATAAGATTACAGGAAAAAGAATTATTAATTTTGGAGTTGTAGAATTCAAGTTATGAATTTCCTAAGGTTTAATGTGATTAAAATATGGTTAAATGATAAATAAATTTTCTGACAGAGTTCATGTCAAAACAGTGATTCCAAATGGTAGAGAATATTATTACAAAATTTTAGAAAGTGGAATGGATCAATTTGGACTAAAAATGGATTTTCTATGAATTATCTAAGTTCTAGCAATTATTTTTGTATTAAAAATTTAATTTCTAATTCATTTAATCAATTTAAACGAGTTCTGGGCTGGGCCTCAAATCCAGAGAAACCCAGGGGGCTCGGGGTAAGTTTCCCGAGACACAGCGCACAGTAAACATAGGACGGCGGGTTGTTTTCTCTAAAACTCAGGGACTCTTTAGCAAAACGCGCAAGCCGAAGGGGTATCGGCCGAGCACAGCCATCCGATCAAGCGTGGACGGTTCAGATTAGATTTAGTATAACCCGAACCGGTACGCATCTACAACCGTTCGATCAGCGATCAACGGCCCAGATTTAATGAAGCCGAGATCAACTCTGCACCGCTGGATCTCGCATCTACGGTCTCCGCGCGATCGAGCGAAGGGGTATGCCCCGATCTAATCGGGACCGTCCATCCACGGATCAACGGCCACGAGCACTTCCCCCAATCCTACGCCGAGCGACGGTGGCGCCGCCCACCAACCGCGGCGGACCATCGCCGGAGCAAACGCAATCCAGCGTTCCAGTGCCCTAGAGCTCAATTATCAGCTGCTACACGGTGTCGAGGGGATGGCGAACTCACTGGAGTAGATCTTACCGGCGGTCTCGGCGCGCAGAGGGTTCGGCGACGACGAAGGCGGATCCGCGGCGGAGCGTGTACTCCGGTGAGAAATCCAGGGCGCTTGGGTGGTCGGCCGAGCGCAATACTTCGCGCCAACAATCCCCAGGCGCCGATGAACGGACACGACACCGCACCGGCCACCAATCGGCGATCTAAAGCGGAGTCGACGGCGATGGCGCGGAGGTCGGCGAAACACTACCGCGGCGCGCTTGGTCTTTCGGTGTCGGCTTAGGATGAAGGAGTATGGGGTGGCGGCACATATTTATATTCCCGGCAACGGCCGAAGAATCCGGGCGTAAGTAGCGCCGTTGCGACAACCACGGCGAGGAAGTCGCGCGCGTTTCTGTTGAGCTCGGCCGCGGAGTCCGTGAAGACGACGGCTGACAAAGCGGGCCCCGCGGTCAGCGAAAGGGGTAGGCAGACGAGCGCGCGCGTGAGAGGCAGAGCGAGGCTGACAATCTGGGCCCGCCCGGTCAGCGACAGAGTGAGGATGGCGCGAGCGCGAGAGGAGGAGAGACTGGGCAGGGGGCCCCACATGTCAGCGAGTAAGCGCGGCGCGGCGGGGGGCGAAGTTGGGCCGCGCGGCGGGATAGGGTTAGTGGGCCGAATGGGAGGTATGGCGGCCCATGAGGCTGATTTCGTTTTATTCTTTTTATTTTCTGTTTTCTTTTCTTTTTCTTTATTTTCAAACCCAATTTGAGTTCAAGTTTAAATTCAAACTTGTGGCAAATTCACTTTCAGATTAATAGTAAAATTTGAACATACCTAAGAGTGTGATGAATTTATAACTTTGTTTTGTTTTGTATAATATTTCTTTCTCTCTTTCCTATTTCCAATTCAAACCAAACCAAGTTTTAAATTCTAGATTTCAAATTTATGCATAAGTTAAACTTTCACATGATGCACAATTACTACATAGTGTTTCTTCATTTATTTTATTATGAGTATTTACCTTTAAAAAGGGTGAATTATAAAGTTTTAATTATTTATCAATGGTATTTTGCTCAGATTTCTTCTATCAATCCCAAATTCAGAATTTGGGTGTTACAAATCCTACCCCCCTTAAAAATAATCTCGTCCTCGAGATTTGTAAGAAAAGGAATACAGAAGGATTGGTTTGTGATTCGTCTTTTAGTCTATAATAGGTTTAAGATCTGGAGTTTCATATATTTTTTTTTATAGACAATAGTGGGTGATTAGGAAGGCCTGGGTATATATGGGTATAGCCACTTTATTATGCAGGATGAATGATATCTTTAAAGCATATACAGTTTTGGGTAAGAAGGAGTGGGGTAAGAAAAGACTCCATCTAAGATTGTGGACCTTGACTCATCTTGGTGACCTCACTTGATCCTTGAAGACTTGAGTTGGTGCTCATCCTTACTTGATGAAGTTGATCATCTTCTTTGGTCTTATCTCATTGATTCGAGGTTAGTGTATATCATTGGAGTTGGGGGAAATATGGTTAGAATAGTTATGGGTGAGATGGACTACATGATGTAGGCCAAAGTCTGGTTTGATGTCAGGTGGTGGTTGATAGATTATGCAATCCATTAAGACTCTATTGATTGGGTAAGTTATGTAACTTGTTATATAGATCGAGTTGTTGTGTATGGCCAAGTTGATATAAGTCTCAAATTAGGCTTAAGTGATTTAGGAGTATGGCCTTATCCTTTCTACCAACATTAAGTAACTCACACTAGATTAGACCATATTGGATTAGATAGAATCCAGATTAGGTTGGTATGACTAGATTAAACTAGTTAAGATTAGCTAGATCAACCAGGGTAGGATAAATATTATAAGGGTATGTTAGAATCTTTTAAGATAGGATGGATTATATGATATAGGTAGGCCATTGTTCAAGGATGAGTTGGTATAAGACATTATTTTAGGTTAAGATATATTTGTAGAGACAGTGTCTAACCTATATCACCGACTTAACTAACTTGTTAATAACTCACTTTAGATTGGGTCATATTTAGATTAGATAGAATCTGGATTAGGTTGGATATAACTAGATTAGACTAGATAATATCTAATTACTCTGGATTAGATCTTGGTTGTTACTAGGGTGAGGTAAATATGCTTATTAGGACAAGATGAATCCATAAAGATAAGATAGAATCTTTTGAGATCAGTTAGATCTATTAGGATAAAATCTTTTCAAGATAAGATGAGTATCTTTTAAGATGAGATGGATCTATTAAGATAAGGGAGAATCTTTTAAGATAAGATGACTTGGTTAGAATGAGATCTTTTTTTTTAGGATAAGATAAATCTCTTAAGCTAGATATGTTCCAATGGGGATAATCTAGGTTGTCTAGTTATCTTACAAATGCTATCCTTTATACCTAGATGTATATGCAGATGTAATTGTGGACATTACTCCACAACTCATCACACTCAAACAAAGATCCAAATCAGACATGTTTCATAAGAACAAACATTCAAGCATATAAATATTTTCAAAAATAGTTTTGTTTTTGTTCCTAAGAATAGGTCTCCTATTCCTAAAGTCACTTTAGGCACAGGATTTCAAAGTGTGAAATCCACAATTGTCTTTAGAAAAGAAAAGATAGGAATAATCAGAGTGAAGCGGAAATAGATGAGAAAAGATTTAAGATAAGTTTAGAAAAGAATCAGAGTAGCAAAGATAAGTATGTAGGGGTTGTCCAGTTCTATCTAGGTTTCGTCCTACAGTCAACATTGCTCTGATACCACTTCTGTAACACCCGGATTTTAGGGATCCAAAACCCGGGGTTAACATAAACACCAGGTATGCTGGGACCAAGTCTCATACATATGATGTATATTGGCACAGGATCGAATGTCACAACTTTATATATAACAGGAGTTCTATACAAAATAAATAATTACATTATAGGGAGACAACGGTCCAGCAACCCAAAAGTTGACTGGGAGACGACGACCTAGACCTCTCACGAACTCATCACAGCATCCTCCATGAGCATCATCCTGTAGTACCTGTTCTTGACCTGTGGTGTATGTGAGACAGCAAGAGTGAGCTCACATACGTTCATCGCTCAACAAGTTGTGGGGAATAATGTGCATGAACTCGCCAAAGATGGGAGCTCATGTGAAGTGTAAGGCTTACCAAAGAAGATGGTTAGAGCTGAGCATTGCTTTTAAAGTTGGTCAAAATTTTATTAGCAGTTACTAAGTATAAGTAAATACCAAACCCGATTAAGTAATAGATCAAAAAGTAACAACACCACCTGCAATGCAATGCATATGACAAATTGAATTTAGTTCCATAAATGTAACACCCAAATTCTGAATTTGGGATTGATAGAAGAAATCTGAGCAAAATACCATTGATAAATAATTAAAACTTTATAATTCACCCTTTTTAAAGGTAAATACTCATAATAAAATAAATGAAGAAACACTATGTAGTAATTGTGCATCATGTGAAAGTTTAACTTATGCATAAATTTGAAATCTAGAATTTAAAACTTGGTTTGGTTTGAATTGGAAATAGGAAAGAGAGAAAGAAATATTATACAAAACAAAACAAAGTTATAAATTCATCACACTCTTAGGTATGTTCAAATTTTACTATTAATCTGAAAGTGAATTTGCCACAAGTTTGAATTTAAACTTGAACTCAAATTGGGTTTGAAAATAAAGAAAAAGAAAAGAAAACAGAAAATAAAAAGAATAAAACGAAATCAGCCTCATGGGCCGCCATACCTCCCATTCGGCCCACTAACCCTATCCCGCCGCGCGGCCCAACTTCGCCCCCCGCCGCGCCGCGCTTACTCGCTGACATGTGGGGCCCCCTGCCCAGTCTCTCCTCCTCTCGCGCTCGCGCCATCCTCACTCTGTCGCTGACCGGGCGGGCCCAGATTGTCAGCCTCGCTCTGCCTCTCACGCGCGCGCTCGTCTGCCTACCCCTTTCGCTGACCGCGGGGCCCGCTTTGTCAGCCGTCGTCTTCACGGACTCCGCGGCCGAGCTCAACAGAAACGCGCGCGACTTCCTCGCCGTGGTTGTCGCAACGGCGCTACTTACGCCCGGATTCTTCGGCCGTTGCCGGGAATATAAATATGTGCCGCCACCCCATACTCCTTCATCCTAAGCCGACACCGAAAGACCAAGCGCGCCGCGGTAGTGTTTCGCCGACCTCCGCGCCATCGCCGTCGACTCCGCTTTAGATCGCCGATTGGTGGCCGGTGCGGTGTCGTGTCCGTTCATCGGCGCCTGGGGATTGTTGGCGCGAAGTATTGCGCTCGGCCGACCACCCAAGCGCCCTGGATTTCTCACCGGAGTACACGCTCCGCCGCGGATCCGCCTTCGTCGTCGCCGAACCCTCTGCGCGCCGAGACCGCCGGTAAGATCTACTCCAGTGAGTTCGCCATCCCCTCGACACCGTGTAGCAGCTGATAATTGAGCTCTAGGGCACTGGAACGCTGGATTGCGTTTGCTCCGGCGATGGTCCGCCGCGGTTGGTGGGCGGCGCCACCGTCGCTCGGCGTAGGATTGGGGGAAGTGCTCGTGGCCGTTGATCCGTGGATGGACGGTCCCGATTAGATCGGGGCATACCCCTTCGCTCGATCGCGCGGAGACCGTAGATGCGAGATCCAGCGGTGCAGAGTTGATCTCGGCTTCATTAAATCTGGGCCGTTGATCGCTGATCGAACGGTTGTAGATGCGTACCGGTTCGGGTTATACTAAATCTAATCTGAACCGTCCACGCTTGATCGGATGGCTGTGCTCGGCCGATACCCCTTCGGCTTGCGCGTTTTGCTAAAGAGTCCCTGAGTTTTAGAGAAAACAACCCGCCGTCCTATGTTTACTGTGCGCTGTGTCTCGGGAAACTTACCCCGAGCCCCCTGGGTTTCTCTGGATTTGAGGCCCAGCCCAGAACTCGTTTAAATTGATTAAATGAATTAGAAATTAAATTTTTAATACAAAAATAATTGCTAGAACTTAGATAATTCATAGAAAATCCATTTTTAGTCCAAATTGATCCATTCCACTTTCTAAAATTTTGTAATAATATTCTCTACCATTTGGAATCACTGTTTTGACATGAACTCTGTCAGAAAATTTATTTATCATTTAACCATATTTTAATCACATTAAACCTTAGGAAATTCATAACTTGAATTCTACAACTCCAAAATTAATAATTCTTTTTCCTGTAATCTTATTTTAATATGTGGATTATTAATATGTATTTTGCATATATGTTTGGTGTAATGTTAATTTTGCCTATACCATGTATGTTTGTATTGCTACGACTAGCAGTGAGGTCACGAAGATCTGAAGAATCATCCTGGTACCTGGATCTCAAGGCCCAGGCAAGTTGTGCCCTTGATCACTTCTTTTCACCTACTCATGTTCTAATTAATCATAATGATCTGCATAGGTTAATTTTGATGGGACCCAATAGGTTACCCTAGATTGTTTATCTCATCACCTTGTTTACCCCTGAATCACTTGGGTAGTTTGCTATTGCTTTATATGGTTTTGGGATAATCATTTATTACCTCCATGTTCCAATTCTTGTTGTTATTCTGTTTATGTTCATGTTGATATCATTAATGTTAATTGGAACATGGAGCGACCACCCGGGAAAACAGTGCTACCACAAGGGTAGTATGGGATGCCCTTGGCTGATTAATTAGGAAAGCTAGTGGAAGACTACCTTACCCGAAAGGGGCAAGGGCAGTAGGGGAGAGGTCAGTGCGGGAAGTGCCCTCGGGAGGATTTTGCTGCGATGGCGGTCCTGCAAGGGATTCCTGTACTGGATCTTCCTATAAACTGTAGCGGGTTTTCGGAAGCTAGTGGAACTTTGTAAAGGCCTCGTAGTGCTACCCTGCCTCACTTCCTTGGTAGAGGTGTATGGGATTCATGACCCCTTGGCAGATGGGTAACACGACTTGTGGGTAAAGATGCGCAACCTCTGCAGAGTGTAAAACTGGTATACTAGCCGTGCTCACGGTCATGAGCAGCTCGGACCCTCACATGATTAATTTATGGAACTAAATTCAATTTGTCATATGCATTGCATTGCAGGTGGTGTTGTTACTTTTTGATCTATTACTTAATCGGGTTTGGTATTTACTTATACTTAGTAACTGCTAATAAAATTTTGACCAACTTTAAAAGCAATGCTCAGCTCTAACCATCTTCTTTGGTAAGCCTTACACTTCACATGAGCTCCCATCTTTGGCGAGTTCATGCACATTATTCCCCACAACTTGTTGAGCGATGAACGTATGTGAGCTCACTCTTGCTGTCTCACATACACCACAGGTCAAGAACAGGTACTACAGGATGATGCTCATGGAGGATGCTGTGATGAGTTCGTGAGAGGTCTAGGTCGTCGTCTCCCAGTCAACTTTTGGGTTGCTGGACCGTTGTCTCCCTATAATGTAATTATTTATTTTGTATAGAACTCCTGTTATATATAAAGTTGTGACATTCGATCCTGTGCCAATATACATCATATGTATGAGACTTGGTCCCAGCATACCTGGTGTTTATGTTAACCCCGGGTTTTGGATCCCTAAAATCCGGGTGTTACAATTAACTTCATCAAGGAAGGATGAACACCAACCCAAGTCTTCAAGGATCAAGTAAGGTCACCAAGATGAGTCAAGATCCACAATCTTGGATGGAGTTTTTCTTATCCTACTCTTTCTTACCCAAACCTATATATGCCCTAAAGACATCTTCTATCCTACATAATAAAGTGGACATACATATAATACCCATGCTCTCCTATCACTTACTAATAATAAAAAGAGAGACCCTTGATTTAGAAATTAAAAGCTAAATTGCAAACCAATCCTTTTGTATTCCCTTTTCTTACAAATCTCGAGGACGAGATTATTTTTAAGGGGGGTAGGATTTGTAACACCCAAATTCTGAATTTGGGATTGGTAGAAGAAATATAAATAAAGTATCATAATGCTTTGGAAAGAAGGGAATAAGAAAAGATGGGAAAAGAATTTTTCTTTTAAAAGAAACCATTTATACATCCCATGAAATAAATAACAAGGAGAATAAAACTTAAATTAGTAATATTAAAATAGTATGGTTTATATTCACCTTTGGGTTTCAATTGATACATTTGAAAAATCTGAAAACTAAAATAGAAGTATAAATTAGAGTTTGGAATAGAAAATAGAAAATAAATGGGAAGGGAAGAAAAGAGAAGTAATATGAGAACATGAGTAATATATTTGAATAAATATTCTCAAACCAAATACTTTTACTTGCACCAAAATGAACCAGTTTGAATTGAATTGGAATTTAAAATTTGAAAGAATGGAGAAATGAAGAAAATAGAAAGGAAAATAAAAAGAAAAAAAAAAGAAAATGACAAACTCGCGCTTGGGCCAATTTCCCTCGCTCACGGCCCATCTCCACTCCTCCTTCCTCCGCGCACGGCCCAGAGATCTCCTTGTGACCGACACGTGGGCCCGTGTGGCAGTGGTCGCGCCCGCGCACCGTGTGACACCGCCGTGTGGGACCTCTTCGTCGGATCTATCCTCTCCCCTTTCAACAGAACGAACTCCGCGCGGGAGCTGCCGTCGATCCACGCAAACTTCGGGCGCGTTTACCGGAGTTTGGCTACGGATCGGGCTCAGCTGCGATACTATAAAATCCAATGCCACCTTCCTGCTCCTCCAACCTTTTCGACCGCCGCCGTCGTAGGAAACCGGGTCAATCGTGGAGCGGAGATCCACCCATCGCCGGCGCGCGGAATTGGTGTGCGTTCGGTGTTAATAGCTCGCTGCTCGGTGGCGGGGAGTGGCGGTGTCGCTCGCGGGTGTGACGGTGTGCGCAGAAGAAGCCTCGCCGGGGCGGATTCCGTCGCCGTGGTGCGAACTCCACCGTGCGGCCGCGCCTCTCCGTGGGCAGGGAATCTCACGGCTCCAATCGCGGTGAGCATTACTTCTTTGAATTCAGTCATGTTCCCCGATTGTTTTGCGCTTGTTGGTCGGCTGGATGCGATCTCAGGGCGCAGGATGGCGTAACCCCGGTGATGGCGCCGCCGCATGGGCTCGGGCGCCGCCGTGTGTGGCAATCGTCACCGGCGGGGGAAAACGATTGTCCTGGACCATTGGATCTGGGACCAGCGGACCCGATTAAACCATCCCATACCCCTTCGCGAGACACATCTCGTCCGTTGATCTAGATCGAACGGACAGAATCAAATCCAGTATAATAAAATCCTCCCCGTCGTATTTGCATCCAACGGTTCTCGTCGCGTACCGTTTCACGGCCGCGCCGATCTAATCTGGGCGCTCGGCTTTCGATCCAACGGCCCACGATGACCGATACCCCTTCACCGTGCCATCTTTGCATAAGAGCCCTCGGGGTTTTGTGGAATCAACCCGCCGTCCTGGGACCCTGTTCCCAGTGTCTTGGAAAACTTGCACCGAACCCCCTGTAGTTCACAGAAATGGAGGCCCAGTCCAGAACATAATAAAATCAGAGAAAATGATTATTAAATAGATTTTTAATAGGAAAATAATTGCTAGAACTTCAATAATTCATAGAAAATTCATACTAACTCCTTTTTAGTCCATTCCAATTCCTAAAATTTTGTAATAATATTCTCTATCATTTAGAATCACTGTTTTGACATGAACTCTGTTAGGAAATTAATTTATCATCTAATCCTATTATAATCACCTTAAATCTTAGGAAATTCATAACTTGAATTCTATAACTCAAAAATTAATAATTCTTTTTCCTGTGATCTTATTTTAATATGTAGATTATTAATATGTATTTTGGCATACATGTTTGGTGTAATGTTAATTTTGCCTATACACTGTTTGTTTGTATTGCTACGACTAGCAGTGAGGTCACGAGAATCTGAAGATCATCCTGGTACCTGGAATCTCAAGTCCCAGGCAAGTTGTGCCCTTGATCACTTCTTTTTACCTACTCATGTTCTAATTAATCATAATGATCTGCATAGGTTAATTTTGATGGGACCCAATAGGTTACCCTAGTTTGTCTATCTTTATACCTTGTTTACCACTGAACTTTCTGGGTAGTACTTGCTAGTGCTATATGTGGTTTTGGGTATGGAGATACACCATTCATGATTATACTTTTGTTATCAGTTGTTATTTATGGTTCATGTTAAGATCATTATGTTAATTGGAACATGGAGAACTACCCGGGAAAACAGTGCTACCACAAGGGTGGAATGGGACGCCCTTGGCTGATTAATTAGGAAAGCTAGTGGAAGACTACCTTACCCGAAAGGGGCAAGGGCAGTAGGGGAGTGGTCAGTGTAGGGAGGCCCTCGGGAGGATTTTGCTGCGATGGCGGTCCTGCAAGGGATTCCTGCATTGGAACTTCCTATAAACTGTAGCGGGTTTTCGGAAGCTAGTGGAACTTTGTAAAGGCCTCGTAGTGGATCCCTAGCCATTCACCTCGGAAGTGTCTAAGGGCCTTGCAAACCCTGGCGACATGGGATACACGACTTGTGGGTAAAGATGCGCAACCTCTGCAGAGTGTAAAACTAGTATACTAGCCGTGCTCACGGTCATGAGCAGCTCGGACCCTCACATGATTAATTTATGGAACTAAATTCAATTTGTCATATGCATTGCATCGCAGGTGAAGTTGTTACTTTTGTTCTACTACTTAATTGGGTTTGGTATTTACTTATACTTAGTAACTGCTAATAAAATTTTGACCAACTTTAAAAGCAATGCTCAGCTCTAACCATCTTCTTTGGTAAGCCTTACACTTCACATGAGCTCCCACCTTTGGCGAGTTCATACACATTATTCCCCACAACTTGTTGAGCGATGAACGTATGTGAGCTCACTCTTGCTGTCTCACGTACCCCACAGGTCAAGAACAGGTACCACAGGATGAGGCGCATGGAGGATGCTGTGATGAGTTCGTGAGTGGTCTAGGCCGTCGTCTCCCAGTCAACTTTGGGTTGCTGGACCGTTGTCTCCTTATAATGTAATTATTTATTTTGTATAGAACTCCTGTTATATATAAAGATGTGACATTCGATCCTGTGCCACTATACATCATATGTATGAGACTTGGTCCCAGCATACCTGGTGTTTATGTTAACCCCGGGTCTTGGTGCCCCGAAACCCGGGTGTGACAACTTTCCTCTTCGTCTCCCTCTCCCTCACACCCGCGTCCACGCCTCCTACGATCGCACTATAAGTACCGTGTGATAGTGGCTAGGGTTTCCTGAGAAATTACTAGTGAAGGGGGATTAGTGAAGGATTATGGGCCTCATTTATTGGACCGTTAGTCATTTGTACTAGTATAAATACTACCTTTTGTACTGAGACAATCATGGAGAATAAAAAGAAATACTAGATCCACACATTTCTTACAAGTTCCAACTCACCTGGGAACTGGCGCTCGGAAGAACTCGTCGAAGTTCTTCTGTCAATCTGCTCACGACGAGCAAGGCGAGCGTCCTCCGTCCAGGGGCTATGACAGTTGGTATCAAAGCCCTCCCAAGTCAGCACCAGTGATCGGAGAAGGAGTCACGACGGCTCTAGCAGCTCGACTCTCGGTGCGACATGCTTCGTGTTGGAAGCAATGGAGGAGAAGGACCAAACCAACCAAGACATCTAGAGTCGTGTCTTCTCATCATTAGACATGATTACCAGTCGGCTGCAGGTGGTGGAACAATCGCATCAACAATTAGTGACGTAAGTGGAGTTGGCAGCATCGATGACCGAGCATGTAGCCATGGAGAGGACGGAGTTGTTTCGGAAGGTTGAGGAGATTGGGAAGATTTTGGCTCAGATGAGACTCAAAGAGTTGGGAAAAGGACTACAGGATGATGCAGGGGAACTTGGTATTTTGAATAAGGGTGGAGTCCTGCCTAAATTTCGTAAGAATTGGGAGAAGGGAGAGAACAAGTTTCCTAGGAGGGATCATCAGGAGGAGCAAAAAGAGCAAGGAACTCATCAGGTATTGCCTAAGATGTTGTTCCCAAAATTTTCTAGTGGTGATCCGGTTGTTTGGTTTGATCAATGCATGGACTATTTCACTATCTACAAAGTTCCAGAATCTATTTGGGTATCTGCTGCAGCCATGCATCTTGAAGAAATTGTTGCTCAATGGTGCAAATGCTATAAATTACAACATGTCATGCTTGGTTGGCCAGGGTTTGTTGCAGCGGTAACTAATAAGTTTGGGGCAGATGCTTACCCTAGAGCCTTAAGAAGATTGATGAATCTGAGACAGACTGATAACCTAGAGTCATATATCTGGGATTTCGAGAAGGCTAAGTATGGAGTGGCTGTCCATAACTCAAGTTTTGATGAATTGTTCTATGTGACCCATTTTGTGAGGGGATTGAAGATGGAGATCCAAAATGTTGTTCAAGTGCAGGTCCCTGTCACTATGGATAGAGCTATATTATTAGCTCATATACAATAGGAGATTCTAGATCGAATTCGGTTTAAGGTTCAGAAACAACCACTGAACAATAAATTCCAAAATCTTCAACCAAGAATGGAGAACAAAGGGGTTCTACCAGCTATTGATTTGTCCAAGGAGAGGCAGGTCAAGGAGTACAGAAGATTGAATGGTCTTTGTTATGCTTGTGGGGAAAATTTTGAGCCTGAACATTTGGAAAAGTGTACCAAGGGAGGGAACATTCAGTTAAAGGTTGTGGAAATTGAAGAAGTTCCTAAGGTGCTCACTGATGAGGTATTGCAACAGCTGGAACAAGAGGATGAACAAGGGGAAACTTGTTGTCATGTGTCGTTCTAGGCTCTGGCTGGTAATGCTAAGGGAAACAATATGAGAATCAGAGCTACTATGGGCAAACAGGTAATGGTGATGTTAATTGATTCTGGCAGTTCCATAGATTTTATCAGCAAACATATGGTTCAGACACTAGGATTGGCAGTAGCAGTGTGCCCTCCTGCTAGGGTCAAATTGGCTGATGGTAACTATATGGTTAGTGACAGAATGGTGAAAAATGTGGAATGGTGGGCTGCTAACCATACGTTTCATACAGACATGAGAGTGCTACCTCTAAGTGCATTTGATGCGATATTGGGTTATGAATGGTTTAGAAGACACAACCCTATGGAGTGTGACTGTGATAAAAAGGTGCTACAAGTAGAAGATGAGGGTTAAGGTGACTCTGTTGGGAGATGACTGAAAGGGAAATGTGCCCTTGGGCCATTTCTAAGTATTTTGGTGATTGAGTGCCAACACAAGTGCTTAAGTGAAAATATATGCCAAATGTTGGACAAAGTGCAAATCAAGTCTAAAGGTATGTTTCTAGACTTAGTACATTGTTTTGAGAACTAATGTATTGTGTCTAAGTGTTGGAAATAGGAGAAATCAAATTGGAAAAGAGATGGCTCTGTTTAGCCAAAGTCAGCTCGGTCTGGGTGCACCGGACTGTCCGGTGTGCCAGGCTGGCTCTGGCGAACTTGCTGTTCTCGGGACTTCAACGGCGGTGTACGGGTATAAATCACCGGACTGTCCGGTGGTGCACCGGACTGTCCGGTGAGCCATTCACAGGCGAACTCATCGCTCTCGGGAGATGATTAACGGCGTACGGCTATAATTCACCGGACTGTCCGGTGGTGCACCGGACTATCCGGTGAACCAACGGTCAGCCGGGCCAACGGTCGGCCGAGGATTCCGTGCGTGACGCGTGGCCGAGCCAATGGTCACAAGGGGGCACCGGACTGTCCAGTGTGCACCGGACAGTGTCCGGTGCGCCAACGGCTCTGAATCTCCAACGATCGGCTTCGCCAAAGAAGGAAAGAAATCTGCACCGGACAGTGTCCGGTGCGCCAGGCGACTGAAGGCAAGAATTGCCTTCCTGGAATGCTCTCAACGGCTCCTAGCTGCCTTGGGGCTATAAAAGGGACCCCTAGGCGCATGGAGGAGGACACCCAAGCATTCACTAAGCATTCCTAAGCACCAAGGCTTCGATTCCGCACATTTGATTCTTTGTAATAGCATCTAGAGCTCTATTTGAGTTGTGAACTTGTCGGGTTGTGTTGTGAGCTCTTGTTGCGACTTGTGTGCGTGTTGTCGCTTTGATTTTGTGTCTTGTGTGCGTTGCTCATCCCTCCCTTACTCCGTGCTTCTTTGTGAACATCAAAGTGTAAGGGCGAGAGGCTCCAAGTTGTGGAGATTCCTCGCAAGCGGGATATAGTAAAGCAAAGCAAAACACCATGGTATTCAAGTGGGTCTTTGGACCGCTTGAGAGGGGTTGATTGCAACCCGCGTCCGTTGGGACACCACAACATGGAGTAGGCATGTTTTGTACTTGGCCGAACCACGGGATAAACCACTGTGTCTATCTGTGTTGATCCTCTTGTGGTTGTTGTGTTTTGCAAGGACTCATCTCTAGCCACTTGGCCTTATTGTGCTAACGCTTAATCAAATTTTTGTGGCTTTAAGTTTAAGTTTTTACAGGATCACCTATTCATCCCCCCTCTAGGTGCTCTCAATTGGTATCAGAGGCGTTCTCTTCAAGAAAGGGACTAACCGCCCAAAGAGATGGATCCTAAGGGCAAGGGGATTGTGATCAATGATAAGGATAAGGAGTCCTTCGTCAATGAGCCGAAAGACGACAAGCCTACCGACTCGGGCTCGGGCTACAAATGAAAAGATAGGAAGAAGAAGAAGACGAGGCGCATCAAGGAGATAATCTACTACGACAGTGATGAATCTTCCTCTTCCCAAAAGGACGACGACAACGACTACGAGAGAAGGAAGACGGTTAATTCAAACTTTTCCTTTGATTATTCCCATATTCCGCAAAGTACCAATGCTCATTTACTCTCCATTCCACTTGGCAAGCCTCCACACTTTGATGGGGAGGACTACGGATTTTGGAGTCACAAAATGCGTAGTCACTTGTTCTCTCTCCATCCAAGCATATGGGAGATTGTAGAAAGTGGAATGAAATTTGATAGCTCGGATAGTCCCATGTTTATAAATGAACAAATCCATAGAAATGCACAAGCTACTACTGTCCTTTTAGCATCTTTGTGCAGGGAAGAGTACAATAAGGTGAGCGGCTTGGACAATGCCAAGCAGATCTGGGACACTCTCAGGATCTCACATGAGGGGAACGACGTCACCATGCTCACCAAAATGGAGTTGGTGGAGGGCGAGCTTGGAAGATTCGCAATGATAAGGGGAGAAGAGCCAACCCAAACATACAACCGGCTCAAGACCCTCATCAACAAAATAAGGAGCTACGAAAGCACGCGATGGACGGACCACGACGTCGTTCGCCTAATGCTAAGGTCTTTTACTGTACTTGATTCACATCTGGTGAACAATATTCGTGAAAATCCTAGGTACACCAAGATGTCGCCCGAAGAAGTTCTTGGGAAGTTCGTAAGCGGGCGAATGATGATCAAGGAGGCGAGATACGTGGATGATGTGCTAAATGGCCCAATCCATGAGCCTCAACCCGTTGCTCTCAAGGCAACGAGTAGCAAGGAGGCGCTACCTAGCAAGGTGGCGCAAGTTGAGGCGGCCGGGCTTAATGATGAAGAGATGGCCCTCATCATCAAGCGCTTCAAGACAGCGCTAAAGGGTCGCAAGGGGCAGCCTAACAAGAACAAGACGAAGGGGAAGCGCTCATGCTTCAAGTGCGGTAAGATTGGTCATTTTATCGCTAATTGTCCCAATAATGATAGTGACCAGGAACAAGAGAAGAAAGGGGAAAAGAAGAAGAAGTACAAGAAGGCTAAGGGCGAGGCACATCTTGGCAAGGAGTGGGACTCATATTGCTCTTCATCCGACGATGAAGGACTCGCCGCCACCGCCTTCAACAAATCGGCCCTCTTCCCCAACGAACACATGCCTCATGGCGAAGGAGAAGAAGGTATGTACTCGAAATACTACTTATGCTTCTTCAAGTGAGGACGAGTCTAGTGATGATGATGAAATAGATTATTCATGTTTATTCAAGGGCCTAGATAGAACCAAGGTTGATAAAATTAATGAATTAATTGATGCCTTGAATGATAAGAATAGGTTATTAGAAAAGCAAGAGGATCTTTTGTATGAAGAACATGATAAGTTTATAGAGGCACAAAAATCCCTTGCTTTAGAAATTAAAAGGAATGAAATGCTTTCTAGTGAATTGTCTACATGCCATGACTCTATTTCTAGCTTAAAGAGCATAAATGATGATTTGAATGCTAAGTTAGAAATAGCAAATAAATCAACATCTTGTGTAGAGCATGTTACAATTTGTAATAGGTGTAAAGATTTTGATGTTGATGCTTGTAGTAAACACCTAGTTTCAATTTCTAAATTGAATGATGAATTGGCTAGTCTTAATGCCCAACTTAAGACTAGCAAGAGTGAAATTGATAAAATAAAATTTGCAAGGGATGCCTACATGATTGGTAGACACCCCTCAATTAAGGATGGACTTGGCTTCAAGAGGGAAGTCAAGAACTTAACAAGCCATAAGGCTTCCATCTCCGCCAAGGAGAAAGGGAAGGCCCCTATGGCAAATAGTATTCAAAAGAACCATGCTTTCTTATACCATGATAGAAAATATTCTAGGAATGTTCATCGTGATAGAAATTGCAATGATGTTGTTTCACATGCTTATGATTCAAATGCAATGTTTGCTTCAAGTTCTTCCTATATGCATGGTAGAGATATGTCTAGGAAAAATGTCTTTCATCATATGGCTAAGAAAAATGTTGCTAGGAAGATTAGTGAACCTTCTACAATTTATCATGCTTTAAATGCTTCCTTTGCTATTTGTAGAAAGGATAAGAGGATAGTTGCTAGAAAATTAAGGGCAAAATGCAAGGGAGATAAAACTTGCATTTGGGTCCCTAAGGCTATTTGTACTAACCTTGTAGGACCCAACAAGTGTTGGGTACCTAAGACCCAAGCCTAAATTTGCCTTGCAGGTTTATGCATCCGGGGGCTCAAGCTGGATTATCGACAGCGGATGCACAAACCACATGACGGGGGAAAAGAGGATGTTCTCTTCCTACGTCAAGAACAAGGATTCCCAAGATTCAATCATATTCGGTGATGGGAACCAAGGCAAGGTGAAAGGGTTAGGGAAGATTGCTATTTCATCCGAGCACTCTATTTCTAATGTGTTTTTAGTTGAGTCACTTGGATATAATTTGTTATCCGTTAGTCAATTGTGCAATATGGGATATAATTGTTTATTCACAAATGTAGATGTGTCTGTCTTTAGAAGAAGTGATGGTTCATTAGCTTTTAAGGGTGTACTAGACGGCAAACTTTATTTAGTTGATTTTGCAAAAGAGGAGGCCGATCTAGATGCATGCTTAATTGCTAAGACTAGCATGGGCTGGCTGTGGCATCGCCGCTTAGCACATGTGGGGATGAAGAACCTTCACAAGCTTCTAAAGGGAGAACACGTGATAGGTCTAACTAACGTGCATTTCGAAAAAGATAGACCTTGTGCAGCTTGTCAAGCAGGTAAACAGGTGGGAAGCTCTCATCATCCCAAAAATGTGATGACCACATCAAGACCTTTGGAGATGCTTCATATGGACCTCTTCGGACCCGTCATCTATCTAAGCATAGGAGGAAGTAAGTATGGTCTTGTTATAGTTGATGATTTTTCCCGCTTCACTTGGGTATTATTTTTGCAGGGTAAATCTGAAACCCAAGGGACCCTAAAGCGCTTCCTCAGGAGAGCTCAAAATGAGTTTGAGCTCAAGGTGAAGAAGATAAGGAGCGACAACGGGTCCGAATTCAAGAACCTTCAAGTGGAGGAGTTTCTTGAGGAGGAGGGGATCAAGCACGAGTTCTCCGCTCCCTACACACCACAGCAAAATGGTGTGGTAGAGAGGAAGAACAGGACGCTCATAGACATGGCGAGGACGATGCTTGGAGAGTTCAAGACCCCCGAGCGGTTTTGGTCGGAAGCCGTGAACACGGCTTGCCACACCATCAATCGGGTCTACCTTCACCGCCTCCTCAAGAAGACTTCGTATGAGCTTCTAACCGGTAACAAACCCAATGTATCTTACTTTCATGTATTTGGGAGCAAATGTTACATTCTAGTGAAGAAAGGTAGAAATTCTAAGTTTGCTCCCAAAGCTGTAGAAGGGTTTTTGTTAGGTTATGACTCAAATACAAAGGCGTATAGGGTCTTCAACAAATCATCGGGTTTGGTTGAAGTCTCTTGCGACGTTGTATTTGATGAGACTAATGGCTCTCCAAGAGAGCAAGTTGTTGATCTTGATGATGTAGATGAAGAAGACGTTCCAACGGCCGCAATACGCACCATGGCGATTGGAGATGTGCGACCACAGGAACAAAAGGAGCAAGATCAACCTTCTTCCTCAACAATGGTGCATCCTCCAACCCAAGATGACGAACAGGTACCTCAAGTGGAGGCGTGTGATCGAGGGGGAGCACAAGATGATCATGTGATGGAGGAAGAAGCACAACCGGCACCTCCAACCCAAGTTCGAGCGACGATTCAAAGGAATCATCCCGTCAACCAAATTTTGGGTGATATTAGCAAGGGAGTAACTACTCGCTCTAGATTGGTGAATTTTTGTGAGCATTACTCTTTTGTCTCTTCTATTGAGCCTTTCAGGGTAGAAGAGGCCTTGCTAGATCCGGACTGGGTGTTGGCCATGCAGGAAGAGCTCAATAATTTCAAGAGGAATGAAGTTTGGACACTGGTGCCTCGTCCCAAGCAAAATGTTGTGGGAACCAAGTGGGTGTTCCGCAACAAACAGGACGAGAACGGGGTGGTGACGAGGAACAAGGCTCGACTTGTGGCAAAAGGTTATGCCCAAGTTGCATGTTTGGACTTTGAGGAGACTTTTGCTCCTGTGGCTAGGCTAGAGTCTATTCGTATATTGCTAGCATATGCCGCTCACCATTCTTTCAGGTTGTTCCAAATGGATGTGAAGAGCGCTTTCCTCAACGGGCCAATTAAGGAGGAGGTGTACGTGGAGCAACCCCCTGGCTTCGAGGACGAACGGTACCCCGACCACGTATGTAAGCTCTCTAAGGCGCTCTATGGACTTAAGCAAGCCCAAAGAGCATGGTATGAATGCCTTAGAGACTTTTTAATTGCTAATGCTTTCAAGGTTGGGAAAGCCGATCCAACTCTTTTCACTAAGACTTGCGATGGTGATCTTTTTGTGTGCCAAATTTATGTTGATGACATAATATTTGGTTCTACTAATCAAAAGTCTTGTGAAGAATTTAGCAGGGTGATGACGCAGAAATTCGAGATGTCGATGATGGGCGAGTTGAACTATTTCCTTGGGTTCCAAGTGAAGCAACTCAAGGACGGCACCTTCATCTCCCAAACGAAGTACATGCAAGACTTGCTAAAGCGGTTTGGGATGAAGGACGCCAAGCTCGCAAAGACTCCAATGGGAACCGACGGACACATCGACCTCAACAAAGGAGGTAAGTCCGTTGATCAAAAGGCATACCGGTCAATGATAGGGTCTTTACTTTATTTTTGTGCTAGTAGACCGGATATTATGCTTAGTGTATGCATGTGTGCTAGATTTCAATCCGATCCAAGGGAGTGTCACTTAGTGGTCGTGAAGCGAATTCTTAGATATTTAGTCGCTACGCCTTGCTTCGGGATCTGGTATCCAAAGGGGTCTAACTTTGACTTGATTGGATACTCAGACTCCGACTATGCTGGATGTAAGGTTGATAGGAAGAGTACATCGGGGACGTGCCAATTCTTAGGAAGGTCCCTGGTGTCATGGAATTCTAAGAAACAAACTTCTGTTGCCCTATCCACCGCTGAGGCCGAGTATGTTGCCGCAGGACAGTGTTGCACGCAACTACTTTGGATGAGGCAAACCCTCCGGGACTTTGGCTACAATCTGAGCAAAGTCCCACTCCTATGTGACAATGAGAGTGCTATCCGCATAGCGGAAAATCCTGTTGAGCACAGCCGCACAAAGCACATTGACATCCGGCATCACTTTTTGAGAGACCACCAGCAAAAGGGAGATATCGAAGTGTTTTATGTTAGCACCGAGAACCAGCTAGCTGATATCTTTACCAAGCCTTTAGATGAAAAGACCTTTTGCAGGCTGCGTAGTGAGCTAAATGTCTTAGATTCGCGGAACTTGGATTGACTTGTAGCATACATGTGTATTATGCTTTGATCATGTTCCTTATGCATTTTGTTGCTTACTTGTGGTGCTCAAGTTGTACAAACACTCCCCGGACCTCACAAGTCCTTTTGCAAGTGATGCACATATTTAGGGGGAGATGTGCTACAACTTGACCCTTTGAGACTAACCGTGTGCTTGAGTTTGCTTGATTTAGTCTCAAAGGAGGTTTGAAAGGGAAAGGTGGACTTGGACCATGAAAGACTTCCACTGCACTCCGATGAGAGGGTAACTTATTCCAAGTTCATCTCATGTACTCTTATTGCCATTGTATTCTTATTTGAAGATTTTGGTGAGGCAATGGGGTTCAAAGGCCAAGATTGATCCCGTTTTGGTGCTTGATGCCAAAGGGGGAGAAAATAAGGCCACAGCAATAAATGGATCAGCTACCACTTGAGAAATTTTGAAAATAGTAGAATAGAGCTTTTGGTTTGTCAAAACTCTCTTGTTGTCTCTTTTGTCAAAAGTTGGCCTCTTGTGGGGAGAATAGTCGATTATGGGAAAAAGGGGGAGTTTTTGAAATCCTTGATCAAATTCTCTTGGAACAACTTTCTTTATGTCTCTACAAGTGTGTTTAACTTAGAGATAGGAAATTGAGGTTGATTTGCAAAAACAAAACCAAGTGGTGGCAAAGAGTGATCCATATATGCCAAATTTGAATCAAAACAACCTTGAGTTCTCATTTGTATTGATGTTGCAATTCCTTTAGTTGCTTTGTGTTGTGTTGGCATAAATCACCAAAAAGGGGGAGATTGAAAGGGAAATTTGCCCTTGGGCCATTTCTAAGTATTTTGGTGATTGAGTGCCAACACAAGTGCTTAAGTGAAAATATATGCCAAATGTTGGACAAAGTGCAAATCAAGTCTAAAGGTATGTTTCTAGACTTAGTACATTGTTTTGAGAACTAATGTATTGTGTCTAAGTGCTGGAAACAGGAGAAATCGAATTGGAAAAGAGATGGCTCTGTTCAGCCAAAGTCAGCTCGGTCTAGGTGCACGGACTGTCCGGTGGTGCACCGGACAGTGTCCGGTGCGCCAGGCTGGCTCTAGCGAACTTGCTGTTCTCGGGACTTCGACGGCGGTGTACGGGTATAAATCACCGGAATGTCCGATGGTGCACCGGACTGTCCGGTGAGCCATTCACAGGCGAACTCATCGCTCTCGGGAGATGATTAACGGCGTACGGCTATAATTCACCGGACTATCCGGTGGTGCACCGGACTGTCCGGTGAACCAACGGTCAGCCGGGCCAACGGTCGGCCGAGGATTCCGCGCGTGACGCGTGGCCGAGCCAACGGTCACAAGGGGGCACCGGACTGTCCGGTGCACCAACGGCTCTGAATCTCCAACGGTCGGCTTCGCCAAAGAAGGAAAGAAATCCACACCGGACAGTGTCCGGTGGTGCACCGGACTGTCTGGTGCGCCAGGCGACTGAAGGCAAGAATTGCCTTCCTGGAATGCTCTCAACGGCTCCTAGCTGCCTTGGGGCTATAAAAGGGACCCCTAGGCGCATGGAGGAGGACACCCAAGCATTCACTAAGCATTCCTAAGCACCAAGACTTTGATTCCGCACATTTGATTCTTTGTGATAGCATCTAGAGCTCTATTTGAGTTGTGAACTTGTCGGGTTGTGTTGTGAGCTCTTGTTGCGACTTGTGTGCGTGTTGTCGCTTTGATTTTGTGTCTTGTGTGCGTTGCTCATCCCTCCCTTACTCCGTGCTTCTTTGTGAACATCAAAGTGTAAGGGCGAGAGGCTCCAAGTTGTGGAGATTCCTCGCAAGCGGGATATAGTAAAGCGAAGCAAAACACCGTGGTATTCAAGTGGGTCTTTGGACCGCTTGAGAGGGGTTGATTGCAACCCTCGTCCGTTGGGACGCCACAACGTGGAGTAGGCAAGTTTTGTACTTGGCCGAACCACAGGATAAACCATTGTGTCTATCTGTGTTGATCCTCTTGTGGTTGTTGTGTTTTGCAAGGACTCATCTCTAGCCACTTGGCCTTATTGTGCTAACGCTTGATCAAGTTTTTGTGGCTTTAAGTTTAAGTTTTTACAGGATCACCTATTCATCCCCCCTCTAGGTGCTCTCAATGACAAAGAGGAGAAAATGTCTGTGCTGGATGTTTCTGTACTTCAATTGAACAAGTGGATTAATAGTAATGAGATTTGGGCCTTTGTTTTGGTGGAACATGTGGTACCTCAGGAGAAGAATGCAAAGGAGGAAGAGATTCATGGTTTATTGAAGGAGTATGAAGATATTTTTGTTGTGCCAAAGCAATTACCCCCATCTAGGGAGTATGATCACCACATACCACTAATTCCTGCAGCAGTTATTCACCTTGTGAATTTTAAACCTTACAGATATTCACCTTTTCACAAGGATGAGATAGAGAGACACGTGACTGCTCTATTGGAGGCTAAACCTTACAGATGCTTGTGCAGATGGGATAGGAGCTATCTTAATGCAGAATAATAGGCCAATTGCATATTTGGGTATGGCTTTAAGTGTCAAAAATCAAGGTCTGTCCATTTTTGAAAAGCAGTTTTTGGCACTTGTTTTAGCGGTGCAGAAGTGGAGACCCTACCTTCAATGTGCTGAGTTTGTGATTAGGACTAATCACAAGGCCTTGAGCTTTCTGGAAAGTTAGGTGTTACATAGTGATCTACAAAACTTATGGGGTTGCATTTCAAGATTGTTTATCATAAAGAGAAGGATAACCTTGCTGCATATGCTCTATCCAGAATTGGACATTGCATGGCTTTACAAACTGTTTTAGAGGTGAAACCTTTGTGGATTCAGGAGATTCTGAACTCTTATATTATAGATGAGGAGGCTCAACAATTATTGGCCAAGTTGGTGATCCAAAATCCAGATCAGCAAGGTTTTTCTGTGCAGCAAGGAGTGATCAGAAAGGGGTCTCAGATTTGGATTGCTAAAAACACTGCTTTGTGAACCAAAATTATTTCTGCTCTTCATGTGTAAAACCCTAAAATTATGTTTAGGCAAATTAGGAAAATGTATATCAAGATCGAAATACTATGAAACAAAATACTAATGAAATGAGCCTCGAGGAGTAAAATAATCCTTTTATTTAAAACTTATACTTTGAAAGATTCTCCGAATGAATTTCACCAAAGTGTAGACCAATAAAGGTTTCATGATCATTTATGAATATATAATAAACATTTGAATTGATTACTTATTTTATTTAAAGAATGGTAGGAAAATTGATCCCTAATCATTTAATGATGTGGTCTGATTTCTATTAAGTTATATGTTAAAAAATTCTAACTTAGAGAAATAGGGACAGCAATAATAAATATTCATCATGCTGGAGTTTTCTTGCTTGCACATTAAACCTCGAACTCAAAATTGAAACAAATTTGAACTTAGTTTTGAATTAAATAGAAATTGAGGTAGACAATAGAATCAGAAAATAAGGAATGAGACAGTTTCGCGCCATGGGCCGTATCCACCTTGCGAGCGGCCCAACTCCCCACTTACTCCTCCTGCACAGCCCACCTTCCCCCTCTGTTCATTTCCACTGAGTCCCTGTCAAGTGGCCCCTTTGTGTCAGCTACGTCCCCTCCCCTGTACCGGACTCAAGGCCATAACAGAGCTACGCGATTCCCTCGCCGCTGCGTGGGGCACTCCAACGGAGCGCGGACTTCCTTCCCTACCTAACGCGCGGAATTCGCGGGATGGGTGCCACTGGATTCGCGCAAGTCGCTGGGCGTCCGTGGGTATATAAGCTTGCAACCGGGGGAAGTATCACCATGAACGGGGAAAAGAGCTCGTGGGGATCTCATCTGTAATCTACTTGCCTCGTCGGGGTCCTGCTATCGGGTCGTGGAGCTTCGCCCGTGCCCTGGGATAGCATCACGGTGGGCTGTGGGCTCTGTTGATTGGGCGCGTGATCAACTGGAATCACCGGAATTCGTCGCCACTGACGGAGGTTCACCGTGCCGCGTGGACAGCTTCGCCTTGCCTCCTAGCCTTTGGTAATGTTCCTCGGATCGATTCGACACCCTCTCTACATTGTTTAGCACCTAATTACGCTTAGAATCAAGCCCTGGCATGATCATTGGGTGCTCGGCGGTGATGGCGCCGCCACGGTTGTTGCGCTCCGTCAGGTTCGGCCAGCGAGGGAAGAAGATGAGGGCGCGTCCGTCGATCTGGGATTGGACGGCTCAGATTGAGTGTAGCGATACCTCTTTCAGCCCATGTGATCTGGATCGTTAGATATGTATCGGGCGGTGGGGATCAAATTCTGTTTATTTTAAATCACCGCCGTCGATCAGCGATCCGCTGGTCCACGTTTCATACCGCTTCGGGTGAATCTCGGTCTAATCCTGGCACTCGGGGCGCGATCCAACGGCTGTGATCAGCCGTACCCCTTCGGCCCTGGCTGTCTTTTAAAAGAGACCCTGTATTCTTTCATATTAAATTCGCAGTCCATCGACCGTATGCCTGAGTCTTAGATGTTTTATGCAATAGACCCTGGGTTTCTGTTTAATCCTGCGCCCAGTCCTGAAGCCTGATGAAAATTCAGAATTTATTTTAGAAAATGATTTTAAATACAAAAAACTAGAAATTTGTATAATTCATATTTAATTCATTTTAGCTCCAAATTGATTCATTCCAGTTGCAATAGTTTTGTTTTAATATTATCTATCAAATAGTAACACTGTTTAGCCATGAAACTTGAATTAGAATTGTTCCTTTGAATTAATCTGTTCTAGGTGCTAAATAACTCTAGAAATTCATAACTAGAGAACCGTAACTACATTTTGATCCATTCTAGTTGCATTAGTATCACAATAATATTTATTAACAACTGGTAATTTTGTTTTGTCATGAAATATAGGTTAAAATGTTGCACTAAGTCTATTCTATATTTAACCACGTGGATCTTCGAAAAATCATAACTTCATAACCGTAAACCCGAGTTTAGCGATTCTCGTTCCCACGATCTCGTAGCGACACGTAGATTATTATTACGCAGTTTGTACTTATGTTTGGTGTAATATTAATTTTGCCTATACAATGTTTGTTTGTATTGCTACGACTAGAGCGAGGTCACGTGTCATCTGAAGAGCAAGTTGGTACCTGGAATCTCAAGTCCCAGGCAAGTTGTGCCCTTGATCACTTCTTTTTACCCACTCATGTTCTGATTAATCATAATGATCTGCATAGGTTAATTTTTACGGGAACCAATAGGTTACCCTAGTTTGACTATCTTTATACCTTGTTCACCACTGAATTTTTGGGTAGTACCTGCTATTGCTTTATGTGGTTTTGGGTATAGAGATACATTTTATTCATGATTATCTTTTATTATCAGTTGTTATTTACTGCTCATGATAAGATCATTATGTTAATTGGAACATGGAGAACCACCCGGGAAAACAGTGCTACCACAAGGGTTTAATGGGACGCCCTTGGCTGATTAATTAGGGAAGCTAGTGGATGACTACCTTACCCGAAAGGGGCAAGGGGAGTAGGGGAGTGGTCAGTGTAGGGAGGCCCTTGGGATGATTTTGCTGCGATGGCGGTCATGCGAGGGATTCCTGCATTGGAGCTTCCTATAAACTGTAGCGGGTTTTCTGAAGCTAGTGGAACTTTGTAAAGGCCTCATAGTGTTACCCTACCTCGCCTCCTCGGTAGAGGTGTATGGGATTGGCCGTCTCTTGGCAGATGGGTAACATGACTTGTGGGTAAAGATGCGCAACCTCTGTAGAGTGTAAAACTGGTATACTAGCCGTGCTCACGGTCATGAGCGGCTCGGACACTCACATGATTAATTTATGGAACTAAATTCATTTTGTCATATGCATTGCATCGCAGGTGATGTTGTTATTACTTTTGTTCTACTACTTAATTGGGTTGGTATTTACTTAAACTTAGTTATTGCTAATAAAATTTTGACCAACTTTAAAAGCAATGCTCAGCTTCAACCATCCTCTTTGGTAAGCCTTACACTTCACATGAGCTCCCATCTTTGGCGAGATCATACACATTATTCCCCATAACTTGTTGAGCTATGAAGTATGTGAGCTCACTCTTGCTGTCTCTGAAAGTCGCCTAGAGGGGGGGTGAATAGGGCGAAACTGAAATTTACAAAATTAATCACAACTACAAGCCGGGTTAGCGTTAGAAATAATAATGAGTCCGAGAGAGAATGCGCAAAACAAATCGCAAGCGAATGAAGAGTGTGACACACGGATTTGTTTTACCGAGGTTTGGTTCTTGCAAACCTACTCCCCGTTGAGGAGGCCACAAAGGCCGGGTCTCTTTCAACCCTTACCCTCTCTCAAACGGTCCCTCGGACCGAGTGAGCTTCTCTTCTCAAATCAAAACCGGGAACAAAACTTCCCCGCAAGGACCACCACACAATTGGTGTCTCTTGCCTCGGTTACAAATGAGTTTTGATCACAAGAACAAGTGAGAAAGAAAGAAGCAATCCAAGCGCAAGAGCTCAAAAGAACACGACAAATCTCTCTCGCTAATCACTAAAGCCTTGTGTGGAATTGGAGAGGATTTGATCACTTGAGTGTGTCTAGAATTGAATGCCTAGCTCTTGTAAGTGGTTTAGAAGTGGAAAACTTGGATGACTTGAATGTGGGGTGGTTGGGGGTATTTATAGCCCCAACCACCAAACTAGCCGTTTGGTGGAAGCTGTCTGTCGTATGGTGCACCGGACAGTCCGGTGCACACCGGACATGTCCGGTGCGACAGCCACGTCACCAGGTCGTTAGGGTTTTGACCGTTGGAGCTCTGACTGCTGGGCCCGCCTGGATGTCCGGTGGCGCACCGGACATGCACTGTAGGGTGTCCGGTGTGCCAGCATGGGCGTGCCTAACCTCTGCGCGCGCTGGCGTGCATTTAATGCGCTGCAGGTAGCCGTTGGCGCCTGAAGTAGCCGTTGCCCCGCAGTTACACCGGACAGTCCGGTGTACACCGGACATGTCCGGTGAATTATAGCGAAGCAGCCGATGCGAATTCCCGAGAGTGGCGAGTTCGGAGCCGCATCCTCTTGGAGCACCGGACACTGTCCGGTGTACACCGGACATGTCCGGTGAATTATAGCGCGCCGGCTCTGAGAATTCCCGAAGGTGAAGAGTTTGAAGTCGATCTTCCCTGGTGCACCGGACACTGTCCGGTGGTGCGCCGGACAGTCCGGTGCGCCCGACCAGGGTGCCTTCGGTTGTCCCTTGATCCTTTGTTTGAACCCTTTCTCTTGATCTTTTTATTGGCTTATGGTGAACCTTTGGTACCTGTAGAACTTATAAACTTGGGCAAACTAGTTAGTCCAAATATTTGTGTTGGGCAATTCAACCACCAAAATTAGTTTAGGAAATAGGTGTAAGCCTAATTCCCTTTCAATCTCCCCCTTTTTGGTGATTGATGCCAACACAAACCAAAGCAAGTATAGAAGTGCATAATTGAACTAGTTTGCAAAGTGTGAGTGCAAAGGTTACTTAGAATTGAGCCAATAAATATTACTTACTAGATATGCATGGATTGTTTTTCATTTTTAACATTTTGGACCACGCTTGCACCACAAGTTTTGTTTTGCAAATTCTTTTGTAAATTCTTTTCAATGTCCTTTTGCAAGATAGTCAAAGGTAAATGAATAAGATTTTGAGAAGCATTTTCAAGATTTGAAATTTTCTCCCTTTGTCTTAAAATGCTTTTCCTTGACTAAAACAAAACTCCCCCTCAATAAATTCTCCTCTTAGTGTTCAAGAGGGTTTTGAGATATCAATTTTGAAAATACTACTTTCTCCCCCTTTTGAACACAATAAGATACTAATCTGAAATTTTCCAATAAAAAATCTTTAATTTTAAAATTAGGGTGGTGGTGCGGTCCTTTTGCTTTGGGCTCATACTTTCTCCCCCTTTGGCATGAATCGCCAAAAACGGATACTTTGAGTGAGATATAAGCCCTTTCCTAACTATTTTCTCCCCTTTGGCAAATAAAACATATGAGTGAAGATTATACCAAAGACGAAGAAATGCTTGGAGCGTCGGCGAAGGATGAGTGATAGAGTGGAGTGGAAGCCTTTGTCTTCGCCGAAGACTCCAATTCCCTTTCAATATACCTATGACTTGGTTTGAAATACACTTGAAAACACATTAGTCATAGCATATATAAAAGAGATATGATCAAAGGTATACTTATGAGCTATGTGTGCAAGTTTAGCAAAAGAAATTCCTAGAATCAAGAATATTGAGCTCATGCCTAAGTTTGGTAAAAGTTTGTTCATCTAGTGGCTTGGTAAAGATATCGGCTAATTGATCTTTAGTATTAATGTATGCAATCTCGATATCCCCCTTTTGTTGGTGATCCCTAAGAAAATGATACCGAATGGCTATGTGTTTAGTGCGGCTATGCTCAACGGGATTATCCGCCATGCAGATTACACTCTCATTATCACATAGAAGAGGAACTTTGGTTAATTTGTAACCATAGTCCCGCAGGGTTTGCCTCATCCAAAGCAATTGCGCGCAACAATGGCCTGCGGCAATATACTCGGCTTCGGCGGTTGAAAGAGCGACTGAATTTTGCTTCTTTGAAGCCCAAGACACCAAGGATCTTCCCAAGAACTGGCAAGTCCCTGATGTGCTCTTCCTATTAATCTTACACCCCGCCTAATCAGCATCCGAATAACCAATCAAATCAAATGTGGATCCCCGAGGGTACCAAAGCCCAAACTTAGGAGTATAAGCCAAATATCTCAAGATTCGTTTTACGGCCGTAAGGTGTGATTCCTTAGGGTCGGCTTGGAATCTTGCACACATGCATACGGAAAGCATAATGTCCGGTCGAGATGCACATAAATAGAGTAATGAACCAATCATCGACCGGTATACCTTTTGATCGACGGATTTACCTCCCGTGTCGAGGTCGAGATGCCCATTTGTTCCCATGGGTGTCTTGATGGGCTTGGCATCCTTCATTCCAAACTTGGTTAGAATGTCTTGAGTGTACTTCGTTTGGCAAATGAAGGTGCCCTCTTGGAGTTGCTTGACTTGGAATCCTAGAAAATACTTCAACTCCCCCATCATAGACATCTCAAATTTCTGTGTCATGATCCTACTAAATTCTTCACATGTAGATTCGTTAGTAGACCCAAATATAATATCATCAACATAAATTTGGCATACAAACAAATCATTGTCAAGAGTTTTAGTGAATAAAGTAGGATCAGCCTTGCCGACTTTGAAGCCATTAGCTATAAGAAAATCTCTTAGGCATTCATACCATGCTCTTGGGGCTTGCTTGAGCCCATAAAGCGCCTTAGAGAGCCTATAAACATGGTTAGGGTACTCACTGTCTTCAAAGCCGGGAGGTTGCTCAACATAGACCTCCTCCTTGATTGGTCCATTGAGGAAGGCACTCTTCACGTCCATTTGGTAAAGCTTGAAGCCATGGTAAGTAGCATAGGCTAATAATATACGAATGGACTCAAGCCTAGCTACGGGTGCATAGGTTTCACCGAAATCCAAACCTTCGACTTGGGAGTATCCCTTGGCCACAAGTCGAGCTTTGTTCCTTGTCACCACACCATGCTCGTCTTGCTTGTTGCGGAAGACCCACTTGGTTCCTACAACATTTTGATTAGGACGTGGAACTAAATGCCATACCTCATTCCTAGTGAAGTTATTGAGCTCCTCTTGCATCGCCATCACCCAATCCGAATCTTGTAGTGCTTCCTCTACCCTGTGTGGCTCAATAGAGGAAACAAAAGAGTAATGCTCACAAAAATGTGCAACACGAGATCTAGTGGTTACCCCCTTATGAATATCGTCGAGGATGGTGTCGACGGGGTGATCTCGTTGGATTGCTTGGTGGACTCTTGGGTGTGGCGGCCTTGGCTCTTCATCCTCCTTGTCTTGATCATTTGCATCTCCCCCTTGATCATTGCCATCATCTTGAGGTGGCTCATCTCTTTGATCGTCTCCTTCATCAACTTGAGCCTCGTCCTCATGTTGAGTTGGTGGAGATGCTTGCGTGGAGGAGGATGGTTGATCTTGTGCATGTGGAGGCTCTTCGGATTCCTTAGGACACACATCCCCAATGGACATGTTTCTTAGCGCGATGCACGGAGCCTGTTCTTCACCTATCTCATCAAGATCAACTTGCTCTACTTGAGAGCCGTTAGTTTCATCAAACACAACGTCACAAGAAACTTCAACAAGTCCTGAGGACTTGTTAAAGACTCTATATGCCCTTGTGTTTGAGTCATATCCTAGTAAAAAGCCTTCTACAGTTTTAGGAGCAAATTTAGATTTTCTACCTCTCTTAACAAGAATAAAGCATTTGCTACCAAAAACTCTAAAATATGAAATATTGGGCTTTTTACCGGTTAGGATTTCATAGGATGTCTTCTTGAGGATTCGGTGTAGATATAACCGGTTGATGGCATAGCAAGCGGTGTTGACCGCCTCGGCCCAAAACTGATCCGGTGTCTTGTACTCATCAAGCATGATTCTTGCCATGTCCAAAAGAGTTCGATTCTTCCTCTCCACTACACCATTTTGTTGTGGTGTGTAGGGTGAGGAGAACTCATGCTTGATGCCCTCCTCCTCAAGGAAGCCTTCTATATGTGAGTTCTTGAACTCCATCCCGTTGTCGCTTCTAATTTTCTTGATCCTTAAGCCGAACTCATTTTGAGCTCGTCTCAAGAATCCCTTTAAGGTCTCTTGGGTATGGGATTTTTCCTGCAAAAAGAACACCCAAGTGAAGCGAGAATAATCATCCACAATAACTAGACAGTACTTACTCCCGCCGATGCTTATGTAAGCGATCGGGCCGAATAGGTCCATGTGTAGGAGCTCCAGTGGCCTGTCACTTGTCATGATGTTTTTGTGTGGATGATGAGTGCCAACTTGCTTCCCGGCTTGGCATGCGCTACAAATCCTGTCTTTCTCAAAATGAACATTTGTTAGTCCTAAAATGTGCTATCCCTTTAGAAGCTTATGAAGATTCTTCATTCCAACATGAGCTAGTCGGCAGTGCCAGAGCCAACACATGTTAGTCTTAGCAATTAAGCAAGTGTCGAGTTCAGCTCTATCAAAATCTACCAAGTATAACTGACCCTCTAACACTCCCTTAAATGCTATTGAATCATCACTTCTTCTAAAGACAGTGACACCTACATCAGTAAATAGACAGTTGTAGCCCATTTGACATAATTACGAAACGGAAAGCAAATTGTAATCTAAAGAATCTACAAGAAAAACATTGGAAATGGAATGGTCAGGAGATATAGCTATTTTACCCAAACCTTTGACCAAACCTTGATTTCCATCCTCGAACGTGATAGCTCGTTGGGGATCTTGGTTTTTCTCGTAGGAGGAGAACATCTTCTTCTCCCCTGTCATGTGGTTTGTGCACCCGCTGTCGATGATCCAACTAGAGCCCCCGGATGCATAAACCTACAAAACAAGTTTAGTTCTTGACTTTAGGTACCCAAATGGTTTTGGGTCCTTTGGCATTAGACACAAGAACTTTGGGTACCCAAACACAAGTCTTAGAACCCTTGGGTTTGCCCCCAACAAACTTGGCAACTACCTTGCCGGATTTGTTAGTCAAAACATAAGATGCATCAAAAGTTTTGAATGAAATGTCATGATCATTTGATGCATTAGGAGTTCTCTTCTTAGGCAACTTAGCACGGGTTGGTTGCCTAGAGCTAGATGTCTCACCCTTATACATAAAAGCATGGTTAGGGCCAGAGTGAGACTTCCTAGAATGAATTCTCCTGATCTTGCTCTCAGGATAGCCGGCAGGGTACAAAATGTAGCCCTCGTTATCCTGAGGCATGGGAGCCTTGCCCTTAACAAAGTTAGATAATTTCTTAGGAGGGGCACTAAGTTTGACATAGTCTCCCCTTTGGAAGCCAATGCCATCCTTGATGCCAGGGCGTCTCCCATTATATAGCATACTTCTAGAAAATTTAAACTTTTCATTCTCTAAGTTATGCTCGGCAATTTTAGCATCTAATATTGCTATATGATCATTTTGTTGTTTAATTAAAGCCATGTGATCATGAATAGCATCAACATCAATATCTCTACATTTAGTGCAAATAGAAACATGCTCAACGGTAGATGTAGATGGTTTGCAAGAATTAAGTTCAACAATCTTAGCACGTAATATATCATTTTTATCTCTAAGATCGGAAATTGTAACATTGCAAACATCAAAATCTTTAGCCTTAGCAACTAATTTTTCATTTTCAATCCTAAGACTAGCAAGAGAATCATTCAATTCCTTAATCTTAGCAAGCAAATCATCATTATCATTTCTAAGATTGGGAATTGAAACATCACAAACATGAGAATCAACCTTAGCAATTAATCTAGCATTTTCATTTCTAAGATTGTCAATAGTCTCATGGCAAGTGCTTAGCTCACTAGACAACTTTTCACATTTTTCAACTTGTAGAGCATAAGCATTTTTAACCTTAACATGCTCTTTGTTTTCCTTAATAAGGAAGTCCTCTTGAGAGTCCAAGAGATCATCCTTCTCATGAATAGCACTAATCAATTCATTTAATTTTTCCTTTTGTTGCATGTTGAGGTCGGCAAAAAGAGTACGCAAATTATCTTCCTCATCACTAGCATTATCATCACTAGAGGACTCATATTTAGTGGAGGATTTGGATTTAACCTTCTTCCTTTTGTCGTCTTTTGCCATGATGCACTTGTGGCCGACGTTGGGGAAGAGAAGTCCCTTGGTGACGGCGATGTTGGCGGCGTCCTCGTCGGAGGAGGAGTCGGTGGAGCTCTCGTCGGAGTCCCACTCGCGGCACACGTGGGCATCGCCGCCCTTCTTGTAATGTCTCTTCTTCTCCTTTCTTCTCCCCTTCTTGTCGTCGCCATTGTCACTATCACTAGATAATGGACATTTAGCAATAAAATGACCGGGCTTACCACACTTGTAACAAACCTTCTTGGAGCGGGGCTTGTAATCCTTCCCCCTCCTTTGCTTGAGGATTTGGCGGAAACTCTTGATGATGAGCGCCATTTCCTCGTTGTCGAGCTTGGAGGCGTCGATGGGTGTTCGACTTGGTGTAGACTCCTCCTTCTTCTCCTCCGTCGCCTTGAATGCGACCGGTTGTGCCTCGGGCGTGGAGGAGGTGCCTTGCTCGATGATTTTCTTTGAGCCTTTAATCATTAGCTCAAAGCTCACAAATTTTCCTATTACTTCCTCGGGAGACATTAGCTTATATCTAGGATCACCTCGAATTAATTGAACTTGTGTAGGGTTAAGAAATACGAGGGATCTAAGAATAACCTTGACCATCTCATGGTCATCCCATTTTTCGCTCCCGAGGTTGCGCACTTGGTTCACCAAGGTCTTCAAGCGGTTGTACATCGCTTGTGGATCCTCCCCTTGGTGAAGCATGAAGCGACCAAGCTCCCCCTCGATCGACTCCCGCTTGGTGATTTTTGTCACCTCATCTCCTTCGTGCGCGGTCTTTAGTACGTCCCAAATTTCCTTCGCACTTTTTAACCCTTGCACCTTGTTATACTCCTCTCGACTTAGAGAGGCGAGGAGTATAGTGGTTGCTTGGGAGTTAAAGTGGTGGATTTGGGCCACCTCGTCCGAATCGTAGTCGTCATCCCCTACGGATGGTACCTGTACACCAAACTCAACAACATTCCATATGCTTGTGTGGAGTGAGGTTAGATGGTGCCTCATTTTGTCACTCCACATGTTATAATCTTCACCGTCAAAAACCGGTGGTTTGCCTAATGGAACGGAGAGTAAAGGAGTACGCTTTGAGGGGTAGCGTAGGGGGGATCTTACTATACTTCTTGCGCTCTTGGCGCTTAGAAGTGACGGACGGTGCGTCGGAGTCGGAGGTCGACGTTGATGAAGTGTCGGTCTCGTAGTAGACCACTTTCCTCATCCTCTTATGCTTGTCGCCTCTCCTATGCGACTTGTGGGAAGAGGATTTCTTCTCCTTCCTCTTCCCTTTGTTGGAGGAGCTCTTCTTCTTCTCCTTCCTCTTGGTGCGGGACTCTTCCGATGAAGTGCTCCCGTGACTCGTAGTGGGCTTGTCGCCGGTCTCCATCTCCCTCTTGGTGTGATCTCCCGACATCACTTCGAGCGGTTAGGCTCTAATGAAGCACCGGGCTTTGATACCAATTGAAAGTCGCCTAGAGGGGGGTGAATAGGGCGAAACTGAAATTTACAAAATTAATCACAACTACAAGCCGGGTTAGCGTTAGAAATAATAATGAGTCCGAGAGAGAGGGCGCAAAACAAATCGCAAGCGAATGAAGAGTGTGACACGCGGATTTGTTTTACCGAGGTTCGATTCTTGCAAACCTATTCCCCGTTGAGGAGGCCACAAAGGTCGGGTCTCTTTCAACCCTTACCCTCTCTCAAACGGTCCCTCGGACCGAGTGAGCTTCTCTTCTCAAATCAAAACCGGGAACAAAACTTCCCCGCAAGGACCACCACACAATTGGTGTCTCTTGCCTCGGTTACAAATGAGTTTTGATCACAAGAACAAGTGAGAAAGAAAGAAGCAATCCAAGCGCAAGAGCTCAAAAGAACACGGCAAATCTCTCTCGCTAATCACTAAAGCCTTGTGTGGAATTGGAGAGGATTTGATCACTTGAGTGTGTCTAGAATTGAATGCCTAGCTCTTGTAAGTGGTTGAGAAGTGGAAAACTTGGATGACTTGAATGTGGGGTGGTTGGGGGTATTTATAGCCCCAACCACCAAACTAGCCGTTTGGTGGAAGCTGTTTGTCGTATGGTGCACCGGACAATCCGGTGCACAACGGACATGTCCGGTGCGACAGCCACGTCACCAGGTCGTTAGGGTTTTGACCGTTGGAGCTCTGACTGCTGGGCCCGACTGGATGTCCGGTGGCGCACCGGACATGCACTCTAGGGTGTCCGGTGTGCCAGCATGGGCGTGCCTGACCTCTGCGCGCACTGGCGCGCATTTAATGCGTTGCAGGTAGCCGTTGGCGCCTGAAGTAGCCGTTGCCCCGCAGTTACACCGGACAGTCCGGTGTACACCGGACATGTCCGGTGAATTATAGCGGAGCAGCCGATGCGAATTCCCGAGAGTGGCGCGTTCGGAGCCACGTCCTCTTGGAGCACCGGACATGTCCGGTGAATTATAGCGCGCCGGCTCTGAGAATTCCCGAAGGTGAAGAGTTTGAAGTCGATCTTCCCTGGTGCACCGGACACTGTCCGGTGGTGCACCGGACAGTCCGGTGCGCCCGACCAGGGTGCCTTCGGTTGTCCCTTGCTCCTTTGTTTGAACCCTTTCTCTTAATCTTTTTATTGGCTTATGGTGAACCTTTGGTACCTGTAGAACTTATAAACTTGGGCAAACTAGTTAGTCCAAATATTTGTGTTGGGCAATTCAACCACCAAAATTAGTTTAGGAAATAGGTGTAAGCCTAATTCCCTTTCAGTCTCACACCCCCCACAGGTCAAGAACAGGTACCACAGGATGAGGCGCATGGAGAATGCTGCGATGTGTTCGTGAGAGGTCTAGGTCGTCGTCTCCCAGTCAACTTTGGGTTGCTGGACCGTTGTCTCCTTATAATATAATTATTTATTTTGTATAGAATTCCTGTTATATAGTAAAGATGTGACATTCGATCCTGTGCCATGATTCATCATATGTGTGAGACTTGGTCCCAGCACACCTGGTGATTATGTTCGCGCCCGGGTCTTGGTGCTCCGAAACCCGGGTGTGACATCATGATAGTGTAGTGGGAGGATATTCTGGGAGACAAGCTACATATCATAGAGTCAAAAGGTTGTTTTGGTGGAAGGGTCTCAAAGCTGATGTGAATGATTTCATCAAGCAGTGTTGTGTTTGTCAGCAAGCTAAAGTGGAAAGGATTCATTCTCCAGGACTACTCCAACCATTTCCTATACCACAAGGGGCTAGGAAGGACTTAACCATGGATTTCATAGAAGGACTTCCAAAATATGAAGGTTATGACTCAATTCTGGTTGTGGTGGATAGGTTTTCGAAGTATGCACATTTTTCCCTTAAAGCATCCCTTCTCTACCCCAAAAGTAGCCCAAGTGTTCTTGGACAATGTTATTAAACTGCATGGAACTCCAAAGTCATTGGTTACTGACAGAGATAAGGTGTTCACCAGTGGTTTTTGGAAGTCTCTGTTTCAGGCACTGAATATCAAATTGGCTTTAACTACTGCTTATCATCCTCAAACAGATGGTCAATCTGAGAGGGTAAACCAATGTTTAGAGATGTATTTGAGATGTGCTATACATGGGACTCCCAATCTATGGAAGAAATGGTTGTCTTTACCTAAGTTCTGGTATAATTCCTCTTATCACACAGCTCTGGGGTGTTCACCATTCAAGGCTCTATATGGGTATGACCCAGTTTTTGCAGCTGCTCCTATCATACCAGTGGATGGGGAGTTGTATGTGGCTAAATGGATGAAGGAAAGGCAATCCTACTCTGAATTCTTGAAGGAAAGATTGGCCTCAGCTCAAAATAGATTGAAGGTGCAGGCTGACAAGAACAGAACTGAGAGATCTTTTCAAGAAGGAGAAATGGTTTTACTCAAATTACAACCATATGTGCATAGTTCTGTGATCAACAGACCTTGCCCCAAGTTGGCTTCAAATTTTTTGGACCTGTCAAAGTATTGCAGAAGATTTGGAAGGTGGCATATAAGCTTGATTTACCAGAGAGTGCTAGGGTTCATCTTGTGTTTCATGTTTCACAGCTGAAACCTTTCACTCCGTCCTACACTCCAGTCTATGCCGATTTATCTTCAGTAGTAGATTTTACTGGAGTGGAGATATACCCTGTGACGGTGGTGGAGCGTAGGCTGGTGCGCAAGAGAAGCCATCCAATCATTCAAGTGAGGGTTTCTTGGTCCAATCTACCAGAAAGTGCAACAACTTGGGAAGATTTTGAAGTATTAAAGAAGAGGTTTCCTAAAGTGATTGATTGGGGGCAATCAATTCTTGAGCGGGGGAAAGATGTAGGTACCGTGTGATTGTGGCTAGGGTTTCCTAAGAAATTACTGGTGAAGGGAGGAATTAGTAAAGGATTATGGGCCTCAGTATTGGGCCATTAGTCATTTGTACTAGTATAAATACTACCTTTTGTACTGAGACAATCATGGAGAATAAACAGAATTACCAGATCCACACATTTCTTACCTGTACCAACTCACCTGGGAACTGGCGTTCGGAAGAACTCACCGGAGTTCTTATGTCAATCTGCTCACGACGAGGAAGGCGAGCGTCCTCCGCCCAGGGGTTGTGACACACACCCCGAGGAAAATCGCCGTCGTGCATGACGAAACACCATCGCCTAGTGCCCGTGCCCAGAGTCCTCGCCTGCGTCTGAGCTCGCCCTATGCATCCGACATTTGTTCCTGCTCGCACCGAGCACATGTCGCCAATTATCGGAGCCCATACCACGCACCCTCGCAGCCACGTTCGTGCCATCTCCGTCGAGCTCCAAGGTGAGGAATCCACGTTGTGTACCCCTTTTCCTCGCTGCGTCTTGATGTCTGGTGGGCTGGGCGTGTTCGCCAGGTGAGGCCTTAGCCACGACCCACCCCATCCATGAGCCGAGCGCAGCGGGTGCACTCGCCCATGCCCCAGCGGCGCCTTCCCCTCGCACGTCGTCGCGTGCGTCGTGCACAACGTTTTCGTGCGTCACGTGCTTTGCCGCACGTCGTCAATTTGCTTCACTTAGAATCGCTTGTGCAAATTAAATTACTTATTTAACTAATGATTATTCGAGTAGAAAATTAATCAGAACTAAGTAATAATTTTATTTGTGCATATGGTAAATACCTGTTAATATGACTATGTCAAATTAAATATGCTAGTTCATATTCGCTTAGCGTGAACACGGTATCCCTTGGCCGTAGCTTCAACCATCACAATTCCCTTTCTCGTGTGGTCATTGATGCGAGATCTATGTTGCTTTGCACATTTAAATGATCTATGTTGTTGTATGGTGTATTTGTTTCTTTCTGTTTTAATAATGTTGAATGTATGTTTGCACTTGCATAGATAATGGTCTATTTGCAGAGTCCAAGGAAGTTGCAGGAGAAGCCCATGAGCAGTAGTTGTTTGGTGAAGGCAAGTGTCCTCTGACCTATTTATGTTCTATTCACATGATAATTTATTTTCCTACGATACATAATTAAGATCTAAGGACCGACTAGTTTCTATTCATATTGTCCTTGATTACCTTTTTGGGTTAGATTGTTCATGATTAGCTTTATGCTAGTGCTCTACTTAAGTCAATGAACATGATGAGACTACTTTATGATACACTATTTTATTTCTGGATATGATGATGAGCTTGTGACACTAAAGGAGGCTTGAGCTGTTTCCTGAGTACTTCTTCGTAAGAACTAATAATAAATATCTAATAAACTGAAAGCAACTGTTTTGAGCCTAACTCCACATAAAGCTTCTCCACATTAGCCAAACAAGGCATTTGGTGAGTACGTGGATGTGTACTCACCCTTGCTTTAACACAAAACACTAGGTTGTCCACACTGCAACCACTGCTCAGGAGAAGACGAAAGTAACATGGAGGACTTCCAGGAGTTCCAGGACTATGAGGAATTTTAGATCTAGATTAGTGGCAACCACCAGTCAGCTGCCTGTGAAGGCCTTATCTTTACTGTGTTCCACATTAGCACTTTGATTACTTATTAAGTTGATGACTATGTGGATGTCTTCATTGTCATGATGTAATAAGTTAATACCTCTTTATGTTATTATTCGAGCACTGCGCAATGATGTTCGTTTATGTAATCGCTGTTTATGTGAGTTGTGATCCTGGCACGTACATGGTTTGCATTTGTTTTACCTTCTAAAACCGGGTGTGACAATGCATGTGATGGTGTTCCTAACCTATCAAAAATGTTTCATAAAGGCATGCAATGTTTCGTTGGGTTGTTGCTGGAAGTTATGCAAGTCAAACTCCATGCTAGGTCGAGAGTAAGTACGCTCAAAGTTGGACACAAACTACCAACAAATTTCCTGCCAAGAAAAAATGAAGGCCTTAGGGAGACTCATGAGCCAAGACCATCTATGGTTGATCAAGGCCACATGAAAGTAGTTCGATATCACTTCTTTATCCCAACGATGATGAGTATAGAGTTGGTGTTGATTTTTTTGACAAGAGGATTACCCCATTTCTATTATATCATAACAGAAATACAAAAGTTTTTCTGATGCACATACGGCAAACAGCAACAGCACCTAGTCTGATCAGAGAATCTGATTCAGATTACATGACCAAACCATGCAAAATGATAGGAGGGGGCAAGGGATAGTTTTCCACAGGATATATGGCCCATGACAGGTAGAACAAGAAAGCGACATGCAATAAGGTTCGATGACCACAAAAGATATCTAAAGACTGTATTTAGATAAAAAAACAGACGCTTCACAACCGCCAGCATTCTGAAACAAAGCATACACAAACCACGTCAGTCCTCCATCGCATCACCAGGACCCATGATCTGTCTCCCCACTCTAGAACTTGCAGCCCGCACCAGAAGTCTCGCTCCCTCCTGAAGAAGATCCTGCAGTTCTTTTTTGCTAAGTCCTGCCCAAGACGAGATCAAAGCAACCATGTGACAAATAATCTCATTAGGGGATTTAATCAGAATCTCATCAAAACACATTTTATTTCTGGCTTTCCATATCGCCCAGTAGATAGCAGATATTAGCTCAACATGCGTAATTTTATCGATCTTAAGATGGTAATGAAGCCATACAAAACATTGATCAATATTTCCAGGAATACAGTTCGTGTTAAGGCATTTCGCAACCACACCCCAGATAACCTTAGCAACCGAGCATCTAAAGGAAAGGTGATCAATAGTTTCATCCTGTGAACAAAAACTGCAAGTCTGGTCTGGTCACCTTTCCAGTTTCTTTTAATCATGTTATCTCTGGTTAAAAGGGCTTTGTTTTCAAGTAACCACATGAAAATTTTAATTTTTGGGGGGATTTTGGCTTTCCAGATATGTTTCATGTTAGGGCCAGAGATGTTGTTTGACAAACTGTTATACATTGATTTAACTGTAAAGGTTTTCTTCCCTCCCCATTTCCACCGAACGGTGTTAAGAAAATCTTGAAACTTGAAGTTCTCACAATCACCGCAAAGTGATATCCATCGAATCTCATTTTCATTATTTAGCCATCTTCTGAAGGACAATTGCCAATTTTTTATTCTTGCATCTTTAACTAGAATAAACTTGTCATCACAAATCTCATATAATTTGGGATCAATTGTACATAAAGGCCTCTCATTTACCCAGCTGTCTAGCCAGAATATGGACTTATCTCCACACTTAGTTGTGATTTGTCTACCTTTCAAGTAGAAAGCTCTGATTTTCATCAAGTCTTTCCATACAGGGGAGTCAAAGTTTCTCACTTTTATATTATATAAGTCTTTTCCATGGAAGTATTTCTTGACAATTGTCTTTTGCCAAAGACTCGATTCATTTTCAACCTTCCACCACCATTTACAAAGAAGGCTTATGTTTAAAGCTTCTAGATTTTTAATACCCAAACCTCCATTTTTCTTTGTGTGACAAACTTTGTTCCAATTTACCAAGTGATACTTTTTTCTCCACCACCTTGTCAAAGAAATCTTCTTCTTTTGGCATCTAGCTTTTTAATAGTGGTTTTTGGAAGAAGATACATGGACATATGATAAATAGGTGAATTAGTCAAGCAAGCATCAATAAGGGTAATTCTCCCAGCCATGGATAGGCAATTTCCTTTCCATGTTTCAAGTCTCTTATCAAATTTTTCTTCAAGCCCAATCCAGTCTGCAATGCGAAATCTACTGGGGCTCATAGGGACACCTAAGTATTTCATAGGAGAAGTACCAATCTGGCATTTGAAAAGATCAGCAAAATTCATTGTTGTTTCCTCATCACCATTTATTACAAAAATCTCACTCTTGAGAAAGTTTATTTTCAAACCAGACATCAGCTCATACATATACAGGAGCAATTTCAGATTTCTAGCTTTCTCAAAGTCATCTCTAATACAAATGATAGTGTCATCAGCATATTGTAAAATTATGAGACCATTAGGGATAATGTGACTACATAAACCAGTAAGAACATTATTCTCTTGTGCCTTAATAATTCTTGCCAAACTGTCAGCAACAAAGTTAAAGAGAATAGGTGAGAGAGGGTCACCCTGTCTCACTCCCTTATGACTTTTAATATAATTACCAACTTTGTCAATGATCTTAACTCTGACAGTGCCATCACTAACAACTTTCTCCATCCAATTCGTCCATTTTTCACAGAAACCTCTTTTCTCTAAACAGTGAAACATAAAGTTCCAATTGACTTCATCATAACCTTTCTCAAAATCTAGTTTTAGAAAGATCCCTGTTTCATTTTTCCTCTTAGTTTCATGCATAACCTTATGGAGTGTCATAATTCCACTCATGATGCTCCGACCTTTTAAAAAAGCAGTCTGATGTTCATTTATAAGTTTCTGGGCAAAAGGTTCCATTCTATTATTGAGCACCTTAGTGATAAGTTTGTATAGGCAGTTCAGCACTAGTAGAAAAGAGCTCATAGCCTGCGGCACCCATAAATTATCACTGGCGGTTTCAGTTATCAGGCGCCAGTAAAAAAACAAGGTGGACCCGACAACTTTAAGTAAGTGTGATTTTGCATAAATAAAATTAATAATTTCAATACACATGCATCACAAATTTGATTCGTACAGGGACCGCTGGATATGCTTCCTCATTTATCCTAAGGTTGGAAAGGTGCTGGTGCTCGACTCCTTGAACTTCGACCCTTCGACATATGCAGAATTCCTCAGCATCTTAGAGCTGTAAGCCTTTTCTATGCATGCATACTTTTAACGATTAAAATTTGAGAATAACATGGTGATTCTATTTGAGATCACAGGGCTTATAGATTCTATATGTCGGGGACCATAATTAGGGGTACCCTCAAGACGCCTAATTCTCAGCTGGTAACCCCCATCAGCATAAAGCTGCAGAGGCCTGATGGGTTTGATTAAGTCAGGGATCAGTCCATACGAGCGACTTGATTACGCCACGCCCGAGCCTAGCCTCGGGCGAGGGCAGCCGACCTTGAGATGACTCCGTCTCGCCTGAGGTCTCCTCTTTCACGGCAGACGCATCACCGGCTCGCCCGAGGCCCCGCCTTCGATAAGAAGTAACCCTGACTAAATCACCGCGCCAACCGACCAAATCCCTGGGGCCTTCAACGCAAAAGGTAAGACCGACGGGCGACCAGACTTCGCCAGAGGCGCTACAGGAGGCTTCGCCCGACCCAGGGCTCGGACTCGGGCTAAGGCCCCGGAAGACGGCGTACTCGGGCTAAGGCCCTGGAAGACGGCGTACTCGGGCTAAGGCCCCGGAAGACGGCGTACTCGGGCTAAGGCCCCGGAAGATGGCGAACTCCGCTCCGCCCGACCCAGGGCTCGGACTCGGGCTAAGGCCCCGGAAGACGACGACCTCCGCCTCGCCCGACCCAGGGCTCGGACTCCGCCTCGGCCTCTGCCGAACGATCTCCGCCTCGCCCGACCCAGGGCTCGGACTCTGCCTCTGTCTTGCAGGACGGACTCGACCTCGACTTCGGAGGAGCCTCCACGACGCCCGACCTAGGCCGCGAGACCGCCACGTCAACGGGAGGCGTCATCATCACCCTACCCTGAGCCGACTTGGGTCGCAGAGAACAAGACCGGCGTCCCATCTGGCCAGCTCCGCCAGATAGGCAATGATGGCGCCTCACTAGGCCATGACGACGGCGGCTCCCAGCTCCCTTACGAAAGCAGGAAGACGTCAGCAAGAGCACAGCTGTTCCAACAGCTGTTCCTCCGTCAAGCTCCATTGCTTCTCCAACAGCCACGACGCCACACCAACAGGGTGCCAAGATCTCTCTGGCTGCCACCTTGGCATGTACTTAGGGCCCTAGCTCTCCCACGCTAGACACGTAGCACCTTGCTACACCCCCATTATGTACACCTGGCTCCTCTCCTTACGCCTATAAAAGGAAGGACCAGGGCCTTCTTAGAGAAGGTTGGCCTCGCGGGAACGAGGGCAGGGGCAGGCGCTCTCTGGAGGCCGCTCGCTCCCCTCACCCGTGCGGACGCTTGTAACCCCCTACTGCAAGCGCACCCGACCTGGGCGCGGGACGAACACGAAGGTCACGGGAACTTCCGTCTCTCTCTCTCTCTCTCTCGACCCGGCTCCGGCCACCGACCTCGCTCTCTCTTCCCCCCTTCGCGCTCGCCCACGCGCTCGACCCATCTGGGCTGGGGCACGCAGCACTCTCACTCGTCGGCTCGGGGACCCCCCGGTCTCGAAACGCCGACAGTTGGCGCGCCAGGTAGGGGCACGCTGCGTGTTGACGAGCAGTTCCCCGTCAAGCTCCAGATGGGCAGTCTCCAACGACCTCTTCAACCCGGGACGGTGCTCCGTTTCGGGAGCCTCGAGTTCATGTCTCTCGACAGCGGCTACGACATGGTACTCCTTCCACCGCCGTACGGCAGTGACAATGGCGGACGACAGCCCGCCCGCCGGCAGCGGAATCGACGACGCCTTTCCCGCATGGGGGAAGGACAACTTCCGAGCTCGCCCCGTCCTCTCCCTCGCCGTCGGGGGAGGAGGAGACGGGGCAACCAGGGCCGAGCGGGAGGCCGCGCTCCGATGGCTGTCGAGCAGATCGACATTCCCGGCGCCCCGACGGAGGACACGCCAAGCGTCGCCCTCGCGCTCGAGGCAAAGGCGAGCAGCATCCCCCCGCAACACATCGACCCCGAGCAGGCGGACGACGCCGGCGCGCTCACGAAGGGCCTGCAGGACGTCGCCCTCGTACCCAAGACGGCGGCGCGGTCAGCTCCCGACATGACTTCGTCGCTCCTCGTCGACAAAAAGGTACCAACTGCTCCCCATCTTTCGTCATTTCGACTCGACCTCAACCCGCCTAGCGATCTCGCTCTGGCGGATGCTCACATTGAGGCGAGTGCAACCTCTCTGGGGTTTCGTGTGCGGTCGCCTTGGGACCGATTGACGGGTGTCTCGACCTACGGACCCTCTGGGTCCGAGGACGATGACGACCCCAGCATCTGCTGGGATTTCTCCGGATCTGGCAACCCTAGTGCCATGCGGGACTTCATGACCGCATGTGACTACTGCCTCTCCGACTGTTCTGACGGCAGCCGCAGCCTTAGCGACAAGGACTGCGGCCCGAGCCGCGAATGTTTCCACATCGAGCTAGGGGATCCCTCCGGAGGCGGCTGTCTCGGCATGCCGGAGGATGGTGATCTCCCTAGGCCAGCGCCTCACGCCGACATCCCGCGGGAGCTAGCTGTGGTCCCCGTTCCGGCGGGGGTCACGACCCACAGCTCGAGCAAGTCCGCGGGGCGCAGGCCAGGCTCGATGAGGGAGCAGGAGCGCTCGAGGCAATCCGCCAGAACATCGGGCAGGTATGGGCGGGCCAGCCCCCGGCCGGAGAAATACGTCACTTGCCCCAGGGTCTCCAACACCGCATCACCGACGATGCCAGGGCCAGACTGCCTCCCGCGTCCGGCGGAACCGGTCAGGACCTGGCAGCGGCAGCGATGCTCCTCCGCGCGATGCCGGAGTCATCAACCACCGAGGGTCGGCGAATCCAGGGAGAACTCAAGCATCTCCTGGAAGGCGCTGCGGCCCGGCGGGCCGAAAGCTCTGCCTCCCGAAGGCAGGGGTACCCCTCGGAACCTTGTGCCGCGGCTTCCCGACTCACGCGGGAAGTCTCGGTCTTCACCGGGCGCACGCGCAACACCGCGCCTGCGGCCCCGGGCCACCTCGGCGACGGGCACCCTCATCGCGACCGTCGGGCGCGTCTCGACGAAAGGGTGCGCCGAGGCTACCACCCCAGGCGTGGGGGACGCTACGACAGCGGGGAGGATCGGAGTCCCTCGCCCGAACCACCCGGTCCGCAGGTCTTCAGCCGAGCCATTCGGCGGGCGCCGTTTCCGCCCCGATTCCGACCCCCGACTACTATCACGAAGTACTCGGGGGAAACGAGACCGGAATTGTGGCTTGCGGACTACCGCCTGGCCTGTCAACTGGGTGGGACGGACGATGACAACCTCATCATCCGAAACCTCCCCCTGTTCCTCTCCGATACCGCTCGTGCTTGGTTGGAGCACCTGCCTCCGGGGCAGATTTCCAACTGGGAAGATCTGGTTCAGGCTTTCGCCGGCAACTTCCAGGGCACGTACGTGCGCCCCGGGAATTCCTGGGACCTCCGAAGCTGTCGGCAACTGCCGGGAGAGTCTCTTCGGGACTACATCCGGCGGTTCTCGAAGCAGCGCACCGAGCTCCCCAACATCACCGACTCCGATGTCATCGGCGCGTTCCTCGCCGGCACCACCTGCCGCGACCTGGTGAGCAAGTTGGGTCGCAAGACCCCCACCAGGGCGAGCGAGCTGATGGACATCGCCACCAAGTTCGCCTCCGGCCAGGAGGCGATAGAGGCCATCTTCCGAAAGGACAAGCAGCCCCAGGGCCGCCCGTCGGAAGATGCTCCCGAGGCGTCTACTCCGCGCGGCGCCAAGAAGAAAGGCAGGAGGAAGTCGCGAGCGAAGCGCGACGTTCCCGATGCGGACCTTATCGCCGCTGCCGAGCACAAGAACCCTCGGAAGCCCCCCGGAGGCGCCAACCTCTTCGACAAGGCTCTCAAAGAGGCGTGCCCTTACCATCAGGGGCCCGTCAAGCACACCCTCGAAGAATGCGTCATGCTTCGGCGCCACTTCCATCGGGTCGGGCCACCCGCAGAGGGTGGCAAGGCCCGCGACGACGACAAAAGGGAGGATCGCCAAGCAGGAGAGTTCCCAGAGGTCCGCGACTGCTTCATGATCTACGGAGGGCATGCGGCGAATGCCTCGGCTCGGCATCGTAAGCAAGAGCGTCGGGAGGTCTGTTCGGTGAAGGTGGCGGCACCAGTCTACCTGGACTGGTCCGACAAGCACATCACCTTCGACCGGAACGACCACCCCGACCACGTGCCGAGCCCGGGGAAGTACCCGCTCGTCGTCGACCCCGTCATCGGCGACGTCAGGCTCACCAAGGTCCTGATGGATGGAGGCAGCTGCCTCAACATCATCTACGCCGAGACCCTCAGGCTCCTGCGCGTCGACCTGTCGTCCGTCCGAGCAGGCGCTGCGCCCTTTCACGGGATCATCCCCGGGAAGCGCGTCCAGCCCCTCGGACAGCTCGACCTCCCCGTCTGCTTCGGAACACCCTCCAACTTCCGAAGGGAGACTTTGACGTTCGAGGTGGTCGGGTTTCGAGGAACCTACCACGCAGTGTTGGGAAGGCCATGCTACGCGAAGTTCATGGCCATCCCCAACTACACCTACCTGAAGCTCAAGATGCCGGGCCCCAACGGGGTCATCACCGTCGGCCCCACGTACAAACACGCATTCGAATGCGATGTGGAGTGCGTGGAGTACGCTGAGGCCCTCGCCGAGTCCGAGGCCCTCATTGCCGACCTGGAAAGCCTCTCCCGAGAGGTGCCGGACGTGAAGCGACATGCCGGCAACTTCGAGCCAGCGGAGACGGTCAAGGCCGTCCCTCTCGACCCCAGTGGTGACGCCTCCAAGCAGATCCGGATCGGTTCCGGGCTCAACCCCAAATAGGAAGTAGTGCTCGTCGACTTTCTCCGCGCAAACGCCGACGTCTTTGCGTGGAGTCCCTCGGACATGCCCGGCATACCGAGGGATGTCGCCGAGCACTCGCTGGATATTCGGGCCGGAGCCCGACCGGTCAGACAGCCTCTGCGCCGATTCGACGAGGAAAGGCGCAGGGTGATTGGCGAGGAGATCCACAAGCTGATGGCAGCAGGGTTCATTAAAGAGGTATTCCATCCCGAATGGCTTGCCAACCCTGTACTTGTGAGGAAAAAAGGGGGGAAATGGCGGATGTGTGTAGACTACACTGGTCTTAACAAAGCATGTCCGAAAGTCCCCTACCCTCTACCTCGCATCGATCAAATCGTGGACTCCACTGCAGGGTGCGAAACCCTGTCCTTCCTTGATGCCTACTCAGGGTATCATCAAATCAAGATGAAAGAGTCCGACCAGCTCGCGACTTCTTTCATCACGCCCTTCGGCATGTACTGTTATGTCACAATGCCGTTCGGTTTGAGGAACGCGGGTGCAACTTACCAGCGGTGCATGAACCATGTGTTCGGCGAACACATCGGTCGCACGGTCGAGGCCTACGTCGATGACATCGTAGTCAAGACGAGGAAAGCCTCTGACCTCCTCTCCGACCTCGAACTGACATTCCGGTGTCTCAAGGCGAAGGGCGTCAAGCTCAATCCCGAGAAGTGCGTCTTCGGGGTCCCCCGGGGCATGCTCTTGGGATTCATCGTCTCCGAGCGAGGCATCGAAGCCAACCCGGAGAAGATCACAGCCATCACAAACATGGGGCCCATCAAAGACTTGAAAGGCGTACAGAGGGTCATGGGATGTCTCGCGGCCCTGAGCCGTTTCATCTCGCGCCTCGGCGAAAGAGGCCTGCCCCTGTACCGTCTCTTAAGGAAGGCTGAGTGCTTCACTTGGACTCTCGAGGCCGAGGAAGCCCTCGGGAACCTGAAGGCGCTCCTCACCCAGGCGCCCATCTTGGTGCCCCCAGCTGATGGTGAAGTCCTCCTGGTCTACGTCGCCGCTACCACTCAGGTGGTCAGCGCCGCGATCGTAGTCGAAAGGCAGGAAGAGGGGCATGTTTTGCCCATTCAGAGGCCAGTTTACTTCGTCAGCGAAGTGCTGTCCGAAACCAAGATCCGCTACCCACAAGTCCAGAAGCTGCTATACGCAGTGATCCTGACGAGGCGAAAGCTGCGACATTACTTCGAATCCCATCCGGTGACTGTGGTGTCATCCTTCCCCCTGGGGGAGATCATCCAGTGCCGAGAGGCCTCGGGGCGGATCGCGAAGTGGGCGGTGGAAATCATGGGCGAGGCAATCTCGTTTGCCCCTCGGAAGGCCATCAAGTCCCAGGTACTGGCGGATTTCGTAGCCGAATGGGTCGATACCCAGTTGCCAACGGCTCCGATCCAACCAGAGCTCTGGACCATGTTTTTCGACGGGTCGCTGATGAAGACGGGGGCGGGCGCGGGCCTGCTCTTCGTCTCGCCCCTCGGGAAACACCTGCGCTACGTGCTCCGCCTCCATTTCCCGGCGTCCAACAATGTGGCAGAGTACGAGGCTCTGATCAACGGATTGCGAATCGCCATCGAGCTAGGGGTCCGACGCCTCGATGCACGCGGCGACTCGCAGCTCGTCATCGACCAAGTCATGAAGAACTCCCTCTGCCGCGACCCGAAGATGGAGGCCTACTGTGAGGAGGTTCGACGCCTGGAAGACAAGTTCTACGGGCTCGAGCTTAACCACATCGCCCGGCGCTACAACGAGACCGCGGACGAGCTGGCGAAGATAGCCTCGGGGCGAACGACGGTTCCCCCGGACGTCTTCTCCCGAGATCTGCATCAACCCTCCGTCAAGATAGGCGACGCGCCCCAGGCTGAGGCACCCTCGGCCTCGTCCGAGGTGACCTCGGCCCAGCCCGAGCCATCCTCGGCTCAACCCGAGGAACCCTCGGAGCCCGAGGGCGAAGCACTGCGCATCGAGGAGGAGCAGAACGGGGTAGTGCCAGGTCAAGATTAGCAAACCCCGTACCTGCAATATCTCCACCAAGGAGAACTGCCCCTCGACCGAGCCGAGGCTCGGCGGGTAGCGCGGCGCGCCAAATCGTTCGTCTTGCTGGGCGATGAGAAGGAGCTCTACCACCGTAGCCCCTCGGGCATCCTCCAGCGATGTATCTCCATCGCCGAAGGTCAGGAACTCCTGCGGGAAATACACTCGGGGGCTTGCGGTCATCATGCAGCACCTCGAACCCTCGTCGGGAACGCTTTCCGTCAAGGCTTCTACTGGCCAACGGCGGTGGCTGACGCCACTAGAATTGTCCGCGCCTGCGAAGGGTGCCAATTCTATGCGAAGCAGACACACCTGCCCGCTCAGGCTCTGCAGATGATTCCCATCACCTGGCCCTTCGCTGTGTGGGGTCTGGACCTCGTCGGCCCTTTGCCGAAGGCGCCCGGGGGCTACACGCACCTGCTGGTCGCCATCGACAAATTCTCCAAGTGGATCGAGGTCCGACCCCTGAACAGCATCAGGTCCGAGCAGGCGGTGGCATTCTTCACCAACATCATCCACCGCTTCGGGGTCCCGAACTCCATCATCACCGACAACGGCACCCAGTTCACCGGCAAAAAATTCTTGAATTTTTGCGAGGATCACAACATCCGGGTGGACTGGGCCGTCGTAGCTCATCCCATGTCGAATGGGCAAGTGGAGCGTGCCAATGGCATGATCCTACAAGGGCTCAAGCCTCGGATCTACAACAACCTCAACAAGTTCGGCAAGCGGTGGATGAAGGAACTCCCCTCGGTGGTCTGGAGCCTGAGGACGACGCCAAGCCGAGCCACGGGTTTCACGCCGTTCTTCCTGGTCTACGGGGCCGAGGCCGTCTTACCCACGGACCTGGAATATGGCTCCCCGAGGACGAAGGCCTACAACGAAGAAAGCAACCAAGCAAGCCGAGAAGACTCGCTGGACCAGCTGGACGAGGCTCGGGACAGGGCCTTACTACACTCGGCGCGGTACCAGCAGTCCCTGCGACGTTACCACGCCCGAGGGGTCCGACCCCGAGACCTCCAGGTGGGCGACCTGGTGCTTCGGCTGCGGCAAGACGCCCGAGGCAGGCACAAGCTCACGCCCCCCTGGGAGGGGCCGTTCATCATCGCCAAAGTTCTGAAGCCCGGAACGTACAAGCTGGCCAACAGTCAAGGCGAGGTCTACGGCAACGCCTGGAACATCCAACAGCTACGTCGCTTCTACCCTTAAGATGTTTCCAAGCTGTTCATATACCTCGCACCCACGCAAAGTTTAGTCAACAAGGAAGGGTCGGCCTCGCCTCGGCAAAAGCCCGACCCTCCCTCGGGGGCTAAAAGGGGGGAAACCCCCTCTGCGTCAAAATTTTCCTCGAACAAAAAATCTCTTTTACCAGAACATCTTTCGTGCTTTTTGACTACTTCGAAAAGTGGGTCCCGGAAACGACGGGGTACACGTAAGCAGCCAAGGCTGACCGAGCCGAGGGACTCCTACGCCTCCGGGATACGGATACCTCACTCATCACCTTCTGCGATAAGTAACTCGCGCTCGGATAAGGTGAACCCGCGGATCGAACGAGTCTTTACGTACGGAAGCCCTTCTGTCGAAGCGATTCTTCGAGCCTTCTAGACCGAGCCGGTGACAGGGCCTCATGGACGGGTGAAAGTACGCGTAAGCGGCAAGGCCGACCGAGCCGAGGGACTCCCACGCCTCCGGGATACGGATACCTCACTCATCACCTTCCGCGAGAAGCAACTCTCGCTCGCACTAACATCCCTGCTACCGACGGAAAGTCCAGATACTCGAAACAAGAGGAAAAGAGACGCAGCTTTATAACACAGCAAGGGTGTGTGTTCTGGCCTCGACGGCCGCACAAGGCCCACGCTACAAGACGATTTGACCCTGCAGGCTCGGATCTTGACGCTGGATGAGGGCGACAACACCCTTGGCGTCGACAACACCTTCGGCGGGGCCCGACCTAGCCTCGGATGGCGACGCGGTCCCAAGGCCTCCGCTTCGGAGGACGACGTCATCACCACGCCCGAGCAATCTCTGCCAGGGACTTCTCCGAGATCCCGGCCCGAGCAGACGGCTCGGCCGGCCACCTCCGGGGCCTCGGCCGACCACCCTCCGAGGGCGCCAGCCCGGTCCGAAGCCTCGGCTGGTCGACTCCGACGACAATCTTGCCAACAGACAACCAGGCTAGGCTCCGGCCAACCAGGTTCCATTTCCGAGCCAACTCCGCCTCTGCTCGTATTGATATCGCTACCCCTGGCCTCGGCTCGCCGAAGAGCGGCCGAGGGGTCTCTTTAACTAAGCTAGAGGAGCCTCGGACAACAGGTCTGGCCGAGCCGAGGGATTCCTACGCCTCCGGGATACGGATACCTCACTCGTCACCTTAGCACGAGGTGACTCACGCTTGGTGAAGCGGTTCATACAAACAACAGGCGAGTCTTAGTGCTCGAAAATGAGGAAAAACACGGCTCCGCGCCGTAGTTACCTACACGTTCAGGCCCCGAAGGCCGTAATGGACGAAAACACTGGCATTCGAAGTGCCACCCCCCGAGGATGAGGCGCTACCATCCAGGCCAGCGCGACGGCTCAAGCCCACGCGTCGTGCAACCGGCGCGCCGGGTGTTGCATACGGGCCGCTGCGCCACTCGCTCCACCACCGCACCTCCTCGATTACGGAACCAATACCGCGATTCGAGGCGACCCAGCCCGCGACCCAGCGGCGCCAGCCTGGCGCAGTGGTCAAACGCGGTCAAAAATGGGCCGGCAGTAATGACGGTGGCAGGCGCAGCGGTCACGCCATCTGCCAAGCTCATGTCCCATCCGGAGGCAGCGAGAGAACCCCCTCTCACGGCGTGAAGACGACGCGCCCGTGACCCGTACCTCGAACGGCTCGTGCACGCAACGGCAGCCTCGCCAACTATCCACCCCGGCGCATTAACTCCGCGGCTCGACGGACAGCGCTACGGGCGGGAGCGGCAGGCGACGTTTCGCCTTCGCCAAAACAACCACGCCGAAAAAGGTACGCCACGACGTTCAATTTCGAACCCCTTTTTCCCTTTTCCTTCTTTCTCTATCTCTTGCAACAGGGACCGAGAAGGGGGATAACCCCAAAGGGATCCTTCCCCGTGAAGGAACTAGGCTCCGAGCCCCCCTACTGATCAGAGGTTCGAAGGCTGGCCCCCCGAAGGGTTCGACAGCCGCCTCAGATCGCGTGGGCCCGACACCCACTACTGGTCAGGGGTTCGAAGGTCGGCCCCCGAAAGGTTCCACGACCGCCTCAGGCTACTCGGGCTCCGCGCCCCTTACTGATCAGGGGTTCGAAGGCTGGCCTGTCGAAGGGTTCACAGTCGCCCCAGACGCCGAGCGAGGGATGACCAGGGGTACGCTCGATACATAACCAAGGCTCGGGCTGCGCTCCCGAGGTACCCTAGGACATTTCCGAGACCAGCGGGAACGACTCTGTAACGGAATCCCATCGGAGGGAGGCAACGAGCCCTCGGACCCCGTCGCTAGGGGACCGGGTCCGGCAGATCACCCGCAGGTACTTTTGGGCGTGCCTCCGGGCCCCTAGCCGACCCCCAACGAACGGGGCACGGACGTCCACTCGGATTACCCGATCGCAGCTCACCGGAGACACCATGTTCGGTGCCCATCGAGGGTAACATGGCGCACTCCCCCCCTCCTCCTTGCGGAAAGGCGACGTAGGGGCGTATATAAAAAGCCGAGTCTGTCCCTGATCGTCCTCTCGCTCCGTGCGGAGGCTCGGGGGCTGCTCTCGCAAACCCGGCTCCGGCCGAACCGTTGACAGCGTCAACATACCAGCCCGAGAACTTGGGCCCCGACAGTGCACCTGGGCTATGCCCTGCTCGCATGAGGGAACCGCCAGACCAGCCGAGGCATTACGCAAGGCATTAAGACCTCAGAGGAGTGAAACCACTCCTCCGAGGCCTCGGGGGCTACACCCGGCGGGTGCGCTCGCGCGCACCCACCGGAACCAAGTACCACCGAGAAAGGCTGGTCCCCTTGCAAAAAAGTGCGACGCAAGCCTCCAAGCGAGTGTTAACACTCTCTTCGAGGCTCGGGGGCTACTGTCGGGGACCATAATTAGGGGTACCCTCAAGACGCCTAATTCTCAGCTGGTAACCCCCATCAGCATAAAGCTGCAGAGGCCTGATGGGTTTGATTAAGTCAGGGATCAGTCCATACGAGCGACTTGATTACGCCACGCCCGAGCCTAGCCTCGGGCGAGGGCAGCCGACCTTGAGATGACTCCGTCTCGCCTGAGGTCTCCTCTTTCACGGCAGACGCATCACCGGCTCGCCCGAGGCCCCGCCTTCGATAAGAAGTAACCCTGACTAAATCACCGCGCCAACCGACCAAATCCCTGGGGCCTTCAACGCAAAAGGTAAGACCGACGGGCGACCAGACTTCGCCAGAGGCGCTACAGGAGGCTTCGCCCGACCCAGGGCTCGGACTCGGGCTAAGGCCCCGGAAGACGGCGTACTCGGGCTAAGGCCCTGGAAGACGGCGTACTCGGGCTAAGGCCCCGGAAGACGGCGTACTCGGGCTAAGGCCCCGGAAGATGGCGAACTCCGCTCCGCCCGACCCAGGGCTCGGACTCGGGCTAAGGCCCCGGAAGACGACGACCTCCGCCTCGCCCGACCCAGGGCTCGGACTCCGCCTCGGCCTCTGCCGAACGATCTCCGCCTCGCCCGACCCAGGGCTCGGACTCTGCCTCTGTCTTGCAGGACGGACTCGACCTCGACTTCGGAGGAGCCTCCACGACGCCCGACCTAGGCCGCGAGACCGCCACGTCAACGGGAGGCGTCATCATCACCCTACCCTGAGCCGACTTGGGTCGCAGAGAACAAGACCGGCGTCCCATCTGGCCAGCTCCGCCAGATAGGCAATGATGGCGCCTCACTAGGCCATGACGACGGCGGCTCCCAGCTCCCTTACGAAAGCAGGAAGACGTCAGCAAGAGCACAGCTGTTCCAACAGTTGTTCCTCCGTCAAGCTCCATTGCTTCTCCAACAGCCACGACGCCACACCAACAGGGTGCCAAGATCTCTCCGGCTGCCACCTTGGCATGTACTTAGGGCCCTAGCTCTCCCACGCTAGACACGTAGCACCTTGCTACACCCCCATTATGTACACCTGGCTCCTCTCCTTACGCCTATAAAAGGAAGGACCAGGGCCTTCTTAGAGAAGGTTGGCCTCGCGGGAACGAGGGCAGGGGCAGGCGCTCTCTGGAGGCCGCTCGCTCCCCTCACCCGTGCGGACGCTTGTAACCCCCTACTGCAAGCGCACCCGACCTGGGTGCGGGACGAACACGAAGGTCGCGGGAACTTCCGTCTCTCTCTCTCTCTCTCTCTCTCGACCCGGCTCCGGCCACCGACCTCGCTCTCTCTTCCCCCCTTCGCGCTCGCCCACGCGCTCGACCCATCTGGGCTGGGGCACGCAGCACTCTCACTCGTCGGCTCGGGGACCCCCCGGTCTCGAAACGCCGACACTATAAGATGAGAGGTGGAAAGTACGACCTGTCGAAAAAATGCGTGCCACTAGACATCCATCATCACTGGCCGGTAAGTATGTGATTTTATGAATACATATCATACACAATGTTGCAACTAAATAACCAATCTCCCGTTATGTAGTGCCACAAGCAACCATAAGGATCGGTCCTATGTGGATTTTATGCGTGCGAGTTCATGAGAGTGAACGGACGATACATCACGAACCCTGACAAGGTATTATTAGTAATAGTCAAGTATGTATTTATGTCATTAAAGATGCAAATGTGTTATTATTGAGTATAAATAGATGATGTTTATAAAATTCCTTTACAACAATTTCAACGAGGAAACCCGGAGAACTTGACCGAAGCTGCATTGTATGGCATAGTCGAGGACCTCTGCACATTCATATTGAAAGAGGTCATTCCCGCAGAAGGAAAATATCACGATGCTTCCGGAACATTAGCTTTGCCAGAGTTTAGAATACTAACAGAAATTAGTAGATTATCTCTTAGCCGAGATAGTTATTAGAGCTTAGGTGAAAACTTATGATGTATAGAATGCATGAAGCATATATGGTTGTAAACAGAATACTTTGATGTATATAAATGTAAGATAGAATTTAATTTCATGTTGCTTTCAATATCAATATAGATCTATATATATATATATGTTTGTGTGTGTGTAAATAAATATATATATAATTCAGTATTGTTTGAAATTTTGAAAAAAGGCGGGAAAACTTCCACTGGCGGCTAAATAAAGAAAACCGCCAGTGAAAAGTGCATTTCCACTGGCGGTTTGCTTTATAAAACCGCCAGTGGAAATGCATTTTCACTGGCGGTTTTCTTTATTCAGCCGCCAGTGGAAATGCACTTTTCACTGGCGGTTCCTTAAGAAAACCGCCAGTGAAAATGCACTTTTTACTGGCGGTTCCAAAATAACCGCCAGTGGAAATGCTGATTTCCACTGACCCCTAGCACTGGCGGTACTGAAAAACGCCTGTGTAAATAGGTTTACAACCGCCACTATAGAGCTTCTGTGTACTAGTGCAGGAGGCATATAGGTCTGAATTGTTGAATCTTTGCAGCATCTCTAATTTTTGGAATGAGAGTTATAATTCCATAATTTAGATGGCTCACATTCTGTTTTCCTTCATGAAGGTCCTGAAACATCTGCATAACATCTTCTTTTATAGTATCCCAACAGCTTTGATAGAATTCAGTTGGAATGTCGTCGGGACCAGCAGCTTTGTTTTTTTTCCATTTGAAATAAGGCTTGACTAATCTCTTTCATTGTAAAAAAACTCACACAGTGTGCGATTCTCACTGTCAGAAATATGCTTAGCATTGTTCCAAATGGAGTCATCCACCTGGAAGAGGTTTCCAGCCAGGTGCTGGGCCAAAGAGATCAGCATAATAACTAGTAGCATGTTCAAGCATATGATCTCCTTCAATCCTTGTACCATTGTCTTCAAAGAAGAGGATATCATTTTTCTTTTTTCTTCCACTTGCAATTCTATGAAAGAACTCATTATTTCCATCCCCTTTTAACAACCATTTTTCATGCGATCTTTGTTTCCAATAAGTTTCTTCTTCTATAATCATATCTAAATTTTCTCCCAAAAGAGACATTTTCAATTCCAGTTGGTAAGTATTTAATCCATATTGTTCTTCAAGTTTTTCCAAGTTACCAAGATCAACTTGAATCTGGGCTTTTCTCTTCTTTTTTCTGCCCCTTCCTGTTCCAATCCCAACCTTTCAGATATTGTTTACAGAGTTTTAATTTTTGCTGAATTTTATCAAGAGCATTCTTGGCTTTGCAAGGTTTACTCCAAATATTGTCAACAATCTTTTTAAAATCAGGATGACTCAGCCAACCCATTTCAAACTTAAAGGAGTGTTGAATATGGACTAGTTCACACTAGTACACAGAAGCTCTATAGTGGCGGTTCTAAACCTATTTACACTGGCGTTTTTCAGTACCGCCAGTGCTAGGGGTCAGTGGAAATCAGCATTTCCACTGGCGGTTATTTTGGAACCGCCAGTGAAAAGTGCATTTTCACTGGCGGTTTTCTTAAGGAACCGCCAGTGAAAAGTGCATTTTCGCTGGCGGTTTTCTTAAGGAACCGCCAGTGAAAAGTGCATTTCCACTGGCGGCTGAATAAAGAAAACCGCCAGTGGAAATGCATATATATATATATATATATATATTTATTTACACACACACAAACATATATATATATATAGATCTATATTGATATTGAAAGCAACATGAAATTAAATTCTATCATACATTTATATACATCAAAGTATTCTGTTTACAACCATATATGCTTCATGCATTCTATACATCATAAGTTTTCACCTAAGCTCTAATAACTATCTCGGCTAAGAGATAATCTACTAATTTCTGTTAGTATTCTAAACTCTGGCGAAGCTAATGTCCCGGAAGCATCGTGATATTTTCCTTCTGCGGGTATGACCTCTTTCAATATGAATGTGCAGAGGTCCTCGGTTATGCCATACAATGCAGCTTCGGTCAAGTTCTCCGGGTTTCCTCGTTGAAATTGCTGTAAAGGAATTTTATAAACATCATCTATTTATACTCAATAATAACACATTTGCATCTTTAATGACATAAATACATACTTGACTATTACTAATAATACCTTGTCAGGGTTCGTGATGTATCGTCCGTTCACTCTCATGAACTCGCACGCATAGAATCCACATAGGACCGATCCTTGTGGTTGCTTGTGGCACTACATAACGGGAGATTGGTTATTTAGTTGCAACATTGTGTATGATATGTATTCATAAAATCACATACTTACCGGCCAGTGATGATGGATGTCTAGTGGCACGCCTTTTTTCGACAGGTCGTACTTTCCACCTCTCATCTTATAGAATCTATAAGCCCTGTGATCTCAAATAGAATCACCATGTTATTCTCAAATTTTAATCGATAAAAGTATGCATGCATAGAAAAGGCTTACAGCTCTAAGATGTTGAGGAATTCTGCATATGTCGAAGGGTCGAAGTTCAAGGAGTCGAGCACCAGCACCTTTCCAACCTTAGGATAAATGAGGAAGCATATCCAGTGGTCCCTGTACGAATCAAATTTGTGATGCATGTGTATTGAAATTATTAATTTTATTTATGCAAAATCACACTTACTTAAAGTTGTACGGGGCCATTATGGCTTCCCTGTCTTGAAATTGAAGCATTGCATGTCCTATATAGGTGGCGTATCGAGCTTCAAAATCCTTCTTCATATCCTTTATACGCTTCTCAACTTCTTCGTCCGTCTTTCCCCGTAATTCATCGTTGTCTTTCCCGATTCTAAAAGTGTGGCTTTCCTCGGATATAAGTATTGGGTTGAGATACCCAACCCTTTTACTGGCACTAGCATTGGGCTTGGTACCGTAAAGGATCTCCTGCTGATCATGTTGCATTCTGCAAGTCACACGTGCATGTCAGATATTGAAATTTTATACAACTCACTAATAATAACACACATATGTGGAAGTATGAGCGACACTTACAATGCAAACATCGTTACAAGTTGCACGTCGAGTCTCTGAAGGTTCATCATTAACCACATGTCCTCGAATGTAACAACGGCCTTTTGGTCCGAACCAATAAAAGCATGGTCTGGTATATGCACACTGATGGTGTCTATGCCAACCGATGATGCCCGCATGTACCAGTCATGCAACCTTTTAACACCAGCCGGGACCTTTCTTAGTTTCTCAAGAGGTAGCAGAGGTCTGCCCGGCACATATTTTTTAGGCACGTTTTTGTAATCTGCCTTAGTTGGCTTCTTTATCTTTGCGGCCATTGCCTCAGCCTTTTTTGCAGACTCCTCGTGCTTGGCCAAATCAACAGTTTGTGACGTGAGGCTCCGTCCAATCCCTTTCAAAAACCGAGCTGTGCCAGCAGTAGTAGCTTTACTCTTCTTTTTCTGATACGGGGACACCAATTTTGGAATAGGAAGTTTAGATTTCTTTGATGGCCTTGGATCCTTTGATGGTTGTGGAGAAGGTGGATCCCTTGATGGTGGCGTAGACAGTGGGTCACCAAGAGGATGGGGAGGAGAAGGTGGTGGAGCCCTGAATGGTGATGCTTGTGGCGGAGACGGTGGGTCAGAAAAAGGATGAGGAGCAGCATGTGAAGTTTGAGGAGGTGAGGATGATGGATGTACAATAGGAACAAAAATTTGAGAAGGCGGAGACGGTTGGGCCTGCGACGCCTGCGACGAATTCGACCAATCAAGCAAATCGACATCCCTTCGAGGCCAAAGGATAAAATTATTGATAGCTTGTCCAAGTTTCTCGATACCTTCGGGCCCAGGGATGTCTAGCATGTCGTCCTCGGATCCTTGGACGACCGACGTCACTTCTACTTTGCAATAATCATCTGGAATATCGTTTCCATGGAACTTACGTCCTGGGATCGCAAGGCCTGTGGCTACTTTCTTTGTACGTTTATTGTTAATACCATATCTTATAACCAGTGTGCACGCCACAGGCCTTGTGATGTCATCAACTGGATAACGGTCCTTATTTCCCGTTGAAGCAACAGAGCTTGGTAATGTCGTACAATCTGTGGAAGCCGGCGGTTGAGCTGCTAGAATTATTTGTATTTGTGGAGTGGTCATCTGTTGAACAGACATCGCACTCGCCAACTGTTGCATCAATTCTGGAGGAGGATTCGATAGCATTTGAGACATCATGGCTTTGAACTCTTTCTTGGCCTCCTCCTTAAAATAATCCGCCATCTCTTCCTTGTATCGATCACGTTTCCTGTACAGACCTTCCCACTGTTGTCCGAATCCTTCCTTCCATCCTTCCTTAGACGAGATTCCTCGTACACGGCCAGGATGCTCAGGGTTACCGAGACCAGCCGTTAGGATGTCTCTTTCCCTTTGTGGCTTAAAAGTTCCTTGGCTCTGCTTAGCTGCCATTGTATATATGTTTTTTGCCGCTTCTTTGACAATGGGATCATCAAAAGATACACCGGTCTCGGTTTCCCTTGGTTTTCTAGCACGGAGCCAATTTGCCGCCCTTTCACCAAGTTGCTCGGACAGCGTCGGCAACCCTGCGGCCTTCTTCTCGGCGTCTTCTTGTCTCCATTTAGGAACCTGACGCTTGTAACCACCTGTGCCTAGGTGGTGGCGGTACTTGTTCTTCTTTGATAGTTCCGAATTTGCCTCACTTAGAGATATGAAATCAGGGCTGCTCCTCTGCTCTAGAAATACTGCCCACTGACCTGCTGAGATTTTATATTTTTTGGTCGGGTCCAGACCTTTCTTTGCAAACTTTGTGTTCATCTCAGACCTCCAGTTTCGGAAATTGATTGCAAGCTGCTTCATCGTGTATTCCTTCACGAGTTCTTCTGAACCCCGAGGCAGAACGAACCTCATTAATAGCTTATTCCATATTTGATTCTTGACATCATCTGACACATCTCTCCACTGTCGTATTGTTATGTCAAGATTATCTCTAACTAAAAACCCAAGTGCATTCCGGAACTTAGGTAGTGCCTCTTCTGGAGCTAGGGGCTGACCTTTCGGGCTCACGTCTGAGATTTTGTATGTTTTGTCGGGAAACTTGTTCAGCCCCCTGTCACCTCTTTTTCGATCGCTCTGCATCCTTTTCCTTGACGTCTCGGTTGTTGTCTTGGTCTGTTCCGGTGCGTCTTGGGTCGGCTCCGGTACGTCTTCGTTTCGTGCCACGGCTTCTTCGAGTATCGCACGAAATTCAGACACGACCTCCTATTCATGTAATAAAATGCACAAGAGATCATGCATGTGAAATCAGTAGGGTACACATACGAAGCTAAAGATGCGTACTTTTACCTCAGCTTCTTGTGGATCATAAGTAGGGTCACGTTGCAACTCACGGAGAGCGGCCCTATCTATGCTAGTGGTAGGAAAAGGGTCGCTAGGCGTTTCATATCCTTCACTGCTGGATTGTTCTTGAGCAACACTCTTGTCCATGTGCTCGGGCACTAAATCTTGGTCCTTGATCGGAGAACTCATTGAGCTATATATATACAAATACATAAGCAATAATTAAATACATATTAACACATATTAACGTAAGCAATAATTAAATTCATATTAACAAATAGTATAATTAAATACATCCTCAGGCACTAAACCCTAAACCCTAAACCCTAACCCTAAACCCTAACCCTAAACCCTTAACCCTAACCCTAACCCAAAACCCGAACCCTTAACCCAAAACCCGAACCCTTAACCCAAAACCCGAACCCTTAACCCTAAACCCTAACCCTAACCCTAACTATAACCCTTAACCCTAAACCTAACCCAAAACCCGAACCCTTAACCCAAAACCCGAACCCTTAACCCTAACCCTAACCCTAACCCTAAACCCTAACCCTTAACCCTAACCCTAACCCTAACTATAACCCTTAACCCTAACCCTAAACCCTTAACCCTAACCCTAACCCAAAACCCGAACCCTTAACCCAAAACCCGAACCCTTAACCCAAAACCCGAACCCTTAACCCTAAACCCTAACCCTAACTATAACCCTTAACCCTAACCCTAACCCTAACCCAAAACCCGAACCCTTAACCCAAAACCCGAACCCTTAACCCTAACCCTAACCCTAACCCTAAACCCTAACCCTTAACCCTAACCCTAACCCTAACCCTAACCCTTAACCATAACCCTAACCCTAAACCGTAACCATATAGTATCGTATAGTCGTATAGTATCGTGTAGGACGGGGAGAGAGTCGCATAGGACGTATAAAGAGGGAGAGAGGGAGAATCGTATGGATATTATCGAGTTACGTATAGAGAGGGAGAGAGGGAGAGTCGTATAGGACGAGGAGAGGGAGAGAGGGAGAGTCGCATAGGACGTATAGAGAGGGAGAGAGGGAGAGTCGTACGGAAATTATCGAGTTCAGATCGAATTCGGATCGGATCGGATACGTATATTATCGAGTTGTGACGGATAAAATTACAATGTATATATTCAACATACATTTGAACACATATGAACACACATATATATATTGAACACATACATTTGAACACATATGAACACACATATATATTGAACACATACATTTGAACACATATGAACACATATATATATTGAACACATACATTTGAACACATATGAACACACATATGAATAAAAATAAGTATTGTATGAATACTCTCATCTCCTCTCCTCTCTCTATCTCTCTCCTCTCCCTCCTCTCTCTCTCTCACCCTCCTCTCCCTCCCTCTATCTATCTCCTCTCCCTCTATCTCTCTCCCTCTCTCTATCTCTCTCCTCTCCCTCCTCTCTCTCTCTCACCCTCCTCTCCCTCCCTCTATCTCTCTCCCTCTCCCTCCTCTCTCTTCCCTCTCCCTCTCCTTCCTCTCTCTTCCTCCCTCTCGGCGGCGGCGGCGCGTGCGCCCTCCTCTCTCTCACTCTCTGCAGAGACGCGCGCAGGGGTCTCCCTCTCTTCCCTCTTCCTCCTCTCTCTTCCCTCTCACTCTCTCACTCTTCCTAGCCCGAGACGGCGGCGGCGGCGGCGTGCGCCCATGTGCGCGCGGCGGCGGCGCGCATGGCGCCCGAGCCCGAGCGATCATAGACGAAGAAAGGGAGAGAGAGAGAAGAACTTACCTACGGCGCGGGGACGATGACGTGGACGACGGCGTGAACGACGGCGGCGCACGGCGGAGAAAATCGCCGGGCGAAAATTTTGGCAGCCTGACGGCGGGAAGATGGAAAGACAGGGCGCCAGAGACTTAGTGAAATTTTTCGGCCCCGCGCGCGCTCCTTTATATAGGAGATATTTCTACTGGCGGTTGACAATGAAAACCGCCAGTAGAAATCATTTCTACTGGCGGTTGTCATAGAGAACCGCCAGTAGAAATGCCATCCACAGACTGTGGAGGCCATTTCTACTGGCGGTTTTCATCGACAACCGCCAGTAAAAATGATTTCTACTGGCGGTTTTCATTGTCAACCGCCAGTAGAAATGTTTTTAGTATATTATTTTTTATTATATATTCATACATTAAGTATATAAATTTTTGTACATATTAAATATATAAATATATATATTTAGTATACATAATATATATATTTATATATTACTTCTCTCTCTCTCCCCTCTCTCTCCCCTCTCTCTCTCCTCTCTCTCCTCTCTCTCCCCTCTCCCTCCTCTCTCTCCCCTCTCCCTCCTCTCTCTTCCCTCTCTCTCCCTCCTCTATCTCTCCCTCTCTCTCTCCTCTCTCTCCTCTCCCTAGCTCCTCTCTCTCTCTATCCTCTCTCTCCTCTCTCTCCTCTCCCTAGCTCCTCTCTCTCTCCCCTCTCCCTCTCTCTCTCCTCTCTCTCTCTATCCACTCTCTCTCCTCTCTCTCTCCTCTCTCTCTCCTCTCTCTCTCCTCACCATTGGTGTGAAGTTCTTTCACAAGTATCAGATCTGGTAAACATCTTTTCAAGTTCTTTTACAACATGTTCTTTGAAGATGCTTGTTTCTTACTGCCTGATATGTATATATTAGTCGAATAGTCCTCCCTGCTTTTATTTTACCTCGTTCTAGGTGATAAACCATGACGGCGGCACTCCAAAGAAAGCCAAGGTGGTGGTGGAGGATGAGGAAGAGGCGGGGTTGGAGGATGAGGAAGAGGCGACTGTGACACTATCCATGGAGAAGGACGCGCTGGAGTGTGACATCTGCTGCCTACCCTTCCAGTGCGAAGTTTTCATGGCAAGTCAGATTACCATGCATGTATATATACAGTACATATTGATCGGTAGGCTCCAGCATGATGCTCTGCTCTGTGTAAAATCAGTGCAAGAACGGGCATTCTCGATGTGCAAAGTGATGCATCCGCACAGACGGTAAGTGCTGGACCTGCTCCGAGCGCATTGGCAACAATAGCTCTCTCTCCCTCTCCCTCTCCTCTCTAGAAAGTCGTGTAAAATTACATGCTTCGGTTTGTCGCTAACAATAATCAATTACATGACATGTCCTAACAATAATCAATTACATGACAACTATATAATCTAGGGAGCTATTGTTCTGCCTTGTCCATCGTGGCGTACCCAGGGCATCGAATTGCGTGGGATGCTTCGCTCAACGTTCCTTATCTTGGTTGGATGGTCTATGAAAAGAGACATGTCATTGAACTGGTTAAAATCCTCTAAATCAGATACACCATCAACTCCTATAGCTTGTTGTTTTCCAGGAAAAACTACATGCTTCGGTTTGTCGGTGCTTTTCTTCTCATTGTTAGAAATGATCTGTTCAGCATAGAAGACCTGTGCAGCACGATTAGCAAGGATCCATGGGTCATCTTTGTAACCTACCTTACTTAGATCAAGAACTCTGACCCCATAGTTGTCTACCATGACATGTTTGTCTTCAACCCATTGACATCGGAAAACCGAGATCTGAAATGTACCATAGTCTAGTTCCCATATGTCCTCAATAAAGCCAAAATATGTAATAATCTCACCAGTTTCATCATCTATGGCTTCGCATCGAACACCACTGTTTTGTGACATGCTCTTTTTGTCCTTGGACTTGGTACAAAATGTGAATCCACTAATGTCATAGGTTTGCCATGTTGTGACCTGGCGTGATGGTCCAGATGCCAAGCCCTTGATGGTTTGTTCTTCTATTGTTTCTCCACGTGGAATGTCCTTCACCATTAGCCATGTGTTGAACCGCTGCTTATGTTGCTTCATTACCCAATCATCCGTATGCCCAGGATTTTGCTCGCAAAGCTCATTGATGTGTTGTTGGATAAATGGCTCCATTATCGTTAGCTGATGTAGGATGCTCTGATGTGCCTCAAGTACTATATCGTAATCCGGTGGGATGAAAGATTTCCGTCCCATCCTCCCGCTTCCATACAGTCTACCCTCGTGTCGTGACGGAGGCAGACCTATTGCAACCTGGTCTTTTAGGATACTATTGCAGAATGGACCTCCGGACTCAATGGCCTCTTCGGTACAGTACCCCTCTATCATGGATGCCTCGGGACGAGCACGGGTTGATACATAGCCATTCAGTATTGACATGAAACGCTCATACGTCCACATTTCATGCAAGTACATAGGACCCAATGCTTCTATTTGTGGCACCAAGTGCACCACAAGGTGCACCATAATATCAAAGAACGATGGAGGGAAACACATCTCAAACTGTGATATTGTCTCCACTGCGAATTCCTGAAGAGATGCCAACTCATCACGGCCAATTACCTTTTGTGAAATCCTGTTGAAAAAGTAGCACAACCGTGTGATTGCCATCTTTAAAAACAAAGGATTTATAGCCCTGATGGCAATAGGTAGGAATGTAGTCAGCATGACATGGCAATCATGTGAGTTGTAGTTGGTGATTGTCAGGTCTTTCATTGACACAATACTCCGTATGCTAGAGCAGAATCCGGATGGGACTTTCAAATTCTTGAGCCAAACACACATCGCATGTTTCTCATCTACATTGAGATTGTAGCTTGCTGCTGGGAGATGGTACTTCCCATTTTCTTGAAGAACGGGATGTAGTTCCTTTTTTATGCCTAAATCTACCAAGTCCATGCGTGAATTGAGCCCTTCTTTTGTTTTGCCCTTTATGTCTAGCAAGGTGCCCATTATGCTTTCAAACACGTTCTTCTGAACGTGCATACCATCGATCGCATGCCGCACATCTAACTCTTTCCAGTAAGGCAAGTACTCGAAGAAAATAGACTTCTTCTTGAATATAGCCCCCGAAGATGGTTTAGCATCCTTCCTTGTTTTTCCGTCTTTTGTCTTCTTCCCGAAAACAAACTTGATATTCCTGACTATTTCAAAAACTCTATGACCTCTATTGTTACCCGATGGAGCAGTAGAATGTAGTTCACCATTATTGTCGAAGTACTTATCCATCTTTCGCATGCGGTACCTGTGTCCTTCCAATAAAAAGCGTCTGTGCCTCATGTAAACTATCTTCCTAGATGCAGCAAGGGATACGTAAGCAGTTCCATCAATGCATACTGTGCAACCAACCTTTCCCTTAAACTGGCCTGATAATGTGAAGAGAGCAGGGTAATCGTTGATCGTAACAAAAAGAATTGCTCTCAGCGTGAATGAACCTTTACGATACTCATCCAACATTTGAACACCCGTTTCCCACAATATTTTCATATCCTCCATTAAGGGCTCCAAAAATACATCCATGTCAACTCCAGGTTGTGTAGGTCCAGAAATAAGGATGGTTAGCAAAATGTACTTCCGTTTCTGCATCAACCATGGAGGAAGGTTGTATATGGTGAGGATCACCGGCCATGTGCTATGCTTGCTGCTCCTCTCAGCAAATGGGTTCATTCCATCAGTACTCAGTGCGAACCTAACATTTCTCGGTTCATCGGCAAAGTCTCGGTGGTTGTCATTGAAATCTTGCCACTGCTTCCCATCGGCTAGATGTCGAAGCTTCCCATCGTTTTTGTGCTCATCAGAAGCATGCCAGCTCATAAGTCTGGCATCCTCAGGATTAGCGAACAAACACCTCAATCGATCGACGACGGGGAGGTACCACATCACCAAAGCAGGAATCTTTTTGAGCGCATAATAGTCTACTTCTTCTTTTTCTTTGCTCGTGGATTTTGAAGTCTTTTTTTGGGCTTTCTTTCGCTTCTTCCCTTTAGACACGGATGTAACACACTCTTCGTCCTCTCGATAGTCTTTATTCGTCTTGTACCTACTTGCACCGCACTTTGGGCAGCTCTCCAAGTCTTTATAATCATCACCTCGATAAAGGATACAGTGATTTCTACACGCGTGGATCTTCTCCACACCCATAGTGAGCGGACTGATTAGTTTCTTTGCATAGTACGTGTTAGCAGGCACATTGTTCTCCTTTGGAAGCATGTCTGCGATAATACTCAAGAACGCATCGAAGCCAGCATCAGACACACCATATTTAGCTTTTAACATCAACAGCTTTAGCACAGACCGGAGCGTCGTGAACTCTTTGGTACAACCCTTAGACTCGTCGTACAAAGGCTCTTCTGCTGCCTTCTTCAGGGACTCCATACCTTTCATTAAGAACATCGATTGATCTGTATGACGACGCAACATTGCCTCTAGCAACTCTGCATCTTCCTCATCCATAACACTTGGCAGAACATGAGGTCTATCATGTTCATTTCCTCCAGCGTAACCATGATCAGTAACATTTTGCAGTACATGTTCGCTCTGTGGAAGAGGTTGGTGTGTCTCGTGAACGAACTGAAATCTGTCGTCGATGTTCTCAGGGTTTCCAGTCGTATAAGGCGAAGAGCTACCCTCTCCATGCTTTGTCCAAATTGTGTAATCCTTCATAAATCCTCGGCATACCAGATGAGATATGATTTGTTCTGTGTCATTAAATACAGCAGCATTTTTGCAGTCCATGCATGGACAATATATGTGTTTTGTCTTTGTTCTCCAAGCATGGTTCGTAGCGACATCAATAAACCTATGGACCTCGGATATGTATGATGGATCTAGCCTTGATAAGTTATACATCCAGGATGTCCTCTCCATCACCACCTGTAAAAAAGTAACATAAAACACATGGTGAAACCCTATATACAAAAATGTGGCTAAAATGTGAAACCCTCTCTCTCTCTCCTCTCTCTCTCTATCCTCTCTCTCTCTCCTCTCTCTCACCTCTATCTCTCTCTCTCCTCTATCTCTCTCTATGGAGGATGAGGCGGGGTTGGAGGATGAGGCGACTGTGACACTATCCATGGAGAAGGACGCGTTGGAGTGCGACATCTGCTGCCTACCCTTCCAGTCCGAAGTTTTCATGGCAAGTCAGATTACCATGCATGTATATATACAGTACATATTGATCGGTAGACTCCAGCATGATGCTCTGCTCTGTGTAAAATCAGTGCAAGAACGGGCATTCTGGATGTGCAAAGTGCTGCATCCGCACGGACGGTAAGTGCTGCACCTGCTCCGAGCGCATTGGCAACAATAGCTCTCTCTCCCTCTCCCTCTCCTCTCTAGAAAGTCGTGTAAAATTACATGCTGCACATGGAGGATGAGGAAGAGTCGGGGTTGGAGGATGAGGAAGAGGCGACTGTGACACTATCCATGGAGAAGGACGCGTTGGAGTGCGACATCTGCTGCCTACCCTTCCAGTCCGAAGTTTTCATGGCAAGTCAGATTACCATGCATGTATATATACAGTACATATTGATCGGTATATATACAAATGTAGTTAGACTACTTTATCTCTTCCAATAAAAGTAGTTAGACTACTTTATCTCTAACACATGGTGAAACCCTATATCCAAAATGTGGCTAAAATGGAGGAAAAATGAACAAAATTTGGCAAAAGAAAAATAAGCCAAACTTTCCTAGCAACTAATAAAAAAAATTAATACCCAAACCTATCTTTAACACATGGTGAAAGCCTAGTTTCAAAATGTAGTTAAAATTGAGCAAAAATAAACAATAACTAACAATTGAAACATAATTAAACCAATCTTCCATACAACACATTCACCATTCATTAAGCAACTAAACATGAAAAAGGAGAGGGAATAGACAAAAACTAACCATCTTATGCAACCTCATTTGAGGAAATAGAGAAAATTACCTAGCTATACTCTTCTCTCTCACATGTAAAACCCTAGATCCAAAATGTGGCTAAAATTGAGCAAGAATGAACAAAAATTGACAAAGAAACATAAACCAACCTTTCTTATCCACCTTCTTCCAAGAAATGAAGACCAAAACTTCCCCCCTTATATTTTTGTGAAATCTGGACCTCCAAAATCGCCTCCAATGGAAGCAGGCTGCGAGCATACAGTTCACTGTCGCGGGGAAGAAGAGGGGTATTTATAACAGACAGTTCACTGGCGGTTGGCTTAAAAAACCGCCAGTGGAAACCTATTTCCACTGGCGGTTATCTTAACACAACCGCCAGTGGAAATAGGGTATTTACACTGGCGGTTCTGTTACACCAACCGCCAGTGGAAATTGCTTTCTACTGGCGGTTCTGTTACACCAACCGCCAGTGGAAATACCCTATTTCCACTGGCGGTTGTGTTAAGATAACCGCCAGTGAAAATGGGTTTCCACTGGCGGTTCCTAAGTCGGGTCCACCTTGTTTTTTTACTGGCGCGTGATAACTGAAACCGCCAGTGATAATTTATGGGTGCCGCAGGCTATGAGCTCTTTTCTACTAGTGTCAGGACCAGTCACTAACCCATTATTTCAAACTGAATACGGCTCACATTCAGTTGGTGTTGATTTGGAGGAACTCATTAGGATCGATGGTCCCATCGTACTTCTCCAAAAGATGGGGGTGGACCTTGTGTGGCCACACCACCTAGCGAAGTGAGGGCATGGTCGCCATGCACCTATCTTCAACGGGATGGACCAACTGAGCAGTCTGGAGATGGTTCTCAAGGAAGTGGCAAGATGTCAGTCCCTTTTTTGTGATGGTGTTCACGTGAGGATGTGATAGCAACTCGCGCATCCTATAAGACACACTGTTGGTGTAGATGGGTGCTATAAGTTTTGAGGTTACGCTTAAGAAGGAAGGAAGTCGTAGTGCCATGCATCATGGCTCTAGAGCCTAGAGCGCGACCTTAGGAACTCAATCCTTGTTGAGCCATCGATGATGCATGAGAGCACACACTGATGACTCGTCATGCCTCGTTGTAGGCTTCGTGGAAAGAGCCCACATGGCTTGAAATAACCCGAGGTTGGTCCGAGCTACGTCTACGAATTTGGCAACATCGTGCCACCACAGTTATGTAGTGGCTTTCCAAGCGTCAGGTGCAAGATGTTATGAGAACCAGCATTAGCGGCTATGAGAACCATTTTGTCGCCTGCGGTGTGGTGCACACAATCGATGCTATGAGAACCAGCATTAGCGGCTATCGCTCCATCAGTCGGGTGTGTGCAGATGAAGCCATATTGGCAGCACAACAAAGCGCACCACAACCCTACCTAGCATGCCAAATCAAAGGGATACAATACCAAGGGCACTAAAGAAAAACATATATAGATTGAGAGGTAGGCTTGGAGTCGCTATAATAAAGCGACAATATAGCGGCATGCATATGCATGATATAGAGAGGCTCGAACCGTTAAGTGTAATATCCTACGCCCTCCGTGTGGTGGAGGACTAGATGGAGTTGCTTATCAGAACACATTTCATTTAAGATTGTCCAGATTGAATGCACACATTGTTTAGGAGATGGTCTCAATCTAGCTTTTGGGAATCTAGGAACATAGTGAATTCACAAGACTTCGCTAAGCAAAGCCAGTTTAGTTAGATTTTATTAGCAAGTAACGAAATCAATAAAATCGCTAGCTGAGTCATTTAACATGAACCATCAGAATGGAAGCATGTACTAGCCTCCCTGTCAGGAAGGTTAAAGGGCATCAAAGTCCCCGCAGACACGTTGCTCGCCCGCCTTTCCTCAACGTCAATCCAATGATGTCAGGAACGATGGTAGCATGCGCAACACATATGTCACATCCGAATTTAATGACAAATCCAGATGCATCTCATATGTATGCTAGAATCAAGTTACACACATATGATGACTCGATGTATAGAAACAAGTGTCTTAAAATGTGTTTACTAAAATAACTAAATAATAGAACCTAAATGACCATCAAGTCGATAACGACGGTCCTGATCACAAGCCATAGGCAGGTTGACCGGAGCGACCACAACCTAGATCTCCTTAAACTCATTATAGTAGTTGTCCTCTTGTTGATCTAGTTCTAAGCAACAAATTTCGCAAGGGTGAGTACACTTATGAATGGTAATCAACAAGTGTGTACGAAAAAGTGAAGTGTAAGGCTTACAAGGATTAGCTAAGGCTGAGCTTAGCTTTTAATTTTTGTTGGACAAAATTTTATTAGCAATTACTAAGTATAAATATATACCATCTCAATTAAATAAATGATCATAATTAAAATATCCAGCAAAAACCAAAACTAACTGCAAGTCCATTTAGTTTACTTCCATAGATTAATCATATGAGAATTTGAGCCGCTCTTGACTGTGAGCACGACTGATATATCAATTTTACACTCTGCGGAGGTTGCATATCTTTACCCACAAGTTGTGTTACCATTTGCCAGGGGATCGCAAGTCTTGTACACCTCTTCCAAGCAGGCGAGGCAGGGTTCACTACAAGGTCTTTACAAAGTTCCACTAGTATGAGAAAACTCGCTACGGTTTCAAGATGAGGTGGTAAAGGTCTTTCTCTATTGATAAGCTACCTCTACACAAATCAGTCCGAGAACCGACCTAAACTTGAGCAACACTTCCCTGCTTTCTCCTTTTGGGTAAGGTTCTCACACACTAGCTTCACTGATTAATTAGCCAAGACTAGAGCCATAATATTCCTTGTGGTTGTATTGTTTTCTAGGGTTATCGCTTCATGTTCTAATTAAACAAGGTGACCTTATCATGCATAATAAATAAATGAACAATAATAAATCATAATAAGACATGATCATGATTTATAAGTATCATTATCCCAAAACCAAGTAGAGCACTAGCTAGTCTACCCAATAATAAGTAACCCATATGTAAACAAGGTATAGGAAAAACAAATCTAGGTATAACCTATTAGGTCCCATCAAGTTAACATAATTGTCCAATGTATAGGTGAGAAAATAATAGAAAATATTAGGTCAAACAATGTGATCAAGGACACACTTGCCTTCCTTAGGAAACTCCTGTTGCTCGTATGCTTCTGTAGGTTGGGCTTCAAACTCCTTGTACGCTTCTTGCTCTTCTACTCGTAGCAATATAAACAAACAAGCAACTAAAAATTAAAAATAACATTACACCAAACGAAGAAAACAACTAAGTAAAACAAATCTACTCGTCAAGATGAATTTGTATGTTCGAGAACCACTAAAATCAAAGTTAAAAAGAGAAAGATATGGAGAAAACAAGTTTTAGGGTATTTTGTATTAAAATAAGGCTTCTCGGGACCAATTTGTAATTTCCAAGGTCTTATTTATGAATTCTAAGGACCTAAACAAAATTATGAGAGTAAACTTGAGGGCCTTAGTGCAAATTAGTGATCTTAGGAATGTGGCTTTGATCTTTTAAAAGTCTAGGGTTAAATCTACAAATCCCGGGACCTATATATAATGTTGTGGCAGAACCTTCCAAATTATATACCCCACATGCACTTGTTCTTGTCCCAACAACCTCACACGACTATGCATGTGTACCAAATAACTTAAAAGAATCTATTGGGATTCCTTATAAACCCGAATCATCCACGTCAAACCTCTGAACAGGATCCCATTTCACGAACATCATATTATTACAACATTTCATACATAATATATATCAGAGTAAAAGTGCAGAAGTATTACAATAACTTAATTTACAACCAGATGCTTGAAACTTACAATATAAAAGTATTAATACAAACCATAGGTAGCGAAGTATGATAGTAATATATTACAACCATGAAAGGCGATGCCTTTCTAAAAACATTGGTATTCATTCATCATCACTAATAGTTATGATCCTCATACAACATGGTGCAAAGCAGATTGACTCCTGAGGTTCACCTGCAACAAGGGTTTAAAGAACCCTGGCTACGAGAGTACTCAACAAGACTTACTCGACGGAATGAGGAGAAAAGACTCAGGAATGCAGGCTCAGGGACTCAAGGTAAGGTCAAAACAAGAATCAAAGATTCTTTGCGGAAAAGCTTAATAGTAGTGGACTCAAGGTGAGGTTAAAACAAGAATCGAAGACTCTGCGAAAAAGCTTACTAGTAGTGGATCCTTAAGCCATCATTTTAACTTATCAGATTAAGTGTTTCTTGATTCTAGATTAGCTTGTTCTAGATCAAACACTTGTCAATCCATTATCTCCATCTTAGCAGTTCTCATTTCCCTTCTTAACTATGATGTAGGGCAGTTGATCAAGTCTCCATGTCCGAGAAGCAACGACTATCCGAATTGATTAAAACCCTAGCTAGGGATCTCTAACCACATGACATATGTAGCACCTAAACTTGCATATGCCAACCCAACCTTTGGATCCTCCAAGACCAAAACGGGTTCACGCCACTTAAGAGTACAATACTCCACTGTCCATCCCATTTGCTAGGAGGGTACACACTACTCTCGCTAATTCCCCACTCCCAGTGCGTGGTAGCCGTTTTAGTAGTAGAATAGACGAGATAAGGCTTACCAGAGTATGAAGCTAGTTAAAAAGTTCTCGACCAAGCAAGCCTACAACGATTGATCCTTAATTGACTCAGAAGAAAACACTACATCGGGAGTCCTTTCCCGATGCAAGTTACCCGCCCAGTCTCATATTAATTTAACCTTCTCATAGTTCTTCAACATATATCATTATTCGACATCATAAAACTTTTTCCAAAAACCTTAACTCATTAAGTAGGGCTAAGCATAACTAAATTTTGAGTAAAATAGGTATCAAGGATGATACGAATATAATCAAGGTTGGTAATGCATCAAGTAAGTTATCCAAACAACTCCTATCACTTAATGCAACATAATATCAAAGTAAATGATATAACATGTAAAACATCAAGGAATGATTAAATGCATTGGGCTTGCTGTTGGAACCAAATAACACGTGGACAAGTGGGCCCAGACACTCTAGGAACGGGAGAGCTCAGGTGCATAAGAGATAGTAGGTAGGGAGTCTTGTTATGTGTGTCCCATTCGTGTATAGAGTGGGGGTATTTATAGGTAACCGGGCGGTTTGGTAGGTCCCAAGTACCGTTATAACCCCGGTTACCTACTACATTCCTAGAATATTCCCCTTAACGAGGTCATTACAGTGCAATAATGTGTACATTTGGGCCGGGTTGATGGGCTGGCCCAAAGCACGAAAAAACACGACCCACGCTCATCACAACCCGAAATAATTTATGGTGTGTTTGATTGGATGTACAAGGAGGGATGGAAGGGGGTGGCCACAGTTTCTATAGTGTTTTGATGAGAGTCACATGAGGGTGAGGTAAACATCGGAGTAATTTTTAGTGGCAGTGTGATCCCAAAAATCGAGGGGACAATGTCAAGCCCGCCTCATCCTACTTTGACCTCAAACCAAACACATAATTAGTGACGGGTCAGCACGGCCCGATATATCGGGCCGGGTTTGGGTCAAGGTCGCGACACATGGGCGGACACGAGCACGGCCCGTTTAAGGCAGGCACAAAATGCCCATATAGAGGCACGAAAAGGCCCGGATATTTATTAAAACCACACTTCATTCCACACTTTCATATACTTGATAAAGAATACAAATCTAGAGATGATGCTAGTTAGATGTTTTTTGTAGCTTTGAATTAGAGTATGTGATGTAATTTTACTTTTGTTATGAACATTAGATAATGAACTGATCTTACGAACTTTGTATAGAGCTGATTATACTCTTTTTCCTTCTAACAAAATTATTTTTAAATGAGGTAGTCATTGGATAGCTCTGGTAACTTAATTACAAATATTAAGTTTGCATTTGGTCAAATTTATTTGTCTTATCTTTTATTTGTTTTATTAAATTTGTTTGGAATTTAGGGATCTGATGTGAATTTCAGGCCCTGATGTGAATTTCGGGCCAAAAATTGAATTACGGGCTTTTATAATTTTGGGCCACCCGAAATAAGCCCAACATGTTTAAGCAATTGCGTGCCAGTCCGTGGGCCGAGGGCTAGGCCCGTGGGCCGGCCCGACACGACCCGAATATACACTTATAACAATAAGGTGCAGTAACCTAGACATACTCTAGGATCTACCCCTCGAAGGGCTTGTAGGTGGTCCCAGACCACAGTAGGGTGGGTCCTAAGTCCCACGGTAGTCTGGCGTGGCCTTCACTCACGAGTTGCACCCTCGACTTTGTTGGGGCATGGACTCCGCTGTTGAGGGAGGAGTTGGGCCTTTGGATGCATGGAGGGGGGCTGCAACGAGCCCCCTCTTCTTGTGTGGCCCTTCGCTCTGCTTACTCCGAAGGATGTGGTCGAGGACCTCGACGTTGGTACAAGTGGAAGTCCCCTTTCGCTACTAGCCCTGTGCTAAAACATGGCTAGTTGTAGCAGGATAAGTTTGATCAAGGTTGTGTTTGGCGTTCACTCCAACACTAGCCCCCTGAGGGATCGGTTCAACTTGGTGAGCTGGTCCCGAAGTCTGTTTTCGGGAGATGGTCGAACGCTACCCTCAATCACAGGTTGAAGTGGCCTCGAGGGGTGTTTTCTAATATGGCCATTGAGATATCTGACATTTTACTATGCGACTTTTGGATTCCCGAGGAGTTTTTATGGGCTATAAAAATCGACGCCGAGCATGGGGAAACTTTTCTCTTGCTTCTTTACGCACAACCGAGCCCTACCACCAACGTCGCCACATAATTTCTTGTGCGATTCACATCGGCTAACTGTGCATCGCCGATGACCTGGACCGGGTGAAGCAAACTGCACATCATCGTAGATGGTACATAATGTTGTTGTCCTCCTCCTCATCGTCCAGCGTAGCTGCATCATCGAGCGCCCCGCTGTCAGAAAAGACGGCTACCAATCAGGTGTCATTTAAAGAGTTGCTACCAAGGCATACAGTGGAGTTTGGGATGTCCAGGATTTCCTTAGGCCACGTGCACGAGATGCATCGTTTGGGGTATTTTGGATCTGGTGTTGGGCGTGCCCTAGGTGTCGAAGAGGTCTCAAAACCGAAGGGCGAGTTGGTGGTCTTCAAGGCATTCTTTAGCACTGGCCTTTGACTTCCTGCACATCGATTCATTACCGAAGTCTTGGAGCGCTTCGAAGTCTAGCTCCACCAACTTACGCCAAATGCTGGTGTTGGCTACGTTTATTTGGTCGAAGGCCACGTATGGTGGTCAGGCCTCAGTGGAGGTTTTTGCAAAGAACTATTGCCTTGACTGGTAGAAAAAGGTTTTCAATGGCAAGAATGTATAGTTTGCCACATGCACATTCACGTCAAGGATCGAGAAGACTCCGGGCAAGGTAGTGGAGCTCGTGTCGCGTGCCAAGAACAAGTAGGGGAACTGGTGGAATTTTTGGTTCTACGTGCAGATGGAGGGCACCGAAGGGGTCCTCCGACTGTCCCTGACTATTTTGTGTTCACACTGCTACATTGCCTTCCCCAATTTAAAGTGAAGAAGGGGGATGCTAACGTGGTTGCCCTTCACCGTGTGTCGGAGTTGAGCAGCGATCGTGATTTGGTGGAAGAATTTATTGCTTGTGGTGTGTGGCTGTTAGTGCACGGCTAGGAGGTGGGCGAGGTGAAGTTGCGGCCGATGGCATTTTTGAAGGACCAAATGGTGTTGAGTCCAGCATTTGCCATTGAACTATAGGGCGGGACGCTGTGGCTTTCGTTCGGGAAGTGCAGGCTGAGGCGGTAAAGAATGTTGGCAAATATTCGACGAAGACGGAGATGTCGAGGAGCTAGGACATTCGAGGCTCAAATGTTAGGTTGAATCATGTGTTTGAGTTGAACGGCCTCCGCTACGACCCATATCGGGAGTTGGGCTCCATTGATGTCAGAGACACCGCTGAATGCAGAAAGAAACGTGGGGTCAAGCGTGGTGCATCTAACAAAGGGTGCTCGAAGGGGAAAGTTGTGGTTCTACCAGTGCAAAAGAAGGTTGAGACTAGGGAGATAGGCCCGGTGAGGGGGTGAAGGCCTCAGATAGGTTTATTGAAGACCTAGTCGAGACATGTGCTGAGACGGAGGAGGTCATGACTTCGCCCACCCAGCGGGAAGCCTCTGCTCGGATGTTGGAAGTGACTGGGGGTGAGTCGTGTAGAGATGATCCCATTCATATGGCTTCTGGCAAGGAATATTTTACTTCTTTTCTGGCTAGGTATTTTAAATTTTTTCCTTACTGGTGGAATATTGGCGTTGTTGTAACAACTTTGATGGACAAAGATCGCCAAGAGTCCTCGAAGAAGAAAAAGAAGGCTCTGCAGCGACTGGTGGACCCTTCGCGCTGGCGTGGCTGGAGGATAAAAGCCAGAGCTGTGAAGGTTGCGTTCGCCTGTGGCGTCATCTGTAGTGGATGCAGTGCTGCCTTCACCTAGCAAGGCTAATCAGGAGAGGCAGCGAAGGTGGTTGAGGTAGGTGTGGCTGGCGGGGCGATCCCTGACCTTTTCGTTGAGGACTACCTGCTCGAGGGTGTTAGCGAGTTCGATGCCCACAATGGGCAGGCAGTGGGGGTGAGTGTGGTCGTGTTTTGGTGCGGTCGTGCTTGTTCTAAATTTTTCATTTTTTATTGACGAAGACTAATGCAGGCTCAGGGTCTAGCCGGCTGGTTATGACCTAAGCAAAGGATGGGCCAGGGCAAGGCCTGGGAATGGGTCATAATCCGTCCCTAACCCCACTTCAATCCTAGAATACTAAGGAGTAGATCCAGCCCTGCTTGAATCCAAACTAATTTGGTGTAGCTCAATCCAAACTGATTTTAAAGCCTTTGCCACCCAAACCTGCCCTGATCCTTTCAAAATCCACGGCAATATTACATTAGCAATCCAAGGGCCCCCGCAAACATGTAAGCACCACCACTAGCTAATTGAATTAGTATAATCCATGGGCTCACACATACATGGCCACACAACTAATTAGCAGTAGAAATGGCATGGTTCAGATGGGCAACACATCCAAATCAACTAATTTGGCAATCGATCACACAAGTTTAGAGATCTGGAATTTCAGCGGCAACTCAGAAAAGAGGGCATCGGTGGTTACATCATTCCAGCGACAGCTCAGAACAGAGAGCGTCAGTGGTTACATAAGCTCATGATCTGTAACCCTGCCATGTCAGTTGCTAAACTTTATAAATAGCACTATGTTTGCTATTATCATGCACATGCACAAAAGTAGAAATATTTCCAAGATAATTCCTACTTAAAACCAAAAAAAGTAAATAAAATGGTAATAATAAAAAGTTGAAGAACAAACTACTGCGAGCAGAGAGACACACGACTTGCTCCTGAAGATAGGCAAGCACCCTGTTGACAAAACGCGGAAACAGCAGCTAGGCAATACCTTTCTTCGAGCACAGATCCTACAGGTGCAGTCCCGACTCTTCGGACGGCAGATCCTGAACAAACTACTGCGTGCTGCAGGGGCCGGCGGGGGCCGCTCGCCGCTCTTCGGACAAACAAACAGCGGAGGAAGACGCTACAGGAACCACGGGTTGGAACGCTCCACGGGTTGTGCCCTTCACGTGATCCATGGGCTGTGCTCTTCACATGATCCAGGCACACGGTTGGGCCAGGTTTGATGATCGATCTGTGCTGGCCCTTTAATGAAATGGCTTGATCCAACTCTACCCTAATCAACAGTGAACCAAAAAATATCCAAAATTATCAGCCCATGAATTTGGAGGCCCTTTATGCCCATGAGTTTTATGGCCCATTCCCAGGCCTAGCCAGGGCTCTGATTGACCCATGGGCACGGTTCTACACCGTCGTTGACAGAGGTGGAGAGATCATCGAGGCATCTGCCTCTGGCGACGTCGTGGTAGCTGCTGCGAGGGTTTTGGTAGGCATGACTGATGTTGCAAAGTCTGTTGTGGAGCAGTTGCGCTATGTAAGTCATTCTCCCTCTCTCTCACACACTATGACGAAGTCTGCTCGTGGCAGGTTGGTGTCTTCGCTAAGCATGTGGCGTATGGTGCCTTGGTCGATTCCGTGACCTCGCGGTTACACGCCCAGAAGGCTAACTTGGAGAATAAACTTGAGCACCTTCGGACCATGGATACGGATGTTGTGTGGGAGAAATCGATAGCCGATTTGATGAGCCGACGTCTGGTGGATAAGGCTGGCAAACTTGAAAAAGAAAATGATGATATAAGCCTCCAGTTAGGCGAGATAAGGAGACAGTGGCTCAAATGCGTTTAGATGCATAGGGCATGCAAGATCGCGTTGCCGCGCTAGAGGTGGAATTAACAAATGTGAAGACCTTTCGTGAGAAGTTAGAGGATGATGCGCGAGCTGGTGTGGAGTGGGCGCATTCGTTGTTTGTCGAGGCCTATTGCGATCTTGGTGCTGAGACAACACCCTTCAAGAGGTTCGGGGATGAGCTAGGCACCCGCTTCCTTGGTTGGCTGCAAGAGGGGCTGGCGAGTCTCCCGGCGACAGCGACATGGCTGATGTATTATGCTTCCCTTGCCACATGTCAGGGTGCCACGAACGCCTTGTCCCATGAAGACTGTCATCATTTTGAGGTCTTCAAATAGAGCAACTAGGACTTTGACCGAGAAGTTTTCCAAGTTGGGGACGTGCCTTTGAAGCAGTCTACTAGTGCACTATTTGACCGGATGTGGGGTCCTCATAGTCGCTTTGTGCTTAGGGAGAGGGTTGGTCGGGCTATGGACTAAGTAATTGTTAGGGAAATGGAACTATGCTTTTATGTGTTTGAGACTCTGACGTGTTGGTTTTCTATAACAGGCGTATGGGGATGAGGAGATCGAAGACTTGGATAGCTTGGAGGCTCGCTGGCTACACTGGACGATGTTGGTGTTAAAACGGGCGTGGAGGAGTAGTCTTCGCGGGCAGGGGCTGCTGCTGGCAAGCCCAGCGCCATGGAGACTTCGTGCCATTTTAACGATGATGTTCGGGGTGATGTGCAAGTGTAATGGTGGGGGCGAATACTTTTGTGGGTGTTCTGTCGGGGTGTGTACTGACACTGACTTGGTACCGGCGTAGGTTCCGATGATTGGGCCTACGCGGGGAAATCTTGGTTTCTCAGACAAGGGGAAGAGTATTATGGAGGATGTCGAATGTGTTACGCCACTGTCCTATCAGACCCATCATCTTGTAGCAACACAGAGCTTTTCTTTGACTCGGAAATGTCCGAGAGTGAAGAGGGTTTGGATTTCATCATGAAGATGGACAAGGAGTCCTCTGAGGAGGAATTGGATTTCTTTGTTGCGTTAGACATTATGTCTGCGATGGAGGCTGATGTGGGCTAGGGACCTTCGAGTGGGGATCCGCTATCCACAGTAAAAGGAAAAAGAGGCGAGTCGATGTTTCAAAATGAAGGGTAGATAGTGTTGATGCGTCTAAGCGTAGGCGAGGTGGTGGTCACAGACGATGACATATGGGCATTGGTGGGCCTGCGTCGAAGGTCTCGCTTCTCAAGGTGTTGGGTATGGTGCCCTTGTGTCTTAGCGAAGGGGAGGTGGCAAAGTTTGACATGGGTTATCGTCATGCTTCGCTGACAAGGGCACTGAGTGGGATCTCCGATCCTTGCCGTATCAGGGAGTTGGAGCTTAGGGCGCTATTTGAAGGCGAGGAACTTGAATGGATGTTGTTTAATTATTGGGAGGCTACTCTCATTCCGAAGGAGGAGCCATGTAGCCTCGATGATATGTTGGTTTTGTAATATCAGCGTGAAGTACTTTTGGCTTACCTTTATGGTCTTTGAATATTATCATCGATCGGCAACTTGGATGTGGAATGTTGCCCTCGCCCCCTTTACCGAATGTTGACTATATTATTGTTGAATTTGGTTGCGCTCATGTGGTTCTTAGTTGTCTTCGTGCTTTTTCATGTTGGTTCAGATGCACCCTTGGGCAACTTTTTTGCTCGGGATTGGTGCATCTCTGGAGGCCTTCGCACCCTTGGGTGTGTTCGCGCACGTTTTATGCCAATCTGGCTGCACCCTTGGATGACTTTTGCTCTGAATTTTTGCGTCTCTAGGACGACTTCGCACCCTTAGGTGTCTTCGCACACTTTTTGTGCCAATCTGGTTGCACCCTTGGGCGACTTTTTTCTCTAAATTTTGTGTCTCTAGGATGACTTCACACCCTTAGGCGTCTTCACGCACTTTTTGTGCCAATCTGGCTGCACCCTTAGGCACTTTTGCTCAGAATTTTTGCATCTCTGGGACGACTTTGCACTCTTAGATATCTTCGCGCACTTTTTATGCCAATCCGGCTGCACCCTTAGGCAACTTTTGCTCGGAATTTTTGTGTCTTTGGGACGACTTCGGACCCTTAGGTGTCTTTGCACACTTTTTGTGTCAATCCGGCTGCACCCTAGGCTACTTTTGCTAGGAATTTTTGCGTCTCTCGGACAACTTCGCACCCTTATGTGTCTTAGCGCACTTTTTGTGCCAATCCGACTGCATTGGGCGACTTTTGCTCAGAATTTTTGCGTCTCTGGGACGACTTTGCACCCTTATGTGTCTTGTCGCACTTTTTATGCCAATCTGGCTACACCCTTAGCTGATTTTTGCTTGGAATTTTTGCGTCTCTAGGACGACTTCGCACCCTTAGGTGTCTTCGCGCACTTTTGTGCTAATCCGGCTACACCCTTAGGCGATTTTTGCTTGGATTTTTTAGTGTCACACACGACGGTTATCTTTGATTTAGCATCATGGTGACTTAACTTTTGTCGAATAGTGAAGGCCATCCTTAGGGCCTATCTTGACATTTTTGCTACAGTTTTCGTAGAGGATTTCCAATTTTTATTGTTACATAGCTCCGCCTCATTAAAAACCTCGCCCTTATGAGGAAAAGAGTGCGGGCCTAGTGAAAAACAATGTATGCAGAGTTCTCTTTACAAGGGCGCAAAGGCCCTGCCAGGATGTTGTCTTACAAAGAGTGTTCGATGTCTTCACATGTTTGGCTTGCAAGTCTGTATGAGTTTGGTGACGTCTTCTTCTTGATTATGAATGGGCCTTCCCATTTTGGCTCGAGCTTGCCCTTCGATTCTGTACTTGTTGTTCTGAAGAGGACAAGGTCTCCTTCTGTAAATTCTTTGGGAACGACGGCTTTGTCTCTCCAATTCTTGGTTGCTGCTTGGTATTTATTCAATGTGTCGAGGGATTGAGCTCGGTCTCCATCGAGGAGGTCTTTTGTTGTTAGTTTGTCGATGTCTAGAGTGGCGCTGGGGTCTGATCGGGGTGAGCCATACTTAAGTTCCTACGGAGTTGTTACCTCGGCTCCATACATCAGCCTAAAGGGCGTGAACCCTGTCACGCAGGACTCCGTTGTGTTCAAGGCCCATAGTACTTCAGGTAATTGTTCTTCCCACTTGCCCTTCTTGTCTTCGAGTAGTCTTTTTTATTGCAGTAAAGATCTTGCCATTTATGCGCTCTACAACTCTGTTGGATTATGGGCGGTAGACTGAGGCGCGTGGTGTACGGCAACAACGGCGGCGGTGGCCGGTGAAATAGACAGAGGAAGGTGTGAAAGAGCACTGTTCATCGCCTGAAACCACAACTTGAGATCGAGTTTAATCTCGATTTCATGTAGCCACACATCGATATCCAAGAATAGAAGTTGCTCATCAATCATAGCTCTACAACTTTGATATATGGATCGTTGACCAAAACTTAATAGATCGAGCAACAAAACTGAAACTCTGAAAACTAAAGTTGATTTAGTTACTGTAACTAAATCCTCCCCTTTTCGAATTTTCAAAAATACTTTCAAATTTGTATAAAAACTTGAAAATCTCCAAAAATAAAAGTTGTTCACTTTTTGCAAGATCTACAACTATGGTTTTTGACCATACTCAAATTCCTTTTAGATTTTGAAATTTAAATTTGGGGCAAAGATAAGCAATTTAAATGTGTTTTAAATTTAAAATTTGGATAGAAGTACTTGGATAACACCCAAAAACAAAGTTGTTCTATTTGAAAAGATATATCTTCCTTATTTAGGGTCTATAACCAAATTCTCATTATTTTGGAAGATGGTATTTTGAATTTTAATCTTAAATAAGATTTTGATTTTAAGCACACTTTAGACTAAAATCACATTCAACTTGAATTAACATTCCCTAGTTGATGCATACTAATGTTAAACATTCAGAATGCTGGCAATGCATATGATGACATAACCAAGTTTTGGTTATTATAACACTAGGGGTGTTACAACTCTTTAATTGTATGTGACCGCAGGTCTATTCCTCAAAAACATAGAGTCTCTTTTAAAAAATTGCCACAAACAAATATGATTCCCTCGCCTAGCCAACTAACTCCGGATCGACGTCTGAGATTTAAATATCGAAGGGGTACACAAGGATGTAATCACGACCACCCGATTCCCGATCAACGGTCAACTTTCTTACTTCCCCCACATCACCGGAGCGGCGGCGCCCTCGCCTGAGTAACAAGTCGTGACGCTCGGGTACTCAAATTCCTAATAAAAATGTGTAACTCTAAGCGAAGGGTAAGGCGAATCAACGGGAAAGATGCTCACCGACTTGAATTCCTAATAAAAATGTGTGACTCTAAATGAAGGGTAAGGCGAATCAACAGGAAAGATGCTCACCAATGGCGGCGGAGCAGACTCCCGCCCATGGTGAGGTGTGGCTCCTCGGCGGTCCGTGAAGACCGACGAGAATTTCCCACCGCTTAGATCATGCTTCTCCGTTATTTGTGCCGTGGTTACCTCCAGCGCACACCAACGATCACTCTTGACTGTTTCCCGAAGATAAGCCAGCGGTGTAACTCGATATTGCCAGCAGCGGCTCCTCCCCACTCCATGCTAACCGACGTAGTGCTTCAGGGACTCACTAATTGGTCATGGCTTGAGGCTTGTTGGTTCAAGGGTGCGGGGCCTTAGGTTTTATACCCTGGTGTGGGTAAAGTCTCAGTCGAGAGCAAGAACGGCCAGTAAGTGTAAGACCTAAAATTGGTAGGAGAAATATGTATATATATATCATAAAATAATAAAATAAAGAATAAAAAAATATATAATAATGTGGTCAGAATTTTTGAAGACCTTTGGAAATCTATTAGGATTCTTCCTTCTAATATTCAACAAAATAATATTAAATTAGTTAAAGTAACTAATAAATTGATAAAGAAAGGTTGATCTCTTGATGGTGATTTTATGGTGATGCATTCTATGGAACACATAAACTTGACCTCTAGTTTTGAAAAAAAAACATAAAGTACAAAATGGAAGGAAATGTTTAGGAAACCATTTATTCATCCCATAAATAAATGAGTGATAAGGAAAATAATATTAAAATAAATAATATATGTTATATTTTCATTAGGGCTATGATGGAAATTTGGGAATTTGGAAACTTGAATCTGAAGGGAATTGGAGATTTAGAAAGGAAATTGAATTGGGCTTAAGTATTTCAAACTAGAAATAGAAAAGAATATAGAAAAGAAAAATAAAAGAGAAAACCTAGCGCTGGGCCGATTTATTCTCAGCCGGCCCAACTCGCCCTCAAACCAGCCCACCAGCGCGCCCCGCTCACGCCTCACGCCCACTGACAGGCGGTCCCCACCCGCCAGTCATAGCCATGTCTGGCCAAACTCCGACTCACGGGCCCGCGGGGTCAGTCTCACCGGCTGGACGGCTCCACCGCGCGGCCTGCTTCTCTTTTGGGCATGCGGACCCCGCAACTCAGTCACCTAGCGCGCGCCGTGGTCTGCTTGTCACCGCTCGGTGGGCCCAGGTCGTCAGGATTGTCTTCCCAACAGAACACCGAACCATCGCCGCGAGTTTCAAGCCGACGGGCACGGGATCCTCGGCCATGACCGCCCTGGTTCCTCGGCCGCGTGATCCTCACCTGCGCGGACTCCAATATCCCCACGGGTATAAAACCGGAGCCCTCCACGGCCCCTCCAGGAAAGCCTAGAGTCGTCGTCGCAGTGAGAAGAGAGAGAGAGTTGGGACGACCTCACTGCCGCCCTGTCCTTCGCCACGACCTCCACCGCTCGGGGTGAATGCTTCGGTACCGTGGCTGGGCGCAGTCGGAGTCGAAAGCCAGAGCTCGACGGCACCTCGGCTCCGTCCCGCGCGGGAGGACTTCAGCCGCCACCAGCGAATCGGTGCTTCCACGCCTCTACGCCCTCAAGCGCCGCACCAGGAACTTCGCACGGTGGCACGGAGGGTGTGCGAAGCCTCTCCTTGGGCGGGTTGTGCTCGGAGCCGCTAGAATTTCTCAACAATCATTCTGCTCTCCACCGAACCGCGGATCCCCGTGGCCAGCCGCGGTCATCGCTTCAATCACTGGTACGTCAACTCCTTGTTGTTCGTTAGGGCCCGGACATCGTCTAACACCGTTTGATTTGAGTATTGGGGTGCGGGAGTGCCGGAATTGGACTACTCCGGCAAAGCGGCGTCGCTGTGGCTCTGCGCCACCGCGCGGGAGGTCCGGTGGGTGGGGCGATGGTGCCGGGTTTCGCGTGGATCGTTGATCTCACAAGCAGCGGCTTGGATTAGATCTTCATACCCATTCGACTGCATCCAACCGTGACCGTAGATCGAGAATCCGATGGATGCGGGACGATCTCAGTTAGATAGAATAGAGACCGTCGATCTCTGATCCGAGGATCAGGGTTATTTACCGATTCGTTTAAACTTAGATCTAATCTGGACCCATCATCTTAGATCGTGCGGTCTGGAATGCGGGATACCCCTTCGCGAGGTCTATTTTTCTAAAGAGCCCCTCCATTTCTGCGATATCAACCCGCCGTCCTGTGTGCAGGAGCCTGAGTCTGGGGAATCTTTTCCAGTTAGCCCCTGGATTTTTGTTTATTCGTGCGCCCAGTCCAAGGATTTATAAAACCCAGTAAAAGTAATTAGAAAATGGTTTTTAATATGAAAATAATTACTAGAACTTGTTTAATTTGTAGAAAATCCATACGAACTCCAAATTGGACCATTTCAGTTCCTATAATTTTGTAATAGTATTCTCTATTAAATAGTACCACTGTTTTGACATGAAATACATATTTAAATTTATTTCCCACTTAATCCTATATAAAATGCATAAAACTTTGGAAAATCCATAACTTAAAATCTATACCTCCAAATTTAATGATTCCAGTTCCTATGATCTCATTTTAATGTCTAGATTATTACTGTATATTTTATTAACATGTTTGGTGTGATGTTAATCTTATCTATACCATGTGTGTCTGTATTGCTACGTTTAGCGGTGAGGACACGTGTCACCTGAAGAGCAAGTTGGTACCTGAAATCTCAAGTCCCAGGCAAGTTGTGCCCTTGATCACTTCTTTTTACCCAGCCATGTTCTGATTAATCATAATGATCTGCATAGGTTAATTTTGATGGGACCCAATAGGTTACCCTAGTTTGTCTATCTTTATACCTTGTTTACCACTGAACCTTTTGGGTAGTACTTGCTAGTGCTTTATGTGGTTTTGGGTATGAAGGTACATTATTCATGATCACACTTTTATTATATGTTTATCATTACTGTTCATGATAAGATCATTATGTTAATTGGAACATGGAGCGACCACCCGGGAAAACAGTGCTACCACAAGGGAGGAATGGGACCCCTTGGCTGATTAATTAGGAAAGCTAGTGGAAGACTACCTTACCCGAAAGGGGCAAGGGCAGTAGGGGAGTGGTCAGTGTAGGGAGGCCCTCGGGAGGATTTTGCTGCGATGGCGGTCCTGCAAGGGATTCCTGCATTGGAACTTCCTATAAACTGTAGCGGGTTTTCTGAAGCTAGTGGAACTTTGTAAAGGCCTCGTAGTGTTACCCTGCCTCGCCTCCTCGGTAGAGGTGTATGGGAAGTCGCGATCCCTTGGCAGATGGGTAACATGACTTGTGGGTAAAGATGCGCAACCTCTGCAGAGTGTAAAACTGGTATACTAGCCGTGCTCACGGTCATGAGCAGCTCGGACACTCACATGATTAAATTATGGAACTTAAACTCAATTTGTCATATGCATTGCATCGCAGGTGAGGTTGTTACTTTTGTTCTACTACTTAATTGGGTTGGTATTTACTTATACTTAGTAATTGCTAATAAAATTTTGACCAACTTTAAAAGCAATGCTCAGCTCTAACCATCCTCTTTGGTAAGCCTTACACTTCACGTGAGCTCCCACCTTTGGCGAGTTCATGCACATTGTTCCCCACAACTTGTTGAGCGATGAACGTATGTGAGCTCACTCTTGCTGTCTCACACCCCCCACAGGTCAAGAACAGGTACCGCAGGATGAGGCGCTTGGAGGATGCTGCGATGTGTTCGTGAGAGGTCTAGGCCGTCGTCTCCCAGTCAACTTTGGGTTGCTGGACCGTTGTCTCCTTATAATGTAATTATTTATTTATTTTGTACAAGAACTCCTGTTATGTAGTAAAGATGTGACATTCGATCCTGTGCCATGATTCATCATATGTGTGAGACTTGGTCCCAGCACACCTGGTGATTATGTTTGTGCCCGGGCTTTGGACCCCTAAAATCCGGGTGTGACAGTAAGACACCTTCCTAGGCGGCTTCGGGCTCCTATTTGAACCAAACTAAAGGTTGAAGAGAAGCAGACTGTGTGGACCCATGCGACAACAACTACGACTAGTGCATGCAAGGCGACAAAGAATTCGTGTGCACAAGGAAGACAGCCAGACGAGGAGTCTGGACCAAACATTGCTGATCGAGTGATTCGAGTCTGAAACCAGCCACGAGGTTGACGATGGCTCTAGTGTGTCACACCCGGTTTTAGAAAGCAAACTGAATGCAAATTATGTACGTGCTAAGATTAGAAACTCACGTACACAACGATTACATAATTAATCATCATCACACATTGCTCAAAGTAAATAGCGGAAAGGTACTTTATTACATCAAGATGTCCAAGACATACACTGAGTCTTTAACATAACAGTCATTTAATATCATCAAAGTGCGGAAAAGCGAACGTAGCAGATAAGACCTTCACACGCAGCTAACTAAGGGTTTGCCACTAACATAACTAGAAATCGTCGTAGTCTTGTAACTCCTCTAAGTCCTTCATGTTGCCTCCATCTCCTTCTGAGCACTAAATACAGTGGGGACAACCTGGGGTGGGTGTGGTTTTTAAAGCAAGGGTGAGTACACATCAACGTACTCAGCAAATGTCTAGTTTGGCTAAAGTGGACTAGCTGTATGTGGAGTTAAAGTTAAGCAGTTGCTTTTAGTTAGTCAAGTACTTATTACTAATAGTAGAGCCAAGTTTTAGTAATAAATCCAGTTATTACCCAAAAGTACTCCCTCCAAGAGGAAATACCAGAGATCAAAATTATAACCATCATTATTAACCAGCACCATAAAAGTATCCAAAGTTCTTCTAATCAAACAGGATCCCAAGGCTGCTCTTAACCGTGAGCACAGCTGATATACCAGTTTCTAACACTCTATAGAGGTTGCACACTTTACCCACGAGTCGTGATCCCTTTTTGCCTCGGGTTAATCAAACCCTCAAAACACTACCAAGGTGAGTAGGCAAGGTTTCACTATATAGCCTTTACAAAGACTCCCCTGGTGCATAGCTGCTCGTTAGGTTTTGCCAGTTATACAAACACGGTACACCTCCCTAAGGTGGGTGACTAACAAAACCAAATCGAATGAACCTCTGCACCCGCCCTTAGTAGAGCAAGCACTATACCCCGGCCCCCATTGATGGCCCTCCGACAAAGCCAACTACACCCCCTAGTTCATCTAATTATTTAGCTAAGGGCGTTCCATTCCACCCTCATGGTTACACTGTTATCCCAGGTGGTCACTCAACGAACAGGTCCTTACGGAGAGGTACTCAGGAAACAGTCTGAGTCCCCTAAAGTATCACAAGATCAATATCGGGATAACAGCATCGTATCATAAATATTCACATCATGTTCGTTGATTAAGTTAAAGCAATAGCATAAAGAAAACCATGATAACCCAAAAAAGGTATACAAGGATTAGGTAAATACAGACTAGTCAATCCTTAGGTTTCCATAAAGTAATGCGGGACGGTGAATTATAAAGTAAGTAAGACATAATAGGTCAGAGAACACTTGCCTTCACCAGGTTGTTGCTCAGGAAGGTCTTTGGCAACACACTCAATAACCACGGGCTGCTCGTCGTATAAATAAAGCGATCATGCATTCAATACATTTGGATAATGATAAATGAACAACACACCAATCAGGTACAAACAATTGAACACATCTCAAAAGAAATAGCATAAACTTAAGAGGTAGTTTAGGTTATAGGGTGAACTAGCACATTTAGTAGTTTGTTAATCTATAAGTGTTGTCTATCTCCATGGACTACATAATTAGATTTCACTTAATTTGATAATACACAAATTACACCAGGGATAAATCCATATTATTATTCTCACAAGATTAAACATCTAATTACCACTAGGGTTTTCTTTTTATTTATCTTATTAACTAAATAAACCATACATAAACTAACATATAGCCTAGGCATAAAATTAGAATGCGCAGACAGTGAATGATCCTAATTTATTTGAATAGAGAATAATTCTATGAACATTTTGCAATTTGAATCACTCAATTTGAATCACTCAATTTGGAGTTCATATGAAAAGGATGTGAAATAAACAAGTTTTGAAGGTTAAAATACAAAATTAGGCCCAATTCTGTGATTAAACAAAAGTCTAGGGTTCAATCTACAAGTTTACAAGGGCCTGCACGCGAAAACCAAGGACAGCGGGTTGATTTCAAAAAAACCGAGGGTCTCTAACAATTTTACTACGCGAATGGGTATCGTGCTCTCTCGACCGCCAGATCTCAGATCAGCGACCGAGAAAAGATCCGAGCACGAGCGCGCGCGTGGACGCGCGGCGAGCGCTGACAGGTGGGCTCGGGGTGTCAGTGACCTAAGGTAGGGCTGATAGACCAGGCCCAGCGGCAGGGGCGCGGGTGAGGGGGAGATCTGAGCGGCCAGATCTACAACAGACAGCTGGGATTAGATCGGTTCTAATTAAACCTAGACCGCCAGATCTCGAATGGATGTCCGGGATCCAACAACAAGTGTGGACAGGGTGGTCGGTCCTAATTGCGGCTATGGCGCCCATCTCCGCGGCGAGGTCTCGCCGGAGGCGAGGGCACGGTCACGACAAAGGTCTAGGGGATTGGGGAAGGACTCGAGCGCACTCAGGGCGACACGGCGGACTCAACCGTGGGCACAACGTCGTTGCGGGGGCACTAGAGGGCGTAGAACACGACGGTGCGGCCTAATGGCGGCGCGAACTTGCTCTGGCGAGCAATCGCGCGAAGAACAGGGCAACAAACAGGGAAATAGGGGCATGGGGGATTGCTCACCTCAAGAGGAAACTCTGGAGAACCGGAGCAATGGCGAGGACGCAGGGATGCCTCGGGTCGACGGGCACGGGCTTCAACTGCACGGGGAGAACGTCAGGCGAAATAAAGAGGCTGGGGCAAACTGGAAGGTGTCCCACGTTGCTGGCGAAGGGGCGGAGATCATCGGGGCAACAAACGTGGCAAACGCTCGACAACGGCCACGGAACAGCGGCAGACCTTCGGTGGAGTTCCACGGGCGCGTGCGCAGAGCGAGGGAGTTCAGTTGAGGGCGCAATTAGGCAAGGGGAGCGAGTGAGTAGGCGTGGGCTGCAGAAAAGGGCTCGGGCGCGAGGGTCGTGGCCAGAAAACACACGGTCGTGGCACATCCACGACGGAGAGCGTGTGCGGGAGGTTAGGGAAGAGGGGAGTGGCTGACAGGCAGGGTCCGCAGACCAGCGAGGGTGAGCGGGCGAACATGCGATCAGCGCGGACAGGAAGGTTCCACCGAGCAGCGAGCGAGAGCGGCCACGAGCACGAGCGGGTCGGCACCGACAGGTCAGTCCCACCGGGCAGCGGGAAGGAGAGAGGGAGAGAGAGAGCGCGTGCGCGGACGCAGGCGGTCGCTGGCAGGTGGGGTCCACCTGTCAGGCGACGTGGGCACGCGCGCGGCCTGGTTAGGCCGGTTTGGGCTGAAATGAGTTTTTCTTTTTCCAGAGATTTTCTAAATGTTTTTCTTTTTATTTTCTCTAGGGTTTTCAAATCAAATTCAATCCAAGTTTCAAATTCAAACCCAACCAAACATGTGCATCAATTCAAAGAATATTCTAGGGTCAGCATGATGCAACAATTCATGGCTCACATAGTTTTGACAAAGTAATTAACTAATCCCTTAATTAATTAACCTAATTCTATTTAAACGGAAGAGAGAGGGAGTGACTAGAGAGAAAGACAAAGGGTAACACCTAGTGACAGGCCCTCACACGGCCAGACATCAGACTCTGGACACGAGCACGCGTACGCGGGGCACATTCTCGGGGTGAAGATGCCCACATGAAAATACGTCTTCAACGTCAACGGGACTAGGTCGGTCTACGCGGTAAACGGGTCGTGGCCATCTCAGCCCAATTGACGGAGGGTGAGAGCGGGTGATGTTGGGCCGAGAAAAGGTGGCCTGGACAGAGGGAGTTTTTTCATTTTTTTATTTCTTTAGATTTTCTGTTTTTCCCTATTTCAAATCTAATTGAAACAGAGTTTATATTCAATTTAAACACAAGTGCAACAATCAAAATATCAAGCATGCAATGCAACATAAATATATATTTAGCAATTATTTAAAGAAATAAATTTAAAATGCATAATTCACACAAGAAAATAAAATTCAAATAACCCTTCTCTCTCTTAGAAAGAAATAAAAAAAATACTCCTAAATAGACTTTTGGGGTTTACAACGTGGCGAGTGACCACCTGCTGGTTTCTTGGAATCGATTAAGAACATGCTATCACTTGGTTCATAAATCACTGGAATAGAAAAGGAGACATCTTACAATTTGAAATTCATTGATCAATAAACTCTTGGAATAGATACAGATACAGAGCTATCCCTATTTGGATGGAGAGGCTAAGTTTTGATACTATTTAGAAGTATTAAATATAATCTAATTATAAAACTAATTACATAGATTAGGACTAAGCAACAACGTGAACCAATTAAACATAATTAGTCCATGATTCGCACATATGATGCTATGTTACCGTAAACATTTTTTAATCGTGTTAGTTTTAATAAATTCTTGTAATCGTTTAGTTTTCGTCTTTGTAATTAATTTTATAATTAGATTATATTTAATACTCGTAATTAGTATTTAAATATTCGACGTGACACGACACTGACTAGTAAACAGGAAATCTCACCTTGGTTGGTGCTGTGCACTGCAGCACTGAACTCTTCAGCAATCTTGATAAGGGTGGACAGCATCTTTGCTAACTTTTGCTGCAGCTGATAGCATATAAAAAGCATAAATAAATGGTACCTTCAACTTGTTACGAGTTGTGACTGTACCTGACACTCAGATCACCCCTGCCTCTGAAATCAGCAGCGAAGTGCGATTAGCCCATCACAGAATCCACAATGTCTCCACTGCATGGAGATGCATAGAACATGAGCCAATTGGGTCTTCTCTGAACTGCAAGACAGGCAGATGGAGTCAACAGCAAGAGCCAAGATCAAGAATAGGGGAGATAGCAAAGAATCAGTCATGAAGGAGATGATAGAGCTCATGGGCTGACCTAACGTGGGCATAGCAGAGGATACCTTTCTCCCTCAGTGCTGATTTGGTGACAAGGGGATCACGTGGGGATTGGAGGGGATTGAGGGGGAAATAAACTAATTTTCCCTTCAATCCCCTCCAATCCCCCGTGATCCCGGGTCACCAAATGAGCCCTAAGGCGTCAGCTGTTCCTCAAATGCGTCAACAGCACAGAGAAATGGCACAGACGTATCAGCATGGACAGAGAACCGAGAAGTAACTGGTTTCAGTACATAACAATTGCAATCCAGTGATTCAGTAGCACAGAACATATCCACGGTTCGAGGACATATCCTGTGCAATCACTCATTTTGGTGCAAGCGTGCAATCAAACTATCCAGAGCATCCAATCTAGATCCAACGGTTTCATATGAAAGGGGTTAAAAGTAAAATAGGTACTATGTTTTAGGTGGAAGGGGTTAAATATGAAATAACAGTCATCATTAGATCTAGATTAGATGCACCAAACCGCTTGATTGCACGCTTGCACCAATATAAGTGATTGCATAAGATATTTTCCCCTGGATTGTTGCACAGACACAGGCTACATGCAGAATTATTACTTAGGGGGTGTTTGGTTGCCCCTGCTAAAGTTTAGCCCGGGTCACATCAAGCGTTTGACTTTCAAATAGGAGTACGAAATATAGACCCAACCAACTGGACTAGATTCGTCTCGTCTTTTAATCTTCGGCTGACAAATTTGTTTTATAATCCGACTACATTTAATACCCGAAACGGAGGTTCAAACATTCGATTGGACAGGGGCTAAACTTTAGTTTGGGGTAACCAAACGGGGCCTTATTGTCGTCGCCGTTGGCGACGGTGGTGGTGATGGCCACGTCGAGGAACACTCCGTTGATGGAGAGCAGGCGATGGCTGCTTCGAAGAATTGTAGAGTAACTACTTCCTTTCCATGACTGCGACAGTGCCGTCCTTCTTGGCGACAATGGCGACGGTGGCCATGCCCAGGAACATGCCGTGCTCGACGACGCCGGTGATTCGGAGCAGGCGGTCGCTGATGTCGCGCAGGTCGCCGCGGATGCCGCCGTCGAAGAACATCTCGACGATGTAGTTGCCGTTGTCGGTGACGAAGGGCTGCTGCTCGGAGCCTTGCTCCCCCTCGGGGACGGTGGTGGTCCTGAGCCTGGCGTGGAAGCCGGGCAGGCCGTGGAAGAGGCCGCGGATGAGGCCCAGCGTGTGGGGCGCGCCGAACGGGACGACCTCGACGGGGACGGCGCCGGTGCAGCCGAGGCGCGGCACGAGCTTGGACTCGTCGACGATGACGGCGAAGCGGGCGCCGGCGCCCTCGACCATCTTCTCGCGGAGCAGCGAGCCGCCGCGGCCCTTGACGAGGTTGAGGTCCGGGTCGACCTCGTCGGCGCCGTCGATGGACAGCGCGACGCTGGCGGCGTCGAGCGGGAGCAGCGGGATGCCGACGCGCGCCGCGTGCGCCTCCGTCTTGAGCGAGGTCGGCACGCCGGCCACCCCCTGCAGCGCGCCCGCGCGGAGGAGGTCGCCCAGGCGGTCCAGCGCGTGCGCCGCCGTGGAGCCCGTGCCCAGGCCCAGCGTCATGCCGGGCTCCACGAGCTCCACCGCGCGGTGCGCCGCCAAGCGCTTCAGCTCGTCCTGCGTCGGCTTCGCGGACGGCGGCGGCGAGGCGGCGGCGCTGCCCATAGCGAGGGTGGTGGGGAGGGGGCGGCGCGGGGTTGAGGTGAGGATCGTGAACGGGAATTGGGTTTCTGAGAAGCGGGGGTGACTCTGTTCGGGAATTTTGGATATTTTATTGTAGTAGGAAAGAGGAGCGGGAAATGGGAGGTGGGCAGAGCAAGGGGGAGGCTGGGAATCAAATCGCCGAATCGGAATGGTGCTCGACAAGCGGCATGCCGACGATTTTAAAGGCCTCGGAATGCGGGAAAGCCGTATCGTATGTTGGGCCTGGGAACTGGGAAGGGTGGCGGAGCGATCCATGCTGCCAGAGACGTCCCCGACTCTGGATTGGAATCACCCGGCCGGAATCCGCAACGTGCTTCATGCTGTTTCACTCTCTCTCCTTTCCTTCTTTGTGTCTATCGGGTACAGAGAGCGCTCGTCTCTGCCGTCAACGTCGACGAGGTCAAAGGGTCAACGCGTGCGTGCGTGCACCGTGCAGCCACGCAGGCGAAGCCATGAACCAGAGGCGCTGATACTATTTTTAGAGTTATCCTACATATATCCAAACTTCAACCAAGTTAAAGGGTGTTTAAATGAATTAGAACTAAAAGTTAATTGACTAAAAAATTACTAGTAAAATTATATAGCTAGCAAATACCTAGCTAACTATTAATTAATTTATTAAAAATAGTTAATAGTTGAAGGAGTGTTTAGATGTCTATAACTAATTTTAGATACTAACTATTAGATTTAGTACATTCAAACACCCTCTAAATTCGCAGAAAGACGACATTAGTATTTTTCCTTTCGAATTAACCACGGTATCGATATAAAGGAGGCTCCTAATTTTGATACTCTCTCCGTTTTTTTTTATTGTGTTTTATTTTAAAAATAAACTTATAATTGATTAAAATTTGAGGGAATCTGGATTGCGACCTCGGCTGGCTGAGCCACATTAACTCCAAAGCAAACAGTATGGTTTACCATAAATAACACGTTCCGCACTGATACCAGGACTCTGTTTTTAAAAATATATAAAGTCTAGTTTGTGAATCTTATTTTCTAAGTGATTTCTATTTTCTCGAAAAAATAAACTAATTTTATTTAGAAAAAAATCCTTTAAAAATAGGTTTCTAAACTAGCCTTTAGAGAACCAATTGTAACTAATTTACCTCTTGGATTCTATGCATGGAAAGATAAAATCTCTGAATGAAGGACGTGCTGCATTTTCTCTGGATGACACGCTCGCTGCTTATTTTATAATCCCTCCGAAAACAAACGTGGGTCAGGAGTGTTTAGTTTATAGAGACTAATTTTAGTCTCTCTATTTTATTTTATTTTATTTTAGTTTCTAAATTGCTAGATAAGTAAACTAACTCTATTTTTGTTTTCATATTTAACAAATTATGGACTAAAATAAAATAAAATAAATAGATTATAAATTAGTCGTTAGAAACCAAACACCTAATAAGATACATAGGGTGTTTTCGGTTTAGCTTTTGGCCCTAAAAGCTAAAAGCTAAACCAAATGGCTGGATCCAAAAGGCAGCTTTTTAAAAAGCCAATTTTCTCGCGGTGTAAAACTGAAATCACCTTTGGACCTATTTTTAGCGGTTTTTTTATGAAACTATATATATATATATATATATATATATATATATATATATATATATATATATATATATATATACTAGTTGAATGCCCGTGCGTTGCAACGGAAACATATAATATCATGATAACTTATTACTAATGTGTGTTATACTATTACGAGAAAAGGTTACATAATCCATTCGAACGGAACTAATGAATCCGAATTGAACGGAATTAATGGCTACACAAACAGACATTCAATTGAAACTTGTATTCTACATGGAAGGTTAGACAAAGTGAGATATGGCAAATTGATAGTGCTTTTGGATGCATGTCGCCAAAATTCCATACAATGCAACATCGTAATCGAAGCAAGAAGCAAAAGTGGGAACAAACAAATACCTCACTTTCCATGGGCAATAAACTCCTCACATCATGCTGCTCAAATTTCGATGCCAGAAACTGCCCTCCAGCAGCTAACCATGGTGTCATAGCCATTGAAATGCCAACGACTAAAAATAGCAACGATGTTAATTGAGGTGATAGAAGACCCTGTAAAATAGTGTGTTCATTAGTTTCCCCTCTGCTCTATAACATTTATCCATAGCACAACAATCATATGATTCGTGACATACAACAATTATAGATGTTCCTATGATCAACTATTGTGTACATGAGAAGTAGGTCTAGAGACATAAAAAGAGTTCTAGTTGTTGTTTCTAAAGAATGTATATTGTGGTGTTGGGCTGGAACTAAGGCTCTGCAATAGCTCTTAGGCGCTGGCCGTGTTAATTTTACTGGTGTGTGGAGCTAGGAGTCCTGTACTTGGTTAATTGGCGGGAGCAAGCTTTGCTGCTCCTACGTTGTTTTATTCCCTTCTTAATGAAATGACATGCAGCTCTCCTGCGTTATTCGAAGAAAAGAAAAGAAAACAACGTATATTACCTGGTTGATAGCTTCTCCAAAGGCAACAAAAGCAAACTCACCACCAGGTGCAAGCAAGAGGCCAACACGAATGGCAGCTATAGCAGAAACCCCAAACACCCTGCCGACAAATGTAACTAACAATAATGTCATTCCAATTATCAAGAGACTCAATATATTTAAATTTGAATATTTAAAACATCTGAATATTTTTTATGTGGCGTATTCTATTAAAAAATCTGAATATTTTTTATGTGGCATACTCTGTTATAAAATCCTAGATCCATTGTTGGCAGGGAATGGTCAGGATCGCTAACAGTTGTGGCAAAGCACTCATTGCAGACAAGAAAGATGGTAGTGAGGTTCCATACACTTCGGACAAGGAGCATGAGCCACCACGTGAGCTGACTGGTGATCCTTGGTGATAGCTCTACCACACCCACCCTGGACAAGCCATGCACAACCTAGGTCCCTCCAACCATGTCACCTGTGGACGATGGCCAGCCTATCGACCTAGCCCTAGCGACCACCACAGAGGTGCCTGCGCTGAACCTGTGGCAACGCCTACCAAGGACAAGGACAATGTCGATGCTTCTTCAATCGTGGACAAGAATGAGACAGTATTTGCACAACGCCCACTGCACGAGAGCCTAACAGCCAAGCTTGCAAGCTATTTTTTGTGACTCCTATGCTGTTAATGGTTTTGTTCCAGTGTTGATTGCTGAGAAGAAGGATGGCTCCATCTGCAACCTACAAGGATGTTTATCAACCTTGTAGGGCCGGCTCTGCTCAAACTATAGACAAGGTTTATGGCAAGGCTCTTCCTCAGTCAAGTACACTCAAGGGTCGTTAACTGTAGTGTGTTCTCTTTTAAATAACTTTAGTGTGTCATCTTCTACTAAATTATTAGGCAACTTAGTGCTTATGAGAATCTCAGTCACAATAGTGATTTAAACTATGTGAATGATAACTGGTTTATTTGAATCTCTTCTCCCACTTTTGCAAATTATTTACATCTGGGTGCTTCAAACATCAAAGTCCATACTAGAATTTCATCAAGAATGAAAAGATACATGAACTCTGTTGAAACCAAATAGGCTTTCTAAATATTGTAAAATGGTTAAATACAATTTCAATAATCACCACCAGTAACTGTATAACCAACCACGTGAATTGAAGCATATGACTTATTAGAAAGCAACATATGCTTGAAATGGAATTTATAAGAAAGGCTATACAAGTTAGTTTGGCTTGCAAACAACAAAAGAAAGTTTGTCAAATTAATTGGCTTGCCTGTATAGCTAGAACAGTTTATACTTTATGTAGTGGATAATTATTGCATCAATAAATACATGTTTACCAACCTTAAGAGCGTCATAGCATCTTGCAATTGGATTGGCAGCTGCAAGAAATGAAGTCCCTAAAATGAGTATTATTGTAATGGCAGCTTTGGCAATAGATATTGTCTGCTGCTCCATGGCCTCGGGAATCGCAACTCTGGAATTGCATAAGAAAACAGAGACTGGGTTAATGAGGTTTCGACAGGGCATAGCAAGAAAGAAGATTTACTATGTCTATTCTAGTTTCACCAAACATATAAACTGGCACCATGTCTTTAGGTTGTGTCGGCGTTCCGAGACCGGGGGGTCCTCGAGCCGACGAGTGAGAGTGCCGCGTGCCCCAGCCCAGATGGGTCGAGCGCGTGGAGCGAGCGCAAAGGGGGGAACGGAGTGAGAGAGAGGTCGGTGGCCGGAGCCGGATCGCGAGGGAGTCGGAGAAATTCCCACGGCCTTCGTGTTCGTCCCGCGCCCAGGTCGGGTGCGCTTGCAGTAGGGGGTTACAAGCGTCCGCACGAGGTGAAGGGAGAGGGCGGCCCCGAGAGAGCGCCTGCCCCTGCCTTTCGTCCCCGCGAGGCCAACCTTCTTTAAGAAGGCCCTGGCCCTTCCTTTTATAGTCGTAAGGAGAGGGTCCAGGTGTACAAGACGGGGGTGTAGCAAGGTGCTACGTGTCTAGCGAGGGAGAGCTAGCGCCCTATGTACATGCCCAGGTGGCAGCCAGAGAGATCGTGGCACCCTGTTGGAGTGGCGTCGTGGCTGTTGGAGGAGTAACGGAGCCGGACGGGGGGACAGCTGTCGAGGTGGCTGGGTCCTTGCTGACGTTCTCCTGCTTTCGTAAGGGAGTTGGGAGCCGCCGTCGTCATGATCTAGCGGGGCGCCATCATGGCCTATCTGGCATAGCTGGCCAGATGGGACGCCGGTCTTGTTCTCTGCGACCCAAGTCGGCTCAGGGCAGGGTGATGATGACGCTTCCTGTTGACGTGGCGGTCTCGTATCCTAGGTCGGGCGTCGTGGAGGCTCCTCCGAGGCTGTGGCCGAGTCCGTCCTGCAAGACAGAGACAGAGTCCGAGCCCTGGTCGGGCGAGGCGGAGATTATTCGGCAGAGGCCGAGGCGGAGTCCGAGCCCTGGGTCGGGCGAGGCGGAGGTCGCCGTCTTCCGAGGCCTTAGCCTGAGTCCGAGCCCTGGGTCGGGCGGAGCGGAGTTCGCCGTCTTCCGAGGCCTTAGCCTGAGTCCGAGCCCTGGGTCGGGCGGAGCGGAGTTCGCCGTCTTCCGAGGCCTTAGCCTGAGTCCGAGCCCTGGGTCGGGCGGAGCGGAGTTCGCCGTCTTCCGAGGCCTTAGCCTGAGTCCGAGCCCTGGGTCGGGCGGAGCGGAGTTCGCCGTCTTCCGAGGCCTTAGCCTGAGTCCGAGCCCTGGGTCGGGCGGAGTCTCCTATGGCACCACTGGCGAAGTCTGGCCGCCCGTCGGTCTTACCTTTTGCGTTAAACGCCCTGGTGACTCGGTCGGTTGGTGCGGTGATTTAGTCAGGGTTTCTCCTTATCGGAGGCGGGGCCTAGGGCGAGCCGGGGATGCGCCTGCCGTGAAAGAGGAGACCTCAGGCGAGACGGAGTCATCTTAGGGTCGGCTGCCCTCGCCCGAGGCTAGGCTCGGGCGTGGCGTGGTCAAGTCACTCGTGTGGACTGATCCCTGACTTAATCAAACCCATCAGGCCTTTGCAGCTTTATGCTGATGGGGGTTACCAGCTGAGAATTAGGCGTCTTGAGGGTACCCCTAATTATGGTCCCCGACAGGTTGCATCTTATCAAATTCATCGATACAAACCACTCCACCATCAACACCAGTCTGAGCAGTGCATAGTTAATGGCTCGCCCCAGGTAGATCAACACATAATCCTTCCTTTTACTAAACCTTGGTTGTTCTTGCTTGGGATATACTACCTTTAAGACTATTTGTAAACATGAGTTTCTTGTTTCTTTATTTTTTTCTGCACATAATAAATATATTGTGTAAGGATATAATTAAAAGAGCAAACTTTTGGGTGCTGATTCAAGAGATGACAGATCCAGACTATTTTCCTGTAAATGGTAATTAAAGTTTATGTATAAATAGTAACAATTATATTCTATGAGTTTAGTTTTTGCAATGAAAATAATAAATCATTTTAGGGGAAAATCAATCAGGGGAGTGCTTATTTTCATGTAGAGTTTCTCGTGGTCTAAAATGTTTTAGAAAGAGGATAATATAATAGAACTTAAGTGCTTATTTTCATAAGTAGAAACAAAAATAACCATACAATGGCCTTAGTGTTACGTCTAGGTGAGCTCACTTTGCAGGTGTAACCCAATATGTTTTCAGTAGTTCGATATTATTATTCAAAGCTAGATCGTAATTTATTCAGTAGCGCTAAGCGCATTGGGAAATTTGTGTTTAGTCTGTAACCCGAAACACGTCTTATTGATAGGGAGAGTTCTAGACAACAGGTTGTATTCTACCCCAAAGTTATTGGGTGATGACAGGTTGTACAGTGACCGTGGGAGCACGCCCGAGAGGTTGTTCGTGAAGAGGAAAAAGAATTGGAGGTCTCCGATGCCCCCAAACTCGTGCGGCATCGGACCATTTGGTTCTCTGTCAGATCAAGGTACTCGAGGAACAAAGGTTATCAAGCGATCCTAGTATGGCGACCGCCAGGATGTTGTTGGCCACCAGGAGCCCCCGGAGGTTGGAGAGCCTGTTGCTGAGCTCGGCGGGGATGTGACCATGGATATGGTTGCTACTGAGGCTTAGCACCAGTAAGCTGACGCAGGAGCTGAGGTTGGAGGACAACGTACCGGAGAAGGCGTTGTAGCTCAGGTCTAGCACTTGCAGATGCGCAAGGCAGCCGATGGTCGCCGGGACCTCCCCACGGAACCAATCGTAGCTCAGGTTCAGCATCTGCAGGAACGTGAGGTTCCCGAAGGCCGAGACAGCGCGCCGGTGAGCCTGTAGGAGGGCAGGCTCAGCGACACCACCACAGGCCTTCCATCGATGGCGTGAACCACTAACAAACCCTGGAAGACGAAGGCAGTGACTCGCCGAAGACGCGGGACTGGAAACCTGTGCCATAAGGCAGAAAGCAGTAAAGGCTAACACAAAGTTGCTGTGAGAATGAAAGCAACAACCCATGTGATTCCTAATCCAAGAGGAACCTAAAGAGGCAGCATCAGTAGTTCAGAAATTAGCCTCTCATATCAACCAGCATGCAACACAGATGAAGGTAATGTGCTACTGGTTGCTTCTGGACTTTTAATTATAAGAAGACACTGTCGTTACTAAGCTAGCTAATTTCCAGGAACCATTAGCAGAGCAAAACATGTGCCCAAGAAGAAGGCCTATGCCAAGTTGATAAACGAGTTTACAAATGAAGGTAATGTGCTACTGGGGCAGATCCAATCCACATAATGCAGTGCAAAGTTATTATGAAACTTAAAGACACCGTGCAAAATATTGTAGTTAGGATCAAACTTCAGAGGAGTCATCAACTTACGGAATCAACAGAAGCAATAACTGATACAACACACATCACAAGGCCCATTTTCCAGGAAAAAACTAGAGTTCCCCACTGCAATGGATAAGGAAATCTGAACCAGGGTGAAGATCTTAAGGCATGCAAAGTGTCTACACGGTAAGATCTCACATGCTTCCGAAAAAATAATTGTTGGGAACATGCCATGTTAGAATACTGCTTTCTCTAAAACAAACAAAAAATCAAGACAAATCTTATGCACGGATCTATGATAAAAACCAGAAAAACCTGAGAAGAAACACCTGGGATAGCACCTGAGATAGAGAAGAAGCACCTGAGATAGCAACCCCGGCAACCTGGGAAGGAAAAAAACTGACAAGCAATGGCCTGCATCGACGCACATTCCTCAGACTACTGTCGGGCGTGCCCAACCTCGCCAGCCCGCCGTGCAACATAGCTGTGGTGGCAAGCAGGGCCCTTGAGAAAATAATAAAAAGATCATTTGTTAAGCAACCAAATCAAATGATTGGGGCTGCGATTGTAGCCTCTGAACTGCAGCTGATTGGTTCGGATAGGAGGCATCCCAATTACACCAATAATGAAGGCTTTCCTTGAGCTTATCATGGATGGAACAGGGGGGAATTTGGGCAGAATGCAGAGTCGAGTTGTTGAGAACAAATTTGTAGCCAGAACAACCTCCCAATGATGGGGATTTGGTGCAGGATCCTGCATCGGCGCCCATTCCTCAGACTACTCTCGGGCGTGCCCAACCTCGCCAGCCCACCGTGCAACGTGGCTGTGGTGGCAAGCAGGAAGTCACGCTCCTCCCCAACGCCGCGCTCCCGGCCTAGGTCCTCGAGGCTGATGCTGAGGAGTAGGAACTCGTCACTCTAGCACTTCGGTTTTCTGAAATTTGAAGCAGAAACGAGATCTCATCTAGAGCTTCAGTGTTCTAGCGACCAGGGAGGAGAGGCCCGTGCGGCACTATGGCGAACCGGCGGTGGAAGCTGGAGGTGGAGCCGTTGTCGATCGTCGTGGATTGGAGCCGAGCCGCCGATGAGGGGAGGGCGGCATGGGCCTGCGACGAACCTGTGGAGTGTGGTAGGGCACAAGCAGGGGGTGAAGAGGTTGCCAGATCCTGGATCCGTGTTGGACGCACGTCGCGAAGGGTGCTAGCAGTCCAGTTGTTGAGCTCGTCGCCATGGGCACCGGTGACCAGCCATCGAGCTCAACCACCACCAGGCAGCAGCATAAGACAGGACAGAGCATCATCCGCCGCCATGGATTGCTGGGGCGTGACGGCCGCAAAACTATGCCGCTGGGGATTGAGGGGCGAGGGTTTCGGGGGAGGGGCGTAGGAGGGGCCTGTGTGCGCGCTGGCATGGCGGGATGTGTGGCCGGGACGGAGTTGCCGGGGGGTTGGGGAGGAAGGTGACGGGGCTGCGGGGGGTCGGGGAGCGCTGATGGCGGAGAGCAGGCGCTGATGGCGGAGAGCGGAGGAAGCCGCAGGATTCTAGGATGGAGCGCGGAGGGGGCGTGCTGGCGAGTGGCGACGACAGAACCGTGCACCGTAGAGAAACGTGGACGCCTACGATACATACATACATACATACATACATACATACATACATACATACATACATACATACATACATACATACATACATACATACATACTAGGTATATGCCCGTGCGTTGCAACGGAAGTAAAAAAAGTTGGTATAAAACATAGATACGGAACAACAAACATCACTATAATATGAAAAATAAAAAATAAAGAACAATAAATATGTCGTGAATTGTAATCAACATCTCATGCTGGTACACACAGTCATCAAAGTGGAGTTGAATATCCCGAATTGCTTGGTTTACTCGGTCCATCACAGAAGGGATCATCAACTACTGCCAATATAATGAACTTCAAAATCATTAGAAAATTTTGCCTCGCCACTTGGTCCGTCAACATGCCCTCCTCTGCATGATTTCCCCCAATCAATAGTTGTAACCCCTAAGAATCAAAACCCAATATGTCAGGCACAAAGGAACTTGTTCTTTACAAGAGATTAGACAAGAGAGAAGTATGCATAATGATTGCAGAAACGTCTAAATACATGGATAAGGGAGAAGTATGCAGTCATTTAGGAATAAAATGGTTAACTAAAAATGCAGTCATTTGCTCCTCATGTTTTCTCTGTTCAGCAGATGGACAGGGGCTCACCATTCCACTCCTTGAGGCACTTGCGCAGCGATGTCTTCCTCAAATGAGCGCTTGAAGTACTCGTTATAATCATCCTACATACCAACTCCACATGAAGTAGCATCTCCAGTATGATGAATAAGGTACAAAAATTTAGGCAACAACTACATCAAGAAACTGAAGGCAAAAAACACAGGAGCATCTAAAACAATTGCTTGTCACTTACTCCCTGTGCATAAATCTTCCTGGACCCTTCCAACTGCGACATCTACAGATCATGGGTGTTCACCAACTCCTACATCTCTGATGTGCTCGAAATATTCAAAAAATTGATCGGTTACTTATCAAATGGAGAAGCAGTAGATAATGCAGAGCAAAATAAAAAAAACCTGAGCTCTGTTTGTGTTCCTCTTGGTGAGGAAAAGCTCGAGCCACTACGATCGCATTCCTAGTGAATCCCAACACCATACAACCACGACAAAAGTGTTAAGTAGACCTCCTAGTGAATCCCAACACCATACAACCACGACAAATGTGTTAAGTAGACCTCAGAACAACACCACAAGGAAACCACACGTGAGAATAGCAAACCACCAATACACACAAGCATCCATGGCATTAACACCATAGTTTGTTAGGAAAATTCAACTGAAACATGGACGAAAAATGAAATCAAAGTGGTATGGGCAGACTAAGAATAATATAAATGGTATGGGCATGAACTCTGTACCTAACAATACATGATAAAAAATAACAATTCAGCTGATTCATGGTCGGAAATCAACAAGGATTATAGAGTTCACGCACCTTAAGGACAGGGTACTTTTTTATTTCATTAACAGATCAAGCAAAATAAAAAAGTAATGAGCAAATGAGCCTAATTAAAAATGCATAGCATTCAACAAAGCTAACTAAGATAGGTTATTTACATCATTATTCAAATGTTGTACTGAAAATGCATGCTATTAACGAATTTAGGAAACCAGAGTGCCAACTTTACCTCTTCTAGAGTCCAGTTGCCCTTGGATGAGCGGCGTGCTGGACCAGTTGTCCTCCTGAAGCCAGAGATAAACAAACATGTATAAGAATTAAGAAGGAATATGCATATCATAAAACCTGATGAGTGGTTCCAATAAGCGGATAGAAATTCACCCATTGGGTAATCTCCCCCTTTTTTAGGTTCCTTACTGACTCCTCCATCAGGAGGAACAGAAGGAGCTGAAGACTTTGTGCCCTTCAAAGTCTTTCGCTCTTCAGTTGTCATATTAAGTGAAAACAGAAAACTGAATCTCCACTTAAAGCAAGGTAAGGGCCCAAATATCCATCCCAATGTTAAAGCCCTCTAAGGTCTTCTAGCATATTTTTTCGCTTGGGGAGAAGTGGCCATTGTCTGCCAAGAGGGGGGAAAGGAACAAAATTGAATCATGTAAACAAAATAACAAATAGTCGAAATTATAATGCAGAAATACACAACTATGAAGGTACAATGATGCATCGTGATTTTGCCATGATAGACATGCCCTCAAATTTAATCACAAGATATCAATTTTTTACAGTGAGAAATTAACAAATTCGAATAAAATTTGGCTAGATTTGAGAATTCTAGAACGCAGACTGCAGCGAGCCAAGGGTAAATACAGCATACTAAGATGGCAGAACAGGGACTAACCCAAACTTTTATAATAAAGAAACATTAATACAGTAAGAATTTACCAAGAAGAAGAGTTTGTTGAAGTGGATGAAAATCCATGCTCATCGGTGTTGATCCTTGGCTCAAGGTCCGTGCAACAGTTTTATGGAAATCATCTTATTGGTAATTTTGGCTCTGCGAATAAGTCACAGACCGCATATTCACCGGAAGATTCACCTGCTATGTTAGATCATCATAAGTGCATGATTAGGTGTAACGAACAACACCAAGTACTAAGAGCAAGAATCTAGTAATGGTAATGCATTTATTTGATTACTTATGGAGCTTATGGGGTACCAAATATGTTTCAAGTCATCTGAATACATGTCTAGGCAATGGACACTAAGAACGAGATCCAAGTTCTGCGTGATCAATTGGCTGAAAAATCTTCAGATTCTCTTTGCCTTTTGAAAGAGGTATGCGTCTCAGTACCATTTGAACTAAATTGTTCATGTTATTTTTGTGTTCCTTGTTAAACTTATGAAGTTCCACAGTTTTCCTTTCAATTTTCAGATATTACCTAGTGGTATTAAGTGTTAACTGATTTTAGCTAGGGATTTTAGGGCGTACCGGGTGCAGGGACTGTGGAGAGAGGCTGTTGCGAGTTGCGACTGATGGTGACGACGACCTCCCCGGCGCCATCCAAGAACAGCACCTCGCCACCGTGCTTCATATTCTTGTTCGAGACGTTGCTCGGTGTGGGTTGACCATCGGACGGCTGCATGGAGACAAAAGCAGCGGGCTGGGGCATCCTAATCGCCTCCAGATTTTGAAGTTCCTTACAACGAATCTATCTTTGGTGCTGAATTGGGGGGGAACAGGTTGGAGTTGCAACGGGCGCACCTTGAACTTGACAACATCCTTGCTCCTCTTGATCTTCACGGAACCACCGCCGTGACAACAACAGGGACACTAACCACCACCGTGCTCTTCTCCACGGTCAGCCCTTGATGGGAACACATCCGAGAACCTGATGGGAGTAGTGACAGCCTGCATTTTCTGATCTGAACTTCTTGTGTGTGATCAATTGTTCTACTGAAGTGAAGTAGCAGCTTGGTATAGTATGATCTGAAAGGGTTATCGATCTTGTGTGGTGAGCTTCTGTTATATACTATAGAGCCAGAGTGGGGTCCTTGACCATTGTTTCTAAAAATAACTTCATTAGTCAATAGTGAAGAACTCCTCAGGCTCGATGAGGGGGACAAACTTGGTGAAAGTGATAACCACCCTCACTGTTGGCACAACGGGGATTGCAATCTGCATGAATGGCAAACATGAATAATGAGCTGAATGCAAAGCTATGTTGCATTTAGGAGTACCAAAATGAGCTATGTGCAACAAGATAATTACAAGAACAGCCTTTAGAAAATTATATAATATATTGTGGCAAGAAGCAGCCGAAGGTACACAAAGGCAAAACAATTGATGGCGTCCACACTTCGGTGAACACCACTTTGCGGAACATATAGCAAAACTTGGACGAGTGCTCCAAGCTGTATGTCTAACCAATTTCTACTTTCTACAACACCATAGGTTTAGTTTTTCCCATCAGGTTTCATTTGTCATATAAATAAACTATGAGTCATCAAAACAAGATACTATCAATGCAGGTGAGGTGAGTGACAGTTAAGTAAATTCCCTTAAATCTGTGTCCTAAGTAAATTCCCTTAAATCTGTGTCCTAATTGCACCTTCTTCTGTCTGCAATCATAGAATCAAATAAAATAGATTTGTCAAAGAAAAAGCGGAGACTGCAAGTTCCAACTTTGCAAGTTTCTCCACATTTGATTCCTAAAAATAAATACACCAGCCCCCCCCATGCTAAGTATTGGTTCCTAAAAATAAGTCATTTTCTGGATAAATTGAGAAAAGTTGTTGCCTTTTACTCATGTACAAATTTGTGAATATGTATCAACTGGATTATGAAGATGACTAACTTTTTTTCTAAAAGTAGGTGATAAACATTGAATTCGGGTATCAAAGCCTAATTAGACTACCTTTTGTAGAGAACTAACAATTTTAGCCTAGATAAAGTAACTGGTTTCAGCCTAGATCCAATCCAGGGTATGGTTTTTTCCATATAATCCATTGCATAAATTAAGATCGATTTCTGGTACATTGCAATTTAATGCCCACAAATCACCTAAAATGCAACCAATTTTACATAGCTATACAGCTGATTGAATATCTCCAAATGAATGATATGGTGCCAGGGACACTAACAGAAGTACACAACAAGAGAAAATAGCCCGGGAGGATGTAACATCTCCAAATGATATGGTGTTCATGGACACTAACAGGAGCTAAGGAAATGAATGATGTTGTAGTAATGTTGTAGTAGAGATTGCTTTAAGAAAAAACCAGTTTAGTCAACTCACACTACAGATCCCGTTCCATTTTTGAGCCCTTTTTTCATTATTTGACAAAAACTGACTTCGACGAGTAGCAAATAATTGGACACTAACTGAAGTATAAGTATGTCGGCTATCACTATCAGGAGGGCTATTGATTATTCCTAGAACATCAGTATCATCAAGGCTCGACCAAGAAAACATCTGGTGCGCAAAATGCGGGCTGCAATTCACCATTATATGAAGCAACACAAAGTTGAGAGCAGCGAACTCACCCCATCCGGGGTTCTCGGTTACACCACACCGGAGTCCCGACGCCTCATACAGCGGCCAGCGGGGCCGTCTCAGCAGCGGCGGCGGCAGCGCCCGTAGCTCCTTCATCCTCAGTCGCCCACTGCTCCTGGTAGTACGCAGCCAGATCGGCATCCCACTCCTCGTCCTCCTTCTTCCTCCTCGCCTCGGCCTCGGCCTCCTCCGCCTTCCGCTTCGCCTCTGCGTCCTCGGCCTTCTTCCTCACGTCTGTGTCTGCAAGCGCTCCGTTGTCGTTCCGGTCGGCATTGGCCGGCGCCTGGCCTCTCTCGACGTCGTCATTCCTCCGGGTGGCGTCCCCGCGTGCGCCTCCCCTCAGCGTGTCCGGCTCCGCCGACCCCGGCGCCGCCTCCTCGTGGCCGAAGCCCGGCGGGATCTGGAGCTCGCCGTGGAGGTCGATGCGTCGACGCGGGCGTCTTCTGCGGCCGGGCGCGAGATCGAGGTCATCCTCCACGTCCGGATTGGGATCCGCGGGCGGGATTCGAGAGAGCCGTTGCCGCGGTCGTGGGCGTCCCGGGCGCGGATGGGGACTGGGACGCCGTGGGGGTCTTGCTCCCAGACCTCACTGCCGCCGCGGGCCTCACTGCCGCCGTGGGGGTCTCGCTCCCGGACCTCTCTGCCGGCCGAGGCCCGGTGGGATCTGGAGCTCGCCGTGGAGGTCGATGCATCGATGCGGGCGTCTGCCACGTCCGCGGCCGGGCACGGGATCGAGGTCATCCTCCGCGTCCAGATTGGGATCCGCGGGCGGGATTCGAGGGAGCCGCTGCCGCGGCCGTGGGCGTCCCGGGCGCGGATGGGGACGAGGACGGGGACGCCGTGGGGGTCTCCCTCCCAGACCTTACTGCCGCCGCGGGCCTCTCTGCCGCCGTGGGGGTCTCGCTCCCGGACCTCACTGTCGGCCGAGGCCCGGCGGGATCTGGAGCTCGCCGCGGAGGTCGATGCATCGACGCGGGCGTCTTCCGCGTCCGCGGCCGGGCGCGGGATCGAGGTCATCCTCCGCGTCCGGATCGGGATCCGCGGGCGGGATTCGAGGGAGCCGCTGCAGCGGCCGTGGGCATCCCGGGCACGGATGGGGACGAGGACGCCGTGGGGGTCTCGCTGCCGGACCTCACTGCCGTCGGCGTGGGCCCCGCAACCGCCGCCGGAGACGGGGACGGGGGTGCGGTGGAGGTGTGCGGCGTAGTGATGGGGAGAGGAGGAGGAGGAGGTGGATCCAGGGCGTCCATGGCGGGGAACCGCGGCGCCAGGGCGGGGGGTACGGTGGATCCACGGCTGGGGAAGGGGCGAGGTGGAGGGGTGCGGCGGGGGCAGGCGGCGCAGTGTGAGGGAGAGGCAGAACCCGCGGTCGTTGATGCAGAGATGGCAGAACCGTGCGCCATGCAAATTGTGGACGCCTACAATAGGGACATAATTAGTATATATATATATATATATATATATATATATATATATATATATATATATATATATATATATATATACGGCGCTGCTAAAATGCACCTGGGTGCATTCTCTATATTGAATGCACCCAGGCGTTTTCGCGCGCCTCCCTGCCCCCCGCCGCCGCCGTCTCCTCCTTCCTCCGATCCTCTAACCCTAGATCCATGGCCCCACCGTTGCTGCCGCACCTTGAATCGCCTCGATGCTCCTCCCCTAAATCCCACCGCCGCTGAGCGCCTCCCTGTCCTCGCGCCGCCGCGCGCCTCCCTGTCCCCGCGCCGCCGCGCGCCTCTCTGTCAGCGTGCCTCTCTGTCCCCCGCATTAGGTGGGATTGCAAGTCCGCATTAGGTGTGATTGCAACTGTTGTATAATTTTACCCAAATATCTGTTAAAAAAATGTAAACAAAATGATTGCAACCGATGTGTGTTGTAATTGCAACTGCTGGTGTAGTGTGGATGCAACTGCTGAGTTGCTCTGATGTGATTGCAAGTACTGAATAACTCTGAGAAATTTTGTTAAAAAATATGATTGCAACTGCTGGTCTGGTGTAATTGCAACTGCTGGTCTGGTGTGATTGCAACTTCTATATAACTATGTCCAAAAATCTGTTAAACAAACAAGATTGCAACTGTTGGTCTGGTGTAATTGCAACTGTGGGTCTGGTGTGATTGCAACTTCTATATAACTATGTCCAAAAAATATGTTAAACAAACAATGATTGCAACTGCTGTCTGGTGTAATTGCAATTTCTGGTCTGGTGTGATTGCAACTTCTATATAACTATGTCCAAAAATCTGTTAAACAAACAATGATTGCAACTGCTGTTTGATGTAATTGCAACTGCTAGTCTGGTGTGATTGCAACTCCTATATAACTATGTCCAAAAATCTGTTAAACAAAACAATGATTGCAACTGTGTCTGGTGTAATTGCAACTGCTGGTCTGGTATGATTGCAACTTCTATATAACTATGTCCAAAAATCTGTTAAACAAAACAATGATTGCAACTGCTGTCTGGTGTAATTGCAACTGCAAGTCTGGTGTGATTGCAACTTATGTGAAGAGGTTGAGCCGTTCGCGGAGGAGCCGTTCACGGAGAAAGAGGGGCGGGGGCGGGAAAGTGAAAACTGAAAAGGTTCTGTCGGGAGCGTGCGGGAGGGACGAAGACGGCCTGAATTGGATGGTTGGCTCGGACCTGGCACGTAGGTTCGGCCTGGGTGCATTCTCTATATTGAATGCACCCAGGTGTAATATATAAATACAGTATATATATATATATATAAACTTTTAGCTTTTTTGGTTTTCACTACACAGTTTTTAGTTTTTTTAGCAGTTCATATTCTATAACAACTTTTTTCATATCTAACAGTAAACCTCAGCTTTTTTCGCAGCCAAGCCCATCAAACAGACCGAGACCGACGGCGTCTCTGGTTCTTGGTTTGTAGAAAACAAAAAAACACAAGGTCAAATTTATAAATGTGCAAACATACCAGGCCTATCAGACAACCCATAACACAGCCCAACCCATTGATAATCGGGACCATACTGGCCTGGTACGATCAACGCGTCATGTCTAGATTTACATGTGGCCCGATAGACTAGGTCCGACACTATCTTGTTTTATTTTTTTATTTTTCTCGTAAAAACATAATCAATAATATATAATATAAAAATGTGTGTTATCTTGGCTAGTTAAACATGAATATATGTTTGGAGCCAGTGTGATTTGAACCCCTACTTATACATACTTTTAGATTATTTTTATCATTTAAAGGTTATAGACTTGCCTAGCACATTGACTAGTGGCATGTTAGAGTATCTCCAACAGTCTTAAAACATGTCCTATTTTGGAATAAAAGACTCTAACACCAAAACATTGCTCTAATAGAAGTCATATTTTATAAAAATTCATCAAATAATTATAGAACTCGGACTCTCAGGTCCTAAATATGGGACCCTTATGCCGGAGGTATATCTTTATTTTGTATCTATTTTCAACCTTTTATTTTCTAAATAGCTTGATCCATTTTCTAATAACATGATATAGAACTCAACTGTTGGAGCTGCAGATATTTTTGTGGCCTTACACAATTTAAATAGGTCCCATTTTAATTTTTAGGACTTAAATATAGACTTTATCGTTGGAGTCTTGGAGATGTTGTTAGGCTGGGCTTGGAGCCTTGGACCTCGCTCGTGGTCCTTGCAGTGGCTCATTGGCCAATCTAGACCAGTACAGCTCCAATTTGTGTCGTACTTTAACGGATTCGTGCCGAGCGGTCCAAAACATGTACTATCTCTATTTTTAAATATTTCTCGTTTGTTAGTTTATTTTTAAACTAAACCGTAACCAATAAAAAATACAGAGTAAGTATGCAATAGCAACCGGCCAGCCTGCAGGGTAGCCAGAGAGGCCCAGAAAATGGGTTCAATGAGTAGACCGTTGACGGATGACCACAACACAAAAGCATGCAACGTCCAGCTCCAGACCTCCAGTCCACGTTCCCAGCCGCACCACGGTGACGGCACCAGTCACCACTCACCTGAGCATCTGAGCCGGCCAGCCGGGGCAAGGCATCATGTCGACATGTCGTCACTAGCCCGGAGATCGGGGCAAGCAAGGAACAACGGTTGTTTTTCTTTGTTACTCCCTCCGTCTCAGTATATAAAGCGTAACCACTTTTTATTCTTATCCCACAATATAAGTCGTGCTCTCTCTATACATACGTATATCAATGCAGTGGTGTAGAGACAATTAAATGTATTTCTTGGTCTTTGAACCAGATGTGGTTACGCCTTATATACTGGGACGGAGGGAGTATTTCCTTCAGCAAGGAGAAATTAATACAATAGAATAGATCAAGCAGTCTTATCAACTACAAAAAAAACGTTTCGGATCAAGTTTTAACCTTACAAGATAAACCTAAACAACAAAATATGTAGGGCACTCTGTCCCACATACATCAACCGTCCCATCAGACTCACTGCCTTGGATATAATGCCCCACTGCCTCGGACTCAGCCGTACAATGACTGCCTTTGTATCCACCATATCCGAAATAGGAGACCACGTCTCAGAACTAGGGTAGAGCAATAGGAAGACTACCCGATAGTTTATTTGTTTGCAAGGTGTATGATAAACAAAAATAGAGTGACCTATTAGGTCCCATCAAGTTAACCTGAGCATGTCACGATGATTATCGAGAATATTATTAGGTGAATAAAAGTGATCAAGGGTATACCTTGCCTTATACTTGTGATAACCTTGTTATCCAGATACTGCCCCAAAAGTTGTTCCAGATTCCTTGTCACCTCGCCTTTACTCGTAACAATACATACATCAAGCACATAATTGATATGGTAACATTACACCAAAGAGGAAAACAAACTGCATAAGAATATTTAACGCGTCGCTACGAAACCGTAGATTCGGGAACCACTAAAATCGAAGTTACACTTGAAAAAAAAATATGGTTGTCTGAAGATCTATGTGATTAAATATTAGCCTATGTTATTTTGATTAATATAAATATTGTGATAAAAGTATTACAAATAAATAACTAATCTTGGTTATAAGTTGATTAGATATCATCTTTTAATGAAATTATAATTATAGTCAATTTATCTTGGATTAGAAGGGTTAATCTAATAGATGTAGGTTACACAATCTCTAATTATCAAGATTAGTGCCCGTGGCAGCGCTTATAACCACGGTGGTCGAGCATCGACCGCTAGTGCCCGTGGCAGCGCTTTTGCTTACACAGCGGCGACCTCGCCGGGGTATAGCTACGTGGAGCGCCGATGACTCAGATCACAAATAGATTAGTGCTAACTACAGCGGGGACGTCAGAGAATCCCTAGGGGTGCTTGCTACCAGAGGTTAGGCACCAGGAAACCCCACCCACGGAGGGACGCGGGTCCGCGATGTCACGCTTGGCCGACGAGCACGTCGTTCACACCTCGGTGCACAGCTACCCACACAATCAGACGTTAGACGAATCAGAGAACAGGCGACACTGAATGGAGCCATACCGTATCTAAATAAGGCCTTACTCGACCTTCGGGGTAATACACCTCCAGGCATTATATTAAAAATAACTTCTCAATCTGCATGGTTTATAGATGAAAGTCACAAGCGTTTCGCAGAGTCACCCATCTCTGCAGAAAGAGAATTTTTGGATGAAACGTCAGTTGAATCCTTGGGAAATACTTTTTCAATCTACAATTAGTTTCTTCTTTTGTTTAACTGAAACCGTGGGGAATGGGGAAACGTGAAGCCAAACAAACAAGAGAACAAGGCCAACGAGAAGGTGGTCAATCCCAAAAACACACTCACGCTAGAGTAAGAAGAAAACAAGAGAGAAAGAAAAGAAAAGAACACCTAGCTACTAGGGGAAAAAACTACCAAACCCCACGAAGTTCCCTCCTCGAAGTGCCATCGGAATGATCTTCCCAGACTAGCCGAGTTTTTATTTACAAAATGCTACAGCTTTTATTTGCCATGTCCATGACAAAAAATGTGGGTAATGGTTCCAAGATCAATTTCTGGGTAGATCGATGGATACAAGGAAAGACTATGGCTGACACTCCACTTAATCTTCTTGCAATCATCCCTCAAAGAATTCACGGAAGAGGATTTGACAGTTTTGGGCCCCTGAAGGTGCAAGATTTTCATTTGGTTTGAGGTCCTTAATTGTTGTTGGACGGCTGATAGGCTATCAAAGCTGGGACTACCACACCCGGCAGCATGTCCATTTTGTGATAACTGATAAGCCCCATAAACCATTAACTATATGCTGATTTCATATGCGGTCGCAACTAGCAAGGGAAGTGTGGTTCACTGTTTTTCAAAAATTTGGTTTGCATACTCTCACAACAACAGGATGTTAATTTCTTCTCAGGATGGTGAAATGAAGGGTTCCGACAAGGACCTGTTATGAATCCCAGTTCATAACGGGATAAACAGCGCCGGAAAGATAACTGGGCAGAGTCGGCTTGGGAGGGTGTTGGGATCTTGTTCTCAAATGCTACGGATTAAGAAAAGACAACACAAAACGTTAAAGGTTAAGGTCCTTCGTCCTTCGAAACATTATTTCCCTTAGGATATAATAATCTTCAGACGAAGGTTGTGAAGGATGAACCTTCATCATCACAGTATAGATTAATGGAAGAGGAAGCATATAAAATATAAAAGGCAACATAAATAATCATGTAATCATATAATACTATTAATATCTTTTCTTCAATTGTCATGGATAAACAGAAATAATATTGAATTACATTTATACCTTCGGCTTGACAGAAGGTGAAAAATCCAAGCGTAACACAACAGTGAATACAAGTCAGCGTGAACAGTACGGGGTACTGTTCGCCTATCTATAGTCACATGACGCAACCTGTATGAGTTTACATTTATACCCTTTATAACTGGTAACAATCAAGACACAGGTTATCATAGGCCGATCGGTCTTTGCATCTCTAAGTCGGTGCAACCCTTCGTCTCAAGGCGCGTTGCTATGCCGAAGCTCCCTGAATGGTATCTTCGGCGTTGCTTCTGTGTTAACCTTCTGAGCAGGACCTTTGGCGACGAAGCAGACCCCCAACAGTAGCCCTTTACGGTGCTAGATCGTTTTTCGTAATGAGCTTGATCCGTGAAAAATTCTCCTAGGCTTCGGAATGCCGAAGGTCCGAAAAACACCTTCCCTGAGCTCGTTGCCGAGAAACGATTAAAATATTCCGAGCGCGAGGTGGCCCCACTATGCGGCGGGTACGCGCGATCTGGCGATTCATCTCCCACGCGTCGTGGTCCACCGTTCAGTGGGTGCGGGTGACTGTTCAGCGGGGCGACTTGACGATTTACCTTCACACCTGCAGCACTATATAAACAGACGGGTAGGTGTGAAGTTACCACAGCATTCATTGCCATTGCACTGTTGTGCTGCTGAAAAATTTAACCACAGCCGAAGCTTTCTCATCGCATTCTCAAGCAAAACACCATTTTAATTTAGCTTCGGCATAAGAGGGAGCTTCATCAAAATTGCAAAAATTCTCAACATTCGTTAGATTTGCATGAAATTCAACACCTGATGGCTATAGTACGTTCAACTGCTAGGGTAACCCGCGACGGAGAGGAGTCCGAAGCCACCGAAACAGCCCCGATTTCCGAAGTTATGAGGCAATCGGGATTAGTTGTGACAGGAGCCATCGAACAAGATGCACCTGTTGCTGAAACTGAACAAGATGTTGAAGAAGAAATTGCTGCTGAAGAAGAAGAAGAAGATTATAGCATTCTAGTCCCGTCCAAACCTAGCCACTTGGATTTTGGTGAATCTACCATTTCTGAAGCCGATGTGCCCATCCTGATAAAGCTAGGCTATTTCAGGGAGACTGAGAAGAAGTTGATTCGTTTTGCTGGGGATGAGACCACTCCGACACCAAAAAGTGATGAGGTGGTAGTTTTCAAGAGTTTCTTTAGAGCGGGATTGCAGTTTCCCTTGAATGAGATGATTGGTGAAGTCTTGAATAATTACGAAATCTATCTTCATCAGCTGACTCCTAACGCCATCGTTAGGCTCAGCGTTTTCATCTGGGCACTCCGAAGCCAAGGAGTAGACCCGAATGCCGAAGCTTTCTGCTGAGTGCATGAGCTTCATTACCAGATGAAGGCTAGAGAAGATGGGCTGCATGAGAACTTTGGGTGTTACAACTTCACATACCGCAAGGACATGAAGGCCCCGGTGCTTAGCTATCGCACTAAGTGGCCAACTGGCTGGAAAAGTGAGTGGTTTTATGTCAAAGCCGATGAAAAGAAGAGGGAGAAGCTGAAAACGCTAGTGCTGAGCTCGTTGAGTTTGAAATTCGGGTTGACTAGGCCCTTGTGCCGCATGACGCTAGGATCACCATGTCAACAAGCTGTGGCAGAATTCAGGGTGGTAGCCGAACAGATCAGCACGAGGGATCTAGTTCAAGAATATTTGGCTAACAAAACATCTCCGGCTTTGAGCGAATTCAGCATGCCAAAATTAAAAGGAACGAAGAAGGGACTTGAGCTTGTGCGACTTCCTTATCGGTTTAAATTTGAAAAGCAATTTAAAGAACCTTGTCAAGAGTGGTTGGAAATGATTGAAGCAGTGTGTAATGAAGTATTGGGAAATTACACTAAAAAAGAGGATCAGCTGATGACTGCGGCCTTCGGCACCCGACCAAAGCGAAGGTTGAATCGGGTGATGGATGCTTTGAATTTTGACTACCCTGACTATGAGCGATTGAACACAGGTGCCGAAGGGCAAAAGAGAAAAAGGGTTGTTAGTGTTTTTAGTAGACAAGCTGCTAGGATGGTGAAAGAAGATGAGGAAGCTGCGAAGAAGAGGAAATCCAGCCCTGAGCCAAAGGTGGCTGCTCCCACGCCGAAGAAGAGGAAATCCACAGCTCCGAAGGCAAAAACAACTGAGATAGAGGAAGAAACTCCTTCAACACCTTCTGCTGCTGAAGTAGAGGACATTCTAAAGGTAATGACTGAATCCCTACCTATCAAGCTGCTAAGTCCTCTAGGGCCACAACTGACAAAGCTTTTACAGAAGAAGGATAGTCCTTCAGCAGCAAAGAAGGCGGTTGAGCCAAAAAGACGAATGATTGTCACTGTTATGCAAGCTATTGAGAAAACATCGCCACGGGCCTCAGCATCAAAGATAGTACCATCTGTCGAAGCTGCCAGCGCCGAAGCCGCTACTGCCAAAGCCGCCAGTGCCGAAGCTGCCAACTTAGAGAGTACGTTATCTAATATTGATAGAGTGCTCTTGGATTTGGCTACAGAGGAGGCTACTGCTTCTGTAGAAGAAGTTCTGGCTACAGTGCCGGAAAAGGGAAGAAAGTTGCCGAAGATACTTCGGAAAAAAGAAGAATTCAATTTTTGAAATATAATTGGTCAATAATTGACCAAGGCTGAGAAAAAGGAACTCCAGGAGTTCATCATATCTTGTGGCTATCAACCGGGGCCTTGCTTTTTGGTGGTGTTGAGGAAGAAGCCTTAGGGTGCATCCGAGATCGTACCGGAGCAAAGATTATCAGCACCCTAATGAATAGTGTTGGCTTTCCGAAGCTTGAAGCCGACCTCAGCAGGTACCGGTGGCAGCATATCGCCGGTAGCTTATTCTATTCTAATTTTAAGGTAAAGTTTTTTCCTCAACTTTTTATTGTTTTTGGGATGAAGGTTATTTTTTCCAGAGTCTGCTACTAAGTAAAACCTTGAGGATGCAACAGGATCTCGAAGATAAGAAAAATGAGATTATAATTGAAGGATTGGAAAATAAAATCAAAGAACATGAAGCTGCTCTTGAAAAGAAAGATTTTGCTCTTCAGACAACAGAGGGCTCGTTAGCAGAAGCCCAAGCCGATATTGCCAGATTAAACGGTGAACTTCTTCTAAAGTCAGAAAGCTTCGAGCAAGAAAAGAAGAATTTTGATATGAAACTTGCAGCCAAAGTTGAAAAAAGTTCGAATTTGCAAAAATCCTTGAATGAGCTTCAGGATAAGTGCCTAAACTTTGGCAACCGGTGCGCGCAACGGCTGAAGCAGATTTTCAACTCAGTTGGCGCTAGTTCCAAAAAATTTGAACCTTCGGTTGAAAATTTGTCAAGCACCTTTGAACATATTGAGGGCGAAGTTGAGGCACTTGACGAAGTTATAGCTGGGCATGGTGATTTATGTGCCCTGCTGGCTTCTCGAGGCATAGCTGTCGCATTTATGAAGGCCGGTTGCACACATGGCAATGTAGTGAATAGGCCAAATTTTAGTCTGTCTCCAGCTGACATGGCTAACATGCCCAACCTGGCTCAAAGCATCGGTAACAGATTTATAACTCAAATTTGGATGAAGGGTGGACGAGACTTGGCTGGTGACGAAGCACGAAGCCATCTTAAGCCGGTATTGGACCCATACCCGTTACTTACCTTCTTCTGAAATCATTTTTTACCTTTTTACCTTATTACTTTGTTGCGTACAGGATGACGATGCCGAAGATCAATGATCCGAAGATTAATGGCTCGAAGCTTGACGGATGCTGATGAAGCTGCACAGAGCTTTAAAAACATTTGAATTATCCTTGTAACAGATATCGTAGTTTAGGAATCAAACATTACTCTGTAAATTTGTCCATACCTTGTAATATATTTTTACCTTTCCATCTGTGTACAAATTGCTTTGATGTGGACGAAACTTATATCTTTTGAGCCGAAGGCGAAAAACACCTTCCCTTCTTTACGTACACAACGAAGCGTAGATTTGCTTCTTTTGTACTCATTGAAGCCTTGTCGTTAGAGCCGAAGCAACTGTCTGTACGCTATGATATGATGATGATGATCCTACAAATGCGTAAATGAATGTGTATGAATGCAATGAATGATGTGATGTGATGTGCAAATGAATGTCCAAACACACGCTTTCAGAGCCACACCTAAACTCTACATATTATTCACCATTTATTTTTCGGTGTTCACCGTTGACTTTTCGGTGTAAGTTCTGCATCCCCTTAGGAACGACTTTTGAACTTCTTCGCCTTCTATTTCGTTGGTATCACCGTTGACTTTTCGGTGTAAGTTCTGCATCCCCTTAGGAACGACTTTTGAACTTCTTCGCATTATACTTCGGCAGTATTTGGCTCTGCATTCCCTTAGGAACGACTTTTGAGCAGAAAACTTACGCTGCGCTCCCTTGGGAACGACTTTTTGTAGCTTCGTCATGCTCTGCATCCCCTTAGGGACGATTTTCGAGCTTCTCCCTGTTTTTTTTCTTTTTCCTGCACTCGATGGTGCATGCTTAGATTTTACATTTTACATTCTTTTTAGGGGATTTTGCTCTCGTAGAGCTAAATAAGAAAGGAAAAGTTACAAGCCCTGGCCCCATTAAAAACCTTTCTCCCCTTTTGGAAAGGAAAAGGGTGCCATAGGAAAAAAATGAAAAAAGATTACATCAAATTACACATAATATCGTCGAAGCTCATCCACATTCCAAGATCTAGGAATGTCGTTGCCGTCCATATCCTTCAATCTGTAAGAACCGGGCCTCGACGAAGATACCACCAGAAAAGGTCCTTCCCACTTCAGCTGTAGTTTGCCTACTGTGTCTGGATTGGCCACTCTCCGAAGCACCAAATGCCCTGGCTTAATATTTTTCAGCCAAACTTTTCTGTCACGCCATTTTATTGTTTTAGCTTGATATTTATTGATATTCTCCACATCCTGAAGTCTGGTCCCTTCTATAGTATCTTTTGCTATATGATAATCAGCTTCGTCACCTGCCGAAGCTGCTGTTCTGATTGACCCTGTTTTAGCTTCTTCTGGGGATATAACTTCGTCACCAAATAATAACTTGAACGGTGTAAAACCCGTTGATCTTGATATGGTTGTATTGTGGCTCCACACCACTTTAATCAACTCATCTGGCCACTTTCCTCTGGGCTGATTGAAGATTAACTTCATTATTCCCGTCATTATAATGCCATTTGCTCTTTCGACCAGCCCGTTTGACTCTGGGTGCCGAACTGATGCAAAATGAATCTTCATGCCAATCTGATCGCAGAAATCCTTGAAAGTTTCGGCATCAAACTGTGTTCCATTATCCATAGTTATAGCCTTCGGCACGCCGAAGCGACAAACAATATTTTGCCAGAAGAATTTCTGGACTGTAACTGAAGTTATTGTAGCCAAAGGCTTTGCTTCAATCCACTTAGAAAAATATTCTACAGCCACTACGACATATCTCAAGTTGCCTTGCACTGGTGGAAGTGGGCCTAACAAGTCCAGGCCCCATCTTTGCAACGGCCAAGTGGGTTGTATTAACTGAGTGAGAGATGAAGGTTGTTTTTGGTCTCTTGCACATTTTTGACAATTTTCACATTTTTGAACCAACTCTGCCGCATCCGAAGCTGCTTTCGGCCAGTAGAATCCTTGTCTAAATACTTTTCCCAGCAATGGCCTAGACCCAATATGAGATCCACACAGTCCTACATGTATCTCTTTCATTAACTCAATACCTTCAGCTCTTGATAAACACTTGAGAAGTGGAGAACAGACTCCACGTTTATATAATTCCCCTTCTATTATTACTTACGGTCTTGTTCTTGCCTCCATCCTCTTATTATAAGCTTCGTCATCTGAAAGGCAATTCCCCTGAAGGAAAGATATAATTTCAGTCCTCCAATCTTCACTATGTACTGGAGAAACAGTAAGCACTGCTCTCTCCATGAGTTCAACCGAAGGTGCCTTTATTGTTTCAAAAAATACTTCGGAAGGCAAAGGGAGCCCCTAAGCCACTGATTTGGCTAGCAGATCTGCATGCTCATTTTTGTCTCTTGGAATATTCTTGACGGAAAAACCTTCGAAAGAAGCCTCCAACCTTCGAACTGTATCCAGATATTTTTTAAGCTTCGGATCTCTTGCCTTACTACTTTTGTCTACATGGCCAGAAATGACTTGAGAATCAGTTTTTAGAATGGCTCTTCTTATTCCCATTTGTAACACCCGGTTTTAAGGGACAAAGCCGGGTGCATCTCATACATGCGCCAAAGAAGACAACATATATAATAACAGAGTGTATAGAGATAAATGTCACAATAATCAGAGTTCTTATTACATAGCTGAAGTCTTACAAAATAAAAGATAAATATAGCAGGATCTAAAATCCATCCTTGGCGCCAGAAAGTCGACTGGGAGACGCCACCTAGATCGAATCGAACTCCTCGATATGCGGCTCCTCTTGAACCACCTGTTCTTCTCCTGTGGGGGGTGTGAGACAGCAAGGGTGAGCTCACACATGTTCATCGCTCAACAAGTTGTGGGTAATAATGTGGCATATACTCACCAAAGGTGGGAGCTCATGAAGTGTAAGGCTTATCAAAGAGAATAGTTAAAGCTGAGCATTGCTTTTAATGTTGGTCAAAATTTTATTAGAAATTACTAGGTGTAAGTAAAAACCAAACCTTAATAAATAATAGAACAAAATTAATAACAAATCCCATGCAATGCAAATGACAAATTGAATTTAAGTTCCATAGTTTAATCATGTGAGGGTCCGAGCCGCTCATGACCGTGAGCACGGCTAGTATACTAGTTTTACACTCTGCAGAGGTTGCGCATCTTTACCCACAAGCCATGTTACCTATCTGCCAAGGGGGTCATGAATCCCATACACCTCTACCAAGGAAGCGAGGCAGGGTAACACTACGAGGCCTTTACAAAGTTCCACTAGCTTCAGAAAACCCGCTACAGTTTATAGGAAGCTCCAGTGCAGGAATCCCTCGCCTGACTGCCATCGCAGCAAAATCAACCCAAGGACCTCCCTACACTGACCACTCCACTACTGCCCTTGCCCCTTTCGGGTAAGGTAGTCATCCACTAGCTTTCCTAGTTAATCAGCCAAGGGTGTCCCATTAAACCCTTGTGGTAGCACTGTTTTCCCGGGTGGTCGCTCCATGTTCCAATTAACACAATGATCTTACCATGAACATAAATAACATAACAGAATAATTGGAACATGGATATAATGATATATTAACCCAAAAACCATATAAAGCAATAGCATAACTACCCAATTGATTCAGGGGTAAACAAGGTAAACAGGATAAACAGACTAGGGTGACCTATTGGGTCCCATCAAAATTAAACCTGTGCATTGATAAGCGATAATAAAGAATATTATTGGGTAACAAAAGTGGATCAAGGGCACAACTTGCCTGACACTTGAGATTCCAATTACCAGGGTGATTCTTCAGATCCTCGTAACCTCACTACTAGTCGTAGCAATACAAGTAGACATGGTATAGACAAAATTAACATCACACCAAACATAAGTACAAACTGAATAATAATGACCTACGCGAAGCTACGGGATCGCGGGCTCAAGAACTACTACGATCGGAGTTACTAGTAAGGAGTTATGATTTTATAGAGGATTTATGTGATTAAAATGTTAAACTATATTATAAATTGGTTAATATAAATCATATGAGCGGTTATTCCCTAAATAATTATCTCAACTTTAATCTAGGTTATGAATTGACCATAAATTATATTCTAGTAGATTATAATGATAAGTAGTTTAACGAGACTAACCATCATAAGTTAAATAAAGACCAAATTATAAAAGAATAAGACATGGTATAATAATTGTTGTTACGACGTAGTAAATACTTGTACGAGACTAACGCAACTTGAACGAATCAAATCGAAATCATAGATTTTAAGTTATGAATTTCTAATGATTTTTTTGTGCTTTGTACAAGATTAAATAATATATAAATTTTAATGTGACTTTCATGTCAAAACAGAGGCACTGACTGATAAACAATAATATTATAAAATCAAAGAAATTGGAATGAACATATTTGGCCTTAATATGAATTTTCTATGGATTTAACAAGATTCTGGAAGGGGTATCACGCTCCTAGCCGACCGATCAGGCATCTACGATCGCGCATCAATTCGGCTGAGTGGTTACTGTCATCCGATCACCACCGTACAGGGTTGGATCGACGGTCCACGCGGATTCTAACTGAATCGTTGCAGATGCTCTAATCGTGGCCGCCCATACCCAGATCGACGGCTTACGACTCATCTTCCTTGCTGCGCTCCACAGAACCATACCAACCACCCGAACAGCGGCGTCCCCGGTGAGCCACCGTTGAAATCGGATCCTGGCCCACATGCGCCGTTCTCCTCCCTAGAAGGTGCTATACGGAGAGCTAATCGATCCTGGAAGCCCCTATTGAGTCTATCGGCCCGAGAGAACACACCTACGCGAGGAGGCGACCTGGCGACCAGGCGCCACATCGATGGGCAGTCGGCCGGTATCAGCACCCAATCTACACCCAATTCCGCTCTAATTGAAGTAGAGAAGGTCATGAGAGGGAATGAGTGAGTTCTCATAGGTGATTGTTCGGCTCCGAGCACAGCACACGCGGAGCGCGGATTCCCGGCGGTGGACCCACGCCGATGAAGAAATTGATGCCCTCTCATAGCTGCTTTCGACTTGCTGACGCCACACCCAGCTTCCTTGTACCGCAGGCGCCCAGCTGGGTCTTTGACGCGAGGCAGGAAAGCTCTGTCCTCCCGTCAGTACTCATGCACGGAGGATCCTCCAGACGCCCCCACCAATCATGCCCACGGTAGCATTCTCTCGGTTTCTCTCGCTCACCGCCGTGGCGACGCTACACCGATGAAGCGCCCAACCAAGGCACTAGGTCCCCAAGATTCTATCCTGCTAAGATCTACTCGCGGTGGGGAGAGCGGTGAAGCACAGAGGCAAGGTCTCACCAGAGTTTTCTGTAACGAAGCCCCCCAGCGACGGTAATGGCGGATGCGGCCCTAATCTGCCGACTCCGGCAAGAAATCAAACGGCCCCTGCCAGCAACCCTGGTCTGCCGCCAGCGAGCGCACAACTCCCACGATGCTCCCCGACACAGCGCGAGTTTCACAAGGCAACTGGCTACTGGCTTACTGCTGATATCTTCGCGAGCTCACCTCTCCAACCATGGCGATACCCCCGGTCGCATGCTTATATATCCACGGCCTGCGCATGATTCCCGGCCACGGACTCCCAACGAGTTGCGCGGGTCAAGCAGTGCCGAACCCGCAACGTCCGCGCGTTGGGTAGGAAGGGAAGTCCGGGTTGGTCGGGTGGGCGAGGCCGACTCTTCCTACGCGAACTACGGCATGTTCCTGTTGCGGCGAGGAAGGAGAAGATAGACCCGACAGGTGGGGTCCACATGCAGGTGAGAAGAGGGAGTGGGCTGTGCGTGACTAGGAGTCAAAGTGGGCCAAAATGCACCCGAGTGGCCTAGGAAGGTTATAATTCCTTTTCTTTTATTCTATTTTAATTTCCCTTTACCAATTTGAATTTGGTTTTCAATTTCCAATTCCTATTGAAATTCAAAGTTCATGGCAAATTTGTCTTCACATTTATATGCTCAATTCCTCTTAACATAGTATGGATACATTTTATTTATTTCTCGATTTATTCTATTTTGCATAGTATTTCCTCTCTTGCTTTATATATTATTTCCAATTTTCTAAAGTGCACATTTTGGGTTAGCTTCAAATTCTCAACTCAATTATTATTCCCACATTATTCCTATTTGACTTACAAAATTCAAATTCCAATCTAAGATAAAATCTAAGAATTCAAATTTAATACATACTCAAGTTCAATATTGATTTATTTGTTTGACAGATGTTTGAAATATGAGAAACACACTCATATTATTCCTTTCTTTTTAGAAAAATAACATTTTGAATGTGGGAGGAGAAATAAAATCACTTCAAAATTAGCTATTCATGTGAATAAATGCTTGTGGTGCATTATTTAATATAATGCATATTCATTTAGTTGAATAGGAAGCTTTTCTATTATTTATTTTCTAAGTTAATTCTCGGTTTCAAAATTTCAGTTTTCAAAATTCCAAGCTCAGGTATAATTTGAGATATCTGAATTTACTATTTAATTTTTTATTTGTTTATTTTATTATTTTTTTTATACAGATTTTGGGTCTTACAAATCCTACCCCCCTTAACAGAAATCTCGTCCTCGAGATTTGTAAGGAAAGGGTATAACTATGTTATCTCAACACATATGAACAAACAAAATCTCAGCATGATGCATACTTTATTAGCAACACATGGGTCAATTAGACCTTATTATTTCTCCAGAAATAGTATCATATCATTTACTAACTAAAGTAACATTTAGATCTTACAAATAGTAGTAATTTATATATATGTTTATGTAGCTTGGTGGAGCTGGTGGTGGTGGAGGTTGTTGTTGTCGTTGCCTTTCCATCTGTGCTTGTCTTATTTCTTGGCGTATCTCTAGCCAGACCTGATGTATTTCCTCGCGTTCTTGTGTTATCTGATTTTGCATTTCGGTCACCATGTCTGTCAATTGTTGTATTACCAGCCTTTGGGCGGCAACCACTTGATCGATTCCAACCGGTGGAGGATTTGGAGGATTCATTTTTGTTTGTGGTTGTCTGATCACCTTTCCTTCCTAGTATTGACCATCAAAGTTAGAAGCATATGGTAATATAATTTTGCAAGGAAAATCATTTGGCAGGCAGACGAATAGGCCAATAACTGGTTACAATCTGAAGATTCTTTGGTAGGGCTTAATCTTTCTTTTATACCAAGCTTGGGATAACTAGTCATATAAGGTGAATATCCAAAGGTAGGATAGAATTTGTCAAGATAAGTTAGATTACAAGATGTAGATCAAAAGTTGGTTTGATGTTTAAGTGGGGATAGATAGATTATGCAATCCATCATGACTCTACTGGTTGAGTTAGATCTTATGTTCATGGTTGAGTCGGTTTAATGCACTAATTTAGATTCAAGTGCATGAGAGGAGAACAAGGTTTATAGGAGTAGGATCTAGTTTATTTCACTAGTGCTCACTTGTTAAATGACTCTCATTAGATTCTATTTAAGAATACCATTTAGTTGAGCCTTTCAAGCTGACTTTATCTTTATGAAATTCTAGTATTTTTTTTCAGTGGAACTCTCAATTAGTATATATTTTTTTATACACCTGAAATTCTTCATGCATTAGCAGGTGTGGCATAGAAATCAAGGGTACTTCAAATTTTGGCCATTAGGTGGGTGTAGAGAAGTTTTGGGGGTAAAAGAAAGTTAGGTAAGGAAGACTTTTATTCTGTGTGGTGGATCCTGATTCATCTGAAGATTTTTTTTACTTGTATCCTTCATTTTCGAGGATAACCTTCTTCTTGGGCCTGATTTAGTAGAAACAGATCTTCAGATGAGGTAGGGTATAGGTTAGATTGGATATAACTGGATTAGACTAGTTTAAGTTAAATAAATCTACCAGGGTAGAATATATATTATTAATATATGTTAGAATCCTTTGAGATAGGACGGATTATATGGGTAGGTAGGTCAGAATCTTTGTCGGTTAAACATAGGGGTTATGCAACTATCGAGTGGTTAAGGTAGTTGCATATGGCCAGGTTGAACTAAGATTCCAATTTAATTAAAACATATTTATAAGAGTAGGAACAAATCTTATTTCACCAATATTATCTAACATGTTTGTCCATTAGAGTAGATCTGATCAAATTAGATGGGATCAGAATTAAATTGGTGTGATCAGATTAGACTAGATAAGATCTTAATTTTATTTTGGAATAGATCATGTCTGTTACACTTTTATGAGATAAGCAAAGTGGTTGGGATAAGTATGCTTATTAGGACAAGATGAGTCTCTAAGATTATGATAGAATCTTTTGAGATTAGTTAGATCTATTAGGATAGGATAGAATCATTTCGAGATAAGATGGATCCATTAAGATAAGAGGGAACTTTTCAAGATAAGATGGATCTATTACGATAGAAAGTATCTTTTGAGATAAAAGAGAATCTTTTAGATAAGAGGAACCTATATCAAATAAATATGCCTTAATGGAGAATAATCTAAGTTGTTTAGTTATCTCATAAATTTTATTTATTTATATTTATACCTATACGTACATGCAAATGTAATTGTGGACATTACTCCACAACTAATCACACTCAATCAAAGATCCAAATCAGACATATATCATAAGAACAAACACTCAAGCGTATAGGTACCTATAAAAGTAGTTTTGTTTTCGTTCCTAAGAGTAGGTCTCCTATTCCTAGAGGTCACTTTAGGCACGGGATTTCAAAGTGTGAAATCCACATTTGTCTTTAGAAAGAAAAGGTGAGAATAATCAGAGTAAAGCAGAAATAGATGAGAAAAGATTAAGATAAGCTTAGAAAAGAATCAGAGTAGCAAAGGTAAGGTTAATCAGAGTAGAATAGTAGAAGGTGAGACAAGATCAAGATAAGTATAGAAAGAATCAGAGTAAGGTAAGTAGGTAAGGTTTTTGTCCATTTCTATCTAGGTTTCGTCCTACAGTCAACATTCCTCTGATACCACTTCTGTAACACCCGGTTTTAAGGGACAAAGCCGGGTGCATCTCATACATGCGCCAAAGAAGACATCATATATAATAACAGAGTGTATAGAGATAAATGTCACAATAATCAGAGTACTTATTACATAGCGGAAGTGTTACAAAATAAAAGATAAATATAGCAGGATCTAAAATCCATCCTTGGCACCAGAAAGTCGACTGGGAGACACCACCTAGATCGAATCGAACTCCTCGATATGCGGCTCCTCTTGAACCACCTGTTCTTCTCCTGTGGGGGGTGTGAGACAGCAAGGGTGAGCTCACACATGTTCATCGCTCAACAAGTTGTGGGGAATAATGTGGCATGAACTCACCAAAGGTGGGAGTTCATGAAGTGTAAGGCTTATCAAAGAGAATGGTTAAAGCTGAGCATTGCTTTTAATGTTGGTCAAAATTTTATTAGCAATTACTAGGTGTAAGTAAATACCAAACCATAATAAATAATAGAACAAAATTAATAACAAATCCCATGCAATGCAAATGACTAATTGAATTTAAGTTCCATAGTTTAATCATGTGAGGGTCCGAGCCGCTCATGACCGTGAGCACGGCTAGTATACTAGTTTTACACTCTGTAGAGGTTGCGCATCTTTACCCACAAGCCTTGTTACCCATCTGCCAAGGGGGTCATGAATCCCATACACCTCTACCAAGGAAGCGAGCAGGGTAACACTACGAGGCCTTTACAAAGTTCCACTAGCTTCAGAAAACCCGCTACAGTTTATAGGAAGCTCCAGTGCAGGAATCCCTCGCCTGACCGCCATCGCAGCAAAATCAACCCAAGGACCTCCCTACACTGACCACTCCCCTACTGCCCTTGCCCCTTTCGGGTAAGGTAGTCATCCACTAGCTTTCCTAGTTAATCAGCCAAGGGCGTCCCATTAAACCCTTGTGGTAGCACTGTTTTCCCGGGTGGTCGCTCCATGTTCCAATTAACACAATGATCTTATCATGAACATAAATAACATAACAGAATAATTGGAACATGGATATAATGATATATTAACCTGAAAACCATATAAAGCAATAGCATAACTACCCAATTGATTCAGGGGTAAACAAGGTAAACAGGATAAACTGACTAGGGTGACCTATTGGGTCCCATCAAAATTAAACCTATGCATTGATAAGCGATAATAAAGAATATTATTGGGTAACAAAAGTGGATCAAGGGCACAACTTGCCTGACACTTGAGATTCCAATTACCAGGGTGATTCTTCAGATCCTCGTAACCTCACTGCTAGTCGTAGCAATACAAGAAGACATGGTATAGACAAAATTAACATCACACCAAACATAAGTACAAACTGAATAATAATGACCTACGTGAAGCTACGGGATCGCGGGCTCGAGAACTACTACGATCGGAGTTACTAGTAAGGAGTTATGATTTTATAGAGGATTTATGTGATTAAAATGTTAAACTATATTATAAATTGGTTAATATAAATCATATGAGCGGTTATTCCCTAAATAATTATCTCAACTTTAATCTAGGTTATGAATTGACCATAAATTATATTCTAGTAGATTATAATGATAAGTAGTTTAACGAGACTAACCATCATAAGTTAAATAAAGACCAAATTATAAAAGAATAAGACATGGTATAATAATTGTTGTTACTACGTAGTAAATACTTGTACGAGACTAACGCAACTTGAACCGATCAAATCAGAATCATAGATTTTAAGTTATGAATTTCTAATGATTTTTTGTGCTTTGTACAAGATTAAATAATATATAAATTTTAATGTGACTTTCATGTCAAAACAGAGGCACTGACTGATAAACAATAATATTATAAAATCATAGAAATTGGAATGGACACATTTGGGCTTAATATGAATTTTCTATGGATTTAACAAGATTCTGGAATTGTTTTCACATTAAAAATCTTTTTCTAATTTCTTTTATTGGGTTTTATACTTCTTTGGACTGGGCATCAAATTCTGTAAAATACAGGGGCGACTACGCAAAAATCCTGAGACACAATCAATAGTAACACTGGACTGCGGGTTGGTTTAGATAAATTTTAGGGACTCTTTAGCAAAGTGACTCGGGGAAGGGGTATCACGCTCCCAGCCGACCGATCAGGCATCTACGGTCGCACATCAATTCGGCTGAGTGGTTACTGTCATCCGATCACCACCGTACAGGGTTGGATCGACGGTCCACGTGGATTCTAACTGAATCGTTGCAGATGCTCTAATCGTGGCCGCCCATACCCAGATCGACGGCTTAGGACTCATCTTCCTTGCTGCGCTCCACAGAACCATACCAACCACCCGAACAGCGGCGCTCCCCGGTGAGCCACCGTTGAAATCGGATCCTGGCCCACATGCGCCGTTCTCCTCCCTAGAAGGTGCTATACGGAGAGCTAATCGATCCTGGAATCCCCTATTGAGTCTATCGGCCCGAGAGAACACACCTACGCGAGGAGGCGACCTGGCGACCAGGCGCCACATCGACACCGGATGGGGAACGCCCGCGTTGCCTTGCTCTTGCCGTCGTTGGAGGAGCGCGGCCTTGTGGAGATCGTCACCTTTCAGGCATCGCTCGGCTTCAAGGATTTTCGTCGTGCACCCCGGTTGCGTTCCCCCACCAATGGGCAGTTTGGTGGAGAGAAGCGAGCCGGGCTGCGGCCTCCGCCCCGCCCTCAGCTTCAAGGATTTTCGTCATCCGGGCTGAGGTGGAGGAGCGCACCGAGTGGGGGGTTGCCTCCTCATGGGCCGTTAACCCTTTTCTTCCCCCGGCGTTTGGGGGAGAAAGGCATCCTCTAGCCCCGCGGAGGCTTCCTTCAGCCATGCGGGGGAAGGCAAACCGCTGCTTCCTAGACAGGGTGCAGCGTTCCATCCTTCGTCCGGGCGGTGGCCGCGCCGCGTACGGGCCGGCCACGTCCAGGTCTTCCTCACGCCGATAGCCGTGCCAGAGGGTCGCCCAGCACGTCGTACGCCGCGAGGGCGGTGCTCATGTTCTGGGGCGGCCTCGGCGAGGGCGGGAGTGAGGACCTGCCGGTGCGCTTCGGGGCGGCCGGCGCCCGCTGGTGCGGTGTTGGCGGACAGGTGGACGCCGCCGTTGGTGCTGTGGTGGCAGCAGCCGGAGAAGGTTTCTCTGCCGACGAGATCGCCAACTCCGCCTGCACCCCAGGACCTCCGTCTCCCTGGCTTGAATGGCTGGTTCTCGTCCTTTATGGGCAAGAGCTTTTCCGCCGCAGCGTTTGCCCGGAAGCCATTGCTGCAGCTGTCTTGCCGCCCGGGACGGAGGTCGTTGCCGCTGCTGTCGGAGCGGGCGGCGGTGAGCCGCTTGGAGTTCGTCGTCCCGCGGGCCTCCTGGTATGGAGGTTGTTCGTACCCGCGGGAACGGAACCGGAGTCCCGTTTGTAATGGCACCTTGAGTGCTGGCATATGTTCATTGCGGCTGTCAGGGCCTGAACATTTGTGTATTTGGGCGTAAAGCCATGTTTCTTCCCCATTTCGTGCACCAGAACTCGCCTGTCGGCTAGCTGGACTGCTTAACCAGGTGTGAGTTGCCCTGTGCGGAAGGTGACGAGTGAGGTATCCGTATCCCGGAGGCGTAGGAGTCCCTCGGCTCGGTCGGCCTTGCCGCTCAAGGCTTCTCTTTCTCAGTGAAGGAACCCTTGGCTGCTCTGCGATGAGCCGAAGTCGAAGGCAGCGGTGTCAGCATGGACAGAGGCGGAGTTGGTTGGAGAAGAAACTTCGTCGGCCCAGGAGTAGGGGACTTCCCAGACCGAGGAGGCGTTGCAGTGGCAGCTGGGACCTGGCCAGGTCATCCACTGGCGGGACCAACCCTGGAGTCAGGCTGCCGAGGCCATGAGTCGGGCTGGTGTCCTCAGGGGACAGCTGGCTGAGGCTATGGAGCGGCCGGTCTGGCCGTCTGCTTGGGCCAGGTTCCTGGAGGAGACCCTGGCGATGATGGCCCAGGCGCGGTGCTGACATCTTCCTTCGAGGTGGAGATCCTCTGACCATGTTGCTATCCGAGGCCGGGTCGGATTCCGCCGAAGGTGGAGTCGATGCCGAGGGTGCTGCTGCTCCCCCTACTGACGTCTGAACCTGCAGGAACAGTTTGTCTGTAGTGTGCGTATGTTTTTTTTGCGGCCGCCGAGGCCAAAACATACCGTCGTCGTGTTGCAAAGCTGCGTTTCTTTTCCCCTTGTTTCGAGTATCAGGACTTGTTCGTCGGTAACAGAATCGTTTATCCGAGCGAGAGTTACTTATCGCAGAAGATGATGAGTGAGGTATCCGTATCCCGGAGGTGTAGGAGTCCCTCGGCTCGGTCGGCCTTGCCGCTTACGTGTACTCTTACTCGTCCGTAGGATTCTGTTATCAATATAGTCGAGAAGGCACGAAAAATCGTTTCGGCAGAAAAAGTTTTCGAGCGTTAAGAGTTGTTCGGTCAGCGGAATCCCTTATCCGAGCGTGAGTTACTTATCGCAGAAGGTGATGAGTGAGGTATCCGTATCCCGGAGGCGTAGGAGTCCCTCGGCTCGGTCGGCCTTGCCTGCTTACGTGTACTCCGTCATTTTCAGGATTCCACTATCGAAGTAGTCGAAAAACACGAAAGATGTTCTGGCAGAAAGACTTTTTCCGAGAAAAATTTTGACGCAGAGGGGGTTCCCCCCTTCTAGCCCCCGAGGGAGGGTCGGGCTTTGCCGAGGCAAGGCTGACCCTTCCTTGATGGTTAGACTTTGCTTGGGTATGTAAACGAGGTACATGAACGACTTGAAAACATCTTAAGGGTAGAAGCGACGTAGCTGTCGGATGTTCCAAGCGTTGTTGTAGACATCGCCTTGACTGTTGGCCAGCTTGTATGTTCCGGGCTTCAGAATCTTGGCGATGATGAACGGCCCTTCCCAGGGAGGCGTGAGCTTGTGGCGCCCTCGGGCGTCTTGTCGTAGCCGAAGCACCAAGTCACCCACCTAGAGGTCTCGGGACCAAACCCCTCGGGCGTGGTAGCATCGCAGGGACTGCTGATACCGCGCCGAGTGTAGTAAGGCCATGTCTCGAGCCTCTTCCAGCTGGTCTAGTGAGTCTTCTCGGTTTGTCTGGTTGCTTTGGGCGTCGTATGCTCTCGTCCTCGCGGAGCCGTATTCTAAGTCTGTGGGCAAGATAGCCTCAGCCCCATAGACTAGAAAAAACGGCGTGAAGCCTGTGGCTCGGCTTGGCGTCGTCCTCAGACTCTAGACCACCGAGGGGAGTTCCTTCATCCACCGCTTGCCGAACTTGTTGAGGTCGTTGTAGATCCTCGGCTTGAGTCCCTGTAGAATCTGCCGTTGGCACGCTCTACCTGCCCATTCGTCATGGGGTGAGCTACGGCGGCCCAATCCACCCGGATGTGGTGGTCCTCGCAGAAGTCCAGGAACTTTCTGCCGGTGAACTAGATGCCGTTGTCGGTGATGATGGAGTTCGGGACCCCGAAGCGATGGATGATGTTGGTGAAGAACGCCACCGCCTGTTCGGACCTGATGCTGTTTAGGGGTCGGACCTCGATCCACTTGGAGAATTTGTCGATGGCGACCAGCAGGTGCGTGAAGCCCCCGGGTGCCTTCTGCAAGGGACCGACGAGGTCCAGACCCCACACAGCAAATGGCTAGGTGATGGGTATTGTTTGCAGAGCCTGAGCGGGCAGGTGCGTCTGCCTTGCATAGAATTGACACCCTTGGCAGGTGCGTACAATCCTAGTGGCGTCGGCCACCGCGGTTGGCCAATAGAAACCCTGTCGGAAGGCATTTCCCACGAGGGCTCGAGGTGCTGCGTGGTGACCGCAAGCCCCCGAGTGTATTTCTTGCAATAACTCCTGACCTTCGGCGATGGATATGCATCGCTGGAGGATGCCTGAGGGGCTGTGGTGGTAGAGCTCCTTTCCGTCACCCAGCAAGACGAACGACTTGGCGCGTCGCGCCAGTCGTCGAGCTTCGGCTCTGTCGAGGGGTAGCTCTCCTCGGTGGAGATATTGCAGGTATGGGGTCTGCCAGTTTCGATTAGGCGTGACCCCATTCCGCTCTTCCTCGATGCGCAGTGTCTCACCCTCGGGGGCCGAGGGTGCCTCGGGCGGGGCCGAGGCTGCCTTGGGCTGAGCTGAGGGCGCCTCGGGCAGAGCCGAGGCCTTCTCGGGCTCGGGCGTGTCGTCGGTCTTGACGGAGGGTTGATGTAGGTCTCAGGAGAAGACGTCCGTAGGAACCGTTGTCCGCCCCGAGGCTATCTTAGCCAGCTCGTCTGCAGTCTCGTTGTATCGTCGAGCGACGTGGTTGAGCTAGAGCCCGTAGAACTTGTCCTCCAGGCGCCGAACCTCATCGCAGTAGGCTTCCATCTTCGGGTCGCGGCAGTGGAAGTTCTTCATGACTTGGTCGATGACAAGCTGCGAGTCGCCACAAGCGTCGAGGCGCCGGACCCCCAGCTCGATGGCGATGCGCAACCCGTTAACCAGAGCCTCATACTCGGCCACGTTGTTGGACGTCGGGAAATGGAGGCGCAGCACGTAGCGGAGGTGCTTCCCGAGGGGTGAGATGAAGAGCAGGCCCGCGCCCGCTCCTGTTTTCATTAGCGACCCGTCGAAAAACATGGTCCAGAGTTCCGGTTGGATCAGAGCTGTTGGAAGCTAGGTGTCGACCCATTCAGCCACAAAGTCCGCCAAGACTTGGGACTTGATGGCCTTCCGAGGGGCGAACGAGATTGTCTCGCCCATGATCTCCACCGCCCACTTTGCAATCCTACCCGAGGCCTCTCGGCACTGGATGATCTCCCCCAGGGGGAAGGATGACACCACAGTCACCGAATGAGACTCGAAGTAGTGCCGCAACTTTCGCCGTGTCAAAATTACCGCGTACAGCAGCTTATGAATTTGCGGGTAGCGGATTTTGGTCTCGGACAGTACCTCACTGATGAAGTAGACCGGCCTCTGCACGGGCAATGCGTGCCCTTCTTCTCGTCTCTCGACCACGATCGCGGCGCTGACCACCTGAGTGGTAGCGGCGACGTAGATCAAGAGGGCTTCTCCGGCAGCGGGGGGCACCAGGATGGGCGCGCTTGTAAGGAGCGCCTTCAAGTTCCCGAGGGCTTCCTCGGCCTCGGGGGTCCAAGTAAAGTGCTCGATCTTCCTTAAGAGGCGATCCAGGGGCAGGCCTCTTTCGCCGAGGCGCGAGATGAAGCGGCTCAGAGCCGCAAGGCATCCCATGACCATCTGTACTCCTTTCAAGTCCTTGATAGGCCCCATGTTGGTGATGGCCGCGATTTTCTCCGGGTTGACCTCGATGCCCCGCTCGGAGACGATGAACCCCAGGAGCATGCCTCGGGGGACTCCGAAGACACACTTCTCGGGATTGAGTTTTACGCCTTTCGCCTTGAGACACTTGAATGTTGTTTCAAGGTCGGAGAGGAGGTCGGAGGCTTTCCTCGTCTTGACTACGATGTCATCGATGTAAGCCTCGACCGTTCGACCAATGTGCTCCCTGAAAGGGAATTAGGCTTACACCTACTTCCTAATTAATTTTGGTGGTTGAATTGCCCAACACAAATAACTGGACTAACTAGTTTGCTCTAGTTTATAAGTTCTACAGGTGCCAAAGGTTCACAATAAGCCAATAAAAAGACCAAGAAAAAGGGTTCAAACAAAAGAGCAAAGGGACAACCGAAGGCACCCTGGTCTGGCGCACCGGACTGTCCGGTGTGCCACCGAACAGTGTCCGGTGCACCAGGGGACTCCAAGCTGAACTCTTCACCTTCGGGAATTCTCAGAGGCGCTTCGCTATAATTCACCGGACTGTCCGGTGCACCACCGGACAGTGTCCGGTGCCCCAAGATCAAGCGACTCTGAACTCGCCAGCTTCGGGAATCCGCTCCGCTATAATTCACCGGACATGTCCGGTGCACACCGGACTGTCCGGTGTAACGGCGGAGCAACGGCTACTTCGCGCCAACGGTCACCTGCAGAAGCATTTAATGCGCGCCAGAGCGCGCAGAGGAGCAGTGCACGCGCGGGTGGCACACCGAACAGCCTACAGGGCCTGTCCGGTGCACCACCGGACAGCCAGGCGAGCCCACTCGTCAGAGCTCCAACGATCGAACCCTAACGACCGGGTGACGTGGCTGGCGCACCGGACAGTGTCCGGTGGCACACCGGACTGTCCGGTGCGCCCGTCGACAGCAGCCTTCACCAAACGGCTAGTTTGGTGGTTGGGGTTATAAATACCCCCAACCACCCCACATTCAAGTCATCCAAGTTTTCCACCTTCCAACTACTTACAAGAGCTAGGCATTCAATACAAGACACACCAAGTGATCAAATCCTCTCCCAATTCTACACAAGGCTTTAGTGATTAGTGAGAGAGATTTGTTGTGTTCTTTTGAGCTCTTGCGCTTGGATTGCTTCTTTCTTCCTCGTTCTTTCTTGAGATTCATTCACTTGTAACCGAAGCAAGAGACACCAATTGTGTGGTGGTCCTTGCGGGGACTTTGTGTCCCGTGTGATTGAGAAGAAGAAGCTCACTCGGTCCGAGGGACCGTTTGAGAGAGGGAAAGGGTTGAAAGAGACCCGGTCTTTGTGACCACCTCAACGGGGAGTAGATTTGCAAGAACCAAACCTCGGTAAAACAAATCATCGTGTCTCACTCTTTATTTGCTCACGATTTGTTTCTCGCCCTCTCTCTCGGACTCGTTTCTATTTCTAACGCTAACCCGGCTTGTAGTTGTGATTAAGTTTGTAAATTTCAGATTCGCCTTATTCACCCCCCCTCTAGGCGACTTTCACTCCCCGAACATGTGGTTCATGCACCTTTGGTATGTCGCACCCGCATTCCTCAAACCGAATGGCATAGTAACGTAGCAGTACATGCCAAAAGGTGTGATGAAAGAAGTCGCGAGCTGGTCGGACTCTTTCATCCTGATTTGGTGATACCCTGAGTAGGCATCGAGGAATGACAGGGTTTCGCACCCAGCAGTGGAATCCACGATTTTATCGATGCGAGGCAGAGGGTAGGGAACCTTCGGACATGCTTTGTTTAGACCAGTGTAGTCTACACACATCCGCCATTTCCCACCTTTCTTTTTCACAAGCACAGGGTTGGCTAGCCATTCGGGATGGAATACCTATTTGATGAACCCTGCAGCCATCAGCTTGTGGATCTCCTCGCCTATGGCTCTGCGCTTTTCTTCGTCGAATCAGCGTAGAGGCTGCTTCACGGGTCGAGCTCCAGCTCGGATATCCAGTGAGTGCTCGACGACTTCCCTCGGTATGCCAGGCATGTCCGAGGGACTCCACGCAAAAACCTCGACGTTTGCGTGGAGAAAGTCGACGAGCACTGCTTCCTATTTGGGGTCGAGCTCGGAGCCGATCTGGATCTGCTTGGAGGTGTCGTTGCTGGGGTCGAGAGGGATGGACTTAACCGCCTCTGCTGGTACAAAGTTGCCGGCATGGCGCTTCGCATCTGGCGCCTCCTTGGAGAGGCTCTCCATGTCGGCGATGAGGGCCTCAGATTCGGCGAGGGCCTCGGCGTACTCCACACACTCCACGTCGCATTCGTATGCGTGTCGGTACGTGGGGCCGACGGTGATGACCCACCCCGTTGGGGCCCGGCATCTTGAGTTTGAGGTAGGTGTAGTTGGGGACGACCATGAACTTGGCATAGCATGGTCTCCCCAGCACTGCGTGGTAGGTTCCTCGGAACCCGACCACCTCGAACGTGAGGGTTTCCTTTCGGAAGTTGGAGGGAGTCCCGAAGCAGACGGGCAGATCGAGTTGTCCAAGGGGCTGGACGCGCTTCCCGGGAATGATCCCGTGAAAGGGCGCCGCACCGGCCCGGATCGAGGATAGATCGATCTGCAGGAGCCCGAGGGTGTCGGCGTAGATAATGTTGAGGCTGCTGCCTCCGTCCATGAGGACCTTGGTAAGCCTGACGTTGCCGATGACAGGATCAACAACGAGCGGGTACTTCCCCGGGCTCGGCACGCGGTCGGGGTGGTCGCCTTGGTCGAAGGTGATGGGCTTGTCAGACCAGTCTAGGTAGACTGGCGCCGCCACCTTCATCGAGCAGACCTCCCGGCGCTCTTGCTTGCGGTGCCGAGCCGAGGCGTTCGCCACTTGCCCACCGTAGATCATGAAGCAGTCATGGACCTCGGAGAACTCCTCTGCCTTGTGGACTTCCTTCTTGTCGTTGTCAGGGGCTCTGCCACCTTCCGCCGGTGGCCCGGCCTTGTGGAAGTAGCGCCGAAGCATGACGCACTCCTCAAGGGTGTGCTTGACGGAACCCTGATGATAGGGGCACGACTCCTTGAGCATCTTGTCGAACAAGTTGGTGCCTCCGGGAGGCTTCCGAGGGTTCTTGTGCTCGGCGACGCGACAAGGTCTGCGTCGGCGGCGTCGCGTTTCGCTTGCGACTTCTTCTTGCCCTTCTTCTTCGCGCCGCGCTGAGCGAACGCCTCAGGGACGTCATCCGGCTGGCGCCCCTGAGGCTGCTTGTCCTTCGGGAAGATGGCCTTGACCGCCTCCTGGCTAGAGGCGAACTTGGTGACGATGTCCATCAGCTCGCTCGTCCTGGTGGGAGTCTTGCGACCCAGCTTGCTCACCAGGTCGTGGCAGGTGGTGCCGGCGAGGAACGCGCCGATGACATCTGAGTCGGTGATGTTGGGCAGCTCGGTGCGCTGCTTCGAGAATCGCCGGATGTAGTCCCGCAGGGATTCTCCTGGCTGCTGGCAGCAGCTTCGGAGATCCCAGGAGTTCTCAGGGCGCACGTATGTGCCCTGGAAGTTGCCGGCGAAGGCTTTGACCAGGTCGTCCCAGTTGGAGATCTGCGCAGGAGGCAGATGCTCCAGCTAGGCTCGGGCGGCGTCGGAGAGGAACAGGGGGAGGTTGCGGATGATGAGGTTGTCATCGTCCGTTCCACCCAGCTGGCAGGCCAGCCGGTAGTCCGCGAGCCACAGTTCCGGCCTCGTCTCCCCCGAGTACTTGGTGATGGTAGTCGGGGCCCGGAACCGGGTCGGGAACGGTGCCCGTCGTATGACTCGGCTGAAAGCTTGCGGACCGGGTGGTTCGGGCAAAGGGCTCCGATCCTCCTCGCTGTCGTAGCGTCCCCCACGCCTGGGGTGGTATCCTCAGCGCACCTTCTCGTCGAGGTGGGCTCGACGGTCACGGCGATGGTGCTCGTTGCCGAGGCGGCCCGGGGCCGCAGGCGCTGTGTCCCGCGTGCGCCCGGTGTGGACCGAGGCTTCCCGCATGAATCGGGAAGTCGCGGCGCGATGCTCCGGGGGGTATCCCTGCCTTCGGGAGGCAGAGCTTTCGGCTCGTCGGACCGTGGCGTCCTCCAGGAGATCCTTGAGCTCTCCCTGGATACGCCGCCCCTCGGTGGTGGATGGTTCCGGCATCGCTCGGAGTAGTATTGCTGCTGCAGCCAGGTTCTGGCCGACCCCACTGGAAGCCGGGGGCAGCCTTGCCCTGGCATCGTTGGTGATGCGGTGCTGGACGTCCTGGGCCAGATGACGCGCTTCTCCGGCCGGTGCTCGGCCTGCCCGCTCCTGCCCGATATTCTGCCGGAGCTGCACAAGTTGTCCCGCTTCCTCGTCGAGCCTGGCCTGCATCTCGCGGATTTGCTCGAGCTGTGTCCTGACCCCTCGCAAGGACTGGGACCACAGCTAGCTCCCGAAGGATGTCAACGTGAGGCGCAGGCCTAGGGGGATCGCCATCCTCCGGCATACCAAGGTGGTTGCCTTCGTCGAGACCCCCTAGATCGACGTGGAAACATCCGTGACTTGGGCCACAGTCCTCGTCGCCGAGGCTATGGCTATCATCGGAACAATCGGAGAGGCAACAATCGCATGCGGTCATGAAGTCCCGCATGGCACTAGGGTTATCGAGCCCGGAGAAATCCCAACCAGAGTCGGGCTCGTCGTCTTCCTCGGAACCCGGGGGCCCGTAGGTCGAGACGACCGTCAATCGGTCCTAGGTTGACCACATATGGTACCCCAGAAGGTTTGGATATGCCTTTACGAAAGCGTCCACCGAAGCGGGGTTGCTTGGTGGGTCGAAGCTGAATCTAAAAGGCATAGGATGGGAAACGGACGATACCTCTTGATCGACGGACGGTGACGAAGTCGCGTAAGGGACGGACTACACCGTTATCTCAGGTACGAGGCTAACGCCCAGCAAGTCCTTCGCGAGCGTGCTGGTGTCGCCCGTCTGCTCGGGGTTGGCGTGTCGCGGGGAAATGATGCTCATCTTCGTCTCAGACGCGAGGTCAACGCCCGACGTGTCCCCCGCTGGGTCGCCGGCATCGTCGACTCGCTCGACAGCCGACGAGTGTCGCCTCCTGCTTGGCCATGATTGCCCCGCCTCCTTCCTCATCGATGAGGAAGGTGACGGGACAGACTCGGATGCTGTTCTTCCACCATGCGGGGAAGACGTCGTCGATTCCGCCGCCGGCGGGCGGGCTGACGGCCGCCATTGTCGTTGTCGCGCGGCGGAGGAAGGAGTATCATGTCGTAGCTACCGTTGAGGGACATGAACTCGAGACTCCCGAAACGAAGCTTCGTCCCGGGTTGGAAAGGTTGCTGGAGACTCCTCATCTGGAGCTTGACAGGAAGCTGTTGTCAACACGCAGCAGGCCCCTACCTGGCGCGCCAACTGTCGGCGTTTCGACCCCGGGGGGTCCCTGGACCGACGAGTAAATTGTCGCTCATGTCCCAGCCTAAATGGGTCGGCGCGAGACGGAGACACAAGGGGGGAAACAGTAAGGGGAACCCGCGGCCTCGTGTTGTCCTGCGCCCAGGGCGGATGCGCTTGCAGTAGGGGGTTACAAGCGTTCGCGAGGGAGAGAGAGAGAGAGAGCGTGAGACTGCGCGTCAGCCCGTTCTCCCACGCGGCCACCTTTTCGTACGAGGGCCCTGGACCTTCCTTTTATAGACGTAAGGAGAGGGTCCAGGTGTACAACGGGGGGGAGGGGGGTGTAGCAGTGTGCTAACGTGTCTAGCAGAGAGGAGCCAGAGCCCCATGTTCATGCCGATGTGGCTGTCGGAGAGGTGTTGGAGCCCTGTTCATGTGGCGTCGTGGCCGTCGGAGGAGCGCTTGAGCCCTGTAGAAGCACAGCTGTCGGGGATGTCGGATCCTTGCTGACGTATCCTTGCTTCCGAAGGGGGCTGAGAACCGCCGTCGTCATGGAGCACGCGGGGTGCCATCATTACTTGTTTTACCGGGGTGAGTCAGATGGGACGCCGGTCTTGTTCCCCGTAGCCTGGGCTAGCTAGGGGTAGGGTAATGATGGCCCCCCTTGTGGCGTGGTCGGTCCGAGCCCAAGGTCGGGCGAGGCGGTGATTCCTCCGAGGTCGAGGCTGAGTCCGAGCCATGGGGTCAGGCGAGGCGGAGACCGTCGTCCGAGGTCGAGGTTGAGTCCGAGCCCTAGGGTCGGGCGAGGCGGAGACCGTCGTCCGAGGTCGAGGTTGAGTCCAAGCCCTGGGGTCGGGCGAGGCGGAGATCGTCTTCCGTAGTCAAGGTGGAGTCCGAGCCCTGGGGTCGGGCGAGGCGGAGATCGTCTTCCGGAGTCGAGGTGGAGTCCGAGCCCTGGGTCGGGCGAGGCGGAGACCGTCGTCCGAGGTCGAGGTTGAGTCCGAGCCCTGGGGTCGGGCGAGGCGGAGATCGTCTTCCGTAGTCAAGGTGGAGTCCGAGCCCTAGGGTCGGGCGAGGCGGAGATCGTCTTCCAGAGTTGAGGTGGAGTCCGAGCCCTGGGGTCGGGCGAGGCGGAGATTCCTATGGCGCCCGAGGCTGGACTTGGCTGCTGTCAGCCTCACCCTGGCGGGTGGCACAGCAGTCGGAGCAGCGCAGGTGGCGCTGTTTTCCTGTCAGGTCAGTCAGTGGAGGGGCGAAGTGACTGCGGTCACTTCGACCTTGTCGACTAGAAAGCGCGCGTCAAGATAAGGTGTCAGGCGATCCTTGCATTGAATGCTCCTGCGATCCGGTCGGCTGGCGAGGCGATCTGGCCAAGGTTGCTTCTCCGTGAAGCCTGCCCGAGCTGGGCCTCGGACGAGTCGAAGGTGTGCCCGTTGCTTGAGGAGACCCTCGGGCGAGGCGTGAATCTGCCTTAGTCTATCGTTCCTGCCCGAGGCTGGGCTCGGGCGAGGCGAGATCGTGTCCCTTGAGTGAACGGAGCCTTGACCGGAATTGCGCCCATCAGGCCTTTGCAGCTTTGTGCTGATGGGGGTTACCAGCTGAGATTAGGAGCCTTGGGGGTACCCCTAATTACGGTCCCCGATAAGATTATAGTACATAAAGGTCACTTGTTTTAAGTCAAAATGAAAAGAAAGCATCTGAAGAAGCTTAGAAATCGGGAACATGGAACTTGCCCACGTTCCTCGTTTGAGGAACATGGGACAATCTCGTCCCCCATAGTGTTAAAATCTTTTTTAAGTACCATACCATGTAACACGTTCCTGTTCCTTGGCCATATCGATCCGGGAACTTGGTTACTCAGAGAAGAAGCATTGTTTGCACTTGTTGGCTAGATAGTGCTTGTATGGCAATAAGGCTTGAGTAATGAAAGTTCACCTGGCATCTCATTTTGCATCCCAGTCCTTCAGCTTCTTACTTCCCTTTGGTTTAGCAATAGGCGCATTCGCCAGCCATTTTTGCATTATACTTTGCTCGCAGAGGCCCATTTGTTGACCATCTGAAAAATCATTGAGAAATTGTTAGTCTAGACTCAGTACAGATATTTTCCTGTTCAAAGAACAGGATACATCACCTCGGAAAATGTTTGAAGTAATTCAATTGATAAATATGTAGTAAGCTTCAAGGTTTTGACAAAGTAGCAGATCAAAGATCTACAGTCAAATTCTGTCACAAAAGCTACAATAGTTATGTCAGGATTCCCTTGCAAACGCAGAGATACTGCTTCGAACCTGTGAAGTGGTGATTCAGTGAGATAGTCCCACACCAGTCACCAGTGCACAGGCCTATCCTTCCTACCCTAATTAAAAGCCTTGAGGCCATCAAAATTGAACTAGTAGAAAATTAGAAATGAAAGCACTTGCAAGAAAACTAAACAAGCCAACTGAATAATATCACGCAAATAAATAATGATGCGACAGACATGTGTACTTATGGTGCATTCCAATCTGTAGTGTCCTCATTAACAAGATGTGTCCACTTCGTTCTGTCGCTGCGCCCAAAATGTTTAACTTGCATGACCTTGGGCAGGATGCTCTTATCCATTTTATCTTCTCCAGTGGGTTCAGAGAAATCACGGCTGTAGATATCTTCTTTACCAGCTGACTGGATGACATCATCAGCACCTTCCTGGAAGAAGGCACCTTTGTGGTAGTACTTTTGCATAAACTTCCACTTCTGTTTCGTCTTAAGTAGTTTCGGATTCTTCCGCTCCCATTCCCGACGCTCCTCCTCCGTCATATTCCTGACCTTCTCAATCTCCTCCTTCTCCTTCAACCTCGCATCTCTTTCCTCCCTGTCCCTCTTAATTCTCGCTATTTCTCTGTTTTTCCATGACTCGAACTCTTCTGCTTCATTCAACTCGTCGTCGGTGTCGACGTCCTCAATGTTCGCCTCCTCATTCAGTGCCTTCTCGATGTGCTCCTCTTTTTCTAATCTCTTCAACCACAATCTGTCTAGTCTCAATCTTCCTAGCCTCCATCCTCTTCTTGACCAGCTCCTCAAGCTGCCGCTCCTCCTCCTCCAGCCATTCACGCTCTGCAATGGTGTCCCTCTGTGACTTTGGTATGAACACAGGCTTCACCATGGCCATGCCCATCTGCTCATCCTCAGAGTCTGTCTCATACTCGGACCTCCTCTGACTCCTCATCCTGCACCGGTTCCTCCTCTTCCTGAGGAAGCAGCTCTTCCTGCTTCCTCAACAGCTGCCTCTCCCTTATTCTCCTCCTCCTCTCCTCCTGGGCCTCCTCGTCCTCCTCGTCGGCATCAGCTTCCTGCCTCTCGTTCTCCTCCTCCGCGGTCTACACAATCCCCGCCTGCCGTATGCGGCGGTGATCTGCCCTCAAGCAGCGGTGGAATAGTGGTAGAAGAAGTCTCAAGGAAGAAGAAGAAGGGAGGACGACAGAATCTGCAGCATTTTTGTGTTCGTATGGTTCAAGTCCCCATCCCTACAATGGCAGCCGCCATTTAACTCTCTCTCACAGCTCTCCTCTAGGCTACACAAAACCCTGTAGACGAGAACTGGGCCTGCGGACACGGCTTCCCCTTCTTGGGCCTGCTTCTGCGACTTGGGCTTCATTCTCGGAAGAGCAGCACGCCGGCTCAGGAGTAGTGGATGTAACACTCCCTCTCCCTTGGAGACCTGCTTGCCCCCAAGCAGGTGCAGCAGGGAATTCTTGGCGAAGTCGAGCGACATCTTCCCAAGTGGCCAGCTCGCGAGGAAGATGTGACCAGACGATCAGTGCTTCCTGAACCATGCCGTCGTTGCGACGGACGTGGCGTTTCTGAAGAACCTGCATTGGAACCTGCAAGTCATGTGAAATATCTGGCAGAGCTAGACTGACCCGCTCAGGGCACTTGTTTGCCGGCTTGAGCTGCGAAACATGAAACACCGGGTGAATGGAGGATGATTCTGGCAAAAGCAACTTGTAAGCAACAGTACCGATTCTGGAGACGATAGTAAACGGCCCAAAATATCTGAATGACAGCTTCTGGGAAGAACGCCGAGACAGTGAACTTTGAACATAAGGCTGAAGCTTGACAAACACTGAATCGCCTACTGAAAAAGTACGTTCAGACCTGTTTTTGTCAGCTTGTTTCTTCATGCGGAGTTGAGCACGGTGCAAATGCTGGTTAACCAATTCAGTCATAACAGCCCTCTCTGATAGCCAGCTAGTAACATCCGGACTGGTGCAAGCATCAAGTGCAGTAAGCCCAAAGTGATGAGGAGAATGTCTATAGAGAACTTCAAAAGGGGAGCGGCCAAGTGAAGTGTGCCAGCTGGTATTATACCAGTACTCTGCCAAGGGTAACCACTTAAGCCATTTCGAAGGACAAGCGTTGACAAAACAGCGAAGAAACGTTTCCATACACTGATTGACCCGCTCTGTCTGACCGTCAGATTGCGGGTGATAAGCAGAACTCATCCGTAACTGAACTCCAGCTAAAGAAAACAGCTCCTTCCAAAACCTTGCTGTAAAGACAGGATCACGATCCGAAACAATCGCCACTGGTAAGCCGTGAAGCTTGTAAATGTGGTCAAGAAATAAACGAGCTACCGAAACAGCAGTGTATGGGTGATGCAATGGTAAGAAATGGCTGTATTTTGAGAACTTGTCGACGACCACAAGAACACAGTTGGCGTGGCCAGATTTAGGCAGGCCTGTGACGAAATCCATAGTGATGGTGTGCCAAGCTGCTGGTGGAATTTCAAGGGGCTGCAACAGGCCTGGGTAGCGAGAGCGGTCTGGTTTGACTTGTTGACAAGTGGTACAAGTTTTGACAAAAGAAGCAACACTGGATTTCATACCAGGCCAGAAGAATAACTGTCGGATACGGCGAAGAGTTACTGGTATACCACTATGGCCCCCAACAGCCGTGTCATGGAAAGCTGACACAATCTGCGTATGAAGGGAGGGAACTGCCCCAACATAGATCTTATCCTTGTAACGCAGTAACCCTTGCCGCAGGGAAAAATGTGGTACTGAATCTGGTTTAACCGACAGAGCTGTCAACAGGTCTTGCGCTCTTGGGTCATTTGCATAGCTGGAAGACACATCAGACAACCATGCTGGAGTTGCAGATGAAATAGCTGACAATTCAGGATGGGGTCGTCGCGAGAGAGCATCAGCTACACAGTTTTCAGTACCTTTCTTATACACAACCTTGTATTGGAGACCAAGAAGTTTAGTAAAAACCTTTTGCTGCCAAGTGGTGTGTAGGCGTTGGTCAGATAAATGGGACAGACTGCGATGGTCAGTCCGAATGATGAATTCTCCATATTGTAAATAGGGGCGCCACTGCTCGACAGCTAGCAATATAGCAAGATACTCTTTTTCATAAGTGGAGAGTCCCATGTTTCGAGGGCTGAGAGCTTTACTCACAAAAGCAATTGGATGTTCATGTTGCAGCAAGACAGCACCTACTCCTTTGCCACTAGCATCAGTTTCCACACAAAATGGTTGGGAAAAATCTGGCAACGATAATACCGGAGCTGATTGCAAAGCTGATTTGAGAGCTTGAAAGGCCTCTTCATGTTCGCTGGTCCACACATAGAGAGTGTGTTTCCGAAGCAAATTAGTCAAGGGCTTGCTTATAACGCCAAAGTGGCGAACAAATTTTCGGTAGTAACCAGCGAGGCCGAGGAAACTACGGAGCTCCTTCACATTGGTGGGAGGTGGCCAAGACATGATGGCATCAACCTTACTAGGGTCAGTAGAAATACCAGCAGCACTAATAATGTGACCCAGGTAAGACAACTGCTGTTGGGCAAAAGAACACTTAGACAGCTTGATTTTCCAATCATCTTGTTGTAACAAATCCAATACCCGACGAATATCAACAGTGTGCTGAGTATAAGATGGGCTGTATATCAAAATATCATCAAAAAAAACCATAACGCACCGACGCAACAAGGGTTTAAGAGTGGCATTCATAGCCCCTTGAAATGTTGCTGGAGCACCTGTCAAGCCGAACGCAAGAACCCTGAACTCAAAGTGACCCTCATGGGTAGAGAATGCTGTCTTATGTTCTTCCCCAGGCTGTAACAAAATTTGGTGGAAGCCGGCCCTAAGATCCAGTTTAGTAAACCAAGTGGCGGCAGATAACTCATGGAAAATATCATCCATTACTGGTATGGGAAACTGGCGTTTAACTGTTAGTGCATTGAGGTGTCGAAAATCAACACAGAATCGCCAGGTTTGGTCCTTCTTTTTAACCAAAAGCACAGGAGAACTGAAAGGACTTTGGCTATGTTGAATAATACCAGTGTCAAGCATCTCTTGGACCTGACGTTCAATCTCAGTTTTGAGACTAGGAGGGTACCGATAAGGCCTTATATGGAAGGGTTTAGCACCAGCAATCAAGGGAATGGAATGATCACATGCTCTACTAGGTGGTAGACCAGTAGGGACCTCGAACAGATGTCCATAATCTTGAATAATCTGTTGAATATCTGATGGTAATGCAGTGACATCTACTGCAAAACATTCAGGGGAAGCACACAAAATCTGAATAACAGTAGCAGGTGGCAATCGAGGTAACACTCCTTGTAAAATGACTTGATTAGACCCTTGAAAGAATGACAGCCATTTTTGCTCCCAATGCACATGCATCGGACTGCAGGACTCGAGCCAATCCATGCCAAGTATAAGATCATAACAATGAAGTGGAAGGATCTTGAAAGTAGAGGTAAAACTGTAGCTGTCGACTGACCACTGAATATTCTGAATCTCAGCAGTACAACTCAACTTGTCACCATTGGCCACCGCAACATTCAGTGGTGAAGTCAATAGAGAAACACCAGGTAGCTTGCTAGCAACTGCAGCATTGATGAAGGAGTGAGAACTACCGCTATCAACAAGGATCAATATCTGACATCCTGCGACATAGCCCCAAAACTTAAGTGTCTTGGAATATTCAGTGCCAGACACAGCAGCTTGAGATAAAGTAACAAAAAGTTGTGATGATGTGTCTGTACAATCTGCAGGTGACTCACAATTGGGAGGGCCCAACATATCCCAAATTTCTTGAACCACGTGGAGTTGCACTGATGGAGAACACTTATGCCCCTTAAACCACTTTTCAGCACAGATTTTACACAATCCTTTAGCCATTCGGTAAGCTCTCAAGGCCTCCAACTTGCCAGATTGATCAGAATTGATGACTGGATCAGCTCCTTTACGCATTTCAGCAGTAGGTGGAGAAGGGAGAGGATGAGCTTGTTTGTATAATTGCTTGTAATCTGGCTTGGATGTAGTGCTATAATCAGCAAGCCTTCGATACTCTTTGCGCTGACCAGTGTCGGCTGCTTCTTCCTGCAGAGAGGCAAGGACACAAGCAGTATCGAGGTCCGGTGGACGTTGCAGCAAAATTGATGAACGAATGCTGTGATGTAAACCATCGATAAAACGAGTTGTATAGTATAAAGGGTCGGTCATAGGTTCATAAGCTCGTAACTGATCGACTAATTGAGAAAAATCAGAGATATATTCGGCTACAGATCCTGACTGTCGAATGTGAAAGAGTTTTCTAATCAAAACCTCATGCTCATCTCTCCCAAAACGTTCCATGAACAAGGAACAGAAGCTGTCCCACGGAATATAAGCAAGTTTGTGTTCGATGGACTGAAACCAACGAGCGGCTGGTCCTTCCAAATACATGGAGGCCACCTGAACCCAAACATCACGATCTACGGAGTGCATGTTGAAATAAGTCTCACAGCGAGAACGCCACAGGCGTGGGTTCGCGCCCTCAAACTTAGGAAAAGGCATCTGAGGGATGTGGCCACGAGAACCAACGCCTCCCTGGCAATTCTGACCAGTTCTATTGAATTCATGGCGAGGAGCAAAAAGGGGAGTATCATGCATACCCTTGACCGGGTGATGGGTCTGGGTGTTGTGGAACCCAGGACCATCATCCCGGTAATGAGGTTCGGCGCGGTGGCCACGAGGCCCGTCGACGCGGAATCCGGCAGATGGGCGCGCGGACGTCGACTCGGTACCTAGAACACCCGGTTGAAACCCGGAGTGTTCACGAGCGTCGCGATCGAAGAATTTGTTGAGCTTGGAGATTTCGAGCCTGATGTCGGCGACGGAGGCCTCGATCTCTGGCTGCCAGTTGGAGAAGGTGTGATCGAACTTGGATGCGGCCTCTTCCAGAGATGTGACGCGGGCGTTGTTGTGTTCTGCAGCCGCCGCGAAATCAGCGAAGCGTTGGTTGACAACCGCATCGTGGTCGGCGAAGCACTTGGAGATTTCCTTCGTGATCTCGACTCGCATCATCTTCATCGCTTCTTCGAAGATCGGTTTGAAATTGGGATCCATGGCGCCTAAATTCTTCTGACGCCGAGTGTAGTATTGGTGGTAGGGCTCCAGGACGCGAGCGCTGTCTTTGATACCAAATGTTAGAAGCAGCGGTGGAATAGTGGTAGAAGAAGTCTCAAGGAAGAAGAAGAAGGGAGGACGACAGAATCTGCAGGATTTTTGTGTTCGTATGGTTCAAGTCCCCATCCCTACAATGGCAGCCGCCATTTAACTCTCTCTCACAGCTCTCCTCTAGGCTACACAAAACCCTGTAGACGAGAACTGGGCCTGCGGACACGGCTTCCCCTTCTTGGGCCTGCTTCTGCGACTTGGGCTTCATTCTCGGAAGAGCAGCACGCCGGCTCAGGAGTAGTGGATGTAACATTCCTGCCTCTCGTTCTCCTCCTCCGCGGTCTACACAATCCCCGCCTGCCGTATGCGGCGGTGATCTGCCCTCAGCTCCTCCTTATTCTCCGCACAAGTCTCCGCGAGGCGGTGGAGCCGGCGGTCATCCTTCGCGGGGACGTCACCCCGTCGTCGTCCTTTGGAGCCGGCGGTCATCCTTCGCGGGGACGTCACCCCGTCGTCGTCCTTGGGGAACGTCTTGTCGAGGGAGACCCGCGCCGTCCTAAGATCGATGTCCTCATCGGCTTCGTCGGCCAGGCGGCTTTCTCGGCCAGTACCGCTTCACCTTGGTCTGACCAATCTTGCCACGGAGCTTGTCGCGCACCGCGATGGCCGCGTCGCTCACGCCAGCGGCCACGGACATGCCTGTAGTCACTTACCAATTCCCCACCCCCTGCGTTCTGGCCAACCTGCAAAATACACAGTTCGTGGATATGACACAGGAGCTGGGGGCGGATCCACAATAGCACGAATTCGGATAGAAGTAAATTACTAATGGTTTTGGTGTGCTCGGTTTTGGACAGCAGAAAGGAAAAGTAAGGAACAGAGATGGAAGGGGCGTACCTGGTGGATGATCGTCGCCGGAAAAGACCTGGCAACCGGGTCGCGCCGCTCGCCCAGACATCGCCGCCGGGAAAGAAGAAGGGCGCGGGGAAGAAGGTCACGGGAGTTTTTTTTCCTCCTTCGTTTAGTCGGTGACAAGGGAGAAGAAGAGCAAAATTAAAGCCCAACTGGAATGGGCCCACGTTTATGGGCCGTCGAAACTATCCACAAAATATGACATGCTCAACTACCCAGCGGAGGAGGAGCGATTTGCTATTATAATACCCCCATCGCTGCACTTTGCCAGTTTGGTATCCCGAACGCAAGCATGCTAGTTTGGGACTAGAAAGGCACACCATTCTCAAAAAAAAAAGGTGGTGAGAGCGGACCAGCTAGAAAAGGAACCGTTGTAAGATATACAGTTACACGAGAAAAAAATAAAAATAAACAGATATATAACAAAAATGGTGGTAACCGAAAACTTTCATCGAAATATACAATATCGTACCATCACTCAGCAAACTATAACATTAGAAGTTTAGGACACCATAAATCATAACCTCACAAGTTTAAAAGTCGACACAAGCACATAAGTTCTTTTTTGTTAAAGAACAATAGCTTGAGCATAAAAAGCGACAAGGAGAAAATAAATATTGCACATGCAACACTTGCAACTTAGAACCTCTTGAATGTAAGTGGTATACACTTTATAAGTGTCGAACTATATTCAGTACTAGGGTGGCCCGATCTTCACGATACTAGGTCTATGAACAAGATGATCGTCTATAGAGGCAGCGGAAAAGTAAGGTCAATTTGATGAAGATCAATGGGTAACTAACTTTATACCTGATAAAGGTCGGATGCGGCTAAGCGACTAGGAGAGAGACATCGAAATCGTAGACTTCAACTCGATCTCCAAATGACTATAGAACCTCAATCAGGGCTAATCCACACAATGTGAGACAACCATACTTGAACCTGCAACGCACGAACTATTGGACCTCAAAGGGATCTCTACACAAGTTCAGGCAGAACAAGGAAGAACAGGTGTTGGAGTAAGCACTCGATACTTGGATTATCAAATCATCAAAATTTGTTTACATCTTAGAGGTATGGGATTATTTATATTAGTAACAGCCCTACATGATAGGTACAAACACGAAAAGAAAGTGATTGAAGTTGCGAATGTGGAAGGGCCTCCACGGGAAGAATTCCAAAGCTGATTTCATGTGGATGTTTGACTTCTACGCATCTTTCAGTATTTTGATAATAACTCCACCTATGAATCTCCAAATGGTATGGGACTAAATGTGTTGGAAAGTTGACTTGATAACCTTTCACACCATGTATAGTATGCATAATGAAACTTCGTAGAATTATACAGTTTAATACAAAAACTTGGTCATCAAGCAGACTGTTGACCCTCTGATCAGTCAGCACTAAAACTAGCCTCGCACCTCACTGGGAGATCTAAACTAGTTGGGCTTAGAAGCATTGGAAACTAGACTTCAAGAGCTTTCCACCAAGTCCTTCCTAGCCTTCATAGTTTTGGGGAGTCAAAAGATATGACTATTTCTTCCGGAAAGTTCTTACTCGAACGTGATTCTTCTCTCTGATTCACCCTTGATGTATTCCGCCCTTCTCTTCGATGAACCTAAGAAATATCAATTTACATGATTTAGGTAGCATAAAGTTCTCGTTAGTGTTTAGTTGAAATTCATAAAGTAGTGTGTGCACATCTTGTATCTTTTTCGCTCAACTATGAGTGATTGGTCCAATAAGGGCTTTGGTTGGCTTAGAGGTCAGTGAAATTACCATAGTGGTCGGTGAAGTGGTCGGCGAGGTCGCCGATGCTGGCTTGGTCATATTACACATACCACTACACCATGCATGCTTTTTAGGTATGGTACCTGTCATAGTAGACCATAAGCCCATAACAGGTCCTCCACCACTATCCGTGGGGTGAGAAGTGGTAGAATGACGTCTTAAGATTTTAATTTAGCTACAATGGAATAAATATACTTACAATCTACAAAATGAGGCATATGCATCAATTAATCAATGTAATCATATATTCATATGGGAACATGAGCCTGGAGATTAGAGAATGGAGATAGGGTTTTCTTAATGGGCTAACACCCGATGGTATTGTTGTATTGGGCTGTTCCGTAGGCCCACATATGATGACTAGGCTAGACTGATGTGTTGCCTATTGTAAGGAAAATGGATCCCGACCCATTTGACTAAGTGATTTTGGTGTTTGATGATCAACATAACATGTGGACTAATAGTTTTGCAAGTGTTTGTTTTTGTAGTTCACAGGATGCTAAGTGAACTTGGACTAAGGCATTGAGGAAGCAACACTTCAAAGAAAACTCTTAAAGACTCATTGAAGAATCACAAGTATCAAGCAAAGTCCAAGATACATGACAAAAGAAGAAAACTGCTCCTGGCAGACGGTCTAGCACCCAATGGCGGAGGGCCTCAACACACCTGATCGGTTTGGTGCGTCACAGGATCGAGTACGCAGAGGCGGTGTTTTTTGGCACCTCTACATGGATGGTCTGGTGCACACTCACTCGTCTGATGTTGAAAGGGAAATGTGCCCCTGGGCCATTTCTAAGTATTTTGGTCACCTCTACATGGCGGATGATGATCACCAAAATACTTAGAAATGGCCCAAGGGCACATTTCCCTTTCAATCTCCCCCTTTTTGGTGTTTTATGCCAACACAACATAAAGCAAGTAGAACAAGTACAAAATCACTTCAAATAAGAACTCAAATTATTTTGATTCAATTTTGACATATATGGATCACTCTATGCCACCACTTGGTTTGTTTTTGCAAATCAAACTCAAATTTCTATCTCTAAGTCAAACACACATGTTAAGACATAAAGAGAGTCATTCCAATAGAAATGATTCAAGATTTCAAAACCCCCCCTTTTTCCCATAATCAACACTTCTCCCCACAAGAAGCCAACTTTTGACAAGAGAGACAACAAGGGAGTTTTGACAAACCAAAAAGCTCTATTCTACTATTTTCAAAATCTCTCAAGTGGTAGCTGATCCATTTATCGCTTTGGCCTTTATTTTCTCTCCCTTTGGCATCAAGCACCAAAACGGGATCAATCTTGGCCCTTTAACCCCATTGCCTCACCAAAATCTTCAAATGAGAACACAAAGGCAATAAGAGTATAAAGATGAACTTGGAAAAGTTACTCTTTTCATCGGAGTGCAGTGGAAGTCTTGCATGGTCCAAGTCCACCCTTTCCCTTTCAATCCTCCTTTGAGACTAAAACAACCAAACTCAAGTACATGGTTAGTCTCAAAGGGTCAAGTTGTAGCACAGCTCCCCCTAAATATGTGCATCACTTGCAAAACGGACTTGTGAGGTCCAGGGAGTGTTTGTACAACTTGAGCACCACAATAAGCAACAATATGCAGAATGAACATGATCAAAGGCATAAACACATGTATGCTATAATTCAATCCAAGTTCCGTGAATCTAAGATATTGAGCTCACTACGCAGCCTGCAAAAGGTCTTCTCATCTAGAGGCTTGGTAAAGATATCGGCTAGCTGGTTCTCGGTGCTAACATGAAACACTTCGATATCCCCCTTTTGCTGGTGGTCTCTCAAAAAGTGATGCCGGATGTCAATGTGCTTTGTGCGGCTGTGCTCAACAGGATTTTCCGCTATTCGAATAGCACTCTCATTATCACATAGGAGTGGGACTTTGCTCAGATTGTAGCCAAAGTCCCGGAGGGTTTGCCTCATCCAAAGTAGTTGCGCGCAACACTGTCCTGCGGCAACGTACTCGGCCTCAGCGGTGGATAGGGCAATGGAAGTTTGTTTCTTAGAATTCCATGACACCAGGGACCTTCCTAAGAATTGGCACGTCCCCAATGTACTCTTCCTATCGACCTTACATCCAGCATAGTCGGAATCTGAGTACCCAATCAAGTCAAAGTTAGACCCCTTTGGATACCAGATCCCGAAGCAAGGCGTAGCGACTAAATATCGAAGAATTCGCTTCACAGCCACTAAGTGACACTCCTTAGGATCGGATTGAAATCTAGCACACATGCATACGCTAAGCATAATATTCGGTCTACTAGCACATAAATAAAGCAAAGAACCTATCATGGACTGGTATGCTTTTTGATCAACGGACTTACCTCCTTTGTTGAGGTTGGTGTGTCCGTCAGTTCCCATCGGCGTCTTTGCGGGCTTGGCATCCTTCATCCCAAACCGCTTTAGCAAGTCTTGCGTGTACTTCGTTTGGGAGATGAAAGTGCCGTCCTTGAGTTGCTTCACTTGGAACCCAAGGAAGTAGTTCAACTCGCCCATCATCGATATCTCGAATTTCTGCGTCATCACCCTGCTAAACTCTTCACAAGACTTTTGATTAGTAGAACCAAATATTATGTCATCGACATAAATTTGGCACACAAAAAGATCACCATCGCAAGTCTTAGTAAAAAGAGTTGGATCGGCTTTCCCAACCTTGAAAGCATTAGCAATTAAGTCTCTAAGGCATTCATACCATGCTCTTGGGGCTTGCTTAAGTCCATAGAGCGCCTTAGAGAGCTTACACACGTGGTCGGGGTACTGTTCATCCTCAAAGCCAGGGGGTTGCTCCACGTACACCTCCTCCTTGATCGGCCCATTGAGGAAAGCGCTCTTCACATCCATTTGGTATAACCTGAAAGAATGGTGAGCGGCATATGCTAGCAAGATACGAATTGATTCTAGCCTAGCCACAGGAGCAAAAGTCTCCTCAAAGTCCAAACCTGCGACTTGGGCATAACCTTTTGCCACAAGTCGAGCCTTGTTCCTCGTCACCACCCCGTGCTCGTCCTGTTTGTTGCGGAACACCCACTTGGTTCCCACAACGTTTTGCTTGGGACGAGGCACCAGTGTCCAAACTTCATTGCGCTTGAAGTTGATGAGTTCCTCCTGCATGGCCAACACCCAGTTCGGATCTAGCAAGGCCTCTTCTACCCTGAAAGGCTCAATAGAAGAGACAAAAGAGTAATGCTCACAAAAATTAACTAATCTTGAACGAGTAGTTACTCCCTTGCTAATATCACCCAATATTTGGTCGACAGGATGATCCCTTTGGATCGTCGCTCGAACTTGGGTTGGAGGTGCCTGAGGTGCTTCTTCCTCTTCAACTTGATCAACCTGTGCTCCCCCTTGATCATGCGCCTCCACTTGAGGTACCTGTTCGTCATCTTGAGTTGGGGGATGCACCATAGTTGAGGAAGACGGTTGATCTTGCTCCAATTGTTCCTGAGGCCGTACATCTCCAATCGCCATGGTGCGTATCGCGGCCGTTGGAACGTCTTCTTCATCTACATCATCAAGATCAACAACTTGCTCTCTTGGAGAGCCATTAGTCTCATCAAATACAACGTCGCTAGAGACTTCAACCAAACCCGATGATTTGTTGAAGACCCTATACGCCTTTGTATTTGAATCATAACCTAATAAAAACCCTTCTACGACTTTGGGAGCAAACTTGGAATTCCTACCCTTCTTCACTAGAATGTAGCATTTACTCCCAAATACATGAAAGTACGATACATTGGGTTTGTTACCAGTCAGCAGCTCATATGAAGTCTTCTTGAGGAGGCGGTGAAGGTAGACCCTGTTGATGGCGTGGCAAGCCGTGTTCACGGCTTCCGACCAAAAGCACTCGGGGGTCTTGAACTCTCCAAGCATAGTCCTCGCCATATCTATGAGCGTCCTATTCTTCCTCTCTACCACACCATTTTGCTGAGGTGTGTAGGGAGTGGAGAACTCGTGCTTGATCCCCTCCTCCTCAAGGAACTCCTCCACTTGAAGATTCTTGAATTCGGACCCGTTGTCGCTCCTTATCTTCTTCACCTTGAGCTCAAACTCATTTTGAGCTCTCCTGAGGAAGCGCTTGAGGGTCCCTTGGGTTTCAGACTTATCCTGCAAAAAGAACACCCAAGTGAAGAGGGAAAAGTCATCAACAATAACTAGACCATACTTACTTCCTCCTATGCTCAGATAGGCGACGGGTCCGAAGAGGTCCATATGCAGCAGCTCCAGAGGTCTTGAAGTGGTCATCACATTCTTGCTGTGATGTGCTCCTCTCACTTGTTTACCTGCTTGACAAGCTGCACAAGGTCTATCTTTTTCGAAATGAACATTGGTTAGACCTATCACGTGTTCTCCCTTTAGAAGCTTGTGGAGGTTCTTCATCCCCACATGTGCTAAGCGGCGATGCCACAACCAGTCCATGCAAGTCTTAGCCATTAAGCATGCATCTAGACCGGCCTCTTCTTTTGCAAAATCAACCAAATAAAGTTTGCCGTCTAGTACACCCTTAAAAGCTAGTGAACCATCACATCTTCTAAAGACAGACACATCTACATTTGAAAATAGACAATTATATCCCATATTACATAATTGACTGACAGATAGTAAATTATATCCAAGAGACTCAACTAAAAACACATTAGAGATAGAGTGCTCATTGGATATTGCAATCTTGCCTAAACCTTTCACCTTGCCTTGGTTCCCATCACCGAATATGATTGAATCTTGGGAATCCTTATTCTTGACGTAGGAGGTGAACATCTTCTTCTCCCCCATCATATGGTTTGTGCATCCGCTGTCGATAATCCAGCTTGAACCCCCGGATGCATAAACCTGCAAGGCAAATTTAGGCTTGGGTCTTAGGTACCCAACTCTTGTTGGGTCCTACAAGGTTAGTCACAATTTCCTTAGGGACCCAAATGCAAGTTTTATCACCCTTGCATTTTGCCCCTAACTTCCTAGCAACTATCTTCCTATCCTTTCTACAAATAGCAAAGGAAGCATTCAAAGCATGATAAATTGTAGAGGGACCATTCATAACTTTCCTAGGAGCATGAACAAATTTCTTTCTAGGCACATGATGAATATTTTTTCTAGGCATATCTCTACAATGCATATAGAAAGAACTGGAAGCATACATAGCATAAGAATCATAGGCATGTGAATCAAAAGCATTACAACTCCTATGAGACTGTCTTCTATCATTGTACATAAAAGCATGGTTCTTTTTAGTACTACTTGCCATAGGGGCCTTCCCTTTCTCCTTGGCGGAGATGGGAGCCTTATGGCTTGTTAAGTTCTTGGCTTCCCTCTTGAAGCCAAGCCCATCCTTAATGGAGGGGTGTCTACCAATCGTGTAGGCATCCCTAGCAAATTTTAGTTTATCAAAATCACTTTTGCTAGCCTTAAGTTGGGCATTAAGACTAGCCATTTCATCATTTAATTTTGCAATAGAAGCTATGTGTTCACTACAAGCATCAATATCAAAATCTTTACATCTATTGCAAATAACAACATTTTTTACACAAGTTGTTGATTTACTAGCTATTTCTAACTTAGCATTCAAATCATCATTAATGCTCCTTAAGCTAGTAATTGTCTCATGGCAAGAAGATAATTCACAAGAAAGCATTTCATTTCTTTTAACTTCTAAAGCATGAGATTTTTGTGCTTCTACAAATTTGTCATGTTCTTCATACAACAAATGTTCTTGTTTTTCTAGAAGCATATTCTTATCATTTAAGGCATCAATTAATTCATTAATTTTATCTACCTTGGTTCTATCTAGGCCTTTAAATAGACATGAATAATCTATTTCATCTTCATCACTAGATTCGTCCTCACTTGAAGAAGCATAAGTAGAGTCTCGAGTACATACCTTCTTCTCCCTTGCCATAAGGCATGTGTGACGCTCGTTGGGGAAGAGGGATGACTTGTTGAAGGCGGTGGCGGCGAGTCCTTCATTGTCAGAGTCGGAGGAGGAGCAATCCGAATCCCACTCCTTTCCTAGATGTGCCTCGCCCTTTGCCTTCTTATAGTTCTTCTTCTTCTCCCTCTTGTTCCCTTGGTCCTGATCACTATCATTGTCGGGACAGTTAGCAATAAAATGACCAAGCTTACCGCATTTGAAGCATGAGCGCTTCCCCTTGGCTTTGGTCTTGCTTGGCTGTCCCTTGCGACCTTTAAGCGCCGTCTTGAATCTTTTGATGATGAGGGCCATCTCTTCATCATTAAGTCCGGCTGCCTCAATTTGTGCCACCTTACTAGGTAGCGCCTCCTTGCTTCTTGTTGCCTTGAGAGCAAGGGGTTGCGGCTCGTTGATCGGACCATTCAAGGCGTCGTCCACGTACCTCGCCTCCTTGATCATCATTCGCCCGCTAACGAATTTTCCAAGGACTTCTTCGGGCGACATTTTGGTGTACCTGGGATTCTCACGAATATTATTTACCAAATGAGGATCAAGAACGGTAAAGGACCTTAGCATCAGTCGGACGACGTCGTGGTCTGTCCATCGCGTGCTTCCGTAGCTCCTTATTTTGTTGATAAGGGTCTTGAGCCGGTTATATGTTTGAGTTGGCTCCTCGCCCCTTATCATCGCGAACCGTCCAAGCTCGCCCTCCATCAACTCCATTTTGGTGAGCAAGGTGACGTCGTTCCCCTCATGAGAAATCTTGAGGGTGTCCCAGATCTGCTTGGCGTTATCCAAGCCGCTTACTTTGTGATATTCATCCCTGCACAATTAAGCTAGAAGAACAGTAGTAGCTTGTGCATTCTTATGAATTTGCTCATTAATGAACATGGGACTATCCGAACTATCAAAGTGCATTCCACTCTCTACAATCTCCCATATACTAGGATGGAGAGAGAATAGGTGACTACGCATTTTGTGGCTCCAAAATCCGTAGTCCTCCCCATCAAAGTGTGGAGGCTTGCCGAGTGGAATGGAGAGCAAATGTGAATTTGAACTTTGCGGAATACGAGAGTAGTCAAAAGAAAAGTTCGAATTAACCGGTTTCCTTCTCTCGTAGTCGTTGATCACGATACCCTTCCCCTTAGGATCCATCTCTTCGGGCGGTTAGTCCCTTTGTGAAGAGAACGGCTCCGATACCAATTGAGAGCACCTAGAGGGGGGGGGTGAATAGGTGATCCTGTAACACTTAAGAACTTAGGCCACAAAAACTTGGTTAAGTGTTAGCGCAATAACCGCCAAGTGGCTAGAGAGGAATCTTCAACAAAACACAATAACCAACAAGATCAATCACAGAGATGGCACGGTGGTTATCCCGTGGTTCGGCCAAGACCAACGCTTGCCTACTCCACGTTGTGGCGTCCCAACGGACGAGGGTTGCAATCAACCCCCCTCAAGCGGTCCAAAGACCCACTTGAATACCACGGTGTTTTGTTTACTTTACTCAATCCCGTTTGCGAGGAATCTCCACAAATTGGAGCCTCTCGCCCTTACACTTGAAGTTCACAAAGAAGCACGGAGCAAGGGAGGGATTAGCAACGCACTGAAGACAAGAAATCACAGCAACACATGCACACAAGTCGCAATGAGAGCTCACAACACAACTCAATGAGTTCACCACTCAACTAGAGCTCTAATTGCTATCGCAAAGAATCAAGGGCGCAGAATCGATGTCTTGGTGCTTAGGAATGTTGTAGGAATGCTTGGTGTGCTCCTCCATGCGCCTAGGGGTCCCTTTTATAGCCCCAAGGCAGCTAGGAGCCGTTGAGAGCAATCTAGGAAGGCTGATCTTGCCTTCTGTCGACTGGCGCACCGGACAGTCCGGTGCACACCGGACACTGTCCGGTGCCCGATTTCCTTCCATAAATGGCACAGTCGACCGTTGGCAGACTGAGAGCCGTTGGCGCACCGGACATGTCCGGTGCACACCGGACAGACCGGTGCCCCCTTCTAGCCGTTGGCTCGGCCACGTGTCCCGCGCAGATCGCGCGGCCGATCGTTGGCCCTGCCGACCGTTGGCTCACCGGACAGTCCGGTGCACACCGGACAGTCCGGTGAATTATAGCCGTACGTCGACGATGAATTCCCGAGAGCGACGAGTTCGCCTGTGAACGGCCCACTGGACAGTCCGGTGCACCACCGGACAGTCCGGTGAATTATAGCCGTACACCGCCGTCGAAGTCCCGAGAGCAGCCTTTTCCCTCGAGCCAGCCTGGCGCACCGGACACTGTCCGGTGCACCCAGACTGAGCAGACTTTGGCTGCTCGAGCCTCTCTTCTCCAACTTGATTTTTTCTGTTTCCAGCACTTAGACACAATACATTAGTCTCTAAAACAATGTACTAAGTCTGAGAAACATACCTTTATCCTTGATTTGTACTTTGTCCACCTTTTTACACTTAGGCACTTGTGTTGGTCACTAAATCACCAAAATACTTAGAAATGGCCCAAGGGCACATTTCCCTTTCACCAAGTCGCAGGTTTGGACTTTGAGGAGACTTTTGCTCCTGTGGCTAGGCTAGAATCAATTCGTATTTTGCTAGCATATGTCGCTCACCTTTCTTTCAGGTTATACCAAATGGATGTGAAGAGCGCTTTCCTCAATGGGCCAATCAAGGAGGAGGTGTACGTGGAGCAACCCCCTGGCTTCGAGGATGAACGGTACCCCGACCACGTGTGTAAGCTCTCTAAGGCGCTCTATGGACTTAAGCAAGCCCCAAGAGCATGGTATGAATGCCTTAGAGACTTTTTAATTGCTAATGCTTTCAAGGTTGGGAAAGCCGATCCAACTCTTTTCACTAAGACTTGCGACGGTGATCTTTTTGTGTGCCAAATTTCTGTCGATGACATAATATTTGGTTCTACTAACCAAAAGTCTTGTGAAGAGTTTAGCAGGGTGATGACGCAGAAATTCGAGATATCGATGATGGGCGAGTTGAACTACTTCCTTGGGTTCCAAGTGAAGCAACTCAAGGACGGCACCTTCATCTCCCAAATGAAGTACACGCAAGATTTGTTAAAGCGGTTTGGGATGAAGGACGCCAAGCCCGCAAAGACGCCGATGGGAACTGACGGACACACCGACCTCAACAAAGGAGGTAAGTCCGTTGATCAAAAAGCATACCGGTCCATGATAGGTTCTTTGCTTTATCTATGTGCTAGTAGACCGGATATTATGCTTAGCGTATGCATGTGTGCTAGATTTCAATCCGATCCTAAGGAGTGTCACTTAGTGGCTGTGAAGCGAATTCTAAGATATTTAGTCGCTACGCCCTGCTTCGGGATCTGGTATCCAAAGGGGTCTAACTTTGACTTGATTGGGTACTCAGATTCCGACTATGCTGGATGTAAGGTCGATAGGAAGAGTACATCGGGGATGTGCCAATTCTTAGGAAGGTCCCTGGTGTCATGGAATTCTAAGAAACAAACTTCCGTTGCCCTGTCCACCGCTGAGGCCGAGTACGTTGCCGCAGGACAGTGTTGCGCGCAACTACTTTGGATGAGGCAAACCCTCCGGGACTTTGGCTACAATCTGAGCAAAGTCCCACTCCTATGTGACAATGAGAGTGCTATCCGAATAGCGGAGAATCCTGTTGAGCACAGCCGCACAAAGCACATTGACATCCGGCATCACTTTTTGAGAGACCACCAGCAAAAGGGAGATATCGAAGTGTTTCATGTTAGCACCGAGAACCAGCTAGCCGATATCTTCACTAAGCCTTTAGATGAAAAGACCTTTTGCAGGCTGCGAAGTGAGCTAAATATCCTAGATTCGCGGAACTTGGATTGAATTGTAGCATACATGTGTTTATGCCTTTGATCATGTTCATTCTGCATTTTGTTGCTTATTGTGGTGCTCAAGTTGTACAAACACTCCCTGGACCTCACAAGTCCTTTTTGCAAGTGATGCACATATTTAGGGGGAGCTGTGCTACAACTTGACCCTTTGAGACTAACCATATTCTTGAGTTTGGTTGTTTTAGTCTCAAAGGAGGATTGAAAGGGAAAAGGTGGACTTGGACCATGCAAGACTTCCACTGCACTCCGATGAAAAGAGTAACTTTTCCAAGTTCATCTTTACACTCTTATTGCCTTTGTACTCTTATTTGAAGATTTTGGTGAGGCAATGGGGTTAATGGGCCAAGATTGATCCCGTTTTGGTGCTTGATGCCAAAGGGGGAGAAAATAAAGGCCAAAGCGATAAATGGATCAGCTACCACTTGAGAGATTTTGAAAATAGTAGAATAGAGCTTTTGGTTTGTCAAAACTCTTTTATTGTCTCTCTTGTCAAAAGTTGGCTTCTTGTGGGGAGAAGTATTAATTATTGGAAAAAGGGGAGTTTTTTGAAATCTTGAATCAATTTCTCTTGGAATGACTCTCTTTATGTCTTAACATGTGTGTTTGACTTAGAGATAGAAATTTGAGTTTGATTTGCAAAAACAAACCAAGTGGTGGCATAGAGTGATCCATATATGTCAAATTGAATCAAAACAATTTTGAGTTCTTAGTTGAGATGATTTTGTACTTGTTCTACTTGCTTTATGTTGTGTTGGCATAAATCACCAAAAAGGGGGAGATTGAAAGGGAAATGTGCCCTTGGGCCATTTCTAAGTATTTTGGTGATTTAGTGACCAACACAAGTGCCTAAGTGTAAAAAGGTGGACAAAGTACAAGTCAAGGATTAAGGTATGTTTCTCAGACTTAGTACATTGTTTTATGGACTAATGTATTGTGTCTAAGTGCTGGAAACAGGAAAAATTCAATTGGAAATGTCTTGGCTCGAGCAGCCAAGAACTGCTTAGTCTGGGAGCACCGGACTGTCCGGTGGTGCACCGGACAGTGTCCGGTGCGCCAGGCTGGCTCGAGCAAAGTGGCTGCTGTCGGGACTTCGACGGCGGTGTACGGCTATAATTCACCGGACTGTCTGGTGGTGCACCGGACTGTCCGGTGGGCCGTTCACAGGCGAACTCGTCGCTCTCGGGAATTCATCGTCGACGTACGGCTATAATTCACCGGACTGTCCGGTGTGCACCGGACTGTCCGGTGAGCCAACGGTCGGCAGGGCCAACGGTCGGCCGCGCAATCTGCGCGGGACACGTGGCCGAGCCAACGACTAGAAGAAGGCACCGGACTGTCCGGTGTGCACCGGACATGTTCGGTGCGCCAACGGCTCTCTGGCTGCCAACGGTCGACTGCGCCATTTAAGGAAAGAAATCAGGCACCGGACAGTGTCCGGTGTGCACCAGACTGTCCGGTGCGCCAGTCGACAGAAGGCACGATCAGCCTTCCTAGATTGCTCTCAACGGCTCCTAGCTGCCTTGGGGCTATAAAAGGGACCCCTAGGCGCATGGAGGAGTACACCAAGCATTCCTACAACATTCCTAAGCACCAAGACATCAATTCTGCGCCTTTGATTCTTTGCGATAGCAATTAGAGCTCTAGTTGAGTGGTGAACTCATTGAGTTGTGTTGTGAGCTCTCATTGCGACTTGTGTGCGTGGTGTTGTTGCGATTTCTTGTCTTGAGTGTGTTGCTAATCCCTCCCTTGCTCTGTGCTTCTTTGTGAACTTCAATTGTAAGGGCGAGAGACTCCAAGTTGTGGAGATTCCTCGCAAACGGGATTGAGTAAAGCAAGCAAAACACCGTGGTATTCAAGTGGGTCTTTGGACCGCTTGAGAGGGGTTGATTGCAACCTTCGTCCGTTGGGACGCCACAACGTGGAGTAGGCAAGCGTTGGGCTTGGCCGAACCACGAGATAACCACCGTGCCATCTCTGTGATTGATCTTGTTGGTTGTTGTGTTTTGTTGAAGATTCCTCTATAGCCACTTGGCGGTTATTGTGCTAACTCTTAACCAAGTTTTTGTGGCCTAAGTTTTAAGTGTTACAGGATCACCTATTCACCCCCCCTCTAGGTGCTCTCAGATGTGCTAATGGATAGTACATGTTGGAACTGGCTTACACGTGGTCGAGTGGGCCCAAGCAATAGGATGTGGGAGTGCATAGGTGCTCAACAAAACAATAGGCAGGAAACTGCGGTATCTTGTTTATTTCATGTCCCCTCAATGTACAGTGTGGGGGTATTTATAGGTAACCAGGTGGGTGGACATGCCCTTCTAAGTACAATTATGCCCCGGTTACCTGCTACAGCCCCATAATATTCCCCCTTGGGGGTCATTATAGGTCATTATAGTGAGGTTAAGTACAACCTAACTAAATACACGACAAACACATTAGTCCATAGGTTATGTTGATCATTGAAAGTCACCTAGAGGGGGGTGAATAGGCGTAATTTGAAATTTACAACTTAAAACACAAACTACAAGCCGGGGTTAGCATTAGAATTAAATCCGAGTCCAGGAGAGAGGGGGGAAACAAATCAATCAAGAAATAAAGCGGATGAACACGGTGATTTGTTTTACCGAGGTTCGGTTCTAAAGAACCTAGTCCCCGTTGAGGTGGTCACAAAGACCGGGTCTCTTTCAACCCTTTCCCTCTCTCAAACGTCACTTAGACCGAGTGAGCTTTCTCCTTAATTCTCACGGGTCACTTAGACCCTGCAAGGACCACCACACAATTGGTGTCTCTTGCCTTGCTTACAAAACACTTGGGAACAAGAGTGAGGAAGGAAGAAAGCGATCCAAGCAACAAGAGCGCAAAGAACACGAACAAACTCTCTCTTAAGTCACTAGGTGGTTGGAATGAATTCTAGACTTGGAGAGGCTTTGATCTTTTGGAAATGTGTCTTGGAGTGAATGCACTAGCTTTTGTATTGAATGTGAAGTGCTAGAAACTTGGATCCTTGGAGTGGTCCTCTTCTTGGGTTCGACCATATTTGGGAAATTAAACTAGAAGTGGCCCTTCTCCCCACATGCGAAACATCCTCTCATTCTTTGTTTTTCCTATCAATGGTAAAGAGAAGATCATCGACCTGTAGGACACACCCATTAGAATAATCTTGCTAATCATCCTCATTACCTTTCCGACACATCAGACCATTTCTTTGTCCTCGGAGTACGATGTAGAGGCTTGATCATTTTCATCATCATCATCATCATCATCATCATCATCATCATCATCATCATCATCATCATCTTCTTCTTCTTCTTCTTCTTCTTCTTCTTCTTCTTCCTCTTCTTCACTTTAGGAACCTGAGCTTGGAGGCTTCTTCTTGCCTTTCATATTTTTGTGTTCATCACATGCAAAAGCATATGGCCTTGAAGAAGTCGGCTCCTCCTCTTGACCCATTTTCTGTGACATCTCAAACGCCGCACAATTTTCACAATCATAAGGGCCAGGGTCATTTGACTCAAGTCCTCCAAGTTGTGAAGGATGGTAATGATGCTCACATATTTTCGTTGAGGTAGAAGGGTGATGATCTTCCTCACAATGTACACATCATCTGGATTGTTAATTTCAAAATAATTGAGCTCATTGATAATTAGATTCAAGTAAGAATACATATCTCTAATTGAAAGTCGCCTAGAGGGGGTGAATAGGCGAAACCTGAAAATTAAAACTTTATACCCAACTAGAGCCCTTGATTAGTGGTTAGAACAAGATGCACAATTATCGGAGTATAAAAACTAAGTCCTTTGCTTGTAAAGAGTATTGCTTTCAAATAATGCGGAATCGATAAAACAATACAACTAATAGGTCTATGAGAATAAAGCAAAGGGGCTTAGATAAGAAGAGTAATGACACAAGTTCTTTCTTGCAATGTGTTGCTTCACTAAATGAGAATTTAACTAAAAGCAACACTAAATAATATTAGCAACGAATAGTGCAATAAAACTTGGAACGGGAAAGAACAAACAAATCACAAGCAATAAGCACACGAGACACGGGTGATTTGTTTTACCGAGGTTCGGCCCTCGAAGGCCTAGTCCCTGTTGAGGAGTCCACTAAGGACGGGTCTCTTTCAACCCTTTCCCTCTCTCCACCGATCACACAAGACCAGCGAGCTCTTCTTCTTCTCAAGGATCACTTAAGACCCCGCAAGGATCACCACACTCTTTGGTGTCTCTTGCTAGCTTTACAAGCCTCCAACACTTTGGAGGAAGTTCAATGGGAGTCAAAACTCCACACGCAAATGAACACAAAGATGTAGCACACACTATCTCTCAATGAGTCTCACAAGGCACTAGTGCTAAACTCAAATGAGTAGCTCTCTCTTGCTTGCTCTCTCTTTTGTGGCACTTGTGTTGGTTGTAGTGGTCTAAATCTTGTGTATAGGATGGATCAATGAATAGAGGTGGTTGGGAGGGCTTGAATATGTCAACTAGATGACTTGGAATGTTGCTTGGGCTCCCACTCCTTGAAGTGGCCGGTTGGGGTGGTATTTATAGCCACCAACCAAATTGTAGCCGTTGGAGAAGGCTGCTGGCAATGGGCGCACCGGACAGTCCGGTGCGCCACCGGACAGTGTTCGATGCACCACCGGACAGTGTCCGGTGTGCCGCCACGTCATCCTCCCGTTAGGGCTTGGAGCTGGTCGACCGTTGGAGGCTTTGTCCTCATGTGGCACCGGACAGTCCGGTGCCTCTCTGACCGTCTGCTCTGACATCTGATTTGCACTGTTCACTTTGTAGAGTCGACCGTTGCGCGCAGGTAGCCATTGCTCCGCTGGCACACCGGACAGTCCGGTGGTGCACCGGACAGTCCGGTGAATTATAGCGGAGTTGCGCCTGAGAAACCCGAAGCTGAAGAGTTTGAGGTCGATCCTCCCTGGTGCACCGGACACTGTCCGATGGCACACCGGACAGTCCGGTGCGCCAGACCAGGGAGCACTTCGGTTTTCTTTGCTCCTTTCTTCTTGAACCCTTTTTAATCTTTGTATTGGTTTTGAGTTGAACCTTTGGCACCTGTAGAACATATACTCTAGAGCAAACTAGTTAGTCCAATTATTTGTGTTGGGCATTTCAACCACCAAAAACATTTAGGAGAAGGTTTAAAGCCTATTTCCCTTTCAATCTCCCCCTTTTTGGTGATTGATGCCAACACAAACCAAAGCAAATATATAAGTGAATAATTGAACTAGTTTGCATAAGGTATGTGCAAAGGTTGCTTGGAATGAAACTAATATTATTTCTTTTACCAGATATGCATGGATGGTTTTCTTCTTATTTAAAATTTTGGACCTCGCTTGCACCACTAGTTTTGTTTTTGCAAATTCTTTGTGAAATTCTTTTCAAAAAACCTTTTGCAAATAGTCAAAGGTATATGAATAAGATTGAAAGAAGCATTTTCAAGATTTGAAATTTTCTCCCCCTGTTTCAAATGCTTTTCCTTTGACTTAAACAAAACTCCCCCTCAATTAAATTCTCCTCTTAGTGTTCAAGAGGGTTTTACAATTTTTTGAAGATACTAGAAACTTTTCTCCCCTTTTTGAAAACACTAAGATATAAATTTGAAAATTAAAATTCGTTGGTGGTGCGGTGGTGCGGTCCTTTTGCTTTGGGCTAATACTTTCTCCCCCTTTGGCATGAATCGCCAAAAAACAAATACTTTGAGTGAAATATAAGCCCTTTTTCTTTCTTTCCCCCTTTGGCAAATAATTAAAATATGAGTAAAGATTATACCAAAGTGAAGAACTATGTGGAATACCTACAAAGAGTGGATAATACCGATGGAGTTGAGTGGAAGCGTCGTCTTTGCCGAATACTCCATTTCCCTTTCAATATCTATGACTAAGCATAATAATATTCTTGAAAACACATTAGTCATAAACATAAAAGAGATATGATCATAGGATATATCAAATTAAGCATGATCATAGTTCTATATAACACAGATTGCTCCCCCTAAATATGTGCATGGAGAGAAACACATGTTTTTGGCCTTAAATGCCAATTGCACAGTATTAGGTTGATGAGAACATATTTATATCATACAAAACGTGAAGTGCATTGTGTCATAGTATAAGTGTGATGCTCATGACAGTTTATGCACTTACGAAAGCATGTTATAATTATTTTAAGCAATTTCCCTTAAGGATTTCAAAGAGGCTTAAGGACCATCCACCTTTGAAATAAAGGTAGCTTATCCTTGTTACAAGGTTAAGCTTTAAGCTCTTTGACAATAAAATTACTTCATCTAGTTACACCAAAGATGCATTAATGCAGGAATGAAATTTTAAGAGGTTAAACTAGGTATGAAGCAGGGATAATGCATGGACATGCTTTCTCTTCCTTTTATACAAGATATGCAAAGAATTTATATAAAAAGGAGATTTAGGTACATGTTTAAGTGAAAGGAAGTAGTTTTACCCTTTTTGTACCTTCACATGGAGATGATCTCTTCATCGTGCTTTGTCCTTAGTCTTAGTTGCTTAGAACCTATACTCAAGACAATATATGGAAATATTTTGCACAAGAGAGAGTTCCACAACTAGTGATCCTTTTCAAGTTATTGTTAGCATATAGCAAATGGATCACAAATTGCATAAATGTATCATGAATTCTCCTTTTAACTTAGTGCACATCAAGAGAGATATCGAATGATAGTATATAAGGCACTAAGAAACATAAGTGTTAATTGAAGTTATTCAATGATCAAACCAATAACAGATGTGATCGAAAGAATAACATATGCATTAGATAAGCTCAGAAAAGGAGAATCCAGTAAATATGCTACTTTAGCAATGAAAGCAACAATCCTTTATAAAAGCGACATTATTTTAACAAGTTGGATTGAAATGTAGAAGCACACTTCATGAGAAATTTATTCTTATGCAAGAGACTATATGATATTATTAAGATGAAGTGATAGTCTCAACAAAATCAAGATATAGAAAGATGCTCCCCCTAAAGATATGCATCAAGTATTTGAATGGATGAATTTACTTTAAAGACAAATAGGGAAAAGCATTATACATCTTGATCAAGGCTTATAAAGTTTGCAATAAACAACTTTAGCCTAGTATTCTCATTATGAAAGGATTTAGAATACTCACAACCACACCATTGATTGTCTTGTAGATCTTACTATCCAAGTCGGTGTTGTTGTTCTTGATGTCCTCCCCTTTCATTTGAGAGTCCTCCCTTGGTAGTTGTTTCTTTTTCCTTTCAAACTTATTGAAAATACTTAAGAAATATGTTAATAACACAATGGAGTATATAATGAAGGATGATTTCTTTAGATAGGAAATAAACACAATTCATCATCCATATTTCACATATACATGAAGTAAATTCCTTAACGTTAGAGCACAACAATATGCATCCTTTAAGCATTTTGATCAATCATAGGAAATTTACTTCTTCATATTGAGTTTATTAATCATTACTTGGAAGTAAATCAATATGAGAATATGTATAGCAAAGGCATGAAATTGATTCTAATGGACTAGTGCATTTATGAGAATGAGATTGAATGCACACCTAGCAAAAATTAAATCCAATAAAGAATCTATTCTTCACATAGGTAGAATAAGATAATTTAGAGTAAATAACCATTGATGGGAACTATATTTGATTAAGAAGATGAGTTCCCATACCTTTGCTTTTACCTTTCTTCCTTTGGGTGAAGAGCAACCCTTGAGGCTTGTGCACTTTCTCTTTTGTAGATATTCATAGGTAAGCTCAAGAGATACGTCGTTAGTGACACAAGCACTAGTTTCCATTTTTTGTAATCATTTTTGATAAGGAATGAAGATGGGTTACTAAAACATGGAAACTTCATAGCATGAACTAGATTATCCTATAGATGATGTTATGCTCAATTTTAACTCATAAAACAAGCATAAATAAACCCTTAAGATTAAATCTAATTCATGATATGGAAAGCGATAAATGTGAAAGAATCAAATCCAATTTAAGTAAGTAGAAACACATCATAAATCATTGGATTGATTTTTCTTTTCATGTTAGATTACACATTTCCAAAGAGAAACTTATTCTCTACAAGAGAGACTACTTGGGTTACTTAAATAAAATCATTAATCTCACTATTCTAGTTATAGAGAGAGTTTTCCTTTTATAAGTGTCCTAAGGATTTGACTTCCTTATATGACACCTTATCCTTTTAAGAACTTGAAATATCTCTCTATATCTAGAATCATGGCAACAATAGAATGACTAGAGAGAAACATGCCATGAGATACTTGCAACAATTTAAAGCATATAGATTGCCATAGTATGGAAATGATGAGTATGCAATCTACCATATAAGAGGAAATTCTTCAAAGAATGGTAATATAAATTTAAAGACATTTGAAGTGCTTCTTTTTCTATGCGACTACACAAGACACATGAGAAATCATAATTTACGATACTTGGACTTAAAAACACAAGTGTTACCATCCTTCGGCTTTCCTCCATGTTGTAGGCCTTGATTTTTCCGCACAAGATAACTCTTTATTTCCTACAACATCAATATCTTCCCCGAGATGATATGAGTTTTAGACATAACAATTTGAAATAACTTTGGGTCAATCTTGGATATATGGATCATTGAAGATTGATAGCTTGAGTTAAATTGAATTAACTTTCTCAAGCACCCCAAGGCTTCATATCATCTCCTTCTCCTACAAAGCTTGTCAAGCATATTTTGGTACCCATCTCTTGATGGATCCATCAAGGTTAGTTAATAAAGATTTAGGAACCCAAACGTCCTTTGTGTTAGCACTAGGTAAACTCATTACCTTTCTAGCACAAGTTGCAATTTTGGGTTGCCTAGTTATATGAGAAATAATTGACAAGCTAGGAGTGGGATTGTTACCAATGGGACAATCCTTGCATTGATGTCCCTTCTTTCGGCATATGTAGCATAGGCGATCCTCAAGTCTTGAAGATTTCTTCTTTCCTTGTTTCTTTCTTGCTACATGGTTAGTGAATATTTTCTTTTCTGACACTATGTCTTTTTGTTTTAAATGGGGACAAGACCTAAACAAGTGTCCCTTCTTGGAGCATTTAAAACAAAGTTTATCATCCTTGTTAATAATCAAGTCATTTTTAATATAGGGACAAGACCTAATAGAGTGCCCCTTTTCAAAGCATTCACTACACTTCTTACTTCTCTTAGTGTGAAGTGTGACTTGATTATTACCTTGGATGTTACCTTTTATGGAGGCGTGGTTGAGGCTTTTGGAAGAGGTATTGATTTTCTTCTTTTGTTCCTTCCTCTTGACAATCCTCAAGTCCTTGACATTTTCTTCAAGGGATTTAGTGCGTGCCACGGTTGTTCCCGTCTCAAGCTTCTTCACCATGTGATCACGGTTATCTTGAGAAGGTTGAGCAATGCACTTCCCTTTTAGTTGTGTCAAGCTCATTTTTAGCCTCTCATTTTCTTCTTTGAGTTTTTGATATGTATCATCTTTTGTTCCTGCAAATTCTAGCTCAAAAGAAGATTTGCTTGTCGACGGACAACAAGCATTAGCACGTGGTAATGTAGTTTTAATTTGAATACATGTGCATGAGTGAGGTTGTTGGAATTTTAAGTTTTCTATCACAACCTCATGAGCAATACTTAATATGATATGATCATCCATAAGATTTTCATAAGAACATAGAAGCATATCATATTTATCTTGAAAAGCTAGATTTTCAAATTTTAGCTTTTCTACTTGGTCCTTAAGTAAGGCATTCCTATTTACCAATTGAGCGATACAATGTAAAGAGTTATCTTGATCAATTGAAATAGTTTCATACCTTTGGACCGAATCAACATGAGAGCACTTTAGCTCCTCATGTTCTTTAGTCAACTCGTCAAAGCTTAGCATTTTTATGGAGAGAATATCTTCTAGCCTTTGACGAGCTTCGCTTTGCTCTCTCGCTCTTTTTAGAAGTTTGAGCATGACCGCCTTATCTTCTTGGCTTAGGCGAGCATAGAGTTGCAAGAAGCTTCTTTCTTCCTCCTCATCCTCATTTGTGCTTCCGCTATCATTTTCATTAGCCACACAACATATGCGGGAATCGAAATGGGAAGACAAACCTTTTGGAGAGGTGGATTCATTGTTTGGTCTCCATCGTTCATTTTCTTCTTCTTCCTTGCAAGGGTTAGTATCACAAAGACCAAAGGAAGTAGAAGCACAAAATGAACTATCATGTTTGGACTCATCAAATTTGCTTTTAATTCTAGTCCAAATATCATGCACATCACAAATAGGTTTATCATATTTTATTATGAAGGCATGATAATCTTCTTTGCTAAGGGATTTACTTAAGATGTCATAAGCTAGATAGTTTAAGCGTATACATCTTAAATCTTCTTCGGAGGCATTTTCTCTAGCATAGTTAGAAGGAATGATACTCTTGTCTAAAATTTGTTCTAATTGAGGATCAATGGTTCTAAAAGCATTTATCACCCTAGTAGACCATGAAACATAATTAGAACAATCGGGAAGTAATATCTCAAGAGTTACCTCCTTGTTCTCCTGGGTCTTCTTGTTCTTTTGGGATCTTTTACGAGCCATCACTTCGAGTTGTTAGACTCAAGATGAAGTGCCTGGCTCTGATACCAATTGAAAGTCGCCTAGAGGGGGTGAATAGGCGAAACCTGAAAATTAAAACTTTATACCCAACTAGATCCCTTGATTAGTGGTTAGAACAAAATGCACAATTATCGGAATATAAAAACTAAGTCCTTTGCTTGTAAAGAGTATTGCTTTCAAATAATGCGGAATCGATAAAACAATACAACTAATAGGTCTATGAGAATAAAGCAAAGGGGCTTAGATAAGAAGAGTAATGACACAAGTTCTTTCTTGCAATGTGTTGCTTCACTAAATGAGAATTTAACTTAAAGCAACACTAAATAATATTAGCAATGAATAGTGCAAGAAAACTTGGAACGGGAAAGAACAAACAAATCACAAGAAATAAGCACACGAGACACGGGTGATTTGTTTTACCGAGGTTCGGCCCTCGAAGGCCTAGTTGAGAGCACCTAGAGGGGGGGTGAATAGATGATCCTGTAACACTTAAAACTTAGGCCACAAAAACTTGGTTAAGTGTTAGTGCAATAACCGCCAAGTGGCTAGAGAGGAATCTTCAACAAAACACAATAACCAACAAGAGATCAATCACAGAGATGGCACGGTGGATATCCCGTGGTTCGGCCAAGACCAACGCTTGCCTACTCCACGTTGTGGCGTCCCAACGGACGAGGGTTGCAATCAACCCCTCTCAAGCGGTCCAAAGACCCACTTGAATACCACGGTGTTTTGCTTGCTTTTCTCAATCCCGTTTGCGAGGAATCTCCACAACTTGGAGCCTCTCGCCCTTACACTTGAAGTTCACAAAGAAGCACGGAGCAAGGGAGGGATTAGCAACGCACACAAGACACAAAAATCAGAGTGTCACCATGCACACAAGTCGCAACAAGAGCTCGCAACACAACCCAATGAGTTCACAACTCCACTAGAGCTCTATATGCTATCACAACGAAACAAATGCGCGGAATCGAGGTCTTGGTGCTTAGGAATGTTGTAAGAATGCTTGGTGTGCTCCTCCATGCGCCTAGGGGTCCCTTTTATAGCCCCAAGGCAGCTAGGAGCCGTTGAGAGCAATCCTGGAAGGCAGATCTTGCCTTCTGTCGACTGGCGCACCGGACAGTCCGGTGCACCACCGGACATCCACTGTTCACTGTCCAGTGCAGATTGCTTTCCTTATTTGGCGAAGCCGACCGTTGGAGTCTGAGAGCCGTTGGCGCACCGGACACTGTCCGGTGCACACCGGACAGTCCGGTGCACCAATATGACCGTTGGCTCGGCCACGCGTCAAGCGCGGAATCCTCGGCCGACCGTTGCCCCGGCTGACTGTTGACTCACCGGACAGTCCGGTGCACCACCGGACAGACCGGTGAATTTTAGCCGTACGCCGTTGATGATTTCCCGAGAGCGACGAGTTCACCTGTGAACGGCTCACCGGACAGTCCGGTGCACCACCGGACAGTCCGGTGAATTATAGCCGTACACCGCCGTCGAAGTCCCGAGAGCAGCCTGTTCGCCCGAACCAGCCTGGCGCACCGGACACTGTCCGGTGCACCACCGGACAGTCCGGTGAACTCAGACCGAGCAGACTATGGCTGAACTTAGCCATCTCTTCTCCAACTCGATTTTTTCTGTTTCCAGCACTTAGACACAATACATTAGTCCATAAAACAATGTACTAAGTCTAGAAACATACCTTTTAACATGATTTTCACTTTGTCCACCACTTTGCATAGATTAGCACAAAAGCACTTGTGTTGGCACTCAATCACCAAAATACTTAGAAATGGCCCAAGGGCACATTTTCCCTTTCAATCTCCCCCTTTTTGGTGATTTATGCCAACACAACATAAAGCACTAGAATACGTGCAATATCAATGCAAATGAAAACTCAAGGTTGTTTTGAATCCTATTTGACATATATGGATCACTCTATGCCACCACTTGGTTTGTTTTTGCAAATCAAACTCAAATTCCTATCTCTAAGTCAAATCCACTTGTAGAGACATAACGAGAGGTATTCCAAAAGAAATTGATCAAAGATTTCAAAAACTCCCCCTTTTTCCCATAATCAACATTTCTCCCCACAAGAAGCCAACTTTTGACAAAAGAGACAATAAAAGAGTTTTGACAAACCAAAAGCTCTATTTGACTATTTTCAAAATCTCTCAAGTGGTAGCTGATCCATTTATCACTTTGGCCTTTATTTTCTCCCCCTTTGGCATCAAGCACCAAAACGGGATCAATCTTGGCCCTTTAACCCCATTGCCTCACCAAGATCTTCAAATAAGAGTACAAAGGCAATAAGGGGACATGAGATGAACTTGGAATAAATTACCCTCTCATCGGAGTGCAGTGGAAGTCTTTCATGGTCCAAGTCCACCTTTTCCCTTTCAAATCTCCTTTGAGACTAAGACAAGCAAACTCAAGCACACGGTTAGTCTCAAAGGGTCAAGTTGTAGCACAGCTCCCCCTAAATATGTGCATCACTTGCAAAAAGGACTTGTGAGGTCTAGGGAGTGTTTGTACAACTTGAGCACCATACATAAGCAACAAATGCAGAAGGAACATGATCAAAGGCATAAACACATGTATGCTATAAATCAATCCAAGTTCCGTGAATCCAGGACATTTAGCTCACTACGCAGCCTGCAAAAGGTCTTCTCATCTAGAGGCTTGGTAAAGATATCGGCTAGCTGGTTCTCGGTGCTAACATGAAACACTTCGATATCTCCCTTTTGCTGGTGGTCTCTCAAAAAGTGATGCCGGATGTCAATGTGCTTTGTGCGGCTGTGCTCAACAGGATTTTCTGCTATGCGGATAGCACTCTCATTATCACATAGGAGTGGGACTTTGCTCAGATTGTAGCCAAAGTCCCGGAGGGTTTGCCTCATCCAAAGTAGTTGCGCGCAACACTGTCCTGCGGCAACATACTCGGCCTCAGCGGTGGATAGGGCAACGGAAGTTTGTTTCTTAGAGTTCCACGACACCAGGGACCTTCCTAAGAATTGGCACATCCCTGATGTACTCTTCCTATCGACCTTACATCCAGCATAGTTGGAATCTGAATATCCAATCAAGTCAAGGTTAGACCCCTTTGGATACCAGATCCCGAAGCAAGCCGTAGCGACTAAATATCGAAGAATTCGCTTCACAGCCACTAAGTGACACTCCTTAGGATCGGATTGAAATCTAGCACACATGCATACGCTAAGCATAATATCTGGTCTACTAGCACATAAATAAAGCAAAGAACCTATCATGGACCGGTACGCTTTTTGATCAACGGACTTACCTCCTTTGTTGAGGTCGGAGTGTCCGTCGGTTCCCATCGGCGTCTTTGCGGGCTTGGCGTCCTTCATCCCAAACCGCTTTAGCAAGTCTTGCGTGTACTTCGTTTGGGAGATGAAGGTGCTGTCCTTGAGTTGCTTCACTTGGAACCCAAGGAAGTAGTTCAACTCGCCCATCATCGACATCTCGAATTTTTGCGTCATCACCCTGCTAAACTCCTCACAAGACTTTTGGTTAGTAGAACCAAATATTATGTCATCGACATAAATTTGGCACACAAACAGATCACCATCGCAAGTCTTAGTGAAAAGAGTTGGATCGGCTTTCCCAACCTTGAAAGCATTAGCAATTAAAAAGTCTCTAAGGCATTCATACCATGCTCTTGGGGCTTGCTTAAGTCCATAGAGCGCCTTAGAGAGCTTACACACATGGTAGGGGTACCGTTCATCCTCGAAGCCAGGGGGTTGCTCCACGTACACCTCCTCCTTGATCGGCCCGTTGAGGAAAGCGCTCTTCACATCCATTTGGTACAACCTGAAAGAATGGTGAGCGGCATATGCTAGCAAAATACGAATTGATTCTAGCCTAGCCACAGGAGCGAACGTCTCCTCAAAGTCCAAACCTGCGACTTGGGCATAACCTTTTGCCACAAGTCGAGCCTTGTTCCTCGTCACCACCCCGTGCTCGTCCTGTTTGTTGCGAAACACCCATTTGGTCCCCACAACATTTTGCTTGGGACGAGGCACCAGTGTCCAAACTTCATTGCGCTTGAAATTGTTGAGTTCCTCCTGCATGGCCAACACCCAGTCCGGATCTAGCAAGGCCTCTTCTACCCTGAAAGGCTCAATAGAAGAGACAAAGGAGTAATGCTCACAGAAATTAACTAATCTTGAACGAGTAGTTACTCCCTTGCTAATATCACCCAATATTTGGTCGACGGGATGATCCCTTTGGATCGTTGCTCGAACTTGGGTTGGAGGTGCCTGAGGTGCTTCTTCCTCTTCAACTTGATTATCCTGTGCTCCCCCTTGATCATGCGCCTCCACTTGAGGTACCTGTTCGTCATCTTGAGTTGGAGGATGCACCTTAGTTGAGGAAGACGGTTGATCTTGCTCCAATTGTTCCTGAGGTCGCACATCGCCAATCACCATAGTGCGCATTGCGGCCGTTGGAACATCTTCTTCATCTACATCATCAAGATCAACAACTTGCTCTCTTGGAGAGCCATTAGTCTCATCAAATACAACGTTGCTAGAGACTTCAACCAAACCTGATGATTTGTTGAAGACCCTATATGCCTTTGTATTTGAGTCGTAACCTAATAAAAACCCTTCTACAGCTTTGGGAGCAAATTTAGAGGTTCTACCTTTCTTCACAAGAATATAACACTTGCTCCCAAAAACACGAAAATAAGATACATTGGGTTTGTTACCAGTTAGCAGCTCATATGAAGTCTTCTTGAGGAGGCGGTGAAGATAGACCCTGTTGATGGCGTGGCAAGCCGTGTTCACGGCTTCCGACCAAAAACGCTCGGGGGTCTTGAACTCTCCAAGCATAGTCCTCGCCATATCGATGAGCGTCCTGTTCTTCCTCTCTACCACACCATTTTGCTGAGGTGTGTAGGGAGCGGAGAACTCGTGCTTGATCCCCTCCTCCTCAAGGAACTCCTCCACTTGAAGATTCTTGAATTCGGACCCGTTGTCGGTCCTTATCTTCTTCACCTTGAGCTCAAACTCATTTTGAGCTCTCCTGAGGAAGCGCTTGAGGGTCCCTTGGGTTTCAGACTTATCCTGCAAAAAGAACACCCAAGTGAAGCGGGAAAAGTCATCAACAATAACTAGACCATACTTACTTCCTCCTATGCTCAGATAGGCGACGGGTCCGAAGAGGTCCATATGCAGCAGCTCCAGAGGTCTTGAAGTGGTCATCACATTCTTGCTGTGATGTGCTCCTCCCACTTGTTTACCTGCTTGACAAGCTGCACAAGGTCTATCTTTTTCGAATTGCACGTTAGTCAAACCTATCACGTGTTCTCCCTTTAGAAGCTTGTGAAGGTTCTTCATCCCCACATGTGTTAAGCGGCGATGCCACAGCCAGCCATGCTAGTCTTAGCAATTAAGCATGCATCTAGACCGGCCTCCTCTTTTGCAAAATCAACTAAATAAAGTTTGCCGTCTAATACACCCTTAAAAGCTAATGAACCATCACTTCTTCTAAAGACAGACACATCTATATTTGTAAATAGACAATTATGTCCCATATTACATAATTGACTAACAGATAGTAAATTATATCCAAGAGACTCAACTAAAAACACATTAGAGATAGAGTGCTCATTTGATATTGCAATCTTGCCTAAACCTTTCACCTTGCTTTGGTTCCCATCACCGAATATGATTGAATCTTGGGAATCCTTTTTCTTGACATAGGAGGTGAACATCTTCTTTTCCCCCGTCATATGGTTCGTGCATCCGCTATCGATAATCCAGCTTGAACCCCCGGATGCATAAACCTGCAAGGCAAATTTAGGCTTGGGTCTTAGGTACCCAACTCTTGTTGGATCCTACAAGGTTAGTCACAATTGTCTTAGGGACCCAAATGCAAGTTTTATCACCCTTGCATTTTGCCCCTAATTTCCTAGCAACTATCTTCCTATCCTTTCTACAAATAGCAAAGGAAGCATGAAGCATGATAAATTGTAGAGGGTCCATTCATAACTTTCCTAGGAACATGAACAATATTCTTTCTAGGCACATGATGAATATTTTTCCTAGGCATATCTCTATCATGCATATAGGAAGAACTGGGAGCAAACATAGCATAAGAATCATAGGCATGTGAATCAAAAGCATTACAACTCCTATGAGACTGTCTTCTATCATTGTACATAAAAGCTGGTTCTTTTTAGTACTACTTGCCATAGGGGCCTTCCCTTTCTCCTTGGCGGAGATGGGAGCCTTATGGCTTGTTAAGTTCTTGGCTTCCCTCTTGAAGCCAAGCCCATCCTTAATGGAGGGGTGTCTACCAATCGTGTAGGCATCCCTAGCAAATTTTAGTTTATCAAAATCACTTTTGCTAGCCTTAAGTTGGGCATTAAGACTATCCATTTCATCATTTAACTTTGCAATAGAAGCTACGTGTTCACTACAAGCATCAATATCAAAATCTTTACATCTATTGCAAATAACAACATTTTCTACACAAGTTGTTGATTTACTAGCTATTTCTAACTTAGCATTCAAATCATCATTAATGCTCCTTAAGCTAGAAATCGTCTCATGGCAAGAAGATAATTCACAAGAAAGCATTTCATTTCTTTTAACTTCTAAGGCATGAGATTTTTGTGCTTCTACAAATTTGTCATGTTCTTCATACAACAAGTCCTCTTGTTTTTCTAAAAGCCTATTCTTATCATTCAAGGCATCAATCAATTCATTAATTTTATCTACCTTGGTTCTATCTAGGCCCTTAAATAAACATGAATAATCTATTTCATCCTCATCACTAGATTCGTCCTCACTTGAAGAAGCATAAGTAGAGTTTCGAGTACATACCTTCTTCTCCCTTGCCATAAGGCATGTGTGACGCTCGTTGGGGAAGAGGGATGACTTGTTGAAGGCGGTGGCGGCGAGTCCTTCATTGTCGGAGTCGGACGAGGAGCAATCCGAATCCCACTCCTTGACAAGATGTGCCTCGCCCTTTGCCTTCTTATAGTTCTTCTTCTTCTCCCTCTTGTTCCCTTGATTCTGATCACTATCATTGTTGGGACACTTAGCAATAAAATGACCAAGCTTACCACATTTGAAGCATGAGCGCTTCCCCTTTGTCTTGGTCTTGCTCGGCTGCCCCTTGCGACCCTTTAGCGCCGTCTTGAATCTTTTGATGATGAGGGCCATCTCTTCATCATTTAGCCCTGCCGCCTCAATTTGCGCTACCTTGCTAGGTAACGCCTCCTTGCTCCTTGTTGCCTTGAGAACAATGGGTTGAGGCTCATGGATTGGACCGTTCAACGCGTCGTCCACATACCTTGCCTCCTTGATCATCATTCGCCCGCTTACAAATTTTCCAAGGACTTCTTCGGGCGACATTTTGGTGTACCTGGGATTCTCACGAATATTATTCACCAAATGAGGATCAAGAACGGTAAAGGACCTTAGCATCAGTCGGACGACGTCGTGGTCCATCCATCGCGTGCTTCTGTAGCTCCTTATTTTGTTGATAAGGGTCTTGAGCCGGTTGTATGTTTGGGTTGGCTCCTCGCCCCTTATCATCGCGAATCGTCCAAGCTCGCCCTCCACCAACTCCATCTTGGTGAGCAAGGTGACGTCGTTCCCCTCATGAGAAATCTTGAGGGTGTCCCAGATCTGCTTGGCATTGTCCAAGCCGCTCACTTTATGGTACTCGTCCCTGCACAAGGAGGCTAACAACACAGTAGTGGCTTGTGCATTTCTATGAATTTGTTCATTAATGAAAATAGGACTATCCGAGCTATCGAACTTCATTCCACTTTCCACAATCTCCCATATGCTCGGATGGAGAGAGAACAGGTGACTACGCATTTTGTGGCTCCAAAATCCGTAATCCTCTCCATCGAAGTGAGGAGGTTTGCCAAGTAGAATAGAGAGCAAATGAGTATTTGTACTTTGCGGAATACGAGAATAGTCAAAAGAAAAGTTTGAATTAACCAGTTTCCTTCTCTCGTAGTCGTTGTGGTCGTCGTCCTTTTGGGAAGAAGTAGACTCATCGCTGTCGTCGTAGTAGACAATTTCCTTGATGCGCCTTGTCTTCTTCTTCTTCCCATCTTTCCGTCTATGGCCCGAGCCGGAGTCGGTAGGCTTGTCATCCTTCGGCTCGTTGACGAAGGATTCCTTCTCTTTATCGTTGATCACGATACCCTTCCCCTTAGGATCCATCTCTTCGGGCGGTTAGTCCCTTTGTGAAGAGAACGACTCTGATACCAATTGAGAGCACCTAGAGGGGGGGTGAATAGGTGATCCTGTAACACTTAAAACTTAGGCCACAAAAACTTGGTTAAGTGTTAGTGCAATAACCGCCAAGTGGCTAGAGAGGAATCTTCAACAAAACACAATAACCAACAAGAGATCAATCACAGAGATGGCACGGTGGATATCCCGTGGTTCGGCCAAGACCAACGCTTGCCTACTCCACGTTGTGGCGTCCCAACGGACGAGGGTTGCAATCAACCCCTCTCAAGCGGTCCAAAGACCCACTTGAATACCACGGTGTTTTGCTTGCTTTTCTCAATCCCGTTTGCGAGGAATCTCCACAACTTGGAGCCTCTCGCCCTTACACTTGAAGTTCACAAAGAAGCACGGAGCAAGGGAGGGATTAGCAACGCACACAAGACACAAAAATTAGAGTGTCACCACGCACACAAGTCGCAACAAGAGCTCGCAACACAACCCAATGAGTTCACAACTCCACTAGAGCTCTATATGCTATCACAACGAAACAAATGCGCGGAATCGAGGTCTTGGTGCTTAGGAATGTTGTAAGAATGCTTGGTGTGCTCCTCCATGCGCCTAGGGGTCCCTTTTATAGCCCCAAGGCAGCTAGGAGCCATTGAGAGCAATCCTGGAAGGCAGATCTTGCCTTCTGTCGACTGGCGCACCGGACAGTCCGGTGCACCACCGGACATCCACTGTTCACTGTCCAGTGCAGATTGTTTTCCTTATTTGGTGAAGCCGACCGTTGGAGTCTGAGAGCCGTTGGCGCACCGGACACTGTCCGGTGCACACCGGACAGTCCGGTGCACCAATGTGACCGTTGGCTCGGCCACGCGTCAAGCGCGGAATCCTCGGCCGACCGTTGCCCCGGCTGACTGTTGACTCACCGGACAGTCCGGTGCACCACCGGACAGACCGGTGAATTTTAGCCGTACGCCGTTGATGATTTCCCGAGAGCGACGAGTTCACCTGTGAACGGCTCACCGGACAGTCCGGTGCACCACCGGACAGTCCGGTGAATTATAGCCGTACACCGCCGTCGAAGTCCCGAGAGCAGCCTGTTCGTCCGAACCAGCCCGGCGCACCGGACACTGTCCGGTGCACCACCGGACAGTCCGGTGAACTCAGACTGAGCAGACTATGGCTGAACTTAGCCATCTCTTCTCCAACTCGATTTTTTCTGTTTCCAGCACTTAGACACAATACATTAGTCCATAAAACAATGTACTAAGTCTAGAAACATACCTTTTAACATGATTTTCACTTTGTCCACCACTTTGCATAGATTAGCACAAAAGCACTTGTGTTGGCACTCAATCACCAAAATACTTAGAAATGGCCCAAGGGCACATTTCCCTTTCACTAGTCCCCGTTGAGGAGTCCACTAAGGACGGGTCTCTTTCAACCCTTTCCCTCTCTCCACCGATCACACAAGACTAGCGAGCTCTTCTTCTTCTCAAGGATCACTTAAGACCCCGCAAGGATCACCACACTCTTTGGTGTCTCTTGCTAGCTTTACAAGCCTCCAACACTTTGGAGGAAGTTCAATGGGAGTGAAAACTCCACGCGCAAATGAACACAAAGATGTAGCACACACTATCTCTCAATGAATCTCACAAGGCACTAGTGCTAAACTCAAATGAGTAGCTCTCTCTTGCTTGCTCTCTCTTTTGTGGCACTTGTGTTGGTTGTAGTGGTCTAAATCTTGTGTATAGGATGGATCAATGAATAGAGGTGGTTGGGAGGGCTTGAATATGTCAACTAGATGACTTGGAATGTTGCTTGGGCTCCCACCCCTTGAAGTGGCCGGTTGGGGTGGTATTTATAGCCACCAACCAAATTGTAGCCGTTGGAGAAGGCTGCTGGCGATGGGCGCATCGGACAGTCCGGTGCGCCACCGGACAGTGTCCGGTGTGCCGCCACGTCATCCTCCCGTTAGGGCTTGGAGCTGGTCGACCGTTGGAGGCTTTGTCCTCATGTGGCACCGGACAGTCCGGTGCGACACCGGACAGTCCGGTGCCTCTCTGACCGTCTGCTCTGACATCTGATTTGCACTGTTCACTTTGCAGAGTCGACCGTTGCGCGCAGGTAGCTGTTGCTCCGCTGGCACACCGGACAGTCCGGTGAATTATAGCGGAGCTGCGCCTGAGAAACCCGAAGCTGAAGAGTTTGAGGTCGATCCTCCCTGGTGCACCGGACACTGTCCGGTGGCACACCGGACAGTCCATTGCGCCAGACCAGGGAGCACTTCGGTTTCCTTTGCTCCTTTCTTCTTGAACCCTTTTTAATCTTTGTATTGGTTTTGAGTTGAACCTTTGGCACCTGTAGAACATATACTCTAGAGCAAACTAGTTAGTCCAATTATTTGTGTTGGGCATTTCAACCACCAAAAACATTTAGGAAAAGGTTTAAAGCCTATTTCCCTTTCACTAATAAGCTCATTTTCTTTTATTGGAAAAGAATTATATTCATTTAAGACTAGGCAATGTTTAGAGAGCCACAAGCCTTCTCCACGGTAAACACGCAAGTGGTGCTCTGCTTCCGGCTCCTCTCGAACGCTCCCCGATGTCTTCACTATCGAGCTTCCGACCAAAATGCCTCGGGCCTCGTTCCCTCTGGTACACAGTGGCGGCCGCACCACAAACGCGGTTGATTCGGTCTCACAATGTAAAGCCCAAAATTTGTATAAGGAAAAATAATAAAATAAATAAATATATTTAAAAGTGGATGTTTTGGGGATTCCATGATTTCCTTTTTCTTTTTCTTTTTCTTTGCATACTCAACTAATGGCATTAAATTATGCAAATAACAAATAAATAAAATAGTAAATTCACATATCTCAAATTAGACTTGAGCTTTGAATTTTGGAGGCTGAATTTCGAAACCAAGAATTAATTTAGAAAAGAAGTAATAGAAAGATTTTCTATTCAACAAAATGATTATTCATTTCATTAAATGATACAATATAAGCATTTATTTAAATGAGTATTGATAAATAAGGAAAACACACACACACACACACACACACACACACATATATATATATATATATATATATATATATATATATATATATATATATATATATATATATATAGATTGTATATTAGGAGCCCTGGGCTTCCAATAACTAAAGGAAGCCCGGGCCAGACAGTGCAATCCGGTCGAGCCGGACCATATCCGGACGTCTATAAAATAAAAACCCGGAGTGCTAGGGTTCAGTTTTTCATGCCCCATCTCGATTCATTAGCGACGACGGTTGCCCGATAGCGCGCGCGGCGGCGGACCCCGGCCAGTGCCTGCGGTGGCCGTGGCTCCCCGACCTCGACATGCGGTGGCAGCGGTTTCTAGGCCGGCGGTGGCGGCCCCCGATCCAGAGGGCGAGCGGCGGCAGCGCCCTTGTGCGGCGACGGCGGATCCCAGGCCGGTGGCCGCAACTCCATTACCTCGACGCGCGGTGGCGGAGGTTCCTCGATCCGCAGCGAGGCCCTTGTGCGGGCAAGCGGCGGCGTCCCCGAAGCCCCGAGGAGGCGGCACTTCCAAGGCCGACGAGCAAGCGACGCCCGTCGACGTGCGAGTAGCGACGACGACGCATGAGGCGCGATGTTCGAGCGAGCGACATCACAGAAGGGGCGAGATGCGCGCAGCGATGATCGCGCGTGACATCCTCCGATCCGGCGCATTTTTCTTTTCGTTTATTGTGTTTTATGCCTACCACATGTATTATTTACGCTAAAAACTGTATAATTTTATGCTTTAACACAGAGTTCGTATATCAGTTTACTGAATGCACATTGGAAAGGCAATTCCTTGATTTATGCTGTTCTTAATTTGCGCGCATGCAATGGAAACTCCCACGAGTTTGCCATAATTTTTGGATCTGTATAAAAATAGAAACCACATGCATGCGGCTGCCATGTTTTTCGGATCTGTCATAAAAATAGGATCGTAATAACAACCTACTAAAGCTATCAACCTCTAATTGACTCGTATTTACGCTTATAATTGAGAGATTTTATGCTCAAAACTTAAGGTTTTTACGCTCCACCCGGAGATGCGTCCACCAGTGAACAACATGCCAGATTTTTTACGCAGTGTAAGGAATTGCATAAATACCTACACCGTGTAGTATAATTTGTTTCAGTATACATCATAAACTAGTTCTAATGCGTTTAATTGCATGGCTGTTGGAGGGATCCTATATTTATGAAGCAAATAAAACATTAAATGTGATTTTTTGTTTCTATGCATGCAATTCATTTCCTTTCATTGCATATCCTTTCCATCATAAATTCGTGTGCATGCAGCCTGTAGCAGATTTTTACGCAGTATATCGAATTGCATAATTATCTACACAGTGTAGCATATTTAGTATCAGTATATAACATAAAATGGTCATTACGAGTTTTAGTTGCATGTCTGTTGCAGCGATCCTAAATTTATGGAGGAAATAAAGCATTTAAAATAGAAACCGCCACACATATCTTTCCTAAATTTACGCGCATGCAAGGGAACGTGTTTGACTCATGCATGCATTTTGCCATAATTTTAGGATATGTATAACCGCATGCATGTGACTGCCATGTTTTTCGGATCTGCCATAAAAATAGGATCGTAATAACAACCTACTAGAGCTATCAACCTCTCACATTGGCTCGGTATATACGCTTATAATTAAGGGGTTTTATGCTCAAAACTTAAGGTTATTACGCTCCAATCCGGAGGTGCGTCCACCAGTGAACAACATGCCAGATTTTTTACGCAGTGTAACGAATTGCATAAATACCTACACCATGTAGTATAATTTGTATCAGTATATGTCATAAACTAGATTTAATGTGTTTTAGCTGCATGGCTGTTGGAGGAATCTTATATTTATGAAGGAAATAAAACATTAAATACGATTTTTTTGTTTCTATGCGTGTAATTCATTTCCTTTCATTGTACATTATTTTTATCATAAATTCGTGTGCATGCAGCTGGTAACGGATTTTTACGCAGTATATCGAATTGCATAATTATTAACACAGTGTAGCATATTTAGTCTCAGTATATATCATAAAATGGTCCTTACGCGTCTAGCTGCATGGCTGTTGCAGTGATCCTAAATTTATGGAGGAAATAAAGGATTTTAAAAATAGAAACTGCCGCACATATCTTTCCTAAATTTATGCGCATGCATTTGATCGTGTTTGACTCATGCATGCATTCCTTTTTTTTGCACTAACAGACGTGGGGCAGGTGGCGCACCCGACAGCCTGTTTGGGCGCGCTGGTTGAACCAGTTTGCAGGGGTGGTTGGCCTGGGCTTCCTTTAACTATTGGAAGCCCAGGGCTCCCGTTATACCTGCCCTATATATATATATATATATATATATATATATAAAACTTGCACCTCAAGCTGGGGTTTTGATCTGTTCTAATTTAACATGTGTTTTTCAAACTGATTCAAAGTTGAATTTAGAAACTTGAATTAAATAGAAAACAAAACAGAAATAAAAAAATAAAAAAAACAACAACTTACCTGCACCCTGGGCCGATTTCCCCCATCCTGGCCTAACTCCCTACCACGCCGGCCTTAGAAGACATCTGATCGTGCGCTTGGGTGCATGTCTGTTGAGTGGACCCCACCTGTCATATCTACCATCTACCCTTGTACCCTTTCCAGCGTTGACTAACAGAAGACGGGTCCTCGGTCGCGAGATCCTCGCATGCGCGGATTTTGCTCTCCCTAGGGTATATAACCGGAGCCCCACCATGGTACCTCAAAGCAAAGCCTAGCGCCGCCAAACGTCGTCCGAGAGCGCCGAGAAATCAGGAAAGGGGAGAGTTGGCCGTTCGGTGCAAATCACACCTACGCCGCCGTCGAGGCCTCGCAGGCAGGCCAGGGCGCTCCGCATGGGCATAGTTATCATGTGCGTGGAGCCATTGCGCACCGTGGGCCACCAACGTCGCGAGACGCGCTCGCCGCCATTCCAATCCTAGCATGCGCATCGGGAGCTTCGACAGCACTAATGGGGATCGCAGGTGGAAGAGCGCTGCGCCGTGGGGGTGCCTTCACGAAAGCGGCATCATCGGATCTAGCGTAGATGGCAAGGGAGACTCCCTTGGACGCGAGGAATCTGTTCGATGCTTGGATGGCGCGGCGAACCCATGGCACATCGTGGCCAGTTTCTCCGATGCCTCCGCTGGTGAGAACTCTTCTAAGCAGTTCGATTTTGCCTCCGCGTCGTGTAGGGACGATAGTAATGGGGGCTGGGGCAGAATTGCGCGGACCCGGTGCGCTGGTAATGGCGCCACCATGGATGTCGTGCCTACGCCGATCGGCCTGTGTGCGGGAGGGTGAAGAAGGCATGCCATCCATTGATCTACCAATGAACGAACGAGATTAGAAGCGAGGTGTATCGGTTCGGATGTTGATCTCGGTCGTCCGATACAAAACGTACAGGTGAGATTCGATCTGAGAAATTTAAATCCGGGGTGTTAGCTTTAGATCATAGGGCCCTCAGCGTTGTGCTGGTTCGTAGAACCTAGATCTAATCCGAACCATCGGATTGAAATCCTGCGGCCAGATTTCGTGGATACCCTTTCGGCCATGGCTTTTTGCTAAAGAACCCCCGCAGTTTTACTAAATCAACCCGCGCTCTACAACAGTTCAAAAGTAATTGCAGTTTAGTCCTTTTCTTTACGAGTTTGACCCTGCAAAGATTTGAATTAAGACCCGCAGCCCATTTCAAATAAAACAAAATAAATAAAATCTAGGAAATTGATTTTGGGTATGAAAATAAATCCGGAAGGTTTAAGTAAATCATAACTGGTTCATTTTAACTCCGATTTAGTCTGTTCAAGTTGTGTTAGCTTCGTAATAAAATTATCTACACTTTGGTAACCTTATTTTATCATGTAACATGTTTTTAAATAATTAATTTGTTTACCCTATGTTCATTGGATTAACTTCTCTAATTAAAATTAAAATAATGTTTTCAGTCCCTTGTTATAATGTGACTAAAATATGTTTTCTAATCAAGTTATAACTTGGATTAAAATTAAATTAATAGTTTCTTAGTAATACCTTTCTCAGATGATTTATAATAATCAACATAGAACATAGTTTTCCTGTTTAATCACATAAACCTTCGAAAAGTCATAACTCTTTAACCGTAACTCCGAATTTAGTGATTCTCGAACCCACGATCTCGTAGCATCGCGTAGAACATTATTATGCAGTTTATACTTATGTTTGGTGTGATGTTAATTTTGAGTATACCATGTTTGTTTGTCTTGCGATGAATAGCAGTGAGGTCGCGAGAATCTGAAGATCATCCTGATACCTGGAATCTCGAGACTAAGGCAAGTTGTGCCCTTGATCACTTTTCTTTACCCAATAATGTTACTGTTAATCACTGTGACATGTTCAGGTTAATTTGATGGGACCTAATAGGTTTCCCTAGACTTGTTTATCACACACCTTGTTCACCACTGAACTTTTGGGTAGTTATGCTATTGCTTTATCTGGTTTTGGGATTAATATTACATTATGATCATGTTACAATTATATTGTTGTTTTAATTATTGTTCATGACAAGATCATTGTGTTAATTGGAACATGGAGCTTAACTTGAGAAACATGTGTTACCACAAGGGTGGAATGGGATGCCCTTGGCTGACTAATTAGGAAAGCTAGTGGAGGACTACCTTGCCCAAAAGGGGCAAGGGCAGTAGGGGAGTTGCATATAGGGAGGTTCTCGGGTCGATCATGCTGCGATGGCTTTTAGAACGAGGGATTCTTACATTGCCCTTCCTAGAAAACTGTAGCGTGTTTTTTAAAGCTAGTGGAACTTTGTAAAGGCCTCATAGTGGATCCCTAGGCATTCACCTCAGAAGTGTCTAAGGGTCTAGCTAACCCTGGCTAGATGGGATACACGACTTGTGGGTAAAGGGCGTGTCGGCGTTTCGGACCTGGGGGGTCCCTGGACCGACGAGTGAAAACGCTGCGTGCCCCTGCCCAGATGGGTTGGCGCGGGATGGAACACAAGAGGTGGGACAAGCCTTGTATTATCCTGCACCAGGGGTGCCGCTCGTAGTAGGGGTTACAAGTGCGTCGCGTGAGGGAGAGAGAGACAGAGAGCGGGAGCCCGTTCGTCCGCTCCTTTTCCCCCACGCGAACCCCCCTCAGGATGGCCCTGGACCTCCCTTTTATAGACGCAAGGAGAGGGTCCAGACGTACAATGGGGGGCGTAGCTATGCGCTAACGTGTCCGGCAGTGGAGTGCCTAAGCCCTGTGTACATGCCAACGTGGCTGTCGGGGGAGAGCTTGGGCCCTGTACATGTGATGGCATGGCCGTCGGAGGGGCGCCTGAGTCCTGTAGGAGCACAGCTGGCAGTGCGGCAAGGATACTGCTGATGTCTCCTTACTGCCGTAAGGGGCTGAGAGCCATCGGCGTCATGGTGCACGCGGGGCACCATCATTATCCGCCGCCGGGGTAAGCCAGATGGGATGCCGGTCTTGTTCCTTGTAGCCTGAGCAGGCTAGGAATAGGGTAATGATATATCCCCTTTGGCGCGGTCAGTCCGAGCCCAAGGTCGGGCGAGGCGGAGACTTCTCTTGAGGCCGAGGCCGGGGTCGGGCGAAGACGCGATTCCTCCCGAGACCGGGGTCGAGGCCGAGTCCGGGGGTCGGGCGAGGCGGAGACCTCCTCCCAAGGCCGGAGCCTGAGGTCGGGCGAGGTGGAAACCTCCTCCCAAGGCTGGAGCCTAAGGTCGGGCGAGGCAGAAACCTCCTCCCGAGGCCAGAGCCTGAGGTCGGGCGAGGCGGAGCTTCCTGTTGCACCCGAGGCCGAACTCGGTGGTTGATCGTGACTTGTTGTCAGTCGTCGCCTGGGTGGTTGACACGGCAGTCGGAGCAGAGCGAGCGGCATTGTTTTCCTGTCACATCAAACAGTAAAGAAGAGGGGCGAAGTGACTGCAGTCACTTCGGCCTGGCCGACTGAGACGCGTGTGTCAGGATACGGCGTCAGGCATCCCCTGCATTGAATGCGCATACGAAGCGGTCGGTTGGTGAGGCAGTCTGGCCAAGGTTGCTTCACAACGAAGCCTACCCGAGCCGGGCTTCAGGAGAGCCGAGGGGGCTCCCGCTGCCTGAGGAGGTCCTCGGGCGAGGCGTGAACTCGTCTGGGACTACTGCTCCAGCCCGAGGCTGGGCTCGGGTGAGATCGTGTCCCTTGGGTAGACGAAGCCTTGACTTGAACCACACCTGTCAGTTGGTCTGAGGGTGTTTACCAGCCATGATTAGGAGCGTTGGGGGGACCCCTAATTATGGTACCCGACAGTAGCCCCCAAGCCTCGAAGGGAGTGTTGGTACTCGCTTGTAGGCTTTTGCCGCATTTTCGGTGAGGGGACCGGCCTTTCTCGGTTTTTGCCTTGTTCTGGTGGGTGCGCGCGAGCGCACCCGTCGGGTGTAGCCCCCGAGGCCTTGGAGGAGTGGTTTGACTCCTCTGAGGTCTGAATGCTTTTCGTGGTGCTTCGGCCGGTCTGATCGTTCCCTCATGCGGCCTGGCCGTAACCCAGGTGTGTGGTCGGGTTCTAAGTTATCAAGCTGGTTTGTTGACGCTGTCAACAGTTTTGGCCGTAGCCGGGTGCGAGAGCAGCCCCCGAGCCTCTGCACGGAGCGAGAGGACGATCAAGGACTTTCCCGACTTTTATCATACGCCCCTGCGTCGCCTTTCCGCAAGGAGGGGGAAAGCGCCATGTTGCCCTCGGAGGGCACCGAACATGGTGTTTCCAGTGAGCTGCTAACGGGTGATCCGAGTGGACGCCCGTGCCCCATTCGTTAGGGGTTGGCTGGTGGTCCAGAGGCGCGCTCCAAAAGTACCTGCGGGTGATTCGCCGGACCCAGACCCCTTCAACAGGGTCCGAGGGCTCGATGCCTCCCTTCGGTGGGATTCTGTTACAAATCATTCCCATCGGTCTCGGAAATGTCCTAGGGTACCTCGGGAGCATAGCCCGAGCCTCGGCCATGTATCGGACGTACCCAGAGTCATCCCTCACTCTGCGTGCTCTAGGGCGACTGTCGAACCCTTCCGAGGGGCCAGCCTACGAACCCCTGATCAGTAATGGGCACGAAGCCCGAGCTCATTGGGGCGGCTGTCGAACCCTTCCGAGGGGCCAGCCTTCGAACCCCTGATCAGTAGGAGGGCTCGGGGCCCGCTTCCTTCACCGAGAAGGATCCTTTCCACAACATCCCCTTGCCCGGTACCTGTAGCAAGAGAGAGAGAGGAGGAGGAGGGGAAGGATATGAATTTAAATAAGGTGGCACACCTTTTTTGACGCGGTCATTATGGCGAAGGCAAAGCGACGCCCGCCTCGCCTGCCAGAGGTGTTGCCTGCTCCACCGGGGAGTTAATGCGACATGACGGGCGATTCGCGTGGCGCCCGTTGCGCATGCGAGCCGTTTGGAGTTCGTCATCGCGCGGGCCCCCTGGTGTGGAGGTTGTTTGGGCCTGCGGGAACGGAACCGGAGTCCCGTTTGTAAGGGGATATACTGGGTTTTTGCCGGAGCAAAATGTAACCGCTTCAAGTACTTAGACATTTGTCGTAGGTCGGGAGAACCGCCGAGGGTTCTGCCGACGTCTAAGTCTGTGTAGCATAGTTACCCCAAGTATATGTGCTGTTCTTTGTGGCTGTCGAGGCCTGAACATTTGGGTATTTGAAAATGAAGCTGTGTGTCTTCCTCATTCCGAGCACTGGGACTTGCCTGTTGGCTAGCCGAACCAATTAACCGAGCGTGAGTTGCCTTTCGCGGAAGGTGACGAGTGAGGTATCCGTATCTCAGAGGCGTAGGAGTCCCTCGGCTCGGTCGGCCTTGCCACTCTAGGCCTCTCTTGCTCAGCTTTTAGAACCCTCGGCTGCTCTGTGATGAGCCGGAGCCGGAGGCAGCGGTGTTAGCGCGGACAGAGGCGGAGTCGGCTCGGAAAGAGACTTCATTGGCCCGGGAGCTGGTGGCTTCCCAGGCCGAGGAAGATGTGGCAGCAGTCGCTAGAGCTTGGCCAAGACATCTGCTGGCGCGGTGCTGGCGTCCTCCCTTAGGTGGAGGTCCTTTCACCCGGGTCGCCGTCCGAGGCTAGGCCAGGTTCCGCCGAGGGTGGAAACAACACCGAGGGTGCTACTGCTCCCCCTGCCGATGCCCGAACCTGCAGGAACAGTTTGTCTGTAGCATGCACATGTTTTTTCGCGGCCGTCGAGGCCTAAACACTTTATCGTCGTGTTGCAAAGCTATGTCTTCTTTCCTCTTGTTTCGAGTATCACGACTTGTCTGTCAGTAGCAGAATCGTTTATCCAAGCGAGAGTTACTTCTCGCGGAAGGTGATGAGTGAGGTATCCGTATCCCAGAGGCATAGGAGTCCCTCGGCTCGGTCGGCCTTGCCTCTTACGTGCACTCTCACTTGGTCGTCGGATCTCGTTATTGATACAGTCGAGAAGGCACGAAAGTCGTTTTCTACCCGAGTGTTTGGACTTGTCCGGTAGCAGGATCGCTTATCCGAGCGTGAGTTACTTCTCGCGAAAGGTGATGAGTGAGGTATCCGTATCCCGGAGGCGTAGGAGTCCCTCGGCTCGTTCGACCTTGCCACTTACGTGTACTCTCGTCGTTCTCAGGATCCCGCTATCGATACGAAAGTCAAAAGCACAAAGGTTGTTTTGGTAGAAAATTTTTCTGAGGAGAATTTTGACACAGAGGGGGTTCCCCCGTTCTAGCCCCCGAGGGAGGGTCGGGCTTTGCTAAGGCAAGGCCGACCCTTCCTTGACGGTTAGACTTTGTGTATGTGAAGAAAACGAGGTATATGAATGACTTGAAACATCTTAAGGGTAGAAGCGACGTAGCTGTTGGATGTTCCAAGCGTTGCTATAGACCTCGCCTTGGTCGTTGGCTAGCTTGTATGTTCCGGGCTTCAAGATCTTGGCAATGATGAAGGGCCCTTCCCAGGGAGGAGTGAGCTTGTGGCGCCCTCGGGCGTCCTGTTGCAGACGAAGCACCAAGTCTCCCACTTGGAAGCCTCGGGGCCGAATGCCACGGCGTGGTAGCGCCGCAGCGACTGTTGGTACCGTGCTGAATGTAGTAAGGCGACATCCCGTGCCCCTCGAGCTGGTCCAGCGAGTCCTCGTGGCTGGTCTGGTTGCTTTGGTCATCGTACGCCATGGTCCTCGGGAGCCGTATTCTAAGTCCGTGGGGAGGACGGCCTCGGCCCCATAGACTAGAAAAAACAGCGAGAAACCCGTGGCTCGGCACGGCGTCGTCCTCAGACTCTAGATTACCGAGGGTAGCTCTTTCATCCACCACTTACCAAACTTGTTGAGGTCGTTGTAGATCCTCGGTTTGAGTCCCTGCAAAAAATCATACCGTTGGCACGCTCCACCTGCCCATTTGTCATGGGGTGAGCTACGGCGGCCCAGTCCACACGGATGTGGTGGTCGTCGCAGAAGTCCAGGAACTTTTTTCCGGTGAACTGCGTGCCATTGTCGGTGATGATGGAGTTTGGGACCCCGAATCGATGGATGATGTTGGTGAAGAACGCCACCGCCTGCTTGGACCTGATGCTGGTCAAGGGTCAGACCTCGATCCACTTGGAGAATTTGTCGATGGCGACCAGCAGGTGCGAGAAGCCCCCGAGTGCCTTCTGCAAGGGACCGACGAGGTCTAGACCCCACACAGCAAATGGTTAGGTGATGGGTATCGTCTGCAAGGCCTGAGCGGGCAGATGCGTCTGCTTTGCGTAGAATTGACACCCACGACAGGAGCGTACAATCCTAGTGGCATCGGCCACCACGGTTGGTCAGTAGAAACCTTGTCGGAAGGCATTCCCCACGAGGGCTCGAGGTGTTGCGTGGTGGCCGCAAGCCCCCGAGTGTATTTCTCGCAACAGCTCTTGTCCTTGGGCGATGGATATGCATCGTTGGAGGATGCCCGAGGGGCTGTGGTGATAGAGTTCCTTTTCATCACCCAGCAAGACGAATGACTTGGCGCGCCGAGCCAGCCGCCGAGCTTTGGTCTTGTCGAGGGGAAGCTCTCCTCGGAGGAGATATTCCAGGTACGGGGTCTGCCAGTCTGGATCTGGCGTGACCCCATTCTGTTCCTCCTCGACGGGCAAGGCCTCTTCCTCGATGACCGAGGGTACCTTGGGCTCAGCCAAGGCCTCCTCAGGCTCGGCCGAGGGTACCTCGGGCTCGGCCGAGGGTACCTCGGGCTCGGGCGCGTCGTCGATCTTGACGGATGGTTGATGTAGGTCTCTGGAGAAGACGTCCGGGGGAACCGTCGTCCGCCCTGAGGCTATCTTCGCCAGCTCGTCCGCAGTCTCGTTGTACCGTCGAGCAATGTGGTTGAGCTCTAGCCCGTAGAACTTATCTTCCAGGCGTCGGACTTCGTCGCAGTAGGCTTCCATCCTCCGGTCACGACAGTGGGAGTTCTTCATGACTTGGTCGATGACAAGCTGTGAGTCGCCACGAGCGTCGAGGCGCCGGACCCCTCTTTGATGAACCCTGCTGCGAGTAGCTTCTGGATCTCCTCGCCTATGGCCCTGCGCTTTTCTTCGTCAAAACGGTGCAAGGTTTGCTTCACGGGTCGGGCTCCAGCTCTGATGTCCAGTGAGTGCTCGACGACATCCCTCGGTATGCCGGGCATGTCCGAGGGACTCCACACAAAGACTTCAGCGTTCGCGCGGAGAAAGTCGACGAGCACTGCTTCCTATTTGGGGTCGAGCTCGGAGCCGATCCGGACTTTCTTGCTGGCGTCGTTGCTGGGGTCGAGAGAGACGGACTTGACTGCCTCAACTGGTTTGAAGTTGCCGGCGTGCCGCTTCGCGTCGGGCGCCTCCTTGGAGAGGCATTCTAGGTCGGCGATGAGGGCCTCGGACTCGGCGAGGGCCTCAGCGTACTCCACGCACTCCACGTCGCATTCGTACGCGTGGCGGTACATGGATCCGACAGTGATGATTCCGTTCGGGCCCGACATCTTGAGCTTGAGGTAGGTGTAGTTGGGGACAACCATGAACTTGGCGTAGCATGGTCTTCCCAACACCGCCTGGTAGGTTCCTCGGAACCCGACGACCACGAAGGTGAGAGCTTCCTTTTGGAAGTTAGAGGGAGTCCCGAAGCAGACGGGTAAGTCGATTCGTCCGAGGGGGAGGATTCGCTTCCCGGGCGCGATCCTGTGGAAGGGTGCCGCACCAGCCCAAACCTCGGACCTGTCGACCCCCAAGAGTTCCAAGGTCTCGGCGTAGATAATGTTAAGGCTGCTGCCTCCGTCCATGAGGACTTTGGAGAGCCTAACATTGCCGATGATCGGATCGACGACGAGCAGGTACCTTCCTGGGCTTGGCACGAAGTCGGGGTGGTTGCCTCGGTCGAAGGTGATAGGCTTGTCGGACCAGTCTAGGTAGACCGGCGCTGCCACCTTCACCAAGGAGACCTCCCGACGCTCCTGCTTGCGGTGCCGAGCCGAGGCGTTCGCCGCCTGCCCGCCGTAGATCATGAAGCAGCCCTCCTTCTTGTTGTTGTCATGGCCCTTGCCATCTTCCGCCGGAGGCCCGGTCTTATGGAAGTAGCATCGGAGCATGACACATTCTTCGAGGGTATGCTTGACGGGCCCCTAGTGATAGGGGCACGATTCCTTGAGCATCTTGTCGAATGCGTCGGCCCCTCTAGGAGGTTTCCGAGGGTTCCTGTGCTCGGCCGCAGCGACGAGATTCGCGTCAGCGGCGTCGCGCTTCGCTTGTGACTTGTTCTTGGCTTTTTTCTTCGTGCCCCACTGGGCGGACGCCTCGGGGGCATCTTTCTTTGGCTCTCCCTGAGGTTGCTTGTCCTTTCGGAAGATGGCTTCGACCGCCTCCTGACCCGAGGCGAACTTGGTGGCGACGTCCATCAGTTCGCTCGCACGGGTGGGAGTCTTGCGCCCCAGTTTGCTCACCAGGTCTCGGCAAGTGGTGCCGGTGAGGAAAGCCCCGATGACATCCGAGTCGGTAACGTTGGGCAGCTCGGTGTGCTGCTTTAAAAACCGCTGGATGTACTCTCGGAGGGACTCCCCTGGCTGCTGGCGGCAGCTTCGGAGATCCCACGAGTTCCTAGGGTGCACGTACGTGCCTTGGAAGTTTCCCGCGAAAGCCTTGACTAGATCGTCCCAGTCGGAGATCTGCGCAGGAGGCAGATGATCCAGCCAGGCTCGGGCGGCGTCGGAGAGAAAAAGGGGTAGATTACGGATGATGAGGTTGTCATTATCCGCCCCTACCAACTGGCATGCCAGTCGGTAGTCCGCGAGCCATAGCTCCGGCCTCGTCTCTCCCGAGTACTTGGTGATGGTAGTCGGGGCTCGGAAACGGGCAGGGAACGACGCTCGTCGTATGGCCCGGCTGAAGACCCGCGGACCGGGTGGTTCGGGCGAAGGACTGCGATCCTCCTCGCTGTTGCAGCGTCCCCCACGCCTAGGATGGTAGCCTCAGCGCACCTTCTCATCGAGGCGGGCTCGATGGTCGAGATGGTGGTGCTCGTTGCCAAGGCGATCCCGGGCGGCAGGCGCCTCGTCCCGCGTGCGCTCGGGATGGACCAAGGCTTCCCGAATGCGTCGGGAGGACACCGCGTGATGCTCCGTGGGGTCAGCTCGCCTCCGGGAGGCAGAGCTTTCGGCTCATCGAACTGCGGCGCCTTCCAGGAGATCCTTGAGTTCGCGCTAGATACGCCGTCCCTCGGTGGTGGGTGGTTCCGGCATGGCTCGAAGTAGCATCGCCGCTGCAGCTAGGTCCTCGCCGGACCCACTGACGGCCGGGGGCAGCACTGCCCTGGCACTGTCGACGGTGCGGCGCCGGATGTCTTGGGCCTGATGACAGGCTTCTCCGGCGAGTGTTCGGCCTGCCCACTCCTGCTCGATGTTCTGTTGGAGCTGCACAAGTCGTCCTGCTTCCCCGTCAACCCGGGCCTGCATCTCACGGATTTGCTCAAGCTGTATGTCCTGACCCCCCGCAGGGACTGGGACCACAGCTAGCTCCCGCAGGATGTCAACGCGAGACGCGGGCCCAGGGGGATCGTCAACCTCTGGCATGCCGAGGTGGTTTCCTTCATTGTGATCTCCCAGATCGACGTGGAAACATTCGCGACTTGGGCCGTAACCTTCGTCGTCAAGGTCATGGCCGTCGCCAGAACAACCGGAGAGGCATGGTCACATGCGATCATGAAGTCCCACATGGCATTGGGGTCATTTAGGCCTGAGAAATCCCAACCGGAGTCGGGGTCGTCCTCTTCCTCGGAACCCGCCGATCCGAAGATTGAGACGGCTGTCGCTAGGTGGATCGAAGCTGAATCGGAAAGGTACGGGATGGAAAACGGACGGTACCTCTTGGTCGATGGACGGTGGTGAGGTCGCGTCGGGGCGGAGCACACCGTCATCTTAGGTACGAGGGTAACGCCCAGCAGATCCTTTGCGAGGGTGCTGGCGTCATCAGTCCGCTTGGGGCTGACGCGTCGCGGGGAAGTGACACCCGCCATCGTCTCAGGTGCGAGGGCAATGCCCGACATGTCCCCCGGGGGAGTGCCGACGTCGTCGACTCGCTCTGGTGCGACAGCCGTCAAGGTGCCACCTCCTGCGTGGCCATGGTTGCCTCGTCTCCGCCTCCTCCGGTGAGGAGGGTGGCGAGGACGACGGAGCGCACCTCTTCTGCCGTGGGGGGATGCTGTCGCCGAGCTCGCCACCGTCGGGCGAGTCGGAGACCGTCGTTGTCGTCGCGCCGTGGGGGGAGAAGTACCATGTCGTAGCTGCCGTTGAGGGACATGAACTCGAGACTCCCGAAATAGAGCACCGTCCCGGGCTGAAGAGGTTGCTGAAGACTCCCCATCTGGAACTCAACGGGAAGGTGTTCGTTAACACGTAGCAGGCCCCTACCTGGCGCACCAACTGTCGGTGTTTCAGACCCAGGGGGTCCCTGGACCGACGAGTGAAAACGCTACGTGCCCCTGCCCAGATGGGTTGGCGCGGGATGGAACACAAGAGGTGGGACAAGCCTTGTATTATCCTGCACCAGGGGTGCCGCTCGTAGTAGGGGTTACAAGCGCGTCGCGTGAGGGAGGGAGAGAGAGAGACAGAGAGCGGGAGCCCGTTAGTCCGCTCCTTTCCCGCGTGAACCCCCCCTCAGTATGGCCCTGGACCTCCCTTTTATAGACGCAAGGAGAGGGTCCAGACGTACAACGGGGGGCGTAGCTATGCGCTAACGTGTTCGGTAGTGGAGTTCCTAAGCCCTGTGTACATGCCAATGTGGCTGTCGGGGAAGAGCTTGGGCCCTGTACATGTGATGGCGTGGCCGTCGGAGGAGCGCCTGAGTCCTGTAGGAGCACAACTGGCAGTGCGGCAAGGATCCTGCTGACGTCTCCTTGCTGTCGTAAGGGGCTGAGAGCCACCGGCGTCATGGTGCACGTGGGGCACCATCATTACCCGTCGCCGGGGTAAGCCAGATGGGACGCCGGTTTTGTTCCTTGTAGCCTGAGCAGGCTAGGAATAGGGTAATGATATATCCCCTGTTGGCGCGGTCGGTCCGAGCCCAAGGTCGGGCGAGGCGGAGACTTCTCTTGAGGCCGAGGCCGGGGTCGAGCGAGGACGCGATTCCTCCCGAGACCGGGGTCGAGGTCGAGTCCGGGGGTCGGGCGAGGTGGAGACCTCCTCCCGAGGCTGGAGCCTGAGGTCGAGCGAGGCAGAAACCTCCTCCCGAGGCTGGAGCCTGAGGTCGGGTGAGGCGGAAACCTCCTCCCGAGGCCGGAGCCTGAGGTCGGGCGAGGCGGAGCTTCCTGTTGCGCCCGAGGCCGAACTCGGTGGTTGATCGTGACTTGTTGTCAGTCGTCGCCTGGGTGGTTGACACGATAGTCGGAGCAGAGCGAGAGGCGCTGTTTTCCTGTCACATCAGACAGTAAAGAAGAGGGGCGAAGTGACTGCGGTCACTTCGGCCTGGCCGACTGAGGCGCGTGTGTCAGGATACGACGTCAGGCGCCCCCTGCATTGAATGCGCCTGCGAAGCGGTCGGTTGGTGAGGCAGTCTGGCCAAGGTTGCTTCACAACGAAGCCTACCCGAGCCAGGCTTCGGAAGAGCCGAGGGGGCGCCCGCTGCCTGAGGAGGTCCTCGGGCGAGGCGTGAACTCGTCTAGGACTACTGCTCCAGCCCGAGGCTGGGCTCGGGTGAGATCGCGTCCCTTGGGTAGACGAAGCCTTGACTTGAACCACACCCGTCAGTTGGTTTGAGGGTGTTTAGCAGCCATGATTAGGAGTGTTGGGGTACCCCTAATTATGGTACCCGACAGGGCGCAACCTCTGCAGAGTGTACAACTGGTATATCAGTTGAGCTCGCGATCATGAGCAGCTCAGGACTCTCGCATGATTAACTTATGGAACTAAACTTAATTTGTCATATGCATTGCATTGTGGGTGTTGTTATTAATTTGATCTCTTACTTATTTGGGTTGGTATCTACTTATACTTAGTAACTGCTAATAAAATTTTGACCAACTTTAAAAGCAATGCTCAGCTTTAACCATCTCCTTTGGTAAGCATTACACTTCACATGAGCTCCCACCTTTGGTGAGTTCATACACATTATTTCCCACAACTTGTTGAGCGATGAACGTATGTGAGCTCACCCTTGTTGTACCCACATCCCCCTAGGTCAAGGATATGTACCACTGGGCTAGGCGCATGAAGGATGCTGTGACGAGTTCGTGAGTGGTCTAGGCCGTCGTCTCCCAGTCAACTTTGTGTTGCTGGATCGTTGTCTTCGCATGATGTAATTATTTAACTATTTTGTACAGAACTCCGTTATATATAAATGATGTGACATTTGTTTATGTACCATGAGTCATCATTTATGTGAGACTTGGTCCTAGCACACTTGGTGAATATCTCACGCCCGGATCCCTAAAACCTGAGTATGACACACAAGATGGCACACCACTCGATACAATTACAACGGCTAGTGCAGGAGCCGAGGGGTTTTTGGGTTGTCTAACCTCACTCACACAACTAGGAACAAACCTAAAGCGGTCTAACTAACCTAATTACTTTGTAAAGCACCTACGCTAATCACCGAATGATTCTACTAAGCACTTGTGTGATGGAGCTCTTGGAAATATGCCTCTATGATTTGGATAAGTTTCTTGTGCTCCAACAACTTCAAATGGACGACTAGGGGGTTTATATAGAGCCCCCACCAAAGTTTAGCCGTTGGGGAAAGCTGCAGACTTTTTGTATGTTGACACATCAGACTTAAGTCCAATCCACTTCGCATCGTGTGAACTTCAAAACACAAAAACTTAGAAAATATTAGTCTACAAAGTTATGTTCACCATCAAACGTCAAAATCCTTAACCAAATGGGTTGGGTTCATTTTCCTTACAACTCGATCTGGTGTTTGGCCCTCGCGTGGGCTTCCCTTTGCATTGTGGCACCAACGAGGATTAGTTAGAACCTTGCATGGTTCTAGACACCTCGGTAAAAATATCGGAGCGCCAATGGGAGTTTGCATCTCTACCTTTGTCTTTTAAGATTCCACATTTATTGTCTACTTAAGTTGCAATCCTTAGTATTCTTAGTTTAGAATATATGCTAGTTTGTAGGATTAAAACTTAGGTTGCAAAATTCTTTTTACAGTAGAGATAGTAAACACTTAGACAAAACTATAGTGCACATTCTTGTTTAGCTTTTTGGATAGGTTTTGTTTAAGAGAATTATTATCGGCCTAGTTTTGATTGTGAAAAATAGAAGTCATAATTTACCCCCTTCTTAGGCGTCCATGTTCCTTTCACCTATCTCGTTTGCACAACCAAAATGGAAAAAATAGGAACATCTTGGTAAAAAAGGGATTCTAGAAATACGGATGGAAAACACTAAACACTTTACATTCCCATTCCCGCAGCGTATCATCTTGCTTCCGTGTCGTTCCTATTTTTTGTCACAAATATAAAAAATGTTCGGGTAAAGATAGAGTACACGGTATCGAATGAAACAGAATGTTTCCCCCACTTGTTTTCATCCCTACAGTCACGACACTATCCATACAGCAGATAAACATCTACATTGACAGCGCTATGGCCCCCCTTGTTGGTGTTCTAAGGCAGTGTTTGGTTCTAGAGTCTAGTTGAACGGAGTAGCTCCGTTTCTGTTTCTGAGAATGGAATGGGGCTCTGTTTCATGTTTAGAAGATAGAATGACTTTGTCCCATTCCACGAGCAAAAAAGTTTGATGGTTTTGGGAAGCGGAGCGGTGGGATTCGACATATTAGAGAAATATTCCCGTTTTTAGAACCACCTTGGTCATTATAGACTTTTCTCAACCAAACACTAGTAAAGGTAGAACCACTACCGGAATCCGACTCTTTGCCGAGTGCTCAATACTTTGTCGAATGCTTTATTTCGAGCACTCGATAATCAATAACGAACACATTTACCGAGAGCAGGACTCTCGGTATAGGTAGACACTCGGCAAAGTCTTTGCCGAGTGCCAGACACTAGTAAAGAGATTCTTTGCCGAGTGTCAAGGTCATAGCACTCGGCAAAGAAATGCACACCTGGGCACCGGTAAAGCCTCTTTGCCGAGTGCGGTGGCCTTGGCCCTTGGCAAAGAAGCAACCTTTACTGAGTGACCCCTATTGCACTCGGCAAAGGTACTGGCAAAGGGACCCGCTGACGATTTCTTTGCCGAGTGCTAGTCCGGCGGACACTCGACAAAGAGGGAAACTCTTCGCTGAGTGTAGCCTAATACACTCGGCAAAGGTACATTCTTTGCCGAGTGTCACCTAATACACTCGGCAAAGGCTCTGTCGCCGCTACCAAGCATCGTGACGACGACTTTTCTTTGCCAAGTACCTGTTGACACTCGACAAAATCTTTGTTGATGCTCGATAAAAAGTACTCAACAAAGAAGCCATTGCCGATGTACAGTTCATCGAGCTTTCTTTGCCGAGTGTTTTCCAGGATTTGCCGAGTGCTTCAGACACTCGGCAAAGAAGCTAATTCCTATAATGAACGGGAGCTGCTCCATTTGTCACACCCGGATTTAAGGGATAAAGCTGGGTGTGTCTCATATGTGCACCAAAGGAGAACATCACATATAATTACAAAGTGTATAGAGATAAATGTCACAATCATTATTACATAGAGGAAGTATCTTATAAAAATAAATGGTAACAATAAATCGAACTAAATATTATTCGTTGGTGCATAAAGCTGACTAGGAGACGCCACCTAGATAAGCTCATACTCCTCGTTGTAGACCTCCTCTTAGACCACCTGTTCTTCTCCTGGGGGGTTTATATATCGCAAGGGTGAGCTTATAAAAGATCATAGCTCAACAAGTTGTGGGGAATAATGTGCATGAACTCACCAAAGGTGGGAGCTTATGTGAAGTGTAAGACTGATCAACAAATGAGGGTTAAAGTTGAGCATTGATTTTAATAAGTTAGTCAAGTTTTATTAGCAGTTACTAAATGTAAGTAGATACCAAACCAGAGTAATAATAGATCAAAATTAATAATAAAACCACAATGTGATGCATATGATAAATTGAATTTAATTTCATAAATTAATCATGCGAGAGTCCTGAGCTGCTCATGACCGTGAGCATGGCTAGTATACCAGTTTACACTCTACAGATGTTGTACCCTTTACCCACAAGTCATCATACCCATTTGCCATGGGGTTGATCGAACCCCATACACCTCTACCAAGGAAGCGAGGCAGGGTACCACTATGAGGCCTTTATAAAGTTCTACTATGCTTCAGAAAACCCGCTATAGTTTCTAGGGAGCGCAATGCAGGAATCCCCTGTCTGAAAAGCCATCGCAGCAAAATCAACCCGAGAACCTCCCTACATCGACAACTCCCCTACCGCCCTTGTCCCTTTTGGGTAAGGTAGATCTCCACTAGCTTTCCTAATTAGTCAGCCAAGGGCGTCCCATTCCACCCTTGTGGTGGCACATGTTTCTCAAGTTAAGCTCCATGTTCCAATTAACACAATAGTCTTATCATGAGTAATAATTATCTTAACACCCAAAACCACATATAGCAATAGCAAAGACTACCCAAAAGTTTAGGGGTAAACGAGGTATAAAGATGACCAAACTAGGGTGACCTATTGGGCCCCATCAAATCTAAGCCTAAGCATGCAAAAATGATTATAGAGAACATTATCGGGTAAATAAAAGTGGTCAAGGCCACAACTTGCTTTCAATAAGCTCCTGCTCAGTATTTTCCACCTGCTAGTTACTGGGGTCCTCGGTCACTTGCTCGTCTACTCGTAGCAACACAAACAAACATGGTATAGGAGAAATTAACATCACACCAAACATGAGAACAGAATGCATAATAATATTCTACACATCGTAACGAGATCATAGGTTCGAGAATCACTAAATTCGGAGTTACAGATAACTAGTTATGATTTTCTGAAGGTTTTATGTGGTTGGTATAGAATAAACTAAGTGATTAATTTTAATCTAGGTTTCATGACAAAATAGAGTTATTAAATGATAAATAATATTAATACAAATTTAATGCAACTAGAATGGATCAGTTTGGAGTTAATTCAAAGAAGTTATGAATTAAACAAGATTCTAGGTTTATTTTTATATAAGGAATCAGATTTGAATCATTTTCTACCCATAAACCGAGACCAGAGGATCGCGGGTATAAAATTCTGAAAGCCGAGGGTTCGTTCTAGAAGTTTCTGGGCCTAGTTGTGATGATTCCTGAATAGGCTAGGACGACGGGTTGAATAATTCATTTTCCAGGGGCTCTTTAGCTAGTGTTTCAGGCCGAAAGGGTACCTTGAAAATCTGGGCCGTTCCATATTAGACTGCACATCCCATGAACTGGTACACCACTGTAGTCGTAGGATCTAATATCAACAGTCGAGATCTAATGTACTGGAATCGTCCCGTGCCCACCCGATCTGTGATCTATGGCCCTAGTTCAAAATATCCAAAATCTACTTCTGACCGTCTGATTGCTGATCAACGGTCGTGAGGCGCGCCCACCGAAGGAGTGAATAGCTTGAGATCTCAGCCGGTCATCCCAAAGCCTATGACCACGATCCGAATGAGCTAAACAGGTACATTCCCCTAAGCTTCCCCGTCGACGAAAGATTGGACGGCACAGAGGCCCTCACCCACTTTCGGTCGGAACCCGGTGGCGGCGTGGCACACCATGGTGGCGCCATTGCCGGCCACAATGATTTTCTAGGTCTAATGCCCTAAACTTCGATCAACGGTTGCCACACGTAGCGCTGAGGAAATCGAGACAGGGGGCAATACTCACCGAGGGTGGCACGCACAGGAGGTCGACCCGTGGTGTACTGCGGCTCAGCGCGGTTGTGGGAGCTCCGACGAGCAATCCCCCAGCAGTCTTTCTCCTCTGATGCCCGCAGATACCACCCGCACGTTCGGGGTGCTCTGGCGATGGCCCCTGACCCTTTCTAAGGTTCCTAACGGCGGTGCACGAATGACATGGCGGTGACAGTAAACCTGGGCGCCGCGGCAACCTTTTGGCGGTGGCGAGCACGACGGCGTGGCTGCTGATGGGTGCGAGGGCAAAAAGGGAGAGGACAACCGCGACCATTGCTCCCTTATAACGACCGTGGTGAGTCGGTTGGGGACGACCAGCTATCACCGGGGAGGTCCGCCGCGTGATCCGCGCGGGTTGTTGGCGCACAACCGGGATGACAGGTGGGGTCACGGAGACATCGAGAGGCGCGCTCGGTTCAGAGAACGACCACTGGGCCCGACAGCACAAAGACCCGAGTGTTGATGGTGACCACGCGATTGCGGCGGACATGTGGGGCCCATATGTCAGCGCGCACGGGCGCGAGAGGGGAGTGTGGGCCGGCTGAGTGGATTCGGCCCAAGACGCTTTTTCTCCTTTTCTTTTTCTTTTTCTTTTTCTTTTATGTTTTCTTTTCCTCTTATTTTTAGATTTGAAATTTGAATTCATATCTTGTTGTGAAATCATACTTAGATTAAATGCACAAATTAAAATACCAATTTGACAAGGATATATTTATTTATATATTTATTTTCTTTATATTGTGTAGTATTTTTCCTTTTTCCCTTTCTATGTTATTTCCAATTTGTAAATTGTAAATTAGGTTAAATCCCCATTTAGACACTAATATATCTTTATTATTATTAAATGCACAACCAAATAAACTCCAACATGATGCATAGATTATTCATGTATCATTAGTTAATTATTCACTTTAAATATGGTTATTCACATGTCCCACTCAGTGGAGAGCAATACATACAAAAAGATTAATTCTTCTATTTTATTCCCAAGTTGGGTATTACACCATATTCCGTCTCGCTCCCAAATCAAAACATTATCTGTTTCTGAAGAGGCACATCCTGCTATCCCTAGAGCCCCCTGGCCCCGCATGTAGGTACGGGGTACTATAAATAGTTATTATAAGTATTCACATGTATAAATAATTATTCAGGTAATTATTTGATATAGATAAAACCGTCTTTTCACATGAAAACCACTATTAGAGATCAGAACAAATTCACATCTAATGTTAAATAGAGAAGATTTATACTTTGACGATTAAAAAATGAAAATCAGAAAATTTAGTAACGTTGAATAAGGAATTGTCTGAGTATCAAGGTGACATGGCTTCTTCTTTCGTGGACGTATTATAATCAAAGTGCTCGTGCCGTGGTGATTGCTACTTCAGAACACGTACGTCTCTTAATTCTGAATATACAATACAATAATCCCTAGTACCTTCAGGGTTGCACTGCTGCTGGTACACATATGTACATTTTTTTATAAAGATCGTACCGGTGCGGTTTTCCTAGCCTTTTTTTTTGCCTTGAGGACGGAGGAATAATAATGCTTGCAAGGCACTACCAAAACACACGCTCCGTACGTACCGCCTGCTCTCTAGCTCTCGTGTCGTGCCATGCATATAAAACGTACTAGTACACATCATCATCTAGCAACGAGCCGAGACGCGCGAGACCTCGTCGTCGTCACCTTCCCCTCACGCACGTTACGTGTATCACGAGGTTTCTTCACGTGCCAAAGTAAGGTGATCCGAGCTAAACCAAAACCATGACCCCCCGTCTGCTGATAAATTTGTAGGAACTTTGCAGCGTCCACACTTATGCCTGTTCGGTTTTTAGGGATTGGAGCTCCGGATTGATTCCAAGCCGGATTACTTCTCTAATTTATATAGATTTTGATGAGCTGAAATGAATCTTGATTTATTCCTGTACAAGCGAATGGGCCCTTAATCTAATCCAAGAGCACTTGAAGAATAACAGATCGAGAATTGATCCTTCTTGGACCTGTGCGCGCAAACACGAACAGAGACATACTGTCGTCCTGCAGTGAAGTAGATGAATCCGATCCTTGCCGACGTCTAGACGATGGATCCTATATATGGATTAGGGTTTACGTTAGCTTTTTCTGTGACCCTTAATCGTTTATATATTGTCGTATGGTCAGGTGCTCCTACCGAGGTTAATATGGGCCCTCCCAAGAGACGATTAGTTAGGTTAAACTCAATCCGGTCTCGACACCGACGTTCTCTCACCACCAGCAGATGCACGCAGATCGTCAATTGCCAAACAATGAGCCACTTTGCTACAGCGAGTGACCTACTAGCTGCAGCTCCAAAAGCTTTGCCATGGACGAGCCTGTGTGGTACCACGTACGTACTCCTCCGTGAAAAGGCATACCGTTGACCAGAGCTGTGATCGATGATGAGCAGAGCAGGTAGACAGCACAGTTTGAACCTTGTCGGCGTTCCGAGACCGGGGGGTCCTCGAGCCGACGAGTGAGAGTGCCGCGTGCCCCAGCCCAGATGGGTCGAGCGCGTGGAGCGAGCGCAAAGGGGGGAACGGAGTGAGAGAGAGGTCGGTGGCCGGAGCCGGATCGCGAGGGAGTCGGAGAAATTCCCACGGCCTTCGTGTTCGTCCCGCGCCCAGGTCGGGTGCGCTTGCAGTAGGGGGTTACAAGCGTCCGCACGAGGTGAAGGGAGAGGGCGGCCCCGAGAGAGCGCCTGCCCCTGCCTTTCGTCCCCGCGAGGCCAACCCTCTTCTTAAGAAGGCCCTGGCCCTTCCTTTTATAGTCGTAAGGAGAGGGTCCAGGTGTACAAGACGGGGGTGTAGCAAGGTGCTACGTGTCTAGCGAGGGAGAGCTAGCGCCCTATGTACATGCCCAGGTGGCAGCCAGAGAGATCGTGGCACCCTGTTGGAGTGGCGTCGTGGCTGTTGGAGGAGTAACGGAGCCGGACGGGGGGACAGCTGTCGAGGTGGCTGGGTCCTTGCTGACGTTCTCCTGCTTTCGTAAGGGAGCTGGGAGCCGCCGTCGTCATGATCTAGCGGGGCGCCATCATAGCCTATCTGGCATAGCTGGCCAGATGGGACGCCGGTCTTGTTCTCTGCGACCCAAGTCGGCTCAGGGCAGGGTGATGATGACGCTTCCTGTTGACGTGGCGGTCTCGTATCCTAGGTCGGGCGTCGTGGAGGCTCCTCCGAGGCTGTGGCCGAGTCCGTCCTGCAAGACAGAGACAGAGTCCGAGCCCTGGTCGGGCGAGGCGGAGATTATTCGGCAGAGGCCGAGGCGGAGTCCGAGCCCTGGGTCGGGCGAGGCGGAGGTCGCCGTCTTCCGAGGCCTTAGCCTGAGTCCGAGCCCTGGGTCGGGCGGAGCGGAGTTCGCCGTCTTCCGAGGCCTTAGCCTGAGTCCGAGCCCTGGGTCGGGCGGAGCGGAGTTCGCCGTCTTCCGAGGCCTTAGCCTGAGTCCGAGCCCTGGGTCGGGCGGAGTCTCCTATGGCACCACTGGCGAAGTCTGGCCGCCCGTCGGTCTTACCTTTTGCGTTAAACGCCCTGGTGACTCGGTCGGTTGGTGCGGTGATTTAGTCAGGGTTTCTCCTTATCGGAGGCGGGGCCTAGGGCGAGCCGGGGATGCGCCTGCCGTGAAAGAGGAGACCTCAGGCGAGACGGAGTCATCTTAGGGTCGGCTGCCCTCGCCCGAGGCTAGGCTCGGGCGTGGCGTGGTCAAGTCACTCGTGTGGACTGATCCCTGACTTAATCAAACCCATCAGGCCTTTGCAGCTTTATGCTGATGGGGGTTACCAGCTGAGAATTAGGCGTCTTGAGGGTACCCCTAATTATGGTCCCCGACAGTAGCCCCCGAGCCTCGAAGAGAGTGTTAACACTCGCTTGGAGGTTTGCATCGCACTTTTTTGCAAGGGGACCAGCCTTTCTCGGAGGTACCTTGTTCTGGTGGGTGCGCGCGAGCGCACCCGCCGGGTGTAGCCCCCGAGGCCTCGGAGGAGTGGTTTCACTCCTTCGAGGTCTTAATGCCTTGCGCAATGCTTCGGCGTGACTAGCGGTTCCCTCATGCGAGCAGGGCGTAACCCAGGTGCACTGTCGGGGCCCAAGTTCTCGGGCTGGTATGTTGACGCTGTCAACGGTTCGGCCGGAGCCGGGTTTGCGAGAGCAGCCCCCGAGCCTTCGCACGGAGCGAGAGGACGATCAGGGACAGACTCGACTTTTTATATACGCCCCTACGTCGCCTTTCCGCAAGGAGGAGGGGGGGAGTGCGCCATGTTACCCTCGATGGGCACCGAACATGGTGTCTCCGGTGAGCTGCGATCGGGTAATCCGAGTGGACGTCCGTGCCCTGTTCGTTAGGGGTCGGCTAGGGGCCCGGAGGCACGCCCAAAAGTACCTGCGGGTGATCTGCCGGACCCGGTCCCCTAGCGACGGGGTCCGAGGGCTCGTTGCCTCCCTCCGATGGGATTCCGTTACAGAGTCGTTCCCGCTGGTCTCGGAAATGTCCTAGGGTACCTCGGGAGCGCAGCCCGAGCCTTGGTTATGTATCGAACGTACCCCTGGTCATCCCTCGCTCGGCGTCTGAGGCGGCTGTGAACCCTTCGACAGGCCAGCCTTCGAACCCCTGATCAGTAGGGGGCACGGAGCCCTAGTAGCCTGAGGCGGTCATGGAACCTTTCGGGGGCCGACCTTCGAACCCCTGACCAGTAGTGGGTGTCGGGCCCACGCGATCTGAGGCGGCTGTTGAACCCTTCGGGGGGCCAGCCTTCGAACCCCTGATCAGTAGGGAGGCTCGGGGCCTAGTTCCTTCACGGGGAAGGATCCCTTTGGGGTTATCCCCCTTCTCGGTCCCTGTTGCAAGAGATAGAGAAAGAAGGAAAAGGGAGAAAGGGATTCGAAATTGAACTTCGTGGCGTACCTTTCTCGGTGTGGCCGTTTTTGGCGGAGGCGAAGCGCCGCCAGCTGCCCCTGCCAGAAACGTCACCTATTTCGCCGTGGAATTAATGCGCTGGGGTGAGTAGTTGGTGAGGTTGCCGTTGCGTGCGCGAGCCGTTCGAGGGACGGCTGTTTCGCTTCGCGTTTTTTGAACCGCGCGTCTGGTTCGGGCGATGCGTTGGAACCGTCTCGCCCTTGGTCCTTTATGTACCCCTGAGAGGGTCCTGTGACGATTCTCGACTCCACTTTTCGCCTTCTTCTCAGGTTTTTTGCAACCTGAGAGATCTAGCCAGGAAAAGGAAACCGCCTTCCCCTGTTCTTCACGCCGCCATTCCTTCTGCCTTGGCGATGGCCGACCGGGTGACCATCCTCTCGCCGCGCGACCCGTGGCCCTCCTCCACGGTGACGGCGGGTGACCTGGGGGACCTCGTCGACGAGGGTTTGCTCCGCCCCCTCACCGATAAGGAGCGGCCGGAATGGATCCCTCCCTCGGGCGAAGCTGCTCCGTCCCCTCCGCCGGGGTATGTCGTGAGCTTCATCTCCTTCCATGAGCGGGGGTTTGGAATGCCGTCGAGCCGCTTCATGCGGGCCATCCTGTTCCACTACGGGGTGGAACTACACAATCTTACCCCCAACTCCATCGCACAAGCCGCTATCTTTGTAGCGGTGTGCGAGGGGTATCTGGGGATCGCCCCCCATTGGGATTTGTGGACTCACCTCTTCTTTGCTGAGCTTTTTGCTTCGTCGACGGGGGAGAGGAAGGTCCGTGCGGCGGTGCGGGCCGGCGGCTGCACCCTTTTGCTGAGGCAGTCACGGGCGTTGCAGTATATCCCTGCCGTCCTTTCGTCCTCAAACAAGGGCTGGCAGCGCCGGTGGTTCTATCTCCGGAATGACGGAGAGTCGCTCCCGCCGTTCTCTCAGCGGGTCGTCACCGCCGCCCCCGACGCCTGGCGTCACGGGACTCCACACGAGAGGCAGAAGAAACTCGAACCTCTTCTCCAGGCTCTGAAGGTGTTGCGGGAGGAAGGGCTCACCGTCGCGGGAGTGGTTGCCGCCATCCACTGCCGGAGGGTGCTTCCCCTGGCGGAGCGGCGGTTGCCGCTTTGGGAGATGACCCAGGAGGCCGACTGGGAGGGGTCACGGATGTCCCCTGATCCTCTTCCCCACGACGCCCTCTATCGGCGAGTGTCGGTCGCGATGGGGAAGCCGGACCCCCATGCCCTCTCCCAGCCTCGAATGCGCCCCGACCAGGGGTGCGTCGCTCTGGTGAGTGCTCGTCCTTTCCTTCTTCATATACCGGGTCGCTCCCGATTCTGACTATCGATTTCCTTTCCCCCCCCCCCTTTTTAGGAGGTGGGGCGGCACAAACCCTCCCTGCCGCCGGTCCCGGAGGACGCGGTGGGTCGGGCGGCGAGGCGGGTCGCCGCGGAGGAGGAGAAGAAGAAGAAGGACGCGGAGAAGGCTCGGGCCCGCAGGCGGAGGCGGGCTCGAGACGCCCTGGAGAAACGCCGTCGTCAGCAGGAGAGGGAAGGGCTTCCCAGGGAGCCGTCGCCGGAGACGTCCGACGATGACGACGACGTCGATGATGAAGAGGAGGAGGACGACATGGCCGCACGTCTCGGCCTCAGCCCCGGCTTGGGATGTGGCCGGGGGTCGTCGAGCCAGCCCCCGAGCGGGCCTACATCGTCGGTCCCTGGTGCCGAGGTGCCGGATCCCCGACCTGAGGAGCAGGGGCAACCCGAGAGGGTTCTCGTCTCCCCGGTTGGGGGAGCTGACGTCACTCCAGGGAGCCGAGCCGAGGGGTCCGTTCCTCGGGAGCTGTTGCCCGCGCCGGCGGCATGCGGGAGCGGTCCTCAGGTTGTCATGGCGGTGCCTGGGCAGTCCGCCACCCGGGCCTCAGGGGTGTCCGAGGCGAGGGCGGCGCCGGGGCTGTTGGTGAAGCGGACCACGGCGGTGGTTCCAGGAAGCGGGAGCCAGGAGACCTCCCCCCAGACGCCGTGGATCATGATCCGGAGCGGGTAGGTACCTTGGAATCTTTCCGTCCCGGCGCTTCATCCATATGTACGGGCCGTAATCTTCCCTTACTCGTTTTCTTCAGCAAACGGAGCCATGGCCCCACCGACCTGGCGCCTCGGAAGGCCCTCAAGACGGCGTTTGTCCAGGCAGCTGGCGCCACCTCGGGCTCTCCCGCTCAGCCGACCCTTTCGCAGGGTGCCCCGCAGCGCGGGGCTCAGGCGTCGCATATTTCGGGGGAGCAGGTCCCCGAGGTGGGCTCCTCTGCTGAGGTGGCCACCGTGACCGGGGAGGCGGCCAGCGCCGATGCGGTCACGAGCTCGCCAGCCATGTTGGCCATGCCGGTGTCTGCCGCTACCGCAGCCGGCACCGTTCCGGTCGGAGAGCGCCCAGTCGGCGCCGACGTCGGGACGGCCGCGGCGTCGGCGCCCGAGGCCTCGGGAGAGGTGGGCGCGGATGCGCAGCGTTCCCAGGCGGGCGGCAGCCTTGTCGTTGTGGGGCGGAGCCCCGAGGCCCGGGGCCAGTTGCTCCGATTCCGGACCCGTGAGGCTTCGGACCCCATCTTCGTTCTTGACGACGAAGAGGAGGACCAGTCCTGGGACGAGCTCCGCAAGCGTGCTGAGGCGACAGTGGGGTTGCTCCGATCGTCGCTGGAGGTTCTCTGCGGGGACGTCCCCAAAATCCTTCAGGTAATGGTTTCAGACATACCTTCTTGCTTCCGCGAGCGAGGCGTTCGTCGTGAAATCTTGTTTTCCTTTCCAGGACCTGACGGACCGGAGCGCCGCCAAGTCGTCGTTCATTCGCCGCGAGGCCGTCGTCTGGGGCTCACTGCGGTCCCTGAGGACTTCGCTCGCCGGGGCTACCGTGCGCCTCTCTCAGCAAGACGCTAAGATAGCGGACCTCCAGTTGCTTTGTGCTGACCTGAAGGCCGAGGCGGCGGCAGCGCGCACGGAGCTTGCCCAGGTTGCCGAGGAGCGGGACCAAACTCGGGGCCGAGCTGCCGAAGCTGAGAGCCGGGCCCAGATCCTTGCGGCCGATCTGGTCGCAGCCCAAGTCGCAGCCTCGGAGCAGCACGTTCGAGCCAGAGGTATGGCTCGACCGTCCTCGGTTCTCAATCCTGTCCGTTTCTTCCGCTTGGGTTTGAGATCTTTCTTCTGGTTGTTCGCAGAGCTCGAGTCTGCCCTTGATGAGTCTGCCAAGGCTCTTGCCGAGGCGCTCGACGGGGCTGCTGAGCAAAGGGAGGCCGATCTTGCGGCTATGTCCGAGGCCGTCTCGGAGGTCTATCGGAAACTCGGTCCCGGCGACGTCCCTTCAGGGAGCTCTCCCCAAAGCCGTCTTCAAGCCCTTGGCGATTACGTGCGTGGCAAAGTCCGCGGGGCGCTGCACCACGGCGTCAGGCGGGCCTTCGCCGTGCTCGCTTCCCACTACGTCGTGGACTTGGAGCGGGTCAGTGAGGGGTACTGTCTGCCTGACGAGGACGAGGCAGCCCTGGCGGAGATTCAGCGGCTCGACGCGGTCGCTGCGGGTCCGAGCGCGTCGCTGGCGACCGTCTTCGAAGCGGAGATCCTTCCTCCTGCGCCGCCACCGGAAGCGGAGGTGGGCTTTACCGACGGCGGGGGCGGAGTTGAGGGCGCGGCTCCTGCCCGAGGCGACGCCTGATTTTAGTTGGGACAATTTCTGATGGGTGTGTGATTTGCCGTGGCCACTGGGGCCTGAACATTTTACTTCTTCTTTCGTGAAGTCATGCTTCTTTTCGTTTCGATTTTAGCGCCTGGCCCGTAGTGTCGACAACAGGGTGATTTCCCGAGCTGGGTCCTTTTTCGCGGCAGGCGACGAGCGAGGCGTCCCTAGCCCGGAAGCATAGGTGCTCCCCAGCTCAGTCGGTCTCGCCACTCTACTCGTACCCCAACTCGCTCCTCAGGACTCTGTTTCTGGCGCATCCGGGAGAACGCGGAAAACCCTTCTTGGCCGAAAAAAGAGCTTTTCTGACGCGGAACGGTACGTTCGAACCCGATGAGAGGGGTTCCCCCCTTTTTTAGCCCCCGAGGGAGGGTCGGGCTCTGTCGGGGCGAGGCCGACCCTTCCTTGATAATTGATTCGTATGTATGAGTGGGGAAAGGGCGCAGCCCCCGGGTGTCGTTCGCGCAGAGGCCGTTTGGCGAGTCGGGCTCCTGCCCAGATATGCGGCGAGTGCTGGGTGACATCCCCGGCATGGCGGGCACGCCCGAGGGACCCTATGCAAACACGTCAATGTTTGCGCGAGGGAAGCCGCCAAGCACTGCTTCCTATCTAGGGCCGAGCCCAGAGCCGATCCAGACACGTCTGGAGGCGTCGCCACTGTGGTCGAGAAGGACGGCCTTAACCGTCTCCGCTGGCTCGAAGTTGCCGGCATGCCGCTTCACATCCGGCACCTCTCGGGAGAGGCTTTCCGGGTCGGCAATGAGGGCCTCGGACTCGGCGAGGGCCTCGGCGTACTCCACGCACTCCACATCGCATTCGAATGCGTGTTTGTACGTGGGGCCGACGGTGATGACCCCGTTGGGGCCCGGCATCTTGAGCTTCAGGTAGGTGTAGTTGGGGATGGCCATGAACTTCGCGTAGCATGGCCTTCCCAACACCGCGTGGTAGGTCCCTCGGAACCCGACCACCTCGAACGTCAAAGTCTCCCTTCGGAAGTTGGAGGGTGTTCCGAAGCAGACAGGGAGGTCGAGCTGTCCGAGGGGCTGGACGCGCTTCCCGGGAATGATCCCGTGGAAGGGCGCAGCGCCTGCTCGGACGGACGACAAGTCGACGCGCAGGAGCTTCAGAGTCTCGGCGTAGATGATGTTGAGGCAGCTGCCCCCATCCATCAGGACCTTGGTGAGCCTGACGTCGCCAATGACAGGATCGACGACGAGCGGGTACTTCCCCGGGCTCGGCACGTGGTCGGGGTGGTCGTCCTGGTCGAAGGTGATGGGCTTGTCGGACCAGTCTAGGTAGACTGGCGCCGCCACCTTCACCGAGCAGACCTCCCGACGCTCTTGCTTACGATGCCGAGCCGAGGCATTCGCCACATGCCCTCCGTAGATCATGAAGCAGTCGCGGACCTCGGGGAACTCTCCTGCTTGGTGATCCTCCCTTTTTTCGTCGTCGTGAGCCTTGCCACCCTCGGCGGGTGGCCCGGCCCGATGGAAGTGACGCCGAAGCATGACGCACTCTTCGAGGGTGTGTTTGACGGGCCCCTGATGGTAGGGGCACGTCTCCTTGAGTGCCTTGTCGAAGAGGTTTGCACCTCCGGGGGGTTTCCGAGGGTTCTTGCGCTCGGCGGCGGCGACAAGGTCAGCATCGGGAACGTCGCGTTTCGCTTGCGACTTCCTCCTGCCTTTCTTCTTGGCGCCGCGCGGAGCAGACGCCTCGGGAGCATCTTCCGACGGGCGGCCCTGGGGCTGCTTGTCCTTTCGGAAGATGGCCTCTACCGCCTCCTGGCCGGAGGCGAACTTGGTAGCGATGTCCATCAGCTCGCTCGCCCTGGTGGGGGTCTTGCGACCCAACTTGCTCACCAGGTCGCGGCAGGTGGTGCCGGCGAGGAACGCGCCGATGACATCGGAGTCGGTGATGTTGGGCAGCTCGGTGCGCTGCTTCGAGAACCGCCGGATGTAGTCCCGAAGGGACTCTCCCGGCAATTGCCGACAGCTTCGGAGGTCCCAGGAATTCCCGGGGCGCACGTACGTGCCCTGGAAGTTCCCGGCGAAGGCCTGGACCAGGTCCTCCCAGTTGGAAATCTGCCCCGGGGGCAGGTGCTCCAACCAGGCACGAGCGGTGTCGGAGAGAAATAGGGGGAGGTTTCGGATGATGAGGTTGTCATCGTCCGTCCCACCCAGCTGGCAGGCCAGGCGGTAGTCTGCAAGCCACAATTCCGGTCTCGTCTCCCCCGAGTACTTCGTGATAGTAGTCGGGGGTCGGAATCGGGGCGGAAACGGCGCCCGCCGAATGGCTCGGCTAAAGACCTGCGGACCGGGTGGTTCGGGCGAGGGACTTCGATCCTCCCCGCTGTCATAACGTCCCCCACGCCTGGGGTGGTAGCCTCGGCGCACCCTTTCGTCGAGGCGTGCCCGACGGTCACGATGAGGGTGCTCCTCGTCGAGGTGGCCCGGGGCCGCAGGCGCGGTGTTGCGCGTGCGCCCGGTGAAGACCGAGGCTTCCCGCGTGAGTCGGGAAGTCGCGGCACGAGGGTCCGGGGTGTATCCCCGCCTTCGAGAGGCAGAGCTCTCTGCCCGCCGGGCCGCAGCGCCTTCCAGGAGATGCCTGAGTTCTCCCTGGATCCGCCGTCCCTCGGTGGTTGATGACTCCGGCATCGCGCGGAGGAGCATTGCTGCAGCGACCAGGTCCTGGCCAGTCCCGCCGGATGCGGGTGGCGGTTTGTCCCTGGCATCGTTGGCGATGCGGTGCTGGAGACCTTGGGGCAAGTGACGTATTCCTCCGGCCGGGGGTTGGCTCGCCCATACCTGCCCGATGTTCTGACGGATTGCCTCGAGCGCTCCTGCTCCTTCATCGAACCCGGCCTGCGCCCCGCGGACTTGCTCGAGCTGTGGGTCGTGACCTCCCGCCGAAGCGGGGACCACAGCTAGCTCCCGCGGGATGTCAGCGCGAGGCGCTGGCCTAGGGGGATCACCATCCTCCGGCATGCCGAGACAGCCGCCTCCGGAGGGATCCCCTAGCTCGATGTGGAAACATTCGCGACTCAGGCCGCAGTCCTTGTCGCCAAGGCTGCGGCTGCCGTCGGAACAGTCGGAGAGGCAGTAGTCACATGCGGTCAGGAAGTCCCGCATGGCACTAGGGTTGCCAGATCCGGAGAAATCCCAGCAGATGCTGGGGTCGTCGTCTTCCTCGGACCCAGAGGGTCCGTAGGTCGAGACACCCGTCAATCGGTCCCAAGGCGACCGCACAGGAAACCCCAGAGAGGTTGCACTCGCCTCAATGTGAGCGCCCGCCAAAGCGAGATCGCCAGGCGGGCTGAGGCCGAGTCGAAATAACGAAAGATGGGTAGCAGTCGATACCTTTTTGTCGACGAGGAGCGATGAAGTCGCGTCGGGGGCGGACCGCGTCGTCGTCTTGGGTCCGAGGGCGACGTCCTGCAGGCCTTCCGTGAGCGTGCTGGCGTCGTCCACTTGCTCGGAGTCGTCGTGTTGCGGGGGGATGGCGCTCGCGTCTGCCTTGAACGCGAGGGCGACGCTTGGCGTGTCCTCCGTCGAGGCGCCGGGGATGTCGATTTGCCCGACAGCCGTCGGAGCGCGACCTCCCGCCCGGCCCCGGTTGCCCTGCCTCCTCCTCCTTCGACGGCGAGGGAGAGGATGGGGCGAGCTCGAAAGTTGTCCTTCCCCTACGCGGGAAAGACGTCGTCGATTCCGCCGCCAGCGGGCGGGCTGTCCGCCATCAATGTCGCCGTCGCGCGGCGGTGGAAGGAGTATCATGTCGTAGTCGCCGTCGAGCGAGATGAACTCGAGGTTCCCGAAACGGAGCACCGTCCCGGGTTGAAGAGGTTGTTGGAGACTGCCCATCTGGAGCTTGACGGGAAATCGGACGTCAACACGCAGCGTGCCCCTACCTGGCGCGCCAACTGTCGGCGTTCCGAGACCGGGGGGTCCTCGAGCCGACGAGTGAGAGTGCCGCGTGCCCCAGCCCAGATGGGTCGAGCGCGTGGAGCGAGCGCAAAGGGGGGAACGGAGTGAGAGAGAGGTCGGTGGCCGGAGCCGGATCGCGAGGGAGTCGGAGAAATTCCCACGGCCTTCGTGTTCGTCCCGCGCCCAGGTCGGGTGCGCTTGCAGTAGGGGGTTACAAGCGTCCGCACGAGGTGAAGGGAGAGGGCGGCCCCGAGAGAGCGCCTGCCCCTGCCTTTCGTCCCCGCGAGGCCAACCCTCTTCTTAAGAAGGCCCTGGCCCTTCCTTTTATAGTCGTAAGGAGAGGGTCCAGGTGTACAAGACGGGGGTGTAGCAAGGTGCTACGTGTCTAGCGAGGGAGAGCTAGCGCCCTATGTACATGCCCAGGTGGCAGCCAGAGAGATCGTGGCACCCTGTTGGAGTGGCGTCGTGGCTGTTGGAGGAGTAACGGAGCCGGACGGGGGGACAGCTGTCGAGGTGGCTGGGTCCTTGCTGACGTTCTCCTGCTTTCGTAAGGGAGCTGGGAGCCGCCGTCGTCATGATCTAGCGGGGCGCCATCATGGCCTATCTGGCATAGCTGGCCAGATGGGACGCCGGTCTTGTTCTCTGCGACCCAAGTCGGCTCAGGGCAGGGTGATGATGACGCTTCCTGTTGACGTGGCGGTCTCGTATCCTAGGTCGGGCGTCGTGGAGGCTCCTCCGAGGCTGTGGCCGAGTCCGTCCTGCAAGACAGAGACAGAGTCCGAGCCCTGGTCGGGCGAGGCGGAGATTATTCGGCAGAGGCCGAGGCGGAGTCCGAGCCCTGGGTCGGGCGAGGCGGAGGTCGCCGTCTTCCGAGGCCTTAGCCTGAGTCCGAGCCCTGGGTCGGGCGGAGCGGAGTTCGCCGTCTTCCGAGGCCTTAGCCTGAGTCCGAGCCCTGGGTCGGGCGGAGCGGAGTTCGCCGTCTTCCGAGGCCTTAGCCTGAGTCCGAGCCCTGGGTCGGGCGGAGCGGAGTTCGCCGTCTTCCGAGGCCTTAGCCTGAGTCCGAGCCCTGGGTCGGGCGGAGTCTCCTATGGCACCACTGGCGAAGTCTGGCCGCCCGTCGGTCTTACCTTTTGCGTTAAACGCCCTGGTGACTCGGTCGGTTGGTGCGGTGATTTAGTCAGGGTTTCTCCTTATCGGAGGCGGGGCCTAGGGCGAGCCGGGGATGCGCCTGCCGTGAAAGAGGAGACCTCAGGCGAGACGGAGTCATCTTAGGGTCGGCTGCCCTCGCCCGAGGCTAGGCTCGGGCGTGGCGTGGTCAAGTCACTCGTGTGGACTGATCCCTGACTTAATCAAACCCATCAGGCCTTTGCAGCTTTATGCTGATGGGGGTTACCAGCTGAGAATTAGGCGTCTTGAGGGTACCCCTAATTATGGTCCCCGACAAACCTTGTCAGAACCTTTTAGCTGACTTTTCAAGAACCTAGTACGAAATCCGATATAGAGGTCCCATCTATACATAAATATATATAATTATATATATTATCGAATATTTTATCTATACAAATTAGTATGCACTGTTTTGAAGTTTATAAGATAATAAATGTAAAATATAGCCAAAACACTTACATGTTATCTAATATCATTAAAAATATTTTCTAACATTTTATGATACAAAGTCATCGCTTATATCATTAAGATCAATCTTATCCAACAACTTTTTTTTGATATATAGAATCGTCAAGCCATTTAATATCTCTTGAGTTATCGTTGACCATAAATAGTTCATAAAAATATTTCAATTTTAAAAAGCTTCTCTCTGCCGATGCAAACATCATATGTATAGTAAATAATACTCTCTCTATATCAAATTATAATTTATTTTGCTTCTTTAGTGGATTCATCATCATCTAGTTGAATATAAACATAAAAATCAAGAGCTAAAACAAATACTATTTTGAAACGGATAGAGTATTCGATAAGTAATTGAGAGAATTAGTTTAACAATCTAAACGAGACTGGTCGATAATGTATCGCTCTTTGCGTATTTGTGTCTAGATTAGATGGTTTAACAGGAGAAAGTACTAGTGTCCAGTGGCTAGAGGCCCTCTGTTTTTGGGGCCCGGTGCGGCGGCATCCTCCACACCCCTCAGGTACGGCCCTGCCTACTAGATTATATATGCACTACCGGAATTGACGGCTTTGCCGAGTGTCTGAAGCACTCGGCAAAACCTGGCAAATAGGGCTCGGCACACAGTACATTGGCAAAGCCTTCTTTGTCGAGTACTTTTTCTCGGGCACTCGGCACAGACGTTGCCGAGTGCCAGGAAGTACTCGGCAACGAAAAGCCGCCGTCACGACGCTGGGGTGACGGAGACGGCGTCTTTGGCGAGTGTCCTAGGTGACACTCGGTAAAGTAGTTTCCTTTGCTTAGTGTCTCCTAATACACTCGGCAAAGAAGTTACCTTTGCCGAGTGTCTGCCGGCCAGCACTCGGCAAATAATCCATCAGCGGGTCCCCATGTCAGGTTCTTTGCCGAGTGTCAGGGACACTACACTCGGCAAAGAACCTATACCGGTGCCCAGGTCTTGGTTCTTTGCCGAGTGCTATGGTCCTGACACTCGGCAAATTACCTCTTTGCCGAGTGTAACACTCAGCAAAGTGACCAGTACACACCTTTTTTATTTGTTTTCCCTATTACATCCAAACAAACAAAAGCTATTTCATAGATATCACATATATACATCACAGATCATCACAGACATAAATATCTAACACAAACATTAATATACAAACATAAGTTTAGAAGTTCTCAACACAAACAGTATCAACACAAGTTCAGAAGTATGAACATATAAGTCTAAAGCTCTGACATAAGTATTCAACATAAGTTTTGTAGTCTGAACACTAAAAACATAACTCTCATTGAGGTGGGCAGTTGGACTGGTGCTACATTGGGCTGGCCGGTTCATGAGGGTTGTTGGATGCCGCCCCAGATTGGCCCTTCACAGAGAAGAGATTGCATGTGTTATACCAAATGCATTACCAACATCTAACTATAATTTTGATACTCACAGGAGTATGGAATAGAGCAGGGTCCATTGTAGGGAACAATGGAGGTGGTGGAGCGAAACCCTGTGTGGCGCCAAGGCTCTGCATGTATTGAAACATCTCCGCCATCCTCTACTGATCTGCCAGGCGTTCCCTCCTCTCTTCTTCTAGTTGGGTCTATAATATTACAAGCCAATGTTATAGTAACTCAAAGAGAAGGTATATAACTCAAGGAATGATGAGTTACAGAAGCACTAACCTCGAGTTGTTGTATGTGAAGCTGTGAGCTGTCGTGCCGAGGTCGTATGGCTGGACTCGAGCCCGTGCTCCTTGCCCGCACCTGAGACAGAGTGGGAGTGGAGGACGAGTCGATTGCCCCGTCGGCAATCCAGTACCACCCATGTCTCTTGCCTCCTCCGACCCTCATGAGCACATCAAGGTCGATCTGCTCGATGCTCGGATCATATTCTGGGCCATGGACCTCCTGCGCCATGGCGGTGTAGTCATGAAGGCGGCTATAGACGGCGGGGTTGGTGTAGGCCTCGGGCCCGTCATCCGGGTTGTAGGTGACATCGGACGTCGCCTTGCCCTTATGGGCCATAGCATAGGCTAAGAAGATGGAGCACGACCGGCCACCATGTGACGCCGACTACAAGAAAACCAATGAGATAGTTAGAAATAATATCTAATCTAGTGCTATGTACCTAAATAAAAAAGAGGGCTTACCCATGCTTCTACATATTGGCCTAGGCTGCGGCTGCCTTGGTGGTGGGAGGGACCTTGCATCATCATACGCCGTTCCTGGCTAGCATTGTGCGCCTGGTCCCACTCAGGCGAGCACCACCTATCCACCATCTGCTCCCAGCATAGAGGATGTGCGGTGCACCAATGTGGAATCATCTACAAAGTAAACACGTATAGTGCATATGAGAAGATAAAATAAAATTCATGCATGGAGTACTAGTACCAAACATGCATGACTTTACCTGCAGGTACTGGTCCCTGGTCAATGACATGGTTCGGGCTTGCTGCTTGGTCACCTTCTCCCCAAGGACGGAGCCGTGGTAGCTGACGATGGCCTGGATTCGGGCCTCATAGTGCATGTCCATGACGAGCTTCTTACAGGTCGTGGTGGCCACCACATCCGCCCTAGCCTCGTATCTAGCCTCGCATCTGAAGAAATCCTGCATACAAAAATGATGTATCCATACATTATTTCAAGAATTTGCAACGAATGCGACATATTTTACATTATACTAAGACTTACCCACAGCTCTTGCTTCACCCGCTCCGCCTTGTTATTGAATTTCTGGCCATCCCGGTCTACTGCATCGGGGGCGATGGCGTAGTGGTCGAAGGTGTAGGCTGGGCCCGTCACTCCGGTGTACTCAACCAGTCCAGGGAAGTGTGAAAGTCACCTAGAGGGGGGGGTGAATAGGGCGAAACTGAAATTTACAAAATTAATCACAACTACAAGTCGGGTTAGTGTTAGAAATAATAATGAGTATGAGAGAGAGGGCGCAAAACAAATCGCAAACGAATGAAGAGTGACACGCGGATTTGTTTTACCGAGGTTCGGTTCTTGCAAACCTACTCCCCATTGAGGAGGCCACAAAGGCCGGGTCTCTTTCAACCCTTACCCTCTCTCAAACGATCCCGCGGACCGAGTGAGCTTCTCTTCTCAAATCAAAACCGGGAACAAAACTTCCCCGCAAGGACCACCACACAATTGGTGTCTCTTGCCTCGGTTACAATGGAGTTTTGATCACAAGAACAAGTGAGAAAGAAAGAAGCAATCCAAGCGCAAGAGCTCAAAAGAACACGACAAATCTCTCTCGCTAATCACTAAAGCCTTGTGTGGAATTGGAGAGGATTTGATCACTTGAGTGTGTCTAGAATTGAATGCCTAGCTCTTGTAAGTGGTTGAGAAGTGGAAAACTTGGATGACTTGAATGTGGGGTGGTTGGGGGTATTTATAGCCCCAACCACCAAACTAGCCGTTTGGTGGAAGCTGTCTGTCGTATGGCGCACCGGACAGTCCGGTGCACACCGGACATGTCCGGTGCGACAGCCACGTCACCCGGCCGTTAGGGTTCCGACCGTTGGAGCTCTGACACTGGGCCCGCCTGGATGTCTGGTGGCGCACCGGACATGTACTGTAGGGTGTCCGGTGCACCAGCATGGGCGTGCCTGACCTCTGCGCGCGCTGACGCGCATTTAATGCGCTGCAGGTAGCCGTTGGCGCCTGAAGTAGCCGTTGTCCCGCTGTTACACCGGACAGTCCGGTGTACACCGGACATGTCCGGTGAATTTTAGCGGAGCAGCCGTTGCGAATTCCCGAGACTGGCGAGTTCAGAGCCGCGTCCTCTTGGAGCACCGGACACTGTCCGGTGTACACCGGACAGTCCGGTGAATTATAGCGCGCCGGCCCTGAGAATTCCCGAAGGTGAAGAGTTTGAAGTCGATCTCCCCTGGTGCACCGGACACTGTCCGGTGGTGCACCGGACAGTCCAGTGCGCCCGACCAGGGTGCCTTCGGTTGTCCCTTTGCTCCTTTGTTTGAACCCTTTTTCTTGGTCTTTTTATTGGCTTATGGTGAACCTTTGTACCTGTAGAACTTATGAACTTGGGCAAACTAGTTAGTCCAATTATTTGTGTTGGGCAATTCAACCACCAAAATTAGTATAGGAAATAGGTGTAAGCCTGATTCCCTTTCAATCTCCCCCTTTTTGGTGATTGATGCCAACACAAACCAAAACAAATATAGAAGTGCAGAATTTGAACTAGTTTGCATATGCAAGTACAAAGGTTACTTAGAATTGAGCCAATAAATATTACCTACTATATATGCATGGATTGTTTCTTTATTTTTAACATTTTGGACCACGCTTGCACCACAAGTTTTGTTTTTGCAAATTCTTTTTGTAAATCCTTTTCAAAGTCTTTTTGCAAATAGTCAAAGGCAAGTGAATCAGATTTTGCGAAGCATTTTTAAGATTTGAAATTTTGTCCCCTTGTTTCAAATGCTTTTCCTTTGACTAAACAAAACTCCCCCTCAAATAAATTCTCCTCTTAGTGTTCAAGAGGGTTTTAAGATATCAATTTTTAAAATATTACTTTCTCCCCCTTTTGAACACAAAAAGATATCAATTTGAAATTTACCAATTTGAAAATCATTTTAACAATTTAGGCTGGTGGTGCGGTCCTTTTGCTTTGGGCCAATACTTTCTCCCCCTTTGGCATGAATCGCCAAAAACGGATACTTGGAATGAAATATAGGCCCTTTGCTAACTACTTTCTCCCCTTTGGCAAATAAAACATAAGAGTGAAGATTATACCAAAGATGGAGAGTGATACGGAGCGACGACGAAGGATGAGTAGTAGAGTGGAGTGGAAGCCTTTGTCTTCGCCGAAGACTCCAATTCCCTTTCAATATACCTATGACTTGGTTTGAAATACACTTGAAAACACATTAGTCATAGCATATATAAAAGAGACATGATCAAAGGTATACTTATGAGCTATGTGTGCAAATTAGCAAAAGAAATTCCTAGAATCAAGAATATTGAGCTCATGCCTAAGTTTGGTAAAAGTTTGTTCATCAAGAGGCTTGGTAAAGATATCGGCTAATTGATCTTTAGTGTTAATGTATGCAATCTCGATATCCCCCTTTTGTTGGTGATCCCTAAGAAAATGATACCGAATGGCTATGTGTTTAGTGCGGCTATACTCAACAGGATTATCCGCCATGCGGATTGCACTCTCATTATCACATAGAAGAGGAACTTTGGTTAATTTGTAACCATAGTCCCGCAGGGTTTGCCTCATCCAAAGCAATTGCGCGCAACAATAGCCTGCGACAATGTACTCGGCTTCGGCGGTAGAAAGGGCGACCGAATTTTGCTTCTTTGAAGCCCAAGACACCAAGGACCTTCCCAAGAACTGGCAAGTCCCCGATGTGCTCTTCCTATTAATTTTGCACCCCGCCCAATCGACATCCGAATAACCAATCAAATAAAATGTGGATCCCCGAGGGTACCAAAGCCCAAATTTAGGAGTATAAGCCAAATATCTCAAGATTCGTTTTACGGCCGTAAGGTGTGATTCCTTAGGGTCAGCTTGGAATCTTGCACACATGCATACGGAAAGCATAATATCCGGTCGAGATGCACATAAATAAAGTAATGAACCAATCATCGATCGATATACCTTTTGATCGACGGATTTACCTCCCGTGTCGAGGTCGAGATGCCCATTTGTTCCCATGGGTGTCTTGATGGGCTTGGCATCCTTCATTCCAAACTTGGTTAGAATGTCTTGGGTATACTTTGTTTGGCTAATGAAGGTGCCCTCTTGGAGTTGCTTGACTTGGAATCCTAGAAAATACTTCAACTCGCCCATCATAGACATCTCAAATTTCTGTGTCATGATCCTATTAAATTCTTCACATGTAGATTCGTTAGTAGACCCAAATATAATATCATCAACATAAATTTGGCATACAAACAAATCATTGTCAAGTGTTTTAGTGAATAAAGTAGGATCGGCCTTGCCGACTTTGAAGCCATTAGCAATAAGGAAATCTCTTAGGCATTCATACCATGCTCTTGGGGCTTGCTTGAGCCCATAAAGCGCCTTAGAGAGCCTATAGACATGGTTAGGGTACTCACTATCTTCAAAACTGGGAGGTTGCTCAACATAGACCTCTTCCTTGATTGGTCCGTTGAGGAAGGCACTCTTCACGTCCATTTGATAAAGCTTGAAGCCATGGTAAGTAGCATAGGCTAATAATATGCGAATTGACTCAAGCCTAGCTACGGGTGCATAGGTTTCACCGAAATCCAAACCTTCGACTTGGGAGTATCCCTTGGCCACAAGTTGAGCTTTGTTCCTTGTCACCACACCATGCTCGTCTTGCTTGTAGCGGAAGACCCACTTGGTTCCTACAACATTTTGATTAGGACGTGAAACTAAATGTCATACCTCATTCCTAGTGAAGTTGTTGAGCTCCTCTTGCATCGCCATCACCCAATCCGAATCTGAAAGTGCATTCATCTCTTTTGTGAGTTTTGGTGATTTGGATAACAACACATTTAAAGGTCTAATGAGTTTGATAAGTGTTGAATAGGAAATTCAGTATGATAAACATACTTGAATAGTGTATAATGATCAGTGAACAAAGGTTCAACACGAGGTTATATAACCAGTGAGACAATGCAAATGGATATAATATGGTCTCTATATTGGTTTGAATATATGGACATGTCCTTAGAAATCACTATGCATAAATATGATCATAATAGAGGTTGAAGTGATTAAGAGGATTGGTCAAGCCAAAGTGAATAAGATATGAGGAATCGTGAATTGGCTTGACCATATTACTGTCAGTCCATATATGCTTCTATGAGAATCAAACTAGAGCTTGATTGATCTTGACAGTTATATCTAGAAGACATTCAAGCAAGGTTCACAATATTGAAGAAATGATTCTCTCAATGGATGCTCAATATGATGTGACTCAAGAATGGCTTGATAGGGTGAAGATAGCAAGGAAAGGGCTTCGAGGAACTAAGCGAAGGTGAAGGCCAAGCGACGGCTTGTAGACCGAGGTACCATGGCTAAGGTGAAGAAGAGAGTACTTGCACTAAGTCGATGAACTAATCAGCTATGAAGAGTTATAACATGTTGATGCATCAGTAAGGTGACTTGAAGCCATGATTTGAACTCATATAAGGTGATATGGTACAAGTCACAGGGTTTGATTTGTGTTTGCTTCAAAAGGTGAGACAAAGATGTTTGTGATCCTTATGAAGCAATGCCATGGAGAAATCACACATGAGACACCAATGACTCAAGGAGTTTACTTCATTATATTTTATTTAACTTGAGTATAGGAATCATCGTACTATAAAGGGGGATCCAAAAAGAAGGTTGGTGTTTGCCAAAGCTCAAACCTCTCTATTCAAAAGCTATTTTTGAAAAGCAAAAATCTCTTTAACATTCTATGGTTGACCATGGTTAGGTTTGAGAAACCTAGAGTGTTCTTGCTGAAAAGCAGCTGAACTTCTTCAACTGCAGCTCAGCTTTTTAGCTGAGCTGAACTTCAGCTGAGTTGAGCTTCTTCAGCTGCAGATGAGCTTTTCAGCTGAGCTGGACTTCAGCTGAGTTGAGCTTTCTCAACTTCAGCTGAACTCAACTTCAGCTGTGAACCTCTCTGACCATACACCAGCTGAACTTGCCTCCGGGCAGTTGAGCTGGGGTTTTCTCTCCTAAACTCACTGGTCAAGACCGGTTGAACTGGTCCTGAGGGGCAGTTCAGCTGATCTCTAACCCCTCTGACCTCTGATCTGCAGTCTGCCAGTCAGACTGGCAAACAGGTCGCCAGAGCTGTCAGGGGCGGTTCAACCGGTCTTGGTCAACTTGACCAGTCTGCAGGTCAGTCTGCGCGTCAGTCTGCTAGTCAGACTGGCAGACAGGCTGCCAGGCCTGCCAGGGGCGGTTCAACCGTCCTAGGGGGCGGTTCAACTGGTCTCAGGCAGAAAAATCTGCCCAAACGGCTAGTTTTGCGCTCCACCTATATATACTCACTCCTACCTCTCACCCCACAGCAGTGAGCACGATTTGAACTCCATTTCTAACCCAAGAAACACCTCCCTCTCTCTCTCACACATCTCTTGCCTCTCCCATTTCAAATCTTTGGAGAGAAATCTTTGAGTGAGCTTGAGAGCTGCGGTTTTGTGCTTCATCTCTAAATCTCTCTTGCTCTTCTTCTTGATTCGAGCTTTGGTACTACATCGAGTTCTTTGTGGATTCATTACTCTTGGAGCTTCTAGCTCCTAGACGACTAGGTGTCTCTTGTGAGTCTCCAAATCTTGTGGAAGACCACAAGAAAGTTTGTATTACCCGCTCGTTTGAGCAAAAATTAGTGTGTGAGCTTGACCTTTGTGGTCGGCAAAGGGAGGATTAGGGTTGAAAGAGACCCGACTCTTTGTGGGCGCCTCAACGAGGAAGTAGGGCACCTTGGTGGTGTGACCGAACCTCGGGATAAATCTTGTGTCTCTTGTGATCTTGCTCATTGTGTTTGTTTGTGTTCTTCGTTCTCTCACCCTTCCGTGGAAGATTTGTTCACATCTTTTTGGTGTGTGGATTTTGAGAAGTGCCCTTCTCAGATCTACTACTTTGAACCCTGTGGATCATTTAGAACATCTCATTTCCAAAGTTAACTGGGTGAATTTCGAGATCAATTCAGTTTTACCCAGTTTGCTTCTAGTTTTTGTTGGAAAAATTTTAACTTGCCTATTCACCCCCCTCTAGGCAACTTTCAATTGGTATCAGAGCCTAATCCTCGTTCTAACGCTTAACCGCGTGAGGAAAAGATCATGTCGGGGGGACTAAGAAACGAAAGTGCTTCTAAGCTTGAAAAAGTTGAGATTGTCTCGACTTCATCTTTTGGTGCAGATGTTGATCCTAGGGCAATAGATCTTGCCATGAGAATCGCCGAAAGGATGTTCCTCAAAATGAAGGAAGATGAGGCAAAGAACAAAATTGAAGAAGAAAATGATCGATGGAGACCAAACGATGAATCCACCTCTTCACAAGGTTCGTCTTTCAAATCCACCTCTCATATGTGCTTTATTGCTAATGGGAGTGACAGTGAAAGCGAAAGTGAGGATGAGGAGGATCAAGAAAGTGATAGTGAAGATGAGGATGATCTTCAACAATTCTTCGCTCAGCTAAGCAAGAAACATCGGATGAGCTTGCTCAAACTCATGAAAAGAGCAGAAGAACAAAAAGAAATGCTTCATAAGCAAGAAGACTTCCTCATCAGAAAAATCGAAGATTTAGAGAAGTTGACCAAAGAGCATGAGAAGCTAAAGTGCTCTCATGATGATTTGGTCCAAAGGTATGAAGACATTTCAATTGAGCAAATTAAAGCTATTAATCATTCATCATATATTGCTCAATTAGAAAATAAAAATGCTATGCTCAAGAACACAATAGAAAAGCTAAATATTGAAAATTTAGCTTTGCAAGAAAAACATGATATGCTTGTGTGCTCTCATAATAAATTGATGGATTCACATATCATGTTAGAAATGGCTCATGAGGTTGTGTTAACTAATTTGAAATCATACCAACCTCACATATGCACATGTACTCAAGTAGAAACTATATTATCATGTGCTAACAAATGTTGCTCTCAAGAAAGTCAATCTTCCATTGAGCTAGAAATTTCAGGAATTAGTGATATTTCTATGACATAAGAAAATAAAGAGCTCAAGGAAGAGGTTGGAAGGCTAAGAAGGAGCTTAACTCTTTTGAAGGGAAAGTGTCATGCTCAACCTTCTCAAGATAACTGTGATAATATGGTGAAAAAGCTTGAGAAGTGGACAACCGTAGCATGCACAAAACCCCTTCAAAAGAATACCAAGCTTTCCAAGAAGGGCATGAGCAAAATTCATGGTAAGAAAATTAATACTCATACTATTTGCACTAACAATGTACCTATGTGCTTCAACAAAGAAAGATCAAAGAGAAGCGATAGAAGGTGCTATGGATGCAAGGAGAAGGGTCATGAAATTGATTCATGCCCCCACATGAAGAACCAAGATCTTGCACGATCAAGAAAGATGACCATCAAAAAGGATGAAAACAAAAGGCAAATGCATTGCAAGGATAAGCACCGTATTTGCTACAATTGACGTGAAAAAGGTCATCTATTCAAGGTTTGTCCAAAGGGTAAAACTCTTAAGCCTACCATGTCAATTCATTCATATTCACTTAGGAGACCCAAAAATGACACTTGTGCTAGAAATTTAAGTAGTTCACCTAAAACTAGCACAAAGGCCATTTGGGTGCCTAAGTATTTATTAGCTAACCTTGGTGGACCCATCCAAAAATGGGTACCAAAATGTACTTAATAAGTTTTGCAGGTACCTAGAGATGATATGAAGCTTTGGGTGTGCTTGAGCAGTTTAACTCAATTCTTATCTCAAGCTATCAATCTTACATTGTCTATCCTTTAAGATTGACCCAAAGATGAATTGAGTTGTTATATCACTAACTTCATATTCATCTCTAGCAAGAACTTGTGTTGTAGGGAATAAGGATTAACCTTTGTGGGAATCAAGCAAAAGGCCTACAACCAAGTGATATCCAAAGGATGGTAACAATTAATTCTTAAGTGCACATTGCTTTTAATTGGTATATTCCTTTGTGTCTTTTGTAGCCACATAGGAAAAATGAAGCACTTGAGAATGAACTTAAAAGATTTTACCTTGCTTTGGAAAGGATCTAATTATATGGTAGATTGCAAGTTCATATTTTTATATTGTGATAATCTACATGCTTTAAATTGATTGTATGTATCTTGTGGCATATTTCAAGTTAATCATCATATTATTGCCATGACCTAGACATAAAGAGTATTATCCCATGTTCTTAAATGAATAGAGTGCTAAGTAAGAAATTCAAATTCTTAAAGCACTTATCAAAAGGGGAATTCTCTATATGACTAGAATTGTGAGACTAATGTTTCTATCCAAGTGTTTATGTAGTCTCACAACATGAGAATGTGTTTCCCAAATGGAGTGTGCCATTCAACATTTAAAGAAGATCGAACCAATACTATGTGATGTATTCATTCTTGTTTAAATTGGTTTTGAGTCTTCTACATTAATCACTCACCATGCTATGAATTAAACTTGCCATGTAAACTTAATTAAATAATCATGCTACTTTCATCTTTTTTACAATTGATGTTATGCATGATGCTTGTAAGGGTAATTTAGTTCATATCATGAGGTTTCCTTGTTTTAGTAACCTTCTTGTCATTCATATACTAGAGGTTGCTAAATAGGAAACTATTGCTTGTGTTACTAATACAATCTCTTTTAAGATATTTCATGGAAATTCATAAGTAGAGATTGTGCTCTTTCAATTGGTAAAATCACAAGCTTTAAAGGTTAATCTTCACCTAAAAGAAAGATTAGGAATGCTCAAGACAAAGGTATGGAACAAATTGCTTCAATTGGTAGTTGATCAATAGTAATTCCTTCCAAGTGGCATTCTTTCAATTGGTAATAATATATTCTATGGAAAGGAATGTCAATATGAAGGTTAAATTCCTTTTGGCTTAAATTTGTAAATTAGTGCATATTGTGAATTCACTGCTCCATGTGCATTAACTTAAAAGGAATTTAATTTATGCATTTACGCCTCATAAATGATGATTTGTTTGCCATTCATATATAGATATCATCATTCATTAAATACTTCCTTGTACTACTAATACCTCTTTTCAAAGTGTTTTATCGACTAGTTTTAAAAGGAAAAGAGATAACAAAGAAGGAAGTCTCCACAAATGATGAAAAGAAGAATACTAAGGTGACACCACCACCGATAGTAAGATCTTCCAAATTGGTACAACAAATGGTACGTTCTATATGGTGGTAAGTATTCTTAGGCATAAGTTAATTCATTGCAAATTTGTCATGCCTTGACCATGATATGTAATGTACTCCCCATGAGACTCTTAACTGAATTGAAAGTGCATGTGCCAAGTCATTCAAATACTTAATGCACATATCTAGTGGGAGAACATTATATATCTTGTGTCATAGAGAATAAGTTTCCCTTGAGTAAGCTATGCTAAGACAATCCAAAATGATAAATTTGTATCTCATTCATATGGATTGTAATCTTTGTTTTCTAAATAGCTACTCTTGATGCAGTTTAAAATTCCCTTATCGTTAAATCTAAAAGTGCATAAGAATCTTTTTGGTGATATTCATGACATACATATGCACTAACATGGATATGATTTTTAAACTGTAAAAGGTACAATTAGTGATCCATACTCTCTAAATTTTGGAAACCCATATTTTGATATCTTAGAAATCTACTTCAATCGGTATCCATATGCTTCACATTGAATTGGATCACTAAGTTGTAAATTCCATGCATAACTTGTCTTCATGATATGAATGTTTGTGCGACTAACCTTGATAAGCTAGGTGCACCCAAGGTCAAGCTAGGTTCATCATCAAGAAGGCAACACAACGATGTATCAAGAAAAGGAGAAAAGGCTCCTATTCTTAACTCTAGTTTTTATCTATGTGATTAAATATTGAATTGAAACCATGTAAGATGGTTGTCATGTATATGTGGGTGCCTACACAAAGAGAAAGGCCACAATAAGGATTATGTGGGTACTCAAGGCTTTTTCTACTAATCTCAAAGGACCCAATTCAAATTGGGTACCAAGATATGAAGCTTAAACTTGTTTTGCAGGATCACTCCTTTAATGAATCAAGTTGGGTGCTCGATAATGAATGTATAAATCATATTTGGAGATAGTAGCAAGGGTGATAACAACTGAATCTCAAGTGCATATTATTTTCAAATCCTATCTCTTTTGTGACTTGTGCAGCCACTAAGGAAGAGGGAACATTTGAGGGTATACATCAATTGTTGATTATGAAGTAAAAGTCCAATTGGAAGAAAAATGAATCTTATCATATGGTCAACAATCCAAAATTATGTGATGTACTCTTTCTAGTTAATTTGGATTTGATTCTTCTTTATTACACACTCACCATAATATGGATTAAGTCAGCCCTTTAGACTTCATTGAATAACCATGCATATTATCCATGTCATTCAAAATATATTGTGCATGAGGGCTCAAGGGAAATTTAGTCCATATTATGATGTTTCTCTATTTTAGCAACTCGTTTGCCCTTCACATAAAAAGAGTTGCTAAATAAGAAACTAGTGCTTGTGCTACTAATGCCATCTCTTGTGTTGAGTTTATCCATAGAAAATCTATGTTAAGAGATGGTGCTTGTTTGAAATTGTATAAATCACAAGCTTAAAGGATACTATTCAACTAAAGTAAGAAGAAATTGATAAGCGGCCAAGGTATGAAAACTTCCTCTCCTTCAGTTGTTTTAGTATTCTATCCTTAGTGGGATGTACCATAGTATAGGTTAAATTTCCTTGCAATATAAAATGGTCAATAGTGCATATAACTTTGACATCAACTTTATGTGTGCACTAATTTAAAGGAATTTAATCTATCTTTTTGGGTTTCAAGAATGATTATTCATTTTCAATCCACATATAAGGATTATCATTTGTGAAACCCTCCCTTGTGTTTCTAATGTTCTCTTTTCTAAGTGTTTCAATAAGGTCTTTCCAAGTGCTTTCAAGATGGATTCAAAATCTACGGATATAAGAGTCTTGGTTCTTTCAATCATTGAGTTTCATGGGTCTCATATCAAGTATGATCGAACCAAGCAAGGATGAATAAAGTTCAAGATCACTTGGTTGGATGAAATCATAAAAGAAAAGAAAGCACAATCATTCAAGAAGGGAGTTACACTTTTTGTCAACCAAATAATGAAGATGTAATGATATCCTTCATTATGAGGTTTGAGGTTCATCTTAGCATGCTTTACCCTTTAGGATTTCAATTGATATACTTTTAGTTCTTAAACTTTCAATTGGTTTAATTTTCATCATCTATGTAAAGCATGTTATGTTAAACCAATATATAGTGCAAACATCTCCTTTAACCTCAATTTGTTGATGTGCATAAGTGTACTTTGTGTACTCTTGCATGCACAAATTGATGGAGAGTTTAGCCTATATCTTGTGAGACTAATGATTTCTTTCAAGTTCATGTTGTGTAGTCTCACACCTTGGAGAACATCAAATGAGGATGAGTGGTTCCAAGGAAATGATCAAATATTTACCACATGTCACCCCATGGATTAGTTCTATTGGGAACGATATGTGTTCTCTAGCATAAATTCAATTGTTTCAAATATATTATGCCTTGACCAAGATATATGATGAACTCCTCTAAGAATCTTAATTGAATCAAGTGCATGTTACAAGTAATTCAAGTACTTGATGCATACATTTAGGGGGAGCTCATTCTATATCTTGTGTCCTTAAAGACTAACATTTTCTTTTAGTGAATTTGTGTAGTTCTTTGAAGAGAATGAGTTTCTCTTGATCGTGTGAAGAGGATAAGTTTCTCTTTGAAATGTCAAGCCTATCAAAAGCTAAGATGGAAATTCATGATTAGAATGGAGATCATGTGGCGTAGAACAAAGGTGTGTCACTCCATGAATTATTGTATTACATTTGTGTATCTAGGCTCTTACATGCTAGTGTATGCATGTATATGCAATATCTTAAGTCACATCATAAGGTTGCACTTGTGGTGACGATTAAAGAATCTCTAGATATTTGATTAATACCTCTTGTGGTGATATCATAAGTTAGTCTTAAGTCATCTTAGTGAGGTATGAGTCAAACATGCTAACTTATCAAGAATCTTGGCTTAAAATATTGCATATCATGTCTATTAGTATACCTTTTGATTATGAGTAATTCCTTAAATTGGTGCAATTTCATATTTTCATACTTTATTTGTACCAAGGTTCAAATTATAGAACTTAATTCCCTGACCTCACAAGTCAAAGTGCATAAGCTAAACAAGTATTCATCACTTGTATGCACACATTTAGGGGGAGAATGGTCTATAATTTGAATCTTTGAGACTAACTTCATTTCCAAGTCTCTTATGTGTGTAGTCTCAAATTAGAAAGGAATCTTCGGGCAAAGACAATCACTTCCACTGCAAATTTTGATGGGTATCAAAGATTCTTTGCTCGAATAAATGTATCTTTTATACATTTCATAAGAGAATGAGTTTCTCTTTTATATGCTACTCCAACGTCATCTAAAATTGGTAAATATGTATCACATCCTTTTGGATTGCAAATGTCTGAAGTAGCATAGCTTATAAATTCTCCTGTCTAGAACTTAATTGATTAAATAGTGCACATGTTTCTTATGGTGCATGATTATGTTCAATTGATACTCCTTTTATGCCAATGGTACTTTAAGTTGCAAATAAGTACTCTCAACAGATATCAATTGAATTCATATATATATGTGTGCACTAAAACTTGAGGAGAACTTAGTGTAATATGCTATTAGTGATCTATTTATCTATCAAATTGTATCAATTGGTGTTTTTCAATTGATATTTTTCATACATGATCACTAGTTGCATAATCCATACTTGTGCAATTTTCATGTTGCCTCTTGTTGTGATAAGAAAATGCTAGGTGACATCTAGACTCCAGGTATCAAGATTTATCTTTCAGTTAGTATGACAATCTTCATTTGATATCTTGGACATATGTCACAATTATGCCAACAAGAGCTTGCAAATGAATTCTAAATCCAACACAATTCTGGAAACCCCTTGAAAAGGTAAAACACAAAGGTACATCACTTATGACACTTATCCATTACCTTTGTGCCATCTAAGGATCCCTTTCATGATAGTGTGTTCACATCTCGCTTAATCATAATTTCTACCCTTTATATTCTTTGTATCCTTTTTGGAGATTTATGACAAAGGGGGAGAAATTTGCATTAAAGCTTATCTTTATTTTTAAAAAGGGGAGAAATAATTAACAAAAAGGGGGAATCATAAGAAAAACATAAGATATAGAAAGTTGATGAGTGTATACTATGTCATGAGCATCATGTTTATTTTATGACACACTGCACCCTATGAATAGTATGATATAAGTTGTCTATACTTTGACCTAAATATGTGCTTTTGGCATTTGAGTACAAAAGTGTTATTTTCTGAAATGCTCATATTTAGGGGGAGGAAACTATATCATAGGATTTAAAATCTTATTTATCAAATCTTATGTAAGCTTTAAATGTGTTGTCATCAATCACCAAAAATGGGGAGATTGAAAGTACATTCATCTCTTTTGTGAGTTTTGGTGATTTGGATAACAACACATTTAAAGGTCTAACGAGTTTGATAAGTGTTGAACAGGAAATTCAGTATGATGAACATACTTGAATAGTGTATAATGATCAGTGAACAAAGGTTCAACACGAGGTTATATAACCAGTGAGACAATGCAAATGGATATAATATGGTCTTTATATTGGTTTGAATATATGGACATGTCCTCAGAAATCACTATGCATAAATATGATCATAATAGAGGTTGAAGTGATTAAGAGGATTGGTCAAGCCAAAGTGAATAAGATATGAGGAATCGTGAATTGGCTTGACCATATTACTGTCAGTCCATATATGCTTCTATGAGAATCAAACTAGAGCTTGATTGATCTTGACAGTTATATCTAGAAGACATTCAAGCAAGGTTCACAATATTGAAGAAATGATTCTCTCAATGGATGCTCAATATGATGTGACTTAAGAATGGCTTGATAGGGTGAAGATAGCAAGGAAAGGGCTTCGAGGAACTAAGCGAAGGTGAAGGCCAAGCGATGGCTTGTAGACCGAGGTACCATGGCTAAGGTGAAGAAGAGAGTACTTGCACTAAGTCGATGAACTAATCAGCTATGAAGAGTTATAACATGTTGATGCATCAGTAAGGTGACTTGAAGCCATGATTTGAACTCATATAAGGTGATATGGTACAAGTCACAGGGTTTGATTTGTGTTTGCTTCAAAAGGTGAGACAAAGATGTTTGTGATCCTTATGAAGCAATGCCATGGAGAAATCACACATGAGACACCAATGACTCAAGGAGTTTACTTCATTATATTTTATTTAACTTGAGTATAGGAATCGTCGTACTATAAAGGGGGATCCAAAAAGAAGGTTGGTGTTTGCCAAAGCTCAAACCTCTCTATTCAAAAGATATTTTTGAAAAGCAAAAATCTCTTTAACATTCTATGGTTGACCATGGTTAGGTTTGAGAAACCTAGAGTGTTCTTGCAGAAAAGCAGCTGAACTTCTTCAGCTGCAGCTGAGCTTTTCAGCTAAGCTGGACTTCAGCTGAGTTGAGCTTTCTCAACTTCAGCTGAACTCAACTTCAGCTGTGAACCTCTCTGACCATACACCAGCTGAACTTGCCTCCGGGCAGTTGAGCTGGGGTTTTCTCTCCTAAACTCACTGGTCAAGACCGGTTGAACTGGTCCTGAGGGGCAGTTCAGCTGGTCTCTGACCCCTCTGACCTCTGATCTGTAGTCTGCCAGTCAGACTGGCAAACAGGTCGCCAGAGCTATCAGGGGCGGTTCAACCGCCCCCCCTGGGCGGTTCAACCGGTCTTGGTCAACTTGACTAGTCTGCAGGTCAGTCTGCGCGTCAGTCAGACTGGCAGACAGGCTGCCAGGCCTGCCAGGGGCGGTTCAACCGCCCTAGGGGGCGGTTCAACCGGTCTCAGGCAAAAAAATCTGCCCAAACGGCTAGTTTTGCGCTCCACCTATATATACTCACTCCTACCTCTCACCCGACAGCAGTGAGCACGATTTGAACTCCATTTCTAACCCAAGAAACACCTCCCTCTCTCTCTCACACACATCTCTTGCCTCTCCCATTTCAAATCTTTGGAGAGAAATCTTTGAGTGAGCTTGAGAGCTGCGGTTTTGTGCTTCATCTCTAAATCTCTCTTGCTCTTCTTCTTGATTCGAGCTTTGGTACTACATCGAGTTCTTTGTGGATTCATTACTCTTGGAGCTTCTAGCTCCTAGATGACTAGGTGTCTCTTGTGAGTCTCCAAATCTTGTGGAAGACCACAAGAAAGTTTGTATTACCCGCTCGTTTGAGCAAAAATTAGTGTGTGAGCTTGACCTTTGTGGTCGGCAAAGGGAGGATTAGGGTTGAAAGAGACCCGGCTCTTTGTGGGCGCCTCAACGAGGAAGTAGGGCACCTTGGTGGTGTGACCGAACCTCGGGATAAATCTTGTGTCTCTTGTGATCTTGCTCATTGTGTTTGTTTGTGTTCTTCATTCTCTCACCCTTCCGTGGAAGATTTGTTCACATCTTTTTGGTGTGTGGATTTTGAGAAGTGCCCTTCTCAGATCTACTACTTTGAACCCTGTGGATCATTTAGAACATCTCATTTCCAAAGTTAACTGGGTGAATTTTGAGATCAATTCAGTTTTACCCAGTTTGCTTCTAGTTTTTGTTGGAAAATTTTTAACTTGCCTATTCACCCCCTCTAGGCAACTTTCAGAATCTTGAAGTGCTTCCTCTACCCTGTGTGGCTCAATAGAGGAAACAAAAGAGTAATGCTCACAAAAATGTGCAACACGAGATCGAGTGGTTACCCCTTATGAATGTCGCCGAGGACGGTGTCGACGGGGTGATCTCGTTGTATTGCTTGGTGGACTCTTGGGTGTGGCGGCCTTGGTTCTTCATCCTCCTTGTCTTCATCATTTGCATCTCCCCCTTGATCATTGCCGTCATCTTGAGGTGGCTCATCATTTTGTTCTTCCTCTTTATCAACTTGAGCCTCGTCCTCATTTTGGGTTGGTGGAGATGCTTGCGTGGAGGAGGATGGTTGATCTTGTGCATGTGGAGGCTCTTCGGATTCCTTAGGACACACATCCCCAATGGACATGTTCCTTAGCGCGATGCATGGAGCCTGTTCTTCACCTATCTCATCAAGATCAACTTGCTCTACTTGAGAGTCGTTAGTTTCATCAAACACAACGTCACAAGAAACTTCAACAAGTCCTGAGGACTTGTTAAAGACTCTATATGCCCTTGTGTTTGAATCATATCCTAGTAAAAAGCCTTCTACAGTCTTAGGAGCAAATTTTGATTTTCTACCTCTTTTAACAAGAATAAAGCATTTGCTACCAAAGACTCTAAAATATGAAATATTGGGCTTTTTACCGGTTAGGAGTTCATAGGATGTCTTCTTGAGGATTCGGTGTAGATATAACCGGTTGATGGCGTAGCAAGCGGTGTTGACCGCCTCGGCCCAAAACCGACCCGGTGTCTTGTACTCATCAAGCAAGGTTCTTGCCATGTCCAAGAGAGTTCGATTCTTCCTCTCCACTACACCATTTTGTTGTGGGGTGTAGGGAGAAGATAACTCATGCTTGATGCCCTCCTCCTCAAGGAAGCCTTCAATTTGAGAGTTCTTGAACTCCGTCCCGTTGTCGCTTCTAATTTTCTTGATCCTTAAGCCGAACTCATTTTGAGCCCGTCTCAAGAATCCCTTTAAGGTCTCTTGGGTATGGGATTTTTCCTGCAAAAAGAACACCCAAGTGAAGTGAGAATAATCATCCACAATAACTAGACAGTACTTACTCCCGCCGATGCTTATGTAAGCGATCGGGCAGAATAAATCCATGTGTAGGAGCTCCAGTGGCTTGTCACTTGTCATGATGTTCTTGTGTGGATGATGAGTGCCAACTTGCTTCCCGGCTTGGCATGCGCTACAAATCCTATCTTTCTCAAAATGAACATTTGTTAATCCTAAAATGTGTTCTCCCTTTAGAAGCTTATGAAGATTCTTAATTCCAACATGGGCTAGTCGGCGGTGCCAGAGCCAACCCATGTTAGTCTTAGCAATTAAGCAAGTGTCGAGTTCAGCTCTATCAAAATCTACCAAGTATAGCTGACCCTCTAACACTCCCTTAAATGCTATTGAATCATCACTTCTTCTAAAGACAGTGACACCTACATCAGTAAATAGACAGTTGTAGCCCATTTGACATAATTGCGAAACAGAAAGCAAATTGTAATCTAAAGAATCTACAAGAAAAACATTGGAAATGGAATGGTCAGGAGATATAGCTATTTTACCCAAACCTTTGACCAAACCTCGGTTACCATCCCCGAATGTGATAGCTCGTTGGGGATCTTGGTTTTTCTCGTAGGAGGAGAACATCTTCTTCTCCCCTATCATGTGGTTTGTGCACCCGCTGTCAATGATCCAACTTGAGCCCCCGGATGCATAAACCTACAAAACAAGTTTAGTTCTTGACTTTAGGTACCCAAACGGTTTTGGGTCCTTTGGCATTAGAAACAAGAACTTTAGGTACCCAAACACAAGTCTTGGAGCCCTTGTGTTTGCCCCCAACAAACTTGGCAACTACCTTGCCGGATTTGTTAGTAAGCACATAAGATGCATCAAAAGTTTTAAATGAAATGACATGATCATTTGATGCACTAGGAATTTTCTTTCTAGGCAACTTAGCACGGGTTGGTTGCCTAGAGCTAGATGTCTCACCCTTATACATAAAAGCATGGTTAGGGCCAGAGTGAGACTTCCTAGAATGAATTCTCCTAATTTTGCTCTCGGGATAACCGGCAGGGTACAAAATGTAACCCTCGTTATCCTGAGGCATGGGAGCCTTGCCCTTAACAAAGTTAGACAAATTTTTAGAAGGGGCATTAAGTTTGACATTGTCTCCCCTTTGGAAGCCAATGCCATCCTTGATGCCAGGGCGTCTCCCATTATAGAGCATACTTCTAGCAAATTTAAACTTTTCATTTTCTAAGTTATGCTCGGCAATTTTAGCATCTAATTTTGCTATATGATCATTTTGTTGTTTAATTAAGACCATGTGATCATGAATAGCATCAACATCAATATCTCTACATCTAGTACAAATAGACACATGCTCAATAGTAGATGTAGAGGGTTTGCAAGAATTAAGTTCAACAATCTTAGCACGCAAAATATCATTGTTATCTCTAAGATTGGAAATTGTAACATTGCAAACATCTAATTCTTTAGCCTTAGCAATCAATTTCTCATTCTCATTTCTAAGGCTAGCAATAGAGACATTCAACTCATCAATCCTAGCAAGTAAATCAACATTATCATCTCTAGGATTGGAAGTTGAAATAGTACAAACATGTGAATCAACCTTAGCTAACAATTTAGCATTCTCATTTCTAAGGTTGTCAATGGTCTCATGGCAAGTGCTTAGCTCACTAGATAATTTTTCACATTTTCAACTTGTAGAGCATAAGCATTTTTAACCTTAACATGCTTTTTGTTTTCCTTAATAAGGAAGTCCTCTTGAGAGTCCAAGAGATCATCCTTCTCATGAATAGCACTAATTAATTCATTTAATTTTTCCTTTTGTTGCATGTTTAGGTCGGCAAAAAGGGTACGCAAATTATCTTCCTCATCACTAGCATTATCATCACTAGAGGACTCATATTTAGTGGAGGATTTGGATTTAACCTTCTTCCTTTTGCCGTCCTTGGCCATGAGGCACTTGTGGCCGACGTTGGGGAAGAGAAGACCCTTGGTGACGGCGATGTTGGCGGCGTCCTCGTCGGAGGAGGAGTCGATGGAGCTCTCGTCGGAGTCCCATTCGCGGCACACGTGGGCATCGCCGCCCTTCTTCTTGTAATGTCTCTTCTTCTCCTTTCTTCTTCCCTTCTTGTCGTCGCCCCTGTCACTATCACTAGATAATGGACATTTAGCAATAAAATGACCGGGCTTACCACATTTGTAGCACACTTTCTTGGAGCGGGGTTTGTAGTCTTTCCCCCTCCTTTGCTTGAGGATTTGGCGAAAGCTCTTGTTGATGAGCGCCATCTCCTTGTTGTCGAGCTTGGAGGCGTCGATGGGTGTTCGACTTGGAGTGGCTTCCTCCTTCTTTTCTTCCGTCGCCTTGAATGCGACGGGTTGTGCCTCGGGCGTGGAGGAGGTGCCTTGCTCGATGATTTTCTTTGAGCCTTTAATCATTAGCTCAAAGCTCACAAATTTTCCTATAACCTCCTCGGGAGACATTAGCTTATATCTAGGATCACCTCGAATTAATTGAACTTGTGTAGGGTTAAGAAATACGAGGGATCTAAGAATAACCTTGACCATCTCATGGTCATCCCATTTTTCGCTCCCGAGGTTGCGCACTTGGTTCACCAAGGTCTTCAAGCGGTTGTACATAGCTTGTGGATCCTCCCCTTGGTGAAGCATGAAGCGACCGAGCTCCCCCTCGATCGTCCCCCGCTTAGTGATCTTTGTCACCTCGTCTCCCTCGTGCGCGGTTTTGAGACGTCCCAAATTTCCTTCGCACTCTTTAACCCTTGCACCTTATTATACTCCTCTCGACTTAGAGAGGCGAGGAGTATAGTGGTGGCTTGGGAGTTAAAGTGGTGAATTTGGGCCACCTCGTCCGAGTCGTAGTCTTCATCCCCTACGGATGGTACCTGTACACCAAACTCAACAACATTCCATATGCTTGTGTGGAGTGAGGTTAGATGGTGCCTCATTTTGTCACTCCACATGTTATAATCTTCACCGTCAAAAACCGGTGGTTTGCCTAATGGAACGAAGAGTAAAGGAGTACGCTTTGAGGGGTAGCGTAGGGGGATCTTACTATACTTCTTGCGCTCTTGGCGCTTAGAAGTGACGGACGGTGCGTCGGAGTCGGAGGTCGACGTTGATGAAGTGTCGGTCTCGTAGTAGACCACTTTCCTCATCCTCTTGTGCTTGTCGCCTCTCCGATGCGACTTGTGGGAGGAGGATTTCTTCTCCTTCCCCTTCCCTTTGTTGGAGGAGCTCTTCTTCTTCTCCTTCCTCTTGGTGCGGGACTCTTCCGATGAAGTGCTCCCGTGACTCGTAGTGGGCTTGTCGCCGGTCTCCATCTCCCTCTTGGTGTGATCTCCCGACATCACTTCGAGCGGTTAGGATCTAATGAAGCACCGGGCTCCGATACCAATTGAAAGTCGCCTAGAGGGGGGGTGAATAGGGCGAAACTGAAATTTACAAAATTAATCACAACTACAAGCCGGGTTAGTGTTAGAAATAATAATGAGTCCGAGAGAGAGGGCGCAAAACAAATCACAAACGAATGAAGAGTGACACGCGGATTTGTTTTACCGAGGTTCGGTTCTTGCAAACCTACTCCCCGTTGAGGAGGCCACAAAGGCCGGGTCTCTTTCAACCCTTACCCTCTCTCAAACGATCCCGCGGACCGAGTGAGCTTCTCTTCTCAAATCAAAACCGGGAACAAAACTTCCCCGCAAGGACCACCACACAATTGGTGTCTCTTGCCTCGGTTACAATGGAGTTTTGATCACAAGAACAAGTGAGAAAGAAAGAAGCAATCCAAGCGCAAGAGCTCAAAAGAACACGGCAAATCTCTCTCGCTAATCACTAAAGCCTTGTGTGGAATTAGAGAGGATTTGATCACTTGAGTGTGTCTAGAATTGAATGCCTAGCTCTTGTAAGTGGTTGAGAAGTGGAAAACTTGGATGACTTGAATGTGGGGTGGTTGGGGGTATTTATAGCCCCAACCACCAAACTAGCCGTTTGGTGGAAGCTATCTGTCGTATGGCGCACCGGACATGTCCGGTGCGACAGCCACGTCACCCGGCCGTTAGGGTTCCGACCATTGGAGCTCTGACGCTGGGCCCGCCTGGATGTCTGGTGGCGCACCGGACATGTACTGTAGGGTGTCCGGTGCACCAGCATGGGCGTGCCTGACCTCTGCGCGCGCTGGCACGCATTTAATGCGCTGCAGGTAGCCGTTGGCGCCTGAAGTAGCCGTTGTCCCGCTGTTACACCGGACATGTCCGGTGAATTTTAGCGGAGCAGCCGTTGCGAATTCTCGAGACTGGCGAGTTCAGAGCCGCGTCCTCTTGGAGCACCGGACACTGTCCGGTGTACACCGGACAGTCCGGTGAATTATAGCGCGCTGGCCCTGAGAATTCCCGAAGGTGAAGAGTTTGAAGTCGATCTCCCCTGGTGCACCGGACACTGTCCGGTGGTGCACCGGACAGTCCGGTGCGCCCGACCAGGGTGCCTTCGGTTGTCCCTTTGCTCCTTTGTTTGAACCCTTTTTCTTGGTCTTTTTATTGGCTTATGGTGAACCTTTGTACCTGTAGAACTTATGAACTTGGGCAAACTAGTTAGTCCAATTATTTGTGTTGGGCAATTCAACCACCAAAATTAGTATAGGAAATAGGTGTAAGCCTGATTCCCTTTCAAAGTGTTCCCTGCACAGGAGGCCGAGGATGCCACTGGGGAGGCGACGATGACCCCCAACATAATCCACAACCGTCCAAGACCTCTCCAAGTGATAAATCAAAATTATTAGTTTATATTATGATTTTGAACACATAATATGAACAAGAATGAAGAACATAAAGTTACATGCCTCTCCCCATCCGACCGAATCAGCAGTCGCCTGTCCCGAAGTATGGGACGCTGAGGGAGACTCGCTGGACCTTGTAGGTAGATGCTCCTCGAACCTGAGGCACCAGAACCTGAGGCAGTCTGTTGAGCTTCGTCGTCGTCCTGCTGCTGGTCGTCATCGTCCTGCTGCGTTGTCTGCTGTTGGACAAGGTCGTCCTGCTGCGCCACCTGCTGTGTCTCGTCCTGCTCTGCCTCATCCGCCATCCTGCTCCTCCTCCCCTCCTCCTCCTTAGCCAACCGCCCACCATATTTGTCCAAAAACCTGCAATTAAGAGTAAACAAATAAGCACATATAAAAAGATGTATTTAAAAACATTTGCAAAATAAAAAGTCATATATCATTACATCGATTAAAAATAATCTTCATATGTGTCGGGATTAGCCGGATCATAACTCTCATCATCACTGTCAACCATTTCACAGTCAACACCATCGAAAGGCGCAAGTTCGTCATTAATGGCATTGCCTTCAAGGATTACTAAGTCATTATCATTTTGCACCTCATCATCCTCCTCATCAACAACCATTTCAATATCTACGTCCATTCCGATAGCTTCGGTTAAGTCTATCTCAAATCGCCCTTCTAGCCCATCTTGGAAGAACTCTGCATCATATGTGTCCGAGTCTAAGTTATAATCTTCATTGTTAGGAATAGGTAACCTCCCGTGCAGCAATACCTTATACACAATATCCCAACCCTTAAGATGTTCTTTCGTTTGGCACGCATATGGGAGATAATACACTTGTGTGGCCTATTGGGCCACGATATAGACATCGTCTCCTGGTAAGGTGGAATCTTGTCGAATTTCGACTATCCCAAGATTAGAATGTGTCCGTCTCATCACTTGAGGGTTAAACCAATGACATTTTTATATCACTGGAGTAAGAGGTTTGGAACCATAAAAATTGAGCTCATATATTTCTTCGATTTGTCCAAAATAATCGACATCATCAAGGCTGAGCGTAAAGACTCCAAAACACGTTGTTTTCCGATTGGGCCGATTTTGGTCGTAGTTTGTTGTGCGAAAATGGTATCCATTGACGTCATACCCAGAATATTTCTTGACCCTATAAGCAAAGCCATTGGCTACTTGTCTCAACTCGGCACTCATAGATGGATCTCTTTGGCCCTGCAAGTATTCGTAAGTTAAAAGACGCTAAATTGAGTTCATAGACGGATCTCTTTGACAAACTAAGCATGTACCTTACGTTTGAACCAGGAAATGAAATCAGGCAACCCATTTCTTGCACCCTTTCTAAGAAGAGTATCATATTCCTGTGGAGTGGCGTCCCTTGATCGACGCCAGAATTCATGAAGAAATTGTTCCATGTATGGCGTCACCTCTTCAAGGTTGGTCAATACATATAGCATGATATGCCGCCACTCTTCATGTGTCAGGGTCTTGGTGGTCGAGCCACTTGCGCTTCCGAGTTGGCCTCAAAATATGCTAAGGTTTGATTCATTGCTGCCATCATTGTAACGAGGGGGTGGATTATGCATGCTCGGCAGTTTGTCACCATAATAAGTTGTTGTGAAGTTTGACACCTCCTCTAGAATGTATGCCTCTGCAATGGAAGCCTCGATTTTGTATTTATTTCTACATTTCTTTCGAATAGTCTTTAGACATCTCTCGATTGGATAACACCAACGTCCCTGCACGGGCCACCCATTCGTGCCTCATAGGGGGGATGAAGAATCAAATGCTGCATTGGATTGAAGAAGCCGGGTGGAAATATCTTCTCAAGCTTACACAGTAACACGGGTGCCAATCTTTCCAAGTCTACAACCACGGTCCGAGATAACTCTTTTACACAAAGCTGACGGAAGAAATAGCTCAACTCTGAAAGCGCTAGCCAGACATGCTCAGGGACATAGCCTCGAACCATCGCAGGAAGAATCCGTTCAATCCATATGTGGAAGTCATGACTCTTCATCCCTAAGACTCGCATAGTAGATAAGTTCACCCCCCTACTCAGGTTAGCTGCATACCCATCAGGGAACATCAACATCTTGATCCACTGAAGTACTTCCTTCCTCTAGGCCCTACTTAGGATGAAATCGGCCTTAGGCCTTCTCCATGTCTTTCCACCACTTGGCGGCTTCATCTCTTGGTTTGGTCTATCACATAACGCTGTCAGATCCACTCTTGCCTTTACGTTATCCTTTGACTTATCAGGAATGTCCATAATTGTTGCCCACAGTGCCTCAGCAACATTCTTTTCAGTGTGCATCACGTCAATGTTGTGTGGAAGGAGCAGGTCGTCATAATAGGGGAGCGGAGTCAAGCCAGACTTATGTGTCCACATATGCTGCTCACCATATCCCACAAAACCACCTTCTGTATGGGCCACGAGCCCATCTATCTGTTGACGAATTTCGGCACCAGTCATCGTTGCAGGTGGCGGTCTGTCACTACGACACCTTTCGTAAAGTTCTTGATGTCTAGGCGAAATGGATGGTCAGGAGGGAGAAATTGTCGATGTTTATTGAAGGACGAATATTTGCCATCCTTTTTCAACCAAATGAACCTGAGAGCTTCCTTGCAAACTGGGCATGGGAACTTACCGTGAACACACCAGGCGCAGAATAGCCCATACGCCGGTAAGTGATGCATGGAGTACTGGTACCAAACATGCATTCTGAAGTTTGTCTTCGTAGCTCGGTCATACGTCCATACCCCTTCCTCCCAGGCACGTACCAATTCATCGATCAAAGGCTCCATGTACACGCCCATTTTATTCCCTGGGTGTCAGGGAATTATCAATGACAAGAATATATTCTGCCTTTGAAATCACACACCAGGGGGGAGATTGATTGGGATAACAAACATGGGCCAACATGTGTACGGGGTAGCGCTCATTCCATAGGGATTGAACCCATCTGTGGCCAGCGCAACACGTACATTACGAGCCTCTTCGGCTTTCTCACGGTGAATGGCATCAAAGTGTTTCCATGCTTCACCATCGAATGCGTGCACCATCTTGTCAGGATTGTATCGTTTTCCATTTTTGTGTCACGTCATCTGTTTCGTGGATTCCTCTGTCATGTACAGACGCTGGATCCTTAATATGAACAGAAGGTGCCGTAGGATTATCAAGAGGATGTCGAGCTGCCTCTTCCTGTCCATCACTAGAGTCTACCTCCATGAACCTAGACGATTTACACTTGGGACAGTACTTTGCCTCCGCGTATTCTTTCCTAAATAGCACACAGCCCTTTGGACAACCATGAATCCGCTCATACGTCATCTTGAGTGCACGAAGGAGTTTCTGTGCCTCGTACATGCTCTTTGGTAGAACGTGATCATCCGGAAGCAGGCTCCCAATAACCGTCAACAAGCCATCGAATGCGTCTCTACTCATGTTGTACTGCGACTTGAACGCCATTACACGCCAAATGGCATCCAGTTGAAAAACCTTTGTCTGGCCGTGAAGGGGCTTCTGTGCCGCGTCGAAATGTCGTAGAACGCCTTTGCAGTCGGCTCTGGCTCATCATCCATACATCCTCCCGTGTACTGTGCCTCCTGATAGTCGTTCAACATATCCGCTACCCCGGCATCCGCATCATAATCCTCGACACGTTGTCTCAGCACTTCCTCTCTCGTACGATGCGCTTCACCATGAAAGATCCATCGAGTATAGCCCGGCGTAAATCCATTCTTCCAAATATGTTCTACCATGGCCTTCTTTGGTTTTCTTTTTCGGTTAGCATATTTGCTGCACGGGCATGGGACTAGACTCGCTCCTTTAGCAGCTTCGCCATATACCCGTTCCATGAAATCATCGGTCTTTCTAATCTATTCATGGGTCACATCGTTCCTTCCTCTACGGCCCGTGTACATCCACTCACGGTCCTCCATCCTCTAACAGAAGCCTATCAATAGAAAATTTCGGCAGCACCTCCTCTGCACGGGGAGGTTTATAAAACCTGTAAATAAAACTATCAGCACGATGGCTGATATCCACACATAATTCAACGGCACGATGGCCGACAATCACATCTATATATATTCAATCTATCAGAGATAACACAACAAGACTACATATTAACCTAATCATACACGTATATAAATAGGACTCAATATTAAACCTAATCATTTCATATAAATCGCCTTGGAGGTTTGGTCGCGGGCGAGACGGCGGGTCGCGGGCGAGACGACGGGGCGCGGGGTTGGAGGTCGGTCGCGTGCACTTTGCCGGCGTGGAGAGTGGCAGAGGCCGCAGCGTGGAGGGTGCGACGGCGGGCGGGCGAGGGCGCAGTGGGGGGCATGGTAAGCGGCACGGGCGCAGCGGCGGGGGGACAGCGCGGCGGGCGAGACGGCGAGGGGCGCGGGCGAGGGGCACGGCGAGGGGGACGGCGAGGGGCGCGAGCGAGGGGTGCGGCGAGGGGGACGGCGAGGGGCGACGGCGGGGGGACGGCGAGGGGCGCGGCGAGGGGGACGACGAGGGGCGACGGCGGGGGGACGGCGAGGGGCGAGGCGAGGGGCGTGGCCGGGCGAGGGGCGCAGACGCGGCGGTGGGGCGCGTCGAGGGCGGCGGCAGCGCGAGGGGACGACGAGGGGCACGGCAGGGTAAGGGGACGGCGAGGGGCGTGGTGAGGGGGGCGGTGAGAGTGAGAGAGTGAGGAAGAAAGGGTGAACTGTCTGTAAGTAAGCGTTCTTTGCCAAGTGCCCGTGATCTGGCACTCGGCAAAGATTTTTTTAATTTTAAAATACACTTTGCCGAGTGCCCCCGATCCGGCACTCGGCAAAGTCTTCTTTACCGAGTGTCCCCCGGGCGACACTCGGCAAAGAATATTTCACTACAATATGCCGAGTGTCAACCAGCTGACACTCGGCAAAGGCTTCTTTGCCGAGTGTCATCTCTGGACACTCGGCAAAGTACATTTTTATTTTTTTATTTTCCCAACCAAACTTTTTGTGGTATGTTTCTACACTATGTAGACCTATATGTACCATTTTGGGACAATTATAAAAGTGTTTTCTATAGCTAGTACATTTAGTTCGTTTATTTGAATTTCTTCGAAAAATTTAGATTTGAACTGCAAGTCAATCGAAACTTAGAAAACCGTGCATGCAAAAATGATACCCATGCTATTTAGCACAAGTTACGACCGATTTCAGGAGCGGACCGGAAACTTTGAGCTACATGCTCACTAAACATGGACGTGAACTTGCCATCCACATATTTAAAAATTGTATAAAATACAAACAAATTTAGAAAATCATGAAACTTGTCCACGTGTAATGATATCATATATAGAGCCTGTGATAAAAAATTGAGAAAGATTCGAGAAAGCTATGATGCACTATGTGTAGAAACCTAAGAGATCCACATTGAAACTCTATGTGTGGATCTCTTAGGTTTCTACACATAGTGCGTCACAGCTTTCTTGAAACTTTCTCAAATTTTTATCACAGGCTCTATATATGATATCATGACACGTGGACAAGTTTCATGATTTTCTGACTTTGTTTGTATTTTATACAATTTTTAAATAACTGGATAGCAAATTCACGGTCATGTTTAGTGAGCATGGTGCTCGAAGGTTCCGGTCTGCTCCTGAAATTGGTCGTAACTTGTGTTACCTAACATAGATATCATTTTTGCATGCACGGTTTTCCATGTTTCGAGCCACTTGCAGTTCAAATGCGAATTGTCCGAAGAAATTCAAATAAACGAACTAAATGTACTAGCTATATAAAACACTTTTATAATTGTCCCAAAATGGTACATGTAGGTCTACATAGTGTATGAACATACCACAAAAAGTTTGGTTGCCAAAATTTAAAAATAAAAATATGTTTTGCCGAGTGCCCAAAAAAGGTACTCGGTAAAGAGGACTTTGCCGAGTGTCAGCAGGTTGGCACTCGGCAAAGAATCCTCTTTTGCCGAGTGCCGACCCTCGGCCCTCTGCAAAGGCTAACGACCGTCAGCTTTAGACGGTCGCTGACGGCCCTTTGCCGAGCGCCGCATTTGTCGAGTGTTTGCCGCTCGGCAAATGTGTCTTTGCTGAGTGTGTTTCTGTGCCGATTGTCCTGCACTCGGTAAACGAGCTCGTTACTGAGAGCAGGACTTTGCCGAGTGCGGCTCTTGGCAAAGGCTTCTTTGTCGAGTGTCCGAGAAAAAGCACTCGGCAAAGGCCCGGATTCCAGTAATGGCAAAGGCCCGGATTCCAGTAGTGATGTATCATGTATGCATGTACTATGTACACAGTAGAGTACAGCTGAAGACAGTCACTCGCAAGCGTACACGCATACGACTACGCGTACGTCAGACCACTTCACTGCTGAATTACACACTAGCTAGCAAGCAGTATACTGGTACAGGTCAAGGCACGATTTAACTGCGTATACGTACAAAATCCAAGTACCGTGTCGGGTCGGGTAGCAGACAAACGCTAGCGTCACCGCGCCCACCATGCCACCCACCAGGTGCTTCCGTGTATGCGGTTGCAAATAATGCTGCTGCTGCCATGCATGTACACAGACGCATCCCCTTGTTCTAAACTATATATATATTATTATAGATTGACCTGAACTATAAAATATCATGCCTTTTTTTCCCTAAATATATTAATTTGCATTTTATCATATATCTGAACATGTAGTAAACACTTCTCTTCGTCATAGATTGCAAGCCATTTGTTTGCTATGTATTCATACATAGATGTATGTATGTATGTGAGAATTTTGGTTAGCCAGGAGATCATTGGAAGGAGAAGTCACACACAGTGCCAGTGTGCCACAGCGCAGTATTACCAGATACTCCTATAAATTAATGCCGGCAGCAATTCCAGCTGCGCACTACTCACGTACGCGCTCTGAGGGGATTATTATATATTAATTACGCCAGCAGCCAGCACACATTTTGTCCATCATACGACGATTCCTAGTACTACTCTATATACTAGCCGTGTTAAAATATGAGTTGTAGGAGAGAGAAACGTGTTGTTATTTATTTCTAATATACCCTCCTAGGAGTAGCTAGTAGATGTAAGGCCTGTTTGGTTCAGCTTTTTTCTGACCAGCTTTTCTGAAAATCTGGCTGTGGGAAGAATCTGGCTGTGGGGAGAATCTGATTATCATTACGATTACATGTGGAGGAAGATAAAGTTGTTCATAGGGCTCATGATCTAGAAAGTGAAGGATTCCTACTATTACAACGACTCAACCGATTATGTGTTTATGTTGATTTTGGATGGTTTTTGTCCCAACGAATTTTATAGAAGCTGGCTGAAAAGCTGAGCGTTTGGCAGTTCGCAGCAACTTTTGGTGGCCAGAAGCTGCCAGAAGTCGAAACAAACAGGGGCGTAGTGTGTTTGCATTAGAACAAGTATAATAAGTTGGGGTAGACATGTTGTAAAAGATGTCACATTAAATTTACAGTGATGTGGAATAAAGAGAAATGGAGAGAGAGAGCGGGCTGCAGGGGCGGATCCAGGCCCTTTTTGTGGTGTCCTATGACACCAATGAATTTTAGTAATCTCTATTAGAATATATGTTTGTTAGCAGTTAAATGAGTTGATGATTTTATAATTTAATGGAGATGACATCAATGGTTGTTTTGTCTAGATCCGCTCCTAGCAGGCTGCTCACTAGTAGCCAACTGAGTGGGTTGCACGCCTGCACGCGGACTCTAAGGGCATGTGTAATGGAGAGACACCAAAACGGTTCTTCAAGCATAATAGACAACTAAGAGACTCTGTTATACAATGGAGTGTCTATAAATATATGTATTAATAAATGCAGAAGTGAATGCGCATGTAGAGCATCGGATCGATATAACAGACAATGTATTCATACAAGGGAAGTGAAAGTGTGTGTTACTACTTGGGTTACGAGCCAGAGTCGTCTCTTCACGAAGAGACGACTCCATGATTTTTTTGCAAATACCCCTTTAGACAAGCCTCTATATTAAACACCATTGTACATGCCCTAAGACTCTCTGTGAGAAAGAGTTGCAGACATAATATTAAACTAGCTGAATGCCCGTGCGTTGCAACGGGAATATATAATACCAGTATACTACGATAACTTATATACAAAATGTGTGTTATATTGTTATGAGAAAATGTTTCATAATCAATTTGTGATCCTAGCCATACATAAATTTTGTTATTTTAATCTAATTATTTCACCACTACATTGCAACCATCAGTATCATGCAGACTTCGATATATGCCATGATTTGTATGGTCTCATCATTGGAGAGCACGTTCCACACATGCCGGAAAAATTCCCTCGTACATCATTAGTCATCAGACACGCACCACCATATGCTCTTGCTTAAACAAAAAGGTAAGTGTGTATGTGTTTGCGAAGAGAATTAAAGGCAGGCCGACACAAAAGCTACCCTGACGGTGACGAGGATGACGAACTGGTCACTGTTGTCGATCCTCCTCTGTGTCACCTCCGGCGCCAAGATGATACCACAATCCTCGATATAGTAGTCATCGAACGCACGCGACATGACGAGTACCGATGACTCTTGGTTGGGCTGCCAAACGAAGTGCACCCCGGGCTCATCAGCGAGGTAGTACCCTTGGCCGTTGCACCACCGGATGCGCTATTCCACTACATACATCATGTTCGAGGACACTCACACAACGTCAGCAACGTCCATCATCCTAGCGCACAAGAATTTATATCCGGTCAGTAGCGACTTATGTGGCAGGTTGGGCTTCAGGTGGACGATGAGCTGGACGGCGTGATGGCGTCGTCGTCGGATGCGGTGTCCAGAACAACCCGAGAGTCGTCGACGTTGGCGACAACCATGAGGCCCCCCTGCTTAACGATGGACAACGCGGTGCAGCTGCTCTGGACCGCGTCCAAGCGGCGGCTTCGCGGGAGCTTGTCGTACACAGCAGCGCATGCGACCATGTAAGACTGCTTTTAGAGGTCGAACTGACAGTCGCCAAGCTTCTTCTCGTCATCGATAAGCGACGACAACGTGAGTGCCTCCTGCTCATGGAGTTTGTTCGGGGTTTGAAGTAGGAAACATGGATTCATGTTTGGCGTTGGTTTATGAAAATGACACAAGTCTGATCCATGGAAAAAAAATATTACGAAGAAAAAATGTCACACATGCAAAAAAGGGAATTTAAGTATAATGCATTATTCAAACAAAAGAAATAGCATGCAAAGCTCTTCTTTAAATAATATTACCTCCATCCAAAAATATAATTCAAAAATCTCGGTGATACTTATCTACTACTACGCATTGTGCAATGGTAGCAAGTGAGCTTGGAGAGAGATGTAGTAGATGTGTTTCCTGTCATAGATGTAGACATAAACACATATAGGTGGGTGCTCGTGCGTTGCAACAGAAACATTTAATATCATGATAACTTATGAACAAATGTGTGTTATACTGTTATGTGAAAATGTTTCGTAATTAATTTGTGATCCTAGCCATACATAAATTTTGTTATTTCAATCTAACTATTTTATCACTACATTGCAACCAACAGTACCGTGCAGACTTCTATACATGATAGCTGAATGCCCGTGCGTTGCAACGGGAATATATAATACCAGTATACTACGATAACTTATATACAAAATATGTGTTATACCGTTATGAGAAAATGTTTCATAATCAATTTGTGATTTTGGCCATACATAAATTTTGTTATTTATAATCTATTTGTTTCACCACTACATTGCAACCATCAGTATCATACAGACTTCGATATATGTCACGATTTGCATGGTCTCATTATTAGAGAGCACGTTTCACACATACCGGAAGAAATTCCCTCGTACATCGTTAGTCATCGGACACATACCACCATACGCTTTTGCTTAAACAAAAAGGTAAGTGTGTGTTTGCAAGACTAATGGTCAAACATCGTATAACCATAAAGTTAGAATACTATATTAATATATTAAATAAATTAATCCAATAGACATAGATTAACCCAATTAACATAGGATAAATAAATATCTAATTATAAAAGTATGAAACATGATATAATCAATGTTGTTACTGCGTAGTAAATATTCATACGAGACTAACACAACTGGAACGGTTCAATTTGGAATTAAAATGGGGAAGTTACGAATTTCCAAAGTTTCTATGTATTTGATATATGATTAATTAGGAAATCAATTTTATTATTGTTTTCATGACAAAACAGAGGTATTATATGATAAAAATAATATTATAGAATTATAGAAATTGGAATGAACTCATTTGGATTTAATATGAAATTTCCATGAATTAAATGGGTTTCTGCAATTATTTTTAAACTATAAATCAATTTCTAAACTCCTTTTCCCTATTTTCTTTATTTCCTGGACTGCGTCCCAAACTCCAGAAAGATCAGGGGCTAAGCTATAAATGTTTTTCTAGACTCAGTGAGCATACAGAGTGGACGGCGGGTTAAACACAAAAGACGTTTTAGTTGAAGTTGTACACAATTCAATATGAGTCATGTTGGCTAGAGGGTGGAAGGCTAGGTATTCTGCTCAATAGATCCAAGGTTCGATTCCTGAGCAGCCACGGTTTAATTTTTTTTCTGCACGCGGAACGGGAGAGGGCAGAACGGCAGAACGGCAGACTACTATTGCTTACTTAATAAGTAGTAGAGATGTACAACCTGTATCATGAGAAAGTTATTATATGAGTAATATGTTGGTCACTTGTTCTCAAATGCTATGAGTTAAGAATAAGGCAACACAAAATGTTAATAGTTAAAGACCTTCGTCCTTCGAAGCATTATCTCCCTTAGGATATAATGATCTTTAGACGAAGGTTATGAAGGACATACCTTCATCATCTCAGTATAAAATAATGAAAGTAGAAGCATATGAAACATGGAAAATAACATGAATAATCATATGATATTATTAGCATATCTTTTATTATATCATCATGAATAAACATGAACAATATTGAATTATATTTATACCTTTGGTTTGACAGAAGGTGAGAATCCAAGTGTGACGTGCAAATGAATACAGGACATCGTGAACAGTACTGTGTTACTGTTCATCTATTTATAGGCACAAGACGTAGCAAGTGTAAAATTACATCCATGCCCTTGATATTTACTATTGACTTAAGGATAATCTATCGAGAACTAGATGACCTTTTCCTCTTTAAGTCGGTTTCATTTTCCACTGCTGAGCCGAAGCTTCTCCACGCGTAGCTTCGGAACTGGTTCATTCTTCTGCCAGACCATGCTTTTCATATTGTGTACAGCTTCATTTCGAGGTCGAAGGTCCCTGTGAATGTATTATACTCGGAAAACATGTTAGTTGTGTTTTTAGGACCTTCGGAAGATGAAGGCCCCCCCAACAGTAGCCCCTTGCAGTATTAATTTGTTATAATAACGAATTCAGACTGCGACGTGAACGAAGGCCTTAAGCCAAAGGTCCGAAAAAACACCTTCCCTTCGCTAGAATAGCGAAAGTCAATGACAAACAGGGCCCGCCAAGTTGCAATGCGCTAGGCGTATAAATAGGAACCCACAGCGGCGGCATTTGATGCGTCATTTCTGCTACGTGCATTATTTTCTCAAATTTTTAATTCTCGCTTAACAGCCCTCGCTTGATTTTCGAGCTTCGGTTTAAAGACGTGTTTGCTCCATGTCTGAGGAGAAGAAGATGACTGAAGATAAGAAGATGACTGAGGAGAAGAAACTATATAAAGAGAAGAAAGTTGCGGATCCTTTTATTGCTAGGTTTTATGAGTCTATGGCTAAGACGAATACAGAGAAAATTACTAAGGAGATAATGGAGGGTTTGTCTGAAGATTCTGATGACAGTGATAGTTATGATGTGGAGAGTGGAGATGAAGATTCTGAGGACCGGCCCTGGCGGCCAAGCCACACCATCTTCGGAAAATCGACCATCAAACAAAGTCATATTGACGCCATGAGAGGGAGATATTTTCGGGACATGTCTATTGTGAGGGTTGGAGGAGACAGCACTGTCCCTGCCCCTGAGGAAAATAAAGTTGTTATTTACCAAAGCTTCTTGAAGGCAGGCCTTCAGTTCCCGTTGAGCAAGTTTATGGTTGAAGTGTTAAAGATATTCTAGATCTTTCTTCATCAGATTACCCTCGAAGCTATAATTAGGATGGGGATGTTTGTTTGGGCTGTAAGAAGCCAGGGGCTGGAGCCGAGCACGAAGTGCTTCTGCAATATGCACGAGCTATTATACGAGACGAAGGCTACCGGCAAAGAACAATACCACAACAACTTCGGTTGTTACGGGTTCATTGCCCGTTCTAATGCAAGCTACCCGGTGCCAACTTATCGGAAAAGATGGCCCGGGGCCTGGATGAAGGAGTGGTTTTACGTCAAAAATGATCTGATTGAAAGGGAGGATATCAAGGAAATCATTCAGCGCCCCATCTGGTTTCGCTTCGGCCTTCGAAGGCCGAAGGTGGCTATTGAAGGTGACGTCGAAGCATGCCAAAAGGCCTTCAGCAATGTTTGTGCCTTCATTGGCACAAGAGATATAGTCCAAGAGCACATAGCCTATAGGGTGTGGCCACTTGTGAATAGCTGGGAAATGCCAAAGGAAACTACTGCGGAATCCAGCGAAGGTAGCTTAGTTCGATTGAAATATACCTTCAGATTCAGGGATAAGTTTGACGAACCAAATGATGACTGGTTGAAATGCATTGAAGCTACCAGCGATGAGCTGCTTGGGACATATTCGAAGGCCGAAGATGATGCCTTGTCCGCAGCCTTCGATGGTCGGGGCAAGAAAAGATTGAACAGGGTGTTTAATGCAATTGGCTTCGTATACCATGATTATCACTACCTATTGCGAAGGCAAGGAAAGAAGAGAAAAACTACTGCTTCATCCACTACTGTTGTGCCGAAGGGCAAGAAGATGAAGGTTCTGACCCATCGATCGCGATATATTGAACCAGCCGTAGTGCCTGAATTTGATGAAGGGACCTCTTCAACTGCCAAAGCAAAACAAGCTCTCCCACTGTGCAGAGCGCTGAAGGATCGATTGTAGTGCCGAAGGTGCCTACAGCTGGGCCAGCCAAAGCCAAGGATGATGCGGCCGAAGAGCCTAAATTTGAAAAAACAGTGATAATGCCAGAAATTCTGATCCCACCAGCAGAGGCAGAATTGCTGAAAGTGAAAAAGGCTCCTGCCGTAACTCCTAAGAGGAGGAGGATGGCCAGCGTGCTAGACGCTGTGATGGAGACAACAAAGGCCTTGAGCCCTGCTCCTACTAAGAAAGTTGCCGAAGCTATCAAAGTCCAGGTCGAAGCCGAAGCTGGGCCTTCAGTGCCCATTGAGACGAAGGCTGCTGCGCCTGATGATAAAGCTGAGCAACAAACTTCAGATGCCAGCATGGCGACAGGGCAAGACATGATAGAAAAAGCAAAATCTCCTGGCCCCGAAGCTCCGGACGAAGATGTTGATTACATTATCCGACATGCTTCGGGGAAAAGTTATCCCAAGAAGAAATTTTAGAAGCCAGACACTACGCCCAGAAACTTAAATATCCGAAGGGGGCGTTAGTGTTCAATGGCACTAACGAAGATGATTTCCTATACTGTCTCCCCGACAACAAAGAAATATTTGTTTGCCAGGAGATAGGCAAAAGTATTGGATTTTCGAAACTTGAAGAAGGCCTTTCGGCCATGTCGAAGGATGATCTTGCAGATAGCCTTGCATACAAAAGTATAAAGTTACAGAAGCTATTGACTTTAAAGTTTTAAATGAAATATTTCATTTTCATGCTTAATTATTTCTTTTTCTTTCAGGGCTTAATTCTTAGCAATGCTTTGAGGGCTCAAAAAAGCGCCAAAGACGAAAGCTGTACAATAGCTCTCAGTAACCTTCGCTCAGAGGTAATTGAGCTGAGAAATGAAGGTTTGGAGAAAGACAAAATTTTAATCTCATTGGTGAGTAAAATGAAAGAAGACGAAGCTAAATAAAATGCTCAGGCCAAAGCGCAAAAGCCGAGGTTAAAGACCTTCGGAAACAATTGGCTAAAGCCAAAGACAATTGTGAAGTGGCAAGGCCAGCCAAGAAATAAGTGAACGGTGGAAGGCTAGGCTTGAGAAAAATATTGAAGAGCTTCGCGAATCCAAGGAAAGATGCTTCGAAAAATCCTTGGATTGCGTGAAAAATTTGAAAAACAGCTTTGCTAAGGTAGGTGCCTACTCCTCTGAGGAGAACTTCATTCGAGGCGACCCCAAAGGCGTTATCGAGTGGATAAGTGGGGAAGCCGAAGCTTTCGAGGAGATCCTGAGCGATCACGGGGACATTTGTGCTTTCTCTGGCGCTCAAGGGATCACAGCTATCCTAGAGAAGGCTGGCTGTGATCATGTCAAAGCTGCTGCCGAATCTAAAGCTGTCTTCTCCATAGACAACATAAAGGACCCCTCGACCGAAGCTACTTCAGTGGGCGGAAAATTTTATTCTGATATCTGGGTGAACGGTGGCCGGGAATTGGCCAGCGAAATTATAAGGAAGAATGAAAAAGACACCCATGATGCTCGATAAGAAGCTAGGCAAGCTGAAGGAGCTACTGAACGCGAAAGGCGTATAGGTACTGTCTTTGAATTTCAGTTTCGGTACTTACTTTGTGTCTTCGAACTAATAGTTTACCTATTACAGCTGAGCTGTCACCGCTACCGGAGCCGTACAATCCCCTGGCTGATCCAGAGATGAAGGAAGCATTGGATATAATAGGCATTGCTACTTCCATTATCGACGAAGTCGTCGATAAACTTTTGAACGAAGTCGCAGAAAAAGTCCTTAGAGAAGAGTAGACTTTATTGTAAAAATATTTTGTAATATTTGATGTATGGAACAATTTGAAGGAAGATTAAGTTTCTATTGTAACACAACTATGTATCATTTGATGTATGGAACAACGAATCGAACATATAAGCTGTTGTAATTTATTTCTTTGCGATGCATGAAATTTACACACATATCGTTTTTGAGCCTTCGGCGAAAAAATACCTTCCCTTCTTTTCATGCTTCGAAAAGAAAGAAACCCCTTCTAGGACAGATCTTATAGAGTTGTCACCCGAAGTTTGCTTCGTGCCTTAGCATATTTTCATTCAACAAAGTGTTGCCGAAGATTTGCTTCGTATCTTAGCATATTTTCATTCAACGAAGTGTTAGCAAAGGTTTGCTTCGTATTCAATCGTCCTGTTGATGTGATATGATGTATGATGTGATGCTGTGCTAAATGATGCAATGATATGATGCAATGTGATGATGATGTTTGAACACCCACTTATACACTCACACTGGAACACGGAAGACTCAGCATCCCCTTAGGAACGTCTTTTGAGTCTTTAAGCTCTGCATCCCCTTAGGAACGACTTTTGAGCTTCTTCACCTTCTATTTCGGTGGTATAAGTTCTGCATCCCCTTAGGAACGACTTTTGAACTTCTTCACCTTATATTTCGGCAGTATTTAGCTCTGCATTCCCTTTAGAACGACTTTTGATCAGAAAACTTACTCTGTGTTCTCTTAGGAACGACTTCTTGCAGCTTTGTCAATTTTTGGCTCTACATTCCCTTAGGAATGACTTTTGAGCAGAAAACTTACTCTGCGCCCCCTTAGGAACTACTTTTTGTAACTTCATCAATTTTTGGCTCTGCATTCCCTTAGGAACGACTTTTGAGCTTTGGAATTTACTCTACTTTCTCAAAAACGTCTTTCGAGCTTCGTAAATCCATGAGGGAGATATAGGCACAATTATTACATGGAATTGAAATTAAGTTCTCCATTACTTTTTCCTTGCACATAAAAAATAAAATGGCATAAAGATAAAGATACACAAACAGTAGGATATTCCTTAGTATATATGCTTCGATTCTGGTATAATGCTATTGACTGTACGAGCTTCGGACTCCTCCCTGAAGTCACGCTGCTGTTGGGCGTGTTGATGCCCTTCTGGCTGTTGGCTTCGGGTGTGGGTGGGTGGCAATGGTGGTGGTAGTGGGAGCTAGGGCCAGGAAGCTTGTGAATGACTTGCTGAAGCAACAGAGGCTGCAGGTTGGTTACCCACATATTCTGGTATATAGGGAGAGTAGCACGAAGCAGTATGTAATACCTGCTTCGGCTGATTTTGCCGCGCCTCTACTTCAGCAATCTCCTTCTGTTTCTGAATGGTGACCTGGCAGGTTCTTGTAGTGTGGCCCTTGTCTTCACCACAGAATAAACAATAGAGCTTTCTGGGCTGATCCCCATACCTTCCTCCGAAGCCCCTGCCTCCTCTACCCCTTGGGGCTGCTGGCCTGAAAGAGCTTTGCTGTTGCCCTGAGGATTGTGAGCTATGTTGTGGCCTTTGAAGCTGGCTTCCTTTGTCATCGCTCTGGCTAGAGTTGTGGATTGATCTGACATGCCTAGGGTGGGTTCTTCCTCCGAAGCCCCTAGTCATCTCAGAAAACCTATAAGCTTCTTCCCTTCTTTAGCGGAAATCATTATCAGCCCGGATGTACTCATCCATCTTCTGAACAAGCTTCTCCAGGGTCTGAGGGGGTTTCCTGGCAAAGTATTGAGCCGTAGGTCCTGGCCGAAGCCCTTTGATCATGGCCTCAATGACAATTTCTTTAGGCACTATGGGCGCTTGTGCTCTCAGACGCAAGAACCTTCGGACATACACTTGGAGGTATTCTTTGTGGTCTTGCGTGCATTGGAACAAAGCTTGAGCGGTAACCGGCTTTGTCTAGAACCCTTGGAAACTGGTGATTAGCATGTCCTTCAGCTTCTGCCATGATGTGATTGTTCCTGTCCAGAGAGGAGTACCAGGTTTGTGCGACATTCTTGACTGCCATGACGAAAGATTTCACCATGACTGCAGTGGTGCCCCCATATGAAGATATGGTTGCTTCGTAGCTCATCAGAAACTGCTTCGGATCTGAGTGCCCATCATACATGAGGAGCTAAGGTGGCTTGTATGATGGGGCCATGGGGTAGCCTGCAGTTCTGCTGACAGAGGAGAAGCATCATCAAAAGCAAAATTTCCATGATGGAAATCATCACACCATTCATCATCATCGTAGAAATTGTCCTGACGAAGCTCTCTGCGTTGAGGTCTTCGGTCCTGGTCATCTTGAGTGAGATGACACATTTCCTCAGCAGCCTCATCAATCTTCCTTTGTAGCTCGGAGAGACGAAGCATCTTCTCCTTCTTCCTCTGGACTTGTTGATTGATGGCTTTGAGGTCCCTTATTTCTTGGTCTAGCTCCTCCTCATGAGGCGTTGGACTTATAGCCTTCCTTTTTTGGTTTCTGGCTTCGCGCAGTGTTTCTTGGTTGACGTCTAGTGGTTGCAGTGCAGCCCCTAGCCCTGAAGACTTCTTTGGCGGCATGACGAAGGTCATAGCTTTGTCAAAGGTGGTCGAATGAGTTCACTAGAGGTGGGCGCCAATGTTGGTCACTTATTCTTAAATGCTATGAGTTAAGAACAAGGCAACACAAAATGTTAATGGTTAAAGACCTTCGCCCTTCGAAGCATTATCTCCCTTAGGATATAATGATCTTTAGACGAAGGTTATGAAGGACATACCTTCATCATCTCAGTATAAAATAATGAAAGTAGAAGCATATGAAACATGGAAAATAACATGAATAATCATATGATATTATTAGCACATCTTTTATTATATCATCATGAATAAACATGAACAATATTGAATTACATTTATACCTTCGGCTTGACAGAAGGTGAGAATCCAAGTGTGACGTGCAAATGAATACAGGATAGCATGAACAGTACGGTGTTACTGTTCATCTATTTATAGGCACAGGACGTAGCCTGTGTAAAATTACATCCATGCCCTTGATATTTACTATTGACTTAAGGACAATCTATCGAGGACTAGATGGTCTTTTCCTCTTTAAGTCGGTTTCATTTTCCACTGCTGAGCCGAAGCTTCTCCACGCGTAGCTTCAGAACTGGTTCATCCTTCTCCCAGACCACGCTTTTCATATTGTGTATAGCTTCATTCCGAGGCCAAAGGTCCCTGTGAATGTATTATACTCGGAAAACATGTTAGTTGTGTTTTTGAGGACCTTCGAAAGATGAAGGCCCCCCAACGAGTAATCTTTTAGTTGCATTATAAAGCTCCCCGCTATGGGCTATCTGTACCACTATATAATCCACCGCTTTAAATTTTGCAAAACCCACTCCACCGAATCACCCCACACTCATAACCTATCCTAAATCCATCAAACAAATTGCACCCAAACTTTACATACCATCAAAACCAACGGTTTAGATCACTGGATAACTCCCTCTCACTTACTCACTCAAATCTAATGGACAATATTATTTGAATCATTCTCCTTTCTTCCTCTCTCCCTCTCCCGCGACCCCGCTGCCCCCTCCCCCACATTCGCATTGCCATTGTCAACCTCTTCCCTCGTGCCGCCGCTCTCGCCCCCGCCAACCCATTCCTTCTCCTCCCAAGATAGTAACATTAATACGGGCTATATGCTAGTATTATTAAACTTGCTCGGCTGAATACAAGAAAGGCATATAAAAAGTCTAGAAGGCATGCACATGACATTAATTAGTGTAGCTATGGCAGACCATGCATGCATATCTAGCTCTCTAGGGGCGGCTATAGATATGTGTAAGTTCGTGCAAACGTGTGGAAATTTTAGAAGGTCCACTAAATCATAATCCTCCTTGTTTCTTTAGATAAAAATACAAATGTTTTGATTTATTTAGCTTGCGAGCTTCTCGTGGACACGTAAGTATACCGTTTTCGCATCCACAAAAACTAAAACTACTTGTTACTGAACTTTTTAGCACCTTAAGGCATTATTATGGCATTGGTGTAGCTATTGGCCATACACTTTTATTTTGTAACGATGTCAATTTGATGTAGTAGTTTGACTCCTGGAGTCTCTATAGGTACATGTAAGTTATCATGACTTGAATATTATGTCCACAAGCATATTGAAAGAGAAATAGGGTTAACCTTTTCCCACAATTAATTTTGGTGGTTGAATGCCCAACACAAATAATGGACTAACTAGTTTGCTCTAGAATATATGTTCTACAGGTGAATAAAGGTTCAACACAAACCAATAAAAGATTGAAGTTAGGGTTCAAAAACAAAGGAGCAAACAAACCAAGTGTGCTTTGGTCCATCAGAAAGTGTCCGGTGCACCAGGTCCGTCCAAGGATGAACTAGCCACTCTCGGGTTTCTCCAGGCGTGCTCCACTATAATTCACCGGACTGTCCGGTGTGACAGCGCAGCAACGGCTACTCCGCACAACGGTCGACTGCAAAAGCACAGTGATCAGATGAACAGTAAGGAACAGTGCACGCAGAGTCAGAGCCGCAGGTCAGAAGCGCACCGGACACTGAACAGTGTCTGTCTGATGCGGCACCGGACTGTCCGGTGCCACTAGAAGACAAAGCCTCCAACGGTCAACTGCTCCAGAACCCTAATGGTTGGGTGACGTGGCTGGCGCACTGGACAGTGTCCGGTGGTGCACCGGACTGTCTGGTATGCCCATCGACAGCAGCCTGCCCCAATGGTTGTTTTATGATTGAGGGCTATAAATACCCCCCAACCACCACCACCACCCCAAGCATCCAAGATTTCTGAGTATCACATTCAATACAAGGGCTCTATCATTCATTCCTAGACACAATTCAAAAGATCAAAGCTCCTCCAAGTCCCAAATTCAACTCTAGCACTTAGTGACTTGTGAGGGAGAGATTTTGTGTTCTTTTGAGCTCTTGCCTCTTGGATTGCCTTCTTCCTTTCTCATTTCTTTTCTCAAGTGATTTGTAATCGAAGCAAGAGACACCTAAGTGTGTGGTGGTCCATGCGGGGTCTAAGTGACCCGGGAGATTAAGGAAAAGGCTCACTCGGTCTAAGTGACCGTTTGAGAGAGGGAAAGGGTTGAAAGAGACCTGGTGTTTGTGACCACCTTAACAGGGACTAGGTTCTTTAGAACCGAACCTCAGTAAAACAAATCACCGTGTTGATCTGCTTTATTTCTTGGTTGATTTGTTTTCCCCCCTCTCTCCCGGACTCGAATTTGTTTCTAACGCTAACCTCGGCTTGTAGTGTGTGTTTTAAAGTTGTAAATTTTAGATTACAACTATTCACCCCCTCTAGGCGACTTTCAAATGGTATCAGAGGCCGGTGCTTCATTAAAGTCTAACAACTCGAAGTGATGTCGGGAGGATCCGCCAAGAGGGAGATGGAAACCGGTGACAAGGCCACAAGCCACGGGAAGGCTCCATCAAGAGAGTCCGGCACCAAAGCCAAGGAGGGATCCCCTCCCCGCGTCAAGTCGCATCGGAGTGGGGACAAGAAGAAGAAGATGAAGAAAGTAGTCTACTACGAGACCGACTCTTCGTCGCCCTCCACATCCGGCTCCGACGCGGCGTCCGTCACTTCCAAGCGCCATGAGCGCAAGAAGTATAGTAAGATGCCACTTCCTTATCCCTGTATTTCTAAGCGCGCTCCTTTACTTTCCGTTCCATTAGGAAAACCACCATATTTTGATGGTGAGGATTATTGTATGTGGAGTGATAAAATGAGGCATCATCTAACCTCACTCCACGCAAGCATTTGGGACATTGTTGAATTTGGAGCGCAGGTACCTACCGTAGGGGACGGGGACTATGACTTGGACAAGGTCACCAAAATACGACACTTTAACTCCCAAGCAACCACTATTCTCCTCGCCTCTCTATGTCAAGAGGAGTATAATAAGGTGCAAGGGTTAAAGAGCGCCAAGGAGATTTGGGACGTCCTTAAGACCGCACACGAAGGGGATGAGGTGACCAAGATCACCAAGCGGGAAACAATCGAGGGGGAGCTCGGTCGATCCGTCCTCAACCAAGGAGAGGAGCCACAAGCGATGTACAACCGATTCAAGGTGTTGGTCAATCAAGTGCGCAACCTCGGGAGCACCAAGTGGGATGACCATGAAATGGTCAAGGTTATTCTTAGATCACTTGTTTTTCGTAATCCCACTCAAGTGCAACTAATCCGTGGAGACCATAGATATAAACAGATGTCTCCCGAGGAAGTAATTGGCAAGTTTGTGAGCTTTGAACTTATGTTAAAAGACTCCAAACATATTGTCAATTTGGAGCAAGGCGCCACCTCAACACCCGAGGTGCAACCCGTCGCATTCAAAGCGACGGAAGAGAAGAAAGAGGAGTCTACATCAAATAGGCTTCCCATCGACGCCTCCAAGCTCGACAACGAGGAAATGGTGCTCATCATCAAGAGCTTTCGCCAAATCCTCAAGCAAAGGAGGGGGAAAGATTACAAACCCCGCTCCAAGAGGGTGTGCTACAAATGTGGTAAGCCCGATCATTTTATTGCTAAATGTCCCATGTCTAGTGATAGTGATAGGGGCGATGACAAGAGGGGGAAGAAGAAGGAGAAGAAGAGGTACTACAAGAAGAAGGGCAGCGATGCTCATGTGTGTCGGGAATGGAACTCTGATGAGAGCTCCACCGACTCCTCCTCCGACGAAGATGCCGCCAACATCGCCGTCAACAAGGGCCTCCTCATTCCCAACGTCGGCCACAAGTGCTTCATGGCAAAGGACGGCAAAAGGAAGAAGGTGCAAACTAGAACCACCCCCAAGTATACTACATCTAGTGATGAGGGTAGTTCTAGTGAAGATGAAGATGACTTGCTTACTCTTTTTGCCAACCTTAACATGCAACAAAAGGAAAAATTAAATGAATTGATAGGAGCCATTCATGAGAAGGATGAACTTTTGGATAGCCAAGAGGAAATCCTTATTAAAGAAAACAAAAAACATGTTAAATTGAAGAATTCTTATGCTCAGGAAGTTGAAAAATGTGAAAATTTGACTAAGGAGCTTAGCATGTGCCATGATTTAATTATCAATCTTAGAAATGAAAATGCTAGGTTAAATGCTAAGATTGATAAATTGAATGAATCAATATCTAGCCTTAGAACTGAAAATGCCAGTTTAATTTCTAAGGTTAAAGATTTAAATATTTGTAATGATTCTATTTACTGTCTTAGAGATGAGAATGCAATTTTAAATGCTAAGATAGAGGAATTAAAATCTTGCAAACCCTCTACATCTACTGTTGAACATATTGCTATTTGTACTAGATGTAGAGATGTTAATGTAGAAGCTATTCATGGTCACCTTGCTTTAATTAAACAACAAAATGATCATATAGCTCAATTAACTGCTAAAATTAATGAGCATGAAATTGAAAATGAAAAGTTTAAATTTGCTAGAAGCATGCTCTATAGTGGGAGACGCCCTGGCATTAAGGATGGCATTGGTTTCCAACAGGGAAGCAATGTCAAGCTTAATGCCCCTAAGAAATTGTCTAACTTTGTTAAGGGCAAAGCTCCCATGATTAAGGATAATGAGGGCTATATTTTATATCCTACTGACTATCCCTAACACAAAATTAGGAGAATTCATGCTAAGAAATATCATTCTGTTTCTCACCATGCTTTTATGTATAAGAATGAGGCTTCTTGCTCTAGGCATTCTACTCATGTTAAAATGGCTAAAAAGAAAACTTCTACTGCATCAAATGAGCCTAACATTTCATTTAAGACTTTCGATGCATCATATGTTTTAACTAACAAATCAGGCAAAATAGTTGCCAAATATGTTGGGGGCAAACACAAGGGCTCGAAGACTTGTGTTTGGGTACCCAAGGTGCTTGTTTCTAATGTGAAAGGACCCAAGACTATTTGGGTACCTAAGAACAAGGCCTAAATTGTTTTGCATGTTTATGCATCTGGGGGCTCAAGTTGGATAATTGATAGCGGATGCATAAACCACATGACAAGGAAGAAAAGGATGTTCTCTTCCTATGAGAAAAACGAAGATCCCCAATGAGCTATCACATTCGGGGATGGAAATCAAGGTTTGGTCAAAGGATTGGGTAAAATTGCTATATCACCTGACCATTCTATTTCCAAAGTTTTTCTTGTAGATTCTTTAGATTACAATTTGCTTTCAGTTTCTCAATTATGCAAAATGGCTTACAACTGTCTTTTTACAGATACAGGTGTTACTGTCTTTAGAAGGATTGATGATTCAATAGCATTTAAGGGAGTGTTAGAGGGTCAGCTATATTTAGTTGATTTTAATGAGAACACAGCTGAACTCAACACTTATTTAATTGCTAAGACTAATATGGGTTGGCTCTGGCATCGCCGACTAGCCCATGTTGGAATGAATAATCTCCACAAACTTCTAAAGGGAGAGCACATTTTGGGACTAACAAATGTTCATTTTGAGAAAGACAGGGTTTGTAGCGCATGTCAAGCAGGAAAGCAAGTTGGCGCCTATCATCCACATAAGAACATAATGACAACGGACATGCCACTAGAGCTACTCCATATGAATCTATTCGGCCCAATAGCTTACATAAGCATCGACGGGAGTAAGTACTGTCTAGTTATTGTGATGATTATTCTCGCTTCACTTGGGTATTCTTTTTGCAGGAAAAATCTCAAACCCAAGATACACTCAAAGGATTCTTAGGACAAGCTCAAAATGAGTTCGGATTGAGAATCAAGAAGATAAGAAGTGATAATGGGACGGAGTTCAAGAACTTAGAAATAGAAGGATTTCTTGAGGAAGAGGGCATCAAGCATGAGTTTTCTTCTCCCTACACACCTCAACAAAATGGTGTAGTGGAAAGGAAAAATAGAACTCTACTGGACATGGCGAGGACTATGCTTGATGAGTACAAGACACCGGACCGGTTTTGGGCGGAAGTAATCAACACTGCTTGCTACTCCATCAACCGGCTCTACCTTCATCGAATCCTCAAGAAGACATCTTATGAACTCCTCACCGATAAAAATCCTGAGAGCACCTAGAGGGGGGGGTGAATAGGTGATCCTGTAAAAACTTCAAACTTAAGCCACAAAAACTTGTTAAGCGTTAGCACGATTTATGCCAAGTGGCTAAGGTGAAGTCTCAACAAAACACAATACCACAAGAATCAAGCACAGAGGGACACAGTGGTTTATCCCGTGGTTCGGCCAAGCCAATGCTTGCCTACTTCCACGTTGTGGCGTCCCAACGGACGAGGGTTGCAATCAACCCCTCTCAAGCGGTCCAAAGACCCACTTGAATACCACGGTGTTTTGTTGTTCCTTTCACTATCCCGTTTGCAAGGAATCTCCACAAATTGGAGTCTCTTGCCCTTACAAGTATATGATCACAAAGAAAGCACAGAGTAAGGGAGGGAAGCAACACACACAAATCCACAACAAAAGCGCACACACACGGCCAAGACTCGAGCTCGAATGACTATCTCAGAGTTCACACTAGAACAGAGCTCGAATCACTTAGAGTCACAAACGAAAGCGCAAAGAACTTGTGTGGATGATCAAGAATGCTCAAGAGTTGCTTGTGTGTCTCCTCCATGCGCCTAGGGGCTCCTTTTATAGCCCCAAGGCAGCTAGGAGCCGTTGAGAGCAATTCTGGAAGGCTATCCTGGCCTTCTGTCGTCGGGGGCACCGGACAGTCCGGTGCACACCGGACATGTCCGGTGACCGATTTCTTTCCTTATCCAGCGCTTCCCGACCGTTGCAGACCGGCGGAGATCTGAGAGCCGTTGGCGCACCGGACAGTCCGGTGCACACCGGACAGTCCGGTGCCGTCTTCCGACCGTTGGCTCGGCCACGTGTCCCACGCGGATTGCGCGGCCGACCGTTGGCCCTGGCCGACCGTTGGCTCACCGGACAGTCCGGTGCACACCGGACAGTCCGGTGAATTTTAGCCGTACGCCGCCGGCCAAAATCCCGAGAGCGGCCAGTTCGAGTCGAGTCAGTCTGGCGCACCGGACACTGTCCGGTGCACACCGGACAGTCCGGTGCTCCAGACCGAGCTGGGACTTGGCTGCACACAGCCAAGTCATTCTCTCCCCTTTTCTCTTTTTCTTCTTTCTGTTTCTAACACTTAGACAAATATGTTAGTCCACAAAACCAATGTACTAAGGCTTAGAAACATACCTTTACTTCATGATTTGCACCTTGTTCATCCATGAACATAAATTCACAATTAAGCACATGTGTTGGCACTCAATCACCAAAATACTTAGAAATGGCCCAAGGGCACATTTCCCTTTCAATCTCCCCCTTTTTGGTGATTTATGCCAACACAACATAAAGCCACTAGAACAAGTGCAAACTCAATTCAAATAACACTTAAATTTATTTTGAATCAATTTTGGCATATATGGATCATCCTTTGCCACCACTTGGTTTGTTTTTGCAAATCAAACACAAATCTCTATCTCTAAGTTAAACACACATGTTTAAGCATAAAGAGAGTCATTCAAAAAAGAGATTGATCAAGGATTTCAAAAACTCCCCCTTTTTTCCATAATCAATACTTCTCCCCACAAGAAGCCAACTTTTGACAAGAGAGACAACTTAAGAATTTTGACAAATCAAAAACTCTATTCTACTATTTTCAAAATCTTTCAAGTGGTAGCTGATCCATTTATTGCTTTGGCCTTTATTTTCTCCCCCTTTGGCATCAAGCACCAAAACGGGATCAATTGTGGCCCTTTAACCCCATTGCCTCACCAAAATCTTCAATTAAGAGCAAATGGCAATAAGAGTTCATGAGATGGACTTGGAATAAGTTACCCCTCATCGGAGTGCAGTGGAAGTCTTTCATGGTCCAAGTCCACCTTTTCCCTTTCAATTCTCCTTTGTGACTAACGCAAGCAAACTCAAACATATGGTTAGTCTCAAAGGGTCAAGTTGTAACACATCTCCCCCTAAACATGTGCATCACTTTGCAACGGACTTGTGAGGTCCAGGGAGTGTTTGTACAACTTGAGCACCATAATAAGCAACAAAAATGCAGAAAGGAACATGATCAAAGGCATGAATACATGTATGCTGCAATTCAATCCAAGTTCCGCGAATCTAAGACATTTAGCTCACTACGCAGCCTGCAAAAGGTCTTCTCATCTAAAGGCTTGGTAAAGATATCGGCTAGCTGGTTCTCGGTGCTAACATAAAACACTTCGATATCTCCCTTTTGCTGGTGGTCTCTCAAAAAGTGATGCCGGATGTCAATGTGCTTTGTGCGGCTGTGCTCAACAGGATTTTCCGCTATTCGGATAGCACTCTCATTATCACATAGGAGTGGGACTTTGCTCAGATTGTAGCCAAAGTCCCTGAGGGTTTGCCTCATCCAAAGTAGTTGCGCGCAACACTGACCTGCGGCAACGTACTCGGCCTCAGCGGTGGATAGGGCAACGGAGGTTTGTTTCTTAGAATTCCATGACACCAGGGACCTTCCTAAGAATTGGCACGTCCCCGATGTACTCTTCCTATCGACCTTACATCCAGCATAGTCGGAATCTGAGTACCCAATTAAGTCAAAGTTAGACCCCTTTGGATACCAGATCCCGAAGCAAGGCGTAGCGACTAAATATCTAAGAATTCGCTTCACCGCCACCAAGTGACACTCCTTAGGATCGGATTGAAATCTAGCACACATGCATACGCTAAGCATAATATCCGGTCTACTAGCACATAAATAAAGTAGAGATCCTATCATTGACCGGTATGCTTTTTGATCAACGGACTTACCTCCTTTGTTGAGGTCGGTGTGTCCGTCGGTTCCCATCGGAGTCTTTGCGGGCTTGGCGTCCTTCATCCCAAACCGCTTCAGCAGATCTTGCGTGTACTTCGTTTGGGAGATGAAGGTGCCGTCCTTGAGTTGCTTCACTTGGAACCCAAGGAAGTAGTTCAACTCGCCCATCATCGACATCTCGAATTTCTGCGTCATCACCCTGCTAAACTCTTCACAAGACTTTTGATTAGTAGAACCAAATATTATGTCATCGACATAAATTTGGCATACAAACAAATCACCATCACATGTCTTTGTAAAAAGAGTTGGATCGGCTTTCCCAACCTTGAAAGCATTAGCAAGTAAGAAATCTCTAAGGCATTCATACCATGCTCTTGGGGCTTGTTTAAGTCCATAGAGCGCCTTAGAGAGCTTACACACGTGGTCGGGGTACCGCTCATCCTCGAAGCCAGGGGGTTGCTCCACGTACACCTCCTCCTTTATTGGCCCGTTGAGGAACGCGCTCTTCACATCCATTTGGTACAACCTGAAAGAATGGTGAGCGGCATATGCTAGCAAGATACGAATGGACTCTAGCCTAGCCACAGGAGCAAAAGTCTCCTCAAAGTCCAAACCTGCGACTTGGGCATAACCTTTTGCCACAAGTCGAGCCTTGTTCCTTGTCCCCACTCCGTGCTCGTCTTGTTTGTTGCGGAACACCCACTTGGTTCCCACAACATTTTGCTTGGGACGAGGCACCAGCGTCCAAACTTCATTGCGCTTGAAGTTGTTAAGTTCCTCCTGCATGGCCAACACCCAGTCCGGATCTAGCAAGGCCTCCTCTACCCTGAAAGGCTCAATAGAGGAGACAAACGAGTAATGTTCACAAAAATTAACTAATCGAGATCGAGTAGTTACTCCCTTGCTAATGTCACCCAGAATTTGGTCGACGGGATGATCCCTTTGAATCATTGCTCGAACTTGGGTTGGAGGTGCCGGTTGCGCTTCTTCCTCCATCACTTGATCGTCTTGTGCTCCCCCTTGATCACACGCCTCCTTTTGATGAACCTGTTCATCGTCTTGAGTTGGGGGATGCACCGTCGTTGAGGAAGAAGGTTGATCACGTTCATCCTGTTCCTGTGGCCGAACGTCTCCAATCGCCATGGTTCGTATAGCGACCGTTGGAACATCTTCTTCATCTACATCATCACAATCAACAACTTGCTCTCTTGGAGAGCCATTAGTCTCATCAAATACAACGTCGCTAGAGACTTCAACCAAACCCGATGATTTGTTGAAGACCCTATGCGCTTTTGTATTTGAATCATAACCTAATAAAAACCCTTCTACAGCTTTGGGAGCAAACTTAGAATTTCTACCCTTTTTCACTAGAATGTAGCATTTGCTCCCAAATACACGAAAATAAGATACATTGGGTTTGTTACCGGTTAGTAGCTCATACGAAGTCTTCTTGAGGAGTCGATGAAGATAGACCCTGTTGATGGCGTGGCAAGCCGTGTTCACGGCTTCCGACCAAAAACACTCGGGGGTCTTGAACTCTCCAAGCATCGTCCTTGCCATATCGATTAGCGTCCTGTTCTTCCTCTCTACCACACCATTTTGCTGTGGTGTGTAGGGAGCGGAGAACTCATGCTTGATCCCTTCCTCCTCAAGAAACTCCTCCACTTGAAGGTTCTTGAACTCGGACCCGTTGTCGCTCCTTATCTTCTTCACCTTGAGCTCAAACTCATTTTGAGCTCTCCTGAGGAAGCGCTTGAGGGTCCCTTGGGTTTCAGACTTATCCTGCAAAAAGAACACCCAAGTGAAGCGGGAAAAGTCATCAACAATAACTAAACCATACTTACTTCCTCCTATGCTTAGATAGGCGACGGGTCCGAAGAGGTCCATATGCAGCAGCTCCAGAGGTCTTGACGTGGTCATCACATTCTTACTGTGATGTGCTCCTCCCACCTGCTTACCTGCTTGACAAGCTGCACAAGGTCTATCTTTTTCGAAATAAACATTTGTTAGACCTATCACGTGTTCTCCCTTTAGAAGCTTGTGGAGGTTCTTCATCCCCACATGTGCTAAGCGGCGATGCCACAGCCAGCCCATGCAAGTCTTAGCCATTAAGCATGCATCTAGACCGGCCTCTTCTTTTGCAAAATCAACTAAGTAAAGCTTGCCGTCTAGTACACCCTTAAAAGCTAGTGAACCATCACATCTTCTAAAGACAGACACATCTACATTTGTAAATAAACAATTATATCCCATTTGACATAATTGACTAACAGATAGCAAATTATATCCAAGACTCTCCACTAAGAATACATTTGAAATAGAATGCTCATTAGAAATTGCAATTTTACCTAACCCTTTTACCTTGCCTTGATTCCCATCACCGAATATAATTGAATCTTGGGAATCCTTATTCTTGACGTAGGAGGTGAACATCTTCTTCTCCCCCGTCATATGGTTTGTGCATCCGCTGTCGATAATCCAGCTTGAACCCCCGGATGCATAAACCTGCAAGGCAAATTTAGGCTTGGGTCTTAGGTACCCAACTCATGTTGGGTCCTGCAAGGTTAGCACAAATGTCTTTAGGGACCCAAATGCAAGATTTATCTCCCTTGCATCTAGCCCCTAATTTCCTAGCAACTACCTTCTTACCCTTTCTACAAATAGCAAAGGGAGCATTACAAGCATAATAAATGGTAGAAGGTTCATTCACTACTTTCCTAGGAGCATGAATAACATTCTTTCTAGGTACATGAGCAATATATCTCCTAGGCATATGTACAACATTTCTCCTACTCATATTTCTATCATGCTTATGAGAGGAACTAGAGGCAAACATGGCATGAGAATCATAAACATGTGAATCAAAATCATTATAAACATTTCTAGCATGTCTCCTATCATGGTATAAGAAAGCATGGTTCTTTTTAGCACTATTAGCCATAGGGGCCTTCCCTTTCTCCTTGACGAAGACGGGAGCCTTATGGCTTGTTAAGTTCTTGGCTTCCCTCTTGAAGCCAAGCCCATCCTTAATTGAGGGGTGTCTACCAACCGTGTAGGCATCCCTTGCAAATTTTATTTTATCAACTTCATTCTTGCTAGTCTTAAGTTGGGCATTAAGACTAGCCACTTCATCATTTAATTTGGAAATTAGAACTAGGTGTTCACTACAAGCATTAACATCAAAATCCTTACACCTAGTACAAATTTCAACATGTTCAACACAAGAATTTGATTTACTAGCTACTTCTAGTTTAGCACTTAAATCAATATTAACACTTCTTAAGGTAGAAATGGTTTCATGACAGGAAGATATTTCACTAGAAAGCATTTCATTTCTTTTCACTTCTAAAGCATATGATTTTTGTGCCTCTACAAACTTATCATGTTCATCATACAATAAATCTTCTTGCTTTTCTAAAAGCCTATCCTTTTCATTCAATGCATCAATCAATTCATTGATTTTATCTATCTTAGATCTATCTAAGCCCTTGAACAAGCAAGAATAATCTATATCATCATCACTAGACTCACTATCACTAGAAGAAGCATAAGTGGAGTCTTTAGTACTTACCTTCTTCTCTCTTGCCATAAGACAAGTGAGACGCTCGTTGGGGAAGAGAGTCGATTTGTTGAAGGCAGTGGCGGCGAGTCCTTCATTGTCGGAGTCAGAGGAGGAGCAATCCGAGTCCCACTCCTTTCCTAGATGCGCCTCGCCCTTTGCCTTCTTGTATGCCTTCTTCTTCTCTCTCTTGTTCCCCTTTTCCTGGTCACTTTCATTATCGGGACAGTTAGCAATAAAATGACCAAGCTTACCGCATTTGAAGCACGAGCGCTTTCCCTTGGTCTTGGTCTTGCTTGGCTGCCCCTTGCGACCATTTAGCGTCGTCTTGAATCTCTTGATGATGAGAGCCATCTCTTCATCATTAAGGCCGGCCGCCTCAATCTGTGCCACCTTGCTAGGTAGCGCCTCCTTGCTTCGTGTTGCCTTGAGAGCAAGGGGTTGCGGCTCGTTGATCGGACCGTTCAATGCTTCGTCGACGTATCTTGCCTCCTTGATCATCATCCGCCCGCTTACGAATTTTCCAAGCACTTCCTCGGGCGTCATCATTGTGTACCTGGGATTCTCACGAATATTGTTCACGAGATGAGGATCAAGTACGGTAAAAGACCTGAGCATTAGGCGGACGACGTCGTGGTCCGTCCATCGCGTGCTCCCGTAGCTTCTTATCTTGTTGATAAGGGTCTTGAGCCGGTTGTACGTTTGCGTTGGCTCCTCGCCCCTTATCATCGCGAACCGTCCAAGCTCGCCCTCCACCAACTCCATCTTGGTGAGTAAGGTGACGTCGTTCCCCTCATGAGAAATCTTGAGGGTGTCCCAGATTTGCTTGGCGTTGTCCAAGCCGCTCACCTTATGGTATTCATCCCTGCACAAGGAAGCTAGAAGAACAGTAGTAGCTTGTGCATTTTTATGAATTTGTTCATTAATGAACATGGGACTATCCGAACTATCAAAGTGCATTCCACTCTCTACAATCTCCCATATACTAGGATGGAGAGAGAATAGGTGACTACGCATTTTGTGACTCCAAAATCCGTAGTCCTCTCCATCAAAGTGTGGGGGCTTGCCAAGTGGAATGGAGAGCAAATGAGAATGTGAACTTTGCGGAATACGAGAGTAATCAAAGGAAAAGTTCGAATTAACCGGTTTTCTCCTCTCGTAGTCGTTGTGGTCCTCATCCTTTTGGGAAGAAGTAGACTCGTCGCTGTCGTAGTAGACGATCTCCTTGATGTGCCTGGTCTTCTTCTTCTTCCCTTCCTTTCGTCTTTGACCCGAGCCGGAGTCGGTAGGCTTGTCGTCCTTCGGCTCGTTGACGAAGGTCTCCTTCTCCTTGTCGTTGATCACTATACCCTTCCCCTTAGGATCCATCTATTCGGGCGGTTAGTCCCTTTGTGAATAGAATGGCTCTGATACCAATTGAGAGCACCTAGAGGGGGGGGGGTGAATAGGTGATCCTGTAAAAACTTCAAACTTAAGCCACAAAAACTTGTTAAGCGTTAGCACGATTTATGCCAAGTGGCTAAGGTGAAGTCTCAACAAAACACAATACCACAAGAATCAAGCACAGAGGGACACAGTGGTTTATCCCGTGGTTCGGCCAAGCCAATGCTTGCCTACTTCCACGTTGTGGCGTCCCAACGGACGAGGGTTGCAATCAACCCCTCTCAAGCGGTCCAAAGACCCACTTGAATACCACGGTGTTTTGTTGTTCCTTTCACTATCCCGTTTGCAAGGAATCTCCACAAATTGGAGTCTCTTGCCCTTACAAGTATATGATCACAAAGAAAGCACAGAGTAAGGGAGGGAAGCAACACACACAAATCCACAACAAAAGCGCACACACACGGCCAAGACTCGAGCTCGAATGACTATCTCAGAGTTCACACTAGAACAGAGCTCGAATCACTTAGAGTCACAAACGAAAGCGCAAAGAACTTGTGTGGATGATCAAGAATGCTCAAGAGTTGCTTGTGTGTCTCCTCCATGCGCCTAGGGGCTCCTTTTATAGCCCCAAGGCAGCTAGGAGCCGTTGAGAGCAATTCTGGAAGGCTATCCTGGCCTTCTGTCGTCGGGGGCACCGGACAGTCCGGTGCACACCGGACATGTCCGGTGACCGATTTCTTTCCTTATCCAGCGCTTCCCGACCGTTGCAGACCGGCGGAGATCTGAGAGCCGTTGGCGCACCGGACAGTCCGGTGCACACCGGACAGTCCGGTGCCGTCTTCCGACCGTTGGCTCGGCCACGTGTCCCACGCGGATTGCGCGGCCGACCGTTGGCCCTGGCCGACCGTTGGCTCACCGGACAGTCCGGTGCACACCGGACAGTCCGGTGAATTTTAGCCGTACGCCGCCGGCCAAAATCCCGAGAGCGGCCAGTTCGAGTCGAGTCAGTCTGGCGCACCGGACACTGTCCGGTGCACACCGGACAGTCCGGTGCTCCAGACCGAGCTGGGACTTGGCTGCACACAGCCAAGTCATTCTCTCCCCTTTTCTCTTTTTCTTCTTTCTGTTTCTAACACTTAGACAAATATGTTAGTCCACAAAACCAATGTACTAAGGCTTAGAAACATACCTTTACTTCATGATTTGCACCTTGTTCATCCATGAACATAAATTCACAATTAAGCACATGTGTTGGCACTCAATCACCAAAATACTTAGAAATGGCCCAAGGGCACATTTCCCTTTCAAATCCCAATGTTTCATATTTGAGTCTTTGGAAGCAAATGTTTTATTCTTGTTAAAAGAGGTAGAAAATCTAAATTTGCTCCTAAGGCTGTAGAAGGCATTTTACTAGGATATGACTCAAACACAAGGGCATATAGAGTCTTCAACAAATCCACTGGATTAGTTGAGGTTTCTTGTGACATTGTGTTTGATGAAACTAATGGCTCCCAAGTGGAGCAAGTTGATCTTGATGAGCTAGATGATGAAGAGGCTCCGTGCGTTGTGCTAAGGAACATGTCTATTGGGGATGTGTGTCCTAAGGAATCCGAAGAGCCTACACAAGCACAAGATCGACCGTCATCTTCCATGCAAGCATCTCCACCAACTCATGATGAGGAACATGCTCAAGATGATGAAGATCAGGAAGATGAGCCACCTCAAGAGGAGGACAATGATCAAGGGGGAGATGAAGTTGATAAAAACAAGGAAGATGATCAAGAAATACATGGTCAAAGACCGCCACACCCAAGAGTCCACCAAGCAATTCAACGAGATCACCCCGTCAACTCCATTCTTGGTGATATTCAAAAGAGGGTAACCACTAGATCTCGAGTTGCTCATTTTTGTGAACATTACTCTTTTGTTTCCTCTATTGAGCCATACAGGGTAGAGGATGCACTAAGAGATCCGGATTGGGTGCTGGCAATGCAAGAGGAGCTCAACAACTTCACAAGGAATGAGGTATGGCATTTAGTTCCATGTCCTAATCTAAATGTTGTAGGTACCAAATGGGTATTCCGCAACAAGCAAGATGAGCATGTTGTGGTGACAAGAAACAAAGCCCGACTTGTGGCCAAAGGTTATTCACAAGTCGCAGGTTTGGACTTCGATGAAACTTATGCACCCGTAGCTAGGCTTGAGTCAATTCGTATATTACTTGCCTATGCTACTTACCATGGCTTCAGCTTTATCAAATGGACGTGAAGAGTGCCTTCCTCAATGGACCAATCAAGGAAGAGGTCTGTGTTGAGCAACCTCCCAGCTTTGAAGATAGTGAGTACCCTAACCATGTCTATAAACTCTCAAAGGCGCTCTATGGGCTTAAGCAAGCTCCAAGAGCATGGTATGAATGCCTGCAAGATTTTCTTATCACTAAAGGCTTCAAAGTCAGAAAAATCGATCCTACACTCTTTACTAAAACTATTGTAAAAGATTTGTTTGTATGCCAAATTTATGTTGATGATATCATATTTGGGTCTACTAACAAATCTACTTGTGAAGAGTTTAGTAGGATCATGATACAAAAATTCGAGATGTCTATGATGGGGGAGTTGAAGTATTTCCTAGGATTTCAAGTCAAGCAACTCCAAGACAGCACCTTCATCAGCCAAACAAAGTACATTCAAGACATACTTAACAAGTTTGGAATGAAGGATGCCAAGCGCATCAATACACCCATGGGAACAAATGAGCATCTCGACCTCGACACAGGAGGTAAATCCGTAGATCAAAATGTATATCAGTTGATGATAGGATCTTTACTCTATCTATGAGCATCTCGACCGGATATTATGCTTTCCATATGCATGTGTGCAAGGTTCCAAGCTGATCCTAAGGAAGTTCACCTTAGGGCTGTGAAAAGGATCATGAGATATTTAGTTCATACTCCTAAGTTTGGACTTTGGTACCCTAAGGGATCCACTTCTGATTTAATAGGATATTCCGATGCCGATTGGGCAGGGTGTAAAATTGATAGGAAGAGCACATAAGGGACTTGTCAGTTTCTAGGGAGATCCCTGGTGTCTTGGGCTTCAAAGAAACAAAACTCGGTAGCTCTTTCCACCGCCGAAGCCGAGTACATTGCCGCAGGCCATTGTTGTGCGCAATTACTTTGGATGAAGCAAACCCTCAGGGACTATGGCTACAAATTCAGCAAAGTCCCTCTCCTATGTGACAATGAGAGTGCAATCCGCATGGCGGATAATCCCATTGAACATAGCCACATTAAGCACATAGACATTCGGTATCACTTTTTGAGAGATCACCAACAAAGGCGGGATATCGAAATTGCTTATGTTAGCACCAAAGAACAATTAGCCGATATCTTTACCAAGCCATTAGATGAGAAAACCTTTAGCGAACTTAGGAATGAGCTAAATATTCTTGATTCTCGGAATTTTAATTGAAACATTGCACACATTGCTCATTTGGATACCTTTGATCATATCTCTTTCACCTTGGTACAATAGCATATCTCTTATTACTTAAGTACCAATGATACGACTAATGTGTTTTCAAGTATATTTCTATACTAAGTTGTAGATTGAAAGGGAAATGGAGTCTTCGGCGAAGACAAGGCTTCCACTCCACTATAACGGTATCATTTACCCTTTGTCGTCACTCCACATCACTCTCAAACTGGTATAATTCTTCACTCATATTTCATTTACCAATGGGGGATAAAATAACAAAGGGCTCTCAACTTCTCCATTTTTGGCGATTAATGCCAAAGGGGGAGAAAATATTAAGCCCAAAGCAAAACGACCGCACCACCAATTTCAAAAATTGTCAAAATGAAGAATATTTGGCTTTCACAAATGTTTGTTTTTCAATTGATATCACAAATAAAGCTTTGATTGATATTTTTCATTGGTATTTATGTCATGACAATATATCAAGCAAAATCTCAAGTGATATTGTTTTAAACTTCAATTGGTATCTTGTTATGACAATCTCTTCAATTGGGATGTTTATTTTCAATTGGTATATTTAAAAATAGATTTTCAAAATTGATATCCATTAAAACCCTCTTGAAAACTAAGAGGAGAATTTTATTCAGGAGGAGTTTTATTTAGTCAAAGGAAAAGCATTTGAAACAGGGGGGAGAAATTTCAAATCTTGAAAATGCTTCTTGCAATCTTACTTATACACCTTTGACTATTTGCAAAACACTTTGAAAAGATTTTCCAAAAGATTTGCAAAAACAAAACAAGTGGTGCAAATGTGGTCCAAAATATTAAATAAAAGAAAGCAATCCATTCATATCTTGTGAAATTATAAATTGGTTTAATTCCAAGTAACCTATGCACTTACATTATGCAAACTAGTTCATTTCTGTACTTATATATTTGCTTTGGTTTGTGTTGGCATCAATCACCAAAAAGGGGGAGATTGAAAGGGAAATAGGGTTAACCTTTTCCCATAATTAATTTTGGTGGTTGAATGCCCAACACAAATAATGGACTAACTAGTTTGCTCTAGAATATATGTTCTACAGGTGCATAAAGGTTCAACACAAACCAATAAAAGATTGAAGTTAGGGTTCAAAAACAAAGGAGCAAAGAAACCGAGTATGCTCTGGTCTGGCGCACCGGACACTGCCCGGTGGACCGGACACTGTCCGGTGCACCAGGTCCGTCCAAGGATGAACTAGCCACTCTCGGGTTTCTCCAGGCGCGCTCCACTATAATTCACCAGACTATCAGGTATGCCACCGGACTGTCCGGTGTGACAGCGCAGCAACGGCTACTCCGCGCAACGGTGGACTGCAAAAGCACGGTGATCAGATGAACAGTAAGGAACAGTGCGCGCAGAGTCAGAGCCGCAGGTTAGAAGCGCACCGGACACTAAATAGTGCTTGTCCGGTGCGGCACCGGACTGTCTGGTGCCACTAGAAGACAAAGCCTCCAACGGTCAACTGCTCCAGAACCCTAACAGTTGGGTGACGTGGCTGGCGCACCGGATTGTCCGGTGTGCCCATCGACAGCAGCCTGCCCCAACAGTTGTTTGGTGGTTGAGGGCTATAAATACCCCCCAACCACCACCACCCCAAGCATCCAAGATTTCTGAGTATCACATTCAATACAAGGGCTCTAGCATTCACTCCTAGACACAATTCAAAAGATCAAAGCTCCTCTAAGTCCCAAATTCAACTCAAGCACTTAGTGACTTGTGAGAGAGAAATTTTGTGTTCTTTTGAGCTCTTGCCTCTTGGGTTGCCTTCTTCCTTTCTCATTTCTTTCTCAAGTGATTTGTAATCGAATCAAGAGACACCTAAGTGTGTGGTGGTCCTTGCGGGGTCTAAGTGACCTAGGAGATTAAAGAAAAGGCTCACTCAGTCTAAGTGACCATTTGAGAGAGGGAAAGGGTTGAAAGAGACCCGGTCTTTGTGACCACCTCAACGGGGACTAGGTTCTTTAGAACCGAACCTCGGTAAAACAAATCACCATGTTCATCCACTTTATTTCTTGGTTGATTTGTTTTCCCCCCTCTCTCCCGGACTCAGATTTGTTTCTAACGCTAACCTCGGCTTGTAGTGTGTGTTTTAAAGTTGTAAATTTTAGATTACTCTTATTCACCCCCTCTAGGCGACTTTCACATATACAAAATGTTAGGTGTCATGCTGATGTAAAAGATTTTTTTGCATTGTCATTTTATATATAGAACTTGGAGATATTATTAACGAGTGTTCTGTTGTGTGCCAAATGGAGGGTTATAATAATTAATGATTGATCCAATTGTGTGTCAAATGGAGGAGTTTTGCTTCTTAAATACTGATCTCAAACATTTACTAAGCCGATTATTTTTACTATGTTTTATTATAGAAGACGTCTTATAAGAATAATAAAATTGAGACAGTTTCATGTATACATAAGCCTCTATAGTAGTGCTAGCTAGTAGATATGATATGTGTTTGCATTAGCTAAATGCAAAGGCCTATACAACATTATAGAACGAATGCACACAACATTTAATTAGCAACCATGCATGCAAATCTTGCTGTAGAAGATCCATTCATCTACAATTTCCCATGTTATTGAATTGTTGTATGTTGTCCACTGATATTATATGATCTCTATGCTCCCCACCATTTTGATTCTCATATCTAGAAACAAAAGAAAGGTTTAGAATAGATATAATAACGACCCATCTAATGGAGAACTATGAAAATATAACATTAATAATTGATTGCATTGGGATATTCAATAAAGTATTACCTCTACAACACACCTTGTTTGACTTAATGTGTCGATAGGGTAAGCATTGTTAGGCTAGTCACAGTGAGGATTTCATGTCCCTGTTTTCAAAAATGCCACATTAGCTTTATGGATGAATGAAACACCCTCTCTCAATAGGGAGTTTCATCTTACTATTTCATATGTCAACATACTTTTTAAATGCTGCATATAAATAACCAATAGGATTTATTCATTTATAAGAAGATGAAACAAAACACTCTCAGTGGAGGTTTCACACAGTTTCTAAAACATTGGAAACAAGTTAACATGGTTTCATCCCCATGAAACTCCATGAAACTCTTCCTTCTTAAATGATATGGCATGTCATCCAAATAGCTGATGTGACAGGCTAATTAATACATGAAACATCTCATGAAACCTCCATTGTGATTAGCCTTAATTTATCGATGGGGATATAATTACAATTATTAATGAGTGGTCCTGTTGTGTGCCAAATGGAGGATTATAATGATTAATGATTGGTCTAATTATGTGTCAAAAGGAGGAGTTTTGCTTCTTATATACTGATCTCAAACGTTTACTGAGCTGGTTATTATTTACTACGCTTTATTATAGAAGATGTCTTCTAAAAATAATCAAATTAAGATAGTTTCATATATACAAGAGTCTCTTATGCTCCCAAAATATCTAGGACTATTCTCACAACATAGACGACTTATATAGTTACGGTAAAACCAATGATTCTTAATAATGAGTCGTCTCAACTTAATATGAGACATTTCCTATTATATAACTGTCTTAAAATACTTTTCCATTTAATACACATGATAAAACAATCATCTATCTCAATGAACACCATGTCACACAAGACGTTTCTGTAAAATCTACGTTTTATGTCTTAAAATGTGTGTCTTATGCTAACTAATTTGTAGTAGTCCTAGCTAGTAGATATAGTATGTGTTTACATAAGTTGAATGCAAAGGCCTATACAACATTATACAACGAATGCACACGACATTTATTAGTGACCATGCATGCAAATCTACTATAGCAAACCTAAGACCTTGCATATCTACCTCTTTAGAGGCATCTATGATAAAGTGCTTGAACTTGTACTCTCTATAGATATGTGTAAGTTAGCACGAGTTGGATGTTAGGCCTACAAACATATAGAAGTACCTAGAAGCTCTACTAATTTATAACCCTCCTTGTTTTTTAAGATAAGAATGCAATTGTTTTGGCTTATTTAGCTTATGATCTTCTCGTGGATACATAAGTATATCGTTTTTCCATCCGCAAAAATTAAAACTACTTGTCTTTTGAACTATATTTTTAGCACCGTAAAGCATTATTATGACATCGATGTAGATATTGGCCGTATATTTTTATTTGTAACGATAACATTCATGTAGTAGTTTGACTCGTGAAGTCTCTACAGATATATGTAAGTTTGCATGACTTTAATATTAGGTCTACAAAGCATATACAAACATTAGGTATGTGCCTGTGCATTTTCACAGAAATTAAAATTAGTATAAAACATAGATACGGAACGACAAACATCAATATGATATGCAAAACTCGTTTGACAAAATATCACTGTAACACTAAGATTATATTGATGATATAAATGTGTAATATTATTATAAATACGCCGACTCAAATAGAATGTACTGTTATCGAATAAACATTATAATCTAATGTTTTGGTTTAGTTTGTGAACTTCGCGTGGATATATAATTATTTCATTTTTGGCCTAAAATGTATTTTTTGGACTATATAAATTTTAGCACTTTATATAGCTAAGACATTTATGACATCAATGTAGCTATAGGCCATGCACTTACATCTCTCATGATGGCTATGAATATAGTGGTTTGACTTGTGAAATCTCCATATGTATATATACGTTTGCATGATTACCGTCATATTAAGAGAGTCATACTAATTTAAAGACTCATTTTTGGCATTGTTATTTTTATATAGATAGAGTAAATTTGGAGACATTATGACACGTCACTACGTCTAGCTATAACCTCAGACCATGTATGTCTATCTCTATCGGTAGTGCCTTATCTAGTAACCAAATAAATAGATATAGTAGATCATGCTATATTGGTTTGGGATCTTTTCTACAAGATATGCTTGTATGACTAAAATTCGAATACCTCACCAAACGACCATATCTTATATACAGGCTGCGTTACTAATAAAACATATGTTTTTATGTTGTTAACAAAGGAATACAGTTCCTATCTCTGCGCTTCTGCATACAACATTCAATTATTACAAATTATCAACCTTCTAACCGTCACACATGAGACAAAGCAAAATAAATCACGAAAGACAAAGTATATTATCTATTTTCCATTTGTGGCATGCGACAAACATATTGTCCGAATAGCTATCTTTATCTCCTGAAACTGCAACGTAGCTCCGAACCGCAACTAGTACGTTTCTCTAGAAACCGTTTGCATAAAAGATACTATTTTGCTTTGCCAAACGAATGTCATCTCGAGAGCGTCGGATAGCCCAACATATGGTAGTTGCGTCAATCAAAATAGTTTTCCTTACTTTAAAATTTATCTGCAAAAGCCAATTTTCTGACATACAGGAATCCGAAGTCGGTTACCTTAATCATCAGTTGTGGAAAGCAACTCTCTAGCTCGACTTAGCACGATGACAATAAAAAAGAGGTGCTCTATTATTTCGTTACCATTGAAAAAGCTACATTTTTAACGGCTGCCCTTTCCCATTACGCATTGCTAAAAAAGGTGTTCTATGCTAAAAAAGGTGCTCTATTAGTTCGGAGGTGGAGATCCATCTTGTGGTGGGGGCGTTGGTGGGCGCCGAGCTCGCTCGCGGCTTGCGGAGTGTGGGCGAACGACCTCGGCTGTCGCTCTGCATTGCGCCCCTGCCGTATCGATGAACTAATCACCTAGAATTTCTAAGGTTGGAGCCGATCAAGTCCGAGGAGGGCAACAGCCGGACGAGAGTGTAAAGCCCTAAAATTGGGTAGGAGATATATATATGAAAATAAAATAAAACAAAGTAAACAAATATATTTATGATAGTGTTTCTAGAACTTTTGAAACCTTTGTAACACCTTAGGATCCTTCCTCTCCATTATCAATTGAGAAGTACTAAACTAATCAAGTGATCAATAAGTAGATAAAGAAAGTATTGCTCTAGTGATGATAATTTTGGTAATGTATTTTATGGGAGACATAAAGTAGACTTCCAATTTTAAATGAGAACATAAAATAGGAATGAGAAATGAAAATGAAACCCTTTATTCCTACCCTAAATGAATGACAAAGAAAAATAATATAAAAAGTGGATGTTATATTTTCATTAGGAGATGATTGGTATTTGGAATTTGGGGAATTTTAATCTAAAATAAATAATAAGACATTACCTTCACATTAGAATTTTTATAAGACATATTTGGAAAGCTGAAGTTCAAACATGATTTAAAATTTGAATTGAAGTTCAAATTTGGGGAAGAAATCAGAAAAAAAGAAAATACCAAAAGAATAAAGAAAAGGAAATAACAAAATCGCTCTTGGGCCTTTTCCTTTCCTCTCGGCCCATCCCCACGCAGCCCACCTCTCCCCAACGCCCTAAACCAGTCAACCACTTCCAGGTGGGACCCGCATGGCAGCTCCATCCCCTCTGCGTAGGCGTCTTCAACCGCCCAGACCGAAGCTGCCGCACGGATCGAACGGAGCTTGCGCCAACAATCACCGCGGACTCCGCTCTTGCTGGTCGGACTCTTCTCGTGTAGAAAACGCGGTCGCAACCCCTTTGTTTTCCATCGGCCATCGCCACTCGTTGCCTTCTCCCGCCTCGTCGTCATCGTGCGGATTCGCCGTGAAGCCGCTACCACCATTGACGGCCGCTGCATGCCGCCGGCCGATGTCCGTGTAGGGGTCGGGGGCGTTCACCCGTAACCGGAGATCGAGGGCATGTAATCGGGCGTGTGCGACACCTGGGCGCGGCGAATCGCTCGGCAGAAATCATCGCGGCGCCACCATCCGCATCATCGCGCGGCCAACGGCATACGAGCTCCAATACGTGGTAAGAAAGCAACTGTCAAGTTCGCCGTGACCTTCTCTCTGCGTAGGTAGCTCCTGTGTTCAGATTCGGGTGGCTGGATCGTCGATCCGCGGGGAGCAGTGTGCTGGTGGATTCCGACCATGGCGCCGCCGGCTGTGCTCGGCCGTCGCCGCGCGTGACGGGTGAAGTCGGGTGGGAGCGTCGTTGACCGTTGGATCATTTGTGCTTGGCTGGGATTAGATCTGGGTGAGGACTGCTGTAAACCGTTGATGCGTAATGAGCGGTCCAGATTTGAAGCAGGTACCGCTTCGGCCAGGACTCGTCACGGCCGTAGATCTTGAATCTGACGATTGCGGATGTGTACCGGTTTGCGGTGGCGTGGATCTAATCTGAGCCATCCACGTTTGATCGGACGGCTCAGATCAAACGATACCCCTTCACGTGGCATTTTTTCTAAAGAAACCCCGAGGAAAGCAGAAATCAACCCGCCATCCTCGACTGGTGCGCTCTGTGTCTTAGGAAATTTTGCTCCAGAGACCCTGCAGTTTCCTGTATTTGAGGCCCAGTCCACTGCTGTTTTAAAATGATTAAATGAATTAGAAATTAGATTTTTAATACAAAAATAATTGCTAGAACTTAGATAATTCATAGAAAATCCATTTTAGCTCCAAATTGAACCATTCCAGTTTCTAAAATTTTGTAATAATATTCTTCATCATTTAGTGTCTTTGTTTTGACATGAACTCTGTCAGAAAATTTATTTATCATTTAATCATATTTTAATCACATTAAACCTTAGGAAAATCATAACTTAAATTCTACAACTCCAAAATTAATAATTCTTTTTCCTGTGATCTTATTTTAATATGTAGATTATTAATATGTATTTTGGCATACATGTTTGGTGTAATGTTAATTTTGCCTATACACCGTTTGTTTGTATTGCTACGACTAGTGCGAGGTCACGTGTCACCTGAAGATCATCCTGGTACCTGGAATCTCAAGTCCCAGGCAAGTTGTGCCCTTGATCACTTCTTTTTACCCAGCCATGTTCTGATTAATCATAATGATCTGCATAGGCTAATTTTGATGGGACCCAGTAGGTTACCCTAGTTTGTCTATCTTTATACCTTGTTTACCACTGATCTTTCTGGGTAGTACTTGCTAGTGCTATATGTGGTTTTGGGTATGGAGATACACTATTCATGATTACACTTTTGTTATCAGTTGTTATTTATTGTTCATGTTAAGATCATTATGTTAATTGGAACATGGAGAACCACCCGGGAAAACAGTGCTACCACAAGGGTGGTATGGGACGCCCTTGGCTGATTAATTAGGGAAGCTAGTGGAAGTCTACCTTACCCGAAAGGGGCAAGGGCAGTAGGGGAGAGGTCAGTGTAGGGAGGCCCTCGGGAGGATTTTGCTGCGATGGCGGTCCTGCAAGGGATTCCTGCACTGGATCTTCCTATAAACTGTAGCGGGTTTTCGGAAGCTAGTGGAACTTTGTAAAGGCCTCGTAGTGTTACCCTGCCTCGCTTCCTTGGTAGAGGTGTATGGGATTCATGACCCCTTGGCAGATGGGTAACACGGCTTGTGGGTAAAGATGCGCAACCTCTGCAGAGTGTAAAACTGGTATACTAGCCGTGCTCACGGTCATGAGCAGCTCGGACCCTCACATGATTAAATTATGGAACTTAAACTCAATTTGTCATATGCATTGCATTGCAGGTGAAGTTGTTACTCTTGTTCTATTACTTAATTGGGTTTGGTATTTACTTATACTTAGTAACTGCTAATAAAATTTTGACCAACTTTAAAAGCAATGCTCAGCTCTAACCATCTTCTTTGGTAAGCCTTACACTTCACGTGAGCTCCCACCTTTGGCGAGTTCATGCACATTATTCCCCACAACTTGTTGAGCGATGAACGTATGTGAGCTCACTCTTGCTGTCTCACATACACCACAGGTCAAGACCAGGTACTGCAGGATGATGCTCATGGAGGATGCTGCGATGAGTTCGTGAGAGGTCTAGGTCGTCGTCTCCCAGTCAACTTTGGGTTGCTGGACCGTTGTCTCCTTATAATGTAATTATTTCTTTTGTATAGAACTCCTGTTATATATAAAGTTGTGACATTCGATCCTGTGCCACTATACATCATATGTATGAGACTTGGTCCCAGCATACCTGGTGTTTATGTTAACCCCGGGTTTTGGACCCCTAAAATCCGGGTGTTACAGAAGTGGTATCAGAGGAATGTTGACTGTAGGACGAAGCCTAGATAGAACTGGACAACCAATACTTACTCACTTTTGCTACTCTGATTCTTTTCTAAACTTATCTTAATCTTTTCTCATCTAATTCCGCTTCACTCTGATTATTCTCACCCTTCATTTCTAAAGACAAATGTGGATTTCACACTTTGAAATCATGTGCCTAAAGTGACCTTTAGGAATAGGAAACCTAATCCTAGGAACAAAAACAAAACTATTTTTATAAGTATCTATGTATTTGAATGTTTGTTCTTATGATACTTGCCTGATTTGGATCTTTGATTGAGTGTGATGAGTTGTGGAATAAGGTCCACAATTGCATCTGCATATACACATAGGTATACAAATATATTTATAAAATAACTAGACAACCTAGATTGTCCCCATTGGAACATATCTAGCTTAAGAGATTTATATTATCCTAAAAAGATCTCATTCTAACCAATTCATCTTATCTTAAAAGATTCTCCCCTATCTTAATAGATCCATCTTATCTTAAAAGATACTCATCTTATCTTGAAAAGATTTTATCCTTATCCTAATAGATCTAACTGGTCTCAAAAGATTCTATCTTATCTTTATTGTCCTAATAGGCATATTTACCCCACCCTAGTAACAACCAAGATTTAATCCAAAGTAATTAGATATTATCTAGTCTAATCTAGTTATATCCAACCTAATCCAGATTCTATCTAATTTAAATATGACCCAATCTAAAGTAAGTTATTAACAAGTTAGTTAAGTTGGTGATATAGGTTAGACACTGTCTCTACAAATATATCTTAACCTAAATTAATGTCTTATACCAACTCATCCTTGAACAATGGCCTACCTATATCATATAATCCATCCTATCTTAAAAGATTCTAACATATCCTAACAAGATATATCTTACCCTGATAAATCTAACTTAAACTAGTCTAATCTAGATCATACCTAATTTAATATGGTCTAATCTAGTGTGAGTTATTTAATGCTGGTAGAAAGGATAAGGCCATACTCCTAAATCACTTAAACCTAATTTGAAGACTTATATCAACTTGGCCATACACAACAACTCGATCTATATAACAAGTTACATAACTTACCCAACCAATAGAGTCCTGATGGATTGCATGACCTGCCTATCCCCACCTAACATCAAACAAACTTCTAACCTACATCTTGTAGTCTATCTCACCCATGTATATCTCTCATCTTGACAGATTCTATCTTACCCTTGGATATTCACCTATTATGATTGGTTACCCCAATCTGGACATAAATTAAGCCCTACCAAAGAATCTATAAATTATAACCAACTACTAGCTTATTCATTCCGCTTAGTGAATAATTTCCTTTGCAAAACTATTACCATATGCTTCTAACTTTCATGGTCAATACCAGGAAAGGGAAGATTATCACGTAACAACAAACAGAAATGAATCCTCCAAACCCTCCACCTGTTGAGATCGATCAAGTGGTTGCTACCCAAAGACTGGTAATACAACAGTTAACAGACCTGGTGACCGAGATGCAGAATCAGATAAGACAACAACGCGAGGAAATACGTCAGGCCCGCCAAGAAATAAGACAAGCACGGTTGGAGAGACAACAACAACAACAACCCCCACCACCACCAGCTTCACCAAGCTACATAGATATAAATTATGATGATTTGTAAGATCTAGGTGTTACTTTAGTTAGTAGATGATATGATAATATTTTAGAAGAAATAATAAGGTCTATTGACCCTATGTTTTGTTAAAGAATTATACCTCATGCTGTGATTTCTTTGTTTGTGCATATGTTCCGAAAACAATATGAGTATACATCCCTTTTCTTACAAATCTCGAGGACGAGATTATTTTTAAGGGGGGTAGGATTTGTAAAGCCCTAAAATTGGGTAGGAGATATATATATGAAAATAAAATAAAACAAAGTAAACAAATATATTTATGATAGTGTTTCTAGAACTTTTGAAACCTTTGTAACACCTTAGGATCCTTCCTCTCCATTATCAATTGAGAAGTACTAAACTAATCAAGTGATCAATAAGTAGATAAAGAAAGTATTGCTCTAGTGATGATAATTTTGGTAATGTATTTTATGGGAGACATAAAGTAGACTTCCAATTTTAAATGAGAACATAAAATAGGAATGAGAAATGAAAATGAAACCCTTTATTCCTACCCTAAATGAATGACAAAGAAAAATAATATAAAAAGTGGATGTTATATTTTCATTAGGAGATGATTGGTATTTGGAATTTGGGGAATTTTAATCTAAAATAAATAATAAGACATTACCTTCACATTAGAATTTTTATAAGACATATTTGGAAAGCTGAAGTTCAAACATGATTTAAAATTTGAATTGAAGTTCAAATTTGGGGAAGAAATCAGAAAAAAAGAAAATACCAAAAGAATAAAGAAAAGGAAATAACAAAATCGCTCTTGGGCCTTTTCCTTTCCTCTCGGCCCATCCCCACGCAGCCCACCTCTCCCCAACGCCCTAAACCAGTCAACCACTTCCAGGTGGGACCCGCATGGCAGCTCCATCCCCTCTGCGTAGGCGTCTTCAACCGCCCAGACCGAAGCTGCCGCACGGATCGAACGGAGCTTGCGCCAACAACCACCGCGGACTCCGCTCTTGCTGGTCGGACTCTTCTCGTGTAGAAAACGCGGTCGCAACCCCTTTGTTTTCCATCGGCCATCGCCACTCGTTGCCTTCTCCCGCCTCGTCGTCATCGTGCGGATTCGCCGTGAAGCCGCTACCACCATTGACGGCCGCTGCATGCCGCCGGCCGATGTCCGTGTAGGGGTCGGGGGCGTTCACCCGTAACCGGAGATCGAGGGCATGTAATCGGGCGTGTGCGACACCTGGGCGCGGCGAATCGCTCGGCAGAAATCATCGCGGCGCCACCATCCGCATCATCGCGCGGCCAACGGCATACGAGCTCCAATACGTGGTAAGAAAGCAACTGTCAAGTTCGCCGTGACCTTCTCTCTGCGTAGGTAGCTCCTGTGTTCAGATTCGGGTGGCTGGATCGTCGATCCGCGGGGAGCAGTGTGCTGGTGGATTCCGACCATGGCGCCGCCGGCTGTGCTCGGCCGTCGCCGCGCGTGACGGGTGAAGTCGGGTGGGAGCGTCGTTGACCGTTGGATCATTTGTGCTTGGCTGGGATTAGATCTGGGTGAGGACTGCTGTAAACCGTTGATGCGTAATGAGCGGTCCAGATTTGAAGCAGGTACCGCTTCGGCCAGGACTCGTCACGGCCGTAGATATTGAATCTGACGATTGCGGATGTGTACCGGTTCGCGGTGGCGTGGATCTAATCTGAGCCATCCACGTTTGATCGGACGGCTCAGATCAAACGATACCCCTTCACGTGGCATTTTTTCTAAAGAAACCCCGAGGAAAGCAGAAATCAACCCGCCATCCTCGACTGGTGCGCTCTGTGTCTTAGGAAATTTTGCTCCAGAGACCCTGCAGTTTCCTGTATTTGAGGCCCAGTCCACTGCTGTTTTAAAATGATTAAATGAATTAGAAATTAGATTTTTAATACAAAAATAATTGCTAGAACTTAGATAATTCATAGAAAATCCATTTTAGCTCCAAATTGAACCATTCCAGTTTCTAAAATTTTGTAATAATATTCTTCATCATTTAGTGTCTTTGTTTTGACATGAACTCTGTCAGAAAATTTATTTATCATTTAATCATATTTTAATCACATTAAACCTTAGGAAAATCATAACTTAAATTCTACAACTCCAAAATTAATAATTCTTTTTCCTGTGATCTTATTTTAATATGTAGATTATTAATATGTATTTTGGCATACATGTTTGGTGTAATGTTAATTTTGCCTATACACCGTTTGTTTGTATTGCTACGACTAGTGCGAGGTCACGTGTCACCTGAAGATCATCCTGGTACCTGGAATCTCAAGTCCCAGGCAAGTTGTGCCCTTGATCACTTCTTTTTACCCAGCCATGTTCTGATTAATCATAATGATCTGCATAGGCTAATTTTGATGGGACCCAGTAGGTTACCCTAGTTTGTCTATCTTTATACCTTGTTTACCACTGATCTTTCTGGGTAGTACTTGCTAGTGCTATATGTGGTTTTGGGTATGGAGATACACTATTCATGATTACACTTTTGTTATCAGTTGTTATTTATTGTTCATGTTAAGATCATTATGTTAATTGGAACATGGAGAACCACCCGGGAAAACAGTGCTACCACAAGGGTGGTATGGGACGCCCTTGGCTGATTAATTAGGGAAGCTAGTGGAAGTCTACCTTACCCGAAAGGGGCAAGGGCAGTAGGGGAGAGGTCAGTGTAGGGAGGCCCTCGGGAGGATTTTGCTGCGATGGCGGTCCTGCAAGGGATTCCTGCACTGGATCTTCCTATAAACTGTAGCGGGTTTTCGGAAGCTAGTGGAACTTTGTAAAGGCCTCGTAGTGTTACCCTGCCTCGCTTCCTTGGTAGAGGTGTATGGGATTCATGACCCCTTGGCAGATGGGTAACACGGCTTGTGGGTAAAGATGCGCAACCTCTGCAGAGTGTAAAACTGGTATACTAGCCGTGCTCACGGTCATGAGCAGCTCGGACCCTCACATGATTAAATTATGGAACTTAAACTCAATTTGTCATATGCATTGCATTGCAGGTGAAGTTGTTACTCTTGTTCTATTACTTAATTGGGTTTGGTATTTACTTATACTTAGTAACTGCTAATAAAATTTTGACCAACTTTAAAAGCAATGCTCAGCTCTAACCATCTTCTTTGGTAAGCCTTACACTTCACGTGAGCTCCCACCTTTGGCGAGTTCATGCACATTATTCCCCACAACTTGTTGAGCGATGAACGTATGTGAGCTCACTCTTGCTGTCTCACATACACCACAGGTCAAGACCAGGTACTGCAGGATGATGCTCATGGAGGATGCTGCGATGAGTTCGTGAGAGGTCTAGGTCGTCGTCTCCCAGTCAACTTTGGGTTGCTGGACCGTTGTCTCCTTATAATGTAATTATTTCTTTTGTATAGAACTCCTGTTATATATAAAGTTGTGACATTCGATCCTGTGCCACTATACATCATATGTATGAGACTTGGTCCCAGCATACCTGGTGTTTATGTTAACCCCGGGTTTTGGACCCCTAAAATCCGGGTGTTACAGAGAGCCAGCGCACGCGAGGGCACAAAGGTCGGTGGTGAAACGGGACCGACGTTCGGAGGTCGTGGTCGGGGGCGAGGCGGGTCGTTGGAGTAGGCCCGTGAGGGACACAAACTTGAAGGCGAGGTCGAGAAGAGGAGGAGATGCATGGCAGGACAGGCGTGGAGGGCGGCGGCCAGACGGGGGCCGGCGCACGGGGGTCGGCGGTGAAGCAAGGCCGGTGGTCAGAGGCTGTGGCCGAGGGCGATGCCGGATGGTGGAATAGGCCACAGCGACAGCGGGAATAGGGACCTGATGTCGAGGTCGAGAGGACGTGGGTGGGGGCAGGGTGCAGGACGTCGGTGTCTCCGGAGGTGCTTACGCTCGGGGCAACGACTGTCTTAGGGCTCGAAAGCGGGCGTGATAGGCGAGAGGATGGCGCCAGGGCTGGGGCAGGCGGGGGCGCGCAGGCGGGAGCAAGGGGTGTGGACGCCTTTGTTGTACTCTTAGTAAACTAGGTAAAATGTTAGACGTCATACCGATGTAAAAGATTGTTTTTATATTGGCATTTTATATATATAACTTGAAAAGATTATGGCATCACTCTACATCTAGCTATATATAGCCACAGACATACCATGTATGTCTACCTCTAGTGGCAGCCATGGCGAGGGGCTGAATGAATATAATGACACCTTTAATTGTTGTATATATATATATATATATAGTTTATATATTAGGAGCCCTGGGCTTTCAATAACTAGAGGAAGCCCAGGTCGGACGGTGCAATCCGGTCGAGCCGGACCACATCCGGATGTCTATAAATAGGACCCGGAGTGCTAGAGTTCAGTTTTTTACGTTCCACCCCGATTCATTAGCGACGCCGCGTGCGACGACGGCGGTTGCCCCAGAGCGTGCGCGGCGGTGGACCCCCAGCCGGTGGCCGCAACTCCATGACCTCGACGCGCGGTGGCGGAGGTTCCTTGATCCGGAGTAGTGGCGGCGGTTCCCAGGTCGGCGGCGGTGGCTCCCCGATCCAGAGGGCGAGCGACAGCGAGGCCCTTGTGCGGGCAAGCGGCGTCCCCGAGGTCCCGAGGAGGCGGCACTTCCAAGGCCGGCGAGCAAGCGATGTCCGTCGACGTGCGAGTAGCGACGGTGACGCATGAGGCGCGATGTTTGAGCGAGCGGCATCACGGAAGGCTCGAGATGCGCGCAACGATGATCGCGCGTGACATCCTTCGATCCGGCGTAGTTTTATTTTCGATTATTGTGTTTTATGCCTACCACATGTATTATTTACGCCAAAAACTGTACGATTTTATGCTTAAACACGGAGTTCGTATATCAGTTTACTGCATGCACATTGGAAAGGCAATTCCTTGATTTATGCTGTTCGTAATTTGCGCACATGCAATGGAAACTCCCACAATTTTTGCCATAATTTTTGGATCTGTATAAAAATAGAAACCGCATGCATGCGGCTGCCATGTTTTCGGATCTATCATAAAAATAGGATAGTAATAGCAACCTACTAGAGCTATCAACCTCTCACATTGACTCGGTATTTACGCTTATAATTGAGGGATTTTATGCTCAAAACTTAAGGTTTTTACGCTTCACCCGGAGATGCGTCCACCAGTGAACAACATGCCAGATTTTGTACGCAGTGTAACGAATTGCATAAATACCTACACCGTGTAGTATAATTTGTATCAGTATATATCATAAACTAGTTCTAATGCGTTTAGCTGCATGGCTGTTGGAGGGATCCTATATTTACGAAGAAAATAAAACATTAAATGCGATTTTTTTGTTTCTATGCATGTAATTCATTTCCTTTCATTGCATAATCTTTCCATCATAAATTCGTGTGCATGCAGTTGGTAACAGATTTTTACGCAGTATACCAAATTGCATAATTATCTATACAGTGTTGCATATTTAGTATCAGTATATATATCATAAAATGGTCATTACGAGTCTAGCTGCATGGCTGTTGCAGGGATCCTAAATTTATGGAGGAAATAAAGCATTTAAAATAGAAAGCGTCACACATATCTTTCCTAAATTTACGCGCATGCAAGGGAACGTGTTTGACTCATGCATGCATTTTGCCATAATTTTTTGATCTGTATAACCGCATGCATGCGGCTGCCATGTTTTTCGGATCTGCCATAAAAATAGGATCGTAATAACAACCTACTATAGCTATCAACCTCCCACATTGGCTCGGTATTTACGCTTATAATTGATGGATTTTATGCTCAAAACTTAAGGTTATTACGCTCAACCCGGAGATGCGCCCACCAGTGAACAACATGCCAGATTTTTACGCAGTGTAATGAATTACATAAATAGGTACACCATGTAGTATAATTTGTATCAATATATATCATAAACTAGATCTAATGTGTTTAGTTGCATGACTGTTGGAGGGATCCTATATTTATGAAAGAAATAAAACATTAAATACGATTTTTTGTTTATATGCATGCAATTCATTTCCTTTCATTGCACATTATTTTCATCATAAATTCGTGTGCATGCAGCTGGTAATAGATTTTTACGCAGTATACCGAATTGCATAATTATCTACACAGGGTAGCATATTTAGTAGCAGTATATATCATAAAATGGTCCTTATGAGTCTAGTTGCTTGGCTGTTGCAGCGATCCTAAATTTATGGAGGAAATAAAGCATTTAAAAATAGAATCTGTCACACATATCTTTTCTAAATTTATGCGCATGCAAGGGGACGTGTTTGACTCATGCATACATTCCTTTTTTGCGCGCACAGACGTGGGCGCGGGTGGTGCAACCGACAGCCTGGTCTAGTCGGTGCGCTGGGTTGAACCAGGTTGCAGGGATGATCGACCTGGACTTTCTTTAACTATTGGAAGCCCAGGGCTCCCGTTATACCTGCTATATATATATATATATATGAGAATATGCCTCAATAACTTTGAAATGTTTTTATACACATAGTTAGTATTTACAAAGAAAAAACTTACTATTATGATAAAAATAGGTGAATTATTATTTTATTGTGGTGTAAATTAAAATATTTATACAAATAATTAAAAATCCCATGCTACGGCCCCTGCCACCCCTCACCCACGGGCAATTTAATTTATTAGCTAGAACTAGAAGACAACATAATATTGTATCAAAAAATATAGTAGAATCTTTTTAAGATATGTTTGTATGGCTGAAATATCCTGCCCTGTAGACGACTACATCTTATACAGGCGCTACAATCAAACCAATGTCTTCATACGTGTAAACTACTAATTAATATGTGCTTCCAACATAATATCTCTTGTGATATGATTGATAATGGACCCAAATTGCGTATATATTCTGAACGTGTACATATATTAGAGTACTCCTACTAATTTATAAATCTCCATTTTTACGCTACCTTTTTTTAGCATTTGATGACATCATGATACCATTCTAGCTATAGCAGGACCATGCATGTCTATCTCTAGCACCAACAATGAATTATAGATAGAATACAAATATTTTGGTTTAATTTGTGAACTTCTCGTGAATATATAATTATTCCATTTTTTGGCCAAAAAGGTATTGTTTTTTGTACTATATATTTTTTACACTTTATAAAGCTAAGACATTTATGACATCAATGTAGCCATATATAGGCCATGAACTTTCATCTCTCATGATGGCAATGAATATAGTGGTGACTTGTGAAACCGATGTATGCATAAATTTACATGATTACAATTATATTGAAAGTTATACTTATTTAAAGACTCATTTTTTAGCATTACTATTTTTATATAGATAGAGTGAACTTGGAGACATTATGACACGTCACTACGTCTAGCTATAGCCGCAGACCGCGTATGTCTATCTCTACTAATACCATTGCCTTAGCTAGCAGCCAAATAAATAGATATAGTAGATCATGTTATATTGGTTCAAGATATTTTTTTCAAGATATGTTTGTATAACTCAAATTCGAATACCCTGCCTGCAGACGACCATATCCATATAAAGGTGGCACTATTAATAAAACCTTTGTTTTCATTTTTTATGAAGGATCACGATTTTTGTCATTGCGTTTCCGCAAACAACGTTCAATTATTATAGATTATTGACCTTATAGCTGCTCACACATAAAACAAATCAAAATAAATCACGAAAGACGGTGGCATGCGAAGATCTTTATGGCTATTATCTCTATACACAAACATATTCTTCGAATAGTTATCTTGATCCCCTCATACTGCAACATAGCCTACTGCAACTAGTACGTTTCTCTAGAAACAGTCTTCATAAAACATGCATATTTTGCTTTGTCGGACTAATGTCATTCCGAGAGCACTAGATAGCGCAACATATGGCAGTTGCGCCTATGAGAATAGATTTCCTTACTTTAAGATTATAAACCAAATTTCTAACATATGGGAAACCGAAGTCAGTTACCTTAATCGGTAGTGGTGGAAAGCAACTCTCCAAATCGATTTAGCACGATGGCAATAAAAAGATGTGCTTAATTATTTCGTTACAACATAGATGAGTCATATAGTTACGTTAAAACGTCTGTTCTTAATAGCGAACCGTCTCAAATTAATGTGAGACATTTCCTATTATATAACTATCTTAAAACACTTCTCCATTTCATACATGATGTTTCTATAAAATCTATGTTTTTGTCTTAAAATGTGTGTATTATATTAACTAATATGTAGTAGTGCTAGCTAGTAGATATAGTATGTGTTTGCATTAGCTGAATGCAAAGGCCGATACAACATTATAGAACGAATGCACACGACATTAATTAGTGACCATGCATGCAAATCTAGTTGTAGCAGACCTAAGATCATGCATATCTAGCTATCTCTCTAGAGGCGTATATAGATATAGTACTTGTACTTGTACCCTCTATAGATATGTGTCAGTTCACACGAATTGGATGTTAGGCCTGCAAATATATAGAAGTATTAGAAGTCCTACTAATTTATAATATTCCTTGTTTCTTAGATAAAAAATACAAATGTTTTAGTTTGTTTAGATTGTGAGCTTCTCATGGATACATAAGTATATCTTTTTTCTATCCGCAAAAAAAAACTACTTATCTTTTAGACTACATTTTTAGCACCATACGACATTATTATGACATCGATGTAGCTATTGGCCATACAATTTTTTTTGGTAACTATGGCAATCATGTAGTAGTTTGACTCATGAAGTTTCTACAGATACATGTAAGTTCGCATGACTTTAATATTCGGTCTACTAAGAATATACAAACATGTTAGACATCATGCCAAAATAAAAGATTGTTTTTTATATCATCATTTTTATATAACTTGGAAAGATTATAGCATACCATGTATGTCTACCTCTACTGGCAGCCACAGTGGCGAAAGACCAACAATTTTAATTAGAGGGTCCAAGGCCAAAGAATAAGATGATATATATATATATATATATATATATATATATATATATATATATACACACACTAGTACAATGCTCATGCATTACGAGGGCACATAAATATTCGATAAAATGTTAGCGTGAAAGAGGTGGTTGCATGGTTGTGGTTGCGCATGCAAGAGAGATAAGGCTTATCTTATCTGGTTGTTAGGCGAGACGTGGGGATAAAAATAGATACGTGCGCGCTAGCTTTGTGCGTGACGCATTGATTTCGAAGAAATGCGAGGGGGTTCTTGTAGAAAGTTATTTCAAAAACCAGGATAACGCCATCGACAACGGTCTCGGGGCTTCCTCTGAAAACCACCAGGGAGGACTCCCTCTGCTTTAATTGAGACAACTAGCGACTCGCCGCAGTGTACGCCTACAAACCCTAAAGAATAGAATCACATAGAGAAAAAGTTCACGGGTTATGGTGTAGCGGGCAGTGTACGCCTACAAACCCTAAAGAATAGAATCACATAGAGAAAAAGTTCACGGGTTATGGTGTAGCGGGAGGACACGATCGTGGTTGTCACACGATGCATGAGCCGTAACCAGTTTGATCGAGAAAGAGAAGGCCACGATGTTTTTGCGGACATTGGAGGGAAAAAAGGAGAGATCGCTCGATCGTCGCGTCAACTCGTGCTGGATAAATTTCCACGGTGCATGGGGTTTCTTGTAAAAATAATGATGCAGAACGGTCATCGAAACTGGTGATCTATATTAATAATAAGATATATATATATATATATATATATAAACATATGTCTAATGTTTATATATATATATAGTTAGTATTTATAAAAAACTATAATATTATGATAAAAATAGGTGAATTAATATTTTGTTGTGGTGTAAATTAAAATATGTATACAAATAATTAAAAACTCCAGTCCGCAGCCCCTGCCGTCCCTCACCCACCCTACTACCGTGGGCAACTTATTAGCTAGAACTAGAAGACAACATAATATTGTAGCCAAAGTAGAATCTTGTTTCTAAGATATGTTTCTATTGCTCAAATATCCTTCTACAGCTTATACAGGCACTACAACTAAACCAAAGTTTTCATACATGTAAACTACTAATAAATATGTTACACTACTAATTAATATGTGCTTTCTACATAATATCTCTTGCGATATGATTGACAATGAACCCAAATTGCGTATAATATTCTGATTGTGTACAAATATTAGAGTAGTCCTACTAATTTATAAACCTCCATTTTTTACACTATCTTTTTTTAGCACTAGATGACATCATGATACCTGTCTAGCTATAGCAGGACCATGGATGCCTATCTCTAGCATCAACAATGAATTATAGATAGAATACAAATGTTTTGATTTAGTTTGAGTGGATATATAATTATTTCATTTTTAATTTTGACTAAAAAGTATTTGTTTTTTTGGACTATATGTTTTTAGCACTTTATAAAGATAAGGCATTTATGATTATAGGCAATGCACTTACATCTCTCGTGATGGCAATGAATGTAGTTGTTTGACTTGTGAAATCTTCCTAAGCTTGTATGATTACAATCATATTAAGGGTCATACTTGTTTAAAGACTTGTTTTTTGGCATTGCTATTTTTATACAGATAGAGCGAACTTAGAGGCATTACGACGCGTCACTATGTCTAGCTATAACAGTTAACCATGCAGTGCCTTAGCTAGGAGACAAATAAATGGAGATATAGTTATATTGGTTTGTGATCTTTTCTCCAACCAGATATGTTTGTATGACTCGAATTCAAATACCTCAATGAACGACCATATCTTATATACAGACGTCACTCCTAATAAAACCCCTGTTTTCATTTTTTTAATAAAAGAATGCAGTTCCTATATCTGTGTTTTCGCATACAGCATTTAATTATTATATATATCAACCTTCTAGCTGATCGCACGTGAAACAAAGCAAAAAAAAATCATGAAATACAAAGTCTATTATTTAATTTCCGTATGTGGCCTGCGTTGACCTTTATGGCTATTATCACCATGGATAAATATGTTCTCCGAATAGTTCTATTTCTCCCCTCAGACTGCAACATAGCCTAGAACAACAACATATACAAATATTAGAAGTAGTCCTACTAATTTATAAACTTCCATTTTTTACAATATCTTTTTAGCACTTGAAGACATAATGATATCGGTCTAGCCATAGCAGGACCATACATGTCTATCTCTAGCATCAACAATAAATTATAGATAGAATACAAATGTTTTGGTTTAGTTTATGAATTTCGCGTGGATATATAATCATTTCATTTTTGCCAAAAGTTATTTCTTTTTTGGACTATATATTTTTATCACTTTATAAACAAAGACATTTATGACATCAATTCAGCTATAGGCCATACACTTACATTTGTCATGATGGCAATGAATATAGTGGTTTGACTTGTGACATCTCCAAATGTATGTATAAGGTCATGTTTCAATGCACTAGACCTAATAGTTAGCTATTAAAATTAGTTGAAGTTATCCAAACAGTCTAGCTAATAGTTAACCTATTAGCTACTTTTAGTAAATTAGCTAATAGTTAGCTAGCTATTTGTTAGCTACCTAATTTCACTAGCAATTTTTAGCCAACTAACTATTGGCTCTAGTCATTCAAACAACCCTAGGTTTGCATGATTACAATCATATTAAGAGTTGTACTTATTTAAAGACTCATTTCTGGCATTCTATTTTATATAGGTAGAGTGAATTTGGAGACATTATGACACGTCACTATGTGTAGCTATAAACGCAAACCATGTATGTCTACCTCTTCCGATAGTGCCTTAGCTAGCATCAAAATAAATAGATGTAGTAGATCATGCTACATTGGTTTGTGATCTTTTCTTCAAGATATGTTTGTATGATTCAAATTCGAATACCTCACAGAACGACCATACCTTATATGTAGCCGGTGCTACTAATAACACCTCAGTTGTCACTTTTAATAAAGGAATGTAGTTTCTATCTCCGTGTTTCCGCATACAACATTCAATTATTACAGATTATCAACCTTCTAACCGATAGAAAAAAGCAAAATAAATCACGAGAGATAAAGTCTATTATTTATTTTCCATCCGTGGCATGTGTAGATATTTATGGCTATTATCTCTATGTACAAACATATTCTCTAAATAACTATATTTATCTCCTCAAATATGCATGTAAGTTGTAGGGAATAAACATTAGGGCTGCAAACATGTACATATATTAGTAGTAGTCCTACTAATTTATAAACGTCCATTTTTACACTATCTTTTTTAGCACTTGAAGACATAATGATATAAGTCTAGCTATAGCTAGACCATGCATGCCTATATCTAGCATCAACAATGAATTATAGATAGAATACAAATATTTTGGTTTAATTTGTGAACTTCATGTGAACTTCAAATACCTCACCAAACGACCATATCTTATATACAGGCGGCTCTACTAATAAAACCTATGTTTTCATGTTGTTAACAAAGGAATACAGTTCCTATCTCTGCGCTTCTGCATACAACATTCAATTTTTACAAATTATCAACCTTCTAACCGTCACACGTGAAAAAAACAAAATAAATCACGAAAGACAAAGTATATTATCTATTTTTCATTTGTGGCATGCGACAAACATATTGTTCGAATAGCTATCTTTATCTCCTGAAACTGCAACGTAGCTTAGAACCGCAACTAGTACGTTTCCCTAGAAACCCTCGGCACAAAAAGATACGCATTTTGCTTTGCCAAACGAATGTCATCCCGAGAGCGCCGGATAGCCCAACATATGGGTGTTGCGCCAGTGAGAATGGTTTTCCTTACTTTAAGATTTATCCGCAAAAGCCAATTTCCTGACATACGGGAAACCGAAGTCGGTTACCTTAGCCAGTAGTGTGGAAAGCATTTCTCCAAATCGATTTAACACGATGACAATAAAAAAGAGGTGCACAATTATTGTGTTAGCATTGCAAAAGCAACATTTTTACTGTCCTACCAATTTTCTAACATATGGGAAATCGAAGTCGGTAGTGAATTTAGTGGTTTGATCTATACTCTTTGTAGGCACATGCATCATACATGTAAGTTTGTAGGGAACTAGGAATTAGACGTTAGGGCTACAAACGTGTACAAATATTAGGAGTAGTCTTACTAATTTATATACCTCCTTTTTCACTATCTTTTTAGCACTTGAAGACATAATGATATCAGTCTAGCTATAGCCGAACCATGCATGCCTATCTCTAGCATCAACAATGAATTATAGATAGAATGCAAATGTTTTGGTTTAATTTGTGAACTTCACGTGAATATATAATTATTTCATTTTTGGCCCAAAAAAGTATTTTTTACTATATATTTTTATCACTTTATAAAGCTAAGACATTTATGATATCAATGTAGCTATAGGCCATGCACTTACATATCTCATGATGGCAATGAATATAGTGGTTTGACTTGTGAAATCTTCATAAGTATGTATACATTTGAATGATTACAATCATATTAAGAGAGTCGTACTTATTGAAAGGCTCATCTTTTTGTCATTGTTATTTTTATATAGATAGAGTGAATTTGGAGACATTATGATACGTCACTACGTCTAGCTATAACCTCAAGCCATGTATGTATATCTGGCCTTATCTAGCAGCCAAATAAATAGATATAATAGATCATGCTATATTGGTTTGGGATATTTTCTAAGATAGTTTTGTATGAATCAAATTCGAATACCTCACCAAACGACCATATCTTATATACAGGCGGTGCTACTAATAAAACCTATGTTTTCATGTTGTTAATAAAGGAATACAGTTCCTATCTCTGCGCTTCCGCATACAACATTCAGTTATTACAAATTATCAACCTTCTAACTGTCACACATGAAACAAAGCAAAATAAATCACGAAAGACAAAGTATATTATCTATTTTCCATTTGTGGCATGCGACAAACATATTGTCTGAATAGGTATCTTTATCTCCTCAAATGCAACGTAGCCCAGAACTGCAACTAGTATGTTTCCCTAGAAACCATCGGCACAAAAAGATACTCATTTTGCTTTGCCAAAAGAATGTCATCCCGAGAGTGCTGGATAGCCCAACATATGGGAGCTGCGCCAGTGAGAATTGCTTTCCTTACTTTAAGATTTATCCGCAAAAGCCAATTTCCTGACATACGGGAAATCGAAGTCGGTTACCTTAGCCAGTAGTGTGGAAAGCATTTCTCCAAATCGATTTAACATGATGACAATAAAAAAGAGGTGCTCAGTTATTGTGTTAGCATTGCAAAAGCAACATTTTTTACTGTCCTACCAATTTTCTAACATATGGGAAATCGAAGTCCGTAGTGAATTTAGTGGTTTGATCTATACTCTTTGTAGGCACATGCATCATGCATGTGAGTTTGTAGGGAACTAAGAATTAGACGTTAGGGCTGCAAACGTGTACAGATATTAGGAGTAGTCCTACTAATTTATATACCTCCATTTTCACTATCTTTTTAGCACTTGAAGACATAATGATATCAGTCTAGCTATAGCCGGACCATGCATGCCTATCTCTAGCATCAACAATGAATTATAGATAGAATGCATGGTTTAGTTTGTGAACTTCGCGTGAATATATAATTATTTCATTTTTGGCCCAAAAAGTATTTTTTGGACTATATATTTTTTATCACTTTATAAAGCTAAGACATTTATGACATCAATATAGCTATAGGCCATGCACTTACATATCTCATGATGGCAATGAATATAGTGGTTTGACTTGTGAAATCTCCATAAGTATGTATACATTTGAATGATTACAATCATATTAAGAGAGTCATACTTATTGAAAGGCTCATTTTTAGGCATTGTTATTTTTATATAGATAGATTGAATTTGGAGACATTATGACACATCACTACGTCTAGCTATAACCTCAAAGCCATATATGTCTATCTTTATCGGTAGTGCCTTATCTAGCAGCCAAATAAATAGATATAGTAGATCATGCTATATTGGTTTGGGATCTTTTCTAAGATATGTTTGTATGACTCAAATTTGAATACCTCACCAAACGACCATATCTTATATAGAGGCGGCGCTACTAATAAAACCTATGTTTTCATGTTGTTAACAAAGGAATACAGTTCCTATCTCTGCACTTCCGCATACAACATTTAGTTATTACAAATTATCAAACTTCTAACCGTCACACATGAAACAAAGCAAAATAAATCACGAAAGACAAAGTATATTATCTATTTTCCATTTGTGGCCTACGACAAACATATTGTACGAATATCTATCTTTATCTCCTCAAACTGCAACGTAGCCTAGAACCGCAACTAGTACGTTTCTCTAGAAACTGTCTGCATAAAAAGGTACGTATTTTGCTTTGCCAAACGAATGTCATCCCGAGAGCGCTGGATAGCCCAACATATGGGAGCTGCGCCAGTGAGAATGGTTTTCCTTACTTTAAGATTTATCCGCAAAAGCCAATTTTCTAACATACGGGAAACCGAAGTCGGTTACCTTAACCAGTAATTGTGGAAAGCATTTCTCCAAATCGATTTAGCACGATGACAATAAAAAAGAGGTGCTCAATTATTGTGTTAGCATTGCAAAAGAAACATTTTTTACTGTCCTACCAAATTTCTAACATATGGGAAATCGAATCGGTAGTGAATTTAGTGGTTTGATCTATACTCTTTATAGGCACATGCATCATGCATGTAAGTTTTTAGGGAACTAGGAATTACACGTTAGGGCTGCAAACGTGTACAAATATTAGGAGTAGTCCTACTAAATTATATACCTCCATTTTTCACTATCTTTTTAGCACTTGAAGACATAATGATATCAGTGTAGCTATAGCAGGACCATGTATGCCTATCTCTAGCATCAATAATGAATTATAGATAGAATACAAATATTTTGGTTTAGTTTATGAAATTCGCGTGGATATATAATTATTTCATTTTTGGCCCAAAAAAGTATTTTTGGACTATATATTTTTTATCACTTTATAAAGCTAAGACATCTATGACATCAATGTAGCTATAGGCCATGCACTTACATCTCTCATGATGGCAATGAATATAGTGGTTTGACTTGTGAAATCTCCATAAGTATGTATACATTTGCATGATTACAATCATGTTAACAGAGTCGTACTTATTTAAAGGCTCATTTTTTGGCATTGTTATTTTTATATAGATAGAGTGAATTTGGAGACATTATGACACGTCACTACGTCTAGCTATAACCTCAAGCCATGTATGTCTATCTCTATCGGTAGTGCCATCTAGCAGCTAAATAAATATATATAGTAGATCATGCTATATTGGTTTGGGATCTTTTCTAAGATATGTTTGTATGACTCAAATTTGAATACCTCACCAAACGACCATATCTTATATACAGGCGGCGCTGCTAATAAAATCTATGTTTTCATGTTGTTAACAAAGGAATACAGTTCCTATCTCTGCGCTTCCGCATACAACATTCAGTTATTACAAATTATCAACCGTCTAACGTCACACATGAAACAAAGCAAAATAAATCACGAAAGACAAAGTATATTATCTATTTTCCATTTGTGGCATGCGACAAACATATTATCTAAATAGGTATCTTTATCTCCTCAAATGCAACGTAGCCCAAAACCGCAACTAGAACGTTTCTCTAGAAACCGTCGGCGCAAAAAGATACGCATTTTGCTTTGCCAAACACGAATGTCATCCCGAGAGCGCCGGATATCCCAACATATGGCAGCTGCGCTAGTGAGAACGGTTTTTCTTACTTTAAGATTTATCCGCAAAAGCCAATTTCCTGACATACGGGAAACCGAAGTCGGTTACCTTAGCCAGTAGTTGTGGAAAGCAACTATCCGGCTCAATTTAGCACGACGACAATAAAAAAAAGGTGCTATATTATTTCGTTACCCTTGAAAGAGCTACATTTTTAACAGTTGCCCTTTCCCGTTACGCTTTGCTAAATTTTCCTTTGTAGCGGTTAGCTCTCGCCGAAGATACCGTAAAAAAGCTTGATTTCTATTAAGATTCTTAGTCTCCAAATTAATCTATTGGTAAATGTAATATTTTTGATTCATCACATGAAGATAGAAAGAATGAACGGTAAAATGTCGATTAATGTACTTCCCGTCTCCACCGTTCGAAAATATAGTTCTTTCTAGCCCTCTTTTTTCGTCGACGTTCGTACGTATAAACTACATTCATATATTAATTAATGAATTAATACTTAATATAAAATAAATTATATTTTAGGATGGATGGAGTAATTACTAACTAATCGAGTATTTGTTAATCCTGTCGATATCTACCGAGTGCTACCTCGTCGTGCGCCTATGGCATGAACAACAACCTGGAGTGGTCCTTGACAGAACAGGATACAGGAACCATGGCGACTGGCACTACTGGTTCAACCATGGCCTGGCTCTCCCCACGCATTTCGCCGCCCGCTCTCTCGTTTGTCTGAGGCTATAGCTGCTGAAGTTTTTTTTTAAAAAAAAACGAGTTGCTGCTAGAAGACACTGACACGCTAACAGAAGAAGAGAAATTTTTGTGGGGGTACTTGAAGAAGAGTTACTACTGCTACCACTAGAGGACAGTAACAGACTAACAGATCAAAAGGAGAAGGGGAAAAAAAGAGAGAGAGAAGCAGATGGCGTGGACGCGATGATGATGATCACTGAGGGTTGTTAATGCGCTGGCCACCGTCGTCTTCTCCATCCAAACTGACGCGCTCGGCAGTGGACGCCGCGTCGTCGGCGTCGTCGTGGTGCGCGGCCGGTCAGTGGCAGCAGATGGCTGGCGCGAGGCCTGCAGATGGCGTCCGGCTGGTAGTGATATACTTCAGTTAAACCCGTCCATCATCACCACCAAAGTAAAAAAAAATGAAGAGTTTACTCTGTTTTGGAACGGCGGAGGATTCTTTCCCGTTTCCTGTGTTTTTTTATATGAAAAATTAATTGATTTCTGTGAATTTTCTTTATGATTTCTCTAAAATTATTGCAATTCAAAGGAGCCCCGAAGAAACTACCCAACAAGTGATAGAAATTTATGAGGTATTTGAATGCACTAGAGATAATAATTATTTGGCTAAAAAATCCCTAGTGAAATTAACTAGCTAATTATTAACTACTTTACTAAAAATAGCTAATACCTAAACCATTAACTCATGTGTTTGGATGTCTTCAGTTAATTTTAGGGCATGTTTGGTTACTTTAGTCCAGGGACTAAAGTTTTGTTAGAAAACTAAAGTTTAGTCCCTACCATATTTGTTTCTAGTGACTAAAAGTATTCATAATGCATTAAATGAATCGTAAGAGGACTAAAATATCCCTTATCATTCTTCCGTCATCATTGCAACTGAAATAAAGGAGGGACAAAATGTGGAATTTATATGGTTTAGTTCCTTTTTAATCACCCCTTGAATTTAGTCCCTGTTTTAGCCTCACTGTTTGGCAATTTATGTATTAAATAGGACTAAAATGGAGGGACTAATCTTTAATCTCTCAAACCAAACGGAGTCTTAGTCTCTAACTATTAGCTCTATTGCATTCAAACATTCTTTAAGTTCATGGTATGGGTCATTTTTTATGTTTTCTTTTCGTTAAAAGAAACCATACTGATAGGAAACAGTTGTTATTTTACATGGCTCTAAAAGTTTATAATAATAAAGAATTTACCAACCCAGGTGGAATTAATAATAACAGGAGGACCTGTATCTAAAATTAGAAATCCTTGAAGGAGAACACAGGAAGACCACCCACCATGTCAGAGCCTATTTAAACCGCGCTTTGGGCAGCCATCTTTCGCACAACACAAGAGCCTTCTCGCTCTGATCTGAGCAGGAGGAGGAGGAGGAAGAAAGCCAAAGGCCTTCCTTGCGCTTCCAGGGCAAAGAAGGTAATGGACTCCACTCCAGTACTCCACTCCGTTCCTCCATGTGCTTAGCTTTCTTGTAGACACTCCTAGAGTGAGATAGGTGGGGGCGGGGTAGTCGGGAGCCAGGAGACGAGTCTCTCTTCCTCCTCCTACCTCCCACCTTTCTTTCTTTCTTTCTTTTTGGTTTCTTTTTGGGTTTCTCCTGGTCCGGTCCGGGAGACCTGCTGGACCACACGGTGCCGACTCACTGCAGGCGTTCGCTTGACAGCCTTCCTATTACGAGACGAGCTCTTGGTTTTCCGCAGACACGGACTCTAACAAGCGTGGGCCTGTCATGGCCTGGCCTGCTGTTAAGTCTCGTCTCCTGCGTCTCTCTTCTCTCTCTCTCTCTCTCTCTCGCTCGCTCGCTCTCCCGGAGTAGATTTTATTCCTATTCATTCCTCGTGTGAGTGAGGTCCCTCCGCTGCTCCTCTCTCTCCCTCTCCCTCCCTCTCCGCGGAGTTGAGCCGGAGTCGAGAGGCAGGCAGACGAGACGAGGAATGCTTCCTTCCCATGCCGCCGCCGTCCCTGTTCTCCTCCTCCCTCCCTGATTCCAGTGCTCTCTCACGTACCAGATCTGAGGCCTCTCGCGCCACCGGACGCCGCGGCGGAGCGTGACGACGACGAAGTCGGCCAGGATGAGCCGCGAGGACACCCTGAAAGTGCAGGTGAGTTCTTCTGTTTGCCTGTCATTTTAGTCAATCAGGCAGGGCTGGCTGGCTGATCCCGCTTCGCGCTCACCCTGCATGCCATGTCTTCTCCTGCTGCGTTTTTCTATTCTTTGTCTGGGCGCACAGACCCTCGAGCTCAAGGTGAACATCCACTGCGACGGCTGCCTTAAGAAAGTCAAGAAGGTCCTTCACAAGATCGATGGTAAAATAAAACGTTCTCCTTCTTTATGAAGCCGCGAACCGCTTGCCTTTTTTTTGTTGTTTGCCGTTCTTTCGTGTTCGTCTTCTCTGCCTGCCAGGGTGAGACTGAGAGTGAGACCAGCTCAGCCGGAGGGGAGAGGCTGCTCGCCTGCTCTCTTCTTCTCCGTAACAGAAACGATGGATAACCCTTGTGTCCATTCCGAAAATAACTTGTTTTCTTCTGTTCTAATACAAATGCGCTGGGCATGGATTGGTGGGTGTTGCAGGGGTGTACCAGAGCACGGTTGATGCGGCGGAGGGCAAGGTGACGGTGTCCGGGCTCATGGACCCGGACACCGTCATCAGGAAGCTGCACAAGGCCGGGAAGCCGGCGCAGCTGTGGGGCGCCACCGCCAAGCCTGCCGTGGCGACCCAGCTCGAGAAGCTGCAGCTCAAGGATGCCGGGGGCAAGGGCCAGCCGCCCAAGAACGCTGGCGGCAAGGGTCAGCCGCCCAAGAACGCCGGCGGCAAAGGCCAGGGCCAGGGCCAGAAGCAGCAGCAGCCCAAGGGTGGAGCGGGCGGTGGCGGCGCCGGCGCGAAGGTGGTGGCGCTGCCGCACTCGCAGCCGACGCCGCAGCAGCTGATGCAGATGCAGATGAACGGGATGAAGTTCGCTCATCCGGAGCTCATGGCCATGGGCGCAGGCCGCATGCCGATGCCGATGCCGTTCCCGGCGGCAGCGCAGGCGCAGGCCGCCGCGGCCAAGGACCCCAAAACCGTCAAGTTCGACCTCCCGGGGGGCGAGGAGTTCGGGGACGACGGCAGCGACCTCGACGACGAGTTCGACGAACTGGACGACGTGGATTTCGAGGACGACGGCCTCGACGACGACGACGACGGCGACCTGTACGACGGCCCCGGGATGGTGATGAAGCCCATGGGCATGCCCCCGGCCGCTGCTGCCGGTGGCGGCAACGGAAACGGCGGCGGCAAGAAGGGTGGCGGCGGGAACGAGGTCCCGGTTCAGATCAATGGGAACGCCAGCAACGGCGGCGGGGCGAAGCAGAACGGGGGCGGCAAAAGCGGGGCCAAGAACGGCAAGGGCGGCGGCGTGGTCGTCGCCCCGGGCGGCGGGAACCAGGCTGGGCAGGGCAAGACGAAAGGCGGCTTCCCCGGCGGCGCCGGTCTCGGCGGGCCGATGATGGGCGGCGCGCCGCCGCCGCATGCGGGCATGATGATGAGGCCGCCGAACATGATGGGCGGCGCGGGCGGTTTCCCCGGCATGGGCCAGATGGGCGGCCACCCCCACATGGGTGGCGCCGGCATGCAGCAGGCAGGCGGGGGCGCCGCGCACGGCATGCCGGCTGGTGGCAGCATGGCGGCTGGCGGAATGCCTGGGGCCGGGTTCTTTCCGCGCGGCGTTGGCGGCGGCATGCCGGCCGGCGCGGAGATGCTGGGCATGTCGCAGCTGCCTCCGCAGCAGCAGCAGCACATGGCGGCGGTGATGCAGCAGCAGCAGCAGCACATGGCTGCGATCATGCAGCAGCAGCAGCAACAGATGATGATGATGAACGGGCACGTGCACGGGCACGGCCACCACCACCATGGCCACGGCGGGTACGGGTACGGGCGCCCGGCGATGCCGCAGTACCCGCCGCCGCCGCCGCCGCCGCCGGCGTACTACTACCCGATGCCGCAGCGCCACCCGCACGACAGCATGTTCAGCGACGAGAACCCCAACGGGTGCTCGGTGATGTGAGGCGAGGCGCGGCGGCGGCCTGCGGGGGGCTCCGGAGAAACTGAACCAGGCAACCAGCCAGCCAGCCAACCGGAAGGAGGGAGCTCGGGCCCGTCAGGTCTGACTCTGAGGCGATCGCCGTGCGTGGAAGAGTCGTCGTCGGTATACATGAAACAAAAAAAAAAAAAACTAGCTATAGCACCAGCCGTAACCGCGCCGCCCCGTTTCGTTTTCCTCTTTCCCTAGTTTGTTTTCACCTTTGGTACTTTTTTCCCCCTTCTCTGAACAAAGAAAGAGCGGCAGCTTCCTTGGAGTGGAAGGTAGGTATAGTAGTAACAACAATGATAGTGGTGATGCTAGCTGATGGCTGTCTTCCTTCGCTTCTTGCTTGCTTGCTTGCCCCATATCTAATGAATGGACAATGTGCAAGAGCACTGCCTCTCTCTCTCTGCCTGCCTAGCCTGTTGTGTGTGTGAGAGAGAAAGAAGAATCATCATGGATGGAGGTAGATGATACAGTACTACTGTATCTCCACTCCAGACAGCGACACACGGGCGAAGGGGTGGGACATGGTGCCATGGCGGCAGCAGCGACGGAGCCATGATGGTGGCTGGTGAGTGGTGAGTGGCGACGGCGACGGCAGTGGTCCACGCTGCTGAACTAGAGCGAGAGCAGCAGCATGAGGAGGCCAGTAGCGCAGGAGGACTGCAGGCACCGCAGCGGCCCCTCGCCGCGGTTTCGAGCTCATCTGGCCATTGCATGCAGTGCTTTTCTCCTGCGCTCACATTAATCGCTGGGACCGGGACGGTTTCATGCTACGGCTGCTGCTATGCTACGGTGTGAGTGAAAGTCAGAGATACTATGCCAAAAGCAAAGCACAGCATTAACATAGGCTGAAAAGGGTGGACGGATGGGAACCGGCCATGTTTTCCAGGTGTCATACGCCCGATGACTGCTTGCGCGTTGCGCCCAAGCCATCGCTTGAATGATATTTGGGCCTGGGTGGGCCTCCGATCCGATGATGGATCGGTGCGTCGTCGGCCTCATGCACACACGTACACCTCCGACGTGACGTCACGTCAAGCGAGTTGACGCACTAATGCGGCGGCGACGGGTAACAAACGTGCTGCTATAGGATATAGTAGGCCACAGGCACAGCAAGAGATTCCCCCCCGGGGACCCCAGTGCAGTGCACATGTCAGCGTCGACCCTGGCCTGGTCAAGGAATTTCTTCAACCGTGAGAAGTAGAGGACGGACGGCCTTCTGTATGTGTAGGCTACGCACCTACTAGTACGGTAGAGCGTCACATGAGCAGGACTCTAGCGGCCACGTCCCTTTGCATGAGAAATGGAGGGGGATTGAGAGAATTTAATAATCCCTTTCTATTTGATTTTAAACACAAAATGATTAAATCTTCTCTAATCTCACTCAATCCTGATCCAACCGAACAAATTCTAAAGCTACCTAGTCTCCCTTTGAATAGGGGGTTGTGGCTCCTTTAAAAACAACTTGGCTCCTCTGTCTCTTTGGTTTATCGAGCCGTTTTTGCAATTCGTTTGGTACAACAGCTTCTCATGTGTTTCTTTAAAATGATGTATGAGGAGCCAGCAGAAGCCAGGGTTTAGGTGCTCTAGCTACCAATAGAGATGGCCAAACGGGCCACCCGGCCCTGGCCCGATAAAGCCCGGCCCGTTTTGGATTTGACCCACCACGCACGGTTAGAAAATCGGGCTGGGCTGTCTAAGCCCGCGGGCTCGATTTTCTATCCGAGCCTAGCCCACAGCGGGTCTAGCACGAAAAAAACGGGCCAAAAAGCGGGCTAAGCGGACCGGTAAGCACGTTTTAGTGCAAAAAAAAACAGGCTTAATGGGATTAGAGGTAAACGAACCGTGACGGGTTAGCCCACCATGCCTAGTTTCCTATCAGAGCCCGGTCGCTTATTCGTACCGTACCGGTCCGGGCCCGTATAGAACCGAACCGTGCCGAGCTCGAATCGAGCCTAAACAGCGGGCTTCGTGCCGGGCTCGCGGGCCTCGTGCTTATTAGCCATTTATAGCTACCAACATGAAATCAGCTCCAGCTTTTGAAGGGCACTCGATAAGAAGTCTTTTTTTGACAGTTCGGTAGGGCTTTACGATAAGCCATAGCTAGAGGGCTATAGCCGCCCAAAGAGGCCCACAGTTCTCTATCATCTTTTTTTGGCTATTAATAAAATAAATAAATTATTACCAATGGCTCAAATTTCCATTTATGTATAACTTTAATTTTTTTACTATTTAAATGTTGTGGGGAGATCAGCACGACGACTGTAGAAATGGATAATTTATATAGTAGATATTTTGCAGAATCATTTCTCTCTCGGGAGCACGACGACTGACCAATGTATTCTTCTACAAGTAAGGGGGTGTTTGGGAACAAAGTTTTTCTGCAGTATTGAAGCAATACTGTAGTATTGAACAATACTGTGGTATTATATACTTTGAAGTGTTTGACAACTCATCTGAAATCTCTGTATACTAAACTGTAGTATTGTAAATACTGCACTTGTTTTGCAGTTTTGGAAACTTTGGTCTCAGCCAAAGTTTTTCTCTGTAAAGAGAGCGCCAGCTAGGTCCCGCTCTGTCTCAACCAAAGTTTTTCCCAAACACCTTGATGTATTGGATACTGTTGTATTCGAAATCTGAAACATTGTAAACTGTAGTAATGTCATGACTAAAGTATACTTTAGTATTTGAAAAACTGCAGTTTGGAAAAACTATGTTCCCAAACAGGGCCTAAATTTTGGTGACCGTTAACGCATCGCATTCGTCGGCTCGCCTGTTTGGCTGGGCGGCGGATACATGTGATGTGAGCCCACCGGCGGGCACTGCAGGCCATCATCATCATCCGCGTCGCGCGATCGGCCATGGGCACCGTCTTTCTGTGGCGCGGCGCCGCCCGCGATCTGGTGGTGGCACGTCGCCGGTCACTATCAGCCTCCAGTGAGAAGTCCACCGCCCCCGATCGCGATCCAATCATCCATCGACCATCGTCGTCGTGGGGCGCGCACAAGCACACCGCACGGGCACGGCCCACGCGCGCGACAGGCCGCCGCCATCGCCGCTGCAAGCACCCACCATCGCCCGGCCGCCGGCCGGGGTTTCAGCTGATGCTCGTCCTGTCATCTGTCAAGCATTAGCAGGCTGTTCGTGCAACAGCGCAAAGCCTGACCGTGTCACGTGACGTGCCAGTAGGTGGCTAGGAGAGGAGGTGTAGGCGAAACCGTGTTGATTCTTGATTTGACTTTGACGAACCTGAAGGACAGGAACGCTAGAACAGGACTGTTGTGTGCGTGTCAGTGTCTCCTAGTACTCCTACATGCATGCATTCTTGATTCTTTGTTGTACATGTTGCGTAGAAATACAGGTGCTCCATTAGAAGCATGCAAAGGCATCGGAAGCCTACTCGCAAGTCTTTGGTTAATTTGCAGGCCTTTTTAGGGCTGGACAGCGAATTCCAAATTTTCCTTTGGCTTTAATTCAAAACGGTTTATACTGTTTCTATAGTGTTTTGTCTTTATAAATTGCAGCTGTACAACAGTCCAAATAGCTGGCTACCCACTCATAACCCAACTGTATCATTATTGATACATTTTTCATGTACGGACGCACGTACTCCAGGGATAGAAGGATCTCAGACCTGCGGCATGCAGCACAGCGCTAAGAGGACGCAAGCGTCGGGACCACAGGGCTCAGTTTAGAAAGTGGCTAGATTAAAGGAAAGACCACCATCAAGGTACGTCTCCCGAGGACGAAGGATCACAAGCCGTGCTTCGTCCGAGACCCCCCTCAGGGGTCACCATAACTCCGCCTCGCCCGAGCCTGCCCTCGGATGAGGTGTGTTCTCGTGAGAATCTTCATCCCGGTCGAGGTTCCCTTTCCCCATAACAACGGTCGCCGCCTCGCCCGAGCCCGCCTTGGGTGAGCAGGAAAAACCCAGGGCAAGACTCAACTGAAGTTTGTCGGGGACAACAACATTCAATGCGCATACCTACCCCACACAGGGCTGCAGGTGTACAAGAGCAACAAGACCACGGTCCTGTCAAAGATTCACCAACCATGATTACGTATGCGACCATTGTTTCTGCACGCCGACCTCCAACTTCCAATCGCGACAGAAGCATAGGCAAGCCCTCAGGCACAAACTCCGCCTCGCCCGAAGTAAAGCTCCGCCTCGGGATAAACTCTGCCTCACCCGAGCCCGGCCTTGGCTACCTGCTCCCCGTGAATCCCGTAGGTGGCCACTCCTTCGATTGTGACGCACACATCTTCGAATCCTAGAACATGTTCGGTCGTGTCGGGGACCATAATTAGGGGTACCCTCAAGACCCCTAAATCTCAGCTGGTAACCCCCATCAGCACAAAGCTGCAAATGCCTGATGGGTGCGATTAAGTCAAGGATCGGTCCATTCAAGGGACACGATCGTGCCTCGTCCGAGCCTAGCCTCGGACAAGGGAAGCCGACCCCGGAAAACCTACGTCTCGCCCGAGGACCCCCCTCCAGCAACGGACACACTATCGGCTCGCCCGAGGCCCAGTCTTCACCGAGAAGCAACCTTGGCCACATCACCACGCCGACCGACCAAATCGCAGGGGCATTTAATGCAAAGGTGGCCTGACACCTTTATCCTGACGCACGCCCTCCAGTCGACAGAGCCGAAATGACCGCAGTCACTTCGCCGCTCTACTGACCGGTCTGACAAGAGGACAGTATGGGGGACAGATATCCCCCGGGTCCACTAAAAGAGTAAAAGACCTCACGAAAGGCCTAAGGGCCCAATAAATCGTGAGGCCATTCTTTCGTGGGCTTGGGAAGGAATAATCAGCAGGGCAGGATGACACGAGGCTGGACCGGTGTAAACCTGGACGGTCCACAAAGTTGAGCGAGCAATCACAACAGAGATCCGACTTTCCCGCGCTGGAACTCTCATGCAACGGAGCCACGCGAGGATAGGTCGGCAGAATCATAGGGAGATAGACCCGAGCAGTTCACTATCTTTTAGGCGCACGTTGTTATCATATCCACATGTATTGCCCCACGGTCGAATATATAAGGCCTAGGGGGCACCCCTTCAGATCGATCGACCCTACTACTTAGCCACCCACTTCAACTCTCTGCATTCTCAATTCAGAGAGTCCCTTTTGTAACCTCACTCGCCAAACATACTCATCAGGACGTAGAGTGTTACGCATCTCTAAGCGGCCCGAACCTGTACACATTGTCCACTGTCCTACGTGCAATTAGCACGAACCATTTTGCTACAGTCGTCGACACCGTCCTACTCCTAAAAACACCTTGAGGGGCAACCCCAGGTGTGCAGTCGGACCCAAAACACCGACAGCTGGCGCGCCAGGTAGGGGTGGTGTCAACGATCTAAGCTAGCTCAATGGTCGTCATCATCAACAGCAGGATCACCTTCCGTCCCGGATCCATGTTCTGCTTTGGGACGATTTCATCCATAGCCGACGAAAAAGGAATTCTGCACCGCGTTGCAGATCCGCCAGGAAGGAAGCCTTCACCAACAAACTCCGAAAGAACCGGGGAAGCATTACCCTCAGCTCCCCGAAAGAAGATCGCCACGACAGCTACGCCATTCTACCCCGACGTTCTCTTCATCGGAAGAGCGGAGTCACCTCCCGTCTCTGACGACGAGCCGACCGCGCCTGGGGAAGAACCACCTCAGCGGGAATCCCGTCGACGAAGAAATCGGCGCCGAAACATCCGGAGACACCACCAAGCCGGAGAACGGGATCCGGAGCAGCCCGTCTCGCGAGACGAGGTCTCGGAGATGGGAGAAACTCCGGAAGAACGCGTCTTCAGGGAACGAAGGAACTCCCGACGACGTGATCGTCGACGAGCTCAAGAACAAGCCGAGCAAGACGCAAGGCAACGCCGAGAAAATCCACTACTCGGCCGTAACCTGAACCCCGACTTCGCCCGAGCCATGAATACGCCGAGTGAAGTCGGAGGAGTGCTAGCTCGGATAGCTGATGGACTTCCTCGGACTCCAGACGCCGAGGGCTATCGACGCCTGCTCACCCAGGCAGCCAACCATCTTCTACCTCTCGCTCACCCGCCGAACGATTTGCGGCACGCCATCAACAGTCGCCGGGACGCGCGGAGTTCTATCAATGCTTCGCGTGAACGACGGCATGAGAACGAGATACGCCGCCGGGAGGAATACGACAGGGATCATGGCATCCCCACTCGGAGTCAAGCCACCAGAACCGAATCAACGACGGCCTCGACTGGTGGAACTGCCCAGGGACGGTCGAGGAACCACAACAACTACTCCCCTCCCCGGGACAGACATCATCACCGACGACAGGAGGACACATGCGGAGTGTCAGCCCTCACTCCACGCCTTAGGGCCATTCAATGGCCCCCAAACTTCAAGGTATCCAATGTCGATAAATATGAACCTAAGCAGGACCCAGGAGGCTGGCTGGCCGTCTACACTACCGCCGCTCGAGCCGCCGGAGCATCCGAAGATGTGATGACCGCGTACTTACCCATTGTCCTTGGGCAAGACGCGCTGTAATGGCTGCGACATCTACCCCGACACTGCATCGACGACTGGAGCGACTTCAGTCGGCGCTTCACTACCAATTTTCAGTCACTCTTCGACAAACCGGCGCAACCATGGGACCTCAAATCCATCAAGTGCCGGGGGGATGAAACTCTCCGATCGTACCTCAAAAGGTTCCAGACCATGAGAAATCGTATCCCTGAGGTCACGGAGGCGGCCGTGATCGAGGACTTCTACAGAGGATCCAATGACTCGGCTTTCGTCCGAGCCATACTACAGAAGGCGCCAACTACCTCCGAGGAGCTATTCCAGGAAGCCGACCTCTACATCACCGCCGACGAGCGAGCTCAGGACCTCATCGGAGGAACAAAGCCCACACCGGCAGCACCACGACGCGACACGAACCAGCAACCTGACAAACGCTGGGAGAAGAGACCGCACGAAGAGGTGCACGCCGCCGGACCACCTGCCTCTCGCGCCCGGGGAGGACCTCGCAGAGGTGAGCGCACGCTGGACGACATCCTCGACGCCCAGTGCCCGTACCACAAGGACATGCGCCACACTCTTCGGAACTGCTGGGACTTCAAGCATTCCGTTGGGCACGGCCGACCCTTCCAACCTCTACCCCCTCCTCCGACGCGAGGAGGACCAGAAGAACCACGACAACCCCAACAGCAGGAGGAGGGAGGAGGAGGAGCCTTCCCGCGCGTTGACAGGGAGGTCAACGTCATCTTCGGCGGACACAGATCGCAGGAGAACAGAAGACAGCAAAAGCTCAACGATCGCCAGATACTGGTGGCGACCACCGGCCCTCCCGCCCCGTACCGGTGGTCGGAGCACCCGATCACCTTCACTCGGGCGGATCAATGGCTCAACTTCGACCATCCGGTCAAATATCCGCTTCTCGTCGATCCGGTGATCCGAGAGAGCCGGGTGAAGAAGGTGTTAGTGGACGGGGGGAGCAGCATCAACGTCACCTTCCCCCGGACACTCCGAGGCTTGGGAGTTCACCTCAAAGAACTCCATGAGTCAGACACTCCCTTCTTTGGCATCGTGCCAACTGAGGGAGAATACCCGTTGGGCCACATCTACATGCCTGTCACCTTCGGGACTCCGGAAAACTACAGAACCGAGTTCCTGAGGTTCGAAGTGGCGAACTTTGACTGCGGGTACAACGCAATCATCGGGAGGCCGGGACTGCAAAATTCATGGCCATTCCGCATTACACGTACATGATATTGAAGATGCCAGGACCGCAAGGGATCATAACTATGCGTGCTGACCTCCAAGGCGCCGCAGAATGTTTCCGAGTGGCCATCCAGGCGGCCCTCATTGCCAAACCGTCGGCGACTTCTTCGACCCAGGCAAACTCTAAGCCTGAGGAAGATCACACAACACCGGCGAAGGAAGCTCAAGCCGTGACCTCTATGCGGCCGACTGAAGAAACTAAACGGATCAATCTGGGGTTTGCTGATGAACGTAAAACTGCCATCATCAGCTCTAGCCTGGGTGATAAATAGGAAAGCACGCTCGTCCAGTTTCTGCAAGACAACCGAGATGTATTCGCATGGCAACCTGCGGATATGCCGGGAGTCCCGAGAGAACTGGCCGAGCACAAGCTGAAGGTCTATCCACAAGCAAGGCCGATCCGGCAGAAACTACGTCGTTTCACGCCCAACAAGAGAGAGGCCATTCGTGCTGAGCTGGCCCGCTTGGTCGCGGCCGGGTTCATTAGAGAAGTGTTACATCCCGAGTGGTTAGCCAACCCTGTTCTTGTACTCAAAAAGAATAAAGTGGATTGGCGCATGTGTGTTGATTATACTGATCTCAACAAACACTGTCCGAAGGATCCCTTCGGGCTCCCGAGGATAGATCAGGTGGTGGACTCCACCGCTGGATGTTCTGTGCTGTCTTTCCTAGATTGCTATTCCGGATACCACCAGATTAGTTTGGCAAAGGAAGATGAAGAAAAAACAGCATTCATTACTCCGTTTGGTGCTTTCTGTTATACCTCCATGCCGTTTGGCCTCAAAAACGCTGGAGCAACCTATCAGAGAGCCATTCAAACATGCTTAGCCGATCACTGGGGCAAGCGTGTGGAGGCCTACGTGGATGATGTGGTTATCAAAACAGAGAACTCAGAAAACTTCATCGAAGACTTACAACTGGTTTTCAACAGTCTGAGGCGGTATAGATGGAAGCTTAATCCCGAGAAATGTGTTTTCGGGGTACCGGCAGGAAAGTTACTCGAGTTTATTGTCAGCAACCGGGGAATTGAGGCTAATCCAGATAAGATTGAAGCTATCATGAAGATGGAAGCACCTCGATCACAAAAGAAGGTTCAGCGACTTACTGGATGTATGGCAGCTCTGAGCAGATTTATATCCAGGCTGGGGGAGAAAGGTTTACCGTTTTACAAGCTACTCAAAAAGGTGGATAAGTTTCAGTGGACTTCAGAGGCACAGGAAGCTCTAGATGCACTGAAGCAATTCTTGACAACACCACCAGTACTGAAACCACCACAACGAGCCACGTCAACCCAACAGGCTGAAGATCTGTTGCTATATATCTCTTGCACGACTCACGTGGTAAGCACCGCGTTGGTAGTCGAGCGAGCAGAAGAAGGACATGCCTACCCCGTGCAACATCCTGTTTATTTCATCAGCAAAGTTCTGGGTCCCTCGAAGAAAAAATATCCTCAAGTGCAGAAGCTATTATATGCAGTACTTCTGACTGCCCGCAAGCTGCGTCACTACTTTGATGACCACAAAGTCATAGTAGTCACCGGCTTTCCGATAGGGGATATTCTCCACAACAAGGAAGCAATTGGCCGAATAGCTAAGTGGGCCTGTGAACTAGGGTCTCATGACATCGAATTTCGACCTCGTACTGCCATAAAGTCTCAAGCATTGGTTGACTTCGTTTCAGAATGGACTGAACAACAAATACCAGAGAACCCAGAAACGGCAGAAGTATGGAAGATGTATTTTGATGGCTCGCTGAAGCTGCAGGGAGCAGGAGCAGGAATTCTCTTCACCGCACCTGGAGGCGAGCACCTCAAATATGCCCTCCAGTTGCTGTTTCCAGCCTCTAACAATGCAGCCGAGTATGAAGCTCTGATCCATGGACTAAACATTGCCATATCATTGGGCATCAAGAGATTAATGGTATACGGGGATTCTCTGGTGGTCATAAGTCAGATAAACAAGGAATGGGACTGTTCAAAGGATTCAATGGGAAAATACTGCACTGCCGTCCGGAAACTAGAAGATAAGTTTGAAGGTCTAGAATTTCATCATGTGGAGAGAGATCGAAACACGGCAGCTGATGTATTGTCAAAGTTAGGATCCAGCTGAACTCAGGTTCCACCCGGAGTCTTCGTGCAAGAAATACCACGACCGAGCATCTCAACAGATCAAGCAGAAGAATGTAATATCGTGGATCAACCCGGGCCGGACCCCGATGACTGGAGAAGGCCGATCATCAGATATATAAAGAACGAAGAGGAGCCAGATGAGAAAAACGCAGCCGAACGCATCGCCAAACAGTCAGCCCACTACACACTCATTGGAGAAACGCTATATAGAAGGGGTGCATCGGGCGTCTTCATGAAGTGCACTCTCTCATCCACTGGGAAGCAACTTCTAGAGGAGGTTCATGCTGGGCAATGTGGAATACATGCAGCATCTAGAACACTAGTCGGGAAGGTCTTCAGATCAGGATTCTATTGGCCAACAGCAAAGAGTGATGCAGCCGAGTTAGTTCAGAGGTGCGAAGCTTGCCAGTACTTGTCGAAGCAACAACATCTACCAGCACAGCAACTGCAAACCATACCAGTAACCTAGCCTTTTGCATGCTGGGGACTGGATATGATTGGACCTTTCAAGAAGGCTCAAGGAGGATACACTCATGTATTGGTAGCAATCGACAAGTTCACTAAATGGATAGAGTTCAAGCCCATTGCCTCTTTAACCTCAACCAAGGCCGTGGAATTCATACAAGACATAATATTCAGAATACCAAACAACATTATAACTGACCTGGGATCCAATTTCACAAGTTCGGAATTCTTCGATTTCTGCGAGCAAAAAGGCATTCAGATCAAGTACGCTTCGGTAGCACACCCGAGGGCCAACGGGCAGGTTGAACGAGCCAACGGAATGATACTGGAGGCACTCAGGAAGAAGGTCTTCGAAAAAATGAAAAGTTCGCAGGGAAATGGATAAGGGAATTACCCTACGTCGTTTGGAGCCTAAGAACTCAGCCAAGCCGGGCTCTACATGGAAATACTCCTTTCTTCATGGTCTATGGGTCAGAGGCAGTATTACCTGCTGATCTCAAGTTCGGGGCCCCAAGGTTGGTCTTCGAGAGCATAGCAGAAGCTAAGGCTACTAGGATGGAGGACATCGATGTACTCGAGGAAGAACGGCTGAATGCAGTAATTCAATCGGCGCGGTATCAGCAGACTCTGAGACGCTATCACGACAAAGCCGTGCGACAACGATCCTTCTCAGTAGGAGATCTCGTCCTCCGCCGAATTCTAACGGGGGAGGGACGGCACAAGTTGTCGCCCTTATGGGAAGGACCCTTCATGGTAGCAGAAGTCACTCGGCCAGGATCATATCGTCTCACTCAGATGGATGGCACAGAAGTCAGGAACTCCTGGAACATAGAACACCTCAGGAAGTTTTATCCCTAGCTGCATTTCAAAAGCTATCGGGACGACGATGTACTCTGTAAAATGGAAACATGTCATCAATAAAGAAAGGCTTCAAATATACTCAGTTTGTTCACGGTTGACTTGCATTCTTACTTAACTCGGGGTGACCACTATGCCCTGCTAACGGAGCAATCGGCTTAAGTCGGCAACGACTTAAGGCGGTGCAACATGCTCACGCTTACTCAACTCGGGGTGACCACTATGCCCTGCTAACGGAGCAATCAGCTTAAGTCGGCAACGACTTAAGGCGGTGCAACATGCTCACGCTTACTTGACTCGGGGTGACCACAATGCCCTGCTAACGGAGTAATCGGCTTAAGTTGGCAACAACTTAAGGCGGTGCAACATGCTCACGCTTACTCGACTCGGGGTGACCACTATGCCCTGCTAACGGAGCAATCGGCTTAAGTTGACAACAACTTAAGGCGGTGCAACATGCTCACGCTTACTTGACTCAGGGTGACCACTATGCCCTGCTAACGGAGCAATCGGCTTAAGTCGGCAACAACTTAAGGCGGTGCAACATGCTCACGCTTACTTGACTCAGGGTGACCACTATGCCCTGCTAACGGAGCAATCGGCTTAAGTCGGCAGCGACTTAAGCCGGTGCAACAGGCTCACGCTAACTTAACGCGGGGTGATCACTATACCCTGCCAAGAGCAATCGGCTTAAGTCGGCAGCAACTTAAGCCGGTGCAACATGCTCGTGCCTACACAATTCAGGGTGACCACTACGCCCTATTAGCAGAAGCAATCGACTTAAGTCAGTGACGACTTAAGGCGATTTGACGAGATCACAATTACTCATATAAGGACGGCTTCTATATCCCGCGAACAAATTTCAAACCACTGCACATCATTTTACTACTACAAATTTATGATCTTATGAATTCTGAAACAATATGAAAATAACAATATCGTCCAAATACTGAAATGACGTCCTCTAACAAATGTCTGACCATGCTAACCGCGCGCTCAAAGCACGCAAAGTGTTTTTCTATTTCGTAATATTTTTCTCAAGAGCAATCGACGAGGAAGGACGACTCGAGGAATCAGGGGCAGCATTCACATCAGCCCTTATGTCTTCGGGAACAACCACGCCGGGTCTCCTCATCAAGATTCGCCCCGCCCGAATAGCCTTGTCCATGGCTCTATCGCACTGGGCTCTAAGAGTAACAGAAGTTTCTTCGGCAACCTTGGCAGCTAGCTGAGCAGTTTCTAACTCTTGGGCGATGGATTTCTTGGAAACTCGGAGCTCTTTGATAGTAGCATCCTTTGCTGATATCAACTGCTTGAGCCGGGTTACCTCATCCATGGATTCCTGCAGCTTACAACGTTGGTGGTCTAACTCTTCCATGGTGAAGCGATGACTTCTCTCCAAGATAGTCAGCGAGTTGCTAGAATCACGATACAACCTTTCAAGATTGTCTCGAGAAGCAGCAAGGATGTGTTTTTCTTCCTGCAAACAAAAGTCAACTCCCTCAAACACTAAGCAAGTAATGGCAGCACAACAAGGCAAAGCGCAGTTTCATAAATCACCTTTTCAGAGTCGAGCTGAGCATGAAGAGAAGAACTTAGTGCATTGGCGTCATCTAAAGCAGCGGAGACCTGACCCAACTCAATCTGACTCTGAGAGTACTTTTCCTCAAAGTCAGTGCATCGCTGGGCCAATTCAGCCTGATCTCGGGAATGTTTTTCTTCAAGAGTGGAAATCTGCTGAGTCATGCCTAGCAGGAGATAATCAAACAAAATAATGGTCAAAATGTAGAGCAGTCTACAGTGAAGGCAAAGAGAAGCAAAAGGGCACTAACCAGCGTTGGTTGCCTCCAATTCAGAGACACGATGTTGAAGCGACACTGGGTTCCAACATGCAAGTGACGAAGCTACTTCTGGGATAGAAGCACCCTGTAGCCTCAGCTGGCCAGCCATCCCATCCACCAAAGCCTAATGAGGAGAGCAGGTGAATGTAATGACAGCAGTTCGTGTAATGTAATAAGCCAAGCAAAAATACATCACAGTACCTGGAGGTTGGAAAAGAACGAAGGGATCCCCAAATCAGGAGAGATCAATTGGTAACCAGGCATAAGGCCACCACCCGAAGCAGCTTGCAACGAACCAGCAGGAATCAATTTGGTGCCATCAACAGAACCCAACACTTGGTCAGTGGGGACGCTATCCTCTAAAGCGACTCCCTGGTCCAAGGTTTGGGCTACCACCATGCAGCCGGAGCGTGGAGGCGACCCCGCATGAACGTCCATGGAAGTACCAGAGAAAGACCCCGCTCAGGCATCCTCGGGGGCTGGGTCACAGTTTGCACTGCCCACTTGAGCCGGATCACTCCCGGCAGCACCCTCGGGGGCTGGGCAGTGGCTTGCATTTCCCACCCGAATCAAGTCATCCCCGACAACATCCTCGGGGGCTGGGCATGTGTCAACACCATCCTTGGGGTCCAAGCTCTCCGTGGTAGCCACCTCTAAGGCTGATGGGCCCTCAACTACTTCCATGAGACCAGGACGACTCAAGTCAGTCTCCCGATCCTCAAGATCGCGCTCTAAGGTCGACGAGGCACGGGATGACCTCAACCCAGCATCAAGCACATCAGCGCAAACCTCCATCACACCATCATCTGCTGGCTCCGATAACAAATCCTCTAGAACCATATCCTCGAGAGTCTGATCAAAATTGGCCAGGGACAGTTCTTGCAGACCAATGAGAGCAGACAAAGCAGGAGAGGGAACTCCACTACTTTCACCGCTAGCAATGAATTGCCGACTGTTTTTCCGAGTCAAAGGAACTTCATTTTCTCCCTCCTCATCATCCACATTAGCAACACAGGCAGCACCCCCATTGGGATCAGCAACTGATTCAGGACACCCATTGGGTTCAGCGTCAGTAAATTCAGTCGCAGGCACTTCTTCAGCATCAGGAACCGAAGTACCAACGTCCCGACCCAAACTGGGTACCTGCCGAAGGCGTCTCCTTTTCTTTTTTTGTTCATCAACAGGAGGATCGGATGGATTGGCTCGGCAAGGGCGCCTCGGGCGAGTACCAGCAGGTTTCTGAGTATCTAAGGTCATACCAGCCTCTGGGAGGGGCGCCACCACTAATGCCCAGCAGGAGCAGCGTCAGAAGAATCCTCAGCCAGCAAATCAAGCATGGCACCTATCTCCGCATCACTAGGGTTCAGGGGCACCTCAAAATAAACCTGCCGTTCATCATCAAGAATTTCCCCAAGTGTGGCAACCAAGGCACTAACTTCTTCAGCGGAGGGCCGCACTCTAAGGCCCAAACTGCCGTCAGTATCAGGAGGATTCGACACAAAAAGAGTGAAAGCTTTGGGAGGAGGCAAGTTCCAAGCTGAGAATGCCACGGGAGCACCAACATTTGACACTTTGCCTCTAAGGATCATCTCAAGTCGGCTCACCAGGTCCGTAGAGGGAATTCTTCTATTAGTGACCCGAGTTGAGTCGGCTAGGCCTCGATACAGATAAGCTGGGTATGCCCTGTCTTTTAACGGCTGAATATTCTTGAAGACAAAATCAGCAACCACGGCTTCAGCGGTCAGACCCCTTTCTTTCAGCAATCCAACTTCAGCAAGCAAAGCACCTGCCTCAGTTACCTCCTGATCTGTGGGAGACTCGGTCCAGCTGGGGGTGCGAACGTCCGGCTGTCTTCCCGACCGGGGGGGAGAGAGTTTCCATAATTCTCAACTATGAACCACTCCAAGCGCCACCCTTTGATACTGTCTTTAAGAGGGATTTTGAGATACTCCGTCTTCCTCCCACGGCGCATCTCCAAGCTGGCATCCCCAACCAATTGATGTTGTCCCCCGGCCATCCCGGGGCGACAGTGATACAAATACTTCCACAACCCGAAATGAGGTAGCACGCCAAGAAAGGCTTCACATAAATGAACGAAAATGGAGATTTGCAGGATAGAATTGGGATTCAAATGGGTCAAGTTAATATGGTAGAAATCAAGGAGGCCGCGGAAAAAGGGAGAAATGGGAAGGCCAAGGCCGCGGAGAAGGAAAGGGGCATAAATGACGGACTCATGGGTATCCTCAGTTGGGACAGTAACCCCATGGTAAATCCGCCAAGAGCAGAGTTCCTTCGGAGGAAGAACCCCGATGGACACGAGGTGGAGAAGTTCAGATTCAGAGATAACGGACATGTGGTTACCTGCGAAAGGCAACTGGCTGTTGGGATCGATTGGAGGAATCACCATGACGGATGAACTCGAGGTTTTCCTCTTGGGCGCCATCTCGATTCTACCGGCGAGCAGAGTAGGAGGTGGAATTCAGAGAGGATTTGGAAGCGAGAAGGCAAGAACTAGGGCACGGAAAGCAGAGACGGCTAAAAGCGCAGCACTTAAGGGATATTCCCGAACCAGATACCGTTTCAAAAAAGCGCCCAGTCAGCACGCAGCAGTTAGTTCCAAAACATCGGCGCGCCACATCATCACTCGGCTATTAACCTCAAAGTGGCCCACGCAGCCCGCTATCACTCGGCGTTACCTCTAAAACGCTGACATCGTCTTCAAGTAGCTCGGCGTTACCTCTAAAATGCTGACATCGCCCTCCAGTCGCTCGGTAGTTAACTCTAAAACTCCGACATCGTGTTCAGTCGCTCAGCATTACCTCTAAAATGCTGACTTCGCCTTCCAGTCGCTCGGTGTTACCTCTAAAATGCTGACGTCGCCCTCCAGTCGCTCGGCAGTTAACTCTAAAACTCCGACATCGTGTTCAGTCGCTCAGCATTACCTCTAAAATGCTGACTTCGCCTTCCAGTCGCTCGGCGTTACCTCTAAAACGCTGACGTCGCCCTCCAGTCGCTCGACGTTACCTCTAAAACGCTGACATCGTCTCAAGTCGCTCGGCAGTTAACTCTAAAACTCCGACATCGTGTTCAGTCGCTCAGCATTACCTCTAAAATGCTGACTTCGCCTTCCAGTCGCTCGGCGTTACCTCTAAAACGCTAACGTCGCCCTCCGGTCGCTCGGCGTTACCTCTAAAACGCTGACATCGTCTTCAAGTAGCTCGGCGTTACCTCTAAAACGCTAGCAGCGCCCTCCAGTCGCTCGGCGTTACCTCTAAAACGCTGACATCGTCTTCAAGTAGCTCGGCGTTACCTCTAAAACGCTGACAGCGCCTTCAAGTCGCTCGGCAGTTAACTCTAAAACTCCGACATCGTGTTTAGTCGCTCAGCATTACCTCTAAAATGCTGACATCGCCCTCCAGTCGCTCGGCGTTACCTCCAAAACGCTGACATCGTTTTCAAGTAGCTCGGCGTTACCTCTAAAACACCGACAGCGCCCTCAAGTCGCTCGGCAGTTAACTCTAAAACTCCGACATCGTGTTCAGTCGCTCAGCATTACCTCTAAAATGCTGACTTCGCCCCCAAGTCGCTCGGCGTTACCTCTAAAACGTTGACGTCGTGTCAAGTCGCTCGGCACTACCTCTAAAACGATGACGTTGCCCTCAAGTCGCTCGGCAGTTGATTCTAAAACTCCGACATCATCTACAAGTCGCTCAGCAGCTACCTCTAAAAGCGTCGAAGCGAGGCCAGAGTTATTTACGTGCAAACTCCAAGGAAATCAGCTTCACAAATATGCAGGATATTCACCACAGAGAAACCAACATCACTACTTCATTAAGGGAAAGATGTCATACTTACAAATTAACTCTTTATGAGTTGATACTTCCCTATTACTACTAATACATTACATTACATTACATTACTGCTACTACTACTACACTATACTACTCTACACTAGTAATTACTACTACATTATTCTAACTATATTATACTAATATCTAAAAGACCAGTGGCATCTAGCCACTGGCCCTGTTGCTGCCGCCGCCGCTGCCGCCCCTGGTGCTGCCTCTGCTGCTGCCGCCACCGCCGCTACCGTCCTTGCTGCCGCCGCTGCCGCCCCTGCCGCTGCCGTCACCGCCACCACCGCCACCGCCTTCGTCGTCGTCGTCGTCGTCGTCGCCGTCCTCGTCCTCGCCGCCACCGTCCGAGTCCTCCTCATCCGAGGAGTACTCCGACTCATCCGAGCCCTCGAGCCCGGAGCGCTCGACGGCCCGGATGTACGTCCAGACCTCCGCCGCGAGCCCCTGGGAGTCGTCTGAGTCGTCAGACGACTCGCGCAGGGGGATGGGAGCCGGAGACCCCTCGGATTTAGAGGAGAACTCCTCCTCTGAATACTCCGAGTCACCGAAATCCTCAGACGGAGGAGTCGGTTCGCGCTTGCGTTTCTTGCCCATGGTGGAAATGCAGATAGAAGAGAGAAGGCAGGCAATGGAGAACAGCGAGAGATGTGAAAAATCAGGCAGGCAAGGGCACTATTTATAGGAAAAAGAAAGCAACCGCTCACCTCCAACAGTGGTCACTGAACAGTCGCAAAGCATTCAATAAGCACTCCAACCCGTCTGAAGACACGTCAGGCGGCGGACGCTGTTTCACGCAACACAACACCCATTGGGACTCCAGTCAACAGCGCGAAGGATATGATTACACTCGCCGTCGCATCACATTACTACTCAGAAGTAGCCGGCTAAAACACTCAGCGTACCAAACCGTCCCTTGCCCACACCCATTGGGGGGGGGACGCCCAGGAATTACCAAAATATTTTTCAAAACGATCACATCTGTGCAGGGCATGCAGTGAATGCTTCAAGACAAAAATGAGATATCAGTGAGGATTAGAGGAAAGCCAAATATAGCCAGTGAAGTACAAAATATGGTCGACAGAAGCGACTTGAAGACTAGACAGAGAACGTCCATCAAATGTCCAATCAGTCACAGAGCAAATAAATTACACTACCTAGCAAGATATGGATGGATTGCGAATTCGGCTGCAAAAGACAAAATACATGCTGACCTCTGAAGCATAATATTGATGACATAATGTGGATGACATCATGCCGATTTTTTACAAGCAGAAAGGATAATCTTCAGCAAAAAGACACAAAAGGAAGACCTTCGAGCGGATTATCCTCAAAAATCCACTTGAAGGCCGGGGGCTACACCCATTGGGTGCACCTCCGGTGCACCCCATGAATCATCATTCCAAGCCAAGATAGTGTCGACTTCTAATGCATGGGAAAAGATTAAAGACAAATCTGGCACTCAACCAAAATGCAGGAGTAAAAATGGGGATAATTTCTGGTGAAGACCTTCGAGTAGATTATTTTCTAAAAATCTACTCGAAGTTCGGGGGCTACACCCATTGGGTGCACCTCCGGTGCACCCAATGAAGTTCAGGGTCCTGCAAAGAGAAATGCCGACCTCTAAGGCACAGGCACGAAACAAGGCTTCGGTTTATGAAAGATCAAAAGCAGGAGGAAACAGTAAGAAGTCGTTCTCTTCAAACCGCCTGCAAGCTGGACCTGGGATCTTTGGGCTGATTACTTCTAAATTAACCCAAAGATCGGGGGCTTGTGGGGGACAGATATCCCCCGGGTCCACTAAAAGAGTAAAAGACCTCACGAAAGGCCTAAGGGCCCAATAAATCGTGAGGTCATTCTTTCGTGGGCTTGGGAAGGAATAATCAGCAGGGCAGGATGACACGAGGCCGGACCGGTGTAAACCTGGACGGTCCACAAAGTTGAGCGAGCAATCACAACAGAGATCCGACTTTCCCATGCTGGAACTCTCATGCAACGGAGCCATGCGAGGATAGGTCGGCAGAATCATAGGGAGATAGACCCGAGCAGTTCACTATCTTTTAGGCGCACGTTGTTATCATATCCACATGTATTGCCCCACGGTCGAATATATAAGGCCTAGGGGGCACCCCTTCAGATCGATCGACCCTACTACTTAGCCACCCACTTCAACTCTCTGCATTCTCAATTCAGAGAGTCCCTTTTGTAACCTCACTCGCCAAACATACTCATCAGGACGTAGGGTGTTACGCATCTCTAAGCGGCCCGAACCTGTACACATTGTCCACTGTCCTACGTGCAATTGGCACGAACCATTTTGCTACAGTCGTCGACACCGTCCTACTCCTAAAAACACCTTGAGGGGCAACCCCAGGTGTGTGGTCGGACCCAAAACACCGACAGACAGCGCCGCCTGCGCCGCTCCGACTGCTGAGCCACCCGACAGAGTGAGGCTGACAGCAGCCAAGGCCGGCCTCGGGCGTCATAGGAAACTCCGCCTCGCCCGACCCCAGGGCTCGGACTCGGGCTTAGCCTCAGAAGACGGCGAACTCTGCTCCGCCCGACCCAGGGCTCGGACTCGGGCTCAGCCCCGGAAGACGGCGAACTCCGCTCCGCCCGACCCAGGGCTCGGACTCGGGCTCAGCCCCGGAAGACGGTGAACTCCGCTCCGCCCGACCCAGGGCTCGGACTCGGGCTCAGCCCCGGAAGACGGCGAACTCCGCTCCGCCCGACCCAGGGCTTGGACATGGGCTCAGCCCCGGAAGACGGCGAACTCTGCTCCGCCCGACCCAGGGCTCGGACTCGGGCTCAGCCCCGGAAGACGGTGAACTCCGCTCCGCCCGACTCAGGGCTCGGACATGGGCTCAACCCCGGAAGACGACGAACTCCGCCTCGCCCGACCCTAGGGCTCGGACTTGGGCTCAGCCCCAGGAGACGACGGACTCCGCTTCGCCCGACCCCAGGGCTCGGACTCAGCCCTGGCCTCAGCCGACGGTCTCCGCCTCACCCGACCCAGAGGCTCGGACTCGACCACGGCCACAGAAGACAGACTCGACCTCGACCTCGGAGGAGCCTCCACATCGCCCAACCTAGGGCGCGGACCGACCACGTCGACAGGAGGCGCCATCATCACCCTACCCCGAGCTGACTCAGGATACGGGGAACAAGCCCGGCGTCCCATCTGGCTCGCTCCGCCAGATAGGCAATGATGGCGCCCCGCACGCTCTGTGACGAAGGCGGCTCTCGGCCCCCTTACGGAAGCAAGAGGACGTCAGCAAGGACTCAACAGCCCCGACAGCTGTCCTTCCGCCAGGCTCCAGCCCTCCTCCGACGGCCACGACACCACACGAACCGGGTGCCAAAACCTCTCCGGCTGCCACGATGGCATGTACTTAGGGCGCTAGCTCCCCACCGCTAGACACGTTAGCACATTGCTACAATCCCCATTGTACACCTGGATCCTCTCCTTACGCCTATAAAAGGGAGGTCCAGGGCCCTCTTACAGAGGGTTGGCCCGCGCGGAGAAGGACGGGACGGCGCTCGCGCAAGGCCGCTCGCTCCCACTCCCGCGTGGACGCTTGTATCCCCCTACTGCAAGCGCACCCGACACAGGCGCGGGGCTAACACGAAGGCCGCGGGATCCACTCTCTTACGCCTGCCTCCCTCCGGCTGCCTCCTTTCCCCCCTTCGCGTTCCGCCTCGCGTCGACCCATCTGGGCTGGGGCACGTGGCGACGATTCACTAGTCGGTCCAGGGACCCCCCGGGTTTCAAAACACCGACAGTTGACGCGCCAGGTAGGGGCCTGCTGCGTGTTGACGAACAGCTTCCTGTCAAGCTCCAGATGGGCAGTCTCCAGCAACCTTTTCGGCCCGGGACGGTGCTCCGTTTCGGGAATCTTGAGTTCATGTCCCTCGACGGCAGCTACGACATGATACTCCTTCCCCCGTCGCGCGACAGCGACAATGGCGGTCGACAACCCGCTCGCCGGCGGGGAAATCGACGACGCCTTCCCCACGTGGTGGAAGGACGACATTCGGGCTTGTCCCGTCCCCTCCCCCGCCGATGGAGGAGGAGGCGGGGCAACCAAGGCCAAGCGGGAAGCGGCACCTCGTTGGCTGTCGAGCGAGTCGACGGCGCCGGCGCCCCAACGGAGGGCGAGTCGGGCATCGATCTCGCGTCTGAGACGAAGACGAGCGCCGCCTCCCCGCAACACGCCAATCTCAAGCAAACGCACGACGCCAGCACGCTCGCGAAGGACTTGCTGGGCGTCACCCTCGTACCTGAGACAAAGGTGCAGTCAGTCCCAGACGCGACCTCGTCACCGACCGTCGACCGAAAGGTACCGACCGATTCCCATCCCGTGTCCTTTGGATTCGGCCTCGACCCACCAAGCGACTCCGTTTCGGTGAGCACTCTCTTAGAGGCGAGTCCAAACCCTCTGGGGTATCGTGTGCGGTCACCCTGGGACCGACTGACGGCCGACTTGACCTACGAGCCCTCGGGGTCCGAGGAAGATGGCGAGCCCGACCTCTGTTGGGATTTCTCCGGACTTGGTAACCCCAGTGCCGTGCGGAACTTCATGACCGCATTTGACTACTGCCTTTCCGACTGTTACGACGGCAGCCGCGGCCTCGACAGCGAGGACCGCAGCCCAAGTCGTGAATGTTTCCACGTCGATCTAGGGGGTCCCGGTGAAGGCTACCATCTTGGTATGCCGGAAAACGGTGATCCCCCTAGGCCCGTGCCTCGCGTTGACATCCTTCGGGAGCTAGTTGTGGTCCCCGTCCTGGCGGGGGGTCCTGACCCACAGCTCGAGCAAATCCGCGAGAGGCAGGCCAGACTCGACGAGGGAGCAGGAACGCTTGTGCCGATCCACCGGGACATCGGGCAGGAATGGGCGGTCCAACCCCCGGCCGGAGAAGCGCGTCATCTCCCCCAGGACATCCAGCACCGCATCGCCGACGACGTTAGGGTGAGGCCGCCGTCGGATTCCAGCGGAGTCGGCCAGAACTTGGCTGCAGCGGCAATACTCCTCCGCGCGATGCCGGAGCCATCAACCACCGAGGGGCAGCGTATCCAGGGAGAGCTCAAGAATCTCCTGGAGGACGCCGCGGTCCGACGGGCCAAAAGCTCTGCCTCCCGAAGGCAGGGGTTCCCCTCGGAACATCGCGCCGCGACTTCCCGACTCATGCGGGAAGCCTTGGTCCACTCCGGGCGCACGCGCAACACAGCGCCTGCGGCCCCGGGTTGCCTCAGCAATGAGCGCCATCATCACAGCCGTCGGGCCCACCTCGACGACAGGGCGCGCCGAGGCTACCACCCTAGGCGTGGGGGACGCTATGACAGCGGGGAGGATCGGAGTCCTTCGCCCGAACCACCCGGTCCGCAGGCTTTCAGCCGCGCCATACGACGGGCACCGTTCCCGACCCGGTTCCGAACCCTGACTACTATCACAAAGTACTCGGGGGAGTCGAGACCGGAACTGTGGCTCGCGGACTATCGGCTAGCCTGCCAACTGGGTGGAATGGACGATGACAACCTCATCATCCGCAACCTCCCCTTGTTCCTCTCCGACACCGCTCGAGCCTGGCTGGAGCACCTGCCCCCGGGGCAGATCTCCAACTGGGACGACCTGGTCCAAGCCTTCGCCGGCAATTTCCAGGGCACGTACGTGCGCCCTGGAAACCCCTAGGATCTCCGAAGCTGCCGCCAGCAGTCGGGAGAGTCTCTCCGGGACTACATCCGACGATTCTCGAAGCAGCGCACAGAGCTGCCCAACGTCACCGATTCAGATGTCATCGGCGCGTTCCTCGCCGGCACCACCTACCGCGACCTGGTGAGCAAGCTAGGTCACAAGACCCCCACCAGGGCGAGCGAGCTGATGGACATCGCCACCATGTTCGCCTCTGGCCAGGAGGCGGTTGAGGCCATTTTCCGGAAGGACAAGCAGCCCCAGGGCCGCCCACCGGAAGATGCTCCCGAGGCGTCAACTCAGCGCGGCGCCAAGAAGAAGGGCAAGAAGAAGTCGCAAGCGAAACGCGACGCCGCCGACGCGGACCTTGTCGCCGCTGCCGAGCACAAGAACCCTCGGAAGCCTCCCGGAGGTGCCAACCTCTTCGACAAGATGCTCAAGGAGCCATGCCCCTATCATCAGGGGCCCGTCAAGCACACCCTTGAGGAGTGTGCTATGCTTCGATGACACTTCCACAGGGCCGGGCCACCCGCGGAGGGTGGCAAGGCCCTCGACAACACGAAGGAGGAAGATCACAAGGCAGGAGGGTTCCCTGAGGTCCGCGACTGCTTCATGATCTACGGCGGGCAAGTGGTGAACGCCTCGGCTCGGCACCGCAAGCAAGAGCGTCAGGAGGTCTGCTCGTTAAAGGTGGCGGCGCCAGTCTACCTAGACTGGTCCGACAAGCCCATCACCTTCGACCAGGCCGACCATCCAGACTACGTGCCGAGCCTGGGGAGATACCCACTCGTTGTCGACCCCATCATCGGCAACGTCAGGCTCACCAAGGTCCTCATGAACGGAGGCAGCAGCCTCAACATCATCTACGCTGAGACCCTCGGGCTCTTGCGGATCGATCTGTCCTCGATCCGGACGGGCGCTGCGCCTTTCCACGGGATCGTCCCCGGGAAGCGCGTTCGACCCCTCGGACAACTCAACCTACCCGTCTGCTTCGGGACGCCCTCCAACTTTCGAAAGGAGACCCTCACGTTCGAAGTGGTCGGGTTTCGAGGAACCTACCACGCAGTGCTGGGGAGGCCATGCTACGCCAAGTTCATGGCCGTCCCCAACTACACCTACCTCAAGCTCAAGATGCCGGGCCCTAACAGGGTCATCACCGTTGGGCCCACGTACCGACACGCATACGAATGCGATGTGGAGTGCGTGGAGTACACCGAGGCCCTCGCCGAATCCGAGGCCCTCAACGCTGACCTGGAGAGCCTCTCTAGGGAGGCGCCCGACGTGAAGCGCCACGCCGGCAACTTCGAACCAGCGGAGACGGTCAAGTCCGTCCCTCTCGACCCCTGCAACGACGCCTCCAAGCAGATCCGGATCGGTTCCGAGCTCGACCCCAAATAGGAAGCAGTGCTCGTCGACTTTCTCCGCGCAAACACTGACATTTTCGCGTGGAGTCCCTCGGACATGCCCGGCATACCGAGGGAAGTCGCCGAGCACTCTCTGGATATCCGAGCTGGGGCCCGACCCGTGAAGCAACCTCTGCGCCGATTCGATGAAGAAAAGCGCAGAGCCATAGGCGAGGAGATCCACAAGCTACTGGCGGCAGGGTTCATCAAAGAGGTATTCCATCCCGAGTGGCTTGCCAACCCTGTGCTTGTGAGAAAGAAAGGGGGGAAATGGCAGATGTGTGTAGACTACACTGGTCTAAACAAAGCATATTCGAAGGTTCCCTACCCTCTGCCTCGCATCGATCAGATCGTGGATTCCACTGCTGGGTGCGAAACCCTGTCTTTCCTTGATGCCTACTCAGGGTATCATCAGATCAGGATGAAAGAGTCCGACCAGCTCACGACTTCATTCATCACACCCTTCGACATGTACTGCTATGTTACAATGCCGTTTGGTTTGAGGAATGCGGGGGCAACGTACCAGCGATGCATGAACCATGTGTTTGGCGAACACATCGGCCGAACGGTCGAGGCCTACGTCGATGACATCGTAGTCAAGACGAGGAAGGCCTCCGACCTCCTTTCCGACCTTGAAGTGACATTCCGATGTCTCAAGGCGAAAGGCGTGAAGCTTAATCCTGAAAAGTGTGTCTTCGGGGTCCCCCGAGGCATGCTCTTGGGGTTCATCGTCTCCGAGCGGGGCATCGAAGCCAACCCGGAGAAGATCGCAGCCATCACCAGCATGGGGCCAATCAAGGACTTGAAAGGCGTACAGAGGGTCATGGGATGTCTCGCGGCTCTGAGCCGCTTCATCTCCCGCCTCGGCGAAAGAGGTCTGCCTCTGTACCGCCACTTAAGGAAAGCTGAGTGCTTCGCTTGGACACCCGAGGCCGAGGAAGCCCTCGGGAACCTGAAGGCGCTCCTCACGAACGCGCCCATCTTGGTGCCCCCCGCTGCCGGAGAAGCCCTCTTGATCTACGTCGCCGCGACCACCCAGGTGGTTAGCGCCGCGATCGTGGTTGAGAGACGAGAAGAAGGGCATGCATTGCCCGTCCAGAGGCCAGTCTACTTCATCAGTGAGGTACTATCCGAGACCAAGATCCGCTACCCACAAATCCAGAAGCTGCTGTATGCAGTGATCCTGACACGACGGAAGTTGTGACACTACTTCGAGTCTCATCCGGTGACTGTGGTGTCATCCTTCCCCCTGGGAGAGATCATCCAGTCCCGAGAGGCCTCGGGTAGAATTGCGAAGTGGGCGGTGGAGATCATGGGCGAGACGATCTCGTTCGCCCCTCGGAAGGCCATCAAGTCCTAGGTCCTGGCGGACTTCGTGGCTGAATGGGCCGACACCCAGCTCCCGACGGCTCCGATCCAACCGGAGCTCTGGACCATGTTTTTCGACGGGTCGCTGATGAAGACTGGGGCCGGCGCAGGCCTCCTCTTCGTCTCGCCCCTCGGAAAGCACCTACGCTACGTGCTAAGCCTCCACTTCCCGGCGTCCAACAACGTGGTTGAGTACGAGGCTCTGGTAAACGGGTTGCGAATCACCATCGAGCTAGGGGTCCGACGCCTCGACGCTCACGGTGACTCGCAGCTCGTCATCGACCAAGTCATGAAGAACTCCAACTGCCGCGACCCGAAGATGGAAGCCTACTGCGATGAGGTTCGGCGCCTGGAAGACAAGTTCTACGGGCTCGAGCTCAACCACATCGCCCGACGCTACAACGATACTGCGGACGAGCTGGCTAAAATAGCCTCGGGACGAACAACAGTTCCCCTGGACGTATTCTCCCGAGACCTGCATCAACCCTCCGTCAAGACCAAGGACACGTCCGAGCCCGAGGCACCTTCGGCTCCGCCCGAGGCACCCTCGACTCAGTCCGAGGTACCCTCGGCCCAATCCGAGGTACCCTCAGCACGGTCCGAGGTACCCTCGGCCCCCGAGGGTGAGGCACTGCGCGTCGAGGGGGAACCAAGCGAGGTCACGCCGAATCAAAGCTAGCAGACCCCGTACCTGCAATATCTCCACCGAGGGGAGCTGCCCCTCGACCAAGCCGAAGCTCGGCGGTTGGCGCGGCGCGCCAAGTCTTTCGTCTTGCTGGGAGATGGGAAGGAGCTCTACCACCGCAGCCTCTCAGGCATCCTCCAGCGATGCATTTCCATCGCCGAAGGCCAGCAGCTCTTGCAAGAGATACGCTCGGGGGCTTGCGGCCATCACGCAGCACCTCGAACCCTCGTTGGAAATGCCTTCCGACAAGGATTCTACGGGCCGACGGCGGTGGCCGACACTACTAGAATTGTCCGCACCTACGAAGGGTGTCAGTTCTACGCGAGGCAGACCCACCTGCCCGCTCAGGCTCTGCAGACCATACCCATCACCTGGTCGTTTGCTGTGTGGGGTCTAGACCTCGTTGGCCCCTTGTAGAAGGCACCCGGGGGCTACAAGTACCTGTTGGTCACCATCGACAAATTCTCCAAGTGGATCGAGGTCCGACCCCTAAACAGCATCAGGTCCGATCAGGCGGTGGCGTTCTTCACCAACATCATCCATCGCTTTGGGGTCCCGAACTCCATCATCACCGACAACGGCACCCAGTTCACCAGCAGAAAGTTCCTAGACTTCTGCGAGGATAACCACATCCGGGTGGACTGGGCTGCCGTGGCTCACCCCATGACGAATGGGCAAGTGGAGCGAGCTAATGGTATGATCCTGCAAGGACTCAAGCCTCGGATCTACAATGACTTCAACAAGTTCGGCAAGTGGTGGATTAAGGAACTCCCCTCGGTGGTCTGGAGTCTGAGAACAACGTCGAGCCGAGCCACGGGCTTCACACCGTTCTTTCTAGTCTATGGGGCCGAGGCCATCTTGCCCACAGACTTGGAATACGGTTCCCCGAGGGCGAGGGCCTACACCGACCAAAGCAACCGAGCCAACCGAGAAGACTCACTGGACCAGCTGGAGGAGGCTCGGGACGTGGCCTTACTACACTCGGCGCGGTACCAGCAGTCCCTGCGACGCTACCACACCCAAGGGGTTAGGTCCCGAGACCTCCAGGTGGGCAACCTGGTGCTTCGGCTGCGACAAGACGCCCGAGGGCGGCACAAACTCACGCCTCCCTGGGAAGGGCCATTCGTCATCGCCAAGGTCCTCAAGCCCGGAACGTACAAGCTGGCCAACAGCCAAGGCGAGGTCTACAGCAACGCTTGGAACATCCAACAGCTACATCGTTTCTACCCTTAAGATGCTTTCAAGTTGCCCGTATACCTCGTTCACACACCAAGTCTGGTCGTCAAGGAAGAGTCGGCCTTGCCTCGGCAAAGCTCGACCCTCCCTCGGGGGCTAGAAGGGGGCAACCCCCTCTGCGTCAAAATTTTCCTCGAAAAAAAGAAAAAAAATCTTTTCTGCCAGAATGCCTTTCGTGCTCTTCGACTACTTCAAAAGTGGATCCTGAAAACGACGGAGTACACGTAAGTAGCCAAGGCTGACCGAGCCGAGGGACTCCTACGCCTCCGGGATACGGATACCTCACTCATCACCTTCTGCGATAAGTAACTCGCGCTCGGATAAGTGACTCCACGGACCGAACAAGTCTTCATGCTCGAGAGCTCCTCTGCCGAAATGATTTTTCGGACCTTCTCGATTGCGTCGGTAACAGAACCCTATGGACGAGTAAGAGCGCGCGTAAGCGGCAAGGCCGACCGAGCCGAGGGATTCCTACGCCTCCGGGATACGGATACCTCACTCATCGCCTTCCGTGAGGAGCAACCCTCGCCCGCACAAACAATTCTGTTACCGACAAATGAGTCCGGATACTCGAAACAAGAGGAAAAGAAACGCAGCTTTACAACACGACGACGGTGTGTTTAGGCCTCGGCGGCCGTAGAAAACATACACACACTACAAGACAACCTGATCCTGCAGGCTCGGACGTCGACAGCCGAAGGGGGCAGCAGCACCCTCGGCATCAACTACACCTTCGGCGGGGTCTGACCTAGCCTCGGACGGCGACGCAGTCGGAGGGCCCCCACTCTGAAGGACGACATCAGCACCACACCCGGGCCATCGCCGCCAGGGTCTTCTTCGAGAATCCGGCCCGAGCAGGCGGCTCGGCTGGCCACCCCGAGGCCTCGGCCAGCTGACCCCCAAAGACATCAGCTTGGCTTGTGGCCTCAGTAGCTCAACTCCGGCGTCGGTTCCGCCAGTGGACGACCCAGCCAGGCTCTGGCCAACTACAGCTCCTTTTCGAAGCCAACTCTGCCTCCATCCGTGCTGACACCGCTACCTCCGGCTTTGGCTCATCGAAGGGCGGCTGAGGGGTTCCTTTGACTAAGCAAGAGGGGCCTCGAACAGCAAGGCCGACCGAGCCGAGGGACTCCTACTCCTCCGGGATACGGATACCTCACTCGTCACCTTTGCACGAGGCAACTCACGCTCGGTGAAGCGGTTTAGATAATCGACAAGGTGAGTCTTAGTGCTCGAAATGAAGAAAAAACACGGCTCCGTGCCGAAAATACACACATGTTCAGGCCTCGACAGCCACAATGAACAAAAACATTGCTATTCAAGGTGCCATTACAAACGGAACTCCGGTTCCACCTCCGCAGGTACGAACAACCCCACTTGCTGGGGGGGGGCCTGCGGAGCAACAGAAGACCGACGAACGGCACGCCGTCACCCGCCCCAGCAGCGGCGACGACGATGACTTCTGCTCCGGGGGGCCGAACAGCAGTAGCGATCACCTCAGGGCGGATGCTGCTGCCAGGAGGCCCCCGCCCGTGCCCAAACTCGTGAGGCAAGGACGGGCAGAAGGCCGTAGAGTTGGAGGTCGGTCCGTAGGCGGCCCCGGCTATCTCGTCGGTGGAGGAACCTCTTCCAGCTGCCGTGGCAGAAGGCGGCGCCGGGAGCGGCTCCGAAACCACTCGCGTCCGAGAGCCTGGCACGCGGTAGCTGCCAGCGCCACAGACGGCGAACGCCCTTCCCCCCGATCACTGAGGGAAGGAGCGGGCCACCGCCCACGCAGGGGCCAACCCCAACTCGGCACACTCCCCTCCCCAGCACTGGTGATGAAAATCCTTGAGGCTGAGGGAGGGGCAGAGGCCGCAGCCCGGCTTGCTTTCCCCCGCCATCGAACTGGAGGTCACCGTCTTGGGTGACCGCCGGCGAGGGGATGCAGCCGGGCTGCATGATGAAAATCCTTGAAGCCGAACGATGGCTGAAAGGTACCAACTTCCATGAAGTTGCGTTCCTCCGACGACAAGACGGAAGGATTCCGGGCGTCCTCCACCCGGGGGATCGGAAGGTGGGAAGACACGATGCATGGGGGGAGCGCGAAGACATGGTTGCCCTCCAAGGGGGTCGCCCCCCTTTTAAAAGGCGACTCTCTCCAGTTGCGTCCTCAACCGTCGCGGGTTGAATCTTCTCCAACACGCTCCAAGATTCTCCCCCCCCCACGGCGCGGGGGCTAGGTCCCACACGTCATGCAAGCTGGCCCAGGGGAGAAGGAGCCAAACCGCCATGCGCGCGCGGTGCATGCAACCACCCGGCGGTTACAAGCACTCCTCCACTTTCGCCCAAACCAGCGGGTGAAAGGGCGGACGACCATGCAGGCGGCATGCAACCATGCCAAGTGGGCGCGCCCCTTCGACTCCAACGAGCCCAGCATGGAGGTCGAGGCCCACGCGTCATGCAACCGGCGCGCCGGTTGCTACGTGTGAGCAACTGCACCACCACTCACGCCACTACCGCGCCTCCTCGACTGCGGAGTCAATACCGCGACTCGAGGCAACCCTGCAGTGCCAGCCAAGTGCGACGGTCAAATGCGGTCAAGAATGGGCCGGCTGTAATGGCGGTGACAGGCGGGCAGCAGCAGCGGTCACGTCGCCAGCCAAGCTCACGTCCCATCCTGGGGCAGCGAGGGAGCCCTCTCTCACGGCGTGAAGACGGCGCGCCCGTGATCCGTTCCTCGAACGGCGCGCGCGCGCAACGACCGCCTCGCGAACCACTCGCCCCGTCGCATTAACTCCGTGGCGGGATAGGCGGCGCCTCAGGCGGGAGAAGCAAGCGACGCTTCGCCTTCGCCATAATGACCGCGTCGAAAGAGGTACGCCGCGTCGTTCGACTTCGCATCCTTTTCCTTTTCCTCTTTCTCTCTCTTACAACAGGGACCGGGAAAGGGGGATACCCCGAAAAGGACCCTTCTCCGTGAAGGAAACATGCTCCGAGCCTCCCTACTGATCAGAGGTTCGAAGGCTGGCCCCTCGGGGGGGTTCAACGGCCGCCTCAGATCGATTGGGTTCTGCGCCCACTACTGGTCAGAGGTTCGATGGCCGGCCCCTCGAAGGGTTCAACGGCCGCCTCAGGCCACTCGGGCTCCGCGCCCATTACTGATCAGGGGTTCGTAGGCTGGCCCTCGAAGGGTTCACAGTCGCCTCAGACACAGAGCGAGGGATGACCCTGGGTACGTTCGATACATAACCAAGGCTCGGGCTACGCTCTCGAGGTACCCTAGGACATTTCTGAGACCAGCGGGAGCGATCTTGTAACGGAATCCCATCAGAGGGAGGCATCGAGCCCTCGGACCCCGTCAAAGGGGACCGGGTCCGGCAGATCACCCGCAGATACTTTTGGAGCGTGCCTCTAGGCCTCTAGCCGACCCCTAGCAAATGGGGCACGGGCGTCCGCTCGGATTACCCGCCAGCAGCTCACCGGAAACACCTTGTTCGGCGCCCTCCGAGGGCAACATGGCGCTTTCCCCCCTCCTCCTTGCGAAAAGGCGACGCAGGGGCGTATGTAAAAAAGACGAGCCTGTCCTTGACCGTCCTCTCGCCCTGTGCAGAGGCTCGGGGGCTGCTCTCGCAAACCCGGCTCCGGCTAAACCGTTGACAGCGTCAACATACCAGCCCGAGAACTTGGGACCCGACCATGCACTCGGGCTACGGCCAGCTCGCATGAGGGAACAACTAGACCAGCCGAAGGGTTGCGAAACGCACTAAGACCTCGAAGGAGTAAAACTACTCCTCCGAGGCCTCGGGGGCTACACCCGGCGGGTGCGCTCGCGCGCACCCACCGGAACATAATGCAACCAAAGAAGCCTCCAAGCGAGTATTAGTACTCCCTTGGAGGCTCGGGGGCTACTGTCGGGGACCATAATTAGGGGTACCCTCAAGACCCCTAAATCTCAGCTGGTAACCCCCATCAGCACAAAGCTGCAAAGGCCTGATGGGTGCGATTAAGTCAAGGATCGGTCCATTGAAGGGACACGATCGTGCCTCGTCCGAGCCTAGCCTCGGGCAAGGGAAGCCGACCCCGGAAAACCTACGTCTCGCCCGAGGACCCCCCTCCAGCAACGGACACACTATCGGCTCGCCCGAGGCCCAGTCTTCACCGAGAAGCAACCTTGGCCACATCACCACGCCGACCGACCAAATCGCAGGGGCATTTAATGCAAAGGTGGCCTGACACCTTTATCCTGACGCACGCCCTCCAGTCGACAGAGCCGAAATGACCGCAGTGACTTCGCCGCTCTACTGACCGGTCTGACAAGAGGACAGCGCCGCCTGCGCCGCTCCGACTGCTGAGCCACCCAACAGAGTGAGGCTGACAGCAGCCAAGGCCGGCCTCGGGCGTCATAGGAAATTCCGCCTCGCCCGACCCCAGGGCTCGGACGCGGGCTCAGCCCCGGAAGACGGCGAACTCCGCTCTGCCCGACCCAGGGCTCGGACTCGGGCTCAGCCCCGGAAGACGGTGAACTCCGCTCCGCCCGACCCAGGGCTCGGACTCGGGCTCAGCCCCGGAAGACGGCGAACTCCGCTCTGCCCGACCCAGGGCTCGGACTCGGGCTCAGCCCCGGAAGACGGCGAACTCCGCTCCGCCCGACCCAGGGCTCGGACATGGGCTCAGCCCCGGAAGACGGCGAACTCCGCTTCGCCCGACCCAGGGCTCGGACTCGGGCTCAGCCCCAGAAGACGGCGAACTCCGCTCCGCCCGACTCAGGGCTCGGACATAGGCTCAACCCCGGAAGACGACGAACTCCGCCTCGCCCGACCCCAGGAATCGGACTTGGGCTCAGCCCCAGGAGACGACGGACTCCGCTTCGCCCGACCCTAGGGCTCGGACTCAGCCCTGGCCTCAGCCGACGGTCTCCGCCTCGCCCGACCCAGAGGCTCGGACTCGACCACGGCCACGGAAGACAGACTCAACCTCGGAGGAGCCTCCACATCGCCCAACCTAGGGCGCGGACCGACCACGTCGACAGGAGGCGCCATCATCACCCTACCCCGAGCTGACTTAGGATACGGGGAACAAGACCGGCGTCCCATCTGGCTCGCTCCGCCAGATAGGCAATGATGGCACCCCGCACGCTCTGTGACGACGGCGGCTCTCGGCCCCCTTTCGGAAGCAAGAGGACGTCAGCAAGGACTCGACAACCCCGACAGCTGTCCTTCCACCAGGCTCCAGCGCTCCTCCGACGGCCACGACACCACACGAACCGGATGCCAAAACCTCTCCGGCTGCCACGATGGCATGTACTTAGGGCGCTAGCTCCCCACCGCTAGACATGTTAGCACATTGCTACACTCCCCATTGTACACCTGGATCCTCTCCTTACGCCTATAAAAGGGAGGTCCAAGGCCCTCTTACAAAGGGTTGGCCCGCGCGGAGAAGGACGGGACGGCGCTCGCGCAAGGCCGCTCGCTCCCACTCCCGCGTGGACGCTTGTATCCCCCTACTGCAAGCGCACCCGACTAAGGCGCGGGGCTAACACGAAGGCCGCGGGATCCACTCTCTTACACCTGCCTCCCTCCGGCTGCCTCCTTTCCCCCCTTCGCGTTACGCCTCGCGTCGACCCATCTAGGCTGGGGCACGCGGCGACGATTCACTAGTCGGTCCAGGGACCCCCCGGGTTTCGAAACACCGACAGGTCGCGACCTCGAGCGGACTTCCGCCTCGTCCGAGCCCAGCTCTGACCTCGATATCCGCGATGGGAAGGTGCCTAACGTCATCAAACACTGTTGGGCTGACACACTACTTAAGGGCTTTTTCTCATACTTAGTACTATGTCAATCACTACGGTATGGGCAACCCCCTCGCCAGGGGGGCTCGGGTGCATAGCCAAGCCCTCGGCCCTGGCCTCAGCTTTCAGTAGAAATTGAGCGAGCATAAGTCAACAAGTACAAGACCATACTTCAAGACATACCGTCTACAGGGGTACGGCAACACCTCTTCACAGTACGTAAGTCCTCCAGCCAGTTCCCCTTGGGGCTATAAATAGGATAACCTACGGCTTCAGCATGCGAACACTTCATAGTTTTTTCCTCCACCACGGTATTGGCACTTGTCTCAATCAACTCCACAGACTTAGGATCCTTCGCTCTCCCGCGCAGCTTGTATTCCCTATTGCAAGCACTTAGGTGTAGGTAATATAAGTCTCATCCCTCCGCTAGAAGTAGTGCATTCTCTTGCCCGAACTAGGATAAAGACTTGTGTCATCTTGCATCACCCATCTGGGTTAGGGACACGCAACAATATATCACTAGTTGGTTAGGTCCTCGGGTCCAAACACTAACAGATTGCAAGTCAGATCCCTGATCTTTATCAATCGTTGTGAATCTTATTTTCATCAGCAGTGAATCATGGAGGAGGAGAAGGTGTAGATAGTGTCGTACAACCTTGAGGACGACACCCAGCTATGGTACTACCAAGTCCAGTAGGACGAGGGTACTCCTTCGTGGCTCCATTTCAAGGAGCTCCTCCACCTACGCTATGGGCCTCCTCTCCGATCAAATCCGCTCGGCAAGCTAGCGGCTTGCCACCGATCAAGCACCGTGGAAGAGTACCATGACACATTATAGGCCCTGCTACCGCGTGCGGGTCGTCTCGATGAAGCGCAACGTGTCTAGGTGTTCACCGTCGGCCTCCTTCGTCCACTCAATCATGATGTGGAGATCCACAACCCCCAATCGTTGGAGGCGGCCATGAGCCTCGCCCACAAGATCAAGCTCTGGAACAACTACTGAAAGGGAAATGGCCTCAACATTTCCTATAATCGATTTTGGTGTTTCACGACCATCACAAACCTTGTGGACTAACTAGTTTGCCTAGTTGATCATTTCTCAGGTGCATAAGTTCATCTACAACTATTCTAAGTCGAATGTCCGAGGTGCACGACCGGACCATCCGCAACTGCTTTATCTAACATCTGATGATGCATTAAATGCTCTATAGCCGTTGATATAGCCGTTACTACTGACCATTGCGATTTCAGTCATTGATGTGCAGAGGCGGACCGTCCGGACTAGGGGCGCGGACCGTCCGCGGTCGGCAGAATTGGAGCAACGGCTAGGAAGTGGTTGGAGGCTATAAATACAACCCCAACCACCTCCATTCACTTCATCCAAGCCTCTCATTCAATACAAGGGCATTCACTTCAACCAAAGACACATTCAAGCTTCCAAATCTCTCTAAGTTCCATAATTGTAACTAGTGATTAGTGACTTGAGAGAGTGTGTTTTTGTGTCTTTTCTCATTTCTCTTGTTGCTTGGCTTTTAATCGTGCTTTTTTAATCTCTCTCTAAACTTTCCAAGTGATTTGTAAAGCAAGCAATAGACACCTAATTGTGTGGTGATCCTTGCGGGGTCTTAGTGACCTATGTGATTAAGAAGAAGCACTCGACTGGTCTGAGTGACCGATTGAGAGAGGGAAAGGGTTGAAATAGACCTGGCCTTTGTGGCCTCCTCAACGAGGAGTAGGTTCTTTGGAACCGAACCTCAGGAAACAAATCACCGTGTCCACTTGGGTCAATCTTCACCACTCGATTTGTTTCTCCCCACTTCCCTCTCACTAAAAGTTCTCTTACTCACATTGGTTTGAGTTTGCTCCCAAAGTTATCCGCATTGATTGAGCAACTCATAGCAAGAGGAACTATCTTGCTCACTCCAAGTTATTTCTAACCCTAACCTCGAGATAAGTGCGTGTTCAAAGTTTATAATTTTTAGGTTTCGCCTATTCACACCCCCCTCTAGGCAACTTTCATCTACGTGTGTTATGCGCTTCCCCACACGATCGGTCGCTCCTACCGACACCTACGTGAGGCTCACCCTACCGACGCCCTCGTTAGATAAAGCGGACAAGGCCGCTCCAGCCACACTCATAGTGGAGGGCCGATCGATTCATCCATTAACTCAGGCGAAGCAGGAGGAGCGTCGTCGCCTTAGCCTCTCTTACAAATGTGATGAAAAGTTCGGGCGTGGTCACAATCATGTCTGCAAGCGATTGTTCTTCCTTCATGATGTCATCGAGGATGACACCATCATGGGCGCAGCCAACGACAACGAGGTCATCGAGGAGACCCCACATTTGTCCCTCAACGCGATCATGACGGTTTCCTTTAGTGACACCATGCAGGTCCAAGTGGTCATGGACACCACCATTTTCATAGTGCTCCTAGACTTGGGCTCCACACACAACTTCATCACTAAGGACGCGACTCTCTGCATCGTGCTGCCTCTGTAGCATCATCCACGCCTCACGGAAATGGTGGAAAATGGCGAAAGCATCATCTGCCCTAGTGTCATTAGACAAGCCCCGCTCACCATCAATAATGACACATTCTACATTGACCTCTTCGTGATCCCACTCGGCGGGTATGACATGGTCCTAGGGACAAAGTGGCTGGTGACCTTAGGCCCGGTGCTTTGGGACTTTAGTGCATGGAAATGTCATTCCAACACCTATGTGCGTCGTGTGTTGGTCAGGCGTGGCGACACCCAACGTCCATACTACAACAGCCAGCGAGTCTCTCTTGGATAAGCTACTGGACTGCTTCAGGGAATTCTTCACCGAGCCCAAGGGGCTACCGCCTTCATGCGCCCACGACCATAGAATCGTCCTCAAGTCCGACCGTACCTGTATCCAACGTCCCATAAGTATAAGTTGGAGCGGCAACATGCTGCCATGATGGAGCAAGGCAATGTCCACAGTAGCGCGTTGGCATTCTCTTCACCGACCCTTCTCGTCAAGAAGGCGATCGAATCCTAGCATTTTTGTGTCGAGTACTATGCCCTGAACACCCTCACTATCAAGGACGTGTTCCCCATTTCGATGGTGGGCAAACTGCTGAACAAACTCCATAGTGCCCGATTCTTCTCTAAGCTAGACCTTTGATCCATGTACCACCAAGTTCGCATGCGATCTGATGATGTCCACAAGACGACGTTCTACACACACGAGGGCCTCTATGAATTCTTGGTGATGTCGTTTAGGCTGTGCAATGCCCTAGTGACATTCCAAGCACTCATGAACGATGCCTTGTAAACCTTCCTCCGCTGATTTGTCCTTGTCTTCTTTGATGACATTCTGATATACAGCACATCATAGGCTGACCACCTTTGCCATCTCCATGCCATCTTTTCCATGCTGCGATAGCAACAACCCTTCGTCAAGCGGCGCGAAGTGTGCCTTTGAAGTCACCTCGGTTTCGTACCTCAGCCACATCATCTCTAAGGAGGGCGTCGCCATGGACCCGGACAAGGTATAGGCCATCCATAACTGGCTAGTGCCTCGGTCAGTGCAAGCGGTGTGCGGGTTCCTTGGCCTAGCTAGCTACTATCGCAAATTTGTCCACAACTTTGGCTTCACCATCGCACAGCTGACCGTACTCCTCAAGAAGGAAAGGTTCTCTTGGACTGACACGGTAGTCATGATTTTTTGTGTGCTCAAGGTGGCGGTTACCTCAACATCGGTATTGGCAATCCTGGGTTTCGCCAAGGACTTCATCGTTGAGTGTAGCGCTTCTTTGCATGGGTTTGATGCTGTGCTCATTCAGGATGTGCATCTGATTGCATTCTTTAGCCGCCCTATCGTGCCATGCCGTTGCTCCCTCACCGCTTTTGAGCGGGAGCTCATCGGCCTTGTCCATGCCATATGACACTAGAGGTCGTACCTATGGGGCAGCCGCTTCCTTGTCAAGATAGATCATTACATCCTCAAGTACATGTTTGATCAGCGCCTCACCATGATTGCCTAGCACAACTAGGTGGGGAAACTATTGGGCTTTGACTGCTTGGTCGAATACAAGCCTAGTGTGGCGAATGTGGTGGTGGATACCATGTCCCGACTCAACACGGAGGCGGAGGCCATCTACACCATCTCTGCTCCATGCTTTGACTTCAGCACACACCTCCATCAAGAGTAGGACACCAACCTTGCCCTCATCACCATATAAGACGAACTCTGCATAGGCTCTCGTGGCATGCCCTAGACGCTCGTAGACAACATGGTCCAGTTCGGTGGGCACCTGAACATTCCCCTAGCATCCCCACTCATCTAGGAGATTATGGTCGCCGTGCACGAGGACGAACATGAAGGGGTCCAGCGCACACTACATCGTCTTTGCCATGAGTTTTATTTTATTAACATGCAATAGCTGGTGCAAGACCTAGTGCGCTATTGTGTGACATGCAAGAGGTATAAATCAGAGAACCTCCACCCGATGGGTCTTCTCCTTCCTTTGCTCGTACCCTAGGGCGTCTGTATGAACATTGCGCTCAACTTCATGGAACATTACCGCGCATCCATGTCAAGTTTGTTCTCATGATGGTGGTGGATATGTACAACAAGTACTGTCACTTCATCCCCCTAGCACACCCGTACTCTGCTGAGTTCGTCGCGCAAGTCTTATTCATCGACATTGTGCGGCTCCATGGTGTGCCCCAGTCCATCATGTCCAACCATGACCTGATATTTACCTCGAGGTTTTGGCGTGAGCTCATGCGTCTGATGGGTACCAAGCTCCACATGACCTCAGTGTTCCACCCTTAGTCCAACACCCAGTCAGAGGCTGCCAACCATGTCATCGTCATGTACCTACGTGCCTCACTGGCGATCATCCTCGATAGTGGCTACGTTCGCTGCCATGGGTGGAAAACATCTACAACACTGCCTACCACTCCTCGCTCCGGGACACATAGTTCCACTTCATCTACGGGCGCGATCTTCTGGCCTATTAGGTCTTATGAGGTAGGCAACACCCACATGCCGGCAGTCACTAGTAGCATGGCGGGGATGATTGCCAGTCATAGACGGGCTCGAGCAAAGTAGAAACAGTTGTTCTATGACAAGGGGATCTCGGGCAAAACGAGGATTTCCCCGGGTGCTGTCGTCACCCAAGGACAGGCTCAAGCGAGGCAGACTTCGAGTGAGCGTCGAGTGGGGTCTCGGGTGAATCGTGGCTTATCCTTTCTTGGCCGCAGGGAATGTGGCTTATGGCAGTTTAGGTGTTAAGTGTGTTTAGGGGCATAATCTAGGTACCCCTAACTACGATACCGGACACATGGTTAGTCCGACGAGCGTACAAATCCCACTTGAGTGGGTTTTGTTCAATTTCACCGACTCGCTCCACCTTTCTCCACCTCAGCCTAACGGTGACAACCAACAGTTTCAGGAATTTTGTGCATTAGTAGGCCCCAAGGTTAACTTCGCATCCATATACCACCCTCAGTCTAACGGTACAGTAGAGAGAGCGAATGAAAAAAATCTTCACAACGGTCAAGAAGATGCTACATGATGACATGAAGGGTAAGTGGCCCAACCAACCGCTCGAAGTCATATGGGGCCTAAACACGATAGAAACCAAGTGCACAGGATTCACCCCCTTCAAATTGATGTACGATGATGAGGCAATGACACCACAAGAGCTGAAATTCAAGTCTCCAAGAGTGGAAGACAACTCAACCCCGAACACAGACAAGTCCTGAAAGTCGCCTAGAGGGGGGGTGAATACGTGAAACCTAAAAATTATGAACTTTGAACACACACTTCACCTGGGGTTAGGGTTAGAAATAAATAATTGGGAAATTGGAGTGTGGAAGATAGTTCTTCTTACTATGAGTTGCTCAATCAATGTGCATAACTTTGGGAGCAAACTCAAAACAATACGAGCAAGAGAACTTTTAGTGAGAGGGGAGGGGAAGAAACAAATCGAATGGTGAAGATCAACACAAGTGGACACGGTGATTTGTTTCCCGAGGTTTGGTTCCAAAGAACCTACTCCCCGTTGAGGAGGCTACAAAGGTCGGGTCTATTTCAATCCTTTCCCTCTCTCAATTGGTCACTTAGACCGGTTGAGTGCTTCTTCTCAATCTCATGGGTCACTAAGACCCCGCAAGGATCACCACACAATTAGGTGTCTCTTGCTAGCTATACAAATCACTTAGAAGGTTTAGAGAGAAATGAAGAAAGCAACCAAGCAACAACAGCAACAATTGAAACACAAATCACCCTCTCTCAAGTCACTAAACACTTTAGATCACTTGACTTGATTTTAGCACTTGGAGAGGATTTGAGGCTTTGAATGTGTCTTTAGAGTGTATTCTTTGCTCTTGTATCGAATGAAGGGAGTGGGATGCCTGGATGGCTTGAATGGTGGTGGTTGGAGGGTATTTATAGCCACAACCACTATTCTAGCCATTGGCTGACTTCTCTATCGATGGGCACACCGGACAGTCCGGTGGCGCACTGGACACTCCACTGTTCACTGTTCAGTGAGTGCCACGTTAGCTGACCGTTGGGGTTTGCAGCTATTGACCTTTGAAGTCTTCTATCCTTGTGGTGCACCGCACAGTCCGGTGTGACCTGACATCGTAAACTGCCTTCTGACTTCCCGAGGAGCGATTTGATTTCCTGGTGCGACCTGACGTCGTAGACTGCTTTCTGACTTCCCGGTGTGACCTAACGTCGTAGACTCCACAGTGGACCGTTGGTAGGTCGACCATTGCTCCATGGGTTCACCGGACAGTTCGGTGCACACCGAACAGTCTGATGATTTTTAGCTAAGGAGCACTTTGATTTTCCGAGAGCGGCCAGTTCGTTGTGCATTCCAGCCTGGGCACCGAACACTGTCCGGTGCACACCGGACAGTCCGGTGCGCCATAGTCTGGAGCTTATCTGTTTTACTCCAAACTTATAGATTTGCCCCAAGGTCATTTTCCTTGTATGTGTGTCACACCCGGCTTTAAGGAACAAAGTCAGGTGCATCTCATACATGCGCCAAGAAGACAACATATATAATAACAGAGTGTATAGAGATAAATATCACAATAATCAGAGTATTTATTATATAGCAGAAGTCTTATTACAAAATAAAAGAATAAATATAAAACAAACTAAGGATCGTCCTTGGCGCAGAAGTCAACTGGGGAAAACGCCACCTAGATCAGATCAAACTCCTCACCATGTGGCTCCTCCTGAACCACCTGTTCTTCTCCTGTGGGGGTGTGAGACAGCAAGGGTGAGCTCACACATGATCATAGCTCAACAAGTTGTGGGGAACCAGTGGGCATGAACTCACCAAAGGTGGGAGTTCATGTGATGTGTAAGGCTAGTCAACAACAGGGGTTAAAGCTGAGCATTGCTTTTAATTAGTTGGTCAAAATTTTATTAGCAGTTACTAAATATAAGTAAATACCAAACCTTAAATAAAGTAATAGAACAGAATTAATAATAAACCCATGCATATGCAAATGACAAAATTGAATTTAAGTTTCATAAATTAATCATCAGAGAGTCCTGAGCTGCTCATGACCGTGAGCTCGGCTAGTATACCAGTTTTACACTCTGCAGAGGTTGCACCCTTTACCCACAAGTCATGTTACCCATCTGCCAAGGGATTGCGAGTCCCATACACCTCTACCTAGAAAGCGAGGCAGGGCAACACTACGAGGCCTTTACAAAGTTCCACTAGCTTCCAAAAACCCGCTACAGTTTATGGGAAGAGCACTTGCAAGAATCCCCCGTCTGACCGCCATCGCAGCAAAATCAACCCGAGAACCTCCTTGCATGCAACTCCCCTACTGCCCTTGCCCCTTTCGGGTAAGGTAGTCTTCCACTAGCTTTCCTAATTAGTTAGCCAAGGGCGTCCCATTAAACCCTTGTGGTGGCACGTGTTTCTCAAGTTAAGCTCCATGTTCCAATTAACATTAATAATCTTGACATGAACATAAATAGAATAACAAAATAACTGGAACATGGATATAATAAATGATTATCCCAAAACCATGTAAAGCAATAGCAAACTACCCAAGTGATTCAGGGGTAAACAAGGTAATGAGATAAACAATCTAGGGTGACCTATCGGGTCTCATCAAAATTAAACATATGCATGAATAAGTGACATTAAAGAACATTATTGGGTATAAAAGTGGTCAAGGGCACAACTTGCCTTCAATGAGCTCCTGCTCAGCTACTTCTATCTGCTGGTCACCAGGATCCTCGGTCACAGGTTCTTCTACTCGCCACAATACAAACAAGCACAGTATATAGAGAAAAATTAACATCACACCAAACATATAAACAAAACGCACATTAATAATCTGCACATTAAAATAAAATCCTAGGAATAGAAATCATAATTTTTGGAGTTATAAATTTTAAGATATGAATTTCCAAAGGTTTAATGTACTTAAACTAGGATTAAGTGAGGAATTAATTTTCTTACTGTTGTCATGTCAAAACAAAGACTCTAGGTGATAGAGAATAATATTACAAAATTTTAGAAACTGGAATGGGCTAATTTGGAGTTCATATGAATTTTCTATAAATTTAGCAAGTTTCTGCAAATAATTTAATACTAAAAATTCATTTTCTAATTGATTTTATGAATATTATTCACTGTCTGGACTACGCATCAATCACTAGAGAGTCCAGGGGCTTCTGGGTAAAATTCCTAAGACACAGCGAACAATGGAGGTGGATGGCGGGTTGATTCCCACATTGGTCAGGGGCTCTTTTACAAAATTGGCTCGGCGAAGGGGTATGGAGCCGCAACGGCCGTTGGATTAGATCGGAACGGCCACGATTAGATCGGCATTAGAACGAATCGGTATGCGCTACCCGCCATTGATTCTGAGATCTACGGTGGGGATTTAATTAAAGCTAGATCTAAACATGTCCGCACGATGAAGATCCAACAGTGTGGATCTATTCTAGCGAAGGGGTACGCAGCGCCTCATCCCAACCGTCCATCCCAAATCAGACGGCGCCCGATCAATCCTACTCTGGCATGAGCACACGGCGGCGCCGCCCGCCCCTACGGTGGTGGCCATGGCTAGAGACGACTAGGCCGGTGTTCCGAGCTACAAGCTTTGGTTCCATTCATGTTGCGCGATGTGTGTACGAAGGCGAAAGCGGGTGACTCTTTCTTACCGGCGATCGAGGGACGGCGAGGTAGGTCCACGGCGCGGTTGAAGACACGGCGGTTTGCGCACTCCGATGAGCAATTGTCGATGGTGCAGTTGATTAAATGTCGCGTTCGGTGCCCGGCGAGCTCCAACAATGCCAAACGAAGTCCTTGGACTCCTTCCCGGAGCACGGGCGACGCTGACGGCTCAAGGTGACGACAGCGGGCCCGACACTGGTAGCGGCGGTGGTTCTGGGGAGCTAAACTCGCGCGAGGAGGTAGAGGAAGGGGAGAACGGACCACGAGTGTAATACCCAATTTGTAATTTGCAAGAGCTAATATCAAAGGGAGAAACAAGTTCACTTTATCTATGTGGGAGTTTAAACTTTTTGTGCCATCACATGTGAACACCATATTTTAAAACAGATAATTATAAAATATATGCCACTAAATCATTGCATCATGCTGAGATTTTTCTTTTGTGTGCATTTTGTGACAATATAAAAATAATGTAAAAAGAAATATATTAAAAATCCAAATTTGGAGATTCAACCCTAATTTGCAAGTTGGAGTTTAGAGAAGAGAAAGAAAATGTTATGTAAAAATAAAGAAATATGCATATAAAAATAGTTAGGTCCTTCTATATTAGTATATTCAGATTGTATATTTAAAATGAGTGCAAGTTCACATTTAAATTTGAATGCAAAAATTTGAATCAAAGAAATTGGAAAAGGGAAAGGAAGAAATAAGAGAAAAAAAAAAGAAATGGGGGAAAAAGACATGTGGGCTCAAACCCTAAGATCCGGCCCATCTCCCGTTTTCCCTCTCCAGCATGCGCGGCCCAACTAATCAGTCTGCGCCGACATGTGGGCCCCACTCATCGGTCACGCACGCGCCAGACTCGCCCAATGCCGCCGACCCGTGGGCCCAGCTGTGCAGAACCAAAGCGCCCGCACCCCCCCTTTTCCTGCTCGCTGACGATCTGCCCCACTCCCGCCGCTCCGCCGTATGCATCTTCCTGTCTGTCGCTGCCAGTGGGACCGCACGGTCAGGCCCGTCTTCCCCGGGGGCCGTTCAAAAACAGACCCCGCGCATCGCGCGCTCCATTGACCGACCTCCTCTCAAATTCGAACTCGGTCCTAGGTATAAGAACCGTGGGCGACATCGGGTACTCGCGGTGAGGTTTGGTGCCACCAGTGTCGAGCGCAGGAGGGAGAACCGGGGGTCACCGCGTCGGTGCCGAGTGGAGAAGTGAGGGGGCCCCTAGCTGCCGCCGTAATCAATTCCGTTCACCCCTCGTCGACGCGTCCTCGGGTCGAGCCGGGAGTTTCGTCGGGTCTCGTGGAGGTGTTCCCTAGCCTCACCAGGGGAAGTCGTCGTGCGGCGAGGAGTGAATAGCTCACAGGCGGGCCAGCCCCGCCACGGACCCGCCTCACGTCGCGGGCAGCGTGCTCGCCGCCTCATATCCCGGTATTGAAGTCTTTCTCTCTGTCCGCTCTCGTCTCCTCTTCGTATTGCACCGATCGGGGGTCGAAATGTAGTAGCAGAGGGGGAGATTAGCATTGCTCCGGCGAGTTTCCGCCACAATGGTGGGCGGCGCCGCCGTCCGCTCGACCGGAAGGTAGGGGAGGGGTTTCGGGCCGTTGGATCCAAACCTGCGGCTGAGATTAAAACCTGCGTAACGTTTCGCGTTGGGTCGATCTAGAGCGTCGATCAGCGATCGGATGACTCCGGGTATGGATATGATCTTCACCGTTGGATCAACATCTGGTGGTCCTCGTAGCGTACCGGTTTAATAAATGTAGATCTAATCTAAGCCGTAGGTGTGAGATCGTGCGGCTGAGATCAGCGGATACCCTTTCGGCCTGGCATTTTTACATAAGAAACCTCCTGTTTCCGTTAAAACAACCCGCCGTCCGCGCATGGGTCTGTCTGTGTCTTGTGGATATTTACCCTGAGCCCCCTACACTTCTTTATAAATGAGGCCCAGTCCAGTATTGAATTAAATTGAATAAATGAAATAGAAAATAGATTTTTAATAGGAAAGTAATTGCTAGAACTTCAATAATTCATAGAAAATCCATTTTTGGTCCAAATTGAGCCATTCCACTTTCTAAATGCTTGTAATTTAATTCTCTATAACTTAGTGTCTCTGTTTTATCATAACAACAGTAAGAAAATTAATCCCACACTTAATCTTACTTAAAGCACATAAAACCTTTGAAAATCCATAACTTAAATTCTATAACTCCGAAAATTATGATTCATGTTCCTAGAATTTTATTTTAATGTGTAGATTATTACTGTGTATTTTGTTTATATGTTTGGTGTAATGTTAATTTCTCTATATGCATTGTGCTTGTTTGTATTGTGGCGAGTAGAAGAGCACGTTGCCGAGGATCCTGGTGAGCAGCAGGTTGAAGTAGCTGAGCAGGAGCTCATTGAAGGCAAGTTGTGCCCTTGACCACTTTTTACCCAATAATGTTCTTTAATATCACTTATCCATGCATAGGTTAATTTTGATGGGACCCAATAGGTTACCCTAGATTGTTTATCTCATTACCTTGTTTACCCCTGAATCACTTGGGTAGTTTGCTATTGCTTTACCGGGTTTTGGGATAATCATTTATTACCTCTATGTTCCAATTCTGTTGTTATTCTATTTATGTTCATGTCAAGTTCATTAATGTTAATTGGAACATAGAGCTTAACTTGAGAACCACGTGCCACCACAAGGGTTTAATGGGACGCCCTTGGCTGACTAATTAGGAAAGCTAGTGGAAGACTACCTTACCCGAAAGGGGCAAGGGCAGTAGGGGAGTGGTCAGTGTAGGGAGGTCCTTGCTTGATTTTGCTGCGATGGCGGTCAGGCAAGAACCCTGCATTGGAACTTCCTATAAACTGTAGCGGGTTTTTGGAAGCTAGTGGAACTTTGTAAAGGCCTCGTAGTGTTGCCCTGCCGCGCTTCCTAGGTAGAGGTGTATGGGATTCGCGACCCCTTGGCAGATGGGTAACATGACTTGTGGGTAAAGGGTACAATCTCTGCAGAGTGTAAAACTGGTATACTAGCCGAGCTCACGGTCATGAGCAGCTCAGGACTCTCTGATGTTTAAATTATGGAACTTAAATTCAATTTTGTCATTTGCATTGCATGGGTTTGTTATTAATTTTGTTCTATTACTTTACTTATGGTTTGGTATTTACTTACACTTAGTAACTGCTAATAAAATTTTGACCAATTACTTAAAAGCAATGCTCAGCTTTAACCCCTATCATTGATTAGCCTTACACATCACATGAACTCACACCTTTGTGAGTTTATGTCCACTGGTTCCCCACAACTTGTTGAGCTATGATCATGTGTGAGCTCACCCTTGCTGTCTCACACCCCCCACAGGAGAAGAGCAGGTGGTTCAGGAGGAGCCACAAGACGAGGAGTATGATCTGATCTAGGTGGCGTTTCTCAGTTGACATTGGCGCCGACGATCCTTAGTTCGTTTTATCTTTATTATTTTATTTTGTAATAAGTCTTCCGCTATGTAATAAATACTCTGATGTTTTACGACATTTATCTCTATACACTCTGTTATTATATATGTTGTCTTCTTGGCGCATGTATGAGATGCACCTGGCTTTGTTCCTTAAGGCCGGGTGTGACAGAAGTGGTATCAGAGGAAATGTTGACTGTAGGACGAAACCTAGATAGAAATGGACATCCCTTACCTACTTACCCTAATCTGATTCTTCCTATACTTACCTTATCTTGATCCTCTCCCACCTTTTGCTATTCTACGCTGACTAATCTTATCTCTTCTACTCTAAGACAAGATGGATTTCACACCTTGGAATCCTACCACTATGATCTTTTTAAGAGATAGGGAACCTAAGACAAATTTAAAACTATTTTCTTAAAAAAATGTTGTTTGATTGTGATGATGCTAAATGTCTGATTTGCTTCTTTGATTGATTGAATTATTATAGAGGGACATCTTAGTATGTACCACCATAGGATAATAAATTAGCTATGGTAGGTAAAATATTAATCTGCTTAGCTAATAAAATTCCCCAAAGTAACCTGCTTTGTAAATACCTGCCTTGTCTACTATTTTCTTACCATATGTATCTAACTCAGATGGTCAATACCAGGCGGGGTGGTGGAATTGATTTGCCTCCTAACCAACACACTCGAAGGATATATAGACAACTTCAGCCACAACCTGCAGAGATGAATCCTCCTAATCCTCCACTTGGCAGAGTTGACCCACTGGTTGCTCCTCAGATGGCGGTGATGCAGCAAATGGCGGACACTATGGCTGATATGCGTGCCCAGATGCAGCAAGAACGCCAGGAGATGCGTCAGGAAAGAGAAAATATACGCCAGGAATTGCGCCAGGAGCGAGATGAGATACGCCAGGAAAGGAGGGCACAACAACAGCTGCCGCAACAACAAATGCAACAGCAACAACGGCAGCAACAACAACAACAAGTGCCACTGCCTCCACCACCACCACCAGTTCCACCCCGAGATAAGCATAGGGAGTTCATGAGTCATAAGCCGCCTACATTTGCAAGCTCTCCTGATCCACTGGACGCGGATGATTGGCTGAAGTCCGTTGAGAAGATGTTGAATATTGCTCAATGCACTGATCGGGAGAAGGTTTTATATGCTTCTGGACGTCTGACAGGTCCTGCTGCTGACTGGTGGGATTCATATACTGCTGCCCATGATGCTGCGGATACTATTACTTGGGCAGAGTTCAGTACGCAGTTCAGGAACTACCATATCCCAGCTGGTATGATAAAGATCAAGAAGAAGGAGTTTCTGTCTTTGAAGCAAGGCAACATGTCGGTTAGCGAGTACAGAGACAAATTCATTCAGCTGTCGAGATATGCTCCGGAAGAAGTTGCTGAAGATGAGAGGAAGTAGGAGCATTTTATTGAAGGACTTAATGGGCCACTGCAGTATGCTCTTGTGGCACCCACATTTCCATCATTTCAGAGGCTGCTTGATAAGGCCCTGGCTATTGAACACAAGCGTGTTCAGCTGGGAGATTTGAAGAGAAAGGCTATATCTCAAGGACAAGGAAGCAGCAGTGTTCGTCCTCGCTACAGTTCACCCCAGGGTACACCAGTTCGCACTGGCGGGGGCCAGCACCCAGTTCAGCAATCACCACTGAGGACTCCACCTCCTCGACAGGCTACCCCTACAGGCACCCCGACAAAGTTTTCAGGACAGAGTCCAGGCACCACATGTTTCAAGTGTGGGAAGACTGGTCATTATGCAAATGTCTGCCCACAGAGGATGGCTACTACTCCAGTTCAGAACAGGCAGAAAACTCCAAGTTCTGGCAAGGGATATTCTATTGCCAAGGTTAATCAAGTCAGCGTTGATGCTACTCCGGATGGTGGGGACCTCGTACTTGGTATGTTTTATGTTAATGCAATTCCTGCAACCATATTATTTGATTCTGGTGCTACACATTCATTCATGTCTGCTAGATATGCCAACACAAATGAAATACCACTGCAAAATATGAGAAAACCCATGATAGTAATTACACCTAAAGGGCCTGTTGAGGCGAATCAAATGACACGTAGATTGACATTGACCATTATGGGTAGAGAATTTGGAGCTACTGCTATAATATTAGAGTCAAGCAGTATAGATCTGATCCTTGGTATGTCATGGCTAAGAAAGGCAAAGGCCGTTATAGCATGTGGTAGAGGTACCGTAGAACTCACTACCGCTAAAGGAGAAAGATTTCAAGTTAATATTGCAGTAACCTCCTCACCCATGCGTGCAATGTTCTTTATACCTGAGGAGTTTGTTGGTGACAACATCCGGGTGGTTAGAGATTTTCCGGATGTCTTTCCAGAGGAGTTACCAGGGATGCCACCTGATAGAGAAGTTGAGTTTGTTATTGACCTCTTACCTGGAACTGCCCCTATTTCTAAACGGCCATATAGGATGTCCGTAGAGGAGTTGAAGGAACTTAAGAAGCAGTTAACTGAGTTACAAGATGCTGGGTACATTCGTCCGAGTTCCTCACCTTGGGGAGCACCGGTCTTGTTTGTACAGAAGAAGGATGGATCGCAGCGGATGTGTGTGGATTATAGATCTCTTAATGATGTTACAGTGAAGAACAAGTATCCGTTGCCCCGTATTGAGGATTTATTTGATCAGATGAGAGGTGCAAGAGTATTTTCGAAGATTGATCTCCGATCGGGATACCATCAGATGAGGATTAGACCATCGGATATTCCCAAGACGGCTTTCTCGACTCGATATGGATTATATGAGTTTACTGTTATGTCGTTTGGATTAACCAATGCACTAGCTTATTTTATGAACTTGATGAATAAGGTGTTTATGGAGTATTTGGACAGATTCGTCGTGGTGTTCATCGACGATATTCTCATTTATTCTCAAAGTGATAACGATCATGAGGAACATCTGAGGTTGGTGCTACAGAAGCTTCGAGATAACCAGCTATATGCCAAGTTCAGCAAGTGCGAGTTTTGGATTGACAAGGTACCATTCCTTGGACATATTATTTCTAATGGAGGAATAGCAGTGGATCCTGCTAAGGTTAAGGAGATAATGGAGTGGAGAGTACCCACTACAGTTACCGAGATTCGGAGTTTCTTGGGATTAGCAGGATATTATCGGAGATTTATTGAAGGATTTTCTAAGATTGCTAAGCCTATGACTTCGCTTCTGGAGAAAGGAAGAGAATTTAAGTGGGACGAGAAGTGCCAAGATAGCTTTGATCAATTGAAGAAAAGATTGATGTCACCACCAGTATTGGTTATGCCAGACCTATAGAAAGGATTTGATATCTATTGCGATGCATGTGGCCAAGGCTTAGGATGTGTGCTCATGCAGGAAGGACATGTGATTGCTTATGCTTCTCGTCAGTTGCAGAAACATGAATTGAACTACCCCACTCATGACTTGGAATTAGCAACCGTTGTGCATGCGCTTAAGATTTGGAGACATTATATCATGGGGACCAAGTGCCAAGTATATACGGATCATAAGAGTCTGAAGTATATATTCACTCAGAAGGATCTCAACCTTAGGCAACGCCGTTGGTTGGAGCTTATTAAGGATTATGATTTGGAGATTCACTATCACCCGAGCAAGGCGAATTTGGTCGCAGATGCCTTGAGTCGGAAAGAACATGTTCACTCTGCTTTTGTTGCCCAGCTACCCGATGAGATTGTTAAGGATTTCAGGAGACTTAACCTGGGAATAGTTGCTCACACTGAAGGAGTTACTATTGATGTGGAACCTACTTTGGAGCAAGAAATTCGCAAAGGTCAAATTGGTGATGCTAAAATAAAAGAGATTAAGGATCTGATTACTGAAGGTCGAGTTCCGGAATTTACGGAAGATGAGCAGGGCACTATATGGTTCAAGGACAGGATGTGTGTTCCTGATATTAAAAGCCTTCGAGAGACTATATTGAAAGAGGCCCATGATTCGGATTACTCTATTCATCCTGGTAGTACTAAGATGTACCAGGATTTGAAGCGGAAGTATTGGTGGTATGGATTGAAAAGAGATGTAGCTGCACATGTGGCTATGTGCGATGTATGTCAAAGAGTTAAGGCTGAACATCAGAGGCCAGCTGGACTACTGCATCCACTGAAGATACCCGAGTGGAAATGGGAAGAGATTGGTATGGATTTTATTACTGGATTGCCTCGCACCCAGAAAGGATATGATGCTATATGGGTGATTGTGGATAGATTGACTAAAGTGGCTCACTTTATTCCTGTCAAGACTACTTATAAAGGTTCTCAGCTAGCAGAGTTATATATGGCTCGGATTGTGTGTTTACATGGAGTACCAAAGAAGATCGTGTCTGATCGAGGTTCACAATTTACCTCAAGATTTTGGAGAAGCTTTCACGAGAACATGAGTACAAAGTTGAATTTTAGTACAGCTTATCACCCTCAGACTGATGGACAGACTGAAAGGACAAATCAAGTTTTGGAGGATATGTTGAGAGCTTGTGCCCTTCAACATGGAGGAAGTTGGGATAAAAGTCTACCGTATGCTGAGTTCTCATATAATAATAGTTACCAGGCCAGTCTGAAGATGTCACCTTTTGAAGCTTTATATGGGAGGAAGTGCAGAACTCATTTGTATTGGGATCAGACTGGAGAAAGACAGTTCTTTGGGCCTGAACTGATTCAAGAAGCAGAAGAACAAGTCCGTATAATTCGAGAGAATTTGAGGGTGGCTCAAACCAGGCAAAAGAGTTACGCTGATAATAGAAGGAGGCCACTGGAATTTGAAGAAGGAGATTATGTATACCTCAAGGTGTCACCACTTCGTGGAATGAGGAGATTCAAAGTCAAGGGCAAATTGTCCCCTCGCTACATTGGACCATTCTTGATCTTTAGGCGAGTTGGGGAGATGGCATATCAACTCGAGTTACCTGCTAGTCTATCGGATGTGCATAATGTGTTCCACGTATCTCAACTAAAGAAGTGTCTCCGTGTCCCTGAGGAACAGTTACCGATGGAAGAGCTCAGTGTTCAGGGTGATTTGACTTACACGGAATACCCGATCAAGATTTTGGATACTTTGACTCGGGTTACGAGAAATAAGGTGATAAAGATGTGTAAAGTACAATGGAGTCACCACGGTGAAGATGAAGCAACTTGGGAAAGAGAAGAAGAGCTTCGTATAGATTTTCCCCACCTTTTCTCTAGTTCTTCTTAAATCTCGAGGACGAGATTATTTTTAAGGGGGTAGGATTTGTAATACCCAATTTGTAATTTGCAAGAGCTAATATCAAAGGGAGAAACAAGTTCACTTTATCTATGTGGGAGTTTAAACTTTTTGTGCCATCACATGTGAACACCATATTTTAAAACAGATAATTATAAAATATATGCCACTAAATCAGTGCATCATGCTGAGATTTTTATTTTGTGTGCATTTTGTGACAATATAAAAATAATGTAAAAAGAAATATATTAAAAATCCAAATTTGGAGATTCAACCCTAATTTGCAAGTTGGAGTTTAGAGAAGAGAAAGAAAATGTTATGTAAAAATAAAGAAATATGCATATAAAAATAGTTAGGTCCTTCTATATTAGTATATTCAGATTGTACATTTAAAATGAGTGCAAGTTCACATTTAAATTTGAATGCAAAAATTTGAATCAAAGAAATTGGAAAAGGGAAAGGAAGAAATAAGAGAAAAAAAGAAATGGGGGAAAAAGACATGTGGGCTCAAACCCTAAGATCCGGCCCATCTCCCGTTTTCCCTCTCCAGCATGCGCGGCCCAACTAATCAGTCTGCGCCGCCATGTGGGCCCCACTCATCGGTCACGCACGCGCTAGACTCGCCCAATGCCGCCGACCCGTGGGCCCAGCTGTGCAGAACCAAAGCGCCCGCACCCCCCTTTTCCTGCTCGCTGACGATCTGCCCCACTCCCGCCGCTCCGCTGTATGCATCTTCCTGTCTGTCGCTGCCAGTGGGACCGCACGGTCAGGCCCGTCATCCCCGGGGGCCGTTCAAAAACAGACCCGCGCATCGCGCGCTCCATTGACCGACCTCCTCTCAAATTTGAACTCGGTCCTGGGTATAAGAACCGTGGGCGACATCGGGTACTCGCGGTGAGGTTTGGTGCCACCAGTGTCGAGCGCAGGAGGGAGAACCGGGGGTCACCGCGTCGGTGCCGAGCGGAGAAGTGAGGGGGCCCCTAGCTGCCGCCGTAATCAATTCCGTTCACCCCTCGTCGACAAGTCCTCGGGTCGAGCCGGGAGTTTCGTCGGGTCTCGTGGAGGTGTTCCCTAGCCTCACCAGGGGAAGTCGTCGTGCGGCGAGGAGTGAATAGCTCACAGGCGGGCCAGCCCCGCCACGGACCCGCCTCACGTCGCGGGCAGCGTGCTCGCTACCTCATATCCCGGTATTGAACTCTTTCTCTCTGTCCGCTCTCGTCTCCTCTTCGTATTGCACCGATCGGGGGTCGAAATGTAGTAGCAGAGGGGGAGATTAGCATTGCTCCGGCGAGTTTCAGCCGCGATGGTGGGCGGCGCCGCCGTCCGCTCGACCGGAAGGTAGGGGAGGGGTTTCGGGCCGTCGGATCCAAACCTGCGGCTGAGATTAAAACCTGCGTAACGTTTCGCGTTGGGTCGATCTAGAGCATCGATCAGCGATCGGATGACTCTGGGTATGGATATGATCTTCACCGTTGGATCAACATCTGGTGGGCCTCGTAGCGTACCGGTTTAATAAATGTAGATCTAATCTAAGCCGTAGGTGTGAGATCGTGCGGCTGAGATCAGCGGATACCCTTTCGGCCTGACATTTTTACATAAGAAACCTCCTGTTTCCGTTAAAACAACCCGCCGTCCGCGCATGGGTCTGTCTGTGTCTTGTGGATATTTACCCCGAGCCCCCTACACTTCTTTATAAATGAGGCCCAGTCCAGTATTGAATTAAATTGAATAAATGAAATAGAAAATAGATTTTTAATAGGAAAGTAATTGCTAGAACTTCAATAATTCATAGAAAATCCATTTTTGGTCCAAATTGAGCCATTCCACTCTCTAAATTCTTGTAATTTAATTCTCTATAACTTAGTGTCTCTGTTTTATCATAACAACAGTAAGAAAATTAATCCCACACTTAATCTTACTTAAAGCACATAAAACCTTTGAAAATCCATAACTTAAATTCTATAACTCCGAAAATTATGATTCCTGTTCCTAGAATTTTATTTTAATGTGTAGATTATTACTGTGTATTTTGTTTATATGTTTGGTGTAATGTTAATTTCTCTATATGCATTGTGCTTGTTTGTATTGTGGCGAGTAGAAGAGCCCGTTGCCGAGGATCCTGGTGAGCAGCAGGTTGAAGTAGCTGAGCAGGAGCTCATTGAAGGCAAGTTGTGCCCTTGACCACTTTTTACCCAATAATGTTCTTTAATATCACTTATCCATGCATAGGTTAATTTTGATGGGACCCAATAGGTTACCCTAGATTGTTTATCTCATTACATTGTTTACCCCTGAATCACTTGGGTAGTTTGCTATTGCTTTACCGGGTTTTGGGATAATCATTTATTACCTCTATGTTCCAATTCTGTTGTTATTCTATTTATGTTCATGTCAAGTTCATTAATGTTAATTGGAACATAGAGCTTAACTTGAGAACCACGTGCCACCATAAGGGTTTAATGGGACGCCCTTGGCTGACTAATTAGGAAAGCTAGTGGAAGACTACCTTACCCGAAAGGGGCAAGGGCAGTAGGGGAGTGGTCAGTGTAGGGAGGTCCTTGCTTGATTTTGCTGCGATGGCGGTCAGGCAAGAACCCTGCATTGGAACTTCCTATAAACTGTAGCGGGTTTTCGGAAGCTAGTGGAACTTTGTAAAGGCCTCGTAGTGTTGCCCTGCCGCGCTTCCTAGGTAGAGGTGTATGGGATTCGCGACCCCTTGGCAGATGGGTAACATGACTTGTGGGTAAAGGGTACAACCTCTGCAGAGTGTAAAACTGGTATACTAGCCGAGCTCACGGTCATGAGCAGCTCAGGACTCTCTGATGTTTAAATTATGGAACTTAAATTCAATTTTGTCATTTGCATTGCATGGGTTTGTTATTAATTTTGTTCTATTACTTTACTTATGGTTTGGTATTTACTTACACTTAGTAACTGCTAATAAAATTTTGACCAACTACTTAAAAGCAATGCTCAGCTTTAACCCCTATCATTGATTAGCCTTACACATCACATGAACTCACACCTTTGTGAGTTTATGTCCACTGGTTCCCCACAACTTGTTGAGCTATGATCATGTGTGAGCTCACCCTTGCTGTCTCACACCCCCCACAGGAGAAGAGCAGGTGGTTCAGGAGGAGCCACAAGGTGAGGAGTATGATCTGATCTAGGTGGCGTTTCTCAGTTGACATTGGCGCCGACAATCCTTAGTTCGTTTTATCTTTATTATTTTATTTTGTAATAAGTCTTCCACTATGTAATAAATACTCTGATGTTTTACGACATTTATCTCTATACACTCTGTTATTATATATGTTGTCTTCTTGGCGCATGTATGAGATGCACCTGGCTTTGTTCCTTAAGGCCGGGTGTGACAACGGGTCACGCATGGGGACTGTGGGGAGCCCCGGTCCCGGCGGCAGAGTCAATATGTAGCACAGAGAGGGGAGGAGAAGGCGGAGTTGAGCTCCAACAACCCGGCAGGTGCGCGCGGTCGGTTATAGCCCAACGAGATGACATGTGGGACCCCATGGAAGTAGCGTAGTGAGAGGGAGCCCGATGGCATAGCCACTGACTGGACGGCCCACCCAGTCAGTCGCAGTAGGGATGCGCCCACGAGAGTGAAGTTGGGCCGCGCAGGATGAAGGGAAATGGGCCGAATTGCTAGGGACGCAGCCCAAGCGAGGTTTTGCCTTTTTCTTTTTATATATTTTCTGTTTTCTTTTCCCATTTTGAATTTCAATTTCAACTTGGTGACAAAATTTGTATTCAGATTTAATGTTCCATTGTGTTCAATAGCGAGAGCTTTATCAAGTAGCCTTTGGAATGATGGAAATGTGTGAGCAACCAGTGCGTACTGTAGTGGCCCATTGAGTCCTTCTATGAAGTGCTCTTGCTTCCTTTCATCATCAGCCACCTCATCAGGAGCATATCTTGATAGCTAAATAAATTTGCGGTACTCGCTGACAGACATGTTGCCTTGCTTCAATGACAGGAACTCCTTTTTAATCTTCATCAATCCAGTAGGAATGTGGTAATTTCTGAATTGAGTGGTGAATTTAGCCCAAGTAATAGTGTTAGCAGCATCATGGGCAGCAACATAAGAATCCCACCAGTCAGCAGCAGGACCAGTCAGACGACCAGAAGCATATAGAACCTTCTCCCGGTCAGAGCATTGCGCAATGTTTAGCATCTTCTCAACTGACTTCAACTAGTCATCGGCATGCAGAGGATCTAGAGAGCTAGGGAAGGTAGGTGGCTTGTGGCTCATAAATTCCCGGTGCTTGTCCCGGGGTGGAAGTGGTGGTGGCGGTGGTGGCAATGGGACTTGCTGGTGTTGTCCCCTCCTTTCCTGGCGCATCTCCTCTCTCTCCTGGCGCATCTCTTGGCGTTCCTGCCGCATCTGCGTGTGCATGTCCACCATAGTATCTGCCATATGTTGCATTATCCGCATCTAGGCTGTAGCAGCTGGGTCAGCTCTGGCAGGTGGATGATTGGGAGGATTCATCTCTTCTTATTGTTGTGGTTGTCTATATATCCTCCGACTATGTCGATTGGGGGGTAGATCAATTCCACCACCCTTCCTGGTATTGACCATCTGAGTTAGAAACAAATGGTAAGAAAGAAGGAATTGTATACAAGGCAAGTAATTACGAAGCATGTTACTTTGGGGGATTTATTAGCTAAGTGTGTCACCTACTAAAGCTAATACATTACCTTATGGTGGTACATGCTAAGATGCCCAACTATAATGTTTCAATCAATCAAAGAAGCAAATCAGGCATTTATCATCAGAACAATCAACCAACATTTAATTAAAGAAAATAATTTTAATTTTTGTCTTAGGTATCCTATCTCTTAAAAAGGTCATAAATGGTAGGATTCTAAGGAGTGAAATCCATCTTATCTTAGAGTAGAAAAAGTAAGAATAATCAGAGTAGAACAGTAGAAGGTGAGACAGGATCAAGATAAGTATAGAAAGAAGCAGAGTAAGGTAAGTAGGTAAGGGTTTTGTCCATTTCTATCTAGGTTTCGTCCTATAGTCAACATTTTCTCTAATACCACTTCTGTCACACCCGGATTTAAGGGACAAAGTCGGGTGTGTCTCATATGTGCGCCAAGAAAAAACAACATATATAATTACAGAGTGCATAGAGATAAATGTCATAAATATCATAAATGTACTTATTACATAGCGGAAGTCTTACAAAATAAATGATAAATATAAAACAAACTAAATCTTATTTCCCTGGCGCCACAAAGCTGTCTGGGAGACGCCACCTAGATTAAGTCGAACTCCTCGTTGGGTGGCTCCTCTTGAACCACCTGTTCTTCTCCTGTGGGGGTGTAAGACAGCAAGGGTGAGCTCACATACGTTCATAGCTCAACAAGTTGTGGGAAATAATGTGCATGAACTCACCAAAGATGGGAGTTCATGTGAAGTGTATGGCTGATCAACAAAATAAAGGTTGAAGCTGAGCATTGCTTTTATAAGTTGGTCAAAATTTTATTAGGAGTTACTAAGTGTAAGTAAATACCAAACCATAATAATAATAATAAATAAAAGTAATAATAAAATAATCCTAATGCGATGCAATGACAAATTGAATTTAATTCCATAAATTAATCATGTGAGGGTCCGAGCTGCTCATGATCGTGAGCATGGCTAGTATACCAGTTTTACACTCTGCAGAGGTTGCGCATCTTTACCCACAACATCTGTCAAGAGACGGCCAATCCCATACACCTCTACCTAGGAGGCGAGGCAGGGTAACACTACGAGGCCTTTACAAAGTTCCACTAGCTTCAGAAAACCGCTACAGTTTATAGGAAGCTCCAGTGCAGGGATCCCTCGCCTGACCGCCATCGCAGCAAAATCAACCCAAAGACCTCCCTACACTGACCACTCCCCTACTTCCCTTGCCCCTATCGAGTAAGATAGTCATGCACTAGCTTTCCTAGTTAATCAGCCAAGGGCGTCCCATACACCCTTGTGGTAGCACTATTTTCCCGGGTGGTCGCTCCATGTTCCAATTAACATAATAATCTTAATATGAACAGTAATAATAAACAAATAATAAAAGTGTGATCATGAATAATGTATCTCCATACTCAAAACCACATAAAGCAATAGCAAGTGCTACCCAAAAAGTTTAGTGCGGTTAAGGTATAAAGATAATCAAACTAGGGTAACCTAAAGGGTCCCATCAAAATTAACCTATGCAGATTATTATGATTAATAAGAACATTATTGGGTAAAAATAAGTGATCAAGGGCACAGCTTGCCTTCAATGAGCTCCTGCTCAGCAACTTCTATCTGCTGAACACCCGGATCCTCAGTAGCTTGCTCGTCTACTCGTATCAATACAAACATACATATTATAGCAAAATTAACATCACACCAAACATATAAACAAAATACATAATAATAATCTACACATTAAAATAAGATCCTAAGAACATGAATCATTAATTTTGGAGTTATGGATTTTAAGTTATGAATTTCCAAAGGTTTTATGTATTTGATAAAAGATTAACTAAGAAATAAATTTTATTACTGTTTTCATGCCAAAACAGAGACACTAGGTGATAAACAATAATATTATAAAATTATAGAAAATTGAATGGATTAATTTAGACTTCATATAAATTTTATATGTATTAAACAAGTTCTTAGCATTATTTTTTGTTTTAAAAATCCATTCCCATTATTATTTAACCAATTTACAAGTCTCTCGACTGAGCATCAATAACAGGAAAGCACAGGGGTTAACGCATAAAAAATCCTAAGACTCAGCTACTCTAGCACGGGATGGTGGGTTAATATCGATAAACAGAGGGGTCTCTTATGTAAAACAACACGGCTGAAGCGGTATCAGCCATGGTGGGTCGTCCGATCAACTGCGAGTGGCCAGGATTAGACTTAGATTTTTACGAACCGGTACGCAGCGTGAGATGTCAGATCAGTGATCGACGGTGGAGGATCAATCTAACCTAAATTGGTTGTGGGTCGTCCAATCTAAGATCAATGCACAATCTCACCCCCAACGAAGCGTTACGTGTAAACAGATCCGAACCGCATAAACACGATCCAACCGTCCCGATTCATTTCTAGGATGATCTAATCCTAGCTATACAACTCTGCATCAATGGTCACCACACTTTGCACGCGAAAAGTGCCCAGACGCGGTGGCGCCCGCCCTCTCACGACGACGCCAAGACTGGAAAAATACCAGCGAGGTCCGGCTTCATCGTCTTCGAAGGAAATCCGTTCTACACGTAGCTAGGACTAGGGCGAATTCATGGGAAACGATTGTCCCAACTACCACGCGGCCTAACACCACTGCCCGCGATACGGGCGGCACCAAGGCGAAATCCCAACCCGGGAGGCCAAATTCGTGCCCAATCCGCACGCAATTGGCGACGGTGTGACACTAACTAAGGAACAAGTCGAGGGTGAGGGACCTGTAGGAAACAGGTGACGCCTAAGAGGGGGGTGAATTAGGACTTCTAAAACTTTCGCTAAACTAGGCCACAAATAAATACCTAGAGCAAAACCTATGCAAATAATCAAACTAGAATGTGCAAACTATGTTTTATCTAAGTGTTGCTATCTCTACCGCAAAGGCTAAGTTTCAATCTACACTATATAAGTATGAATACAAGTATGAAACTTAAATGCTTAATGTAAATGCGAAAACTTAAAGAGCAAAGTAGAGAAGCAAACTCTCGTGGATGATGCCGGTATTTTTACCGAGGAATCCAGAACCGCGCAAGGTCCCGACTAATCCTCGTTGGTGCCCTACGCAAAGGGAATCCCACGTGAGGGCCAAGCACCTCGGTCGAGTAACTCCATAGAGAGCCACGGGCCTTCTCCACACACAAGTGGTGCTCCACTTCCGGCTCGTCTCGGACGCTCCCCGCCGTCTCCACTATCGAGCTTCCGACCGAAAACGCCGCGGGCCTCGTTCCCTCCGGTACACGGTGGTGGCTGTGACACAAACGCGGTTGTCACGGTCTCGCAAGACTCTCGCCCCACTCGGTACAATTACAACGGCTCGCGCAAGAGCCAAGGGATTGTGTGGTTTTACAAAACTCACTCAACTAACTAGGGTTCACCTAGAGCAAGCGCTAAAGCGGTCTAACTAACCTAAGCACTTCGCAAAGCACCTAAGCTAATCACCGAGTGATTCTATTAAGCACTTGGGTGTAAGAGCACTTGGGAATGTCTACTGTATGCCTTGGTATGTCTCTTGGGCTCCCACACTTGGAAATGGCCGGTTGGGGGTGTATTTATAGCCCCCAACACAAATGTAGCCATTGGAGGAAAGCTACTGCTTTCTGCGGTCACACCGGATAGTCCGGTGGTGCACCGGACAGCGTACTGTTCCTTGTCCGGTGCGCCTAGCTGTTGATCTGTTAGAGCAGGTGACCACTGGCGGACAGACCTTTTCACACCGGACTGTCCGGTGTTCACACCGGACTGTCCGGTGGTCTTCCCTCCGGGTGCCACCTGGAACTAGTCGTTGGGCTGCGGTTCCCTGGTGCATCGGACAGTCCGGCGTGTGGGCACCGGATAGTCCGGTGCTCCACACATAGACAGTCCGCAGGCAACACACATCTTCGTTCTTGGACTTTTCTTGGATCTTCTTAATGTCTTCTATTGAGGTGTTGCTTTCCTCAATTCCTTAGTCCAAGTACTTCTAGCATCATGTGAACTACAAACACAAATACTAGGAAACTTATTAGTTCACAGATTGTGTTAATCATCAAACACCAAAACTCAATTAGCCAAATGGCCCGGGTCCATTTTCCTTAAAATCTCCCCCTTTTTGGTGATTGATGACAACACAACCAAAGCAAGTAAGTAATACAAATATTTGAATGAAAATATGCAGTCTACTTGCTAGGGTGCATGTTTGTCCCCTCAATGTGATATTATGGACTTAAGCCTCCCCCTAACTTCATAATTCACTTACTTCCTATTTTGGACCAAAGAACCAAACCCACTTGAAAAGCCACTTGCAGATTGAAATTTTAAATTGGTGGTGTTTGGTGTTTGATACGTTTTTCATTGCTTTGGTCCCTAAACTTCTCCCCCTTTGGCATCAACCATCGAAAATGAAGACATTAAAAGCATGTAGGAAGTAAATAAGACTTGCCCACACAAAGAATTTGTCAATTGATACCAATTATAGGATACCAATTGAAACCGCTTGAAGGTTACCATCAATGATTACTCCCCCCTAAATGAGTGTTCTCTTTTAGAAAGAAAATTTCTCCCCCTTTTTAGAGACAAAGAAACACTCCCCCTGACAGAGATCTTCTACTTAGGAAAAAGCATGTGAAGATTAGAGGTGCAACACATGATTTGATTAGACTAACTTCCCTATGCATAGGTAACAGAATATGAGATAACCATTTATGCATTTTTAGCAACATGGAAGTATAGGATATGAAAATGTAGTCTAATCAAATATTGGAGAAGGCATGTAAATGATATTAAATGTAGTCTCAAAGATACCGATTGAAAGTCAATGGTAGGCGTGGTGAGACATTAGAGTTTCTTGCAGATTTTGCAGTGGAAGATTGTTGTCTTTCTCCGGGGACTTCATTTTTCTTACAATGAGACTATCACATAAAGTAAACTTAAAAAGGTGTTAGTCTCAAAGTCTTAGATTATAGAGTAACCTCCCCCTAAAAGTGTGCATACAAGTTTTGAATACTTGTAGGAGACATGCACTTCGATTTGATATCAAGAGGGGCAAATTATCTATAATCCGATCTTTGGCACATATAAGTTAAATGATACAAATTGTAGAAAAATGATTGTTTTACCACTTGTAGCATTAAAAATCAATTGGTGTATCATTTACTATGGAGTGATAAAGAAGCTATGTGTCGTGCTTAAATAAACATTTTAAACCATGTAGGTTTGCTTACGTGTATGAATTTAAAACAAGCAATCCTACCATTTGATTTACCTAGTATGCATGAAATTAAACAAAAGTAAATACCAAATGTAATACTATGCATGAAAAGGTAAACTAGAAACAAGAGAAATAGATACGCATATCTAAAAGTAAGGAATACAACAAATCTAGTTACCTTAGCCATGGGTGGGAAATTTGGGTCCAAAATTTTCACTAACTTACTTGGCAATAAACTTGATCCAATATGATGTATCCCATGATATACATCCCCGCTTTGCCAAGTCTCCAAATTTCCTGTTGTCCTTCGGACTACTCACTTACCTTTCGGGATCCAAACCTTCTTGGTGCTTTTCATGGTTGAAATTATTTCCTTTAGCACCCAGATTTGTTTGGCCCCCTTTCCTTTGTTGGCTTGCTTGTTGGCCTTGATTGCTATCACCTTTCCATTCTTTTTCTTCTGATCAAATATGGTGTAGCAGCCTTTTTGTCTACCTTGTTGATGTAGGTGTTGGAGGTTTTGCTTGATGGCTTTTGCTTGAGCTTTTGCCTTTGTTTATCCCCGGTCATCGCCTTGCATTGAAAAGACTTGTGGCCTTCCTTGTGGCATAGCCTACAAATCACGGTTTCTCCCTTCACAGGCTTGTTCACTCCCGTAGTGGTGTTATCCTGGAAGGTTGGATTTGTTTGGCTTTGCCTTTCTTTTCATACAAAGCCTTGCCAAGGCGAGCCACTTCTTGCTTTAATTGCTTATTTTCCTTTGCAATCTCATTCGAACATGTTTCTACAACAATATTCTCAACAAGAACTTGGTTGCAGGGGTTAGAATTATCAATTAAATCAAAGCAAGAAGTAGAAGCATCTTTCTTAATAATTTCAGGTATTTCAACTAAAGATGCTGCTGGGGTGCTACCAATGTTTTCTAGCTTAGTAGTTCGCTCATTATTGTGTATGCTAAGAATTTTCATTTTCCCTAGCAAATTTTCAATAGCTTCTTGGGAGCTAGCTAACTTAGCCTTAAGTTTTTCATTCTTTTTAATAAGGCCATCATCGGTAGCAGTGGATGGAGCACTAGACTCTAATTGCTCGATTTTGGTTGATAGCTCACAATTCAAATTTGCAAATGTTTCAAATTTTTCTAGCAAACCTTTATAATCATTTTGAGAGCTAATCAACTTATTTTTCAAAGTTTTAAGTTGAGCCTTTTGTTTAGTGCAAACATCCTGGAAAAATTTAACGGCTTACGCAAGCTCATCTACGGAGGGCTTTCCCTCACCTTCATCATCACTACTACTATCATCACTAGAGGATGGAATGCTCATTTTACCTCTTGCCATAAGGCATTTGTCTGATGACCATGATGAGCGTGATGAGGACCGCTGGCTGCGCGTCCTTGGAGGTTCATCTTCACTTGAAGAATCATCCCAAGTTCTAACACTTGTTAGCGCCATGCCTTTGCTCCTCCCCTTTTTGGGTTCGGCCATATTTGGACAGTTGTCCCTGAAGTGGCCCTTCTCCCCACATGCGAAGCACCCTCTCTTCCTTTGCTTTTTCCTGTCAATGTTAAAGACAAGCTCTTTGACCTACAGGGGCACACTCATTAGATTAATCTTGCGGATCATCCCCATTACCTTTCTGACGCGTCAGATTGTTTCTTCATCCTCGGAGGATGATGTGCATGGTTGATTATCTTCATCATCATCACTTTCTTCTTCTTCCTCTTCTTCACTTGAGGAACTTAGAGTGGGAGCCTTCTTTTTGCCCTTCCTTTCGTCACATGCAAAAGCATATGGCCTTGAGGAAATTGGCTCCTCTGCCCGACACATTTTTCGCGACATCTCAAAAGCCACAATTTTCCCAATTACAATGGTCGGGGTCATGGTACTCAAGTCCTCCATGTTGTGAAGGATGGTGATGATGCTCCCATATCTTTGTTGTGGTAGCAGGGAGATAATCTTCCTCACAATGTCAGCATCACCTAGCTTATTAATGCCAATAGAGTTGAGCTCATTGATAATTAGATTCAAACGAGAATACATGTCTCTAACAAGCTCATCATCTTTCATAGCAAAAGAATTAAACTCATTTAAGACTAGGCAATGTTTTTGCTCATGGACATTGGATGTGTCATCATGGAGCTCATGCAATTTTAGCCAAATCTCATTAGCAGTTTTCAAGGTAAAAACTTGATTAAAAATAACCATACTAAGAGATTCATACAAGCAATTTTTGGCTCTAGCATTTAAATGAATTTCTTTTTCCTCACTCGTGGTGGGTTTCTCAGGATTCTTAGGGGGTTTCATCCCGTCACGAGTGACTCTCCAAACACCTAGATCAACGGCCTCTAGGTAACAAGCCATTCTAGCACTATAATATGGGAAGTTAGTGCCGTCGAAGTGTGGTGGCCTATGGGTATCCATCCCTTCCTCTAAAAAGTGTCGGCTCTTTTAGCGGTGAAGCTAAAACGTTTCAAATGAGCCAAACCAGGTTCTGATACCACTTGTAGGAAACGGGTGACGCTTAAGAAGGGGGGTGAATTAGGTCTTCTAAAACTTTCGCTAAACTAGGCCACAAATAAATCCCTAGAGCAAAACCTATGCAAATAATCAAACTAGAATGTGCAAACTAGGTTTTATCTAAGTGTTGCTATCTCTACCGCAAAGGCTAAGTTCCAATCTACACTATATAACTATGAATACAAGATTGAAACTTAAATGCTTAATGTAAATGTGGAAACTTAAAGAGAAAAGTAGAGAAGCAAACTCTCGTGGATGATGCCGGTATTTTTACCGAGGTATCCGGAACCGCGCAAGGTCCTGACTAATCCTCGTTGGTGCCCCTATGCAAAGGGAAGCCCACACGAGGGCCAAGCACCTCGGTCGAGTAACTCCGTAGAGAGCCATGGGCCTTCTCCGCGAGCAAGTGGTGCTCCGCTTTCGGCTCCTCTCGGACGCTCCCCGCTGTCTCCACTATCGAATTTCTGACCGAAAACGCTGCGGGCTTCGTTCCCTCCGGTACACGGTGGCGGCCGTGACACAAACGCGGTTGTCACGGTCTCACAAGACTCTCGTGCCACTCGGTACAATTACAACGGCTCGCGCAAGAGCCGAAGGATTGTGTGGTTTTACAAAACTCACTCAACTAACTAGGGTTCACCTAGAGCAAGCGCTAAAGCGGTCTAACTAACCTAAGCACTTCGCAAAGCACCTAAGCTAATCACCGAGTGATTCTATTAAGCACTTGGGTGTAAGAGCACTTGGGAATGTCTATTGTATGCCTTGGTATGTCTCTTGGGCTCCCACACTTGGAAATGGCCGGTTGGGGGTGTATTTATAGCCCCCAACACAAATGTAGCCGTTGGAGGAAAGCTGCTGCTTTCTGCGGTCACACCGGACAGTCCGGTGCGCCTAGCCGTTGGTCTGTTAGAGCAGGTGACCGTTGGCGCGCAGACCTTTTCACACCGGACAGTCCGATGTTCACACCGGACAGTCCGGTGGTCTTCCCTCCGGGTGCCACCTAGAACTAGTCGTTGGGCTGTGGTTCCCTGGTGCACCGGACAGTCCAGCGTGTGGGCACCAGACAGTCCGATGCTCCATGCACAGACAGTCTGCAGGCAACACACATCTTCATTCTTGGACTTTTCTTGGATCTTCTTAATGTCTTCTTTTGAGGTGTTGCTTTCCTCAATTCCTTAGTCCAAGTACTTCTAGCATCCTGTGAATGACAAACACAAATACTAGGAAACTTATTAGTTCACAGATTGTGTTAATGATCAAACACCAAAACTCAATTAGCCAAATGGCCTGGGGTCCATTTTCCTTACAGGACCGAGGACTCACCGAAAGCGGAGGTCAAATTGGTGCCAGAGTCCCATGGCAGATCTGTGTATCCGCCCTTCTCCGATGAGGAATTAAGTGGTCGTCGTCCAACCACACGAGTGACCGCCCACCACAACGCAGTCCCCGGCTCCAAAGAAAACTATCGCGAACCCAAATGAAGCTTGAGCGTTGAGGATCTAGGTAAATTGTAGGGGTGGCGGCAGCAATCCAAAGTTGGCTCCTCGCCGTTGGCGGCTGGCATATGGGTTTTAAGCAAACGAAGACGATCAAGGGCTCCGGGTGATGGGGACGTGGCCTTAAGATGTGCAGGTGCGCGGCGGTCGCGTGTGCTTCGAGATCGCCAGCGAGCTTCTCGCGCGAGGTGGGTGCGGTCCTCGCGGAGGGATCCGTTATGCATCTGACGTATGGGTCCCGGTGGCAGAGATCGGGTGTGAGGTGATTGGCAGGTGGGTCCAGTGAGCCAGGCGTCCGGTCAGAGCGCACATTCACCGAGTGACCAAGGGGCCCCGCATGTCAGGCCTGTGGCACGCGGAGGCTTACTGGGTCGTGGTCGCGCTCGTGGAGGGGAAATTGAGTGGGCCGCACGCAAGGAATTTGGCCCATGCGTCAGTCACCTCTTTTTTCTTTTCCTTTTTTTATTCCTAATTTCTTTTCCTTTTTCTTCTTCTTTCCCAATTCAAACTTCAATTTGAATTTAAACTCGAATTATGTGGCAGATTTGTCTCCAAATTAAATGTCCACTTACACATGATATGAGTTTATTTATTTTTAAGATTTTATTCCGTGCTGACTAGTGTTTCCCTTTCTCAAATTCTAGTTTCCAATTAGATATTTATTTCCAAATTGGCTACTAATATATTTCTATTGACATTATTTATTGTTACCAAATGCACACAAAATAAAACTTCGACATGATGCATATTTCATTTAGTAACATTTGTTTTAATTAACCACTCTTGGTTATAGAGATGCTCTTGTTATGATGAATATATGGCACACAAAATAAGAAGATCAACTATATATTCCTTGTATACATTTTTGGGTATTACATAACCGCAGCAAAACCAAAGGTGTGATCATTGCGGTCTTTCTCACCGACTAAAAAAGGTAGGAAGGCATCAAACTGAAACAAAAACATAATGCTAGGCTTAGGCCAACCCTCGCCATCAGATTAGCGAACATAAAACCAGCTCTTCGTTCACGCACCCCACTTGTTCTTAGCACAGGGAACCAGCTCCACAACCTTATCTTTCGTTTTGCCTGCCTTCGAAGTGAACGTACAGTTCCCAAACTGATCGACAAGCCCCCAAGTCGCCCTCTTCTGCCAATGCAAACAGTAGTGTTTCGCGAAGACCTCAACCGATGGGTATCCACCGAACGTGGTTGTGGCCCACACAAACTTACTCAAAGCTACCATAATTCAGGGTCAATTGATGGATCTGCACCTTGTATATTTCAAGCACATCGATAAGAATCCATGACAAGGCAGACGAAAGCCAGTAGCAAATAGGCTTTCGAAGACAAGAACTTTGTCCTACGGCTTGGGAGTGGTCTCTGCTCTGGCAGCCCGACCAAAACCAACAGGAAAATAGCCCAACGACTCCATCTCTTTCACCATTCGCCAAGAAGTTTTCGACGGTCCAATTCATAATTTGAACGACCTGGCCCACCAGACAGACTAGCCCTACCTGAAGATGAGGCAGCACCCGACCTAGCTACCATGGTGGCGGTGGCACCCCCATCACTCGTCGCCGATTATGACAGCTCCATTATCGAGCTATCACCGCTGGGAAGGGGCATTGTAGCGTACTGGGCCTGACGACGAGCGGCGGCCTTGACACGAGCCAGCGCAGAGCTCAACGCCGGTCTCATCGCCGACAGTGCAATAAGAGGATGGCGGCGGTCGAGCAGCGACAACGAGGTTTCAACGGCTATATCAAAAACAGATGCGTGGTAAAAGAAAAGTGCAGCCGCCAGCGATATTTTATAGCCACTGCACCACACAAGCACTGTAGCCTCGGTTTTCCAATGGTCACATCCAGCGACGCCTTAAGGCGGTTCACTAGGTGTACGAGGGCAGCGTTTGTCCCCTTTTCGATAAAAAAGACTTCAGAATTGGCCCATCAGGATGAACTAGTCCCTCGGGGGGCTATTGTTGGGACGCAGACCGAACAGGCCCTCTGTTAGAAACACGAAGTCCTCGCCAACTGCCTCGACTAACTGCAACGCTGCAGGTGACCAGAAACTTCGTTTGACAACAACTTCATTGACATCGGCTGGAGACGAAGGCGTGGGAGTCCTCGACCATCGTAAGGAACGGGACATCCGGTATCAAGAAGCCTTCATTGAGATCCATCCCGACGAGGGCCAGTAAGAGATGCGAAGGATCTTCCCAACGAAGGGTGTGAGCGCAGAAGACGTGCCCATCTTAGTCATGGGCTCATAGTGACGCAAAGTGAGGCCCACCTTTCAATGTAATCAGTGGGTATAATTGTGCGTGTGTGTAACCAGTGGGGGTTGCGGCACTATAATTATCCTGTTGTACGAGTGTGACCATTAACTGGGGCAGTAGTGTACTTTGGGCCACCTACCGCCAGACGACCCTATAAATACCTCGTCCTATAGAGGGACGAGACACGCATAATAACAAGACACTACAGTTCCCTACCAAATGTCTTGTCATGCACCTGAGCTTGTCCCCTTAGTCTCTTAGTGTTTGGACCCACCTGGCTATGTGTCAGTACCCAACAATGAGTATTGAGATGGTTTAGTGTAGAATTTAGTTTAAATTTCATCAGATGAATTGAAGGAATACATTGGTATAGTAGCCCCTCCTAATTTGATTTGTCCCCTCTGAACTCAAATTCTGGCTTCGCCTTTGAGTATAAGACTACCATCTTTCTCTATCTCTATGTGATTAAGGCCCTATTTGGAACCTCTAAAACTAATAGTTAGCTACTGAAAATTAGATGTTGGGTTCCAAACACCATCAGCTAACATCACCACTAATTGTTAGCTATCTCACGGCTAAAAATTAGTTCATTAGCTGGCTAACTATTAGCTCTAGGGGTTCTAAATAGATCCTACTTATAACTTTTGTAGATTAGTGTAAGGCTCAAAATTTGTTTAAGAAAAAATATATATAATAAATCAACAACTATGGTATTATAATGCTTTGGGAATTAGGGATTTTTTTAAAGGAAACCATTTATTCCTCCCATGAATAACTAACAAGGAGAAGAATAAATAAAAACATTGTAAACAATAGAAGTTATATTCACACTAGTATTAATTTGGACTCTTGGAAATTTGAAGACCAAATAAGGGTTTGAAAAGAGTTGAGAAAGATAACTATGATAATCATGTAATTCTTTTCAAATTAAATGGTGAGGGGAAGATAAATAAAAATAATAATTATTATAATAAATATGAAGTTAGGATTTGGGTCCACATTAGAAATTATAGTTGAGATCATAAAATTTAAACAGGGTTTTGAATTTGAATTGGATATTTGAGACTTGAAATAGGAGGCTTGAATTCAATTTGAATTTGAAACAAACTTGAATGGAAATGAGAATTAGAAAGCAAACTGGAAAAAGGAAAAAACAAAAAAAGGGCAGACCAGCGCTTGGGCCGTTTCTGCTCTCCACCCGGCCCAGCATCTCTTCACCCATCCGCGCCCTACCTAGTCCCCGGCCCAACTGTGGCCTGCGTGCAGCATGCCCACGCTGACTAATGGGGCCCACTTGGCATCCGGTGTTACTCGCGCTGGCTCGCTCTGTGTCACGGCCCAGTGGACCCGCGTTGCCTGGCGCCTCTCCCTAGCGTAACCGTTGCGGGCGAGCTGACCGTCGAGATCCGCGGAGTTCGGTGATGGCTAACCGGGCCACCAGCTACGCCACAGGTATATGAAGTCATACCTGCGTCTGAGATTACCCTCTCAACCACCTACAATCCCATCATATGAGCTTTCACCAGCGGCGGTCATCACCACAGAGAAGGCTGACTGCCACCGCCGTCTCCATCCCCATGACGCTGTTGGGACCTAATCGAGTTGGTCGAGTGCGCGCCCCCTGTAAGGAAAATGGACCCCGGGCCATTTGGCTAATTGAGTTTTGGTGTTTGATGAACGACACAATCCGTGAACTAATAAGTTTTCTAGTGTTTGTGTTTGTAGTTCACAGGATGCAAGATTTACTTGGACTAAGGAATTGAGGAAAGCAACACCTCAAAAGAAGACATTAAGAAGATCCAAGAAAAGTCCAAGTGTGCTGCTGCAGACTGTCTGTGCGAAGGCGCACCGGACTGTCCGGTGGCACACCGGACTGTCCGGTGGCACACCGGACTGTCCGGTGCACCAGGGAACTCCAGCCCAACGGCTAGTTCTAGGTGGCACACGGAGAAAAGACCACCGGACTGTCCGGTGTGAGCACCAGACTGTCCGGTGTGGAAAAGGCTGCGACGCCAACGGTCACCTGCTCTGACAGGGCAATAGCTAGGCGCACCAGATTGGCTACAGTGCGCTGTCCAGTTGTAACACCCAAATTCTGAATTTGGAATTGGTAGAAGAAATCTGAACAAAGTATCATTGGGAAATAAGAAAATGAGGAGAAAAAGAATTTTTCTTTTAAAGGAAACCATTTATACATCTTATGAAATAAATAAACAAGGAGAATAAAACTTAAACTAGTGATAATAAAATAGTATGGTTTATATTCACCCTTGGATTTCAATTGATACATTTGAAAAATCTGAAAAAAAACTAAAATAGAAGTATAAATTTGAATTTGGAATAGAAAAGGGGATATAAAGCAAAAATATAAATAATATATATATAAACAAGTATATTCAGAATTAATATCCCTAACTTCACAAAAATAAGTTGAAATGATGAGCCATAGAGATTTAAATTTGAATTCAAATTGGATTTGAAAATAGAGAAAAGAAAATGCAAAATAAAAAGAAAAAAAGAGAAAAGCTTAACTGGGCCGGCTTCCTGCATTCTGGCCCAACTACACTTTCGCGCGCGCCTGCCTCTCCTTGGCGCCGACATGTGGGCCCCATCGGGCAGCCTCTCATCTCCCGCGCCAGCCCAATTCGTGCCTGCGTGCATAGCCTCTGCGCGCTCGGGCCCACTCGTCAGCCTGAGTAATCCGCACTCGCGTATCCCTGTATCGCCGACGTGTGGACCCCACTGGTCAGCCCCTTGCTCACTTGCGCTTGCTCTCCTTCACTCGCCGACCGGTGGGCCCCGGGGCTAGCTTCTTCTTCCCCCGCGCGAGCTCGGCGGGAGCTTTCCCCGCTGTCTTCGCGGCGCCGGCGCGTTCACCGTAGGGCTCCTCTGAGCAAGCCGGCCACCGCGCGGATTCCCATGCCCTGCACGTCCTCCTCCCTCCCTCATGCTCGACATTGGCGTGTGGGGTCGGGTCACCAGCGTCTCCATCCTCGCGCGCGGCGGAGCTCAACAAACCGGGAGCAAATCCCGCACGGATTCGTCCAACCGATTCCCCCAAATCAGCGCTAACTTCGGAATCCGATCCATCGTCGTGCTATAAAAGCTGGGCCTCGCCCCTGGAACCCGCGCATTGCTCGTCGCCATGGAGCTTGCGCAGTGAAGAAGAGAGATTGCCGCCGCCGTGGTCCGGCGTGAAGACGTTGAATCGTGCACCGTGAAGCATCCAGCCGCTGCGCCGCGCACCCGGGAAGCTTCGACGGCCACCAATTTAGTCATCGGCGTCGCCGTGACCGCGTAATCGCTCACCGGTGTGTTGCTCCGCGGCGGGCCCGCTGCGCTGCGTGGGGAGCGTCCTCTGCGTCGCCATCGTCGGTAAGGAGTTCTCCTCTGTACTCGGCTCGTCCTCCTCGTCGTGTAGCTCAGTTTAATTGGAGATTGGAGCTCGGGATTGGCCGATTGAATGCTCGCCGGCGGGCTTCACCGCGTCCGTGGGCGGCGCCGCCGTCCGCTCGGCCGGGGGGATAGGGGAGGAAGACGTGAGCTGTGGGCCGTCGATTCGGCGGTGAACGGCTACGATTAGATCACGGCGTACCGATTCGCCCTGTGGGATCTGGACCGTAGATCGGGCGATGTGCGGATAGAAGTAGACTTGGAGTATTTAAGATCTGCGCCGTAGATTTTAGATCGAACGGTGGAAGTTAGATACCGGTTCGGATGAGATTCAATCTAATCTGGGCCGTCCGGATCAGATCGTGCGGCCCTAATTTCTCCATACCCCTTCGGCCGGTACTAATTGCAAAAGAGCCCTCGTCTTTATTAAAAATCAACCCGCCGTCCTGTGCGGGGAAATCCTGAGTCTCGGGAACATTTATAAGATAACCCCTGGCCTTTTATGAATTTGAGGCCCAGTCCACTGCTGTTTTAAAATAAGTAAATGAATTAGAAAATGTATTTTTAATACAAAAATAATTGCTAGAACTTCAATAATTCATAGAAAATTTATACTAGCTCCAAATTGAGTCATTCCAATTCCTAAAATTTTGTAATAATATTCTCTACCATTTAGAATCACTGTTTTGACATAAACTCTGTCAGAAAATTTATTTATCATTTAATCATATTATAATCACCTTAAATCTTAGGAAATTCATAACTTGAATTCTACAACTCCAAAATTAATAATTCTTTTTCCTGTGATCTTATTTTAATATGTAGATTATTAATATGAATTTTGCATATATGTTTGGTGTAATGTTAATTTTGCCTATACCCTGTATGTTTGTATTGCTACGACTAGCAGTGAGGTCACGAGAATCTGAAGAATCATCCTGGTACCTGGATTCTCAAGGCCCAGGCAAGTTGTGCCCTTGATCACTTCTTTTCACCTACTCATGTTCTAATTAATCATAATGATCTGCATAGGTTAATTTTGATGGGACCCAATAGGTCACCCTAGATTGTTTATCTCATCACCTTGTTTACCCCTGAATCACTTGGGTAGTTTGCTATTGCTTTATATGGTTTTGGGATAATCATTTATTACCTCCATGTTCCAATTCTTGTTGTTATTCTGTTTATGTTCATGTTGATATCATTAATGTTAATTGGAACATGGAGCGACCACCCGGGAAAACAGTGCTACCACAAGGGTAGTATGGGATGCCCTTGGCTGATTAATTAGGAAAGCTAGTGGAAGACTACCTTACCCGAAAGGGGCAAGGGCAGTAGGGGAGAGGTCAGTGCGGGAAGTGCCCTCGGGAGGATTTTGCTGCGATGGCGGTCCTGCAAGGGATTCCTGTACTGGATCTTCCTATAAACTGTAGCGGGTTTTCGGAAGCTAGTGGAACTTTGTAAAGGCCTCGTAGTGCTACCCTGCCTCACTTCCTTGGTAGAGGTGTATGGGATTCATGACCCCTTGGCAGATGGGTAACACGACTTGTGGGTAAAGATGCGCAACCTCTGCAGAGTGTAAAACTGGTATACTAGCCGTGCTCACGGTCATGAGCAGCTCGGACCCTCACATGATTAATTTATGGAACTAAATTCAATTTGTCATATGCATTGCATTGCAGGTGGTGTTGTTACTTTTGATCTATTACTTAATTGGGTTTGGTATTTACTTATACTTAGTAACTGCTAATAAAATTTTGACCAACTTTAAAAGCAATGCTCAGCTCTAACCATCTTCTTTGGTAAGCCTTACACTTTATGAGCTCCCACCTTTGGTGAGTTCATGCACATTATTCCCCACAACTTGTTGAGCGATGAACGTATGTGAGCTCACTCTTGCTGTCTCACATACACCACAGGTCAAGACCAGGTACTGCAGGATGATGCTCATGGAGGATGCTGTGATGAGTTCGTGAGTGGTCTAGGTCGTCGTCTCCCAGTCAACTTTGGGTTGCTGGACCGTTGTCTCCTTATAATGTAATTATTTATTTTGTATAGAACTCCTGTTATATATAAAGATGTGACATTCGATCCTGTGCCACTTTACATCATATGTATGAGACTTGGTCCCAGCATACCTGGTGTTTATGTTAACCCCGGGTTTTGGACCCCTAAAATCCGGGTGTTACAGAAGTGGTATCAGAGGAATGTTGACTGTAGGACGAAACCTAGATAGAACTGGACAACCATTCTTTACTTACCTCTGTTACTCTGATTCTTTTCTAAACTCTTCTTAATCTTTCTCATCTATTTCCGCTTTACTCTGATTGTTCTTATCTTTTCTTTCTAAAAGACAAATGGGGATTTCACACTTTGAAATCCTGTACCTAAAGTGACTTTAGGACTAGGAGACCTAATCCTAGGAACAAAAAAAAAAAAACAAAACTATTTTTATAAGTGTTTATATATTTGAATGTTTGTTCTTATGATACCTGTCTGATTTGGATCTTTGTTTGAGTGTGATGAGTTGTGGAGTAATGTCCACAATTGCATCTGCATATACACATAGGTATAAAAATATATTTATAAAATAACTAGACAACCTAGATTGTCCCCATTGGAACATATCTAGCTTAAAAGATTTATCTTATCCTAAAAAGATCTCATTCTAATCAATTCATCTGATCTTAAAAGATTCTCCCTTAATAGATCCATCTCATCTTAAAAGGTACTCATCTTATCTTGAAAAGATTTTATCCTTATCTTAATAGATCCAACTAATCTCAAAAGATTCTATCTTATCTTCATGGATCTGTCTTATCCTAATAAGTATACCTATCCACCCTAGTGTAACAACCATGATCAACTGCAAATTAACTAGATCTTATCTAGTTAAACTAGTCATACCAATCTAATTTAGAACTCATCTAACCTAATATGATCTAATCTAAAGTGACTTATCAAACATGTTAGATAGTACTAGTGAAATGGATTAGACCTTACTCCTATAAAAATGATTTAATCTAAATTGATGCCCTAGATTAACTTGACCATATACATATGCAATTACCTTAACCATCTGATAGTTGCATAACCTCTCAATTGTAAACTAGCAAGAGATTCTATCTCATCATAACATATCAAATTAATCTTAAAACATCCTAACATATCTTAATAATACATATTCTACCCAGTTGGACCTATCTAAGCCTAAACTAGTCTAATCTAGTCATATCCAATTCTTATCCTACCTAATGTGACCTGATCTATTGTGGTCTAATGTTATCTAACTTAATGTGGTCCACTTAAACAGATTAATGACACTAGTAGAAGAGATTAGACCCCACTAGCCATGTATTAACTTATCTTAGCACATTGGATCAATTCAACCATGAGCTAACCCAACCCATAGTGCCATAATGAATAGTATGACCTTTCTATTCCCACCTAATAACAAACAAACTTTTAACCTACACCTTGTAGCCTATCTCACCCATGTATATCTCTCATCTTGACAGATTCTATCTTACCCTTGGATATTCACCTTATATGATTGGTTACCCCAATCTGGACATAAATTAAGCCCTACCAAAGAATCTATAGCTTATAACCAACTACTAGCTTATCCATTCCGCTTAGCAACTTCCTTTGCAAAACTATTATCACATGCTTCTAACTTTCATGGTCAATTATCACTTAACGACAAAACAGAAAAATGAGTCCTCCAAATCCTCCACCTGTTGAAATCAATCAAGTGGTTGCTACCCAAAGACTGGTAATACAACAATTAACAGAAATGGTGACCGAGATGCAGAATCAGATAAGGCAACAACGCGAGGAAATACGTCAGGCCCGTCAAGAAATAAGGCAAGCACGGTTGGAGAGACAACAACAACAACAATCCCCACCACCACCAGCTTCACCAAGCTACATAGATATAGATTATGATGATTTGTAGATCTAGGTGTTACTTTAGTAATATGATAATATTTTAGAAGAAATAATAAAGGTCTATTGACCCAATGTTTTGTTAAAGAATTATACCTCATGCTGAGATCTCTTTGTTTGTGCATATGAGTATGCATCCTTTTTCTTACAAATCTCGAGGACGAGATTATTTTTAAGGGGGGTAGGATTTGTAACACCCAAATTCTGAATTTGGAATTGGTAGAAGAAATCTGAACAAAGTATCATTGGGAAATAAGAAAATGAGGAGAAAAAGAATTTTTCTTTTAAAGGAAACCATTTATACATCTTATGAAATAAATAAACAAGGAGAATAAAACTTAAACTAGTGATAATAAAATAGTATGGTTTATATTCACCCTTGGATTTCAATTGATACATTTGAAAAATCTGAAAAAAACTAAAATAGAAGTATAAATTTGAATTTGGAATAGAAAAGGGGATATAAAGCAAAAATATAAATAATATATATATAAACAAGTATATTCAGAATTAATATCCCTAACTTCACAAAAATAAGTTGAAATGATGAGCCATAGAGATTTAAATTTGAATTCAAATTGGATTTGAAAATAGAGAAAAGAAAATGCAAAATAAAAAGAAAAAAAGAGAAAAGCTTAACTGGGCCGGCTTCCTGCATTCTGGCCCAACTACACTTTCGCGCGCGCCTGCCTCTCCTTGGCGCCGACATGTGGGCCCCATCGGGCAGCCTCTCATCTCCCGCGCCAGCCCAATTCGTGCCTGCGTGCATAGCCTCTGCGCGCTCGGGCCCACTCGTCAGCCTGAGTAATCCGCACTCGCGTATCCCTGTATCGCCGACGTGTGGACCCCACTGGTCAGCCCCTTGCTCACTTGCGCTTGCTCTCCTTCACTCGCCGACCGGTGGGCCCCGGGGCTAGCTTCTTCTTCCCCCGCGCGAGCTCGGCGGGAGCTTTCCCCGCTGTCTTCGCGGCGCCGGCGCGTTCACCGTAGGGCTCCTCTGAGCAAGCCGGCCACCGCGCGGATTCCCATGCCCTGCACGTCCTCCTCCCTCCCTCATGCTCGACATTGGCGTGTGGGGTCGGGTCACCAGCGTCTCCATCCTCGCGCGCGGCGGAGCTCAACAAACCGGGAGCAAATCCCGCACGGATTCGTCCAACCGATTCCCCCAAATCAGCGCTAACTTCGGAATCCGATCCATCGTCGTGCTATAAAAGCTGGGCCTCGCCCCTGGAACCCGCGCATTGCTCGTCGCCATGGAGCTTGCGCAGTGAAGAAGAGAGATTGCCGCCGCCGTGGTCCGGCGTGAAGACGTTGAATCGTGCACCGTGAAGCATCCAGCCGCTGCGCCGCGCACCCGGGAAGCTTCGACGGCCACCAATTTAGTCATCGGCGTCGCCGTGACCGCGTAATCGCTCACCGGTGTGTTGCTCCGCGGCGGGCCCGCTGCGCTGCGTGGGGAGCGTCCTCTGCGTCGCCATCGTCGGTAAGGAGTTCTCCTCTGTACTCGGCTCGTCCTCCTCGTCGTGTAGCTCAGTTTAATTGGAGATTGGAGCTCGGGATTGGCCGATTGAATGCTCGCCGGCGGGCTTCACCGCGTCCGTGGGCGGCGCCGCCGTCCGCTCGGCCGGGGGGATAGGGGAGGAAGACGTGAGCTGTGGGCCGTCGATTCGGCGGTGAACGGCTACGATTAGATCACGGCGTACCGATTCGCCCTGTGGGATCTGGACCGTAGATCGGGCGATGTGCGGATAGAAGTAGACTTGGAGTATTTAAGATCTGCGCCGTAGATTTTAGATCGAACGGTGGAAGTTAGATACCGGTTCGGATGAGATTCAATCTAATCTGGGCCGTCCGGATCAGATCGTGCGGCCCTAATTTCTCCATACCCCTTCGGCCGGTACTAATTGCAAAAGAGCCCTCGTCTTTATTAAAAATCAACCCGCCGTCCTGTGCGGGGAAATCCTGAGTCTCGGGAACATTTATAAGATAACCCCTGGCCTTTTATGAATTTGAGGCCCAGTCCACTGCTGTTTTAAAATAAGTAAATGAATTAGAAAATGTATTTTTAATACAAAAATAATTGCTAGAACTTCAATAATTCATAGAAAATTTATACTAGCTCCAAATTGAGTCATTCCAATTCCTAAAATTTTGTAATAATATTCTCTACCATTTAGAATCACTGTTTTGACATAAACTCTGTCAGAAAATTTATTTATCATTTAATCATATTATAATCACCTTAAATCTTAGGAAATTCATAACTTGAATTCTACAACTCCAAAATTAATAATTCTTTTTCCTGTGATCTTATTTTAATATGTAGATTATTAATATGAATTTTGCATATATGTTTGGTGTAATGTTAATTTTGCCTATACCCTGTATGTTTGTATTGCTACGACTAGCAGTGAGGTCACGAGAATCTGAAGAATCATCCTGGTACCTGGATTCTCAAGGCCCAGGCAAGTTGTGCCCTTGATCACTTCTTTTCACCTACTCATGTTCTAATTAATCATAATGATCTGCATAGGTTAATTTTGATGGGACCCAATAGGTCACCCTAGATTGTTTATCTCATCACCTTGTTTACCCCTGAATCACTTGGGTAGTTTGCTATTGCTTTATATGGTTTTGGGATAATCATTTATTACCTCCATGTTCCAATTCTTGTTGTTATTCTGTTTATGTTCATGTTGATATCATTAATGTTAATTGGAACATGGAGCGACCACCCGGGAAAACAGTGCTACCACAAGGGTAGTATGGGATGCCCTTGGCTGATTAATTAGGAAAGCTAGTGGAAGACTACCTTACCCGAAAGGGGCAAGGGCAGTAGGGGAGAGGTCAGTGCGGGAAGTGCCCTCGGGAGGATTTTGCTGCGATGGCGGTCCTGCAAGGGATTCCTGTACTGGATCTTCCTATAAACTGTAGCGGGTTTTCGGAAGCTAGTGGAACTTTGTAAAGGCCTCGTAGTGCTACCCTGCCTCACTTCCTTGGTAGAGGTGTATGGGATTCATGACCCCTTGGCAGATGGGTAACACGACTTGTGGGTAAAGATGCGCAACCTCTGCAGAGTGTAAAACTGGTATACTAGCCGTGCTCACGGTCATGAGCAGCTCGGACCCTCACATGATTAATTTATGGAACTAAATTCAATTTGTCATATGCATTGCATTGCAGGTGGTGTTGTTACTTTTGATCTATTACTTAATTGGGTTTGGTATTTACTTATACTTAGTAACTGCTAATAAAATTTTGACCAACTTTAAAAGCAATGCTCAGCTCTAACCATCTTCTTTGGTAAGCCTTACACTTTATGAGCTCCCACCTTTGGTGAGTTCATGCACATTATTCCCCACAACTTGTTGAGCGATGAACGTATGTGAGCTCACTCTTGCTGTCTCACATACACCACAGGTCAAGACCAGGTACTGCAGGATGATGCTCATGGAGGATGCTGTGATGAGTTCGTGAGTGGTCTAGGTCGTCGTCTCCCAGTCAACTTTGGGTTGCTGGACCGTTGTCTCCTTATAATGTAATTATTTATTTTGTATAGAACTCCTGTTATATATAAAGATGTGACATTCGATCCTGTGCCACTTTACATCATATGTATGAGACTTGGTCCCAGCATACCTGGTGTTTATGTTAACCCCGGGTTTTGGACCCCTAAAATCCGGGTGTTACACCAGTGCACCACCGGACTGTCCGGTGTGCCGCAGAGAACTGCAGCTTTTCTCCAATGGCTATTTTGGAGTTGGGGCCTATATATACTTCACCCAACCGGCCATTTGAAGGTGTGGGAGCCCAAGCAACATACCAAGGCATATAGTGCACCTTTCCAAGAGCTCAAACACCCAAGTGCTTAATAGAATCACTCAGTGATTAGCGTAGGTGCTTTGTGAAGTGCTTAGGTTAGTTAGACCGCTTTAGCGCTTGCTCTAGGTGAACCCTAGTTAGTTGAGTGAGTTTAGACAAACCACACAACCCCTCGACTCTTGCGTGAGTCGTTGTAATTGTACCGAGTGGGGCGAGAGTCTTGCGAGACCGTGACAACCGCGTTTGTGTCACGGCTGCCACCGTGTACCGGAGGGAACGAGGCCTGCGGCGTTTCGGCCAGAAGCTCGATAGTGGAGACGACGGGGAGCGTCCGAGAGGAGCCAGAAGTGGAGCACCACTTGCGTGTGGAGAAGGCCTGCGGCTCTCTACGGAGTTACTCGACCGTGGTGCTTGGCCCTCGCGTGGGCTTCCCTTTGCGTAGGGGCACCAACGTGGATTAGTCGGGACCTTGCGTGGTTCCGGATACCTCGGTAAAAATACCAGCGTCATCCATGAGAGTTTGCTTCTCTACTTTGCTCTTTAAGTTTCCGCATTTATGTTAAGCATTTAAGTTTCAATCTTGTATTCATACTTATTTAGTGTAGATTGAAACTTAGCCTTTGCGGTAGAGATAGCAACACTTAGACAAAACCTAGTTTGCACATTTTAGTTTGATTACTTGCATAGGTTTTGCTCTAGGAATTTAATTGTGGCCTAGTTTAGTAAAAGTTTTAGAAGTCCTAATTCACCCCCCCCCCCTCTTAGGCGTCACACATTTCCTACAAGTGGTATCAGAGCCCGGTTTGGCACATTTGAAACGTTTTAGCTTCATCGTTGTAACGCCCTAAATTTGGGGGTAGAATTTTTTTCTTCTTTTCTCTCACCAAATTCAGGCGTTACTCTTTCCTTGTCCCTTTTCTTCTCGCTAAGCCTTGATCTTTTCCAAAAGTTATAGCAAGAATTAGCTCGACATCTTGTGTAAGCAAAACCTAGAACTATAAGAATTAGGCATATAAGAAAATATGGAAATTAGAAAAAGAAAGGCCTTTTCTTTTTCTCTCCCCCCTTCTCCCTTTTGGCCCAGCCGCCCCCCCCTTCCCCCCCCTTCCCGCGTGGGCCCCGTGGCGGCTTAGCCGCCCCCTCCCCCCGCCGTGGGCCGCCCAGCCGGCCCAGCCGCGCCTCCTCCCCCCTTTGGGCCCAGCCGGCCCAGCCGCCCCCCTCCCCCCCTTTTTTCTTTTTCCAAAATTCCCTCCCCACGGGCCCTGCCTGTCATACCCCTCCCCCTCCCCAACCCCCTCTCCCCTAACCCTAGCCGCCGCCGCCGCCCCTTCCCCCCGGCGCCGCCGCCACGCCGCCCCCTCCGGTGAGGCCCCCCTCTCCTCTCTTCCCCCTTCCCCACCCGCCGGCGCCGCTCCCCGGTGCGCCACCCCGGGCCCGCGCCCGCCCCTCACCGCGGCAAGGCCGCCCCGCCCCGACCCCGCCTAGCCCTGGCGTGCCGCCCTCCAGCGAGCCCGCGCCCCGGCCGCCCCGGCTCGGCCGCCCCCGGTCCCGCCCCCGCCGCGCCTTGGCTCGACCGCCCTGCCTCGCCCCCCCCGGCAAACCCGCGCTCTCCCCCGCGCCGCCTCGCTCCGGCGAGCCCGCCCCGCCCCTTCCCCGCCCTCGTCCGGCCTCGCTCCGGCGAGCCTGCCACGTCCCCGTCCCGTGCCTGGCTTGGCCGCCCCGCCCCGCCCTGGCTCGGCCGCCCGCCTCCGTGCCCGGCTCGGCCGCCCGCCCCGTGCCCCGGCTCGGCCGCCCCATCGCGCCCCGGCTCGGCCGCCCCCATCGCGCCCCGGCTCGGCCGCCCGCCCCCGCGCCCGCCGTGTCCTCGCCCGGCCACGTCCTCGCTCGCCCGTGCTCGCTTGCCCCGGCGTGCTTGCCCGCTCGCCCCGCCATGCCTTGCTCACGTCGTGACGGCCTCGGCGTGGCCTCGAGTTCGGCCCAGCGTGCCTATGGCGCGCGACCTTGAGCTTGGCTAGTGCACGGCCCTGACGTGCGCACGACTAGTTCGTGGCGTGTGCGTGCGGCCTCGCGCGCGTGCTCGCGTAGTGCGCGTGCCTTGGCACGACCCGTCGTGCCCCCGTCTACCCCCAGACGCCCCGTCTACCCCCCCCCCCCATGTCCTATGCGCGCTAATCACATGTTTTTATTGATAAGATAGGAGTCTCAATTTGGAAATTGGTTACGTTAGTTAATTTGTATAGCTAATCGTCTATCTCATTCAATGTTAATCTACTAAAAGTGGTCACGTTTACATTAGTGCATGTAGCTAATTCTTTTGTTAGAACCAATTGGAACTAGAGCACGTAACGTCTAGTTATTTGCCTACCCGTAACGCGTCTCGAGCATAAGCTTTAACCCTCGCGAGACCCTTCCCCGCCCCTTTCTAACCACGGTAAATTCATTATCGTATGTGATATTCTATGCATATTTACTTTATTTGTTCTCTTGTATGGTGTACTGTTTGTTTCCTAATTTCAATGGATGGATGTATGTATGTTTGCAACCGCATAGAGAACGATCTGGTTGAAGAGCCCGAAGAACTCGCAGGAGAAGCCCCTGAGCAGCAGTCGGTTGGTGGAGGCAAGTGTCCCTTGACCTATCTCTGTCCTATTCATTCTTTAATTCACCTCCCGCATTACACATTTATACTTAAGGATTGACTAGATTTTGTTATCCATATCCTTGTTTACCTATCTGGGTTGGATTATTATTGTTTAGCTTTATGCTATTGCTCAACTCTAATCAATGAACATGATGAGATCATATATGATACGCTGTTTTCCCTTCTCTTATTATGATGTTGTACTTGTGGCATTTAAGGGGGCTCGAGCGGTTTCTCGAGTGCCTCTCCGTAAGGACCTGTTCTATGGATGACCGCCCGGGAAAACAGTGCAACCATGAGGGTGGAATGGGTTGCCCTTAGCTGAATAATTAGAGGATCCAGGGTGTAGTTCGCTTCGCCGTCGTGCCGTCAATGGGGCTCGGTGTATGCGGCTCGCTCTGCCAAGGTTGATTTGTCCCTTGGGGAGGAGTGCGGTACATTTAGGAAACCTAACGGGCGGCTACAGCCCCGGAGAATCTTTGTAAAGGCTACGTAGTGAAACCCTGCCTATTCACCTTGGTAGTGTTTAAGGGTTTGATCGGCCCGAGGCAAGAGGGAATCACGGCTTGTGGGTAAAGTGCACAACCTCTGCAGAGTGTTTGAAAACTGATATATCAGCCGTGCTCGCGGTTATGAGCGGCCAAGGGAGCTCCAATGATTAGTGATACTTGATCAGAGATGTTCGGATTTGCAGGTGGCAATGAGATCGATGGTTTCTGGTATTGAATATGGTAATGGTAAGTGGTATTCTTTCCATTTGGAAAGAGTACGTTCGGGTTAATAACGTGGGTTAATTCTAAAACTTGGCTTTCTCTACTAGTAAATAATAATCTGACCAACTAAAAGCAACTGCTTGACTTACCCCCACATAAAGCTAGTCCACTACAGCCAAACAGGATACTTGCTGAGTATGTTGATGTGTACTCACCCTTGCTCTACACACCAAACCCCCCCATCCCCAGGTTGTCAGCATTGCAACCACTGCTCAGGCGAAGATGAAGCTGTGGAAGGAGACTTCCAGGAGTTCCAAGACTACGACGAGTTCTAGGCGTGGGTTAGCGGCAACCCCCAGTTGGCTGCCTGTGAAGGCCCCGATTATCTACGTTTCATTTTCGCACTTTGATTTATTGTAAGGACTATGTGGATGTCTCAGACATCATGATGTAATCGACTATTATTTCCCTTTTTAATACTATTTGAGCACTGTGTGATGATGTCCATGTTATGTAACTGCTGTGTACGTGAATTGCTGATCCTGGCACGTACATGGTTCGCATTCGGTTTGCCTTCTGAAACCGGGTGTGACATAAGCTGGTATCAAAGCCGTGCTGACTGTAGGACCGCTAACCTAGAATAGAATGGTCGTTCTAAGGACTATAGACCTCTGTCCCTGCCTTGACTTTGATATCCCTTCAAAAGTTGGTCATATCGACCAAAACCTATGTTCTACTGTATATTATACCTTGCTAAAAATTATGTTTTATTCTAATCCTTCATTTATTTATGATTCATTATTTGGTGGTCATATTAATTCTGTTCTCACTCTTTTGCTTGCGGTGTCTTTTGTAGATGGCTCGTCTTAGACACACTGCACGAAAGTCCGTCATCCCCTTCTTACCCTCCCGCCTTGCTGAGCGTCCGCTTCGCTGCCCCGTGGCCGGACAGTCCAGCCACTTGGAGAGGCTGCACCACCGCCTGCATGAGGAGCAGGAACATCGACGACAGGAGCAGCAGGGCTCTTCTTTCTCGCTCCAACAGGAGATAGAGTCTGTGAGGAGCTGCTCCCCTGTGCTTCCCCTGGAGGCGCCCCCTGCACCACCACTGGGCGCCCCAGCCTCTGCAGTAGCTGCTGGAGGAGACCTAGACGACGGAGGTGGCGACGACAGCTCGAGCTACGACACCGACTTCCCTGCTGACCAGGAGCCGAAAGGATGGGTTGCTCGACCCGTCACTCGCAACGCTGCTCGTGGGTGTCACTTCCACGACGCGCTCGACACCCTGCTACGTCGGGCACTTAACCGACGTACTTGGTCCATCGAGTATCGCTGTGTGGTCTACCAGCATAGTCGCGGGGTCTACCCGGACCGCTAGGAGGCAACCTGCTTGGTGCGCCGTCCGGAGAATAGTCTCCAGGGTGCTGAGGTCTGCTCAGAGCACTATTCCATCTCTGAGCGGGACTCAGTTGAGGCGGCCATGCAAGATGCTGCACGGCGTGCGCTTTCGCACTACTGCTCGGTTCTCGGTGGGGTAGCTGACGGTCTCAACCTGAAGTATTACCCCCGCCGTCCATCTGGCAGCACAGGAGGCGTGATTGTTTCACCTGTCGGTGAGGACAATCCTAGGTTGAGCAGCACAGTCAACCTAGCCACTGTGCTAAACACGGAGCTGGACCATGCGCTAGACGAGCTGAGTAGGGCTCGTGCTGAGATCGCCCTGCTGCGGGCTGAGCGCGTGGAACGTCGTCACCTGGATGATGGTTCCCCCGCTCCCGTCGGGACTCAGCACCCGTACCGCTCACCTCGGCGTGGACGCCAGTCTTATGGCAATCCCGACTGCAAGACCAAGATAGATTTAGCACCATAGATCGTTAGAGTTGGATCTTGTAATTAATACAAAATATATACGTAGAAGCTACAGTCTTAGTGTTAGTCTCGCTTTTAGTTAGTCTTAGTTAGACAGGGTAGTTTGCTATATCCTGTGCATTTATGTTTGTCATGATGAACTATGTTTGGTTTGGATCTTTGTAATGACTGTCGCCAGAGTGTGGGTATCCCCTGCATTTTGGTTTACCTATTATGTTAATGGATTTAGTTATATAGTTGGGAAAACCTTTTATTCCACTTTCCTCTTTATCTGAGAAGTTGTGTGGTCTGCGTTGGAGATCAGTGAAGATGCTCATCTATTCAGTGCTGTTGAAGAATTCTATACTCTTTTCTTATGCTGCAAGATTTGCAAAGATCAGTTCTGATGTGTGGTTGCATTCTGCAGATGTCAGAGAACAAGCGCAGAGGAGGAAGGCGTGCTCAGCAGGAGCGAGCCGCTCAGCCGGATGAGGTGCCTCCGCAACAACATCTGCTGCCCCCGCCCCCGATGTCGATCGAGCAGATGTTTCTGATGCAGACTCAGGCAGTTCAAGCCATCGGTCAGACTCTGGCCGCCATTCAGCAGCAGCAGCAGCAGGCCCCACCTCAACCTCAGATGCCTCAGATGCCCAGAGACAAGTGTGCTGAATTCATGAGAGGTCATCCCCCAACGTTTGCTCACTCTTCTGACCCCATGGATGCTGAAGATTGGCTGCGCACTGTGGAGCGGGAGTTGCATACCGCTCAGTGCGATGACAGGGAGAAAGTCCTATATGGTCCCTGTCTGTTGAGAGGAGCAGCCCAATCATGGTGGGAGTCTTATCTCGCCACCCATGCCAACCCCGACGCCATCACTTGGGAAGACTTTAGAGGTAGCTTTCGTCAGTACCATGCGCCTGCAGGTCTGATGACAGTGAAGAAGGAGGAGTTCCTGGCCCTCAAGCAAGGGTCATCGTCTGTCAGCGAGTAACGGGATAGGTTTCTGCAGTTGTCCCGCTATGCTCCTGAAGATGTCAACAACGACGCCAAGCGACAATACCGTTTCTTGAGAGGCTTGGTTGACCCTCTGCACTATCAGCTGATGAATCACACCTTCCCGACATTCCAGCACCTGATTGACAGAGCAATCATGACAGAGAGGAAGCGTAAGGAGATGGAGGATCGTAAGCGCAAGATCAGTGGACCCCAGCCTGGAAGCAGCAGTCGTCCTCGTTTCTTAGGCAATCAACCTCAGTAGTTTAGGCAGAACCAGCGTCCACCTCAGCAGCAGCAGTTCCAAAGGCAGTATCCTTAGCACCAGTATCAGAATCGTCAGAACAATCAGTCAGGAGGAGGTCGGTTTCAGAGGCAGAATCAGCAGGCACCCCGTCTTCCTGCCCCCGCAAACCAACAGAACAGTCAGGCAGCACCAGCTCAGGTTGGAAACAGAGCATGTTTCCACTGTGGAGAGCAAGGCCATTGGGTGATGCAATGTCCAAAGAAGGCAGCCTAGCAGCAGTCAGGCCCCAATGCCCCAGCAAAGCAGAATGTGTCTCAGCCTAGAGCAGGCAACCGCTCTCAGCCGCGCTATAATCATGGGAGACTGAATCACTTGGAGGCTGAAGCAGTTCAGGAGACCCCTGGCATGATAGTAGGTACGTTCCCAGTCGACTCTCACATTGCAGAGGTGTTATTTGATACTGGAGCAACGCATTCTTTCATTACTGCATCATGGGTAAAAGCACATAATCTTCCAATTACTACCATGTCAACCCCCATTCAAATTGACTCAGCCGGTGGTAGAATTCGAGCTGATAGCATATGTTTGAATGTAAGTGTGGAAATAAGGGGGATAGCGTTTCCCGCCAACCTCATAGTAATGGGTACTCAGGGAATAGATGTCATCCTAGGGATGAATTGGCTAGATAAGTATCAGGCAGTTATCAGTTGTGATAAAAGGACAATCAAGTTGGTGTCCCCACTAGGAGAGGAGGTGGTGACCGAGTTAGTCCCGCCTGAGCCAAAGAAAGGAAGTTGTTATCAGATAGCTGTCGATAGCAGTGAAGCAGACCCAATTGAGAGTATCAAGGTTGTGTCCGAGTTCCCAGATGTGTTTCCAAAGGACTTACCGGGTATGCCACCAGAGCGGAAAGTTGAGTTTGCCATAGAACTTCTTCCTGGAACCGCCCCTATCTTTAAGAGAGCTTACCGAATATCCGGACCAGAGTTGGTTGAGCTTAAGAAGCAGATTGATGAGCTGTCAGAGAAAGGTTACATCCGGCCAAGCACCTCGCCTTGGGCCGCCCCTGTCCTATTTGTGGAGAAGAAAGATGGCACCAAAAGGATGTGTATCGATTATCGAGCTTTGAATGAAGTCACCATCAAGAACAAGTATCCCTTGCCCAGAATAGAAGATCTGTTCGACCAGTTGAGAGGAGCCAGTGTGTTCTCCAAGATTGATCTGAGGTCAGGTTATCATCAGCTCAGGATCCGACCTTCAGACATTCCGAAGACGGCATTCATTACCAAGTATGGTTTGTATGAGTTCACTGTGATGTCTTTTGGTTTGACCAATGCGCCAGCCTTTTTCATGAATCTGATGAATAGTGTATTCATGGACTATCTCGACAAGTTTGTGGTGGTATTCATCGATGACATTCTGATTTATTCTCATAGAGAAGAAGAGCATGCAGATCATTTGAGGATGGTATTGCAGAGATTGCGAGATCACCAGTTGTATGCAAAGTTGAGCAAATGTGAATTCTGGATCAATGAAGTCTTGTTCTTGGGTCACATAATCAACAAAGAAGGATTGGCTGTGGATCCGAAGAAAGTGGCAGACATTCTGAACTGGAAAGCGCCAACAGATGCTCGAGGAATCAAGAGTTTCATTGGAATGGCCAGATATTATCGACGATTCATTGAAGGGTTTTCGAAGATTGCGAAACCAATGACAGCGTTGCTAGGCAACAAAGTTGAGTTCAAGTGGACCCAGAAATGTCAAGAGGCCTTTGAAGCACTGAAAGAGAAATTGACAACAGCGCATGTCCTAGTCTTGCCTGATGTGCACAAGCCCTTCTCGGTGTATTGTGATGCTTGTTACACAGGTTTGGGATGCATGTTGATGCAAGAGGGAAGAGTTGTGGCTTACTCGTCCCGACAGTTGAAGGTTCATGAGAAGAATTACCCAATCCATGACCTAGAGTTGGCAGCAGTGGTTCACGCACTGAAGACATGGAGGCACTATCTGTATGGACAGAAATGTGATGTTTACACAGACCACAAGAGTCTGAAGTACATATTCACTCAGTCAGAGTTGAATATGAGGTAGCGAAGATGGTTAGAGCTGATCAAAGACTATGAGTTGGAGATCCATTACCATCCAGGCAAAGCAAACGTAGTGGCAGATGCTTTGAGCAGGAAGAGTCAAGTCAATCTGATGGTCGCTCGTCCGATGCCTTATGAGTTGGCCAAGGAGTTTGACAGGTTAAGTCTCAGATTTCTGAACAATTCGCGAGGAGTTATAGTTGAGTTGGAACCTACCCTAGAGCGGGAAATCAAAGAAGCGCAGAAGAATGATGAGAAGATCAGTGAGATTCGGCGACTGATTCTAAATGGCAGAGGCAAAGATTTTCGGGAAGATGCAGAAGGCGTGATATGGTTCAAAGACCGCTTATGTGTTCCCAATGTCCAGTCTATTCGGGAGTTGATTCTCAAGGAAGCTCATGAGACAGCCTATTCGATTCACCCTGGTAGTGAGAAGATGTATCAAGATCTGAAGAAGAAATTCTGGTGGTACGGAATGAAGAGGGAAATCGCAGAACATGTGGCTATGTGTGATAGTTGTCGAAGGATTAAGGCAGAGCACCAGAGACCAGCTGGATTGTTGCAACCATTGCAAATTCCTCAGTGGAAATGGGATGAAATCGGTATGGATTTCATAGTCGGATTGCCTCGCACTCGAGCTAGCTACGATTCCATTTGGGTAGTAGTGGACCGCTTGACCAAGTCAGCCCACTTCATACCTGTCAAGACCAACTACAGCAGTGCAGTATTGGCAGAGTTGTATATGTCTCGGATCGTTTGTCTTCATGGTGTGCCAAAGAAGATAGTGTCAAACAGAGGAACATAGTTCACCTCTCATTTCTGGCAGCAGTTGCATGAAGCCTTGGGCACACATCTGAATTTCAGTTCAGCTTATCATCCGCAGACAGATGGCCAGACCGAAAGAACCAATCAAATCCTTGAAGATATGTTGAGAGCCTGTGCGTTGCAAGACCAGTCCGGATGGGACAAGAGATTGCCTTATGCAAATTTTTCCTATAATAACAGTTACCAGGCCAGTTTGAAGATGTCACCATTTCAGGCGCTTTATGGAAGAAGTTGTAGAACTCCGTTGCAATGGGATCAGCCTGGAGAAAAGCAGGTGTTTGGGCCAGACATTCTACTTGAAGCTGAAGAGAACATCAAGATGGTTCGAGAGAATCTGAAGATAGCGCAATCAAGGCAGCGAAGCTATGCAGATACCAGAAGAAGAGAGCTGAGTTTCGAAGTCGGTGACTTTGTCTATCTGAAAGTGTCACCGATCAGAGGAGTCAGAAGGTTTGGAGTCAAAGGCAAGCTAGCACCCCGCTACATTGGTCTGTACCAAATTCTCTCAAGGCGTGGAGAAGTGGCCTATCAGCTCAGCCTACCAGAGAATCTGTCCGCAGTGCATGATGTTTTTCATGTGTCTCAGTTGAAGAAGTGCTTGCGTGTGCCAGAAGAGCAGTTGACAGTGGAAGGTCTTGAAGTCCAGGAGGACTTGACCTACGTTGAGAAGCCAGTGCAAATCCTTGAGGTTGCAGACAGAGTCACCCGAAGGAAGACCATCCGAATGTGCAAAGTCAGATGGAATCACCACTCTGAGGAAGAAGCAACCTGGGAGCGTGAAGATGATCTGATGGCTAAATACCCTGAGCTCTTTGCTAGCCAACCCTGAATCTCGAGGGCGAGATTCTTTTAAGGGGGATAGGTTTGTAACGCCCTGAATTTGGGGGTAGAATTTTTTTCTTCTTTTCTCTCACCAAATTCAGGCGTTACTCTTTCCTTTTCCCTTTTCTTCTCGCTAAGCCTTGATCTTTTCCAAAAGTTATAGCGAGAATTAGCTCGACATCTTGTGTAAGCAAAACCTAGAACTATTTTTGGTTGTTGCATCATGCCGGATTATGCACTCTTTTGTTTGTGGTTGAGTGAATTGAAGAATTAGGCATATAAGAATTAGGCATATAAGAAAATATGGAAATTAGAAAAAGAAAAGCCTTTTCTTTTTCTCTCCCCCCCCCCCTTCTCCCTTTTGGCCCAGCCCCCCCCCTTCCCCCCCTTCCCGCGTGGGCCCCGTGGCGGCCCAGCCGCCCCCCTCCCCCCACCGTGGGCCACCCAGCCGACCCAGCCGCGCCCCTCCCCCTTTGGGCCCAGCCGGCCCAGCCGCTCCCCTCCCCCCCTTTTTTTCTTTTTCCAAAATTCCCTCCCCGCGGGTCCCGCCTGTCATACCCCTCCCCCTCCCCAACCCCCTCTCCCCTAACCCTAGCAGCCGCCGCCCCTTCCCCCCGGCGCTGCCGCCGCGCCGCCCCCTCCGGTGAGGCCCCCCCTCTCCTCCCTTCCCCCTCCCCCACCCGCCAGCGCCGCTCCCCGGTGCACCACCCCGGGCCCGCGCCCGCCCCTCGCCGCGGCAAGGCCGCCCCGACCTGACCCCGCCAGGCCCCAGCGCGCCACCCTCCGGCGAGCCTGCGCCCAGGCCGCCCCGGCTCGGCCGCCCTCGGCCCCGCCGCGCCCGGCCCCGGCGAGCTCGGCCCCGCCCCCGCCGCGCCTTGGCTCGGCCGCCCCGCCTCGCCCACCCCCCCCCCCCCCCGGCGAACCCGCGCCCGCCCCCGTGCCGCCTCGCTCCGGCGAGCCCGCCCCGCCCCTTCCCCGCGCTCGGCCTTGCTCCGGCGAGCCCGCCCCGCCCCTTCCCCGCCCTCGTCCGGCCTCGCTCCGGCGAGCCCACCCCGTCCCCGTCCCGTGCCCGGCTCGGCCGCCCCCATCGCGCCCCGGCTCGGCCGCCCGCCCCCGCGCCCGACCGTGTCCTCGCCCGGCCGCGTCCTCGCTCGCCCGTGCTCGCTTGCCCCGGCGTGCTTGCCCGCTCGCCCTGCCGTGCCTTGCTCGCGTCGTGACGGCCTCGGCGTGGCCTCGAGTTCGGCCCAGCGTGCCTATGGCGCGCGGCCTTGAGCTCAGCTAGCGCGCGGCCCCGATGTGCGCACGGCTAGTTCGTGGTGTGTGCGTGCGGCCTCGCACGCGTGCTCGCGTAGTGCGCGTGCCTTGGCACGACCCGTCGTGCCCCCGTCTACCCCCCCCCCCCCCCCCCGTGTTTTTATTGATAAGATAGGAGTCTCAATTTGGAAATTGGTTACGTTAGTTAATTTGTATAGCTAATCGTCTATCTCATTCAATGTTAATCTACTAAAAGTGGTCATGTTTACATTAGTGCATGTAGCTAATTCTTTTGTTAGAACCAATTGAAACTAGAGCACGTAACGTCTAGTTATTTGTCTACCCGTAACGCGTCTCGAGCATAAGCTTTAACCCTCGCGAGACCCTTCCCCGCCCCTTTCTAACCATGGTAAATTCATTATCGTATGTGATATTCTATGCATATTTACTTTATTTGTTCTCTTGTATGGTGTACTGTTTGTTTCCAAATTTCAATGGATGGATGTATGTATGTTTGCAACCGCATAGAGAACGATCCGGTTGAAGAGCCCGAAGAACTCACAGGAGAAGCCCCTGAGCAGTAGTCGGTTGGTGGAGGCAAGTGTCCATTGACCTATCTCTGTCCTATTCATTCTTTAATTCACCTCCCGCATTACACATTTATACTTAAGGATTGACTAGCTTTTGTTATCCATATCCTTGTTTACCTATCTGGGTTGGATTATTATTGTTTAGCTTTATGCTATTGCTCAACTCTAATCAATGAACATGATGAGATCATATATGATACGCTGTTTTCCCTTCTCTTATTATGATGTTGTACTTGTGGCCTTTAAGGGGGCTCGAGCGGTTTCTCGAGTGCCTCTCCGTAAGGACCTGTTCTATGGATGACCGCCCGGGAAAACAGTGCAACCATGAGGGTGGAATGGGATGCCCTTAGCTAAATAATTAGAGGATCCGGGGTGTAGTTCGCTTCGCCGTCGTGCCGTCAATGGGGCTCGGTGTATGCGGCTCGCTCTGCCAAGGTTGATTTGTCCCTTGGGGAGGAGTGCGGTACATTTAGGAAACCTAACGGGCGGCTACAGCCCCGGGGAATCTTTGTAAAGGCTACGTAGTGAAACCCTGCCTATTCACCTTGGTAGTGTTTAAGGGTTTGATCGGCCCGAGGCAAGAGGGAATCACGGCTTGTGGGTAAAGTGCACAACCTCTGCAGATTGTTTGAAAACTGATATATCAGCCATGCTCGCGGTTATGAGCGGCCAAGGGAGCTCCAATGATTAGTGATACTTGATCAGAGATGTTCGGATTTGCAGGTGGCAATGAGATCGATGGTTTCTGGTATTGACTATGGTAATGGTAAGTGGTATTCTTTCCATTTGGAAAGAGTACGTTCGGGTTAATAACGTGGGTTAATTCTAAAACTTGGCTTTCTCTACTAGTAAATAATAATCTGACCAACTAAAAGCAATTGCTTGACTTACCCCCACATAAAGCTAGTCCACTACAGCCAAACAGGATACTTGCTGAGTATGTTGATGTGTACTCACCCTTGCTCTCCACACCAAACCCCCCCATCCCCAGGTTGTCAGCATTGCAACCACTGCTCAGGCGAAGATGAAGCTGTGGAAGGAGACTTCCAGGAGTTCCAAGACTACGACGAGTTCTAGGCGTGGGTTAGCGGCAACCCCCAGTCGGCTGCCTGTGAAGGCCCCGGTTATCTACGTTTCGTTTTCGCACTTTGATTTATTGTAAGGACTTTGTGGATGTCTCAGACATCATGATGTAATTGACTATTATTTCCCTTTTTAATACTATTTGAGCACTGTGTGATGATGTCCATGTTATGTAACTGCTGTATACGTGAATTGCTGATCCTGGCACGTACATGGTTCGCATTCGGTTTGCCTTCTGAAACCGGGTGTGACAATCGCTAAAAGAGCCAACGCTTTTTAGAGGAAGGGATGGATACCCATAGGCCACCACATTTCGACGGCACTAACTTCCCATATTATAGTGCTAGAATGGCTTATTACCTAGAGGCCGTTGATCGTGTTTGGAGAGTCACTCGTGACGGGATGAAACCCCTCAAGAATCCCGAGAAACCCACCACGAGTGAGGAAAAAGAAATTCATTTAAATGCTAGAGCCAAAAATTGCTTGTATGAATCTCTTAGCATGGATATTTTTAATCAAGTATTTACTTTGAAAACTGCTAATGAGATTTGGCTAAAATTGCATGAGCTCCATGACGGCACATCCAATGTCCGTGAGCAAAAACATTGCCTAGTCTTAAATGAGTATAATTCTTTTGCTATGAAAGATGATGAGCTTGTTAGAGACATGTATTCTCGTTTGAATCTAATAATCAATGAGCTCAATTCTATTGGCATTAATAAGCTAGGTGATGTGGACATTGTGAGGAAGATTATCTCCCTGCTACCACAACATAGATATGGGAGCATCATCACCATCCTTCACAACATGGAGGACTTGAGCAACATGACCCCGACCATTGTGATTGGGAAAATCGCGGCTTTTAAGATGTCGCGAAAAATGTGTCGGGGAGAGGAGCCAACTTCCTCAAGACCATATGCTTTTGCTTGTGATGAAAGGAAGGGCAAAAAGAAGGCACCCACTCCAAGTTCCTCAAGTGAAGAAGAGGAAGAAGAAGAAAGTGATGATGATGAGGATAATCAGCCATGCACATCATCCTCCGAGGACAAAGAAACAATCCGACGCGTCGGAAAGGTAATGAGGATGATCCGCAAAATTAATCTAATGGGTGTGCCCCTGCAGGTCGAGGATCTTCTCTTTAACATTGACAGGAAAAAGCAAAGGAAGAGAGGATGCTTCGCATGTGGGGAGAAGGGCCACTTCAGGGACAACTGTCCAAATATGGCCAAACCCAAAAAGGAGAGGAGCAAAGGCAAGGCGCTAACAAGTGTTAGAACTTGGGATGATTCTTCAAGTGAAGATGAACCTCCAAGGACACGCAGCCACCGGTCCTCGTCACCCTCATCACGGTCATCACACAAATGCCTTATGGCAAGAGGTAACAAAAGCATTCCATCCTCTAGTGATGAAAGTAGTAGTGATGATGAAGGTGAGGGAAATCCCTCTCTAGATGAGCTTGCAGAAGCCGTAGAATTTTTTCAGGATGTTTGCACTAAGCAAAAATCTCAACTTAAAACTTTGATAAATAAGTTAGCTAGCTCTAAAAATGATTACAAAGGTTTGCTAGAAAAATTTGAAACTTTTGCAAACTTAAATAGTGAGCTATCAACTAAAATTGAGCTATTAGAATCTAGTGCTCCATCCACTGCTACCGATGATAGCCTTATTAAAAGGAATGAAAAACTCAAGGCTAAGTTAGCTAGCTCCCAAGATGCTATTGAAAATTTGCTAGAGAAAATGGAAATTCTTAGCATACATAATAATGAGCTAACTACTAAGCTAGAAAACACTGGTAGCACCTCAGCAGCATCTTTAGTTGAAATACCTGAAATAATTAACAAAGATGCTTCTACTTCCTGCTTTGATTTAATTGATGATTCTAACCCCTGCAACCAAGTCGTTGTTGAGAATATTGTTGTAGAGACATGTTCGGATGAGGTTGCAAAGGAAAATGAACAATTAAAGCAAGAAGTGGCTCGCCTTGGCAAGGCTTTGTATGACAAGAAAGGCAAAGCCAAACAAATCCGACCTCCACAGGATAACACCACTGCGGGAGTGAACAAGCCTATGGAGGGAGAAATTGTGATTTGTAGGCTATGCCACATAGAAGGCCACAAGTCTTTCCAATGCAAGGCGATGACCGGGGATAAACAAAGGCAAAAGCTCAAGCAAAAGCCATCAAGCAAAATCTCCAACACCTACATCAAAAAGGTGAACAAAAAGGATGCTACACCATATTTGATCAAGAAGAAAAAAAATGGAAAGGTGATAGCAATCAAGGCCAACAAGCAAGCCAACAAAGGAAAAGGGGCCAAACGCATCTGGGTGCCAAAGGAAATAATTTCAACCATGAAAAGCACCAAGAAGGTTTGGATCCCGAAAGGGAAGTGAGTGGACCGAAGGTCATCGGGAAATTTGGAGATTTGGCAAAGTTGGGATGTATATCATGGGATACATCATATTGGATCAAGTTTAATTGCCAAGTGGGTTAGTGAAAATCTTGGCCCAAATTTCCCACCCATGACTAAGTGTCGGTGTTTCGAAACCCGGGGGTCCCTGGACCGACGAGTGAATTGTCGTCGCGTGCCCCAGCCCAGATGGGTCGACGCGAGGCGGAACGCGAAGGGGGGAAAGGAAGCAGCCGGAGAGAGGCGGACGTGAGAGAGTGGATCCCGCGGCCTTCGTGTTAGCCCCGCGCCTGAGTCGGGTGCGCTTGCAGTAGGGGGATACAAGCGTCCACGCGGGAGTGGGAGCGAGCGGCCTTGTGCGAGCGCCGTCCCGTCCTTCTCCGCGCGGGCCAACCCTCTGTAAGAGGGCCCTGGTCCTTCCTTTTATAGGTGTAAGGAGAGGATCCAGGTGTACAATGGGGAGTGTAGCAGAGTGCTACGTGTCTAGCGGAGGAGAGCTAGCGCCCTAAGTACACGCCGTCGTGGCAGCCGGAGAGGTGTTTGGCACCCGGTTCGTGTGGTGTCGTGGCCGTCGGAGGAGTGCTAGAGCCTGGCGAGAGGACAGCTGTTGGGGCTGTCGAGTCCTTGCTGACGTCATCTTGCTTCCGTAAGGGGGCCGAGAGCCGCCGTCGTCACAGAGCGCGCGGGGCGCCATCATTGCCTATCTGGCGGAGCGAGCTAGATGGGACGCCGGTCTTGTTCCCCGTAGCCTGAGTCAGCTCGAGGTAGGGTAATGATGGCGCCTCCTGTCGACGTGGTCGGTCCGCGCCCTAGGTTGGGCGATGTGGAGGCTCCTCCGAGGTCGAGGTCGAGTCTGTCTTCCGTGGCCGTGGTCGAGTCCGAGCCCCTGGGTCGGGCGAGGCGGAGACCGTCGGCTGAGGCCAGGGCTGAGTCCGAGCCCTGGGGTCAGGCGAAGCGGAGTTCGTCATCTTCTGGGGCTGAGCCCAAGTCCGAGCCCTGGGTCGGGCGGAGCGGAGTTCGTCGTCTTCCGGGGCTGAGCCCGAGTCCGAGCCCTGGGTCGGGCGGAGCAGAGTTCGCCGTCTTCCGGGGCTGAGCCCGAGTCCGAGCCCTGGGTCGGGCAAAGCGGAGTTCGCCGTCTTCCGGGGCTGAGCCCGAGTCCGAGCCCTGGGTCGGGCGGAGCGGAGTTCGCCGTCTTCCGGGGCTGAGCCCGAGTCCGAGCCCTGGGGTTGGGCGGAGCGGAGTTCGCCGTCTTCCGGGGCTGAGCCCGAGTCCGAGCCCTGGGGTCGGGAGAGGCGGAGTTTCCTATGACGCCCAAGGCCGGCCTTGGCTGCTGTTAGCCTCACTCTGTCGGGTGGCTCAGCAGTCGGAGCGGCGCAGGCGGCGCTGTCCTCTTGTCAGACCGGTCAGTAGAGCGGCGAAGTGACTGCGGTCACTTCGGCTCTATCGACTGGAGGGCACGCGTCAGGATAAAGGTGTCAGGCCACCTTTGCATTGAATGCCCCTGCGATTTGGTCGGTCGGCGTGGCGATGTGGCCAAGGTTGCTTCTCGGTGAAGACTGAGCCTCGGGCGAGCCGATAGCGTGCCCGTTGCTGGAGGGGAGTCCTCGGGCGAGACGTAGGTTCTCCGGGGTCGGCTTCCCTTGCCCGAGGCTAGGCTCGGGCGAGGCATGATCGTGTCCCTTGAATGGACCGATCCTTGACTTAATCGCACCCATCAGGCCTTAGCAGCTTTGTGCTGATGGGGGTTACCAGCTGAGATTTAGGGGCCTTGAGGGTACCCCTAATTATGGTCCCCGATAGTAGCCCCCGAGCCTCAAAGGGAGTACTAATACTCGCTTGGAGGCTTTTGCCGCACTTTTTTGCAAGGGGACCAGCCTTTTTCGGTTGCATTCTGTTCCGGTGGGTGCGCGCGAGCGCACCCGCCGGGTGTAGCCCCCGAGGCCTCAGAGGAGTAGTTTTACTCCTTCGAGGTCTTAGTACATTTCGCAACACTTTGGCTGGTCTAGTTGTTCCCTCATGCGAGCTGGCCGTAGCCCGAGTGCACGGTCGGGTCCCAAGTTCTCGAGCTGGTATGTTGACGCTGTCAACGGTTTGGCCGGAGCCGGGTTTGCGAGAGCAGCCCCCGAGCCTCTGCACAGGGCGAGAGGACGGTCAGGGACAGACTCGACTTTTTTGCATACGCCCCTGCGTCGCCTTTCCGCAAGGAGGAGGGGGGGAAAGCGCCATGTTGCCCTCAGGTGGCGTCGAACATGGTGTCTCCGGTGAGCTGCTGGCGGGTAATCCGAGCGGACGTCCGTGCCCCATTTGATAGGGGTCGGCTAGAGGCCCAGAGGCGCGCCCAAAAGTACCTGCGGGTGATCTGCCGGACCCGGTCCCCTGTCGACGGGGTCCGAGGGCTCGATGCCTCCCTCTGATGGGATTCCGTTAGAAGATCATTCCCGCTGGTCTCAGAAATGTCCTAGGGTACCTCGGGAGCGTAGCCCGAGCCTTGGTTATGTATCGAACGTACCCATGGTCATCCCTCGCTCCGTGTCTGAGGCGACTGTGAACCCTTTGAGGGCCAGCCTACGAACCCCTGATCAGTAGTGGGCGCGGAGCCCGAGTGGCCTGAGGCGGCCGTTGAACCCTTCGAAGGGTCGGCCATCGAACCGCTGACCAGTAGTGGGTGTGGAGCCCACGTGCTCTGAGGCGGCTGTTGAACCCCTCCGAGGGGCCAGCCTTCGAAGCTCTGATCAGTAGGGAGGCTCGGAGCCTGTTTCCTTCACGGAGAAGGGTCCTTTTCGGGGTATCCCCCTTTCCCGGACCCTGTTGTAAGAGAGAGAAAGAGGAAAAGGGAAAGGACACGAGATCGAATGACGCGGCGTACCTTTTTTGACGCGGTCATTATGGCGAAGGCGAAGCGTCGCTCACTTCCCCCGCCAGAGACGCCGCCTATCCCACCGTGGAGTTAATGCGACGGGGCGAGCGGTTCGCGGGGCGGTCGTTGCGCGTGCGCGAGCCGTTCGAGGAACGGCCGTTTCGTCTTGGGTTCTTGAATCCCATGGCGGGTCCGGGCGAAACGTTGAACGGGTCTCGCCTTGGACTTTATATACTCGGGGGAGGGTCTGGCGACGGTTCTTTGCCCCGCTTCTTGCCTCCTTCTTAGGTTTTCGCAACCTGAGAGGCTTAGCCGGAGAAAAGGAAACCGCCCACCCAGTCCTTTCCGCTGCCACCCCTTTTGCTCGGCGATGGCCGACCGGGTGACCGTCATCTCGCCGCGCGATCCATGGCCCTTCTCCACAGTCACAGCGGAGGACCTGGAGGATCTTGTTGTCGAAGGTTTACTTCGCCCTCTCTCTGATGAGAGGCAGCCAGAGTGGATTCCTCCCGCGAGCGGAACCGCCCCGTCCCCGCCACCGGGGTACATCGTAAGCTTCGTCTCCTTCCATGAGCGGGGATTCGGTGTGCTGGCAAGCCGCTTTATGCGGGCGATCCTGCATCACTATGGGGTGGAGTTGCACAACCTCAGCCCCAACTCCATCTCGCAAGCCGACATCTTTGTAGCGGTGTGCGAAGGATACTTGGGGATCGCCCCCCACTGGGACTTGTGGACTCATCTCTTCTCCACGGAGCTTTTTGCTTCGCCGACGGGAGAGAGAAGGGTCCACGCGGCAGTGCGGGCCGGCGGTTGCATTCTCCAGCTGAGGCAGTCACGGGCGTCGCTGTACATCCCCGCCATCCTCGCGTCCTCGAACAAAGGGTGGCAGCGCCGGTGGTTCTACCTCCGGAATGACGGCGAAATGCTTCCACCGTTTTCTCAACGGGTGATCACCATCGCTGCCGATACCTGGCGCTTCGGGACCCCGCACGACAGGCAGAAAAACCTCGAGCCCCTTCTCAAGGCCCTGGAGGTGTTGCGGAAAGGAGGACTTACTGCTGCGGGAGTGATTGCTGCCATTCACCGCCGTAGGGTGCTTCCCTTGGCGGAGCGGCGGTTGCCGCTTTGGGAGATGACACCGGAGGCTGACTTGGAGGGCTCACGGATGTCCTCGGATCCTCTTCCCATCGACATTCTCCACGGGCGGGTGGTCGTCGCGTTGGGAAAACCGGATGCCAGTGCCTTCTCTCAGCCCTTGATGCGCCCCGACCACGGGTGTGTGACCCTGGTGAGTATCCGCTCCTTCCTTCTCCTTGCGTCAGGTTGCCTTTGGTCCTTACGGTCGGGATTTCCGTTCGCCTCCAGGAGGTAGGGTGGCATAAGCCTTCCCGGCCACGGGTCCCGGAGGACGCGGTGGATCGAGCAGCGCGGCGGGTTGCCGCGGAGGAGAAGAAGAAGAAGAAGGACGCGGAGAAAGCCCAGGCCCGTGAGCAGACGCGGGCCCGAGACGCCTTGGAGAAGCTCCGTCGTCGGCAGGAGAGGGAGGGGCTCCCGAGGGAGCCATCGCTGGAGACGCCTTACGACGACGACGATGAAGATGATGATGACGAGGACGACGACATGGTTGCCCGCCTCGGCCTCAGCCCGGGTTTGAGGCTAGGCCAGGAGTCGTCAAGCCAGCCCCCGAGTGGGCTGGCGTCGTCAGTTCCCAGAGTCAGGACGCCGAGGTCCCGGCCCGACGAGTGGGGGCAGACCGAGGGGGTACTTGACCCCTCGGCCAGGGAAGTCGAGGTGACCCCGGGGAGTCAGGTCGAGGAGTCTGCTTCTCGGGAGCCGTCGGCCACGCCGTCAGCGCAGGAGGGTGACCCTCAGGTTGCCGTGGCAACGCCCGGGCAGTCCGTCTCCCGGGCGTCCAAGGTGCCCAAGGCGAGGGTGATGCCGAAGCTGGCGGCGAGGCGGACCTCGGCGGTGTCTTCGGGGGTCGAGATCCGAGAGACCTCCCCTCAGGCGCGGTTGGTCATGGCCCGGAGCGGGTAAGTTTCTTGGAGCGTCTTCGTCCTGGCTTCTCATTCGTCTGTCCTGACCGCAACTTTCCCTTCCTCCTCAGCAAGCGAAGCCACGGCCTGACCGATCTGGCTCCTTGGAAGGCCCTTAAGACGGCGTTGGCTTCCACAGCCAGCGTCACGCCGGGCCTCGCTGTTCAGCTGGCCTTCTTGCAAGGTGCTCCACAGCGGGGGGCTCTGGCGGCACCAGCCGTCGTGGAGCGAGTTCCCAAGGCCGGCTCTTCTGCCGAGGCGGCCATCATGCTAGAGGAGGCGGCTGGCGCAGACGTGGCCCCGGGCCCACCAAACATGCCGCCGGTGCCGGCGCCTACTGCCGCTGAAGCCGCTGCCGTCCCAGTCGGGGAGCGACCCGTTGCTGCCGACACAGAGATGGTCGAGGCGTCGGCGCTCGGTGCCTCGGAGGAGGGGGGCGTGGAAGCGCGATCCGTCCCACCGAGCGGCAACCTTGTCGCTGCGCGGCGGAGCTCCGAGGAGCGGCCCCAGTTGCTCCGGTTCCGGACCCGTGGGGCTTCGGATCCTTTCTTCGTTCTCGACGACGAGCGGGAGGAGCAGTCTTGGGACAAGCTCCGCAAGTGCGCCGAAGCAATGGTGGGGTCGCTCCGGTCATCGCTGGAGGTCTTCTGCAGGGACGTCCCCAAAATCCTCCAGGTAATGGTTTCAGGCGTACCTTTTTGTGACCAAGGCGTCTCTTGTGACGCCCCGCTTCCTTTCCTTAGGATCTGACGGATCTGAGCGCCGCCAAGTCATCGTTCATCCACCACGAGGTCGATATTTGGGGCTCGCTGTGATCCCTGAGGACCTCGCTCGCCGGGGCTACTGCGCGCCTCTCCCAGCAGGGCGCCGAAGTGGCGGACCTTCGGTCGCTCTGCGCCGATCTGAGAGCAGAGGCGGCAGCGGCCCACGCAGAGGCGGCAGCGGCACGCGCGGAGATGCAGCGACGGCAGTCGGAGTTCGACCAGGTCGTCGATGAGCGAGACCAATCCCGGGGTCGGGCTGCCGAGGCCGAAAGCCGGGCTGGAGCCCTTGCAGCGGACCTAGCCGTGGCCCAGACCGCAGCTTCGGAGCAGCGTGCCCGGGTCGGAGGTATGTCCTGGCCATTTCCTGTTTTCGTTTCAGCTTGTTTCCTCCGCTTGTGTTTGAGGCCTTGCGTTCTGGCTTGTTCGTAGAGCTTGAGTCCGCCCTTGATGAGTCCACCAGGGCGCTTGTCGGGGCAGCCGAGCAGAGGGAGGCCGACCACGTGGCCATGTCCGAGGCCGTCTCGGACTTCTGCCGGGTCTTTGGCTTCGGCGACGTCCCCTCAGGAAGCTCCCATCAAAGTCGCCTGCAGGCCTTGGGCGATCATGTGCGCGGCAGACTTCGCGAGGTGCTACATCATGGCGTCAGGCGGGCCTTCGCCGTGCTCGCTTCCCACTACGTCGTGGACCTAGAGCGGGTCAGCGAGGGGTATTGCCTTCCTGACGAAGATGAAGCCGCCCTGGCAGAAATCTAGAGGCTCGACGCGGCCGCCGTGGGTCCGAGCGCAGTGCTGGCGACCACCTTCGAGGCAGAGATCCTCCCGCCTGCGCCGTCGTCCGAAGCCGAGGTGGACTTTGTCGAGGGCGGGGATGAAGCCGAAGGCGCGGCTCCTTCCCCGGGCGACGCCTGACTCTGTCGGAGCAGTTTCTGTTGGACGCCTGTGTGTCTTTTTGCGGCCGCTGAGGCCTGAACACTTTATTATCGTTGCATAAAGTCGTGCCTCGCTTCCTTCCATTTTGCGTGTCCGGCCCTGCCCGTCAGTAGCAGGGTGGCTTCCCCAAGTAGGAGTCACTTTTCGTGGTGGGTGATGAGTGAGGTATCCGTAACCCAGAGGCGTAGGAGTCCCTTGGCTCAGTCAGCCTTGCCATTTACATGCACCCGCGTTCGCTCCTTGGGGTCCTGCTTTCGACATAGCCAGGGGAACGCAAAAGCCTTTTCGATTTGAAAATTTTGACGCAGAGGGGGTTCCCCCCTTTTAGCCCCCGAGGGAGGGTCGGGCTCTGCCGAGGCAAGGCTGACCCTTCCTTGATGACTAAACCCTCGCCTTGACTGTCGGCCAGTTTGTTTGTTCCAGGCTTCAGAACTTTGGCGATGACGAGCGGCCCTTCCAAGGGGTGCGTGTAGCCCCCGGGTGTCTTCCGCGAGGGGTGGGTCTGCCTTGCGTAGAACTGACACCCTTCGCGGGTGTGGACAATTCGGGTAGCGTCGGCCACCGCCGTCGGCCAGTAGAATCCTTGTCGGAAGGCGTTTCCGACGAGGGTTCGGGGTGCTGCGTGATGGCCGCAAGCCCTCGAGTGTATCTCTTGCAAGAGCTGCTGGCCTTCGGCGATGGAAATGCATCGCTGGAGGATGCCTGAGGGGCTGTGGTGGTAGAGCTCCTTCCCGTCTCCCAGTAAGACGAAAGACTTGGCGCGGCGCGCCAACCGCCGAGCTTCGGCTTGGTCGAGGGGCAGCTCCCCTCGGTGGAGATATTGCAGGTACGGGGTCTGCCAGCTTTGATTAGGCGCGACCTCGCTCGGTTCCCCTTCGACGCGCAGTGCCTCACCCTCGGGGGCCGAGGGTACCTCGGGCTGAGCCGAGGGTACCTCGGACCGTGCTGAGGGTATCTCGGACTGGGCCGAGGGTACCTCGGGCTGAGCTGAGGGTACCTCGGACTGAGCCGAGGGTGCCTCGGGCGGAGCCGAAGGTGCCTCAGGCTCGGGCGTGTCCTCGGTCTTGACGGAGGGTTGATGCAGGTCTCGGGAGAATACGTCCGGGGGAACTGTTGTTCGTCCCGAGGTTATTTTAGCCAGCTCGTCCGCAGTCTCGTTGTAGCGTCGGGCGATGTGGTTGAGCTCGAGCCTGTATAACTTATCTTCCAGGCGCCGAACCTCATCGCAGTAGGCTTCCATCTTCGGGTCGTGGCAGTGGGAGTTCTTCATGACTTGGTCGATGACGAGCTGCGAGTCACCGCGAGCGTCGAGGCGTCGGACCCCTAGCTCGATGGCGATTCGCAACCCATTTACCAGAGCCTCGTACTCTGCCACATTGTTGGACGCCGGGAAGTGGAGGCGTAGCACGTAGCGTAGGTGCTTCCCGAGGGGCGAGACGAAGAGGAGGCCTGCGCCGGCCCCCGTCTTCATCAGCGGCCCATCGAAAAACATGGTCCAGAGCTTCGGTTGGATTGGAGCCGTCGAGAGCTGGGTGTTGGCCCATTCAGCCACGAAGTTCGCCAAGACCTGGGACTTGAAGGCCTTCCGAGGGGCGAACGAGATCGTCTCGCCCATGATCTCCACCGCCCACTTCGCAATCCTACCCGAGGCCTCTCGGGACTGGATGATCTCTCCCAGGGGGAAGGATGACACCACAGTCACCGGATGAGACTCGAAGTAGTGTCGCAACTTCCACCGTGTCAGGATCACCGCGTACAGCAGCTTCTGGATTTGTGGGTAGCAGATCTTGGTCTCGGACAGTACCTCACTGATGAAGTAGACTGGCCTCTGAACGGGCAATGCATGCCCTTCTTCTCGTCTCTCAACCACGATCGCGGCGCTAACCACCTGGGTGGTTGCGGCGACGTAGATCAAGAGGGCTTCTCCGGCAGCGGGGGGCACCAAGATGGGCGCGTTCGTGAGGAGCGCCTTCAGGTTCCCGAGGGCTTCCTCGGCCTCGGGAGTCCAAACGAAGCACTCAGCTTTCCTTAAGAGGCGGTACAGAGGCAGACCTCTTTCGCCGAGGCGGGAGATGAAGCGGCTCAGAGCCGCGAGACATCCCATGACCCTCTGTACGCCTTTCAAGTCCTTGATTGGCCCCATGCTGGTGATGGCTGCAATCTTCTCCGGGTTGGCTTCGATGCCCCGCTCGGAGACGATGAACCCCAAGAGCATGCCTTGGGGGACCCCGAAGACACACTTTTCGGGATTAAGCTTCACGCCTTTCGCCTTGAGACATCGGAACGTCGCTTCAAGGTCGGAAAGGAGGTCGGAGGCCTTCCTCGTCTTGACTACGATGTCATCGACGTAGGCCTCGACCGTTCGGCCGATGTGTTCGCCAAACACATGGTTCATGCATCGCTGGTACGTTGCCCCCGCATTCCTCAAACCAAACGGCATTGTAACATAGCAGTACATGCCGAAGGGTGTGATGAATGAAGTCGCGAGCTGGTCGGACTCCTTCATCCTGATCTAGTGATACCCCGAGTAGGCATCAAGGAAAGACAGGGTTTCGCACCCAGCAGTGGAATCCATGATCTGATCGATGCGAGGCAGAGGGTAGGGAACCTTCGGACATGCTTTGTTTAGACCGGTGTAGTCTACACACATCCGCCATTTCCCCCCTTTCTTTCTCACTAGCACGGGGTTGGCAAGCCATTCGGGATGGAATACCTCTTTGATGAACCCTGCCGCCAGTAGCTTGTGGATCTCCTCGCCTATGGCTCTGCGCTTTTCTTCGTCGAATCGGCGTAGAGGTTGCTTCACAGGTCGGGCCCCAGCTCGAATATCCAGAGAGTGCTCGGTGATTTCCCTCGGTATGTCGGGCATGTTCGAGGGACTCCACGCGAAAACGTCGGCGTTCGCACGGAGAAAGTCGACGAGCACTGCTTCCTATTTGGGGTCGAGCTCGGAGCCGATCCGGATCTGCTTGGAGGCATCGTTGCAGGGGTCGAGAGGGACGGACTTGACTGTCTCCGCTGGTTCGAAGTTGCCGGCGTGGCGCTTCACGTCGGGCGCCTCCCTAGAGAGGCTCTCCAGGTCAGCGATGAGGGCCTCGGATTCGGCGAGGGCCTCGGCATACTCCACGCACTCCACATCGCATTCGCATGCGTGTCGGTACGTGGGCCCGACGGTGATGACCCCGTTGAGGCCCGGCATATTGAGCTTGAGGTAGGTGTAGTTGGGGACGGCCATGAACTTGGCGTAGCATGGCCTCCCCAGCACTGCGTGGTAGGTCCCTCGAAACCCGACCACTTCGAACGTGAGGGTCTCCTTTCGAAAATTGGAGGGCGTCCCGAAGCAGACGGGTAGGTCGAGTTGTCCGAGGGGTTGAACGCGCTTCCCGGGGACGATCCCGTGGAAAGGCGCAGCGCCCGTCCGGACCGAGGACAGATCGATCCGCAGGAGCCCGAGGGTTTCGGCGTAGATGATGTTGAGGCTGCTGCCTCCGTCCATGAGGACCTTGGTGAGCCTGACGTTGCCGATGATGGGGTCGACAACGAGTGGGTATCTCCCCGGGCTCGGCACGTAGTCCGGATGGTCGACCCGGTCGAAGGTGATGGTCTTGTCGGACCAGTCTAGGTAGACTGGCGCCGCCACCTTTATCGAGCAGACCTCCCGACGCTCTTGCTTGCGGTGCCGAGCCGAGGCATTCACCACTTGCCCGCCGTAGATCATGAAGCAGTCGCGGATCTCGGGGAACCCTCCTGCCTTGTGATCTTCCTCCTTTGCGTCGTCGAGGGCCTTGCCACCCTCCTCGGGTGGCCCGGCCTTGTGGAAGTGTCGTCGAAGCATGGCACACTCCTCAAGGGTGTGCTTGACGGGCCCCTGATGATAGGGGCACTGCTCCTTGAGCATCTTGTCGAAGAGGTTGGCACCTCCGGGAGGTTTCCGAGGGTTCTTGTGCTCGGCGGCGGCGACAAGGTCCACGTCGGCGGCGTCGCGTTTCGCTTGCAACTTCTTCTTGCCCTTCTTCTTGGCGTCGTGCTGAGTTGACGCCTCGGGAGCATCTTCTGGTGGGTGGCCCTGGGGCTGCTTGTCCTTCCGGAAAATGGCCTCAACCGCCTCCTGGCCAGAGGCGAACTTGGTGGCGATGTCCATCAGCTCGCTCGCCCTGGTGGGGGTCTTGCGACCCAGCTTGCTCACCAGGTCGCGGCAGGTGGTGCCGGTGAGGAACGCGCCGATGACATCTGAATCGGTAACGTTGGGTAGATCTGTGCGCTGCTTCGAGAATCGCCGGATGTAGTCCCGGAGAGACTCTCCCGGCTGCTGTCAGCAGCTTCGGAGATCCCAGGAGTTCCCAGGGCGCACGTACGTGCCCTGGAAATTGCCGGCGAAGGCTTGGACCAGGTCGTCCCAGTTGGAGATCTGCCTCGGGGGCAGGTGCTCCAGCCAGGCTCGAGCGGTGTCGGAGAGGAACAGGGGGAGGTTGCGGATGATGAGGTTGTCATCGTCCGTTCCACCTAGTTGGCAGGCCAGCCGATAGTCCACGAGCCACAGTTCCGGTCTTGTCTCCCCCGAGTACTTTGTGATAGTAGTTGGGGTTCGGAACCGGGTCGGGAACGGTGCCCGTCGTATGGCGCGGCTGAAAGCCTGCAGACCGGGTGGTTCGGGCGAAGGACTCCGATCCTCCCCACTGTCGTAGCGTCCCCCACGCCTGGGGTGGTAGCCTCGGCGCGCCCTCTCGTTGAGGTGGGCCCGACGACTGTGATGATGGCGCTCATTGTCGAGGCGACCCGGGGCCGCAGGCGCTGTGTTGCGCGTGCGCCCGGAGTGGACCGAGGCTTCCCGCATGAATCGGGAAGTCGCGGCATGATGTTCCGAGGGAAAACCCTGCCTTCGGGAGGCAGAGCTTTCGGCCCGTCGGACCGCGGCGTCCTCCAGGAGATTCTTGAGCTCTCCCTTGATACGTCGCGCTTCGGTGGTTGATGGCTCCGGCATCGCGCGGAGGAGTATTGTCGCTGCAGTCAGGTTCCGGCCGACTCTGCTGGAATCCGACGGTGGCCTCACTCTGACGTCGTCGGCGATGCGGTGCTGGATGTCCTAGGGGAGATGACGCGCTTCTCCGGCCGGGGGTTGGACCGCCCATTCCTGCCCGATGTCCCGGCGGATCGGCACAAGCGTTCCTGCTCCCTCGTCGAGCCTGGCCTGCCTCTCGCGGATATGCTCGAGCTGTGGGTCAGGACCCCCCGCCGGGTCGGGGACCACAGCTAGCTCCCGAAGGATGTCAACGCGAGGCACGGGCCTAGGGGGATCACCGTTTTCCGGCATACCAAGATGGTTGCCTTCGCCGGGACCCCCTAGATCGACATGGAAACATTCATGACTTGGGTCGCAGTCCTCATTGCCGAGGCCGCGGCTGCCGTCGGAACAGTCGGAAAGGCAGTAGTCACATGCGGTCATGAAGTCCCGCACGGCACTAGGGTTACCAAGTCCGGAGACATCCCAACAGAGGTCGGGCTCGCCATCTTCCTCGGACCCCGAGGGCTCGTAGGTCGAGTCAGCCGTCAGTCGGTCCCAGGGTGACCGAACACGATACCCCAGGGGGTTTGGACTCGCCTCCAAGAGAGTGCTCACCGAAGCGGAGTCGCTTGGTGGGCCGAGGCCGAATCCAAAAGGCACGAGATGGGAATCGGTCGGTACCTTTCGGTCGACGGTCGGTGACGAGGTCTCGTCTGGGACTGACTGCACCGTTGTCTCGGGTACCAGGGTGACGCCCAGCAAGTCCTTTGCGAGCGTGCTGGCGTCGTGCGTTTGCTTGAGATCGGCGTGTTGCGGGGAGGCGGCACTCGTCTTCGTCTCAGACGCGAGATCGATGCCCGACGCGCCCTCCGTTGGGGCGCCGACGCCGTCGACTCGCTTGACAGCCAACGAGGTGTCGCTTCCCGCTTGGCCTTGGTTGCCCTGCCTCCTCCTCCGTCAGCAGGGGAGGGGACGGGACAAGCCTGAATGTCGTCCTTCCACCACGTGGGGAAGGCGTCGTCGATTTCCCCGCCGACGAGCGGGTTGTCGACCGCCATTGTCGCTGTCGCGCGGTGGGGGAAGGAGTATCATGTCGTAGCTGCCGTCGAGGGACATGAACTCAAGATTCCCGAAACGGAGCACCGTCCCGGGCTGGAAAGGTTGCTGGAGACTGCCCATCTGGAGCTTGATGGGAAGCTGTTCGTCAACACGCAGCAGGACCCTACCTGGCGCGCCAACTGTCGGTGTTTCGAAACCCAGGGGGTCCCTGGACCGACGAGTGAATTGTCGCCGCGTGCCCCAGCCCAGATGGGTCGACGCGAGGCGGAACACGAAGGGGGGAAAGGAAGCAGCCGGAGAGAGGCAGACGTGAGAGAGTGGATCCCGCGGCCTTCGTGTTAGCCCCGCGCCTGAGTCGGGTGCGCTTGCAGTAGGGGGATACAAGCGTCCACGCGGGAGTGGGAGCGAGCGGCCTTGCGCGAGCGCCGTCCCGTCCTTCTCCGCGCGGGCCAACCCTCTGTAAGAGGGCCCTGGTCCTTCCTTTTATAGGCAGGCGTAAGGAGAGGATCCAGGTGTACAATGGGGAGTGTAGCAGAGTGCTACGTGTCTAGCGGAGGAGAGCTAGCGCCCTAAGTACACGCCGTCGTGGCAGCCGGAGAGGTGTTTGGCACCCGGTTCGTGTGGTGTCGTGGCCGTCGAAGGAGTGCTGGAGCCTGGCGAGAGGACAGCTGTTGGGGCTGTCGAGTCCTTGCTGACGTCCTCTTGCTTCCGTAAGGGGGCCGAGAGCCGCCGTCGTCACAGAACGCACGGGGCGCCATCATTGCCTATCTGGCGGAGCGAGCCAGATGGGACGCCGGTCTTGTTCCCCGTAGCTTGAGTCAGCTCGGGGTAGGGTAATGATGGCGCCTCCTGTCGACGTGGTCGGTCCGCGCCCTAGGTTGGGCGATGTGGAGGCTCCACCGAGGTCGAGGTCGAGTCTGTCTTCCGTGGCCGTGGTCGAGTCCGAGCCCCTGGGTCGGGCGAGGCGGAGATCGTCGGCTGAGGCCAGGGCTGAGTCCGAGCCCTGGGGTCAGGCGAAGCGAAGTTCGTCGTCTTCTGGGGCTGAGCCCAAGTCCGAGCCCTGGGTCGGGCGGAGCGGAGTTCGTCGTCTTCCGGGGCTAAGCCCGAGTCCGAGCCCTGGGTCGGGCGGAGTGGAGTTCGCCATCTTCCGGGGCTGAGCCCGAGTCTGAGCCCTGGGTCGGGCGGAGCGGAGTTCGCCGTCTTCCGGGGCTGAGCCCGAGTCCGAGCCCTGGGTCGGGCGGAGCGGAGTTCGCCGTCTTCCGGGGCTGAGCCCGAGTCCGAGCCCTGGGGTTGGGCGGAGCGGAGTTCGCCGTCTTCCGGGGCTGAGCTCGAGTCTGAGCCCTGGGGTCGGGCGAGGCGGAGTTTCCTATGACGCCCAAGGCCGGCCTTGGCTGCTGTCAGCCTCACTCTGTCGGGTGGCTCAGCAGTCGAAGCGGCGCAGGCGGCGTTGTCCTCTTGTCAGACCGGTCAGTAGAGCGGCGAAGTGACTGCGATCACTTCGGCTCTGTCGACTGGAGGGCGCGCGTCAGGATAAAGGTGTCAGGCCACCTTTGCATTGAATGCCCCTGCGATTTGGTCGGTCGGTGTGGCGATGTGGCCAAGGTTGCCTCTCTGTGAAGACTGAGCCTCGAGCGAGCCGATAGCGTGCCCGTTGCTGGAGGGGGGTCCTCGGGCGAGACGTAGGTTCTCCAGGGTCGGCTTCCCTTGCCCGAGTCTAGGCTCGGGTGAGGCACGATCGTGTCCCTTGAATGGACCGATCCTTGACTTAATCGCAACCATCAGGCCTTAGCAGCTTTGTGCTTATGGGGGTTACCAGCTGAGATTTAGGGGCCTTGAGGGTACCCCTAATTATGGTCCCCGACACTAAGGTAACTAGATTTATTGTATCTCTTGTTTTTAGATATGCGTATCTATTTACCTTTTATCTAGTTTACCTTTCTTGCCTAGTATTACATTTGTCATTTACTTTTGTTCAAAATTATGCATACTAGGTAAATCAGATGGTAGGATTGCTTGCTTTCAATTCATATACTTAAGCAAACCTACATGGTTTAAAATGTTTAGTTAAGCACGGCACATAGCTTCTATATCACTCCATAGTAAATGATGCATCAATTGAAAATTTTTGATTTCTACAAGTTGTATCATTTAACTTATATGTGCCAAAGTTCGGATTATAGATAATCTACCCTTCTTGATATCAAATCAAAGTGCATGTCTCCTACAAGTGTTCAAAACTTGTATGCACACCTTCAGGGGGAGGTTACTCTATAATCTAATACTTTGAGACTAACAACTTTTCAAGTCTATTTCATGTGATAGTCTCATTGTAAGGAAAATGAGGTCCCCAGAAAAGACAACAATCTTCCACTGCAAAATCTCCAAGAACTCTCATGTCTCTCAACCTCGCCATTGACTTTCAATTGGTATCTTTTGAGACTACATCTAGTATCATTTACATGTCTTCTCCAATATTTGATTAGACTATGTTTCATATCATATGCTTCCATGTTGCTAAAAATGCATAAGTAGTTAACTCATATTCTGTTACTTATGCATAAGGGAAGTTAGTCTTTTCAAATCATGTCTTGCACCTCTAATTTTCACATGCTTTTTCCTAAGATCTCTGTAAGGGGGAGCTTTTCTTCATCTTTAAAGGGGGATAAAACTCTTTCTAAAGGAGAACACTCACTTAGGGGGAGTAATCCTTTGAGGACAAGCTTTTATTTACTTCCTACATGCTTTTAATGTCTTCCTTTTCGGTGGTTGATGCCAAAGGGGGAGAAGGTTAGGGACCAAAGCAATGAAAACTATATCAAACACCAAACACCACCAATTTAAAATTTTATATCTACAAATGGTTTTTTCAAGTGGTTTTGGTTATTTGGTCCTAAAATAGGAAGTAAGTGAATTATGGAGTTAGGGGGAGGCTTAAGTCCATAATTTCACATTGTGGGGACAAACATGCATCCTAGCAAGTAGATTGCATATTTTCATTCAAATACTTGTATTATTTACTTGCTTTGGTTGTGTTGTCATCAATCACCAAAAAGGGGGAGATTGTAAGGAAAATGGACCCCAGGCCATTTGGCTAATTGAGTTTTGGTGTTTGATGAACGACACAATCCGTGAACTAATAAGTTTTCTAGTGTTTGTGTTTGTAGTTCACAGGATGCAAGATTTACTTGGACTAAGGAATTGAGGAAAGCAACACCTCAAAAGAAGACATTAAGAAGATTCAAAAAAAGTCCAAGTGTGCTGCTGCGGACTGTCTGTGCGAAGGCGCATCGGACTGTCCGGTGGCACACCGGACTGTCCGGTGCCCACACGCCGGACTGTCCGGTGCACCAGGGAACTCCAGCCCAACGGATAGTTCCAGGTGGCACCTGGAGAAAAGACCACCGGACTGTCCGGTGTGAGTACCAGACTGTCCGGTGTGGAAAAGCCTGCGGCGCCAACGGTCACCTGCTCTGACAGGGCAACGGCTAGGCGCACCGGACAGGCTACAGTGCGCTGTCCGGTGTGCCGCAGAGAACTGCAGCTTTTCTCCAACGGCTATTTTGGAGTTGGGGCCCATATATACTTCATCCAACTGGCCATTTGAAGGTGTGGGAGCCCAAGCAACATACCAAGGCATATAGTGCACATTTCCAAGAGCTTACCGCTTTAGCGCTTGCTCTAGGTGAACCCTAATTAGTTGAGTGAGTTTAGACAAACCACACAACCCCTCGGCTCTTGCGTGAGTCGTTGTAATTGTACCGAGTGGGGCGAGAGTCTTGCGAGACCGTGACAACCGTGTTTGTGTCACGACCGCCACCGTGTACCGGAGGGAACGAGGCCCACGGCGTTTTGGCGGAAGCTCGATAGTGGAGACGGCGGGGAGCATCCGAGAGGAGCCAGAAGCGGAGCACCACTTGCGCGTGGAGAAGGCCCGCGGCTCTCTACGGAGTTACTCGACCGTGGTGCTTGGCCCTCGCGTGGGCTTCCCTTTGCGTAGGGGCACCAATGAGGATTAGTCGGGACCTTGCGTGGTTCCGGATACCTCTGTAAAAATACCGGCGTCATCCACGAGAGTTTGCTTCTCTACTTTGCTCTTTAAGTTTCCACATTTATGTTAAGCATTTAAGTTTCAATCTTGTATTCATACTTATTTAGTGTAGATTGAAACTTAGCCTTTGCGGTAGAGATAGCAACACTTAGACAAAACCTAGTTTGCACATTTTAGTTTGATTACTTGCATAGGTTTCGCTCTAGGAGTTTAATTGTGGCCTAGTTTAGTAAAAGTTTTAGAAGTCCTAGTTCACCCCCCCCTCCCTCTTAGGCGTCACCTGTTTTCTACACCCCCAATGGTCTCTCGCGGATGTTCGGAAAGCTTCGCCGAGAAGCCTGGAGCTTAGCATGTGGCGGCATGGTGCCCTCCTGGGTACTACCGAGATGACCACCTGGGTTCGTGGTACCCTGTGGTGGGATCAGCGTGCATTGGTGCCTCGGCACTCTATGAGATTCTTCACCGGTGGTCGATTTTGTCTCCGTGCCGCTGTTGACATGGGTAGTACCGGGGAGACTTCATGGCATGGTAAGTTGGCCACCCTCTGGATCACCGAGCTCTCTGCTATACATTTATTCTGTATGCGCTAAGAATAGGGCTTCGGTGGGTGGTGTTTGGCATGCTCGGTGTGAGCGCCGCCATGCGCGCTGTGCGCCGCCCTGGCTGGCACTGGAGGGAGAGAGGAAGAAGGGTGTTGTCCATTGATGTTAGGATTGGTAGGGCCTACGCCGGTGAAATCTCCTGCTGGGTTGTGCAGTGCGCCACCATGGGGGGCTGTAGGCTATAGCTCTGTCGAGCTTGGGTCGTAGTGAGGAGAGAGAGTGTCGAGGGAAGAAGAAACGGCCCTGGCCGTTGGATCATAATCGAGCACAGCGAAATCAGATGGTGGGCGCTCTGTCTAGGGGATTGCATAGGAAGCGTTGATCCATGGATGGACGGATGTGGTTAGATCACGCGTTAATAAAACCTAGACCATAGATCTCAGATCGGTCGGTCGCTAGCGCATACCGGTTGGGGCAACCGTGGATCTAATCCTAACCCTTGATCTCAGATCTGATGGCCCATATCAACAGATACCCCTTCAGATAGCGCAATTGTAAAAGAAACCCTGAGTTTAGTTAGAATCAACCCGCATTCCATAGGGATTGTAGTCTGAGTCTGGCAGGTGTTGTAGAATTGTTCTCAAGTGCTATAAATTAAGAACAAGGCAACACAAAAAATAGGTTAGAGGTTAACGCCCTTCGTCCTTCGAAGCGTTATTTCCCTTAGGATATAACGATTCTCGGACGAAGGTTATGAAAGACATGCCTTCGTCATTTTATTATACAAGAGTACAAGACAAAGTGCATGAAATGTAGGAAAACAATATAAAAAACTATATGAAATCATAATGTGTACATTCCTTATTAAATAATTATGAATAAATAAAAACAATATCAAATTACATTTATACTTTCGGTTAGATAGAAGGCAAAGGCACTAGTATATTGCACGAGCAAATACAGATCTGCGTGAACAGTACAGGGGTACTGTTCATCTATTTATAGGCACAGGGCGCAGCCTGTGTGAAATTACATTTGTATCCTTTATAACTAGTTACAATCATGACTCAGATTATTATGGATCAATCGGTCTTTTCATCTTTAAGTCGGTGCAGCCCTTCGTCTGGAGGCGTGTTACTATGCCGAAGCTTCCTGGTTGGTACCTTCGGCGTTGCTTCTGTGCTGATCTTCCGAAGGTGTTTCTTCATCCAGGACCTTCGGCGACGAAGTATATCCCCAACAGTAGCCCCTTCGCGGTGTTAGATCGTTTTTCGTAACGAGCTTTATCCGTGAAAAAATTATCTGAGACTTTGGAATGCCGAAGGTCCGAAAAACACCTTCCCTGAGCTCGTTTTCGAGAAATGATTAAAATATTACGAGCGCAAGGTGGTTGCACTATGCGGCGGGTATGCGCGATCTGGTGATTCGCCTTCCCACACAATATGCTCCACCGTTCAGTGGGTGCGGGTGACTGATCAACGGGTGCGGACGGCTTGGCGATTCACCTTCCCACCTGTAGCACTGTATAAACAGACGGGTAGGTGTGAAGTTGTAAGGCCCAAAATTTGTATAAGAAAAAAAAATAATGATAAAAAAATGTAATGGTGAGATAGGAATTTGAATTCAAACCAAATGTGCACTTCAAAGAATTTGAAATGAAATAAAGAAAAGGGAGAGAATATAAATATTATAAAGAAAAATATAGATAAATAAGTATAATTCTTCAGGCTAGTACTTTACTTGCGACTTAGATTGAATTTGGACTACGAACTTAAAACTTGAATTGAAATGGGAAATTAGAAAATTGAGAAAGAAAATAGAAAAGAGAAGAAAATAAATAATATGTAGAGAAAAAAAATAAGTAAACAAAGATATCGGATTCCTACACGAGGGTTTGAATTTGTATAATTTACCCAAAGGTGAAGCCCATAACAAGATTTAAATTCAAATTTGTGATTCAAATGAAAAAGGGAAAAACAAAAATTAAAAGGAAAATATGAAGGCATCGCATGGGCTCAATTCCCTCCTGGCGGGCCCTTGGGGGCCAGAAACTTGGCGCGCTGGGAGCATAGCGCACTGGCTTTCTGCCGTGCGGGGCCCACTCCCCAGCCTCCCGGTGTCGTATGCGTCATCTTCCAGGTTTGACCGGGGTATGTGCTGTGGCTTCACGGTGGGCCCTACCGGTCATCTCCATCTCCATCGCGTGGCGTAGGCTCTGGTTGCACACCGCAACAGACGGCGCTAGAACCGGTCGTTTCTGTTTCCCCCACCAAAATCGGACTCGATAATCCATGCCTACATATATGCGTGAATCGAGCTCCTCCTTTCTCCCATGAACTGTGTGGGCGAGCCTCGGTGGAGCATGGAGGAAACCTTGGCTCCTGTACGGGAGTAGGACCACCAGTGCTCCCGTATATTGCTCGTCGTCGCTCGTTCTTGGCCGCGGATCGGTGCGGTGCATGCGTAGCGAAGTGATGGCCGCCGCGGCAGACCCAATGGTGGTTGGCGTTCGGGTCGGGTAACTCCACAGTGTCGCAAGGATGATGTGCGCGCCCTCACCTGGCGAAATCAGTGGCTGGGGCAAGCGAATTTTTCTCACCGGCGTTGAGGACAGCGCTGTTCGGCCGCGTGTCGCGGCTGGGCCAACTCACCGCACGACCCTTAGGTAATGAACTTACCCCGTGATCTTCATCTCCCCCGCACGGCGTGGTTATTTCGGATTGAAGTTTGGTCACCGACATGGCTGGGTTGTATCCGCCGGTCATGGCGCCGCCTGCATTGGGGCCAGTGGTCTACGTCGCATCCGTACCAGTGAAGCCTTCATCGTTCATGTGCGCCATCGGCTCCTCTCTGTGTATCCCTGGCTAATCGATGTTTGGGGCACTGGATTGGCTGGGCGCCTTTGCACCGATGTATGGCCGCCACGGGCGGTAGGCGGCGCCGTCATGCCTGGTGGCCTGGTGGAAGAAAACACCTCTGTCGTCGATCGGATACTTAACGGCCAGGATTCTGAGAAACGTACCGCTTTGGGGCTTGTTCGGTTATTTTCAATCCATATGGATTGGAGGGGATTGGGAGGGATTTTGACTTACGAGGGATTAAAACCCCCTCAATCCCCCTCAATCCATATGGATTGGGGTAGAACCGAACAAGCCCTTGGTGGGTTGGGATCCAGACCGTAGATCTCGTGGTTGGCGGCTGTGATTATAAACGTTATACCCTTCGTCAAAATCGTACGCGGGTCGTCGATCCTGGATCGTTTGGTCGTGCGGCTGGCATCGTTGTTTAAAATCTCCACCATCGATCGCCCATCTCACGATCACCTGTGAGTACCGGTTCGGAAGGGTACCCGATCCAATCTAGGTCGTGTGAGTTTGATCGGACGGCTCAAGATTGAAGTTACCCTTTCGGGTGCGAAATTATTCAAAAGAACCCCTCGACTTGTTCTGATTCAATCCGCCATCCTCGGGTTGGGTGAATTCATATGCCTGAGTCCCTGGTAGAGATCAAAATAGTGTCCGAAGCCCAAATATGATATCTGGAATAATAAAACCCCTTTAAGAAATGAATTTTAATATTGAAAGTTAATCCTAAAACTTCATAAATTCATAACTCCTTCGTTTAAACCCCGAATTGACCCGTTCCAGTTGCGTTAGGTTCGTATAAATATTCACTACGTAGTTATAGCATTGGTTATACCATATCTCATGCTTTTATAGTTAGATATTTATTTAACCCATGTTTAGTAGATTAACCTCTCTAAATCAAAGTTAATCTGTTTAACATTATAGTTTGGCTAAAATATGATCTCTAATTATATTATAATTTAACATAAAGTCGAACTAATTATTTATTTAGATTATTTTATCACATGATCTATTAAATCAACATAAGGTCTAGTTTTAACGGCTTAAATTGCATGGGTCTTCTGAAAACCACACCTTTTCAACCATGACCCCGAATTTAGCAGTTCTCGAACCCACGACCTCGTAGCAGCGCGTATATTATTATTACGCAGTTTATTCTTATGTTTGGTGTAATGTTAATTTTGCCTATACACTGTTTGTTTGTATTGCTACGACTAGCGCGAGGCTACGAGTCATCTGAAGATCATCCTGGTACCTGGAATCTCAAGTCCCAGGCAAGTTGTGCCCTTGATCACTTCTTTTTACCCAGCCATGTTCTGATTAATCATAATGATCTGCATAGGTTAATTTTGATGGGACCCAATAGGTTACCCTAGTTTGATTATCTTTATACCTTGTTTACCACTGAACCTTTTTGGGTAGTACTTGCTAGTGCTTTATGTGGTTTTGGGTATGAAGATACATTATTCATGATCACACTTTTATTATCTGTTTATTATTATTGTTCATGTTAAGATCATTATGTTAATTGGAACATGGAGAACCACCCGGGAAAACAGTGCTACCACAAGGGAGGAATGGGACCCCTTGGCTGATTAATTAGGAAAGCTAGTGGAAGACTACCTTACCCGAAAGGGGCAAGGGCAGTAGGGGAGTGGTCAGTGTAGGGAGGCCCTCGGGAGGATTTTGCTGCGTTGGCAGTCCTGCAAGGGATTCCTGTTAGGAAGGCCCTCGGGAGGATTTTGCTGCGATGGCGGTCCTGCAAGGGATTCCTGCATTGGAGCTTCCTATAAACTGTAGCGGGTTTTCTGAAGCTAGTGGAACTTTGTAAAGGCCTCGTAGTGTTACCCTGCCTCGCCTCCTCGGTAGAGGTGTATGGGAAGTCGCGATCCCTTGGCAGATGGGTAACATGACTTGTGGGTAAAGATGTGCAACCTCTGCAGAGTGTAAAACTGGTATACTAGCCGTGCTCACGGTCAAGAGCAGCTCGGACCCTCACATGATTAAATTATGGAACTTAAACTCAATTTGTCATATGCATTGCATCGCAGGTGAAGTTGTTACTTTTGTTCTACTATTTAATTGGGTTGGTATTTACTTATACTTAGTAATTGCTAATAAAATTTTGACCAACTTTAAAAGCAATGCTCAGCTCTAACCATCTTCTTTGGTAAGCCTTACACTTCACGTGAGCTCCCACCTTTGGCGAGTTCATGCACATTATTCCCCACAACTTGTTGAGCGATGAACGTATGTGAGCTCACTCTTGCTGTCTCACACCACCCCACAGGTCAAGAACAGGTACCGCAGGATGATGCGCTCGGAGGATGCTGCGATGTGTTCGTGAGAGGTCTAGGTCGTCGTCTCCCAGTCAACTTTGGGTTGCTGGACCGTTGTCTCCTTATAATCTAATTAATTATTTTGTATAGAACTCCTGTTATATATAAAGTTGTGACATTCGATCCTGTGCCACTATACATCATATGTGTGAGACTTGGTCCCAGCATACCTGGTGTTTATGTTCGCGCCCGGGTCTTGGTGCCCCTAAAATCCGGGTGTTACAGAAGTGGTATCAGAGGAATGTTGACTGTAGGACGAAACCTAGATAGAACTGGACCACCAATACTTACTTACCTTTTGCTACTCTGATTCTTTCTAAACTCTTCTTAAATCTTTTCTCATCTATTTCCGCTTTACTCTGATTACTCTTATCTTTTTCCTTCTAAAGACAAACTTGGATTTCACACTTTGAAATCCTGTGCCTAAAGTGACCTTTAGGAATAGAAGACCTAATCTTAGGAACAAAAACAAAACTATTTTTATAAGTGTCTATGTATTTGAATGTTTGTTCTTATGATACTTGTCTGATTTGGATCTTTCATTGAGTGTGATTAATTGTGGAGTAATGTCCACGACTACATCTGCATATACATGTAGGAAAAAAAATTCTTATAAAAGTAAGTAGATTAGATTATCCCTCATTAAAAAAATGTATCTAGCTTAATAGATCCATCTCATCTTAAAATATTATATCCTACACTCATAGATCCATCTCAAAAGATCCTAACTTATCCAAATTAAAATATATCTAGCTTAATAGATCCACCTTATCTTAAAAGGTTCTCTCTTATCTTAATAGATCTATCTTATCTCGAAAAGATTCTATCCTATCCTAACAGATCTAACCGACCTCAAAAGATTCTATCTTATCCCTATGGATTCATCTTGCCCTAATAAGCATACCTATCCCAACCACTATACTTATGTCCCCCTAGAGTAACAACCATGATCTAATCCAAAGTCATTAGATATTATCTAGTCTAATCTAGTTATACCAATCTAATCTAATATGGTCCAATCTAAAGTGAATTACTTAACGGACTAGTTAATACTAGTGAAATAGATTATACCCTGCTGGCCATGTTTTAACTTAAATTAGTACATCAAACCAAACCACCCATGAACAAATTACTTACCAGCATATTCATGGTGACCATCCATCCCATCTTAGATGTTGTCATAATGTACTTATCTTATGCCACCAACCTGTTAACCATCTGTCCTTACCTACAAGTTATCCTAACTACGTGCCCTAATTTGGATAAATACTTCAAGAACGAAGATCGAAGATGATCGACCTCATCAAATCAAGGAAGGATAAGATTCAAGCCAGATCTTCAAAAGGAATCAAGATCCACAATCTTGGATAGAGTCTTTCCTCACCCTACCCTTTCTTAACCAAACCTATCTATGCTCTAAAGACATCTTCTACCCTACATAATAAAGTGAACATACATATAAACACCCATGCTCTCCTAACCACCTGCTCCACCAAGCTACATAAACATATATATAAATTACTACTATTTGTAAGATCTAGATGTTACTTTAGTTAGTAGATGATATGATATTATTTTAGGAGGAATAATAAGGTCTAATTGACCCCATATGTTGCTAATAAATTCTGCATCATGCTGAGATCTTTGTTTGTGCATATGTGTTGAGACAATATGGGTATACACCCTTTTGCTTACAAATCTCGGGGACGAGATTTCTGTTAAGGGGGGTAGGATTTGTAAGGCCCAAAATTTGTATAAGAAAAAAAATAATGATAAAAAAATGTAATGATGAGATAGGAATTTGAATTCAAACCAAATGTGCACTTCAAAGAATTTGAAATGAAATAAAGAAAAGGGAGAGAATATAAATATTATAAAGAAAAATATAGATAAATAAGTATAATTCTTCAGGCTAGTACTTTACTTGCGACTTAGATTGAATTTGGACTACGAACTTAAAACTTGAATTGAAATGGGAAATTAGAAAATTGAGAAAGGAAATAGAAAAGAGAAGAAAATAAATAATATGTAGAGAAAAAAAATAAGTAAACAAAGATATCGGATTCCTACACGAGGGTTTGAATTTGTATAATTTACCCAAAGGTGAAGCCCATAACAAGATTTAAATTCAAATTTGTGATTCAAATGAAAAAGGGAAAAACAAAAATTAAAAGGAAAATATGAAGGCATCGCATGGGCTCAATTCCCTCCTGGCGGGCCCTTGGGGGCCAGAAACTTGGCGCGCTGGGAGCATAGCGCACTGGCTTTCTGCCGTGCGGGGCCCACTCCCCAGCCTCCCGGTGTCGTATGCGTCATCTTCCAGGTTTGACCGGGGTATGTGTTGTGGCTTCACGGTGGGCCCTACCGGTCATCTCCATCTCCATCGCGTGGCGTAGGCTCTGGTTGCACACCGCAACAGACGGCGCTAGAACCGGTCGTTTCTGTTTCCCCCACCAAAATCGGACTCGATAATCCATGCCTACATATATGCGTGAATCGAGCTCCTCCTTTCTCCCATGAACTGTGTGGGCGAGCCTCGGGGGAGCATGGAGGAAACCTTGGCTCCTGTACGGGAGTAGGACCACCAGTGCTCCCGTATATTGCTCGTCGTCGCTCGTTCTTGGCCGCGGATCGGTGCGGTGCATGCGTAGCGAAGTGATGGCCGCCGCGGCAGACCCAATGGTGGTTGGCGTTCGGGTCGGGTAACTCCACAGTGTCGCAAGGATGATGTGCGCGCCCTCACCTGGCGAAATCAGTGGCTGGGGCAAGCGAATTTTTCTCACCGGCGTTGAGGACAACGCTGTTCGGCCGCGTGTCGCGGCTGGGCCAACTCACCGCACGACCCTTAGGTAATGAACTTACCCCGTGATCTTCATCTCCCCCGCACGGCGTGGTTATTTCGGATTGAAGTTTGGTCGCCGACATGGCTGGGTTGTATCCGCCGGTCATGGCGCCGCCTGCATTGGGGCCAGTGGTCTACGTCGCATCCGTACCAGTGAAGCCTTCATCGTTCATGTGCGCCATCGGCTCCTCTCTGTGTATCCCTGGCTAATCGATGTTTGGGGCACTAGATTGGCTGGGCGCCTTTGCACCGATGTATGGCCGCCACGGGCGGTAGGCGGCGCCGTCATGCCTGGTGGCCTGGTGGAAGAAAACACCTCTGTCGTCGATCGGATACTTAACGGCCAGGATTCTGAGAAACGTACCGCTTTGGTGGGTTGGGATCCAGACCGTAGATCTCGTGGTTGGCGGCTGTGATTATAAACGTTATACCCTTCGTCAAAATCGTACGCGGGTCGTCGATCCTGGATCGTTCGGTCGTGCGGCTGGCATCGTTGTTTAAAATCTCCACCATCGATCGCCCATCTCACGATCACCTGTGAGTACCGGTTCGGAAGGGTACCCGATCTAATCTAGGTCGTGTGAGTTTGATCGGACGGCTCAAGATTGAAGTTACCCTTTCGGGTGCGAAATTATTCAAAAGAACCCCTCGACTTGTTCTGATTCAATCCGCCATCCTCGGGTTGGGTGAATTCATATGCCTGAGTCCCTGGTAGAGATCAAAATAGTGTCCGAAGCCCAAATATGATATCTGGAATAATAAAACCCCTTTAAGAAATGAATTTTAATATTGAAAGTTAATCCTAAAACTTCATAAATTCATAACTCCTTCGTTTAAACCCCGAATTGACCCGTTCCAGTTGCGTTAGGTTCGTATAAATATTCACTACGTAGTTATAGCATTGGTTATACCATATCTCATGCTTTTATAGTTAGATATTTATTTAACCCATGTTTAGTAGATTAACCTCTCTAAATCAAAGTTAATCTGTTTAACATTATAGTTTGGCTAAAATATGATCTCTAATTATATTATAATTTAACATAAAGTCGAACTAATTATTTATTTAGATTATTTTATCACATGATCTATTAAATCAACATAAGGTCTAGTTTTAACGGCTTAAATTGCATGGGTCTTCTGAAAACCACACCTTTTCAACCATGACCCCGAATTTAGCAGTTCTCGAACCCACGACCTCGTAGCAGCGCGTATATTATTATTACGCAGTTTATTCTTATGTTTGGTGTAATGTTAATTTTGCCTATACACTGTTTGTTTGTATTGCTACGACTAGCGCGAGGCTACGAGTCATCTGAAGATCATCCTGGTACCTGGAATCTCAAGTCCCAGGCAAGTTGTGCCCTTGATCACTTCTTTTTACCCAGCCATGTTCTGATTAATCATAATGATCTGCATAGGTTAATTTTGATGGGACCCAATAGGTTACCCTAGTTTGATTATCTTTATACCTTGTTTACCACTGAACCTTTTTGGGTAGTACTTGCTAGTGCTTTATGTGGTTTTGGGTATGAAGATACATTATTCATGATCACACTTTTATTATCTGTTTATTATTATTGTTCATGTTAAGATCATTATGTTAATTGGAACATGGAGAACCACCCGGGAAAACAGTGCTACCACAAGGGAGGAATGGGACCCCTTGGCTGATTAATTAGGAAAGCTAGTGGAAGACTACCTTACCCGAAAGGGGCAAGGGCAGTAGGGGAGTGGTCAGTGTAGGGAGGCCCTCGGGAGGATTTTGCTGCGTTGGCAGTTGTAACACCCGGATTTCGGGGCACCAAGACCCGGGCGCGAACATAAACACCAGGTATGCTGGGACCAAGTCTCACACATATGATGTATAGTGGCACAGGATCGAATGTCACATCTCTATATATAACAGGAGTTCTATACAAAATAAATAATTACATTATAAGGAGACAACGGTCCAGCAACCCAAAGTTGACTGGGAGACGACGACCTAGACCTCTCACGAACTCATCGCAGCATCCTCCAAGCGCATCATCCTGCAGTACCTGTTCTTGACCTGTGGGGTGTGTGAGACAGCAAGAGTGAGCTCACATACGTTCATCGCTCAACAAGTTGTGGGGAATAATGTGCATGAACTCGCCAAAGGTGGGAGCTCACGTGAAGTGTAAGGCTTACCAAAGAAGATGGTTAGAGCTGAGCATTGCTTTTAAAGTTGGTCAAAATTTTATTAGCAATTACTAAGTGTAAGTAAATACCAACCCAATTAAATAGAAGAACAAAAGTAACAACTTCACCTGCGATGCAATGCATATGACAAATTGAGTTTAAGTTCCATAATTTAATCATGTGAGGGTCCGAGCCGCTCATGACCGTGAGCACGGCTAGTATACCAGTTTTACACTCTGCAGAGGTTGCGCATCTTTACCCACAAGTCGTGTATCCCATGTTGCCAGGGTTTGCAAGGCCCTTAGACACTTCCGAGGTGAATGGCTAGGGATCCACTACGAGGCCTTTACAAAGTTCCACTAGCTTCCGAAAACCCGCTACAGTTTATAGGAAGTTCCAATGCAGGAATCCCTTGCAGGACCGCCATCGCAGCAAAATCCTCCCGAGGGCCTCCCTACACTGACCACTCCCCTACTGCCCTTGCCCCTTTCGGGTAAGGTAGTCTTCCACTAGCTTTCCTAATTAATCAGCCAAGGGGTCCCATTGCTCCCTTGTGGTAGCACTGTTTTCCCGGGTGGTCGCTCCATGTTCCAATTAACATAATGATCTTATCATGAACAATAAATAACAACTAATAACAAAAGTGTAATCATGAATAGTGTATCTCCATACCCAAAACCACATATAGCACTAGCAAGTACTACCCAGAAAGTTCAGTGGTAAACAAGGTATAAAGATAATCAAACTAGGTAACCTGTTGGGTCCCATCAAAATTAACCTATGCAGATCATTATGGTTAATCAGAACATGGCTGGGTAAAAAGAAGTGATCAAGGGCACAACTTGCCTGGGCCTTGAGAATCCAGGTACCAGGATGATTCTTCAGATCCTCGTGACCTCACTGCTAATCGTAGCAATACAAACAAACATTGTATAGGCAAAATTTAACATTACACCAAACATAAGAACAAAATACACATTAATAATATACATATTAAAATAAGATCATAGGAACAGGAATCATTAATTTTGGAGTTATAGATTTTAAGTTATGAATTTTCAAAGGTTTTATGTGTTTAAAATGGACTAAGTGAGAGATTAAATTTCTAATTGTTTTCATGACAAAACAGAGGCTCTAGGTGATAGAGAATTAAATTACAAAAATTTAGAAAGTGGAATGGATTAATTTGGAGCAAGTATGAATTTTCTATGAATTTATCAAGTTCTAGTAATTATTTCCATATTAAAAATCCATTTTCTATTTCATTTATTCAAATTAAATGAGTTCTGGACTGGGCCTCAATTACTGCAAAGCGCAGGGGGCTCGGGTAAAATTTTCTAAGACACAGCGCACAGTTACTAGGATGGCGGGTTTATTTTTCAGAAAACAGAGGGCTCTTTTGTGAAACATCCACGGCGAAGGGGTACGGTTAGATCGGCTCCGCCCGATCGAAAACCGACGGCGGTGATTAGACTTAGGTCTCCCCGAATCGGTAAGCTACCGTGGCCGATGGATCGGTGATCTGCGGCCCCGATTTAAAATACCTCAGATTGTTCTGCACTCGTCAGATCAAGATCGGACGGCCCACGCTATTCCGATCGAATCGTTCCCCGACGATCTAATCGCAACCGTTCAAATCAGATCCTACGGTTACCATCGCACCTGACCCAAGCGCTATGCTCCCCAAATCCGGTCCGCCCATATCAGATCGGACGGTCGTCGTTCATCTTCCCCACACCGGCGCCAGTCCGACGGCACTGAGCAGAGGCACGGCGGCGCCATTGCCGCATGCGGCACGCCGGCACCCCAGCTCCCCATTCCCCGATTCAATCGACGTACACGATGCCACAAGTGCTACCAAGAGGGTGGATGACATACCAGGGCAAGAGACGTCTCGAGAGAAGCTGCCCACGGCGAGACGCGGTTTCACGGTGGCCCACGAACGACGGTGAGGAATTGGGGCCGCCTCGAGGCCCAATCCCGACGAACACTGGCAGAGATGTCTCCCTGGTGACACGGCGAGGCCCCACGACCCTTTCTAATGCTTCGACGGTGACGAGACCAGGAATTTGGCCGCGGCGGCGGAACTCACCCCTCCTCACACGGCGATGACAGACGGTCTCGGCAATGGCACTTCGATTCGCGTCAGTGGTCGGGGAAGCACAGGGGTGCGCATCGTTGGCTATATAGCCCGAGGACTCGGACCCAGGCGAGATGGACGTAACAACACCGAGATCACCGGCGCACGCTCCGCCATGGCCGGGTTCTGTTGGGGGAACGATCTGGCCGGTTCGGCCCACGCGCAAGTGACGGCGGCGAAACTGGGCAGTGGGCCCACGAGATCAGCCAGACCTGGGGCTAACGCGCGCGAGTCAACCGACGGAATCCACGGTGGATACGGAGCACAGGCTCAGTCATCGCGAGCGCGGATTCGGGGAAGAAGGCGGACCTGACCAGTGGGTCCCGCGCGTCAGTGAGACGGGGGAACGCAGGAGTGCGCGGTGGAAGGAAGAACGAGTAGGGCCCACGCGTCGGTGTCTAAAGAAGGCAGGTGCGCGGTGAGCCAGCGAGCGCGAGATGGGCCGCGCGAGGTAGAGCGCGAGCGTAGACATCGGTTGGGGTCGCCGACTTGTGGGCCCCGCGCCACAGTGGTCATGCGCAGAAACGGGCTAGGTTTGTCCTTTTCTTTTTTTTCTTTTTCTTTTGTTTTCTGTTTTTTTTATAGTAATTTTGAATCAAGTTTGGATTTCAAAGTAAGTTTCACCTTTGAGTTTATTTTAAAAATTCACACTCTAGTGTAGGAATAACATATTTTTATTTATTTAGTTTTATAATATTTATTTTCCTTTTCTTCTCTCAATTCTAGAATTTCTTTTAGATTCTAGATTTCCTTTTTGAATTAATATATTTCTCGTCTCTTTAATTTTTTTTATAGTGTCACAAAATGCACATCACAAAAATAATATCCAGCATGGAGCATAATTTTAATGGCATATATTCTTTTATTAATTATTTGCTTTTGAATATGGTGTTCACATGGGATGATGCATAAAGGGCAAACCCACATAAGGGGAAATTGTTTCTCTATTGATATTGTTTCTAACAAATTAAAGAATGGGTGTTACAGCAGTCCTGCAAGGGATTCCTGTTAGGAAGGCCCTCGGGAGGATTTTGCTGCGATGGCGGTCCTGCAAGGGATTCCTGCATTGGAGCTTCCTATAAACTGTAGCGGGTTTTCTGAAGCTAGTGGAACTTTGTAAAGGCCTCGTAGTGTTACCCTGCCTCGCCTCCTCGGTAGAGGTGTATGGGAAGTCGCGATCCCTTGGCAGATGGGTAACATGACTTGTGGGTAAAGATGCGCAACCTCTGCAGAGTGTAAAACTGGTATACTAGCCGTGCTCACGGTCAAGAGCAGCTCGGACCCTCACATGATTAAATTATGGAACTTAAACTCAATTTGTCATATGCATTGCATCGCAGGTGAAGTTGTTACTTTTGTTCTACTATTTAATTGGGTTGGTATTTACTTATACTTAGTAATTGCTAATAAAATTTTGACCAACTTTAAAAGCAATGCTCAGCTCTAACCATCTTCTTTGGTAAGCCTTACACTTCACGTGAGCTCCCACCTTTGGCGAGTTCATGCACATTATTCCCCACAACTTGTTGAGCGATGAACGTATGTGAGCTCACTCTTGCTGTCTCACACCACCCCACAGGTCAAGAACAGGTACTGCAGGATGATGCGCTCGGAGGATGCTGCGATGTGTTCGTGAGAGGTCTAGGTCGTCGTCTCCCAGTCAACTTTGGGTTGCTGGACCGTTGTCTCCTTATAATGTAATTAATTATTTTGTATAGAACTCCTGTTATATATAAAGTTGTGACATTCGATCCTGTGCCACTATAAATCATGTGTGAGACTTGGTCCCAGCATACCTGGTGTTTATGTTCGCGCCCGGGTCTTGGTGCCCCTAAAATCCGGGTGTTACAGAAGTTACCACAGCATTCATTACTATTGTACTGTTATGCTGCTGAAAAATTTGACCATAGCCGAAGCTTAATCATCGCATTCTTAGTTAGAGCATGATCTTGGCCTAGCTTCGTTATAAAAGGGAGCTTCGGCAAAATTGCAAAAGTCAACCGGTAAAAGAAATTCAGCATCAGATGGCCAGAGTACGTTCAACCGCTAGAGTTACACGCGATGGGGAGGAGGCCGAAGCTACCGGGACTGCCCCAATCTCCGAAGTAATGAGGCAATCGGGACTGGTTGTGACAGAGGGAGCTACTGTCAAAGGTGCGCCTGCTGCCGAAGCTGATCAAGATGATATTGAAGAGTATGATGCTGATGAAGAAGAGATCGATTATAACACCGTCATGCCATCCAAACCCAGCCACTTGGATTTTGGAAAGTCTACTGTCTCTGAGGCTGATATGCCTATGATGATAAAGCTAGGATATTTCAGGGAAGCCGAGAAGAAGCTGATTCGTTTTGGCGATGAAGAAACCACTCTGAAGCCATAAAATGATGAGGTGGTTGTTTTCAGGAGTTTCTTCAAGGCGGGATTGAGATTTCCTTTGCACGAAATGATTGGGGAGGTTTTGGAAAATTTCAATGTTTATCTTCATTAGCTGACTCCTAACGCTATCGTTAGACTCAGCGTCTTTATCTGGGCTCTCCGAAGCCAAGGAATGGATCCGCATGCCAAAGCTTTCTGCCGAGTGCATGAGCTTCATTATCAGATGAAGGCTAGAGAGGATAGGCTACACGAGAATTTTGGGTGTTACAACTTTGCTTACCGCAAAGATATGAAAACTCCGGTGGTCAGCTATAGCACCAAATGGCCAACCGGTTGGAAAAATGAGTGGTTCTACGTTAAGATCGATGAGCAGAAGGAGAAGCTAGTTCTGATCCCACTGAGCCTAACCTTCGGGCTGACGTGGAGGAGATTTTAAAGGTAAGGACTGAATCTTTACCTCTTAAGCTAAGTCCACTAGGGCCACAACTGATGAAGCTTTTACAAAAGAAGGAGGAGCCTGCGGCAATCAAGAAGCCTGCTGAAAAAAGGTGAAGGATTATTACTGTTATTGAAGCTATTGAAGAAACGCCACCGCCGGCTTCGGCATCAAAAACACCAGTTGCCGAAGCTGCTCCCACTGAAGCTACAACTGCCGAAGCTGCAGCGACCGACGCCACAAATCTTGATAGCACATTTTCTGATATTGATAAGATGATTTTGAATATGGCTATGAAAGAAACTGCTGCAACTGCCGAAGAGACCCTAGCCATAGTGTCTGGAAAAGGGGAGAAGGTGCTTGAAAAAGAGAAGGAAGTTGTCGAAGATGTTTCGAAGGAAAGAGGCTTCATCTTTCAAAACATAATTGGGCAAGAGTTATCTACGGCTGAAAAAGATGAGCTAAGAGATTATGCTATATCTTGTGGCTACCAGCCAGGAGCATTGATATTCGGTGGCATTGACGAAGAAAGCTTAGGTTGCCTCCGAGACCAAACTAGAGCGAAGGTTATCAGCACTCTATCGAAGAGTGTTGGTTTTCCGAAGCTTGAAGCTGACCTCAGCAGATACCGGCGGCAACATATTGCTGGTAGCTTATTTTATTCCAATTTTAAGGTAAAGTTCTTTCCTCTACTTTTATTGTTTTGAGATGAAGGTGTTTTCTTATGAAGGTTATCTTTTCCAGAGCTTGCTACTAAGTAAAACCTTGAGGATGCAACAAGACCTCAAGGACAAGAAAAATGAAGTTGTAATTGAAGGCTTAGAGAGCAAAATTAAAGATTATGAAGCTGCTCTGGAAAAGAAAGATTTTGAGCTTCAAACAATGGAGGGTTCACTAGCAGAAGCGCAAGCCGAGATTGCCAGATTGAACAATGAACTCTCCTCGAAGTCAGAAAGCTTCGAACAAGAGAAGAAAAATCTTGAAACAAAACTTGAAGCTGAAGTTGGAAAGAGTTCAAACTTGCAGAAATCTCTGAAGGAGCTTCAAGATAAATGTCTAGACTTCGGCACCCGGTGTGTGCAACGGCTGAAGCAGGTCCTCAACTCAGTTGGAGCCAGTTCTGAAAAGTTTAAACCTTCGGTTGAAGACCTGCCAGGCACTTTTGATCATATTGAAGGTGAAGTTGATGCACTTGACGAAGTCATAGCTAGACATGGTGACTTCTACGCTTTGCTAGCTTCTCGGGGCACAGCTGTTGCTTTTATGAAGGCTGGCTGCACGCATGGAAATATTGTAAACAGCCCAAACTTCAGCCTGTCACCAGCAGACTTGAATGATATCCCCGGGTTGGCCTGAAGCATTGGGAACAGATTTGTAACTCAAATTTGGGCGAAGGGTGGGCGAAACTTAGCTGGTGACGAAGCTCAAAGCCACCTCAAGCCTGTAATAAACTTGTTGAAAGGGAAATAGGGTCAAACCTTTTCCTAAATGATTTTGGTGGTTGAATTGCCCAACACAAATTATTGGACTAACTAGTTTGCTCTAGATTTTGAGTTCTACAGGTGCCAAAGGTTCAACACAAACCAATAAAAAGTCCAAGAAAGGGTTCAAATAAAAAGATCAAAAGACAACCGAAGGCTGCCTTGGTCTGGCACACCGGACTGTCCAGTGTGCCACCGGACAGTGTCCGGTGCACCAGGGAGGATCAACTCCAACTTGCTAGCTTCGAGTTTTCGGGGAGCCGCTCCGCTATAATTCACCGGACTGTCCGGTGTAGCACCGGACTGTCCGGTGTGCCAGCGGTGCAACGGCTAACTACGCCAACGGTCATCTGCAAAAGTCTACAGTGAACAGTGCAACTGCGCACGCAGAAGTCAGAGCAGGCGCCAGAAGGCGCACCGGACAGTGAACAGGACCTGTCCGGTGCACCACCGGGCTGTCCGATGGCCCCACAAGTCAGAGCTCCAATGGTCGAACCCTAACGGTTGGGTGACGTGGCTGGTGCACCGGACAGTGTCCGATGGCGCACCGGACTGTCCGGTGCGCCATATGACAGTAGCCATCCCCAACGGCCACTTTGGTGGTTGGGGCTATAAATACGCCCAACCACCACACTTCAAGGCATCCAAGTTTTCAGCCATTGCATTCAATACAAGAGCTCTAGACTTCACTCCAAGACACAAAAGCAAAGATCAAATCATCTCTCCAAGTCCCAATTCCACTCAAAGCAATAGTGACTAGAAGAGAGAGTTTTGCCGTGTTCTTTTGAGCTCTTGCGCTTGGATCGCTTTTCTTCTTCTTTCTTTCTTGTTTCCAAGTCATTTGTAATCAAGGCAAGAGATGCCAATTGTGTGGTGGTCCTTGTGGGGACTAAGTGTCCCAATTGATTGAGAAGAGAAGCTCACTCGGTCTAGGTGACCATTTGAGAGAGGGAAAGGGTTGAAAGAGACCCGGTCTTTGTGACCACCTCAACAGGGAGTAGGTTTGCAAGAACCGAACCTCGGTAAAACAAATCACCGTGTCACACTCTTCATTTGCTTGTGATTTGTTTTCGCCCTCTCTTTCGGACTCGATTTTATTTCTAACGCTAACCCCGACTTGTAGTGTGTGCTTAAGTTTATAATTTTCAGATTCCGCCTATTCACCCCCCCCCCCCTTTAGGCGACTTTCAATTGGTATCAGAGCCCGGTACTTCATTAGAGCCTAACCGCTCGAAGTGATGTCGAGAGATCACGCCAAGAAGGAGGTGATGACCAGCGAGAAGCCCGCCACAAGCCATGGGAAGGCTCCATCAAGGGAGTCCAGCACCATGCACAAGGAGGAATCCCCTCCCCGCGCCAAGTCGCACCTGAGTGGCGACAAGAAGAAGAAAATGAAGAAGGTGGTCTACTACGAGACCGATTCTTCATCACCCTCCACCTCCAGCTCCGACGCGCCGTTCGTCACTTCTAAGCGCCATGAGCGCAAGAAGTTTAGTAAGATCCCCTTACGTTATCCTCGCATTTCCAAACGCGCCCCTTTACTTTCCATCCCACTAGGCAAACCACCGGTTTTTGACGGTGAAGATTATTGTATGTGGAGTGATAAAATGAGGCACCATCTAACCTCACTCCACGCTAGCATTTGGGACATTGTTGAGTTTGGTGCGCAGGAACCATCCGTGGGGGATGAAGACTATGACTCGGACGAGGTTGCCCAAATCCGGCACTTCAACTCCCAAGCCACCACTATACTCCTCGCCTCTCTAAGTCGAGAGGAGTATAATAAGGTGCAAGGGTTGAAGAGCACCAAGGAGATTTGGGACGTGCTCAAAACCGTGCATGAGGGAGATGAGGTGACCAAGATCACCAAGAGGGAGACGATCAAGGGAGAGCTCGGTCGTTTCATGCTCAACCAAGGAGAGGAGCCACAAGCCATGTACAACCGGCTCAAAACCTTGGTGAATCAAGTGCGTAACCTCGGGAGTACAAAATGGGATGACCATGAAATGGTCAAGGTTATTCTTAGATCACTTATTTTTCTTAACCCTACTCAAGTTCAATTAATTCGTGGTGATCCTAGATATAAACTAATGTCTCCTGAGGAAGTGATAGGAAAATTTGTGAGCTTTGAATTGATGATCAAAGGCTCCAAGAAAATCATCGAGCAAGGCGCCACCTCAACACCCGAGGTGCAACCTGTCGCATTCAAGGCGACGGAAGAAGAAAAGAAAGACTCTACACCAAATAGGGTCCCCATCGACGCCTCCAAGCTCAACAACGAGGAAATGGCGCTCATCGTCAAGAGCTTCTGCCAAATCCTCAAGCAAAGGAGGGGGAAGGATTACAAGCCCCGCTCCAAGAAAGTTTGCTACAGGTGTGGTAAGCCTGATCACTTTATAGCAAAATATCCTATTTCTAGTGACAGTGATAGGGGCGACGACAAGAGGGGGAAGAAGAAGGAGAAGAAGAGATATTACAAGAAGAAGGGCGGTGATGCCCATGTTTGCCGGGAGTGGGACTCCAACGAGAGCTCCACCGACTCCTCCTCCGACGAGGACGCCGCAAACATCGCCATCAACAAGGGTCTTCTCTTCCCTAACGTCGGCCACAAGTGCCTCATGGCAAAGGACGACAAGAAGAAGAAGGTAAAATCTAGATCCTCCACTAAGTATGCAACTTCTAGTGATGAGGATAACTCTAGTGATGATGAGGATGACTTGCTTACTCTTTTTGCCAATCTTAACATGCAACAAAAGGAAAAATAAATGAATTAATTAGTGCTATTCATGAGAAGGATGAACTCTTGGATAGCCAAGAGGACTTCCTAATTAAAGAAAACAAAAAGCATGTTAAGGTTAAAAATGCTTACGCTCTAGAGGTAGAAAAATGTGAAAATTAACTAGTGAGCTAAGCACTTGCCATGACACCATTTCTAACCTTAGAATTGAGAATGCCAATTTGATTGCTAAGGTTGAGAAATCAAATGTATGTGATGATTCAATTGCCAATCTTAGAAATGATAATGCTAGCTTGATTGCTAAGATTGATAAATTGAATGCCTCTCTTGCTAGCCTTAAGAGTGAGAATGAAAAATTAATTGCTAAGGCTAAGGAATTAGATGTTTGCAATGTTTCTATTTCCAATCTTAGAAATGAGAATGTTATTTTACATGCTAAGATTGATGAATTAAATGCTTGCAAACCCTCTACATCTACTGTCAGTCATGTTTCTATTTGCACTAGATGTAGAGATGTTAATGTTGATGCTATTCATGATCACCTTGCTATGATTAAACAACAAAATAATCATATAGCTAAACTAGATGCTAAAATTGCCGAGCATGAACTAGAAAATGAGAAATTTAAATTTGCTCGTAGCATGCTTTATAGTGGGAGACGCCCTGGCATTAAGGATGACATTGGCTTCCAACAGGGAGACAATGTCAAGCTTGATGCCCCTAAGAAATTGTCTAATTTTGTTAAGGGCAAGGCTCTCATGCCTCAGGATAACGAGGGCTATATTTTATATCCTGCTGGTTATCCTGAGGATAAGATTAGGAGAATTCATGCAAAGAAGACTCATTTTGTTTCTCACCATGCTTTTATTTATAAGAATGAGGCTTCTAGCTCTAGGCATTCTACCCATGTTAAAATGCCTAAAAAGAAATCTCTTATTGCATCAAATGAACCTAATGTTTCATTTAAGACTTTTGATGCTTCATATGTGCTCACTAACAAATCAGGCAAAGTAGTTGCTAAATATGTTGGGGGCAAACACAAGGGCTCCAAGACTTGTGTTTGGGTACCCAAGGACCAAGGTGCTTGTTTCTAATGTAAAAGGACCCAAGACCGTTTGGGTACCTAAGAACAAGGCCTAAATTTGTTTTGTAGGTTTATGCATCCAGGGGCTCAAGTTGGATCATTGACAGTGGGTGCACAAACCACATGACTGGGGAGAAAAGGATGTTCTCCTCCTATGAGAAAAACCAAGATCCCCAAAGAGCTATCACATTTGGGGATAGAAATCAAGGTTTGGTCAAAGGACTTGGTAAAATTGCTATATCACCTGACCATTCTATTTCCAATGTTTTTCTTGTAGATTCTTTAGATTACAACTTGCTTTCAGTTTCTCAATTATGCAAAATGAGCTACATTTGTCTTTTTACAGATATAGGTGTTACTGTCTTTAGAAGAAGTGATGATTCAATAGCATTTAAGAGAGTGTTAGAGGGTCAGCTATACTTAGTTGATTTTAATAGAGCTGAACTCGACACTTGCTTAATTGCTAAGACTAACATGGGTTGGCTCTAGCATCGCCGACTAGCCCACGTTGGGATGAAGAATCTTCATAAGCTTCTAAAGGGAGAACACATTTTGGGACTAACAAATGTTCATTTTGAGAAAGACAGGGTTTGTGGCGCATGTCAAGCAGGGAAGCAAGTTGGTGTCCATCATCCACACAAGAACATCATGATGACTGACAGGCCACTTAAGCTACTCCACATGGACCTATTCGGCCCGATAGCTTACATAAGCATCGGCGGGAGTAAGTACTGTCTAGTTATTGTGGATGATTATTCTTGCTTTACTTGGGTGTTCTTTTTGCAGGAAAAATCTCAAACCCAAGAGACTTTAAAGGGATTCTTGAGACGGGCTCAAAATGAGTTCGGCTTAAGGATCAAAAAGATTAGAAGCGACAATGGAACGGAGTTCAAGAACTCTCAAATTGAAGGCTTCCTTGAGGAGGAGGGCATCAAGCATGAGTTCTCTTCTCCCTACATGCCACAACAAAATGGTGTAGTGGAGAGGAAGAATAGAACTCTACTTGACATGGCGAGGACCATGCTTGATGAGTACAAAACACCGGACTGATTTTGGGCCGAGGCGATTAACACCGCCTGCTACTCCATCAACCGGTTATATCTTCACCGAATCCTCAAGAAGACATCATATGAACTCCTCACCGGTAAAAAGCCCAATGTTTCATATTTTAGAGACTTTGGTAGCAAATGTTTTATTCTTGTTAAAAGAGGTAGAAAATCTAAATTTGCTCCAAAGGCTGTAGAAGGCTTTTTACTTGGTTATGATTCAAACACAAGGGCATATAGAGTCTTTAACAAGTCCACTGGACTAGTTGAAGTTTCTTGTGACATTGTGTTTGATGAGACTAACGGCTCTCAAGTAGAGCAAGTTGATCTTGATGAGCTAGATGATGAAGAGGCTCCGTGCATCGCGCTAAGGAACATGTCCATTGGGGATGTGTGTCCTAAGGAATCCGAAGAGCCTCCACAAGCACAAGATCAACCATCTTCCTCCATACAAGCATCTCCACCAAACCAAGATAAGGATCAAGCTCAAGATGATGAAAATGAAGATCAAGAAGATGAGCCACCTCAAGAGGAGGACAATGATCAAGGGGGAGATACCAATGATCAAGACAAGGAAGATGAACAAGATCAAAGACCGCCACACCCAAGAGTCCACCAGGCGATTCAAAGAGATCACCACGTGAACACCATCCTCGGCGATATTCATAAGGGGGTAACCACTCGATCTCGAGTCGCTCATTTTTTAGAACATTATTCTTTTGTTTCCTCTATAGAGCCACACAGGGTAGAGGATGCACTTAAAGATTCGGATTGGGTGCTGGCGATGCAAGAGGAGCTCAACAACTTCACGAGGAATGAGGTATGGCATTTAGTTCCACGTCCTAACCAAAATGTTGTAGGAACCAAGTGGGTATTCCGCAACAAGCAAGATGAGCATGGTGTGGTGACAAGGAACAAAGCACGACTTGTGGCCAAGGGTTATTCACAAGTCGAAGGTTTGGATTTTGGTGAAACCTATGCACCCGTAGCTAGGCTTGAGTCAATTCGTATATTACTTGCCTATGCTACTTACCATGGCTTTAAGCTCTATCAAATGGACGTGAAGAGTGCCTTCCTCAATGGACCAATCAAGGAAGAGGTCTATGTTGAGCAACCTCCAGGCTTTGAAGATAGTGAATATCCTAACCATGTGTATAAACTCTCTAAGGCACTTTATGGGCTCAAGCAAGCCCCAAGAGCATGGTATGAATGCCTAAGAGATTTTCTTATCACTAATGGCTTCAAAGTCGAAAAAGTCGATCCTACTCTCTTTACTAAAATTAATGCAAATGATTTGTTTGTATGCCAAATTTATGTTGATGATATCATATTTGGGTCTACTAACAAATCCACTTGTGAAGAGTTTAGTAGGATCATGGTACAAAAATTCAAGATGTCTATGATGGGGGAGTTGAAGTATTTCTTAGGATTTTGTCGGGGACCATAATTAGGGGTACCCTCAAGACGCCTAATTCTCAGCTGGTAACCCCCATCAGCATAAAGCTGCAGAGGCCTGATGGGTTTGATTAAGTCAGGGATCAGTCCATACGAGTGACTTGACCACGCCACGCCCGAGCCTAGCCTCGGGCGAGGGCAGCCGACCCTAAGATGACTCCGTCTCGCCTGAGGCCTCCTCTTTCACGGCAGACGCATCTCCGGCTCGCCCTAGGCCCCGCCTTCGATAAGAAGAAACCCTGACTAAATCACCGCGCCAACCGACCGAGTCACCGGGGCGTTTAACGCAAAAGGTAAGACCAACGGGCGACCAGACTTCGCCAGAGGCACCATAGGAGACTCCGCCCGACCCAGGGCTCGGACCCGGGCTAAGGCCCCGGAAGACGGCGAACTCCGCTCCGCCCGACCCCAGGGCTCGGACTCGGGCTAAGGCCCCGGAAGACGGCGAACTCCGCTCCGCCCGACCCCAGGGCTCGGACTCGGGCTAAGGCCCCGGAAGACGGCGAACTCCGCTCCGCCCAAGGGCTCAGACTCGGGCTAAGGCCCCGGAAGACGACGAACTCCGCCTCGCCCGACCCAGGGCTCGGACCCCGCCTCGGCCTCTGCCGAACGATCTCCGCCTCGCCCGACCAGGGCTCGGACTCTGCCTTTGTCTTGCAGGACGGATTCGACCTCGGCTTCGGAGGAGCTTCCACGACGCCCGACCTAGGACACGAGACCGCCACGTCAACAGGGAGCGTCATCATCACCCTGCCCTGAGCCGACTTGGGTCGCAGAGAACAAGACCGGCGTCCCATCTGGCCAGCCACGCCAGATAGGCAAATGATGGCGCCCCGCTAGACCATGACGACGGCGACTCTCAGCTCCCTTACGAAAGCAGGAGGACGTCAGCAAGGGCCCAGCCACTCCGACAGCTGTCTCCCCGTCCAGCTCCGTTACTCCTCCAACAGCCACGACGCCACACCAACAGGGTGCCAAGATCTCTCTGGCTGCCACCTTGGCATGTACATAGGGCGCTAGCTCTCCCTCGCTAGACACGTAGCACCTTGCTACACCCCCATTCTGTACACCTGGACCCTCTCCTTACGACTATAAAAGGAAGGACCAGGGCCTTCTTAGAGAAGGTTGGCCTCGCGGGGACGAAGGGCAGGGGCAGGCGCTCTCTTGAGGCCGCTCGCTTCCCCTCACCTCGCGCGGACGCTTGTAACCCCCTACTGCAAGCGCACCCGACCTGGGCGCGGGACGAACACGAAGGCCGCGGGAATTCTCCGACTCCCTCACGACCCGGCTCCGGCCACCGACCTCTCTCTCTGTTCCCCCCTTCGCGCTCGCCCATGCGCTCGACCCATCTGGGCTGGGGCACGCGGCACTCTCACTCGTCGGCTCGGGGACCCCCCGGTCTCGGAACGCCGACAGTTGGCGCTCCAGGTAGGGGCCTGCTGCGTGTTGACGTTCGATTTCCCGTCAAGCTCCAGATGGGCAGTCTCCAACAACCTCTTCAACCCGGGACGGTGCTCCGTTTCGGGAACCTCGAGTTCATGTCTCTCGACGGCAACTACGACATGGTACTCCTTCCACGCCGTACGGCAGCGACATTGGAGGCGGACAGCCCGCCCGCCGGCGGCGGAATCGACGACGTCTTTCCCGCGTGGGGGAAGGACAACTTTCGAGCTCGCCCCATCCTCTCCCTCGCCATCGGAGGAGGAGGAGGCGGGGCAACCGGGGCCGAGCGGGAGATCGCGCTCCGACGGCTGTCGAGCAAATCGACATCCCCGGCGCCCCAGCGGAGGGCACGCCAAGCGTCGCCCTCGCGTTCGAGGCAAACGCGAGCGCCATCCCCCCGCAACACGTCGACCCCGAGCAAGTGGACGACGCCAGCACGCTCACGGAAGGCCTGCAGGACGTCGCCCTCGTACCCAAGACGACGACGCGATCCGCCCCCAACGTGACTTCATCGCTCCTCGTCAACAAAAAGGTACCGACTGCTCCCCATCTTTCGTCATTTCGACTCGGCCTCAGCCCGCCTGGCGACCTCGCTTTGGCGGGCGCTCACATTGAGGCGAGCGCAACCTCTCTGGGGTTTCGTGTGCGGTCGCCTTGGGACCGATTGACGGGTGTCTCGACCTACGGACCCTCTGGGTCCGAGGAAGATGACGACCCCAGCATCTGCTGGGATTTCTCCGGATCTGGCAACCCTAGTGCCATGCGGGACTTCATGACCGCATGTGACTACTGCCTCTCCGACTGTTCCGACGGCAGCCGCAGCCTTGGCGACAAGGACTGCGGCCCGAGTCGCGAATGTTTCCACATCGAGCTAGGGGATCCCTCCGGAGGCGGCTGTCTCGGCATGCCGGAGGATGGTGATCCCCCTAGGCCAGCGCCTCGCGCCGACATCCCGCGGGAGCTAGCTGTGGTCCCCGTTCCGACGGGGGGTCACGACCCACAGCTCGAGCAAGTCCGCGGGGCGCAGGCCGGGCTCGATGATGGAGCAGGAGCGCTCGAGGCAATCCGCCAGAACATCGGGCAGGTGTGGGCGAGCCAACCCCCGGCCGGAGGAATACGTCACCTGCCCCAAGGTCTCCAGCACCGCATCGCCAACGATGCCAGGGACAGACCGCCACCCGCATCCGGCGGAACTGGTCAGGACCTGGCCGCCGCAGCGATGCTCCTCCGCGCGATGCCGGAGTCATCAACCACCGAGGGTCGGCGAATCCAGGGAGAACTCAAGCATCTCCTGGAAGGCGCTGCGGCCCGGCGGGCCGAGAGCTCTGCCTCCCGAAGGCAGGGATACCCCTCGGAACCTCGTGCCGCGACTTCCCGACTCACGCGGGAAGCCTCGGTCTTCACCGGGCGCACGCGCAACACCGCGCCTGCGGCCCCGGGCCACCTCGGCGACGAGCACCCTCATCGTGACCGTCGGGCACGCCTCGACGAGAGGGTGCGCCGAGGCTACCACCCCAGGCGTGGGGGACGTTACGACAGCGGGGAGGATCGGAGTCCCTCGCCCGAACCACCCGGTCCGCAGGTCTTTAGCCGAGCCATTTGGCGGGCGCCGTTTCCGCCCCGATTCCGACCCCCGACTACTATCACGAAGTACTCGGGGGAGACGAGACCGGAATTGTGGCTTGCGGACTACCGCCTGGCCTGTCAACTGGGTGGGACGGACGATGACAACCTCATCATCCGAAACCTCCCCCTGTTTCTCTCCGACACCGCTCGTGCCTGGTTGGAGCACCTGCCTCCGGGGCAGATTTCCAACTGGGAAGATTTGGTCCAGGCTTTCGCCGGGAACTTCCAGGGCACGTACGTGCGCCCCGGGAATTCCTGGGACCTCCGAAGCTGTCGGCAACTGCCGGGGGAGTCTCTCCGAGACTACATCCGGCGGTTCTCGAAGCAGCGCACCGAGCTGCCCAACATCACCGACTCCGATGTCATCGGCGCGTTCCTCGCCGGCACCACCTGCTGCGACCTGGTGAGCAAGCTGGGTCGCAAGACCCCCACCAGGGCGAGTGAGCTGATGGACATCGCCACCAAGTTCGCCTCCGGCCAGGAGGCGGTAGAGGCCATCTTCCGAAAGGACAAGCAGCCCCAGGGCCGCCCGTCGGAAGATGCTCCCGAGGCGTCTACTCCGCGTGGCGCCAAGAAGAAAGGCAGGAGGAAGGCGCAAGCGAAACGCGACGTTCCCGATGCGGACCTTGTCGCCGCCGCCGAGCACAAGAACCCTCGGAAGCCCCCCGGAGGTGCTAACCTCTTCGACAAGGCACTCAAGGAGACGTGCCCCTACCATCAGGGGCCCGTCAAGCATACCCTCGAAGAGTGCGTCATGTTTCGGCGTCACTTCCATCGGGCCGGGCCACCCGCAGAAGGTGGCAGGGCTCACGACGACGACAAAAGGGAGGATCGCCAAGCAGGAGAGTTCCCAGAGGTCCGCGATTGCTTCATGATCTACGGAGGGCATGCGGCAAATGCCTCGGCTCGGCATCGTAAGCAAGAGCGTCGGGAGGTCTGCTCGGTGAAGGTGGCGGCGCCAGTCTACCTAGACTGGTCCGACAAGCCCATCACCTTCGACCGGGATGACCACCCCGACCACGTGCCGAGCCCGGGGAAGTACCCGCTCGTCGTCGACCCCGTCATCGGCGACGTCAGGCTCACCAAGGTCCTGATGGATGGAGGCAGCTGCCTCAACATCATCTACGCCGAGACCCTCAGGCTCCTGCGCGTCGACCTGTCATCTGTCCGAGCAGGCGCTGCGCCCTTCCACGGGATCATTCCCGGAAAGCGTGTCCAGCCCCTCGGACAGCTCGACCTCCCTGTCTGCTTCGGAACACCCTCCAACTTCCGAAGGGAGACTTTGACGTTTGAGGTGGTCGGGTTCCGAGGAACCTACCACGCAGTGTTGGGGAGGCCATGCTACGCGAAGTTCATGGCCATCCCCAACTACACCTACCTGAAGCTCAAGATGCCGGGCCCCAACGGGGTCATCACCGTCGGCCCCACGTACAAACACGCATTCGAATGCGATGTGGAGTGCGTGGAGTACGCCGAGGCCCTCGCCGAGTCCGAGGCCCTCATAGCCGACCTGGAAAGCCTCTCCCGAGAGGTGCCGGATGTGAAGCGGCATGCCGGCAGCTTCGAGCCAGTGGAGACGGTTAAGGCCGTCCCTCTCGACCCCAGTGGCGACACCTCCAAGCAGATCCGGATCGGTTCCGGGCTCGACCCCAAATAGGAAGCAGTGCTCGTCGACTTTCTCCGCGCAAACGCCGACGTTTTTGCGTGGAGTCCCTCGGACATGCCCGGCATACCGAGGGAGGTCGCCGAGCACTCGCTGGATATTCGGGCCGGAGCCCGGCCGGTCAGACAGCCTCTACGCCGATTCGACGAGGAAAGGCGCAGGGTGATAGGCGAGGAGGTCCACAAGCTGATGGCGGCAGGGTTCATTAAAGAGGTATTCCATCCCGAATGGCTTGCCAACCCTGTACTTGTGAGGAAAAAAGGGGGGAAGTGGCGGATGTGTGTAGACTACACTGGTCTCAACAAAGCATGTCCGAAGGTCCCCTACCCTCTACCTCGCATCGACCAAATTGTGGACTCCACTGCAGGGTGCGAAACCCTGTCTTTCCTCGATGCCTACTCAGGGTATCATCAAATCAAGATGAAAGAGTCCGACCAGCTCGCGACTTCTTTCATCACGCCCTTCGGCATGTACTGTTATGTCACAATGCCGTTCGGGTTGAGAAACGCGGGTGCAACGTACCAGCGGTGCATGAACCATGTGTTCGGCGAACACATTGGTCGCACGGTCGAGGCCTACGTCGATGACATCGTAGTCAAGACGAGGAAAGCCTCTGACCTTCTCTCCGACCTCGAACTGACATTCCGGTGTCTCAAGGCGAAGGGCGTCAAGCTCAATCCCGAGAAGTGCGTCTTCGGGGTGCCCCGAGGCATGCTCTTGGGGTTCATCGTCTCCGAGCGGGGCATCGAAGCCAACCCGGAGAAGATCGCAGCGATCACAAACATGGGGCCCATCAAGGACTTAAAAGGCGTACAGAGGGTCATGGGATGCCTCGCGGCCTTGAGCCGTTTCATCTCGCGCCTCGGCGAAAGAGGCCTGCCCCTGTACCGCCTCTTAAGGAAGGCCAAGTGCTTCACTTGGACTCCCGAGGCCGAGGAAGCCCTCGGGAACCTGAAGGCGCTCCTCACCCAGGCGCCCATCTTGGTACCCCTAGCTGATGGAGAAACCCTCCTGGTCTACGTCGCCGCAACCACTCAGGTGGTCAGCGCCGCGATCGTAGTCGAAAGGCAGGAGGAGGGGCATGCTTTGCCCATTCAGAGGCCAGTCTACTTCGTCAGCGAAGTGCTGTCCGAAACCAAGATCCGCTACCCACAAATCCAGAAGCTGCTATACGCAGTGATCTTGACGAGGCGAAAGCTGCGACATTACTTCGAGTCCCATCCGGCGACTGTAGTGTCATCATTCCCCCTGGGGGAGATCATCCAGTGCCGAGAAGCCTCGGGGCGGATCGCGAAGTGGGCGGTGGAAATCATGGGCGAGGCAATTTCGTTCGCCCCTCGGAAGGCCATCAAGTCCCAGGTACTGGCGGATTTCGTAGCCGAATGGGTCGATACCCAGTTGCCAACGACTTCGATCCAACCAGAGCTCTGGACCATGTTTTTCGACGGGTCGCTGATGAAGACGGGAGCTGGCGCGGGCCTGCTTTTCGTCTCGCCCCTCGGAAAACACCTGCGCTACGTGCTCCGCCTCCATTTCCCGGCGTCCAACAATGTGGCTGAGTACGAGGCTCTGATCAACGGATTGCGAATCGCCATCGAGCTAGGGGTCCGACGCCTCGATGCGCGCGGCGACTCGCAGCTCGTCATCGACCAAGTCATGAAGAATTCCCTCTGCCGCGACCCGAAGATGGAGGCCTACTGTGAGGAGGTTCGACGCCTGGAAGACAAGTTCTACGGGCTCAAGCTTAACCACATCGCCCGGCGCTACAACGAGACTGCGGACGAGCTGGCGAAGATAGCCTCGGGGCGAACGACGGTTCCCCCGGACGTTTTCTCCCGAGATCTGCACCAACCCTCCGTCAAGATAGATGACGCGCCCGAGCCCGAGGCACCCTCGGCCTCGTCCGAGGTGACCTCGGCCCAGCCCGAGCCATCCTTGGCTCACCCCGAGGAACCCTCGGAGCCCGAGGGCGAAGCACTCCGCATCGAGGAGGAGCAGAACGGGGTCGTGCCAGATCAAGATTGGCAGACCCCATACCTGCAATATCTCCGCCAAGGGGAACTGCCCCTCGACCGAGCCGAGGCTCGGCGGGTAGCGCGACGCGCCAAATCGTTCGTTTTGCTGGGCGATGAGAAGGAACTCTACCACCGAAGCCCCTCGGGCATCCTCCAGCGATGCATCTCCATCGCCGAGGGTCAGGAACTCCTGCAGGAGATACACTCGGGGGCTTGCGGTCATCATGCAGCACCTCGAACCCTCGTCGGGAACGCTTTCCGCCAAGGCTTCTACTGGCCAACGGCGTTGGCTGACGCCACTAGAATTGTCCGCGCCTGCGAAGGGTGCCAATTCTATGCGAAGCAGACCCACCTGCCCGCTCAGGCTCTGCAGACGATACCCATCACCTGGCCCTTCGCTGTGTGGGGTCTGGACCTCGTCGGCCCTCTGCAGAAGGCGCCCGGGGGCTACACGCACCTGCTGGTCGCCATCGACAAATTCTCCAAGTGGATCGAGGTCCGACCCCTGAACAGCATCAGGTCCGAGCAGGCGGTGGCGTTCTTCACCAATATCATCCATCGCTTCGGGGTCCCGAACTCCATCATCACCGACAATGGCACCCAGTTCACCGGCAAAAAATTCTTGGATTTTTGCGAGGATCACAACATCCGGGTGGACTGGGCCGCCGTAGCTCACCCCATGTCGAATGGGCAAGTGGAACGTGCCAACGGCATGATTCTGCAAGGGCTCAAGCCTCGGATTTACAACGGTCTCAACAAGTTCGGCAAGCGGTGGATGAAGGAACTCCCCTCGGTGGTCTGGAGCCTGAGGACGACGCCAAGCCGAGCCACAGGTTTCACGCCGTTCTTCCTGGTCTACGGGGCCGAGGCCATCCTGCCCACGGACCTGGAATACGGCTCCCCGAGGGCGAGGGCCTACAACGAAGAAAGCAACCAAGCTAGCCGAGAAGACTCGCTGGACCAGCTGGACGAGGCTCGGGACAGGGCCTTACTACACTCGGCGCGGTATCAGCAGTCCCTGCGACGCTACCGCGCCCGAGGGGTCCGACCCCGAGATCTCCAGGTGGGCGATCTGGTGCTTCGGCTGCGGCAAGACGCCCGAGGGAGGCACAAGCTCACGCCCCCCTGGGAGGGGCCGTTCATCATCGCCAAAGTACTGAAGCCCGGAACGTACAAGCTGGCCAACAGTCAAGGCGAGGTCTACGGCAACGCTTGGAACATCCAACAGCTACGTCGCTTCTACCCTTAAGATGTTTCCAAGTTGTTTATATACCTCGCACCCACGCAAAGTTTAGTCAACAAGGAAGGGTCAGCCTCGCCTCGGCAGAGCCCGACCCTCCCTCGGGGGCTAAAAGGGGGGAAACCCCCTCTGCGTCAAAATTTTCCTTGAAAAGAAAATCTCTTTCACCAGAACATCTTTCGTGCTTTTTGACTACTTCGAAAAGCGGGTCCTGGAAACGACGGGGTACACGTAAGCAGTCAAGGCTGACCGAGCCGAGGGACTCCTACGCCTCCGGGATACGGATACCTCACTCATCACCTTCTGCGATAAGTAACTCGCGCTCGGATAAGGCGAATCCGCGGATCGAACGAGTCTTTACGTACGGGAGCTCTTCTGTCAAAGCGATTCTTCGAGCCTTCTCGACCGAGTCGGTGACAGGGCTTCATGGGCGGGTGAAAATACGCGTAAGCGGCAAGGCTGACCGAGCCGAGGGACTCCTACGCCTCCGGGATACGGATACCTCACTCATCACCTTCCGCGAGAAGCAACTCTTGCTCGCACTAACATCCCTGCTACCGACAGAAAGTCCAGATACTCGAAACGAGAGGAAAAAAGACGCAGCTTTATAACGCAACAAGGGTATGTGTTCTGGCCTCAACGGCCGCGCAAGGCCCACGCTACAAGACGATTCGACCCTGCAGGCTCGGATCTTGACGCTGGAAGAGGGTGACGACGCCCTCGGCATCGACAGTACCTTCGGCGAGGCCCGACCTAGCCTCGGACGGCGACGCAGTCCGAGGGCCTCCGCTCCGAAGGACGACGTCATCACCACGCTCGAGCAATCTCTGCCAGGGACTTCTCCGAGAACCCGGCCCGAGCGGACGGCTCGGCCGGCCACCTCCGGGGCCTCGGCCGACCACCTTCCAAGGGCGCCAGCTCGGTTCGAAGCCTCGGCTGAACAGCTCCGACGTCGATCCTGCCAACAAACGACCCGGCTAGGCTCCGGCCAACCAGGTGTCGTTTCCGAGTCAACTCCGCCTCTGCTCGTGCTGATATCGCTACCCCTGGCCTCGGCTCGTCGAAGAGCGGCTGAGGGGTCTCTTTAACTAAGCTAGAGGAGCCTCAGACAACAGGTCCGACCGGGCCGAGGGATTCCTACGCCTCCGGGATACGGATACCTCACTCGTCACCTTGACACGGGGCAACTCACGCTTGGTGAAGCGGTTCAGACAACCAGCGGACGAGTCTTAGCGCTCGGAAATGAGTAAAAACATGGCTCTGTGCCGGAGTTACATACATGTTCAGGCCCCGAAAGCCGAAATGAACAAAAAACCCGGCACTCGAAGTGCCATTACAAGCGGAACTCCGGTTCCTCCCTCTGCGGCGGCGCAGGCCTCAGGAGAAGGCACAGCTGCTGTCTTGCCCTCGCCCATAACGCCACCCGAGGGGCGAGGACAAGTACAAAGAGCCGAAGGCCCGGAGCGCCGATGGTGGCGGTGATCCCGTCGCTGACGGGGACTTCTCGAGCCGCCTCCACCTCGGCACTGACGCCAGGAGCCACCAGCCTACCGCCAGATCCCCACTCAAATCCTCCCCGATGAGTGGGGCACCGGCCTCCGCGCAAAGGCGCCGCCCTGGTGCAAAGGCAGGGCCACCCCAGAACACGAGCGCCGCCCTAGCGGCGTGCGGTGTCTAGGGTGGACCTCCCGTGTACACGGCGCGGCAGCCGCCCCCCGACAAAAGGGCCCGCCGGAGCCGAGCTAGCGGACCCGACACGCTGGAGGTGACGGCGTTCGCCGCCGATCCATCCCACGTTGTCGAAGTCCGCGCTGCCCGCAGGGCCAGTGAGTGCCTTCTCCCTCGAATATCGTGGGAAAGGATGACCCACGAACCCGTGCGGGAGGTGGAGCGCCGGCTCAGTCCGGCACCCACCCCAGCGAGGATGATGAACATCCTTGAAGCTGAGGGTGGGACCCAGATCGCAGTCCGGTTTGCTCCTCCCCACCCAGGAGCTGGTGGTCACCGTCTCGGGTGACCCCCAGCCGAGGGGGGCAGCCGGGCTGCATGATGAAAATCCTTGAAGCCGAACGACGGCTGAAAGGTACCAACTCCCATGGAGTTGCGTTCCTCCAGCGATGGAGCGAAAAGACGGCGGTTTCCCCCCATCCGGGGGCTCGGAAGATGGAGAGACACAATGCATTGGGGAGGAAGGAGACATGGTTACCTCACGAAGGGGGTCGCCCTCCTTTTAAAGGCAACTCCCCCTGCTTGCGCCCTCAACCGTCACGGGCTGAGTCTTCTCCGACACGCCTCCAAAGCCCTTCCCTGCGGCGCGGGGGCTGGGGCCCGCCTGTCATGCAGACCGGCTCTAAGCAGAAGAAACCGAACCGCCGCGCACGACGCATGCAACCACCCAGCGGTTACAAGTAACCCTCCACTTTTGCCCGGATCAGCGGGCGAAAGGGGCAGGCGGCCATGCAGGCGGCATGCAACCGCGCCAAGTGGACGCGCCTCTCCGATTCCTGACAGGCCAGCGCGACGGCTCCAGCCCACGCGTCGTGCAACTGGCGCGCTGGGCGCTGCATGCGAACCGCTATGCCACTCGCTCCACCACCGCACCTCCTCGATTGCGGAACCGATACCGCGATTCGAGGCGACCCAGCCCGCGACCCGGCAGCGCCAGCCTGGCGCAGCGGTCAAAAGCGGTCAAAAATGGGCCGGCAGTAATGACGGTGGCAGGCGCGCGAGAGCAGCGGTCACGCCATCTGCCAAGCTCATGTCCCATCCGGAGGCAGCAAGAGAACCACCTCTCACGGCGTGAAGACGACGCGCCCGTGACCCGTACCTCGAACGGCTCGCGCACGCGCAACGGCAACCTCGCCAACTACTCACCCCGGCGCATTAACTCCGCGGCTCGGCGGACAGCGCTACGGGCGGGAGCGGCTGGTGACGTTTCGCCTTCGCCAAAACGACCACGCCGAAAAAGGTACGCCCTGACGTTCAATTTTGAATCCTTTTTCCCTTTTCCTTCTTTCTCTATCTCTTGCAACAGGGACCGAGAAGGGGGATAACCCCAAAGGGATCCTTCCCCGAGAAGGAACTAGGCTCCGAGCCTCCCTACTGATCAGGGGTTCGAAGGCTGGCCCCCCGAGGGGTTCAACAGCCGCCTCAGATCGCGTGGGCCCGACACCCACTACTGGTCAGGGGTTCGAAGGTCGGCCTCCCGAAAGGTTCCATGACCGCCTCAGGCTACTAGGGCTCCGTGCCCCCTACTGATCAGGGGTTCGAAGGCTGGCCTGTCGAAGGGTTCACAGTCGCCTCAGACGCCGAGCGAGGGATGACCAGGGGTACGTTCGATACATAACCAAGGCTCGGGCTGCGCTCCCGAGGTACCCTAGGACATTTCCGAGACCAGCGGGAACGACTCTGTAACAGAATCCCATCGGAGGGAGGCAACGAGCCCTCGGACCCCGTCGCTAGGGGACCGGGTCCGGCAGATCACCCGCAGGTACTTTTGGGCGTGCCTCCGGGCCCCTAGCCGACCCCCAACGAACGGGGCACGGACGTCCACTCAGATTACCCGATTGCAGCTCACCGGAGACACCATGTTCGGTGCCCATCGAGGGTAACATGGCGCACTCCCCCCTCCTCCTTGCGGAAAGGCGACGTAGGGGCGTATATAAAAAGACGAGTCTGTCCCTGATCGTCCTCTCGCTCCGTGCGAAGGCTCGGGGGCTGCTCTCGCAAACCCGGCTCCGGCCAAACCGTTGACAGCGTCAACATACCAGCCCGAGAACTTGGGCCCCGACAGTGCACCTGGGTTACGCCCTGCTCGCATGAGGGAACCGCCAGACCAGCCGAGGCATTACGCAAGGCATTAAGACCTCGAAGGAGTGAAACCACTCCTCCGAGGCCTCGGGGGCTACACCCGGCGGGTGCGCTCGCGCGCACCCACCGAAACAAAGTACCACCAAGAAAGGCTGGTCCCCTTGCAAAAAAGTGCGACGCAAGCCTCCAAGCGAGTGTTAACACTCTCTTCGAGGCTCGGGGGCTACTGTCGGGGACCATAATTAGGGGTACCCTCAAGACGCCTAATTCTCAGCTGGTAACCCCCATCAGCATAAAGCTGCAGAGGCCTGATGGGTTTGATTAAGTCAGGGATCAGTCCATACGAGTGACTTGACCACGCCACGCCCGAGCCTAGCCTCGGGCGAGGGCAGCCGACCCTAAGATGACTCCGTCTCGCCTGAGGCCTCCTCTTTCACGGCAGACGCATCTCCGGCTCGCCCTAGGCCCCGCCTTCGATAAGAAGAAACCCTGACTAAATCACCGCGCCAACCGACCGAGTCACCGGGGTGTTTAACGCAAAAGGTAAGACCAACGGGCGACCAGACTTCGCCAGAGGCACCATAGGAGACTCCGCCCGACCCAGGGCTCGGACCCGGGCTAAGGCCCCGGAAGACGGCGAACTCCGCTCCGCCCGACCCCAGGGCTCGGACTCGGGCTAAGGCCCCGGAAGACGGCGAACTCCGCTCTGCCCGACCCCAGGGCTCGGACTCGGGCTAAGGCCCCGGAAGACGGCGAACTCCGCTCCGCCCAAGGGCTCAGACTCGGGCTAAGGCCCCGGAAGACGACGAACTCCGCCTCGCCCGACCCAGGGCTCGGACCCCGCCTCGGCCTCTACCGAACGATCTCCGCCTCGCCCGACCAGGGCTCGGACTCTGCCTCTGTCTTGCAGGACGGATTCGACCTCGGCTTCGGAGGAGCTTCCACGACGCCCGACCTAGGACACGAGACCGCCACGTCAACAGGGAGCGTCATCATCACCCTGCCCTGAGCCGACTTGGGTCGCAGAGAACAAGACCGGCGTCCCATCTGGCCAGCCACGCCAGATAGGCAAATGATGGCGCCCCGCTAGACCATGACGACGGCGACTCTCAGCTCCCTTACGAAAGCAGGAGGACGTCAGCAAGGGCCCAGCCACTCCGACAGCTGTCTCCCCGTCCGGCTCCGTTACTCCTCCAACAGCCACGACGCCACACCAACAGGGTGCCAAGATCTCTCCGGCTGCCACCTTGGCATGTACATAGGGCGCTAGCTCTCCCTCGCTAGACACGTAGCACCTTGCTACACCCCCATTCTGTACACCTGGACCCTCTCCTTACGACTATAAAAGGAAGGACCAGGGCCTTCTTAGAGAAGGTTGGCCTCGCGGGGACGAAGGGCAGGGGCAGGCGCTCTCTTGGGGCCGCTCGCTTCCCCTCACCTCGCGCGGACGCTTGTAACCCCCTACTGCAAGCGCACCCGACCTGGGCGCGGGACGAACACGAAGGCCGCGGGAATTCTCCGACTCCCTCACGACCCGGCTCCGGCCACCGACCTCTCTCTCTGTTCCCCCCTTCGCGCTCGCCCACGCGCTCGACCCATCTGGGCTGGGGCACGCGGCACTCTCACTCGTCGGCTCGGGGACCCCCCGGTCTCGGAACGCCGACAGATTTCAAGTCAAACAACTCCAAGAAGGCACCTTCATCAGCCAAACAAAGTACATTCAAGATATACTCACCAAGTTTGGAATGAAGGATGCCAAGCCCATCAAGACACCCATGGGAACCAATGGGCATCTTGACCTCGACACAGGAGGTAAATCCGTAGATCAAAAGGTATATCGGTCGATGATAGGATCTTTACTCTATTTATGTGCATCTCGACTGGATATTATGCTTTCCGTATGCATGTGTGCAAGCTTCCAAGCCGATCCAAAGGAAGTTCACCTTAGGGCCGTGAAGAGAATCTTGAGATATTTAGTTCATACTCCTAAGTTTGGTCTTTGGTACCCCAAGGGATCCTCTTTTGATTTATTAGGATATTCAGATGTTGATTGGGCAGGGTGTAAAATTGATAGGAAGAGCACATCAGGGACTTGTCAGTTTCTGGGGAGATCCCTGGTGTCTTGGGCTTCAAAGAAACAAAACTCAGTAGCTCTTTCTACCGCCGAAGCCAAGTATATTGCCGCAGGCCATTGTTGCGCGCAATTGCTTTGGATGAGGCAAACCCTCAGGGACTATGGCTAGAAATTTAGTAAAGTCCATCTCCTATGTGATAATGAGAGTGCAATCCGCATGGCGGATAATCCCGTTGAACACAGTCGCACTAATCACATAGCCATTCGGTATCACTTTTTGAGAGATCACCAACAAAGGGAGGATATTGAGATAGCCTATATTAACACCAAAGATCAATTGGCTGATATCTTTACCAAACCATTAGATGAGAAAACCTTTACCAAACTTAGAAATGAGCTAAACATACTTGATTCTCGGAACTTAGATTGATACTTTGCACACATAGCTCATTTATATACCTTTGATCATATCTCTTTTATGTCTATGACTAATGTGTTTTCAAGTGTATTCTCATGCTTAGTCATAGAATTGAAAGGGAAATAGAGTATTCGGCAAAGACGACGCTTCCACTCAACTCCATCGGTATTACCTACTCTTTGTCGGTATTCCGCATAGTTCTCCACTTTGGTATAATCTTCACTCATATCTATTTGTTTGCCATTGAGGAGAAAGTAAAAGGGCTTATATTTCACTCACAAGTATCCGTTTTTGGCAATTCATGCCAAAGGGGGAGAAAGTATTAGCCCAAAGCAAAAGGACCGCACCACCACCAAATTTTAAAATGAAGTTTTCAAATTGATATCCTAATGTGCTTTCAAAAGGGGAGAAAGTATCTTCACAAATTTGTAAAACCCTCTTGAACACTAAGAGGAGAATTTCATTGAGGGGGAGTTTTGTTTAAGTCAAAGGAAAAGCATTTGAAACAGGGGGAGAAAATTTCAAATCTTGGAATGCTTCTTTCAATCTTATTCATGTACCTTTGACTATTTGCAAAAAGTTTTTGAAAAAGAATTTTACAAAGAATTTGCAAAAACAAAACTAGTGGTGCAATCGTGGTCCAAAATTTTAATAAGAAGAAAGCAATCCATGCATATCTAGTAGAAATAATATATTGGTTTAATTCCAAGCAACCTTTGCACTTTTTATGCAAACTAGTTCAATTCTGCACTTTTATATTTGATTTGGTTGTGTTGGCATCAATCACCAAAAAGGGGGAGATTGAAAGGGAAATAGGGTCAAACCTTTTCCTAAATGATTTTGGTGGTTGAATTGCCCAACACAAATTATTGGACTAACTAGTTTGCTCTGGATTTTGAGTTCTACAGGTGCCAAGTCATTTGTAATCAAGGCAAGAGACACCAATTGTGTGGTGGTCCTTATGGGGACTAAGTGTCCCAATTGATTGAGAAGAGAAGCTCACTCGGTCTAGGTGACCATTTGAGAGAGGGAAAGGGTTGAAAGAGACCCGGTCTTTGTGACCACCTCAACGGGGAGTAGGTTTGCAAGAACCGAACCTGGGTAAAACAAATCACCGGTCACACTCTTCATTTGCTTGTGATTTGTTTTCGCCCTCTCTTTCCGACTCGATTTTATTTCTAACGCTAACCCTAACTTGTAGTGTGTGCTTAAGTTTATAATTTTTAGATTCCGCCTATTCACCCCCCCCCCCTCTAGGCGACTTTCACTTGTACTTGTTGCTTTTCCTTTCTCCTTGAAATTTGCACTTTCCTTATACTACCGTTATGTACACGATGATGAAGCTGAAGAACAATGAACCGAAGCTTGATGGCAATGATGAAGTGATGAAGTTGTTGTACACAAACTCTAGAGAAATTTTTGAATTAACCTTGTAGAAAATACTGTAATTTAGGAATCAAACATTACTCTGTAAATTTGTGGATACCTTGTAATATATTTTACCTTTCCATGCATGTATGAACTGCTTTGATGTGGACAAAACTTGTTCTTTTTGAGCCAAAGGCAAAAAACACCTTCCCTTCTTTTCGTACACAATGAAGCATAAATTTGCTTCTTTTGCATTTGCCAAAGCCTTATCATTAGAGCCAAAGCAATTGTCTGTACTCTATGATGTGATGATGATGATCCTATAAATGTCTAAATGAATGTATATGAATGCAATGTATGATGTGATGTAATGTGCAAATGAATATCCAAACACACGCATACGAAGCCACATCCAGACCCTGCATTCCCTTAGGAATGATTGAAATCTCTGTCGTTTATTTTTCGGCTTCACCGCTTATTTTTTGGTGTAAGTTCTGCATCCCCTTAGGAACATCTTTTGAACTTCTTCGCCTTCTATTTCGGTGGTATCACCATTGACTTTTCGGTGTAAGTTCTGCATCCCCTTAGGAACATCTTTTGAACTTCTTCGCCTTATATTTCGGCGGTATTTGGCTCTGCATTCCCTTAGTAACGACTTTTGAGCAGAAAACTTACGCTGCGCTCCTTTGGGAACGACTTTTTGTATCTTCGTCGCGCTCTGCATCCCCTTAGGGACGACTTTTGAGCTTCTCCCCCTTTTTTCTATGCACTCGATGGTGCTGCTCAGATTTTACATTTTACATGTTTTGGGGGACTTTGCTCTCATAGAGCTAAATAAAAAAGGAAAAATTACAAGCTATGGCCTCATTAAAAACCTTTCTCCCCCTTTGGAAAGGAAAATGGTGCCATAGGAAAAAATGGAAAAAGATTACATCAGATTATACATAATATCTTCAAAGCTCATTCGCATTCCAAGATCTAGGAATGTTGTTGCCGTCCATATCCTTTAACCTGTAAGAACCGGGCCTTGACGAATATACCACTAGAAAAGGTCCCTCCCACTTCAGCTGTAGTTTGCCTATTGTGTCCGGATTAGCCAGTCTCCGAAGCACCAAATGTCCTGGCTTGATATTTTTTAGTCGGACTTTTCTGTCATGACACTTTATTGTTTCGGCTTGATATTGATTGATATTTTCCACAGCTTGAAGTCTAGTCCCTTCTATAGTGTCTTTTGCCACGTGATAATCAGCTTCGTCTTCTGTCGAAGCTGCTATTCTTATTGACCCTGCTTTAGCTTCTTCTGGGGTTATAGCTTCATCACCAAATAATAACTTGAATGGAGTAAAACCTGTTGATCTTGATACGGTTGTATTGTGGCTCCACACCACTTTAATCAACTCGTCTGGCCACTTCCCTCTGGGCTGATTAAAAATTAACTTCATTATTCCTGTCATTATAATACCATTTGCTCTTTCGACAAGTCCATTTGACTTTGGATGTCTGACTGACGCAAAATGAATTTTCGTGCCAATTTGATCATAGAATCACTTGAAAGAGCTTCAGCATCAAACTGTGTTCCATTGTCCACAGTTATAGCCTTTGGCACGCTGAAGCGACAAACAATGTTTTGCCAGAAGAATTTCTGGACCGTGACCGAAGTTATTGTGGCCAAAGGCTTCGCTTCAATCCACTTGGAAAAATATTCTACAGCCACCACAACATATCTTAAATTGCCTTGTGCAGGTGGAAGTGGACCTAACAAATCTAGGCCTCATCTTTGCAATGGCTAGGTTGGCTGTATTAACTGGGTTAGCGACGAAGGTTGTTTCTGGTTTCTTGCACATTTTTGACAATTTTTGCACTTTTGAACCAGGTCTGCTGTATCCGAAGCTGCCTTCGGCCAATAAAATCCTTGTCTGAAGACCTTCCCCAGTAAAGGCCTAGACCCAATGTGAGATCCACACGAACCTATATGTATTTCCTTCATCAGCTCTATACCTTCGGTTCTGCATCAACACTTGAGAAGTGGAGAGCAGACTCCACGTTTGTATAATTCTCCTTCTATTATCACATATGGCCTTGTTCTTGCCTCCATTCTCTTATTATAAGCTTTGTCATCTGAAAGACAATTACCATGGAGGAAAGATATAATTTTAGTCCTCCAATCTTCACTATGTACCGGGGAAATAGTAAGCACTGCTCTCTCCATGAGTTCAACCGAAGGTGCTTTTATTGTTTCAAAAAATACTTCCAAAGGTAGAGGGAGCCTCTGGGCCGCTGATTTGGCTAGTAAATCTGCGTGCTCATTTTCACCTCTTGGGATATTCTTAACAGAAAAACCTTCGAAAGAAGCCTCCAACCTTCGAACTGTATCCAGATATCTTTCAAGCTTCGGATCTCTTGACTTGCTACTTTTGTCCACATGGCCAGAAATAACTTGAGAATCAGTTTTCAGAATGGCCCTTCTTATTCCCATTGCCCTTAACTTCCGAAGCCCCAACAGAAGTGCTTCGTACTCAGCAATATTATTTGTGCAACTGAAATCAAGCTTGGCTGCATAACATGTTTTGACTTTTGAAGGTGCCACTAGGACTGCAGCCGCTCCTGCACCGAAGGTTCCCCAAGAACCATCGCAGAACACTGTCCAAGCTTCGGCATCTTTGTTTACTTCTTCTTTGTGAGCCCCAGGCGTCCAATCAACGATGAAGTCTGCTAATGCTTGGGACTGGATTGAGGATCTATGCACATAATCAATGGTGAATTCATTAAGTTCTGCAGCCCATTTCCCAATCCTTCCAGTAGCTTCTCTGTTCCTCATGATGTCCTTTAGAGGTTGTGACGAAGAAACAATTATGTGGTATGCTTGAAAGTAATGTCGAAGCTTTCTAGAAGCCATTAACACAACATATAATATCTTCTCCAATTCTGTGTAATTTTTCTTTGATGGACTTAAAACTTCAGAGACGAAGTATACTGGAGCTTGCTTTTTAACTTGGCCATCTAGCTTCTCTTATACCAGCGTCGCACTCGCTGCAGAGTGCGAGGCTGCCACATACAATAGCAATGGAGCCCCTGGCGTAGGTGGAGTTAATGTTGTTAAATCAATCAAGTACCGCTTCAGCTCTCTGAAGGCTTTTTGTTGAGCTGGGCCCCATTGAAAAACTTCGGCTGACTTTAGTATTTCAAAGAATGGCAAATTTCTTTCTGCTGATCTGGATATGAATCTATTCAACGATGCCAGTCTTCCTGCCAGCCGTTGGGCCCCCTTCTTTGTACTTGGCGGCTCCATCTGAAGGATAGCTTCAATCTTGCTTGGGTTAGCTTCAATTCCCTTTGTTGAAACTAGGCAACCAAGGAACTTGCCCTTCTTTACCCCAAAAACACACTTTTCAGGATTTAATTTCAGGCCAGCTTGCCTGAAATTGGCAAATGTCTCTTGCAAGTCGGCAATGTGATTTTCTTGCTTCGTGCTTTTCACTATAATGTCGTCAACATAAGTTAATACATTTCTGCCTATTTAAGAATGAAGAACCTTGGCTGCCATTCTGCTGAAGCTTCCTCCAGCATTTTTAAGCCCCTCAGGCATTCGAAGATAGCAATATGTGCCACTGGGGGTTATGAAGCTAGTCTTCGGCTCATCTTCCTTCTTCATCCAGATTTGGTGGTAGCCAGAGTAACAATCTAGTAGACTCATAAGCTCCGAAGAGGCTGCTGCGTCTACTAGAGAATCTATTCTTGGCAATGGAAATTCATCCTTCTGACAAGCCTTGTTAAGATCTATAAAATCAATACACATTCTCCATTTGCCATTGGCCTTCCTCACCATAACAGTATTGGCTAACCACTCTGGGTATTTTACCTCTCTGATGACACCAGCACTGAGAAGTCTTTTCACTTCATTCCTAGCACCTTCAGCTTTGTCATCAGACGTTTTCCGAAGCCTTTGCTTTCTTGGCCTGAAGGATGGATCCACATTGAGTGAATGCTCAATGACATCTCTGTTGACACCACAGAGATCATTAGCTGACCAAGCAAAAACATCTTTATTGTTAAATAACAACCTTAGCAAAGTTTTCTCTTGCTCATCAGATAATTGAGACCCCAGTAATACCCTTTGTTCAGCTATGTCTTCACATAAAAGCATAGGCTTCGGCTGATCTGCCGAAGCAGTCTTTTCCCTTTTGTGCTTATACTGCTGGCAAACTTCAGCTTCATCTATATTGTGAATTGCCTTTGAATCTGTCCAGTTCCCCTCAGCCTTTCTGGCAGCTTCTTGACTTCCGTGAACAGCGATGGGCCCCTGTTCCTAAGGTATCTTCATGCATAAATATGCTGGATGAAGTATAGCTTTGAAGGCATTAAGTGTCCCTCGACCAATGATTGCATTGTATGGGTACTCCATGTCAACAATATCAAAGACAACCTGCTCGGTCCTTGTATTGTGGACGAAGCCGAAGGTGACTGGCATCGTGATTTTACCAAGTGCGACAATCTATCTTCCTCCGAAGCCACAAAGAGGGTGTGTAGCATCATGAATCTTGTCTTCTGGCTCTTGCATCTGTTTGAAGGCCTTAGCAAATATAATATCCGTTGCACTGCCTGTGTCAACTAGAACATTGTGAACAAGAAATCCCTTGATGACACAAGATATGACCATAGCATCATTGTGGGGGTAATCTTTGAGCTGAAGATCCTCCTATGAGAAGGTGATTGGAATATGAGACCATTTTGACTTGATGAAGGGTCCCTGCACTCCAACATGTTGCACCCTTCTCTGTGCTTCTTTCTTCTGTTTCTTGTTAGCCGGCTCTGAACTTGAACCGCCAGTTATCGGGAGCACCAGCTTCGTAGTTGAAGATGCTTCAGCTTGATTGTTGAACGAAGCCATCAGCTCAAAAGTGGAAGTGAGTTCACCGGAGGTGGGCGCCAATGTTGAAGACTTGTTCTCAAGTGCTATAAATTAAGAACAAGGCAACACAAAAGATAGGTTAGAGGTTAACGCCCTTCGTCCTTCGAAGCATTATTTCCCTTAGGATATAACGATTCTCAGACGAAGGTTATGAAAGACATGCCTTCCTCATTTTATTATACAAGGGTACAAGACGAAGCGCATGAAACGTAGGAAAACAATATAAAAACTATATGAAATCATAATGTGTGCATTCCTTATTAAATAATTATGAATAAATAAAAACAATATCAAATTATATTTATACCTTCAGTTAGACAGAAGGCAAAGGCACTAGTATATTGTACGAGCAAATACAGATCTGTGTGAACAGTATGGGGGTACTGTTCATCTATTTATAGGCACATGGCATAGCCTGTGTGAAATTACATTTGTATCCTTTATAACTAGTTACAATCATGACTCAGATTATTATGGATTGATCGGTCTTTTCATCTTTAAGTCGGTGCAGCCCTTCGTCTAGAGGCGTGTTACTATGCCGAAGCTTCTTGGTTGTACCTTCGGCGTTGCTTCTGTGTTGATCTTTCGAAGGTGTTTCTTCATCCAGGACCTTCGGCGACGAAGTATATCCCCAACAGCAGGTTTTTGCAAAATAGACCCCGAGCTTCGGTTTAGTTAGCGCGCAGTCTAGGGATCAATAAAATGGGATAAATGAATTAGAAAATGGATATTTAATATGAAAAATATCTGCTAGAACTTGTATAATTCCTAGAAAATTCGAGTCCAAATTAATTTATTCTAATTCCTGTAATTTTGTAATATTATGGTTTATCATCTAGTACCACTGTTTTGACATGAAAGTCAAAATAAAATTTATATCTTATTTAATCTTGTACAAAACACATATAATTTCTGGAAATTCATAACTTAAAATCTATGATTCCGATTTGATCCGTTCAAGTTGCGTTAGTCTCGTACAAATATTTACTTTGCAATAACAACATTTATTATATCATGTCTCATACTTTTATAATTAGATATTTATTTATCCTATGTTGATTGGATTAACTTCTGGTCTTATGGTTATAAATTTAACTAGATGATCTTTAATTAAATAATGACTTAGATTGAAGTTGAGATAATTATAAATGGAATAACCTCTCATATGATTTATACTAACCAATTTATAATATAGTTTAATAGTTAATTCACATAGATCTTCTATCAATCATAACTCCTTAACCGTAACTTCGATCGTAGTAGTTCTCGTTCCCACGATCTCATAGCGATGGTAGATCATTATTATTCAGTTTGTTCTTATATTTGGTGTGATGTTAATTTTGTTTATACCATGTTTGTTTGTATTGCTACGACTAGCAGTGCGGTCATGAGGATCCGAAGAATCACCCTGGTAATTGGAATCTCAAGTTGCAGGCAAGTTGTGCCCTTGATCCACTTTTGTTACCCAATAATATTCCTTATTATCATTATTCAATGCATAGGTTTAATTTTGATGGGACCCAATTGGTCACCCTAGTCTGTTTATCATTATTCCTTGATTACCCCTGAATCATTTGGGTAGTTATGCTATTGCTCTATATGGTTTGGGATTAATATTTTGTTATATCCATGTTCCTATTATTTTGTTATGTTATTTATGTTCATGATAAGATCATTATGTTAATGGGAACATGGAGAACCACCCGGGAAAACAGTGCTACCACAAGGTTTAATGGGACGCCCTTGGCTGATTAACTAGGAAAGCTAGTGGATGACTACCTTACCCGAAAGGGGCAAAGGCAGTAGGGGAGTGGTTAGTGTAGGGAGGTCCTTGGGTTGATTTTGCTGCAATGGCGGTCAGACGAGGGATTCCTGCACTGGAGCTTCCTATAAACTGTAGCGGGTTTTCTGAAGCTAGTGGAACTTTGTAAAGGCCTCGTAGTGTTACCCTGCATCGCTTCCTTGGTAGAGGTGTATGGGATTCATGACCCCTTGGCAGATGGCTAACACAGCTTGTGGGTAAAGATGTGCAACCTCTGCAGAGTGTAAAACTGGTATACTAGCCATGCTCACGGTCATGAGCAGCTCGGACACTCACATGATTAAACTATAGAACTTAAATTCAATTTGTCATTTGCATTGCATGGGATTTGTTATTAATTTCGTTATATTATTTATTATGGTTTGGTATTTACTTACATCTAGTAATTGCTAATAAAATTTGACCAACTTATTAAAAGCAATGCTCAGCTTTAACCCCTACTGTTGATCAGCCTTACACATCACATAAACTCCTACCTTTGGTGAGTTCATGCCACATTATTCCCCACAACTTGTTGAGTGATGAACATGTGTGAGCTCATCCTTGCTGTCTCACATCCCCCATAGAGAAGAACAGGTGGTTCAAGAGGAGCCACGTCGAGGAGTTCGATTCAATCTAGGTGGCATCTCCCAGTTGACTTTCTGGTGCCAAGGATGGATTTTAGATCATGTTATATTTATCTTTTATTTTTGTAAGTCTTCCGCTATGTAATAAATACTCTGATTATTGTGACATTTATATCTATACACTCTGTTATTATATATGTTGTCTTATTTGGCGCATGTATGAGATGCACTCGGCTTTGTTCCTTAAAGCCCGGGGTGTTACAATTAGTTATATTTTTTATGTTTTGTTTGAATGTACTAGAACTAATAGTTAACTGCTAAAATTAGCTAAATACATTCAAACAGTAGCTAATACTTTAACTATTAGCTATTTTTAGCAAATTAGCTAATAGTTAACTAGTTATTTATTGCTAGTTAATTTTACTAGTAATTTTTAGCCAACTAATTTAAAAATGCCTTAAAAGGGCTTAAAATGAGTTTAGTTTACGCCCCGAGTGACCCGGGTGGCAATCGGCCTATTTGGTTCAGCTTTTTCTGACCACCTTTTCTGAAAATCTGGTTGCGAGGAGAATTTGGCTGTGGAAAGAATCTGAGTATCATTACGATTACGTGTGGAGGAAGATAAAGTTGTTCATAGAGCTCAGGATCTAGAAAGTGACGGATTCCTACTATTACAACGACTCAACCGATTATGTGTTTATGTTGATTTTGGATGATTTTTGCCCCAATAAATTTTATAGAAGCTGGCTGAAAAGCTGAGCGTTTGGCAGTCCGTAGTAGCTTTTAGAGACCAGAAGCTGCCAGAAGCCGAAACAAATAGGCCCAATGGCTTGTATCCGTCTCTCTCTATATAATTTATTTTATTAAAAAAAGGAAGCACAAACTACCGCAGCTTATCAAGCAAGCGCTACGGAGCGCAGGTCACCGAGCTCTGGCCCGCCCAAGTTCACTACCCGACCCGCCGCGCCGCAGTCTAGAAGCTTCTGCCGGCCGTCTGCAACCCATGGCTGTCGTAGAAGAAGACGCTGCGGCGTCTGCAGATCCCGCCGCTGGTGAGTCCCCTCCTCGCGCGCGGCCACTACTACCGCCCCTACCCCACTTAGTGGCTGGCTGGTGCTCAGTGAATCGGGTGCTGGTGGCTTGCTCATCCGTTCTGCTGGGGATTCTGGCCATTTGGGCCGCAGTTTCGGATCCCACCACACCCGCGGCTTCCAATTCCTGCCGCACTACACTACCCTTCCCTGAATTGCAGTGTGTCTATAGACGATAAGATTCGGGATCTGTGTCAAGACGCAGACTCCCCGTTTTCTGACTTCTGCTGCTTTCTGATTCTCAGGCTCCAGCGAAAACGAGATCACAGTAGAAGAGGCTTCTTTCGTGCATTCTGAACCTCCCCAGGATGGCAGCGCCCCACCCGTGGTTTCCTCTGACATGGAGGCCCTTCACGACAAGGTTAAGAAGCAAATCATCAAAGAAGGCCATGGCAGGAAACCGCTGAAGTTCGCGACGTGCTTTGGTGAGTACGGCGTAGGTGGTTCGGACCATATGCTCATGCTCCGGATGTCGAATTTTAGGATGAGCTAATATGTTGTGCCTGCCTGTCCTGTTTCTTATTCTATAACAACGATATCTTGTATGTGTTTCGTTTGAGCGACCACGATCATGAGATGCTTATGGTTGTGTCAAATTTCAAAACTTCAGATTTTAACCCTGTTTCGTCCAAAGCTGCCTAATTCAGTCGTTGCACGCTAGTTTGATTTTGATTTAGCACGCATGAGAACTGCGGTGAATTTAACTTTTTTTTCTTTTTCTAAACTTGGTGTTGCAGTGCACTATAGAGCATGGGTTCAAGGATCATCGCATAAATTTGAGGATACCTGGCAAGAGCAACATCCAATTGAACTAGTACTTGGAAAAGGTGCCACAACAATCACTTCACTTATTTTATACTTAGTTTTACTCGGCTCCGTGCATTTCACCCATCTATTCCATGAATGCAAACAGCTTACATTGCATGTTATTATGCCTTTATAGTACAATAATGATGGTTCTTAGTTACGATTCTATATAACCAGTTATCCTGCAAGTAATCTGTCATGCCTTCTATTGATGATTTAATTTTCTGTAAGATGAAAGAGTGAAATATACATAGTTAGGTGTGATTTGCACCCTTTTTATGTTGCATTGCCAGTAAGCCTACAGGTACTGGTAACTAGCCTGAGAATCATATGGACTACCTCAGCTGTACAACAGTGTTTATCAGTGATAATTGCCTATGGGATACCTTTCTAAAGCTTTCTCCTCAATCAACAGAGAAAAAACAAATGTCTGGTTTAGGCATCGGTGTTGGCAGCATGAAAAGCGGGGAGCGTGCATTGTTGCATGTTGGTTGGGAGCTAGGCTATGGCAAAGAAGGAAGTTTTTCATTCCCAAATGTCCCTCCAATGGCAGACCTTGTTTATGAAGTTGAACTCATTGGATTTGATGATGTTAAAGAGGTAGGAAACAAAGGTCTACTGCCTCCATCCCACATTATGATTCACTTATATTATTCTTCTGAAGAGTAGGCTGAGATTATTCATATTGGTTAGCATTACTTACTTTTTCTCAATGTGGGAAGTTCCAAATAATGATAAACTGTGAATCAGGGTAAATCTCGAAGTGACATGACAGTTGAAGAGAGGATTGCAGCTGCAGACAGGAGAAAGATTGAGGGCAATGCATATTTCAAAGAAAAGAAGCTTGAGGAGGCCATGCAGCAATATGAAATGGTTAGTAGCATGCTATACTTTGGACATTATTGTAGTTATCAGGATATTCTGATTTCAGTCGACCTGTTCTCTTCTACAGGCGATTGCATACATGGGAGATGATTTCATGTTTCAATTATTTGGAAAGTACAGAGACATGGCCTTGGCTGTGAAAAATCCATGCCATCTCAATATGGCTGCATGCCTGATCAAACTAAAGAGATTCGATGAAGCTATTGCACAGTGTAGCATTGTATGTTACTCGACCATACCCATAAGTACATTCAGTCTTGAACCTACGATTTACATTCATGGGTACATCTTTACAGTTTACGGCTTTGCATAGACCTTAGCAAAAAACTATACAGGATTGTATGTTCCGACAGTAAAAGCATGATAGTTTTTTAAATGGTGTTAAAAAAACTGTAGCAACTAAGCTCATATCAACATGAAAGATTCAACATTACAGGTATCAAACAGCTGATTTGCACATTTCCAGCCTTTCTATTGCAAAAGGTGTTGGTCTCATGATGTTTGATGAAGTGAACAATCCCATGGTCCTGATACAAAATCAAAGAAAAAAATTACTATTTGATGGATTATCCTTTTTGTAAACATATTATTCAGGTTTTGACAGAAGATGAAAGTAATGTCAAAGCGCTGTTCAGGCGAGGAAAAGCTAAATCTGAACTTGGCCAGACAGAATCAGCGAGGGAAGATTTCCTCAAAGCGAAGAAGTACTCCCCAGATGACAAGGAGATCATTCGGGAGCTCCGATTGCTCGCGGAACAAGACAAGGCACTATACCAGAAGCAGAAGGAGCTCTATAAAGGTCTCTTTGGGCCAAGACCGGAAGCGAAACCGAAGAAGGCAAAGTACCTCGTTGTGTTCTGGCAGTGGCTGGTGTCATTTATCCTTTATCTGGCTGGGATGTTCAAAAGGAAGAACGAGTAGGATAATTTACCAGAAAATTGTGTAGAACTGGTGGCCTAATTGACCAACCTTGTATTATAAGGAGTGTTGAATTTTCTGAGAACTGTCGGCCGGTCCGGATCAATTAGTTGTTATGAACTCTATACGATGTTGTTCACTATTATGCCATAGTTTCATACAGTCTTTCAACTGGAGCTCAAAGGACCTTTTATCCCATTGTATATATATTGCAGCTTTCATATTTAGATTAATTATGCTAGTAATAATACTGTTGCTACAACTGGAGCTCTAGATTTCACTCTCCTGTTGGATGCTGCTGCAATAGAAACTGCAGCTGCTTGCACAAAGCACAGGCTCTCAGTTCATTGCTATGGCATGTTGGCATCACAAACATTTGAGTGCAAGCAGCAGGCGGCGTGCCTGAACACACGCTCCTGATTCCATCATCAAAAGACAAGTGTCCCAGTTCAGAAAATCGGTAAGAATTTGTTTATGCAAAATATATTTATATATTATTATTAGTAAGATGTAGAAAATATTTATGTGCTATATTTTTACTACGGAAGAGTGAGACGAAAAGTGTCATGAAAATTACAATAAAAACAAATTCTACTAATGTATAAAATTATTTCATATTCTTCATCTTATGAATTTAAGATAAGTTTATATCTGAACTTTAGAAAGTGGTAGGATATCAAATTTTAAACTAAATAAGTTAATTTATTAAGTGAATTTCAATTTCTCTAAAATAAAAGAGATCTAAACGTCCCGTTAGTGAAAAAGCACGAGACACGCTCCTCATGTGTCTTTCCAAATTCTTTACTGAAACAGACCCTATCCCTGAACACACGCTCCTGATGCCATTGCCATCATAAGAATTCCATTACTTGCTCCGTCTTGGTCAAACTTTTTAAAGTTTGTTTAACGAAATGAATTACTACTATAAAAATATATATATCGGGTTGGACCCTGTACCTGATGGAAGGCCCTATACATCAGGTCGGGCTAGGCCGTACCCGTGAAACATTAGGCTGTGTCGTGCTCGTACTTAGCAAAAATAACGGGCTTCGTGCCGTGTTATTGGGCCGAGGGCTTCTTTAACATCTATACACGGTCCTGCCCTCCTGAGCACACAGCAGTAGAAGGCCGCGTCCCAGCCCAACCTAACATGTCAGCTCAGCGTTGCTTGTAAAGTAGCTGCGGCGTGTTCGCATAAATTCAAATGGAAGAGGACGGCAGTGAATTTGTAATTCAACTTTGAATCCTCCAGCCATTCATATCCCAACTTTGAATCTTCTTCTCCTATCCACTTCTCCTTCCTCCCCAACCTCAAGTTAGCCACCGCTAATAATCTGGGGTATGTCAACTGCAAATGTCTTTGCGATCTTCCATGAACTCCATACGACAGCAGGTTACTCTAGATGAACAATGGCCAGAGAAGTAGAGAACCATGCATATCAGTCAAGATCCATACACGCGCCAAACAAGCAGGTAAACTACAGCCACAGCTTCAACAGGGAGCATGGGTCCATTCTCAGACTCAGACGTGCAAAAGCCGGATGAGACGAATGTGTTCAAGTCAACCAAAGAGCCATCAGCCATACATGGAAGATCCATGTCAAGATCACACACAAGATGACAAGAAAAGGAACAGAAGCTGGGCAGTACAGCGGGCAGCAGCTAGTAGCTGAGGCGACCATCTCCGTCGTCCGTGGTGATGCCGATGGACGGCGACGTCACCGAGACGTCCACGTCCTCCTCGGGCGCGGGGGACTGCTCCACCGGCACGCTCTCGATCATCCTCACCACGTCGCCCATGGAGGGCCGCTGCTCGGGCCGCGGCGCCACGCACGCCAGCGCCACGTGCAGCAGCGCCACCATCTCCTCCTCGATGTCCCTGTACCGGAGCAGCTCCACATCGAACACCTCCGCGGTCCACTCCTCCCGCACCACGGACCGCACCCACTCCGGGAGGCTCAGGCTCGTCGCCGCCGCGCCCTTCTTGCGCGCGTCAGGCTGCGGGTGCTGCGCCGGCGCCTTGCCGGTCAGCGCCTCCAGGACCAGCACGCCGAAGCTGTACACGTCGGCCTCCTGCGACAGCCGCTTGTCGTCCTGCTGCTCGGGCGCCGTGTAGCCCCCCAGCCGCGCGATGGCGTGCGCCGGGCTGAGCAGGAGCGCGAGGCCGAAGTCCGCCACGCGCGCCGCGCCGTCCTTGTCGAGCAGGACGTTGGTGGACTTGACGTTGCCGTGGGGCACGCCGGACGTGCGGTACTCCCGGTGGATGCACGCAAGCCCGCGCGCCGCGCCCAGCAGCAGGCGCACCCTCGTCGTCCAGTCCAGCGCCGACTCTCCCGACATCTTGTGACCTGTGAGTGAGTGAGACAAGCGGACGACAGACAGTGTCGTGTGACTGACTGGCAAGTGGCAATTGACAAGCGAGGGAAGTGATTAACCAGCTTGCGGCGGAGGTCGCGTACCGTGGAGGCGGTCGTGGAGGTTGCCATTGGGGAGGTAGTCGTAGATGAGGAGCTTCTCCTGCCTGGCGTAGTAGAAGGCCCTGAGCGGGACGAGGTGCGGGTGGCGCAGGCGGCCGATGAGGTCCATGTAGCGGTGGAACTCGTCGCGCGCGCAGGGGTTGGCGTCGCGCAGCCGCTTCACGGCGACCATGCGGCCGTCGCTCAGCACCGCGCGGTACACGGTGCCCAGGCTGCCTCTGCCGACCATCTCCGCGGACGCGCGAAGCAGCTCCTCCAGCTGGAACCGGGTCCCCCGCCGCCCCTGCAGGTGCGAGGTCAGCGGCGCACCGTCGCCGTCGCCGCCGCCGTGGTCCTCCTCCCCGCCGTCCGCGCCGAAGAACACCAGCTTGCTGCGCGCCCCGTCGCTGTCGCCGCCGTCGCTGCACTGGCCGGCGCTGCCCGGACGAGCCGGCTGCTGCTCCCCCTTGAGGTGGCCGAACAGCGCGCCACCTCCGCCTCCGTCTTCCAGGCCGACGCGGCCGCCGCGCCTCTTCCTCTTCTTGGCCGCCGCGGGCTCGCCGCCGCCGCCGCCTCGGCCGCAGCAGCAGCACGCGACGAGCAGCGACGCGAGAGCGAAGAAGAGCGCGTTGCCGACGGCGATCCCGGCGACCGCGCCGGGGCTCAACCCCGGCCTGCGGCTGAGCGACTCCTGCGTGGCCAGCGCCGGCGACGACGAGGCGACGGAGGACGATGCCGCCGGGTTGGACGGCAGCACGGACGAAGACGAAGACGAAGACGAAGACGAAGGCGGCGTCGGCGCGGGCTCCCGCGGCAGGAACTCGCAGTGCGGCAGCGGCGACGCGGGCCCGCAGAGGCCGGCGTTGCCGGCGAAGGAGGCGAGGCCGAACCTGGCGCGCATGGCGTCGGGCAGCCGGCCGGAGAGCTGGTTGTTGGAGGCGTTGAAGTCCGCGAGGCGGGGCAGCGCGGCGGCCACGTCGGGGACGAGGCCCGTGAGCAGGTTGTCCTGGAGCCTGAGCGTGACGAGCGCCGTGAGTCCGGCGAGCGCGGGCGCGGGCGGGACGGGCCCGGTGAGGCTGTTGTCGGCGAGGTCGAGGCGGACGAGGCGGGTGAGGCGCGCGAGCGCGGCCGAGGGGACGGCGCCGGACACGTCGTTGCGGGAGAGGTAGAGGAGGACGAGGCCTGGCGCGCCGCGGAGCAGCGCGTCCAGCGTGCCGTTGAGGCGGTTCCCGCGGAGGTCCAGCGCGCGCAGCTCCGCCAGGTGGGACAGCGGGTCGAGCGGGCCGCGCAGGTCCAGCGACGGCAGGGTCAGCGAGGTGACGCGGCGGCCGTCCGCCGAGCAGCCCACGCCCGCCCACCGCCCCGCGCACGCGTCGCCCGTGCTCCAGTTCGCCGCCAGGATGCCGTGCGCGTCCGCGCCGTGCCGGAAGATGGTCAGCGCGTCCGTGTCGCTCGGCTTCACCTCCGGCTCTGGGTCCGGTACGGCCGCCGGCGCCGCTGCCGCCAGGATCGTCAGGAATGCCGCGGAGCGCAGCAAGAAGGAGAGCCGCACGCGCATTGCCGCCGCCGACAGCCGCGGGTGTGGACGGCGACGGCGACGGGGCGAGTGGAGGTGGAGCGAGATCGGCATGGGAGTGGTCCGGGCCCGGGCGAGAGAGGAAAGGAAAGGAGAGGTCCGGAGGAATCACTCAGGCAAAGCCATGACTGGAGTGAGTGATCTTGGCTGCTCCGTCAGTCAGTCTGCATTGGGACGAGAGAAGTACTACTCCATCTCCATGCAACTTTTGATTTTTGAAGAATCGATGGAGCTGGCGCTTGGGGTCGGAGTCTCGGATTGGCCACTGGGACCTCTTTCCTCCACTCCACTGCTCTCTTTGGGCGGTCCCTCCGTAGAGCGGTGTCAGTACTGGAGGCTTCCACTTTTCGCTTTTGCTCTGTTTCTGTCTGCCCGTGGGGCCCTCCTAGTCTGGTCTCCTAGGCCAGAGCGGAGCAGCCTTGTCCCATCTCCCATGACACTACAGCCGTTGTGCAACACAGCAAACTATTTAAAATCTCCCGCTATATATGTCTACCGCTGTCTGTACATTATTGTTGATCCTGCGTATTACAATTTATATCGATGTCCAACTTAATTTATCATTACACAATCTGCAGTGGTTCTCTCTGTACCGTCCTCCTAACTTCTACTTTTTTACCATTTTCTAGAAGATTTTATCTTCCTAAATCCCATCCCATAGCGGTTCCCTCCACCTTCTATACACAATACATCATATTCCTAATATATATTAAATTAGATTTTTTATATATGTATTTCTTATAGTATAAAATGGTAAATATGTATTACTTCTGTGTTTAATTTGTAGTTTAGAGTTGTTGGTGTTTTGCCTTGGGGTCCCAACCAACTATTAAATTAGTGTTGCGTACCATGATCCATATGGTGATATAATAAAACACAAGTTTTATCCTAGTTCGATCAATAGAAGGTCCTACTTCCACCCGATGAGGGATAAGACTTATATTATCTTGCGCCTAAGTGCTTGTAGTAGGGGTACAAGCTAGTCGAGAGAGGGAGTGGATCCCAATTCCCAAGTCTCTGGTGATGATTGAGGCGAGTGCCAATACCGGTTGTGGAGAGTAAAAACCTGTGAAGTGTTTCTCCTCCCCTTGGAAGCCATGGACTCCTTTTATAGTCTCAAGGAGGGATTCCAGAGCGCCATGGTTTGTCGTGTTGAGGAGATGAGCCCGAGCCCCAGTAGCAGCATGGCCGCCGGAATGGCCTTTGTATTGGCGGTTGATTTGGATAACGGGGAGGACGTCCGAGCCTACCTGGTTGATGTGTTGTCCGAGTCATAGTTGTTGAAACGGTGATAAGTATGGTGAAAAGCGCATATACTAATTCGCCCCGTATGGTGTAAAGCAGACTTGACATTGGTCGTGTGGTTTCTGTAGCCATCCCGTTGTCACCAGTCTCCACGGAGGGGTTGGTGGCATTGGGCGTCCTTCCGTCGATGTTATCTAGGACAAGACCGCACTCGGGCGAGGAGGAACCGCGGAGGTTCCTCCTGAGACCATTGTCGTACCCGCGTCGGGGCAATGCAGTCGTGCAGGGAGTGGTTAGAACGGTCACCGGAGTGGTCTCCTGCGGGATTCGCGGGGAGTTGTTGCTAGGGCAGTTGGCCGAAGCCGAGCTCGGGCGAGGCGGGGTCTTCTCCCGAGGCTGAAGCCATCCTCAGGCAAGGTGGAGTTCTCTCCCGAGGGTGAGGTTGTGCCCAGACGCGCGTATGTCCCATCCAGAGCTGTTCAAGTACAGCAGCCGGTGTGGGGGAGCAGTGTCCGATATTCTCGGGTGTGCGTCATCGCAGTTTGGTGAAAGTAGATGGAACCGTGGTCCCATCGTCCTCTGTTTGACTGCGGTGTCACGTGGGGTAGATAACCGAATCGTCACATTTAATGCACACGTCTCCACGGTTCCCGTGACCTTTGGCTGAGATTAGGCTCGGTGTTGCCCTCCATCCGAGACAAGCTCGGGCGAGGTGGAAATTGCCTTTCCGTGATGAGCACTGCCTTCACCCAACGACGAGCTCGGGCAAGGCGGAGTTTTGAGCGACCGTTAAGGCCTTGTTCGGCGGTGTCTGGATTAGAGTGGATTGAAGAGAATTAAATCCCCTTCTATTCAATTTTGACTAGAGAGGGATTTAATCCCTTCCAATCCCCTTCGATCCAGATCCAACCGAACAAGTCCTAAGCGGAGTCTCGAGCGAATCGTGATTCAACCCTGCTTGACCTAGGGAAATGTGTCTTATGATTTTCGGCACCTAGGTATTAAGCATGTTTAGAGACATAATCTGGATACCCCTAATTATGATAACAGACAAGAGTATAAAAAATTGAGAGAGAAAAGAGGACATCTTATATTTAATGGTAGAAAAAAACCTGTACCTAAATTTAGGGCACTGCTGCGGGTCGGTCTAAGGTCAGCACCAAGCGATGGATGGAAGAAACAAAGGTCTACCTAATTTCACAGGGCCTGTGACTCTGATTGGAACGCAATGATTCATCGGAAACTTCACGAGAGAAACGGCAGTGATTTCCGCATGAATCAATCAGCAAGTGTAAAACGCTGTGGGACGCAGCGTGGGCCAAATCATGATCCCCCCACCTCCAGCGTGATAAGAAAGATTTCAACGAGGCATCATACATACAGCCCGCTTTTGCTCCACCCTTGTTGCTTTGCACTTTGCCTCTTCTTTTCATGCCAGCCCCCCCTCCTCGTCGGCATCATATACGCCCACGCTCCTCTCGCAGACTTGCACTTGAGCTCGGCATCGGAGCAATCTGGGACACAGCAGCTGCGGCAGGCCAACGGCCGGATGCCTCGCCCATCAAGCGTACGCACAACAACAACAACAAAAAACATTAGCATAACAGCACGACGACAACGACGATGATAATGGTCATTCTTCGTCCAAGTAAGAAAATTGCCAAAAATATGTTCCGTCCAGATCACGCCAACAGTTTAAGCAGATGAGAACAACAAATGGATGGTGAAAAAGGAGGGCACAGCAGATTCAGCCATCTCTCCAGGCACAGCTTTAGGTGTGATCAAGTCTAACTAAATAAACACACGGCCTTTTCCACGCCAAATACCAGGTCCGTTCTTATTAGCTTCTCACAGGTAACGACGAGCACGTCCATGTGATGTCCACCCCCCCTCATGATTCGCAAGCTACTATTATCAGCTTTCCTGCAAACACGGAAGGAAAGAAAAAAAAGGCGATGTCCATCAGTATCTCGAAGACCTTGGCCATCTCATCGAATAAGTGTCTGAGATAGATCAAGACAGACAGCCGCGGGCATCATCAGCGCCACACAGCAAGTCATAAGAAGAAACCTGAAAGCAATACCACGCTAAATGATTTCACCCACTGCATCTGCATTTTCGACTAGAGTACAGAACCGGATAATCCTAGCGAAGCTTTTACCGACTGCTCCGTGTTCCCATGCTATTTGTTCATGTTAAAAGTCTTGATCAAAATATTAGACCAGTGTTTCAGTTCCTAGTGTAGTGAAATCAAGTGCTGCTCTTGTGCAGCCAGCCCCTTGGAATATCCTCATCCTCATTGCAAGAACAATTTCAAGTGCTAGAGCTATCAGCTTTTGCGAAGCTCCATGTAACCAGCTAACAATTTAACATTAATGGGAGAAATGACTCGCACTGTACCAGTGTATCTATTTGGTGCATCCACCTGCCCCTCCGTAGCGGTGAAACTCAAATTGGTGCGAATATTCGTGAAGAGCCAAATATTGTTTGTGTACACGGAAGAGTTCCGCGTCCATTCAGTAGTCTGCTCTGCTGACATTCTGCTAGTACTAGCTTATCGTATATGAGTAATGCAAATTGGAGTTTAAGCCTTTTGATGTGGGGTCTCTGAACGCCATGAGATGCACAGCTAACTGAGATTACTGAACTCAAAAGATCGTCTGATGCTTCTTCTGCCTTATAATACTTCTCCTTAGATTTAGGAAGTATGCAGCATGTAATACACCTTATACCATCTATCTAGCTGAACATGGGAGTGTTTTAGCCATTATCGTCACCTTTTCTCTACAATCTATGCAGCTTCATGCAAAGCTTAACAAGCCATATGTTCATAAGATATGATGCTAAACTGGGGAAAAAATTACAAATTCATAAGCGGACTAAAAGGTGACTTGGAACCACTGTGGTTCCAATACTTATGGAAAATTATGTCCCGGTAGGATTGAATACAAAAAAGATTTCATACAATGTGAGACAGACTTGTAATATATGTAGAGATTCATATATTTAAGCAGACTCGATTTTCAATTCTGCACTCCAATAGGGGATTCATATATTTAAGCAGACTCGATTTTGAATTCTGCGCTTCAATAAGGTTATACGTGTACAGTTTTCCTATTCGAAACACGTTAAATAAAGTTAAACATGGATGTCCTCCCTGTTCCGAAATTAAGAAGGGTGAGAAAAAAATATGCAACACCACAAAAGGAAAGACGGTACAACTCACCTCGCAGAACCAACCTCATAGAGGAGTGGTTTGCATGATAGCAGTGTGTATTTGTTCTTCAATCTTATCTTCAGAAAGCCACATGCTGCTCTTCCTGCGCAGGAGCTCCTTCTCTGTTGCCTTCTTCTTCTCTTTGTGCTTCTCCTTCTTCCGCCAGCTCTCCAGCTTCTCAGCTCTTTCTTTCATCTGCACAATATCTCATCTTAGGTACAAATCTATCTGTTATATATGACTATATGGTTTCACTTCGCTGCATAGTTGGCTAGTCGAGTGCTACTGGTGCCTAGAGACGCTGTTCTTAGGGATCCTTCTGAACTAGGGATCCTTCTGAACTCAACCAGGCAAGCCTACGAACACATGCCCACACAATCAGAAATTAACCGTGCTGTATAATAGCAAACGAAGAAAATGTTAAGGCTCTTATTTTAGAAGCCGGAAAGACGAGGCAATTAATCAAACAAGTTGTGTGCAACGGAGAAGCGTGCAAGTACTAAAGACGGCCGGGGTCAGGGAGCGAAGGAGGGAGATGGATCGAAGCGTACGAGGGTCTGGCGGAAGTCCTCCTCGAACGCGCGGCGCTCGGCGGCGCGCGTCTGGGCGGCGGCGAGCTTGGCGGCCTTGCGCTCCTGGTTGGCGGCGCGGGCGGCCTCGGCTCTGGCGTCGGCCTTCCGCTGCCGCTCGGCCTGCAACAGCTGCACCTCGTAGGCGTACTGCCGCCGCAGCTCCCGCACCTCGCTCGCGTACCCCTTGCGCAGCCGGTCCAGCCGCGCCCACGCCTCCCGAGGCTCCGCCGCGGGCTCCCAGCTGCCCAGGTACTCGCTGGGCTTGGAGAACTCGTGCGGCTCCACCCGCGCCAGGGCCCGCGCTGAGGCGTGGAAACCCCGCAGGAGGGGGCGCAGGAGGTGCTTCGGCCGGGAGGAGGAGAGCGCCATCGCCGCCGCAGAACTTATTTTGTGGGGGTGACAGGGTGGGGAGTGGTGGGGGTTATCGCCGCCGCAGACCTGAGAACAAGATCGCGGTGGCGGCTAAGGGGAGAGGATGCCGGCGCGGAGCAAGCGAAAGAGACAACAGAACCCTCCAATGGCTGGGCCGCGTCCTTTTGCGAAATACAGCCCGGCCCGTGTGTTGGATGTAAAATGAAGCAGGAACTTGAGAAATGGCCAAAGCCAACCTGCTGGGTAAATGGCAGACCGGGAAGGTGTTGAACCAAGTTTAAACCCGTGTTTTATTAACCAACGAGTTAAATTCGACACAAATAAAGCAATGAAACAAATACATCAACGTTATTGTTTACTGTTACAAGTTAGGAACTTTTTGGAAATGAAGTTTTTTTCATGATTTTTGAGACATACCATAGTATCTGTCAATACTACAGTATTCTAGACCAAAAATTATTTGGAGATCATTAGAAAACAGAGTTTATAATACCATGCTTTAGCCTAAGAGCATGTTTGTAAATGCATTTTTGAAATATTGTAGTTTTGAGATACCATAGTTTACAATTGTACATGACATAAATACTACGGTATTGCTTTATCATAGTAAAACTACAGTATTGCTCAAAACCGAGATCTGTTTGGTTCTATTGAAAAAACAAAGTATATGTAGAGAGAATAGAAGAAAACTGAGGTCCTGAGTGCAGTTTCAAAAACTCCAAAAATACCACAGTTTTGGGTAAACCATGGTATTTAAAACTGAGTTTTGTCTGTACAAACTAAGGCCCTGTTTGGAATTGTAGTATTTTTGCAGTTTTAAAACAATACTATGGTATTTGATGATACTATAGTATTGGAGCTCAAAAGGTGTTTGGTTTGTACAGGCAAAACTCAGTTTTAAATACTATAGTTTTCCCAAAACTATGGTATTTTTTGAGTTTTCGAAACTCCACTTAGGACCTCAGTTTTCTTCTCTTCTCTCTACATATACTTTATTTTTCCAATAGAACCAAACAGATCTCGGTTTTGAGCAATACTGTAGTTTTACTGTGGTAAAGCAATACCGTAGTATTTATGTCATGTATAATTGTAAACTGTGGTATCAACACCTTTTGATCTTCAATACTATAGTATCATCAAATACTATAGTATTGTTTTAAAACTGTAAAAATATTACAATTCCAAATAGGGCCTAAACTGTGGCAGGTCTGGACCTAAGTTTTGTAATCTGTGGATGCGTGTGGGGGAGCTGGCGCTACTGAAGCAAGGGATATAAACGCACACACAGGTTACTGCCACGGGATGCTACATAGTAACAAGGACTAATGAATTTGCTTGCTAATTTCTATCACTAGTGCATTCATTAAACTTCCAACTCCCTCTAAGAGACAGAATATGTTGGATCTTTTATGGGTTTGGTCTATTTATTCAATAAACTCTGGTGTGTAATGGTGGAGAATATCAATAGTACCATATTGGAAGTCCAAGAGTCGTTGGCTTGACTTATATGGTGGGAATTATTCCACTTAATTTGAGAAGTCAAGAAACGAACAAGGGCGTGCCACACGCGCGCGCGTGCCGCCGCCGCCGGCCTGGCTCGGGCGTGGCGTGGCAGGCGGCGAGCGAGCGTGGTGTGGTTGTGTTAATTTTTAGCACTCATTAACCACGGGAGTTTCAACTACGGGTTAAACCTTTCTGAAAGTCGCCTAAAGGGGGTGAATAGGCGGAATCTGAAAATTATAAACTTAAGCACAACTACAAGCCGGGGTTAGCGTTAGAAATATAAACGAGTCCGAAAGAGAGGGCGAAAACAAATCACAAGCAAATAAGAATAGATGGCACGGTGATTTGTTTTACCGAGGTTCGGTTCTTGCGAACCTACTCCCCGTTGAGGTGGTCACAAAGACCGGGTCTCTTTCAACCCTTTCCCTCTCTCAAACGGTCACCTAGACTGAGTGAGCTTCTCTTCTCAATCAAATGGGACACTAAGTCCACTACAAGGAGCACCACAAAATTGGTGTCTCTTGTTTTGATTACAAGTGTTGTGGAAACAAGAATGAGGAAGAAGAAAAGCAATCCAAGCGCAAGAGCTCAAAAGAACACAAAAATCTCTCTCTCTAGTCACTAATATGTTTGGAGTGATTCCGGACTTGGGAGAGGATTTGATCTCTTTGTTTGTGTCTTGTATTGAGTGCTATAGCTCTTGTATGAGGTTTGAAGGCTGAAAACTTGGATGCAATGAATGAGGGGTGGTTTGGGGTATTTATAGCCCCAACCACCAAAATGGTCGTTGGGGATGGCTTCTGTCGACGGGCGCACCGGACAGTCCGGTGTGCCACCGGACACTGTCCGGTGTGCCACCGGACACTGTCCGGTGCGCCAGCCACGTCACCCAATCGTTAGGGTTCGACCGTTGGAGCTCTGACTTGTGGGGCCACCGGACAGTCCAGTGGTGCACCGGACAGGTCCTGTAGACTGTCCGGTGTGCCTTCTGGCGCCTGCTCTGACTTCTGCGCGCGCAGGCGCGCACTGTAGCGCATTAAATGCCTTCTGCAGACGACCATTGGCACGAAGTAGCCGTTGCTCCGCTAGCACACCGGACAGTCCGGTGTTACACCGGACAGTCCGGTGTTACACCGGACAGTCCGGTGAATTATTGTGGAGCGGCCTCCCAAATTCCCGAAGCTGGCAAGTTCAGCGTCGATCTCCCTGGTGCACCGAACAGTCCGGTGCGCCAGACTAGGGCTGCCTTCGGTATACTTTGCTTCTTTGTTTTGAACCCTTTCTTTTGACTTTGTATTGGTTTGTTGTGAACCTTTGGCACCTGTAGAACATAATTTCTAGAGCAAACTAGTTAGTCCAATAATTTGTGTTGGGCAATTCAACCACCAAAATTCATATTGGAAAAGGTTTGACCCTATTTCCCTTTCAATCTCCCTCTTTTTGGTGATTGATGCCAACACAAACCAAAGCAAATATAAAAGTGCAGAATTGAACTAGTTTGCATAAGGTAAGTGCAAAGGTTGCTTGGAATTGAAACCAATATACTTATTTCAATAGATGTACATGGATGGTTTTCTTCTTATTTAAAATTTTGGACCACTCTTGCACCACAAGTTTTGTTTTTGCAAATCCATTGTAAAATTCTTTTTCAAAATAATTTTGTAAATAGTCAAAGGTATATGAAAATGATTGAAAGAAGCATTTTCAAGATTTGAAATTTTCTCCCCCTTTTTCAAATGCTTTTCCTTTGACTTAAACAAAACTCCCCCTAAATAAAATTCTCCTCTTAGTGTTCAAGAGGGTTTTGCAAGTTTTGAAGATACTACTTTCTCCCCCTTTTGAACACAATAAGATATCAATTTGAAAAACTTCATTTTTAAAATTGGTGGTGGTGCAGTCCTTTTGCTTTGGGCTCATACTTTCTCCCCCTTTGGCATGAATCGCCAAAAACGGATACTTGTGAGTGAGATATAAGCCCTTTCTCAAATTTTCTCCCCCTTTGGCAAACACAAAAATATGAGTGAAGATTATACCAAAGTGGAGAACGATGCGGAGTACCGGCAAATACAAATGGAGTTGAGTGGAAGCGCCTTCTTTGCCAAATACTCCATTTCCCTTTCAATATTTATGACTAAGCATAAGATGACACTTGAAAACACATTAGTCATAGACATAAAAAGAGATTTGATCAAAGGTATATGAATGAGCTATGTGTGCAAAGAATCAATCAAAATTCCTAGAATCATGAATATTTAGCTCATTCCTAGGTTGGTAAAGGATTGCTCATCTAAAGGCTTGGTAAAGATATCGGCCAATTGATCTTTGGTGTTTATATAGGCTATCTCGATATCCTCCTTTTGTTGGTGATCTCTCAGAAAGTGATACCAAATGGCTATGTGCTTAGTGCGGCTGTGTTCAACGGGATTATCCGCCATGCGGATTGCACTCTCATTGTCACATAGGAGAGGAACTTTGCTAAACTTGTAGCCATAGTCCCTAAGGGTTTGCCTCCTCCAAAGCAATTGTGCGCAACAATGGCCTGCAGCAATGTACTCGGCTTCGGCGGTAGAAAGAGCTACTGAGTTTGGTTTCTTTGACGCCCAAGACACCAGGGATCTCCCCAGAAACTGACAAGTCCGTGATGTGCTCTTCCTATCAATCTTACACCCTGCCCAATCAGCATCGGAATATCCTAATAAATCAAACGAGGATCCCCTGGGGTACCAAAGACCAAACTTAGGTGTTTGAACTAAATATCTCAAGATTCTCTTCATGGCCCTAAGGTGAACTTCCTTAGGGTCGGCTTGGAACCTTGCACACATGCATACAGAAAGCATAATGTCCGGTCGAGATGCACATAAATAGAGTAAGGATCCTATCATCGACCGGTATACCTTTTGATCTATGGATTTACCTCCCGTGTCGAGGTCGAGATGCCCATTGGTTCCCATGGGTGTCTTGATGGGCTTGGCATCCTTCATTCCAAACTTGGTGAGAATATCTTGAATATACTTCGTTTGGCTAATGAAGGTGCCCTCTTGGAGTTGCTTCACTTGAAAGCCTAGAAAATACTTCAACTCCCCCATCATAGACATCTCGAATTTTTGAATCATGATCCTACTAAACTCTTCACAAATAGATTTGTTAGTAGACCCAAATATGATATCATCAACATAAATTTGGCATACAAACAAATCATTTTCAATGGTTTTAGTGAATAAAGTAGGATCGGCCTTTCCGACTTTGAAGCCATTAGCGGTAAGGAAATCTCTTAGGCATTCATACCATGCTCTTGGGGCTTGCTTGAGCCCATAAAGCGCCTTAGAGAGTTTATACACGTGGTTAGGATACTCACTATCTTCAAAGCCGGGAGGTTGCTCAACATAGACCTCTTCATTGATTGGTCCATTGAGGAAGGCACTCTTCACGTCCATTTGATAAAGCTTGAAGCCATGGTAAGTAGCATAGGCAAGTAATATACGAATTGACTCAAGCCTAGCTATGGGTGCATAGGTTTCACCAAAATCCAAACCTTTGACTTGTGAATACCCCTTGGCCACAAGTCGTGCCTTATTCCTAGTCACCACACCATGCTCATCTTGTTTGTTGCAGAAGACCCACTTGGTTCCTACAACATTTTGGTTAGGACGTGGAACTAAATGCCATACCTCATTCCTTGTGAAATTGTTGAGCTCCTCTTGCATTGCCAGCACCCAATCTGAATCTTGAAGTGCTTGCTCTACCCTGTGTGGCTCAATAGAGAAAACAAAAGAGTAGTGTTCACAAAAATGAGCAACACGAGATCGAGTGGTTACCCCCTTATGAATATCTCCTAGGATGGTGTTCACGGGGTGATCTCGTTGGATTGCTTGGTGGACTCTTGGGTGTGGCGGCTTTTGATTTTGTTCATCTTCCTTGTCTTGATCATTTGTATCTCCCCCTTGATCATTGTCGTCCTCTTGAGGTGGCTCATCTTCTTGATCTTCTTTATCATCTTGAGCCTCATCCTCATCTTGGGTTGGAGGAGATGCTTGCATGGCGGAAGATGGTTGATCTTGTGCTTGTGGAGGTTCTTCAAATTCCTTAGGACACACATCCCCAATGGACATGTTCCTTAGTGCGACGCATGGAGCCTCTTCATCATCTAGCTCATCAAGATCAACTTGCTCCACTTGGGAGCCGTTAGTCTCATCAAACACAATGTCACAAGAAACTTCAACTAGTCCAGTGGACTTGTTAAAGACTCTATATGCCCTTGTGTTTGAATCATACCCTAGTAAAAAGCCTTCTACAGCCTTAGGAGCAAATTTGGATTTTCTACCTCTTTTAACAAGAATAAAGCATTTGCTACCAAAGACTCTAAAATATGAAACATTGGGCTTTTTACCGGTGAGGAGTTCGTATGATGTCTTCTTGAGGATTCGGTGTAGATACAACCGGTTGATGGCGTAGCAAGCGGTGTTGACCGTCTCGGCCCAAAACCGATCCGAAGTCTTGTATTCATCAAGCATGGTCCTTGCCATGTCCAATAGAGTTCTATTCTTCCTCTCCACTACACCATTTTGTTGTGGCATGTAGGGAGAAGAGAACTCATGCTTGATGCCCTCCTCCTCAAGAAAGCCTTCAATTTGTGAGTTCTTGAACTCCGTTCCGTTGTCGCTTCTTATTTTCTTGATCCTTAAGCCGAACTCGTTTTGAGCCCGTCTCAAGAATCCTTTCAAAGTCACTTGGGTTTGAGATTTTTCCTGCAAAAAGAATACCCAAGTGAAGCGAGAATAATCATCCACAATAACTAGACAGTACTTACTCCCGCCGATGCTTATGTAAGCTATCGGGCCGAATAGGTCCATATGGAGGAGCTCAAGTGGCCTGTCAGTCATCATGATGTTCTTATGTGGATGATGAACACCAACTTGCTTCCCTGCTTGGCATGCGCTACAAATCCTGTCTTTCTCAAAATGCACATTTGTTAGTCCCAAAATGTGCTCTCCCTTTAGAAGCTTGTGAAGATTCTTCATCCCAACATGGGCTAGTCGGCGATGCCAGAGCCAATCCATGTTAGTCTTAGCAATTAAGCAAGTATCGAGTTCAGCTCTATTGAAATCAACTAAGTATAACTGACCCTCTAATATTGCCTTAAAAGCTATGGAATCATCACTTCTTCTAAAGACAGTAACACCTGTATCCGTGAAAAGATAGTTGTAACCCATTTTGCATAATTGGAAAACAGAAAGCAAGTTGTAATCTAAAGAATCTACAAGAAAAACATTGGAAATAGAATGGTGAGGTGATATAGCAATTTTACCCAATCCTTTGACCAAACCTTGATTTCCATCCCCGAATATGATAGCTCGTTGGGGATCTTGGTTTTTCTCGTAGGAGGAGAACATTCTTTTCTCCCCAGTCATATGGTTTGTGCATCCGCTGTCGATGATCCAACTTGAGCCCCCGGATGCATAAACCTACAAAACAAATTTAGTTCTTTGTTTTAGGTACCCAAATAGTTTTGGGTCCTTTGACATTAGATACAAGAACTTTGGGTACCCAAACACAAGTCTTTGACCTCTTGTGTTTGCCCCCAACATATTTGGCAACTACCTTACCGGATTTGTTAGTAAGCACATAAGAAGCATCAAAAGTTTTGAATGAAACATTATGATAATTTGATGCTTTAGGAGTTTTCTTCTTAGGCAATTTAGCATGGGTTGATTGCCTAGAACTAGATGCCTCACTCTTATGCATAAAAGCATGATTTGGGCCAGAGTGAGACTTCCTAGAATGAATTCTCCTAATTTTGTGTTCGGGATAACCGGTAGGGTATAAAATGTAACCCTCATTATCCTGAACCATGGGAGCCTTGCCCTTAACAAAATTAGACAATCTTTTAGGCGGGGCATTAAGCTTGACATTGTCTCCCTTTTGGAAGCCAATGCCATCCTTAATGCCAGGGCATCTCCCATTATAGAGCATACTTCTAGCAAATTTAAATTTCTCATTTTCCAAGTCATGCTCATTGATTTTAGCAGTTAATGTAGCTATGTGATCATTTTGTTGTTTAATTAAAGCAAGGTGATCATGAATAGCATCTACATTAACATCTCTACATCTAGTGCAAATAGAAACATGTTCAACGGTAGATGTAGAGGGTTTGCAATCATTTAATTCAACAATCTTAGCATGTAAAATGTCATTCTCATCTCTAAGATTGGAAATAGAAATTTTGCAAACATCTAGTTCTTTAGCCTTAGCAATCAATTTTTTATTCTCATTTCTAAGGCTAGCAAGAGAGGTATTCAGCTTATCAATCTTAGCAGTCAAATTGGCATTATCATTTCTAAGATTAACAAGAGAATCATCACAAACATTTAAATTCTCAACCTTAGCAATTAGTTTAGCATTCTCATTTCTAAGGTTGGAAACAATGTCATGGCAGGTGCTTAGCTCATTAGTTAATTTTTCATTTTTCTCTACCTCCTGAGCATAAGCATTTTTAGTCTTAACATGCTTTTTGTTTTCTTTGATAAGGAAGTCCTCTTGGCTATCCAAGAGTTCATCCTTCTCATGAATGACACTAATCAATTCATTTAATTTCTCTTTTTGTTGCATGTTAAGATTGGCCATTTCATGGTCATCCCACTTGGTGCTCCCGAGGTTGCGCACTTGGTTCACCAAGGTTTTTAGCCAGTTGTACATAGCTTGCGGGTCTTCTCCTTGGTTGAGCATGAAGCGATCGAGCTCCCCCTCGATTTTCCCTCTTGGTGATCTTCGTCACCTCGTCTCCTTCGTGCGCTATTTTGAGCACGTCCCAAATCTCCTTAGCGCTCTTCAATCCTTGCACCTTGTTATACTCCTCTCGACTTAGAGAGGCGAGGAGTATTGTGGTGGCTTGTGAGTTGAAGTGCCGGATTTGGGCAACTTCATCCGAATCATAGTCTTCATCCCCTACGGATGGTACCTGTACACCAAACTCAACAACGTTCCAAATACTAGTGTGGAGTGAGGTTAGGTGATGTCTCATTTTATCACTCCACATGTTATAATCTTCACCGTCAAAAACCGGTGGTTTGCCTAATGGAACGGAAAGTAATGGAGTACGTTTAGAAATGCGAGGGTAGTGTAGGGGAATCTTACTAAACTTCTTGCGCTCATGGCGCTTAGAAGTTACGGACGGTGCGTCAGAGCCGGAGGTGGATGGCGACGAAGAGTCAGTCTCGTAGTAGACCACCTTCCTCATCTTTTTCTTTTCGCCACTCCGATGCGACTTGTGTGAAGGGGATTCCTTCTCCTTCTCCTTGTTGTGAGACTCTCCCGATGGAGACTTCCTGTGGCTTGTAACGGACTTCTCGCCGGTCACCATCTCCTTCTTGGCGTGATCTCCCGACATCACTTCGAGCGGTTAGGCTCTAATGAAGCACCAGGCTCCGATACCAATTGAAAGTCGCCTAGAGGGGGGGGGTGAATAGGCGGAATCTGAAAATTATAAACTTAAGCACAACTACAAGCCGGGGTTAGCGTTAGAAATATAAACGAGTCCGAAAGAGAGGGCGAAAACAAATCACAAGCAAATAAGAATAGATGGCACGGTGATTTGTTTTACCGAGGTTCGGTTCTTGCGAACCTACTCCCCGTTGAGGTGGTCACAAAGACCGGGTCTCTTTCAACCCTTTCCCTCTCTCAATCGGTCACCTAGACCGAGTGAGCTTCTCTTCTCAATCAAATGGGACACTAAGTCCACTACAAGGACCACCACAAAATTGGTGTCTCTTGTTTTGATTACAAGTGTTGTGGAAACAAGAATGAGGAAGAAGAAAAGCAATCCAAGCGCAAGAGCTCAAAAGAACATAAAAATCTCTCTCTCTAGTCACTAATATGTTTGGAGTGATTCTGGACTTGGGAGAGGATTTGATCTCTTTGTTTGTGTCTTGTATTGAGTGTTATAGCTCTTGTATGAGGTTTGAAGGCTGAAAACTTAGATGCAATGAATGAGGGGTGGTTGGGGGTATTTATAGCCCCAACCACCAAAATGGCCGTTGGGGATGGCTTCTGTCGACGGGCGCACCGGACACTGTCCGGTGCGCCAGCCACGTCACCCAACCGTTAGGGTTCGACGGTTGGAGCTCTAACTTGTGGGGCCACCGGACAGTCCGGTGGTGCATCGGACAGGTCCTGTAGACTGTCCGGTGCGCCTTCTGGCGCCTGCTCTGACTTCTACGCGCGCAGGCGCGCACTGTAGCGCATTAAATGCCTTCTGCAGACGACCGTTGGCGCAAAGTAGCCGTTGCTCCGCTGGCACACCGGACAGTCCAGTGTTACATCGGACAGTCCGGTGAATTATAGCGGAGCGGCCTCCCAAATTCCCGAAGCTGGCAAGTTCAGCGTCGATCTCCCTGGTGCACCGGACACTGTCCGGTGGTGCACCGGACAGTCCGGTGCGCCAGACCAGGGCTGCCTTCGGTATACTTTGCTCCTTTGTTTTGAACCCTTTCTTTTGACTTTGTATTGGTTTGTTGTGAACCTTTGGCACCTGTAGAACATAATTTCTAGAGCAAACTAGTTAGTCCAATAATTTGTGTTGGGCAATTCAACCACCAAAATTTATATTGGAAAAGGTTTGACCCTATTTCCCTTTCACTTTCAGTTGCCCGTCTCTTCGTCAGCCACATGTGAGACTCTTCTCCTTCAGCTTCCTTTCTGCGATGAGGTTAAAAGGAAAGCCGCCTGTCGCTTGGTACACGTGAGCAGAACACTTTCAGAATCACAGTCCAGTCGCTAGTGAGGGTATTTCCATCTCGTAACTCTGCGCGCACAGAGGAGCGAGAGGGCAGGTGCCTCCGAAGCCCTTGTCGTTCGAGACCTTGCACGGGGGATCGGCAATTAGGTTTTTGGGGAGCGTCTACACGACTGCCCAACGTCCGTCGTTGTCTTCATCACTGGTTCCTGGCGTCTTCATCTCGTACGGATGACAAGAGAAGTTGGACAAGGATCAGGATCCTCGGAGCGCATGGGAGGGTATGATCAATTCAATTCCTTACTGTTTTACGTTCTGCAGATTATATATATTTTATATGTTCATCTCTGTTGTTTAGTATGTAGCCATAGAATTATCCAAACTGTTCTGTCATATCATATTATGATATTTGTAATGCCTGTTCATACTATTAAAATACCATATCTGTTTGTTTTAATTTTACAGTCATGCTGTTTATATTGCTATCTGTTTATTTTCAATTGTTCCGTGAGTTTATATGCTTATTATATTTATATGATTCATATGTTTTATGTTCTCATGATCCATATTGTTATGGACATATTTGATATCATGATTTCTTTGATTAATCATCTTTTATATGTCATCGTCATAATGTTAATTTATGGAATTAAAATGATATGGAAAATGCCTATATTTCTAACAATCCAAAAACCTAATGTTAGGCATTTTTCTGTCAGAGGTTTTGATGCTGTGTTAAAGCCTGATCCTTTTGATGGTAAAAACTTCTTGATTTGGAAAGCTAAGATGGAATTGTGGCTTACTGCAATGTCTTATTATCATGCCGCTGAGGGCAAGCCTGCCAACTTACCTCCTGAGGATGAGGCTAAGTTTAAGGCTGATGACAACCTCTTTCGAGGAGCAGTTATTAGCGCACTTGATACAAAATTCCAGAAAAGCTATATCATCCTTCCTACAGGGAAAGAGCTGTGGGATGCACTTATTGGAAAGTTTGGAGTAACTGACGCTAGTAGCGAGCTGTATCTCATGGAGCATCTATATGACTACAAGATGGTTGAGAACCGATCTATAGTGGAACAGGCTCATGAGTTTCAGACACTAGCTAAGGAACTTGAGCTTTTCCCTTGTCCTTTGCCTCACAAGTTTGTAGCTGGCAGTATAATCGCCAAGTTGCCACCTTCTTGGAAGAACTTTGCTACCTCTCTCAAACATAAGAGACAAGAGTTCAATGTGGAAGAGCTCATTGGTACTCTTGATGTTGAGGAAAGGTTTAGAACAAAGGACAATGGAAAAAGTGTTGAGACCTCTACTACTAATGTGGTGCAAAAGAGAAACTTCCACAAGTTTAACAAGAAGAAAAACCAGAACAAACAAGAGAACACAAATAAACCTGTTCAAACAGCATAGTTTAAAAAGAAGAAGAACAACAACAAGGGAAAGGGAGGATGCTTTGTCTGTGGCAGCGATCAACATTGGGCTAGAGAGTGCCCTGATCGCAAGTTCACACAGGACAAGAAATCAGCTAATGTTGTAACCACTGAAATTGGAGATAGAACATCTGGGTATGGTAATTCTTTACCATTTGTTCTTTCAGTTTGTAATTCACCTAAGTGGTGGATGGATAGTGGTGCAAACATTCATGTGTGTGCTGATGTCTCTATGTTCTCTTCCTACCAGGTCGGGAGGTCTGGCGCCTTGTTAATGGGAAATGGGTCGTGTGCTCATGTTCTTGGTGTTGGTATGGTCATTCTGAAGTTTACTTCGGGAAAGACGGTGCCATTGAAGAGCGTGCAACATGTGCCCTCTATCAAGAAGAATCTCGTTAGTGCTTCTTTGCTATGTCGAGATGGGTACAAAGTTGTTCTTGAATCAAATAAATGTGTTGTGTCAAAACATGGTACTTCTGTTGGTAAAGGATATGACTGCGGAGGCTTGTTCCGCTTATCACTGCATGATGTGTGTAATAAAATGGTGAATTCTGTTAATATTTCTGATGAGTCAGATTTATGGCATTCACGTTTTTGTCATGCAAGCTTTGGCTATCTTATGCGGTTAGCAAATCTAAATCTAATTCCTAAATTTAACTTGGTCAAAAAGTCTAAGTGCCATGTGTGTGTTGAATCAAAAAACCCCGCAAGCCTCACAAGGTTGTTGAGGCGAGGAATTTGGCACCTCTAGAACTTGTTCATTCTGATCTGTGCGAGATGAATGGAATTTTGACCAAAGGTGGTAAAAGATACTTTCTCACTTTTATAGATGACTCCACCAGATTTTGCTATGTGTATCTCTTAAAAACAAAAGATGAAGTGTTTAATTATTTTAAGACCTATAAAGCTAAAGTTGAGAACCAACTTGAGAGGAAAATAAAACGGTTAAGGTCCGGTCGAGGTGGAGAATATTTCTCTAATATGTTCGATGAGTTCTGCATGGAACATGGTATTATTCATGAGAGGACACCGCCATTCTCACTAGGGGTGAAAACGGTCGAAAACAATCGGAAAACACTAAAACCGTTACTGTTCCATATTTTTTTATCGGAAACGAAATCGGAAACGGTAACTTCGAAAACGAAAACGATATCGGTATTTCGGAAACATCAAAATCGAAAGTTCGGTACGAAAAATACATCGGTACCGGTCGGAACCTTAAATACAATCGGTAACCATATCAATATGAAAATATGTCAATATAACAAGTACAATACAACAAAGTTTACAATATCACAAAGACCACAAGTTCACAATTCACAATATAATAAGTTGATCACAAAGACCACAAGTTCACAGTATAACAGTTTGATCACAAATATCACAAGTTCATAATATTACAAATTGATAACATAGATAACAAATTTAGTGCTAGATAACACTTCAGTAGTACAATAGATGGAGCTGAGGAACTAGCCAGGAATTAACTAGTACTAGACTAGTAGCTAGCTAGCGTGTCCTCATTTTCCAATGTTCTCAGTAAAATGACGTTTTCTCAGTCAATAATAGATCATGTCTAAATCAGAACTAAGCTAAAAATACAGGTCTTAATTCCACCGCTGTTCTGGAGCGTTCCATTCTACTCACCTGGCTTGGCTTGGCCTGGCCTCGGGGTTAGTTGGGATATTTACCAACATTATGTGTGTGTGTGTTTTTTTTCTAAATAACTTTCCCCGTCGTAATTTTGTGTGGCCTGAGTTGAATTAGAGATTTCTAGTTTTTTAGTCTGACTGAATTGAAGGCTTGCAGTATAATCCCATCAGCAAGACCAGTTCCATTACCTGCATACCTCATTTCTTTCTTTCTTTCTTTTGGTACCTCACAATAATTCAATCTGAGAACAACGTAACTCCAGTCACCAATAAAAATGTTAGTATTCCTAAATCTCATAGCTCCAACTCCAGCTCTCAATCCATGGTGTAGACTGCCACAAGCGAGCTAGCAACACTCCTAGCAATCAAGAAAGGCCGGGGCAGCCCATCTGCGCTCAGCTTATGGAGCTCCCAGAATGCTTCCTACTGGCTACTGCAGCTGGGCAAGGGTTAGGTGTGTGAACAGTGTCAGCCTAAAGCTGCTCGGCTGCTCGGTTCCCCACCATCTCCGGTTCCTCCTCGGCCAATGACGTCACGCCAACCGAGCCCCCTCCATGGCGCCCAGGATTTGGAGCACTGAGTAGAGAAGTGGCAGCTCCGCGGCTGTGTCTGTGTGGTGTGCCGTGTGCGGTCTGCTCTGTCTCTGTGTGCGCCTGTAGTGCCTCGAGCTACGAGTAGGCGGTGGGGCAGCAGGTGTTGGGGTTGGCGTAGGCGCCGCTGCAGTAGTACTCAGGCCTGCCGAAGGCGTCACAGGCGTTGCGGCACCCGGCGCCGCCCTTGGCGCGTAGCTTCATGGGGCACCGCTCGTTCAGGTCCGCCGCGCACCCGGCCGTGGCGCACGTCGTGGCGGCGGTGGTGGCACCGCCCGCGGGCTCCACCAGGATCACCAGGATCGGCAGGTTGTAGCCGTCCACCAGCCTGATGTCGTAGAAGTCGTTGCCGCTGTGGTGGGCCGATGTGGAACTTGGGCCGGGAATTTCGATAAATTCTGAATTTTGAATTCGGTAAATTCCGATCCAAAACGATAACCGAAGAAAACGGTCGGTAAACGACTGTACCGATTCCGATCTAAAATTCCGATGACCGATTCCGATTCCGAGAAATACCGATACCGACGATTCCGATCGGAAAAAATCGAAACCGGTTTCTAGAATTCCGAAAAATTCAGAAATCGTTTTCATCCCTAATTCTCACCACAATCCAATGGGATTGCTGAAAGGAAAAACCGCACTCTAACAGATTTGGTGAATGCCATGTTGAGTACAGCGGGATTATCCAAGGCATGGTGGGGTGAGGCGATTTTGACGGCGTGTCATGTCTTGAACAGAGTTCCAACAAAGAACAAAGAGATCACACCATTTGAGAAATGGGAAAAGAGAAGATTAAATCTCTCATATTTGTGCTCATGGGGTTGCTTGGCTAAAGTGAATGTGCCAATCAACAAAAAGCGTAAACTTGGGCCTAAAACTGTTGATTGTATATTCCTTGGTTACTCTTTTCACAGCACTGGGTATAGGTTCTTAATTATAAAATCTGATGTGCCTGATATGTATGTTGATACTATCATGGAATCAAGAGACGCAACATATTTTTGAGAATGAGTTTTCCATGAAGAATACACCTAGTGATACAAGTCATGAGACTATAATTCCCCATGAGCACGAACTATCTATTCCTATAGATCATGCTGAGGATCCTCACGTGCACATCCTTGAGGAGGATGACACTATAGTCACTCGAAAGAGCAAGAGACAGAGGGTTGCAAAATCCTTTGGTAATGACTTTATAGTGTACCTTATGGAAGACACACCAACTACCATTAGTGAGGCATATTCCTCTCCTGATGCTGACTTATGGAAGGAAGCAGTAAGGAGTGAGATGGAATCTATTATGTCTAATGGAACTTAGGAGGTCGTTGACCGTTCTTATGGTTGTCAACCTATAGGCTGCAAATGGATCTTCAAGAAAAAGCTTAGGCCTGATGGTACAATCGAAAGGTACAAGGCAAGGTTTGTAGCCAAAGGATATACCCAAAAGGAGGGTGAAGATTTCTTTGATACCTACTCACCAGTTGCTCGATTGACTACTATTCGCACATTAATAGCTGTGGCAGCCTCTTATGGTCTTATCATTCATCAGATGGATGTTAAGACAGCTTTCCTAAATGGAGAGTTGGATGAGGAGATCTACATGGATCAGCCAGAAGGGTTCATTGCGGATGGTCAAGAGAACAAGGTGTGCAGGTTGATAAAATTATTGTATGGCCTAAAACAAGCACCTAAGCAATGGCATGAAAAGTTTGATAATACTCTTACAGCCGCTGGTTTTGCTGTAAATGAATCTGACACATGTGTATATTATCGGTATGGTGGGGGTGAGTCTGTTATGTTGTGCCTTTATGTTGATGACATCCTGATCTTTGGATCAAATCTCAATGTGATTGAGGAAGTTAAAAATCTTCTATCGAGCAATTTCGAAATGAAAGATTTGGGAGAAGCTGACGTCATTCTAAACATCAAGCTTGTTAGAGAAGCTGATGGTGGGGTAACTTTGTTACAATCCCATTATGTGGAAAAGGTATTGAGTCACTTTGGTTTTAGTGACTGTGATCCTGCTCCAACACCTTATGACCCTAGCATGCTATTGAGAAAGAATCAGAGAATAGCAAGGGATCAATTGACATACTCCCAAATCATTGGCTCGCTCATGTACCTTGCAAGTGCAACAAGGCCGGACATCTCATATGCTGTGAGTAAGCTGAGTCGGTTTGTGTCAAAACCAGGAGATGATCACTGGCGTGCTCTTGAGAGAGTGTTGCGGTATTTAAAAGGTACTATGACATACGGTATTCATTATACTGGAAACCCAAAAGTGCTGGAAGGTTATTGTGATGCCAACTGGATTTCTGATGCTGATGAGCTTTATGCCACAAGCGGATATGTGTTTCTGTTTGGAGGTGGCGCTGTTTCCTAGAAGTCTTGCAAGCAGACTATCTTAACAAAGTCTACAATGGAAGCAAAACTCGCAGCATTAGACACTACTGGGGCTAAGGCCGAGTGGCTCCGTGATTTCCTATTGGATTTACCGGTAGTTGAAAAACCGATACCGGCTATTTCCATGAACTGTGACAACCAAACGGTGATTACAAAGGTTAACAGTTCTAGGAATAACATGAAGTCTACAAGGCATGTTAAGAGGAGATTAAAATCTGTCAGAAAGTTGAAAAACTCTGGAGTTATTACAGTGGATTATGTCCACACATCAAATAATCTGGCAGATCAATTCACTAAGGCTCTATCACATAATGTGATAGAAAGTGCATCGAGAGAAATGGGTATGAGACCCATGTGAATCTACTATAGTGATAACCTGCTCTATGTGATCGGAGATCCCATGAAGTAGAGTGGAGAAACAAGCTAGTAGTAGGTTGTGAGGAAAGATCCCTTCTTTAACTCATTTCTGATGCACATCTTTCCTATCTGTAAGGCAGGATGGTATTTACCTTAATGTATTCCAAGAGTCTTATAAAGGTGAGATGTTGTCCTACAGAACATCTTCTGAGGAATACACCTATATGAGTCAGACTGCTGGTCACAGTCTATGGGACTTGGGTAATCCCTAAATACTCATGAAAGGCACTGAAGTGTGACTTATATGCTTCTAAACAGCGGGAATGCCCTTTTGCAGCCTAGTATCAGCAAAGGATTGGAGCAAATCTCATTTCGCACAAAACTGTCAATTCAAGGCTTAGTCCATTGTTTAGTTGTGAATGAGTGAAACTCTTATTCTAGGTGGATGTTCAACTTAACAGTCTCCATCGAAACACTGGTATATCAAAGGATTGTGATTCTGATACTTCATCATTACAAACCCTAGAGTTTGGTGGAGATTGTTGGATCTTTTATGGGCTTGGCCCATTTATTCAATAAACTTTATGGTGTGTAATGATGGAGAATACCAATAGTACCATATTGGAAGTCCAAGGGTCGTTGGCTTGACTTATATGGTGGGAATTATTCCACTTAATTTGAGAAGTCAAGAAACAAACAAAGGCGTGCCACGCGCGCGCGCGCCGCCGCTGCCGCCGGCCGGGCCGGGCTCGGGCCGGGCGTGGCGAGGCAAGGCGAGGCAGGCAGGCAGGCGGCGAGCGGGCGTGGTGTGGTTGTGTTAATTTTTAGCACTCATTAACCGCGGGAGTTTCAACTACGGGTTAAACCTTTCAGTTGCCCATCTCTTCGTTAGCCACATGCGAGACTCTTCTCCTTCAGCTTCCTTTCCGCGATGAGGTTAAAAGGAGAGCCGCCTGTCGCTTGGTACAAGCGAGCAGAACACTTTCAGAATCACAGTCCAGTCGCTAGTGAGGGTATTTCCATCTCGTAACTCTGCGCACACAGAGGAGCGAGAGGGCAGGTGCCTCTGAAGCCCTTGCCGTTCAAGACCTTGCACGGGGGATCGACAATTAGGTTTTTGGTGAGCGTCTACGCGACTGCCCAATGTCCGTCGTTGTCTTCATCATTGGTTCCTGGTGTCTTCATCTCGTACGGATGACAAGAGAAGTTGGACAAGGATCAGAATCCTCGGAGCGCATGGGAGGGTATGATCAATTTAGTTCCTTACTGTTTTACGTTCTACAGATTATATATGTTTCGTATGTTCATCTCTGTTGTTTAGTATGTAGCCATAGAATTATCCAAACTGTTCTGTCATATCATATTATGATATTTGTAATGTTTGTTCATACTATTAAAATACTATATCTGTTTGTTTTAATTTTACAGTCATGATGTTTATGTTGCTATCTGTTTATTTTCAATTGTTCCGTGAGTTTATATGCTTATTATATTTATATGATTTATATGATTCATATGTTTTATGTTCTCATGATCCATATTGTTATGGACATATTTGATATCATGATTTCTTTGATTAATCAACTTTTATATGTCATTATCATAATGTTAATTTATGGAATTAAAATGATATGGAAAATACCTATATTTCTAACAGAATAATGTAGAGATTGAATTGAAGGTGCTACTAGAGCCACACAATACTAAGACAGTAGACGGAATAATGCATTAGTATGCTTAAGTGGCAAATATGATAGCAACAGCAGCTTCCAACTCCGTCTGAATGTAGGCATGTAGCTGTGATGTGTGACATACGTCAATACTCAGATTATGTATGAGTTTTATTTACAAAAGAATTCAGTTATGAAATGGAATTTGGAGTGTATCCCTGAAAAAAGTGTTCGTTGGAACTACTTTTGATTGTTTTGCCGATGGTTTTACAACAAACCTATTTGAAGTGCAGCCTTTCATAAGCTATACCTAGTATTTGAATTTGAATTTGTCTTGCTTATTTAGATATAAGCCAAAAAAATGTGCTACCAAACAGTGCTATGTATGAACGAAATACTTTTATTTTACTCTGATTTTGCTAAACAATAGTATTGTGTCACAACTTACTGTATGCCATGGTAGGTATTGTAATACTATGGTACGAGAAAACTTCATTTCCAAACAGGGCCGTTATTACTTAGTACTTCCTCCATTTTACCATCGATATAGGTTTCATGACATAAGACTAAGGCATGTTTGGGAGCAAAGTTTTTCCTAGTTTCACTCGATGCCATGGTATTTGACAATACTTTGCTATTTTATACAGAAAGGTGCTTACCAAAGGTTTCAAAAACACTATATTAAAAACCACACTAGTAAGTCGTCGCGCGCGAAACGGTGGTATTACAAAACTATGACATTGGAATACTTTGATTACGGTACAACATTAAAAAACTATAGTATTGTAAAACTGTGATATTGAAAAACTTTGCCCCAAATAAACCCTTATGGCAACATTAAGAAACTACAGTATTGTAAAACTGTGATATTGAAAAACTTGGCCCCCAAACAAACCCTTATAGTTTCAAATTCACTACGAAAAATACACTTATAATCTACATTTTGTATGTTGTGAACTATGAGACCATCTACAACAGTTTATCCATACTCATACCCATATTTAAATTATACTCTACAAACAATACACTCTACAGTGTGAAACAATACAAAAGGTGTTTTTTGTGACCATATGGGTGAACTACTGTACATTAGACCCATATAGTCACTAAAAACACTGTTTTGCATCATAGATTGCACTATTTTATATAGTGTAGTTTGAATATGAGTAAGCTGCTGGAGATGGTCTAATTATTTTTTTTCTGAAATGGATGGTCAGAGATGGTACTAATAGAGTAAATACTCGTAATCTACATTTTCTGTGTCTGGCTTGCGCCCTGAGCACGCACGCCAGAGCGTAGGGACCAATTCATCGGAGATATTAAAAGCTGACTGGTTTCGAGCGCTGTCCGCGCTCGGCGGGCTTCTGCCCATTGCGTACGCGACGCGTGGTTGTATACAGCCGGACCCTAAATCCTTCTCCAATGCAGCTGTTGGTGGCTGGGCATGGACCCCAAATCCCTCTCCAATCCCACGAAATCCTTCTTCAATCCTGCCGCCTCCACCGCCACTAGCTCGATAAGCCTCGCCTCATCCCTCTACCTCTCCCTCCCGCCGCCATAGCGCGCAGCTCCGACGTACCCGACGCGGCTCTGCTGGTGGCCGCGTCGCGCCGTCCCGTCCGCCGGCTCCCATGCACCCCTCATCGAATGCGCGCAGCCTCCGCAAACGCATGCTGCCCCTCTCCGCCTTCTCTGCGGTCATGTAGCCTCCGCGAACGCGCTCGCCACGCCGCAGCCAGGCCGAGGCCACCGCGATGCCTCCTCCCCACTGCTGCACCCTCTCTGCCGGTCGTCGCACGCGCCTCTGCCGAAGATCACGCCTTCATGCCTATTCCAATCCAGTTGTAAACACGGACGCTGGCTCTTCCTTGTGAGTTGCGATCGGTGTCTTGTTCTCCATCCCGTGCTACATCTTCCTCCGATGCCGCGCGCTCGCCTCCCTCTAGATCCCATCGCCCCGCTCGCCTTCTCCTCCGTCAGCCCGACCAGCCTCGCCTCCACCCTCTCCCTCTCACTTCCTTCTCTCGTCGCCGCAACGCACAACTCCATTGGCTCGATTTGGCTCTCTCAGCCACCGCGACGTCCCTCTATCAGATCCCACCATCGTGTCCTGTACGGGTGTGTCCCATTACTAAAAACTCCCGCCGTCAGCACGCTGCGATTCGACTTCGGGATGCTCGCGCCACTCCCACGCCTGACAAGCACACTCTATGGCCGCCACGATGCTGATCAGGCCTACCTCCTCCGCAAGACCGCCCTCCAAGCCCTCTCCCTCCCCAGGTTCTGCTCCCCTCCGCCAATCGTTACTGCCTCACTGTCCCCGAACCCCAATCTCTATAGGGGAAACCAGACGATTTCATTTTGTTTATTATCTCCACAGGCCGCATGATGAGTGGAAGTTCGCTCGGAACTCGTGCCTGGCTGCGACGATGGAAGGTTTCCAAACCCCTCGAGCTCCCTTCCTAGAGCCTAGAGTTGTGATGTTTTCCCCTTCCCCACTCTTCCCTTCTGGGTGTTTACGTGAGTGTTTCTGGTTTTAGTTTAATTGGTCAAAATTGTGACTTGGGTTGCTGCTTCCAGCAAAGTGCACCAAGCATATACACGATTTATAGGGGTCGTTGTGGAGTTGTTGAGCGGAGAGGCAGTGTATGAACTCTGAAGAACTTGGCTGCTTACCACATTGATTCATTAAATAAACATAAATCATTAAATAAACATAAAGTAGACCTATGACTAGCCTGTTGATTATCAAGGTTGAGTATACTAGGATTATTTTGAATATATGCTCTTTGTGGTCGCAGCAAGCTATTTAGAGTATCATTATTTTCCTCTTCTATTGGTAGACCGCATCTCTCGTCTACAAGTAGCAACAACTTTCTTTTTATAGCTTGTTTGATTTCTTGCTCAGAGGAGCATCACTCATATACCATATTCCATGATTAGTATGTAACTAGGTATAGACACAAAAATGCAGATTTTTGTTCGAATAAAATTTTCACTTACCTGGATAGTGACTCTGATTATCTTTAAGTATTTTGATATTTGGTTTACATCCATGTAAGACCTATTTGTTTCTGTATCTTTGTGTTATGCTCTACATAATTGGCTTTCTTGCTATTTAAATTTGGCGGTGTGTTAAAAGTTTAGTGTATTCATTATAAAATATTATTTAGTTAGTCTATTGAGTTGGTATGCTATGTGTACAAGTTAAGAAGAGACACCCCTGGTTGATGCTAAGGCGATAAACATACAAAGCAATTATCTATACAAACTACCTAATTCGTTCCAGTTGTTTTTTAGTTGTATTAAACATCTGATATCCTGCTTGTACAGGAGGACATTGAAAAGAGGTTTGCAGAAATCCTGGGTTCGATAAAGATTCCATTTTGTGTTGTTATTGGTTGGATTACGGGACAAAAGATGAACTTGTATTTTCAGCTATTTGAGACAACAACTCTCTTCATAACAGTACTTGCGGTGGCATTTATGTTACAGATGGGTTCTTAAGGTGGATATTAATTAAAAAAAACTATTACAAATATGTGCTTGATGTTGCCTGTTGTTAAGGATTATTTTCGCTCTGATTTATTGCTGCCATTATATAAACTGAAAATGTGTCCATTTTGTTAGGCAGATATAAAATAGACATCTTGATAAGATTATTTGGGCCCGATCTATTTTTGTGTCATATGAATTGTGAATATATGTCCATTCTACTGTTTAGATAACAGTAGAATGGCTATGTTAGTAAGGTTTCATCGTTCATCTCTATAATAGTAGGTATTAGGGTGCACACTAAAGCTGAAAAGAAAAAAATCACAAAGATTACATTCAAAAAATTGTCTACGTGACTGTTGAGCGCCCGATAGGGCGCTGTTTTTTTTTCTAGTACAGAAAATACGTGAACCGACGAGAACACGAGAAAAAAACTACCCAACGCTGAATTGAGAGCGAATTAAGGTGAGTAGAAAACGACATTGCTGCCCCTATAAAAAGGTTCCGACAGTTCTGATTTGAAACGAAATCCAGAAGCATGCAACACAGATTAAACGGCATCCAAAAATTTCGCTTGTGTTGATGACTGGAGAGAGCAATTCATCTAGAGGAAGAATGGAACATAAATCGGATGCCATGTAATTAGTTATTTTACCTAGGCAAATGCGACAATACTGGAGCATAGCTGCATAAGGCATAGAAACGGCCACCCACTCTTTGACCAAGAGACACTTGTATCTCAGAAGGCGAGAAGAGAGAACCAAGGTTAATACAGTTACATAATAATATGGTTTTTTTTCCAGACGACCCATATACCATGTTGCTATATGCTAGCAGCATCCTAGCTCTAAAATTCACCCCAAAAAAAATAAATAGCCTAAAGAATGGAAATGGTACGTCGTCATCGACCCATCCTTTCAGTATGTACAGTGTAAACCCCCAGCGGTAATCGCTACTCTAACCGTATGATGGTTAAGATTAGATCAAATAATCAAATGATCCGAGAAACCAGTAGCACATCATGACAACAGCAACCCAGCGGCCGGTAACGAGGAATCCGGTAAGTATATGGGATGCCGTTGGATTTACCTGCCATTGCAACTGGCAGTGAAGTTCAGAAGCTCATCATCGCCATTCGCGGCAACCACCACAACTCCAGTTGCCGCTCTCAACAGGCTCTACAAGCCTTGGTTCCCAGGGAGAGCACTACCGGTGTGTGCGGAGGTCACGGACAGAACATCTGGGATCAGGTGGCGCCTGAGTGTTCGTGCCGTTGTGGCACGCTACCTCTTCAGGCGTGGGACCATTTGTTGGCACGTTCATATTCGAAGCTCCATCTTCTGCCATGAAAGACGTACCACCAAAACCAACTCCTCGCTGGACAAAGCTTCCGGAGCCGTTAGCATCACCTTGCAGACCAGTAGCTATCCCAAACGCGTTGTCATCAAGCTGTGCGTCGTCAGCCTCAAGCAGCTCAGTGAACGAGAAATAAGTCTGGGGCTCATGCTCACACTCGTCCATCACAAAGCTGCCACGGCTAGTGCCGTTCTGCTGGCGATTAGAAGTGAAACCAGGTGGGGCAGCATACGCGGTTCCTCTCGAAAAATCCCACCCCAGTAGTCCTGAAGCGCCCACGCTGTCAGCCTCCGAAAAGGAAATCTCATTCGTGTGGCTGAAATTGATGTTTCCATTGCCTGGAGGTGTATTCTGGTTCTGGACATAATACTCATTCACAGGTTTACCAGCTTGGTCAAGGTATCCAGAAGTTTTAGCTAGTGCTCTTCTTATAGACAGCTTCTGGTTACTTCCCGGGGCAATGCTTGCCGTGTTCGCTGATAAATCAACATCCCCTGTCTCTTCCCCGATTGGTTCAACTATTCCATACGAAGCAAGCAGTGGGTCCTGATCTGCTGAAGCAGAAGTCTTCCCACTGGATAGCATAGTTGACACCGATGATGTTGCAACTGTTTGCTCACTAAATTCGGGTGCAGGCTTTACATAATTATCTGAATGAGGACACGGGGGGATGGCCCTCCTCCGGCACCTACAGCACCGGTATCCAACCAACTCACCAATCCTATCTTCTTCAAGTTGCAAAGAATCACCATGAAACCAATCTGTAAGCGTGCAATTTCCAGATGTTAAAAAAAGAAGTGAAACATAACGCAAAAAAGGATAATTCTCCAAGCTACAGCGAAGATAAATAAACTTACTTTTGCACCTCTCACAGCGTACATACAGGAATTCCGGAGAATATGCTTTGTCACATAGACAACATTTTGGTTTTATTGACGAACCTATACCATCCTTGCTTTTAAGGATTACATCATTCGCCCTGAACTCACTTCCATCATCCTTGTCGTTCTTATTTTTCTTCCATATGAGACCGAAATATGTGATCGCTTGAACTTTTTTAGCCTTCGTTGGTTTTTCGGACTTTGACTTTTTAGCTTTTGTCTTTTGGACACTAGTGATGTTCTGAGTTACCACTTTGGCGGGTGGCTGGGCTTTCACATTTAGAACTGGCAGGGTTGTAGCTTCCACATTTCCAACTCGTTGCGCCTTAACCTTTGTGACTGGCTCGGCTTCCCCTTTGGGGGCAGGCTCAGCAGAATGGGAGGAACTAACCTTAGAGACATTTCTGGGAGCGGTCACTGGCTGTTGGCCATTATTCTTCTGTAGATGCTGGATATAACTTGCATTTGTATTGTAACTAGTGAGCATAAGATTCCGCTTCTGGAGGCATAACTTGCATATCAAACTGGAAGTAGTACTGCCTCCTTTGCTAACAACAGAGCTTGATGTACACTCTTTATGACAATTACCTGAAAGTTAGTTTTAGATAGCAACATTGTGACTAAAGTATTCAAAATATTAGAAATTGATCAAATATCTTCTTGGATATTGCAAGGGAAACGAATGGAAAAGATGATCTAAAGAGCAAGACATATATCCATACCTTGACAAGAGCTGCATTTAACAATATCCCTGCATGTGATCAAACAAAATTGAAAAAGTCAGTATCTTAAAAAGAATAAACATATAATTATTAATCAGTATAAGAGGCGAGGCAGAAAAACCTGTAGAGAACATCCTTCTTGCATGAGGCGCAGGGATAGACTTCTCCCTTGTGAAAGAGATATGAAAAAACATCTCTGGCAGGTGCTTTCACTCGCCTTGGGTATAAATTGGTAAAACATTCCGGAATTCCTGGAGTAGGCAAGGAGCTAGCCTCAGCATGCTGCTCAAATTCTCGTAACATGTACAATGGCACATGGTTTTCAGAAAACCACATTTTTCTAATTTCATCCTGATCACTTTCTGCTTCCAAGATATTTTTTGTCAGACGGACAGGAAGATGCTTTTGGTTGGGAAACTTCAGTGCGTATCTTATCTTATTGTCGATAATTTTTTTATCACAGAGTACAGCATTTCTGAGTGCAGAAAAGTCAGAGTCAGAACTTTTTCCATCTGAAGGAATTTGATCTGGAGAGATAAACTCCTTCCATCTGATGTGAGCATCAAGATATCTAACCTGAGAAAAATGGTTATTAGGTTTGTGCTAAGGTATTTTCTTTGCAACATCAGGACAAAAGTGCAAACCTGCAGAGCAAGTTGAGATGAAGTCTGGCTTAGTCCAACACATGCTCTCCAGAAAAGTTGCCGAGATCGTCTTGGAAAATTAGAACCTTCATAGTAAGATAAACCTGCTAACCTTTTCTTACCACCTAAGTAGGTGACAAAATCACGGGAACTTGTTCATGTTCTGAATACTGATTACTGATAGAGGATCAAATAAGACTACTAATAGTTAAAACACATAATACCTTGGCGAGCAGCTTTTCTTATGGTTGAATGTAGAAGAGCCCCCCTCTGCAAAGTACGTTTTATTATATTTCCTCCGGTCCACCAAGTCCAGCTGTTGTCATCATCAGTAACAGTACCGGGTTCAGAAACCAACAAACGTCTTCTGCCACGCCTTCCGCCAGCCCCACGTTTTTGGTGTTGTGCAGGACGAGATGCCCCTGTTGATGGACAAGGAGATTCCGCAGGCCAATCGTCTATCGGCTTGAACCAGCTTGCAGAAAATGCTACTCCACGGATGTTGCTTTCCAACTGCATTAATATGTAACAAATTTTAATACAACAGTCGAATTCGTTTTTCACTGCTATTTATGGCAATAACCTTCTTCAGCTAGGTTATTTATCTTTCTTCCAGAACCATTTTTTTGCATACTTACTTGATTCTCCAAAAGCAATTAGTACACAATATTATCGCATTAACCCGCTACTCCCTCCATTCCAAATTGAAAGTTCGTTCTGGCATTTCTAAATACATAGTTTAAATGTGTTTACTATTTATCTAGACATAATGTATATCTAGATACATAGCAAAAGCTATGTTTCTAAAAATGCCAAAATGTCCTACATTTTGAAACAGAGGGAGTACTATATATCCACACCTCTTTGTTCACCTACAAAAGACATCATCTAGTACTTATAATCGTACCAGAGTTGTGTCCACTGTTTTAAAGGCGTCGCCTAGGCGTCCAGGCAGTGGTCCAACGCCTAGGCGCCGCCTAGGCGACGTTCCAACGCCTTGTCTCGCCATACCGCTTTAAAAACCATGGTTGTGTCAGTGAATTCATGGTGACATTACCATGCAACTTTTCTGTTCTGTTGTGTTGTATCTTGTATGTTTATCATGGTGACTCTATTAGGAGAATTTTCTTTCGAGAAAGATGCTGTTCATACCAGGTACATTACTCTTTGTTTCCCTTTGCACTAGGGTTAACAAACTATTTTGTTTTGCACCTATTATGTTAAAGCAAGTTTCACACCAGCTTACATCTTTTTTCTGAGAACATGCACGACCGTGTGTATTACATTAAGAGGATAGAAACAAACAACCATAGAACTTCCCTTTGTGAGATACCCCTGGGAAGCCTAAACAGACAGGAAGGCGGTCCAGCAGTTAGAGCAAATACATCATGAAACCATATCAAATCTAATGAAACCTTCAAGTTCATGGTGCCTCATATAACATGATTGAAACCCACAAAGTCTCATGAAAGTTTCATTTCATAAGGTCTTGCTAGAAGAAAAACTTACTGTGGCATATACTGTCGAGAAATGAAAATACATGCATATAGCAGTTCAAAGTGAAACAAGTTTAGCTTTACATAGTGCAAAGTAAATTTACTGTATGTCTGTATCTTTCATTGCTGAATTATTCATTTCACAAAACACCTCGCTAGCTATTTCTGAGTCAAATATCAATGGTTTGTTGCCTTATTTGAACAACTTCTGTTATTTTCTAACATTAGAGTTAATTTCATTTATTAAATAAAATGCATGCATGGATATTATGTACCTAGCTCAAGCTGCATAAGAAACTGAAAAATATTATTCTATTTGATGTGACTTTAACACTACCGGCATTCACAGTGATATGCTTATCACAACTCAGTTGTAGAATATTGAGAGGTACCAAAGGATGCCATCCTGTAACTCACCTCAAGCAAGAGGGGTATTACAGTTCTGCAGTTGGAAGCTTCTTCTAGTTGTTCACGCCACCGTTCTCTCTGCTGCATGTCTTGTAGTGAACCAACCAACAGGCCACGCAAACTTTCCTCCATGTTGGCTAAATAAGCAGCAATACTGGGGAAATGGCTGTCAGAAATTTTTATTACGCGCATTGTGCTAAGAACTCGAGCAGAACTTTTAGCAGCATTTGATGTGGTCATGTTAAGAAAACAAGCCTTTTTGTTTCCACTTGCTGAACTTCTGCAAGCAAGGCACCAACCACATCTATCTCTTGGAACTTCCATAAGCTTCTTTTCAGTACTCGGCCAAACAAATTGTGCGACTGCTGAGGAAAATGCTTTCAACTGTAGAGCATTGTCTGCAGCCACCTTCTTCTTTGGTTTTGCAGACAGTTGGGATGTGGAAACCTTACCTTCACTGGATGCAATAATAGCTAGATTGGCGGCAGCAGATGCTGCAATGTTGCCATGATTGTAGAGGTTCATGTAAGCTTGTGGTTTAAAAGAAGACAACTTTGCTGCCTTGCCACAACTCATGTTTCCAGGTCTTTCAGTACACATCTGAAGGTGAAGTTTACCTTGCAAAGATGAACGAAATGATTCTGACTTTGCAGGAACAGTGGATAAGTCTGGACGATATATACTATGAGCTGGCTGTGCTTGTGCTATGTTAGACATGCCCGTTCCAATGGATCCATTCTGATGAGAAACGGAGGATGCCACAAATGGTCCAGAAGCTCCATTTCTAGGTGCATTATGTATGTTGTTCTGAGCTGACAGAGCTTGCTTGCAAACATCAACATTCTTCTCCGTCTGTTCAGCAGAGCACACTGTATACTGATTAGCGAAAATTTTCTGTTGCACATTTGTTTGAGGAAGTGCTACTGTTTTACTGTCCCCGCCATCTTTTAAAGTTGTCCAGCCACTTCCATCTCCTGACATTGTTGGAGTAAAACTCAACATGCTGGATTGTGGAGTATGTCTTGTACCAACTTCTTTCAATATTGTTGATCTCTCACTCTGAACTCTACCGAGTAAATGTTTCCAGTATTCCATTATTTGCCTGCATATATCCACATATGCATCTGAGAGTGCAAGTCTCTGGAGGACCTTGACAACATCATAATGATTGTAATATCTTGCATAAGACTCTACATCTGAAGATATTTCGATCCTGCAGTATTAGATGGAACAAAACAATAAAGGAAGTATAACACAAATAATAGCAGGTCATGCAATAACAAATCTGTAGTAGATGTATGATTAATGTGCAAGAACTTACACCAGTAAATAGTTGCAGGTTCCTAAGAATAGTCTCCCGTGCATATCAATGCCAAACATTTGAGCTCCTCTTGCACCACGTTCAATTCTTGATGAAGTTGGTCCAAGCTTGTTGACCACACACTCTGGACAGAACCAGTCCCCCTGGGGAAGGAAAGCTTTATTTTGACCGATACATCTCGAATGATATGCCCATGGGCAGCCATCACAGCATACCAAAGTCCCATCCATTCCACATATTCGGCAATCATCGCTATTACCATCCTGAGAAACATCTGCTACAGCAACATCTGAATTTGTTACATTTGGACCACTTTCAAAGTTCTGTAAATCATTCAACATTTTGTAAGCTGAGGCCTTTGAGGCTCTAGTCAAGACTGCTCTGGAACCAGCCTCCAAAAAGGTGCTAGAATCTATCTCGTATTCCATCTCCTCATTGTAGCCTACTCGATCTTCCAGTATAGTTTTGTATTCTTGTGATTCAAGGACATGATCACAGAGTATTTGCAGCACCCTCAACTTCGTAGCAACAGGAAGTTTATAGTATTCAGCGGCTAGAAGGCTTCTAGCAAAACTCTGCCCCCCTAGGTTCTTAATGCACCCCATCACATACAGGTACTCTAGTAAGAAAGTTGGCCAAGTCAATGCATCTAGTAATGTCCAATCCAAATACCTGTACACGGTTCAAGGAAAGTGAATATTTTTCAGAATTTTAAGAAAAAAAATAAACACAACACCTAAGAAATAGTAATTGCAGTTAAGGGGGGGGGGGTGATAGAGTATATGTACTTCAAGCAATTTGAAGCCATCTGAGATCCTTGAGCAGATTTAGATTCAAGATACCGCCTCAGTGCCCGCAATAGCGAGACATGTACGGCATCCAACAAGTTATTCTGAACAGTGCAATTAATGGCTGCAACAAAATCATCCAGACCAAACGGACTCAGGAACAGCTGCACACTGAAGGATCTCAGGAAGTTATAAACAGAAAAGAGATAGCTTATGGAATCTTCTGGCACAGGAATGTCTCCCGATGACGGGGGCAACTCCACAGCCTGTACAGGAGGGCACGGCTCAGATGGTTCTTCTTTAGTGAAATCGGATGAATTACTCGAAGATTCGATATCCTCGGACATATCCGAGCCAGACCCACTATACCGCAGTGCATCAGTGTTGGCAGGCATCTCGCATCCGTCAACCCTCTGTCTAGTACTTGCTGGCTCTTTCACCTCCGAGACACTCCCCGACAAAACCAGCAGGCCCAACTTCCTCTTCCTGCAGTTCACACTCATGCCTAACGTGCCATTCTTGTCGGGCATGAGGAACTCGTGGAGCTCAGGAAACTCCAAATCCTCATCATGTCCATCCTCAAACACCACGCTGTAGATGCCAGCTGTGCTATCATAGGATGCAACCTTCCCAATAAGGATCCCCGCTTGCATTGGCGCATTGCGGCCAATGTAACGGCCGACCAAGCACTCTCCCACTTCCTCGGCTCGCGCCTGAAGGCCCCCGGCAGATGTGGCAGCAGACCCTTGATGCACCACTCTTCCATCAGCTTCCTCCATCTTAAACTCGCTGCCCGCCACAGCCACTCCCGGGCGCTCTTGTTCCCTCACATGGCCGTCGTCCACCTCCATCCCCACTTCAGACCCCACAGGATCCAAATCTCGCACTGCAACAGGAACGATCCCCACATCCACCTCGCTGGCCGTACAAGACGGAGAGTGCTGCTTCTGCTTGCTTGCATCGCCACCCTCGCTCACGTCCATCTTCTTCACCTCAGACACCGCGGGATCCACATCCTGCGCTGCCCCCGCAATGCCTTGGCCCTGCTCCACCTCACTCACCGCGTGCACAGCAGACCGCCCTTTGCCCGCGCCGCCGTCCGCATCCGCCTCGGGCGCCGCGGGGCGATCTCCGCCCGCAGCAGCAGCGGCGCCGCCGCCGCCTTCGTTAGCCTCCACCGTGGGCTCGCTCGCCGAGGCCTCCGCGTCACCCCCACGCCCCGCCGCAGCGGCACCTCCACCCGGATCGGCCTCACCGGCCGCGCCTGCCGCTGCAAGCGCTTCCGCGCCACCTGCGATGTCCGTCTTCACGCCATCAGCGGCGGCCTCCTCGGGGGAGGCGCCGGGCCCCTGCGGCGCCCGATCGGGGCCGTCCCGGGGCCCCGGGCCCGCGGCGGTGTCCATGGCCTCGAGCGCGACAACCCTAGCTCGCCACGCGCGCGCCCTAATGAGGCATCCTCGTTCGCGAGTCGCGCGCCGACGGGACGGGTATCGGATGCGGCGCGCTGGCGGCGGGCGATTGGAGCGGGATGGGCTCGCAAACCCTACCGGCAAGTGGCGGCGGCGAGGAGTTGGGGGAAGAGGTCGAGATGATGATGGATGGATGGGTGGGAGGGAGGGAGGAGAAGCACAAGCACTGGGCTGGGACACCAGCGCAGCGGGGTGCACGAAGGCAAGGGCAGGGACACCGAGTGCGCCGCACCCGACTCGTCGCACCCAGCCTGACTGACTCGCGTCGCCCTTCCGGGGTGCGGGTGCGGGTGCGGGTGCGGGTGCACCAGTGCGGACCGACCCGTACAGTGGGACGTGGCCGCGTGGTGCCGTGGTGGGCTGGCTCTGGCTGGCTGGTTCGGGAGAGTTCAGTTCGCTTCCGCTCTCGTCCGCGGATGCGGGCTGGCGGGCGCGGGTGTGGACGGACCTGACCTGGTTCGTTTTGAGCGAGCGTGCAGGTGCAGCTCGGCGACCTCGTCGTGTCCGCGCCGCGTCCACTCCAGCATGTACGGCGACCGCTCGGTGGTCGACGGCCGCAACCGGGAGGCGGGCGGTGGTGGAGGGAAGGGAGCGTGCTGCGAGTTTTTTTTCAAATTCAAATCCGGTGGAGGGGTCGCCTGCTCAGGTGGTAGTAGGGCAGGCAGGGCAACGGTTTGCTTGCTCGCGCCAAGTCGTACTCGTACGTCTTCCCCGGCAGCACTTCTGCACTTGCTCCCGGTGTTTTCCCCAGTGACCACCCCTACTGAGCTAGCCACAAATCCCGCGGTGTGGATGGTGGCCTTCGTTTTTCTTTTCTGTACAGCATACGAACTCTGCCATGGAAAAGAAGCGAAGGAGATGGAGAAAAACCCTAACACGTGCCATCCTACTAAACTTTTAGTCTGCGTATGTATGTGATGACCAATATTCAGAGAAATAAAAATTAGTCCTTCTATTTCTATGTCTATGTGTTCTACTTTCGTTCAGTCGATAATTAATGAGAGATGGAAAAAAGCAAGGTTCTAGTCACCGGCAGTGTGCTTCACGATACACGATACGTTGTCAGCATGATAAACTCTACGTCAATATCGCCGTTGAAGACACCATTGCGTTGTAATGACCACCTAATATTTCGAGAAATATAAAACGGTCCTCCTATTTCTATTCCTATGTATGCGTGTTATAGTGTTATATACTCTCATATGCGCTATATGTTGATCATGAGAAATGAAAAACAACGAAAGGTTCTGGTCACTAGCAGCATCAGCAGCGGATCCAGCCCAAATATTGAGTGGGGGCTCAAATGTGAGTGGGGACCTAAATAAAGTGCGGTTAATAAATAAAACTTTTATAACTACAGTAAATAAGGTAAAAAATCCACTACACCAAGAAAATTGAGTGGAGGCTTGTGCCCCCACTCAGCTCAACGTCGGTCCGCCCCTTAGCAGCATGTTTCACAGTATGTTATCAGCGTGATAAAGACCGTGCTTGGTTCCGCCATATAGTGAGAATCCTCCGGTGCAAGAATCTTGTCGAGTAACCAAACATAATGCATTTTACGTCTTAGGTATCGCCTACCACGTGTACTTCCAACCGAATAATCTCGAGAAACGCTGCCAAACTATACGTCAACCTCCAGGGGCGAAGCCAAGATCTAAAATTAGGGGGGCCAAATTAGATTAGGGGGTTGTTATAAGTATTTTTTTGCATTATTTACATAAGAATTAGTTAAAAAAACTAACATATCCTATAGATTTAGGGGAGCATTAGGGGGACATTGCCCCATGTGCCCCCCCTGTCGTCGCCCCTGTCAACATCATCGAAGACAACATCGATCTGCGACGCTAACTTTCATGCTAACGTCCCTATCGTGACTACTTCGACAATGTCGATATCTTCAACGTCATTAGTGAAACGGGCCTGCTACCTCTATTTATAACTAATCTGTACCTAGGGGCAGAGCCAAGGGGCGGGCAGGGGCCTTGGTCCCTAGCCCCACTAACTATTACTATGTATATAATATACATACAATATAAAATATGAAATTTTCTTTGGGCAAAACACATTTCTATATCCAAATAAAAAATGCCATATTTTTGAAGCATCAAATTCATCGCTAATAACAAAATCAATGAATTTCATTTCAAAGTTGTCACACATAGTTGTTGTGTGCGCGCACATTGAGTATACAACCATCTAGAGCCAAATACATTACGATCACTTGCTGATTTGATAAAAAAAAGCCTTGCCAAATTGTGTAAAAGTTTCATGTATCAATTGGTTTACAGGTTATTAAGATTAATGGTTACCCTTCAAGTCTCAAGATGAAATTTTTAACAACTTGTCCAAGTGTCTCAATACCTTCAGGGACAAGGATGTCTAGCATGTCACCCTCGGATCCTTGGACGACCGTCGTCACTTCTACCATGCAATAATCTTCAGTAATGTCACTTCCATGGAACTTGCATCCTGGGATCGCAAGGCCCATGGCTACTTTCTTTGTATGATAATTGTTAATATCATATCTTATAACTAGTGTGCGCGCCACAGGCCTTGTGATGTCATCAACTAGATATCAGACCTTATTTCCTGTTGGCCTGACAGATCTTGGGACGGTCGTACAATCGGTGGAGGACAGTGGTTGAGCTGCTGGATTATTTGCATCTGTGTAGTAGTCATATGTTGAACAGACATCGCACTCGTCAATTGTTGCATCAATTCTGGAGGAGGATTCGATAGCATTTAAGACATTAGGTCTTTGAACTCTTTCTTAGTGTCCTCCTTAAAATAATCTGCCATCTCTTCCTTGTATCGATCATGTTTCTTGTACAGACCTTCCCACTGAGGTCCAAATCCTTCCTAAGACAAGATTCCTCATACACGACCAGGATGCTCAGGATTATCGAGACCAGCTATTAGGATGTCTCTCTCCCTTTGTGGCTTACATGTTCCTTGGCTCTGCTTAGCTGCCATTGCATATATGTTTTTTTGCTGCTTCTTCGATAATGGGACCATCAAAAGATACACCAGCTCGGTTCCCCTTGGTTTTCTAGCACAGATCCAATTAACTGTCCTTTCACCAAGTTGCTCGGATAGCGTCGGCAACCCTGTGGCCTTCTTCTCGGTGCCTTCTTGTCTCCATTTAGGAATCTAACGCTTGTAACCACCTATGCCTAGGTGGTGGTACTTGTTCTTCTTAGATAATTTTGAATTTGCCTCGCTTAGAGATATAAAATCAGGGTTGCTCCTCTGCTCTAGAAATACTGCCCACTGGCCTGCTGAGATTTTATATTTTTCGTCGGGTCTAGGCCTTTCTTTGCAAACTTGGTATTCATCTCAGACCTCTAGTTTTGGAATTAGTCCTTCTATTTCTATGTCTATGTGTTCTACTTTCGTTCAGTCGATAATTAATGAGAGATGGAAAAAAAGCAAGGTTCTAGTCACCGGCAGTGTGCTTCACGATACACGATACGTTGTCAGCATGATAAACTCTACGTCAATATCGCCGTTGAAGACACCATTGCGTTGTAATGACCACCTAATCTTTCGAGAAATATAAACCGTACGGTCCTCCTATTTCTATTCCTATGTATGCGTGTTATAGTGTTATATACTCTCATCTGCGCTATATGTTGATCATGAGAAATGAAAAACAACGAAAGGTTCTGGTCACTAGCAGCATCAGCGGCGGACCCAGCTCAAATATTGAGTGGGGGCTCAAATGTGAGTAGGGGCCTAAATAAAGTGCTGTTAATAAATAAATCTTTTGTAACTACAGTAAATAAGGTAAAAAAATTCACTACACCAAGAAAATTGAGTGGGGGTCTGTGCCCCCACTCAGCTCAACGTCGGTCCACCCCTGAGCAGCATGTTTCACAGTATGTTATTGTCGGCGTTCCGAGACCGTGGGGTCCCTGGGCCGACGAGTGAATGTCGCCGTGTGCCCCAGCCCAGATGGGTCGAGCGCGAGGGCGAGCGCGAAGGGGGGAGAGCGAGGCGGCCGGAGACCGACGTGAGAGAGGTGGGAATCCCGCGGCCTTCGTGTTCGTCCCGCGCCCAGGTCGGGTGCGCTTGCAGTAGGGGGTTACAAGCGTCCACGCGGGAGAGGGAGCGAGCGGCCTCCGGCGAGCGCCTGTTCTCGTCCTCGTCCCCGCGCGGCCAACCCTCTCTAAGAGGGCCCTGGTCCTCCCTTTTATAGGCGTAAGGAGAGGATCCAGGTGTACAATGGGGGGTGTAGCAGGGTGCTACGTGTCTAGCGGAGGTGAGCTAGCGCCCTAGGTACATGCCGTTGTGGCAGCCGGAGAGATCTTGGCACCCAGCTGGTGTGATGTCGTGGCCGTCGGAGGAGCGATGGAGCTTGGCGGAGGGACAGCTGTCGGAGCGGTTGAGTCCTTGCTGACGTCCTCTTGCTTCCGTAAGGGGGCTGAGAGCCGCCGTCGTCACAGAGCATGCAGGGCGCCATCATTGCCTATCTGGCGGAGCGAGCCAGATGGGACGCCGGTCTTGTTCCCTGCGGCCCGAGCCAGCTCGGGGTAGGGTGATGATGGCGCCTCCTGTTGACGTGGCTGGTCTGCGCCCTAGGTTGGGCGATGTGGAAGCTCCTCCGAAGCCGAGGTCGAGTCCGAGACCCCGGGTCGGGCGAGGCGGAGATTGCCGGCTAGTGCCGGGGCGGAGTCCGAGCCCTGGGGTCGGGCGAAGCGGAGTTCGTCGTCTTCTGGGGCCGAGCCCAAGTCCGAGCCCTGGGTCGGGCGAGGCGGAGATCGTCGTCTTCTGGGGCCGAGCCCAAGTCCGAGCCCTGGGCGAGGCGGAGATCGTCGTCTTCTGGGGCCGAGCCCAAGTCCGAGCCCTGGGTCGGGCGGAGTTCGCTGTCTTCCGGGACTTAGCCCGAGTCCGAGCCTTGGGTCGGGCGGAGCAGAGTTCGCCGTCTTCCGGGACTTAGCCCGAGTCCGAGCCCTGGGTCGGGCGGAGTTCGCCGTCTTCCGGGACTTAGCCCGAGTCCGAGCCCTGGGTCGGGCGGAGTTCGCCGTCTTCCGGGACTTAGCCCGAGTCCGAGCCTTGGGTCGGGCGGAGCGGAGTTCGCCGTCTTCCGGGACTTAGCCCGAGTCCGAGCCCTGGGTCGGGCGGAGTTCGCCGTCTTCCGGGACTTAGCCCGAGTCCGAGCCCTGGGTCGGGCGGAGCGGAGTTCGCCGTCTTCCGGGACTTAGCCCGAGTCCGAGCCCTGGGTCGGGCGAAGCGGAGCTTCCTATGGTGCCTTCGGCAGGGCCTGACTGCCTGTCAGTCTTACTCTGTCAAGTGGCACTGCAGTCGGAGTGGCGCAGGCGGCGCTGTCCTTCTGTCAGGCCGGTCAGTGGAGCGGCGAAGTGACGGCGGTCACTTTGGCTCTACCGGCTGGGGGGCGCGCGTCAGGATAAGGGTGTCAGGCCACCTTTGCATTAAATGCTCCTGCGACTTGGTCGGTCGGTGCGGCGATTTGGTCAGGGTTGCTTCTTAGCGAAGGCAGGGCCTCGGGCGAGCCGGGAATATGTTCGCCGCTGAAGGGGGCCTCGGGCGAGGCGGAAATCCTCCGGGGTCGGCTGCCCTTGTCCGAGGCTAGGTTCGGGCGAGGCGTGATCATGTCCCTCGAATGGACTGATCCCTGACTTAATCGCACCCATCAGGCCTTTGCAGCTTTGTGCTGATGGGGGTTACCAGCTGAGAATTAGGAGCCTTGAGGGTACCCCTAATTATGGTCCCCGACAGTAGCCCCCGAGCCTCGAAGGGAGTGTTTGCACTCGCTTGGAGGCTTTCGTCGCACTTTTTTGCAAGGGGACCAGCCTTTCTCGGTTGCGTTTTGTTCCGGTGGGTGCGCGCGAGCGCACCCGCCGGGTGTAGTCCCCGAGGCCTCGAAGGAGTGGTTTCACTCCTTCGAGGTCTTAATGCCTCGCGTAATGCTTCGGCTGGTCTGGTCGTTCCCTCATGCGAGCTAGCCGTAGCCCGGGTGTACGGTCGGGTCCCAAGTTCTCGGGCTGGTATGTTGACGCTGTCAACGGTTCGGCTGGAGCCGGGTTTGCGAGAGCAGCCCCCGAGCCTCTGCACAGGGCGAGAGGGCGATCAGGGACAGACTCGGCTTTTTTACATACGCCCCTGCGTCGCCTTTCCGCAAGGAGGAGGGGGGAAAGCGCCATGTTGCCCTCGATGGGCATCGAACATGGTGTCTCCGTTGAGCTGCAAGCGGGTGATCCGAGTGGACGTCCGTGCCCCGTTCGTTAGGGGTCGGCTAGGGGCCCAGAGGCACGCCCAAAAGTACCTGCGGGTGATCTGCCGGACCCGGTCCCCTGGCAACGGGGTCCGAGGGCTCGATGCCTCCCTCTGATGGGATTCCGTTACAAGATCGTTCCCGCCGGTCTCGGAAATGTCCTAGGGTACCTCGGGAGCGTAGCCCGAGCCTTGGTTATGTATCGAACGTACCCATGGTCATCCCTCGCTCGGCGTCTGAGGCGGCTGTGAACCCTTCGGGGGCCAGCCTTCGAACCCCTGATCAGTATTGGGCGCGGAGCCCGAGTAGCCTGAGGCGGTCGTTGAACCCTTTCGAGGGGCCGGCCTTCGAACCTCTGACCAGTAGTGGGTGTAGGGCCCACGCGATCTGAGGCGGCTGTTGAACCCTTCTGGGGGGCCAGCCTTCGAACCTCTGATCAGTAGGGGGGCTCGGAGCCTGGTTCCTTCTCGGGGAAGGATCCTTTTCGGGGTATCCCCCTTTTTCCGGTCCCTGTTGCAAGAGAGAGAAAGAGGAAAAACGGAAAAGGATATGAAATCGAACGACGCGGCGTACCTTTTTTGGACGCGGTCGAAGGCGAAGCGTCGCCCGCTTCTTCTGCCAGAGGCGCCGCGTGTCCCGCCGTGGAGTTAATGCGACGGGGCGAGTGGTTGGAGGGGCGACCGTTGCGCGTGCGCGAGCCGTTCGAGGAACGGATCACGGGCGCGTTGTCTTCACGCCGTGGGAGAGGGTTCTCTCGCTGCCCCCGGATGGGACGTAAGCTTGGCTTACGACGTGGCCGCTGCTCCTGCCCGCCTGCCACCGCCATTACTGCCGGCCCACTTTTGGCCGCGTTGACCGTCGCGCCAGGCTGGTGCTGCTGGGTCGCGCGCCGGGTCACCTCGAGTCACGGTATTGGTTTCGCAGTCGAGGAGGCGCGGTAGTGGCGCAAGTGGCGGTGCAGTTGCATGCACGAATCATTCGGCGTGCCGGTTGCATGACGCGTGGGCCTGGGTCTCCATGCCGGGCGTGTTGGGAGTCGGAGAAGCGCGCCCACTTGGCGCGGTTGCATGCCGCCTGCATGGCCGCCCACCCTTTCGCCCGCTGGTCTGGGCAAAAGTGGAGGGTCGCTTGTAACCGCTGGGCGGTTGTGCGCACCGCGCGCGGCGGTTTGGCTTCTTCTGCTCTGAGCCGGCTTGCATGACGTGTGGGACCCAGCCCCTGCGCCGCAGGGGAGGACCTTGGAGTGTGTTGAAGAAGACTCAGCCCGTGACGGCTGGGGACGCGAGTAGGGAGAACCGCCCTTAAAAGCAGGGTGACCCCCTTGGAAGGCGACCATGTCTTCGCGCTCCCTTATGCATCGTGTCTTTCCACCTTCCAAGCCCCCGGATGGGGGAGATCCGCCGTCTTTCTGCCTCGTCGTTGGGGGAACGCAACTCCGCGGGAGTTGGTACCCTTCAGCCATCGTTCGGCTTCAAGGATTTTCATCAGCCAGCCCGGCTGCTCCCCCTCGCCGGGGGTCACCCAAGACGGTGACCACCAGCCCCTGGATGGGGAGGAGCAAGCTGGGCTGTGATCTTTGCCCCGCCCCCAGCTGGTCTTAATCATCCCCGCTGGGGCGGGGCCCGGGCCGAGCCGGTGCTCTGCCCCCCGCGCGGGTCGGCCGACCGCCTCCTCTTCCAGCTTCTGGTGGTGGAGACCATCCTCCAGTTCTGCGGAGGAGACGTCCTCCAGTCATGCTGGGGGAGGCGGGCTGTTGCTGTCCAGCTAGGATGCAACATTCCGTCCTCTTCCTCGCTTGCGTGGCGAGGACAGGAGTGAGGACCTGCCGATGCGCTTTGGGGCGACCCGCTTTTGCTGGTGATTCGCCCAGAGCTTGTCGCTCCACGGGCTTCCCCGTCGTGGAGGTTGTCCATACCCGCGGGGACGGAACCGGAGTTCCGTTTGTAATGGCACCTTGGATGCCAGTGTTTTTGTTCATCGTGGCTGTCGGGGCCTGAACATGTATGTAGTTTCGGCACGGAGCCGTGTTTTTTCCTCCTTTTCGAGCACTAAGACTCGCCTGTTGGTTGTCTGAACCGCTTCACCAAGCGAGAGTCGCCCCGTGTACAGGTGACGAGTGAGGTATCCGTATCCCGGAGGCGTAGGAGTCCCTCGGCTCGGTCGGCCTTGTTGTCCGAGGCTTCTCTCACTTAGTTAAAGGAACCCCTCCGCCGCTCTTCGATGAGCCGAGGCCAGGGGTAGCGGCGTCAACATGAACAGAGGCAGAGTTGGCTCAAAAAGAAAACCTGGTTGGCCTGAGCCTGGCCGGGTCGTCCGTTAGCGGGACCGACGCCGGAGTTGACCAGCCGAGCCGCCTGCTCGGGCCGGATTGACGCCCTTGGAAGGTAACTGGTCGAGGCCCCGGGGTGACCGGCCGAGCCGCCTGCTCGGGCCAGATTCCCGGAGAAGACCCTGGCGGCGATGGCCCGGGCGTGGTGATGACGTCGTCCTCCAGAGTGGAGATCCTCGGACCGCGTCGCCGTCCGAGGCTAGGTCGGCCCTCGCCGAAGGTGTCGTCGATGCCAAGGGTGCTGCTGCTCCCTTCAGTCGTCAAGATCCGAGCCTGCAGGATCGGATTGTCTTGTAGCGTGTGTTTCCTGCGGCCGCCAAGGCCTAAACACACCCTCGCCATGTTGTAAAGCTGCGTCTCTTTTCCTTTCGTTTCGAGTATCTGGACTTTTTTGTCGGTAACAGAAATGTTTGTGCGAGCAAGAGTTGCTTCTCGCGGAAGGTGATGAGTGAGGTATCCGTATCCCGGAGGCGTAGGAGTCCCTCGGCTCGGTCGGCCTTGCCGCTTACGTGCACTCTTACCCGTCCATGGGGCTCTGTCACCGACGCAGTCGAGAAGGCTCGAAGGATCGCTTCGGCAGAAGAACTTTCGAGCGTGAAGACTTGTTCGGTCCGCAGAATCACTTATCCGAACGTGAGTTACTTATCGCAGAAGGTGATGAGTGAGGTATCCGTATCCCGGAGGCGTAGGAGTCCCTCGGCTCGGTCAGCCTTGGCTGCTTACGTGTACTCCATCGTTTTTAGGATCCACTTTCGAAGTAGCCAAAAAGCGCGAAAGACATTCTGGCAGAAAAGATCTTTTTTCGAGGAAAATTTCGACGCAGAGAGGGTTCCCCCCTTTTAGCCCCCTAGGGAGGGTCGGGCTTTGCCGAGGCGAGGCCGACCCTTCCTTGATGACTAAACTTTGCGTGGGTGCGAGGTATATGATCAACTTGAAAACATCTTAAGGGTAGAAGCGACGTAGCTGTTGGATGTTCCAGGCGTTGCCGTAGACCTCGCCTTGACTGTTGGCCAGCTTGTATGTTCCGGGCTTCAGAACTTTGGCGATGACGAACGGCCCCTCCTAGGGGGGCGTGAGCTTGTGCCGCCCTCGGGCGTCTTGTCGCAGCCGAAGCACCAGGTCGCCCACCTGGAGGTCTCGGGACCGGACCCCTCGGGCGTGGTAGCGTCGCAGGGACTGCTGGTACCGCGCCGAGTGTAGCAAGGCCTAGTCCCGAGCCTCCTCCAGCTGGTCCAGCGAGTTTTCTCGGCTGACTTGGTTGCTTTGGTCGGTGTAGGCCCTCGTCCTCGGGGAACCGTATTCTAAGTCTGTGGGCAAGATGGCTTCGGCCCCATAGACTAGAAAGAACGGCGTGAAGCCCGTGGCTCGGCTCGGCGTTGTCCTCAGACTCCAGACCACCGAGGGGAGTTCCTTCATCCATCGCTTGCCGAACTTGTTGAGGTCGTTGTAGATCCGAGGCTTGAGCCCTTGTAGAATCATTCCGTTGGCACGCTCCACCTGCCCATTCGTCATGGGATGAGCTACGGCGGCCCAGTCCACCCGGATGTGGTGATCCTCGCAGAAGTCCAGGAACTTTCTGCCGGTGAACTGGGTGCCGTTGTCGGTGATGATGGAGTTCGGGACCCCGAAGCGATGGATAATGTTGGTGAAGAACGCCACCGCCTGCTCGGACCTGATGCTGTTCAGGGGTCGGACCTCGATCCACTTGGAGAATTTGTCGATGGCGACCAGCAGGTGCGTGTAGCCCCCGGGTGCCTTCTGCAAGGGGTCGACGAGGTCCAGACCCCACACCGCAAAAGGCCAGGTGATGGGTATCGTCTGTAGAGCTTGAGCGGGCAGGTGGGTCTGCCTCGCGTAGAATTGACACCCTTCGCAGGTGCGGACGATTCTGGTAGCGTCGGCCACCGCCGTCGGCCAGTAGAAGCCTTGCCGGAAAGCGTTCTCGACAAGGGCTCGAGGCGCTGCGTGATGGCCGCAAGCCCCCGAGTGTATCTCTCGCAGGAGTTCCTGACCTTCGGCGATGGAGATGCATCACTGGAGGATGCCTGAGGGGCTGCGGTGGTAGAGCTCCTTCTCATCTCCTAGCAAGACGAACGACTTGGCGCGCCGCGCCACCCGCCGAGCCTCGGCTCGGTCGAGGGGTAGCTCTCCTCGGTGGAGATATTGCAGGTACGGGGTCTACCAATTTCGATTAGGCGCGACCCCGCTTCGCTCCTCCTCGACGCGCAGTGCCTCACCCTCGGGGGCCGAGGGTACCTCGGACCGAACCGAGGGCGCCTCAGGCCGAGCCGAGGGTGCCTCGGACTGAGCCGAGGGCGCCTCGGGTTGAGCCGTGGGTGCCTCGGACTGGGCCGAGGGTACCTCGGGCTTGGACGTGTTATCGATCTTGACGGAGGGTTGATGCAGGTCTCGGGAGAAGACGTCTGGGGGAACCGTCGTTCGCCCCGAGGCTATTTTAGCCAGCTCGTCCGCAGTCTCGTTGTAGCGCTGAGCGATGTGGTTGAGCTCGAGCCCGTAGAACTTGTCTTCCAGGCGCCGAATCTCATCGCAGTAGGCCTCCATCTTCGGGTCGCGGCAATGGGAGTTCTTCATGACTTGGTCGATGACGAGCTGCGAGTCACCGCGAGCGTCGAGGCGTCGGACCCCTAGCTCGATGGCGATCCGCAACCCATTGACCAGAGCCTCATATTCGGCCACATTGTTGGACGCCGGGAAGTGGAGGCGTAGCACGTAGCGTAGATGCTTTCCGAGGGGTGAGATGAAGAGTAGGCCTGCGCTGGCTCCTGTCTTCATCAGCGACCCATCGAAGAACATGGTCCAGAGCTCCGGTTGGATCGGAGCCGTTGGTAGCTGGGTGTCGACCCATTCAGCCACGAAGTCCGCCAAGACCTGGGACTTAATGGCCTTCCGGGGAGCGAACGAGATTGTCTCGCCCATGATCTCCACCGCCCACTTTGCAATCCTACCCGAGGCCTCTCGGCACTGGATGATCTCTCCCAGGGGGAAGGATGCCACCACAGTTACCGGATGAGACTCGAAGTAGTGTCGCAGCTTCCGTCGCGTTAGGATCACTGCGTACAGCAGCTTCTGAACTTGTGGGTAGCGGATCTTGGTTTCGGACAGTACCTCGCTGACGAAGTAGACTGGCCTCTGAACGGGCAATGCATGCCCCTCTTCTTGCCTCTCGACCACAATCGCGGCGCTAACCACCTGGGTGGTCGCGGCGACGTAGACCAGGAGGGCTTCTCCGGCAGCTGGGGGCACCAAGATAGGCGCCTTTGTGAGGAGCGCCTTCAGGTTCCCGAGGGCTTCCTCGGCCTCAGGGGTCCAAGTGAAGCACTCGGCCTTCCTTAAGAGGCGGTACAGAGGTAGACCTCTTTCGCTGAGGCGTGAGATGAAGCGGCTCAGAGCCGCGAGGCATCCCATGACCCTCTGTACGCCTTTCAAGTCCTTGATGGGCCCCATGCTGGTGATGGCTGCGATCTTCTCCGGGTTGGCTTCGATGCCCCGCTCGGAGACGATGAACCCCAAGAGCATGCCTCGGGGCACCCCGAAGACACACTTTTCGGGATTGAGCTTGACGCCTTTCGCCTTGAGACATCGGAATGTCGCTCCAAGGTCGGAAAGGAGGTCGAAGGCTTTCCTTGTCTTGACTACGATGTCATTGACGTAGGCCTCGACCGTGCGGCCAATGTGTTCGCCGAACACATGGTTCATGCACCGCTGGTACGTCGCGCCCGCATTCCTCAAGCCGAACGACATGGTGACATAGCAGTACATGCCGAAGGGTGTGATGAAAGAAGTCGCGAGCTGGTCGGACTCTTTCATCCTGATTTGATGATACCCTGAGTAGGCATCGAGGAAAGACAGGGTTTCGCACCCAGCAGTGGAATCCACGATTTGGTCGATGCGAGACAGAGGGTAGGGAACCTTCGGACATGCTTTGTTGAGACCAGTGTAGTCTACACACATCCGCCATTTCCCCCCTTTCTTTCTCACAAGCACAGGGTTGGCAAGCCATTCGGGATGGAATACCTCTTTGATGAACCCTACCGCCATTAGCTTGTGGATCTCCTCGCCTATGGCTCTGCGCTTCTCCTCGTCGAATCGGCGCAGCGGCTGCTTGACGGGTCGGGCTCCGGCTTGGATGTCCAGCGAGTGCTCGGCGACATCCCTCGGTATGCCGGGCATGTCCGAGGGACTCCACGCGAAGACGTCGGCATTCGCGCGGAGGAAGTCGATGAGCACTGCTTCCTATTTGGGATCGAACCCGGAGCCGATCCGGATCTGCTTGGAGGTGTCGCCGCTGGGGTCGAGGGGGACAGACTTAACCGTCTCCGCTGGCTCAAAGTTGCCGGCGTGACGCTTCACGTCTGGCACCTCCTTAGAGAGGCTCTCCAGGTCGGCGATGAGGGCCTCGGACTCGGCGAGGGCCTCGGCGTACTCCACGCACTCCACGTCGCATTCGAACGCGTGTTTGTACGTAGGGCCGACGGTGATGACCCCGTTGGGGCCCGACATCTTGAGCTTCAGGTAGGTGTAGTTGGGGACGGCCATGAACTTTGCGTAGCATGGCCTCCCCAGCACCGCGTGGTAGGTTCCTCGGAACCCGACCACCTCGAACGTTAGGGTCTCCCTTCGGAAGTTGGAGGGTGTTCCGAAGCAGACGGGAAGGTCGAGCTGTCCGAGGGGTTGGACGCGCTTCCCGGGGATGATCCCATGGAAGGGCGCAGCGCCTGCCCGGACAGAGGACAGATCGACATGCAGGAGCCCGAGGGTCTCGGCGTAGATGATGTTGAGGCTGCTGCCTCCGTCCATGAGGACCTTGGTGAGCCTGACGTCGCCGATGATGGGGTCGACGACGAGCGGGTATTTCCCCGGGCTCGGCACATGGTCGGGGTGATCGTCTCGGTCGAAGGTGATGGGCTTGTCGGACCAGTCTAGATAGACTGGCGCCGCCACCTTCACCGAGCAGACCTCCCAGCGCTCTTGCTTGCGGTGCCGAGCCGAGGTGTTCGCCGCTTGCCAACCATAGATCATGAAGCAGTCGCGGACCTCGGGGAACTCTCCTGCCTGGTGATCTTCCTTCTTGTCGTCGTCGCGGGCCTTGCCACCCTCCGTGGGTGGCCCGACCCTGTGGAAGTGGCGCCGAAGCATGACGCATTCCTCAAGGGTGTGCTTGACGGGTCCCTGGTGATAGGGGCACGGCTCCTTGAGCATCTTGTCGAAGAGGTTGGCACCTCCGGGGGGCTTCCGAGGGTTCTTGTACTCGGCGGCGGCGACAAGGTCCGCGTCGGCGGCGTCGCGTTTCGCTTGCGACTTCTTCTTGCCCTTCTTCTTGGCGCCGCGCTGAGTTGACGCCTCGAGAGTACCTTCCGATGGGCGGCCCTGGGGCTGCTTGTCCTTTCGGAAGATAGCCTCGACCGCCTCCTGGCCGGAGGCGAACTTGGTGGCGATGTCCATCAGCTCGCTCGCCCTGGTGGGGGTCTTGCGGCCCAGCTTGCTCACCAGGTCGCAGCAGGTGGTGCCAGCGAGGAACGCGCCGATGACATCCGAGTCGGTGATGTTGGGCAGCTCGGTGCGCTGCTTCGAGAATCGCCGGATGTAGTCTCGGAGAGACTCTCCTGGCTGCTGTCGGCAGCTTCGGAGGTCCCAGGAATTCCCGGGGCGCACATACGTGCCCCAGAAATTGCCGACGAAAGCTTGGACTAGGTCGTCCCAGTTAGAGATCTGCCCCAGAGGCAGGTGCTCCAACCAGGCGCGAGCGGAGTCGGAGAGAAACAGGGGGAGGTTGCGGATGATGAGGTTGTTATCGTTGTTCCACCCAGTTGGCAGGCCAGACGGTAGTCCACGAGCCACAGTTCCGGTCTTGTCTCCCCCGAGTACTTTGTGATAGTAGTCGGGGGTCGGAACCGGGTCGGGAACGGTGCCCGTCGGATGGCTCGGCTGAAGGCTTGCGGACCGGGTGGTTCGGGCGAAGGACTCCGATCCTCCCCGCTGTCGTAGCGTCCCCCACGCCTGGGGTGGTAGCCTCGGCGCACCCTCTCATCGAGGTGGGCCCAACGGTCGCGGTGATGGTGCTCGTTGCCGAGGCGACCCGGGGCCGCAGGCGCGGTGTTGCGCGTGCGCCCGGTGTAGACCGAGGCTTCCCGCATGAATCGGGAAGTCGCGGCATGAGGTTCCGAGGGGTACCCCTGCCTTCGGGAGGCAGAGCTCTCGGCCCGTCGGACCGCGGCGCCTTCCAGGAGATTCTTGAGCTCTCCCTGGATTCGCCGCCCCTCGGTGGTTGATGGCTTTGGCATCGCGCGAAGAAGCATTGCTGCTGCCGCCAGGTTCTGGCCGACCCCACTGGATGCGGATGGTGGCCTGAGCCTGACGTCGTCGGTGATGCGGTGTTGGAAGCCTTGGGGTAGATGACGTATTTCTCCGGCCGGAGGTTGGCCCGCCCATGCCTGTCCGACGTCCCGACGGATCGGCTCAAGCGGTCCTGCTCCCTCGTCGAGCCTGGCCTGCACCCCGCGGATTTGCTCGAGCTGTGGGTCATGACCCCCCGCCTGAACGGGGACCACAGCTAGCTCCCGTGGGATGTCAACGCGAGGCACCGGCCTAGGGAGGTCACCGTCCTCCGGCATGCCGAGATGGTTGCCTTCAGGGGGACCCCCTAGATCGACGTGGAAGCATTCGCGACTTGGGCCGCGGTCCTCGTCGCCGAGGTTACGGCTACCGTCGAAACAGTCGGAAAGGCAGTAGTCGCATGCGGTCATGAAGTCTCGCATGGCACCGGGGTTGCCAAGTCCAGAGAAATCCCAACAGATGCTGGGTTCGTCGTCTTCCTCGGACCCAGAGGGCCCGTAGGTCGAGACGTCCGTCAGCCGGTCCCAAGGTGACCGCACACGAAACCCAGAGGGTCTGGATTTGCCTCTACGAGAGCGCCCGCCAAAGCGAAGTCGCTAGGCGGGTTGAGGCTGGATCCGAAAGACGTGGGATGGGAATCGGTCGGTACCTTTTGGTCGACGGGCGGCGATGAGGTCGCGTCGGGGACTGACTGCACCGTCGTCTCAGGTACGAGGGTGACGTCCAGCAAGCTTTTCACGAGCGTGCTGGCGTCGTCCGCTTGTTCGGGTTTGGCGTGTCGCGGGGAGACGGCGCTCGCCTTCGTCTCAAACGCGAGGTCGACGCCCGGTGCGCCCCCCGTTGGGGTGCCGGGGCCGTCGACTTGCTCGACAGCCGACGAGGCGCTGTCTCCTGCTTGGCCTTGGTTGCCCCGCCTCCTCCTCCGTCGGCGGGGGAGAGGACGGGGTGAGCTTGAAGGTTGCTCTTCCACCATGCGAGGAAGACGTCGCCGATTCCGCCGCCGGCAGGCGGGTTGTCGGCCGCCACTGTTGTTGTCGCACGGCGGTGGAAGGAGTATCATGTCGTAGCTGCCGTCGAGGGACATGAACTCAAGACTCCCGAAACGGAGCACCGTCCCGGGTTGGAGAGGTTGCTAGAGACTGCCCATCTGGAGCTTGACGGGAAGCTGTTCGTCAACACGCAGCAGGCCCCTACCTGGCGCGCCAACTGTCGGCGTTCCGAGACCAGGGGGTCCCTAGGCCGACGAGTGAATGTCGCCGCGTGCCCCAGCCCAGATGGGTCGAGCGCGAGGGCGAGCGCGAAGGGGGGAGAGCGAGGCGGCCGGAGACCGGCGTGAGAGAGGTGGGAATCCCGCGGCCTTCGTGTTCGTCCCGTGCCCAGGTCGGGTGCGCTTGCAGTAGGGGGTTACAAGCGTCCACGCGGGAGAGGGAGCGAGCGGCCTCCGGCGAGCGCCTGTTCTCGTCCTCGTCCCCGCGCGGCCAACCCTCTCCAAGAGGGCCCTGGTCCTCCCTTTTATAGGCGTAAGGAGAGGATCCAGGTGTACAATGGGGGGTGTAGCAGGGTGCTACATGTCTAGCGGAGGTGAGCTAGCGCCCTAGGTACATGCCGTTGTGGCAGCCGGAGAGATCTTGGCACCCAGCTGGTGTGATGTCGTGGCCGTCGGAGGAGCGATGGAGCTTGGCGGAGGGACAGCTGTCGGAGCGGTTGAGTCCTTGCTGACGTCCACTTGCTTCCGTAAGGGGGCTGAGAGCCGCCGTCGTCACAGAGCATGCGGGGCGCCATCATTGCCTATCTGGCGGAGCGAGCCATATGGGACGCCGGTCTTGTTCCCTGCGGCCCGAGCCAGCTCGGGGTAGGGTGATGATGGCGCCTCCTATTGACGTGGCTGGTCTGCGCCCTAGGTTGGGCGATGTGGAAGCTCCTTCGAAGCCGAGGTCGAGTCCGAGCCCCCGGGTCGGGCGAGGCGGAGATTGCCGGCTGGTGCCGGGGCGGAGTCCGAGCCCTGGGGTCGAGCGAAGCGGAGTTCGTCGTCTTCTGGGGCCGAGCCCAAGTCCGAGCCCTGGGTCGGGCGAGGCGGAGATCGTCGTCTTCTGGGGCCGAGCCCAAGTCCGAGCCCTGGGCGAGGCAGAGATCGTCGTCTTCTAGGGCTGAGCCCAAGTCCGAGCCCTGGGTCGAGCGGAGTTCGCCGTCTTCCGGGACTTAGCCCGAGTCCGAGCCCTAGGTCGGGCGGAGCGGAGTTCGCCGTCTTCCGGGACTTAGCCCGAGTCCGAGCCCTAGGTCGGGCGGAGTTCGCCGTCTTCCGGGACTTAGCCCGAGTCCGAGCCCTGGGTCGGGCGGAGCGGAGTTCGCCGTCTTCCAGGACTTAGCCCGAGTCCGAGCCCTAGGTCGGGCAGAGTTCGCCGTCTTCCGGGACTTAGCCCGAGTCCGAGCCCTGGGTCGGGCGGAGCGGAGTTCGCCGTCTTTCGGGACTTAGCCCGAGTCCGAGCCCTGGGTCGGGCGAAGCGGAGCTTCCTATGGTGCCTTCGATAGGGCCTGACTGCCTGTCAGTCTTACTCTGTCAAGTGGCACTGCAGTCGGAGTGGCGCAGGCGGCGCTGTCCTTCTGTCAGGCCGGTCAGTGGAGCGGCGAAGTGACGGCGGTCACTTTGGCTCTGCCGGCTGGGGGGCGCGCGTCAGGATAAGGGTGTCAGGCCACCTTTGCATTAAATGCTCCTGCGACTTGGTCGGTCGGTGCGGCGATTTGGTCAGGGTTGCTTCTTAGCGAAGGCAGGGCCTCGGGCGAGCCAGGAATATGTTCGCCGCTGAAGGGGGGCCTCGGGCGAGGCGGAAATCCTCCGGGGTCGGCTGCCCTTGTCCGAGGCTAGGCTCGGGCGAGGCGTGATCATGTCCCTCGAATGGACTGATCCCTGACTTAATCGCACCCATCAGGCCTTTGCAGCTTTGTGCTGATGGGGGTTACCAGCTGAGAATTAGGAGCCTTGAGGGTACCCCTAATTATGGTCCCCGACAGTTATCAGCGTGATAAAGACCGTGCTTGGTTCCGCTATATAGTGAGAATCCTCCGGTGCGAGAATCTTGTCGAGTAACCAAACATAATGCATTTTACGTCTTAGGTATCGCCTACCACGTGTACCTCCAACCGAATAATCTCGAGAAACGCTGCCAAACTATGCGTCAACATCCACGGCCGAAGCCAAGATCTAAAATTATGGGGCCAAATTAGATTAGGGGGTTGTTATAAGTATTTTTTTGCATTATTTACATAAGAATTAGTTAAAAAAAACTAACATATCCTATAGATTTAGGGGAGCATTAGGGGGACATTGCCCCCCTGTGCCCCCTGTCGTCGCCCCTATCAACATCATCGAAGACAACATCGATCTGCGACGCTGACTTTCATGCTAACGTCCCTATCGTGACTACTTCGATAATGTCGATATCTTCAACGTCATTAGTGAAACGGGCCTGCTACCTCTATTTATAACTAATCTGTACCTAGGGGCAGAGCCAAGGGGCGGGCAGGGGCCTTGGTCCCTAGCCCCACTAACTATTACTATGTATATAATATACATACAATATAAAATATGAAATTTTCTTTGGGCAAAACACATTTCTATATCCAAATAAAAAATGCCATATTTTTGAAGCATCAAATTCATCGCTAATATTAAAATCGATGAATTTCATTTCAAAGTTGTCACACATAGTTGTTGTGTGCGCGCACATTGAGTATACAACCATCTAGAGCCAAATACATTACGATCACTTGCTGATTTGATAAAAAGCCTTGCCAAATTGTGTAAAAGTTTCATGTATCAATTGGTTTACAGATTATTAAGATTAATGGTTACCCTTCAAGTCTCAAGATGAAATTTTTAACAGCTTGTCCAAGTGTCTCAATACCTTCGGGGCCAAGGATGTCTAGCATGTCACCCTCAGATCCTTGGACGACCGTCGTCACTTCTACCCTGTAATAATCTTCAGTAATGTCACTTCCATGGAACTTGCATCCTCGGATCACAAGGCCCATGGCTACTTTCTTTGTATGATGATTGTTAATATCATATCTTATAACTAGTGTACGCGCCATAGGCCTTGTGATGTCATCAACTGGATATCAGACCTTATTTCCTGTTGGCCTGACAGATCTTGGGACGGTCGTACAATTGGTGGAGACAGTGGTTGAGCTGCTGGAATTATTTGCATCTGTGTAGTAGTCATATGTTGAACAGACATCACACTCGCCAATTGTTGTATCAATTCTGGAGGAGGATTCGATAGCATTTGAGACATTAGGTCTTTGAACTCTTTCTTAGTGTCCTCCTTAAAATAATCTGCCATCTCTTCCTTGTATCGATCACGTTTCTTGTACAAACCTTCCCACTGAGGTCCAAATCCTTCCTAAGACAAGATTCCTCGTACACGACCAGGATGCTTAGGATTATCGAGACCAGCTATTAGGATGTCTCTCTCCCTTTGTGGCTTACATGTTCCTTGGCTCTGCTTAGCTGCCATTGCATATATGTTTTTTGCTGCTTCTTCGATAATGGGACTATCAAAAGATGCACCAGCTCGGTTTCTCTTGGTTTTCTAGCACGGATCCAATTAGCTGTCCTTTCACCAAGTTGCTCGGATAGCGTCGGCAACCCTGTGGCCTTCTTCTCGGTGCCTTCTTGTCTCCATTTAGGAATCTAACGCTTGTAACCACCTATGCCTAGGTGGTGGTACTTGTTCTTCTTAGATAGTTTTGAATTTGCCTCGCTCAGAGATATAAAATCAGGGTTGCTCCTCTGCTCTAGAAATACTGCCCACCGACCTGCTGAGATTTTATATTTTTCGTCGGGTCTAGGCCTTTCTTTGCAAACTTGGTATTCATCTCAGACCTCTAGTTTTGGAAATTGATTGCAAACTACTTTATTGTGTATTCCTTCACGTGTTCTTCTAAACTCCAAGGCAGAACAAACCTCATTAATAGCTTATTCCACATTTGCTTCTTGGCATCATCTAACACATCTTTCCACTGTAGGATTGTGATGTTAAGATTATCTTTAACTAATAACCCAAGTGTATTCTAAAATTTTGAAAGGGAAATAGGCTTACACCTTTTCCTAAATAGATTTTGGTGGTTGAATTGCTCAACACAAATTATTGGACTAACTAGTTTGCTCTAGTCTATAAGTTTTACAGGTGCCAAAGGTTCACAATAGACCAATAAAAAGACAAAGAAAGGGTTCAAACAAAGAGAGCTAAAGAAATCCCAAAGGCACCCTGGTCTGGCGCACCGGACTGTCTGGTGTGCCACCGGACAGTGTCCGGTGCACCAGGGAACTCGACGCTGAACTCCTCACCTTCGGGAAAATCAGAGGGTGCTCCGCTATAATTCACCGGACCATCCGGTGAGGCACCGGACAGTGTCCGGTGGCACACCGAACTGTCCGATGTGCCAGCGGAGCAACGACTACTACAAGCGCAACGGTCGACTGCAACGCATTTAATGCGCGCCTGCGCGCGCAGAGGTCAGAGCACGCGCAGTTGGCGCATTGGACAGTCTACAGGAGATGTCCGGTGCACCACCGGACAGCCCCAAGGCCCACCAGTCAGAGCTCCAACGGTCGAACCCTAACGACCGGGTGACGTGGCTGGCGCATCGGACAGTGTCCGGTGGCGCACCGGACTGTCCGGTGCGCCCGTCGACAGCAGCCTCCACCAAACGGCTAGTTTGGTGGTTGGGACTATAAATACCCCAACCACCCCACATTCAATTGCATCAAAGTTTCTACACTTCTACACCTTACAAGAGCTATAGCATTCATTACAAGACACACAAAGAGATCAAATCCTCTCCCAACTCCACACAAAGCTTTAGTGATTAGAGAGAGCGATTTGTTGTGTTCATTTGAGCTCTTACGCTTGGATTGCTTCTTTTCTTTCTCATTCTTCTTGTGATCAAACTCAATTGTAACCAAGGCAAGAGACACCAATTGTGTGGTGGTTCTTGCGGGGACTTTGTGTCCCGTGTGATTGAGAAGAGAAGCTCACTCGGTCTAAGTGATCGTTTGAGAGAGGGAAAAGGTTGAAAGAGACCCGGTCTTTGTGACCACCTCAGCAGGGAGTAGGTTTGCAAGAATCGAACCTCGGTAAAACAAATCCTTGTGTCTCATTCCTTATTTGCTTGCGATTTGTTTTTTACCCTCTCTCTCGGACTCGATTATATTTCTAACGCTAACCCAGCTTGTAGTTGTGATTAACTTTGTAAATTTCAGTTTCGCCCTATTCACCCCCCCTCTAGGCGACTTTCAATTGGTATCAGAGCCCGGTGCTTCATTAGAGCCTAACCGCTCAAAGTGATGTCGGGAGATCACGCCAAGAAGGAGATGGAGACCGGCGACAAGCCCACTACAAGCCACGGGAAGACTTCATCGGAAGAGTCCCGCAACAAGGGAAAGGGGAAGGAGAAGAAATCCTCTTCCCACAAGTCGCATCGGAGTGGCGACAAGAAAAAGAAGATGAGGAAGGTGGTCTACTACGAGACCGATTCTTCATCGCCTTCCACCTCCGGCTCCGACGCGCCGTCCATTACTTCTAAATGCCATGAGCGCAAGAAGTATAGTAAGATTCCCCTACGCTACCCCCATATTTCAAAGTGTACTCCTTTTCTCTCCGTTTCATTAGGCAAACCACCGGTTTTTGACGGTGAAGATTATAATATGTGGAGTGACAAAATGAGGCATCATCTAACCTCACTCCACACAAGCATTTGGAATGTTGTTGAGTTTGGTGTATAGGTACCATCCATAGGGGATGAAGACTACGACTCCGATGAAGTGGCCCAAATCCACCACTTTAACTCCCAAGCCACCACTATACTCCTCGCCTCTCTAAGTCGAGAGGAGTATAATAAGGTGCAAGGGTTAAAGAGTGCGAAGGAAATTTGGGACGTACTCAAGACCGCGCACGAAGGAGACGAGGTGACCAAAATCACCAAGCGGGAGACGATCGAGGGGGAGCTCGGTCGGTTCCGACTCAACCAAGGCGAGGACCCTCAAGCCATGTACAATCGCTTGAAGACTTTGGTGAATCAAGTGCAAAACCTCGGGAGCACCAAATGGGATGACCATGAGATGGTCAAGGTTATTCTAAGATCCCTCGTTTTTCTTAACCCTACACAAGTTCAATTAATTCGAGGAAATCCTAGATATACACAAATGTCTCCCGAGGAAGTAATAGGTAATTTTGTGAGCTTTGAGTTGATGATCAAAGGCTCAAAGAAAATTATCGAGCTTGATGGCCCCTCCACGTCCGAAGCACAACCAGTCGCATTCAAGGCAACGGAGGAGAAAAAGGAGGAGTCTACATCAAGTAGACAACCCATCGACGCCTCCAAGCTCGACAACGAGGAAATGACGCTCATCATCAAGAGTTTCTGCCAAATCCTCAAGCAAAGGAGGGGAAAGGATTACAAGCCCCGCTCCAAGAAGGTTTGCTACAAGTGTGGTAAGCCCGGTCACTTTATTGCCAAATGTCCTATTTCTAGTGACAGTGACAGGGGCGACGACAAGAAGGGAAGAAGAAAGGAAAAGAAGAGGTACCACAAGAAGGGCGGCGATGCCCATGTGTGCCGCGAGTGGGACTCCGACGAGAGCTCCACCGACTCCTCCGACGAGGACGCCGCCAACATCGCCATCACCAAGGGTCTTCTCTTCCCCAACGCCGGCCACAAATGCCTCATGGCAAAGGACGGAAAAAGAAAGAAGGTTAAATCTAAATCCTTAACTAAATATGCATCCTCTAGTGATGAAGATAATTCTAGTAATGAGGAGGATAATTTGCTTACTCTTTTTGCCAACCTTAACATGGAACAAAAAGAAAAATTAAATGAATTGATTAGCGCCATTCATGATAAGGATGAACTCTTGGATAGCCAAGAGGACTTCCTAATTAAGGAAAATAAGAAACATGTTAAGGTTAAGAATGCTTATGCTCTAGAAAGGGAAAAATGTGAAAAATTATCTAGTGAGCTAAGCACTTGCCATGATGTTATTGCCAACCTTAGAAATGAAAATGCTAAATTAGTTGCTAAGGTTGATTCAAATGTTTGTGATGATTCATATGCCAATCTTAGAAATGATCATGATATTTCTATTGCTAAGATTGAGAAATTAAATGCCTCTCTTGCTAGCCTTAGATGTGAAAATGAAAAATTAATCGCTAAGGCTAAAGAATTAGATGTTTGCAATACTTCCATTTCCGATCTTAGAAGTGAAAATGATATTTTACATGCTAAGATTGTTGAACTAAAAACTTGCAAACCCTCTACATCTACCGTTGAGCATGTTTCTATTTGCACTAGATGTAGAGATGTTGATATTGATGCTATTCATGATCATATGGTCTTAATTAAACAACAAAATGATCATATAGCAAAATTAGATGCTAAAATTGCCGAGCATGAACTTGAAAATGAAAAATTTAAATTTGCTCGCAGTATGCTTTATTGTGGGAGACGCCCTGGCATCAAGGATGGCATTGGCTTCCAAAAGGGAGACAATGTCAAACTTAGTGCCCCTCCTAAGAAATTGTCTAACTTTGTTAAGGGCAAGGCTCCCATGCCTCAGGATAACGAGGGTTACATTTTGTACCCTGCCGGTTATCCCGAGCACAAAATTAGGAGAATTCACTCTAGGAAGTCTCACTCTGGCCCTAATCGCGCTTTTATGTATAAGGGTGAGACATCTAGCTCTAGGCAATCAACCCATGCTAAATTGCATAAGAGGAAATCTCCTACTGCATCAAATGATCACAATGTTTCATTTAAAACTTTTGATGCATCTTATGTTTTGACTAACAAATCTGGCAAAGTAGTTGCCAAGTATGCAGGGGGCAAACACAAGGGAGCAAAAACTTGTGTTTGGGTACCCAAAGTTCTTGCCTCTAATGTTAAAGGACCCAAAACTGTTTGGGTACCTAAAATCAAGAACTAAACTTGTTTTGTAGGTTTATGTATCTGGGGGCTCAAGTTGGATCATCGATAGCGGGTGCACAAACCACATGACAGGGGAGAAGAAAATGTTCTCCTCGTATGAGAAAAACCAAGATCCCCAACGAGCTATCACATTCGGGGATGGAAACCAAGGTTTGATCAAAGGTTTGGGTAAAATAGCTATATCTCCTGACCATTCCATTTCTAATGTTTTTCTTGTTGATTCATTAGATTACAATTTGCTTTCCGTATCTCAATTATGCAAAATAGGCTACAACTGTCTATTTACTGATGTAGGTGTCACTGTCTTTAGAAGAAGTGATGATTTAGTAGCATTTAAGGGAGTGTTAGAGGGTCAGCTATACTTAGTTGATTTCAATAGAGCTGAACTCGACACTTGCTTAATTGCTAAGATTAACATGGGCTGGCTCTGGCATCACCGACTAGCACATGTTGGGATGAAGAATCTTCACAAGCTTCTAAAGGGAGAACACATTTTAGGACTAACCAATGTTCATTTTGAGAAAGACAGGATTTGTAGCGCATGCCAAGCCGGAAAGCAAGTTGGTGTTCATCATCCACACAAGAACATCTTGACGACTGACAGGCCACTTGAGCTCCTCCACATGGACCTATTCGGCCCGATCGCTTACATAAGCATCGGCGGGAGTAAGTACTGTCTTGTTATTGTGGATGACTATTCTCGCTTCACTTGGGTGTTCTTTTTGCAGGAAAAATCTCAAACCCAAGAGACCTTAAAGGGATTCTTGAGACGGGCTCAAAATGAGTTCGGCTTAAGGATCAAGAAAATTAGAAGCGATAATGGGACGGAGTTCAAGAATTCTCAAATTGAAGGCTTCCTTGAGGAGGAGGGCATCAAGCATGAGTTCTCTTCTCCCTACACGCCACAACAAAATGGTGTAGTGGAGAGGAAGAATAGAACTCTATTGGACATGGCAAGGACCATGCTTGATGAATACAAGACTTCGGATCGGTTTTGGGCCGAGGCGGTCAACACCGCTTGCTACGCCATCAACCGGTTGTATCTACACCGAATCCTCAAGAAGACATCTTATGAACTCCTAACCGGTAAAAAGCCCAATGTTTCATATTTTAGAGTCTTTGGTAGCAAATGTTTTATACTTGTTAAAAGAGGTAGAAAATCAAAATTTGCTCCTAAGGCTGTAGAAGGCTTTTTACTAGGATATGATTCAAACACAAGGGCATATAGAGTCTTTAACAAGTCCACTGGACTAGTTGAAGTTTATTGTGACATTGTGTTTGATGAGACTAACGACTCTCAAGTAGAGCAAGTTGATCTTGATGAATTAGATGATGAAGAGGCTCCATGCGTCGCGCTAAGGAACATGTCCATTGGGGATGTGTGTCCTAAGGAATCCGAAGAGCCCATTCAAGCATAAGATCAACCATCCTCCTCCGTGCAAGCATCTCCACCAACCCAAGATGAGGATGAGGCTCAAGATGATGAAGAGGAAGATCAAGAAGATGAGCCACCTCAAGAAGACGGCAATGATCAAGGGGGAGATGCAAATGATCAAGACAAGGAGGATGAGCAAGTTGCAAAGCCGCCACACCCAAGAGTCCACCAAGCAATCAAACGAGATCACCCTGTGAACACCATCCTCGGTGACATTCATAAGGGGGTAACCACTAGATCTCGTGTTGCACATTTTTGTGAGCATTACTCTTTTGTTTCCTCTATTGAGCCACACAGGGTAGAGGAAGCACTTCAAGATTCGGATTGGGTGATGGCGATGCAAGAGGAGCTCAACAACTTCACGAGGAATGAGGTATGGCATTTAGTTCCACGTCCTAACCAAAATGTTGTAGGAACCAAGTGAGTCTTCTGCAACAAACAAGACGAGCATGGTGTGGTGACTAGGAACAAAGCCCGACTTGTGGCCAAGGGATACTCACAAGTCGAAGGTTTGGATTTCGATGAAACCTATGCACCCGTAGCTAGGCTTGAGTCCATTCGTATATTATTAGCCTATGCTACTTATCATGGCTTCAAGCTTTATCAAATGGACGTGAAAAGTGCCTTCCTCAACGGACCAATCAAGGAAGAGGTCTATGTTGAGCAACCTCCCGGCTTTGAAGATAGTGAGTATCCTAACCATGTCTATAGGCTCTCTAAGGCGCTTTATGGGCTCAAGCAAGCCCCAAGAGCATGGTATGAATGCCTAAGAGATTTCCTTATGGCTAATGGATTCAAAGTCGGAAAGGTCGATCCTACTTTATTTACTAAAACTCTTGCAAATGATTTGTTTGTATGCCAAATTTATGTTGATGATATTATATTTGGGTCTACTAACGAATCTACATGTGAGGAATTTAGTAGGATCATGACACAGAAATTCGAGATGTCAATGATGGGGGAGTTGAAGTACTTCTTAGGATTTCAAGTGAAGCAACTCCAAGAGGGCACCTTCATTAGCCAAACAAAGTACATTCAAGACATTCTAAACAAGTTTGGGATGAAGGACGCCAAGCCCATCAAGGCACCCATGGGAACAAATGGGCATCTCGACCTCGACACGGGAGGTAAATCCGTAGATCAAAAGGTATACCGGTCGATGATAGGTTCCTTACTCTATTTATGTGCTTCACGACCGGATATTATGCTTTCCGTATGCATGTGTGCAAGATTCCAAGCCGATCCTAAGGAAGCTCACCTTAGGGCCGTAAAACGAATCTTGAGATATTTAGTTTATACTCCTAAGTTTGGCCTTTGGTACCCCAGGGGATCTACATTTGATTTAATTGGTTATTCCGATGCTGATTGGGCAGGGTGCAAAATTAATAGAAAGAGCACATCAGGGACTTGCTAGTTCTTGGGAAGATCCTTGGTGTCTTAGGCTTCAAAGAAGCAAAATTCTGTGGTTCTTTCAACCGCCGAAGCCGAGTATATTGCCGCAGGTCATTGTTGCGCACAATTGCTTTGGATGAGGCAAACCCTTAGGGACTATGGTTACAAATTAACCAAAGTTCCTCTTCTATGTGATAATGAGAGTGCAATCCGCATGGCGGATAATCCCGTTGAGCATAGCCACACTAAACACATAGCCATTCGGTATCATTTTCTAAGGGATCACCAACAAAAGGGGGATATCGAGATTGCATATGTTAGCACCAAAGAACAATTAGCCAATATCTTTACCAAACCATTGGATGAACAAACTTTTACCAAACTTAGGCATGAGCTAAATATTCTTGATTCTAGAAATTTTTATTGATGTTTTGCACACATAGCTCATTATTATACCTTTGATCATCTCTTTCATGTGCTATGACTAATGTGTTCTTTCAAGTCTAGTTCATGATAAGTCATAGATTGAAAGGGAAAAGGAGTCTTCGGCGAAGACAAGGCTTCCACTCCGCTTCATCGACTCATTCATCCTTCGTCGTTGCTCCACCTCTCCAACTTTGGTATAATCTTCACTCCTTTATTTTTGTCCAAAGGGGGAGAATGTAGTTTAACAGGGGCTTATATTTCACTCAAATATCCGTTTTTGGCGATTCATGCCATATGGGGAGAGAGTATTAGCCCAAAGCAAAAGGACCGCACCACCACCAATTTCAAAAATTTATTTAGTATGGAGTCTATTAATTGGTGAAGATTTTTCAATTGGCATCTTATTTTAATACAATTTCAAATTCGTACACCCTCTTCAAAATTAATATCTAAAACCCTCTTGAATACTAAGAGGAGGATTTCATTATGGGGAGTTTTGTTTAGTCAAAGGAAAAGCATTTGAAACAGGGGGAGAAAATTTCAAAACTTGAAAATGCTTCTCAAAATCTTATTCATTTACCTTTGATTATTTGCAAAAGAACTTTGAAAAGAATTTCCAAAACATTTTGCAAAACAAAACGTGTGGTGCAAGCGTAGTCCAAAATGTTAATAAAAAGAAAAGACATCCATGCGCATCTAGTAAGTAATATTTATTAGTTTCATTCCAAGCAACCTTTGCACTTACATTATGCAAACTAGTTCAATTCTGCACTTCTATATTTGCTTTGGTTTGTGTTGGCATCAATCACCAAAAAGGGGGAGATTGAAAGGGAAATAGGCTTACACCTTTTCCTAAATAGATTTTGGTGGTTGAATTGCCCAACACAAATTATTGGACTAACTAGTTTGCTCTAGTCTATAAGTTTTACAGGTGCCAAAGGTTCACAATAGACCAATAAAAAGACAAAGAAAGGGATCAAACAAAGAGAGCTAAAGAAATCCCAAAGGCACCCTGGTCTGGCGCACCGGACAGTGTCCGGTGCACCAGGGAACTCGACGCTGAACTCCTCACCTTCGGGAAAATCAGAGGGTGCTCCGCTATAATTCACCAGACCGTCCGGTGAGGCACCGGACTATCCGGTGTGCTAGCGGAGCAACGGCTACTACAAGCGCAACGGTCGACTGCAACGCATTTAATGCGCGCCTGCGCGCGCAGAGGTCAGAGCACGCGCAGTTGGCGCACCGGACAGTCTATACACTACCGGAATCCGAGGCTTTGCCGAGTGTTGGCCTCTTTGCCGAGTGCCTTTTGTCGGGCACTCGGCAAAGAAGGCTTTGCCGAGTGCCGCGCTCGGTAAAGTTAGGCACTCGGTAAACCGTGCTTTGCCGAGGGCTGAACACTCGGCACAGAACGACACTAGGCAAAGACAATTTTGCCGAGTGTTAAACACTCGGCAAAGGGGGCTCTCGGCAAACGGCCGTCAGCGGCCGTCCCAAAGCTGACGGCCGTCAGTCTTTGCCGAGTGCCAGCCGTTGGCTCTCGGCAAAGAGGTTCTGTACCGAGTGCCACATAGTAGGCACTCGGCAAAGCATACTTTGCCGAGTGTCATCTCTGGACACTCGGCAAAGTATATTTTTATTTTTTTTATTTTGTCTATCAAAATTTTTGTGGTATGTTCCTACACTATGTAGACCTACATGTATCATTTGTGGACAATTTTAACAGAGTTTTCAATCGTTAGTAGATTTAGTTCGTTTATTTGAATTTCTTCGGAAAATTTAGATTTGAACTGTAGGTCACTCGAAACTTGGAAAACCGTGCATGCAAAAATGATATTCATGTTACTTAGCATAAGTTACGACCGATTCCAGGAGCAGACCGGAAACTTCGAGCAACATGCTCACTAAACATGGCCGTGAACTTGCCATACACATGTTTAAAAATTGTATAAAACACAAACAAAGTCAGAAAATCCTGAAACTTGTCCACGTGTCATGATATTATATGTACAGGCTGCGATAAAAATTTTAGAATGTTTGGAGAAAGTTGTGGGACACTATGTGTAGAAACCTAGGAGAACTACACATAGTGTCCCACAACTTTCTCCAAACATTCTAAAATTTTTATCGCAGCCTGTACATATGATATCATGACACATGGACAAGTTTCAGGATTTTCTGACTTTTTTTGTGTTTTATACAATTTTTAAACATGTGTATGGCAAGTTCACGGCCATGTTTAGTGAGCATGTTGCTCGAAGTTTTCGGTCCGCTCCTGGAATCGGTCGTAACTTATGCTAAGTAACATGAATATCATTTTTGCATGCACGGTTTTCCAAGTTTCGAGTGACCTACAGTTCAAATCTAAATTTTCCGAAGAAATTCAAATAAACGAACTAAATCTACTAACGATTGAAAACTCTGTTAAAATTGTCCACAAATGATACATGTAGGTCTACATAGTGTAGGAACACACCACAAAAAGTTTGGTTGCCAAAAATAAAAAAAATAAAAAATACTTTGCCGAGTGCTGTCCAGTTAGCACTCGGCAAAGACAACTTTGCCGAGTGCCTGTCCTTGGGCACTCGGCAAAGTCTGTACAACACATCTTTGCCGAGTGCTCTACAGCTAGCACTCGGCAAAGGCGACTTTGCCGAGTGCCCGAGATCCAGCACTCGGCATAGTTTATTTTTTAATTTTTAAAAAATCTTTGCCGAGTGCCGGATCGCAGGCACTCGGCAAAGAACGTTTTAATAGCGTTACAGCGCCCCCACTCACTGTCTCTCTCTCACTCTCACTATCTCTCTGCCGCTACCAGCTGTCGCCCGCCGTCCCCCGCTGTTGGGGGCCTTCGTCCTCCGAAGGTCCTCAAAAACATGATTTGACAATGTTTTCCAAGTGGATTATATCAACAGGTATCTTCGGACTCAGAATTATGAACATGGAGTACGGTCAGGACGAAGCCTAAACCAGACGAAGGGGGATTGAGATGGAGGACGGGCTGATTACCAAGCTGTACGAAGGATGGTGCACAGCCGAAGCTGTGCGCAGGAAAGCTTCGTCGCGATAGCAGAAAGGGGAACCGACTTAAAGATGAAAAGACTACTTAGGCCTTGACAGATTCCCATAAGTCATTAGCAAATGTAATGGGCATGAATGTAATTTTACGTGGGCTGCGTCCCACGACTATAAATAGATGAACAGTACTCCCGTACTGTTCACGCTGACTGGGCATTTGCTTTTGCGTCATCCTTGTACTTTTGCCTTCCTGCAATCCGAAGGTACATTTGTAATTTGAAGTCATTTCTATTGTTACGTAATAATAAAATAGAAATGACGTTGTGATAAAATTTAAATGTTTACATTACTTTTTATGTTATGCATAAGTCCTTCGTCATAACTTATCGTGCTTACGAAGATATATTGTTTATGACCTTCGTCCGGAGCACGTTATATCCCGAAGGGAAATAATGTTTCAAAGGACGAAGGACCTTATCATTTAACACTTTTTATGTTGCCTTGTTCTTAATCCGAAGCATTTGAGAACAAGTCACCAACACCCGCCGTCGCGCCGCTCGAGCCGCCCGCCGTCGCGCCCGCCGTCGCGCCGCCACCCGCCGTCGAGCCGCCCGCCGTCGCGTCCGCGGCTAGCACCGCCGTCGTCGCGCTGCCGGCCGCTCGCGCTCGCACCGCCGTCGTCGCGCTGCCGGCCGCTCGCGCTCGCCGCCACCCGCCGTCGAGCCGCCCGCCGTCGCGTCCGCGGCTAGCACCGCCGTCGCGCCCGCTGGTATATTCCCTTTGTTTTTTGTTTTGTTTTATTTTTTGTTTTTATTTCTTTTGTATTTCAATTTATAAATTCGAATTCAATTCAAATTTCACATACTAATGCTTAATTCATGAGAGAAAGGAGAAATAAAACAATTCACTCATATCAACATTTGAAAATATTTATGTTTATTAACTTCTAATTTTAGAGTATGTTTTAACTTCTAGTTTTGAGATCCAAATCTAATTATGACAACTCACAATATAGAGATGTGACTTGCATTCATCGTGTCGTTTGTATATGTGCGTGTCAGCCATCGTGCTGTTAGATCTATTTGCAGGTTTTGGAAACCTCCCCGTACAGGGGAAGTGCTGCCGATTTTTTTGACATGCTTGTTTATTTTTTACAGAGAAGATACTTGTCTTCCTAGCCACTGCGGGTCTGCCTGCACCGCGTCGCGTCGCCACTACACCGACCCGCCACAGCCCCGCTAGCCTGATTCCACCGTCACCCTAGGTATAACCTTTACATCCGCATCATGGTCGTAGATCACGTAACCCAGTTAGGCGTCTCCCGTTCGAAAGAGATACGGTGTAGATATGCAGATCTTTGCATATCTACAAATGTATTAGTTTCGGATTGTCCACGTTTTTTGGACAGCCCGCGGTTGCGTAGATGGTGTTAGTTTCATGCTCTACTCCGGTCCGAGATAGAGTTTCGGCGTCACCTCCCTGTTGTTCTCCGGACAGTACACTCTCCCTGCCAGGACGTGTATCCGGAGAACAGCGGGGAGGTGCTGCCGAATTTCTATCTCGGATCGGAGTAGAGCATGGAAACTAACTCCATCTACACAACCGCGGGTGGGATTAGGACCTATCATCACCTATTAGAAGGTAGGAACGTAGTGTACATGCATTACATGTCTATATTAAACTATACTCGGTTATATATGTTAGAGGATGGAGGACCGTGAGTGGATGTACACGGGCCGCGTTCGACGTAATGATGTCACCCCAGAATGGATTAGGAAGACCGATGCTTTCGTGGAACGGGCATATGGCGAAGCTGCTAAAGGAGCTAGCCTAGTCCCTTGTCCGTGCAGCAAATGTGACAACCGGAAAAGAAAACCAAAGAAGGCCATGGTAGAACATATTTGGAAGAATGGATTTACGCCGGACTATACTCGGTGGATCTTCCATGGTGAAGCGCATCGCACGAGAGAGGAGGTGGTGAGACAACGCGTCGAGGATTACGATACTGATGCCGGGGTAGGAGACATGTTGAACGACTATCACGAGGCACAGTTCGCCGAAGGACGTACGGAGGACGAGCCAGAGGCGACCGCAAAGGCATTCTACGACATGTTTGACGCGGCACAGAAACCCCTTCACGGCAAGACAAAGGTTTCTCAACTGGATGCCATTGGGCGTATAATGGCGTTCAAGTCGCAGTATAGCATGAGTCGAGACGCATTCGATGGTTTGTTGACAGTTATTGGCAGCCTGCTTCCGGAGGATCACGTTCTGCCAAAGAGCATGTACGAGGCACAGAAACTCCTTCGTGCACTCAAGATGACGTATGAGCAGATACATGCTTGTCCGAAGGGCTGCGTCCTATTTAGGAAAGAACACACTGAGGCAAAGTACTATCCGAAGTGTAAATCATCTAGGTTCATGGAGGTAGACTCTGGTGATGGACAGAAGAGGCAGCTCGACATCCCCGTGACAATCCTACGCCACCTTCCGTTCATACCGAGGATCCAGCGTCTATACATGACAGAGGAATCCGTGAAACAGATGACATGGCACAAAAAAGGCAAACGATACAATCCTGACAAGATGGTTCACGCATCCGATGGTGAAGCATGGACCCACTTTGATGCCATTCACCATGAGAAAGCCAAAGAGGCTCGTAATGTTCGTGTTGCGCTAGCCACAGATGGGTTCAATCCCTATGGAATGACAGCTGCCCCATACACATGTTGGCCCGTGTTCGTTATCCCCATCAATCTCCCCCCGGCGTATGCTTTCAAAGACAGAACATATTCGTGTCGTTGATAATTCCTGGACACCCGGGGAATAAAATGGGCGTGTACATGGAGCCTTTAATTGATGAATTGGTCCGTGCTTGGGAGGAAGGGGTATGGACGTACGACCGAGCTACGAAGACAAACTTCAAAATGCATGTTTGGTACCAGTACTCCATGCATGACTTTCCGGCGTATGGGCTATTTTGCGCCTGGTGTGTTCACGGTAAGTTCCCATGCCCAGTTTGCAAGGAAGCTCTTAGGTTCATTTGGTTGAAGAAGGGTGGCAAATATTCGTCATTCGATAAACATCGACAATTTCTCCCTCCTGACCATGCATTCCGACTAGACATCAAGAACTTTACGAAAGGTGTCGTGGTGACAGACCGCCCACCTGCAATGATGACTGGTGCCGAAGTTCGCGAACAGATAGATGGTCTCGTGGCCAACCCAGAAGGTGGTTTTGTGGGATATGGTGAGCAACATATGTGGACACATAAGTCGGGCTTGACTCGGCTCCCCTATTATGATGACCTGCTCCTTCCACACAACATTGACGTGATGCACACTGAAAAGAATGTCGCCGAGGCACTTTGGGCGACAATTATGGAGATTCCTGATAAGTCAAAGGATAACGTAAAGGCAAGAGTGGATCTGGCAGAGTTATGTGATAGACCAAACCAAGAGATGAAGCCGTCTAGTGGTGGTAAGACATGGAGAAGGCCTAAGGCCGATTTCGTCCTGAGCAGGGCCCAGAGGAAGGAAGTACTACAATGGATCAAGATGTTAATGTTCCCTGATGGGTATGTAGCTAACCTTAGTAGGGGGGTGAACTTATCTACTCTGCGAGTCTTAGGGATGAAGAGTCATGACTTCCACATATGGATTGAACGAATTCTTCCGGCGATGGTTCGAGGCTATGTCCCTGAGCATGTCTGGCTAGCGCTTGCAGAGTTGAGCTATTTCTTCCGCCAGCTTTGTGCAAAAGAGTTAGCTCGGACCATGATTGCAGACTTGGAAAGGATGGCACCCGTGTTACTGTGTAAGCTGGAGAAGATCTTTCCACCCGGCTTCTTCAATCCGATGCAGCATTTGATTATTCATCTCCCGTATGAGGCACGAATGGGGGGGCCCGTGCAGGGACGTTGGTGCTATCCAATCGAGAGATGTCTAAAGAGTATCCGAAAGAAATGTAGAAATAAATGCAAAATCGAGGCTTCCATTGCAGAGGCATACATACTGGAGGAGGTGTCAAACTTCACAACAACTTACTATGGTGACAAACTGCCGAGCGTGCATAATCCACCCCCTCGTTACAATGATGGCGGCAATGAATCGAACCTCAGCATTTTTCGAGGGCAACTCGGAAGCGCGAGTGGTTCGACCACCAAGACCCTGAGACATGAAGAGTGGCGCCATATCATGCTATATGTATTGACCAACCTTGAAGAGGTGACGCCATACATGGAGCAATTTCTTCATGAATTCTGGCGTCGATCAAGGGACCCAACTCCACAGGAATATGATACCCTTCTTAGAAAGGGTGCGGGAAATGGATTGCCCGATTTCATTTCCTGGTTTAAACATAAGGTACGTGCTTAGTTTGTTATTCCAAGTTGCTCTTACGTGCGAATAATATAACAATCTAGCGTGTTTGAACTTGCAGGGCCAAAGAGAGCCGTCTATGAGTGCCGAGTTGAGACAAGTAGCCAATGGCTTTGCCTATAGGGTCAGGAAATTTTCTGGGTATGACGTCAATGGATACCGTTTTCGCACAACAAGCTACGACCAAAGTCGGCCCAATCGAAAAACCACGTGTTCTGGAGTCTTTATGTAACACCCACTTTGTAATAAAGGTCTAAAAGGGAAATTATACTACTCTAAATCTATATGCAGTACTAATGTTTATCATTTCATGTGGACGCATTACTTACACAAATATATAATTAACAAGAGATACCCAAAAATAATACATGCATCATGTTGGGATTTTGTCTTTGTGTGCATTTTCGTGACAATATAAAGATAAGGTGACAAGAAAAATATTAAAGTCCCCAAAGTGGGAATTTAAGAGTTAAAGGGAATTATAGAAATATGGAGAAAAGGAATAAAGGGTATAAAAACATAAACAACATATATATAATTATACTTCTAAGATTGGTACTTTCTATTTCACAATATAAATTGAGGATAAACTGGCACAAGATTTGAATTTAAATCTGAATTTAAAATGGAATTTGAAAACTAAAAGGAAAAGGAAAATATAAAAGGTAAAGGAAAAGCGCTGGGATGGGCCTAAAGCTACTGATTTCGGCCCACCAGAAACGATCACAATTCGGCCCATTCATCCTAACGCCTCTGCATGGCCCAAGTCCAGGAAAATGGCGCCGACACCATGGGTCCACCGTGCAGTCGCACTGGGCGTCTCCTCTTGTATACTGACCGGCGGGCCCAAGTCGTCAGGCAAGCCCGCTTCCTACCTCCTTAGCGACGTAGTCACTGAACCGTGGGCCCTCTCTATCGGGTCTATCCTCTCCCCGTAGATCCCGCTGGCCATGAGCGGCTTTCAGTTGAGCTCCGCGCGATTCCTCAGGCCCCGGCCGATCCTTGCTACGTTAATGCATCTGCGGATTCTGCGACTTGGCTATATGCCCCAGATTGCCGCCGCCTTACCCCCTCCCCTACTTGTCCAGTTGCGTCCAGAGGGAGAAGAGAAATCCTCGTCGCCATTAGCGCTCGACGGTGTAGGAGAGAGAGAAGAAAGGGTGAGGGCGTGACGGTCCGGAGCGGATGCTTGTGCGGAGGTGCGCACGGGCAGAGCCGAGGGCAGCGTCGTCCTGGTGCGGTCCGCGGCGATCTCGTACATCAACGGTGCACCGCCATTGACAAGCCGGGGAGGGTGCTGTCGCACTGATCCTCGTGTGCGTCCCTGCTCACGTCACTGACACCGGTATGGTCACGACCTTGTAGTCGCCATTATTCCTACATCGCGTAATCCTGTCCGTACTCCAACTCGTGGACCACACACACTCGTCCGTTGCTCGTCGTGTCCGTGTTCTTCGATGCTTGCGCCTGTAACTTGGTCGGCATCGAGAGATAGAAGATGACCCTGGTGCGTCGATCGGCTGAGGAACAGTGGGGATTAGATCCCAACCTCGGTTAGCCCTGGCCGTTGATCTGGGATTCGTTGAATTGGATTCGATCTCGGGTATTTTGAATCCATGCCGTGGGTTTAGGATCCAACGACTGCCGTCGCGTACCGGTTTATAAAGCGTCCAGATCTAATATGTAGCGTCCAATGGCGATCGTGCGGCCGAGATTAGAAGATACCCCTTCGCGGGTCAATTTTGCTAAAGAACCCCCATGAAAGTAAAGAATCAACCCGCGGTCCATACCCCAGGATTCTGTGTCTCAGTATTTTTAGCATCGAAACCCCTATGTTCCTGTTTAAATGAGCCCCAGTCCAGTGCTGTTTTAAAGTGATTAAATGAATTAGGAATTAGATTTTTAATATAAAAATAAACCCTAGAACATGTATAATTCATAGAATATTCATATGGGCTCCAAATTAATCCATTCCACTTCCTATAACTTTGTAATTTTATTCTTTAGCACTTAGTGTCTCTGTTTTATCATGACAACAGTAAGAAAATTAATTCCACACTCAATCCTATTTAAAGCTCATAAAACCTTTGAAAATCCATAACTTAAAATCTATAACTCAGAAAATTATGATTCCTGTTCCTAGGATTTTATTTTAATGTGTAGAATATTTCTGTGTATTTTATTTATATGTTTGGTGTAATGTTAATTTCTCTATATGCACTGTGCTTGTTTGTATTGTGGCGAGTAGAAGAGCCCGTGACCGAGGATCCTGGTGAGCAGCAGGTTGAAGTAGCTGAGCAGGAGCTCATTGAAGGCAAGTTGTGCCCTTGACCACTTTTTACCCAATAATGTTCTTTAATATCATTTATCCATGCATAGGTTAATTTTGATGGGACCCGATAGGTCACCCTAGATTGTTTATCTCATTACCTTGTTTACCCCTGATTCACTTGGGTAGTTTGCTATTGCTTTACCTGGTTTTGGGATATTCATTTACTACCTCTATGTTCCAAATCTTTTTGTTATTCTATTTATGTTCATGTTGAGATCATTAATGTTAATTGGAACATAGAGCTTAACTTGAGTAACACGTGCCACCACAAGGGTTTAATGGGACGCCCTTGGCTGACTAATTAGGAAAGCTAGTGGAAGACTACCTTACCCGAAAGGGGCAAGGGCAGTAGGGGAGTGGTCAGTGTAGGGAGGTCCTTGCTTGATTTTGCTGCGATGGCAGTCAGGCAAGAACCCTGCATTGGAACTTCCTATAAACTGTAGCGGGTTTTCGGAAGCTAGTGGAACTTTGTAAAGGCCTCGTAGTGTTACCCTGCCTCGCCTCCTCGGTAGAGGTGTATGGGAAGTCGCGATCCCTTGGCAGATGGGTAACATGACTTGTGGGTAAAGGGTACAACCTCTGCAGAGTGTAAAACTGGTATACTAGCCGAGCTCATGGTCATGAGCAGCTCAGGACTCTCTGATGTTTAAATTATGGAACTTAAATTCAATTTTGTCATTTGCATTGCATGGGTTTGTTATTAATTTTGTTCTATTACTTTACTTAAGGTTTGGTATTTACTTACACTTAGTAACTGCTAATAAAATTTTGACCAACTACTTAAAAGCAATGCTCAGCTTTAACCCCTATCATTGATTAGCCTTACACATCACATGAGCTCACACCTTTGTGAGTTTATGTCCACTGTTTCCCCACAACTTGTTGAGCTATGATCATGTGTGAGCTCACCCTTGCTGTCTCACACCCCCCCACAGGAGAAGAGCAGGTGGTTCAGGAGGAGCCACACAGCGAGGAGTATGATCTGATCTAGGTGGCGTTTCTCAGTTGACATTAGCGCCGACGATCCTTAGTTCGTTTTTATTTTTATCTTCTATTTTGTAGTAAGTCTTCCGCTATGTAATAAATACTCTGATGTTATCGACATTTATCTCTATACACTCTGTTATTATATATGTTGTCTTCTTGGCGCATGTATGAGATGCACCTGGCTTTGTTCCTTAAAGCCGAGTGTGACAGAAGTGGTATCAGAGGAAATGTTGACTGTAGGACGAGACCTAGATAGAGATGGACAGACCCTTTCCTACTTACCTTACTCTGACTCATTCTATACTCATCTCATCTTGATCTCGTCTCACCTTTTTGCTATTCTACTCTGATCATTCTTATCTTTTCTACTCTAAGACAAGATGGATTTCACACCTTGGAATCCTATGACTATGATCTTTCTAAGAGATAGGGAACCTAAGACAAAATTAAAACTATTTTCTCTATTTAAAATGTTGTTTGATTGTGCTGATGCTAAATGCCTGATTTGCTTCTTTGATTGATTGAATTATGGACATCTTAGTATGTACCACCATAAGGTATTGAATTAGCTAGGATAGGTAAAATATTAATCTGCTTAGCTAATAAAATTCCCCGAAGTAACCTGATTTGTAAATACCTGCCTTGTCTACTATTCTCTTACCATATGTATCTAACTCAGATGGTCAATACCAGGCGGGGTGGTGGAATTGATTTGCCTCCTAATCGACACACTCGGAGAATATACAGACAATCCCAGCCACAACCTGCAGAGATGAATCCTCCTAATCCTCCACCAGGCGGAGTTGACCCACTGGTTGCTGCTCAGATGAGGATGATGCAGCAAATGGCGGACACCATGGCAGATATGCGTGCACAGATGCAGCAAGAACGCCAGGAGATGCGTCAGGAAAGAGAAGATATACGACAGGAGTTGCGCCAGGAGCGAGAGGAGATACGTCAGGAAAGGAGGGCGCAACAACAGCAGCTGCAACAGCAAATGCAACAACAACAGCAGCAGCAACAAGTACCACTGCCTCCACCTCCACCACCACCAGTTCCACCCCGAGACAAGCATAGGGAGTTCATGAGTCACAAGCCACCTACTTTTGCAAGCTCACCTGATCCACTGGACGCGGATGATTGGCTGAAGTCCGTTGAGAAGATGCTGAATATTGCACAATGCACTGACCGGGAGAAGGTTTTATATGCTTCTGGACGTCTGACAGGTCCTGCTGCTGACTGGTGGGATTCATATACTGCTGCCCATGATGCTGCGGATACTATTACTTGGGCAGAGTTCAGTACACAGTTCAGGAATTATCATATACCAGCTGGATTGATGAAGATTAAGAAGAAGGAATTTCTATCGCTGAAGCAAGGAAGCATGACAGTCAGCGAGTACCGCGACAAGTTCATTCAGTTAGCCAGATATGCCCCTGATGAAGTGGCTGAAGATGAGAGGAAGCAGGAGCATTTTATTGAAGGACTTAATGGACCACTACAGTATGCTTTGGTGGCACACACATTTCCATCATTTCAGAGGCTGCTTGATAAGGCCCTGGCTATTGAACACAAGCGTGTTCAGCTGGGAGATTTGAAGAGAAAGGCTATATCCCAAGGACAAGGAAGCAACAGTGTTCATCCTCGCTATAGTTCACCTCAGGGTACACCAGTTCGCACTGGCGGAGGCCAGCGCCCAGTTCAGCAATCACCACTGAGGACTCCACCTCCTCGACAGGCTACCACTACTGGCACCCCGACAAAGTTTTTAGGACAGAGTCCAGGCACTACTTGTTTCAAGTGTGGGAAGGCTGGTCATTATGCAAATGTCTGCCCACAGAGGATTGCTACTACTCCAGTTCAGAACAGGCAGCAAACTCCAGGATCTGGCAAGGGATATTCTATTGCCAAGGTTAATCAAGTCAGCGTTGATGCTACTCCAGATGGTGGGGACATCGTACTTGGTATGTTTTATGTTAATGCTATTCCTGCAACCATCTTATTTGATTCTGGTGCTACACATTCATTTATGTCTGCTAGATATGCCAACACAAATGAAATACCACTGCTAAAAATGAGAAAACCCATGATAGTAATTACACCTAAAGGGCCTGTTGAGACGAATCAAATGACACGTAGATTGACATTGACCATTATGGGTAGAGAATTTGGAGCTACTGCTATAATATTAGAGTCAAGCAGTATAGATCTGATCCTTGGTATGTCATGGCTAAGAAAGGCAAAGGCTATTATAGCATGTGGTAGAGGTACCGTAGAACTCACTACCACTAAAGGAGAAAGATTTCAAGTTAATATTGCAGTAACCTCCTCATCCATGCGTGCAATGTTCTTTATATCTGAGGAGTTTGTTGGTGACAACATCCGGGTGGTTAGAGATTTTCCGGATGTCTTTCCAGAGGAGTTACCAGGGATGCCACCTGATAGAGAAGTTGAGTTTGTTATTGATCTCTTACCTGGAACCGCCCCTATTTCTAAACAGCCTTATAGGATGTCCGTAGAGGAGTTGAAGGAACTTAAGAAGCAGTTAACTGAGTTACAAGAGGCTGGGTACATTCGTCCGAGTTCCTCACCTTGGGGAGCACCGGTCTTGTTTGTACAGAAAAAGGATGGATCGCAGCGGATGTGTGTGGATTATAGATCTCTTAATGATGTTATGGTAAAGAACAAGTATCCGTTGCCCCGTATTGAGGATCTATTTGATCAGATGAGAGGTGCTAGAGTATTCTCGAAGATTGATCTCCGATCGGGTTACCATCAGATGAGGATTAGACCATCGGATATTCCCAAGACAGCATTCTCGACTCGATATGGATTATATGAGTTCACAGTTATGTCATTTGGATTGACCAATGCCCCAGCTTATTTTATGAATTTGATGAACAAGGTGTTTATGGAGTATTTGGACAGATTCGTCGTGGTATTCATCGACGATATTCTCATTTATTCTCAGAGTGATAGAGAACATGAGGAACATCTGAGGTTGGTGCTACAGAAGCTACGAGATAATCAACTCTATGCTAAGTTTAGCAAGTGCGAGTTTTGGATTGGCGAGGTGCCATTTCTTGGTCATATCATTTCTAATGGAGGAATTTCAGTGGATCCTGCTAAGGTCAAGGAGATAATGGAGTGGAGAGTACCCACTACAGTTACTGAGATTCGGAGTTTCTTGGGATTGGCAGGATATTATCGGAGATTTATTGAAGGATTTTCTAAGATTGCTAAGCCTATGACTTCACTTTTGGAGAAAGGAAGAGAATTTAAGTGGGACGAGAAGTGTCAAGACAGCTTTGATCAATTGAAGAAAAGATTGATGTCGCCACCAGTATTGGTTATGCCAGACCTACAGAAAGGATTTGATATCTATTGTGATGCATGTGGCCAAGGCTTAGGATGTGTGCTCATGCAGGAAGGTCATGTGATTGCATATGCTTCTCGTCAGTTGCGGAAACATGAATTGAACTACCCTACTCATGACTTGGAATTGGCAGCCGTTGTGCATGCACTTAAGATTTGGAGACATTATATCATGGGGACCAAGTGCCAAGTGTACACGGATCATAAGAGTTTGAAGTATATATTCACTCAGAAGGATCTCAACCTTAGGCAACGCCGTTGGTTGGAGCTTATTAAGGATTATGATTTGGAGATTCACTATCACCCGGGCAAGGCAAATTTGGTTGCAGATGCCTTGAGTCGCAAAGAGCATGTTCATTCAGCTATTGTTGCCCAGCTACCCGATGAGATTGTTGAGGACTTCAGGAGACTTAACCTGGGGATAGTTGCTCATACTGAGGGAGTTACTATTGATGTGGAACCTACTTTGGAGCAAGAGATCCGCAAAGGACAAATTGGTGATGCTAAAATAAAAGAGATTAAGGATCTGATTACTGAAGGTCGAGTTCCGGAATTCACGGAAGATGAGCAGGGCACTGTATGGTTCAAGGACAGGATGTGTGTCCCTGATATTAAAAGCCTTCGGGAGACTATTTTAAAGGAGGCCCATGACTCGGATTATTCTATTCATCCTGGTAGTACCAAGATGTATCAGGATTTGAAGCGGAAATATTGGTGGTATGGATTTAAAAGAGATGTAGCTGCACATGTGGCTATGTGCGATGTATGTCAAAGAGTTAAGGATGAACACCAGAGGCCAGCTGGACTATTGCATCCACTGATGATACCCGAGTGGAAGTGGGAAGAGATTGGTATGGATTTCATCACTGGATTGCCTCGCACCCAGAAAGGATATGATGCTATATGGGTGATTGTGGATAGATTGACTAAAGTGGCTCACTTTATTCCGGTGAAGACTACTTATAAAGGTTCTCAGTTAGCAGAGTTATATATGGCTCGGATTGTGTGTTTACATGGAGTACCAAAGAAGATCGTGTCTGATCGAGGTTCGCAGTTTACCTCAAGATTTTGGAGAAGCTTTCATGAGAACATGAGCACGAAGTTGATTTTCAGTACGGCATATCACCCTCAGACTGATGGACAGACTGAAAGGACTAATCAAGTTTTGGAAGATATGTTGAGAGCATGTGCCCTTCAGCATGGTGGAAGTTGGGATAAAAGTCTACCTTATGCTGAGTTCTCATATAATAATAGCTATCAGGCCAGTTTGAAGATGTCACCTTTTGAAGCTCTATATGGCAGGAAGTGTAGGACTCCTCTATATTGGGATCAGACTGGAGAAAGATAGTTCTTTGGGCCTGAATTGATTCAAGAAGCAGAAGAACAAGTTCGTATAATTCGAGAAAATTTGAGAGTGGCTCAAACCAGGCAAAAGAGCTATGCTGATAATAGAAGGCGACCACTGGAGTTTGAAGAAGGAGATTATGTGTACCTCAAGGTGTCACCACTGCGTGGAATGAGGAGATTTAAAGTCAAGGGCAAATTGTCCCCTCGCTATATTGGACCATTCTTGATCTTTAGGCGAGTTGGGGAGATGGCATACCAACTCGAGCTACCTGCTAGTCTATCGGATGTGCATAATGTGTTCCACGTGTCTCAACTTAAGAAGTGTCTCCGTGTCCCTGAGGAACAGTTGCCAATGGAAGAGCTCAGTGTTCAGGGTGATTTGACTTACACGGAGTACCCGATCAAGATTTTGGATACATTGACTCGAGTTACGAGAAATAAAGTGATAAAGATGTGTAAGGTACAATGGAGTCACCATGGCAAAGATGAAGCAACTTGGGAAAGAGAAGAAGAGCTTCGCATAGATTTTCCCCACCTTTTCTCTAGTTCTTCTTAAATCTCGAGGACGAGATTATTTTTAAGGGGGGTAGGATTTGTAACACCCACTTTGTAATAAAGGTCTAAAAGGGAAATTATACTACTCTAAATCTATATGCAGTACTAATGTTTATCATTTCATGTGGACGCATTACTTACACAAATATATAATTAACAAGAGATACCCAAAAATAATACATGCATCATGTTGGGATTTTGTCTTTGTGTGCATTTTCGTGACAATATAAAGATAAGGTGACAAGAAAAATATTAAAGTCCCCAAAGTGGGAATTTAAGAGTTAAAGGGAATTATAGAAATATGGAGAAAAGGAATAAAGGGTATAAAAACATAAACAACATATATATAATTATACTTCTAAGATTGGTACTTTCTATTTCACAATATAAATTGAGGATAAACTGGCACAAGATTTGAATTTAAATCTGAATTTAAAATGGAATTTGAAAACTAAAAGGAAAAGGAAAATATAAAAGGTAAAGGAAAAGCGCTGGGATGGGCCTAAAGCTACTGATTTCGGCCCACCAGAAACGATCACAATTCGGCCCATTCATCCTAACGCCTCTGCATGGCCCAAGTCCAGGAAAATGGCGCCGACACCATGGGTCCACCGTGCAGTCGCACTGGGCGTCTCCTCTTGTATACTGACCGGCGGGCCCAAGTCGTCAGGCGAGCCCGCTTCCTACCTCCTTAGCGACGTAGTCACTGAACCGTGGGCCCTCTCTATCGGGTCTATCCTCTCCCCGTAGATCCCGCTGGCCATGAGCGGCTTTCAGTTGAGCTCCGCGCGATTCCTCAGGCCCCGGCCGATCCTTGCTACGTTAATGCATCTGCGGATTCTGCGACTTGGCTATATGCCCCAGATTGCCGCCGCCTTACCCCCTCCCCTACTTGTCCAGTTGCGTCCAGAGGGAGAAGAGAAATCCTCGTCGCCATTAGCGCTCGACGGTGTAGGAGAGAGAGAAGAAAGGGTGAGGGCGTGACGGTCCGGAGCGGATGCTTGTGCGGAGGTGCGCACGGGCAGAGCCGAGGGCAGCGTCGTCCTGGTGCGGTCCGCGGCGATCTCGTACATCAACGGTGCACCGCCATTGACAAGCCGGGGAGGGTGCTGTCGCACTGATCCTCGTGTGCGTCCCTGCTCACGTCACTGACACTGGTATGGTCACGACCTTGTAGTCGCCATTATTCCTACATCGCGTAATCCTGTCCGTACTCCAACTCGTGGACCACACACACTCGTCCGTCGCTCGTCGTGTCCGTGTTCTTCGATGCTTGCGCCTGTAACTTGGTCGGCATCGAGAGATAGAAGATGACCCTGGTGCGTCGATCGGCTGAGGAACGGTGGGGATTAGATCCCAACCTCGGTTAGCCCTGGCCGTTGATCTGGGATTCGTTGAATTGGATTCGATCTCGGGTATTTTGAATCCATGCCGTGGGTTTAGGATCCAACGACTGCCGTCGCGTACCGGTTTATAAAGCGTCCAGATCTAATCTGTAGCGTCCAATGGCGATCGTGCGGCCGAGATTAGAAGATACCCCTTCGCGGGTCAATTTTGCTAAAGAACCCCCGTGAAAGTAAAGAATCAACCCGCGGTCCATACCCCAGGATTCTGTGTCTCAGTATTTTTAGCACCGAAACCCCTATGTTCCTGTTTAAATGAGCCCCAGTCCAGTGCTGTTTTAAAGTGATTAAATGAATTAGAAATTAGATTTTTAATATAAAAATAAACCCTAGAACATGTATAATTCATAGAATATTCATATGGGCTCCAAATTAATCCATTCCACTTCCTATAACTTTGTAATTTTATTCTTTAGCACTTAGTGTCTCTGTTTTATCATGACAACAGTAAGAAAATTAATTCCACACTCAATCCTATTTAAAGCTCATAAAACCTTTGAAAATCCATAACTTAAAATCTATAACTCAGAAAATTATGATTCCTGTTCCTAGGATTTTATTTTAATGTGTAGAATATTTCTGTGTATTTTATTTATATGTTTGGTGTAATGTTAATTTCTCTATATGCACTGTGCTTGTTTGTATTGTGGCGAGTAGAAGAGCCCGTGACCGAGGATCCTGGTGAGCAGCAGGTTGAAGTAGCTGAGCAGGAGCTCATTGAAGGCAAGTTGTGCCCTTGACCACTTTTTACCCAATAATGTTCTTTAATATCATTTATCCATGCATAGGTTAATTTTGATGGGACCCGATAGGTCACCCTAGATTGTTTATCTCATTACCTTGTTTACCCCTGATTCACTTGGGTAGTTTGCTATTGCTTTACCTGGTTTTGGGATATTCATTTACTACCTCTATGTTCCAAATCTTTTTGTTATTCTATTTATGTTCATGTTGAGATCATTAATGTTAATTGGAACATAGAGCTTAACTTGAGTAACACGTGCCACCACAAGGGTTTAATGGGACGCCCTTGGCTGACTAATTAGGAAAGCTAGTGGAAGACTACCTTACCCGAAAGGGGCAAGGGCAGTAGGGGAGTGGTCAGTGTAGGGAGGTCCTTGCTTGATTTTGCTGCGATGGCAGTCAGGCAAGAACCCTGCATTGGAACTTCCTATAAACTGTAGCGGGTTTTCGGAAGCTAGTGGAACTTTGTAAAGGCCTCGTAGTGTTACCCTGCCTCGCCTCCTCGGTAGAGGTGTATGGGAAGTCGCGATCCCTTGGCAGATGGGTAACATGACTTGTGGGTAAAGGGTACAACCTCTGCAGAGTGTAAAACTGGTATACTAGCCGAGCTCACGGTCATGAGCAGCTCAGGACTCTCTGATGTTTAAATTATGGAACTTAAATTCAATTTTGTCATTTGCATTGCATGGGTTTGTTATTAATTTTGTTCTATTACTTTACTTAAGGTTTGGTATTTACTTACACTTAGTAACTGCTAATAAAATTTTGACCAACTACTTAAAAGCAATGCTCAGCTTTAACCCCTATCATTGATTAGCCTTACACATCACATGAGCTCACACCTTTGTGAGTTTATGTCCACTGTTTCCCCACAACTTGTTGAGCTATGATCATGTGTGAGCTCACCCTTGCTGTCTCACACCCCCCCACAGGAGAAGAGCAGGTGGTTCAGGAGGAGCCACACAGCGAGGAGTATGATCTGATCTAGGTGGCGTTTCTCAGTTGACATTAGCGCCGACGATCCTTAGTTTGTTTTTATTTTTATCTTCTATTTTGTAGTAAGTCTTCCGCTATGTAATAAATACTCTGATGTTATCGACATTTATCTCTATACACTCTGTTATTATATATGTTGTCTTCTTGGCGCATGTATGAGATGCACCTGGCTTTGTTCCTTAAAGCCGGGTGTGACACTTTACGCCCGGGCTTGACGAGGTCGAGTATTATGGAAGAATTGAAGAAATATATGAACTCAATTTTTATGGTTCCAAACCTCTTACTCCAGTGATATTCAAATGTCATTGGTTTGACCCTGAAGTTACGAGACGAACACATTCTAATCTTGGGATAGTCGAAATTTGACAGGATTCCACCTTAACAGGAGACGATGTCTATATTGTGGCCCAACAGGCCACACAAGTGTATTATCTTCCATATGCGTGCCAAACGAAACAACATCTTAAGGGTTGGGATGTTGTGTATAAGGTATCACCGCACGCTAAATTACCTGTTCCAAACGATGAAGATTATAACTTAGACCCGGACACATATGACGGAGAGTTCTTCCAAGAAGATGGGCTCGAAGGGCAATTTGAGATAGACTTAACCGAAGCGATCGGAATGGAAGTAGATATTGAAATGGTTGTTGATGACGAGGATGATGAGGTGCAAAATGAGAATGACTTAGAAATACTTGAAGGCAATGCCAATGACGAAATTGCGCCTTCAGATGATGTTGACTATGAAATGGTTGATAGTGATGATGACACTTATGATCCGGCTAACCCGGACACATATGAAGATTATTTTTAATCGATGTAATGCTATATTTCATTTATTTTGCATATGTTTCTAAATACATATTTTTTATCTGTGCTTAATTGTTTACTCTTAATTGCAGGTTGTTGGACAAAGATGGTGGGCGGTGGGACGAGGACGAGGAGGGGGAGGGGGAGGGGGAGGAGCACCCGTAGGACGGAGGAGGAGGCGCAGCAGGACGACACCGTACAGCAGCAGGTGGAGCAGCAAGCCGCTGTCGATGCGGCACAGCAGGACGACGACGATGCGGCGCAGCAGGACGACGACGACGCCGCTCAGCAGGATGTCTCAGGTTCTGGCTCCTCAGGTTCGAGGAGTATCTACCTGCGAGGTCCCGCGAGCCTACCTAAGCGACCCATACTTCGTGACAGACGTCCGCTGATACGACCCGATGGAGAGAGGTAGGTAACTTTAGATGTTGTTGCTGCTTTTTCATATTATATGTTCAAATTAATAATAGAAACTAATACTTCATCTTAATCACTTCGATAGGTCTTGGATGGTTTTGGAGACTGCAGGGGGTCACGGCCGCAACCCCAATGGCATCCTCGGCCTTCTATGCCGGGAACACTTCCCTGGACTTGTCGAGTACGCCGGAGTGACGAGTCCAGCATACACCTTCGACCACTACGCCGTCGCCCCCGATGCAGTAGATCGGGACGGCAGACAATTCAACAACAAGGCGGAGCGGGTGAAGCAAGAGCTGTGGGTAAGTCTTCCTCGCACTATATTGTTTAATAAGTCGCATTTGTTGCATATTCTTGAAATAATGTATGGATACATCGTCTTTGTATGTAGGATTTCTTCAGGTGTGATGCTGGATACGAGGCCAGGGCGGATGTGGTGTCTACGACGTGCTGTAAGAAGCTCGTCGTGGACATGCACTACGAGGCGCGCATCCAGGCCATCGTCACTTACCACGGCTCCGTCCTTGGGGAGAAGGTGAACAAGAAGGACGCCCGAACCATGTCATTGACTGCGGACCAGTACTTGCAGGTAAATACAAAACTTTATTATTGGTACTAAATATGCTTATTCTTATCTTCTGATATGCGGTGTACTTATATTTTTTTAGATGATTCCTCATTGGTGCGCCGCGCATCCTGAGTGCTGGGAGAAGATGGTGCAGAGGTGGTGCTCGGCTGAGTGGGACGAGGCGCACAACGCTAGCTGGGAACGACGTTTGCTGATGCAAGGTCCCTCCCACCATCAAGGCAGCCGGAGCCTGGGCAAATACGCGGAAGCATGGGTACGCGCTCTTTTTTATTTAGGTATATAACTTTCGATTAGACATGATTTCTAACCATATCATTGGTTTTCTCGCAGTCGGCGGCACATGGTGGCGCGCCTTGCTCCACGTTCTCGGCATATGCCATGGCCCACAAGGGGAAGGCAACGTCCGACGTCACCTACAACCCGGATGACGGGCCCGAGGCGTACACCAACCCCGCCATCCACAACCGACTCAGTGAGTACACCGCCATGGCCAAGGAGGTCCATGGGCCAGATTACGATCCGAGGACCGAGGACATCGACGGAGATGTCCTCATGAGGGTCGGAGGAGGCAAGAGGCATGGGCGGTACTGGATTGCCGACGGGGCAATCGACTCGTCCTCCACTCCCACTCTCTCTCAGGTGCGAGCAAGGAGCACGAGCGTGAGCCCAGCCATACGACCTCGGCAGGACACCTCACAGCATCGTATCCAGCAACTCCAGGTTATTCCTTATCTATTCATCGTTCATTGATTTTTATATATCTTCTCTTTGCATTATCGTAACATTAGGGCGAAATATTACAGACTCAGCTAGATGATGAGAGGAGGCAATGTGAGGAGCTGGAGAAGAGGATGGCGGAGATGTTCGCGTACATGCAGAGCCTTGGCGCCGCACAGGGTCATGCTCCACCACCTCCGTTGTTCCCTGCAGCTGACCCTACAGAGTTCACTACTCCTGTGAGTATCAAAATTTTAGTACTGCATGATATTTATTCATATGTTCTCACACATACAATCTCTTCTCTGTGCAGGGTCAATCGGCGGCGTCGAACAACCCTCATGCTTCGTCCAGCCCTTCGCCGAACCAGTCCAGATGCCCACCTCGTTGATGATCTGTTTTGTGATGATCCAGACTTACCTTTATGAGTGTTGGTGATGTTAGTTAAACTTTATCTTGTGAGATACTTGGTGATGTTAGTGATGCCCAGACTTATATCTGTTTTGTGATGATCCTTACTTATATTTGTGAGACTTTAGTGAGACTTTGTGATATATATGGTGTTGATGATAAATGTGTTCATTCTGTGATGTGATTGATATATAATGTGATGTGAATCATATATATCTTTTGTTTGTTTGGATGGAACAACAAAAGCAAATAAAAAAGGGACATTCTGGTCACTTTGCCGAGTGTAACACTCGGCAAAGGGGCGCTTTGCCGAGTGCTATGACCATGGCACTCGGCAAAGAAGGCAACCTGGGAACCGGTAAAGCCATCTTTGCCGAGTGCTGACAATGGCACTCGGCAAAGAAGGAAACCTGGGAACCGGCAAAGACATCTTTGCCGAGTGCCATTGCCAAGGCACTCGGCAAAGGGACTGGCAAAGGGGCCCACTGGAGGGTTCTTTGCCGAGTACCTGTCCAACAGACACTCGGCAAAGAAGCCTCCTTTGCCGAGTGCCTACTAGAGCTCTCGGCACAGGGACTGGCAGTGGGGCCCACTGGGTCAGTCTTTGCCGAGGGCCTCTCGAGCAAACACTCGGCAACATTGACCTCTTTGCCGAGTGCCACAGATGGCACTCGGCAAAGGATCCGTCACCATTACTTGGCGCCGTGACGGTGACTTTTCTTTGCCGAGTGCCATTTGGCACTCGGCAAAGTCTTTGCCGAGTGCCCGACAAATAGTACTCGGCAAAGAGGCTGTTGCCGATGTACAGTTCACCGAGCGTTCTTTGCCGAGTGTAACACTCGACAAAGCATTTGCCGAGTGTAAGATTGCCTTTGCCGTGTGTCTGAGACACACGGCAAAGGAGCTGATTCCGGTAGTGATAGGAGATGTCCGGTGCACCACCGGACAGCCCAGAGGCCCCACCAGTCAGAGCTCCAACGGTCGAACCCTAACGGCTGGGTGACGTGGCTGGCGCACTGGACTATCCGGTGCGCCCGTCGACAGCAGCCTCCACCAAACGGCTAGTTTGGTGGTTGGGACTATAAATACCCCAACCACCCCACATTCAATTGCATCCAAGTTTCTACACTTCTACACCTTACAAGAGCTATAGCATTCATTACAAGACACACCAAAGAGATCAAATCCTCTCCCAACTCCACACAAAGCTTTAGTGATTAGAGAGAGTGATTTGTTGTGTTCATTTGAGCTCTTGCGCTTGGATTGCTTCTTTTCTTTCTCATTCTTCTTGTGATCAAACTCAATTGTAACCAAGGCAAGAGACACTAATTATGTGGTGGTCCTTGCGGGGACTTTGTGTCCCGTGTGATTGAGAAGAGAAGCTCACTCGGTCTAAGTGACCGTTTGAGAGAGGGAAAGGGTTGAAAGAGACCCGGTCTTTGTGACCACCTCAGCAGGGAGTAGGTTTGCAAGAACCGAACCTTGGTAAAACAAATCCTTGTGTCTCATTCCTTATTTGCTTGCGATTTGTTTTTTACCCTCTCTCTCGGACTCGATTATATTTCTAACGCTAACCTGGCTTGTAGTTGTGATTAACTTTGTAAATTTCAGTTTCGCCCTATTCACCCCCCTCTAGGCGACTTTCAAATTTAGGTAGTGCCTCTTATGGAGCTAGGGGCTGACCTTTCGGGCCCACATCTGAGATTTTATAGGTGTTGTCAGGAAACTTGTTTAGTCCTTTATCACATCTTTTTCGATCGCTCTGCTTCCTTTTCCTTGACCTCTCGGTGGTTATCTTGGTCTGTTCTGGTGCATCTTGGATCTGTTCTGGTACGTCTTCATATTGTGTCGTGGCTTCATCGAGTATCGCATGAAATTAAGACAAGACCTCCTATTCATGTAATAAAATGCACAAGAAAACATGCACATTGTGAAATCAGGTACAAACGGAATTAAGGATGTGTACTTTACCTCAGCGTCTTATGGATGTGTAAGAGACATCTTGTATATTTTATTGTCCAAACATTTTAGGGTTATATTTGGACATATGTAGCGCCTTTGTAAAATTTCATGAATTTCTAAGGCTATTTGTGTATTATTAATTTCTTTCTCCAAAAAATCATCAAAATGCAATTAAATTCATAAGATATTCTAGTGTCGAGCGAAAATTCCAAATATGTCACCAAGACTAATAAAAATTCTATAAGAAGATAGCCTTAAGTCCCCACATGAAAATAATGAAGTTAAGCATTGATTATGTTGAAACTTGGATACTTATATTGATTTCACATGTACCTCATGCAACAAGTGGAAGTTAAATGGAACAAACGCTGGCATCTTGTATATTTTATGGTCCAAACATTTTTAGGATTATATGTGGATATATATAGTGCATCCGTAAAAGTCCATGAATTTCTAAGGCTATTGTGTATTATTAATTTATTTTTGCAAAAAATCATCAAAAACAATGAAATTCATAAAATATTCTAGTGTCAACCAAAAAATGCAAATAAGTTAACAAGATTAATAAACAATCCATAATAAGATAACCTCAAGTTCACACGTGAAAATGATAAGGTGAAGTATTGATTATGTTGAAACATAAATACTTAGAATGATTTCACATGTAACTCATACAACAAGTGGAAGTAAAAATGGAAGAAATGATGGCATATTATGGATTGTATAGTCCAAACATTTTTTAGGATTTTATATGGACATATGTTGTGCCTTCATAAAATTTCATGAATTTCTAAGGCAATTTATGTACTATTAATTTTTCTTCATAAAATCATTAAATTGCACATAACTATTCGGGTAGATATCTGAATATCCAAAATTTAGATATCTGAGAAGATATCCGGATATCCAAAATCCGACGGAAATCAGTCATTTCATATTCGAATCTGATATCCACACAATACCATTTAGATCCGGATCCAAAATTTGGATATGCTGCGAATATCCAAAAAACTATACGACCGGATAATTAGCCTTTTTGGATGGTCAGATGCTCAGATAATATCCATACTATTTACACCCCTATTAGGGTCACATTGCAACTCATGACGAGTGACCCTATCTATGCTAGGAGCACGGTCGTTGGGCATTTCATATCCTTCATCACTAGATTGTTCTTTAGAAACACTCTTGTCCATGTGGTCGGGACCTAATCCTTGATCCTTGATAGGAGAACACATTGAGCTATATATATAAATACATAAGCAATAATTAAATATATATTAACACATATTAACATCAAGAAATCTATTAAAGATAATAATGATTACATTAGAACATAGAGAGGGATAGTACAATAACCATAACCCAAACCACAACCATAACCCTAACGCTAACCCTAACACTAATCCCAAACTCTAACCCTAACCATAATCCCTAATGCTAACCCATAACCATAACCCTAAACCCTAATCCCTGACTCTAACCAGAACACTAAACCCTAGACCCTTAACCCTAACCCTTGACTCTAACCCCAACCCTAAACCTAATCCCTAACTCTAACCCTTAACCATAATCCTAACACCTAAACCTTAACTGTAATCCCTGACTCTAGCCATAACCCTAAACCCTTAACTCTAACCCTAAACCATAAACTCTAAACCAAACCCTAATCCCTCACTCTATCCCTAGCTACAACACTAATCCCTAACTATAACACTTAAGCATAACCCTAGACCATTAACCCTAACCCTTATCCCTGACTCTAACACTAACCCTAACATTAATCCCTAACGCTAACCCTTAACCATAACATGAACCCTAAACCCTTAACCCTAACCCTAAACCATAAACCCTAACCTGAGTCTCTGACTCTAAACCTAACCCTACCTCTAACCCTTAACCATAACCCTAAACCCTAACCATAATCCCTGACACTAACCATAACCCTAAACCCTTAACCCTAACCCTAGACCATAAACCCTAACCCTGAACCCTAAACCCTAATCCCTATCCCTAAACCCTAATCCTATAGGGAGAGAGGGAGAGTCGTATAGGACCTGGAGAGAGGGAGAGTGGGAAAGTCGTATAAAACGTATAGAGAGGGAGATAGGGAGAGTCAAATAGAACTTATAGAGAAAGAGAGAGGGAGAGTCATATAGAACATATAGAGAGGGAGAGACAAATATTATCGAGTTGTGTTGATACGGATATTATCGAGTTCGGATCGAATACGAATATTATTGAGTTCGGATTAGATCGGATACGGATTGGATCGGATAAAAATAAAATGGATATCGACATCTAAAATACTCCAAGTATGCATGTAGACACAAATATTACATGAATACACTAAAAGTAAAACTAAGCTTCGTCCCAACAAATATTGTATGAATACATCAAGTATTATATGAATACACCAAGTATAGACTAAGTATAGAACTATAAGGGTTACATTATCACATAGAAGAATACACCAAGTATAGAACTCAAAGTATTACATTATCACTATACATCTCCTCTCTCTCTCCCTCTCCCTCCCCCTCTCCTCTCTCTATCCCTCTCGTCTCCTCTCTCTCTCCTCTCTCCCTCCCTCCTCTCTCTCCCTCTCCTCTCTCTCTATCCCTCTCCTCTCTCTCCCTCCCTCCCTCTCTTTCTGCCTCTCCCTCTCCTCTCTCTCCCTCTCCCTCTCTCCCTCTCCTCTCTCTCTATCCCTCTCCTCTCTCTTTCCCTCCTCTCTGCCTCCTCTCTCTATCCCTCTCCTCTCCACTCTCTCCCTCCCTCTATGCAGAGGCGGTGGTGGCATGCGGGGACTGTTATACGACGGTGGTAGCTGCACGTCACGGCAGCGACATAGGGGGGAGGGAGAGAGGGAGGGAGGGCGACATACCTGACGGTGGCGGCGGAGCGTGGATGGTGGTGGTCATCGACGACCGACGGTGGAGAAGACGAAGCGCCAAGTGAAAATCGGGTAGATTGACGACATCGGTTGAAAAGAACTGGCACCATGACTTGTAAAAATTTCGACTCGCGCGTGCCCGCCCTTTATATAGGACACATTTCTACTCGCGGTTGTCATAGATAACCACTAGAAGAAATGGCTTCCACAGACTATAGAAGCCATTTCTACTGGCGGTTGTCTTTGTGAACTGTTAGTAGAAATCATTTCTATTGACGATTTTATTTTGTGAACCGCTAGTAGAAATACTTTTACATATTATTTAGTATAGTTTTTATATATTATTTAGTATAGCTTTATATATTATTTAGTATACTTTATTATATATCATATTAAGTATATTTTTATATAATGTTTAGTATACTTTTTATGTATTATTTAGTATACTTTTTATATATTATTTAGTAAACTTAGTAGACAAGTCCTAATAATAATCAATAACATGACAAGTATGTAATCTAGGGAGCTATTGTTCTGCCTTGTCCGTCGTGGTGTACCTAGGGCAACGAATTGCATGGGATGTTTCGCTTAACATTCGTTATCTTGGTTGGGTGGTCTATAAAAAGGGACATGTCGTTGAACTGATTAAAATCCTTTAAATCAGATACACCATCAACTCCTATAACTTGTTGTTTTCTAGGAACAACTACATGCTTCAGTTTGTCGGTGCTTTTCTTCTCATTGTCAGAAATTATCTGTTTAGCATAGAATACATGTGTTGCACGATTAGCAAGGATTCATGAGTCATCATTGTAACCTACCTTACTTAGATCAAGAACACTGACCCCATAGTTTTCCACCATGACATGTTTGTCTTCAACCCATTGACATCGAAAAACCGAGATTTGAATTGTACCATAGTCTAGTTCCCATGTCCTTAATAAAGCCAAAATATATAATAATCTCACCAGTTTCATCGTCTATGGCCTCGCATCGAACACCACAGTTTTGTGACATGCTCTTTTTGTCCTTGGACTTGGTACAAAATGTGAATCCACTAATGTCATAGGTTTGCCATGTCGTGACCTAGAGTGATGGTCCAGATGTCAACCCCTTGATGGTTTGTTCTTCTATTGTTTCTCCATGTGGAAGTCCTTTGCCATTAGCCATGTGTTGAGCGGCTGCTTGTGTTGCTTCATTACCCAATCATTTGTATGACCAGGATTTTGCTTGCGAAGCTCATTGATGTGTTGTTGGTTAAATGGCTCCATTATGGCTAGCTGATGTAGGATGTTGAGATGTGCCTCAAGTAATGTATTGTAATCTGATGGGATGGAAGATTTCTGTCCCATTCTTCTGCTTTCATGCAGTCTACCCTCGTGTCGTGACGGAGGCAAACCTGTTGCAACCTGGTCTTTTAGGATACTATTGCAGAATGGACTTCTGGACTCAATGGCCTCTTTGGTACAATACCCTCTATCATGGTTGCCTCGGGACAAGCATGGGTTGATATTGTTGGTCACTTGTTCTCAAATGCTATGAATTAAGAACAAGGCAACACAAATGTTAATAATGAAAGACCTTCGTCCTTCGAAGCATTATCTCCCTTGGGATATAATGATCTTCAGACAAAGGTCATGAAGAACATACCTTCATCATCTCAATATGTAATAATGAAATCATAAGTATATGAAACATGGAAAAGAACATGAATAATCATGTTAAATCTTAATTACATTCTCATTATATAATTATAAACAGACATCAATGATATTGAATTACATTTGTACCTTCGTCTTGACAGAAGGTGAAAATCCAAGAGTGATGTGCGAGTGATTACAAGTCAGCGTGAACAGTACGGGGGTATTGTTCACCTATTTATAGGCACGGGACATAGCCCGGACAAAATTACATTTTTGTCCTTAACAACTAATCATAATCATGATACAAAACATCAGGGACTAGGTGGTCCTTTCCTCTTTGAGTCGGTGCTGCCCTTCGTCTCAAGCGCGTCATTGTGCCGAAGCTCCCTTGATAATAGCTTCGGCATATCGTCTTGCCGAAGGTGTTTCTGCTCAGAGGACCTTCGGCGGAGAAGAAGGCCCCCAATAGTAGCCCCTTCGCGGTGCTAGATCGTTTTTCGTGACAAGCTCGATTCACGAAAAGCACGAAGGCTTCGGAATGCCGAAGGTCCGAAAAACACCTTCCCTGAGCTCATTGTCGAGAAACAATTAAAATATTCTAAGCGTCGGGTGGTCCACCGTTCAGCGAGTAGCGACAGTCTAGCGGTTCACCTTCCGAGCGCCGAGTGGCCCACCGTTCAGTGAGTAGAGGCAGTCTGGCGGTTCACCTTCCAAACTGCAGCACTATATAAACAGACCGGTTGGTGAGGAGTTACCCCAACATTCATTGCCATCGCACTGTTGTGCTGTTAAAAAATTTAACCATAGTCAAAGCTTTTTCATTGCTCTCTCGAGCGAGCGCTTCGTCATCTGAGATTAGCTTCGTCAGACGGATTAACTTCGTCAAACTGCAAAAAATACGTTAGCTTTGTCAAACCGTGGAAAATCCATCAGAATGGCTAGAGTGCGTTCGACTGCAAGGGTGACCCGTGAGGGAGAAGAAACCGAGGTCATGAGACAGCACCAATTTCCGAAGTTATGAAGCAATCAGGTCTAGTTGTAACAGAGGGAACTACTGACGAAGGTACCCTTGTTGCCGAAGCTGAATAGATCGTTGCTGAGGAAGATATTGAAGAAGATGAAGAAGATTATAGTATCTTGATCCCAACAAAACCCAGCCATCTGGATTTTGAGAAATCTACTGTGTCTGAAGATGACATGCCCATGATGATGAAGCTAGGATATTTTGGGGAAGCTGAGAGAAGACTTGTCCGATTTGCTAGAGAAGAGACCACCCCAGCGCCAAAGAATTAATGATGAAGTAGTGGTTTTCAAAAGCTTTTTCAGAATGGGACTACGACTTCCTCTGGACGAGATGATAGGGAAAGTCTTGAAAAATTTCGAAATATATCTTCATCAGCTGACCCCTAACACCATTATTAGGCTCAGCGTCTTCATCTGGGCCCTCCGAAGCCAAGGGATGAGCCTAGATGCCGAAGCATTCTGCCGAGTGCACGAGCTGCACTACCAGACGAAGGCTAGGGCAGACGGTCTTCATGAAAATTTTGGATGCTACAATTTTGTGTATCGCAAGGATACAAAGGCTCCAGTTCTCAGTTACCGCACCAAATGGCCAACCAGCTAGAAAGGTGAATGGTTTTACATCAAGGCTGATGAGAAGAAAAGGGGGAAACTGATGACGATGGTCATGTGCCCGCTGTCCTTAAACTTCGAAATGACCAAGCCCCTGTGCAACATGCAGCTTGGGTCAACATGCCAGCTGGCCGAAGTAGAATTAAGGGTAGTGGCTGAACAAATCGACACCAGAGACTTGGTGCAGGAATACCTAGCCAACCGGACGTATCCAACGTCAAGTGACTGGGTAATGCCAAAGATGAAGGGAACAAAGAAGAAATATGAACTTATTCAATTACCTTATCACTTCAAGTTTGAAAAACAGTTCAAGCAGCCTTGCCAAGAGTGGCTGGAGATGATTGAAACTATGTGTAACGAAATATTGGGAAACTACACCAAAAAAGAAGACCAGTTAATGACAGCAGCCTTCGGCACCCGGCCAAAACGAAGGTTAAACCAGGTGATGGATGCTCTAAAATTTGAATACCCTGATTATGAGAAACTTAACAAGGGTGCCGAAGGGGCAAAAAGGAAAAGGATTGTCAGCGTTCTGAATAGACAAGCTACTAGAATGGTGAAGGAGGATGAAAAGACTTTAAAGAATCTGTTCTGAGCCGAAGGTGGCTGCTTTGAAGAAAAGAAAAGATGTGACTTCAGAGCCGAAGGTGACTGAGGTAGAAGAGGAGACTCCCCTCGACACCTCCTGCTGCCGAAGTGGTAGAAATTATAAAGGTAATTACTGAATCTCTACCTATCAAGCTGCTAAGTCCTCTAGGACCAGAACTGACGAAGCTTTTACAGAAGAAAGACGAGCCTTTGGCTACAAAAAAGGTGGATGGGCAGAAAAAGCGAAGAAGGGTACTGTAATGGAAGCCATTGAAAGAACGCCACCATCAGCCTCGGCATCTAAAATAGCACCTATTACAAGTGCCGAGGTCGTTGCCGAAGCAAACATATCTGCCGAAGCTGTAGCTGCTGCTAAAGCTACCAACTTGGAAAGCACGCTATCTGGAATTGATAAATTACTATTAGATATGGCTGCAAAAGAGGCAGCTGTGGCTACAGAGGAGGTCATGGCCATAGTGCCTGACAAAGGAAAGAAGAATGCCGAAGCTGCTTCGGAGGAACAAGACTTCGACCTTCGAAGCCTGGTCAGGCAAGAATTATCCGAGGCTGAGAAAAAGGAGCTTCAGGAGTATGCTATATCCTGTGGTTACCAGCCAGGAGCTATGCTCTTTGGTGGAATCAACGAAGAGGCCTTAGGATGCATTCGAGACCGCACCGGGGCAAAGATCATCGGCTCTCTATCGAAGAGCGTTGGTTTTCCGAAGCTTGAGGCTGACACTAGTAGCTACCGGCGACAACATATCGCCAACAGTTTGTTTTACTCCAACTTTAAGGTAATATTCTTGTGATGAAGCAAAATTTCTCTTCTTATTTCTATGATAAAGCAAGTTTGCTGATGAAAGTTTATTTCTACATAGTATGTTGCTAAGCAAAGCACTGCGAATGCAGCAGGACCTCGAGGACAAAAAGAATAAAATTATAATCGAGAGCTTAGAAAACAAAATTAAAGAATACGAAGCTTCTCTTGAGAAGAAAGATTTCTTGCTTCAGGCAATGGAGGTTTCCCTTGCAGAAGCCCAAGCCAAAAATACTAGATTAAACGAGGAACTTCTCAAAAAATCAGAGAGCTTCAAACAAGAAAGGAAAGACTTGCAGACAAAATATAAGGCTGAAACTGTCGAAAACATGAAGCTGCGGCAATCTTTGGAAGAGCTTCGGAACATGTGTTTAAGTTTTGGCAGCCGCTGTGTATAACAATTGAAAAAAGTTTTCAACTCGGTTGGAGCCAGTGCTGAAAAATTTACCCCTTCGGCCGAAAACATATCAAGCACATTCGAACACATTGAAGGCGAAGTCGAGGCACTTGATGAAGTAATAGCGGGGCACGGTGACTTCTGTGCCCTGCTAGCTTCCCGCGGCATAACTACAGCATTTCTGAAAGCTGACTGTACGCATGCAAGGATTGTGAATAGACCAACCTTTAGCTTATCTTTAACAGATTTAGTTGTTATCCCCAGCGAAGCCCGAAGCATAGGGAGCAGATTTATAACACAAATTTGGGCGAAGGGTGGTCGGGATTTGGCTGGTGACGAGGCACAAAGCTTGCTTAAACCGGTATGAAACTTACGTGTTGCTTACCTTTTCTTGTAATTACTTTTTACCTTATACCGTTTATTCGCCTGCAGGAAGGTGATGCCGAAGATTGAAAATCTGGAGCATATTCCAAAGACTGCCGAAGCTACTCCTTAGACTTGTCTGTATAGAGCTTAGAAGCACTTTGTATTATCTTTGTACAAGACATTGTAATTGAAAATTGAACAATATTTTGTACACTTGTTCATACCTTGTTGAAAGGGAAATGTGCCCTTGGTCCATTTCTATAAGATTTTGGTGATTAAGTGCTACACACAAATGCTTTGAGTGATATTTGTGCCAAAGGCTCAAGAAGTGCAAATCAAGATTAAAGGTATGTTTCTAGACTTAGTACATTGTTTTGAAGACTAATGTATTATGTCTAAGTGCTAGAAACAGGAGAAATCGTTTTGGAGAAAAGTTGGCTATGTACAGCCAAAAGGCTACTCGGTCTGGGTGCACCGGACTGTCCGGTGGTGCAGGACCAGTCTCGATGAACAGCCTACTCTCGGGTCTCGACGGCGGCGTACGACTATAAATCATCGGACTGTCCGATGGTGCACCGGACTGTCCGGTGGGTCGTCTGCAGCGAAGTCGCCGCTCTCGGGAAACAGTCAACAGCGTACAACTAAAAATCACCGGACTGTCCGGTGGTGCACCGGACTGTCCGGGGAGCCAACGGTCGGCCGAGACAACAGTCGGCCGCGCAATCCGCGCGTGAAGCGTGGGCGCGCCAACGGTCGGCAGGGGGCACCGGACAGTGTCCGGTGCGTCAACGGCTCCATTTCTGCAACGGTCGGCAGCGCCAATTTAGGAAAGCAATCTGCACCAGACTATGAACAGTGGATGTCTGGTGGTGCACCGAACTGTCCGGTGTGCCACCCGACATAAGGCAAGAATTGCCTTTCCAGATTGCTTCCAACGGCTCCTAGCTGCCTTGGGGCTATAAAAGAGACCCCTAGGCGCATGGATGTGGACACCAAGCATACTTTGAACATTCTAAGACTCCCGCACTCCATCTTCACACATTTGATTAACATTCTTAGTGAATTGAGCTCCGTTGTAGTGGTGAACTTGTTGCGTTTGAGCTCAAGTCTTGGCTTGTGTGTGTGCATATTGCTAGGATTTGTGTGTGTTGCTTCCCTCCCTTACTCTGGTGCTTTCACATTGATATTTGTTGTAAGGGCGAGAGACTCCAACTTGTGGAGATTCCTCGCAAATGGGAAAAGTGATAAGAAAAAGGAACACCATGGTATTCAAGTTGATCATTGGATCACTTGAAAGGGGTTGAGTGCAACCCTCGTCCATTGGGACGCCACAACGTGGAGGTAGACAAGTGTTGAACTTATCGAACCACGGGATAACTCGTGTGTCTCTTGTGATTGCTTTTTGTGTGATTGTTGTGATTCGCAAGAGCTCGTTTTATAGTCACTTGGTATTATCTCTCTGACACTTAACCAAGTTTTGTGGCTATAAGTTTTAAGTTTTTACAGAATCACCTATTCACCCCCCCTCTAGGTGCTCTCAATTGGTATCAGAGCCGTTCTCTTTATGCAAGGGACTAATCGCCCGAAGAGATGGATCCTAAGGGAAAGGGGATGGTGGTCAACGATAAGGAGAAGGAGTCCATCTTCAACGAGCCAAGGGACGACAAACCTACTGACTCTGGCTCGAGTCATAAGAAGAAGGACGGGAAGAAGAAGAGGCGTATCAAGAAGATCGTCTACTACGACAGCGACGAGTCCTTTTCTTCCCAAAGAGACGACGACTACGACGAGAAAAAGAAAACGGTCAACTCAAACTTTTCTTTTGATTATTCTTGTATTCCGCATAATTCTAATGCTCATTTGCTTTCCATTCCTCTTGGTAAACCTCCACACTTTGATGGAGAGGACTACGGATTTTGGAGTCACAAAATGCGTAGCTATTTGTTCTCTCTTCATCCAAGTATATGGGAGATAGTAGAGAATGGAATGCAATTTTATAGTACGGATAATCCCATGTTTATCAATGAACAAATTCACAAAAATGCACAAGCTACCACTGTTCTATTAGCATCCTTGTGCAGGGAAGAGTACCATAAGGTGAGCGGCTTGGATAACGCCAAGCAGATTTGGGACACCCTCAAGATCTCGCATGAGGGGAATGATGTCACCATGATCACCAATATGGAGTTGGTGGAGGGCGAACTGGGAAGGTTCGCAATGATCAGGGGGGGAGGAGCCAACTCAAACGTACAATAGGCTCAAGACCCTGGTCAACAAAATAAGGAGCTATGGAAGCACGAGATGGACGGACCACGACGTCGTCCGACTTATGCTAAGGTCCTTCACTGTCCTTGATCCTCATCTTGTAAACTCTATTCGTGAAAATCCTAGGTATACCAAGATGACGCCCGAAGAAAATACTCGAAAAGTTTGTAAGCGGGCGAATGATGATCAAGGAGGCAAGATATGTTGATGAGGCGTTGAATGGCCCAATGCCGATCCACGAGCCTCAAACCGTTGCTCTCAAAGCAACAAGTAGCAGGGAGGCGCTACCTAGCAAGGTGGCGCAAGTTGAGGCGACCGGGCTTAACGAGGAAGAAATGGCCCTCATCATCAAGCGCTTCAAGACGGCGCTAAAGGGTCGCAAGGAGCATTCCAAGAAAAGCAAGACGAAGGGAAAGCTGAAAGTTCCCTTTGGCCCGGGAACAGGATCTAGATGTCGCCTAGAGGGGGGGGGGTGAATAGGCGAATAAAAATTATCACTTTAAAACTTAAATCTTACTCTACTCGAAGACAAGATCGCAGTGGAGTGAAGAACCCTTCGAGTAGGTTGCAGTGGAATTGAAGTTCCTGTCTTACGAATATCCTGCACTTCAAGGAAAGCTAGTACCACAAGTAAGTAGTGAAGTGCAGATATATAAGCGAGTAAGACAGAGAGTCAGAGTACAATACAGAACAGAGCACACAGACGCAAGGATTTATCCCGAGGTTCGGCCAAGCCTGAAATGCTTGCCTAGTCCTCGTTGGAGTTAGCCACACCTGGGCTTGGAGTCTATTTCAACTCCTTCCTCCGTTTGCTCAGATCTGTCAGTATGACAGATAGAGCCTTTCACTATTGAGTGGGGTTACAACAGAACCGCGGCTGCTTACAAACTTCTTGGCAGCACCCCGGCAGAGTAACGATACGCTCAAGACCTTGCTCTAGCTCTCAGCAGCACTACTCCTCTCTCTAAAGGCGATATAGAGTTACACACAAGAGGGAGAGCGAGAATTGATTCCAATGAAGTCTACACTTGTTGGCTGCACTTATCTTACTCTTGGAGGCGCCTAGGAGTCCCTTTTATAGACCCAAGGGGCCTAGGAGCCGTTGGAATCCCATTTGGAAGGCAATACTTTCTTTCTGTCGGGTGGCGCACCGGACAGTCCGGTGCACACCGGACACTGTCCAGTGCCCGATTTCTTTCCTTTTATGGCGAAGCCGACCGTTGGCAGTCTTGGAGCCGTTGGCGCACCGGACATGTCCGGTGCACACCGGACAGTCCGGTGCCCCCTTCCGACCGTTGGCCCGGCCACGTGTCGCGCGCAGATTCCGCAGCCGACCGTTGGCCCAGCCACGTGTCGCGCGCAAATTCCGCAGCCGACCGTTGGCCCGGCCGACCGTTGGCTCACCGGACAGTCCGGTGCACACCGGACAGTCCGGTGAATTTTAGCCGTACGCCGTCGGCAAATTCCCGAGAGCGGCCACTTTACGCCGAGCCAGCCTGACGCACCGGACACTGTCCGGTGCACCACCGGACAGTCCGGTGCACCCAGACTGAACAGACTTTGGCTGCTCGAGCCATCTCTTTTCCAACTCGATTTTTTCTGTTTCCAGCACTTAGACACAATACATTAGTCCATAAAACAATGTACTAAGTCTGAGAAACATACCTTTATCTTAATTATTATATCCATAGCATTTCACATGCTTGAGCTTTGATGTTGGACTCATAAATCATCAAGTCGGCTTGACTTGATCTAGATTGACATTTCTTAGCTCCAACATCCTGCAAAGGTCACATAGAACATCTCCAAACATAGGAACAACCCAAACTAAAGATTAAGGTGAACTTAGCTCTTTTGGGCTGCTTCCAGTTCTGGTTTTGACACTTGTTCTCCTTCTAGTGACCTTGATCTCTTTCTTAGAGCTTGATCTTGAGCCTTATGACTTACACCACATAACTGTAGCTGTTACCTCATTGGTTGTAAGTCACGTCCTTATGTAGTGATCCTTGATGTGCCGTAGCTGTTCTCAACTCGATCACCCTTGACTTTGCAAGCCTTCTTCTTCACCCTTGGCTTTGGGTTCCTCAGCCTCCTTGACCTTCTCCCGTGCACTTGGTACCTCGAAGCTTTTCTTGCCTCCGTCCTTGGCTTGATCAGTTGTCTCCGAGCTACGCACCCGAGTCTCACTTTATACAATGTCCATCTTACTTGTGATGTCCATTATGTATCCATAATCCAGTTCTTGGACAATCACATTTGTTCACTTGTGTTGAACCCTGTAAGCTTTACCTTAAGCACCTGTTCAACACTTAGTACACTTGTTAGTCCTTTAATTGAGTTGTCATCCAAACACCAAAACTCACAAGAGAGCTTTCAATCTCCCCCTTTTTGGTGATTGATGGCAACACAATTAAAGCTTACATGAGAATAAGATTTGAAGCACAAATTTTGAATTCTAAGTTTATAGAATGCTCCCCCTAAATATGTGCTTACTTCAAAAACATAATTTTGGCCTCAGACGCCAATTTGCACATACTTAGGCAATTCGAAACATTTCTATATCTTAGCAATTTTGGAATGCATTGTATCAAGAATCAAACCATGATGCTATAACACACAAATGCACATAATCAGAGTTAAACACCATTCAAATTAGTGGATATATCACAGGAATATCAATCTACCACTATTCACCATTAAGATACCAATTCAAACCAATTTAAACTAAGACACTAAATTTAAAGCAATCTTAAAGAACCATTAACCACATGACTCTCTATTACACTATAGAAGCCAAATAATTCATCGCAGCGGAAACACTAGTCCATATGAGCAACACATATAATACTGCAAGAAACATATAAATATCACACTTGGCAAAGCTCAAACTAACACATCACCCATTAGGATAAGCTTTCCTCTCAGGTTGAGATAAGCTTTAATGCACAACTTCTCCCCCTTTGACATCAAACACCAAAAACCATACTCAAGCAAGAACATAGGATGATGCCAAGGGACATCAGGGTGTTAAGGAGGAAAAACGACTATCAAAACTCCCCCTTACTTATTGAACATATGCCCTATCACCATTTAGGTAAGATACATATATATGCAAAAAGATTAATACTTCCTTTTGTACCTTTACCATGTTGTAGTGTACTTCCCATCTTGAAAGTAGTTAATCTCTCGAGAGCTTCTCCACACTTGTGCCTGATTCTTTCTCCTAACCTTTTCTTGTTGCTAAGACACCAAACTTAGAACAAGTTATAGTATTGGGCACAATAAGAACCTTCTATTCTCATGATTATCAAAAGATGTCAATTGAAGCGGACTATTACGGCTACCAATTGAAAGATACCAATTTTAAAGATACCAATTACAAAGTTCATTTATTATCATGGCTCCATGATATTTAAGAATAAGCATCTATTATCACCAGATATTAGAGAGCATGAGCAATCTAAAAATATGCACTTACTCACAACTTGAGATACCAATTTCTTGACTTACAGAGGTACCCAAGTCCTGATTGCTCCAATTCTTGCTTATCTTCTCTTTTCCACCTAGAGACTATACAAGATTGCTCAAGAAACAGTTAGTCTTAAAAGACACAAGTTATGTGTGCTCCCCCTCAAGTTGTGCATCAAGTATTTGAATGACTTGCACTTTGCACATTCTAGCTCCCTTAGAACTAGAGGGGATCACAACATACCTTGGTCAAGGCATACTCTACCACTTTCATCCCCCAAAGATGCCAATTTGCATATCAAATGAAAAACCACTTAACACCAATTGAAGGCAATGAAAGGTTGACTCAATACAACAATGCACGCCTCAGTGGCACCTAAGCCAATTGAATACTCACAGGAAGTCTAACATTTACGCAACTTGTACATGCTTCATACTTAACTATCATTGCATATACCAATTTAAGATCAACACAATCATGTATATAAAGCGAAATATCTAAGCATGTCATGATTAAGAAGGTTTCTTAGATGCACAGAAGAAACAACATTTTAAAGGCATAAATTACCTAAACCAAGATATTACCAATTGAAAGACAAGAACATAGCTATGATTACAATGAATGGAATTTCAAGAATATTTAATGAAATTGCATAGCTTCATTTTCCATACCTTTGCCTTTATGAGAGCACTTGTTATCACCAATTCAGGGCTCCTTTTGCTCATGCACCTCATAGCTCAAGAGGGCATGACATGGATTTGAAATTCACATAGTACCAAACCAGGGTAATCATGTGAACATGGACTAAACAAAATGTCATTTTTGCACATAGCATGACTTGCAAAAAGTTATAGTTTAATCCATATATATCAAGAGAGTTAATCGTTGTGGATATAACAAATGAAAGAGCTACCCATGAATGATTCAAAAGATATATCCTATATAGCCCCAGTCATGATTAAGCAAACATCATTATGATTCATTTAACACAGGCAATCATAAAGCATAACTACTCCAAAGACAGGTAGCACAACAAGCCAACTTAAGAGCAGTACTAAATTGCAATTATGTACTTAAAACACACGGGTACCATCCTTTGGAGAGCAAGGTGTAAATTCTCATCAAAGTCCTTTACTTGATACACCAATAATGATTTAGGACCTATACACCTTATTTCACTTGAGATGAACATGGGATTAGTGTTTCACAATAATTCAACCTTGGGTCAATAAACACCAAAACAATTAATAGCTTAAGCATAGAGTTTTAGATAACCGTCTTAAGCTCTCCCATGGTCTCCAGTCCATCTCAAGGCACCTGCATGGTCTAGTTAGCACAGTTTGGTACCCATCTCGAGATGGGTCCATAATGATCATCTAAATGTGCCTTTGGTACCCAAATTGCCTTTGTGCTAGTTCTAGGTGATCTCGTTATAGATCTAGCACAAGTGTATGATTTGGGTCTCCTACATGGATAAGATTGACACAAATTCACTATCTTAGGAATCTTACCTTTATAACATACCTTGGATAGATGACCCTGCTCACCACACATGTAGCAGAAGCGTCGCTCAACCTGACATGACGCTTGCTGTGTGTCATTTTCCTTGGTGAGGGTCACCTTGGAGGATGCACACCCTTGATTCTTCATGACCGGACATGAAGTGATCGTGTGGTCCTTATTGTTACATCCAAAACAACTCCTTGTCCCTTCATTTTTGTCTTTGTACGGACAAGACGCAATGAGGTGGCCTATCTCCTTGCATTTGAAACACCTCCTTTTTCCTCTTTCCTTTTTGTGCTTGAAGGACATGGAGAGATGATTAGTACAAACAACATGACTAATTGAATTTTTACCTTTTTCCTCGTTCATGTTGATTTCTTCATTTATAGCTTTGGGAACATTCTTCTTATTGAGCTTAACACTTGCTGCAATTTTTCCTTTCTCAAGCTTCTTCACCACGCGTCCGTGGATATCTTGAGAGAGTTGAGCTAAGCGTCTTCTCCTCAGTTGTCGTTGCTTCTTATTCCCACAAAATTTCTTTCGTGACCCTAAAACTTGTTGCTCAATCAATGATTGGCTTTCTTTTGAGCAACAGGGGTTAGCACATGATGATATACAATTCAAATGCGCACACGTGCGAGAATGAGGTTCACATGAATTTAAGTTTGAAATTACAACCTCATGAGCAACATTAAGCATGATATGGTCATCAACTAATTCATTATGAGAATAAGATAGCATATCATATTTTTCACTTAGAGCAAGTTTTTCTAAATTTATCATTTCTACTTGACTCTTAAGCATAGAATTCTCAGTTTTAAGTTGAGCAACATCAGATGATACATCATGATTATTTCTTTGCTCAATTAAAATCGATTCATACCGTTGGACCAAATTCCCATGAGAGTGCTTTAGCTCCTCATGTTCTTTGGTCATCTTCTCCAGGCTGTCGTTGGTTTTGATGAGAGTCTCCTCTAGCCTGAGAAGCGTCTCGCCTTGTTCCTTGTTTCTTCTCAACAACTTAACCAAGAGAGATTTGTCCACTTTGTTGAGATGGTTGTAGAAACGATGAATCTCCTCTTCTTCCACATCATCGGTCTCATTTTCCCTGTCATTAATGTCAGTAGAAGCAATATAGGAAAATGTACCTTGTGATGATGAAGATTCATCCTCGCTGTCATCCTCATATTCTTCCTCATCATGACTTTTGTCTCCACCATCATTGTTAGCAATAAAACATTTATCACTAGTGGAGAACAAACCTGTCGACGAGGTGGATTCATCGTTTGGGTGCCATTTTCCTTGTTCTTCTCCCTTTGAATGGTTAGTATCACAAGTAGTATAGAGAGTAGGAGCATCACAGTTTGCCACAAAATATTTTTCTTTAATCCTATTCCATAAATCATGAGCATCAACAAATAGATCACTATCACTACTCATGATGGCAAAATAGGCACCTCTAGATAGGGAATCAACTAAGATGTTGCATGCATGGTGATTTAGAGTTAGACATCTTAGTTCTTCATTGGAAGGATTTTTACTAATAATAGAGGGAAAAATACTACTATTAAAGACCTGTCTCAAATCAGGATCAACACTCATGAAAGCACTATAAATAGAGACAGACCAAGACTTGTAATTAGAGCCATCGCCTAAAAGAAGTTCTACAGTTACCTCTTGTGGCGACATCGTCATCTCTGGACGGCTAAGCCCACACTGGAGAGGCCTTGCTCTGATACCAATTGAAAGTTCCCTTTGGCCCGGGAACAGGATCTAGATGTCGCCTAGAGGGGGGGGTGAATAGGCGAATAAAAATTATCACTTTAAAACTTAAATCTTACTCTACTCGAAGACAAGATCGCAGTGGAGTGAAGAACCCTTCGAGTAGGTTGCAGTGGAATTGAAGTTCCTGTCTTACGAATATCCTGCACTTCAAGGAAAGCTAGTACCACAAGTAAGTAGTGAAGTGCAGATATATAAGCGAGTAAGACAGAGAGTCAGAGTACAATACAGAACAGAGCACACAGACGCAAGGATTTATCCCAAGGTTCGGCCAAGCCTGAAATGCTTGCCTAGTCCTCGTTGGAGTTAGCCACACCTGGGCTTGGAGTCTATTTCAACTCCTTCCTCCGTTTGCTCAGATCTGTCAGTATGACAGATAGAGCCTTTCACTATTGAGTGGGGTTACAACAGAACCGTGGCTGCTTACAAACTTCTTGGCAGCACCCCGGCAGAGTAACGATACGCTCAAGACCTTGCTCTAGCTCTCAGCAGCACTACTCCTCTCTCTAAAGGCTTATAGTTGTGCCTTCTACACAAACTATAGAGTTACACACAAGAGGGAGAGCGAGAATTGATTCCAATGAAGTCTACACTTGTTGGCTGCACTTATCTTACTCTTGGAGGCGCCTAGGAGTCCCTTTTATAGACCCAAGGGGCCTAGGAGCCGTTGGAATCCCATTTGGAAGGCAATACTTTCTTTCTGTCGGGTGGCGCACCGGACAGTCCGGTGCACACCGGACACTGTCCGGTGCCCGATTTCTTTCCTTTTATGGCGAAGCCGACCGTTGGCAGTCTTGGAGCCGTTGGCGCACCGGACATGTCCGGTGCACACCGGACAGTCCGGTGCCCCCTTCCGACCGTTGGCCCGGCCACGTGTCGCGCGCAGATTCCGCAGCCGACCGTTGGCCCAGCCACGTGTCGCGCGCAAATTCCGCAGCCGACCGTTGGCCCGGCCGACCGTTGGCTCACCGGACAGTCCGGTGCACACCGGACAGTCCGGTGAATTTTAGCCGTACGCCGTCGGCAAATTCCCGAGAGCGGCCACTTTACGCCGAGCCAGCCTGGCGCACCGGACACTGTCCGGTGCACCACCGGACAGTCCGGTGCACCCAGACTGAACAGACTTTGGCTGCTCGAGCCATCTCTTTTCCAACTCGATTTTTTCTGTTTCCAGCACTTAGACACAATACATTAGTCCATAAAACAATGTACTAAGTCTGAGAAACATACCTTTATCTTAATTATTATATCCATAGCATTTCACATGCTTGAGCTTTGATGTTGGACTCATAAATCATCAAGTCGGCTTGACTTGATCTAGATTGACATTTCTTAGCTCCAACATCCTGCAAAGGTCACATAGAACATCTCCAAACATAGGAACAACCCAAACTAAAGATTAAGGTGAACTTAGCTCTTTTGGGCTGCTTCCAGTTCTGGTTTTGACACTTGTTCTCCTTCTAGTGACCTTGATCTCTTTCTTAGAGCTTGATCTTGAGCCTTATGACTTACACCACATAACTGTAGCTGTTACCTCATTGGTTGTAAGTCACGTCCTTATGTAGTGATCCTTGATGTGCCGTAGCTGTTCTCAACTCGATCACCCTTGACTTTGCAAGCCTTCTTCTTCACCCTTGGCTTTGGGTTCCTCAGCCTCCTTGACCTTCTCCCGTGCACTTGGTACCTCGAAGCTTTTCTTGCCTCCGTCCTTGGCTTGATCAGTTGTCTCCGAGCTACGCACCCGAGTCTCACTTTATACAATGTCCATCTTACTTGTGATGTCCATTATGTATCCATAATCTAGTTCTTGGACAATCACATTTGTTCACTTGTGTTGAACCCTGTAAGCTTTACCTTAAGCACCTGTTCAACACTTAGTACACTTGTTAGTCCTTTAATTGAGTTGTCATCCAAACACCAAAACTCACAAGAGAGCTTTCAAAAGCGCTCCTGCTTCAAGTGTGGTAAGACTGGTCACTTTATTGCTAACTGTCCCGATAATGATAGTGACCAGGGATAAGAGAAAAGCGGGAAGAGGGAAAAGAAGAAGGCATACAAGAAGGCGAAGGGCGAGCGCACCTCGGTAGAGAGTGGGACTCGGATTGTTCGTCGTCCGACTCCGACGATGAAGGACTCGCCGCCTCAGCCTTCAACAAGTCGTCGCTCTTCCCCAACGAGCACCATACTTGTCTAATGGCAAAGGAAAAGAAGGTAAACACTAGAGAAACTCCTAAGTACTCTATTTCTAGTGATGAGGACTCTAGTGATGATGAAACTGATTACACTAGCCTGTTCAAAGGATTAGATAGAGCAAAAGTAGAAAAGATCAATGAATTGATTGATGCTCTAAATGAAAAGAATAGACTTTTAGAAAAGCAAGAGGATCTTTTATATGAAGAGCATGATAAATTTGTAAGTGTGCAAAAGTCTCTTGCTTTAGAAGTTAAAAAGAATGAAATGCTTTCTTGTGAATTATCTACTTGTCATGAGACTATGGCTAGCTTAAGAAGTATCAATGATGATTTAAATGCCAAGCTAGAAGTAGCAAACAAATCTAGTTCTTGTGTAGAGCATGTTGTGATTTGCAATAGGTGTAAGGATTTTAATGTTGATGCTTGTAGTGAACATTTAATGTCCATAACTAGATTAAATGATGAAGTGGCTAGTCTTAATGCCCAACTTAAGACTAGCAAAAATGACTCTGATAAACTAAAATTTGCAAGGGATGCCTACACGGTTGGTAGACATCCCTCTATTAAGGATGGGCTTGGCTTTCAAAGGGAAGCCAAGAACTTTACAAGTCAAAGGGCTTCCATCTCCGCCAAGGACAAAGGGAAGGCCCCTATGACTAGTAATGCTCAAAGGAATCATGCTTTTATCTATAGTGGTAGGAAATTTTCTAGAAATGCTAATAGGAGTTATAATGTTTTTGACTCACATGCCATGATTGCTTCGAGTTCCAATTTTAACGGTAGGCCTAGGAGGAATTTTGTGTCTCATGCTCCTAGGAAAGTGTATAATGGATCTACTACTGTTTTTCATGCCTGCAACACTGATTTTGTACTTTCATGTAAAAATAAGAAAGTGGTTGCTAGGAAATTGGGGGCAAAATGCAAGGGAGATAAAACTTGCATTTGGGTCCCTAAGGCTATTGTTACTAACCTTGTAGGACCCAACAAGAGTTGGGTACCTAAAACCCAAGCCTAATTTGCCTTGCAGGTTTATGCATCCGGGGGCTCAAGCTGGATTATCGACAGCGGATGCACAAACCACATGACGGGGGAGAAGAAGATGTTCACCTCCTACGTCAAGAACAAAGATTCCCAAGACTCAATCATATTCGGTGACGGGAATCAAGGCAAGGTTAAAGGACTAGGAAAGATAGCTATTTCATCCGAGCATTCCATATCTAATGTGTTTTTAGTTGAATCGCTCGGGTATAACTTGTTGCCCGTTAGTCAATTATGTAATATGGGTTACAATTGCTTATTTACCAATGTAGATGTGTCTGTCTTTAGAAGGAGTGATGGTTCATTAGCTTTTAAGGGTGTACTAGACGACAAACTCTATTTAGTTGATTTTTCGAAGGAGGAGGCCGGTCTAGATGCATGCTTGATTGCTAAGACTAGCATGGGCTGGCTGTGGCATCGCCGTCTAGCACATGTTGGGATGAAGAACCTTCATAAACTTCTGAAGGGAGAACATGTGTTAGGTCTAACAAATGTGCTTTTCAAAAAAGATAGACCTTGTGTAGCTTGTCAAGCAGGTAAACAGGTGGGAAGCGCTCATCACAACAAGAATGTGATGACTACATCAAGACCTCTGGAGCTACTGCATATGGACCTCTTCGGACCCGTCGCCTACCTTAGCATCGGGGGAAGTAAGTATGGTCTTGTTATTGTTGATGATTTTTCCCGCTTTACTTGGGTATTCTTTTTGCAGGATAAATCAGAAACCCAAGGGACCCTCAAGCGCTTTCTAAGGCGAGCTTAAAACGAATTTGAGCTCAAGGTGAAAAAGATTAGAAGCGATAACGGCTCCGAGTTCAAGAACCTTCAAGTGGAGGAGTTTCTTGGGGAGGAAGGAATCAAGCACGAGTTCTCCGCTCCCTACACACCACAACAAAACAGTGTGGTAGAGAGGAAGAACAGGACGCTCATAGACATGGCGAGGACGATGCTTGGAGAATTCAAGACGCCCGAGCGGTTTTGGTCAGAAGCTATGAACACAGCTTGCCACGCCATAAACCGGGTCTACCTTCATCGCCTCCTCAAGAAGACGTCGTACGAACTACTAACTGGTAACAAACCCAACGTTTCATATTTTCGAATTTTTGGGAGTAAATGCTTCATTCTAGTGAAGAAAGGTAGGAATTCAAAATTTGCTCCCAAAGCTGTAGAAGGGTTTTTGTTAGGTTATGACTCAAATACAAAGGCATATAGAGTCTTCAACAAATCATCGGGTTTGGTTGAAGTCTCTAGCGACGTTGTATTTGATGAAACTAATGGCTCTCCGAGAGAGCAAGTTGATCTTGATGATGTAGATGAGGATGATGTTCCAACGGACGCAATACGCACCATGGCTATTGGAGATGTGCGACCACAGGAACACCAGGAGCAAGATCAACCTTCTTCCTCAACTATGGTGCATCCCCCGACTCAAGATGATGAACAGGTTCCTCAAGAGGAGGCGTGTGATCAAGGGGGAGCACAAGAAGACCAAGTTGAGGAGGAAGAAGTACCACGGGCCCCTCCAACTCAAGTTCGAGCGATGATTCAAAGGAATCATCCCGTCGACCAGATATTGGGTGATATTAGCAAGGGAGTAACCACTCGTTCTAGATTAGCTAATTTTTGAAGAGCTCAACAACTTCAAGTGAAATGAAGTTTGGACACTGGTGCCACGTCCCAAGCAAAACGTTGTGGGAATCAAGTGGGTGTTCCGCAACAAACAGGACGAGCACGGGGTGGTGACAAGGAACAAGGCTCGACTTGTGGCAAAAGGTTATGCCCAAGTCACAGGTTTGGACTTTGAGGAGACTTTTGCTCCTGTGGCTAGGCTAGAGTCAATTCGTATTTTGTTAGCCTATGCCGCTCACCATTCTTTCAGGTTGTTCCAAATGGACGTAAAGAGCGCTTTCCTCAACAGCCAATCAAGGAGGAGGTGTACGTGGAGCAACCCCCTGGCTTTGAGGATGAACGGTACCCCGACCACGTGTGTAAGCTCTCTAAGGCACTCTATGGACTTAAGCAAGCCCCAAGAGCATGGTATGAATGCCTTAGAGACTTTCTAATTACTAATGCTTTAAAGGTTGGGAAAGCCGATCCAACTCTTTTTACTAAGACTTGTGATGGCGATCTATTTGTGTGCCAAATTTATGTCGATGACATAACATTTGGTTCTACTAACCAAAAGTCTTGTGAAGAGTTTAGCAGGGTGATGACTCAGAAATTCGAGATGTCGATGATGGGCGAGTTGAACTACTTCCTTGGGTTCCAAGTGAAGCAACTGAAGGACGGCACCTTCATCTCTCAAACAAAGTACACGCAAGACTTGCTCAAGCGGTTTGGGATGAAGGACGCCAAGCCCGCAAAGACTCCAATGGGAACTGACGGACATGTCGACCTCAACAAAGGAGGTAAGTCCGTTGATCAAAAGGCATACCGGTCTATGATAGGGTCTTTACTTTATTTATGTGCTAGTAGACCGGATATTATGCTTAGCGTATGCATGTATGCTAGATTTCAATCCGACCCAAGGGAGTGTCACCTTGTGGCCATTAAGCGAATTCTTAGATATTTAGTTGCTACGCCTTGCTTCGGGATCTGGTATCCAAAGGGGTCTACCTTTGACTTGATTGGATACTTAGACTCTGACTATGCTGGATGTAAGGTCGATAGGAAGAGTACATCAGGGACATGCCAATTCCTAGGAAGGTCCCTGGTGTCTTGGAGTTCTAAGAAACAAACCTCCGTTGCCCTATCCACCGCTGAGGCCGAGTACGTTACCGCAGGACAGTGTTGCGCGCAACTACTTTGGATGAGGCAAACCCTCCGGGACTTTGGCTACAATCTGAGCAAAGTCCCACTCCTATGTGACAATGAGAGTGCAATCCGCATGGCGGACAATCCTGTTGAACACAGCCGCACAAAGCACATAGACATCCGACATCACTTTTTGAGAGACCACCAGCAAAAGGGAGATATCAAAGTGTTTTATGTTAGCACCGAGAACCAGCTAGCCGATATCTTTACCAAGCCTTTAGATGAGAAGACCTTTTGCAGGCTGTGTAGTGAGCTAAATGTCTTAGATTCGCGTAACTTGGATTGATCTATAGCATACATGTGTTTTATGCCTTTGATCATGTTCCATTATGCATTTTATTGCTTATTTATGGTGCTCAAGTTGTGCAAGGGATCCCCGGACCTCACAAGTCCATGTGTGAATGATGCACATACTTAGGGGGAGAAATGCTACAACTTGATCCCTTGAGACTAACCATGTGCTTGAGTGTTCTTAATTTAGTCTCAAAGGAGGATTGAAAGGGAAAAGGTGAACTTGGACCATGCAAGACTTCCACTGCACTCCGATGAGAGGGTAATTTACTCCAAGTTCATCTCCATGCCCTTATTGCCTTTTTACTCTTAATTGAAGATTTTGGTGAGGCAATGGGGTTTTTGGGACAATAATGATCCCGTTTTGGTGCTTAATGCCAAAGGGGGAGAAATTAAGGCCAAAGCAAGAAATGGATCAGCTACCACTTGAGAATTTTTAAAATAGTAGAGTTAGAGCTTTTGTTTTGTCAAAATACTCTTATTGTCTCTTATTGTCAAAAGTTGGTCTCTTGTGGGGAGAATGGTTGATTATAGGAAAAAGGGGGAGTTTTTGAATCTTTGATCAATTTCTCTTGGAATACCTTTCTCTATGCCTCAACAAGTGAATTTGACTTAGACATAGGAAATTGAGTTTGATTTGCAAAAACAAACCAAGTGGTGGCAAAGAATGATCCAAATATGCCAAATTTGAATCAAAAACAAAATTTTTGTTCTCATTTGCATTGATGTTGCACTTCTTTTAGTTGCTTTTATTGTGTTGGCATAAATCACCAAAAAGGGGGAGATTGAAAGGGAAATGTGCCCTTGGGCCATTTCTATAAGATTTTGGTGATTAAGTGCTACACACAAATGCTTTGAGTGATATTTGTGCCAAAGGCTCAAGAAGTGCAAATCAAGATTAAAGGTATGTTTCTAGACTTAGTACATTGTTTTGAAGACTAATGTATTATGTCTAAGTGCTAGAAACAGGAGAAATCATTTTGGAGAAAAGTTGGCTATGTACAGCCAAAAGGCTACTCGGTCTGGGTGCACCGGACAGTGTCCGGTGTGCCAGGACCAGTCTCGATGAACAGCCTACTCTCGGGTCTCGACGGCGGCGTATGGCTATAAATCACCGGACTGTCCGGTGGGTCGTTTGCGGCGAAGTCGCCGCTCTCGGGAAACAGTCAACAGTGTACGGCTAAAAATCACCGGACTGTCCAGTGGTGCACTGGACTGTCCGGGGAGCCAACGGTCGGCCGAGACAACGGTCGGCCGCGCAATCCGCGCATGAAGCGGGGGCACGCCAACGGTCGGCAGCGGGCACCGGACAGTGTCCGGTGCGCCAACGGCTCCATTTCTGCAACGGTCGGCTGCACCAATTTAGGAAAGCAATCTACACCGGACTGTGAATAGTGGATGTCCGGTGGTGCACCAGACTGTCCGGTGCGCCACCCGACAGAAGGCAAGAATTGCCTTCCCAGATTGCTTCCAACGACTCCTAGCTGCCTTGGGGCTATAAAAGGGACCCCTAGGCGCATGGAGGAGGACACCAAGCATACTTTGAACATTCTAAGACTCCCGCACTCCATCTTCACACATTCGATTGACATTCTTAGTGAATTGAGCTCCGTTCTAGTGGTGAAATTGTTGCGTTTGAGCTCAAGTCTTGGCTTGTGTGTGTGCATATTGCTGGGATTTATGTGTGTTGCTTCCCTCCCTTACTCTGGTGCTTTCACATTGATATTTGTTGTAAGGGCGAGAGACTCCAACTTGTGGAGATTCCTCGCAAATAGGAAAAGTGATAAGAAAAAGGAACACCATGGTATTCAAGTTGATCATTGGATCACTTGAAAGGGGTTGAGTGCAACCCTCGTCCATTGGGACGCCACAACGTGGAGGTAGACAAGTGTTGAACTTGTCGAACCACGGGATAACTCGCGTGTCTCTTGTGATTGCTTTTTGTGTGATTGTTGTGATTCACAAGAGCTCGTTTTATAGTCACTTGGTATTATCTCTCTGACACTTAACCAAGTTTTGTGGCTATAAGTTTTAAGTTTTTACAGGATCACCTGTTCACCCCCTCTAGGTGCTCTCACTTGTAATATATTTTTACCTTTCCATCCATGTATAAATTGCTTTGCTGTGGATGAAACTTGTATCTTTTGAGCCGAAGGCGAAAAACACCTTCCCTTATTTACCTACACAATGAAGCATATCCTTGCTTCTTCGTACTCATTGAAGCATTTCTAAAAGCTGTAAGTATTTCTGTTTGTGCTTCATGTTATGATGATGATCCTACAAATGTCTAAATGAATGTGTATGGTTGCAATGAATGATGTAATGTAATGTGCAAATGAATGTCCCGAACACACACTCGAAGCCACACCCAGACTCTGCATCCCCTTAAGAACGACTTTTGAGTTTTTAAGCTCTATCCCCTTAGGAACGACTTTTGAGCTTCTTCACCTTCTATTTCGGTGGCATAAGTTCTGCATCCCCTTAGGAATGACTTTTGAACTTCTTCGCCTTATATTTTAGTGGTATTTGGCTCTGCATTCCCTTTGGAACGACTTTTGAGCAGAAAACTTACGCTGCGCTCCCTTAGGAACGGCTTTTTGTAGCTTCGTCAATTTTTGGCTCTGCATTCCCTTAGGAACGACTTTTGAGCAGAAAACTTACGCTGCGCTCCCTTAGGAGCGACTTTTTGTTGCTTTGTCAATTTTTGGCTCTGCATTCCCTTAGGAACGACTTTTGAGCTTCTCCCTGTTTTCTTTTTGCACTCGATGGTGCCGACTCAGATTTTACATATTACATGTTTGGGGGATTTGGCCCTCGTAGGGCTAAATAAGAATGGAAAGTTTTAAGTTATGGCCCCATTAAAAACCTTTCTCCCCTCTTGAAAGGAAAAGGGTGCCATAGAAAAATGAAAAAAGATTACATCAAATTACACATAGTATCGCCGAAGCTAATCCGCATTCCAAGATCTGGGTATGTCGTTGCCGTCCATATCCTTCAATCTATAAGAACCGGGTCTTGACGAAGATATTACTAGAAAAGGACCTTCCCACTTTAGTTGCAACTTGCCCAGTGTATCTGGGTTGGCCACTCTCCGAAGCACCAGATGTCCTGGCTTGATGTTTTTCAATCGAACTTTTCTATCACGCCACCTTATTGTTTCGGCCTGATATTTATTGATGTGCTCTATGGCCTGAAGTCTGGTCCCTTCTATAGTATCTTTCGTTACTTGATAATCAGCTTCGTCTTCTGTCGAAGCTGTTGTTCTTATTGACCCTGCCTTTGCTTCCACTGGTGTTATTGCTTCGTCACCGAATAGGAGCTTGAAGGGTGTAAATCCGGTTGACCTTGACATAGTTGTGTTGTGGCTCCACACCACTTTAATCAACTCATCTGACCACTTTCCTCTGGGCTGGTTGAAGATTAGCTTCATTATTTCTGTCATTATAATGCCATTTGCTCTTTCTACCAGCCCATTAGATTCTGGGTGCCTTACTGATGCAAAATGAATCTTTGTTCCAATTCAGTCACAGAAATCTTTGAATGTTTCGGCATCAAACTATGTTCCATTGTCCACAGTTATTGCCTTCGGCATGCCGAAGCGACAAACAATATTCTGCCAGAAGAATTTTTGGACTGTGGCCGAAGTTATTGTAGCCAAGGGCTTTGCTTCAATCCATTTAGAAAAAATTCTACTGCCACCACAACATATTTCAAGTTACCTTGTGCTGGTGGGAGTGGACCTAACAAATTCAGGCCCCATCTTTGCAATGGCCAAGTAGGCCGTATTAGCTGAGTGAGAGATGAAGGTTGCTTCTGGTCCCTTGCACATTTTTGACAATTTTTGCACTTCTGAACCAACTCTACTGCGTCTGAAGCTGCCTTCGGCCAATAAAATCCTTGTCTAAAAACCTTCCCCAGCAAAGGCCTAGACCCAATATGAGAGCCACATAAACCTGCATGTATCTCCTTTATTAACTCTATACCTTCGGTTCTGGATAAACATTTGAGGAGTGGAGAACAGACTCCATGTTTGTATAATTCCCCTTCTATTATCACATATGGTCTTGTTCTTGCTTCCATTCTCTTATTATAAGCTTCGTCATCCGAAAGACAATTACCTTGGAGGAAAGATATAATCTCAGACCTCTAATCTTCACTATGTATAGGAGATATTGTGAGCACTGCTCTCTCCATAAGTTCAACCGAAGGTGCTTTTATTGTCTCAAAAAATACTTCCAAAGGTGTAGAGGGAGCCCCTGTGCCGCTGACTTGGCTAACACTGCATGCTCATTTTCTCCTCTTGGAATATTCTTGATAGAAAATCCTTCGAAAGAAGCTTCAAGCCTTCAAACTGTATCCAGATATTTTTCAAGCTTCAGATCTCTTGCCTTGCTGCTTTTGTCTATATGACCAGAAATGACTTGAGAGTTAGTTTTAAGGATTGCCCTTCTTATTCCCATTGCCTTTAACTTCCAAAGCCCTAACAGAAGAGCTTCGTATTCAACAATATTATTCATACAACTGAAGTCAAGCCTTGCTGCGTAGCATGTTCTGACTTTAGAGGGCGCTACTATAACAGCAGCCGCTCCTGTGCTGAAGGTTCCCCAAGAACCGTCACATAATACTGTCCAGGCTTCAGCATCTTTATTTGTTTATTCTTCCTGTGCCCCTGGCGTCCAATCAGCAATGAAGTCTGCTAACACCTAGGACTGAATTGAGGATCTATATACATAGTCAATAGTGAATTCATTGAGCTCTGCATCCCATTTTCCAATTCTTCCAGTACCTTCTCTGTTCCTCATTATATCCTTCAGAGGCTGTGATGAAGGAACAATTATATGATATGCTTGAAAATAATGCCGAAGTTTCCTGGAGGCCATTAACACAACATACAACACCTTCTCCAATTCTGTATAGTTTTTCTTTGATAAACTTAGAACTTCGGAGACGAAGTATACCGTGGCTTGCCTTTTGACTTGGCCATCTTGCTTCTCCTGTACTAGTGCCGCACTAACTGCTGAGTGAGAAGCTGCTACATATAGGAGTAATGGAGCCCCTGGCGAAGGTGGAGTTAGAGTTGTCAGGTCTATCAAGTACTGCTTTAACTCTTCAAAAGCCTTTTGCTGAGCCGGACCCCACTGAAAAACTTTGGCTGACTTTAGAATTTCAAAGAATGGCAGGTTCCTCTCTGTTGATCTTGATATGAATTTATTGAGCGATGCCAGCCTTCCTTCCAATCGTTGAGCCCCCTTCTTTGAATTTGGCGGCTCCATCCGAAGGATAGCTTCGATCTTGTTTGGGTTGGCTTCGATTCCCTTTGTTGATACCAGACAACCAAGGAACTTGCCCTTCTTCACTCCAAAACACACTTTTCTGGATTTAACTTAAGGCCAGCTTGCCTGAAATTGGCAAACATCTTTTGCAAGTCAGCAATATGATTTTTTGCTTCGTGCTTTTTACTATGATGTCATCAACATAAGTTAGCACGTTCCTGCCTATTTGAGAGTGAAGGACCTTGGCTATCATTCTGCTGAAGCTTCCTCCAGCATTTTTAAGCCCCTCAGGCATCCGAAGGTAGCAATAGGTGCCACTAGGAGTTATGAAGCTAGTCTTTGGCTCATCTTCCTTCTTCATCCATATCTGATGACAGCCTGAGTAGCAGTCCAATAGACTCATGAACTCCGAAGAAGCTGCTGCATCTACAAGGGAGTTTATTCTTGGTAATAGGAACTCGTCCTTTGGACATGCCTTGTTGAGATCTGTGAAATCAATACACATTCTCTATTTTCTATTAGCTTTCTTCACCATACCAGTGTTGGCTAGCCATTCTAGATATGTTACTTCTCTGATAACACCAGCATTGAGAAGTCTCTTCACCTCATTCCGAGCACCTTCAACTTTATCCCTAGACATTTTCCGAAGTCTCTGCTTCCTTGGCCTGAAAGATGGATCCACATTGAGTGAATGCTCAATGACATCCCTGTTAACGCCACAGAGATCATTAGCTATCCAAGCAATGACATCTTTGTTGTTGAATAAAAATCTTAACAAAGTCTTCTCTTGCTCATCAAATAGCTAAGAGCCCAGCAGTACTCTGATTTGCTATATCTTCGCATAGAAGCATAGGCTTCGGCTGATCTGCTGAAGGAGCCTTCTCTCTTTTGTGCTTATATTGTTGACAAGCTTTGGCTCCATCTATGTTATGGATCGTCTTTGAGTCTATCCAACTCCCTTCGACCCTTCTAGCAGCTTCTTGACTTCCATGTACAGCAATGGGCCCTTGTTCTGAAGGTATCTTCATGCATAAGTACACTAGATGAAGTATGGCTTTGAAGGCATTGAGCGTCCCTCGACCAATGATTGCATTGTATGGGTACTCCATATCAATAATGTCAAAGATAACCTGTTCAGACCTTGTGTTGTGGACGTAGCCGAAGGTAACTGACATTGTGATTTTTCCAAGTGCGACAATCTGCCTTCCTCTAAAGCCACAAAGAGGGTTTGTAGCATCATGAATCTTGTCGTCTGGTTCTTGCATCTATCTGAAGGCCTTTGCAAATATGATGTCCGCTGCACTGCCTGTGTCAGCCAGAACATTGTGGACCAGAAACCCCTTGATGACACAAGATATAACCATAACATCATTGTGAGGATAATCTTTGAGCTGAAGGTCTTCCTGGGAGAAGGTGATTGGGATGTGAGACCACTTGGATTTGATGAAGGGTCCCTATACCCCAACATGTTGTACTCTCCTCTGTGCTTCCTTCTTCTGCTTCTTGTTAGCCAGCTCTGAGCTTGAACCGCCTGTGATTGGGAGCACCAGCTTTGTGGCCGAAGGTGCTACAACTTGATTGTTGAACGAAGCCATCGTCTCAACAGTGGAAGTGAGTTCACCGGAGGTGGGCGCCAATGTTGGTCACTTGTTCTCAAATGCTATGAATTAAGAACAAGGCAACACAAATGTTAATAATGAAATACCTTCCTCCTTCGAAGCATTATCTCCATTGGGATATAATGATCTTCAGACAAAGGTCATGAAGGACATACCTTCATCATCTCAATATGTAATAATGAAATCATAAGTATATGAAACATGGAAAAGAACATGAATAATCATGTTAAATCTTATTTACATTCTCATTATATAATTATAAACAGACATCAATGATATTGACTTACATTTATACCTTCGTCTTGATAGAAGGTGAAAATCCGAGAGTGACGTGCGAGTGATTACAAGTCAGCGTGAATAGTACGGGGGTACTATTCACCTATTTATAGGCACGGGACACAGCCCGGACAAAATTACATTTGTGTCCTTAACAACTAATCATAATCATGATACAAAACATCAGGGACTAGGCGGTCCTTTCCTCTTTGAGTCGATGCCGCCCTTCGTCTCAAGCGCGTCATTGTGCCGAAGCTCCCTTGATAATAGCTTCGGCATATCGTCTTGCCGAAGGTGTTTCTGCTCAGAGGACCTTCGGTGGAGAAGAAGGCCCCCAACAGATATATAGCCACTCAGTATTGACATGAAATGCTCATACATCCACATTTCATGCAAGTACATAGGACCCAATGCCTCTATTTGTGGCACCAAGTGCAGCACAAGGTGCACCATAATATCAAAGAATGATGGAGGGAAATACATCTCAAACTGTGATATTGTCTGCACTACGAATTCTTGTAGAGATGCCAACTCATCATGGTCAATTACCTTTTGTGAAATTCTGTTGAAGAAGTAGCACAACCATGTGATTTCTATCTTTAAGAATAAATGATTTATAGCCCTGATGGCAATAGGTATGAATGTAGTCAGCATGACATGACAATCAAGTGAGTTGTAGTTGGTGACTGTTAGGTCTTTTATTGACACAATACTCTGTATGCTAGAGCTGAATCTGGATGGGACTTTCAAATTATTTATGCCAAACACACATCACATGTTTCTCATCTACATTGAGATTGTAGCTTGCTGCTGGGAGATGGTACTTCCCATTTTCTTGAAGAATAGGATGTAGTTCTTTTTATGCATAAATTTACCAAGTCCATGCGTTAATTGAGTCCTTCTTTTGTTTTGCCATTTACGTCTAGCAAGGTGCCAATTATGCTTTCAAACACGTTCTTCTGAACGTGCATACAATCGGTCGCGTGCTGCACACACATCTCTTTCTAGTAAGGCAAATACTCGAAGAAAATAGACTTCTTGAATGTAGCCCCGAAGCTGGTTTGGCATCCTTCCTTGTTTTTCTGTCTTTTGTCTTCTTCCCAAAATTTGTCACCGGATGGAGCTGTAGAATGTAGTTCATCATTATTGTCGAAGTACTTATCCATCTTTCGCATGCGGTACCTGTGACCTTTCAATAAAAAGCATGTGTGCCTCATACACACTATCTTCTTAGATGCAGAAAGGGACACATAAGTAGTTCCATCAATGCATACTGCGCAACCAACCTTTCCCTTAAATTAGCCTAATAATGTGAAGAGAGTAGGGTAATCATTGATCGTAACAAAAATAATTGCTCTCAATGTGAATGAATCTTTACGATACTCGCTCAACATTTGAACACCCGTTTCCCACAATATTTTCATATCCACCATTAAGGGCTCCAAAAATACATCCATGTCAACTCTAGGTTGTGTAGGTCCAGAAATAAGGATGGTTAGCAAAATGTACTTTCGTTTCTGCATCAACCATGGAGGAAGGTTGTAGATGGTGAGGATCACCGTCCATGTGCTATGCTTGATGCTTCTCTCAGCAAATGGATTCATTCCATTAGTACTCAGTGTGAACCTAACATTTCACAGTTCATCGGCAATGTCTCGGTGGTTGTCATTGGAATCTTATCACTTCTTCCCGTCGACTGGATGTCGAAGCTTCCCATCGTTTTTGTGTTCATCAGAAGCATGCTAGCTCATAAGTTCGACATCCTCATGGTTAGCAAACAAACACCTTAATCGATCAACGATGAGGAGGTACCACATCACTAGTAATCTTTTTGAGCACGTAATAGTCTACTTCTTCTTATTCTTTGTTTGTGGGTTTTGAACTTTGTTGAGTCTTCTTTTGGGCTTTCTTTCACTTTTTCCCATTAGACATGGATGCAACACACTCTTCCTCTTGATAGTCTTTATTCGCCTTGTACCTACTTTCACCGCACTTTGGCTAGCTCTCCAAGTCTTTATAATCATGACCTCGATAAATGATACAATGATTTATACACGCATGGATCTTCTCCACACCCATAGTGAGCGGACTGATTAGTTTCTTTGCATAGTATGTGTTAGCAGACACTTTGTTCTCCTTTGGAAGCATGTCTATAATAATACTCAAGATCTAGCTTTTAACATCAATAACTTTAGCACAGACTGGAGTGTCATGAACTCTTTAGTACCACCCTTAGACTCATCGTACAAAGGCTCTTCTATTGCCTTCATCAGAGACTCCAAACCTTTAATGAAGAACATCGATTGATCTATATGACGACGCAATATGGCCTCTAACAACTCTGCATCTTAGGGTCTCCTTGTGGCTAAATTCTCGATAGCCGGTTGTCTATTTTCCCTTTTCTCTTGAAATTTTTGCTCCATTACTTCTTTTCATATATATATATAATCATGTTGTAGGGGTTTTCCCTATAGCCTTTTCCCTAAAAAACAACTCTGCATCTTCATCATCCATAACATTTGACAGAACATGAGCTTTATCATGTTCATTTCGCCCATGATTAGTAACATTTGGCACTACATGTTCGCTTTGTGGAAGAGGTTGTTGTGTCTCGTGAACAAACTGAAATTTGTCGTCAATGTTTGTAGGGTTTCCAGTTGTATAAGGTGAAGAGCTACCCTCTCCATGCTTTGTCCAAATAATGTAATCCTTCATAAATCCTTGGCATACCAGATGAGATATGATTTGTTCTTTGTCTTCAAATACAACAACATTTTTGTAGTCCATGCATGGACAACATATGTGCGTTGTCTTTGTTCTCCAAGCATGGTTCGTAGCGACATCAATAAACCTATGGACCTCGGAAATGTATGATGGATCTTGCCTTGATAAGTTATACATCCAGGATGTCCTCTCCATCATCAACTGTAAAAAAGTAACATAAACACACAAGAACACAAATTGGCAAGAGAAACATAAACCAACATTTCCTAACAACTAAATATATCATGGATAAACAAAAATTGGCAAAAGAAACATAAACCAACCTTTCTTAGCAACCTTCTTCCAAAAAATAAAGATCAAAACCTCTCCCCTTGTATTTTGTGAAATTTGGACGTCCATTGAAAGTTAGGCTGCGAGCTACAGTTCCTGTCGGGAAGGATGAAGAGGTTAAACCCTATATCTAAAATGTGGCTAAAATTGAGGAAAAATGAACAAAAATTGGCAAGAGAACCATACTTTTCTAGCTATACTCTTCTCTCTAACACATGGTGAAGGCCTAGTTCCAAAATGTAACTAAAATTAAGCAAAAACGAACAATAATTGGCAATTGAAACTTAATTAAACCAACCTTTCATAGCAACTAATAAAATAATCTTAATTACCAAACCTATCTTCCTCTCTCTCCATACAACATATGCACCATTCGTTAAACAACTTAATATGTCATGGATAAACTAATTTAAGAACTAAACATGAAAAAGAGAGATGATAGACAAAATCTAACAATCTTAAACAACCTCATTTGAGGAAATAGAGGAAATAACCTAGCTTTACTCTTTCTATCACATGGTGAAACCCTAGATCCAAATGTGGCTAAAATTGAGCGCTTGAACAAAAATTGACATTAGAAAAGTAAACCAACCTTTCTTAGCTACCTTCTTCCTAAAAATGAAGATCAAAACCTATCCCCTTGTATTTTGTGAAATATGGACCTCCAAAATCACCTTCAATGGAAGTTGGTTGCGAGCTACAGCTCCTATCGAGGAGGAAGAAAGGGTATTTATAGTACTAATGTCACTGGCGGTTAGCTTAAGGAACCACCAGGGAAAACCTATTTCCACAGGCAGTTCTTTTTACACAACTGCCAGCGGAGTGTAACAAAACCGCCAGTGGAAATTAGATTATCACTCATGGTTTTGTTACACCGACCGCGAGTGAAAATACTCCATTTCCATTAGTGGATGTGTAAAGAGAACTGCCAGTGGAAATAGGTTTCCACTGGCGGTTCCTTAAGCCAGTCTAGCATATGGAGTATTGTGTCAATGAAAGACCTGACAGTCACCAACTACAACTCACATGATTATCATGTCATGCGGACTACATTGGAGAGGGAGAGGGAGAGAGGAGATAGGTAGAGAGAGGAGGGAGAGAGGAGATAGGTAGGGAATGAGGAGGGAGAGAGGAGAGAGGAGGGAGAGAGGGAGAGACAGTGAGGAGAGGAGGGAGAGAGAGGACATGGAGGCAGAGGGATAGATATAGGAGAGAGAAGAGGCAGAGGAAAAGAAGAGAGGGAGAGGTATACTTACTATAAAAATAAACTTTATGTAATATATAATAAAGTATATAAACAATATATAAAAACTATACTAAATAAAACTATACTAAATAATATGTAAAAGTATTTCTACTGGTGGATCACAAAATAAAACCGCCAGTAGAAATGGCTTCTGCAATCTATGGAAGCCATTTCTACTAGTGGTTCTCTATGACAACCACCAGTAGAAATCATTTCTGCTGGAATTTCTGTTGGCAGTTGTCTTTGTGATCCGTTGGTAGAAATGGATGCTATATAAAGGCGGGCGTGCGGGAGGCCGAATTTTTTTTTCAAGTCTTGGCCCCTCATTTCGTTTGTACGCCGTCAGGCTGCCCAAATTTTCACTTGGCGCTTCGTCTTCTCTGTCGTTGCCACCGACTGCCGCCGCCATCCATGCTCCGCCATCGCCGTCAGGTACCTCACCCTCCCTCCCTCTCTCCCTTCCTCCTCTGTTGCCGTTCAGCCGCGTCATGCAGCCGAGCTGCCGCTGCCTCTACGTGAAGAGAGTGAGAGGGAGGAGGGAGGGAGAGAGAGGAGCTAGATAGAGAGAGAGGAGAGGGATAAAGGGAGAGGAGAGAGAGAGAGAGTAGGGAAGGAGAGAGAGGAGAGGGATACAGAGAGAGGAGACGAGATGGAGAGAGAGAGAGAGAGAGAGGAGAGGAGATGGGAGAAAGAGAGGAATGAGGGGAGGGAGAGAGAGAGAGAGTAGGGAGAGAGGGATGAGGGAGGGAGAGAGATGATCGGAGAGGGGGAGAGAGGGGAGGAATAGTGATAATGTAATACTTAGAGTTCTTGTAATACCCGACTTGTGGATAATAAAAGAGTGGTATTCTCTTCTTAAATGTATTGCCTTCTATCCATGAGAAATATTAAGAATCATAATTAAAGTAAACAAAGTAACTAATGAAGCAACTAATCTAAGCATCATGTTGGAGTTTATTTGTTTGTGCACTTAAATAATATTAACAATAATAAAAATATATTAATGCTGAAATTGTGTTCAATCTAATTTGGATTCTAGAATTTGAAAGTCAAAATAAAAAGAGAAAAGAGTGGGGTGAGTCGGCTTTGCATTTGTGCCCATGACCCTACCTCACCAGCCACTTGTGCGCGGGAGTCCGCCCCATTGCGCCAGCCCAAGAGGGGATCTCCATGCCGCCTGGTGACCTGGTGCCGACCTCACGGCCCCACGGGTCAGCCGGTGATCCCTGGAGATTTGGCGCCGGCCTCACCGTCCTGTGGACCCACCGTGACACTTACCGAAGCCGAGCACCTTCACTGGTTCGTAGGACCGTATTGCCAGAAGCTCCCCCTCCTCCTTGACGGCTGCTGGCGCCCGCAGACTCCATGGGGTGTTGCAACCACCTCCCCACACTTCCCTGCTGGATACCCGGGCCCCCAAACTCCGCACCTCGTGGCTAGATAAAGAAGGGTTGTCGCTCCTTCCTTCGTTCGCGACGACTTCGGTGAGCTCCTGGCAAATCCACCACTAGTAGCCGGTTAAAGGTTCAGGAAGAGAGAGAAAGGGTGAACACGGGAAGGTAAGCACGGGGTTAGGATCTTCAACGTTGTGGTGGGGGCGGGCCACGGTGCTTCCCCGTGCAACGCAAAAGTCGTCCGTGGAGTCACTAAGTCAGAGGGCCGGTGCCTCGCCATCGATGAGCAAGGGAACAACGGCACACTGGCACCTTCCGCGGGCAGCCCTGCTTGCGCTTCTAACGCCGGTAAGGACGCAACCTGGTAACTCTTCATCGTCTCCGTTTTGCGCAAGTCTATCCGTGCCCCAAACCGCGATCTTGGGCGGCTAGTCCGCCGCTCGTCGGCTTCACACCATCCTGGTGCAGACGACCGCTGTTCGAGTGACGGTAGGAGGAAGAAGAGTCCGGGACCGTCAATTTCGTGATGAACAACCACGATTAGACAAAGGGTTGTGATGGTGGGAGTCGTGGGATCGTAGATGAGCGGTGGAGATTTAATCTTGCATACCCCTTTCGATGTATTAGATCAGGGTCGTTGGGGTAATATCGGACAGCTAATGTGAGTGATGACCGTGGCCGTAGATCGATGATCTGGCGGCGGTGGGAGGTTGGCATTTCATTAAATCTGGTCCATCGGATATTAATCTGAGGGTGGTCGTCACACGTCGCTTCTATGGGGGCGCAATCTATTTTCGGCCCTCGGATCTGATCCAACGGCCGAGATCCACGGATACCACTTCGCTGCGCACACTTTCTAAAAGAGACCCTGGATTTTTAGATTATCAACCCGCACACCCGATCCTTTATAAAATCATTGCGCCAGGGCCCAGAATCTTGCAGGGAAGCCCCTGTAGAACCCCAAAATATTGTGCGCAGTCCGGAGAGTTGGTAAAGGGAATAAACAAATACAGGGAATGATTTTTTGGTATTAAAAAAAATTCCAAAAGCTTGTTTAAATCATAGAAAATCCATTTTAGTTCCTTTTTAATCCATTCTAGTTGCGTTAATTTTGTATTAATATTGTTTATCACTTAGTAAATCTGTTTGGCCATGAAACGTAGATTAAAATTATCTACTGATTTATTCTATACTAAACACTTAATAACTTCGGAAAATCATAACTCGTTAAACGTAACTCCAAATTTAGTGATTCTCAAACCTACGATCTCGTTACAATGCGTAGAATATTATTATGTAGTATGTTCCCATGTTTAGTGTGATGTTAATTTCTCCTGTACCATGTTTGTTTATATTGTTGCGAGTAGACGGGTAAGTGACTGAGGATCCAGAGGCTCATCAGGTGGAAACTATTGAGCAGGAGCTTGTTGAAGGCAAGTTATGCCCTTGATCACTTCTATTTACCCAATAATGTTCATGTTAATCATTACGGTCTGTATAGGTTAATTTTGATGGGACCCAATAGGTCACCCCACTTTGGCTATCTTTATACCTTGTTTACCACTGAACTTTTGGGTAGTACCTGCTATTGCTTTATTTGGTTTTGGGTGTCAAGATACACATTATTCATGATCATACTTTTATTATCAATCTGTTTTTTAATGTTCATGACATGATCATTATGTTAATTGGAACATGGAGCGACCACCCGGAAAAAAGTGCTACCACAAGGGTGGTATGGGACGCCCTTGGCTGACTAATTAGGAAAGCTAGTGGAGGACTACCTTACCCGAAAGGAGCAAGGGCAGTAGGGGAGTGGTCGGTATAGGGAGGTTCTCGGGTTGATTTTGCTGCGATGGCTTTTCAGACGGGGGAATCTTATGTTGCGCTTCCTAGAAACTGTAGCGGGTTTTCTAAAGCTAGTGGAACTTTGTAAAGGCCTTGTAGTATTACCCTGCCTCGCTTCCTTGGTAGAGGTATATGGGATTCATGACCCCTTGGCAGATGGGTAATATGACTTGTGGGTAAAGATGCGCAACCTCTGCTGAGTGTAAAACTGGTATATCAGCCGTGCTCACGGTCATGAGCGGCTCGAACCCTCACATGAGTAACTTACAGAATTAAATTTAATTGGTCATTTGCATCACACTGTGATTTATTATTAATTTTGATCTACTATTACTCTGGTTTGGTATATACTTACATTTAACTGCTAATAAAATTTGACCAACTTATCAAAAGCAAAGCTCAGCTTTAACAATTATTTGTTGATCAACCTTACACTTCACATGAACTCTCATCTTTGGTGAGTTCATGCACATTATTCCCCACAACTTGTTGAGCTATGATCTTTTGTGAGCTCACTCTTGCGATATATAAAACTCCCCACATTAGAAAAACAGGTGGTCTAGGAGGAAGTCTACAATGAGGAGTATGAGTTGATCTAGGTGGCGTCTCCCAGTCAGTTTTATGGCGCCAAGGAATGATATTTAGTTTGCTTATTTGTTATCATATATTTTTGTATGATACTTCCGCTATGTAATAATGATATTTGTGACATTTATCTCTATACACTTTGCCATGATATGTGATGTTCTTCTTTGGCGCATATATGAGACGCACCGACTTTATTCCTTAAATCCGGGTGTGACAGAAGTGGTATCAGAGCAAATGTTGACTGTAGGACGAAACCTAGATAGAACTGGATAAAACCCTTACCTACTTACCTTTACTCTGATTCTTTCTATACTTATCTTGATCATGTCTCACCTTTTGTTGTTCTACTCAGACTATTCTTATCTTTTCTATTCTAGAAAGTCAAGAAGGATTTCACACCTTGGAATCCTACATCTAAGACCTCTTAAAGAGATAGGAGACCTAAGACAAAAAATGTATATATTTTCTATATCTAAAGTGTTTGGATGTTTGTTCTGATGATAAATGCTTGGTTTGCTTCTTTGATTGACTGGAATAGTATAGCAGGGCATTCTAGCATGTACCACCATAAGGTAATGTATTAGTATTGGTAGGTGACACACTAATCTACTAAGCTGATAAAACCCCAAGAGATCATTTCTCGTAATTACTCGTCTTATCTACAATTCTATCTTACCATGTGTTTCTAACCCAGATGGTCAATATCAGGAAGGGAGGCGGAATTGATCTACCTGCCAACCACCACAGCAGGAGGATCGTTAGACAACCACAACCAGAAATGAATCCTCCGAATCCTTCACTGGCTAGGACAGATCCAGTGGCTGTCGCTCAGATGCAGCTACTGCAATAGATTGAAAACACAATGACTGAGATGTAAGCTTAGATGCGACAGGAACGTCAGGAGATGCGCCAGGAGCGGCATGAGATGCGACAGGAGATGAGGCAAGAACGACTAGAACGGCAACAACAACCACCACAACCTCCTCCTCCACCACCACCAGCTCCACCCCGAGACAAGCACCGAGAATTCATGAGTCACAAGCCACCTACATTCTCTAGCTCTCCATACCCTCTACATGCTGATGATTGGCTGAAATCAGTGGAGAAGATGCTTAATATCGCTCAATGCACTGATCGGGAGAAGGTGCTCTATGCTTCGGGTCGTCTCACTGGCCCTACTGCTGATTGGTGGGACTCCTACATTGCTGCCCATGTTGCTGCTAATACTATTACCTAGGCAGAATTTGCTACACAATTCATAAACTACCATATTCCTGCTGGCTTGATGAAAATAAAGAAGAAGGAATTCCTATCACTGAAGCAAGGCAACATGTCAGTCAACAAATACCGTGATAAATTTATTCAGCTGTCGAGGTATGCTCCAGATGAGGTTGCTGATAATGAAAGGAAGCAGGAGCATTTCATGGAGGGACTTGTTGGGACACTTCAGTATCTCACACATTCCCATCTTTCCAGAGGCTTCTGGACAAGGCTATAGCTGTTTAACACAAACGTGTTCAACTGGGCGAGATGAAGAGGAAGGCTATCACCCAGGGGCAGGGGAGCAGTAGCATCCGTCCTCACTATGTTCCACCCCAGGGTACACCAGCTCGTCCTAGAGGAGGGCAACATCCTGCTCAATACACACCACAGGCGACTCCACAAACTCCACACACTCGTCAGGCTACCCCCACTGGCACCCCGGTGAGACCTGCGGGACAGGGTACAGTCACCACTTGCTTCAAGTGTGGGGAGGTTGGGCACTACGCCAAAGCTTGTCCGAAGAGGATCCCCAACACACCCGCTCGAAGCAATGTCCAAGGCAAGCAACAGACTCCAACTTATGGCAAGGGATTCAACATTGCCAGAGTCAGCCAAGTCAGTGCTGACGCTACTACTGATGGGGCAGATATTGCTATCGGTACATTTTATATTAATTCAGTTCATGCAGCTATATTATTTGATTCTGGAGCTACGCATTCGTTTATTTCTGCTTGCTATGTCAACACAAATGAGTTACCACTTCAAACTATGCAAAAACCTCTGATAGTAATTACCCCTAAAGGGACTATTGAAGCAAATTATATGACCAACAGATTAACACTGACAATCATGGGAAGGGAATTCTAGTCTATGCCTATAATATTAGAGGAAAGCAGTATAGATCTAATACTTGGTATGTCATGGTTAAGGAAAGCAAAGGCAGTCATACATTGTGCTAGGGGAAATGTAGAACTCACCAGTCCAAAAAGAGAAGGATTCGAAGTCATGATTACCATAAACCCCTCTACCAGACCTGCCATATATCTAGTAGATGGTAAATTTGTGGGCAGAAACATCCATGTGGTTAGAGACTTCCCAGATGTCTTTCCAGAGGAGTTACCCGGGATGCCACCAGATAGGGAAGTTGAATTTGTCATTAATCTCTTACCTGGAACCGCTCCTATTTCTAAAAGGTCATATAGGATGTTAGTAGAAGAACTAAAAGAACATAAGAAGCAACTAACAGAGTTATAGGAGGTGGGGGTACATTCGTCGAAGTTCCTCACCTTGGGGAGCACCGATTCTGTTTGTATAGAAGAAGGATGGATCACAGAGGATGTGTGTTGATTATAGACCACTTAATGATGTCAGAATTAAGAATAAGTATCCTTTACCTCGTATTGAAGATTTATTTGATCAAATGAGAGGTGCAAGGTATTCTCTAAGATTGATCTCAGATCGGGTTATCATCAAATGAATATTATACCTTCTGATATTCCCAAGACGGCTTTCTCTACTCGATATGGTCTATACGAGTTCACAGTCATGTTGTTTGGCTTAACTAATGCACTAGCCTACTTCATGAATCTGATGAACAAGGTGTTCGTGGAGTATCTTGATAAGTTCGTCATGATATTCATTGACAACATTCTGATTTATTCCAAGAATGATAGTGATCATGAAGAACATCTGCGATTGGTGCTATAGAAGTTAAGGGATAATCAACTCTATGCCAAGTATAGCAAGTGTGAGTTCTAGCTTGACGAAGTACCATTCCATGGGCACATCATTTCTAATGGAGGAATATCAGTGGATCCGGCTAAAGTGAGAGAGATAGTGGGATGGAAGATACCAAGTTTGGTTACTGAGATCCGGAGTTTCTTGGGACTCGCCGGATATTATCGACGTTTTATTGAAGGATTCTCCAAGATAGCGAAACTCATGACGTCACTATTAGAGAAGGGAAAGGAGTTTAAGTGGTCTTGTGAATGTCAAGATAGTTTCAACCAACTGAAGATAAGATTGATGTCACCCTAGTGTTGATTATGCCAGATCTACAGAAGGGATTTGATATATATTGTGATGCATGCCACCAGGGCTTGGGGTGCGTTCTTATGCAAGAAGGACACGTCATTGCCTACGTGTCTCGCCAGTTGCGGAAACATGAGTTGAACTATCCCACTCATGACTTAGAACTAGCAGCTGTAGTGCATGCTCTCAAGATTTTGAGGCATTATATTATAGGAACCAAGTGCCAAGTCTACACTGATCATAAGAGCTTAAAGTATATCTTCACTCAGAAAGATCTCAACCTTAGGCAACGCCATTGGTTGGAGCTCATCAAAGATTATGTCTTAGAGATTCATTATCATCCGGGCAAGGCAAACCTGGTTGCGGATGCCTTAAGTCGGAAGGAGCATGTTCATGCAGCTCTTGTCGCTTAGTTACCTGATGAGTTAGTAGAAGACTTTGAAAAGCTCAATATAGGAATAGTTGCTCATACTGAAGGGATTACCATCAAAGTGGAACCTACCTTAGAACAAGAAATACGTAAAGGTCAGATTGGTGATGCCAAGATTCAAGAGATCAGAGATCTTATGGCAGAAGGCAGAGGGTCAGACTTCATGGAGGATGATCAAGGCACAATCTAGTTCAAGAATAGGATTTGTGCTCGAGATTGATAGTCTTCATGAGACCATATTGAAGGAAGCACATGAATCAGCTTACTCTATCCATCCTGGTAGTACCAAGATGTACCAGGACCTAAAGCAGAAGTATTGGTGGTATGGTCTAAAGAGGGATGTTGCTTCACATGTAGCATTGTGTGATGTTTGCCAGAGGGTGAAAGCTGAACATCAGAGACCTACCAGTTTGCTGCACCCGCTTAAGATACCTGAATGGAAGTGGGAAGAAATTGGTATGGACTTCATCGTTGGCCTACCCCACACAACTGCTAGGTATGACTCTATTTGGGTAATTATGGACAGACTCACTAAGGTGGCCCACTTTATCCCAATGAAGACCACATATTCGGGTGCCAGACTAGCAGAGTTGTACATGGCACAGATAGTTTGTCTACATGGAGTGCCTAAGAATATTATGTCAGACCGAGGCTCCCAGTTTACTTCTCGGTTTTGGCAGAAGTTGCACAAGTGCTTGGACACGAAGTTGAATTTCAATTCGGCCTACCATCCCCAAACTGATGGGTAGACCGAGAGAACCAAGCAAGTACTAGAAGATATGTTAAGAGCCTGTGCTCTTAAACATGGTGGCAGTTGGGATAAAGGTTTGCCTTATGCGGAGTTCTCTTACAATAATGGCTACCAGGCCAGTTTCAAGATGTCCCCGTTTGAGGCCTTATATGGCAGGAAGTGCAGGACTCCTCTATATTGGGATCAAACTGGTGAAAGGTAATTCTTTGGGCCAGAAATTATACAAGAGGCAGAAGAACAAGTATGCTTGATATGGGAAAATTTGAGAACTGCGCAGTCAAGACAGAAAAAAGCTATGCAGATACCCGGAGAAGGCAGTTAGAGTTTAAGGAGGGTGATCACGTGTATCTAAAGGTGTCACCGATCTGGGGTATGAGGAGATTTAAGGTTAAAGGGAAGTTGTCCCCTCGCTTTATCGAACCCTTCAAGATCCTAAAGCGAGTGGGGGAAGTTGCCTACCAACTAGAACTACCTGACCATCTTGCGTGTATGTGATGTCTTCCATGTATCCCAGTTGAAGAGGTGCCTCAGGGTACCAGAAGAGCAACTACCCATGGAGGAGCTTAGCGTTCAGGATGATCTGACTTATACTGAGTATCCTATCAAGATCCTTGATACTTTGACTCATGTTACAAGGAGTAAAGTGATTAAGATGTGCAAGGTGTAGTGGAGTCATCACGGAGAAGATGAAGCTACTTGGGAGAGAGAAGAAGAGATATGAGTAGATTTTCCCCACCTCTTTCCTAGTTCATCTTAATCTCGAGGTCGAGATTCTTTTAAGCGGGTAGGATTTGTAATACCCAACTTGTGGATAATAAAAGAGTGGTACTAATCTTCTTAAATGTATTGCCTACTATCCATGAGAAATATTGAGAATCATAATTAAAGTAAACAAAGTAACTAATGAAGCAACTAATCTATGCATCATGTTGGAGTTTATTTGTTTGTGCACTTAAATAATATTAACAACAATAAAAATATATTAATGCTGAAATTGTGCTCAATCTAATTTGGAATATAGAATTTGAAAATCAAAATAAAAAAAAGAAAAGAGCGGGGTGAGTCGGCTTTGCATTTGGGCCCATGACCCTCCCTCACCAGACACTTGTGCGTGGTAGTCTGGTCCATTGCGCCAGCCTAAGAGGGGATCTCCATGCCGTCTGGTGACCTGGTGCCGACCTCTAGGCTCCACGGGTCAGCCGGTGATCCCTGGAGATTTGGCACTGGCCTCACCGCCCTATGGACCCACTATGATGCTTACCGAAGCCAAGCACCTTCACTAGTTCGCGGGACCGCGTTGACTGAAGCTCCCCCTTCCTCTTGACGGCTGCTGGCGCCTGCAGACTCCATGGGTGTTAGTTGTAACCACCACCCCTCACTTCCCTGCTGGATACCCGGGCCCCCAAACTCTGCACCTCGTGGCTAGATAAAGAAGGGTCGCCGCTGCTTCCTCCATTCACGACGACTTCAGTGAGCTCGTTGCAATCCACCACTAGCCGGTTAAAGGTCCAGGAAGAGAGAGAGAGAGAGAGGGTGAACACAGGAAGCTAAGCGTGGGGTTAGGATCTTCAACGTTGTGGTGGGGGCGGGCCACGGTGCTTCCCCGTGCAACACAAAAGTCGTCCATGGAGTCACTAAGTTAGAGGGTCGGTGCCTCGCCATCGGCGAGCAAGGGAACACCAGCACCTTCCGTGGGCAGCCCTGCTTGCGATTCTAACGCCGGTAAGGACACAACCTGGTAACTCGTCATTGTCTCTGTTTTGTGCAAGTCTATCCGTGTTCCAAACCTCGATCTCGGGTAGGTAGTCCGCCGCTCGTCGGCTTCGCACCATCTTGGTGCGGACGACCGCTATTCAGGTGACAGTAGGAGGAAGAAGAGTCTGGGGCCGTCGATTTCATGATGAACAACCACGATTAGATGAAGGGTTGTGATGGTGGGAGCCGTGGGATCGTAGATGAGCGGTGGAGATTTAGATCTTGTGTACCCCTTTCGATGTATTAGATCAGGGTCGTTGGGGGTAAAATCGGGCTAATGCGAGTGATGACCGTGGCCGTATATCGATGATCTGGCAACGGTGGGAGGTTGGGATTTCATTAAATCTGGTCCATCGGATTTTATTCCGAGGGTGGTCATCGCACGTCGCTTCTATGGGGCGCAATCTATTTTCGGCACTGGGATCTGATCCAACTGCCGATATACACGGATACCCCTTCGCCGTGCACACTTTCTAAAAGAGACCCTGAAGTTTTAGATTATCAACCCGCACACTCGATCCTTTATAAAATCATTGCGCCAGGGCCCAAAATATTGCAGGGAAGCCCCTGTAGAACCCCAGAATATTGTGCACAGTCCGGAGAGTTGGTAAAGGGAATAAACAAATAAAGGGAATGATTTTTTGGTATTAAAAAAAATCCAAAAGCTTGTTTAAATCGTATAAAATCCATTTTAATTCCTTTTTAATCCATTCTAGTTGCATTAATTTTGTATTAATATTGTTTATCACTTAGTAACTCTATTTGGCCATGAAACATAGATTAAAATTATCTACTTAATTTATTCTATACAAAACACTTAATTACTTCGGAAAATCGTAACTCGTTAAACGTAACTCCGAATTAGTGATTCTCGAAACTATGATCTCGTTACAATGCGTACAATATTATTATGTAGTATGTTCTCATGTTTGGTGTGATGTTAATTTCTCCTTTACCATGTTTGTTTGTAATGTTGCAAGTAGACGGGCAAGTGACTAAGGATCCAAAGGCTCAGCAGGTTGAAACTATTGAGCAGGAGCTCGTTGAAGGCAAGTTGTGCCCTTCATGACTTCTATTTACCCAATAATGTTCCAGTTAATCATTATGATCTGCATAGGTTAATTTTGATGGGACCGTCGGAGAGGAAATCTCCGGCCGGGTGGCGGAATGCACCCGCCCTAAATCCTAAGATGAGGAGGGGGCCTAAGCGTTTTGCCTGTTGCTAGATGGACGATGAACACAAGAACACGCAAGGGTTTAGGGTGGTTCAGGCCGCCGGAGCGTAATACCCTACTCCACTGTGTGCTGTATTGAGCTTGAGAGCTCGTATGAACTTGTGAGTCTGAGAGTCTAAGTGAGTGTGTGTCTGCCTTGTAACGTTGCGTGCCTCCCCTTTTACAGCTCAAGGGGGCACGTACAAGGGTACCGAGCCCCGACATGTGGGCCCAGGAACATAACGGATGTAATACTTGGCGCAACTAATGCTAGTCGCCAGTGCAATCTTCCTGCGTCCTAGTATCTGCGGTCTTTGTAGCATTGGCGTGCAGCGGAAGCTTCCCTGGCAACGTACGAGTCATGATGAGCACAGTGCACGCGGCAGCATGGGCGTACCGCCTGCCAGCGGAATGGACAGGCATGCCGCCTGTCATTGGAATGGACAGGTCTCATTAAATGCTGAGGCGACACACTGCCTGCCAGTGGAATGGACAGGTCGCCGCCTGACAGCAGAGTAGACATGCCTCATTAAATGCCAAGTCGACACATCGCATGTCAGGCGGCGCGCCTTATCCGCAATAAATGCAGGGGTTGCGCAACCCGGATGCCTTACGTTAGGCTCCGCCCGCTGGCTTACGTCACACGCAGTAGGCCACGTGGCAGCATCGGGTCTCCGCCTGGGCGGGGAGCAGTAGCGTTATGCGGACAGGTCCACACCAGGCTGGGCCTAGACACGTGTCGGCACCGGACCCCTGCCTGAGCAAGGCCTGGGTATTCTCTGTCCCAGAGTCTCGAGACCCGGCAGTGGGCAGCCCAGACCCCACACAGAGGGGTCCAAAACCTGTCCTGGGGGTCTGGGTCGCGCCCGTGGGGGTCCCGGACCCTACCCGGAGGTCCGGTCTACATGTACAGGGGTTCGACACTTTCTCATGGGGGTCCGGACCCACTGCTGATATCTTGGAGTATATCGTCTTCCCTGGCCACGTGGCGACCCTAGAGCCATCCACGTGGTGGGGTAGAGTGTTGTTCACCCCGCGCGACTAGAGGTAGCCGCTCGGGTATATCGTCTTCACACTGTAGTAAGGGGTACCCCAGTTTCAGGGTACCGATAGTGGCCCTCGGGCCCACCTCAGGGGAGGATACGAGCCTGTAGGTGGGGCCAAACTTGTACCTTGCGTCAGCATGGCATGACCGGTTACTGGGGCGCCACCTCAGCACGCGCCGCATTAACTCAGTGCATCTGGTGATGCACGCGCTATCAGTCCGCCCTCGGTCACGTCTACTGCCACATCTGTCCTCGTGGCTGACCGACCCACAGCCCCACGTCTGGTGGTTCCATCGGGCCACGCGTGGGTCGCCTCGTTGTCGCCGCCTAGGTTAAATATTCCCCTGCAGCAGCCCCGAGGGGCCGCACGATCGCGCCTGCGGTGGTTCGCTCCTCACACGGCGGTTTGCCTTTCTCGCACTCGGAGACCGGCACCCCAGCTGCATGACTTGTGGACCCGGGCCCCCATGTCAGTGACTGAGTCGCTTGGGCGCTAAGTGCGGGTCGGACGGAATTTCCCGGGGCACGAGCGGGGGAGTCTTCCTTGAAAAGGGATTCTCCCCGCGTGCAGCAGTTACGCTTTCACATTCTCTCCAACTGCTGCGCCCTTTTGCCTCCGAGCCCTCTGCGCCCCTTTGCATCCGCGTTCTTCAGTTCTCCACCGCTGCAGTCGCCATGGTCACGCTGGTTCGTCCTGAGCGTTACCAGTCCGAGGGGGCACTCAACCTGGTGTGCAACCTGCTCGGATGGAGCGTGCCGGCGTTCGCTGGGAGGATCCGCGCCAGTGCCACTCCCCTCCACAATCTCGCCGCCAGGGAGTTCGTGCTCTTCATCTCCTACCTCTCCTGCGGGTTGGCGCTGCCGATCTCGCCCTTCTTTCTGCTGCTGTTGGAGGAGCTCGGCCTCCAACTTCAGCACCTCACCCCCACTCTATCCTCTAGGTGGCCATCTTCGCCCACCTGTGTGAGATGTTCGTGGGGGTGGCGCCCTGCACCGCCCTCTTTTGCCATTTCTTTGTGCTGGTGAGGTCAGGGATGGTGAAGGACCACCTTGGTGCCTACTACTTCTAGATAAGGGCGGATTCGGCCGGCTCTTACATCTCCTCCCTCAGCGGCGCGAGGTGGGAAAACTGGCACGCCGACTAGGTGATCGCCAGCATGGAGGCCAACGACCGCCTGGCGCTGCCGAGCGACGGGCCACGGCTCGATCAGAAGCAATGGAGGGCCAAGCCGTCGCTGGCGCCGGAGTTCGAGCCCGTACTGGACAGGATCAAGAGCCTGGCAACCGGTGGCCTGAGGTCGATGCACGTGGTCGGTGACTTCCTGAAGCACCGGGTCGCGCTGCTGTAGAAGAGGGCGCGTTTGTGTTGCTGATTCACCGGCTCGAACGACATCGACCGGATCCAGCGCGGGCCAGGCACTGACCTATCCTAGGAGGAACTGGAAGTCCTGGTGAAGGGGATCACTGGTGAGTCTTTCATTCCTGAGACCCTAATCCCTCCCAGGACATCCCTCCACTCTGCGACGACCCAGGGTTGAGGGCAGCGATCATGGCCTGGCTGCCAACCCTCGACGAGAGCGGCGTGGTGGTTCGCCAGACCGGCGACCGGGACCCCCACCGTGGGATCCAGATCCCAGGTGTACCGGCCAGAGGTTCCCCGCCTGCCGGTGTGGGTTTCGGAGTTCCCCCGTGGCCCCTAGCCCCTTGGACAAGGGCAAAGGGGCTCCGAGCAGCTCTTCCACCTCGGGTGGCACCGGGGGGTCGGAGGAAGAGTGGCGGCGCCGGCTGCGCCGCGCCGACGGCTCGTTTGTGTTGGACCCCCCAGCGGGACCGAGGAGGCCAGTGCCCAGAAACGGTACAGGACTGTCGGTGGGGCCGAGGAGACTGGCTCCTAGGCCTAGGGCACGCAAGGGCGTCCCAGTCCTCCACCACCATCGGGTGCGCCGCCGCCGCAACTGCCACCGCCATCCGGTTCGCTGTCACTACCCCGGCGGCAGCAACAGCAGCAACAGCAGCGACAACAACAACTACGGCAGCAGCAGTAACAGCAGCGGACGTCCCGCTTCCAGGGTCGCTGGAAGGTCTAGGGCCCCAAGTAAGTGTTGCCCCATCCTTGTTCTTGCGAGTGAAGTTATCATGCTGATAGGTCTCAACCCATCCTTATTTGCCAGGGCTTCCTCCCCCTCCACCTCCAAGGCTGTGCCCGCCGGCGGGTCAGGCACCCAGCAGCAGGCGTCACTGGGCTCCCATGCTCTAGCTGGTGGTTCGGCAGCAGCGGAGCCACCGATGGCCAGCGGTGCCGCAGTGACGAAGGGGGTCCCCACTGCTCCGTCGACAGCGGCAGAGGAGGCCCCAGCTGCGTTCGCCCCCATCATCGAGGTCGACGCGAGGGGCGTGTCCAGCTCCGTCCCACCGCCCACTCCGGAGGAGACGGAGGTGATTTTTGGGCGGCAGCTCCAGTCCGGCGCCGAGCCAGAAGCGGCGCCGGTTCCTCTCCCCTGGGTGCTGTCTCGAGCACATCAGGCCCTTCAAGAGACTGAGGCGGCGATCCGGCAGGAGTGGGAGACATTGGAGGCCGAACACCAGCGCCTCAGCGTCTGGCGTACCCAACTGGAGGAGCGCACTAAAATGACGTCCTGCCAGTTCGCCTTCAAGCGGTCCGAGCTGGCGCGGGATCGCCAAGACTACAAGAAGGACATCCAGAGGGTGTTTGCCAGGGAGCTGGAGGTGAGCTGGAAGGAGAAAAAGCTAGCCAAGAAGGAGGAACATTTGAACCAGAGGGAGGAGGTTGTCACAGAGCTGAGTACCAAGCTAAGCGCTTTGAACGCAATTTTGGAGGAGCAGTGGACTCAGCAGACCACGGCTGTGGAGAGCCTGCAAAGGCTGCAGCGGGATCTCGATGGCAAGGCCCACAATGCCGTCCTCGCCGAGGAGAAGATAAAAGCAATAGGAGAATCCTTGGACAGGCGGGAGGCAGACCTCGCCGGGTGGGAGGCGGACCTCACCAGGCAGGAGGCGGTCCTCACCAGGCGGGAGGCAGATCTCGCCTTCAAGGAGGAAATGGTCGAAGGGCGGGAGAAGTCGCTGGCCGAGCATGAGCTCGAGGCTGAGGCGAAAGAGCGGGCGCTGGAGGAGAAGGAGCGGGTGCTGGAGGAGTGGGTCCGCTGGTTCTAGGCGGTGCAGGCGACGCAGGCAGCACCGAGCCCCCAGGTGGTGGAGGCAATGAAGAAGATGCTCGAAGACCTTCAAGCGGAGCACCGCGCTGGGGTCCAGCGCATCGCCGCATGGGTCGGCGAGGCGAGCACGACCCTGGTTCCACTGGGGGTGAGCCCCATCCTGGTGTTGGGGCCACCGGCGACCATCTCCGACGCGCTCCCGGTGTTGGACTCCGCCGCGAACCGCCTCCATCGCCTAGACTAGATTCTAGGCGCCCGCCTGGAGGCCGAAGGCAGCAGGCTCTGCCGGGCGGTGATAGAATACATCCTGACGTGCTTCCAGTGCCACAACCTGTCCATCTCCTTGGAGCCGGTGCTCGCAGGTCCGGTTGCCGACACCGAAGACGCCGCCCAGGAGGCCGTACAAGATGCTATGGAACAGGTGTCCGAATGTTTCCAGTGGGATCCTGCGGATGATGAATAGGTAGATCTGCAGAGAGAATGCACGGGTCCCGCTGGGAAGCGGCTTGTAATACTTTTTGGTTCTGTAAGATACTCTTAAGTACTAATCAGTATTAGCACTTATCTGCTTGCTTTTTGTCCTTGCTGTGTGCGTCATTACCAACTTCTCCTGGTACTTGGCCCCCCTGTGATGTAGGCTCGAGGTATCGAGGCTGGATGCTAGTGTACTTAAGAAAGAATTGGAGACCTGGCCCCTAGGAGATAGTCTCGACTGGGACCTGGACCTGCACACAACCTTAGCTAGGAAGCTTTAGTAGTGCACCCATAGGACCCACTAACTGGTATCTTTTATCCTTTGATTGACGCCATAGGACCTACAGGACATAGACTAGGAAGCCAATCCATGTGTCCGGACCCCTTGGGCTACAGCTCCAAATACTAGGGCACCCGTCGCAGAGTGGTGGAGCGTGTAGGCTTAGGGTACGGGACCAGGCTAAGCGGCTACACAGCTCCGGACCACCCCAGGAGACAAGTGTCCATTCTTTAGAACCGTACCCCAGGTTACCGTACCCACAGGACTATGGTTCCAGATACTAGGGTACCCATCACAGAGTGGTGGAGCGTGCAGGCTTAGGGTACAGGACCAGGCTAAGCGGCTACATGGCTCCGGACCACCCTAGGAGACAAGTACCTGTTCTCTAGAACTGGCCCCCAGGTTGTCGCACCCCCCTACCGAGGGGTCCCAACCGCATGCCTGGCTACTCAATTCAGATGACATTATACCAGCATGGGTGGGGACCTGTTGGGTGGGTTAGATAAAAATAATGCTCGTCAATTGAAGCAAAATTATACCATCACAAAAACAAAGCTGGGGGTGAATCTTTTCCTCCTTCAGTTGTGGCGAGGTGAACACACCTAGGTCGGCATATTTCCGTCACCTTGAAGGGCCCTTCCCAGCTGGGGAAGAGTTTGCGGAGCCCTTCTCGGTTCAGTACTCGCCTTATGACCAGGTCCCCGACCCGGAGCTCCCTACTATGCACGAAACGTTGGTGGTAGCGTCTGAGCGCTTGGTTGTACTGTGCATTTTGGATCACCGCTTGCCATCTGCACTCGTCGATGAAGTCCACATCCCCACACCATAGCTGTTCCTGCATAGACTCATCGAAAGCTTGGACCCGTGGGGAGCCCATAATGATTTCCGAGGGAAGGCAGACTTTGGCCCCGTAGACCAAGAAGAACGGGGTCTCCCCGGTAGCTCGGCTGGGTGTGGTCCGGTTCCCCCACAGCATGGACGGAAGCTCACTGACCCAATTTGCACCATGCTTTTTCAAGCAGTCATAGGTGTGTGTCTTGAGTCCCCTGAGGATCTCTACATTTGCCCTCTCCACTTGGTCATTGCTCCTGGGATGAGCCACAGACGCATAGCAGAGCTGGGTGCCGATGCCCTCGCAATACTCCTGGAAAAGCTGACCTGTGAACTAGGTCCTGTTGTCCGTAATGATACGGCTTGGGACCCCAAATCTGCAGACAATCGACCTGAGGAAAGCGACAGCAGTACCCTGGGTGATGTTGACCACAGGGGTGGCCTCTAGCCACTTGGTGAACTTGTCGATGGCAACGAAGAGGTACCGATACCCGCCTACAGGGAACGGTCCCAGGATATCCACCCCCCATACGGCGAAGGGCTAGGAGGGCGGAATCATATGCACAGCCTGAGCTGGTGTGTGTATCTGCTTTGCGTGGAATTGGCACGCCTTGCAGGACTTTACCATCCCAGCTGCATCCTAGAGGGCGGTTGGCCAGTAAAAGCCATGCCGGAAGGCCTTACCTACCAGCATGCGGGATGATGAATGACTTCCGCACTCTCCTCCATGGATCTCCGTGAGCAATTCACGGCCCTCCTCCTGGGTAATGCACCGCATTAGAATGCCGTTGGCGCCACGGCGGTAGAGATCCCCTTCCACCACCGTGTAGCACTTAGCCAACCACACTATGCGCTCTGCAGATACATGGTCTTCAGGAAGGATGTTTTCCTTTAGGTAGTCCCAGATCTCGGAGATCCATGCATCAGGACCACTCTGAGATACTGGCTGCGGCACTAAGGGGTAGGTAGGACCCCCTGTGGCACACACAGCCTTCGGTGGGTTCTATAGATGTAACGCCACCGGGACCGCTAGCTTCGAGGTGCTAGTTTCGCCCCCTTCGCCTAGTTGAGCAGGCTGGGCAGTGGGTCTCAGCAGCCGTCTTTCAAAGACGCCCTCGAGCACGAGTGCCCAAGTTGATGCCCTCACGGAGAGGTCATCTGCCGCCGAGTTGTCAGCCCGAGGAACATGTTGCAGTTCCAAGGCTGTGAAGTCCTTCTCCAGCTTCCTTACGTGGAGGAGGTAAGCTGCAAGCCTGGGCTCGTTGCATCTACATTCCCCGCGGACTTGCCTAATGATCAGCCGGGAGTCCCCCCTTCACGAGGAGCTGGCGGATCCCCAGGGATAGGGCCGCAGACAAGCCAAAGATAAGTGCCTCATACTCTGCCATATTGTTGGTGGCCTTGAACTCAAGGTGCACCATGTACTTCACTTGATCTCCGCTTGGGTCGATGAGGACCACTTCGGCTCTGCCACCTTGTTGACGAGCGGACCCGTTGAAGAAGAGCATCTAGTGGGGCTCGGTGAAGACCAGACCCCTGGGCTCCATAGGTGTGGGGTCCGAGTTGGGATCCGGACCCCCAGGGGCGCTCGGGGGAGGCATCCATTCCACGATGAAGTCAGCCAGGACCTGGCTCTTGATGGCATGGCGAGGCTGGAAGTCTAGCTAGAACTCAGCGAGCTCTGCTGCCCACTTGGCGATGTTGCCTGTGGCGTTAGAGTTGTGGAGGATGGCCCTTAACGGAAAGGAGGTCACCACCACAACCCTGTGTGCCTGGAAATAGTGGCACAGCTTCCTGGACGCAACAAGTACAACATAGAGGAGCTTGTGCATCTCAAGCTACCTGGTCTTCACCTCATAGAGCACCTCGCTGACGTAGTAGACCGGCTTCTGAACGGTCCGAACCCCTGTAGCTGGTCCCGGGCCCTCAGGTTCCTGGCCTTCTTGTGTCGTCCTTTCGATGACCAGCACCATGCTCACCGCCTCTACAGTCGCCGCGATGTATAGGTACAGCGACTCCCCTAGCTCCGGAGCCACCAGTATCGACAGGGACACAAGGTGCTGCTTCAACTCTTGAAAGGCCTGCTTAGCCTCTTCGATCCAAGAGAATGGACCGGATTTTCGCAGGAGCTTGAAGAAGGGTAGCGCCCTTTCAGCCAGCCTTGAAATGAAGTGGCTAAGGGTGGATAACGACCCCGTAAGCTTCTGGACATCCTTGATTCGAGCCAGAGGCCTCATCACCTCAATCGCCCTGATTTTCTCCGGGTTTGCTTCAATGCCTCGGTGTGAAACCAGGAACCCCAGCAACTTCCCTGCGGAGACCCCAAAGACACACTTGTCTGGGTTCAGCTTTGTGCGGGTTGCCCGCAGCTTGTCGAAGACCAGGGTTAAGTCTTCCACTAGGGTCGACCTTGCCTTAGTCTTGACTACGATGTCGTCGACGTACACCTCCACTTCGTCCCTGATGAGGTCCCCAAAAGTCTTACTCATCGCCCGCACAAATGTTGGCAAGATGTTTTTCAGACCGTAAGGCATAACAACATAGCAGTAAAGACCATCCACTGTTACAAAAGCGGTATACTTCCTATCTTCCCTAGACATATGGATTTGATGGAAACCAGAGTAAGCATCTAAGAAGGACAACAGGTCGCACCCGGAGGTAGAATCCACGATCTGATCTATACGTGGGAGTGGATACGGGTCCTTGGACATGCCTTAATTAGGCTGGTGTAGTCGATGCACATCTGAAGCTTCCCGTTCGCCTTGGGGACGATGACCGGGTTGGCCAGCCACACCGGGTGATGAACCTCTTCGATGAAGCCGACGTCAAGCAGCTTTCGAACCTCCTTGCGGATGAAGTCCTGCCTCTCAATGGACTGTCTACGAGGCTTCTGACTCACCGGTCTGGCGTCAGGGTTGATCTTCGGATGGTGCTCGATCACCTCCCTGGGGATCCCAGGCATCTGCGATGGCTCCCATGCGAACACGTCGGCGTTTACCTGGAGGAAGGCGACGAGCGCGAATTCCTATTTTTTTGTCCAGATCACCCGCAATGCGAGTGGTCTAGGAGGAATCCGCGGTGAGCCGGACGGCCTTGACGGGGACGTCATCCGCCCCGGATGGCCACACCTTTGGCACCTTGGTCGGTGCCTTGGTGCCGGAGGTCGAGGGGTCCCTCCCTCCGTCATCAGGGCGAGCAGCCTCTGCCGCTAGGGCGTGCAGCTTCTCGACAGCCGCCACCGTAGCGGCGTGGTCGCCCAACATAGTGAAGACCCCAGCAGGGGACGACATCTTGAGGACCAAATACCCGTAATGGGAAATGGCCATGAACCAGTACAGGGCTGGCCTGCCAATGATGGCGTTGAAGGGGAGGTTAACCTCCGCAACATCGAACTGGACGTTCTCCGTGCGGAAGTTTTCCTCAGTCCCGAATGTAACCGGGAGCATGATGCTCCCAAGGGGATACACCGGATGTGGGCCCACTCTAGAGAATGGGCGAGAGGGTCCCAGCCAGGACCCCGGGATTTGCAGCTGCTTGAATGCAGCATGGCTGATGACATTGAGACTGGCCCCACCGTCGATTAGCACATGGTGCAGCCGCAGGTTGGCAATGACAGGGGCGATAATGAGTGGTAGTATACCAGCCCCTGCCATGTTGTCGGGGCAGTCGGATGCCCCGAAGGAGATGGTGGTGCTCCTCCATCGTTGATGTGGAGCAGCCTTTGGGACCCCTGGGGTCGCCGACAGTACCTCACGGCGCAGGGACTTGACGTTCCTATGGGAGGTGAGCTCCCAGCTACCACCGTACATGACGTACAGCTTCTTGCGCCGGTCGCTCTTGTCACCAGAGTCGGAGCCCTCGGTGAAGACATCCTTCAGGACCCCCTCGGGCGACTGGTACTCGAGGTCCCGCTCCCTGGCGGCCACCTCGCCGTCGTCGGCCCTCTCCTTGCCAGGCCGGCGATGAGGTGGGGAACCGTCCTTGGAGGACTGCTCACGCCGCTCGCTGACGCGCTTTGCGAGCTTGATTATCTCGTGGCACTCTGTGGCGCTTTGGCGACCATTGGGGTGCACAGGGCATGAGCCACTGTTGCCCCCCTGTGACCGTGGGCGCTTGTTGCACTCGCTCCGGCCCCCAGCTGCAGCCGCGACGACTGGAGCAGCAGTCTACGACCTCTCGCGGCCACGGTTCTTCTTCTTCTTCTTGCCGTCCTGGGCGACGGCACCTGAGCCACCCATCTGGGCGACCCTGGTCTGTGGTGCCGAGTGCCATGCACGGCCCTCGGTGGCTCTAGCACACTTGTCGGCCAGAGCGAAGAGTGTGGTGATAGTTTCCACGTCGTGCGTGGCCAACTTCTCCAACATCTTTTCATCACGCACCCCCTAGCAGAAAGCGGTGATGATGGAAGCATCTGAGATATGAGGAATAGTGCCTCGTACCTTGGTGAAGCGGGAGATGAAGGCCCGGAGAGTTTCCCCGGGTTCCTGCCTCACTGCATGGAGGTGTGCCTCCACGCCATGCTGTTGGTAAGCACTGGCGAAGTTCACGGTGAACCGCGCGCAGAGCTCTTCCCAGGAGTAGATCGACCCTAGGGCAAGGTTCATGAGCCAAGTCCGGGCTGGCCCAGACAAGGCTACATGAAAGTATGTCGCCATCACAACAGTGCCTCCACCTGCTACCGTAATGGCGGTAACGTATACTTGCAGGAATTCCGACGGGTTTGACGTACCGTCGTACTTCTCCGGTAGGTGTGGCCGGAACTTGGATGGCCACGTCGCCGCGCAGAGATGATGCGCGAGTGCGACGCAGCCTACGCCGGCCAGCGGGACACCCGCCAAGATCCGGGCGCTCGTCGGGCTTTGCGGTGCGACCGCAGCGAAGTCATAGTCGAGGTTGCGACCCTCGATGTTTTGTCGGCGCTCACGCACCCTCTCTAGAGAAACGCGGGCATCCTCACCCACATGCCTGCGGTTGAGTCCTGCCCGCAGGTCATTAGACCTCTCCAGAGAGACTGGAACGTCCTCCACCGCGCGTCGACAGTTGAGCTCTGCCCGCAGGTCCTCAGTCGGTGTTGCCCTCACCATGGGTGAGCACACAGATGCCGACGCCTCATGTTGACGCCGGGATGACCGAGGCCTGGGCCTGGTTGAGCCAGAGTGCGCCATGCCGAGTAGACGGTCGACGTCGTCCCGCCACTGCTTCATGGCTCCTGAAGAGGCCGTGGATCTAGGAGGGTGGCGCAGCAATTCCCTAGCTGCTGACAGTGCCCCAGGCGCAGCCCTAGACGCCCTAGATGTTTGCGCGGGAGTGTGCTACCGTGCAGAGTGCACAGCAGCCGCTGCACCAGGCACAGGGAGGTTGGTGGCCCGCGGAGTGAAAGAGGCAGCCTCCTCCTCCAGCATGAAGTCCTCGGGCATGAAATCTTGGTGCTCGACGATGTGGACCATGGTGTTGAGCAGGAAAAACAAGCAAAAACTTAAAGCCAAGCCCCCTACCTGGTGCGCCAAATGTCGGAGAGGAAATCTCTGGCCGGGTGGCGGAATGCACCTGCCCTAAATCCTAAGACGAGGAGGGGGCCTAAGCGTTTTGCCTGTTACTAGATGGACGATGAACACAAGAACACGCAAGGGTTTAGAGTGGTTTGGGCCGCTGGAGCGTAATACCCTACTCCATTGTGTGCTGTATTGAGCTTGAGAGCTCGTATGAACTTGTGAGTCTGAGAGTCTAAGTGAGTGTGTGTCTGCCTTGTAACATTGCATGCCTCCCCTTTTATAGCTCAAGGGGGCACGTACAAGGGTACTGAGCCCCAACATGTGGGCCCAGGAACATAATAGATGTAATACTTGGAGCAACTAATGCTAGTCGCCAGTGCAATCTTCCTGCGTCCTTGTATCCGCGGTCTGCGTAGCATTGGTGTGCAGCGGAAGCTTCCTTGGCAACGTACGAGTGATGATGAGCACAATGCACGTGGCAGCATGGGCGTACCGCCTGCCAGCAAAATGGACAGGCATGCCGCCTGTCATCGGAATGGACAGGTCTCATTAAATGTTGAGGCAGCACACTGCCTGCCAGTGGAATGGATAGGTCACCGCCTGACAGCAGAGTAGACAGGCCTCATTAAATGCCGAGTCAGCACATTGCATGTCAGGCGGCGCGCCTTATCCGCAATAAATGCAGGGGCCACGCAACCCGGAGGCCTTACATCAGGCTCTGCCCGCTGGCTTACGTCACGCGCAGTAGGCCACGTGGCAGCATCGGGTCTCCGCCTGGGCGGGGAGCAGTAGCATTATGCGGACAGGTCCGCACCAGGCAGGGCCTGGACACGTGTCGGCACCGGACCCTTGCCTAAGCAAGGCCTGGGTATTCTTTGTCCCAGAGTCCTAGGACCCGGCAGTGGGCAGCCCAGACCCCACATAGAGGGGTCCGAAACCTGTCCCGGGGGTTCGGGTCATGCCCGTGGGGGTCCCGGACCCTACCCGGAGGTCCGGTCTACATGTACAGGGGTCCGACACTTTGTCATGGGGTCCAGACCCACTGCTGATATCTTGGAGTATATCGTCTTCCCTGGCCACGTGGCGACCCCGGAGCCGTCCACGTGGCGGGGTAGAGTGCTGTTCACCCCGCGTGACTAGAGGTAGCCGCGCGGGTATAGCGTCTTCACACTGTAGTAAGGGGTACCCCTATTTTAGGGTACCGACAGGACCCAATAGGTCACCCTAGTTTGGCTATCTTTATACCTTGTTTACCACTAAACTTTTGGGTGGTACATGCTATTGCTTTATTTGGTTTTAGGTGTCAAGATACACATTATTCATGATCATGCTTTTATTATCAACTGTTATTTACTATTCATGACAAGATCTTTATGTTAATTGGAACATGGAACGACCACCCGGGAAAACAGTGCTACCACAAGGGTGGTATGGGACACCCTTGGCTGACTAATTAGAAAAGCTAGTGGAGGACTACCTTACCCGAAAGGGCAAAGGCAGTAGGGGAGTGGTCGGTATAGGGTGGTTCTCGGGTTGATTTTGCTGTGATGGCTTTCTGATGGGGGATTCCTATGCTGCGCTCCCTAGAAACTATAGCGGGTTTTCTAAAGCTAGTGGAACTTTGTAGAGGCCTCGTAGCGTTACCCTGCCTCGCTTCCTCAGTAGAGGTGTATGGGATTCATGACCCCTTGGCAAATGGGTAACATGACTTGTGGGTAAAGATGCACAACCTCTACAGAGTGTAAAACTGGTATATCAGCCGTGCTCACTATCATGAGCGGCTCGGACCCTCACATGAGTAACTTATGGAATTAAATTTAATTGGTCATTTGCATCGCATTGTGGTTTATTATTAATTTTGATCTACTATTACTCTGGTTTGGTATATACTTACATTTAGTAATTGCTAATAAAATTTTACCAACTTATTAAAAACAATGCTCAGCTTTAACCATTATTTGTTGATTAGCCTTACACTTCACATGAACTCCCACCTTTGGTGAGTTCATGCACATTATTCCCCACAACTTGTTGAGCTATGACCTTTTGTGAGCTCACTCTTGCGATATATAAACCCCCCACAGGAGAAGAACAGGTGGTCCAAGAGGAAGTCTACAATGTGGAGTACGAGTTGATCTAGGTGGCGTCTCCCAGTCAGCTTTGTGGTGCCAAGGAATAATATTTAGTTCGCTTATTTGTTATCGTCTATTTTTGTAAGAAACTTCCGCTATGTAATAATGATATTTGTGACATTTATCTCTATACACTTTTTCATGATATGTGATGTTCTTCTTTGGCGCACATATGAGACGCACCCGACTTCATTCCTTAAATCCGGGTGTGACAGTTCTATAGTTGGTGTATTCATATATGTGATAATGTAATACTTAGAGTTCTATACTTGGTGTATTCATATATGTGATAATGTAATACTTAGAGTTCTATACTTGGTGTATTTATATATGTGATAATGTAATACTTAGAGGTTTATACTTGGTGTATTCATATATGTGATAATGTAATACTTAGAGTTCTATATTTGGTGTATTCATATATGTGATAATGTAATACTTAGAGTTATATACTTAGTCTATACTTGGTGTATTCATATAATACTTGATGTATTCATACAATATTTGTTCGAAAGAAGCTTCGTTTTACTTTTTTAGTGTATTCATAGAATACTTGTGTCTACATACATACTTGGAGTATTTAAGATGTCGATATCCATTTTATTTTTATCTGATCCAATCCATATCCGATCTGATCCTAACTCGATAATATCTGTATCAACACAACTCGATAATATCTACACTACTCTCCCTCTCTATACGTTCTATACGAGTCTCCCTCTCTCCCTCTCTATATGTTCTATACGACTCTCCCTCTCTATCCGTAACATGATAATATCCGTAACTCGATAAAAAACCTAACCCAAAGAGCTCCTCTCATGCTCTTTGGGTTAGGATTAATGGTTAGGGTTATGGTTAGGGTTAGGGTTATGGTTAGGGTTTGGGTTAGGGTTTTGGTTAAGAGTTAGGGTTTAGGGTTTATGTTTTATGTTTAGGATTAGGGGTTAATGTTTAGTTATTGATTTTTATTACTCTCTCTTTATGTTCTAATGTAATCATTATTGTCTTTGATAGATATCTTTATCATAATATGTGTTTATATGTATTTAATTATTGTTTATGTATATATATAGCTCAATGAGTTCTGCGATCAAGGACCCAGGATTAGGGCCCAACCACATGGATAAGAGTGTTTCTCAAGAACAATCCGATGGTGAAGGATATGAAACACATAGCGACCCTTGTCCTAGCATAGATAGGGCCGCTCGCCGTGAGTTGCAACGTGACCCTACTTATTGTCCACGAGACAATGAGGTAAAGTACACATCCTTAATTTTGTGTGTGTACCTAATTAGCTGGTTTCACAATATCTATTACACATGTACGATTTTTGTGCATTTTATTACATGAATAGGAGGTCTTGTCTCAATTTCATGCGCTACTTGATGAAACTCTAACCCAAGACGCACCAGAACCACCAACCGAGACAACCACCGAGAGGTCAAGGAAAAGTAAGCAGAGCAATCGGAAATGAGGTGATAAAGGACTAAACAAGTTTCCTGACTATACACATAAAATCTCATATGTGAGCCCGAAAGGTCAGCCCCTAGCTCCAGAAGAGGCACTACCTAAGTTCCGAAATGCACTTGGGTCCTTAGGTAGAGATAATCTTGACATCACAATCTGACAGTAGAGAGATGTATCAAATGATGTCAAGGATCAAATGTGGAATAAGCTAGTAATGAGGTTCGTTCTTCCTCGAGGTTCATAAGAACTCATGAAGGAATACACGATGAAGCATTTTGCAATCAATTTCCAAAACTGGAATTCTGAGATGAATACAAAGTTTGCAAAGAAAGGCCTGAACCCGACAAAAAATATATAAATCTCAGCAGGTCAGTGGGTAGTATTTATAGAGCAGAGGAACAACCCTAATTTCATATCTCCAAGCGAGGCACATTCAGAACTATCTAAGAAGAACAAGTACCACCACCAGCAAGGCACATGTTCCTAAATGGAGACAAGAAGACGCCGAGAAGAAGGCCACAAGGTTGCTGACATTGTTTGAGCAACTTGGTGGAAAGACGACTAATTGGATCCATGCTAGAAAACCAAGGGAAACCAAGTTCGGTGTATGTTTCGATAATCCCACTATTGAAGAAGCGGCAAAAAACCATATATGCAGTGGCAGCTAAGCAAAGCCAAGGAACATTTAAGCCACCAAGGGAGAGTGACATCCTAATGGCTGGTCTCGGTTATCATGAGCATCCTGGTCGTGTACGAGGAATCTCGTCTAAGGAAGGATTTGGACCACAGTGGCAAGGTCTATACAAGAAACATGATCGGTACAAGGAAGAGATGGTGGTTTATTTTAAGGAGGAAGCTAAGAAATAGTTCAAAGACCTGATGTCTCAAATGCTATCGAATCCTCCTCCAGAATTGATGTGGCAGTTGGCGATTGCGATGTCTGTTCAACAGATGACCGCTCCACAGATGCAAATAATTCTGGTAGCTCAACCATCGTCTTCCACCGATTGTATGACCCTCCCAAGTTCTGTCGCGTCAACAGGAAATAAGGCCCGCTATCCAGTTTATAACATAACAAGGCCTATGGCGTGCACACCAGTTATAAGTTATGGTATTAACAATCACCGTACGAAGTGAAAGTCACCTTGAGAGGGGTGAATAGGCGAAACCTAAAAACTATAAACTTTGAACAGGCACTTCACCCGGGGTTAGGGTTAGGAATAAATAATATTGAATTCGAAGTGCAGAAGATAGTTCCTCTTGCTATGAGTTGCTTAATCAATGCGATTACCTTTTGGAGCTAACTCAAAAACAATATGAGCAAGAAAACTTTAGAGAGAGAGAGAGGAGAGGGAAGAAACAAATCAAGTGATGAAGATCAACACAAATGAACACGGTGGTTTATTTCCTAAGGTTCGGTTCTAAAGAACCTACTCCCCGTTGAGGAGGCCATAAAGACCGGGTCTATTCCAACCCTTTCCCTCTCTCAATCGGTCACTTAGACCGGTCAATTGCTTCTTCTTAATCACATGGGTCACTAAGACCCTGCAAGGATCACCACACAATTAGGTGTCTCTTGCTAGCTTTACAAAGCACTTAGAAAGGATTAGAATGAGAAGAAGAAAGCAACCGAGCAACAAGAGCAACAAAACAAACACAAATCACTCTCTCTCAAGTCACTAAGCACTTGATTTGATTTTAGGAGCTTGGAGAGGATATGATGCCTTGATTGTGTCTTCGGAGTGTATTCTTTTGCTCTAGTATTGAATGTAGAAGTTGCAATGCTTGGATGGCTTGAATGGTGGTGGTTGGGGGGTATTTATAGCCTCCAACCACTTCCTAGCTGTTGGCTGACTTTGCTGTCAATGGGCACACCGGACAGTCCGGTGGTGCACCGGACACTGTACTCTTCACTGTCCGGTGCGTGCCATGTCAGGCGACCGTTGGGGTTTGAAGCTGTTGACTGTTGAAGTCTTCTGTCCTCTTGTGGCACTGGACAGTCCGGTGCGTTCTGACTTTGCAAACTGACTTCTGACTTCTGCTCTGCTGACTGCACTGCAATCAGCATAGTCGACCGTTGCTCCGTTGTCTCACCGGATAGTCAGAAGCGCTGAGAAAACCCGAGAGTGGCCAGTTCACGAGGTGCTCGGCCAGGGCATCGGCCAGTGTCCAGTGCGCCATTGGCTGCACCAATTCTTGTATGCTCCAAACTTTGTAGAATTCCCTCAAGTCTTTTTCTTTGTATATTTATGTTGAACTTTATACACCTAAGAAAAATAGCAACTAGGCAAACTAGTTAATCCATGTGGTTTGTGATGGACGTCAAATACCAAAATCGATAATAAAAAATGGTTAAGCCCATTTCCCTTTCAATCTCCCCTTTTTGGTGATTGATGCCAACACAAACCAAAGCAAATATAAAGTGTAGAAATGTAACTAGTTTGCATTTTGTCAGATGTGCATAAGTTACTTTGAAATGAAGGCATTTTTAAACATATATGGTTGCTTTAATCTAGTTTGACATTTTGGACAACATTTGCACCACTTAGTTTTATTTTTGCAAATCTTTTGCAAAATTCTTTTCAAATTCTTTTGCAAATAGCTAATGGTATAAGAATATGATTTCTAAAAGCATTTTCAAGTTTTTGAAAATTCTCCCCCTGTTTCAAATGCTTTTTCTTTAGCTACAAAAAAGCTCCCCCTGAAGAAGTTCTCCCCTTAGCTGTCATGAGGGTTTTTGTCACACCCGGGTTTTAGGGGCACCAAGACCCGGGCGCGAACATAATCACCAGATGTGCTGGGACCAAGTCTCACACATATGATGAATCATGGTACAGAAACGAATATCACATCTTTACTATATATTAGGAGTTCTCTATAAAATAAATATATAATTACATCATAAGGAGACAACGATCTAGCAACCCAAAGTTGACTGGGAGACGACAGCCTAGACCACTCACGAAATCATCATAGTATCCTCCATGCGCCTCATTTTGCAGTACCTGTTCTTGACCTGTGGGGGGTGTGAGACAGCAAGGGTGAGCTCACATACGTTCATCGCTCAACAAGGTGTGGGGAATAATGTGCATGAACTCACCAAAGGTGGGAGCTCATGTGAAGTGTAAGGCTTACCAAAGAGAATGGTTAAAGTTGAGCATTGCTTTTAAAGTTGGTCAAAATTTTATTAGCAATTACTAAGTAAAAGTAGATACCAACCCAAATAAGTAGTAGATAAAAATTGATAACAACACCAACAATGCAATGCATATGACAAATTAAGTTTAATTCCATAAGTTAATCATGTGAGTGTCCGAGCCGCTCATGACTGTGAGCACGGCTGATATACTAGTTTTACACTCTGCAGAGGTTGCACATCTTTACCCACAAGTCATGTTACTCATCTGCCAAGGGGTCATGAATCTCGTACACCTCTATCAAGGAGACAAGGCAGGGTAACACTACGAGGCATTTACAAAGTTCCACTAGCTTCAGAAAACCCGCTACAATTTCTAGGAAGCTCCAATGGAGGGATCCCTTGCCTAACCGCCATCGCAACAAAATCAACCCAAGGACCTTCTACACTGACCACACCCCTACTGCCCTTGCCCCTTTCGGGTAGGGTAGTCCTCCACTAGCTTTCCTAATTAGTCAGCCAAGGGCGACCCATACCACCCTAGTGGTAGCACTGTTTTCCCGGGTGTTTCTCCATGTTCCAATTAAAAATATGATCTTATCATGAACAATAATAAAACAACAACATAATTGGAACATGATCATAATGAAACATTAGTTTCCCAAAACCAAGTAGAGCAATAGCAAAACTACCCCAATAATTCATCTGTTTGCAAGGTGGGGAAGAACAATGTTAGGGAAACCTATTAGGTCCCATCAAATTAACCTGAGCATGTCACAGTGATTAACAACGAGCATTATTAGGTAAAAAGGAGTGATCAAGGGCACAACTCGCTTGAGACTCGAGATTCTAGGTACCAGGATGATCTTCAGATTCTCATGACCTCACTGCTAGTCGTACCAATATAAACAAACATGGTATAGGCAAAATTAACATCACATCAAACATAAGTACAAACTGCATAATAATATTCTACGCGTCGCTACGAGATCGTAGATTCGAGAACCATTAAAATCAGAATTAAAACGGAAAAGTTATGGGTAAAACAAAATTTTTAGGTGCAATAAATCTAATAGATGTTGCAATTAAACTAAACATGTATTAAGTTAAAATATCTGAGTTGATATTAATCAATTTAATAATTATTTATAATAAGCGTAGGTTACAACTATAAATTAGATTAACTAGATTGACTAGTTAATTAACATTAATTAAACAATTAATTAATTAATTAAACCATTATAACATTTTTTAATAAATTAGTAGAACTGCACCGAAATAGGTGACATGATGGTGGGAAATTACTTGCCAAAGTTGTCGCTAGAGTTGGAGAGGGAACTCGAATTTCAACGAGCTGATCATAGCGGCTTATGGCTGCGAGCTTGGTTGGCGGCGGAGGTCAGTGACCGGCAAGGAATCCTCGGCCCTCTCGTCTCCGTTTGCTCCCGAAATGGCCATGGACATCTTCTGCATGCTCCAGCAAACATCCACATGCACGGCCATGGTTCGCACGACGACGTGACTAACCTCTGTTCCTCTCTCTCTACTACTCCTCTTGGCTCTCATCTCATGGGATGGTGGCCGTTTGTGCTTCCTCTGATGGTGGACAAGGGTCCCGTGGCTTTGGTTTTATACTCTAGAGGAGAGGATTAGCCTTATCTAGATGGCTCGGTTGTTGTAACATCTTCGATGATACGTTCGGTGCCCTACGATTGCGCTACCAGATTCGGTTCGGTGGGGGAACGACGGTGCTAGGGGACCTACTGGCCAGTGCCAGACACGGGCGCGCACTGCCAGAGACCGTGGTGTAGACGAGTTTCATACTTCCATTTCTATGCCGCGTGTGTGTGCATGGCAGATGTCCACAAGACCTGGTTTGTGGTGACACAAGCACAACTATGAAACAATAAAAAAACAAACGGAGGAGATGTGGCTTCGGTGGAGTGGCGTTTGGGCTGCTCCCAGACCCAATTTGTCAAGCTCGAAATAGATTTGTTGTTCTCTTTTTTTTGTATTGTTTTCTATTTTGTTCTCTAGTTTCAATCTCAATTCAAATTCAAGTATGTTTCGAAGTTCAAAACTTATTAAAAATGCACAACCAGAAAAAACTCATCATGAATGCAAATACTTATATACATATATATTAATCACGCTATTCATTTATTCATGCCATGTACATGTAGCCAAGCTCAAAGTATATTCCAAAAACTAATATTCACTTTAGGATGAAGTAATGTATATTCTCTAGCAAGAGGTATTTTTTTACTCAAATTTTTTTAAAGAGTACTTCTACTTATGTGATTTATGAGGAGAATGATCAATTGAAAAATATGTCTATTATTTATTGTTTTAAATTTCAAGTTACATTCTAGTCTCCTAGTCTTTAACTCTATGTTTTTTTGACCCACCAACTTTTAAACAATTGGAAGGGGCACTTTTTAATGTATAATCTTTTATTAGAAGATACTCTACTTTGGTTCTTTTTGAAACAATTTTGCTAAACCCAAAATTTAAAAATTTATGGTGTTACAGTTTTTGCAATTTGAATGGTGGTGGTGCGGTCCTTTGGTGGTGGTGCGGTCCTTTTGCTTTGGGCCTATTACTCTCTCCCCCTTTGGCATTAAGCGCCAAAAACAAAGAGAACTAGAGGCCTATTACTCTCTCCCAAAACAAAATGGATATGAATGAAAGTTTATGAGTAGGGCAAAGGATAATGATACCGACAGAGTCGTAGTGGAAGCCTTGCCTTTGCCGAATACTCCCTTTCAATCTAAGACTAAGGATAGTGATACACTTGGAAGCACATTAGTCTTAGCTTTGGCACAAGAAGAATAAGAAATATGCATTTGTACCAAATGAAAGATACATGATTAAAGGTATATAAATGAATTATGTGTGCAAGGTATCAATCAAAGTTCTGAGAATCAAGGATATTGAGTTCATTCCTAAGCTTGCTAAAGGTCTTTTCATCTAGGGGCTTGGTGAAGATATCAGCTAATTGGTTGTGGGTGCTAACATAAGCAATTTCGATATCCCCCTTTTGTTGGTGATCTCTCAAAAAGTGATACCGGATGTCTATGTGCTTAGTGCGGCTGTGTTCAACAGAATTATCCACCATTCAGATTGCACTCTCATTAACACATAGGAGAGGGACATTGCTCAATTTGTATCCATAGTCGCTAAGGGTTTTCCTCATCCAGAGTAATTGTGCACAACAATGTCTTGCAGCAATATACTCGGCTTCGGCGGTGGATAGAGCTACTGACTTTTGTTTCTTTGAAGCCCAAGACACCAGGGATCTTCCCATAAACTGACAAGTCCCTGATGTGCTCTTTCTATCAATTTTACATCCGGCATAATCGGAATCAGAATACCCAATAAGATCAAAGGTAGATCCCTTGGGGTACCATAACCCAAACTTAGTAGTGTAAACTAAATATCTCATGATTCTTTTCATGGCTCTAAGGTGAACTTCCTTAGGATTTGCCTGGAACCTTGCACACTAAAAGCATAATATCTGATCGTGAAGCACATAAATAGAGTAAAGAACCTATCATCGACCGGTATACCTTTTGATCTACGGATTTACCTCCCATGTCGAGGTCGAGATGCCCATTTGTTCCCATGGGTGTCTTGATGGGTTTGGCATTCTTCATTCCAAACTTTTTGAGAATATCTTGAATGTACTTAGTTTGGCTGATGAAGGTGTCCTCTTGGAGTTGCTTGATTTGAAATCCAAGGAAATACTTCAACTCCCCTATCATAGACATCTCGAATTTCTGTATCATAATCCTACTAAACTCTTCACAAGTTGACTTGTTAGTAGACCCAAATATAATATCATCAACATAAATTTGGCATATAAACAAGTCTTTATCAATAGTTTTAGTGAAGAGAGTAGAGTTAGATTTACCGACTTTAAATCAATCAGTGAGAAGAAAGTCTCTTAGGCATTCATACCATGCTCTTGGGGCTTGTTTGAGCCCACAAAGTGCCTTTGAGAGCTTATAAACATGTGTAGGATACTATCTTCAAAGCCGGGAGCTTGCTCAACATATACCTCTTCCTTGATAGGGCCATTAAGGAAGGCACTCTTCACGTCCATTTGATATAACTTAAAGCCATGGTAAGTAGCATAGGCAAGTAATATACGAATTGACTCAAGCCTAGCTACGGGTGCATAGGTTTCATTGAAATCCAAACATTCGACTTGTGAATATCCTTTGGCAACAAGTCCGGCTTTGTTCCTAGTCACCACGCCATGTTCATCTTGTTTGTTGCGGAATACCCACTTGGTATCTACAAAATTTTGGTTAGGATGTGGAACTAAATGCCATGCCTCATTCCTCGTGAAGTTGTTGAGCTCCTCTTGCATTGCCACCACCCAGTCTGGATCTCTTAGTGCATCCTCTATCCTGTATAGCTCAATAGAAGACACAAAAGAGTAATGTTCACAAAAATGAGCAACTCGAGATCGAGCGGTTACCCCCTTGTGGATGTCACAAAGAATAAAGTTGACGGGGTGATCTCTTTGAATTGCTTGGTGGACTCTCGGGTGTGGTGGTCTTTGATCTTGAATCTCTTGGTCATCTTCTTAATCTTGATCATTTTCATCTCCCCCTTGATTAATGTCCTCCTCTTGAGGTGGATCATCGTCTTGATCTTGATCCTCGTCAACTTGAGCTATTTCCTCATCTTGAGGTGGTGGAGATGCTTGTATGGAAGATGATGGTTGATCTTGTGCTTGTGAAGGCTCTTCGGATTCCGTTGGACACACATCCCCAATGGACATGTTCCTTAGTGCAACACATGGAGCCTCTTCATCATCTAGTTCATCAAGATCAACTTGCTCCACTTGAGAGCCATTAGTCTCATCAAAGACAATGTCACAAGAAACTTCAACTAATCCAGTGGACTTGTTGAAGACTCTATATGCTCTTGTGTTTGAGTCATAACCAAGCAAAAAAGCCTTCTACTGCTTTAGGAGCAAATTTAGAATTTCTACCTCTTTTAATAAGAATAAAGCATTTGCTCCCAAAAACTCTAAAATAAGAAACATTTAGTGTTTTATTGGTGAGGAGTTCATATGATGTTTTCTTGAGGATGCAGTGAAGGTAGAGTCGGTTGATGGAGTAGCAGGTGGTGTTAATCGCCTCCACCCAAAACCGATCCAATGTGTGGTACTTATCAAGCATGGTACTTGCCATATCCAAGAGAGTTCTATTCTTCCTCTCCACAACATCGTTTTGTTGAAGTGTGTAGGGAGAAGAGAACTCATGCTTGATGCCCTCCTCAAGAAATCCTTCAATTTGAGAGTTCTTGAACTCTGTTCCATTGTCGCTTTGAATCTTTTTGATTCTCAATTTGAATTCATTTTGAGCTTGTCTCAAGAATCTCTTCAAGGTCTCTTGGATTTGAGATTTTTCCTGCAAAAAGAACACCCAAGTAAAGCAAGAATAATCACCCACAATAACAAGACAATACTTACTCCTGTCGATGCTTATGTAAGCGATCGGGCCGAATAGATCCATGTGGAGTAGCTCAAGCGGCCTCTCGGTCATCATGATGTTCTTGTGTGGATGATGAGCTCCAGCCTGCTTCCCTACTTGACACGCGCTACAAATCCTGTCTTTCTCAAAATGAACATTTGTTAGTCCTAAAATGTGCTCCCCCTTTAGAAGCTTGTGATGATTCTTCATTCCAACATGTGCAAGTCAGCGATGCCAGAGCCAGCCCATATTAGTCTTAGCAATTAAGCAAGTGTCTAGTTCAGCATTGTTATCATTAAAATCAACTAAATACAGCTGACCATCTAACACTCCCTTAAAAACTATTGAATCATCACTTCTTCTAAAGACGGTAACACCAATATCAGTAAAAAGACAGTTGTAGCCCATTTTGCATAATTGAGAAACAAAAAACAAGTTGTAATCTAAAGAATCAACAAGAAAAACATTAGAAATAGAATGGTCAGGAGATATAGCAATTTTACCCAAACCTTTGACCAAACCTTGATTTCCATCCCCGAATGTAATTGCTCTTTGGGGATCATCATTTTTCTCATATGAGGAGAACATCCTTTTCTCCCTTGTCATGTGGTTTGTGCACCCGCTATCGATTATCCAACTTGTCCCGCTGGATGCATAAACCTACAAAACAAATTTAGGCCTTGTTCTTAGGTACACAAACGGTCTTGGGTCCTCTCACATTAGAAACAAGCACTTTGAGTACCCAAACACAAGTCTTGGGACTCTTGTGTTTGCCCCAACATATTTAGCAACTACCTTGCCTGATTTGTTAGTGAGAACAAAAGATGCATCAAAAGTTTTGAATGAAATGCTACGTTCATTGGATGCATCAACAATTTTTTTAGGCATTTTAATATGAGTTGAATGCCTAGAACTAGAAGCATCATTACTATACATAAAACCATGATGAGAAACATAATGAGATTTTCTAGCATGGATTCTTCTAATTTTGTGCTCAGCATAGTTCTCAGGATATAAAATGTAACCTTCCCTATCCTGAACCATGGGAGCCCTGCCCTCAACAAAGTTAGAAAGCTTGTTCTTAGGGGCATTAAGTTTGATGTTGCTTTGGCTTCCATGTTGAAAACCAATACCATCCTTAGTGCCAGGGCATCTCCCACTATTAAGCATACTACGAGTAAATTTAAAATTTTCATTCTCTAGTTCATGCTCAACAATTTTAGCATTTAATTTAGCTATGTGATCATTTTGTTCTTTAATTATAGCAAGGTGATCATTCATAACATCAATATTAACATCTCTACATCTAGTGCAAATGGTGACATGCTCAACAGTAGATGTAGAAACATTGCAAGCAATCATTTCTTCAATCTTAGCAATTAAACTAGCATTTTCAGTTCTAAGATAAGAAATTGAATCATTGCAAATGTTAAGCTCCTTAGACAAGTTTTACATTCTACTTCAAGAGCATAGGCATCTTTGAGATTAACAAATTTCTTATTTTCCTTAACGAGCAAGTCCTCTTGGCATTCCAAGATATCATCCTTCTCGTTAATGGTTTCTATTAATTCATTAATTTTCTTCTTTTGATCCTTGGTAAGGTTTGCAAAAAGAGAAGTTAAATCATCATTATCATCTCTAGAGCTACCTTCATCATCGGAAGTAGTGTATTTCAGAGTATCTCTAGAATGTACCTTCTTCTTTTTGTCGTCCTTAGCCATGAGGCATTTATGGCCAACATTGGGGAAGAGAAGGCCTTTGTTGACGGCGATGTTGGCGGCGTCCTAGTCGGAGGAGGAGGCGGTGGAGCTCCCGGAGTCCCATTCACGCCCCATGTGCGCCTCGCCACCCTTCTTGTTGTAATATCTTTTCTTCTCCATCTTCTTTTTCCCTTTCTTGTCATCATCCCTGTCACTGTCACTTGTATATGGACATTTTGCTATAAAGTGACCGAACTTACCACATATGTAGCAAACCCTCTTGGAATGGGGTTTGTAGTCCTTCCCCTTCCTTTGCTTGAGGATTTTCCAGAAGCTCTTGATGATAAGAGCCATCTCCTCATTATCGAGCTTGGAGGCGTCGATTGGGAGTCTACTTGGTGTAGACTCTTCCTTCTTCTCTTCCGTTCTTTAAATGCAATGGGTTGCACCTCGGGTGTGGAGGTGGCGCCTTGCTCCAACTTGACAATGTGTTTGGAGTCATTGAACATAAGTTCAAAGCTCACAAACTTGCCAATAACTTCCTTGGGAGACATCTGTATATATCTAGGATCTCCACGAATTAATTGAACTTGAGTGGGATTACGAAAAACAAGAGATCTTAGAGTAACCTTGACCATTTCATGGTCATCCCACTTCGTGCTCCCAAGGTTGCGAACTTGGTTGACCATTGTCTTGAGCCGGTTGTACATTGCTTGTGGCTCCTCTCCTTTGTTGAGGACAAATCGACAGAGTTCTCCCTCGATTGTTTCACGATTAGTGATTTTGGTCACCTCATCCCCTTCATGCGCCGTCTTAAGGACGTCCCAAACTTCTTTGGCACTCTTCAATCCTTGCACCTTGTTATACTCCTCTCGACACAAGGAGGCGAGGAGTATAGAGGTGGCTTGGGAATTGAAGTGCCTTATTTGGGCGACCTCATTGGAGTCATAGTCCTCGTCGCTCACCTGTGGTGCCTGCGCTCCAAACTCAACAATATGCCATATACTTTTGTGGAGTGAGGTTAGATGGTGCCTCATTTTATCACTCCACATACAATAATCCTTACCATCAAAATATGGTGGTTTGCCTAGGGGTACGAAAAGTAGAGGAGCATGTTTAGGAATGCGAGGATAGCGAAGAGGCATCTTACTATAATTCTTACGCTCTTGACGCTTCGAAGATGTAGACTCGGCGTCGGATGTAGAAGGTGAAGAAGAATCAGTCTCATAGTAGACCACCTTCTTCATTTTCTTTTTCTTCTTATCACCTTTCTGATGTGACTTGATGGAGCCAGCGGATTCCTCCTTATGCTTGTCGTCAGCCTCCTTTGACAAAGTCTTTTCTACAATCTTCTTTCCCGAAGCTTCAGGCTATTTGCCGGTTCAACGGGAAATGGGCTTAATCATTTCCTATAATCGATTTTGGGGTTTGACGTCCATCACAAACCACGTGGACTAACTAGTTTGCCTAGTCATCATCTATCTCAGGTGCATAAAGCTCAACATAAACCAAGAAAGAAGTTAAGTTGGGGAATCAACAAAGTTTGGAGCAAAGACTAGAAATGGTGCCGCCAGTGGCACACCGGACACTGTCCGGTGCCCAGGCCGAGCACCACTCAAACAGGCCACTCTCGGGTTTTTCAAGGGATGCTCTGCTATAATTCACCGGACTGTTCGGTGTGCACAGGACATTCCGGTGAGCCAATGGAGCAACGGTAACCTGCACTCAATGGTCGACTGTGGTGAACAGTAAAAGTGAACAGTGCACAGTCAGAAGTCAGAGGTGTGAAGTCAGAATGCACCAGACATGTCCGGTATGCCACAGACAGTCCAGTGCCTCTAGAGGACAGAAGACTTCAACAGTCAACTGCTCCAAACCCCAATGGTGTGTTGACGTGGCACGCACCGGACAGTGAACAGTGCCATGTCCGGTGCATCACCAGACTGTCCGGTGCGCCATCAACAACAACAGCTAGAATAGTGGTTGGGCTATAAATACCCCGAACCACCTCCATTCAAGTCATCCAAGTTTTATGAACTTCACATTCAATACAAGAGCAAAAGAGTACACTCCAAGAAGCAATCAATAGATCAAATCCTTTGCAAGCCTTCAAATCAACTCAATTGCTTAGTGACTTGAGAGAGGGTGCTTTGTATGCTTTTGTTGGTCTTGTTGCTTGGAGTGCTTTCTCCTTCTCATTCTTATTCTCTAAGTGCTTTGTAAAGCTAGCAAGAGATACCTAAGTGTGTGGTGATCCTTACGGGGTCTTAGTGACCCGAGTGATTAAGGAGAAGCCTCGACCGGTCTAAGTGACCGATTGAGAGAGGGAAAGGTTGGAATACACCTGGCCTTTGTGGCCTCCTCAACGGGGACTAGGTTCTTTGGAACCGAACCTCGGTAAACAAATCACCGTGTTCACTTGTGTTGACTTTCACTTGATTTGTTTCCCCAATTTCCTCTCTCTAAAAGTTCCCTGGCTATTATTGATTTGAGTTCGCTCCCAAAGGTTATCCGCATTGATTGAGCAACTTGTGGCAAGGAGAACTACCTTCCGCACTCCGATTTAATTCTAATGCTAACCCGAGCATAGTGTGTGTTTAAAGTTTGTAAATTTCAGGTTTTGCCTATTCACCCCCCTCTAGGCGACTTTCAATTGGTATCAGAGCCCGGTGCTTCATTAAGAGTCTAACAACTCGAAGTGATATCGGGAGATCACGTCAAGAAGGAGATAGTCACCGGCAACAAGGTCGAAGGCTCGGGAAGGAAGAACAATGAGTGGACTCCGTCAAGAGAGTCCAGTGACAAGTACAAGGAGAAATCTACTTCCTCCATCAAGTCACATAGGAAGGGTGACAAGAAGAAAAAGAAAATGAAGAAGGTGGTCTACTACGAGACCGACTCTTCATCACCTTCCACATCCGGCGCCGAGTCTACTACTTTGATGCACCAAGAGCATAAGAAGTATAGTAAGACGCCTCTTCGCTATCCTCGCATTCCTAAACACGCTCCTCTACTCTCTGTACCCCTAGGCAAACCACCATATTTTGATGGTGAAGATTATTGCATGTGGAGTGATAAAATGAGGCATCACCTAACCTCACTCCATGAAAGCATATGGGAAATTGTTGAGTTTGGAGCGCAGGCACCACAGGTGGGTGATAAGGACTACGACTCAGATGAGGCCGCCTAAATTAGGCATTTTAATTCCCAAGCAACTTCTATACTCCTCGCTTCCTTGTGTCGAGAGGAGTATAATAAGGTGCGAGGGTTGAAAAATGCCAAAGAAATTTGGGACGTCCTCAAAACGGCACACGAAGAGGACGAGGTGACCAAGATCACCAAGTGCGAGACGATCGAGGGAGAGCTCGGTCGATTCTTCCTCAACAAAGGAGAAGAGCCACAAGCAATGTACAACCGGCTCAAAATGATGGTTAATCAAGTGCGCAACCTTGGGAGCACCAAGTGGGATGACCATGAGATGGCCAAGGTTATTCTTAGATCACTTGTTTTTCGTAATCCCACTCAAGTGCAAGTAATCCATGGAGACCCTAGATATAAATAGATGTCTCCTGAGGAAGTGATTGTGACAGAACCTCCCAAGTAATTAGGCCCACCTACAGTTGTCCTTGTCCCACGGACTTCAGACAATCTTGTAGGTGCCCCTAAACTACTTGACAAGTTCGGTATCCTTCCTTACTTTACCAGGAACGATTCACCCGTCTTGCAGACATTACAGAACATCGGAGATAAAGAAATGCGGAAGCGATTTACATAACTTACATTTATTTTAAAAGCAAGCTCAAGTTGTTTTATTACAGACCAGAACTAAAAACGAGTGCAGAGTAATAATATTATACAAACCAAGGGAGGCAAAAACTCCTCCCGAGAAGATTTAAGTAAAAGATCTATATGGAGGACCAAGTCCTCCCGCACTTCAGTCTTGTGTTTCTTCTTTGGGAACCACCTTGGCACAGAAGCAGCAGAAGTCTGCTACTTCCTCACCTAAAAACAACGAAGGGATAAACCCTGAGTATGGAATTACTCAGCAAGACTTATCCGACTAAAGAAAAGACTCTCAAGGGTATGCTGGCTTTTAGGGAGTCAAGGTAAGGCTTCTCAATAATCAAAGACTCTGTTTTGCAGAAATGCTTACTAAAGTGGATCCTTAAAAATCAAATTTTATTTGTCAAGTTAAGTTCAATTACCTGCAACTAGAGTTCTTTCTACCCTAGTTCAATCACTGGTCCTGCACTAGCCAATTTCTTAACAAATACCCATCATCTTTAGTGGAATGCTACGTGTAGGTCAGTGACCAAGTCTTCATAACCGCGAAGGTACGGCGATCCGAATCGATTATACTCAGCTGAGGATCTCCAATCACACGACATATGTAGCACTTAACCCTTGCATATGTCAACCCGCCACCGGGGTTCTTAAGACCGGATCAGGTTCACGCAAACCGAGAGCACAGATACACCACCGTCCGGCCTCTTGCCACGGAGGGTACACGCTACTCTCGCCACCGCTCCACGCCCATTTCGTGTTATCTTATTCCGGCCTTAGTCTGCCCGAGGCAAGGCTTACCCATGACGAGGCATGTGACCAGTTAAAGGGTCCTCGATCATCAAGCCTACATCGACAAGGTCCTTAATCGACTCAGACGGAGACACTACACCGAGACTCCTTTCTCGTGCAAGTCACCCGCCCGGTCTCATCTTAATTATTTCAAACCCAAAGTTTGGTACCTGGCAGAGGTACATCTTTTCCAGATGTTGAATCCATCAAGGCCCTGATGGATCCACCATAAATTTTTATTTCAAAAACATCCCACCCACTTTTGCCACATCATCTTTTGTAAAAACAAAACATTTTGTTTTTCTAAAGCAAGGCTAAGCATCAAAACCTTTTTGTAAAACGGGTGATCAAGGAAGGTAATCAAATTCAAGGAAGGTAATGCAGGAATTGTTTTATCAATCAACTCCTATCACCTAATGCATCAAGCAAGTGAGAAAGATTTTAAAACAACGAGGAGGGTGGCAAATGCACCGGGGCTTGCCTTTGTTAACAGGTGAGTCCTGCTTGGATCCACAAATATCGAAATAAAAGCAGTTGCCTACTTGAGGATCTGAGGTTGGTGGTGTCCCCTCTTCAGTGACTTCTTCTTCTTCGTGTTCTAACATAACCATATATATGCATAAGAATGGATGCCATGGGATGCTCATGAGGATGCAAAGATAATATAGACTTATTATCTAAGTCTTGAGTACAACTTTCCTTCACGGTACTCCGAGAACCTAGGGTTTCCGGAGTCGGTAAAGGACTTCATAGGGTAGAGGGGGAGTGGTTTTGGGTTCTAGTTATCAAACATGGTCCAAATCAATTCAAACTCTACCCAAGGCTTCTAAATATTATAAGGAACTCATATAAAAATTCTGAACATTTTTGGGATTACCATTTAACCTTTAAAAATCCAGAACTACTTCTTTAAAATCCTTAAAATGCCCTAAAATTCCCAATTTAAACTAAAAATCATGAAACTATTTTTATTAAATACTATGGAAAATAAGGAGCTTAGGAAAATTGGTTTTACAATTTTAGGATTTTTCTGTAATTTTCTACAATTGTTTTAGCTCTGGAGTAAAAAGAAAAAGAAAAACTTATGAATAGTTCTGGGCTGGTTTCGGCCCAAGCGGCCCAGTCAAAAGGGGAAAAGCGCGCGCGTGCGTCCGCGCGCTGACAGCTTTGCAGAAAGGCCCTCGTGTTCTAGGCTAACTGGGAATAGGTTCTTTCACTATTTTAGTGTGTCGCTGACGGTTTGCAGAAACGTCCCCGAACTTCTATTTCTTCGCAGATGGAGGTCCACGACGGCGTCGCGCCCGGCCGAGCTCCGGCGAGCATCAATACCGGCCGATTGAGGCGATGACCGGCGTCGGGACTAAGACTAACCCAAATTCATGACTAGGGGAGCATTTTCCCCAAACTAATTGCATCTAAAACTAACTATGGAGCACTAGCCACGGTGACCGAGAACGTCGCGGATGGATGAAGGTGTTCCCGGTGAACTATGGCGACTTAGCTCAATCAAAGGGGTCAGGGAGTTTGAGAGGAGCTGAGGGATGCTAGAACAAGCAGCAGAGGGACTTGAGCTTACCTAAATCGAGCTGGCCACGGTGAGCTTGATTCACGGTGGCGGAAAGTGGATTTGGGGAGAAATCCAAATTCGAGTTCTCGGAGGCACGGTTGCTCACGATTACTGGGAGCTGGGTGGGTGACTATGCTACGCAGCTACGGGCGAGGTCAATTTATAGCGCTAGCGGGCGGTGGCCGCGAATTTTGAGCAGGACGTGCGGCGGCCGGAGATGAGGAAGAGAGCGGCGCGGTGAATACGTGTCTAGAGGCGTGGCGGTTACTCCGGTGAGCCACGGAGAGCGAGGGGAAGACACGGTGGTGCGGTGGAAAGTGAGAGCCACACGGCGTATGGCCGGAAGACGGCGGTCGCCGGCGTGTTAATCCGCTCAGCCGCAAAGGGGATAAGAAGGCCACGGTGATGTCACCGGAGTGGCCTCCAGCTCACCGTCGGCGAGGATTCTTACCCCACAACGTTATCACTCCATCCTGCACACGAATCTCAAGACCGGCGACGCGAATCACGGCCGGGGGGGGGGGGGTCACCGGCGGTGGACATTCTGCGCTGGCGATCTGATCTGCACAAGCACTGTACCATGGCCAGTTTCATTCAGATGGACCTGACAGTGCATTTTGAAGCATCAGTTTCTCCAAATTTTATGTGAAACCACTGCCAACCTTCTGCAGCAAAGTTGTAGAGCTATAATTCACCTATAACTTTGATACAATATGCTCCCACAAAAAGTCACTGGATCTCATTCAAAATCGAGCTCAAAGTTGGTCCTATCTCATTGTTACTGAAGATTCAGTCTAGGAATTGTCTGACAGCCAAACTTTGAGCTGGATTATCTCTAATATTTGCTTAACAACTCTGCTCCCACTCTTAAGCAAAGTTGTTCTCCTATAATTGGGCTACAATTTTGATGTGGTGACCTAGGGCAAAAACCCTCTGATTTAAAAGTTACAAGGGCTTCAAGTTGGATGAACCACACTGAAATCCAGACTTAACCCAAAAGGGTTAAGTGTGGCACTTTTGCACTTAAGTCCAAATCTTAAGTTTTGGATTGCAAATTCACATATGAGTGACCCAAATAACTTAAGATACTTATTTGACTTGATTTTTACACTTTAGTCCAAAAGTGGACTAATTTTGCACTTAGGTCCCTAGGGTTTGGTTTTATGGTTTTCCAGGGTTCTATTTGAGATTTTTGGTATCCAGGGGTATAAATGTGACTCAACTTTGTTTTTGGGGACATTTATAACTCTCTCCCCTAAAGCCTTTAGGTTTTCTCATCTTGGGTTAAGTTTTACCCCTTTAATCCCTATTTAGGGTTAGGTTTCCTATCCAGGGTGCTATTTGCAAAAACACTTAAACAATACAACTTGTTTGAAATTTTTGCCTAGTGAATGCACTCTAAGTGTATCAAACATATGCAATGCCAATGCTATGATGTCATGCTCAAGTTTTAGTTATAGTAACACCAGGGGTGTTACATCCTTCCCCCCATAAAAGAATCTCGTCCCGAGATTTAAAGTCCTAGGGTGAGTAATGGAAAAGGAAATGTGTCACATTTTTATTTCCTTATCTCTGGTACAAGGCAGGGTGGTGTGGGGGTTCACTCCTTTATTGCAATAACCATATACACTTTACAAATTACATGAGTCTAGAAAGCCTGGGAAATTCTTATTCAAGAAATCTTGAGTTTCCCAAGTAGCTTCATCTTTAGAATGCTGGTTCCACTGTATCTTATAAAACTTGAGAGTTTTTCTTCGGGTAACCCTGTCCTTTTGATCCAAGACTCGAACAGGATGCTCAGAATAGGTCAAGTCCAGCTCAAGGACAACATCAGTTACTTCAATGGTTCGATCGGGAACCCGAAGACACTTCTTCAATTGTGACACATGGAACACATTATGCACAGCAGACAAGGTTTCGGGTAGTTGGAGTCGGTATGCCACTGGTCCACATTGCTCAAGTACCAGGAATGGACCAATGTACCTGGGTGCAAGTTTCCCTTTAACCCCAAAACGCGATACTCCTTTCATTGGTGAGACTTTCAGGTAAACATAGTCTCCTTCCAGGAAATATAAGGGCATTCGCCGTGTGTCTGCATAACTCTTCTGACGAGCTTGTGCTTTCTTCATATTATAAATAATTTTCTGAACCTTATCCTCGGCCTCTTTCACCATATCAGGCCTAAAGAAGCACCTTTCACCAGGTTCAGACCAATTTAGCGGAGTCCGACACCGTCGTCCGTATAAAGCTTCAAAGGGTGCCATCTTGATACTTTCTTGATAGCTATTATTATATGAAAACTCTGCCAAAGGTAAACATTCATCCCATTTTGGTGAGAAATCCAGGACACATGCCCGCAGCATATCTTCAAGTATTTGGTTCACTCTCTCAGTCTGCCCACTGGTTTGAGGATGATAGGCCGAACTGTGGAGTAACTTAGTACCCAGGGATTTATGAAGTTCTTCCCAAAATTTGGATACAAATTGCGGTCCACGATCCGACACTATAGTCTTTGGAACACCATGCAAACTGAGAATACGAGCAATATATAATTCCGCATAGGTAAGTACCGGGTAATATGTCTTGACCGGCAGAAAATGAGCAACCTTGGTAAGTTGATCAACAATCACCCAGATAGAGTCATACCCTTTCGCGGTCCTGGGCAATCCCACAATGAAGTCCATGCTTATGTCTTCCCATTTCCATGTTGGTATTGGTAATGACTGCAATGGATCAGCAGTTTTCATGTGTATGGCCTTGACACGTCTGCAAGTGTCACACTTAGCCACATAGCGTGCAATTTCAATTTTCATCTTCGTCCACCAGTAGTGTTGTTTTAGATCATGATACATCTTAGTGCTTCCCGAATGAATAGAATAGCGACTAAGATGCGCTTCATCTAAGACTTGCTGGTGGAGTTCTTCATTCTTTGGCACTACTATGCGGTTTTTAAACCATATCACACCTTGATCGTCTTCCTTGAAACATTTGGCTGTTCCAGCCCTTATCTTCTCTCGTATGTGCTTCATACCCATATTATCCTTTTGAGCATCAATTATCCTTTGCAAAATGGTTGACTCAAGCTTTAGCTGATTCAGAGTCCCTTGTTGGATTATCCCCAGGTTTAGCTTCTCCATTTCTTGACATAAAGTGTTCTCGGAGGTCTTCGCCATAAGACAGTGGCAGGAAGTCTTACGACTCAATGCATCTGCCACCACATTGGCCTTGCCTGGGTGATAATGGATCTCCAGTTCATAGTCTTTAATGAGCTCAAGCCATCGTCTTTGCCTCATATTTAACTCTGACTGGGTGAAGATGTACTTCAAACTTTTATGATCTGTATATATGTGACAGATATTTCCCAGCAGATAGTGACGCCATATTTTTAGGGCATGAACCACAGCAGCTAGCTCCAGATCATGAGTTGGATAATGCTCCTCATGTCGGCGCAACTGCCTTGAAGCATACGCAATTACTCGGCCTTCTTGCATCAGTACATAGCCGAGCCCACTGCCAGATGCATCACAATATACATCAAAAGGCTTAGTGATGTCCGGTTGAGCCAATACCGGAGCAGTGGTTAATAATGTCTTCAATTGCTCAAAGGCTTCATTACACTTAGAAGACCAATTGAACTTAATATCATTCTTCAATAAACTTGTGAGTGGCTTCACAAGCTTAGAAAAATTGGGTATGAATCTGCGATAATATCCAGCTAGTCCAAGAAAACTCCGGACTTGGTGAACAGTGGTTGGGGGTTTCCACTCTAGAATATCTTTGACCTTTCTAGGATCTACCGCAATTCCTTTAGCTGATAACACGTGCCCCAAAAATTGAATTTCCTCCAGCCAGAACGCGCACTTGCTGAACTTGGCATACAGCTGATGTTCCCTCAGGCGTGTCAATACAATCCGTAGATGCTGAGCATGCTCCTCTTCATTTTTAGAGTATATCAAAATATCGTCGATGAAGACCACCACGAACTTGTCCAACTCGGGCATGAACACCGAGTTCATCAAATAGGTGAAGTGGGCAGGAGCATTTGTGAGCCCGAAAGACATTACCAAGTATTCAAACAATCCATACCGCGTAGTAAATGCGGTCTTCGGTATATCCTCGGGCCGAATACGGATTTGGTGATAGCCCGACCTGAGATCAATTTTGGAAAATACCCTCGCCCCAGTCAGTTGATCAAATAAGATGTCGATCCTTGGAAGAGGGTACTTATTCTTGATGGTGACCTCATTCAGGGGTCGATAATCCACGCACATCCGCAAGGTTTGATCCTTCTTCTTAACAAAAATGGCGGGGCAACCCCATGGGGACGAGCTTGGCCGGATGAATCCCTTATTCAGTAGATCTTGTAATTGAATCTTCAATTCCGCCAACTCATTAGGGGGCATACGGTACGATCTTCGGGAGATAGGAGTCGTACCGGGCTTTAGCTCAATTACGAATTCTACATCTCTTTCAGGGGGCAGTCCAGGCAAATCTTCCGGAAATACATCTGGAAACTCACATACTACCGGAATGTTCTTGATCTCCGGTACAATGGCTTCAAATATTCTACCAGAAGCTTTGGCTGGATTGGTTACGGGGAGAGACAAAAGAATTTCTTCTTGATTATAGCTCAACCTGACGGTTCTGAGTTCAGTGTTGAGGATTGCCTTGTGTTGGGTTAACCAATTCATACCCAAAATTACATCTATATCCTGGCCTTACAGAACAATCATGTTAGCAGGAAAGTTCCGTCCGGCCATTGTTACTGGCACTTCATAGGCCACTTCTCAAGTAAAAATGTGTCCCCCAGGTGAATGAATTTTAAATCCCTCTTTTGATTCACGGCATGCAATGTGATGTTGCTCCACAAATTTCTTGCTAATGAAGGTATGCGAAGCACCAGAATCAAAAAGAATAATTACAGGGTGACTGGCCACGGGAAACGTACCCATCATCACCGGCTCTCCTTCCGGTGTAGTGGCCACCTGGGTGTAGTATACACGCCCCGTTTTCTTGGTATTTCTCCCCACAACATTTCCCTTGGGCTGAGTGGACTTCCCAGTTCCTTGCTGAGTATTGGATTGATTTTGCTTGGGGTATGGGTAGTCTTTGATAAAATGTCCTGACTTGCCGCAGTTGAAACACCCGGTTGAAGAGCTGGGCAAGGCAGGGAATCGAGTGCCTGGGGCACCCGGCTGATTTGGGGAAGTGGAGGTATTGTTGGGGCGGATAATAATGGGTTGTTTGAAAGGGAATGCTGGTGGACGGAAAAAAGTGCGGTTTTGGCTAGAAGGCTGGATGACGAACCGTTGCCTCTTTGCCTGGCCCTGATTAGGCCTCTCACCACCGAATCCCTTATTCTTCCCAGAACTTGCATATTTTGCTTCCACAGATAAGGCTGTACTGACAGCCTTTCCATATGTGAGATCAATACATATGGCCATCTTTCGCTGCAACCGGTCATTTAGACCTCTCATAAAACAGTTCTTTTTCTTCAAATCAGTATTCACCTGGTCGATGGCATACTGCGATAGGTGATTAAACTTGTTAAGATACTGATTGATGGTGTCTCCTCCTTGTTTCAACTTCATGAATTCCTCTTGTTTCATATGCAGCACCCCTTCAGGTATGTAGTGCTCACGGAAGGCTGCTTTAAATTCTTCCCAAGTGATTTGATGGTTGTCAGGTTGGATAGCCACAAAATTTCCCCACCAAGTACTGGCAGGGCCACGTAGTTGCTGTGCCGCGAACAATGGCTTCTGCGTTTCAGAACAACGAAGAAGACCAAACTTTTGTTCAATAACTCGTATCCACTCGTCGGCTTCTAGCGGGTCTTCTGCTTTGGTGAATAGAGGTGGACGAGTTTCAGAGAAGTCCAGATAGGTGGTTTCACGGGGACCTTGCTGAAAACCTCTTCCTGCCTGCTGCTGGAACTGCTGTTGACCCGCCATTTCCCTAAGGAAGCGGGTATTGTCTGCGGTGGCATTCACCAAGGCGGCAATCGCCTCGACTAGCGTGGGTGGAACCGGAGGTGGATTTGGGGTGACATCCCGACCCCCAGAAGTTCCGGCTGCGTCCTGTCCGCGAGTCCTGGTCGGCATCTGAGGCAAAAACATTTGAAATAAACATAATATGCCAAAGAGACCTTCCATTTTACATTACTATAAAAAGTAATGATACAAACTCGATATTACATAACAGGATACATTACCCATTATACAAAAGTTCAACCTATTATACAGCAGTGCATTCTACAATACACTACTCTACTTCTATTACACCATTAGTCCTGCTTTCCGTTACTTTTGGCGGCCTCATCGTCAGGTGTGGGAGTCCAGACGTCAACCAACCTCAAAGAAGGAGGGGGTTCAAAAAGGTCTAACTCCCCACCCAACGCACGTCCCGCAACGTGAGAGGGTCCGGCTTCTGCCTCAGCAGAGTGTGCAGGCACACTAGGGTGTAATTGTGAGTATAGTATATGGACTTCCTCATGCAACGTATTGCAGTAGACCTGCAGGTCGTCGACAGTTGAGCTAAGTTCTTTAATTCGGGCCTGAGCCCTTGCTTCCTTAGCACATGCCAGCAAATGAGACTGTACTGCCCAGTCAAGTGCTAAGTCTCGATCAGCAAGCTGATCCTGCAGGTGACGGATGTCCCTTCTTAGTTCATTGATTCTATCTCCGTCTGCGACCCAAGCATCGGTCCTGTGTTGCAGCTCTGCTTGAAGTCGACTCACTCGGGCTTCAAGGTCTCCTATGGGGTCATTACTTCCGCTGCTGCTGCTTTCGTGTCGAGGGGCTAGTTGATGCCGGGGTACTCCAATTGGTCCCGTTGACTTACGTGCCATTAGCCTTGTACGTGGCGGCATCTTTCTAAGGGGGAAAATTTATTAGCATAATTCTTAGCATGATGCATGAATAAGTACAGAATCAACCTTAGTCGATTCAACCTTCTATACATTGCACTCTTCCTATCTGGTCTTTAAGATAGACTCTTCAGAATACTTAGGTAAGAAGAGAAAAGAATTTTTAGGTAAGACTTTCGAAAATCCTTTTTAAGATGCCTCATAATATCTGCAAAGAAGGGCTACGCTCCGATACCAGCTGTGACAGAACCTCCCAAGTAATTAGGCCCACCTACAGTTGTCCTTGTCCCACGGACTTCAGACAATCCTGTAGGTGCCCCTGAACTACTTGACAAGTTCGGTATCCTTCCTTACTTTACCAGGAACGATTCACCCGTCTTGCAGACATTACAGAACATCGGAGATAAAGAAATGCGGAAGCGATTTACATAACTTACATTTATTTTAAAAGCAAGCTCAAGTTGTTTTATTACAGACCAGAACTAAAAACGAGTGCAGAGTAATAATATTATACAAACCAAGGGAGGCAAAAACTCCTCCCGAGAAGATTTAAGTAAAAGATCTATATGGAGGACCAAGTCCTCCCGCACTTCAGTCTTGTGTTTCTTCTTTGGGAACCACCTTGGCACAGAAGCAGCAGAAGTCTGCTACTTCCTCACCTAAAAACAACGAAGGGATAAACCCTGAGTATGGAATTACTCAGCAAGACTTATCCGACTAAAGAAAAGACTCTCAAGGGTATGCTGGCTTTTAGGGAGTCAAGGTAAGGCTTCTCAATAATCAAAGACTCTGTTTTGCAGAAATGCTTACTAAAGTGGATCCTTAAAAATCAAATTTTATTTGTCAAGTTAAGTTCAATTACCTGCAACTAGAGTTCTTTCTACCCTAGTTCAATCACTGGTCCTGCACTAGCCAATTTCTTAACAAATACCCATCATCTTTAGTGGAATGCTACGTGTAGGTCAGTGACCAAGTCTTCATAACCGCGAAGGTACGGCGATCCGAATCGATTATACTCAGCTGAGGATCTCCAATCACACGACATATGTAGCACTTAACCCTTGCATATGTCAACCCGCCACCGGGGTTCTTAAGACCGGATCAGGTTCACGCAAACCGAGAGCACAGATACACCACCGTCCGGCCTCTTGCCACGGAGGGTACACGCTACTCTCGCCACCGCTCCACGCCCATTTCGTGTTATCTTATTCCGGCCTTAGTCTGCCCGAGGCAAGGCTTACCCATGACGAGGCATGTGACCAGTTAAAGGGTCCTCGATCATCAAGCCTACATCGACAAGGTCCTTAATCGACTCAGACGGAGACACTACACCGAGACTCCTTTCTCGTGCAAGTCACCCGCCCGGTCTCATCTTAATTATTTCAAACCCAAAGTTTGGTACCTGGCAGAGGTACATCTTTTCCAGATGTTGAATCCATCAAGGCCCTGATGGATCCACCATAAATTTTTATTTCAAAAACATCCCACCCACTTTTGCCACATCATCTTTTGTAAAAACAAAACATTTTGTTTTTCTAAAGCAAGGCTAAGCATCAAAACCTTTTTGTAAAACGGGTGATCAAGGAAGGTAATCAAATTCAAGGAAGGTAATGCAGGAATTGTTTTATCAATCAACTCCTATCACCTAATGCATCAAGCAAGTGAGAAAGATTTTAAAACAACGAGGAGGGTGGCAAATGCACCGGGGCTTGCCTTTGTTAACAGGTGAGTCCTGCTTGGATCCACAAATATTGAAATAAAAGCAGTTGCCTGCTTGAGGATCTGAGGTTGGTGGTGTCCCCTCTTCAGTGACTTCTTCTTCTTCTTCGTGTTCTAACATAACCATATATATGCATAACAATGGATGCCATGGGATGCTCATGAGGAGGCAAAGATAATATAGACTTATTATCTAAGTCTTGAGTACAACTTTCCTTCACGGTACTCCGAGAACCTAGGGTTTCCGGAGTCGGTAAAGGAGTTCATAGGGTAGAGGGGGAGTGGTTTTGGGTTCTAGTTGTCAAACATGGTCCAAATCAATTCAAACTCTACCCAAGGCTTCTAAATATTATAAGGAACTCATATAAAAATTCTGAACATTTTTTGGATTACCATTTAACCTTTAAAAATCCAGAACTACTTCTTTAAACTCCTTAAAATTCCCTAAAATTCCCAATTTAAACTAAAAATCATGAAACTATTTTTATTAAATACTATGGAAAATAAGGAGCCTAGGAAAATTGGTTTTACAATTTTAGGATTTTTCTATAATTTTCTACAATTGTTTTAGCTCTGGAGTAAAAAGAAAAAGAAAAACTTATGAATAGTTCTGGGCTGGTTTCGGCCCAAGCGGCCCAGTCAAAATGGGAAAAGCGCGCGCGTGCGCCCGCGCGCTGACAGCTTTGCAGAAAGGCCCTCGTGTTCTAGGCTAACTGGGAATAGGTTCTTTCACTATTTTAGTGTGTCGCTGACGGTTTGCAGAAACGTCCCCGAACTTCTATTTCTTCGCAGATGGAGGTCCAGGACGGCGTCGCGCCCGGCCGAGCTCCGGCGAGCATCAATACCGGCCGATTGAGGCGATGACCGGCGTCGGGACTAAGACTAACCCAAATTCATGACCAGGGGAGCATTTTCCCCAAACTAATTGCATCTAAAACTAACTATGGAGCACTAGCCACGGTGACCGAGAACGTCGCGGATGGATGAAGGTGTTCCCGGTGAACTATGGCGACTTAGCTCAATCAAAGGGGTCAGGGAGTTTGAGAGGAGCTGAGGGATGCTAGAACAAGCAGCAGAGGGACTTGAGCTTACCTAAATCGAGCTGGCCACGGTGAGCTTGATTCACGGTGGCGGAAAGTGGATTTGGGGAGAAATACAAATTCGAGTTCTCGGAGGCACGGTTGCTCACGATTACTGGGAGCTGGGTGGGTGACTATGCTACGCAGCTACGGGCGAGGTCAATTTATAGCGCTAGCGGGCGGTGGCCACGAATTTTGAGCAGGATGTGCGGCGGCCGGAGATGAGGAAGAGAGCGGCGCGGTGAATACGTGTCTAGAGGCGTGGCGGTTACTCCGGTGAGCCACGGAGAGCGAGGGGAAGACACGGTGGTGCGGTGGAAAGTGAGAGCCACGCGGCGTATGGCCGGAAGACGGCGGTCGCCGGCGTGTTAATCCGCTCAGCCGCAAAGGGGATAAGAAGGCCACGGTGATGTCACCGGAGTGGCCTCCAGCTCACCGTCGGCGAGGATTCTTACCCCACAACGTTATCACTCCATCCTGCACACGAATCTCAAGACCGGCGACGCGAATCACGGCCGGGGGGGGGGGTCACCGGCGGTGGACATTCTGCGCTGGCGATCTGATCTGCACAAGCACTGTACCATGGCCAGTTTCATTCAGATGGACCTGACAGTGCATTTTGAAGCATCAGTTTCTCCAAATTTTATGTGAAACCACTGCCAACCTTCTGCAGCAAAGTTGTAGAGCTATAATTCACCTATAACTTTGATACAATATGCTCCCACAAAAAGTCACTGGATCTCATTCAAAATCGAGCTCAAAGTTGGTCCTATCTCATTGTTACTGAAGATTCAGTCTAGGAATTGTCTGACAGCCAAACTTTGAGCTGGATTATCTCTAATATTTGCTTAACAACTCTGCTCCCACTCTTAAGCAAAGTTGTTCTCCTATAATTGGGCTACAATTTTGATGTGGTGACCTAGGGCAAAAACCCTCTGATTTAAAAGTTACAAGGGCTTCAAGTTGGATGAACCACACTGAAATCCAGACTTAACCCAAAAGGGTTAAGTGTGGCACTTTTGCACTTAAGTCCAAATCTTAAGTTTTGGATTGCAAATTCACATATGAGTGACCCAAATAACTTAAGATACTTATTTGACTTGATTTTTACACTTTAGTCCAAAAGTGGACTAATTTTGCACTTAGGTCCCTAGGGTTTGGTTTTAGGGTTTTCCAGGGTTCTATTTGAGATTTTTGGTATCTAGGGGTATAAATGTGACTCAACTTTGTTTTTGGGGACATTTATAACTCTCTCCCCTAAAGCCTTTAGGTTTTCTCATCTTGGGTTAAGTTTTACCCCTTTAATCCCTATTTAGGGTTAGGTTTCCTATCCAGGGTGCTATTTGCAAAAACACTTAAACAATACAACTTGTTTGAAATTTTTGCCTAGTGAATGCACTCTAAGTGTATCAAACATATGCAATGCCAATGCTATGATGTCATGCTCAAGTTTTAGTTATAGTAACACCAGGGGTGTTACATCATTGGCAAGTTTGTGAGCTTTGAACTTATGATCAAAGACTCCAAACACATTATCAACTTGGAGCAAGGCGCCACCTCTACACCCGAGGTGCAACCCGTTGCATTCAAAGCAACAGAAGAAAAGAAGGAGGAGTCTACACCAAGTAGACTTCCAATTGACGCCTCCAAGCTCGACAATGAGGAGATGACTCTTATCGTTAAGAGCCTTCGACAAATCCTCAAACAAAGGAAGGGGAAGGACTACAAGCCCCGTTCCAAGAGGGTGTGCTATACGTGTGGTAAGTCCGGTCATGTTGGGGGCCTGCTTCGTCGCCGAAGGTCCTTTAAGAAGAAGTACCTTCGAAAGATTAGCGTATAATCAAGCACATCGCGAAGGTACACACGAAGCTGCTGTCCGAGGAGCTTCGGCATAATGGTACGTGTTGAGACAAAGGGCTGCACCGACCTAAAGAAGAAAAGACCGATCAGTCTATGATAATTTGTGTCATGATTGTAACTAGTTATCAAGGTCATAAATGTAATTTTGACCGGGCTGCGTCCCATGCCTATAAATAGGTGAACAGTACCCCCATACTGTTCACGCCGACTTGTACTCGCTCGTGCGTCACGCTTGGGCTTTTACCCTCTGTCAAGCCGAAGGTACAAATGTAATTCAATATTGTTTCTGTTTATCCATGATAATAAAAAGAAGATATATTAATAATGTCATATGATTATTCATGTTGTATTTTATATTTCATATGCTTCTTCTTTCATTAACATACATTGCAATGACGAAGGTACGTCCTTCATGACCTTCGTCTAAAGATCATTATATCCTAAGGGAAATAATGCTTCGAAGGATGAAGGGCATTAACCTTTAACATCTTGTGTTGCCTTGTTCTTAACTCATAGCATTTGAGAACAAGCCCCCAACATTGGCGCCCACCTCCGGTGAACTCATTTCCACTTTCGAGCTCATGGCTTCGTTCAACAACCAAGTCGTAGCACCTTGAGCTACGAAGCTGGTGCTCCCGATAATAGGCGGTTCAAGTTGGAGTGCTACGAAGCTGGTGCTCCCGCTAACAAGAAGCAGAAGAAGGAAGCACAGAGAAGGGTGCAGCATGTTGGAGTACAGGGACCCTTCATCAAGTCCAAATGGTCTCACATCCCAATCACCTTCTCCCAGGAGGACTTTCAGCTCAAGGATTACCCTCACAATGATGCTATGGTCATATCTTGTGTCATCAAGGGATTTCTGGTCCATAATGTTCTGGTTGACATAGGCATTGCAGCGGATATCATATTTGCTAAGGCCTTCAGACAAATGCAAGAGCCAGAAGACAAGATTCATGATGCTACACACCCTCTTTGTGGCTTCGGAGGAAGGCAGATTATCGCACTTGGTAAAATCACAATGCCAGTGACCTTCGGCTTCGTCCACAACACAAGGACTGAACACGTTATCTTTGATATTATTGACATGGAGTATCCCTATAATGCAATCATTGGCCGAGGAACACTTAATGCCTTCGAAGCAATACTTCATCTGACATATTTATGCATGAAGATACCTTCGGAACAAGGGCCCATTGCTGTTCATGGGAGTCAAGAAGCTGCCAGAAGGGCCGAAGGAAACTGGACAGATTCAAAGGCAATCCATAACATAGATGGAGCCGAAGCCTACCAGCAGTATAAATACAAAAGAGAGAAGGCTGCTTCGGTGGATCAGCCGAAGCCTATGCTTCTATGTGAAGACATAGCAGAACAAAGGGTACTGCTGGGGTCTCAATTATCTGATGAGCAAGAGAAGACTTTGCTAAGATTTTTATTCAACAACAAAGATGTCTTGGCTTGGACAGTTAATGATATCTGTGGTGTCAACAGAGATGTTATTGAACATTCACTCAATGTGGACCCATCCTTTAGGCCAAGAAAACAAAGGCTTCGTAAGATGTCTGAAGACAAAGCTAAAGGTGCTCGGAATGAAGTAAAGAGACTTCTTAGTGCCGGTGTCATCAGAGAGGTGAAATACCTAGAATGGCTAGCCAACAGTGTTATGGTGAAGAAGGCCAATGGCAAATGGAGAATGTGTATTGATTTCACAGATCTCAACAAGGCTTGTCCAAAGGACGAGTTCCCATTGCCAAGAATAGACTCTCTAGTAGATGCAACAGCTTCTTCAGAGCTCATGAGTCTACTGGATTGTTACTCAGGCTATCATCAAATTTGGATGAAGAAGGAAGACGAGCCGAAGACTAGCTTCATAACTCCCAGTGGCATCTATTGCTACCTTCGAATGCTTGAGGGGCTAAAGAATGCTGGAGGAAGCTTCAGCAGAATGATAGCCAAGGTCCTTCATTCTCAAATAGGCAGGAATGTACTGACCTATGTTGATGATATCATAGTGAAAAGCACAAAGCAAGAAAACCACATTGCCAATTTGCAAGAGACATTTGCCAATTTCAGGCAAGCTGGCCTGAAGTTAAATCCAGAGAAGTGTGTTTTTGGGGTGAAGAAGGGCAAGTTCCTTGGCTGTTTGGTGTCAACAAAGGGAATTGAAGCCAACCCGAGCAAGATTGAAGCTATCCTTCGGATGGAGCCGCCAAGCACAAAGAAGGGAGCCCAACGGCTGGCAGGAAGATTAGCATCATTAAACAGATTCATATCCAGATCAGTAGAAAGAAATCTGCCATTCTTTGAAATACTGAAGTCAGCCAAAGTTTTTCAATGGGGTCTGGCCCAGCAAAAAGCTTTTGAAGAGCTGAAGCAATACTTGATCGATCTAACAACACTAACTCCACCTTCGCTAGGGGCTCTATTACTCTTATATGTGGCAGCTTCGCACTCTGCAGTTAGTGCGGACCTTGTATAGGAGAAGCTAGATGGACAAATCAAAAAGCAGGCTCTAGTGTATTTCGTCTCCGAAGTTTTAAGTTTATCAAAGAAAAATTATATAGAATTGGAGAAAGTGTTGTATGCCGTGTTAATGGCCTCCAGGAAGCTTCGGCATTATTTTCAAGCATATCACATAATTGTTCCTTCGTCACAGCCTCTGAAGGACATAATGAGGAACAAAGAAGCTACTGGAAGGATTGGAAAATGGGTTACAGAGCTTAATAAGTTCAGTATCGATTATGTACATAGATCCTCAATTCAGTCCCAGGCGTTAGTAGACTTCATTGCTGATTGGACGCCAGGGGCTCAGGAAGAAGAAACCAATAAAGACGCCGAAGCTTGGACAGTATTCTGCGATGGTTCTTGGGGAACCTTCGGCGTAGGAGCAGCTACGGTCCTAGTTGCGCCTTCCAAAATCAAAACATGTTATGCAGCAAAGCTTGACTTCAGTTGTACAAATAATTTTGCTGAATACGAAGCAGTTCTGTTAGGGCTTCGAAAGTTAAAGGCAATGGGTATAAGAAGGACCATCCTTAAAACTGACTCTCAAGTCATTTCTGGTCACGTAGACAAAAGTAGTAAGGCGAGAGATCCGAATCTCGAAAAATATCTGGATACAGTTCGAAGATTGGAGGCTTCTTTCGAAGGATTTTCTGTCAAATATCTGGATAGATGCAGATCTGTTGGCCAAATCAGCGGCACAGGGGCTCCCTCTACCTTCTGAAGTATTCTTCGAAATAATAAAAGCACCTTCGGTTGAACTTATGGAGAGAACAATGCTTACAATTTCTCCTGTACATAGTGAAGATTGGAGAACTGAAATTATATCTTTTCTCCAAGGTAATTGTCTTTCGGATGACGAAGCTTATAATAAGAGAATGGAGGCAAGGACAAGACCGTATGTGATGATAGAAGGGGAATTATATAAGCATGGAGTTTGTTCTCCACTCCTCAAGTGTGTATCCAGAACCGAAGGTATAGAATTAATGAAGGAGATACATGCAGGTCTGTGTGGATCTCACATTAGGTCCAGGCCCTTGTTGGGAAAAGTGTTTAGACAAGGATTTTATTGGCCGAAGGCAGCTTCAGATGCAGCAGAGTTAGTTCAAAAGTGCGAGAATTGTCAAAAATGTGCAAGAGATCACAAGCAACCTTCCTCTCTCACACAGATGATCAGCCTACTTGGCCGTTGCAAAGATGGGGCCTGGATCTATTAGGCCCACTTCCACCAGCACAAGGTAATATGAAATATGTTGTCCTGGCTGTAGAATATTTTTCTAAGTGGATCGAAGCAAAGCCTTTGGCTACAATAACTTCGGTTACAGTCCAAAAATTCTTCTGGCAAAATATTGTTTGTCGCTTTGCCGTGCCGAAGGCTATAACTGTGGACAGTGGGACACAGTTTGATGCTGAAACATTCAAAGATTTTTGTGACCAAATTGGCACGAAGATTCATTTTGCATCAGTAAGGCACCCAGAATTAAATGGACTGGTAGAAAGAGCAAATGACATTATAATGACAGGAATAATGAAGCTAATCTTCAATCAGCCCAGAGGAAAGTGGCCATATGAGTTGATCAAAGTGGTGTGGAGCCACAACACAACCGTGTCAAGATCAACAGGTTTTACACCTTTCAAACTATTATTTGGTGATGAAGCTTGTCGGTGTTTTGAAACCCGGGGGGTCCCTGGACCGACGAGTGAATTGTCGCCGCGTGCCCCAGCCCAGATGGGTCGACGCGAGGCGGAACGCGAAGGGGGGAGAAGCAGCCGGAGGGAGACAGGCGTGGGAGGTGAAACCCGCGGCCTTCGTGTTAGCCCCGCGCCCAGGTCGGGTGCGCTTGCAGTAGGGGGTTACAAGCGTCCACGCGAGAGGGAGCGAGCGGCCTTGCGCGAGCGCCGTCCCGTCCTTCCCCGCACGGCCAACCTTCTATAAGAGGGCCCTAGTCCTCCCTTTTATAGGCGTAAGGAGAGGATCTAGGTGTACAATGGGGTGTGTAGCAATGTGCTAACGTGTCTAGCAGGGGAGAGCTAGCGCCCTAAGTACATGCCATCGTGGCAGCCGGAGAGGTCTTGGCACCTAGTTCGCGTGGTGTCGTGGCCGTCGGAGGAGCACTGGAGCCTGGCGGAAGGACAGCTGTCGGGGCTGTCAAGTCCTTGCTGATGTCCTCTTGCTTCCGTAAGGGAGCTGGGAGCCGCCGTCGTCACAGGGCATGCGGGGCGCCATCATTACTCATATGGTGGAGCGAGCCAGATGGGACGCCGGTCTTGTTCCCCGTAGCTTGAGTCAGCGCGGGGTAGGGTAATGATGGCGCTTCCTGTTGACGTGGTTGGTCCGTGCCCTAGGTTGGGCGAGGTGGATGCTCCTCCGAGGTCGAGGTCGAGTCTGTCTTCCAAGGTTGAGGTCGAGTCCGAGCCCCCGGGTCGGACGAGGCGGAGACCGTCGGTTGAGGCCAGGGTTGAGTCCGAGCCCTGGGGTCGGGCGAAGCGGAGTTTGTCGTCCTTCGGGGCTGAGCCTGAGTCCGAGCCCTAGGGTTGGGCGAAGCGGAGTTCGCCGTCTTCTGGGGCTGAGCCCGAGTCCGAGCCCTGGGGTCGGGCGGAGCGGAGTTCGCCGTCTTCCGGGGCTGAGCCCGAGTCCGAGCCTTGGGGTCGGGTGGAGCGGAGTTCGCCGTCTTCTGGGGCTGAGCCCAAGTCCGAGCCCTGGGGTCGGACGGAGCAGAGTTCGCCGTCTTCCGGGGCTGAGCCCAAGTCCGAGCCCTGGGGTCGGGTGGAGCGGAGTTCGCCGTCTTCCGGGGCTGAGCCCAAGTCCGAGCCCTGAGGTCGGGCGAAGCAGAGTATCCTATGACGCCTGAGACCGGACTTGGCTGCTGTCAACCTCACTCTATCGAGTGGCTCAGCAGTCGGAGCGGCGCAGGCGACGCTGTCCTCTTGTCAGACCGGTCAGTGGAGCGGCGAAGTGACTGCGGTCACTTCGGCTCTGTCGACTGGAGGGCGTGCGTCAGGATAAAGGTGTCAGGTCACCTTTGCATTAAATGCCCCTGCGATTTGGTCGGTTGGCGTCGCGATTTGGCCAAGGTTGCTTCTTGGTGAAGACTGGGCCTCGGGCGAGCCGAAGGTGTGTCCGTTGCTGGAGGGGGTCCTCGGGCGAGACGTAGGTCCTCCGGGGTTGGCTGCCCTAGCCCGAGGCTTGGCTCGGGCGAGGCGTGATCGCGTCCCTTGAATGGACCGATCCTTGACTTAATCGCACCCATCAGGCCTTTGTAGCTTACCAGCTGAGATTTAGGAGCCTTGAGGGTACCCCTAATTATGGTCCCCGACAGTAGCCCCCGAGCCTCGAAGGGAGTCTTAATACTCGCTTGGAGGCTTTTGCCGCACTTTTTTGCAAGGGGGCTAGCGTTTTTTGGTTGCATTTTGTTCCGGTGGGTGCGCACGAGCGTACCCGCCGGGTGTTGCCCTCGAGGCCTCGGAGGAGTAGTTTGACTCCTTTGAGGTCTTAGTGCGTTTCGCAACACTTCGGCTGGTCTGGTTGTCCCCTCATGCGAGCTGGCCATAGCCCGGGTGCACGGTCGGGTCCCAAGCTCTCGGGCTGATATGTTGACGCTGTCAACGAGTCGGCCGGAGCCGGGTTTGCGGGAGCAGCCTACGAGCCTCTGCATAGGGCGAGAGGACGGTCAAGGATAGACTCGACTTTTTTACATACGCCCCTGCGTCGCCTTTCCGCAAGGAGGAGGGGGGGAAGCGCCATGTTACCCTCGGAGGGCGCCGAACATGGTGTCTCCTGTGAGCTGCTGGCGGGTAATCCGAGTGGACGCCCGTGCCCCATTTGTTAGGGGTCGGCTAGAGGCCCGGAGGCGCGCTCCAAAAGTACCTGCGGGTGATCTGCTGGACCCGGTCCCCTTTGACGGGGTCCGAGGGCTCGATGCCTCCCTCTGATGGGATTCCATTACAAGATCGCTCCCGCTGGTCTCGGAAATGTCCTAGGGTACCTCGGGAGCGTAGGCCAAGCCTTGGTTATGTATGGAACGTACCCAGGGTCATCCCTCGCTCTGTGTCTGAGGCGACTGTGAACCCTTCGAGGGCCAGCCTACGAACCCCTGATCAGTAGTGGGCGTGGAGCCCGAGTGGCCTGAGGCGGCCGTTGAACCCTTCCGAGGGGCTGGCCATCGAACCTCTGACCAGTAGTGGGCGTAGAACCCAAGCGCTCTGAGGCGGCCGTTGAACCCCTCCGAGGGGCCAGCCTTTGAACCTCTGATCAGTAGGGAGGCTCGGGGCCTGTTTCCTTCACGGAGAAGGATCCTTTTCGGGGTATCCCCCTTTCCCGGTCCCTATTGTAAGAGAGAGAAAGAGGAAAAGGGAAAGGATACAAAATCGAATGATGTGGCGTACCTTTTTCGACGCGGTCATTATGGCGAAGGCGAAGCGTCGCTTGCTTCTCCCGCCTGAGGCGCCGCCTGTCCCACCGCGGAGTTAATGCGATGGGGCGAGTGGTTCGCAAGTCGACTGTTGCGCGTGCGTGGGCCATTCGAGGAACGGATCACGGGCGCGCCGTCTTCACGCTATGAGAGAGGGTTCTCTCGCTGCCCCTGGATGGGACGTAAGCTTGGCTGACGACGTGACCGCTGCTCCTGCCCGCCTGCCACCGCCATTACTGCCGGCCCATTTTTGACCGTATTTGACCATCGCGCCTGGCTGGCACTGCTGGGTCACACGCAGGGTTGCCTCGAGTCGCGGTATTGGCTCCACAGTCGAGGAGGCGCGGTAGTGGCGCGAGTGGCGGTGCAGTTGCTCGCACGTAGCAACCGGCGTGTCGGTTGCATGACGTGTGGGCCTAGGCCTCCATGCTGGGTGCGCTGAAAGTCGAAGGGGCGCGCCCACCTGGCGCGGTTGCATGCCGACTGCATGGCTGTCCACCCTTTCACCCGCTGGTCTGGGCGAAAGTGGAGGAATGCTTGTAACCGCCGGGCGGTTGCATGCACCGCGCGCGGCGGTATGGCTTCTTCTGCCCTGGACCGGCTTGCATGACGCGTGGGGCCCAGCCCCCGTGCCGTAGGGGGAGGACCTTGGAGTGTGTTGGAGAAGACTCAGCCCACGACGTCTGGGGACGTAAGTGGGGAGAGTTGCCTTTAAAAGGAGGGCGACCCCCTTGGAGGGCAACCATGTCTTCGCGCTCCCCTCACGCATCGTGTCTTTCCATCTTCCGAGCCCCCGGATGGGGGACGCCCGCAATCCTTCCCTCTTGTCGTTGGAGGAACGCAACTTCATGGAAGTTGGTACCTTTCAGCCATCGTTCGGCTTCAAGGATTTTCATCATGCAGCCCGGCCGCATCCCCTCACCGGTGGTCACCCAAGACAGTGACCTCCGCTTGATGGCGGGGAGAAGCGAACCGGGCTGCGGCCTCTGTCCCTCCCTCAGCTTCAAGGATGTTCATCATCAGTGCTAGGGAGGGGAGTGTGCCGAGTTGGGGTCGGTCCCTGCACGGGCGGCGGCTCGCTCCTTCCCTCAGTGATCGGGGGGAAGGGCGTTCGCCATTCGTGGGGTTGGCAGCTGCCGCGTGCCTGGCTCTCTGAGCTAGGTGGCTTCGGAGCCACTCCCGGCGCCGCCTTCCGCCACGGCAGCCGGAAGAGGTTTCTCTGCCGACAAGCTAGCCGGTGCCGCCCACGGACTGACCTCCAACTCTACGGCCTTCTGCCCGTCCTTGCCTCTCGAGTTGGGGGCATGGGCGAGGGCCTCATGGCAGCAGCATCCGCCCTGAGGTCATCGCTGCTGCTGTTCGGCCCTCCGGGGCAGAAGTCGTCGTCGTCGCCGGTGCTGGGGCGGGCGACGACGAGCCGTTCGTCGGTCTTCTGTTGCTCCGCAGGCCCCCCAATCGTGTGGGGTTGTTCGTACCTGCGGAGGTGGAACCGGAGTTCCGTTTGTAATGGCACTTTGAGTGCCGGTGTCTTGTTCATTGTGGCTGTCGAGGCCTGAACATGTATGTATCTTTGGCATGGAGCCGTGTTTTTCCTTCATTTCGAGCACTAAGACTCGCCTGTTGGTTATCTGAACCGCTTCACCAAGCGTGAGTCGCCTCGTGCAAAGGTGACGAGTGAGGTATCCGTATCCCAAAGGCGTAGGAGTCCCTCGGCTCGGTCGGCCTTGCTGTCCGAGGCTTCTCTCGCTTAGTTAAAGGAACCCCTCGGCCGCTCTTCGATGAGCCGAAGCCGGAGGTAGCGGTGTCAGCACGGACAGAGGCAGAGTTGGCTTCGGAAAGAAGATTTGGTCGGCCGGAGCCTGGCCGGGCCGTCCACTGGCGGAACCGACGCCGGAGTTGAGCTGCCGAGGCCACAAGCCGGGCTGATGTCTCCGGGGGACAGTTGGCCGAGGCCTCGGGGTGGCCGGCCGAGCCGTCTGCTCAAGCCGGATTCCTAGAGAAGACCCTGGCGGCGATGGCCCGGGTGTGGTGCTGATGTCGTCCTTCAGAGTGGAGATCCTCCAACCGCGTCGCCGTCCGAGGCTAGGTCGGACCCCGCTGAAGGTGTAGTTGACGCCGAGGGTGCTGCTGCCCCCTTCAACTGTCGACGTCTGAGCCTGCAGGATCGGGTTGTCTTGTAGCGTGTGTATGTTTTCTGTGGCCGCCGAGGCCCAAACATACCATCGTCGTGTTGTAAAGCTATGTCCCTTTTCCTCTTGTTTCGAGCATCCGAACTTATTTGTCGGTAACAGAATTGTTTGTGCGGGCGAGAGTTGCTTTTCACGGAAGGTGATGAGTGAGGTATCCGTATCCCGGAGGCGTAGGAATCCCCCGGCTCGGTCGACCTTGCCGCTTACGCGCACTCTTACTCGACCATAGGGTTCTGTCACCGACGCAGTCGAGAAGGCCCGAAAAAACCGTTCCGGCAGAGAAGCTTTCGAGCGTGAAGACTTGTTCGGTCCGTGGAATCACTTATCCGAGCGCGAGTTACTTATCGCAGAAGGTGATGAGTGAGGTATCCGTATCCCGGAGGCGTAGGAGTCCCTCGGCTCGGTCAGCCTTGGCTGCTTACGTGTACTCCGTCGTTTTCAGGATCCCCTTTCGAAGTAGTCGAAAAGCACGAAAGGCATTCTGGCAGAAAAGATTTTTTTCTTTTTTCGAGGAAAATTTCGACGCAGAGGGGGTTCCCCCCTTCTAGCCCCCGAGGGAGGGTCGGGCTTTGCCAAGGCAAGGCTGACCCTTCCTTGATGACCAGACTTTGTGTGTGAACGAGGTATACGAACAACTTGAAAGCATCTTAAGGGTAGAAGCGACGTAGCTGTTGGATGTTCCAAGCGTTGCTGTAGACCTCGCCTTGGCTGTTGGCCAGCTTGTATGTTCCGGGCTTCAGAACCTTGGCGATGACGAACGGCCCTTCCCAGGGAGGCGTGAGTTTGTGCCGCCCTCGGGCGTCTTGTCGCAGCCGAAGCACCAGATCGCCCACCTGGAGGTCTCGGGACCGAACTCCTCGGGCGTGGTAGCGTCGCAGGGACTGCTGGTACCGCGCCGAGTGTAGTAATGCCACGTCCCGAGCCTCTTCCAGCTGGTCCAGCGATTCTTCTCGATTAGCTCGATTGCTTTGGTCGGCGTAGGCCCTCATCCTCGGGGAACCGTATTCTAAGTCTGTGGGCAAGATGGCCTCGGCCCCATAGACTAGAAAGAACGGTGTGAAGCCCGTGGCTCGGCTCGGCGTTGTCCTCAGACTCCAGACCACCGAGGGGAGTTCCTTCATCCACCGCTTGCCGAACTTGTTGAGGTCGTTGTAGATCCGCGGCTTGAGTCCTTACAGAATCATGCCGTTGGCACGTTCTACCTGCCCATTCGTCATGGGGTGAGCCACGGCGGCCCAGTCCACCCGGATGTGGTGATCCTCGCAGAAGTCCAGGAACTTTCTGCCGGTGAACTGGGTGCCGTTGTTGGTGATGATGGAGTTCGGGACCCCAAAGCGATGGATGATGTTGGTGAAGAACGCCACCGCCTGTTCAGACCTGATGCTGTTTAGGGGTCGGACCTCGATCCACTTGGAGAATTTATCGATGGCGACCAGCAGGTGCGTGTAGCCCCGGGTGCCTTCTGCAAGGGGCCGACTAGGTCCAGACCCCACACAGCAAACGGCCAGGTGATGGGTATAGTCTGCAGAGCCTGAGCGGGCAGGTGGGTTTGCCTCGCGTAGAGCTGACACCCTTCGCAGGTGCGGACGATTCTAGTGGCGTCGGCCACCGCCGTTGGCCAGTAGAAACCTTGTCGGAAGGCGTTTCCAACAAGGGTTCGGGGTGCTGCGTGATGGCCGCAAGCCCCCGAGTGTATCTCTTGTAAGAGCTCCTGACCTTCGGCGATGGAAATGCATCGCTGGAGGATGCCCGAGGGGCTGCGGTGGTATAGCTCCTTCCTATCTCCCAGTAAGACAAAAGACTTGGTGCGCCGCGCCAACTGCCGAGCCTCGTCGTGGTCGAGGGGCAGCTCTCCTTGGTGGAGATATTGCAGGTACGGGGTCTACCAGTTTTGATTAGGCGTGACCTCGCTCTGCTCCCCCTCGACGCGCAGTGCCTCACCCTTGGGGGCTGAGGGTACCTCAGGCCGAGCCGAGGGTACCTTGGGCTATGCCGAGGGTACCTCAGACTGAGCCGAGGGTGCCTCGGGCTGGGCCGAGGGTGCCTTGGGCTCGGGCGTGTCGTTGGTCTTGACGGAGGGTTGATGCAGGTCTCGGGAGAATACGTCCGGGGGAACCGTCGTTCGCCCCGAGGCTATTTTAGCCAGCTCGTCCGCAGTCTCGTTGTAGCGTCGGGCGATGTGGTTGAGCTCGAGCCCGTAGAACTTGTCTTCCAGGCGCCGAACCTCATCGCAGTAGGCTTCCATCTTCGGGTCGCGGCAGTGGGAGTTCTTCATGACTTGGTCGATGACGAGCTGCGAGTCACCGCGAGCGTCGAGGCGTCGGACCCCTAGCTCGATGGCGATTCGCAACCCGTTTACCAGAGCCTCGTACTCAGCCACGTTGTTGGACGCCGGGAAGTGGAGGCGTAGCACATAGCGTAGGTGCTTCCCGAGGGGCGAGATGAAGAGCAGGCCTGCGCCGGCCCCATCTTCATCAGTGACCCGTCGAAAAACATGGTCCAGAGCTCCGGTTGGATCGGAGCTGTCGGGAGCTAGGTGTCGACCCATTCAGCCATGAAGTCCGCCAAGACCTGGGACTTGATGGCCTTCCGAGGGGCGAACGAGATCGTCTCGCCCATGATCTCCACTGCCCACTTTGCAATTCTACCCGAGGCCTCACGGGACTGGATGATCTCCCCTAGGGGGAAGGATGACACCATAGTTACCGGATGAGACTCGAAGTAGTGTCGCAACTTCTGCCGCGTCAGGATCACCGCGTACAGCAGCTTCTGAATTTGTGGGTAGCGGATCTTGGTCTCGGACAGTACCTCACTGATGAAGTAGACTGGCCTCTGGATAGGCAATGCATGCCCCTCTTCCCGTCTCTCAACCACAATCGCGGCGCTAACCACCTGAGTGGTTGCGGCGACGTAGATCAAGAGGGCTTCTCCGGCAGCGGGGGGCACCAAGATGGGCGCGTTCGTGAGGAGCGCCTTCAGGTTCCTGAGGGCTTCCTCGGCCTCAGGGGTCCAAGTGAAACACTCGGCCTTCCTTAAGAAGCGGTACAGAGGCAGGCCTCTTTCGCCGAGGCGCGAGATGAAACGGCTCAGAGCCGCGAGGCATCCCATGACCCTCTGTACGCCTTTCAAGTCCTTGATGGGCCCCATGCTGGTGATGGCTGCGATCTTCTCTGGGTTGGCTTCGATGCCACGCTCGGAGACGATGAACCCCAAGAGCATGCCTCGGGGGACCCCGAAGACACACTTTTCGGGATTGAGCTTCACGCCTTTCGCCTTAAGACATCCGAATGTCACTTCAAGGTCGGAAAGGAGGTCAGAGGCTTTTCTCGTCTTGACTACGATGTCATCGACGTAGGCCTCGACCGTTCGGCCGATGTGTTCGCCGAACACATGGTTCATGCATCACTGGTACGTTGCACCCGCATTCCTCAAACCAAACGGCATGGTAACATAGCAGTACATGCCGAAGGGCGTGATGAAAGAAGTCGCGAGCTGGTCGGACTCTTTCATTCTGATCTGGTGATACTCTAAGTAGGCATCGAGGAAAGACAGGGTTTCACACCCAGCAGTGGAATCCACGATTTGATCGATGCGAGGCAGAGGGTAGGGAACTTTCGGACATGCTTTGTTTAGACCAGTGTAGTCTACACACATCCGCCATTTCCCCCCTTTCTTTCTCACAAGCACAGGGTTGGCAAGCCATTCGGGATGGAATACCTCTTTGATGAACCCTGCCGCCATTAGCTTGTGGATCTCCTCGCCTATGGCTCTGCGCTTTTCTTCGTCGAATCGGCGCAGAGGCTGCTTCACGGGTCGGGCTCCAGCTCGGATATCCAGTGAGTGCTCGGCGACTTCCCTCGGTATGCCAGGCATGTCCGAGGGACTCCACGCGAAAACGTCAGCGTTTGCGCGGAGAAAGTCGACGAGCACTGCTTCCTATTTGGGGTCGAGCTCGGAGCCGATCCAGATCTGCTTGGAGGCATCGTTGCAGGGGTCGAGAGGAACGGACTTAACCTTCTCCGCTGGCTCGAAGTTGCCGGCGTGGCGCTTCACGTCTAGCGCCTCCCTAGAGAGGTTCTCCAGGTCGGTGATGAGGGCCTCGGACTCGGCGAGGGCCTCGGCGTACTCCACGCACTCCACGTCGCATTCGTACGCGTGTCGGTACGTGGGCCCGACGGTGATGACCCCGTTGGGGCTCGACATCTTGAGCTTGAGGTAGGTGTACGTAGTTGGGGACGACCATGAACTTGGCATAGCATGGCCTCCCCAGCACTGCGTGGTAGGTTCCTCGAAACCCGACCACTTCGAACGTGAGGGTCTCCCTTCGAAAGATGAAGGGCGTCCCGAAGCAGACGGGTAGATCGAGTTGTCCGAGGGGTTGGACGCGCTTCCCGGGGATGATCCCGTGGAAAGGCGCAGCGCCCGTCCGGACCGAGGACAGATCGATCCGCAGGAGCCCGAGGGTCTCGGCGTAGATGATGTTGAGGCTGCTGCCTCCGTCCATGAGGACCTTGGTGAGCCTGACGTTGCCGATGATGGGGTCGACAACGAGCGGGTATTTGCCCGGGCTCGGCACATGGTCGGGATGGTCGGCCTGGTCGAAGGTGATGGGCTTGTCGGACCAGTCTAGGTAGACTGGCGCCGCCACCTTTACCGAGTAGACCTCCCGACGCTCTTGCTTGCGGTGCCGAGCCGAGGCGTTTGCCAGTTGCCCGCCGTAGATCATGAAGCAGTCGCGGACCTCGGGGAACTCTCCTGCCTTGTGATCTTCCTTCTTAACGTCGTCGAGAGCCTTGCCATCCTCCGCGGGTGGCCCGGCCTTGTGGAAGTGTCGTCGAAGCATGGCACACTCCTCAAGGGTGTGCTTGACGGGCCCCTGATGATAAGGGCACGGCTCCTTGAGCATCTTGTCGAAGAGGTTGGCACCTCCGGGAGGTTTCCGAGGGTTCTTGTACTCAGCGGCGGCGACAAGGTCCGCGTCGGCGGCGTCGTGTTTTGCTTGCGACTTCTTCTTGCCTTTCTTCTTGGTGCCGCGCTGAGTTGACGCCTCGGGAACATCTTCCGGTGGGCGGCCCTAGGGCTGCTTGTCCTTCCGGAAGATGGCCTCAACCGCCTCCTGGCCAGAGGCGAACTTGGTGGCGATGTCCATCAGCTCGCTCGCCCTAGTGGGGGTCTTGCGACCCAGCTTGCTCACCAGGTCGCGGCAGGTGGTGCCGGCGAGGAACGCGCCGATGACATCCGAATCGGTGACGTTGGGCAGCTCGGTGCGCTGCTTTGAGAATCGTCAGATGTAGTCCCGGAGAGACTCTCCCGGCTGCTGGCGGCAGCTTCAGAGATCCCAGAAGTTTCCAGGGCACACGTACGTGCCTTGGAAATTGCCGGCGAAGGCTTGGACCAGGTCGTCCCTGTTGGAGATCTGCCCCGGAGGCAAGTGCTCTAGCCAGGCTCGAGCGGTGTCGGAGAGGAACAGGGGGAGGTTGCAGATGATGAGATTATCATCGTCTGTTCCACCTAGCTGGCAGGCCAGCCGATAGTCCGCGAGCCACAGTTCCGGTCTCGTCTCCCCCGAGTACTTTATGATAGTAGTCGGGGTTCGGAACCGGGTCGGGAACGGTGCCCGTCGTATGGCGCGGCTGAAAGCCTACGGACCGGGTGGTTCGGGCGAAGGACTCCGATCCTCCCCGCTGTCGTAGCGTCCCCCACGCTTGGGGTGGTAGCCTCGGCGCACCCTCTCGTCGAGGTGGGCCCGACGGCTATGGTGATGGTGCTCGTTGCCGAGGCGACCCGGGGCCGCAGGCGCTGTGTTGCGCGTGCGCCCAGTGTGGACCGAGGCTTCCCGCATGAATCGGGAAGTCACGGCGCGATGCTCCGAGGGGTACCCCTGCCTTCAGGAGGCGGAGCTTTCGGCCCGTCGGACCGCGGCGTTCTCCAGGAGATTCTTGAGCTCCCCCTGGATACGCCACCCCTCGGTGGTTGATGGCTCCGGCATCGCGCGGAGAAGTATTGCCGCTGCAGCCAGGTTCTGGCCGACTCCACTGGAATCCGGTGGCGGCCTTACCCTAACGTCGTCGGCGATGCGGTGCTGGATGTCCTGGGGGAGATGACGTGCTTCTCCGGCCGGAGGTTGGCCCGCCCATTCCTGCCCGATGTCCTGGCGGATCGGCACAAGCGTTCCTGCTCCCTCGTCGAGCCTGGCCTGCCTCTCGCGGATTTGCTCGAGCTGTGGGTCAGGACCCCCCGCCGAGACGGGGACCACAGCTAGCTCCCGAAGGATGTCGATGCGAGGCACGGGCCTAGGGGGATCACCGTTCTCCAGCATACCAAGATGGTTGCCTTCGCCGGGACCCCCTAGATCGACGTGGAAACATTCGCGACTTGGGCCGCAGTCCTCGTCGTCGAGGCTGCGGCTACCGTCGGAACAGTCGGAAAGGCAGTAGTCGCATGCGGTCATGAAGTCTCGCATGGCACTGGGGTTACCAAGTCCGGAGAAATCCCAACAGAGGTCGGGCTCGCCATCTTCCTCGGAACCCGAGGGCCCGTAGGTCGAGACGGCCGTCAGCCGGTCCCAGGGTGACCGCACACGATACCCCGGAGGGTTTGGACTCACCTCTATGGGAGTGTCCACCGAAGCGGAGTTGCTTGGTGGGTCGAGGCCGAATCCAAAAGACGCGAGATGGGAATCGGTTGGTACCTTTTGGTCGACGGGCGGTGATGAAGTCGCGTCAGGGACTGACTGCACCGTCGTCTCAGGTACGAGGGTGACGCCCAGCAAGTCCTTCGCGAGCGTGCTGGCGTCGTCCGTTTGCTTGAGGTTGGTGTGTTGTGGGGAGATGGCGCTCGTCTTCGTCTCAGACGCGAGGTCGATGCCCGACGCGCTCTCCGTTGGGGCGCCGGCGCTGTCGACTCGCTCGACAGCCAACGAGGTGTCGCCTCCTGCTTGGTCTTGGTTGCCCCGCCTCCTCCTCCGTCGGCGGGGGAGGGGACAGGACAAGCCCGAATGTCGTCCTTCCACCACGTGGGGAAGGCGTCGTCGATTTCCCTGCCGGCGGGCGGGTTGTAGACCGCCACTGTCGCTGTCGCGCGGCGGGGGAAGGAGTATCATGTCGTAGCTGCCGTCGAGGGACATGAACTCAAGACTCCCGAAACGGAGCACCGTCCCAGGCTGGAGAAGTTGCTGGAGACTGCCCATCTGGAAGCTTGACGGGAAGCTGTTCGTCAACACGCAGCAGGCCCCTACCTGGCCCGCCAACTGTCGGTGTTTCGAAACCCGGGGGGTCCCTAGACCGACGAGTGAATTGTCACTGCGTGCCCCAGCCCAGATGGGTCGACGCGAGGCGGAACGCGAAGGGGGGAGAAGCAGCCGGAGGGAGACAGGCGTGGGAGGTGAAACCCGTGGCCTTCGTGTTAGCCCCGCGCCCAGGTCGGGTGCGCTTGCAGTAGGGGGTTACAAGCGTCCACGCGGGAGGGAGCGAGCGGCCTTGCGCGAGCGCCATCCCGTCCTTCCCCGCGCGGGCAACCTTCTGTAAGAGGGCCCTGGTCCTCCCTTTTATAGGCGTAAGGAGAGGATCCAGGTGTACAATGGGGAGTGTAGCAATGTGCTAACGTGTCTAGCGGGGGAGAGCTAGCGCCCTAAGTACAAGCCATCGTGGCAGCCGGAGAGGTCTTGGCACCCAGTTCGCATGGTGTCGTGGTCGTCGGAGGAGCGCTGGAGCCTGGCGGAAGGACAGCTGTCGGGGCTGTCGAGTCCTTGCTGACGTCCTCTTGCTTCCGTAAGGGGGCTGGGAGACGCCGTCGTCACAGGGCATGCGGGGCGCCATCATTACTCGTATGGTGGAGCGAGCCAGATGGGACGCCGGTCTTGTTCCCCGTAGCTTGAGTCAGCGTGGGGTAGGGTAATGATGGCGCTTCCTGTTGACGTGGTCGGTCCGTGCCCTAGGTTGGGCGAGGTGGATGCTCCTCCGAGGTCAAGGTCGAGTCTGTCTTCCAAGGTCAAGGTCGAGTCCGAGCCCCCGGGTCGGACGAGGCAGAGACCGTCGGTTGAGGCCAGGGTTGAGTCTGAGCCCTGGGGTTGGGCGAAGCGGAGTTCGTCGTCCTTCGGGGGCTGAGCCCAAGTCCGAGCCTTGGGGTCGGGCGAAGCGGAGTTTCCTATGACGCTTGAGACCGGACTAGGCTGCTGTCAACCTCACTCTGTCGAGTGGCTCAGCAGTCGGAGCGGCACAGGCGGCGCTGTCCTCTTGTCAGACCGATCAGTGGAGCGGCGAAGTGACTGCGGTCACTTCGGCTCTGTCGACTGGAGGGCGTGCGTCAGGATAAAGGTGTCAGGTCACCTTTGCATTAAATGCCCCTGCGATTTGGTCGGTTGGTGTGGCGATTTGGCCAAGGTTGCTTCTTGGTGAAGACTGGGCCTCGGGCGAGCCGAAGATGTGTCCGTTGCTGGAGGGGGTCCTCGGGCGAGACGTAGGTCCTTCGGGGTCGGCTGCCCTAGCCCGAGGCTGGGCTCGGGCGAGGCGTGATCGCGTCCCTTGAATGGACCGATCCTTGACTTAATCGCACCCATCAGGCCTTTGCAGCTTTGTGCTGATGGGGGTTACCAGCTGAGATTTAGGAGCCTTGAGGGTACCCCTAATTATGGTCCCCGACAAAGCTATAACTCCAGAAGAAGCTAAAGCAGGATCAATAAGAACAGTAGCTTCGGCAGAAGACGAAGCTGATTATCATGTAGCAAAAGATACTATAGAGGGGACCAGACTTCAGGCTGTAGAGAACATCAACAAATATCAAGCCGAAACAATAAAATGGCGTGACAGAAAGGTTCGGTTGAAAAATATTAAGCCAGGGCATTTGGTGCTTTGGACAGTGGCCAATCCGGACACAGTAGGCAAATTGCAGCTGAAGTGGGAAGGACCTTTTCTGGTGGTATCTTCGTCGAGGCCTGGTTCTTACAGATTGAAGGATATGGACGGCAACGACATACCTAGATCTTGGAATGCGAATGAGCTTCGGCGATATTATGTGTAATTTGATGTAATCTTTTTTTTATTTTTTCTATGGCACCCTTTTCCTTTCCAAAGGGGGAGAAAGGTTTTTAATGGGGCCATAGCTTGTAAGTTTTCCTTTCTTATTTAGCTCCACGAGAGCCAAATCCCCCAAAAGGATGTAAAATGTAAAATCTGAGCATGCACCATTGAGTGCAGAGGAAAAAAAAGAGGAAAAGCAGGGAGAAGCTCAAAAGTCGTCCCCAAGGGGATGCAGAGCATGACGAAGCTACAAAAAGTTGTTCCTAAGGGAGCACAGTGTAAGTTTTCTGCTCAAAAGTCGTTCCTAAGGGAATGCAGAGCCAAATACTGCTGAAATAGAAGGCGAAGAAGTTCAAAAGTCGTTCCAAAGGGGATGCATAACTTATACCGCCAAAATAGAAGGCGAAGAAGTTCAAAAGACGTTCCTAAGGGGATGCAGAACTTATACCACCGAAATAGAAGGTGAAGAAGCTCAAAAGACGTTCCTAAGGGGATGCAAAGCTTAAGACTCAAAAGATGTTCCTAAGGGAATGCAGAGTCTGGGTGTGGCTTCGTGTGCGCGTGTTTGGACATTCATTTGCACATCACATCACATCATTCATTGCATTCATACACATTCATGTGGACATTCGTAGGATCATCATCATCATAACATAGAGTACAGACAGATGCTTTGGCTTTGATGAGTATAAAGAAGCAAAGATATGCTTCATTGTGTACGAAAAGAAGGGAATGTGTTTTTCGCCTTCGGCTTAAAAGATATAAGTTTCGTCCACATCAAAGCAATTCACACACGGATGAAAAGGTAAAAATATATTACAAGGTATGGACAAATTTACAGAGTAATGTTTCATTCCTAAATTACAATATCTTTTACAAAGATAATTCAAATGTCTCTAGAGCTTTGTGCAGCAACTTCATCAGTCTCCGTCAAGCTTCAGATTTTTGACCTTCGGCGTCGTCATCCTGTACACAACAAAGCAGTACAAGGTAAAAAAGTAATCTCAGGAGAAGGTAAGCAACAGGTATAAGTTTAATACCGGCTTAAGATGACTATGAGCTTCGTCACCAGCTAAATCCTGCCCACCCTTCGTCCAAATTTGTGTTATAAATCTATTTCCAATGCTTTGGGCTAGGCTGGGGATATCAGTCAAGTCCGCTGGTGATAAGCTGAAGTTTGGTCTGTTGACAATCTTTCCGTGCGTGCAACCAGCCTTTATAAAAGCTACAGCTGTGCCACGAGAAGCCAGCAGGGCATAGAAGTCGTCGTGCCTAGCTATAACTTCGTCAAGCGCCTCAACTTCGCTCTCAATATGTTCGAAGGTGCTTGGCAGGTCTTCAACCGAAGGTTCAAATTTTTCAGAGCTGGCTCCCACTAAGTTGAAGACTTGTTTCAGCCGCTGCACGCACCAGTTGCCGAAGTTCAAGCATATGTTCTGAAGCTCTTTTAAAGATTTTTGCAGATTCGAACTTTTCTCGACTTCGACTTCGAGCTTCGCATCGAAATTCTTCTTTTCTTGCTTGAAGTTTTCTGATTTTCGGAGGAGTTCATCGTTTAATCTGGCAAATTCAGCTTGGGCTTCTGCCAGTGAACCCTCCATTGTCTGAAGAAGGAAATCTTTCTTTTCTAGAGAAGCTTCATGATCTTTGATTTTCTTTTCCAAACCCCGATTATAACCTCATTCTTTTTATCCTTGAGGTCTTGTTGCATTCTCAAGGCTTTGCTTAGTAGCATATTCTGTGCAAAATAATCTTCGTCAGAAATTTTTGCTTCATCACAAAACAATAAAAACTGAGGAAAAAAGCATTACCTTAAAGTTGGAGTAGAATAAACTACCGACGATATGCTATCGTCGGTAACTGCTGATGTCAGCTTCAAGCTTTGGAAAACCAACACTCCTTGACAGAGTGCTGATAACCTTCACACCGGTGCGATCTTGAATACATCCTAAGGCTTCTTCGTTGATTCCACCAAAGAGCATGGCTCCTGGTTGGTAGCCACAGGATATAGCATACTCCTGCAGCTCCTCCTTCTCGGCCTTGGATAATTCTTGACCAACTAGATTTTGAAAGTTGAAGCTTTTTTCTTCCGAAGTATCTTTGGCAATTTTTCCCCTTTTCCAGGCACTGCGGCCAGGGCTTCTTCTATAACCGCAGCAGTCTCCTCTGTGGTCAGGATTCCTTCTGCAGCCACGGCAGTCTCCTCTGCGGCCAAATCCAAGAGCACTTTATCAATAGCAGATAATGTACTCTTTAGATTGGTAGCTTCGGCAGTCGCAGCTTCGGCAGAAGTAGCAGCTTCGGCAGCAGGTGTCATTTTTTATGCTGAGGCCGGCAATGGTGTTTCCTCAATGGCTTGCATGACAGTAACAATTCTTCGCTTTTTTGGCCCAACCACCTTTTTCGCTGCCGAAGGCTCGTCCTTCTTCTATAAAAGCTTTGTCAGATGCGGCACCAGAGGACTTAGCAGCTTGATAGATAAGGATTCAGTCATTACCTTTAAAATTTCTTCTACCTCGGCAGCAGAAGGCGTCGAAGGAGCTTCCTCTTCTATCTCAGCCATCTTCGGCTCTGGAGTTACAGTTTTTCTCTTCTTCGAGGTCGCCACCTTCGTCTTAGGACTGGATTTCCTCTTTTCAAGAGCTTTTTGGTCCTCTTTTACCATCCTAGCAGCCTGTCTGCTCATAACACTGACAACCCTTTTTCTCTTTGGCCCTTCAGCACCCTTGCTTAGTCGTTCATAGTCAGGGTACTCAAAGTTTAAAGCGTCCATTACCTGATTCAACCTTTGTTTTGGTCGGGTGCCGAAGGCTGCAGTCATCAGTTGATCTTCCTTTTTGGTATAATTGCCCAAAATTTCGTTGCACATAGTCTCAATCATCTCTAGCCATTCTTGGTAGGGCTCTTTGAACTGTTTCTCAAATTTAAACCTATAAGGCAATCGAACAAGTTCATCCTTCTTCTTTGTTCCTTTTAGCTTCGGCATACTCCATTCACTCAATGTTGGAGATACCTTGTTCGCCAAGTATTCTTGCACTAGATCCCTGGTGCTGATATGTTCAGCCACCACTCTGAATTCTGCTACGGCTAGCTGGCATGGTAACCCTGGCTTCATGTTGCACAAGGGTCTCGTCATCCCGAAGCTTAAACTTAGTGGGCTCATGACCATCGTCTTTAGCTTCTCCCTTTTCTTTTCATCGGCCTTAATATAAAACCACTCACTCTTCCAGCCAATTGGCCACTTAGTGCGATAACTAAGGACCGGAGCCTTCGTATCCTTACGATACGCGAAGTTATAACAACCAAAATTTTCATGCAGCCCGTCTTCCCTGGCCTTTGTTTGGTAATGCAGCTCATGCACTCGGCAGAAAGCTTCAACATTTTGGTCCATCCCTTGGCTTCGAAGGGCCCAGATGAAGATGCTGAGCCTAACGATGGTGTTAGGGGTTAGCTGATGAAGATATATTTCATAATTATCCAAAACTTCTCTAATCATCTCGTTCAGTGGGAACCGTAATCCTGCTCTGAAAAAGCTTTTAAAAACTACTACTTCGTCATCCTTCGGTGTTGGAGTGGTTTCTTCCCCGGCAAAGCGAATAAGCTTCCTCTCAGCTTCTCCAAAGTAGCCCAGTTTTATCATCATGGGCATATCGGTTTCAGACACAGTAGATTTTTCAAAATCCAAGTGGCTGGGTTTTGATGGGATCAGAATGCTATAATCTTCTTCTTCTTCATCAGCATTTTCTTCCTCAACATCAACTTGTTCAGTTTCGGCAGCAGGTGCACCTTCTTCAATGGCTCCCTCTGTCACAACTAACCCCGATTGTCTCATGACTTCAGAAATCGGAGCTGTCTCGATAGCCTCAGTCTCTTCTCCTTCACGGGTCACCCTCGCAGTCGAGCGTACTCTGGCCATCTGATGGACCTTTTTTGTAGTCTTTATGAAGCTGATGTTTTCTACAGTTTTGATAAAGCTCCCTCTTTTGACGAAGCTAATTCAAAGTGACGGTTTGCTCGAGAATGCGGTGAAAAAGCTTCGGCTATGGTCAAATTTTTCAACAGCACAACAGTGCAATGGCAATGAATGTTGTGGTAACTTCACACCTACCCGTTTGTTTATATAGTGCTGCAGGTGGGAAGGTGAATTGCTAAGTCGCCCGCACCCGCCGAACAGTCACCCGCACCCGCTGAACGGTGGACCACTACCTGCTTTGTGGTGGGCCACCTCGCGCCTGGAGTACTTTAATCATTTCTTGGCAACAAGCTCAGGGATGGTGTTTTTCGGACCTTCGACATTCCGAAGCCTTGAAGATTTTTCATGGATCAAGCTCGTTACGAAAAACGATCTAGCACCGCGAAGGGGCTACTGTTGGGGGCCTGCTTCGTCGCCGAAGGTCCTTTAAGAAGAAGTACCTTTGAAAGATCAGCGTATAATCAAGAACAGCGTGAAGGTACACACGAAGCTGCTGTCTGAGGAGCTTCGGCATAATGGTACGTCTTGAGACGAAGGGCTGCACCGACCTAAAGAAGAAAAGACCGATCAGTCCATGATAATTTGTGTCGTGATTGTAACTAGTTATCAAGGTCATAAATGAAATTTTGACCGGGCTACGTCCCATGCCTATAAATAGGTGAACAGTACCCCCATACTGTTCACGCTGACTTGTACTCGCTCGTGCGTCACGCTTGGGCTTTTACCCTCTGTCAAGCTGAAGGTACAAATGTAATTCAATATTGTTTCTGTTTATCCATGATAATAAAAAGAAGATATATTAATAATGTCATATGATTATTCATGTTGTATTTTATATTTCATATACTTCTTCTTTCATTAACATACATTGCAATGACGAAGGTACGTCCTTCATGACCTTCGTCTAAAGATCATTATATCCTAAGGGAAATAATGCTTCAAAGGACGAAGGGCATTAACCTTTAACATCTTGTGTTGCCTTGTTCTTAACTCATAGCATTTGAGAACAAGCCCCCAACAGGCCACTTCATTGCAAAATGTCCATATACAAGTGATAGTGACAGGGACGACGACAAAAAGGGAAGAAGAAAATAGAGAAGAAGAGATTTTACAAGAAGAAGGGTGGCGAGGCGCACATGGGGCAGGAATGGGACTCCGACGAGAGCTCCCCCGACTCCTCCTCCGACGAGGACGCCGCCAACATCGCCATCAACAAAGGCCTTCTCTTCCCCAACGTCAGCCACAAGTGCCTAATGGCTAAAGAAGGCAAGAAGAAGAAGGTACATACTAGAGATGCCCCCAAATACACTACTTCCGATAATGAGGGTAGCTCTAGTGATGATAATGATGATTTAACTTCTCTTTTTGCCATCCTAACTAAGGATCAAAAGAAAAAGATAAATGAATTGATAGAATCCATTAATGAGAAGGATGATCTCTTAGAATGCCAAGAAGACTTGCTCGTTAAGGAAAATAAGAAATTTGTTAAATTAAAGAATGCTTATGCTCTAGAGGTAGAAAAATGTGAAAATTTATCTAAAGAGCTTAATATGTGCAATGATTCAATTTCTTGTCTTAGAATTGAGAATGATAATTTGATTGCTAAGATTGAAGAATTGAATATTTGCAAATCCTCTACATCTACTGTTGAGCATGTCACTATTTGTACTAGATGTAGAGACATTAATACTGATGCTATAGATGATCACCTTGCAATGATTAAAGAATAAAATGATCACATAGCAAAATTAAATGCTAAAATTGCCGAGCATGAATTATAAAATGCAAATTTTAAATTTGCTCGTAGCATGCTTTATAATGGGAGACGCCCTGGCATTAAGGATGGCATTGGCTTCCAACAAGGGAGCCAAAGCAACACCAAACTTAATGCCCCAAGAATAGACTATCTAATTTTGTTAAGGGTAAGGCTCCCATGGTTCAGGATAGAGAGGGTTACATTTTATATCCTAAAAACTATCCTGAGCATAAAATTAGAAGAATTCATGCTAGAAAACCTCATTCTGTTTCTCATCATGCTTTTATGTATAGTAATGAGGCATCTAGCTCTAGGCATTCAACTCATATCAAAATACCTAAAAAGAAAATTGTAAATGCATCAAATGAGTATAACATTTCATTTAAGACTTTTGATGCATCTTATGTGTTAACTAACAAATCAGGCAAAGTAGTTGCCAAATATGTTGGGGGCAAACACAAGAGTCCTAAGACTTGTGTTTGGGTACCAAGGTGCTTGTTTCTAATGCCAAAGGACCCAAGACCGTTTGGGTACCTAAGAACAAGGCCTAAATTTGTTTTGTAGGTTTTTGCATCCAGCGGATCAAGTTGGATAATCGATAGCGGGTGCACAAACCACATGAAAGGGGAGAAAAGGATGTTATCCTCATATGAGAAAAATGAAGATCCCCAAAGAACGATTACATTCGAGGATGGAAATCAAGATTTGGTCAAATGTTTGGGTAAAATTGCTATATCACCTGACCATTTCATTTCCAATGTTTTTCTTGTAAATTCTTTATATTACAACTTGTTTTTAGTTTCTCAATTATGTAAAATGGGCTACAATTGTCTTTTTACTGATGTTGGTGTTACTGTCTTTAGAAGAAGTGATGATTCAATAGTGTTAAGGGAGTGTTAGATGGTCTGCTATATTTAGTTGATTTTAATGATAACAATACTGAACTAGACACTTGCTTAATTGCTGAGACTAATATCGGTTGGCTCTGGCATCGCCGACTTGCCCATGTTGGAATGAAGAATCTTCACAAACTTCTAAAGGGAGAACACATTTTAGGACTAACAAATGTTCATTTTGAGAAAGATAGGATTTGTAGCACATGCCAAGCAGGGAAGCAAGTTGGAGCTCATCATCCACACAAGAACATCATGACGACCAACACACCCCTTGAAATACTCCACATGGATCTATTCAGCCCGATCGCTGACATAAGCATCGGTGGGAGTAAGTATTGTCTTGTGATTGTGGATGATTATTCTCGCTTCACTTGGGTATTCTTTTTGCAGGAAAAATCTCAAACCCAAGAGACCCTAAAGAGATTCTTGAGATGGGCTCAAAATGAGTTTAGATTAAGAATAAAAAAGATTAGAAGCGATAATGGAACGGAGTTTAAGAATTCACAAATAGAGCGATTTCTTGAGGAAGAGGGCATCAAGCATGATTTTTCTTCTCCCTACACACCTCAACAAAATGGTATAGTGGAGAGTAAGAATAGAACTCTATTAGACATGGCAAGGACCATGCTTGATGAGTACAAGACATCGGATCGATTTTGGGCGGAGGCAATTAACACCGCTTGCTACTCCATCAACCGACTCTATCTCCACCGAATCCTCAAGAAAACATCATATGAACTCCTCATCGGCAAAAAGCCCAATGTTTCTTATTTTAGAGTTTTTGGGAGCAAACGCTTTATTCATATTAAGAGAGGTAGAAATTCTAAATTTGCTCCTAAAGCAGTAGAAGGCTTTTTACTTGGCTATGACTCAAACACAAGGGCATATAGAGTCTTCAACAAGTCCACTGGATTAGTTGAAGTTTCTTGTGACATTGTGTTTGATGAGACTAATGGCTCCCAAGTGGAGCAAGTTGATCTTGATGAATTAGATGATGAAGAGGCTCTGTGCGTCGCGCTAAGGAACATGTCCATTGGGGACGTGTGTCCAAAAGAATTCGAGGAGCCTACACAAGCACAAGATCAACCATCATCTTCAATACAAGCATCTCCACCAACTCAAGATGAGGAAATGGTTCGAGAAGAAGAGGATGAAGACCAAGATGATGAGCCACCCCAAGAGGAGGACATTGATCAAGGGGGAGATGAAGATGATCAAGATAAGGAAGATGACCAAGAAATTTGGGATCAAAGACTGCCACACCCAAGAGTCCACCAAGCAATTCAAAGAGATCACCCCGTCAACTCCATACTTGGTGACATTCATAAGGGGGAAACCACTAGATCTCGAGTTGCTCATTTCTATGAACATTACTCTTTCGTGTCTTCTATCGAGCCATACATGATAGAGGATGCACTAAGAGATCCAGATTGGATAGTGGCAATGCAAGACGAATAAGGTATGACATTTAGTTCCATGTCCTAACCAAAATGTTGTAGGTACCAAATGGATATTCCGCAACAAACAAGATGAGCATGGTGTGGTGACTAGGAACAAAGCCCGACTTGTTGCCAAGGGATATCCACAAGTTGAAGGTTTAGATTTTGATGAAACCTATGCACCCATAGCTAGGCTTGGGTCAATTCGTATATTACTTGCCTATGCTACTTACCATGGATTTAAGCTATATCATATGGACGTGAAGAGTGCCTTCCTCAATGACCCTATCAAAGAAGAGGTATATGTTGAGCAACCTCCCGGCTTTGAAGATACTGAGTATCCTACACATGTTTATAAGCTCTCAAAGGCGCTTTATGGGCTCAAGCAAGCCCCAAGAGCATGGTATAAATGCCTAAGAGACTTTATTATCACTAATGGCTTCAAAGTTGGTAAAGCTGACCCTAATCTCTTCACTAAAACTATTGCTAAGGACTTGTTTATATGCCAAATTTATGTTGATGATATTATATTTGGGTCTACTAACAAGTCAACTTGTGAATAGTTTAGTAGGATTATGGTACAGAAATTCGAGATGTCTATGATAGGGGAGTTGAAGTATTTCCTTGGATTTCAAATCAAGCAACTCCAAGAGGACACCTTCATCAGCCAAACTAAGTACATTCAAGATATTCTCAAAAAGTTTGGAATGAAGAATGCCAAACCCATCAAGACACCCATGGGAACAAATGGGCATCTCGACCTCGACACGGGAGGTAAATCCGTAGATCAAAAGGTCTACCGGTCGATGATAGGATCTTTACTCTATTTATGTGCTTCACGACCAGATATTATGCTTTCCATATGCATGTGTGCAAGGTTCCACGCAAATCCAAAGGAAGTTCACCTTAGGGTCGTGAAAAGAATCATGACATATTTAGTTTACACTCCTAAGTTTGAGCTTTGGTACCCCAAGGGATCTACCTTTGATTTAATTGGGTATTCCGATGTCGATTATGCCGGATGTAAAATTGACAGGAAGAGCACATTAGGGACTTGTCAGTTTTTGGGAAGATCCCTGGTGTCTTGGGCTTCAAAGAAACAAAACTCAGTAGCTTTATCCACCGCTGAAGCCGAGTATATTGCTGTAGGACACTGTTGTGCACAATTACTCTGGATGAGGCAAACCCTTAGGGACTATGGCTACAAGTTGAGCAAAGTCCCTCTCCTATGTGATAATGAGAGTGCAATCAGCATGGCGGACAATCCTGTCGAACACAGCGACGCTAAGCACATAGACATCTGGTATCACTTTTTGAGAGATCACCAACAAAACGGAGATATCGAAATTGCTTATGTTAGCACCCACAACCAATTAGCCTATATCTTTACCAAGCCACTAGATGAAAAGACTTTTAGCAAACTTAGGAATGAGCTAAATATTCTAGATTCTTAGAACTTTGATTGAAACATTGCACACATTGCTCATTTATATACTTTTGATCATATCTCTTTCATTTGGTACAAGTGCATATTTCTTATTCTTCTTGTGCGAAGGCTAAGACTAATGTGTTTTCAAGTATATTTCTATGATTAGTCTTCAATTGAAAGGGAAATGGAGTATTAGGCGAAGGCAAGGCTTCCACTCAACTCTGTCGGTATCATTTATCCTTTGCCTTACTCATAGAACTCCAATTGGTATAAATTTTCACTCATATCCATTATTTTCCAAAGGGGAGAAAATAAGCCCCAAAGGGGGAGAATTATAAGGCCTCTCAAGTTTCTTCGTTTTTGGAGCTTAATGCCAAAGGGGAGAAAGTATTAGGCCCAAAGCAAAAGGACCGCACCACTAGTTTGAAATTCAAAAATTTCAATTGGTAATTTCATTTGATATCTACTTTAAAAATGGAAATAATTTCAATTAGAAAAAGTCTCTTGACAGCTAAGGGGAGAACTTTTTTAGGGGGAGCTTTTGTTTCGCCAAAGGAAAAGCATTTGAAACAATGGGAGAATTTTCAAAATCTTGCAAATGCTTTTTGAAATCATATTCCTATACCATTGGCTATTTGCAAAAGGATTTAAAAAGACTTTTCCAAAAGATTTGCAAAAACAAGCTAAGTAGTGCAAATGTGGTCCAGAATATCAAAATAGAAGAAAGCAATCACATTTACTTATGTAGAAATTCTTTCAATTGGTTTAACTCAAAAGTAACTTATGCACATCTGAAAGTCGCCTAGAGGGAGGTGAATAGGCGAAACCTGAAATTTACAAACTCAAGCTCTCACTAAGGCCGTGGTTAGCGTTAGAATAAAGTCGGAGTGCGGAAGATTGTTTCTCTTGGTATGAGTTGCTCAAATTTGTGAGTATTACTTTGGGAGCAAACTCAAATCAATATTAGCAAGGAAACTTTAAAGAGAGGAAAGAGGGGAAACAAATCAAGTGAAGATCAATGCAAGTGAACACGATGATTTGTTTACCGAGGTTCGGTTCCAAAGAACCTAGTCCCATTGAGGAGGCCACAAAGGTCGGGTCTATTCCAACCCTTTCCCTCTCTCAATCGGTCACACAGACCGGTCGAGGCTTCTCCTTAATTACTTGGGTCACTAAGACCCCGCAAGGATCACCACACACATAGGTGTCTCTTGCTAGCTTTGCAAAGCACTTAGAAGAATGAGAATAAGAAGGAAAAAGCAATCCAAGCAACAAGAGCAACAAAAGAACACAAAACACCCTCTCTCAAGTCACTAAGAGATTGAGTTGATTTTGAGGCTTGGAGAGGATTTGATCTTTGGAATGTGTCTTGGAGTGAATGCAATTTCTCTTGTATTGAATGTGAAGTTCAGAAAACTTGGATGGCTTTGAATGGAGGTGGTTGGGGGTATTTATAGCCCCAACCACTATTATAGTTGTTGTTGTCGATGGCGCACCGGACAGTCCGGTGGTGCACCGGACAGGGCACTGTTCACTGTCCGGTGCGTGCCACGTCAGCACACCGTTGGGGTTTGGAGTGGTTGACCGTTGAAGTCCTTTGTCTTCTAGCTGCACTGGACAGTCCGGTGGCACACCGGACATGTCCGGTGCGCTTTGACTTCACAGCCTGACATCTGACTTCTGTACTGTGCACTGTTGATCTGACATCGCAGACGATCGTTGCCCTCAGTTGACCGTTGCTCCGTTAGCTCACCGGACATGTCCGGTGCACACCAGACAGTACGGTGAATTATAGCGGAGCGTCCCTTGGAAAAGCCCGAGAGCGGCCTGTTTGAGTGGTGCTCGGCCTGGGGCACCGAACACTGTCCGGTGCGTCAGTGGCAGCACTAATGCTAGTCTATGCTCCAAACTTTATTGATTCCCCAACTTAGCTTCTTTCTTGTTTTGTGTTGAACTTTATGCACCTGAGATAAATGATGACTAGGAAAACTAGTTAGTCCACGTGGTTTGCCTAGTCATCATCTATCTCAGGTGCATAAAGCTCAACATAAACCAAGAAAGAAGTTAAGTTGGGGAATCAACAAAGTTTGGAGCAAACACTAGAAATGGTGTTGCCAGTGGCGCACCGGACACTGTCCGGAACCCAGGCCGAGCTCCACTCAAATAGGCCACTCTTGGGTTTTTCAAGGGATGCTCTGCTATAATTCACCGGACATGTCCGGTGAGCCAACGGAGCAACGGTAACCTGCCCTCAACGGTCGACTGCGGTGAACAGTTCGCAGTCATCAGTCAGAGCTGCGAAGTCAGAATACACCGGACATATCTGGTGTGCCACCAGACAGTCCGGTGCCGCTAGAGGATAGAAGACTTCAAAGGTCAACCGCTCCAAACCCCAATGGTGTGCTGACGTGGCACGCATCGGACAGTGAACAGTGCCATGTCCGGTGCACCATCGACAGCAACGGCTAGAATAGTGGTTGGGGCTATAAATACCCCCCAACCACCTCCATTCAAGTCATCCAAGTTTTCTGAACTTCACATTCAATACAAGAGGAAAAGACTACACTCCAAGACACAATCAATAGATCAAATCCTCTCCAAGCCTCCAAATCAACTCAATTGCTTAGTGACTTGAGAGAGGGTGTTGTGTGCTTTTGTTGCACTTGTTGCTTGGAGTGCTTTCTCCTTCTCATTCTTATTCTCTAAGTGCTTTGTAAAGCTAGCAAGAGACACCTAAGTGTGTGGTGATCCTTGCGGGGTCTCAGTGACCCAAGTGATTAAGGAGAAGCCTCGACCGGTCTAAGTGACCGATTGAGAGAGGGAAAGGGTTGGAATAGACCTGACTTTTGTGGCCACCTCAATGGGGACTAGGTTCTTTGGAACCAAACCTCGGTAAACAAATCACCGTGTTCACTTGTGTTGACTTTCACTTGATTTGTTTCCCCAATTTCCTCTCTCTAAAAGTTCCCTGCTATTATTGATTTGAGTTCGCTCCCAAAGGTTATCCGCATTGATTGAGCAACTCGTGGCAAGGAGAACTACCTTCCGCACTCTGATTTAATTCTAACGCTAACCCCGAGCATAGTGCGTGTTTAAAGTTTGTAAATTTCAGGTTTCGCCTATTCACCCCCCTCTAGGCGACTTTCAAATGACCATCTCCCTTTTGGCGTGTTCTCTCGACATCACTTCGAGTTGTTAAACTCCAATGAAGCACCGAGCTCTGATACCAATTGAAAGTCGCCTAGAGGGGGGGTGAATAGGCGAAACCTGAAAATTATAAACTTTGAACACGCACTTCACCTGGGGTTAGGGTTAGAATACATAATGTTGAATTCGGAGTGTGGAAGATAGTTCTTCTTACTATGAGTTGCTCAATCAATGCGAATAAATTTTTGGAGCTAACTCAAAAATAATATGAGCAAGAGAACTTTAGAGAGAGGAGAGGGAAGAAACAAATCAAGTGGTGAATATCAACACAAATGAACATGATGGTTTGTTTCTCGAGGTTCAGTTTCAAAGAACCTAGCTACTCCCCGTTGAGGGGGGCACAAAGGCCAGGTCTATTCCAACCCTTTCCCTCTCTCAATCGGTCACTTAGACCGGTCGAGTGCTTCTTAATCATATGGGTCACTAAGACCCCGCAAGGATCACCACACAATTAGGTGTCTCTTGCTAGCTTTACAAAGCACTTAGAAAGGATTAGAATGAGAAGAAGGCAACCAAGCAACAAGAGCAACAAAACAAACACAAACCACCCTCTCTCAAGTCACTAAGCACTTGATTTGATTTTAGGAGCTTGGAGAGCATTTGATGCCTTGATTGTGTCTTTGGAGTGTATCCTTTTGCTCTAGTATTTAATGGAGAAGTTGCAATGCTTGGATGGCTTGAATGGTGGTGGTTGGGGGTATTTATAGCCTCCAACCACTTCCTAGCCATTGGCTGACTTTGTTGTAGATGGGCACACCAGGCAGTCCGATGGTGCACCGGACACTGTACTGTTCACTGTCTGGTGCGTGCCACGTTAACGACCATTGGGGTTTGGAGCTGTTGACCGTTGAAGTCTTCTATCCTCTTGCAGCACCGAACAGTCTGGTGTGTTCTGACTTTGCAGACTGACTTCTAACTTCTGCTCTGCCAGCGCAGTCGACCATTGGGCGCAGTTGACCGTTGCTCCGTTGTCTCACTGGACAGTTCGATGGTACATCGGACAGTTTCGTAAATTATAGCAGAAGTGTGCTGAGAAAACCCAAGAGCGGCCAGTTCGCGAGGTGCTCGGTCAGAGCACCGGCCAGTGTCCGGTGCGCCATTGGCTGCACCAATTCTTATATGCTCCAAACTTTGTAGAATTCCCTCAAGTCTTTTTCTTTGTATATTTATGTTGAACTTTATACACCTAAGAAAAATAGCAACTAGACAAACTAGTTAATCCATGTGGTTTGTGATGGATGTCAAACACCAAAATCGATTATAGGAAATGGTTAAGCCCATTTCCCTTTCACGAAGAAAGTAGCCACATGCCTTGCGATCCCGGACGCAAGTTCCATGGAAGCAACATTCCAGAAGATTATCGCAGGGTAGAATTGATGACGGTCGTCCAAGGATCCGAGGACATGTTAGACATCCCTGGGCCCGAAGGTATTGAGACACTTGCACAAGTTATCAAGAATTTTATCCTTTGGCCTCGAAGGGATGTCGAATTGGTTGATCAATCGTCATCATCCCCTATCCAACCATCTCCGCCTCCTCAAACTGTAGTTCCCATTGTACATCCATCATCACCTCAAACTTCACATGCTTCTCCTCATCCTCTCTCTGACCCACCACAAGCATCGCCATTCAGGGCTCCACCACCTTCTCCTCCTCATCCTCTTGGTGATCCACTATCTACGCCACCAACAAGAATTCCACCTTCTCCACAACCACCAACAGACCCACGAGCATCAAAGAAATCTAAATTTTGTATACCGAAATTGGTGTCCCTGTATGAGAAAAATAAGAGTAAAGCTACCACTACTGGCACAACTCGATTTTTGTCTGGGATTTGGCCAAGCATGAGAAGTCTAAAAAAGGCTGAGGAAATGATCGTAAAGATAAAGAAGCCAACTAAGACAGATTATAAAAATGTGAAGGCCCAGGGACATAAAGCATCACCACCTTGTAACGCCTCATGCCTCCCCTTTTATAGCTGAAGGGGGGCATGCACAAAGGTACTGAGCCCCGACATGTGGGCCCAGGGACATAACGAATATAGCACTTGGAGCCACAAATGTGTGTTGCTGAGGCGATCTTCTCGCACCCTGACACCCGAGATCTTCATATCCTCGGTGTGCAGGGGAGGCTTCTTGTAGAAGGGATGATGAGTATGGTGCACCGCTCAGCACGGGCGCACTGTTTGCCAACAGACCGGTCAGACGCGCCGCCTGCTGGATGACCCTGACGCCGCCTGCCATCGGATTGGACAGGACGCATTAAATGCTGGGAGGGCGCGTCGCCAGCTGGCGTGGTGGCAGGCGGCGCGTCCTTTCAGCAATAAGTGTAGAGGCCGCTAGGCCTGATGGGCTTTATGCCAGGCTTGGCCAGTAGGTTTATGTGTCGGGCCACAAGCCACGCGGCAGCAGTGGGCAGTCCCAGGACAAGGTCTGGACACGTGCCAGCACCGGACCCCTACCTACGCCGGGGTCCTTCTCGTCCCGGGACCTTGCCAACACTGGGGGCTTCCAAGCGATCCGGCATACCTTCTTGGGGCCCTGGACTTGTATTTATAGGGGTCTGATGTCCTTCTGCGGGGGTCCGGACCTAGCGATGAACACCGGGATGTACTCCCTTTCCTTGCCACGCGGCGCTCTTGGACCTGCCCATTGGGCGCCATTCTCCGCGTGGTCTTGCACGGGTGCGGCGCCTTCATGCAGTAGCAGAAGGTACCCCTGATTGAGGGTACTGACAGTGGCCCCCGGGCCCGCCTCAGGGGAGGAGGCGAGCCTGCAGGTGGGGCCAGAGTCTGATTGGCGATCTGCCTGCTGCTCTTGCGGGCCTGTTGGTGCAATTATTGTCGGCCCGCCTATGGCTATGCCGACTGTCACGCCCATTCCCATGGCTGACCTACCCGTGACCTTCGTCACTGCTGGGCCATACGCGGGGTGCCTCGAGTCACTGCATCGGCCCTGAAAGCTTATCTTTTTCAGTCTTCTGTGATGGCCCCGAGGGGGCGCGTCATTGGAGCAAGCGGCGGTGCGGTTCTTCTGCACCTAGTAGCCGATCGCCCCTGTTGCATGACGTGTGGGCCTGGATCCGCATGTTGGACCGTTGATTGTAGCGAAGCTGAGGGAGCGCATAACCATGGGGCGACTGCTTGCTTCCCGCGTAACGGTTCGCCTTCTTGACCGCCGGTTTTGGCGAAAAATGAGGGGTGCCTAACCGTGGGGCGGTTGCACACTCCTTGTGCGGCGGTTCGTCTTCCCGACCGCTGGTTGTTTCGAAAGTGAAGGGACACATATCCCCGGGGCGGTTGCACGCCCCCTGTGTGGTGGTTTGCCTTCCTCGCTCCTCGGGCCGGCCTATACGACGCACGGGGCCTGGCCCCCGTGTCATAGGGTGGAACCTTTGGTGCACACCGGGAGACTTTGCCCGTGGTGCTCCGGGGCGCAAGAGGGGGACATCTCCCTTTAAAAAGGGATCGACCCCTCGGTAGAAGTCATGCCTTGCTCCTCTTGCATCCTTCGTGCCCTCCCACCTTCTGGGCCTCTGGATGGGGCGCGCCGATGTTCACTGGAGGGGAACACGTCAGAGCCATCCCCTCCGGTGGTCCCATCGCCGGAGAGCTTGCGCTCGCAGTTGGGCTGTCGATCTTGTCTTCCTTTTGCTATTGTTAGAGGAGCACAACCCTGTGGGGGTCGGTGCTCTTCCGTCATCACTCGGCTTCAAGAATTTTCATCATGCAGCCCGGCTGCAGTCCCCCGCCAGTGGCCATCCAGAAGGATGACCACCAGCCTCGCGGTGGGGAGAAGCAAGCCGGGCTACGGCTTCCTCCAGCCTCAGCTTCAAGGATGTTCATCATCCTTGCTAGGGCAGGGGGCGAGCCAAGTCGGGGCCCTGCCCTCCGCATGGGCTGGTGACCCGCTTCTTCCTCCAGCATTCGGGGGAGAATGGTGTTCACCAGCCTTGTGGAGGAGGCGAACCTTAGCTACGTGGGGCCGGCTGGCTATAGGCCGTCAGCTGCAGCGTGTCCGGCCCTTTGGGCTGGACGCCTTCGGCGCCACCTCCGACGCTGCCTCTTGCCGCTTTGGCTGGGGCGTGGCTGTCCGTCCACCGTACGGGCGACGGTCGCGCCGTGCGCGGGTCCGGCACATCCACCCCTTCTCCTGCCCGCTGGCCATACTGGGGGATTACACAAGACGTCGTACGCTGCGGTGGTGGCGCTCTTGGATGGTCTTGTCCTCACTCCCGTTGGTCAGTACAGGAGCGAGGACCTGAAAGTCGCCTAGAGGGGGGTGAATAGGTGAAACCTAAAAAATTAAAACTTTATCCCCCAACTAGATCCCTTGATTAGTGGTTAGAACAAGATATACAATTATCGGAGTATACAAACTAAGTCCTTGCTTGTAAAGAGTATTGCTTTCAAATAATGCGGAATTGATAGAACAATACAACTAATAGGTCTATGAGAATAAAGCAAGGGGGCTTAGATAAGAAGAGCAATGACACAAGTTCTTTTTTGCGATGTGTTGCTTCACTACATGAGAATTTAACTTAAAGCAACACCAAATAGTATTAGCAAAGAATAGTGCAAGAAAACTTAGAAAGGGAAAGAACAAACAAATCACAAGCAATAAGCACACGAGACACGGGTGATTTGTTTTACCGAGGTTCGGCCCTCGAAGGCCTAGTCCCCGTTGAGGAGTCCACTAAGGACGGGTCTCTTTCAACCTTTTCCCTCTCTCCACTGATCACCAAAGACCGACGAGCTCTTCTTCTTCTCAAGGATCACTTAAGACCCCACAAGGATCACCACACTCTTTGGTGTCTCTTGCTAGCTTTACAAGCCTTCAAAACTTTGGAAGAAGTTCAATGGGAGTCAAAACTCCATGAGCAAATGAACACAAAGATGTAGCACACACTATCTCTCAATGAATCTCACAAGGCACTAGTGCTAAACTCAAATGAGTAGCCCTCTCTTGCTTGCTCTCTCTTTTGTGGCACTTGTGTTGGTTGTAGTGGTCTAAATCTTGTGTATAGGATGGATCAATGAATAGAGGTGGTTGGGAGGGCTTGAATATGTCAACTAGATGACTTGGAATGTTGCTTGGGCTCCGACACCTTGAAGTGGCCAGTTGGGGTGGTATTTATAGCCACCATCCAAAATGTAGCCGTTGGAGAAGTCTGCTGGCGATGGGCGCACTGGACAGTCCGGTGCTCCACCGGACAGTGTCCGGTGTGCCGCCACGTCATCCTCCAGTTAGGGCTTGGAGCTGGTCGACCGTTGGAGGCTTTGTCCTCATGCAGCATCGGACAGTCCGGTGCGACACCGAACAGTCCGGTGCAACACCGGACAGTCCGGTGCCCCTCTGACCAACTGCACTGACTTCTGCTACAATCACTGTGCTGCACTTCACTATTAGAGTCGACCGTTGCGTGCAGATAGTCGTTGCTCCGCTGGCACACTGGATAGTCTGGTGGCCCACCGGACAGTCCGGTGAATTATAGCGGAGCTGCGCCTGGAAAACCCGAAGCTGAAGAGTTTGAGGTCGATCCTCCCTGGTGCAACGGACAATGTCCGGTGGCACACCGGACAGTCCGGTGCGCCAGACCAGGGAGCACTTCGGTTTCCTTTGCTCCTTCGTTTTGATCCCTTTCTTTTATCTTTGTATTGGTTTGATGTGAACCTTTGGCACTTGTAGAACATTTATTCTAGAGCAAACTAGTTAGTCCAATTATTTGTGTTGGGCAATTCAACCACCAAAATCATTTGGGAAAAGGTTTGACCCTATTTCCCTTTCAATCTCCCCCTTTTTGGTGATTGATGCCAACACAAACCAAAGCAAATATAGAGGTGCAGAATTAAACTAGTTTGCATAAGGTAAGTGCAAAGGTTACTTGGAATTGAAACCAATATAATTATTTCAAAGGATATGCATGGATGTTTTCCTTCTTGTTATTTAAAAAATTTGACCACGCTTGCACCAATAGTTTTGTTTTTACAAATTCTTTGTAAAATTCTTTTCAAAAGCTTTTTGCAAATGGTCAAAGGTACATGAATAAGATTGAAAGAAGCATTTTTAAGATTTGAAAATTTCTCCCCCTGTTTCAGATGCTTTTCCTTTGACTTAAACAAAACTCCCCCTCAATGAAATTCTCCTCTTAGTGTTCAAGAGGGTTTTGCAGGTTTTGAAGAAGATACTACTTTCTCCCCCCTTTGAACATAATAAGATATCAATTTAAAAACTTCATCTGGTGGTGGTGCGGTCCTTTTGCTTTGGGCTCATACTTTCTCCCCCTTTGGCATGAAGCGCCAATAACGGATACTTGTGAGTGAAATACAAGCCCTTTCACTTTCTCCCAATTGTAAACAAATAAATATGAGTGAAGATTATACCAAAGTGGAGAACTATGCAGAATACCGGCAAAGAGTGGATAATACCGATGGAGTTGAGTGGAAGCGTCGCCTTTGCCGAATACTCCATTTCCCTTTCAATTCTATGACTAAGCATGAGAATATACTTGAAAACATATTAGTCATAGACATAAAAGAGATATGATCAAAGGATATATCAAATTAAGCATAATCATAGTTCTATATAACATAGATTGCTCCCCCTAAATGTGTGCATGGAGAGGAACACATATTTTGGCCTTAAATGCCAATTGCACATAATTAGGTTAATGAGAACATATCTATATCATACAGAATGTGAAGTGCATTGTGTCGCAGTATAAGTGTGATGCTCATGACAGTTTATGCACTTATGAAAGCATGTTAAAACAACTTAAGCATTTACCCTTAAGGCCATGTTCGGTTGACAGATTTTCATTCCAGAGAGGGATTGAATCCAAAGAGGGATTGAGTTAATCCCCTCTTTGTCACTTGAAGCCCTTGGGGGTATAATCCCTTTCGGCTGTAATCCCCGGCTCAAACTGTTGTTCGGTTAATCCAGAGTATTGTCAAGTACCAATCACGCTGCCAATACATAGCACTTCAGCTCTATAGAGACATGCAAGTTTTGTTACGATGAAGACAACCTTATTACAACAAGCATAATAATCTCATGTCTGTTTACACTAATAAGTTGCAAAAGACTACATCACTTAAGTTGCAAAAGACTACATCACTAGTGTGATGACCATGACGAGATCATGGATCCATATAATGATACATCTCTCTTTGACAGACAGAGAACACATTCTTCCTCTAAAGACTGGAGCTACTTCATGCATGACTTGAGCCTTGTAACTGTTATAAAAAATAAAATGTCATTGTGAATATATGTCAACAACTATAAACTCTTTAAACGAGGTGATCATTCAATGTATTGCTTTAAAATCATCAGCATATTGACTAAAACATCTTGTGATGTAGCCAACTTACAAAACCATGATCAAACAGGAAAGAGTAAAGCTCTATTCAATCTTTTATCAATATATACAACAACATGACTGTGAGACTATTGTTTGCTCCATAATATATATGCCAGGGCAGCAAAAACATATCACATTCCAGTAGAACTAAGTTTTACTGGATCAGATATTCTGATGCTTTTGATGTGTAATCAAATTCTCAACTTTGCTTTATGCTAGTTGGAGTTGGCTGATCAAACTACATATAGCAAAAAACTATAACACCCTGCCCCAGATATATAAAAATATCAGGAAGACACGCACAGAGGGAACACCAAAATGTTTTGCCATGGTACAATCCGGTGGATGGGAACCATGCATCAAGTAAACTGTAGCAGGTTTATGTTTATATTTTTTAGTGACAGAAATTAATAGGGTCACACACTAGTGTGTTGCCTATGTATTAAGAACACACCACACATAATTTGTTATCATATCAATCAAAGATATAGACATGTACCCTAACCAAGTTAAAATATCTCTATTTGTAGTTAATTTTACCTTAGGTAAACTGCTGCAGGTAAACAACACACTAAAACCAAGTTAAAATATGTAGTAACCTTAGGTATACCTACTAAGCCATCTCATCCCTCAACCACATCAATGTTAGTATCACTGGTGCAGGGATAATCTAGAAATATAATAGATTTTGTTAGAAATACATCTAGGCAAGTACAAGTAAATATATGTACTCTGAACTGAAACAATAAACATGTTTTGTTGTTTATTAGATAAGCTGAAAATGGAACAAAATGTTTACTAAGGAAAATAATGTTTTCTGTCCCGTCGGTGTATGGATCATAAATCAAATAAGACACTTGAATAGCAAATGACTCAACATATCAGCAAGGATGACAAATCCGCAATGCGAACAGACTTTTGAGAAGTGACAAGTAGCAGATAACAGAAACAAGCGCAGGATTACTCATAACCCAAGTGTGAAGATAATATAACAGAGAAAACATTTCTGCATTCAGAAACAACTTCTGATCCTTTAACTTCATGAGTGCATAATATAAAAAAACAGTGCACTGATGCAACTAACATACTTAAATAAATTGATCTGCCGTTCAGAAACTTCAAAGATTGTTTTAGGGATCACACACTATAAGTTCTACGGTGTGATGTGCCTGCCTGGAGAGAGAATGGCAAAAAATGCAAGAGAAGATGAACGGTGGTAGGGCTGAGAACATACCAAGAAATGCCTCCCACACACCTGCACGTTGAGGACATCCTCCTTGCTCATCCTGGAACTGGAACACACCTCTACTAGTTCAATGCAATATCAGAGGCACAGCTCAAGAGGTTTCAGATCTGACCCCGAGCTCTCAAATCAGTCAGAGAGAAGGAGCGAGGGAGCAGATATGAAGCACTTCTCTCTCAGGAAGGAGTAGGGAAGCGCGGGCGGTGTAACAAGATTGGATGCTGCGTGGGTATCGTGGCTACTGCAGACGGCAGGATGCCGCGCAGCGAGTTCCCTTGAAGGCTCAGGTGGAGCAGCGCCGAGCAGTTGGCCAGCGCCGCCGAGATGGTCCCCTCAAGATTAGATCTAAGAACTCACCGCCTGAGCAGTTGGATCTAAAAAGAGACGCAAGAACCCCAAACGCCCTAGTTGAGACAGGGAGCAAGAAGAATACCGGTGAGAAGGCGACTGCCGGAGGAGATCGATGACGGAGAGAGGAATCCCATGTTGCGCTTGCACTTCACGCGCGCCACCGTTGTAACACCCTAGGTGTTACTCAAGGTGTCCACTCAGGGCTACCCCATTTAACCTATTATCCCATGTCCTTGGTTTGGGCAAAGTACATCAAATTTGAAATTCAAGGTCCTAAACAAGTGCCAACCATCTTGGATATCATGCCCTAGCTTGTCATGCACATCTAAGAGGGAAATTTCCAAAACCCTAAAGTAAACCCCCTTTTGAGGCATAGGAACCCTAATTGAAGCTAGGATCAAAAGGTCATGTAAACCTTATGATCATGGCTTGGGCCAAATATAAAAGTTGTAGTATGCTTCATAACCTACAAATAATAGTAAGGAAGTACCCCCAAAAAGATTTCAGAAAAGCCCCAAAAAGTTCACCAAGGGTTGAGCACAAGGGAAAATTCAGAATTTGCCTAAGTCTAAAAACTAACCCTTGAACAAAGATCTCACATGTTCACCTTAATCCAAAATTCAAAATACTTCGGCCCAATTGACAAAGTGGCGCCAAATTAACCCTAGAATGCCCTGGAAAGAGGTGACACCTACCCTAGGGCGTTTGACACGACTTGGCACCATTTTTGGCTCGGTTTGGACATGTCTGACACAGCCAACTTCTCACCCCTCTATCTCCCTACCCCGACCATATCTTGACTTGGAACTCACAGCAAAAAGGTAGGATTCGGTGCAGAGAAGAGATTGTGTACGGGACGTTGGCCAAGATCTGCACGCTAAGGCGCCCAAACAGGCCGTTGAACACGGGCAGAAGCAACGAGCCACGTGTTCGACGCGCTCTGAGCTCGCCAGAGCACGCCCGCGCGCGCCCCCGCATGCCCCGCGTCGTGCCAAACGGCCAGCCAACGCCATGGCCCGCGCCCGCGCCTATAAAGTCCGCCCAGGCGTCGACTGCACTCTTCCGCGCACCCTCAAGCCTCACCGGAGCTCAGCTCACCGCCGTTTGCCCATGCGCGGCGTGTTCGCGGCCACCCGAGCCACTGCCGCCGTAGACCGGCCAGCCCAGCTTTTCCCAGCCCCGTCCAACCCTCGGAGACGAGGGTGCCCGACTCAGTGAACCTCCCCGAGCGAGGAATCGAAGCCTGCTTCGCCAGAGAGGCCAGTCCACGGTCGCCGGAGCTCACAACCCCGCCGGAGTACGTGGACCGGGTAATCCGCTCAACCGATTTTCGATTCCTGGTGCACACAGTCACTACGTTACCCCGTGAAGCTCACCGTGCCCTTGGATTGAACCAGATCGCCGTGGTTTGGCCGGTACACTCGCCGCCAACGAGAACCCCCGCCTGCGCGCGTGGACCGAGCGATTCCGACCATCCCCGCCGTCGAGCCGCACCTCGCTGTGACCGCCAGAGCCTCCCCGAGCTAGCCCTGCCCTTCGCCGGACCTATCTCGCCGCCGGTAAGCCGCGCCATCCTTTTCTTTCCCGCGGGTACTGTTTATATTGGGGGAAGGGCCTCGGGGAAGAAGAAGGAAAGGTCGGGGGGCTTTTTGAACTGTCAGCGACCCAGGGGAATAGTGGCGCAGGGGTAGATCTGTGCGGGTTGATTTAGTTTAAACCCAGGGACCTCGGTGTAAACTGTTTTTCCAGGAAACTCTTATTAAATCTATTTTCAAATTGAGCAGAAACTTTGAAAATCCATAACTTCTGTTTAATTCATCCAAATTTGGTCAAACAAATTTTGTCAGACTCTAAATAATGTAACCTACTTAAGAAAAATATAAAACCCCCTATGTACTATGGAAAACTTTAAGGTTCTGATTTGATTATAGTTTTGGCCAAAAGCTCAATAATAGAAAGAAAAATAGTTGTGCTATTTAATTGGGGTTAGAAAAAAATGAAGAAGTCTATGTCCACCTACTGACCTGTTTAAAAATGTTAAACCTCTCTGTCCACCCCATTAAATTAGTTTTTGCCATTCATTTTACAATATGCTTAAGATTAAGAAAAATAGAAAAGATGATTTAAATAATGAACCAGAGGGCACCCCTATTTTTGTTAGCTTACTTATTCCATGTAGTTTACTAGAAAAATCTATCATACCCTGGTTTAGTATAAAATAAGTAGGATCCCTTTTATTTTTAGAAAATAAGGAAAACTTAGAAAAACCCTACAAAAATAACCCTAAGGTGAAAACACCTCAAACCTTGGGATAACTAATGTTTGGTTATTATGAATATAGGAAAAATACAAAATCTGTTGTTTGATATTTTTCAAATGACAAGTTAGTTATAGGCACCTTTTTGGCATGAAACTTTAGAAAACCACAACTAAATAATCACCAATTAACTTTCTGTGAATTTTGGCACAGAGGTTTAGTATCACTGTTAGATCCCAACAAAAATAACCCTTAGGAAGGAACTCAACTCTAATGGAGAGGTGTAGTGTAAAGTGGCCCATTTTACACCACCTTTGTTATTTTTGTCTAAAGCTTAACCTTTTTATTTTGAACCTCAATTTCCTAGAATTGGCTATAGTGACCAATGGCAATCCACTGTAATTTTTACAGAATTTTTGGAAAATGTTAAACCACTGTCGTAGTTCAAACCTACACTAGAAGCCATGAAATGAGAATAAAGAAAGGGAAATATGAATAATGGAAAATTCGTGTCATCCTAAAACTCTTTATAACTTGTCCACTGAGATATATATAAAGGAAATACCAATTACCTATGCCTATCCCTAGAAAAACCTAGACCTAGAAATGATAAGCATAAACCATTAAAAGCCACATATGACCCGAAAAACCCTAAGTTACTCATCAACTTAGTCTTTCTTCGCTTAGCATAATGTTGTTAAATCCTGCATAATCATGACATACATGTTCATTGCATTTCGATAGACTGTAACCTTGCTGACGGAGAGTACATCCTCGTGCCGGAGCAAGGAGCTGCTCAGGAGGTAGCCCCAGATCCAGCACCCGAGTCGGCACCAGAGGATCTGCCTGCCACAGCCTTGGAAGGCAAGCCCCGGTTTTATGCATAACCTGTTATTTATGCTATTTTATTATACTTAATGATTGTAGGATTGTTTGTGCACTTAAGTGTAGGAGTTATTTGAAACCCTAGTTGCATGATCTCAGGAATCCTTGTTGAGATGGATACTAGTATGCTAGGTCGAGTAGCTGCTTTATTTAATTAGGATCTCGGTAAAAGACGAGTGATTTTTCTAGCACTCGCGCGAGATCAGGAATTGGTTGTACCCACTTTTCTTATCACATTGATAGTTGGTTGGTGGACACGGATCCATGGGGATGCGTGGTCTACAAGGGAAAATGGGAATAAGGATTAACGTGCGGATACTTGTGTCAAGCGTTTGAACGTACTAAACATATGCCGAGAAATATGGTAAATCGGTAAGCCTAGTACCTGAGTGAACCTGGCAGTGGACATATCCCCTCATGCGACCTGAGACGTGGTCTCCCATTCCGGTTATGGTGGGTACAAGTGCGGTCACTGCACAACGGCAGTCGGGGTCAGTGAGGCATTGTACGCCAAGGCGGTGAGCCCTGATCTACTGACGGGGAATCGATGGGGATGGTTGATGTGTGTGGGGACGGAGTGCCTCGCCACGTCGTGTGTTTAGGTTTACCTTGCAAGGATAAAAACTCGATTCGAATCGTCTGCTTCTCGCAGCTAATGAGACTACTTGATCCATTGTACTGCATTGAGTAACAAGTGGAAATATGATGAGTTGATATAAGATGTTGATTGCTAATAATGTTTGCTACCATGTATGAGTAGATAGTACACATTTAGCCTTAAGAGAGTCACACTTAAATTGACAAAGTTAAAGCTTGACTTAGAAACTCAGCTAGTGCTTTTGGCAAACCAAACCCCACAGCCAAACAGTTGCATGTCTAGAGGTAGAGGAGTAGACTCCTCACACCGGGTAAGTCTAGCTGAGTATTAGTATACTCAGCCTTGCTTGTGGCATAATTTTTTACAGGTTCTCTGGAGGATATGGTTGCTGGAGTGACTTGGCCGTCCACCTTACCACCAGGTTGGACTGTCGAGTGGGACCCCGCCTCGGCCGAGGAGGAGCATGAGGAGTGATGGGACAGGCTTCCCCATCTCTCTGTTTATTTACCGTTAGTTAATTTCCGCTGCACTTCGAACAATGATGGTCACTTTTGCAAAACTCCGATGATGATGATGATGTAATAATTTAACACTTTTACCTGCATGGTTTTATGCTTTATTGTATTTGCTCTATGACTCACCATCGAGTGAGATTGTGGTACTTGATCCTGTCAGTGGCCTCGTCGGACTAGATCCGAGGGATTGACGGGTTATTCCCATTTAAGTGTAGTCTAGCCTCTAAGGCAGGGCTTAGGCACTTAAGTTGGAATAATTCGGGCAGTTCCGCCACAGCTGGTATCGGAGCTTGTACCACCACAGAGGAATCAATAAAATATGAATACCATCCCTTTTCAAAATAAAACTTGATAGAAACCATGTTGGATAGATCGTAGGACGAGCAGGATAGACCTAGGACGTGAAGCCTTAGGATGATAGAAGGGTAGCTAGGTGGCTAAATAATTAGGCCCCACAGGCCACTTTAAGGGATGGGAGTCCATCCCTATCCCCTTATGTTGGTGAGGTCGTTCAAGACGAGCATGCATGCATTGCTAAATTAAACAATTGAGTTAAGACTTAAAAACAAGGTGATAACCAACTAAGTCTCCAGTACCTTTTTATTTTAACTAAAGAAAGGTTGAGTTTTGTTTCTCTTGTTCTTTTTATAATTCTTTTTCTGTTACTTACGCTCAACCGTACACAGATGACTTCCCACGGATCCTCCGAGGACGGAAATGCACTAACCCACACTGACGGGCTTGCACGAGAGGGCTTCCCCCGTATTTTGTGGGAGGTACTTCAGGGAGCCGGGTACCTGACACCCCCTCAGTACGCGGTGCAGCAGTTCGAGAAGCACCGGGTGCCCCGCTGTAGGGTGAGGATGATCTTGGAGCCTCATCCCCTGCAGCCAGGTTGGCGTTCACTAGACTTCGAGTCTTTCGGATACCGGGCGGAGGACACGATCGAGGCGATCGCTCTGCACGGGTTGACGACTTTTTGTGGATTCCATCCCTTGGAGCTCTCTACCCACCCCATTGGCTTGTTCCCGGTGGAAAAGGAGGACGACACGATGTGGAAGGATCGGGTGGAGCATGCCAAGGACATCTGGGCTCTCTACCCAGGCCACACGGCTCACTTGTCGGTGCGATGCATCAACGCCCTATATCGTCTGCAAGTGATGCATGGAGAGGCAATGTCTCATCTGATGGCATTATTAGAGGCAACCAAGATCACCCTGGACAACAGGGAGGAGCTCGTGGTTGACTTGTCCCAGGAGCTGGTAGAAAAAGATTTACAAGTGGAGCAGCTGTCTGATGAGATCCATGAGCTGGAGGAATTGGTGGGGACGAGGGAGAACACCATCGAGGTTCTCGAAGATCAGCTCCTCAACACCCAGCAGCAGCTCGCAGAGGCTAATGAGCACCTAGATATGCATCATCAGGAGATCCATGATGGGGAGGCTGACGAGGACGTCGACATTGAGGGAGGGGAGGAGCCTGCTTCCAGCGTAGACATTGCTGGCTCAGGGAGGCCACCTTCCCCCGAGTCGAGTGTCGCCTCTTTTGCTCATTAGTTGCCAGAGTAGGAATAGAGATCGGTAATGTAGGACTCCTCGCAGCTAGCTTAGCTTTTGCACCCTTGTAATACCCGATTTGCAAGAGAGAATATAAAAGGGAGATTTTTTTCCTTTATATGTGATTTCTCTATTTATCATCACATGTGAACACTTCATTTGAAAACAAATAATTAATAAAAATATATGCCACTAAATTATGCATCATGCTGAATTTTATTTGTCTGTGCATTCACTCCTGAAGAAAATGATAAAGAAATATAGTAGAGTTGAAACATGCATTAAACCTAAATTTGGAAACTGAGATTTGGAGAAAAATAGGAAAAATACTACACAAAAATAAGGTAAATAAAGATACAAATAACTAAAACCCTCCTATACTACTATGCCTATGTTTGTACATTAATTAGAGTACAAGTTCACAGCACTGTTTGAATTCATTTCAATCTAAAAAGGAAAACAAAACAGAATAAAAAAATGAAATGAAAAGGGAATTTCTGGCGCCCTGGGCCAAATCTCCCTGGCCTCAGCCCATCTGGCCCTTCCTCCCACCGCGGCCCAGCACCATTCACCTAGCCCGCGCTCATTTCACTAACCGGCGGGGCCCGCTGGCCGGCCACACCACACGTGCGCGCCTTGCGCGGGCCGACACTGATATGTGGGACCTCTTCGTCAGAACCATCCCCTTCGCGGCGAACTCGGGCCCCTAACAGAAGCGCAACAGAACCCCGAGCTCCACGGCATGACCGAGTCCTCGAAGATCGATTCCACCTGCATATAACCGACCCCTGGATCTCACGCTCCGTTAACTTAGTCACCGCCTTGTCGTCGCGTGAGCCGCTGCCGCCGTTGCCCACGAGTCGGGATGAACCGCGACGCCTGCAGAGAGAAATTAGGGAGGGAGAGTGGATCCGTCGCCGGGGTTCTCGGGCAAGCCGTTTCAACCACCGTTACCCTAGTATTGCGGCTCGGTCTGCGGACCATAAAGAGTAGTGCCAAGCGGCCCCATCCCCCTCAGTCTATCCGAGCCGGTAGTATCATTGCCAAGCCACTGTTGCGGGGAGAGAGAAAACATGAAGCCGCCGTCGACCCACGCCTACGCTGATGAACTAGTTCCCCTGTGTGGTGGCTGGGTGGATTTGCGGGTGCTCACCGGATGTGGTCGTGGCTTCGTCGGGCGGAATCGTGGCCATGGGAACTCACTGCTCGGGCTTGGATAGCGGCAGGGAGCACCCGCCAGCTCCGTTCCCGTCCGTGGCCATTGCCGGAAAGTCCGTGCCGCCTTGGAGTACTTCGCGGTGCTGCTGGGAGGGCGCTCGTGACCGGGTGGAGGTGTTTCGACCTCGGCGGCAACCGGAATTGCTCGCCGGTGACACACCGCCACCGCGGAGCTGCGCTGCACCGTGAATATGGCCCGGCACCGCGTGATTCACGGTAAGGATCCCCTCGGTCGATTCCTTGTCACATATACGCGCTGTAGGACTCGCGGATTGGGAACCGGGGGCTCTTGTGCGTGATTGCGGGAAACTCTGGTGTGCGCGCCACCGTGGAATCGTGGCGGCGCCGCTCAGGTCCGACAGTCGGGAGTGGGTATTGGGGGGAGTTATGGCTGACCGTGGGATCCTCCAGGAGCGGCTCCGATTAGATCGCGTGTGTACCGGTTCGTAGGATCGATCTGAGGCGTCCGTTTGTGATCGGGCGTGCGCGATTAGATCTGGTTGCTTTAAATCCAGGACGTTCGCTGCAGATCGGATGGTTGTGTTCGGATACCGATTCACCGTGGCTCGGAGCTAATCTGCCACATCCATCTGCGATCGTAGGGCTTAGATTTGAAGATACCCCTTCGGCCCTGGAAACTTGCATAAGAGTCCTGTGCTTTTCTAGAATCAACCCGCAGTACTGCAAATAGAGTTATGAGTCTCGGTAAACTTACGCCAGACCCCCTGCACTTTCTGGAATTCGAGGCCCAGTCCAGAGAGCATATAAAATAGGTAAATAGATACAGAAACTGATTTTTAATATAAAAAGAATTCCTAAAACTTGTTTATTGCATAGAAAATTCATTCTAGCTCCAAATTGAGCCATTCCAATTTCTAAAATTTTGTAATAATATTCTCTATCATTTAGTGTCTCTGTTTTGTCATGAAAACAGCTAGAAAAGTAATTTATCATTTAATCCCATTTCAAGCACATTAAATCTTAGGAAATTCATAACTTGAAATCTATAACTCCAAATTTAATGATTCCAGTTCCTGTGATCTCATTTTAATGTGTAGATTTTTACTGTATATTTTATTTACATGTTTGATGTGATGTTAATGTATGCTATACTATGTGTGTATTGTGTTGATGCGAGTAGACGAGCAAGCCACTGTGGAATCTGAGGTTCAGCAAGTAGAAGTAGCTGAGCAGGAGCTCATTGAAGGCAAGTTGTGCCCTTGATCACTTACTTTTCCCAGCCATGTTCTTATTAATTTTAATGATCTGTATAGGTTAATTTTGATGGGATCCTTTAGGTTACCCCAGTTTTGGTTATCTATATACCTTGTTCACCCCTGAAATATTTTTAGGTAGTACTTGCTATTGCTTTATGTGGATTTGGGTATGAAGGTACACTATTCATGATTATCCTGTTATTATCTTGTTATTATTACTGTTCATGTTAAGATCATTAAATTAATGGGAACATGGAGCGACCACCCGGGAAAACAGTGCTACCACAAGGGTTTAATGGGACGCCCTTGGCTGATTAACTAGGAAAGCTAGTGGAGGTCTTCCTTACCCGAAAGGGGCAAGGGCAGTAGGGGAGTGGTCAGTGTAGGGAGGTCCTTGGTTGATTTTGCTGCGATGGCGGTCAGGCAAGAACCCTGCACTGGAGCTTCCTATAAACTGTAGCGGGATTTCTGAAGCTAGTGGAACTTTGTAAAGGACTCATAGTGTTACCCTGCCTCGCCTCCTCGGTAGAGGTGTATGGGATTGGCCGTCTCTTGGCAGATGGGTAACATGACTTGTGGGTAAAGATGTGCAACCTCTGCAGAGTGTAAAACTAGTATACTAGCCGTGCTCACGGTCATGAGCGGCTCGGACCCTCACATGATTAAATATGCAACTTAAATTTAATTTGACATTTGCATCGCATTGGGATTATTTTACTATTACTTTTCTTTATTATTATTAGGGTTTGGTATTTACTTACACTTAGTAATTGCTAATAAAATTTTGACCAACTTATAAAAGCAATGCTCAGCCTTACACTTCATGAACTCCCACCTTTGGTGAGTTCATGCCACATTATTCCCCACGACTTGTTGAGCTATGAACGTATGTGAGCTCACTCTTGCTGTCTCACAACCCCCCCCCCCACAGGAGAAGAACAGGTGGTCGAAGAGGAGCCGCTTAGCACTAAGGCATTCGACTTGATCTAGGTGGCGTTTCTCAGTTGACATTGGCGCCAACGATCCTTAGTTCGTTTTATATTTATCTTTATTTTGTAATAAGTCTTCCGCTATGTAATAAATACTCTGATGTTTTATGACATTCATCTCTATACACTCTGTTATTATATATGTTGTCTTCTCGGCGCATGTATGAGTTGCACCCGGCTTTGTCCTTTAAAGCCCGGGTGTGACAGAAGTGGTATCAGAGGAAATGTTGACTGTAGGACGAAATCTAGATAGAAACGGACAAAACCCTTACCTACTTATCTGATTCTGATTCATTCTATACTTACCTTACTCTGATTCTTTCTACACTCATCTTGATCCTGTCTCACCTTCTACTGTTCTACTCTGATCATTCTTACCTTTTCTACTCTTAGACAAGATGGATTTCACACCTTGGAATCCCTACCCCTATGACATTTTTAAGAGATAGGAAGCCTAAGACAAAATTAAAACTATTTTCTCTATTAAAAATGTTGGTTGATTGTTCTGATGATCAATGCCTGATTTGCTTCTTTGATTGATTGAAATATTATATATGGACATCTTAGCATGTGCCAGCATAAGGTAATAAATTAGCTATGGTAGGTAAAACATTAATCTGCTTAGCTAATAAATCCCCAAGGTAACATGATTCGTAATTACTGCCTTGTCTACTGCTCTCTTACCATATGTATCTAACTCAGATGGTCAATACCAGGAGGGGTGGTGAAATTGATTTGCCTCCTAATCGACACACTCTAACCCAGATGGGCTGCCCTTATACTGTTAGAAGAAAGCAGTATAGACTTGATCCTTGGTATGTCATGGTTAGGAAAGGCAAAGGCATTATATACACTGTGCTAAGGGAACCATAGAACTCACCAGTTCCAAAGGATAAAGATTTTAAGTTGAAGTTGCAGTAACTACCACCATCAGACTAGCGACATTCTTAGTAGATGAGAAGTTTGTGGGTGACAACATCCGTGTAGTTAGAGATTTTTCCGGATGTCTTTCCAGATGAGTTACCAGGGATGCCACCAGATATGGAAGTTGAGTTTGTCATTAATCCCTTACCTAAGACTACCCCTATTTCTAAACGGCCATACATGATGTCCGTAGAAGAGTTAAAGGAACTTAAGAAGCAGTTAACTGGGTTACAGGAGTCAGGGTACATTCATCCGAGTTCCTCACCTTGGGGAGCGCCGGTGCTGTTTGTGCAGAAGAAGGATGGTTCGCAACGGATGTGTGTGGACTATAGATCTCTTAATGATGTTACTGTGAAGAACAAGTATCCATTACCCCGTATTGAGGATTTGTTTGATCAGATGCGAGGAGCCAGGGTATTCTCGAAGATTGATCTCCGATTGGGATACCATCAGATGAAGATTAGACCATCGGATATTCCTAAGACGGCTTTCTCAACCCGATATGGATTATATGAGTTTACTGTTATGTCATTTGGATTAACCAATGCATCAGCTTATTTTATGAATTTGATGAATAAGGTGTTTATGGAGTATTTGGACAGATTCGTCGTGGTGTTCATCGACGATATTCTTATCTATTCTAAGAATGAAAGTGATCATGAACAACATCTAAGGTTGGTGCTACAAAAGCTGCGAGATAATCAACTCTACGCTAAGTTCAGCAAGTGCGAGTTTTGGATTGACAAGGTGCCATTCTTTGGTCATATTATTTCTAATGGAGGAATAGCAGTGGATCCTGCTAAAGTGAAGGAGATAATGGAGTGGAGAGTGTCCACTACAGTTACTGAGATTCAGAGTTTCTTGGGACTTGCAGGATATTATCGGAGATTTATTGAAGGGTTCTCTAAGATTGCCAAGCCTATGACCTCGCTTTTGGAGAAAGGGAGAGAATTCAGGTGGGATGAGAAGTGCCAAGAAAGCTTTGATCAATTGAAGGAGAGACTAATGTCGCCACCAGTATTGGTTATGCCAGATCTACAGAAGGGATTTGACATTTATTGTGATGCATGTGGCCAAGGACTTGGATGTGTGCTCATGCAAGAAGGACATGTTGAGAGCCTGTGCCCTTCAGCATGGTAGTAGTTGGGACAAGAGTCTACCTTGTGCTGAGTTCTCATATAATAATAGTTACTAGGCCAGTCTGAAGATGTCACTGTTCGAGACTCTGTATGACAGGAAATGCAAGACTCCTCTATGTTGGGATCAAACTGGAGAAAGACAATTCTTTGGGCCTGAACTGATTCAAGAAGTAGAAGGTCAAGTTCGTATAATTCGAGAAAATTTGAAGAGTAGCTCAAACCAGACAAAAGAGCTATGCGGATAATAGAAGGAGGCCACTGGAATTTGAAGAAGGAGATTATGTGTACCTCAAAGTGTCATCACTTCGTGGAATGAGGAGATTCAAAGTCAAGGAAAAATTATCCCCTCGCTATATTGGACCATTTAGAATTTCTTTTAGGCAAGTTGGAGAGATGGCCTATCAACTCGAGCTACCTGATAATCTATCTGATGTGCATAATTCCATACGTCTCAACTTAAGAAGTGCCTCCGTGTCCCTGAGAAATAGTTGCCAATGGAAGAACTCAGTGTTTAGAGAAATTTGGCTTATACGGGGTATCCTATCAAGATTCTTGACGCTTTTATTGGAGATATAAAAAAAATAAGGTGATAAAGATGTGTGAAGTGCAATGGAGTCACCATGGAGAATATGAAGCTAACCTGGGAAAGTGAAGAAGAGCTTCGCATAGATTTTTCCCCATCTTTTCCCTAGCCCTTCTTAAATCTCGAGGACGAGATTCTTGTTAAGGGGGGTAGGATTTGTAATACCCGATTTGCAAGAGAGAATATAAAAGGGAGTTTTTTTTCCTTTATATGTGATTTCTCTATTTATCATCACATGTGAACACTTCATTTGAAAACAAATAATTAATAAAAATATATGCCACTAAATTATGCATCATGCTGAATTTTATTTGTCTGTGCATTCACTCCTGAAGAAAATGATAAAGAAATATAGTAGAGTTGAAACATGCATTAAACCTAAATTTGGAAACTGAGATTTGGAGAAAAATAGGAAAAATACTACACAAAAATAAAGTAAATAAAGATACAAATAACTAAAACCCTCCTATACTACTATGCCTATGTTTGTACATTAATTAGAGTACAAGTTCACAGCACTGTTTGAATTCATTTCAATCTAAAAAGGAAAACAAAACAGAATAAAAAAATGAAATGAAAAGGGAATTTCTGGCGCCCTGGGCCAAATCTCCCCTGGCCTCAGCCCATCTGGCCCTTCCTCCCACCGCGGCCCAGCACCATTCACCTAGCCCGCGCTCATTTCACTGACCGGCGGGGCCCGCTGGCCGGCCACACCACACGTGCGCGCCTTGCGCGGGCCGACACTGATATGTGGGACCTCTTCGTCAGAACCATCCCCTTCACGGCGAACTCGGGCCCCTAACAGAAGCGCAACAGAACCCCGAGCTCCACGGCATGACCGAGTCCTCGAAGATCGATTCCACCTGCATATAACCGACCCCTGGATCTCACGCTCCGTTAACTTAGTCGCCGCCTTGTCGTCGCGTGAGCCGCTGCCGCCGTTGCCCACGAGTCGGGATGAACCGCGACGCCTGCAGAGAGAAATTAGGGAGGGAGAGTGGATCCGTCGCCGGGGTTCTCGGGCAAGCCGTTTCAACCACCGTTACCCTAGTATTGTGGCTCGGTCTGCGGACCATAAAGAGTAGTGCCAAGCGGCCCCATCCCCCTCAGTCTATCCGAGCCGGTAGTATCATTGCCAAGCCACTGTTGCGGGGAGAGAGAAAACATGAAGCCGCCGTCGACCCACGCCTACGCTGATGAACTAGTTCCCCTGTGTGGTGGCTGGGTGGATTTGCGGGTGCTCACCGGATGTGGTCGTGGCTTCGTCAGGCGGAATCGTGGCCGTGGGAACTCACTGCTCGGGCTTGGATAGCGGCAGGGAGCACCCGCCAGCTCCGTTCCCGTCCGTGGCCATTGCCGGAAAGTCCGTGCCGCCTTGGAGTACTTCGCGGTGCTGCTGGGAGGGCGCTCGTGACCGGGTGGAGGTGTTTCGACCTCGGCGGCAACCGGAATTGCTCGCCGGTGACACACCGCCACCGCGGAGCTGCGCTGCACCGTGAATATGGCCCGGCACCGCGTGATTCACGGTAAGGATCCCCTCGGTCGATTCCTTGTCACATATACGCGCTGTAGGACTCGCGGATTGGGAACCGGGGGCTCTGGTGCGTGATTGGGGGAAACTCCGGTGTGCGCGCCACCGTGGAATCGTGGCGGCGCCGCTCAGGTCCGACAGTCGGGAGTGGGTATTGGGGGGAGTTATGGCTGACCGTGGGATCCTCCAGGAGCGGCTCCGATTAGATCGCGTGTGTACCGGTTCGTAGGATCGATCTGAGGCGTCCGTTTGTGATCGGGCGTGCGTGATTAGATCTGGTTGCTTTAAATCCAGGACGTTCGCTGCAGATCGGATGGTTGTGTTCGGATACCGATTCACCGTGGCTCGGAGCTAATCTGCCACGTCCATCTGCGATCGTAGGGCTTAGATTTGAAGATACCCCTTCGGCTCTGGAAACTTGCATAAGAGTCCTTGTGCTTTTCTAGAATCAACCCGCAGTACTGCAAATAGAGTTATGAGTCTCGGTAAACTTACGCCAGACCCCCTGCACTTTCTAGAATTCGAGGCCCAGTCCAGAGAGCATATAAAATAGGTAAATAGATACAGAAACTGATTTTTAATATAAAAAGAATTCCTAAAACTTGTTTATTGCATAGAAAATTCATTCTAGCTCCAAATTGAGCCATTCCAATTTCTAAAATTTTGTAATAATATTCTCTATCATTTAGTGTCTCTGTTTTGTCATGAAAACAGCTAGAAAAGTAATTTATCATTTAATCCCATTTCAAGCACATTAAATCTTAGGAAATTCATAACTTGAAATCTATAACTCCAAATTTAATGATTCCAGTTCCTGTGATCTCATTTTAATGTGTAGATTTTTACTGTATATTTTATTTACATGTTTGATGTGATGTTAATGTATGCTATACTATGTGTGTATTGTGTTGATGCGAGTAGACGAGCAAGCCACTATGGAATCTGAGGTTCAGCAAGTAGAAGTAGCTGAGCAGGAGCTCATTGAAGGCAAGTTGTGCCCTTGATCACTTACTTTTCCTAGCCATGTTCTTATTAATTTTAATGATCTGCATAGGTTAATTTTGATGGGATCCTTTAGGTTACCCCAGTTTTGGTTATCTTTATACCTTGTTCACCCCTGAAATATTTTTGGGTAGTACTTGCTATTGCTTTATGTGGATTTGGGTATGAAGGTACACTATTCATGATTATCCTGTTATTATCTTGTTATTATTACTATTCATGTTAAGATCATTAAATTAATGGGAACATGGAGCGACCACCCGGGAAAACAGTGCTACCACAAGGGTTTAATGGGACGCCCTTGGCTGATTAACTAGGAAAGCTAGTGGAGGTCTTCCTTACCCGAAAGGGGCAAGGGCAGTAGGGGAGTGGTCAGTGTAGGGAGGTCCTTGGTTGATTTTGCTGCGATGGCGGTCAGGCAAGAACCCTGCACTGGAGCTTCCTATAAACTGTAGCGGGATTTCTGAAGCTAGTGGAACTTTGTAAAGGCCTCGTAGTGTTACCCTGCCTCGCCTCCTCGGTAGAGGTGTATGGGATTGGCCGTCTCTTGGCAGATGGGTAACATGACTTGTGGGTAAAGATGCGCAACCTCTGCAGAGTGTAAAACTAGTATACTAGCCGTGCTCACGGTCATGAGCGGCTCGGACCCTCACATGATTAAATACGGAACTTAAATTTAATTTGACATTTGCATCGCATTGGGATTATTTTACTATAACTTTTCTTTATTATTATTAGGGTTTGGTATTTACTTACACTTAGTAATTGCTAATAAAATTTTGACCAACTTATAAAAGCAATGCTTAGCCTTAGCCTTTATTTCATTGATCAGCCTTACACTTCATGAACTCCCACCTTTGGTGAGTTCATGCCACATTATTCCCCACGACTTGTTGAGCTATGAACGTATTTGAGCTCACTCTTGCTGTCTCACAACCCCCCCCCCCCCACAGGAGAAGAACAGGTGGTCGAAGAGGAGCCGCTTAGCACTGAGGCATTCGACTTGATCTAGGTGGCGTTTCTCAGTTGACATTGGCGCCAACGATCCTTAGTTCGTTTTATATTTATCTTTATTTTGTAATAAGTCTTCCGCTATGTAATAAATACTCTGATGTTTTATGACATTCATCTCTATACACTCTGTTATTATATATGTTGTCTTCTCGGCGCATGTATGAGTTGCACCCGGCTTTGTCCTTTAAAGCCCGGGTGTGACAACCCTTTGGGTACTAGGCTAGATAGAGTTGAGTCTTTTTGGGACAAATGATGTAATCGTGTTAAACTCTCTTGGAAGCATGTTGGATGGATGCTGTTATCAGTTTTAAATTTGGAAGGAAAAAGTTATGCCTTTATAAATCCTTTTGTTGAAGTTGGAGTCTATCATTTTGCTGTTGACTCTTTCGCCGCGATTAAATCTTGAACTTGGAGATATGGTGTTAAGTATTTATGTGGTTTTTCAGATGGCCGGGAGGCAGCGTCGTGGCCAGAATGAGCGCGTTCCTCCACCGCCGCCACCACCCCCCACTCTGTAGGAGCTGATGGCTCAGCAAAACGAGATTTTGAGGCAGCTAGCTCAGCGTCAGCCACCACCTCAGCACTATGGTGGTGGAGACCATCAGCGTCACCCTGCGGCAGCTACCTACCAGGAGTTCCTCAGTACCCAGCCACTGTTGTTCACAAGGGCAGATGATCCACTTGATGCAGATGTGTGGTTGCGAGTAGTGGAATCCAAATTTCCGCTACTCCATGGAGCTTGCTCAGAAGTCACTAAGGTCCGGTTCGCTACTCAGCAGCTTCGCGGACCCGCGCGGACATGGTGGGACCACTATCTTGCTATGCAACCGGCTGACCATGAAGTGGATTGGAGAGAGTTTAAGGCAGCTTTCAGGGGACATCACATACCCGCAGGCATCATGGACCGAAAGCTCAACGAGTTTCTGGCACTCACTCAGGGCAACCGGACAGTGTTGCAATATGCCCAGGCTTTTAATGACTTGTGCCAGTATGCTGGGTACCATGCAGACACGGACGAGAAGAAGAGGGACAGGTTCAGACGGGGGCTCAGCACTAAGCTCCGTGATCGTCTCAACACTGTCAGGGCCAACAGCTATAATGAGTTGGTCAACGTGGCCATCTCCCAGGAAGACTGCATTACAGCTCGACAGGCAGAAAAGAAGAGGAAGACCCCTGTGGCAGGACCCTCAGCTCAGCCACAGCGCTTCAGGATTGTGTCCGACACACAGAACAGGGGACCCCAGCAGCAGCAAGGGAGATGGGTGATCCGACCACCGCAGCAGCAGCAGCAGGCACCCAACCGCACCCAGTTTCTAGCTCAGAGGAACAATCAGCAGCAGCAGTACCGTCAGGCAAATGACAATAGGTGTTTCACCTGTGGCAACATCGGGCATTATGCCAAGAATTGCCCCAGGAACCAGCAGAGGCAGGGGCAGAATGTAAATCAAAACCAGGGCAAGAGGCAGAAGGTGCAAGTGAGGCAGGGCAAGCTGAACTTTACCACCATGGCTGATATTCCAGAGGGAGCACCCGTCATGACTAGTATCTTTACCATTTTGAATTGTCCTGCTATTATTCTTTTTGATTCTGGTGCATCACATAGTTTTATTAGTGCCAAATTTAGTGCCAAGTGTCAATTGCCTTTTCATCACACCCATGGGGGTATCACCATTTCAACACCATGAGGCAGGATTGCCACCAATCAAATCAGCAAGAATGTGCCTATAAAGTTTGGTAGTCTGATAATTAAAACCAACCTTCTTATTTTGGGATTGGATAGTATGGATATCATATTGGGAACTGACTGGTTGACCAAACATCAGGCGGTGATTGACATTGCAGCTAGGGCCATTGAAGTGCACTCACCGACCTGTGGTGAAACCACATTATTTTTGCCCGATCAGGGTTGCACCCGTTCTTGTGCCTTTGTCATGATAGAATCCCCAGTGGAAAAGATCCCAGTAGTTTGTGGCTACCCGGATGTGTTTCCGGATGAATTGCCAAGGATGCCACCTGACCGAGACATCGAGTTCGCAATCGAATTGCAACCCGGGACTGCTCCTATCTCCAAGAGACCCTATAGGATGCCTCCCGCGGAACTGGCAGAACTGAAGAAACAACTGCAAGAATTGTTGGACAAGGGGTTCATTCGCCCAAGTACTTCACCTTGGGGATGTCCTGCATTATTCGTGAAGAAAAAGGATGAGAGTTTGAGGATGTGTGTTGATTACCGCCCTCTCAATGCGGTGACTATCAAGAACAAATACCCACTGCCCCGCATTGATGTTCTGTTTGATCAGTTGGTAGGAGCCAAGGTATTCTCCAAGATAGATCTTCGCTCAGGTTACCATCAAATTAAGATCTGTGCCAGTGATATTCCAAAGACTGCCTTCTCTACCAGATATGGGCTTTATGAGTTCTTGGTGATGTCTTTTGGGCTAACCAATGCCCCGGCTTATTTTATGTACTTGATGAACTCGGTATTCATGCCAGAGTTGGACAAGTTCGTGGTCGTTTTCATTGATGATATTCTGGTCTATTCCAAGAATGAAGACGAGCATACTGAACATCTGCACATCGTGCTTTAGCGACTGCGCGATCATCGTCTTTATGCTAAATTGTCTAAATGTGAATTCTGGCTGAAGGAGATTAAATTCTTGGGACACACCATTTCCCAGGATGGGATATCAGTTGATCCTGAGAAGGTACAAGAGGTGATGGGTTGGAAACCCCAAACTACAGTGAAGCAAATTCGAAGTTTTCTAGGTTTGGCCGGGTATTATCGACGATTTATTCCGGATTTCTCCAGGATTGCCAAACCAATGACTGAACTGTTGAAAAAGGGAGTCAAGTATGATTGGAGCTAAAGGTGTGACGATGCCTTTCATACCTTGAGGCAGCATTTGACAACAGCCCCAGTGCTGGCTCAACCTGACAACACCAAGCCATTTGAAGTTTACTGTGATGCTTCCGGTACTGGATTGGGTTGTGTCTTGATGCAAGAGAACAGAGTCATTGCTTATGCTTCCCGAGCACTCAGACCCCATGAGCAGAACTACCCTACACATGACCTGGAATTGGCAGCCGTGGTTCATGCTCTTAAGATATGGAGACACTACTTGATGGGAGCTCACTATAACATCTACACGGATCACAAGAGTCTCAAATACATCTTCACTCAGGCAGATCTGAACATGAGGCAGAGGAGATGGTTAGAATTAATCAAGGATTACGATTTGGAGGTGCATTACCATCCTGGCAAGGCAAATGTTGTGGCAGATGCCTTGAGCAGAAAATCCCAGTGTAACTGTATGGGAATGGATGCAAGAGTTACCACCCTGTGTGATGAGTTGTGCAAGCTGAACCTGGAAGTTGTTCTTTCCGGTGAATTAAGTTATATCTCGGTGGAGCCCACATTGCAAGAGCAAATAGTCCAGGCACAGATTGGGGATAAAGGTGTTCAGATTATCAAAAACAAGATCAAGCAGAAGGCAGAGAAATACAAGTGTTTCCGTCAGGACAGCAAGGGAATTTTATGGTTTGGAGATCGATTGGTTGTTCCCAAGGACCCTGAACTCAGAAAGAAGATACTGGATGAAGCTCACCTTTCCAAGTTCTCCATGCAGCCTGGTAGCAACAAGATGTACCATGATCTCAGATCTTTATATTGGTGGACCAGAATGAAGAGGGAAATTGCCAAGTATATATCCGAGTGTGACACCTGCCAGAGAATCAAAGCCAGTCATTTGAAGGCAGCAGGCCCTTTGCAACCTCTTCCCATACCATCTTGGAAATGGGAGGACATTTGCATGGACTTTATCGTAGGATTGCCCAATACCTCTAGGCACCATGATTCCATTTGGGTTATTATGGACAGGCTGACCAAGACTGCACATTTCTTGCCAGTACATACCACCCACAAGACAGAGAAGTATGCGGAGATTTATGTTGATCAAATAGTGCGATTGCATGGTATTCCAAAGACCATTGTATCTGACAGAGGAGCACTGTTTGTGGCACGCTTTTGGGAGCAACTCCAAGAATCACTTGGGACCCATGTCATATGAAGCTCAGCGTACCATCCCCAAACAGATGGCCAGACAGAAAGGGTAAACCAGATTTTGGAGGATATGTTGAGAGCATGTGCACTACACTACGGGAAGGATTGGGATAAGTGTCTTTCTTTGGCAGAGTTTTCTTACAATAACAGCTATCAGTCCAGTCTGAAGATGGCACCTTTTGAAGCCTTGTATGGAAGAAGGTGTAGGACCCCACTGAATTGGTCTCAAGCAGGAGAAAGGGAAATATTTGGGCCAGATTTGGTACTTGAGGCAGAAGAAAAGGTCAGAGTCATCAAGAAGAACTTAGAAGCTGCTCAGGCCAGGCAAAAGAGCTATCATGATAAGTGGCGGAAACATCTCCAGTTTGCAGTGGGAGACCATGTCTATCTTAAGGTGTCACCCACTAAGGGTGTCCAGAGATTCGGAATTAAGGGCAAGTTAACTCCTCGATACATTGGACCCTTGAGATAAAAGCAAGTTGTGGACCTGTGGCTTATCAATTGGAATTGCCACCCCACATGTCAGCAGTTCACAATGTGTTCCATATATCTCAGCTGCGGAAATGTGTTCGCCTACCCACTGAAGTACTGCCGGAACCAGACATTGAAATAGAATCAGATTTGTCCTATCAAGAATACCCCGTCAAGGTATTAGATCAAAAGGAGAGATCAACGCGGGCAAGGTCAATCAGGATGTATAAAGTTCAGTGGAGTCACCATTCAGCAGAAGAAGCTACATGGGAGACTGAGGAAAGGACTTCCTTCTGAAGTTGCAAAGAGGATTACATTCGAAGAACAGTTAACAAGAGAAACTCGGATATAAGAGGGAATAGCACACTAGCACACCTTCAAGCACCCCTCCAAGGGACTCTACCTAAAATCTCGAGACGAGATTCCTTTAAGGGGGGAGGGCTGTAACACCCTAGGTGTTACTCAGGGTGTCCACTCAGGGCTACCCCATTTAACCTATTATCCCATGTCCTTGGTTTGGGCAAAGTACATCAAATTTGAAATTCAAGGTCCTAAACAAGTGCCAACCATCTTGGATATCATGCCCTAGCTTGTCATGCACATCTAAGAGGGAAATTTCCAAAACCCTAAAGTAAACCCCCTTTTGAGGCATAGGAACCCTAATTGAAGCTAGGATCAAAAGGTCATGTAAACCTTATGATCATGGCTTGGGCCAAATATAAAAGTTGTAGTATGCTTCATAACCTACAAATAATAGTAAGGAAGTACCCCCAAAAAGATTTCAGAAAAGCCCCAAAAAGTTCACCAAGGGTTGAGCACAAGGGAAAATTCAGAATTTGCCTAAGTCTAAAAACTAACCCTTGAACAAAGATCTCATATGTTCACCTTAATCCAAAATTCAAAATACTTCGGCCCAATTGACAAAGTTGCACCAAATTAACCCTAGAATGCCCTGGTAAGCCGCGCCATCCTTTTCTTTCCCGCGGGTACTGTTTATATTGGGGGAAGGACCTCGGGGAAGAAGAAGGAAAGGTCGGGGGGCTTTTTGAACTGTCAGCGACCCAGGGGAATAGTGGCGCAGGGGTAGATCTGTGCGGGTTGATTTAGTTTAAACCCAGGGACCTCGGTGTAAACTGTTTTTCCAGAAAACTCTTATTAAATCTATTTTTAAATTGAGCAGAAACTTTGAAAATCCATAACTTCTGTTTAATTCATCCAAATTTGGTCAAACAAATTTTGTCAGACTCTAAATAATGTAACCTACTTAAGAAAAATATAAAACCCCCTATGTACTATGGAAAACTTTAAGGTTCTGATTTGATTATAGTTTTGGCCAAAAGCTCAATAATAGAAAGAAAAATAGTTGTGCTATTTGGCTGGGGTTAGAAAAAAATGAAGAAGTCTATGTCCACCTACTGATCTGTTTAAAAATGTTAAACCTCTCTGTCCACCCCATTAAATTAGTTTTTGCCATTCATTTTACAATATGCTTAAGATTAAGAAAAATAGAAAAGATGATTTAAATAATGAACCAGAGGGCACCCCTATTTTTGTTAGCTTACTTATTCCATGTAGTTTACTAGAAAAATCTATCATACCCTGGTTTAGTATAAAATAAGTAGGATCCCTTTTATTTTTAGAAAACAAGGAAAACTTAGAAAAACCCTACAAAAATAACCCTAAGGTGAAAACACCTCAAACCTTGGGATAACTAATGTTTGGTTATTATGAACATAGGAAAAATACAAAACTTGTTGTTTGATATTTTTCAAATGACAAGTTAGTTATAGGCACCTTTTTGGCATGAAACTTTAGAAAACCACAACTAAATAATCACCAATTAACTTTCTGTGAATTTTGGCACAGAGGTTTAGTATCACTGTTAGATCCTAACAAAAATAACCCTTAGGAAGGAACTCAACTCTAATGGAGAGGTGTAGTGTAAAGTGGCCCATTTTACACCACCTTTGTTATTTTTGTCTAAAGCTTAACCATTTTATTTTGAACCTCAATTTCCTAGAATGGGCTATAGTGACCAATGGCAATCCACTGTAATTTTTACAGAATTTTTGGAAAATGTTAAACCACTGTCGTAGTTCAAACCTACACTAGAAGCCATGAAATGAGAATAAAGAAAGGGAAATATGAATAATGGAAAATTCGTGTCATCCTAAAACTCTTTATAACTTGTCCACTGAGATATATATATAAAGGCAATACCAATTACCTATGCCTATCCCTAGCAAAACCTAGACCTAGAAATGATAAGCATAAACCATTAAAAGCCACATATGACCCGAAAAACCCTAAGTTACTCATCAACTTAGTCTTTCTTCGCTTAGCATAATGTTGTTAAATCCTGCATAATCATGACATACATGTTCATTGCATTTCGATAGACTGTAACCTTGCTGACAGAGAGTACATCCTCGTGCCGGAGCAAGGAGCTGCTCAGGAGGTAGCCCCAGATCCAGCACCCGAGTCAGCACCAGAGGATCTGCCTGCCACAGCCTTGGAAGGCAAGCCTCGGTTTTATGCATAACCTGTTATTTATGCTATTTTATTATACTTAATGATTGTAGGATTGTTTGTGCACTTAAGTGTAGGAGTTGTTTGAAACCCTAGTTGCATGATCTCAGGAATCCTTGTTGAGATGGATACTAGTATGCTAGGTCGAGTAGCTGCTTTATTTAATTAGGATCTCGGTAAAAGACGAGTGATTTTTCTAGCACTCGCGCGAGATCAGGAATTGGTTGTACCCACTTTTCTTATCACATTGATAGTTGGTTGGTGGACACGGATCCATGGGGATGCGTGGTCTACAAGGGAAAATGGGAATAAGGATTAACGTGTGGATACCTGTGTCAAGCGTTTGAACGTACTAAACATATGCCGAGAAATATGGTAAATCGGTAAGCCTAGTACCTGAGTGAACCTGGCAGTGGACATATCCCCTCACGCGACCTGAGACGTGGTCTCCCATTCCGGTTATGGTGGGTACAAGTGCGGTCACTGCACGACGGCAGTCGAGGTTAGTGAGGCATTGTACGCCAAGGCGGTGAGCCCTGATCTGCTGACGGGGAATCGATGGGGACGGTTGATGTGTGTGGGGACGGAGTGCCTCGCCACGTCGTGTATTTAGGTTTACCTTGCAAGGATAAAAACTCAATTCGAATCATCTGCTTCTCGCAGCTAATGAGACTGCTTGATCCATTGTACTGCATTGAGTAACAAGTGGAAATATGATGAGTTGATATAAGATGTTGATTGCTAATAATGTTTGCTACCATGTATGAGTAGATAGTACACATTTAGCCTTAAGAGAGTCACACTTAAATTGACAAAGTTAAAACTTGACTTAGAAACTCAGCTAGTGCTTTTGGCCAACCAAACCCCACAGCCAAACAGCTGCATGTCTAGAGGTAGAGGAGTAGACTCCTCACACCGGGTAAGTCTAGCTGAGTATTAGTATACTCAGCCTTGCTTGTGGCATAATTTTTTACAGGTTCTCTGGAGGATATGGTTGCTGGAGTGACTTGGCCGTCCACCTTACCACCGGGTTGGACTGTCGAGTGGGACCCCGCCTCGGCCGAGGAGGAGCATGAGTGATGGGACAGGCTTCCCCATCTCTCTGTTTATTTACCGTTAGTTAATTTCCGCTGCACTTCGAACAATGATGGTCACTTTTGCAAAACTCCGATGATGATGATGATGATGATGTAATAATTTAACACTTTTACCTGCATGGTTTTATGCTTTATTGTATTTGCTCTATGACTCACCATCGAGTGAGATTGTGGTACTTGATCCTGTCAGTGGCCTCGTCGGACTAGATCCGAGGGATTACGGGTTATTCCCATTTAAGTGTAGTCTAGCCTCTAAGGCAGGGCTTAGGCACTTAAGTTGGAATAATTCGGGCAGTTCTGCCACAACCGTCGCCACCGTTGCCACCGGCGCTTGCACTTCACGCGCGCGCGTTGCGCTGCTCCGTCGCCGCTCTAGCCGTCGGGGTCTGATTTCACGCCACACGGACCGGGTCTGATTCCTAGGCCGGGGCGTCGAGGAAAGGCCGGGATGCGACCCACACGGGGCTTAACTGAACATCTATTTTCTCGTGGGCCGGTATGTTTTCCAAGGGACGCGATCCATGGGGTTTTGGCCTTGATCCCAGCGGGGAACATGCTAAACGAACAAGGCCTAAGGATTTTCAAAGAGGCTTAAGGACCATCCACCTTTGGAACAAAGGCAGCTTATCCTCATTACAAGGTTAAGCTTTAAGCTTTTTGACAATAAAATTACTTCACCTAGTTTCAACAAAGATGCATTAATGCAGGAATGAAATTTTAAGAGGTTAAACTAGATATGAAGCAGGGATAATGCATGGACATGCTTTCTCTTCCTTTTATACAAGATATGCAAAGAAAGTATAGAAAAGGAAGATTTTGGTACAAGTTTAAATGAAAGGAAGTAGTTTTACCCTTTTGTACCTTCACATAGAGACGCTCTCTTCATTGTGCTTTTTCCTCAGTCTTAGCTGCTTAAGACTTATACTCAAGACAATATATGGAAGTATTTTGCACAAGAGAGAGTTCTACAACTAATGATCCTTCTCCAAGTCATTGTTAGCATATATCAAATGGATCACAAATTGCATAAATGTATCATGAATTCTCCTTTTAACTTAGTACATATCAAGAAAGATATCGATTGATAGTATATACGGCACTAAGAAACATAAGTGTTAATTGAAGTTATTCAATGATCAAACAAATAACAGATGTGATCAAAAGAACAACATATGCATTAGGTAAATATAGGAGAATCCAATAAATATGCTACTTTAGCAATGAAAGCAACAATCCTTGATATGTAGTAGCATACTTCATGAGAAACTTATTCTCATATTTGAGACCATATGAGAATACTTAGGATAAAGTGTTAGACTCAATATAATCAAGATATAGAAATAGGCTCCCCCTAAAGATATGCATCAAAGAATGAGATGAATAGATGTATTCATTTTAGAGACGTGTAGGGAGAAGCATTATACATCTTGATCAAGGCTTATAAGATTTGCAATAAATAATTTATGCCTGATATTCTTACAATGAAAAGGATTTTAGAATACTCACAACCACACCATTGATTGTTTTGTAGAAGTAGGTGGTGGTGTTCTTGATGTCCTCCTCTTTCATTTGAGAGTCCTCCCTTTGCAGTGGCTTCTTCTTCCTTCCAAACTTATTGAAAATACTCAAGAAAGATGTTAATAGCACAAGGGAGTATATGAAGGATGATTTCTTTAGATAGGAAACAAACACAATTCATCATCCATAAGATATACATGAAGTAAATTTCCTTAACGTTAGTGCACATTATTTGGAAAGAGAATATGCACCCTTTAAACATTTTAATCAATCATAGGAAATTTATGTCTTCATATTGAATTTATTAATCATTACTTAGAAGCAAATCAATATGAGAGCATGTATATAGCAAAGGCATGAATTGGATTCTAATGGACAAGTGCATTTAAGAGAATGAGATTGAATGCACACCTAGTTAATTTAAGTCCAATTAAAGAATCTATTCTTCACATGGGTAGAATATCATAATTTAGAGTAAATAACCAATGATGGGAAAAAGAGTTCCCGTACCTTTGCTTTTACCTTTCTTCCTTTAGGTGAAGAGTGACCCTTGAGGCTTGTGGCTTGCTCTTACTTTCTCGTCGATTTTCATAAGTAAGCTCAAGAGATATGTCATTAGTAGCACAAGCTCTAGTTTCCTTTTTTGTAATCAATTTGATAATGAATGAAAACATAGATTACTAAAACATGGAAACTTCATAGCATGAACTAGATTATCCATAGATGATGTTATGCTCAATTTTAACTCATAAAACAAGCATAAATAATCCTTTAAGATTATGGGAATAAATCTAATTCATGATATGGAAAGCGATAAATGTGAAAGAATCATATCCAATTTAAGCAAGTAGAAATACATCATAAATCATTGGATTGATTTCTCTTTTCATGTTAGATTACGCATTTCCAAAGAGAAACTTATTCTCTACAAGTGAGACTACTTGGGTTACTTAGATGAAAGCATTAGTCTCACTATTCTAGTTATAGAGAGAATTTTCTTTTTATAAGTGTCCTAAGGATTTGAATTCCTTACATGACACCTTATTCTTTTAAGAACTTGGAATATCTCTCTATATCTAGAATCATGGCAATAATAAGATAATTAGTGAAGACATGCCATGAGGTACTTGCAATAATTTAAAGCATGTAGATTGCCATAGAATAGAAATGATGAATAAGCAATCTACCATATGAGAGGAATTTCTTCAAAGAATGGTGACATAATTTCAAAAGACATTTGAAGTGCTTCATTTTTCTATGTGACTACACAAGACACATGAGAAATAGTAATTTTAAGATATTTGCACTTAAAAACATAGATGTTACCATCCTTTGGCTTTCCTCCACGTTGTAGGCCTTGTTGTTTCCGCACAGGATAATTCTTTATTTCCTACAACATCAATACTTTCCCCGAGACGATATGAATTTTGAATATAATAACTTTGGGTCAATCTTGGATATATAGATCATTGAAGATTGATAGCTTGAGTTAAAAATTGAATTGACTCTCTCAAGCACCCCCAAAGCTTCATATCATCTCCTTCTCCTGCAAAGCTTGTCAAGCATATTTTGGTACCCATCTCTTGATGGGTCCATCAAGGTTAGTCAACAAAGATCTAGGAACCCAAATGTCCTTTGTGTTAACACTAGGTAAACTCATTACCTTTCTAGCACAAGTTGCAATTTTGGGTTGCCTAGTTACATGAGAATTAATTGCAAGCTAGGAGTGGGGTTGTTACCAATGGGACAATCCTTGCATTGATGTCCCTTCTTTCGGCATATGTAGCAAAGGAGATCTTCAAGTATTGAAGATTTCTTCTTTCCTTGTTTCTTGCTTGCTACATGGTTAGTTAATATTTTCTTTTCTAACACTATGCCTTTTTGTTTCAAATAGGGACAAGACTTAATTAAGTGTCCCTTCTTTGAGCATTTAAAACAAAGTTTATCATCCTTGTTAATAATCAAGTCTTTTTTAATATGGGGACATGACCTAATCGAGTATCCCTTTTCAAAGCATTCACTACACTTCTTACTTCTCTTAGTATGAAGTGTGGCTTGATCATTACCTTGAATGTAACCTATTGTGGAGGCATGATTGAGGCTTTTGGAAGAGGTATTGATTTTCTTCTTTTGTTCCTTCCTCTTGGCAATCCTCAAGTCCTTGACATTTTCTTCAAGGGATTTAGTGCATGCCATGGTTGTTCCTGTCTCAAGCTTCTTCACCATGTGATCACGGTTATCTTGAGAAGGTTGAGCAATGCACTTCCCTTTTTGTTGTGTCAAGCTCATTTTTAGCCTCTCATTTTCTTCTTTGAGCTTTTGATATGTATCATCTTTCATTCCTGCAAATTCTAGCTCAAAGGAAGATTTGCTTGTCGACGGACAACAAGCATTAGCACATGGTAATGTAGTTTCAATTTGAATACATGTGCATGAGTGAGGTTGTTGGGATTTTAAGTTTTCTATCACAACCCCATGAGCAATATTTAATATGATATGATCATCCATAAGATTTTCATGAGAACATAGAAGCATATCATATTTTTCTTAAAAAGCTAGATTTTCAAATTTTAGCTTTTCTACTTGGTCCTTAAGTAAGGCATTCCTATTTACTAATTGAGCGATACAATGTAAAGAGTTATCTTGCTTAATTGAAATAGTTTCATACCTTTGGACCAAATCAACATGAGAGCACTTTAGCTCCTCATGTTCTTTAGTCAACTCGTCAAAGCTTAGCATTTTTATGGAGAGAATATCTTCTAGCCTTTGACGAGCTTCGCTTTGCTCTCTCGCTCTTTTTAGAAGTTTGAGCATGACCGCCTTATCTTCTTGGCTTAAGCAAGCATAGAGTTGCAAGAAGCTTCTTTCTTCCTCCTCATCCTCATTTGTGCATCCGCTATCATTTTCATTAGCCACACAACATATGTGGGAATCGAAATGGGAAGACAAACCTTTTGGAGAGGTGGATTCATCATTTGGTCTCCATCGATCATTTTCTTCTTCTTCCTTCAAAGGGTTAGTTTCACAAATACCAAAGGAAGTAGAGGCACAAAATGAACTATTATGTTTGGACTCATCAAATTTGCTTTTAATTCTAGTCCAAATATCATGCACATCACAAATAGGTTTATCATATTTTATTATGAAGGCATGATAATCTTCTTTGCTAAGGGATTTACTTAAGATGTCATAAGTGAGATAGTTTAAGCGTATACATCTTAGATCTTCCTCGGAAGCATTTTCCCTAGTATAATTAGGAGGAATAATACTCTTGTCTAAAATTTGTTATAATTGTGGATCTATGGTTCTAAAAGCATTTATCACTCTAGTAGACCATGAATCATAATTAGAACAATCGGAAAGTAATATCTCAAGAGTTACCTCCTTGTTCTCCTCGGTCTTCTTGTTCTTTTGGGATCTTCTTCGAGCCATCACTTCGAGTTGTTAGACTCAATATGAAGTGCCTAGCTCTGATACCAATTGAAAGTCGCCTAGAGGGGGGTGAATAGGCGAAACTTGAAAAATTAAAACTTTATCCCCAACTAGATCCCTTGATTAGTGGTTAGAACAAGATATACAATTATCGGAGTATACAAACTAAGTCCTTGCTTGTAAAGAGTATTGCTTTCAAATAATGTGGAATTGATAAAACAATACAACTAATAGGTCTATGAGAATAAAGCAAGGGGGCTTAGATAAGAAGAGCAATGACACAAGTTCTTTCTTGCGATGTGTTTCTTCACTACATGAGAATTTAACTTAAAGCAACACCAAATAGTATCAGCAAAGAATAGTGCAAGAAAACTTAGAAAGGGAAAGAACAAACAAATCACAAGCAATAAGCACACGAGACACGGGTGATTTGTTTTACCGAGGTTCGGCCCTCGAAGGCCTAGTCCCCGTTGGGGAGTCCACTAAGGATGGGTCTCTTTCAACCTTTTCCCTCTCTCCACCGATCACCAAAGACCGGCGAGCTCTTCTTCTTCTCAAGGATCACTTAAGACCCTGCAAGGATCACCACACTCTTGGTGTCTCTTGCTAGCTTTACAAGCCTCCAAAACTTTGGAGGAAGTTCAATGGGAATCAAAACTCCACGCGCAAATGAACACAAAGATGTAGCACACACTATCTCTCAATGAATCTCACAAGGCACTAGTGCTAAACTCAAATGAGTAGCCCTCTCTTGCTTGCTCTCTCTTTTGTGGCACTTGTGTTGGTTGTAGTGGTCTAAATCTTGTGCATAGGATGGATTAATGAATAGAGGTGGTTGGGAGGGCTTGAATATGTCAACTAGATGACTTGGAATGTTGCTTGGGCTCCCACACCTTGAAGTGGCCGATTGGGGTGGTATTTATAGCCACCATCCAAAATGTAGCCATTGGAGAAGTCTGCTGGCGATGGGCGCACCAGACAGTCCGGTGCGCCACCAGACAGTGTCCGGTGTGCCGCCACGTCATCCTCCTATTAGGGCTTGGAGCTGGTCGACCGTTGGAGGCTTTGTCCTCATGCGGCACCGGACAGTCTGGTGCGACACCGGACAGTCCGGTGCCCCTCTGACCAACTGCACTGACTTCTGCTGCGATCACTGTGCTGCACTTCATTGTCAGAGTCGACCGTTGCGCGCAGATAGCCGTTGCTCCGCTGGCACACCGGACAGTCCGGTGGCCCACCGGACAGTTCGGTGAATTATAGCGGAGCTGCGCCTAGAAAACCCGAAGCTGAAGAGTTTGAGGTCGATCCTCCCTGGTGCACCAGACACTGTCCGGTGGTGCACCGGACACTCCGGTGCGCCAGACCAGGGAGCACTTCGGTTTCCTTTGATCCTTCCATTTGAACCCTTTTTTATCTTTGTATTGGTTTGATGTGAACTTTTGGCACCTGTAGAACATTTATTATAGAGCAAACTAGTTAGTCCAATTATTTGTGTTGGGCAATTCAACCACCAAAATCATTTAGGAAAAGGTTTGACCCTATTTCCCTTTAAGGACCCCTTCATGTGTGCTGAGGCAGCCGCCACTGACTGGTACAGAGGTGGTCGCTACCGCTGGTGAGGCTACCCCTTGCAGAGGTGGTTGCCTCCGCTGGCGAGGGCATCATAGCCATCTATTGTTGAGTCCGTGACTCTTTGGCTTTAATGGCCTCGTTGTCGCCCCCCGTAGGAGGACGGGGGCGAGGACCTTTTCGCAGTGGCGCTCACCCTGAGGTGGTCGCTGTTGCTGGCAAGCCGCACGGAGCGGAGGTCGTTGTTGGTGCTGGTGCAGAGTTGGTCGCTGTCGCTGGCGATCCGTCGATGCAGAGGTGGTCACCGCCGTTGATGGGGTTGTCCAGGGTCAGCTTCCATCACGACTTCTGTTGATGCAGCCTAATCCATTCCTGCAGACATAGATCTAGGGTCCCACTCGTAAGGGAATGTAGCAAATATGTCTGCTTTAAATGCAGAATGTAATAACATATGTATACAGGAACTTAGTCTGGGAAGCCAAGTTGTGCGTCCGGACCCCCTGGATGGTGGTTCTAGGTACTAGGACACCTGCCGCAGGGCGGTGGAGTGTGCAGGCCCACGGTACGAGACCAAGTTGAACGGCTACATGGCTCCAGACTACCCCAGGAGACAAGCATCACTTCTCTAGTTCCGGACCCCAAGCTATCGGACGCACAGGACTTATAGTTCGAAATACTAGGGCACCCGTCACGGAGTTATGGAGTGTGCAGGATTTCGGGTACAGAACTAGGCTAACCGGCCACACAGGCTCCGGACCACCCCATGGAACGGGCATCTGTTCTTTAGAACTGGCCCCCAGGCTTTTTCCTGTTTTTGTAAGGTGCTTCTAAGTATTATTTATAAAGCAGTGTTTAACACTTATCTGTGCATCGCTCGTTCCTGTTGTTGACTTCCCTTGGTATCTGGCCCCTCGCCTAGGGTGCAGGCTCGATGTATCGAGGTTGGGCTCCAGCGTATATGAAAGGATTGTCAACGGCCTTCGGGAGGCAGCCTCGTCGAGACCTGGATCTATGCACAGCTTTAGTTTTAAAGAACGTTAGTGATACACCCGTAGGACCCGCCATCTGACACTAGCCATCCTTGGACACATGCTCGGGACTTGCAGGGTCTAGCCTGAGGGAGCCAAGTTGTGCGTCCGGACCCCCTGGATGGTGGTTCTAGATACTAGGACACCTGCCGCAGGGTGGTGGAGTGTGCAGGCCCACGGTACGGGACCAGGCTGAGCGGCTACACGGCTCCGGACCACCCCAGGAGGCAAGTATCCTTTTCCTAGTTCCGGACCCTAGGTTGCGGACCCACAGGACTTATAGCTCTAAGTACTAGAGTACCCGTCACGGAGTGGTGGAGTGTGCAGGGTTTCGGGTACGGAACCAGGCTAACCGACCACATAGGCTCCGGACCACCCCATGGAACGGGCTCCCGTTCTTCAGAGCCGGCCCCCAGGCTGTCGGGCCCTCCTGCTTTCGCATAGAGGTCCTAAGCTGCAATCCTGGCTGTTCAATTCAGATGTCATCATGCCTGATAGGATGGGAACTGGTCGGGTGGGTTAGCTAAAATATAATCCGGCAACTGCAGGAGAAGACCTTGGGGCAGTAGGATAATTCTATCATAGAGGTACATCTGAGAGGGTAGTTTCCTTTTATAACTTATCATGCATGGGTGCGGACCAACAGGCCGGGTTTATGGGGACAGACCCCACCGGGTTGGCGTACACGTATGCGCTACCTAGTCACAAAAGGGAAAAACCTCGACCCCTCAGACTTGCTCTATAGATAAAACTTATAGAGATATTCCGGCACTGGGGGAGGCACTCCTTCAGTCGTAGCTAGATAGTTGCCCTCGGGTCGGGGGATTCCCATTACCATGAAGGGTCTTCCTAGCTGGGGGAGTGTTACGGAGCCCTAATTTGGTCTAGTACTTCCGTAAGATTAGGTCCCAACCTTGGGTCCCCATCTGTGTTTGACGAAGGAGGCCCCGCCTTTGGCTGTGGTCATTCCTAGGTGAACCTGTCAGAAATCTGGACCCGTGGGGAGTCCAGATGGGTTTCCGGAGGAAGGCGGGCTTCAGCTCCATAGGCCGGGGGACATGGGGTCCCGCCGGCAGTCCGTCTAGTCACCGCCATCGGAGTGAGAGTCCCTAGTGAAGATGTCCTTTAGGTCCCCCTCGGGCGACTGATACCCGAGGTCTCGCTCAGCCGTGGCTACCTCGTCGTCATCGACCTTTTCCTTGCCAGGACGGCGACGAGGCGGGGAGCCATCCTTGGAAGACTGCTCACGCCGCTCGCTGACGCGCTTTGCGAGATTAATGATCTCGCGACACTCCACGGCACTATAGCGACCGTTGGTGTAACACCCAGTTTGTAACCTATAATAAAAGAGGAGAAATTAATTCCTTTTTCTATATGTGTGTTATTTCTACTTACCATCATATGTGAACACCCCACTTACACAATTAAATAAATACCCCAAAGACACCTAAATAAATCTTGCATCATGCTGGATCTTACTTTGTGTGCATTTGGTGATGATATAATAATAAGTATGTTAATACTACAATGAGAAATTAAACCCTAAAAGAAATTCTAGGGTTTGGAAAAGAAGAAAGGGAATACTATAAAAAAGGAATAAAAATATATATATAACAAAATATATTATTTCTACATTAAGATTTGAAATGGTACATTTACTCAAAGGTGAAACTCATATTCAAATTCAAATTGGATTCAAAATACTTATAAAAGAAAATAGAAAATAAAACATAAAAGAAAAAAAAGTAAAGGAAGCTTACCTGGGCCGGCTTACCACATTTCAGCCCACCAGACAACTCCATGCGGCCCAATCCCAACCTGGGCGCAGCGCGCCGACAGGTGGGACCGCCCGGTCAATCACACGCTCGTCTCTCCGCTCTCCGCAATCTCTGTCATGTGGGGCCCAGCTGTCAATACCAGTCCGCTTCCCTCTCACGCTTGCTTCCTTCGCGTTTCACTAGCATGCGGGCCCTCTTGTCGGCACCTTCTTCTCCAACAGAATCGAGCGCCGCGTGACCACCATCTCCGCGGGCGCAACGGCTTGGGAGAGATACTCTCGCTACGTGCCTTGACCTGGGTATATAGATACCGCGCCGCAACCTTCCTCGCCCCTCTTCCCCAAGTTCGTGTGCGCCCTTGCCCTGTTCCACCATCCCCGTGAATCACCTGTTGGAGCGTCGCTGCGGACCATGAAGGGAGGCGGCTGCTGCTGCACCCGTTCTTCACTGGTGAAGCGAATTGGGGCACGTGGTTGGCCAACGACCTTCGCCGCGCCCTAGGGAGTGAAATTAACACCGCTGCGGAACCAATTGAGGCGCGGAGCAAGCGGAATTCTTCACCGTGGTGCGACAACTGCGCCGTGGCCACACCTCACCGTGGACGAAGCTTGGCGCAGCGAAACCCGTGGTAAAACCCAATCCCTTGCTTGTACTTTATAAATGTATTTTTAATAGGAAAATAATTGCTAAAACTTTGATAATTCATAGAAAATGCATATGAACTCCAAATTACTCCATTCCAGTTCCTAAAATTTTGTAATTTTATTCTCTAGCACTTAGTGTCTCTGTTTTATCATGACAACAGAAAGAAAATTAATCCCACACTTAATCCTATTTTAAACACATGAAACATTTGAAAATTCATAACTTAAATTCTATAACTCCAAAAATTATGATTCATGTTCCTAGAATTTTATTTTAACATGTAGATTATTACTGTGTATTTTGTTTATATGTTTGGTGTAATGTTAATTTCTCTATATGCACTGTGCTTGTTTGTATTGTGGCGAGTAGAAGAGCCCGTGACTGAGGATCCTGGTGAGCAGTAGGTTGAAGTAGCTGAGCAGGAGCTCATTGAAGGCAAGTTGTGCCCTTGACCACTTTTTACCCAATAATGTCCTTTAATATCATTTACTCATGCATAGGCTAATTTTGATGGGACCCGATAGGTCATCCTAGATTGTTTATCTCATTACCTTGTTTACCCCTGAATCACTTGGGTAGTTTGCTATTGCTTTACATGGTTTTGGGATAATCATTTATTACATCTATGTTCCAATTCTTTTTGTTATTCTATTTATGTTCATGTTGAGATCATTAATGTTAATTGGAACATAGAGCTTAACTTGAGAACCACGTGCCACCACAAGGGTTTAATGGGACGCCCTTGGCTGACTAATTAGGAAAGCTAGTGGAAGACTACCTTAACCGAAAGGGGCAAGGGCAGTAGGGGAGTGGTCAGTGTAGGGAGGTCCTTGGTTGATTTTGCTGCGATGGCGGTCAGACAAGAACCCTGCATTGGAACTTCCTATAAACTGTAGCGGGTTTTCAGAAGCTAGTGGAACTTTGTAAAGGCCTCGTAGTGTTGCCCAACCGCGCTTCCTAGGTAGAGGTGTATGGGAAGTCGCGATCCCTTGGCAGATGGGTAACATGACTTGTGGGTAAAAGGTACAACCTCTGCAGAGTGTAAAACTGGTATACTAGCCGAGCTCACGGTCATGAGCAGCTCAGGACTCTCTGATGTTTAAATTATGGAACTTAAATTCAATTTTGTCATTTGCATTGCATGGGTTTGTTATTAATTTTGTTCTATTACTTTATTTATGGTTTGGTATTTACTTACATTTAGTAACTGCTAATAAAAGTTTGACCAACTACTTAAAAGCAATGCTCAGCTTTAACCCCTATCATTGATTAGCCTTACACATAACATGAACTCACACCTTTGAGTTTATGTCCACTGGTTCCCCACAACTTATTGAGCTATGATCTTGTGTGAGCTCACCCTTGCTGTCTCACACCCCCCCACAGGAGAAGAGCAGGTGGTTCAGGAGGAGCCACAAGGCGAGGAGTATGATCTGATCTAGGTGGCGTTTCTCAGTTGACGTTGGCGCCATCGATCCTTAGTTCGTTTTATATTTATCTTTTATTTTGTAATAAGTTTTCCGCTATGTAATAAATACTCTGATGTTATTGACATTTATCTCTATACACTCTGTTATTATATATGTTGTCTTCTTGGCGCATGTATGAGATGCACCTGGCTTTGTTCCTTAAAGCCGGGTGTGACAGAAGTGGTATCAGAGGAAATGTTGACTGTAGGACGAAACCTAGATAGAAATGGACAAAACCCTTACCTACTTATCTTACTCTGATTCATTCTACACTTACCTTACTCTGATTATTTCTGTGCTTATCTTGATCCAGTCTCACCTTCTACTGTTCTACACTGATCATTCTTACCTTTTCTACTCTGAGACAAGATGGATTTCACACCTTGAAATCCCTACCCCTAAGACATTCTTAAGAGTTAGGGAACCTAAGACAAAAATCAAAAATATTTTCTATATTTAAAAATGTTGTTTGATTGTTCTGATGAAAAATGTCTGATTTGCTTCTTTGATTGATTGAAGTATTATATATGGACATCTTAGTAAGTACCACTATAAAGGTATTGTATTAGCTTTAGTAGGTGACACACTAATCTACTTAGCTAATAAATCCCCCGCAGTAACATTCCTCGTAATTACTCGCCTTGTCTACAATTCTTTTTTTCTTACCCTTTGTTTCTAACCCAGATGGGCTACCCCTATAGTGTTAGAAGAGAGCACTATAGACGTGATCCTTGGTATGTCATGGTTAAGAAAGGCAAAAACAGTATATACACTGTGCTAAGGGAACAGTAGAACTCACCAATTCCAAAGGATAAAGATTTGAAGTTGAAGTTGCAGTAACTACCACCATCAGACTAGCGACATTCTTAGTAGATGAGAAGTTTGTGGGTGACAACATCCATGCAGTTAGATATTTTTCCGGATGTCTTTCCAGATGAGTTACCAGGGATGCCACCTGATAGAGAAGTTGAGTTTGTTATTGATCTCTTACCTGGAACCGCCCCTATTTCTAAACGACCATATAGGATGTCCGTAGAGGAGTTGAAGGAACTTAAGAAGCAGTTAACTGAGTTACAAGAGGCTGGGTACATTCGTCCGAGTTCCTCACCTTGGGGAGCGCCGGTTCTGTTTGTACAGAAGAAGGATGGATCATAAAGAATGTGTGTGGATTATAGATCTCTTAATGATGTTACTGTGAAGAACAAGTATCCGCTACCCCGTATTGAGGATTTGTTTGATCAAATGAGAGGAGCAAGAGTATTTTCGAAGATTGATCTCCGATCGGGATACCATCAGATGAGGATTAGACCATCGGATATTCCCAAGACGGCTTTCTCGACTCGATATGGATTATATGAGTTTACTGTTATGTCGTTTGGATTAACCAATGCACCAGCTTATTTTATGAACTTGATGAATAAGGTGTTTATGGAGTACTTGGATAGATTCGTCGTGGTGTTCATCGACGACATTCTTATTTATTCCCAGAGTGACAGCGATCATGAGGAACATCTGAGGTTGGTGCTACAGAAGCTACGAGATAACCAGCTATATGCCAAGTTCAGCAAGTGCGAGTTTTGGATTGGCGAGGTGCCATTTCTTGGTCATATTATTTCTAATGGAGGAATATCAGTGGATCCTGCTAAGGTTAAGGAGATAATGGAGTGGAGAGTACCCACTACAGTTATTGAGATTCGGAGTTTCTTGGGATTAGCAGGATATTATCGGAGATTTATTGAAGGATTTTCTAAGATTGCTAAGCCTATGACTTCGCTTTTGGAGAAAGGAAGAGAATTTAAGTGGGACGATAAGTGCCAGGATAGTTTTGATCAATTGAAGAAAAGATTGATGTCGCCACCAGTATTGGTTATGCCAGACCTACATAAAGGATTTGATATTTATTGTGATGCATGTGGCCAAGGCTTAGGATGTGTGCTCATGCAGGAAGGACATATGATTGCCTATGCGTCTCGTCAGTTACGGAAACATGAATTGAACTACCCCACTCATGACTTGGAATTGGCAGCCGTTGTGCATGCGCTTAAGATTTGGAGACATTATATCATGGGGACCAAGTGCCAAGTGTACACGGATCATAAGAGTTTGAAGTATATATTTACTCAGAAGGATCTCAACCTTAGGCAACGCCGTTGGTTGGAGCTTATTAAGGATTATGATTTGGAAATTCACTATCACCCGGGCAAGGCAAATTTGGTTGCAGATGCCTTGAGTCGCAAGGAGCATGTTCATTCAGCTATTGTTACCCAGCTACCTGACGAGATTGTTGAGGATTTCAGGAGACTCAACCTGGGGATAGTCGCTCATACTGAAGGAGTTACTATTGATGTGGAACCTACTTTGGAGCAAGAAATCCGCAAAGGACAAATTGGTGATGCTAAAATACAAGAGATTAAGGATCTAATTACTGAAGGTCGAGGTCCGGAATTCATGGAAGATGAGCAAGGCACCGTATGGTTCAAGGATAGGATGTGTGTTCCTGATATTGAGAGCCTTCATGAGACTATATTGAAAGAGGCCCATGACTCGGATTATTCTATTCATCCTGGTAGTACTAAGATGTATCAGGATTTGAAGCGGAAGTATTGGTGGTATAGATTGAAGAGAGATGTAGCTGCATATGTGGCTATGTGCGATGTATGTCAAAGGGTTAAGGCTGAACACCAGAGGCCAGCTGGACTGTTGCATCCACTGAAGATACCCGAGTGGAAGTGGGAAGAGATTGGTATGGATTTCATTACTGGATTGCCTCGCACCCAGAAAGGATATGATGCTATATGGGTGATTGTGGATAGATTGACTAAAGTGGCTCACTTTATTCCTGTGAAGACTACTTATAAAGGTTCTCAGCTAGCAGAGTTATATATGGCTCGGATTGTGTGTTTACATGGAGTACCAAAGAAGATCGTGTCTGATCGAGGTTCGCAGTTTACCTCAAGATGTTGGAGAAGCTTTCATGAGAACATGAGTACAAAGTTGAATTTTAGTACGGCTTATCACCCTCAGACTGATGGACAGACTGAAAGGACTAATCAAGTATTGGAAGATATGTTGAGAGCATGTGCCCTTCAGCATGGAGGAAGTTGGGATAAGAGTCTACCTTATGCTGAGTTCTCTTATAATAATAGCTATCAGGCCAATCTGAAGATGTCACCTTTTGAAGCTCTATATGGCAGGAAATGCAGGACTCCTTTGTATTGGGATCAAACTGGAGAGAGATAGTTCTTTGGGCCTGAACTGATTCAAGAAGCAGAAGAACAAGTTCGTATAATTCGAGAGAATTTGAGGGTGGCTCAAACCAGGCAGAAGAGCTATGCTGATAATAGAAGAAGACCACTGGAATTTGAAGAAGGAGATTATGTGTACCTTAAGGTGTCACCACTTCGTGGAATGAGGAGATTCAAAGTTAAGGGTAAATTGTCCCCTCGCTATATTGGACCATTCTTGATCTTTAGGCGAGTTGGGGAGATGGCATATCAACTCGAGTTACCTGCTAGTCTATCAGATGTGCATAATGTGTTCCACGTGTCTCAGCTCAAGAAGTGTCTCCGTGTCCCTGAGGAATAGTTACCAATGGAAGAGCTCAGTGTTCAGGGTGATTTGACTTACACGGAGTACCCGATCAAGATTTTGGATACATTGACTCAAGTTACAAAAAATAAGGTGATAAAGATGTGTAAAGTACAATGGAGTCACCACGGTGAAGATGAAGCAACTTGGGAAAGAGAAGAAGAGCTTCGCATAGATTTTCCCCACCTTTTCCCTAGATCTTCTTAAATCTCGAGGACGAGATTATTTTTAAGGGGGGTAGGATTTGTAACACCTAGTTTGTAACCTATAATAAAAGAGGAGAAATTAATTCCTTTTTCTATATGTGTGTTATTTCTACTTACCATCATATGTGAACACCCCACTTACACAATTAAATAAATACCCCAAAGACACCTAAATAAATCTTGCATCATGCTGGATCTTACTTTGTGTGCATTTGGTGATGATATAATAATAAGTATGTTAATACTCCAATGAGAAATTAAACCCTAAAAGAAATTCTAGGGTTTGGAAAAGAAGAAAGGGAATACTATAAAAAAGGAATAAAAATATATATATAACAAAATATATTATTTCTACATTAAGATTTGAAATGGTACATTTACTCAAAGGTGAAACTCATATTCAAATTGGATTCAAAATACTTATAAAAGAAAACAGAAAATAAAACATAAAAGAAAAAAAAAGTAAAGGAAGCTTACCTGGGCCGGCTTACCACATTTCAGCCCACCAGACAACTCCTTGCGGCCCAATCCCAACCTGGGCGCAGCGCGCCGACAGGTGGGACCGCCCGGTCAATCACGCGCTCGTCTCTCCGCTCTCCGCAATCTCTGTCATGTGGGGCCCAGCTGTCAATACCAGTCCGCTTCCCTCTCACGCTTGCTTCCTTCGCGTTTCACTGGCATGCGGGCCCTCTTGTCGGCACCTTCTTCTCCAACAGAATCGAGCGCCGCGTGACCACCATCTCCGCGGGCGCAACGGCTTGGGAGAGATACTCTCGCTACGTGCCTTGACCTGGTATATAGATACCGCGCCGCAACCTTCCTCGCCCCTCTTCCCCAAGTTCGTGTGCGCCCTTGCCCTGTTCCACCATCCCCGTGAATCACCTGTTGGAGCGTCGCTGCGGACCGTGAAGGGAGGCGGCTGCTGCTGCACCCGTTCTTCACTGGTGAAGCGAATTGGGGCGCGTGGTTGGCCAATGACCTTCGCCGCGCCCTAGGGAGTGAAATTAATGCCGCTGCGGAACCAATTGAGGCGCGGAGCAAGCAGAATTCTTCACCGTGGTGCGACAACTGCGCCGTGGCCACACCTCACCGTGGACGAAGCTTGGTGCAGCGAAACCCGTGGTAAAACCCAATCCCTTGCTTGTACTTCATACCCCCATCGTGTTGCACCAATTCGAAGGGAAGATAGCTTACAAGAACCCCCGGAATTGCTCACCGGAAGCTAAGCTCCGCCGCGGGGCCGCGTTGGGTCGGGGGCAGGGCATGCCAATGCATCATTGTAACACCCAAATTCTGAATTTGGGATTGGTAGAAGAAATTTGAGCAAAGTACCATTTATAAGTGATTAAACTTTATAGCTCACCCTTTTCAAAGGTAAATGATCATAATAAAATAAATAAAGAAACATTATGTAGTAATTGTGCATCATGTGAAAGTTAAACTTGTGCATAAATTTGAAATCTAGAATTTAAAACTTGGTTTGATTTGAATTGGAATTTGGGTTTTTAAAATAAGAAGAAAAGGAAAGTATATACAAAATAAAAAGTATAAATAAAAGTAAGACTAGAGTTTACAAATTATACTTTCAATCTGAGGAGAATTTACCAAAGAATTTGATTTTGAAATTTGAATTCAAATTGGATTTGAAAATGGAGAAAAGAAAATAGGAAATAAAAAGAAAAAGGAACACTATGCCTTCATGGGCCGGCGGCCACCATTTCGGCCCACTTAAACCTCACCCGCGCGGCCCAACTCCGATTCTTGGCGCCGACAGGTGGGACCACCGTGTCAGCCACGCCTTAGCCTCTCCCGCGCACACGCCTGGTCACTGTCTCGCGGACCCCACTCGTCGGCCTCCCACGCCCGCGCTCACTCCTCCCTGCTTCTTTCGCTGATCCGCGGGGCCCGCACGTCGGGTCGTCTTCAACAGCTTCGCCGAGCTCGCCGCAACGATCGCGCGCGACTTCCTCGCCGGTAACCTCGCCGTCCAGCGGAGTCCGACCGGGCAGGCTTCCCCTGGACTCGGAACCCCGTAGCTATATAAGACCAGGGCCGTTCCTTTGCGTCCGTATCATCCACCATCACCGAGCGCAGAGAGAAGAGAGAGGAGCGCCGCCGCCGTGGAACGTCGTGGTTGGAGGGTCTCAGCTCTTGAAATCGGGTCGGGGAGTGTCGCATTCACCTGGGGAAGCCGTGTGTGCCATCAATTCGAGTCGAACGCCGCCAGGACTCGAGCAATCGCTCGTCGCACTTCGAGCACCACCGCGGGTCCGCTCCTCGCCGTGGCCGACGACACCTGACCGACAATCCGTGGAATAAACTACTCCGGTGAGTTCGCCATCCCCTCGGCACCGTGTAGCAGCTTTTAATTGAGCTTTAGGGCACTGGAACGTTGGATTGCGTTGCTCCGGCAATGGCTCCGCCGCGGTTGGTGGGCGGCGCCACCGTCGCTCGGCGAGGAATTGGGGGAGACACCGGGGCCGTTGATGCGGAGACGGATGGCCAGGATTAGAAGGCGGGTAACGTTTTGGTAGGTTTCGCGTCAGCCGTTGATATCCGATCGGATGGATCGGGTGGCTCTGGACAAAATTAAATCTGTGCCGTTGATCTCGGATCCGACGGCTGTTATCGCGTACCGCTTCGGCGCCCTCCGGATTTAATCTGGGCGCTCGGTGTCTAATCCAACGGCCCAGATTGCACCGTACCCCTTCGCGGGTCATTTTGTTAAAGAGTCCTCGAGGTTTCCGGGAAATAAACCCGTCGTCCACCTGTTACTATTCACTGTGTCACGGAAAACTTACCCCGAGCCCCCTGCACTTCACAGAAATTGAGGCCCAGTCCACTGCTGTTTTAAAATGAGTAAATGAATTAGAAAATGTATTTTTAATACAAAAATAATTGCTAGAACTTAGATAATTCATAGAAAATTCATTTTAGCTCCAAATTGAGTCATTCCAATTCCTAAAATTTTGTAATAATATTCTCTACCATTTAGAATCACTGTTTTGACATGAACTCGGTCAGAAAATTTATTTATCATTTAATCATATCATAATCACCTTAAACCTTAGGAAAATCATAACTTGAATTCTACAACTCCAAAATTAATGATTCCTGTTCCTATGATCTTATTTTAATATGTATATTATTAATGAGTATTTTGTTCTTATGTTTGGTGTAATGTTAATTTTGCCTATACCATGTATGTTTGTATTGCTACGACTAGCAGTGAGGACACGAGTCACCTGAAGATCATCCTGGTACCTGGAATCTCAAGGCCCAGGCAAGTTGTGCCCTTGATCACTTCTTTTTACCCAGCCATGTTCTGATTAATTATAATGATCTGCATAGGTTAATTTTGATGGGACCCAATAGGTTACCCTAGTTTGTCTATCTTTATACCTTGTTTACCACTGATCTTTCTGGGTAGTACTTGCTAGTGCTATATGTGGTTTTGGGTATGGAGATACATTATTCATGATTACACTTTTTGTTATCAGTTGTTATTTATTGTTCATGTTAAGATCATTATGTTAATTGGAACATGGAGCGACCACCCGGGAAAACAGTGCTACCACAAGGGTAGTATGGGATGCCCTTGGCTGATTAATTAGGAAAGCTAGTGGAAGACTACCTTACCCGAAAGGGGCAAGGGCAGTAGGGGAGAGGTCAGTGTAGGGAGGCCCTCGGGAGGATTTTGCTGCGATGGCGGTCCTGCAAGGGATTCCTGCACTGGATCTTCCTATAAACTGTAGCGGGTTTTTCGGAAGCTAGTGGAACTTTGTAAAGGCCTCGTAGTGGATCCCTAGCCATTCACCTCGGAAGTGTCTAAGGGCCTTGCAAACCCTGGCGACATGGGATACACGACTTGTGGGTAAAGATGCGCAACCTCTGCAGAGTGTAAAACTGGTATACTAGCCGTGCTCACGGTCATGAGCAGCTCGGACCCTCACATGATTAAATTATGGAACTTAAATTCAATTTGTCATATGCATTGCATTGCAGGTGATGTTGATACTTTTGTTCTATTACTTAATTGGGTTTGGTATTTACTTATACTTAGTAATTGCTAATAAAATTTTGACCAACTTTAAAAGCAATGCTCAGCTCTAACCATTCTCTTTGGTAAGCCTTACACTTCACGTGAGCTCCCACCTTTGGCGAGTTCATGCACATTATTCCCCACAACTTGTTGAGCGATGAACGTATGTGAGCTCACTCTTGCTGTCTCACATACACCACAGGTCAAGACCAGGTACTGCAGGGTGATGCCCATGGAGGATGCTGTGTTGAGTTCGTGAGTGGTCTAGGCCGTCGTCTCCCAGTCAACTTTGGGTTGCTGGACCGTTGTCTCCTTATAATGTAATTATTTATTTTGTATAGAACTCCTGTTATATATAAAGTTGTGACATTCGATCCTGTGCCACTATACATCATATGTATGAGACTTGGTCCCAGCATACCTGGTGTTTATGTTAACCCCGGGTTTTGGACCCCTAAAATCCGGGTGTTACAGAAGTGGTATCAGAGGAATGTTGACTGTAGGACGAAACCTAGATAGAACTGGACAACCCTTGTCTACTTACCTCTGCTACTCTGATTCATTTCTAAACTTACCTTAATCTTTTCTCATCTATTTCCGCTTCACTCTGATTATTCTTATCTTTTCTTTCTAAAGACAAATGTGGATTTCACACTTTGAAATCCTGTGCCTAAAGTGACCTTTAGGAATAGGAGACCTACTCTTAGGAACAAAAGCAAAACTAATTTTGTAAATATTTATATGCTTGAGTGTTTGTTCTTATGATACTTGTCTGATTTGGATCTTTGATTGAGTGTGATGGGTTGTGGAGTAATGTCCACAATTACATCTGCATATACATCTAGGTATAAAGGATAGCATTTGTAAGATAACTAGACAAACTAGATTATCCCCTCAGAAAATATATGTAGTATTCCGTATCTATCTCATCTTGACACATTCTATCTTACCTTTGGACATTCACCTCGTACAACTAATTACCCTAGTCTTAACATAAAATATTTGGTCCAGCCCTGCCAAAGAAATTCCAGTACATAACCAACTATTAGTTTATTCATTCTATCTATTAAATGATTCCCTTGCAAAGCTATCTTACCATATGCTTCTAACTTAGATGGTCAATACCAGGCGGGGTGGTGGAATTGATTTACCTGCTAATCAACAACCCCAACCACAGTCAGCAGCAATGAATCCTCCCAATCCCCCACCAGGCGGAGTTGATCCACTCATCGCAGCTCAAATGAGAATGATGCAGCAAATGGCGGACACTATGGCAGATATGCGCACCCAAATGCAGCAAGAACGCCAAGAAATGCACCAGGAAAGAGAGGATGCACGTCGGGAAATGCGCCAAGAACGGGAAGAAATACGCCAGGAGAGGAGAGTACAGCAACAGCAGCTGCAGCAACAACTTCAACAACAGCAGCAACAACAACAAATGCCATTGCCTCCACCTCCACCACCAGTTCCACCCCGGGACAAGCACCGGGAATTCATGAGCCACAAACCACCAACCTTCTCCAGCTCCGCAGATCCACTGCAAGCAGATGACTGGTTAAAGTCCATAGAGAAGATGCTCAACATAGCACAGTGCTCGGACCGGGAGAAAGTACTCTATGCTTCGGGTCGTCTTGCTGGTCCCGCTGCAGATTGGTGGGATGCGTACTGTGCAGCTCATGCTGCTGCCGATACAATTACCTGGGAAGAATTCTCCGCACAATTCAGGAATTACCATATTCCTGCTGGACTCATGAAGATTAAGAGGAAGGAGTTTCTATCCCTCAAGCAAGGAAGTATGTCCGTGAGTGAATATAGGGACAAATTCATTCAGTTATCTCGTTATGCTCCCAGAGATGTTGAAGATGACGAGCAAAAGCAGGAGCTCTTTCTGGATGGTTTGATTGGACCCTTGCAATATCAGCTGGTATCGCACACCTTCCCATCCTTCCAAAGGCTATTGGATAAAGCTATTGCTGTAGAAAACAAGAGGAGTATATTTGGAGAGAAAAGAAAGGCTGTCAACCAAGGGCAGACTGGAAGTAGTTCCCGTCCTCGCTATACTACCACTCCCAATACACCAGCTAGTGGCAGTTCCGGACAACAAACCCAACAGACACCAACTGCTCCTCCAAAGGCAAGCACTCCAGTGGGATCCATTGCTCCCAACACAACCGCCATCAGGACATGCTTCAAATGTGGACAACCGGGACACTATGCCAACTACTGTCCCAACAGAGCTGCCTACACTACACCGGCTCCGATGAAGCAAGGACAAGCCTCGGCAGGAAAGAGTCAGCCCCTATCCATCAACCGGGGATATGCCCATCATACAGAAGTAGAAGCTGAACCCAGTGAACTTGAAATTCAAGAAGAAGAGCCGGTTGAAGATGAAGTAGTCGGTGAAGAAGTCAACGAGCAACAAGAATAGAGAGATAAACATAAATATAAATACATATATATATATATTACTATTTGTAAGACCTAAATATTAGTTTAGCTATTAATAGTATTTTCCTATTTTAGTAATAATAATAAGGTTCATTGGACCCTGTGTTTTGCTAATAAGATATGCATCATGCCGAGATTTTGTTTATGCATATGTGTTGAAACCATATGAACATATATCCTTTTCTTACAAATCTCGAGGACGAGATTATTTTTAAGGGGGGTAGGATTTGTAACACCCAAATTCTGAATTTGGGATTGGTAGAAGAAATTTGAGCAAAGTACCATTTATAAGTGATTAAACTTTATAGCTCACCCTTTTCAAAGGTAAATGATCATAATAAAATAAATAAAGAAACATTATGTAGTAATTGTGCATCATGTGAAAGTTAAACTTGTGCATAAATTTGAAATCTAGAATTTAAAACTTGGTTTGATTTGAATTGGAATTTGGGTTTTTAAAATAAGAAGAAAAGGAAAGTATATACAAAATAAAAAGTATAAATAAAAGTAAGACTAGAGTTTACAAATTATACTTTCAATCTGAGGAGAATTTACCAAAGAATTTGATTTTGAAATTTGAATTCAAATTGGATTTGAAAATGGAGAAAAGAAAATAGGAAATAAAAAGAAAAAGGAACACTATGCCTTCATGGGCCGGCGGCCACCATTTCGGCCCACTTAAACCTCACCCGCGCGGCCCAACTCCGATTCTTGGCGCCGACAGGTGGGACCACCGTGTCAGCCACGCCTTAGCCTCTCCCGCGCACACGCCTGGTCACTGTCTCGCGGACCCCACTCGTCGGCCTCCCACGCCCGCGCTCACTCCTCCCTGCTTCTTTCGCTGATCCGCGGGGCCCGCACGTCGGGTCGTCTTCAACAGCTTCGCCGAGCTCGCCGCAACGATCGCGCGCGACTTCCTCGCCGGTAACCTCGCCGTCCAGCGGAGTCCGACCGGGCAGGCTTCCCCTGGACTCGGAACCCCGTAGCTATATAAGACCAGGGCCGTTCCTTTGCGTCCGTATCATCCACCATCACCGAGCGCAGAGAGAAGAGAGAGGAGCGCCGCCGCCGTGGAACGTCGTGGTTGGAGGGTCTCAGCTCTTGAAATCGGGTCGGGGAGTGTCGCATTCACCTGGGGAAGCCGTGTGTGCCATCAATTCGAGTCGAACGCCGCCAGGACTCGAGCAATCGCTCGTCGCACTTCGAGCACCACCGCGGGTCCGCTCCTCGCCGTGGCCGACGACACCTGACCGACAATCCGTGGAATAAACTACTCCGGTGAGTTCGCCATCCCCTCGGCACCGTGTAGCAGCTTTTAATTGAGCTTTAGGGCACTGGAACGTTGGATTGCGTTGCTCCGGCAATGGCTCCGCCGCGGTTGGTGGGCGGCGCCACCGTCGCTCGGCGAGGAATTGGGGGAGACACCGGGGCCGTTGATGCGGAGACGGATGGCCAGGATTAGAAGGCGGGTAACGTTTTGGTAGGTTTCGCGTCAGCCGTTGATATCCGATCGGATGGATCGGGTGGCTCTGGACAAAATTAAATCTGTGCCGTTGATCTCGGATCCGACGGCTGTTATCGCGTACCGCTTCGGCGCCCTCCGGATTTAATCTGGGCGCTCGGTGTCTAATCCAACGGCCCAGATTGCACCGTACCCCTTCGCGGGTCATTTTGTTAAAGAGTCCTCGAGGTTTCCGGGAAATAAACCCGCCGTCCACCTGTTACTATTCACTGTGTCATGGAAAACTTACCCCGAGCCCCCTGCACTTCACAGAAATTGAGGCCCAGTCCACTGCTGTTTTAAAATGAGTAAATGAATTAGAAAATATATTTTTAATACAAAAATAATTGCTAGAACTTAGATAATTCATAGAAAATTCATTTTAGCTCCAAATTGAGTCATTCCAATTCCTAAAATTTTGTAATAATATTCTCTACCATTTAGAATCACTGTTTTGACATGAACTCGGTCAGAAAATTTATTTATCATTTAATCATATCATAATCACCTTAAACCTTAGGAAAATCATAACTTGAATTCTACAACTCCAAAATTAATGATTCCTGTTCCTATGATCTTATTTTAATATGTATATTATTAATGAGTATTTTGTTCTTATGTTTGGTGTAATGTTAATTTTGCCTATACCATGTATGTTTGTATTGCTACGACTAGCAGTGAGGACACGAGTCACCTGAAGATCATCCTGGTACCTGGAATCTCAAGGCCCAGGCAAGTTGTGCCCTTGATCACTTCTTTTTACCCAGCCATGTTCTGATTAATTATAATGATCTGCATAGGTTAATTTTGATGGGACCCAATAGGTTACCCTAGTTTGTCTATCTTTATACCTTGTTTACCACTGATCTTTCTGGGTAGTACTTGCTAGTGCTATATGTGGTTTTGGGTATGGAGATACATTATTCATGATTACACTTTTTGTTATCAGTTGTTATTTATTGTTCATGTTAAGATCATTATGTTAATTGGAACATGGAGCGACCACCCGGGAAAACAGTGCTACCACAAGGGTAGTATGGGATGCCCTTGGCTGATTAATTAGGAAAGCTAGTGGAAGACTACCTTACCCGAAAGGGGCAAGGGCAGTAGGGGAGAGGTCAGTGTAGGGAGGCCCTCGGGAGGATTTTGCTGCGATGGCGGTCCTGCAAGGGATTCCTGCACTGGATCTTCCTATAAACTGTAGCGGGTTTTTCGGAAGCTAGTGGAACTTTGTAAAGGCCTCGTAGTGGATCCCTAGCCATTCACCTCGGAAGTGTCTAAGGGCCTTGCAAACCCTGGCGACATGGGATACACGACTTGTGGGTAAAGATGCGCAACCTCTGCAGAGTGTAAAACTGGTATACTAGCCGTGCTCACGGTCATGAGCAGCTCGGACCCTCACATGATTAAATTATGGAACTTAAATTCAATTTGTCATATGCATTGCATTGCAGGTGATGTTGATACTTTTGTTCTATTACTTAATTGGGTTTGGTATTTACTTATACTTAGTAATTGCTAATAAAATTTTGACCAACTTTAAAAGCAATGCTCAGCTCTAACCATTCTCTTTGGTAAGCCTTACACTTCATGTGAGCTCCCACCTTTGGCGAGTTCATGCACATTATTCCCCACAACTTGTTGAGCGATGAACGTATGTGAGCTCACTCTTGCTGTCTCACATACACCACAGGTCAAGACCAGGTACTGCAGGGTGATGCCCATGGAGGATGCTGTGTTGAGTTCGTGAGTGGTCTAGGCCGTCGTCTCCCAGTCAACTTTGGGTTGCTGGACCGTTGTCTCCTTATAATGTAATTATTTATTTTGTATAGAACTCCTGTTATATATAAAGTTGTGACATTCGATCCTGTGCCACTATACATCATATGTATGAGACTTGGTCCCAGCATACCTGGTGTTTATGTTAACCCCGGGTTTTGGACCCCTAAAATCCGGGTGTTACAATCATCCGCGATGGGACTGTCTTCATCATGTCTGTTGTGGCCTGGGGTTGCCCTTGCAATGGAAATCCTTAGTTCTAGGGCGCCCGTGCGTGGTTCTGGGAAACTCCGGTGAACTCGCCACCGTAGGCGGTGGCGGCGGCGCCGCGCTCTACTGATTGAGCTGGTGATTTGGGGTGAACCGTAGGATTGAGATCGTGCGGGCGGCGTTGGTCGTGCTCCGTCGGGGTGTAGTAGGATCTCGGTGGCCGTTGGATCGGAATCCGGCAGTCAAGATTACAATACCCTAGCGACTCAGCACACGTGGGCGTGGAGCGTAGGATCGGGATCGTGCGGTCGATGGTCGATCAACGTTATTTTAAATCCAGAGCGCTGGTGTTCGATCCAACGGTCGGATTCATTTATCGATTCACTACTACTGTAATCTAATCGTCGCCGTTCACACTGATCCAACGGCTCACATCCAACCATACCCCTTCGCGGGCACAATAGTCAAAAGAGACCCTCTGTTTTATTATAATCAACCCGCCATCCACCTCCACTATACACTGGGTCTCTGGATTCTTACCCCGAGCCCCCTGTGCTTCACAGAAATTGAGGCCCAGTCCAGAGCAGTGTAAAACCAGAGAAAATAAGTTATAAATGTATTTTTAATAGGAAAATAATTGCTAAAACTTTGATAATTCATAGAAAATGCATATGAACTCCAAATTACTCCATTCCAGTTCCTAAAATTTTGTAATTTTATTCTCTAGCACTTAGTGTCTCTGTTTTATCATGACAACAGCAAGAAAATTAATCCCACACTTAATCCTATTTTAAACACATGAAACATTTGAAAATTCATAACTTAAATTCTATAACTCCAAAAATTATGATTCATGTTCCTAGAATTTTATTTTAACATGTAGATTATTACTGTGTATTTTGTTTATATGTTTGGTGTAATGTTAATTTCTCTATATGCACTGTGCTTGTTTGTATTGTGGCGAGTAGAAGAGCCCGTGACTGAGGATCCTGGTGAGCAGCAGGTTGAAGTAGCTGAGCAGGAGCTCATTGAAGGCAAGTTGTGCCCTTGACCACTTTTTACCCAATAATGTCCTTTAATATCATTTACTCATGCATAGGCTAATTTTGATGGGACCCGATAGGTCATCCTAGATTGTTTATCTCATTACCTTGTTTACCCCTGAATCACTTGGGTAGTTTGCTATTGCTTTACATGGTTTTGGGATAATCATTTATTACATCTATGTTCCAATTCTTTTTGTTATTCTATTTATGTTCATGTTGAGATCATTAATGTTAATTGGAACATAGAGCTTAACTTGAGAACCACGTGCCACCACAAGGGTTTAATGGGACGCCCTTGGCTGACTAATTAGGAAAGCTAGTGGAAAACTACCTTACCCGAAAGGGGCAAGGGCAGTAGGGGAGTGGTCAGTGTAGGGAGGTCCTTGGTTGATTTTGCTGCGATGGCGGTCAGACAAGAACCCTGCATTGGAACTTCCTATAAACTGTAGCGGGTTTTCGGAAGCTAGTGGAACTTTGTAAAGGCCTCGTAGTGTTGCCCTACCGCGCTTCCTAGGTAGAGGTGTATGGGAAGTTGTGATCCCTTGGCAGATGGGTAACATGACTTGTGGGTAAAGGGTACAACCTCTGCAGAGTGTAAAACTGGTATACTAGCCGAGCTCACGGTCATGAGCAGCTCAGACTCTCTGATGTTTAAATTATGGAACTTAAATTCAATTTTGTCATTTGCATTGCATGGGTTTGTTATTAATTTTGTTTTATTACTTTATTTATGGTTTGGTATTTACTTACATTTAGTAACTGCTAATAAAAGTTTGACCAACTACTTAAAAGCAATGCTCAGCTTTAACCCCTATCATTGATTAGCCTTACACATAACATGAACTCACACCTTTGTGAGTTTATGTCCACTGGTTCCCCACAACTTGTTGAGCTATGATCTTGTGTGAGCTCACCCTTGCTGTCTCACACCCCCCCACAGGAGAAGAGCAGGTGGTTCAGGAGGAGCCACAAGGCGAGGAGTATGATCTGATCTAGGTGGCGTTTCTCAGTTGACGTTGGCGCCATCGACCCTTAGTTTGTTTTATATTTATCTTTTATTTTGTAATAAGTCTTCCGCTATGTAATAAATACTCTGATGTTATTGACATTTATCTCTATACACTCTGTTATTATATATGTTGTCTTCTTGGTGCATGTATGAGATGCACCTGGCTTTGTTCCTTAAAGCCGGGTGTGACAGTTGGGGTGTACAGGGCACGAGCCGCTGCTACCCCTTTGTGGTCGTGGGCGCTTGTTGCAATCGCCTCGGCCCCCGGTCGCAGCTGCAACGACCAGCGCGGTTGACTGCGGCCTTTCGTAGCCGTCGCCCTTCTTTTTCTTTTTGTCGTCCCGAGGGGCGGCGCCTGAGCCACCTGTCTGGGTAACTCCGGTTTGTGGGGCCGAGTGCCATGCACGGCCCTCGGCGGCTCTGGCGCACTTGTCAGCCAGAGCAAAGAGCGTGGGGACAGTCTCCACGTCATGTGTGGCCAGCTTCTCCAACATTTTCTTATCACGTACCCCCTGACGGAAGGCTATGATGATGGAGGTATCGAAAATACGAGGAATAGTACCTCGTACCTTGGTGAAGCGGGAGATAAACGTCCGGAGGGTCTCTCCAGGCTCCTGCCTTACTGCGTGTAGGTGGGCCTCCACGCCATGCTGCTGGTAAGCGCTGGCAAAGTTCGCGACGAACCGTGCAGAGCTCTTCCCAGGTGTAGATTGATCCTGGGGCAAGGTTCATGAGCCAAGTCCGGGCAGGCCTAGACAGGGCGACATGAAAATACGTCGCCATCACCGTGGTGTTTCCACCTGCTGCCGTGATGGCGGTGACGTACACCTGCAGGAACTCTGACGGGTTTGATGTTCCGTCGTATTTTTCCGGCAGGTGCGGCCGGAACTTGGGTGGCCATGACGCCGCGCGTAGATGGTCTGCGAGGGCGGCGCAACCCACGCCGGCCAAGGGGACACCCGTTTGGGACCGGGCGCCCATTGGTGTCTGCGGTGCTTCCGCAGTGAAATCTCGGTCGAGGTTGCGACCCTCGATGTTTTGTCGGCGCTCCTGTGCCCTTTCCAAAGAGATCCGGGCGTCCAATCCCATACGCCTACGGTTGAGCTCTGCCCGGAGGTCGTCGGTCTGTGCTCCCCTTACAGAGGGCGAGCGTACAGACGCTGTCGCCTCGCGCTGGCGTCGGGATGACTGAGGCCTAGACCTGGTCGAAGTGGAATGCGCCATGTCGAGTAGCCAGTCGACGTCGTCACGCCACTGTTTCATGGCCCATGGCGAGGCCATGGAGCTAGGGGGTGGCGTAGCAACTCCCTGGCTGTAGACAATGCCGTAGGCGCTGCCCTCGACGGAGTTCGGGACGCCTATGCTGGCGTGTGCTGTTGCACGGCGTGTACGGCAGCAGTCCCAGAGTCGGGGCGGTTGGGTACTTGTGGCGCGGAGGATGCAACCTCTTGCTCCATCGCGAAATCCTATGAAGTTCCAGCACGGTGTTCGATGATCTGCACCATCATGCTGAGCAAGAAAACAAGAAAAAACTTGAAGCCTAGCCCCTACCTGGCGCGCCAAATGTCGGAGAGGAAATCTCCCCGGCCGGGTGGCAGAATGGACCCGCCCTAAATCCTAAAAAGAGAAGGGGCCTAAGCATTTTGCTTGTTACGAGACTGGTGGATCAACACACGGGAGCACGCAAGGGTTTAGAGTGGTTCGGGCCGTCGGAGCATAATACCCTACTCCACTGTGTGATGTATTACTTCAGGAGCTTGTATGAACTTGTGAGTGTCTGCCTTGTAACGTCGCATGCCTCCCCTTTTATAGCTGAAGGGGGGCATGCACAAAGGTACTGAGCCCCGACATGTGGGCCCAGGGACATAACGAATATAGCACTTGGAGCCACAAATGTGTGCTGTTGAGGCGATCTTCTCGTGCCCTGACACCCGAGATCTTCATATCCTCGACATGCAGGGGAGGCTTCTTATAGAAGGGATGATGAGTACGGTGCACCGCTCGGCACGGGCGCACTGTTTGCCAATAGACCGGTCAGACGCACCGCCTGCTGGATGACCCTGACGCCGTCTGCTATCGGATTGGACAGGACGCATTAAATGCTGGGAGGGCGCGTCGCCTGCTAGCGTGGTGGCAGGCGGCGCGTCCTTTCAGCAATAAGTGCAGAGGCCGCTGGGCCTGATGGGCTTTATGCCAGGCTTGGCCCGTTGGTTTATGTGTCGGGCCACAAGCCACGCGGCAGCAGTGGGCAGTCCCAGGACAAGGTCTGGACATGTGCCAGCACCGGACCCCTACCTACGCTGGGGTCCTTCTCGTCCCAGGACCTTGCCAACACTGGGGCCTTTCAAGGGATCCGGCATACCTTCTTGGGGCCCTGGACTTGTATGTATAGGGGTCCGGTGTCCTTCTGCGGGGGTCCGGACCTAGCGATGAACACCGGGATGTACTCTCTTTCCTTGCCACGCGGCGCTCTTGGCCCTGCCCATTGGGCGCCATTCTCCGCGTGGTCTTGAGGCGTTGCACGGGTGCGGCGCCTTTATGCAGTAGCAGAAGGTACCCCTGATTGAGGGTACTGACAAAATGTATGATAGAATTTAATTCCATGTTGCTTTCAATATGAATATCAATATATATATATATATATATATATATATATGTTTGTGTGTAAATATATGTAAAATTCAATTTTGTTTGAAAATTTGAAAAATCTAGGAAAACTACAATTGGTGGCATAATAAAGAAAACCGCCAATGTAAAGTGAATTTCTACTAGTAGTTTTATTAAGCAAACCACAAGTGGAATTCTATTTCTACTAGCGGTTTATTTAAGAAAGGGTTTTTTAAGGTGGTGCCATCGATTTTGCTGGTGGCCTCATTTTTACCCTTAGTCGTGTTTTTTGCTCAGTTTTCCCCTTCTGTTCTATAGCACTGGAAGGAAAAAAAATTGCAAAAAAGCACGATTAAAGGTAAAAAATGATGACACCAGCAAAACCAAGAGCACCGCTTTAAAAAACCCTATAAGAAAACTCCAGTGCAAATAGCATTTTCACTAGCGGTTCTAAAATAACCGTCAGTGGAAATGCTGCCCCTAGCACTGACAGTACTGAAAAACGTTAATGCAAATAGCTCTAGAATCGCCGCTATAGAGCTTATGTGTACTAGTGATCCTATCTGCAAGCCTGTCATATATGTTACTTTCGTGCTCTAAGTTTTTGTTGCTGCCAACTTTGTTTTTCCTCTCTGCTGATTGAAACTGCAGTTTTCCGAGAATTTAGCAACCAGGCACTCCAATGCCCTAATCTGTGTCACAAACATTTCAAGTCTCCCAGTGTTAGTTGTCTTTCTTGCTGTCTCGTTGTTTCACTGAGCTTATAATGGCCAGAAATAGGTTGTGAGGTTGTATAATACTCAAACATGATGTGGTCTGCATCACAGCTGGTGAACCAACATTTTTTGTTGTTGTTGAGTACTCCGTTTCAAAATGTCTAATGCCGAGAAGAAAACGAATAAGCATGTGAAAAGGTTTTCACTTTCTTCTTTTTTTGTGAGGTTTTTCTAGTTTCTACTTTTCTTTCTTCTAGTATTTGTTTTTCGAACTGCCTATTCCCCGTACCATCTTTATGGGGAAAAAACGCAATAAATTCTAGGAGTACGTCGTGTATCCAGCCCTTGATCTGCTGCTCGCACAGCACATTTTCCATCTTTTGCAGCGGATGATGCGGAAATTTGCTCCAGCTGCTTCAGAGTTTACTCCTACAGCTGTGGACACTGTATGCTTTCATTTATTTTTCCAAGGCAAGGGACAGTTGATTTGGGCACTGTCTCCCTCTTTACTGCTCCAGTTGTTTACTGTATCATCCTGTCCAGTTGCTGTATTCTATGTGAACTTCCTTGAACATTTATGGTGTCTATTTTTTTATCCTTTTGAAATATTTTCTATTCATACCACACACTGCTGTTTTCTTAAGGGCCCACCTCTACCGTACAGTTTTTGAGACAACTGTCATGTCAATATTTTCTAGAAACATTGTATTCATAGTTTCAACCTCATAAGGCTATCCGCACTCATACTACTCTAAATTTCTACTCTAAAAGTAATATTCTATCCCCGTCAGCAGTCATGTTTACTCTATACCACAATCCTCTGCAGTCATGTTTACTCTATATCTCAACTCTATACCTACTACCACATATTATATCATTTCTTTCCAATTATATCTCAACGCATGCGGCCGCACATGCCGTGCTCTGCTCGATCTGCCGTTCCTGCAATCTTCCACAGTGCATAGCGTTGTTTCCGTACTGCGCTCAATCTGCCGTTCCTGCAGCACTACGCTAAAATAGCGTCGCACATAGAGTGCTCCGCTGCGGCACCTTTCTTTACGCTATCTCGGTAGCGTTCGCTTTGGAGCTTGCCACCGCGGGCAGCCTAAAATTCTCTCGTCTCCCATAAAATCTATCATATCTCTTTTATGCATGTCATCATGTTTATTTAAGTACAGTGGCAGATGAGCCATTATAGCTTAGTATGGCACCAGCCATACCTAATTTTTAAAATGTTTATATTTTTTTATTATGAACAAAGAAGAAAGTGTGTTGTCGTGGATGTGCTGGTTTGATTCAAGTGGCAGCCTAAGTTCAATTTACATTTCGTGTATTTTCTATTTTTTCAGCCATACCTCATTTTTTCTTTGTCCTCCACTACTGTTTACATGGCATGTCAATGAAACTCTTAGAAACTCACAAAGAATGACCTTAGAGCAACTATAATGAGGCTGATTAAATCCTAGGTAGGAATGAAAGCGGTCGAAAACGATCGAAAAACATCTAAATTGTTTTTTTTCATATTTTTTTAGTTGAGACGAAAACGAAAACCAACGGTCGAAATACGGGATCGGAATTGTTGGTTATTCGAAAACGATCGAAAAAGATAAACTATAGTCGGAAAGATAACTATTTTGTAGTTTTATAAAAACATAATAAAGTGATGTATTGCCTAATTTTTAAGATTTAGAAATACACAAACAACTCTTTTTCATTGTTCATATTAGTTAGAGTAATTAAAACATTTAGTTTTCTTTTATTCATTCACTTGAACACAACAAAAGTCTATAACTTAAATAAATTATATGCTAGATCTATCTCATTATATAAAATGGTAGAAAACGGTATTAGCATGACTCGGAAACGAAAAATACGAAAACGATCGAAAAACTAGCTAAATTGTTTTCGTACCGTTTCAAATCGGTTCTGAACAATTCAAAAACGATCGGAAAAAAACAGTATTTGAAACGGGACGGTACGGGAATTTTCCGTCCCGTTTTCATTCCTAATTCCTAGGTGGCAGGGTGGAAACACAGAAAAGAGAAAAAAGTTGGTGCTTCATGAGAAACCCGGTCCCAACATATTCTATGTGGAGAAAGAGTCTGCTTGCAGCCTACTGCGGGAGTAAGGCTAGCCCTTTCTATTTTCAGCTATCTAAATGATTCCCCTCTCCAAACATTAAATATTTTCAGCTTTAATTTAACCAACTTAGAATTATAATAATAAGCTTAGTATATGTATTGGCTTTATTGCTGACTATTGATGATGTTGCAAGATTATAGAGCTCCAGTTAATTCTTCTATTAGCCTTGCTCTTGTCATAAGAGCCTATGGTTGAAATTGTAGTCATGTTGTTAGCAGAAGCATTGCTTTTGTTTTCTGATCGAGGACACTCGTATTAAAACCCATTCGCATAAAACCATTGCCTTGTCTGTTTCATGCAAACCCATTCTTTTTACGATAACGAGGATTTCAGAGCTTTTACAGTTCCAGCACACATCATTAATTTGACTGTCTTTTTTTTAGTTTCCTTTTGAATAGTCTCCAGCACTCCAGCTACTGATTTCCCAAAAGGACCAGATGGACAGGCTGTAGTGTCCAAGCAAAACAGTCACAGGTGCTCAGGTTCTGCAAACATGGGTAAGCGTGCTTGTCTATACAAGTAAATTTTTCTGCACTGTTTTTCTCTCCTAGAGTTTTTTTAATATTGAGAAATAATGGAAGTAACGAGAATCTGGCCTTCTAAGTGTGTTCGAAGGTTAAAAAAAGAGAGGAGGAACATTGGCTAGGCTACATAGAAAGATGGGGAGTGAAATGCTTTATTAGGTCCACTAGTGGTACTAATATGATAATTAGTATTTTTTATCACACCTTAACTTCCTGAAAATAAGCAAACAAATGTTCTTCTACACCTTAATAACCTAGAGAATCTAGGGACCTTGAATCGGTTTATGAAGTACAAAAGACATTTAAGAGATGATATAATATAACCTTGAGCCTTTAAATCATAAATACTGTCACAAGATTCTTAGTGAAGAGTCCAACTCCTTTATTTTTTTTATTTAACCTCCTTCATACCATTTAAGAGACGATATATTAAATAAGGTTGTGCATGCTCTGACATTATATGCTAACTTCTAGACTTTAATAGCAGTTGTTAAATAATACTTGTTTCCAAAAACGATCAATAACCGTCCTTATATAAAATTATATCGTTATTTAAAAGATGTTATTTCAAATATGTGATGATCGGAAGTGGTGCAGTGTGTGTGGTCGTGTGGACAACTGGACAGACACTCCATAGCAGCAAGGCAGCAGCCGTGGTAAAAATTTCAGATGATGAACTGTATGGTACAATCCCCGATGTGACTGCTTTTATCCCACCAGCTGGATCTTCCCTTAAATAATACTATCAACATGCAAGAAAAGAACTTGAAGGAAAAACACGAGAGTAGTATTCAAATCAGCGTTACCAACTCATGCCATGTTTAGTTTTATAGGACTAATGTTTAGTCTCTAACTTTTAGTCCTTTTAGTCTCTAATTTTTCAAATACAAAAATTAGTAGAGTGACTAAAACAGTTTAATCTCTAGTTCCTTCATGGATTCCTAAACGGGACTAAACGGGCAAAAATTATCACTCCCTGCCCTTACACGCCCGAGTCGCTTGATCGGTCCTTCCCCACTGCTTAGAGCATCTCCAACAACGTGACCTATAAAAATGCCTTATAATTTAAAAATAAGTAAATTTTATAGGATTTAGGGCACCAATAAAGCACCCCGCTCCAACAGTAAAGCCTCAAATCTAGATTATAGGGCAGCCCACTACGGTGTAGTATATTTGAGGCACTTGAGAGAGTGCCCTATAGTTTTTTAACAAAATTTGTTGAATTGAGGCACTGTTGGAGTGGTTTTTCCTGTGTAGAGCCCTATATTTCAATTTGAGGCACTAGTTTAAGGCATTGTTGGAGATGCTCTTACTGTAGTAAACATATTTGACCCAGGCTGCTGACGGGATACAGAAAAGGAGCTATTTGGCCTTTATATACTGCACTAAATGTATTTAGGTATTGTTTAGTCTCTAGAACCAAACAGTATAGTGGCTAAAGATTAGTCCCTAAACTAAACTTTAGTCGTAGGACCTTTGAATTTCTAATAAAGATCGGAATATATTTTATTTACTAAAAAAACACCACTCTTTTTGTACAGTTCACAGAAATTGCTCTTCTTTCGAGCGTATTATTGTATATATCATTTTCTAATAAAGATCGGAATATATTTTATTTACTAAAAAAACACCACTCTTTTGTACAGTTCACAGAAATTGCTCTTCTTTCGAGCGTATTATTGTATATATCATATACAAAATTTCTCGGAAAAACTGTTTGTCCCATTCGCTTCTTTACCGTTCAAATAAAAAAGGGGAAGTTTTGTTGGGCTGCAGTGCAGGACACTTTTGCAGTCCAACCATGAGATGGTTGGTCAAAGGAGAGAGAGAGAGGGGAGAGGGGATCGCAGAGGAGAGCGGGAGGAAAAACCCGCCATTCCTGTGCCAAAATCTCTCATTTTTATTTTATCAGTTTCTGTCGCTTGCACATATTCAAAATCCTAGCCCCGATGACCTGGGTATAACCGGACACAGACCCAAACTAGAACCACCAGGTGTCTGTTCAGTTCGTGTCCGCCGTCCTCTGTTCAAGTGCAAGCGAGCGAAGAAACGAAGCACCAGGAGGCGGGAACAAGAAGGAATTTGCGCAGCAAGCAAAGGTCCCGAGTTGCAAACTTGCAACCCAAGAAGAGCGTTGGACATGCAGATGGAGGGGAGGGAGGGTATCGCGGTGGTGGCCGCAGGCGGCGGCCATGGATCCGGGCAGCACGGCATGTTCAGAGCGGCAGACATCGCCATGGCAGAGGCGCAGGAGGCAGCGGCCAAGGGGTACCAGTACCAGTCCTCCCCCTCGTCGCCGTCGACGTCCCTCACGCCGTCGCCGCCGCCGGCTGCTGCTGGCCACGCCGGGGACGCCACCGCGGTGCCACTTGCCTGGAGCCTGGGCGGCGGGATGCCGAGCGAGGCCGCGGGGGACAGCGGCGTGCGGGCGGCCGGGCAGAGCCAGAGCGAGCACGCCAACAACATGAGCTCCGAGCGCCGCCGCGGCCGCCCGCGCGGCTCCGGCAGGCGCCAGATCCTGGCCACTCTCGGTCAGCATTCTCCCCGGCCCGCTGAAATGCAGAGCTTCCCTCATTCTCGTCGAGCAACCAGAAATTTCCCTTTTTTTAATATACATATTTTCGCTCTAGGATTTCTTGCTGCGTTTGCCCCCCCTTGTCGATTTCTGTTGCATTGCTTGGATGGGGTCCAGTAAGCGTGATTTGATGTGCCTTTCTTTCACGCTGGAGACAGTCAAATATCCGTCAGTCACCTGCTACGGCACTTCTTCTGTTCACTGTCGCATTCATCTCCGATTCAAATGTTTATCCTCTTGCTTCCCACCAATCTTTTGGTTTGGAGATTTTTCCCCCCGTCGTCAGATTACCTAATCGACCTAACCCTTTGGGCATGGTTTAGCTAAATTTCTTATATACTGGCCACGATCTTCTAGTAGTTAAATCACATAAAAAGATGTTCATTTCTCTGTCTCTGTCTGATCGGTGTTCTTTCAAACGCAACAGGAGAATGGTACGCGCTGTCAGCCGGCGGGAGCTTCACGCCTCACGTCATCATCGTGGGTACTGGGGAGGTAAGACATGCACTCCATCTCATTGCAGCGTCTCGTGTATTATGTCTGCAGCTAGAGGAGCTGGTTTGGCTGGTGTGCAGTGTGCTTGTTTGTTCTTCAGGGTGTCACTGAGCTCACTTGTCCAATCCGTTGGCTTTGGCTAGGATGTGGCGGCGCGCGTCATGTCGTTCTCGCAGAAAGGCCCACGCTCGGTCTGCATCCTCTCCGCCAACGGGACAATCTCTAACGTGACACTGAGGCAGCCGGGCTCATCTGGTAGCACCTTCACCTACGAGGTACAGACTGTCAAATTGCCGATGGTTTCTTTTTCCAAAGAAAGGGAAACTTTAATTTTGATCTGTGTGGCATAGGTAGGTAGGAATGATCTCAAACCAGCCAGCCATTCAGCGGAGATTCATCAGTTCTGTTCACGTTCTTTGACTTGATTGAGATTGATAAATCATCAATCAAACAAAGAAAGAAAGAAACAAATACTGTCATAGATTCAACAGCAAGCAAGCAAACAAATTACTGTGTAGGAAATGGCTCCCCTTGCACTTCCTTCTACGCCCATTGCAGCCTTGATTTACTTCAGGCACCAGAAAACACTTGTAACTGTAAACTGGACTCCATAACACTAAGAACAATTGCCAAGAGGTGCCAGTGTCCATTGAACTTTGAAATCATGACAAGTGACACAACACGAGTTTTATGCTCAAAGGGCACCGGTGTGTTTGTGTGTGGGTCTTCAGGGCCGTTTCGAGATCCTGCAGCTGATGGGCTCCTTCACAATGGCTGAGGAAGGTCGTAAGAGGACAGGCGGCCTCAGCGTCTCTCTCGCTGGCCCAGACGGCCGTGTGGTTGGCGGCGTAGTGGCTGGGATGCTGCGTGCCGCAAGTCCTATACAGGTAAAAACTAGCCCCGAAACCTGAACTAGTTTTCTTTCCATGTCGATTCAGTGCCAGCCAACAGCCTGAAAAGCTGCACTGGTGACTCGCTAACGTAATAAACCTTGGCATGGCATGGCATGGCATGGCTTTGGCAGGTGATCGTGGGAAGCTTCCTGCCCAACAGCCTGAAGCAGCACCAGAGGCGGATGAGCGCGCAGCAGCAGCTCTCCCCGGTTCCGGCACTGCCAGAACCTGAGGCGCCCCCACCCGTGCTCACCGCAGCCACCCCGATCTCTCTGGCAGGTCCTGGGGACGGGTTCCATGATGCGCCGCCACCCTCCGCCGCACCTCCCCAGCCCCACGCCAGCGCCATGAACCTGAACGCGACGGGCTTCCCCGTGGCTGGCTGGCCCGCAAGCTCGCCGCAGCCCATGGTGTACAGGGCTTCCCCTGACATCAACGTCAGCTTGACTCCCCAGGAGTAGGATCGTTGGGCTCGTCGTCGTCTTCTTCTCTTTTCTTTCCGTCGCCTCTACGCTGATACATTTTGGGAGAGAGAGAGGAAGTGAGCTAGGATCATGAACCCATGTCGAGGATAGGCAATATACTGAATGAGAATGAACTGATCTGTAGGTGGCGCCAACCATGACTGTGGCAGTTGATTTAGTCCCTTCTCCTTTTTCAGTTCTTGTTTCTTACTGCTCTGCAGCCGTTATTGTTGGGTTGTGGCGTTGCGCTGTTTAGCCTGTTCTGTTATTGGTGAATCTACTGATGGCCAAATAGCCAGTTCTACTCGATCGGTGTCTGTTCAGTAGGATCATTAGCCAGGGGATCTGTGAACACTAACTTGCTGTACATTTCTTGCTGTTTCAAACGTATGCAGTCTCCTGTCTGATCAATTCTTCCGAAAACAAAATAACGTTCATACGTTCGCTTCAAATAAAAAGCAGCGGCTGCAACTGCAAGCCTCCTCACACATTACTGTAGGAGCTCCTCTAGCTGCTGTCGGAGACTCTCCTTGCCCGCAAGGATTCGCACCTGGCGGGCGCTGGTATTCATCTTCTTGGTTGAGGCGTCTTGATCCCGAGCGCCACCCCCGCCTCGTGGCGGCGTTGCTGCAAAACAAGCATGTCTGATTGACTCGACGATGTCATCATTGGGCTGTAACGTTGACCCGTGTCTTGAGTCGTCTTCTAGAAGACCGAGGACAGAGGTTGGCTGGTGACCAACCATGGCCATGAGTGTGGGGGTGTGGTTCCCTCTCCCTTTTGCCTGATGGCAGCGGCGTGCCTCCTGAGGCGTCGCTTGAGGTCAGCAGCGTGCCTCTTGAGGCGTCACTTGTCTGCGTTCATTTTGGCGGCCAAGGGACGCGTGGGGCCTCCCCGTACTCGTCGTGACGGGTGTGTTAGGGGCGGTCCCTTGGAGCGCCGCCATGGATAGTAGTGGTGGGTTCCCACGCACCTGGGTCACCACGTTGGCGAATGCGTAAAACACTTGCTCTCGGTCCTCGTCCATGAAGGATGAACCGAGGAGCCCGTCCGCGCAGTCAGCAAGCGCCTCAACATCAGGAGGGGTGATTCTCGTGACCGAAGATCGCCCATGCCCTGTGTGAGGGCATTGAAGAGCAAGGCGGAACCGACGAGGCGGAGCTCGCCGGTGGTGGCGGGAAAGGAGTCGAGGGAGCGGAAGGTGATGCGGCTCCCCGGCACAAAAATCTTGCCGCTGGTAAAAGCGAATGGCAGGGCCATCGGAGTGGGAATGTCTCTTGGCATGCTAACAGTTCCCGTACCTAGCACGCCAACTGTCATGGTTCCGAAAACCGGGGACACAGAATTTATGGTTCGGCAGGGAGGCTACTAGCACGGACAAACTCCGAATGGTGAATCGGATGACTCGTTGAGGGTTTACACTGGTTCAGACAGGTGTCCTATGTGTAGTGCTGATCTTGTATTGGTCTCAAGGGCGAGTGTCTCAAAATGTGTTACAACGGTTGCAAAAGAGAATGAGAAAGCGAGGAAAGAGAAAGGTTCTGCTCAATGCCCCCCTGTTCAATCGGTCCTCCACCTTTTATAGTTTCAAGGGAGAGGCTTACAGTAGAATGGGTTTGTTAGGATGGATGAGAGTGGGTCCCGCTATCTACAGGAGTCCTTCAGGTGGCGTCGTCTTCTGATGCGTGCATGAGTGCACGCTCATTATGGCATGTTATGTTCGGTATGGTGGATTGCTCTTTGATAAGGTACATAGCTCCGCCATGTCTTGTTTGGTAGACTCTGCTAAGGCTCCCTGTCGTGGGCTCTGGTGGGTTTATATCATAGTGTCGAGGACCTTAGAAGCCATACACGGTGATGCCTCGTCGTGTCTGTGCCGACCCTCGGCGTTTTCTTGTCATATCAAGGCATCAGTTAGGATGACGTAAGGTGGCGACATGCCTTGTCGTGGATCACATAGGCCATGAGCACCTATCCCGTTTTCATGCTCGTCGGGTACGGGCGCGTGCAAGTCTATGTCGGTGAGGACGTGGAATCGGGGCCCATGACCGCGTCGGGCCCCATCGAGGGTCTTGGTGTCTCTGCCTTGCTTAGTTGCTCAGCGAGGATTGGTCGGCTCATCTGCCTTGCCCAGTTAGTCGACATGATTTGGTCGGCGAGAGTTGGTCAGCGCGTTTGCCTCTCCCAATTTGGCTCGACTTTAATCCTATGCCCCTTGCCCTTGTTGGGTTGACGTAGGTAATGGTCTTAGGCTGTCTCCAGCAACGTCCTCTAAATTTCATCCTCTAAAGAATATTCTCTGTCCTTTACAGCATACTCTAAAAAATTACATCCTCTATATATTCTCCTTCTCTAGCAACGTCCCCTAAATTTGGTCCTCTATATCTATAGTGTTACCTGATTTCATAATATACAATTTTTTTTACCGGTGGATCGTAAAAAATCGCCTCTGACTACTAAAAATTGTTAACTGCTACTATTTGGTCAGAAATTAGAACATTATTGTCAAGAAACCCAATACTTTTAATAGGAAACATCCACCATAAATTTAAAAAACTGCACACATATGACTGAAACACAAAATTAGGGGGAAAATCAGTTGTTTCTGTTTTGGTTAGTTTCCTATGACTTATCACCAATGAAAAAATAATCATCAATTTATTAATGGGAAGTTCCTGAGAAGCTAGCAACCATTCAAAGGGTAAGTTAGAAGCTAGCAACCATTCAAAGGGAAGGAGGACAATTGGCTAGGATCCAGGGCAGACTATCGAATTGAAGGAGCACGATGCCGCCGCCGCGTGGTTGCTGCTTGGAAACCAACCGATGCGAGCGGTCCTCACCCAGATCAGGTCGACTCTGTCGACTCCGGCAGCCTGGTCCTAGCTTCGCATCCGACATCCTTGCCGCGAGCGCGCCGACGACATGGTGGAGATGGTTCCAGGGAATAGAGACGGAGATGAAACGTCCGCGTCGACATGGGATTCACTAGTGGCCGGTGTATAGAGGACGTCTGGAGTCCGCCACAATTAGGGGATGGACCACAGACGGTAAATTTAGAGCGTCGTTTACCGGACACTGCTGGAGGCGTTGGGAACGTCTGTATCCTCTAAATTTACCGGACAGGACCACATACAGACGCTTGTTGGAGACTGTAAAGCCCAATTTTGTATCAGAGAAAAAAATTATACAAATAAATAAATAAATAAAATTATGATAGTGTTTTGACAATTTTTAAAACCTTTGGATATTATTGGGTTCCTTTTGCTCTTGAATAAATGGGATTAAACTAGCCAAATAATAAAAATAAATAAAAATAGAAACATGCACCTCATGATAAAGTTCTTGAATTTTTGTAGTCAAATTGTGAGACAAGTCAAATTAGGAAATTAGAATTTGAAATAGGAATAGGAAGGAAAAGTGAGGGAAGGAAAAGAATATATATATATATAAACAATATATATAAATATAAATGCATCTCTACAAACTAGAACTTTTTTGGAACATTTAATCCATATGGGGATCTCTCAAACAAATTGAAATTTAAAAACCTAAATTTGAAATGATGAAAGAAATCCAAATCTGAATAAATAAATAAAAACGATAACTCAACCAGACTACCTGGACCGAATTCCCCTAGGCCGGCCCATTTTAACCTCTCCCGCACAGCCCATCTCTTTCCCCTCCCCTTTTCTTTAGTTCTGGCGCTTACATGTGGGCCTCACCTGTCATTGCTTTCATCCACTACTCGTTTCTCAGCCGTGTGCGTTTGGAGCTGACATCATGGGCCCAGGCGCCAGGTGCTCCGCCTACCTATAATCCTAAAACATCGCAACAGACTTTGTTCTGTTGCGCGATTCCGGCGAGGGATTCGACCCTCACCCCCCCTTCCCGTCTGGGCCTCTCGCGTATTTATAGCTGGGGATGTTGGCCATCTTCTCCTCCTCATACCACCACCATTGAAGCCTTTGCTTCACGGACCAAGCCACCATCTCGTCGTCCGTAGGGAGAGTGCAGACGGGCATCACCGCCATTGCCGATCCAGGCACTCATTGTCCTCCAACGTTCTTGCACCGGTTGGGGGTCTTCACCGCGCCATAGCATGGGAGGTCGTGGCTTAGGTACGAGGAGAGGATCACCAATGACCGCAGAATGGCTGACCGTCGGATTGACCCCGCCGCGGGCCACCCCTCGCCATGGCCGACTACCGTCCTGATCTCGCGCGTCGGTGAGTTGCCTCCCTTGTGTTCGCCATATCCTCCGCTTCATTTTGCAGCTCATCGCGTCACGAATCAGTCACCAGGTCAGGGTTGGCGCTGCTCGTCGGTGATTGGTCATCGTAGGGACTTGGCAGCGCCGCCCAGGGCCGGCTGGGGCGAGGGTCCGCCAGCGTCGCTGGTGATGGTGCCTCGGACGCCGAGCATCCCGGGTTGTCTTTCTATTTGCTGAACTGCTTCCGCCCTCCAGCTCCATGGCACCACCGCACCTGTAATGGCGCCGCCGGTCTCACACCGTGCACTACCGCGGCTCGGGTTGGGGGAAGATGAGTGCGCCTTGGTCGTCCGTTTCCTAGTGGACGGACAAGATGAGAAGTAAAAATACGGCTTCAGCTAGACCGGTCCATGACCGTTGATCGGCTGACGTGTGGCCAGGGGAGGAAGAAAATGTTTGGCCCGTTGGATTTCAATCCATCGGCTAAGATCAGATCAGGAGGAAGGTGATTGTGACCGTAGATTCCGGATTGAGCGGATCTGACGTCGTAGCACATAACTTCGTTGTTCATTAGATCTGGTGCGTCCGATCGGGATCCCGCGGCCAGGTTCAATCTCGTTTCATTAAACCACGACATTGATCTTGGATCCAATGGCTAATATTGCATACCAGTTCGATTAAGATAACAGTTTGATCTGGACCCCTAGATTCTAATCGTGCGGCTAGGATATAAGGATACCCCTTCGGCTGTGTGGATTCGCATAAGAACCCCTGCTCTTTTTGTAAATTAACCCGCCATCCTTGAACTATAGTAGAGAGTTTAATATAGGCCCCTGGTATTTGTAGTTTGAACCCCGAAATTCTCAGTAATCACGGTCGCAGTCCAATCCACTGGTAAATTAATTTAATTAGATGCAGAAATCATTTTTAGTATAAAAATAATGTCTTAATCTTGGAAAATTCATAACTTGATGAATTTAACCCCGATTTGATCCGTTTCAGTTGCGTTATTTTCGTATAAATATTTACTACGCAGTGATAGAATTGATTATACCATATCTCATACTTTTATAGTTAGATATTTATTTAACCTATGTCTACTAGATTAACTCCTCTCAATCAAAGCTAACCTGTCCATGATTATAAGTTGATTAAAATATGATCTCTAGTCAAGTTATAATTAAAATTGAAGTTGAGATAATTATGATCTCTCATATATCTTCAGTAAATTGTAACTCCGTAACCGTAACTCTGATTTTAGTGGTTCTCGAACCCACGATCTCGTAGCGACGCGTAGATTATTATTACACAGTTTATTCTTATGTTTGGTGTGATGTTAATTTTTCCTATACCATGTTTGTTTGTATTGCTACGTTTAGCAGTGAGGACACAAGTCACCTGAAGAGCAAGTTGGTACCTGGAATCTCAAGTCCCAGGCAAGTTGTGCCCTTGATCACTCCTTTTTACCCAGTCATGTTCTTATTAATCATAATGATCTGCATAGGTTAATTTTGATGGGACCCAATATGTTACCCTAGTTTTACTATCTTTATGCCTTGTTTACCACTGAACTTTTTGGGTAGTACTTGCTAGTGCTATATGTGGATCTGGGCATTGAGATACACATTATTCGTACTTTTGTTATCAGTTGTTATTTACTGTTCATGATAAGATCATTATGTTAATTGGAACATGGAGCGACCACCCGGGAAAACAGTGCTACCACATGGGTAGTATGCGATGCCCTTGGCTGATTAACTAGGAAAGCTAGTGGATGACTACCTTACCCGAAAGGGGCAAGGGCAGTAGGGGAGTGGTCAGTGTTGGGAGGTCCTTGGGTTGATTTTGCTGCGATGGCGGTCAGGCGAGGGATCCCTGCATTGGAGATTCCTATAAACTGTAGCGGGTTTTCTGAAGCTAGTGGAACTTTGTAAAGGCCTCGTAGTGTTACCCTGCCTCGCTTCCTTGGTAGAGGTGTATGGAGCCCGTACAACCCCGTGGCAGATGGGTAACTTGACTTGTGGGTAAAGATGCGCAACCTCTGCAGAGTGTAAAACTGGTATATTAGTCGTGCTCACGGTCATGAGCAGCTCAGACTCTCACATGATTAATTCATGGAACTAAATTCAATTTGTCATATGCATTGCATCGCAGGTGATGTTGTTACTTTTGTTCTACTACTTAATTGGGTTGGTATTTACTTATACTTAGTAACTGCTAATAAAATTTTGAACAACTTTAAAAGCAATGCTTAGCTCTAACCATCCTCTTTGGTACGACTTACACTTCACGTGAGCTCCCACCTTTGGTGAGTTCATGCACATTATTCCCCACAACTTGTTGAGCTATGAACGTATGTGAGCTCACTCTTGCTGTCTCACACCCCCACAGGTCAAGAACAGGTACCGCAGGATGAGGCGTATGGAGGATGTTGTGACGAGTTCGTGAGAGGTCTAGGTCGTCGTCTCCCAGTCAACTTTGGGTTGCTGGATCGTGTCTTCATATGATGTAACTATTTATTTTTTTACAGAACTCCTATTATATAGTAAAGATGTGACATTCGTTTCTGTACCACTATTCATCATATGTGTAAGACATGGTCCCGGCACACCTGGTGTTTATTTCGCGCCCGGGTTTTGGACCCCTAAAACCCGGGTGTGACATAAGTGGTATCAGAGGAATGTTGACTGTAGGACGAAACCTAGATAGAATGGGACAACCATTGTTTACTTACCTTTGCTACTCTGATTCTTTCTAAACTTTCCTTAATCATTTCTCATCCACTGCTGCGATACTCTAATTACTCTTACCTTTTCTTTTCTAAAGACAAAAGTGGATTTCATGCTTTGAAATCATGTGCCTAAAGTGACCTTTAGGAATAGGATACCTACTCATAGGAACAAAAACAAAACTATTTTTATAGATATCTATGAACTTGAATGATTGTTCTTATGATAATTGTCTGATTTGGATCTTTGATTGAGTGTGATGAGTTGTGGAGTAATGTCCACAATTAAATCTACGTATACATATAAAAATGCTTATAAAATAACTAGACAAACTATATTATCCCTCATTAAAGTATCTAGCCTAATAGATCCATCTTATCTCAAAAGATCCTAACCTATCCTAAGTAACATGTATCCAGCTTAATAGATCCATCTTACCTTAAAAGATACTCTATTACCTTAGTAGATTCATCTTATCTTGAAAAGATTTTATGTCATCCTAATAGATCTAACTGACCTCAAAAGTTTCTATCTTGTCCTTATGGATTCATCTTGCCCTAATAAGCATATTTACCCCACACTAGTAACAACCATGATCTAATCCAAAGTAATTAGATACTATCGAGTCTAATCTAGTTATACCAATCTAATCTAGATCCCACCTACTCTAATATAATCCAATCTAAAGTGGGTTACTTAACAGATTAGTTAATACTAGTGAAATAGATTAGACCTTACTCCTATAAATAAGTGTTAACTTAAATTGGTGCCCTATACCAACTCGACCTTATGCAACTACCTTAACCATTCGATGGTTGCATAACCCCTCTATTTTCACCTAATAGAGATTCTGACCTACCTACACCATATAATCCATCATATCTCAAAAGATTCTAGCATATCCTAATAATATTTATCCTACCCTAGTAGATCTATCTAACATAAACTAGTTTAATCCAGTCATACAAACCAAATCTAGATTCTATCTAATCTATTATGATTTAATCTAGAGTGAGTTACTTAATGCTGGCACAAAATATAAGGCCATACTCCTAATTCACTTACGCCTAAATGGGTGACTTAGATCAACTCAGCCATACCCAACAACTTGACCTACATAATATGTTACATAACCTATCCAAACCATTTAGAAGCAAAACAGCCAAACCAGAATCTGACTAATCTAATTTAACTCATAGCCATCTACTAAACTAATCTAATGTGGTCTAGTTGAACAGATCAGTGATACTGGTAGAAGAGATTAGACCCTACTAGCCAGGTGGTAACTTAACCTAGTGTATTAGACCAACTCAACCATGAGCAAAAGAGCTAACCCAACCAATATAGTCATGATGGATTGCATAATCTATCCATCCTCACCTAACAGGAAACAAACTTTTGACTTACATCATGTAGTTTATCTCATCCATATCTATCTTAACCTTATTCCCCAACTCTGATGATGTACACTGACCCCTACTCAATAAGACCAAGACCGGAGAAGAAAAGATCAACATCGACAAGGAAGGATATAACAGTCAAAGCGAATTTCGAGATGAATCAAGACTTAAACATTTTGGATAAAGTTTTTCCTTGCCATAATCTTTCTTACCTCAACCTGTCCAGTCTATATCCTACACAATAAATAGCTAGATACCTGTGCTCTCCCAGTCACCCACTATTGACTAAAAAACGGGACTCTAGATTTTTGAACCAATTATAGACTAAAAGCTGAATTATAAACCAATTCTTTTATATCCCTTTTCTTACGAATCTCGAGGACGAGATTTCTTGTAAGGGGGGTAGGATTTGTAAAGCCCAATTTTGTATCAGAGAAAAAAAATAATTATACAAATAAATAAATAAATAAAATTATGATAGTGTTTTGACAATTTTTGAAAACCTTTAGATATTATTGGGTTCCTTTTACTCTTGAATAAATGAGATTAAACTATCCAAATAATAAAAATAAATAAAAACAAAAAACATGCACCTCATGATAAAGTTCTTGAATTTTTGTAGTCAATTTGTGAGACAAGTCAGATTAGGAAATTAGAATTTGAAATAGGAATCGGAAAGAAAAGTGAGGGAAGGAAAAGAATATATATATATATATAATATAAATATAAATGCATCTCTACAAACTGGAACTTTTTTTGGAACATTTAATCCATATGTGGATCTCTCAAACAAATTGAAATTTAAAAACCAAATTTGAAATGATGAAAGAAATCCAAATCTGAATAAATAAATAAAAAGGAAAACTCGACCACACTACCTGGGCCGAATTCCCCTAGGCCGACCCATTTTAACCTCTCCCGCGCAGCACATCTCCTTCCCCTCCCCTTTTCTTTAGTTCTGGCGCTTACATGTGGGCCTCACCTGTCATTTCTTTCATCCACTACTCGTTTCCTCAGCCGTGTGCGTTTGGAGCTTACATCATGGGCCCAGGCGCCAGGTGCTCCACCTACCTACAATCCTGAAACATCCCAACAGACTTTGTTCTGTTGTGCGATTCCGGCGAGGGATTTGATCCTCACCCCCTTCCCGTCCGGGCCTCTCGTGTATTTATAGCTCGGGATGTTGGCCATCATCTCCTCCTTGTACCACCACCATTGGAGCCTCTGCTTCGCGGACCAAGCCACCATCTTGTCGTCCGTAGGGAGAGCGCAGACGGGCACGACCGCCATTGCTGATCCAGGCACTCATCGTCCTCCAACGTTCTTGCACCGGTCGGGGGTCTTCACCACGCCATAGCATGGGAGGTCGTGGCTTAGGTACGAGGAGAGGATCACCGGTGACCGTGGAATGGCTGACCGTCGGATTGACCCCGTCGTGGGCCATCCCTCGCCATGGCCAACTACCGTCCTGATCTCGTGCGTCGGTGAGTTGCCTCCCCTATGTTCGCCATATCCTCCGCTTCGTATTGCAGCTCATCGCGTCACGAATCGGTCACCGGGTCGGGGTTGGCGCTGCTCGTCGGTGATTGGTCGCCGTAGGGACTTGGTAGCGCCGCCCAGGGCCGGCTAGGGCGAGGGTCCACCAGCGTCGCTGGTGATGGTGCCTCAGACACCGAGCATCCCGGGTTGTCTTTCTATTTGCCGAACCGCTTCCGCCCTCCAGCTCCATGGCACCACCGCACCTGTAATGGCGCCACTGGTCTCACGCCAGACAAGATGAGAAGTAAAAATACGGCTTCAGCCAGACCGGTCCATGACCGTTGATCGGCTGACGTGTGGCTAGGGGAGGAAGAAAACGTTTAGTCGGTTGGATTTCAATCCATCAGCTAAGATCAGATCGGGAGGAAGGTGATTGTGACTGTAGATTCCGGATTGAGTGGATCTAACGTCATAGCACATAACTTCGTTGTTCATTAGATCCGGTGCGTCCGATCGGGATCCCGCGACCCAGATTCAATCTCATTTCATTAAACCACGACCATTGATCTTGGATCCAATGACTAATATTGCATACCGGTTCGATTAAGATAACGGTTTGATCTGGATCCCTAGATTCTAATCGTGCGGCCAGGATATAAGGATACCCCTTCGGCTGTGTGGATTCACATTAGAACCCCTGCTCTTTTTGTAAATTAACCTGCCGTCCTAGAACTATAGCATAGAGTTTAATATAGGCCCCTGGTATTTGTAGTTTGAACCCCGGAATTCTCAGTAATCACGACCACAGTCCAATCCACTGGTAAATTAATTTAATTAGATGCAGAAATCATTTTTAGTATAAAAATAATGTCTTAATCTTGGAAAATTCATAACTTGATGAATTTAACCCCGATTTGATCCGTTTCAGTTGCGTTATTTTCGTATAAATATTTACTACGCAGTAATAGCATTGATTATACCATATCTCATACTTTTATAGTTAGATATTTATTTAACCTATGTCTACTAGATTAACTCCTCTCAATCAATGCTAACATGTCCATGATTATAAGTTGATTAAAATATGATCTCTAGTCAAGTTATAATTAAAATTAAAGTTGAGATAATTATGATCTCTCACTAATCAATTTATAATATAGTTTAATATTTAAACCACATATATCTTTAGTAAATTATAACTCCGTAACCGTAACTCCGATTTTAGTGGTTCTCGAACCCACGATCTCGTAGCGACGCGTAGATTATTATTACGTAGTTTATTCTTATGTTTGGTGTGATGTTAATTTTGCCTATACTATGTTTGTCTGTATTGCTACGTTTAGCAGTGACGACACGAGTCACATGAAGAACAAGTTGGTACCTGGAATCTCAAGTCCCAGGCAAGTTGTGCCCTTGATCACTTCTTTTTACCCAGTCATGTTCTTATTAATCATAATGATCTGCATAGGTTAATTTTGATGGGACCCAATAGGTTACCCTAGTTTGACTATCTTTATGCCTTGTTTACCACTAAACTTTTTGGGTAGTACTTGCTAGTGCTATATGTGGATCTGGGCATTGAGATACACATTATTCATACTTTTGTTATCAGTTGTTATTTACTGTTCATGATAAGATCATTATGTTAATTGGAACATGGAGCATACACGATGTCTCCCAAGCATGGCTTATGGACAGGTATCTTCGGACTCAGGATAAAAGCATACACGACGGGAAAAGCATGATTGTGACGAAGGTTGCTATTGCTCTGAAGCTGCACGCAAGGGAGCTTCGGCTCAATCGCAGAAAAAGGAACCGACTTAAAGGGGAAAAGGCTATCTAGTCCTCATAGATTTATCTATAAGTCAGTAGTAAATGTAAAGGGCATGAATGTAATTTCTCATAGGCTGTGTCCGGTGCCTATAAATAGATGAACAATACCCCCGTACTGTTCACGCTGACTGGTATTCATTTTTGCGTCACGCTCATACTTTTACCTTCTGTCAAGCCGAAGGTACATTTTGTAATTCAATATTGTTTCTATCTTTCCAGGATAAGATAATGAGAATGAATTAATAATGTTATATAATTTTTTATGTTGCTTCTCATATTTCACATGCTTCTCCTTTTTATTAACATATATTGCCCTAATGAAGGTATGTCCTCCATAACCTTCGTTTGAAGATCATTATATCGTAAGAGAAATAATGCTTCGAAGGACGAAGGACATTAACATTTAATATTTTGTGTTGCCTTGTTCTTAACTCATAGCATTTGAGAACAAGTCCCCAACAGCGACCACCAAGGAAAACACGATTGATTTCTATCAATAAACCTGCTAAAGCCCCAAACCATAGAGTACTTAGCACGGGTGCTACAGAGAGATATGTTTTTATATCCCGCATTGAAAATCCTCCTTCCGTATTGGAATACATATATGATCAGATACTCTTGCCCAAGATCCTTTGTATTTCTTTTGTTTAGGCAAAATTCCTAACTAAAAAAACAAAATAAATATTATATATATAGAATGAACCGTATAGACGAGATTTTCCTATCCCTAAAAAAGATGACCCCTATGGAACTAAATTCAATTTGTCATATGCATTGCATCACAGGTGATGTTGTTACTTTTGTTCTACTACTTAATTGGGTTGGTATTTACTTATACTTAGTAACTGCTAATAAAATTTTGACCAACTTTAAAAGCAATGCTCAGCTCTAACCATCCTCTTTGGTAAGACTTACACTTCACGTGAGCTCCCACCTTTGGCGAGTTCATGCACATTATTCCCCACAACTTGTTGAGCTATGAACGTATGTGAGCTCACTCTTGCTGTCTCACACCCCCACAGGTCAAGAACAGGTACCGCAGGATGAGGCGCATGGAGGATGTTGTGACGAGTTCGTGAGAGGTCTAGGCCATCGTCTCCCAGTCAACTTTGGGTTGCTGGATCGTGTCTTCATATGATGTAACTATTTATTTATTTTTTATAGAACTCCTATTATATAGTAAAAATGTGACATTCGTTTCTATACCACTATTCATCATATGTGTGAGACTTGGTCCCGGCACACCTGATGTTTATTTCGCGTCCGGGTTTTGGACCCCTAAAACCCGGGTGTGACAGAGACAGCCTTACTCAGGGTATCCCATACCTAGGGACCCATCACTAGTGCAAAAGCCTACTGTTTGGTAGAGCTATTCATGAGAACAAAAAAATAAAAAAGATAAAAAGATCTTGTGATGAGGACAAGTGTAGCAACCATGAATCATACATTTTATTAATTATTGGACTTACAAAATACATAGTTTGCCTGAACTTGTTTTGCGTTATCTTCTGCATTGTTGACTGAAGAAAGTTCTGACTTTGGAGAATGTGTAGTTTGCTAATTCTCAGGGCCTTGCGTGAGAGAGGCTCACCTGGTTAATTACATCTACAGAACCAAATCTATAGAATACCTCTAATTAAGCTACACGTAGCGGTCATTGTGTCTCTAGGATGAGTGCAAGGTGTATGATGTGAGTGACTTTAGAATGGCCAAAACTCAATCATGATTACACCATTGTCGCGTTGATTGATAAATGAGATGTTGTTAGTGAAGGTGATGAATTTTGCCTTGTTGGTGCCCAGTCATGTGTCTGCCAGTCTTCATCAGCTCGAATGGATGTGTTGCCTTCGCCTCGTTAGTGCCTAACAACGATGTGTTCGGTCTCATTTACACAAGACGTGTCGATGGAATAATAATGATAAGTCTTGCCAATAACCGACCAACACTTTATAAAGTTTTGTCAATATTAGATGTAGGTACATAACTTCTTCAGCCCATCAGGAGTACCACAAAGTTATCTTATTTTTGGGTGGCCAAGAATAGATGCCGCCCTTTTAGGTAGCGATAAACATGTCACCCTTCTAGGTAGTGAGAAAAGATGTCACCCTTTTAGGTAGCGAGAAAAGACGTCGCCCTTTTATGTAGCGAGAGAAGATATCACAAGACTTAGTTATTAAATTAATCCAGTATGCAACATCGGATGATCAAATCAAATCAACCTAGCATAACCATATGATTTTTAGATTAGTCTAAAATAATCATGGGATTATTAGTGTTGGGGAAATGATCGTCGGTCCCTGGGAACCACCGGCCAGTGAGCGTGCTGAGGAAAGAGCCCCTGATCGCTGGGGCCTGTTAGTCAGTCGGAAGAGGCAAGTGCGCCAGCCTCAGAAGGACCTGCCCCCGATCGAACCCTGCAGCACCAAGCCTAGAGGCCTGCGCTATGTAAATTTTTCGTGCCATCTGGCTTTTCGTGCTATCATTGCCATTTTAGCCTTCTTCTTCTATGAGCGTAATTGTTTTTTGAGCTTTGGCATTTGCTGTGATCATCATTGAAATGGCTGAAGATAAGAGGACTGTAGACCCCACACCTGCTGGTTTTTACGAAGCAGTGGAAAGGTCCAACGTTGAAAAAATCACTAATGAGATGCTGGCTAAGCTATCTGGGGATTCTAGAAACAGTGATAGCTTTGATGTGGAAAGTGGTAATGAGGATGCCGAAGATCGACCATGGAGACTGAGTCATGTTGTTTTTGGAAAGTCCAGTGTTAAACAAGGACAAATTTAAGGGATGAAGGGAAAACATTTTCACGATATATCCATTGTGAGGGCTGGAGGAGAGAGTACTGTTCCTCTTTCTGAAGCAGATGAAGTAGTGGTTTTTAAATGTTTTATGAACGCTAGGTTGCATTTTCCTTTGCATAGGATGCTAATTGAAGTGTTAAAGACAGTTGAAATATACCTTCATCAGCTTACTCCCTAAGCTTTAATTAAAGTGGGAGTTTTGATTTGGGCTATGAGGAGCCAAGGGCTAGAGCCAGATGCCATGTGCTTCTGTAATATTCATGAATTATCTTACCAGACGAAGGCAACTGGAAAGGAGCAGTACCACAACAACTTCAGGTGCTACAGCTTTGTGCCCCGCTCTGATGCAAGATATCCCATTCCAAAATGGTCGGGCTCTTGGATGAAACAACGGTTCTATGTGAAGAATTATTTGAGTGAGAGGGAAGATGTGAGGGGCATTATTCAGCGTCCCATATGGTCACGCTTCGGCATTAGAAGGCCGCCAATTGCAATTGGGAACGAGGTGTAGGTGTGTTTAATGGCTTTCAACACTATGTGCACTTACATCGGTACCAGGGATTTGGTATAGGAACACATTGCTTACAAGGTGTGGCCTCTTGTAAATGACTGGGAGATGTCGAAAGAAACTGCTGCTGGCTCCAGCGAAGGTGGTTTGGTTTATCTAAGATACACCTTCTGGTATAGAAGCTAATTTGACGACCCGAATGACGATTGGCTAGAGGCTATTGAGGCAACCAGTGATGAGCTGCTAGGAGCTTACACGAAGGCAGAAGACGATGTCATGACCATTGCCTTTGGTGCTCGAGGAAAAAAGAGACTGAACAGAGTTTTTGATGTGATCGGGTTTGTTTACCCTAACTATTGTTTTCCTGTTCGAAAACAAGGAGGAAAGTGAAAAATTGCCACTTCGACCTCTTCCGGTGCAGAGAAGCCGAAGAGAGCTAAGGTCCTAACTCGTAGGCCGAAGCTACATTCTTTAGAAAAGACGGTTGTAGTGCCTACGACAGAGAAGGTGAAGTTTGTTGAAAATGTCGAAGTTATCCCCTTAGCTACGGAAACAACTCTTGTTATGCCAGTCGAAGTTAGTGTCGATCCGGTAGAAGAGCCGGGAACAAAGAAAACAGTGGAAGAACAGTCAAAACTGCTGAGTCCCCCAATAGCGACAAGGTTGTCGAAGCTATCAACTACTGCAACAATGACTCCTAGGAAGAGGAGAATGGCTAGTGTTTTAGATACAGTTTTACAATCCACTAAGTTGCTCGCTCCTACTACTACTGAAGTTTCTGATGATAAAATTGAAGATGCAAGGGAAGTAGCCGCTGCAAGTGCTTCTCCTATTCATGTTGAAGCGGGTCCTTCAGGGGCTAATCTAGTAGAGCTGGTGAAAGAAAATCTTCCACAAAAGCCCACGTCACCTGTCCCCGAAGCACCTCCTCAGAGTGATTTGGACTATATTGTTCGACATGCTTCGGGAAAGTAGCTATCAACAAATCAAATTATCAAAGTGCAACATTTTGCTAAGGAGCTAAAATACCCCCAAGGGTCCTTGGTATATGGAAGAAACAACGAAGATGACTTCCTTTATTATCTACCAGATAGTAAGGAAATTAATGTTTGCCGTGAGATGATGGACAACATGGGGGTATCCAAAGCTTGAGCTCGGTCTATCTATAATGGCGAAGGATCAACTTGCAGATAGCCTTGCCTACAACAGCTTGAAGGTTTGTATACTTTAGCTTCACATTCGGTAATTTTGTTATGGTGAACTATTTTTGTGGTAATTCTTACTGTTATTATTTGTTCATTCTTTGTTTGGCAGGGTCTAATTCTTAGTAAAGCTTTGAAAGCTCAAAAAGATGTAGAGGATGAGAGCAACCAGATAGCAAACGAGAACCTTCGTTTGGAGGTTATAAATTTGAGAAATGAAGCTCTTGAGAAAGATAAAATCCTGCTCTATTTGGTGGAGAGGTTAAAATCTAGTGAAGGCAGGCTTTCTAGCCTTTCTGGAGCAGAGCAAAAGATGAAGGGATTTGAAGAGAGGCAATTGAAAGATGCAAAGCACATCGCTGACTTGGAATATGCGCTATCTACTCAAGTGGAACTGCATAAATCTGAAGTGCAAGAATTATAAAAGAAACTTGACGAAGTAACTGAAAATTTCAATGTGGAGCTAACAAAACATGAGATGTCTGATATAGAAAGATTGAGGGTACAGAAAAATGTTGAAGAGCTTCATCAAGCTAAAGAGGAGTGCTACAATGTTGCTATGGAATGTGATAAGAAATTAAAGAATAGTTTTGCTAAGGTTGGCGCATTCTCCTCAGAGCAGAGCTTTATCTGTGGTGATCCTAACGGGGTTATCCGGTGGATTAGCGGCGAAGCCAAAGGTTTTGAGGAGATTCTTAGTGATAGAGGAGACTTCTGCGCTTTTGCCGGTGCTCGGGAGCCGTATCATTCCTTGAGAAGGTTGGTTGTGAACATGCCAAGGCTGTGGTTCAGCTAGGGTTCTCGATTTCAGCCAACGACATTAAGAACCCTTCGGCCGAAGCCGTTGCACTAAGTGGAAAGTTTTATAGCGAAGTTTGGCTGAAGGGTGGCCGAGAGATCACTGATGAAGCTATCAGAAAAAACGAAAAAGAGTCTCATGATGCTTTGGAAGAAGCCAGAAAAGCCGAACAAGCTGCTGAACGCGCAAGACTTATAGATACATCTATCGTGACTTAGCTTCGTGAATTATTCTAGCTTTAGAACTAACAAACATTTGTACCGTGGTGCAGCTGAGCTTTCTCCCCCTCCGGAACCATAGGACCCTGAAGTTGATCCATCCCTGAAGGGGGCGCTTGATGTAATTAGGATTGCTAATGAAGCCATTGACGAAGCTGTCAATATACTATTGAATGAAGCCGCCAACAAAGTTTTGAAAGGGGATGACTAGAGTGTAAGACCTAAAATTGGTAGAAAATAATAATATATATATATATATCATAAAATAATAAAATAAAGAAATATATAACAGTATTGTGATGTTTTTGAAGACCTTTGAAAATCTATTAGGATTCTCCCTCCTCATATTCAAACAATAATATTAAATTAGTTAAGTAACTAATAAATTGATAAAGAAAAGGTTGATCTCTTGATGATGAATTTGTGGAGATGCATTTATGGAAAACATAAACTTGACCCCCAAAAACATAAAGTAGTAAATGAGAAAAGAAATGTTTATGAAACCATTTATTCCTCCCATAAATACATGACAAGGAAAAAAATAAATAATAATATTATTAAAAACAGTAGAATCTATATTCATAGTAAGATTTTAATTGAGAGTGGAATCTGAAATTTAAAACAAGAAGGGGCAACATGTTTAAGTTTGAATTTGAAATTGAGCATAAGTTGGAAATGAGAAATTAAATAAAAAGAAAAGAAACCGCGCTGGTCCATTTCTTGAACCCCCGACCCACATCATCACCTTGCGGCCGGCCTAGCTCCCCACCTCCTCACACCACGCGACGGCCCACCTTGTGCCCCGCACAGCCCGCTCTGCACTGCCAACCCGGGTCCACTTACCAGTCACCATGGCCTCGCGCGCTCTGGTCACTGGGCCACTGACACCTGGTCCCCACTGTCCAGCCCCTCAACCGCGTGCTCGCGCTCCCTTCTCACTGCTGGTGGGACCCCCGTTGTCAGCTCCTTCCTCGCAACGGAATCTGGCGACGGAACAAACCTTGGCCGCCATTGCCGCGCGCGCCATGGCCGGACCTCCCGCCAAACTCAGAGTCTATTGCAACCATCCCACCGATCTTGGTGGCCTTTGCCCTATGTAATGCACCCACTCTACCCAACTCGAAGCATCATCTCCAAGAATACTCGCCGAGCGGAACCGAGGGCGTTGGGGGTGCTCCACCGTCGCGGACCGGTGGCTGCGGCGGTGTTCTGAAAGCGAGAGTGAGTTTGGGCCATTTGTCGACCTTCGAGGAAGCGATATGCGGTATTGACTGGACTGGGAAATCCCTAGAGCTCGGTGAATTCATCATCGGAACACAGATTTCCGCCGTAGGCCGTGGTGAATCGTGGGAGGAGGGTTGTGCCGCACCATTACAGGTATGGATTATCCGCTCGGGTCCGCCATGATCTTTTGCCCATTCTGCGCTTAGTCTCGTACGGATTGGGGCTCCATGGTGGCCGATGCTCCTCCTCCTCGGCGTGCCATGCCGTGTTGTGCGGCGGCGCTGCCACCGCGGAGCTTGGGTTGGGGGGGGGGGAAGAAGCATGTGGGCCGTTGATCGCCTGATCGGCGGTTGGGATTGATAGCCGCCAGACCGTTTCACTGAGTCTTATCACGATCGTTGATCCTAAAGTTGACGACTCGGATTGGATGCCGATTCGCATAATACGCCGATCTAATCAGGTCCCTTGAAAACAGATCCAACGACCAGAATCATCCAATACCCTTTCGCCGAGGCTAAGTTATAAATGAGACCCCAAACTTCTGCTCAATTGACCCGCGATCCACTGTAGGGTAAAAGTAATTCCACTTGGGCCCTGAATTTTGCAGGTTTGACCCTGGTGTTGGGGGCCTTCGGCTTTCGACGGTCCTCAAAAACAAGATTTAACAATGTTTTTGGAGTATAATACATGAACAGGTACCTTCGGACATAAACCCGTCGGACAAGTCAAAATTGCTGTATGGAGAAACACAAAGAGAACGAAAGACGGAACAGAGCCGAAGCTGTGCGCAAGGAAGCTTCGGCATGATGGTAGAAAAGAGGGAACCGACTTGAAGAGGAAAAGACTATCTGGACCTCGATGGATTACTGTAGAGTTATTATAAAAAACAAAGGACCTGGATGTAATTTTACGTGGGCTGCGACCCATGCCTATAAATAGGTGAACAGTACTATTCACGCTGACTGGGCATTCACTTTTGCGTCACGCTTGTGCTTTTGTTTTCCTTCAAACCGAAGGTACATCTGTAATTTGTTGTCATCCTTATAATAATAAAAATAAACATGAGCTTATGATAATATTTAAGTATTTATGTCATTTCTCATATTTTATATGAATCCCCTTTTTCATTATTTGTTATACTGACGAAGGTGCATCCTTCATAACCTTCGTCCGGAATTCATTATGTCCTAAGGGAAATAATGTTTCGAAAGACGAAGGGCTTTAACGTTTAACAATTTCCGTGTTGCCTTGTTCTTAATTCATAGCATTTGAGAGCAAGTCCCCAACATTGGCGCCCACCTCCGGTGAACCCTTTTTGACCACCATTCGGCAAACATTGACCTTCGTCATGCCTCCAAAGAAAGCTTCAGCAACAGGGGCTGCTGCTCTGCAGCCACTGGACCCGAACCAGGAGACTCTTTCCCTTCGGGAAGCCCGAAGCCAGAAGAGGAAGGCCACCAGTCCAACGCTTCAGGAGGACGATTTGGACCAAGAAATCAGGAATATGGAGATGCTGCATCAGCAAGTGCAAAGGAAGAAAGAAAAGATGGCCCGGCTAGCTGACCTGCAAAGGCAGATAGACGAAGCCTCTGAAGAGGTTCGTCATCTCACGCAAGATGAACAGAACCGGAGGCCCCAGTACAGAGAGCTTCACCAAGAGGGCTTCGTCAACGAGGATGACTGGTATGATGATTTCCATCATGGAAATTTTGCTTTTGACGATGCTTCTCCTCTGTCAGATGAATTGCAGGCTACACCTTGGCCTTCATCTTATAAACCACCCCAGCTCCCAATGTATGATGGACACTCAGACCGAAGCAATTTCTGATGAGCTACGAAGCAACCATATCTTCATATGGTGGCAACACTGCAGTCATGGCAAAATTCTTTGTCATGGCAGTCAAAAATGTTGCCCAGACCTGGTACTCTTCTCTTCGGCCAGGAATAATCACATCGTGGCAAAAGCTGAAGGATATGCTTATTACCAGCTTTCAAGGGTTTCAGACAAAACCGGTCATTGTTCAAGCTTTGTTCCAGTGCACTCAGGACCATGAAGAATACCTTCAGGCGTATGTCCGAAGGTTTTTACGACTAAGGGCACAGGCGCCAACGGTGCCTAATGAGATTGTTATTGAGGCCATGATTAAGGGGCTTCGGCCAGGACCTACAGCCCAATACTTCGCCAGGAAACCCCCTCAAACCCTGGAGAAGCTTCTTCAGAAGATGGACGAATATATCAGAGCAGATAATGACTTTCGACAACGGAGGGAGGAAGCTTACAGGTTCTCCGAAATGACTAGGGGCTTTGGAGGGAGAATCCACCCTAGGCACGTTAGGTCTATCCATTCTACTCAGAATGATGTTAGGGGAGGCCAGCAACAAGGGCCGCAGCATTCCTCTCAGGCTTCAGGGCAGCAACAGAGCTATCCTCGGCCCTTAGCTCCAAGGGGCAGAGGCGCTAGGGGCTTCAGAGGAAGGTTTGGGAATCAGCCCAGGAAAATTTACTGCCTATTCTGTAGAGAGGACAAGGGCCATACCACCAGGATGTGCCATGTCACTATTCAAAAACAGAAAGAGATAGCATAAGCTGCAGCCCAACAGAGTCAGCCGAAGCAAGTTATGCATACTGCTTCGTACCACTCACCATACATTCCAGAATATGTGGGCAACCATCCTGCAGCTTCTGTTGCTTCGGCAAGCCAACCTCAGGCATCTTGGCAACAGCCCCCACCTCCACCACCAATGCAACCCGCTTATCCCCAAGGCCAGCAGCCAGAAGGGAGCCAGCATAGTCACCAGCAGAGAGACTTCAGGGAACAGTCCGAAGCTCGCACAGTCAATAGTACTGTGCTAGAATCAAAGCACATTTACTAAGATATATCCTGCCTCAGCAACAACCTTTACATTTGTCATCATTCACCTTTTCAATAAAGAACAAGCATTGAAAATTCATTTCTTTTGTTGTTTTCAATTTCCTGTAATAGCTTTGTCATTATCATGATGAATATATCTTCTTCAAACATTGACGAAGTTCTAAAGGTTTTGATGAAGGAATTCATTACAAATTATTGTCGAAGCAACAAAAGTCGTTCTAAAGGGAACGCAGCGTAAGTTTTCTGCTCAAAAGTCGTTCCAAAGGGAATGCAGAGCTTACAACGAAAAATAAACGCTGATACCGCCGAAATAGAAGGCGAAGAAGCTCCTAAGGGAGGCTTACAGCGAAAAATAAACGCTGATACCGCCGAAATAGAAGGCGAAGAAGCTCCTAAGGGAGGCTTACAGCGAAAAGTCAACGCTGATTTACCGAAAAATGACCAAAAGATTGTGTGTTCCACTGGGGAATGTGTGTAGGCCTTCGGCGCGGATTTCACTTTGCATATCATTACATCATTACATCACGTGCATAGCATAGCATCATACATCATATTGCATCAATGGCACAAGAAGGGGGTGCAATATGAATCTTTGGAAAGGTAAACAATGATGACCTACATTATTGAGCTTCAGAGATCATTTCGAAGAAGTGCCAAGGCACAAAATAGGTTTTTAAGAAAATACAGCTTCGTCACTTTGATATGGAAAGGAGATCTATTGTTCACAAGGCATAGATGTTTTTCGGAAACCTTAATATTTTTACGGAATATGGATATTCTTTACGAAGCATGAAAAGAAGGGAAGGTGTTTTTTCGCCGAAGGCTCAAAAACGGTATGTACGTAAAGTTTCATGCGTCGTAAAGAGTTGAATCATGAACAGCTTATACATTACATTCAAAATTACGAAATATTATACATATTGTCTAGTAAATATTTCACTCCAAATGGCTTTACAATAACAGCTAATCTTCTCGTAAAACTACTTCTGCAGCTTCGTTTAGTAGTTGATCAACAACTTTATCCATAATAGCTTCGGCCATTTTTCTAATCTCATCATCCCCTTTTGCTTTGGGGTCCGCCAATGGCTCGGCAGGCCCTGGTGGAGGAGTTTGTAAGGCTGTATTACAAAGTATAAATAAGTCCGAAGTCATAAAATTGCAACATAAAGTCAAAAAGTTAGTAGTCAATACCTATTCGCCTCTCGAGATCCGCACTTTTCTCAGCGGCCTCTGCCACTTTTCTGGCATCATGAATACCTTTTTCACTTCTCTTTATGATTTCTTGAGCCATCTCCCGACCGCCATTTTCCCAGATGTCGGTGAAAAATTTCCCACCAACCAAATTTGCTTCGGCCGAGGGGTCTTTTACATCTTCAGTAGTTAAGGCGGCCTCAGTTTGCGCCAAGGATTTCACATGATCGCAGCCTCTTCTTTCCAAAATAGTGGCCATCCCCCTGGCACCTGAGAAGGTGCATATGTCCCCACGGCCACTCAAAATTTCTTCAAAAGCCTCGGCCTCGCCGTTGATCCAGTCGATTGGACCTTCGGGATCTCCCAGCACGAAGTTGCTCTCATTCAAAAATGCGCCGGCACTGGTGAAGCTACTCTTAATTGTTTCCACACATCTCATGGATTTTTCATAACATTTTTCTTTTAAAGACCAAAGCTCTACAACTGTTTTTTCCCAATGTTTCTTCCAGTAGTCGCTGACTTCAAGGTTAGCTTCGGCAGTTGCACACCTTAGGTTCGCCTCAGCCAGCTGTTTCTGAAGATTTTCAATTTTGCACTTCTGGGCTTCAGCTTGAGCCTTGGAAGCAGCTTCGTCCTCTTTTATTTTGTTAAGCAATGAATGTAAAATTTTGTCTTTCTCAAGACCTTCATTCCTTAGTTCAATCACCTTGGAACGAAGGTTATTCAATGCCATGGTACATCCCTCGTCTTCAGTGTTTTTCTGCGCTCTTACGGCATTGCTAAGAATAGGCCCTGCAAAAGGAATGTGATATTAAGAAATAAACACACAAATTTTTAACCATGCAAAAAGTTTAGTTTCTCACCTTTAAGCTGTTATATGCTAAGCTGTCGGCCAATTCATCTTTTGACAAAACTGAAAGCCCATCTTCCAAGGTAGGGAATCCGAAGCTTCTTGCCATCTCCCGACAGACAGAGATCTCCTTGCTGTCTGGGAGACAATACAAGAAGTCCTCTTCTCCGCTACCATTGAATATCAACGCCCCTTTCGGATATTTTAATCTCTGGGCATAGTGATGGGCTTCTCGTTTTTCTCCTTCAGATAGTTCTTTGCCCGAAGCATGTCGCACAATATAATCAGGCAATTTGGAGAATGCTTCGGGAATTGAAGAAAGAGTCTTTTCCGACAGAATTTGTTTTAAAGTCTCCTTTCTACTTTCTCCTTCGGTTTCCAAGGATTTTTCTTTGGCAGACTCCAAAGGTCCAGTTTTGATTTCAGCCTCGTGTTTTGTAGTTTCGCCTCCAGAGGATGTTTTTTCAATCTGTGCTTTTTGAGCTTCGGCAACTTTTTTCGGTGTAGAGCTTGAAGACTTTATTGTCTCCAGTACATCCAAAACATTAACCATCCTTTTCCTTTTGGGGGTCACAGCTGGACCCTTCGGAACTTGTGGCACTCCAACTTCTGCCGAAGGGCTTAAAATCTCTGGTATTTTTGTCCCTTAAGCTTTGGACTCTTCAATTCTTTCAGATTTCGGAGTTGCAGACAGCTCTTCAGCTTTCTGCGCAGGTATAGGTTTTTTGCCTTCAGTAGCCGAAGAGGTCTCACCGCCAAAATCAGGCACTTCGGCCGGTTCAATATAGCGTGGTCGATGAGCAAGGATTTTCACTCTTTTTCTCTTCGGCGCAGGAACAACATCTTTCCCGGAATCTTCACTTTTCCTTTTTTGTCCCCGGGGCGGGTAACGGTAGTCGGGATACATGAACCCGATGGCAACGAAAACTCTGTTCAATCTCTTCTTTTAACGGTTCCCGAAGGCCGCAGATAATGCGTTGTCTTCTGCTCTAGAATACAGCCCAAGCAGATCATCACTTGTAGCTTCGACGCTTTTCAGCCAGTCGTCGTCTGGCTCGATAAACTGGTCTCTAAATCTGAAGGTATATTTCAGCCGAACTAGACCACCTTCGTGGGGATTGCTGATGGACTCTTTTGGCATCTCCCAGTCGGCCAGCAGCGGCCATATCCTGTAGGCCACGCGCTCTTGAACTAAATCACTTGTCCTAATGAAAGAGCAGACTAAGCCGAAAGCCTTGCGGCATTCTTCGGCCGCTTCGTCAATTTCTACCTTCGGTTTACGGAGCCCGAAGCGTTGCCAGATAGGGCGCATGATTATATCTTTGATGTCTTCTCGTTCCTTTAAATTATTCTTTACATAAAACCACTCTTTTGTCCAGTCTCCGGGCCATATCTTCCGAAAAGTCGGCACTGGCGAGCTTGAGCTAGAACGAGCAATGAAGCTATAGCAACCGAAATTATTATGATACTGTTCCTTACCCCAGGGCTTCGTCTCATACAACAATTCATGCATGCTGCAGAAACTTTTTGCATTTGGTTCCAAGCCTTGACTCATTAAAGCCCACACAAAGATTCCCATTCTTACAATAGCTTCGGGGGTAATCTGGTGAAGGTAGATCTGAAATATCTTCAAAACCTCGACTACGAAGTTGCTAAGAGGAAGCCGAAGCCCAGCCTTCAAAAAGCTCCGAAAGATCACAACTTCATTCTCCTCTGGGGTGGGACAAGTTTTTTCTCCATCATCAGCCCTCACAACAGACATATCCCGAAAGTATTTCCCCCTCATGTTGTCAAGATGGCTTTGTTTAATAATTGATTTTCCAAAAACTGCATGGCTTGGTCTCCAGGGTCGATCTTCGGAGTCTTCCCCGCCACTCTCCACATCATAGTTGTCACTGTCACTGGTATCTTCAGACAAACCTTCCAGAGTCTCCCTAGCAATCTTCTCCGCATTTGTCCTCGCTATCGATTCAATAAAGCCAAGATTCATCTCTTCAGAAAGACTTAGCTTTGTTTCAGCGGTAGCCTTCTTATCCTCAGACATCTTCGAAAGAGCTGAGAAAAGTGCTCTCAATGCCGAAGCTTTAAAACTTAAAAAATATGGTTAAATGTGTCTGAGCAAAGAGCTGTTTGAGCAGGCAAGGCAGATGGCAAGAAAGCGTGCCAAATGAGCTAGTGGTGCGCTCTTATTTATATGCCTGGTGTATTGTGCGCTGGAGGGCCCGCTTGTCAGTGCCTGTTGCTATTCTAGCAAAGGGAAGGTGTTTTTTCGGACCTTTGGCTTAGGGCCTTCGTCCATATCGCAATTTGAATTTATTATCTTAACAAATTAATATTGCGAGGGGCTACTGTTGGGGGCCTTCGGCTTTCAAAGGTCCTCAAAAACAAGATTTAACAATGTTTTTGGAGTATAATACATGAACAGGTACCTTCGGACATGAACCCTTCGGACAAGTCAAAATTGCTGTATGGAGAAACACAAAGAGAACGAAGGACGGAACAGAGCCGAAGCTGTGCGCAAGGAAGCTTCGGCATGATGGTAGAAAAGAGGGAACTGACTTGAAAAGGAAAAGACTATCTGGACCTCGATGGATTACTGTAGAGTTATTATAAAAAACAAAGGACCTGGATGTAATTTTACGTGGGTTGCGACCCATGCCTATAAATAGGTGAACAGTACTCCCGTACTGTTCACGCTGACTGGGCATTCACTTTTGCGTCACGCTTGTGCTTTTGTTTTCCTTCAAACTGAAGGTACATCTGTAATTTGTTGTCATCCTTATAATAATAAAAATAAACATGAGCTTATGATAATATTTAAGTATTTATGTCATTTCTCATATTTTATATGAATCCCCTTTTTCATTATTTGTTATACTGACGAAGGTGCATCCTTCATAACCTTCGTCCGGAATTCATTATGTCTTAAGGAAATAATGTTTCGGAAGACGAAGGGCTTTAACGTTTAACAATTTCCGTGTTGCCTTGTTCTTAATTCATAGCATTTGAGAGCAAGTCCCCAACACCTGGGTAACCCTAGATTTGTGGCAACAGCCATAGAGTAAATAAAATGAGATAAAGTAATATAGGTAATAATTTTTAGCGTAGAAATAAATCCAGAAACTTATTTAATTCATAGAAAATCCATTCTAACTCCGAATTGATCCATTCCAGTGGCATTAATTTTGTTTTAATACTTTTATCACCTAATAACTCTGTTTAGGCATGAAACATAGACTAAAATTGTCTACTTAATTTATTCCATGCCAAGCACTTAATTATTCAGAAAATCATAACTACCACACTTCAACACCGATTTAACTCGTTCCAGTTGAGTTAGCTTCGTAATAAAATTATCTACACTTTGGTAACCTTATTTTATCATGAGACATTGTAAAAATTAATTTTTTACCCTATGTTAATTGGATTAATCTATGTTTATCGGATTAGTTTTTCTAATATTAATATAGTATTCTGATTTTATGGCTATAATTTGACTAAGACATGATGTCTAACTAATTTATAACTTAGAACGAGGTTCACTTGAGTTATGTATTTGTAATGTCTCTATCACATGAATTATATTCAACATAGAACATAGTTTATTATTTAAATCACCCAAATCTTTAGAAAATCATAACTCTGTAACCATAACTCTGATTTTAGTGGTTCTCGAACTCACGATCTCGTTACGATGCGTAGATTATTATTATACAGTTTGTTCTTATGTTTGGTGTGATGTTAATTTTGTCTATACCATATTTGTTTGTATTGCTATGACTAGCGTGAGGTCACGAGTCACCTGAAGAGCAAGTTGGTACCTGGAATCTCAAGTCCCAAGCAAGTTGTGCCCTTGATCACTTCTTTTTACCCAATCATGTTCTTATTAATCATAATGATCTGCATAGGTTAATTTTGATGGGACCCAATAGGTTACCCTAGTTTGACTATCTTTATACCTTGATTACCACTGAACTTTTTGGGTAGTACTTGCTATTGCTTTATGTGGTTTTGGGTATGGAGATATACATTATTCATGATCACACTTTTATTATCAGTTTGTTATTTATTGTTCATGATAAGATCATTATGTTAATTGGAACATGGAGAACCACCCAGGAAAATAGTGCTACCACAAGGGTGGTATGGGACGCCCTTGGCTGACTAATTAGGAAAGCTAGTGGAGGACTACCTTACCCGAAAGGGGCAAGGGCAGTAGGGGAGTGGTCAGTGTAGGGAGGCCCTTGGGTTGATTTTGCTGCGATGGCGGTCAGGCGAGGGGTCCCTGCATTGGAGCTTCCTAAAAACTGTAGCGGGTTTTTGAAGCTAGTGGAACTTTGTAAAGGCCTCGTAGTGTTACCCTGCCTCGCCTCCTCGGTAGAGGTGTATGGGAAGTCGTGATCCCTTGGAAGATGGGTAACATAACTTGTGGGTAAATATGCGCAACCTCTACAGAGTGTAAAACTAGTATACTAGCCGTGCTCACGGTCATGAGCAGCTCAGACACTCACATGATTAATTTATGGAACTAAATTCAATTTGTCATATGCATTGCATTGTGGGTGTTGTTATCAATTTTGTTCTACTACTTAATTGGGTTGGTATCTACTTATACTTAGTAATTGCTAATAAAATTTTGACCAACTTTAAAAGCAATGCTCAGCTTCAACCATCCTCTTTGGTAAGCCCTACACTTCATGAGCTCCCACCTTTGACGAGTTCATGCACATTATTCCCCACAACTTGTTGAGCTATGAACGTATGTGAGCTCACTCTTGCTGTCTCACCTCCCACAAGTCAAGAACTGGTACCGCAGGATGAGGCGCATGGAGGTTGCTGTGACGAGTTCATGAGAGGTCTAGGCCGTCGTCTCCCAGTCAACTTTGGGTTGCTGGATCGTTGTCTTCTTATGATGCAATTATTTATTTATTTATTTTTTAGAGAACTCCTATTATATAGTAAAGATTTGACATTCGTTTATGTACCACTATTCATCATATGTGTGAGACTTGGTCCCATCACACCTGGTGTTTATTTCGTGCCCGGGTCTTGGTGCCCCCAAAACCTGGGTGTGACATAGAGCTTATCTATTGAGACTTTAGGGTTTCTGTATATAATTTTGTTTTTGTAAGAAACACTTATCAACTATTTGTATATTTAATGATGTAATATATTTCTTTGTGAGGCGTGAAACCTTCGTACGTACCGTTTTTTGAGCCACGGGCAAAAAACACCTTCCCTTCTTTTCACGCTTCATAAAGAAAGAAAGAAAGCCCCCTTCTTTGCTGAAGCGACTTTGAAGATCTCGCCATAAATATAGCATAAGAATACCATCGTTGAAGGTATAAACCCCGTATGATAATACCTCTGTCAAAGGCATGGATCTTGTATTATTGATATGTTCTTTCGTGACTCTTTGCCGAACATAGACTTAACATCATGGGTTAGCCAGTATGTTTGAAGGAGCAATTTTCCTTCCTTTTGCAATGTTTCTATCGATGCAAAATGATGTATGATGCGATGTCATGCAATATGATGTGATGGTATGATGCAAATGATGTTGATGCACAAAACATAAAAAGTAAGACTCTACATCCCCTTAGAAACGACTTTGGAGTCTCTTCACCTTTTACTTAGGTGGTATTTCAGCTCTGCATTCCCTTAGGAATGACTTTGGAGCTAAGCTCTGCATCCCCTTAGGAACGACTTTGGAGCTTCTTCACCTTTTACTTAGGTGGTATTTTAGCTCTGCATTCCCTTAGGAACGACTTTGGAGCTAAGCTCTACATCCCCTTAGGAGCGACTTTGGAGCTTCTTCACCTTTTACTTAGGTGATATTTTAGCTCTGCATTCCCTTAGGAACGACTTTGGAGCTAAGCTCTGCATCCCCTTAGGAACGACTTTGGAGCTTTGTCACCCTTCCTGTTACACTCGATGGTGTAACCCAAGATTCATTACAACAGGCGGAAGGTTGAACCTTCTTATATTGTCTTCAAGGGGGGGAATATAAAGACAGAAAAGTAAATAGTACATTAAATAAGAAAAATTTCTGATCGAGCCCTGTATTGCTTTAGTAAATGTGCCTCGACTCGCACAATGCTGTTGACTGTGCGAGCTTCAGACTCTTCACGTGTATCACACTATTGTTGCGCTTGATGGTGCCCTTTTGGCTGCTAATTGTGAGGCAAGGTTGATGCCATAGGTGGTGGTGGTAGCGGGGCCCATGCAGCTTGAGACTGACTTGCCGAAGCAACTGATGCTGTGGACTGCTGGTTTCCCACATACTCAGGAATGTATGGAGAATAGCACGAAGCACTATGCAGGACCTGCTTCGGCTGATTCTGCCTGGCTTCGGCTTCAGCTATTTCTTTTTGCTTCTGGATCGTGACTTAGCACGTCCTTGTTGTATGTCCCTTATCTTCCTTGCAGAATAAACAGAACAACCTTCCGGGTTAGGAATTGAACCTTTCTCCAAAGCTTCTTCTTCCTCTGCCTCTTGGAGCTGGTGGCCTAAAGGAGCTTTGTTGCATCCCTGATGACTGAGAGCTATGCTGATGCCCTTGAGTATGATTGCCCCTGTCATCACTTGAGTTGGGGTTATGAATCGTCCTGACATGCCTAGGGTGGAGTCTTCCTCCGAAGCCCCTAGTCATCTCGGAGTATCTGTAGACCTCTTCTCTTCTCTGTCGAAAGTCGTTGTCAGCCCTAATATATTCATCCATCTTCTAGAGAAGCTTTTCCAAAGTTTGTGGTGGCTTCCTAGTGAAATACTGCGCCGTTGGTTCTGGTCGAAGCCCCTTGATCATAGCTTCGATAACGATCTCGTTCGGCACTGTTGGCGCCTAAGCCCTGAGACGCAAAAACCTTCGGACATATGCTTGCAAGTATTCCTTATGATCTTGCGTGCACTAAAACCTTGGGCAGTTACTGGCTTCGTCTAGAAGCCCTAAAAACTGGTTACCAGCATGTTTTTCATCTTCTGCCATGACGTGATCGTTCCCAGACGAAGGGAGGAATACCACGTCTGAGCCACGCTCCTGACTGCCATGACGAAGGATTTCTCCATAACAGTCGTGTTGCCACCATATAATGATATGGTCGCCTCGTAGCTCATAAGGAACTACTTTGAATCAGAATGGCTATCATACATGGGAAGTTGTGGTGGTTTGTAGGATGGTGACCATGGGGTAGCCTGCAATTCTGCTGCTAGAGGAGAAGCATCATCAAAAGCAAAGTTACCATGATGAAAAGCATCATACCTTTCGTCATCATTGCTTGGGCTTTCTTGACGAAGCTCTCTCTGTTGTGGCCTTCGTCCTTGGTCGTCTTGCGTGATATGACACATTTCTTCGGCAGCTTCATCAATCTTCCTCTGAAGTTCAATTGGCCGAAGCATTTTCTCTCTCTTTCTCTGCACTTGCTAATGTATGGCCTCTAAGTCTCTGATCTCTTGGTCTAGTTTCTCCTCCTGCGGTGTTGGGCTGGTGGCCTTCCTTTTCTGGTTTCGGGCTTCTCTCAGAGAGAGCGCCTCTTGGTTAATGTCGAGCAGCTGAAGGGCAGCCCCTGGCGCTATTGCCTTCTTCGGCGGTATGATGAAGGTGGTTACTCGAGATGTTGCCGAAAGTGGTCGTTTGAGTTTACCGACGGTGGGCGCCTATGTTGGTAACTTGTTCTCAAATGCTGTGAATTAAGAACAAGACAACACAAATGTTAATCATAAGGGACCTTCGTCCTTCGAAGCATTATCTCCCTTCGGATATAATGATCTTCAGACGAAGGTCATGAAGGATATATCTTCATCATTAGCAAGAATGAGAGTTCATAGAGATAATATTTATGTCACTCATCCATATATTTATTTCATGATAAACATATGAATAAAATTCTTGTAATATTGATACCTTCGGCTTGCTCGAAGGTGTTGACGCGAGAGCAATTACAATCCAGCGTGAACAGTACGGTGGTACTGTTCACCTATTTATAGGCACGGGACGCAACCCGGGTAATAATACATTTATGACCTTAATATTTGTTCATAACTGTAGCCTAAATCACTAGGGATTAGCTAGTCTTTTCCTCCCCGGCTCGGCATTATGCTTGATCTTCGTCCCCGCTTTAAACCGACGCTATTACTCTTCGACCATAACTTTGGCGTTCATTGTTATCATTCTCGGACTATACCTTCGTCTTTAAGACCTTCGACAGAGGAGAAAACTTCCATCATGAACCGAAGCTCCCTGTAATAATCAATATTGTGCTAGAAGCAATGATTAGTCATGTTTTTGAGAAACTTCGGAAGAGGAAGGCCCCAACAGCTGGTTTTACCCATGCCTTACGGCTCCTTCCTAGAGAAGCCACCGCTGCCCGACCCCTCTCCCGGCCTATGAAAGGGAGAGGCTCACCTCAGGGCAAGGAGAGCGCTCTTAGAGATAACCAGACACCTTGAGACAGAGACAAACCCAAAAGGACGAACATGAAGACGAGCGCCGACGAGGACCAGGAGGCTGGAGCCCCCAAGCCAAGGCTTAGCTAGGAGTCTACCTTGCAGCTTCTAAGCTTCACTTCCACCCCGATAAGAGATCTGGAAGCGTCTCCTCCCTCTCTTGACTGTTTGTAACCTCTAATACGAGTTTAATCATCAATGGTGCCGGTAGCGCAAGCCACCGATGACTGGAAGTAGGGACATTCTGTCTAAACTAGTATAAATCTTGCGCCCTCCGCGCACACCGTTCGGAGCCCGAAACACGCACAATAAATTTACTTGTCGGAGCGAGGTATGAAACACCGACAATTTGATTAACCTGGAGCAAGCGCAACGTGAGATTATCAAATCAGATCAATCAGGCATAACCATCAGATTTATAGATTAATCCAAAATAACCATCGTATTTTTTGGATTTATAAGGAATAACCATTGGATTAATAGATTAATTTGCAACGTCAGATTACCAAATTAGATCAATCCGACATAAATTATCAGATTTTTTAGATTAATTGAGAATAACCATCGTCGTCATCTTCTTGTCTTCGTGTTGTTTTTATAAGCAGCCACGAGGAATAGACATGGATTCTCCTATAAAAGATAAGGCAAGGATGGGGCTCGTTCGTTTTGATGCTAAATCATATGGATTAAGTGAGATTGAGTTGTTTTAAAAAATTCATAACAAGTTAAAATATATTTCAATCCCACCCAATACACTTCAATCCACGTAAAATTAAAATAACTGAACAAGCGGGACTAGATAATGCGTTTTCTTGTTCGTGTTTGGAGCCTCCGGGTGTTCCGAAAAAAAAATCTGCATCTGTTATCTACCGAAGGATTAGGCAAATCAGCAGATAACCATCTAGAAGGCTCATTTATTATACATGATTAACATGCCTCCTGCTCGCACACATGATGGATGGTTGAACTCCATGTAGCAGCAGCCACATATATATATTTTTTAGAAAGAATCATCTAAGCTTCCGCTTAAATCTACCAAGAAGATATCAAAATAAGCTGAGTGGACCCCTTGACTTTTTTTGCCTATTTATATACACGGTATGAAGAGGGATCACCACCAATAGATTGTTGCGCGTCACAAGTACGAATCGGATCGATGAGAATAACAAAATAGCACGTACGTATGAACTAGGAAAAAGTTGAACTGACAGTTTCCTTGCAAAAACTAATTGACTGTTTATTTCTGACATTGGAATCTAGCTAGCTAGACTGAATAAAAACCAACCTGCCGACCGTCTCCTTACAGATCGAGGCGCTGAATTAGGCCGGGCTAGCTCAGCCCAGGAATACGCCTAACAAGGCAGCCGTATACTTGAGCAGAAAAACCACTATGTCGACTATAAATTGATTATCTAAATAGAAATCGATGATGTCGTCGTCGTCGTCGTCGTCGTCGTCGTCGTGGTGGTGGTCGTAGTCGTCATATAGATCTACATCGTCCATGCTTGCAGCTTCGTCGTCCATGCTAGAGGGAGGTGCCTCGCGAACGTCTTGGTCGGCGCCGGCGAGCCTGCCGCAGTCCCCGGCGGAGGGTGGTTGCTGACGGACGTGTCCTTCGGCACTGGCTTGTTGTTCCGCACATGGCGCGAGGCCTGCAGCGGTTTGTGCGCCCATAGCCTGATGGATCGGTTCGGTGCAGCGACGATGCAACGTCTACTAGGTACGCAATAGCTTGTTGTAGCCGCGACGACGACTTGCATCTATTAATTCTATTTATATGCGGGCGTTTGAGGCCTTCCTCCGGTTTCCTCGCGATCGCGCGTACGGCGGGCGGGACTCGGACTTTGCCGATATCTTGGGGGCCAGGAAAAAAAAACCAACCAACTACCTCCCGAAACATCGGCGCCACGGTTGCGCGCCCCACAATACAATTGCAGACGACCAGTGAATGGACATGTGAATGGTTTCTGCAAGAACCATTGGCCGACCACAGCGTCACTGAACAAGCTTTGTCATCCTAGATCATTTTACAGTGACACATTTTCGATGGATTGTGTGACATTAATCGCACGTAAATAACGACAATGAGCACTTCCAAATATATATATAATACGCATAATGTTGGTTTGCTGCACTCTGAAATCGAGGATGGACCGAGAGATCTCGGGTGCACTTGCTTACACTGAACCAAGAGAAAACAGTCCCAAAAACATCACTGCCAAATGATGTGGTCACCAGAACAAACAAATCACAAGAGAAACTGAGATTTTCCATACCTTCTTGTGATTAACAGCTGATGTATGCTTGTTTTTTTTAAATGACGGTTGGTTTTCAGAATTCAGAGCCAGCTTGGTCAGCTGCAAACAAAATATCGACTTATTATCTCAGTTAATCAAAGAGGCAGAACAAACTCGGTATATTCAGTGAGCGCATGACAAAAATAATTAGTTCACATCACCTTAGGGCAGTTTGACATTCACAAACAAAGTTGCCAGTCATGATATCAGATGTGCCATCATTATTCTTGGGTGTTCACCCAAAAGTAATTGCTCTGGGAAGAAGATAATCACTTAATTATCGACAAACAAATTTATATAATGGTGAAACTTGGGTTCAGCGAACTTGCATGCCTAGTAGCATGTTTTTCTGTCTATACAGGTTGAAAGCGGTTTGAAATTTACAAGAACAAAAGTTCCCAACAATGTATGGATTATCTTCTAGTTCTGGGATCTGCCCATCTGGGGAATCGCTCCTCTTGCAGCCTCTTTAGGTTGAGGCCAGAGCAGGAGGCAATTTCGTACGAATTGGTTTTAGCTATCCTGTTTGGACCATTTGGGTCACAATAGATATAAGCCAATATAGGATCAAAGAGGGAAAAAAAACAAGACTCTGAAGATATTATAAAAAAACACGCAGGCATGATAATCACATTCTGAGTTAAGCACTAACCTCCCATTCATCAAGAGCATAGGCCTCCAGGGGTGAGTGGCGCATCAGTCAGCTTGTATAGCCGGACCGTGTGACTCATTCTCATGCGTGGACCAAGGCGCGAGAGAACCCAACATCGATAAGCTTCTTGGAGTCGAGCAGTGGCGGGTCCAGGTGGTGTTGGAGCGTGGTCGCGGCCGCTAGCGTCACCTCCATTGCCCTGTAGAGGAAAAGCAGGCACTGAGATCCGGGCCGCCGTTGGTTGTCACTCTTCCCGTCACTCCGATGCCTAGGCGATGGGGGCTCTGCGTGGATTAGGGTTAGGGTGAGGTAGTATCGTTGAGTTTTCCAACGATCCCTTAATCCTTTATATAGCATCGTGTGACCGGGGGCTCGAACCGAGGTTAGCGTGGGCCCTCTCAATCAAGGGCTCAATTAAGGAGATGGTTAGTTGGGTAATATCGTTGAGTTTTCCAACGACCCCTTAATCCTTTATATAGCGTCGTGTGACCGGGGGCTCAAACCGAGGTTACCGTGGGCCCTCCCAATCAAGGGCTCAATTAAGGAGATGGTTAGTTGGAAGCCCAATCCAGTGACCGGCTGTAGAGGACAAACCCAACAATCTTCTCTTTGTTCTCTACATTCCTTGTACTCAACTTTCTTGGATTCCTCTATCGACAAGTTTATACATAGAGACCAATGCACGACAATGATCGATTAAGTATCACCACACTTATTGACTACAACATGCTCCTCTACTTTAGAATGAAATGATACTTTGTTAGGTTGCAATCTTTAGCCCCTGTGATTCAAGATCATAGGCACTACTTTAAACCCATGCTGGCTACGTGTTGTCTTAACACGTTGGGTGGAAAGACTTTTGTGAGCGGATCCGCTAGCACCTGCTATCTTTTGCTATGCTCAACCTTTTATAGTTTGATCATGAATATTATCTATTGGGGGTTTTCTTCTCGCTAAAGGTCCTCAAGACGAAGATATCGTTCGTAAAGTGATATTGAGGATCTTCTTCCCCGGCGAAGGTCCTCGAGATGAAGACATTGTCTGAAAGCGATAACGACGAATGCCGAAGCTACAGCCAAAGGACGACAACTTCGGCTTAAGGTGGCGACGAAGATCAAGCATGATGCTGAGCCGAAGAGGAAAAGACTAGTTAATCCCTGATGATTTATGTTACAATTATGAGTCCATGTTAATGTCATAAATGTAATTTTACTCGGGTTGCGTCGTGTGCCTATAAATAGGTGAACAGTACCCCCGTACTATTCACGCTGGATTGTAATTGCTCTCACGTCAACACCTTCAATCAAGCCGAAGGTATCAATGTAATATAAATTCTATTAATGTTCATATATATATATATACATTATAAAATAAGTATATGAATGAATGGATGAATAAATAACATATATTATCTCCATGGATTCTTATTCTCATAAGTGATGAAGGTGCGACCTTCATGACCTTCGTCTAAAGATCATTATATCCGAAAGGAGATAATGCTTCGGAGGACGAAGATCCTTAGTCTTTAACAATTGTGTTGCCTTGTTCTTAATTCACAACATTTGAGAACAAGTGACAAACATTATCCTTAACAACATAACACTAAATGTCAATGAACTTGGCAATGCCACTTGACTTGTTGTTATAGGAGTAAAATATCGCTGGCTCATTATTGTAGTAAATTTTTAGTGGTCGTTCCATGATATCAACCACTCTTAATCCGGGTACGCATTTCTTAATTTATATTGTCTGGCCATTTGCCTCATACATGGCTACAAACTCAACGTGCATTGCCGACGATGCTCTCAATGTTTTTTTGCAACTCTTCCAAGAGAGTGTACATACCGCGAAGTAGACTTTAGTGTATCTTTACAACCTCCTCGGTCAGCATCTGCATAACTAACTATTCGTAGGGAACTAGATCTTATGTATGTTAGCATGAGACCTTTTAGTACCTTGCATGTACCTTAGAACCTTCTTGACTGCTTATAGTGTTCTACACCTGGATTGATATGATATCTCTTTAGTACTTTTCTACGTATGACTTCTGTGAGAGTCCTAATATTCCCTTTTATCTATCTTTGTGAATTTCTATTTCTATAACAAGAGACTTCTATCATGTCTTTCATATCAAATATTGAGGAAAGAAACCTTTTTTGTTTCTGCCAGTAGATCCTTATCACTACTAGCTAAGAGTATGTCATCGACATACAGAACAAGGAAGATATACTTTCCTTTCTTAAACTTTGCACAAATGCAATTGTCTTAAAACCAAACTTTCTTATTGTCTGATCAAACTTAATGCACCGCTATCTGGAGGCTTATTTTAATCCATAAATGGACCTTCTCAAGTGACATCCCATATGTTCTTTACTATGCACGACAAAAACCATTTGGTTGTTCCATAAACACGTTTTCTACTAACTCTTTATTTAGAAATGTTGTCTTTACATCCATCTGATAGAGCTCTAGATCAAAATAGGCTGCTAATGCCATAATGATCTCATCGCACGCCGCCACCTCTCCCTCGTGACCCCCTCCACCGGAGCCGGGCAACCACTAGTAGAAAAAGGCTCAAAGCCTGCGGGGCAATATATTTTTACAAGCGAATTCGGTTATCAACCACCTATGCTATTTTTAGTGGCGGTTTCTTAAGAAAACTGCCACTAGAAATCATATTTCTACAGGCGGTTCCTTAAGAAAACCGCCTGTAAAAATCCATGATTCCTAGTGACGGTTTTCTTAAGGAACTGCTACTAGAAATTATTTTTATCCTTAATTTTTTGAGTTTTTCAAACGATCTCGTATGATGAAACCACCAAAATAAAAGTTATAGATCTCTAAAAGTTATAAAACTTTGTAGTTGACAACTTTTTTTATTTAAATTCATTTCGGTTCTCAAATGTTGAATCTAAGTATGTCAAATTTAAAATTCAAATTTTGCAAACTACCTCGGATGAAAAAAGTGTCAAAATGAAAGTTGTACAACTTCAAAAGTTATTCAACTTTGTAGTTGATAAATTTTTTATTTGAATTCGTTTACGGTCTCAAACAAGCAATTTACACTCAGTTATTGTAATATGTGGAAAAAAAAACTACAAACTAGACACAAAGCATGTCATAGGCGAAGTGGTAGCGGAGGGTACACGTAAAGGTGAGATCGGCGGTTCGATTTCTAACAACCGCGTAGCGCGTGAATCTCACGCGAAAAATGCCGTAACTTGTGACAGAGACGGACACCGACAGTTCTAAGAAACAATAGTGAAAATAAGTTCACAACAGTTACTATAGAGCTTCTGTGTACCCGTGAACACCACCGCCTCCACCACACCTTTGCCCCGGACCGCCGAGCAGTCCACGAGAGAATACGCGCTCCTCATGGTCAAGGTTCCATCGCAGGCCTCGACTGCGTAGGCCTGTTGAAGCCTGCATTCCAAGATCAAAGGTTGCGCGCCCTACAAATCTACAATACAATTGCAGATGACGAGTGAATGGACATGCGAATCGATAGCAGTCAAGCAGTTTACCCCACCAGTAGCAGTTGGCTCGAAGTGGCTCGACGACAATTCTACAGACCACATGAATTATTTGTTCTTCTGACCATGCTGTACAGTGATGAAGTGTTTTCTGGTACTGTGGAAAACCCAAAAATTTATAAGAGATGTGATATCTGGCCCACCATCGTACTGCCGTGAAGTCAGCTCGTGGTGGTGAGGTATCCAACATGAAGTCTGGAGGAGAGGTTGAAGCAATAATGGAACAATTCCAGATGGCTACAGCCATCTTTGTCAGGTTCGTCTTATAACCTGTGATATTCATTATTTCATAATATTGATCTATGTCTTCATTTTTTGTTGATCCTGCAGGCAAGCTTCTTAGAAATCTTATAGTGGCCTAAAATGTTGAGAGCTCATTTTTTTTCTTCATTTTATGCATAGATATACTGATAACAAAGAAGAAAACCAACTAATTATGTAGTATCAGCAAGAACCTTCCATACAGAGAATAGCGTTTGAACGATAGCTTAGCCTTGCATTTGGTGCTCAGGTTCTGAACAGCTCCCCCAACCAGATGCTACCAGAATCTAACCGAGCTGACCTGCTTAAGCGTGTTAGTTTTGGCTAATCTCAGGACGTGCCCTTTAGCTTTAGGTAGTCGTGAATTCATGATAGGCAGTGCAAATGGACCACACAAGCACCCCCTCTCTTTTTCTCTGTTTTTTAGACTGTCACCTAATTTATATGAAACTAACCTGACTGTCAAGACAAGGGAATTAAATGGAACCTTGAACTCAGAAGACCACGCTGAATTGTCTTGATCATGGAGAGGAGCTAAAATCCCAACAGATATAAGCCAATACAGGATCAAAGAGGGGAAAAAACAAGACTATGAAGATATTATAAAAAAAACACGCAGGCATGATAATCACATTCTGGGTTAAGCACTTGCATCCTAACCTCCCATTCAACAAGAGCATAAGCCTCTAGGGGTGAGTGGCACATCAGGCAGCTTGTATAGCCGGACCGTGTGACTCATTCTCATGCGTGAACCAAGGCGAGAGAACCCAACATCGATAAGCTTCTTGGAGTCGAGCAGTGGCGGGTCCAGGGGGAAGGGAGAACAGAGTGGAGGAGGAACGAAGAAGAGGGAAAAGGAGAGAAAGGAAAAAAGAAGAAGGGAGAGGAAGGAAGAAGAGGGAAAAGGGAGATGAAGGAATAAGAAGATTTAGAGAAAAAAGAGGAAGAATAAGAAAAAAAAAGAAAACGGTCAGTTCCCATCCCCTTTGTAATGGATCCTAGATCCGCCACTTGAGTCGAGGGATGGGTGCCGTTAGCGACGGGTGGTGATGGGGGTTGGGAGGATGACCCCCGCATTGTATGCAACCTGCCAGATGTTCTCCTGGTGGACACGACGGGTGACCTCCTAGATGAGCACGGGTGGAAATACGACAATAGTTTGTATCCAGCAAACAACACAAGCGACAGTATAAAAGTAAGTACAACACATACAAGGAGTTTAAAATGTCAAGTAAGGAGAAAATTACACATTAGACCGTGCCTAAATATAGGTGGTATGCAACAACCATTTTGATCCAGAGACATATACACATGACTAGTTAGTTGCTCGTGCATTATTATAGTTTATAATATCACGAGTAGACTTTGTTTTAATACGACATAAAAATATGCATGTTCTTGTGAATGTGGAGTCAACAACCAAGGTGCAAACGTTCATTTGTGTATAATTTTACTTTATTTTGCATTAAGTGGGAAGAGTGACGAGGGACGGCCGTTAAAACTAGTGCTTTAATATAGTAGAGATTTACTTTCTTCCGACGTTAACAAAAGTCACTTCATTTTCTATGTTCCCAAGCCTACGCATCACCGTTGCTAGAACTGAAACAAAATAAACATGTCAGCAGCGGCTGCTGTACATTTTTAGAACTAGAGCATCGATAATGAAACATGCATAGATAACTGTATGTAACATCACACACTTCTATGCTTAGAATCAATTTAATGTTTTAAGCTGTTAGATTCATGTTTAGGGTTAGGTTGGTTAGGGTTTTCTATATTTACCTAATTACCTTTATTGTTATGGGCTTGGTCTACCTAACTCTTCTATATAATATATACTCCCAACTCAGGATTAGGTTTAAAGTTTCACATATTTAACATGGTATCTAGCTAGGTCCTTTATTCCCTCCCTCCCTCCATCCTATAGTCGTCGGCCCCCTTGCCTAGGCCGCCGGCCCTTCCTCCTTTGCTTCAGCCGCCCCAGCCTCTGGTGCCACCCCTATTGTAATAGGCTTGGCCCACCTAACTCTTATATATAATATACTTCCAAGTTCCAACCCAGGATTAGGGTTAGGGTTTAACATATTCCAACATAAGCTATTCCTGGATTTCTACGAATATGCCTAAACTGATAGGAATATTGACTTGACCCTTAGCATGCTAGTTTGAGAGTACATTATATATTGGGTTGTTGCCCGACGTGCAGATAGTATACTACTGGAGCACTGATTGTGTGCCTTAGGATTTGTGAAACAAAGTCAGACTGTAAACATCACATACCTCTGGTTGTCTACCATGATTTACACTATTAGGCTTTCCATTAGCAAAATAAATGTTGTTGTCTAAGCACACTAAGTGAAATAGGAGCAAAGATACAATCTCATTCAAAAGAAAGGTATGTGGTTCTACTGATAAGAAAATATTTGCATGATCTGATGAAGAAGCAAACCACACACCAAAATGTTGATAGGCATGGATCGGTATGATTATTCCCCACTGAGAGCACCTAGAGGCGGCGAGGGGGGTGAATAGGTGATCCTACAAAACTTAACTCAAAACACACAAACTTGGTCTAAAATGAGTTAGAGAGAATGAACACTAAGTTTGAGAGTAGAGAGAAGAGAAATGTTCCTTTCACTTGATTGCTCTATCAAGATTTAATTTGAACTTAGAGCAATATCACAAGTGTAGAATTGGAACAGAGAAGAGATAAAAATTACAATAATGTAAATGGCACAAGAGACACGATAATTTTTATCCCGTGGTTCGGTCAAGCATAATATGCTTGGCTACTCCACGTTATGGCGTCCTAATGGTTCGTTGGCGATGTCGTCGACATTCTTTGCTTCTTTTACCATCATGTTCCCTCTCATAAGCTTACCAAGAATTCACTACTAAAAAATCACCTTCTTGCAATGGGCAAAAATCGTTGCGATAGACCATAAATCGTTGCGATAGGCACCAATTGCGATAGAACAACTGTCATTGCCTGCTGTTGCAGAAACAAAGTGGCAATAGGCTATAGCAACAATTTTATGTCCTTCTGCAATTACTACATCTTTTGCAACGTATTCAAGTGTTGCAGTAGTTCATTGTTACAATGGACTATTCTGTTGCAATAAGTTATATTGCAACATTTACGATAGTTGCCAAAAACTCTATTGCCACAACATATTTCATGGTAATAATTGTTAATGCCACGTTTAAATCTGTTGCAAATGGCTTTGTTACCACAAGATGCTTCGTGGCAACAAAACACTAGTGCCACACAAGTGACTCCTGGCAACAAGATGTATTGCCATGCAAATAATTTCATTGCATTTGATCATTCTGCAACATAATGTGTCTCGTGTCTACATGACCTTTTTGCTATAAAAATTATCTGTGGTAAGAACCGTTATAACAACAACAAAAAATATCGTAACTAATGATGTTGCAACAAGAAGAAAAGGTTGCGACTACTGAAGTCCCAACGAAATAGATCCATGGTAATTACATCTTATTGCAACAAAAAAATCATTGCAACTGAACCATACAACAACCAATAAAACCGTTGCATTTACATATATTCAAACCCACAATTTATACGACAATGCATTTTGCATTTCTATTGAGTATACAATGTTATGCAAAAGAATTATATTTTACATCAGTAACGTCAGAACCAAAATTGATAACCATAATATTTGTCTCTTGTCTCATATATTAACTATATCCATACCCTAAGTTGTAACAAATAGGTTGCACCAAATAAATAGTGGCCAAATACAAATTAATTTGATAACATAGCTCACAATCACAACATCCTCATACTAGCTTGGATTGTGATAACATAGATAATAAACTACTCAGGACTAGCAAATTATTGGAAGTTTTTTTACCATCGTGTACCCCTCCATCCCCTCCATTGATGCAAGCGATGGTTAGCTAGGCTGACAACGATATCACGACGACAAGGAACCTGTTGGAAGTGTTCAAAACAATAATTAGTAAAGCTACAATAACTTGGTTAATCATTAGTGGAAGACTACAACTGTAGTGCCTACAGCTACAACTACAGCACAACTCCTAGCAAGCAGCATCAGCAGCAACCATCAGCAAGCAGCAAGCAGCAACACGCAGCATGCAGCAAGCAGCAACAACAACACGCAACAGCACGCAACTAGCAGCGGCAAGCAATAAACAGCAGCACGCAGCAACAAGCGTTCTACTCTATCTCTACCAGAGAAGGCAGCTGCAGCACCAGCCTAACAAGAGCGAAAACAAGCTACCAAATAAGCATGCTGCACAGAGCCACAAACATGTGTACTGCTCCTTGATCAAGCCATATCGAATTTTGTTTGGTATGATCTACTGAGATATGGTCTACTATTCCCAAATTACTAGACAATTAACCTTCTTTTTGTATCAAAACTGAAACAACGAAGGTGGGAGTTTCCAAGCAATGAGGACGCGCATGAAAAGATCTGGTCTATTGCCAAGGAGAGATACAAAGGATGGCGATCAACGTTAAGCTCAACATACAAGGCATACAATAGTTATGCTGAAAGGATGAAAAACAAGCCTGAAGATGTAGACATCGTCGAGCGGCATTACATGATGTTGTATTTTGGATCTGAGAAATTCCAGGTTTGCTGTTTCATTTCCTTAACTTTAACGATTGACACTTGCATAATATGGATGATTCTAGCGATTTATTTATTAATTCATTTCCAACTATTATTATTTTCTAGAAAATAAGTAGCCGGAACTCGGAAAACTGTCAGAAACAAAGAACGAAGCATATAATGGGTTCTAGAACTTTTTCCCAAATAAGCTTTCAACAGGTAATGATATGACCACTACTTTATTTTCCGTGATTAATGACAAACTTATATGATACATTCTTCACATTACAGAGAGATCCGGAAACTGGTATAGAACTAAACGATCTATCCCTTTAGATGATTACTCATTGTAAAAATGATGAATGGTCGAAAGAGGCTTCACGTGGTATTTATGTGAGTAAATCACAAAGCTTACTACTAAAACATACTTTAAAATAATGTGCATGAATTCTTATTTGAATTGAGCTAACTTGAACTATATTGTTCTTTTCAGGAGAAGGCAGCTGAGAAAATTGTTGAGAAAATGTATCAAACAGAAAGATTTGATCTAACAAGAGAAGAGGAAAATGCTATTTTCCAAACAACATTCAAGGAAACAATAGGATGTAAGGCAAACAGACTTCATGGTCATGGGTACCTATCAAGATATCCAACAAGAAGTCAACTGATGGAATCAAAGTTCCTCGAACAAGCTCGTGCCACGGTTGCAACCAACCAAAAGAACATTGAACTCGAAAGTCAGGTCTAGTTGTTAAATGAAAAACTTGCGTGTGAGGTTGCAGAACGAGAAAGAATACTACAAGAAAAAATGCAAGCACTGCAAGAAGAAGAAGAAAGAAAAAGACAAGTGCTTACAGAAGAAATGAGGCAAGAAATGGTTGCTGCCCTTGCTGCTGTAGCACAACAGGTATAAAATTTGATATTTGTATTTTTACCACCATTGCTATTAGAAACTTTTGCAACATAAATTGTTTGATCAATTGTTTAATGCAAAGCAACCGTGAAAGCACCAGTCCAATCGATCCTTCTTCCGTTGTCCCTACTAAACCTCCTGAACTCATCCCAGCTGATCCTCCTGCACCTGCACCAAGTAGTGCAAACAATGTTCGTACACCAGACACAAACAATAAGAAAGACAATATGCCAGCAAACTATATTAGCTCTTACACTCTAAGGAATGCTGTGACAAGACGTGTGCAGGCAAGGGGCAACAAAAGAAGCGAATGTGTATGGAATGCAAATGTTCTTGCATTATGATCATATAAACTGTTTTACAACATTCTTTTGATACTTTTGTTTTTGTAATCCTGAATATGATAATAGGTACAATCCGCAAGTGCAAGCGAGAAGCAAGGTAGATCAACTTAAGAAGCTCTATCAAAGTGTGTTTAAGGTATGTCCACAATCTATTTTTATTTCTTTTGTAGTTGTGCATGCAATGGATTTTAGTAGCCTAAACAGATTTTAGTTAACCATAGGAGCAGTACACATGTTTGTGGCTCTGTGCAGCATGCTTATTTGGTAGCTTGTTTTCGCTCTTGTTAGGCTGGTGCTGCAGCTGCCTTCTCTGGTAGAGATAGAGTAGAACGCTTGCTGCTGCGTGCTACTGTTTATTGCTTGCCGCTGCTAGTTGCGTGCTGTTGCGTGTTGTTGTTGCTGCTTGCTGCATGCTTAGTGAAGTGGCAATGCCAGAGCATGCTAGACAACTAATAGTTCTAGCTAACTGTTATTAGTTACCTAATAGTTAGCTGGCTCAAGTAAAGAAATTTCACATACTAGTATGTCAGAGGCTATAGAAGATCTAACATTGAGCTCTATATCTTTCCACTTTTTCACTCCAATGAGTGGTGCCTTTTTCTTTGTAAACAATACGATTTCATCCACAAAAGTGCGAGTGTTTGGTCCTACGGGACCTCCAAGCTTAGATGAAAATTCAATCTTAAGTTTGTGATCACCGTTCTTGATTCGCTTGGTGGCTGCTCCTTTTTGAATGGGTAGATGAAAATTCAACCTTAAGGGTACCACGCCCCTCCTTTTTGAAGACTCCATCGTTATCTACATATATACCAATAACATTTGAATGGGTAGAAATATTCAAAGTAGAAGATTGAAACATTTGAATAAAAAGAACTCTTAGTAAAATATACCAGGATCTCTTTTCCTATGACGTCTAGCATGAGATGGCCAATTAGCAGTAGGTTTGTTGCTGCCATGAATTTCTTCATCTGATAATATTAGGTCATCATTGCTTTGTCATTCATACAATACTGCGGATAGCATAGGCATCAGTTACATCTCTAACAATTTGCGAAAATATACACTATATGTTAGTACGCTGTAAATAAAAGAAATTACAGATATCTGGAAGATCGCCTTGATGCCTTAACCATTCTTTATATGTTTTGATCGTATCCTCCCTAAAGTCATCCATTAAATCTGCACTTAAACAATACGTAAGTTTAACTGTGGAAACTATAACATATCATGTATTTAATGTAATGAGTTTGACATCTTAATGTAATGTGTGGATACTAATATCTTTGTGCAGTGTAGCTCATCAGTTCAAAAGGCAGTTTGCACATCTTGAGGAGCATCATAGTGAGAAGGAGAAAGAGGTTCTACACTGCAAAGAGAGCATGCTTCTTTACCAAGGTACATGATTCATGAGTGCAATGTACCTTTGATGTGTGGTCATACACAATAATAAATACCTAGAAATAAACTGTAAAACATGTTCCACATAATTCTGGACAGATGAACTAACATAGATTACTAGTATTAGCAATAGTGTATGACTAATATTTAACAAAGTGTCCTAGAAGTTGTACGATTGAATAAGATCATTGTTTGAAGACAACTGTAGTGTGCTGGCCCTTGCGAACTTACTGTACAATAGGTTAGGGTTCTTTTATAGGAGGAAGAAAAATGTGGCATTACTAGTTACTACCAACGCGTATCATTGAATTGATAGAAGAATAGTCATACACAACAATTTTTGGGTATTACTAGTTACTACCAGCGCCTATGCCATGCTTACTGGGCCCCAAAATTTTGGGTATTCTATATTATATACTTGACAAGATTCACATTTCTTCTTAGAAGACTAGGCTTTAATATTGTACCGCTTTAGATTTTACATCCTCAATTTTTGCGTCTCCTGTTGGTCTCATATGTAGGCTGTAGCCAACCCAACTAGCTTGGGAATGGAAGGCTTTCTTGTTGCTAATAAAAATTACAATGTTCATCTTATAGATCGTGACTTATTACATATCTATTGAGGGATAGGAACTCCATCTGATTTTGTCAAGTGAGTTGAAATATAGCCCCTTTTGTTTTTGAACCTACACACGATGTGTAATTTTTTTTGCAGGTACAACAGCCATAAAACTGAATATTATTTGGCTAGAACCTAAAATGGCAGAAACTCTCAGGAATCATGGTGCAATCGTGCATGGATCACTTGTCTAAACTAGTTACATCGTTGTGATTAAGAATAAGGATCACCTGATGGTTGTCTCCTATTTTCTGTTGTAGTAAACCGTCTAAAGCTGACTGTTGCATGGGGTTGGCAAACGTGTGCTTGAATAGGGATCACCTGAAGGCATGGAGTCCCTGGCTGCTGGTTGTTGTGTGTCCTGGCGGGCGGCAGTTTGAGTCCCCTGCAGGCAGTGGCGGTTGTAATATGTACTAGTATAGGCATACAGACAACAATTGGAAATTGTATGATTCATGTGATCATTTCCTTGTATTCTTTTCTATTGTTGGTTATATATCAGATTTTAGAAGATTCTTGTAATCCTTTTCCTTGTATTCTTTTCTATTGTTGGTTATATATCAGATTTTAGAAGATTCTTGTGATCCTTTTCCTTGTATTCTTTTCTATTGTTGGTTATATATCAGATTTTAGAAGATTCTTGTGATCCTTTTTCTTATATTTTATTCACCTGCGTGTTTTATTGATGTGTGTATGAGAGAATAGAAACTTCTAGATTGTTCTTTGTATTTTTCTTGTAACATATCAATAAATTGAATATATTTCCCATCGCGATCCAGACACAGAACACAAAGTTGGATCACGGCTTAGACATGTCGCGCGTGGCAGGTCCGTATATACTACGATTCCCTTGGCCTTGCGCAGACTTGAGAGTATATGACACAGGGTGGCCTCACCCTCCTTGCACGCCCGGTCGGTTTGGATGAAAAAAGGAATTCTACGCACATGCCGCGTCTCGCTCTACACTGCTACTAATGCTACCACTTTACTGATGTTGTAATATCCAGTGAGCCACTAGGGACATTTTGCAACAACTGTTCTAGTGATAGCAATAACATCTTTCTCTTGCAACGAAAGTCATGATAAAGTGGCAAAAAGGTGCATATATTGCAACCACTTTTAAAGGTTGTGGCCATAACTAACACGTAATGCTACAACTTTACTGATGTTGTAATATCTGGTGAGCCACTAGGGACATTTTGCAACAACTATTCTAGTGGCAGCAATAACATCTTTCTCTTGCTACGAAAGTCATGATTATTGCAACACATAAGTAAAGTGGCAAAAAAGGTGCATAAATTGCAACCACTTTTAAAGGCTGTGGCAATAACTAACACCTAATGCTACAACTTTATTGTTGTTGCAATATCCGGTGTGACACTAGAGTAATTTTGCAACAACTGTTCTAGTGGTCGCAATAACACCTTTCTCTTGCAACAAAAGTCATGGTTATCGCAATGCACAAAAAAGTGGCGAAACGGTCCATATATTGCAACCACTTTTAAAGGTCGTGGCAATAAATAACATCTAATGCAACAAAAATATTGTTGTTGCAATATCTGTCGTGGCATTAGGGTGATTTTGCAACAACTGTTCTAGTGGTCGCAATAACACCTTTCTCTTGCAAAGAAAGTCATGGTTATCGCAATGCACAAAAAAGTGGCAAAACGGTCCATATATTGCAACCACTTTTAAAGGCCGTGGCAATAAATAACATCTAATGCAACAAAAATATTGTTGTTGCAATATCTGTCGTGGCATTAGGGTGATTTTTTAGTAGTGATTTCTTCTGGTGACATTTTGGTATACCAGAGGTTCTCACGAATAAGATTTACAAGATGAGGATCAATAACAGTAAATGACCTTAGCATGAGACACACAACGTCATGATCAATACATCTTGTACTCGCATAGCTTCGGATCTTGTTCACTAGGGTCTTGAACATGTTATACGTGTGAGTTAGCTCCTCACCCTTCTTCATGGTGAACTTTAACACCCTGAACTTGGGGGTATAAAATTTCTTCCCTGATGCTTACAAAATTCAGGTGTTACCTCTTGTTTCTCTCTCTCTCTCTTTTTATTAGAACTATGTCTAGTTTGCAGGGGATTAACTATTTATTTAATATAGCAAAACCTATGTGAGACATGAAATGTTGCATCATGCTGAGCCTAAATTATTCTTTTGGTTGATGCACATGTTTGAATTGGTTTGAATTTGAATTCGGTTTGAATTTGATTTGAAATCCATAGAGAAAATAAAAAGAAAAGCATTTGGAAAGTCCCAGAAAAAGGAAAAGCGAATTCGGCCCGTTAAGCCTAGCCCAGCCAGGACACGCGCGCACGCCCGCTTCGCCTGATAGGTGGGCCCCACCTATCAGCGACGGCCTGCGTCCGCGCACTCTCGCTCCCCCTCTCCCTTTGCCCGGTGGGGCCGATCTGTCGGTGTCGCTTCCCTCATGCGCGCGCACCCAATCTCTCTCTGCGTTGCGGGCCCGCCTCATCAGCGTCGTGGACCGTTCGCCCGCACGCTCACTCTTTCTCGCTGCACGGTGGGCCAGCCCTGTCAGCCCTATCTTCCCAGCAACCGCCGCTAACCCACGTGAAAGGGAAATTGGGTTAACCATTTCCTATAATTATTTTTGATGGTTGATGATCAACACAAACACATGGACTAACTAGTTTGTCTAGATATTATTTATCTCAGGTGCATAAGGTTCAACAAAAACCAAGAAAGATATCTGGTTAGGGACACCATCAAAAATGGAGCAAAGGACTTGAGTGTGCTGGTTTTTGGTGCACCGGACAGTGTCCGGCGCACCAGGCCGTACAACAGATGAACCATCCACTATCGGGAATTTGGAGACGCGCTCCGCTATAATTCACCAGACTATCCGGTGTGCCATCGGACTGTCCGGTGAAACAGCGAGCAATGACTCTCTGCAAAAGGAACAGTATGCTACAGTGCCGCGGCAAAAGTCAGAGCGCAGAAGTCAGAGGGCACCGGACTGTCCGGTGCAGCAAGACGACATGCGACTCCAACGGTCAACAGCTTCGAACCCTAACGATTGCGATGACGTGGCACGCACCGGACAATGCACAGTGACTGTCCGGTGGCGTACCGGACTATCCGGTGGCGTACCGGACTGTCTGGTGCGCCCATCGCCAGCAGAAATCAGCCAACAGCTAGAAGTGGTTGGGAGACTATAAATACCCCCAACCACCTCATTCACTCCTATCCAAGCCTCCTGAAATCTTCATTCATTACAAGAGAAAAAGCCCAACACTCCAAGACACAATCAAAGCAATCAATCCACTCAAAGCCCCAAAATCAACTCTAGTGCATTAGGGCTTGTGAGAGGATTACTTGTGTTCTTTTGTTGCTCTTGTCGCTTGGTTTGGCCTTTTTCTTTTTCCTTCTTATTCTCAAGAGACATGTAATCGAAGCAAGAGACACCTATGTGTGTGGTGGTCCTTGCGGGGTCTAAGTGACCCGTGAGATTAAGGAAAAAGCTCACTCGGTCTAAGTGACCGTTTGAGAGAGGGAAAGGGTTGAAATAGACCCGGTCTTTGTGACCTCCTCAACGGGGACTAGGTTCTTTGGAACCGAACCTTGGTAAAACAAATCATCGTGTTCACTCGCTTTGATTCTCGTTTGATTTGTTTTTCCCTCTCTACGTTTCCTTGCTAGTACTGATTTGTGTTGGCTCCCATACTTCATCTGCATTCCTTGAGCAACTCTTAGCAAGAGAAACATTCTTTTGACTTGAATTTAGTTCTAACGCTAACCCTAGCTTTTAGTGTGTGTTTAAGTTTGTAAATTTCAGGTTTCGCCTATTCACCCCCTCTAGGCGACTTTCAATTGATATCAGAGCCAGTGCTTCATTAAGAGCCTAACCAACTCGAAGTGATGTCTGGAGATCACGCCAAGAGGGAGAACATGACCGGCAAAAAGCCCACGGGCTCGAGGAGGACTCTCTCAAGGGAGTCCGGCAACAAGTATAAGGAGGAATTCTCTTCCTCCATCAAGTCACATCGGAGAGGTGACAAGAAGAAGAAGAAGATGAAGAAAGTGGTCTACTACGAGACCGACTCTTGTCACCCTCCACGTCCGGCACCGAGTCGTTGACTACTTCTAAACGCCATGAGCGCAAGAAGTATAGTAAGATGTCCCTACGCTATCCTCGTATTTCAAAGCGTGCTCCATTACTTTCCGTACCCCTAGGCAAACCACCATATTTTGATGGTGAAGATTATTGTATGTGGAGTGATAAAATGAGGCACCATGTAACCTCACTCCACGAAAGTATTTGGGATATTGTTGAGCTTGGAGCGTAGGCACCAAAGGTGGGGGACGAGGACTATGACTCGGACGAGGCCGCCCAAATTAGGCACTTCAACTCCCAAGCAACTTCTATACTCCTTGCCTCCTTGTGTCGAGAGGAGTATAATAAGGTGCAAGGGTGGAAGAACGCCAAAGAAATTTGGGACGTCCTCAAAACCGCGCACGAAGGGGACGAGGTGACCAAGATCACCAAGCACGAGACGATCGAGGGTGAACTTGGTCAATTCGTCCTCAACAAAGGAGAAGAGCCGCAAGCCATGTACAACCGGCTCAAGACCATGGTGAACCAAGTGCACAACCTCGGGAGCACCAAATGGGATGACCATGAAATGGTCAAGGTTATTCTTAGATCCCTTGTATTTCGTAATCCTACTCAAGTTCAATTAATACGTGGGGATCCTAGATACAAGCTAATGTCTCCCGAGGAAGTTATTGGCAAGTTTGTAAGCTTTGAACTTATGATCAAAGACTCAAAACACATTGTCAACTTGGAGCAAGGCGCCACCTCTACACCCGAGGTGCAACCCGTCGCATTCAAAGTGACAGAAGAAAAGAAGGAGGAGTCTACACCAAGTAGGCTTCCAATCGACGCCTCTAAGCTCGACAATGAGGAGATGACGCTCATCATCAAGAGCTTCCGCCAAATCCTCAAGCAAAGGAGGGGGAAGGATTACAAGCCCCGCTCCAAGAGGGTGTGCTACCGATGTGGTAAGTCCGGTCACTTCATTGCTAAATGTCCAATTTCTAGTGAAAGTGACAGGAACGAAGACAAGAAGGGGAAGAAAAAGGAGAAGAAGAGGTACTACAAGAAGAAGGGCGGCGATGCGCACATATGCCGAGAATGGGACTCCGACGAGAGCTTCACCAACTCCTCCGGCGAGGACACCGCCAACATCGCCGTCAACAAGGGCCTCCTCTTCCCCAACATCGGCCACAAATGTCTCCTGGCAAAGGATGGAAAGAAGAAGGTACATTCTAGAAGTACCCCCAAATATACTACATCTAGTGATGAGGGTAGTTCTAGCAATAATGAAGATGATTTACTTTCTCTTTTTGCCAACCTTAACATGGAACAAAAGAAAAAATTAAATGAATTGATTGAGACCATTAATGAGAAGGATGATCTCTTGGAATGCCAAGAGGATCTACTTGTTAAGGAAAATAAAAAATTTGTTAAGTTGAAAAATGCTTATGCTCTAGAAGTAGAAAAATGTGAAAATTTGTCTAAAGAGCTTAGCATGTGCCATGATTCAATCTCAAGTCTTAAAACTGAAAACGATAAATTAGTTTCTAAGATTGAAAAATTGAATGTTTGCAATGATTCTATTATCTATCTTAGAGATGAGAATGCTAGATTAAATTCTAAGATAGAAGAATTAAATGTTTGCAAACCATGTACATCTATTGTTGAACATATTGCTATTTGTACTAGATGTAGAGATATTATTGTTGAAGCTATTGATGATCACCTTGCCATGATTAAAAATCTAAAGGATCACATAGCTAAATTAAATGCTAAAATTACTGAGCATGAGTTAGAAAATGAAAATTTTAAATTTGCTAGAAGCATGCTATATAATGGGAGACACCCTGACATTAAGGATAGGATTGGTTTCCAACAAGGGAGTCAATCCAATGCCAAGCTTAATGCCCCAAAAGATTATCCAATTTTGTTAAGGGCAAGGCTCCCATGGTTCAGGATAGTGAGGGTTACATTTTATATCTTGCAAACTATCCCGAACACAAAATTAGGAAGATTCATACTAGAAAACCTCACAATGTTTCTCACCATGCATTCATGTATAAAAATGAGGCTTCTAGTTCTAGGCATTCCGGTCATGTTAAAATGCCTAAGAAGAAAATTCCTAATGCATCAAATGAGCATAATGTTTCATTTAAGACTTTTAATGCTTCTTATGTTCTAACTAACAAATCAGGCAAAATAGTTGCCAAATATGTTGGGGGCAAACACAAGAGTCCAAAGACTTGTGTTTGGGTACCCAAGGTACTTGTTTCTAATGTGAAAGGACCCAAGACCGTTTGGGTACCTAAGAACAAGGCCTAAAATTGTTTTGTAGGTTTATGCATCTGGTGGTTCAAGTTGGATAATCGATAGCGGGTGCACAAACCACCTGACAGGGGAGAAAATGATGTTCTCCTCCTATGAGAAAAATGATGATCCCCAAAGAGCTATCATCTTCGGGGATGGAAATCAAGTTTTGGTCAAAGGTTTGGGTAAAATAGATATATCTCCTGACCATTCTATTTCCAATGTTTTTCTTGTAGATTCTTTAGATTACAACTTGCTTTCTGTTTCTCAAAATGGGCTACAACTGTCTATTTACTGATGTAGGTGTTACTGTCTTTAGAAGAAGTGATAATTCAATAACATTTAAGGGAGTGCTAGATGGTCATCTATGTTTAGTTGATTTTAACCAAGCTGAACTAGACACTTGCTTAATTGCTAATACTAACATGGGTTGGCTCTGGCATCACCGACTTGCTAAGATATTATCGTCTAGACTATAAGGATTGTCTTAGATGTTAGTGAGTATACTAGACACTTATAAATATGAATCTGTCTTCGTATGATATTTCTAATAATAAAAACATAGTAAATAGTGGATTTAGATTAGTTTGATGATATATATGATATAAAATGTAAAACTTAAATCTGCAATTTATAAAGATGCTAAAATAGACCCACATGCGGCTCGATCATTAATTATTAATGTGTCACACAACACCTAAGTAATTATTTTGCTTTAATTCCTATCATTTACGTAACAAGGGTTTAGTAAGGTATACTCATCATATTCTTTACATTTACATTGTCAAACTCAAAAAACTCTAAAAAACACAATCCGACATTTAAATGATTCCTTATAATTCCTATTGGTGCAAACCCCGTGCAAACTTACTAAAAAAGTTTCAAAAATTCTAAAAAACATGAATGCACATCTCAGCTTACCTCATCTATATACAAAATTTCATGGTCAAATTCATCTTACTCTAGCAGTTAAAAAAAGACAAAATTTCTAACAAACAGTAATAGTCGAAATGCACCAAAATTTGTATTTTTTGTAACTACTAGAGTAAGATGATTTTGACCATGAAATTTTGTATATAGATAAGGTAAGCCGAGATGTACATTCATGTTTTGTTTCAAAATTTTTTTGAAACTTTTTTAGTACATTTGCATGGGGTTTGCACCAAAACGTGGTTTGCATTCGATATGTCCTCTATATCTAAGCCATCTGTCTGGTTTTTCTTGTTTGTCGTCGGATCCTGATTCAACGGCTCCCAGATGAGGAGAGCACACCACCCATCTTTTTGCTCCCCGTGCGCTCACTGTATGTGCGGTGCGGTTCGATCGACTGCCAAGCCCGCATGTTTCCGTACGTCCTCCCAGTAGCCTGCGTCTCCATTTACCATGAATCTTCATGAAGTCTGCATCCCCCTCTCCCCTGGGCCCCCAGGCGCTCTGCTCCAAAACGCCGACGCGACCGCCGCCTCGACGTGGCTCCCCCTGCCGCATAGATAGAAAAGGAAATCCTAGGGTTACATCGTCTCGGATCTGAGTTCCTGGTGCTATGGAGGTCGAGGATACACTAATTCAGTGGTTGAGGCTATGGGGGTTACGATCTGAGTTCTTGCTGCCATGGAGGTCGACGACATGCTAATTCAACGCATGAGGCTCTGGCGGTTGGTGCCCTCCCTTTACGGCCATCCCAGCTGTGATGCCCTCTCCTATCGCTTCCAACGCTGTAGAGCTGTTCTAGGCCGCAAGCGTGTCACACCCGGTTCCAGGGGGTAGAACCGAGCGCATACCACATGTGTGCCAGGATCCATTTCCACACATATGTTGACGTCACAAGTGTAATATATCAAAAGACAATGCAATAAAGGCGTAAAGAGAGTATAAAACTTTATTACATCATCTGAGACATGGTGTCTTAAACAAGTATCACATCAAAGTAGAGCGGAAATAAACAACTGGGCAATCTTCCACAGGAAGTTGACCGGCGCATCGCTAGACTTAGAATTCTTCGTCGATAAATTCTCCATCAAAATCTCCAGCATCACCCTCTGATCAAAATATTAGCAAGGGTGAGCTCACTTATGGTCGGGGCTCAGCAAGTGGGGGAAAAATTAATGCAGGTATAACAAGGTGAGGCTAAGGTTAAGCAGTAAGCATTTTAGTTGGTCAACATTTTATTATCAACACCTGCCTTACTAACAAGAGTAAATCCCAAATATCCCATTTAAACAAAGGAATATAAATATAACAAAAACACTTCAGTGAAACCACTTAAGCAAATTATTGGCAGATCATCAGATCTCAATTTATGTCCATCTTTAAGTTCAATTATCATGTGAGGAGTCCAGGTCGCTCATAACCGGGAGCACGGCTGATATATCAGTTTTACACTCTGCAGAGGTGGTACAACTTTACCCACAAGCCATGTATCCCATTTAGCCCGGGTTGATCGGACCCTTAGACACTGCCGAGGTGAATGGCTAGGGATCCATTATGAGGTTTTCACAAAATACACTTAATACGAAGCAACCCGCTAAGGTTTCTAAGACGATGGTGGTGGCCCCCTAGGTGAAGTACCTTAGCCAAGAATACGACCCCATGTTAACGTGGGCTGCCAGCACCGACCGCTCCCCCTCTTGCCCATCTTTCAGGTAAGGTTGCTAGGCACTAAGCATATAGAGCTAATTACCAAAGCCAGAGCCATAATAGCACTCGTGGTTGCACTGTTATCCTGGGTGGTCACTCCATGTTCCAATTAAATTTGCAATGAAGTTATCTTAACCATCGGGTTAATGCCATAATTGCCAATTAAATCTTTGGAACATTAAAATCAATTAATGAGTGACATTAAGAAATTATTAGGTTGGGCAGTAGCGTAAATCTCGCACAGCTTAATTATTTCCCCAGGTTAAACAAGGAATACAGGTAGTAAATCTAGGAAATCCTTAATTAGGCGAAACCCATCAAATTATGCAGTATATCAAAAGTAAACATTATTAAATGCAATGACTGGGTACAAAAAGAGTATGCAGAGGGAGAATCCACTTGCCTTGCACAAAATCGTCTTGCGTGTCGTCTTCAAACGTATTTGGGTCCTCTATCACACAATCAGTTTCTAATAGCGTCGCACATCGTACATACAAAAGAAAACATTCACCAATAAATAAACATACACCATTACATAGGTGAAGCATACATCATACAATAAAACATACATTTAAACAAATCACATTTATAAGAAGGAATGCAAAACATGATTTGTATCTACCCTATATATCTTAACCATATCAACGATCAATTTATTTGCTATGACTAACTACTTTGTTTCATTATCTTACTAAAAAAACTTGTATGACAATTCGACTATGGATATGCATACTATATAAATTCATTTAAAATCATAGATACAACTTTAACCCAGATTCTAGGGAATCTAGTTTATTTACTAAATAATTATCTCTATCGTAAAACACGGGTCACATTCTAGTTTTAGTCTTTCTAAAAGGAAATTATATCAATTGTTAAAATATTATTTATAAATCACATAACCATAGTATTAAAGAACTAACTTAAACTACAATTTTTATCTCTACTATTTAGATTACGTTGGACTATATTGTTTCAACGTCAATAAAATATTTACTATTTCTTAGCGAATAACCAATATAATTATATTGCGCATGAGCGTGCGAGTCTTGTCTATAAGTCAGAATCATAATGTAAGCAACGGTGAACGCATACTTATTTATCTATTAATACTAGATAAATCAATACATTTTCTAACTCAAATTAGTTAGTGTAGCAAGAATGAATTTAATAATATTAATATTCTAAAAATCTACATGAACCACTAATTGAATATTTTCTAACACAATCGAGGTTATTTGACATAAACTAGTACTCTAAAAATGTTAAGTTCTAAATCTGTGAACATGTTTATTTGACTAAAAAAACCTATTTTGCCATCTACCAATGATATTTTCTCCTTTCTTTATAAAAACAAAATGCTAATAAAATAATGAGATAAATCATCTAAAATCCTATATTAATCAAATGACATGAGTTCTATACCATTTTCTAATCCATCAAAAATGCACCTATAATTCTCCAAGTAGTTCCTAAAATTTATTGTGACCAAATTTACTACAAAAATTTTATCACCAAAGTGACTATTAAATCTACGCCATATAAACCAAAATCAACGCGTCAATTACATGGAATAACACGGTGTACTGCTAATCGTATATTTTTAACAACTTCCGTAGCACACACAAATACATAAATTGGAATCACATGTGTTCATATTACAACAAACGGGATATACAACACATGAATCGAATCGAAAGCACTTTATAAAATACATAAAATAAATTTGGGTCGCCAATAACCTCGGGTTCGTGCGTGTGACGGGGACGGATCGACGGAGAGCGGGCTCGACTACGGACAGCTAGTACGCGGCTCCGGCGAACTCCGGCGACGAACGGCACGCTCCGGCGACGAACGGCACGAACTAACGATGAGCGAGGAGTGCTAGAGGGAGGTAAATTCGAGTGGACAGGAAGGGGAGACCTCTGCTGCCTTTTATAGAGAGCAGGAGGGAGAGGAGAAGTTGCCGGTTCTTCAATGGGCGCAGTCAGACTTCAAGGGCCATCACAAGCATCAGTTACAAGGAGGATAATGGGGGAGGAATGGGAAGAAGAAACGGTAGCATCCTTAACACGGAAAGACAACGGTCGGCGGGCATCACGGCATCGGTTTGGCTTCCACGCGCGGGCGGCTGTCGGCGTCGCGCTGGCTGGGGACTGCTCGCGGTCGTCGCGCCTGGGCGCGGCTGCCGCGGTGGGGCCGGGCGCGACGAGGCCGGCTCGGGCGCGCGGTGGAGCCAGGGCGCAGCTGCAGCGGTGGGCAGTGCGCTGCTCGTGCGCGGTGCCTGGCTTCCCAGGTAGCGAGCGATGAGAGAGAGGAGTGAGGGGGGAGAGAGAGAATAGAGAGAGGAAGAGCTGGGAGGCGGCGGCGGCTGTGAAGCCAGCCAGGGCGCGCGCGCGTGTGTAGTTTAGGGTTAGGATATTTGGGCCCCTATGTGGGCCGGCCGGTAGGTGTAGTTTTCTTTTTTTTTCTTTTTTTTTAATTCCGAAACGCTTATTTAAAGAGCTCAAAAATTTATAAAAATTCACCAAAAATGTTTATAAACAAAATACTCATTTTTAGACTAATAATTATTATTTTTCTTAATTATTGATTAATTACTAAGATTTCTTTTTAAAAAGAAAACAACAATCATCCGATAATCAATCAAGTGCATGCAAAGAAAACGATGCAAATGAACAATTAAACACTAAAAATTTTATTACCCTAATTAATATAATAACTAAATTTATTATTTTAATTGATGGTTTTTATGGTGTTACAAACCTACCCCTCTTAAAAAGAATCTCGTCCTCGAGATTAAGAAACTTCCGAGAATAACTGGGGAAATTCTGCTCTGAGTTCATCTTCTCTTTCCCAAGTGGCCTCATCTTCCGAATGATGACTCCACTGAACTTTGCACATGTTAATGACTTTACTCCGCGTAATTCTGCGAGATGTTTCCAGAATTCTGATCGGGTACTCCGAATAGGTCAAATCCTCATTAACATTCAGTTCTTCCATGGGTAACTGTTCCTCGGGTACTCTCAAGCACTTCTTGAGTTGTGATACGTGGAATACGTCATGCACATCTGATAATCTATCGGGTAGCTCTAACTGATAGGCTACTTCGCCTTTTCTTTCCAAAATCTTGAATGGGCCAATATAGCGAGGTGATAATTTTCCTTTAACCTTAAACCTTTTCATTCCTCTCATCGGTGAAACTTTAAGGTAGACAAAGTCTCCTACTTCAAACATCAATTCTCTTCTTCTATTATCAGCATAGCTCTTCTGTCTTGACTGTGCTGTCTTCAAATTTTCTCTGATAATTTGTACTTGCTTTTCCGCCTCTTGGAGAATTTCTGGACCAAATACTTGACTTTCTCCAGTCTGATTCCAATAAAGTGGTGTTCTACACTTTCGTCCATATAGTGCTTCAAACGGTGCCATTTTGAGACTTGCTTGATAACTGTTGTTATACGAAAATTCTGCATAAGGCAAACTTTTATCCCAGCTTCTACCATGCTTTAGAGCGCAAGCTCTTAGCATATCTTCCAACACTTGGTTTGTCCTTTCCGTTTGCCCATCCGTTTGAGGATGATAAGCTGAACTAAAGTTTAGCTTGGTATCCATGGACTCATGAAGTCTTTTCCAAAAGCGCGAGGTAAACTGGGTTCCTCGATCTGATACGATCTTCTTCGGTACTCCATGCAGACAAACAATCCTTGACATGTATAATTCTGCTAACTGGGCTCCTGAGTAAGTTGTCTTCACAGGTATAAAATGTGCCACTTTGGTTAACCTGTCTACTATGACCCATATTGAATCATAGCCATCTCGAGTACGGGGTAGTCCAACTATGAAATCCATACTGATTTCTTCCCATTTCCATTCCGGTACCTTGAGAGGTTGTAGCAATCCTGCTGGTCTTTGGTGTTCGGCTTTAACTCGCTGACACACGTCACATAGTGCAACATGAGTAGCAACATCTCTCTTCAGACCGTACCACCAATACTTTTCCTTAAGATCCTGGTACATCTTGGTACTTCCAGGGTGAATAGAGTAAGCTGAATCATGAGCTTCTCTCAAAATAAGTTGGCGCAAGTGCTCGATTTCTGGTACGCAGATTCTCTTCTTAAACCATATTGTGCCTTGTTCATCTTCCGTGAAATCTGGGGCTTTACCCAAACTAATCAAAGTTTTAATTTCCTTAATCTTCTCATCGGACTCTTGTCCTTTACGGATCTCTTCTTCCAAGGTAGATTCGACTTCCATCACTGTTGCTTCTACATTATTGAGAAATCCAAGGTTGAGTCGTTCCATTTCCTAGCACAATTCCTGTGACATCAAATGAGTAGTGATGTTGTTCACTTGACCCTTACGGCTCAAAGCATCAGCTACTACATTTGCCTTTCCGGGGTGATATTGTATCTCCAAATCATAATCTTTAATCAACTCTAGCCATCTTCTCTGTCTGAGGTTGAGTTCCTTCTGCGTGAATATATATTTCAGGCTTTTATGATCCGTGAAGATTTTGCACTTGTTTCCAATCATATAGTGCCTCCAAATCTTCAAAGCATGCACCACGGCAGCTAATTCCAAATCATGTGTAGGATAATTCTTCTCATGCTTTCTCAACTGTCTTGAAGCATAAGCAATCACCTTTCCTTCTTGCATTAGCACACATCCAAGTCCAAGGTGTGATGCATCGCAATACACATCAAATCCCTTGTGGATGTCTGGCATTACCAGTATTGGTGCAGTGGTTAACCTCTTCTTGAGTTCCTCAAAACAATTCTGACAAGCTTCATCCCATTTGAACTCTTTGCCTTTCTCCAGTAGAGAGGTAAGAGGCTTCACTAACTTGGAAAAACCTTCAATAAATCTTCTATAATATCCTGCTAATCCAAGAAAACTTCTGATCTTGGACGCATCTGTGGGTTGCTTCCAATTTAGTATTTCACTTATCTTTCCTGGGTCCACTTTAATTCCACCATCAGTAACAATATGTCCTAAGAAAGCAACTTCTTTCAACCAAAAATCACACTTCGAGAATTTTGCGTACAGTTGGTTGTCACGAAGCTTTTGTAGGACTAGCCTTAGATGATCTTCGTGTGTTTCTTCATTCGGAGAATATATCAGTATGTCGTCAATGAATACGACCACAAACTGATCCAGATATTCCATGAATACTTTATTCATCAAGTTCATAAAGTATGCTGGTGCATTAGTTAGTCCAAACGACATGACCAAAAACTCATATAATCCATATCTCGTCGTGAAGGCTGTCTTCGGTACATCTTCTGCTCGGATCTTTAACTGATGATATCCCGATCTCAGATCTATCTTCGAGAATATCTTAGCTCCCTTCATTTGATCGAATAAATCTTCAATCCGAGGTAGTGGGTATTTATTCTTGATGGTTACTTCATTCAAACTTCTATAATCAACGCACATTCTTCTCGAACCATCCTTCTTGTTCACAAACAGCACTGGGGCTCCCCAAGGGGATGAACTTGGGCGAATAAAACCTTTTTCTAGTAATTCTTCTATTTGTTTCTTCAGTTCTACTAAATCTTTGCCATCCATTCTATAAGGTCTTTTCGAGATAGGTGCGGTTCCGGGTACTAATTCAATAGAAAACTCTATATCACGGTCAGGTGGCATACCTGGTAATTCTTCCGGAAATACGTCTGGGTATTCGCACACTACTTTGATATTTTCCAAGGGCCTTTCTTCCAAGTGATTGATCACTGTCTTCCCTTTTTCATCTGTTGACTTGTCTATGTTGACTTGGATTCTTTCACCTTGAGGACTTGTCAACGTAATTGTTCCGTTGGCACACCGTATCACTCCATCACAACTTTTCAACCAGTTGCATCCAAGAATCACATCAATACCGTTGGATCCTAGGACCACTGGGTCGACTGTAAAATCTATTCCTTGAATCTTGATATTAACATGAGGGCATGAGTGTGTGGCCTTCATGTCACCTCCCGGTGAACTAATGTGTAATATCCTCTTCAGAGGGTACTTAGGTATGTTATGTTTTTCCACAAATGACTCAGTTATAAATGAATGTGATGCTCCAGAGTCAAATAAAACTGATGCAGGTATGGAGTTAACAAGGAACATACCATACACAATGTCGGCATCTTCAGGCACTGATTCCGCAGTGACGTGATTGACCCTTCCTCGGCTCTGGTTCTGCGGAGTCTTGTTCTGAGCAGATCCACGAGCGGGGGTGCTCTGGTCATTTCTCTGAGTGTTGCCTTTCTGGGGTGTCTGCTGGTTGCGCCTTGGGCAGTTGTTGGCATAGTGGCCTAGCTCACCGCACTTGAAACAGCCGTTGGGTTGGACAGGTGCGTTGTTTCTGGCCTGAGTGTTGTTGGTGCCTCCCTGACGGTTCTGTGGATTTCCACCAGACCTCTGGTTGGTCTGGGGGTTGCTCCTTTGTTGATTCTGATTCTGGTTGTTTCTCTGGCCTTGCTGTCCAGAGCGTTGCACTTGATAATTATTTCCACCCTGATTTCCAGAGCGGAACTGCGAACCTTGAGCATTGTTTGGACGAGTGTTTCTGCTTGACTGACCCTGGAACTTCCTTTTATGGTCAGATAGCTCCTTCCTTTTACTCTCAAGGCCAATTGCCTTGTTCAGCAGTGTCTGGAAGTTGGGAAAAGTGTGACTCTGAAGTTGATAGTTCAGAGGTCCAATCAACCCTTCCAGAAAACGCTCTTGGCGTTTCTCATCAGTGTCCACTTCCTCGGGGGCATAACGTGACAGCTGAGTGAAGCGATCACGATACTCACTGACAGACATATTCCCCTGAGTAAGGGAAAGGAACTCCTTCTTCTTCAGCTTCATGATTCCCGAAGGAATGTGGTGAGCGCGGAAGTTCTCTTGGAACTCCTGCCAGGTTATTGTGTCAGCATTGGGATGTGCCGCTGTAAAGGCATCCCACCAATCGGACGCAGCTCCCTCGAGTCTTCCCGAGGCGTACAAGACCTTCTCCCAGTCGTTGCACTGAGTGATGTCCAACTTCTTTCCGATAACCTTAAGCCAGTCATCGGCATCCAAAGGATCAACCGCATGAGAGAAAGTTGGCGGGTGATGACTCATGAAGTCCCGGTGTTTATCTCTAGCCGGGGGTGCATATTGCTGCTGCTGGGGTTGCTGATTCTGTTGGTTCTGTTGCAATTGTTGAACCGCAGCAGTGAGTCCTTGCAGAATCTGCATTTGGGCGGCGATGAACTGCTCCATGTTGGGATTAGGTGGTGGCGGTGGTGGTGGTGCTTGTTGTCCACGCTGGTTCCGGTTGTTAGGTCCTTGACGTTGGTTCACCATCTGATTTGTTAGGAAGTGAAGTCCTTAGAAAAGTGAGGAGTAGAAAAGATTCAAGAGGGAAAATAGCTTAAGTTTTACAAATTTTATATGTTCTTATGGCCATCATTCCATAAGACCATAGCACTCAAACAAAGATCCAAATCAAACATTTCAATCAATCACCATCACATGGTTGATATTTATTAATATGATAACATAAAGAGAGTATCATCGTCTAACGCGAAGTATAACTTATTACATCATGACTCAAAACTCCTAAAGCAGCCTAGTGACTGATCCGGCCTCTCCGTAGCGCAGCCTCTTGCGGGGAGGAGACAACGCCACGGCAGGAACCTGAGCTTCTGGCGGATTCAGTCCCTGCAGTTGGGCTTCCAGGGCTGCAATCCTGGCGTGGGCGTTCTCCAGCTCCAAGTGCACACTGTAGAGGTCCAGAGTGGCACTGTCCAGGTCGGTGTTGAGACCGGCCGCTACACCAGCTAGGGTGTTGAGGCGATCCTCACCAGGTTCACCTGGGACAATGTTGGTCTGGCTCTCTCCACGCAGGCGCTGAGGGAGATGCCTGAACCTTGTGTTCTGCAGCTGCTGCCGGTAGGTGTGGCTAAGCGACCACAGGGTCCGACGGGCAGCGTCGCTGACAGAGGCAGCGTAGGTAGACAGCGGTATCAGGGACTCGTGAGCAGACAGAGTCCTGAATCCCCTGTCATCTGCATCCATCACCCTGACATGGACGCGAGTGATGTAATAGCAAGCCCGGGGAGGCTCGCTCACTCGCCTCGTCTCGTACAGGGGGCGGACGTAGGCTCCTAGCTCGTGCAGCACTGCCTGCAGCAGGTTGGGGAAGTGCCCTGTTTCGAACATTGATGTATAATGTTCGACAACTGGACCAATCCCCATGAAGTGGTCCTCCTGGGCGTAGTCAGCTTCCTCGTGGACGTGTTCGTCCTCTCCATCATCGTCGTCGTCGTCATCCTCGTCGTCGCCGTCTCCGGAGTCATCGGGGTCGTCGCCTCCAGGTGCAGGTGCTTGGAAGGCTGGTGCCGGCGATGCTGACGTCGATGACGCAGCTGCGAAGGCCAGGGACTCGGCCAACGGGGTGGGGGTCGGCAGCTGCTCCTCCGAGCTGTCCTCCAGGTTGATGACGTTCTCCGCTCGGATGGGAGGGAGATTCGCTGGAGCATCCTCGACTACCACTGGGTAGGCCGGGATCTGCCGGGGCTGAGGGGCGTAGCTGGTGTTGACGCGAGTGGTTTGAAGAGTGCGAACCATCTACAAGAGAAGAGTCAACTTAGTTGAATTTCAAAGAGGTAAGACTGATAAAGGAATTTATAGGAATGAAATTAGCAAGTTTTGAACAACTAGGCTTTCCATTTCTAACTAATCTAACGACCTAGGGTCAGCATAGTTCTGATACCACTTCTGTCACACCCGGTTCCAGGGGGTAGAACAGAGCGCATACCACATGTGTGCCAGGATCCATTTCCACACATATGTTGACGTCACAAGTGTAATATATCAAAAGACAATGCAATAAAGGCGTAAAGAGAGTATAAAACTTTATTACATCATCTGAGACATGGTGTCTTAAACAAGTATCACATCAAAGTAGAGCGGAAATAAACAACTGGGCAATCTTCCACAGGAAGTTGACCGGCGCATCGCTAGACTTAGAATTCTTCGTCGATAAATTCTCCATCAAAATCTCCAGCATCACCCTCTGATCAAAATATTAGCAAGGGTGAGCTCACTTATGGTCGGGGCTCAGCAAGTGGGGGAAAAATTAATGCAGGTATAACAAGGTGAGGCTAAGGTTAAGCAGTAAGCATTTTAGTTGGTCAACATTTTATTATCAACACCTGCCTTACTAACAAGAGTAAATCCCAAATATCCCATTTAAACAAAGGAATATAAATATAACAAAAACACTTAAGTGAAACCACTTAAGCAAATTATTGGCAGATCATCAGATCTCAATTTATGTCCATCTTTAAGTTCAATTATCATGTGAGGAGTCCAGGTCGCTCATAACCGGGAGCACGGCTGATATATCAGTTTTACACTCTGCAGAGGTGGTACAACTTTACCCACAAGCCATGTATCCCATTTAGCCCGGGTTGATCGGACCCTTAGACACTGCCGAGGTGAATGGCTAGGGATCCATTATGAGGTTTTCACAAAATACACTTAATACGAAGCAACCCGCTAAGGTTTCTAAGACGATGGTGGTGGCCCCCTAGGTGAAGTACCTTAGCCAAGAATACGACCCCATGTTAACGTGGGCTGCCAGCACCGACCGCTCCCCCTCTTGCCCATCTTTCAGGTAAGGTTGCTAGGCACTAAGCATATAGAGCTAATTACCAAAGCCAGAGCCATAATAGCACTCGTGGTTGCACTGTTATCCTGGGTGGTCACTCCATGTTCTAATTAATTTTGCAATGAAGTTATCTTAACCATCGGGTTAATGCCATAATTGCCAATTAAATCTTTGGAACATTAAAATCAATTAATGAGTGACATTAAGAAATTATTAGGTTGGGCAGTAGCGTAAATCTCGCACAGCTTAATTATTTCCCCAGGTTAAACAAGGAATACAGGTAGTAAATCTAGGAAATCCTTAATTAGGCGAAACCCATCAAATTATGCAGTATATCAAAAGTAAACATTATTAAATGCAATGACTGGGTACAAAAAGAGTATGCAGAGGGAGAATCCACTTGCCTTGCACAAAATCGTCTTGCGTGTCGTCTTCAAACGTATTTGGGTCCTCTATCACACAATCAGTTTCTAATAGCGTCGCACATCGTACATACAAAAGAAAACATTCACCAATAAATAAACATACACCATTACATAGGTGAAGCATACATCATACAATAAAACATACATTTAAACAAATCACATTTATAAGAAGGAATGCAAAACATGATTTGTATCTACCCTATATATCTTAACCATATCAACGATCAATTTATTTGCTATGACTAACTACTTTGTTTCATTATCTTACTAAAAAAACTTGTATGACAATTCGACTATGGATATGCATACTATATAAATTCATTTAAAATCATAGATACAACTTTAACCCAGATTCTAGGGAATCTAGTTTATTTACTAAATAATTATCTCTATCGTAAAACACGGGTCACATTCTAGTTTTAGTCTTTCTAAAAGGAAATTATATCAATTGTTAAAATATTATTTATAAATCACATAACCATAGTATTAAAGAACTAACTTAAACTACAATTTTTATCTCTACTATTTAGATTACGTTGGACTATATTGTTTCAACGTCAATAAAATATTTACTATTTCTTAGCGAATAACCAATATAATTATATTGTGCATGAGCGTGCGAGTCTTGTCTATAAGTCAGAATCATAATGTAAGCAACGGTGAACGCATACTTATTTATCTATTAATACTAGATAAATCAATACATTTTGTAACTCAAATTAGTTAGTGTAGCAAGAATGAATTTAATAATATTAATATTCTAAAAATCTACATGAACCACTAATTGAATATTTTCTAACACAATCGAGGTTATTTGACATAAACTAGTACTCTAAAAATGTTAAGTTCTAAATCTGTGAACATGTTTATTTGACTAAAAAAAAAAACCTATTTTGCCATCTACCAATGATATTTTCTCCTTTCTTTATAAAAACAAAATGCTAATAAAATAATGAGATAAATCATCTAAAATCCTATATTAATCAAATGACATGAGTTCTATACCATTTTCTAATCCATCAAAAATGCACCTATAATTCTCCAAGTAGTTCCTAAAATTTATTGTGACCAAATTTACTACAAAAATTTTATCGCCAAAGTGACTATTAAATCTACGCCATATAAACCAAAATCAACGCGTCAATTACATGGAATAACACGGTGTACTGCTAATCGTATATTTTTAACAACTTCCGTAGCGCACACAAATACATAAATTGGAATCACATGTGTTCATATTACAACAAACGGGATATACAACACATGAATCGAATCGAAAGCACTTTATAAAATACATAAAATAAATTTGGGTCGCCAATAACCTCGGGTTCGTGCGTGTGACGGGGACGGATCGACGGAGAGCGGGCTCGACTACGGACAGCTAGTACGCGGCTCCGGCGAACTCCGGCGACGAACGGCACGCTCCGGCGACGAACGGCACGAACTAACGATGAGCGAGGAGTGCTAGAGGGAGGTAAATTCGAGTGGACAGGAAGGGGAGACCTCTGCTGCCTTTTATAGAGAGCAGGAGGGAGAGGAGAAGTTGCCGGTTCTTCAATGGGCGCAGTCAGACTTCAAGGGCCATCACAAGCATCAGTTACAAGGAGGATAATGGGGGAGGAATGGGAAGAAGAAACGGTAGCATCCTTAACACGGAAAGACAACGGTCGGCGGGCATCACGGCATCGGTTTGGCTTCCACGCGCGGGCGGCTGTCGGCGTCGCGCTGGCTGGGGACTGCTCGCGGTCGTCGCGCCTGGGCGCGGCTGCCGCGGTGGGGCCGGGCGCGACGAGGCCGGCTCGGGCGCGCGGTGGAGCCAGGGCGCAGCTGCAGCGGTGGGCAGTGCGCTGCTCGTGCGCGGTGCCTGGCTTCCCAGGTAGCGAGCGATGAGAGAGAGGAGTGAGGGGAGAGAGAGAGAATAGAGAGAGGAAGAGCTGGGAGGCGGCGGCGGCTGTGAAGCCAGCCAGGGCGCGCGCGCGTGTGTAGTTTAGGGTTAGGATATTTGGGCCCCTATGTGGGCCGGCCGATAGGTGTAGTTTTCTTTTTTTTTCTTTTTTTTTTAATTCCGAAACGCTTATTTAAAGAGCTCAAAAATTTATAAAAATTCACCAAAAATGTTTATAAACAAAATACTCATTTTTAGACTAATAATTATTATTTTTCTTAATTATTGATTAATTACTAAGATTTCTTTTTAAAAAGAAAACAACAATCATCCGATAATCAATCAAGTGCATGCAAAGAAAACGATGCAAATGAACAATTAAACACTAAAAATTTTATTACCCTAATTAATATAATAACTAAATTTATTATTTTAATTGATGGTTTTTATGGTGTTACAAAGCGCAACCATGTTGGCTTGCCCCTTTCGAGGAGCTCCATGTCCTCATCACCAAGAATCATCCTCCCTTTCGGATTACTCAGGTCAGGAGCATGCTATCTGCTCCTCTCTTCTTTGATTGGTGCTAATTCTGGTCTACAATTATCATCTCGAATTTTTTTATGAATTGAGCATCAGATTAGTTTATACAATCATGGTCACCAAGAGCTCATCCTCCCTTTCGGATTATTTAGGTGAGGAGCATGCTATCTGCCCCTCTCTTCTTTGATTGGTGCTAATTCTGGTCTACAATTACCATCTCGATTTTTTAATAGAGCATCAGATTAGTTTATATAGTTCTAATGATATGGTCGCTAGATCGGTGAGGGATTGAAGAGGGGTATCGATGGGTAGGAACGTCGGTCGGGGGCCTCTGTCCACGGCCGAGCAAGAGGAGGGAATCTCTCTTCTAATTCTTGCCTACTTTATTTCTCATCCATTGATTACATAAATAGGCCAGTTGGCCGCCCCTATCTAGCTAGAGATCCTTATCTCCTTAAAACTCTCCTAAAAACTCTCAACAAACTAACTGATAACCTTCCTAGATAATCTCAACTAATCTCCTAAATAATCTCAACTAATCTTCTAATCTTATCTCTAACTATCCTTATCTAATCTCCCTTGGAGGGCCCATGGTGGCTGCTACCGCAGCCCCTCCGTGGGCCTCCTTAGGCCCTGACACTACACCCCTCCTGGACAAGCAGCTCGTCCTCGAGCTGCAGCATGATGGGTGCTCAAAAATTGAGTCTACTTGACTCAAAACTAGACACCTAGAAGACAAACCTTTTACATCTCAGCTTATCTTATTATTCTGAATCTGAATTTTTTTGACCCCATAAGATAAGGCGGACACCCTCCGCGCATTAGACTTGCACGTGTGTAGCCACCTGGATCCCATGGACGCCATCTAAACGAAAGGGGAGCATATGGACAGGCACCTGAAATAGGTCGCAACAATAACCAGCGGAGGCGCCCTCGTGGCGGCCGGTAGCGAAATGTGGTGACGCTAAATAGTACGCCCTTGCCGATGACGAGGGGAGTGCCTTCCTTACCGCTGCTGCCGTAGAGTTGAAGTTCGTCGCCCGTGGGACACGTACCATGCTCGCACTTGGAGATAGCGGCCTGGTGCCGCTGCTGATGGTCATCCGATAGGGCGAGGTCGCGCCCCCCGTGTGCTGAGGTCAACTGTCACCAAGGCTACCTCGAGCATCTGCCGATGCATCTCCCGCACTCTACGTTGTGCAAGGAAGCCACGAGCAGCAGCTTGTATGCCCACAGCCGCCGACGTCTGGAGCCGTGCGGACAACGCCAGCTGGTGCTGCTCATGTTGCACTGCTACCTTGATTTGCAGCAGCCCTTGCTCAACCTTCTGTAGCATGCCTTGCATCTTTGCGAGACCAGCCCTTATGTTGGTCCACAAGTCCCCGATCGATGGAGCTAGTGATTGTTGAGCCGTGGTTGCCCCTAGTGGCGTCGCCCATGGGGATGGAGACGCCGTCAACGAAGATGATGTGATGAAATTTGGCATTGTCCCTGGAGATGGGCACGCCGGCGTCCAGGATGTGGTGACAAAATTGGTAGACGATGCTGCCCATAGAGATGGGGACGCTGGTTGCCAGGATGGCGTGACGAAGGTGGCATACAACGCAGCCCATGGAGATGGGGACGTCGGTTGCCAGGACGGCGTGACGAAGGTGAGATGCGGCGCAGTCCATGGAGATGGGGACGCCGGTTGCCAGGATGACGCCGCGAAATTGGCAACAGAAGCCATGGGATTAGATCGAAACCCAAGCTAGCCGATACCAGATGTTATGGTCGCTAGATCGGTGAGGGATTGGAGAGGGGTATCGATGGGCAGGAAACATCGGCCGAGGGCCTCTACCCATGGCCGAGCAAGAGGAGGGTTTCTCCCTTCTACTTCTTGCCTGCTTTATGTCTCATCCATTGATTACATAAATAGGCCGGCTGGCCGCCCCTATCTAGCTATTTATCCTTATCTCCTTAAAACTCTCCTAAAAACTCTCAACAAACTACTAACTGATAATCTTCCTAGATAATCTCAACCAATCTACTAGATAATCTCAACTAATCTTCTAATCTTATCTCTAATTATCCTTATCTAATCCCTTTGGAGGGACCATGGTTGCTGCTGCCGCAGCCCCTCCGTGGGCCTCTTTAGGCCCTGACACTACACCCCTCCTGGACAAGCAGCTCGTCCTCGAGCTGCAACATGACGGGTACTCAAAGACCGAGTCTACTTGACCCAAAACCAGACACCTAGAAGATAAGCCTTTTACATCTCGACTTATCTTATTATTCCAAATCTGATTTTTTGACCCTATAAGATAAGGCGGACACCCTCCGCGCATTGGACTTGCACATGTGCAGCCACCTAGATCCCATGGACGCCATCTGGACGAAAGGGGAGCACATGGATGGGCACCTGGAGTAGGTCGCAACAATAACAAGCGGAGGCGCCCTCGTGGCGGCCGGTAGTAGAATGTGGTGGCGCTAAATAGTGCACCTTGCCGATGACGAGAGGAGTGCCTTCCCTACCGTCGTTGCCGTAGAGTTGAAGTTCGTTGCCCGTAGGACACGTACCATGCTCGCACTTGGAGATAGCGGCCTGGTGCCGCTGCTGATGGCCGTCCGACAGGGCAAGGTCGCACCCTCGTGTGCCGAGGTCAACCGTCACCAAGGCTGCCTCGAGCATCTGTCGGTGCATCTCCCGCACTCTCTGTCATGCAAGGAAGCCACGAGCAGCAGATTGTATGCCCACAGCCGCCGATGTCTTGAGCCGTGCGGACAACGCCAGCTGGTGCTGCTCATGTTGCACTGCTGCCTTGATTTGTAGCAGCCCTTGCTCAACCTTCTGGAGCGTGGCTTGCATCTTTGCGAGATTAGCCCTTATGTTGGTCCACAAGTCTCCCATCGATGGAGCTGGTGATTGCTGAGCCGTGGCAGCCCCTAGTGGTGTCGCCCATGGGGACGGAGACATCGTCAATGAAGATGATATGACGAAATTTGGCATTGTCCCTAGGGATGGGCACGCCGGCGTCCAGGATGTGGTGACAAAATTGGCAGGCAAGGCTGCCCATGGAGATAGGGATGCCTGTTGCCAGGATGGTGTGACGAAGGTGGCATGCGGCGCAGCCCATGGAGATGGGGACGTCGGTTGCCAGGACAACATGACGAAGGTGACATGCGGCGCAGTCCATGAAGATGGGGACACCGGTTGGCAGGATGACGCCGCAAAATTGGCAGCAGAAGCCATGGGATCAGATCGAAACCCAAGCTATCCGATACCAGCTGTTATGGTCACTAGATCGATGAGGGATTGGAGAGGGGTATCAATAGGTAGGAACACCGGCCGGGGCCTTTGCCCACGGCCGAGCAAGAGGAGGGTTTCTCCCTTCTAATTCTTGCCTGCTTTATTTCTCATCCATTGATTACATAAATAGATCGGCTAGCTGCCCCTTTCTAGCTATTTATCCTTATCTCCTTAAAACTCTCCTAAAAACTCTCAACAAACTACTAACTGATAATCTTCCTAGATAATCTCAACCAATCTACTAGATAATCTCAACTAATCTTCTAAACTTATCTCTAATTATCATCTAATCCCTTTGGAGGGCCCATGGTTGCTACTGGCGCAGCCCCTCCGTGGGCCTCTTTAGGCCCTGACACTTATCTCTAATTATCCTTATCTAATCCCTTTGGAGGGCCCATGGTTGCTGCTGCCGCAGCCCCTCTGTGGGCCTCTTTAGGCCCTGACACTACACCCCTCCTGGACAAGCAGCTCGTCCTCGAGCTGCAACATGACGGGTACTCAAAGACCGAGTCTACTTGACCCAAAACCAGACACCTAGAAGACAAGCCTTTTACATCTCGACTTATCTTATTATCCCAAATATGATTTTTTTGACCCTATAAGATAAGGCGGACACCCTCCACGCATTGTACTTGCACGTGTGCAGCCACCTGGATCCCATGGACGCCATCTGGACGAAAGGGGAGCACATGGATGGGCACCTGGAGTAGGTCACAACAATAACCAGCGGAGGCACCCTCGTGGCGGCCGGTAGCGGAATGTGGTGGCGCTGAATAGTGCGCCCTTGCCGATGACGAGAGGAGTGCCTTCCCTACCGTCGTTGCCGTAGAGTTGAAGTTCGTTGCTCGCAGGACACGTACCATGCTCGCACTTGGAGATAGCGGCCTGGTGCCGCTGCTGATGGCCGTCCGACAGGGCAAGGTCGCGCCCCCGTGTGCCGAGGTCAACCGTTACCAAGGCTGCCTCGAGCATCTGTCGGTGCATCTCCCGCACTCTCCGTCGTGCAAGGAAGCCACGAGCAGCAGCTTGTATGCCCACGACCGCCGACATCTTGAGTCGTGCGGACAACGCCAGCTGGTGCTGTTCATGTTGCACTGCTGCCTTGATTTGTAGCAGCCCTTGCTCAACCTTCTGGAGCGTGGCTTGCATCTTTGCGAGATCAGCCCTTATGTTGGTCCACAAGTCCCCCATCGATGGAGCTGGTGATTGCTGAGCCGTGGCAGCCCCTAGTGGCGTCGCCCATGGGGATGGAGACGTCGTCAACGAAGATGATGTGACGAAATTTGGCGTTGTCCCTGGGGATGGGCACGCCGGCATCCAGGATGTGGTGACAAAATTGGCAGGCGATGCTGCCCATGGAGATAGGGATGCCTGTTGCCAGAATGGTGTGACAAAGGTGGCATGCTATGGCAGAACCTCCAAGTTATTGGGCCCACATGCACCTATCCTTGTCCCAAAGACCTCAGACGGCCGTGCATGTGCACCAGATAACTCAACAGGATCTGTCCGATTGCCCCAAGGACATCAGATAAACCACTTTCAACCAGAACCGCGGGATTAAGTAACACAAATCACACACACCAATATTTTTGTAGCGGAAATACTATTACCAAATTTTACAAGTTACAAAAATTTTATATTATTTTATCGGAGTGGTTACAAAAGTATAAGTTTGAAATATATGCTAGCTCAAATGAACATCCTCAATAAGAAGTATAGAAGGGTTACTTAGACTTATAAGAAGGCCGAGCCCACGGCACTTAACACCATCACAACATCACAAGGTTAGACCTGAAAAACAACAGGGAATAAAACCCTGAGTACGGAATTACTCAGCAAGACTTACCCGACTAAAGGAAAGACTCTCAAGGATATGCTGGCTGATTAGGAGTCAAGGTAAGGCTAAGTAATAATCAAGGACTCATTTTGCAGAAGAGCTTACTAGTAGTGAATCCTTATGCCAAAATTTTACTTCACAAGTTAAGTACTTTTCCTGAATCTAGATTTGCCTAATCTAGAGCATTCACTTGTCCTGATCTAGCTTTCTTTTAACCAACTACAATCATGTTTCACTTGTGAACTACGATGAGTGGTCGGAGGGTAGAGTCTCCATGACCGAGGAGCAACGACGATTCGAACCGATTATACCCAGCTGGGGATCTCTAACCACACGACATATGTAGCACTTAACCCTTGCATATGTCAACCGTTCCCACAGATCCTCCACAACGTGAACCGGTCCGCGCTACCCGGGAGCACAGTACTCCTCCATCCAGCCTCTAGCCAGGAGGGTACACGCTACTCCCACCATCTCCCACGCCCAGTGCGCGGTTGTCTTTTCACGTATGGAATAGCCGGGTTCAGGCTTACCGGAGCATGTGGCTAGTTGCATGGTCTCCACCACAACAGGCCTACATCGAACGGTCCTTAATCGACACAGACGGGCAAACTTTCCCGCTCAACGTCTGGTCTCCATTACATATTATTTCCCAAAACTTGATACCTGAGAGAGGTACCCTACTTGAATGATGAAATCATCGCGGCCACAATGGCTTCATCATCACAAGTCATTTTATTTCACAAATTCCCATATCCCGTGTTACACATCATCTTTTAAAAACAATCCTAAATTAATAAGCAGGGCTAAGCATCACTAAATTTTCATAAAACGGGTATTAGGGTTGTTTAATCAAGGAAGGAAATGCACCAACGGTTTAGCACACAACTCCTATCACCTAATGCATCAAACAAGGTGATAAAAGATTTTAAAACAACAAGGAGGTGGCAAATGCACCGGGGCTTGCCTGAGTAACACTAGGTTAGTGTTTGTTAGGCGATGAGCACTTGACGACCATTCTTTGTCTTGGCACTTGTCAGGGCATCCATCCTTGCGTTCGTCCTTCAGCTTCACCATGCGGAGTAGCCCGCGCTTGGGGTCGACTTGGGTCGTCTTCTGCATCACGTGATTAATTATCGTACCTAAATGAAATGCATAATGCACATGTAGGAATATAAGAAGAACTAGCACAATACTAGACAATCTTACACGGTTGAGGATTACACACTACTAACAAGTTATTAGAACCAATTACAAGAAACGTCCGCTGTCGATATAAGACTAACTATAATATTCACGCTTCTTATTTAATCAGATCTAATTCAAACATTAAGCACTCATGAACCATGCTTAAGCTCTAAATCTTCTTAACTTTACCATAACTTAAACTTATCAACCTTGGGCATCTACAACTTAGAAGAAAAAGACTTGAAGTGCCTAAACACATGTCCCTACTATAAAATTCTCGGATTTGCATAGAAACAAATTTATCTATGTTACTCACTCCTAGATACTAGGAGGAGCAAGCAACATCTATCTATGATGTTTAACCAACCATTAAACCTCAAGTATAATGATGACTAAAACAGGACATTATATTCTTTTAATTCGTTTAACTGTTTATTACATGTATAATATGATGACAATTAAAGCAAAGCATCACTTTATCATACAAGCAAAATTAACACCATAACATTGACGGAGCCTGTCGACCACTCATTCGAGATACTAAACCTATTGTTAGCTTTACAAATCCTACCACACATATTTATTCCATCTATCTAACAATGCGACTAACAGCCTAACAGGAATAACAAATCGGCTCGCCATACTAAAATCCTACTTGAACCCACGAAATCGAAGACGCTTCCCGGTCCGCGCATAATACCAAATACGGGACGAGCGACGTACTAGACTTCACTATTCTACACGATCAAATTTTATTCTTGCACTAATTCACTACTGCGATTTACGCGCACGTCACCGGCACACATTAATAGCGCAAGCATACCAAACTGATGAGAAATATTAAAACGAAGAGCGAGAGCGACGACATCTCACCAATAATTTAATACGTCCTGAAGGCCACGAGCACAGCTACGATTTCCAATTCTACCATTGTGTCGAGCACATGGTGAGCACCACGCGGACTTCACTGATTAAATTCGACGTGGTATCCGCGAACACGACAAGGATTCCGGTTCAGCCCGGTGATGGCGAGGCGGAGATTGAGCTGGGGCCGAGCAAGGGTTGGCGAGGATGAGAACTGGTGTCTGCCAGCAGTGAGATCAAAGACCCAAGTATGATAGAGACGCAGCTGCTTGAGGGATACGGTCTGACGTCCATAGACGCGAGCTGGAGCGGTGGCTGCCATGATGGCGAGGAGCTAGAGGACCACGACGAAGTTTGAATCTAGGCGACATGCTGCGCCATGGGCCAGTAGAGGCGAGCTCCAAAGCTGAACCATGACAGCGGCAAGGAGACTGAAGCCTAGATGTTGAGCACGGTGGAGCAAGGATGAACGACTGATGGCTAGAGATACAGAGCACGACCATGGGTGACAGCGGCTGGGCACTTGCATGGAGAGAGCAAGAGACGTGAGACATCAAAGCCAACGTGAGACCTTTGGCTACTGGTGGAAGAACTGAGAACATTTGTACGTAGAGGGGATAAGGCTGGAGATGAATGCATACAGAGGTATTCCAATATCTATGTGAAGGAGAGAGCGGTGGGGAGATAATCCAAAGAAACACACGCTAGAAAAATGAGTATGGCTAAGCATGCCCACATCAGGTGCCGAGCTAGGAAAAGGATAAGGAGAGGTGTGAGAAGGATCAGGTTGGGGATGAGCACGCCACGTGAGAGCCTAATGCGGTGGGGATAAATAGAATTAGAAATTTTCTTTCCTTTTATATGTTCTTATCCTCTTTTAAAAAAACGGAAACTATGAATATAAATATAATTAAAATCTAAGCTCCCAGATTAGGATTTAGAAGAATCAAAATGAGCCGTATCAATGTGTTGTCCAGACACAATGCCTATATGGGGTCTGATTTGGTGAGTATTCACGAAGTCCGATAAACACACGGATCGAACCCAATAAAAATTGGGACCAATATTTTAAACTGTATTTGATACGACTTAAGATAAAGATAACTTCATCTGTTCTGAATATTGGGATTTGGATTTAAAACGGGGAGTAAATGGGCCAATTTAAAGCGCTATCGATTAATTTTTCATTTGCATTCGTTTCGGTTAAATTTAGACGAATTTTGTCCGCTATCCGAACATTCGACTAGAAAACAATTCGATTAAAAATCCGTAGACGCAATGTCACGGATAACAAAAAGTGGACTAAATTATTTTACACTGAAAGCTTAGTCGTCGAGTTCATCTTAATCTGTTCGGGATAAAATCATCCGAGTGGGTCGGGCTTCCGAATTTGTATTCGTGCGAGCGACGATTTTAAATAATCACCGGATGCACCGATTTTTGGAACAACTATGTTCCGAACATCACGAAAATTTAGGACAAGCCCGGATAGATAAAAACGATGTCAAACTCGCGACCGACGAAATAGATGCGATATTAAAATCGCGATAGGCGAAGATGTTTAAAATTTAGCATCTGTTTTATCCACTGATATTACGTGCTTAAATTTATACTCGTTGTCGAGCGGAATATAAACACCATGGGTGTTACAGCCCTCCCCCCTTAAAAGAATCTCGTCCCGAGATTCGGAGCGAAAGACTTCTAAGGGTAGAGAAGTATGTAACCCAGGTCCATATCAGTGGTAATCACAAGGCAGTCCAAACAAAGGCGAGTGTCTCAGAATGTGGTTTCTCTAGTGGACATAACATGTATCGACTTAAGCCAATTTAGAAATGTCCACCAATGGATACGATGTCTGCCAGAGGAACATATAAGGTTCCATGTGTACAGTTTGCTTTTTCTGATGACACTGTACTATCTGAGTCTGTTGAGCAAGCGGCAAATACGTGATTTTACCCAAACAGAATCAGATGCACCATCTTGGGTAAAACACATAAAAGTAGGTTTACCAACAAGTGGTCACGATAAGTTCATAGCACATGATACGGATGTGGATGTCGAATACTATCGCGGTTAACATGTGGCTAACCCGAGAATTCAAGTCCACGAAAGATGATATAGATTCGAGAGAATCACCAACGGAGGGATCTGTAGATACGGACTTTACAACCAGTCCATTGTATCCAGCACTAGTCACGGCTCGACTTGATCACACATGCTGGAAAAGCACACGCGAGGCGATCGAGACGTGACTAGAGCGATGACTAGGTGGTTTCTGGTCGACTTAATCTCGATTCTTGCAAGTACTTTCTCAGGATGGTTTGTGCTAAAGTGAGTTTAGATAACTAGACAAATCGATCTCTAAACTCAACCTTTGTTCATTGGGCAGTCACAAGTTAGTAAAACCAACTTGTTGAACTACTTCTGACATTGAGCCAGTCCTCTCAGTACCATCGGTAAGTCAACGGTCGAGAGTTCACATTTGCTAAAAAGAGGTCATGCACTTGGGTAGAAATCCATTTGGTCATGTTGTTCACCCGTTTCTCCCATGTGATATGAATTATTCACTTGGTTAGGAAATACTTGGATTAAATAAGGGAGCGAATGAACAAACTCCTGCATTTCAGTAGCAGGGAAACAGATCTCCATTCTGAGAGCTAATCAATTGTCTCTCGACACTAAAAAGCTCCAAGGCTTCACCTTTACACAAAAGACGTAAAGGGAACTTGTATAAGTAGTCACTATCAAAATCAAAAGAAAAGAGACCACACATAAAAGTGGTATGCTCCTTTTAATCCAACGGAGATGATAGATGTTGCTTGATAACTTGACAAACAACATAGAAATTGTTTCAAGGGAGGAGTCCATAGAAGATCACACATCAGTGTAGTTCCACAATGGATCATGACCAGAGACCTTGGTACCGGCATGCGCCAAGCAGCAAAATCCTGTGTGCGCATTCACAGGAGGCCCTCAGTTTCGCCGCGGTACCATAAGTCCTTAAACATGACACCATTACAAAACTGGCACTAATAATGAATCTCACGTGGTAAGAACAAGTTGTGCAGAGATAACATATTGATATAATCTCATAATGGATTATGACTACTAATTGTGATACTAGCGTGTACCGAGCAGCACAACCATGTGTGCGCACACACAGAAGGCCCCCGGTTTCGTCGCAGTATCATCAATTTTAGTCATAACGCCAATACCAGACATAATCAATAAGAAATCTCACACAACACAAATAGACTGGTCAAGGATGACAATTTAGAAGGAGTTACTCCACCTGTAAGAAGGGTTACAAGTAGAGAGTCAAAGAGATTATGGCCCAAGGAAATGAACAAGGCATGGCCATAACCTAAACTTGATGAAAGGAGTACGATGGGAGACTGTTAATTTAGCCAAAACATATTTCTATGCTTATCGTAGGGATTATAAGGTCAAGGATTAAGTTGGTATGCCTTTGATAGGTATGAGGGAACCAAAGGCATCAAACTCAAGAAAATGATCGAACATGTCTTTCCTAGGTTGGGTTAATAAAGCAACATGGAAATCTTCGAGCACATGCAAGCTGGAATAAAAACATCAGCTTGCGCCAATCGAACAAAGGCATGGTTTTGGAAGGAGATATAACTCATGATTCTCATTTTAAGCCCAGATACACTTTATGTCCAACACATAAATTATCTAAGCATTTAGTTGCATGGGTTTGGTCGTGGAGTGATAACGGAAGATTCAAATTTGGGTCATAGTTCACTAAATAAGAATATGGCCTAGTTTTGGGTTTATGCAAACAAGTCACTAACCTTCTATCGACATATCAAGCACAAGAGCAAACACATATAGCACCTAAACATATTACCTAAAGAATGCAGGACACCTATTTCATTGGGGTTCACAATACAACATTACATCACATTATCTACAATCAACGGCGACTAGAATAAAGATGAGAGAAGCATTTTGGATGTATAGGTGACAAACATGATGCAACAATCAAGATGCATGCTCGTCCTATGCGTCTTCACTGATTTTTGCCAACATACTGTGGCGATAACGTTCTATCTCGGTGGCATACTCACGACTCTCACGGTATTTTGCTAGTCGTCAGCTACACATACGTTTTCGAGGTTAGTGTACCTGCAGAAAATCCATTGCAGCCCAATTTCCCAATGATGCAAGTCACACATGACAGTTTATCACACTTTATACTCCATATATTTCTATATGGAGGCCAGCTCATCATTAAGCGCCGAGCCACGCATAGGCGCCATTGCCACACTTTAACCATAGGGCAACTCATTATGGTAACTCACCTGCTTACCTGAGCGTAGGTGCGTCGTTACAAGTACAATACACTTCTCAGTATTCCCATGTCTGTATACCCATACACATCCATGGGGTACTGAATTCTTGGAAAAGTAAATACTCCACATCGCAGCCTTCATATATACATATGTGGAACATGTATATAATCAAGCGCCAAAATTAAACACTTCCCTAGACCGACGGTTGTTCGGTCATGCTCTCACATCTCACCTTACCTGAGCGTCGATCCATTCAAAACTGAATGGCCTCAAAAATAACAATACACATGTATGCAATACCCACCCGGTTGTGGGTTATGGTTTTCAACTAAGCCACCTGATAGTCCTTAACTTAGGGCTTAATAGAGGATGTCGCCGCTAGCATTATAGTTTTTCAAAGCTGTTTTTCAAAGCCAACCAATGTGTTTAGTTGAAAATAGGTTTTTCAAAACCAAAACCTTTGTTTTGAAAATATGTATGTGACTGTATATACTTAATCCAGCTCTGATACCAGCCTGTGGCAGAACCTCCAAGTTATTGGGCCCACATGCACCTGTCCTTGTCCCAAAGACCTCAGACGGCCGTGCATGTGCACCAGATAACTCAACAGGATCTGTCCGATTGCCCCAAGGACATCAGATAAACCACTTTCAACCAGAACCGCGGGATTAAGTAACACAAATCACACACACCAATATTTTTGTAGCGGAAATACTATTACCAAATTTTACAAGTTACAAAAATTTTATATTATTTTATCGGAGTGGTTACAAAAGTATAAGTTTGAAATATATGCTAGCTCAAATGAACATCCTCAATAAGAAGTATAGAAGGGTTACTTAGACTTATAAGAAGGCCGAGCCCACGGCACTTAACACCATCACAACATCACAAGGTTAGACCTGAAAAACAACAGGGAATAAAACCCTGAGTACGGAATTACTCAGCAAGACTTACCCGACTAAAGGAAAGACTCTCAAGGATATGCTGGCTGATTAGGAGTCAAGGTAAGGCTAAGTAATAATCAAGGACTCATTTTGCAGAAGAGCTTACTAGTAGTGAATCCTTATGCCAAAATTTTACTTCACAAGTTAAGTACTTTTCCTGAATCTAGATTTGCCTAATCTAGAGCATTCACTTGTCCTGATCTAGCTTTCTTTTAACCAACTACAATCATGTTTCACTTGTGAACTACGATGAGTGGTCGGAGGGTAGAGTCTCCATGACCGAGGAGCAACGACGATTCGAACCGATTATACCCAGCTGGGGATCTCTAACCACACGACATATGTAGCACTTAACCCTTGCATATGTCAACCGTTCCCACAGATCCTCCACAACGTGAACCGGTCCGCGCTACCCGGGAGCACAGTACTCCTCCATCCAGCCTCTAGCCAGGAGGGTACACGCTACTCCCACCATCTCCCACGCCCAGTGCGCGGTTGTCTTTTCACGTATGGAATAGCCGGGTTCAGGCTTACCGGAGCATGTGGCTAGTTGCAAGGTCTCCACCACAACAGGCCTACATCGAACGGTCCTTAATCGACACAGACGGGCAAACTTTCCCGCTCAACGTCTGGTCTCCATTACATATTATTTCCCAAAACTTGATACCTGAGAGAGGTACCCTACTTGAATGATGAAATCATCGCGGCCACAATGGCTTCATCATCACAAGTCATTTTATTTCACAAATTCCCATATCCCGTGTTACACATCATCTTTTAAAAACAATCCTAAATTAATAAGCAGGGCTAAGCATCACTAAATTTTCATAAAACGGGTATTAGGGTTGTTTAATCAAGGAAGGAAATGCACCAACGGTTTAGCACACAACTCCTATCACCTAATGCATCAAACAAGGTGATAAAAGATTTTAAAACAACAAGGAGGTGGCAAATGCACCGGGGCTTGCCTGAGTAACACTAGGTTAGTGTTTGTTAGGCGATGAGCACTTGACGACCATTCTTTGTCTTGGCACTTGTCAGGGCATCCATCCTTGCGTTCGTCCTTCAGCTTCACCATGCGGAGTAGCCCGCGCTTGGGGTCGACTTGGGTCGTCTTCTGCATCACGTGATTAATTATCGTACCTAAATGAAATGCATAATGCACATGTAGGAATATAAGAAGAACTAGCACAATACTAGACAATCTTACACGGTTGAGGATTACACACTACTAACAAGTTATTAGAACCAATTACAAGAAACGTCCGCTGTCGATATAAGACTAACTATAATATTCACGCTTCTTATTTAATCAGATCTAATTCAAACATTAAGCACTCATGAACCATGCTTAAGCTCTAAATCTTCTTAACTTTACCATAACTTAAACTTATCAACCTTGGGCATCTACAACTTAGAAGAAAAAGACTTGAAGTGCCTAAACACATGTCCCTACTATAAAATTCTCGGATTTGCATAGAAACAAATTTATCTATGTTACTCACTCCTAGATACTAGGAGGAGCAAGCAACATCTATCTATGATGTTTAACCAACCATTAAACCTCAAGTATAATGATGACTAAAACAGGACATTATATTCTTTTAATTCGTTTAACTGTTTATTACATGTATAATATGATGACAATTAAAGCAAAGCATCACTTTATCATACAAGCAAAATTAACACCATAACATTGACGGAGCCTGTCGACCACTCATTCGAGATACTAAACCTATTGTTAGCTTTACAAATCCTACCACACATATTTATTCCATCTATCTAACAATGCGACTAACAGCCTAACAGGAATAACAAATCGGCTCGCCATACTAAAATCCTACTTGAACCCACGAAATCGAAGACGCTTCCCGGTCCGCGCATAATACCAAATACGGGACGAGCGACGTACTAGACTTCACTATTCTACACGATCAAATTTTATTCTTGCACTAATTCACTACTGCGATTTACGCGCACGTCACCGGCACACATTAATAGCGCAAGCATACCAAACTGATGAGAAATATTAAAACGAAGAGCGAGAGCGACGACATCTCACCAATAATTTAATACGTCCTGAAGGCCACGAGCACAGCTACGATTTCCAATTCTACCATTGTGTCGAGCACATGGTGAGCACCACGCGGACTTCACTGATTAAATTCGACGTGGTATCCGCGAACACGACAAGGATTCCGGTTCAGCCCGGTGATGGCGAGGCGGAGATTGAGCTGGGGCCGAGCAGGGGTTGGCGAGGATGAGAACTGGTGTCTGCCAGCAGTGAGATCAAAGACCCAAGTATGATAGAGACGCAGCTGCTTGAGGGATACGGTCTGACGTCCATAGACGCGAGCTGGAGCGGTGGCTGCCATGATGGCGAGGAGCTAGAGGACCACGACGAAGTTTGAATCTAGGCGACATGCTGCGCCATGGGCCAGTAGAGGCGAGCTCCAAAGCTGAACCATGACAGCGGCAAGGAGACTGAAGCCTAGATGTTGAGCACGGTGGAGCAAGGATGAACGACTGATGGCTAGAGATACAGAGCACGACCATGGGTGACAGCGGCTGGGCACTTGCATGGAGAGAGCAAGAGACGTGAGACATCAAAGCCAACGTGAGACCTTTGGCTACTGGTGGAAGAACTGAGAACATTTGTACGTAGAGGGGATAAGGCTGGAGATGAATGCATACAGAGGTATTCCAATATCTATGTGAAGGAGAGAGCGGTGGGGAGATAATCCAAAGAAACACACGCTAGAAAAATGAGTATGGCTAAGCATGCCCACATCAGGTGCCGAGCTAGGAAAAGGATAAGGAGAGGTGTGAGAAGGATCAGGTTGGGGATGAGCACGCCACGTGAGAGCCTAATGCGGTGGGGATAAATAGAATTAGAAATTTTCTTTCCTTTTATATGTTCTTATCCTCTTTTAAAAAAACGGAAACTATGAATATAAATATAATTAAAATCTAAGCTCCCAGATTAGGATTTAGAAGAATCAAAATGAGCCGTATCAATGTGTTGTCCAGACATAATGCCTATATGGGGTCTGATTTGGTGAGTATTCACGAAGTCCGATAAACACACGGATCGAACCCAATAAAAATTGGGACCAATATTTTAAACTGTATTTGATACGACTTAAGATAAAGATAACTTCATCTGTTCTGAATATTGGGATTTGGATTTAAAAACGGGGAGTAAATGGGCCAATTTAAAGCGCTATCGATTAATTTTTCATTTGCATTCGTTTCGGTTAAATTTAGACGAATTTTGTCCGCTATCCGAACATTCGACTAGAAAACAATTCGATTAAAAATCCGTAGACGCAATGTCACGGATAACAAAAAGTGGACTAAATTATTTTACACTGAAAGCTTAGTCGTCGAGTTCATCTTAATCTGTTCGGGATAAAATCATCCGAGTGGGTCGGGCTTCCGAATTTGTATTCGTGCGAGCGACGATTTTAAATAATCACCGGATGCACCGATTTTTGGAACAACTATGTTCCGAACATCACGAAAATTTAGGACAAGCCCGGATAGATAAAAACGATGTCAAACTCGCGACCGACGAAATAGATGCGATATTAAAATCGCGATAGGCGAAGATGTTTAAAATTTAGCATCTGTTTTATCCACTGATATTACGTGCTTAAATTTATACTCGTTGTCGAGCGGAATATAAACACCATGGGTGTTACACATGCGGCAGCCCATGGAGATGGGGACGTCGGTTGCCAGGACGGCGTGACGAAGGTGACATGCGGCGCAGTCCATGGAGATGGGGACACCGGTTGCTAGGATGACGCCGCAAAATTGGTAGCAGAAGCCATGGGATCAGATCGAAACTCAAGCTATCCGATACCAGATGTTATGGTCGCTAGATCGGTGAGGGATATCGATGGGTAGGAACGTCGGCCGGGGGCCTCTGCCCACGGCCAAGCAAGAGGAGGGATTCTCCCTTCTAATTCTTGCCTACTTTATTTCTCATCCATTGATTACATAAATAGGCCAGTTGGCGCCCCTATCTAGCTAGAGATCCTTATCTCCTTAAAACTCTCCTAAAAACTCTCAACAAACTTACTTATAACCTTCCTAGATAATCTCAACTAATCTCCTAAATAATCTCAACTAATCTTCTAATCTTATCTCTAACTATCCTTATCTAATCTCACTTGGAGGGCCCATGGTGGCTGCTGCCGCAGCCCCTCCGTGGGCCTCCTTAGGCCCTGACATCCAACTTCCAACCTCTGAGTTTACAATATACTTATGCCAATTGTTGTATCTTTAAATAGAATCAAAACGTCTTAGCACAGAAGATCTATAACAGTGACACAAGGTTACCAACCTATAACATCAATGATAATAGCAATAGTAATATAACTGTGTTCAATGGGTGATTGTAAAAAAAATCTACAAGCTTGCTGCCCTTCAGGATCACAAAAAAAAAGAACTTTGCCCTAGGGCTAGTTTGGGAACTACAAAATCGGAGGGGATTGGAGGGGCTAAAATCTTCTTCTTATTCAAAATTGAATAAGAAGCGAATTTAGCCCCTTCAATACTCTCCGGTTTTGTGGCTCCCAAACTAGCCCTAAACGGTGCCGGCGGTAGGACAAAAATAGAAAACATGTCTTCTAGCTTTGACATGTTTTATATAGTACTACTACCTAATTATCATTAACTGATGACGCCTTTGCAGGTTTGCATAGTAACAAACAGTACATGCTATAGTATATAGTACGTTAAGTGGTGAAAACACTTATTGCAGGAAAAATCTCACTATGTATGAGTAAGGTATAGGATGGTAGCAAGCAAAACAGAAGAAGCTAAAAATTAAAGTACCATAAATTTTGTTTACTGTAAATTTGATGTCTATGACTTGATTTTAGGAATGACAAAATTAACATGTGTCATTTGAGAGATAGATCCAAATTAGAGTTGCTATAATATCTTTTACCTATTTGGTTCTTGTTACTTTTAAGGTGATCTCCTTTGCTGAGATTGACGTGCACTTGTTTCTCACTTGCTGATTAGCAGTTTTTCTGTGCATTATTTTGAATTCGACGATAATAGATGGGTGTCTTTGATATAATTTTTAGGTTAAAGATCAGTTTTGTGGAAAACATACAATATATTGGTATCTTCAATAGTACAAGATCATGTACCACATGTCGACATCAATACTGACTAATTCCTTGGTTATTTTTAATAGGATGGAAGTGTGTCGAATGCTTCTTCAGATACTATTTCTTGGTCTGTTAAATATAGTTGACCCAAATGCAAGTTTTGCTCAAATGTGACAAAAATGATTGTCACATTAATTGTCAGCACGCCTGCTTCCAGCAAAGTTCTAGAAAAGGTAAGTTCTTTTGACAGATGCAAAATGTAGCATTATTCTATCCTTTTTTTACACATCCATGTGACCTTTGTGAGATGTCACAATACGAGGTATTCAACTGTGTCTAACTACTAATTATTGCCTTCTTCTATTTGTTGTACAGGAAAAGATGGAATGAAACTCAAATTTTGATGGCCGCACATGTGTGGAGACTTGAATTCATATATATTTAGTTAGGCTCAACATTAGCGTAAACAGTTGATGACCAAGTTTTTCGATTAGCATTTTAGTTTAGATTTAGAGTACACTTATGTATGAGTTATTTACCAATGCTTATTTATGAGATATTGAACGGTATTATAATACTATTAAATATATGTGCATGTATATTTCTCTTTCATATTATTATAATGCAGAATTTAAAAATGATTATAAATTAATGAATGTACTACCTTGTTTCGTTTAAATCTTAATAAGACGGTTCCTAAAACGTTTAATATCAGTTTCCTATATAAGATGGTTTTCTTGTTGTAAGTGTCTATTATTATAGGATATTCTAGACAGTTTGATAAACACTTTGTGACTTATAATATTTTTATTCTCGACGGTTCTTTATAAGAAGTATCGTAAAGAAAAACCTAATTCAAGACGGTTTATCGGATAAAATGACTTAAACAAATACATTTTTAAATGATTATAAATTAAAAAGTGTCTCATATAATACCTTTTAAGATAACTTACAACCATCTTAAATGTGGGGCATCTTTTACGACTTCATCAAATTTGGACACTTTATAAGCGTCTTAATAATTGAAAATTAACCATCTCGTATAACATGATCTGTAGTGCATGTTGGGATGAAGAATCTCCACAAACTTCTAAAGGGAGAACAAATTTTAGGACTAACCAATGTTCATTTTGAGAAAGACAGGATTTGTAGCGCATGTCAAGCAGGGAAGCAAGTTAGAGTCCATCATCCACACAAAAACATCATGATGGCTAACAGGCTGCTTGAGTTACTCCACATGGACCTATTCGGCTCGATCGCTTACATAAGCATCGGCGGGAGTAAGTACTGTCTAGTTATTGTGGATGATTATTCTCACTTCACTTGGGTGTTCTTTTTGCAAGAAAAATCTCAAACCCAAGAGACTTTAAAGATATTCTTAAGAAGGGCTCAAAACGAGTTCGGATTGAGGATCAAAAAGATAAGAAGTGATAATGGGACAGAGTTCAAGAACTCTCAAATTGAAGGATTTCTTGAGGAGGAGGGCATCAAGCATGAGTTCTCTTCTCCCTACACGTGTAGTGGAGAGGAAGAATAGAACTCTACTAGACATGGCAAGAACCATGCTTGATGAGTATAAGACACCGGACCGGTTTTGGGCTGAGGCGATTAACACCGCCTGCTACTCCATCAACCGGTTATATCTTCATCGAATCCTCAAGAAGACATCGTATGAACTCCTCACTGGTAAAAAGCCTAATGTTTCATATTTTAGAGTCTTTGGGAGCAAATGCTTTGTTCTTATCAAGGGAGGTAGAAGTTCTAAATTTGCTCCTAAAGCAGTAGAAGGATTTTTATTAGGTTATGACTCAAACATAAGGGCATATAGAGTCTTTAACAAATCCACAGGATTAGTTGAAGTTTCTTGTGACATTGTGTTTGATGAGACTAATCGCTCACAAATGGAGCAAGTTGATCTTGATGAACTATATGATGAAGAGGCTCCATGCGTTGCGCTAAGGAACATGTCTATTGGAGATGTGTGTCCTAAGGAATCTGAAGAGCCTCCACAAGCACAAGATCAACCATCATCTTCCATGCAAGCATCTCCACCAACTTAAGAAGAGGATCAGGCTCAAGATGATGAAGATGAAGGTCAAGAGGATCAGCCACCTCAAGAGGAGGACATGGATCAAGGGGGAGATGAAGATGATCAAGACAAGGAAGATGATCAAGAAATAAGGAATCAAAGACCGCCACACCCAAGAGTCCACCAAGCAATTCAAAGAGATCACCCCGTCAACTCCATTCTTGGTGACATTCATAAGGGGGTAACCACTAGATCTCGAGTTGCACATTTTTGTGAACAATACTCTTTTGTGTCCTCTATTGAGCCATACAGGGTGGAGGAGGCACTAAGAGATCCGAATTGGGTAGTGGCTATGCAAGAGGAGCTCAACAACTTCATGAGGAATGAGGTATGGCACTTAGTTCCACGTCCAAGTGGGTATTCCGCAACAAGCAAGATGAGCATGGTGTGATGACAAGGAACAAAGCCCGACTTGTGGCCAAAGGTTATTCATAAGTCGAAGGTTTGGACATTGATGAAACTTATGCACCCGTAGCTAGGCTTGAGTCAATTCGTATATTACTTGCCTATGCTACTTATATCATGGCTTTAAGCTTTATCAAATGGACGTGAAAAGTGCCTTCCTCTATGGACCCATAAAGGAAGAGGTCTATGATGAGCAACCTCCCGACTTTGAAGATAGTGAGATCCTAACCATGTGTATAAACTCTCAAAGGTGCTTTATGGGCTCAAGCAAGCCCCAAGAGCATGGTATGAATGCCTGCGAGATTTCCTTATCACTAATGGCTTCAAAGTCGATAAAGCCGATCCTACTCTCTTCACTAAAACTGTTGCAAAGGACTTGTTTATATGCCAAATTTATGTTGATGATATTATATTTGGGTCTACTAACAAGTCAACTTGTGAAGAATTTAGTAGGATTATGATATAGAAATTCGAGATGTCCATGATGGGGGAGTTGAAGTATTTTCTTGGATTTCAAATCAAGCAACTCCAAGAGGGCACCTTCATCAGCCAAACCAAGTACATTCAAGATATACTTAAGAAGTTTGGAATGAAGAATGGCAAACCCATCAAGACACCCATGGGAACCAATGGGCATCTCGACCTCGACACGGGAGGTGAATCCGTAGATCAAAAGGTATACAGGTCGATGATAGGATCTTTACTCTACTTATGTGCATCTCGACCGAATATTATGCTTTCTACATGCATGTGTGCAAGATTCCAGGCAAATCCTAAGGATGTTCACCTTAGGGCCATGAAAAGAATCATGAGATATTTAGTTTACACTCCTAAGTTTGAGCTTTGGTACCCCAAGGGATATACCTTTGATCTAATTGGGTATTCCGATGCTGATTATGTTGGATGTAAAATTGATAGGAAGAGCACATCAGGGACTTGTCAGTTTTTGGGAAGATCCCTGGTGTCATGGGCTTCAAAGAAACAAAATTCAGTAGCTCTTTCCACCATCGAAGCCGAGTATATTGCCGTAAGACATTGTTGTGCACAATTGCTTTGGATGAGGCAAACCCTTAGGGACTATGGCTACAAGTTGAGCAAAGTCCCTCTCCTATGTGATAATGAGAGTGATATCCGCATTGCGAATAATCCCATTGAACACAACCGCACTAAACACATAGACATCCGGTATCACTTTTTGAGAGATCACCAACAAAAGGGGGATATCGAAATAGCTTATGTAAGCACCCACAACCAATTAGCCGATATCTTTACCAAGCCACTAGATGAGAAAACTTTTAGCAAACTTAGAAATGAGCTAAATATACTTGATTCTCGAAATTTTGATTGAAACATTGCACACATAGCTCAAGTATATACCTTTGATCAAATTTCTTTCATTTGGTACAAATGCATACTTCTTATTCTTCTTATGCCAAAGCTAAGACTAATGTGCTTTCAAGTATATCTCTATGATTAGTCTTAGAATTGAAAGGGAAATGGAGTATTTGGCAAAGACAAGGCTTCCACTCCAACTCTGACGGTATCACTTACCCTTTGTCGTTACTCATATCACTCTCAATGGTATGATTCTTCACTCACATTTATATTACCATTTGGGAGAAGGTATTAGGCCCCAAAGGGGAAAAGTTACGAAAGGGCTCTTAAGTTCTCCGTTTTGGTGCTTAATGCCAAAGAGGGGGGGGGGGAAATATTAAGCCCAAAGCAAAAGAACTGCACCACCATTTCAAAAAATTTCAAAATGAATTTTTCAATTGGTGTACTTTTCAATTAGTATCTAATTTTCAATTGAAATGTGAAAGTAAAATTTCAAATTGGCATCTTCAAAACTTCACATTTAGTAGGAAAGAATTTTAATTGGTATGATTTCACTTCATATCTATTTCAAAACCCTCTTGAAAGCTAAGGGGAGAATCTCTTCAGGGGGAGCTTTTATTTAGTCAAAGGAAAAACATTTGAAACAGGGGGAGAAATTTCAAATCTTAAAAAATGCTTCTTGCAATCTTATTCTTATACCTTTGACTATTTGCAAAAGATTTTGAAAAGATTTTCTAAAAGAATTGCAAAAACAAAACTAGTGGTGCAAATGTGGTCCAAAATATTAAATAAAAGAAAGACAATTCATTCACTCTTATTCATATGTTTAAAATCTTTCAATTGGTTTAACTCCAAGTAACCTATGCACATTCATCATAAATGCAAACTAGTTACATTTCTGCACTTTATATTTGCTTTGGTTTGTGTTGGCATCAATCACCAAAAAGGGGGAGATTGAAAGGGAAATTGGGTTAACCATTTCCTATAATTAATTTTGATGGTTGATGATCAACACAAACACATGGACTAACTAGTTTATCTAGATATTATTTATCTCAAGTGCATAAGGTTCAACAAAAACCAAGAAAGATATCCGGTTAGGGACACCATCAAAAATGGAGCAAAGGACTTGAGTGTGTTGGTTTTTGGTGCACCAGACAGTGTTCGGTGCACCAAGCTGTATAGTAGATGAACCAGCCACTCTCTGGAAATTTGGAGACGTGCTCCGCTATAATTCACTGGACTCTCCGGTGAACCAGAGGAGCAATGACTCCCTGCACGCCAATAGCTCTCTGCAAAAGGAATAGTACGCTACAGTGCCACGGCAGAAGTCAGAGCGCAGAAGTCAGAGGGCACCAGACTGTCCGATGTGGCACCGGACTGTCCGGTGCAGCAAGACGACAAGTGACTCCATTGGTTAATAGCTCCGAACCCTAACAGTTGCGATGACATGGTGCGCACCGGACAGTGCACAGTGACTGTCTGGTGGCGCACCGGACTGTCCGTTGTGCCCATCGTCAGCAGAAATCAGCCAACGGCTAGAAGTGGTTGGGAGGCTATAAATACCCTCAACCACATCATTCACTCCTTTCCACCTCCTGAAATCTTCATTCATTGCAAGAGCAAAAGCCCAACACTCCAAGACACAATCAAAACAATCAATCCACTCAAAGCCCCAAAATCAACTCTAGTGCATTAGGGCTTATGAGAGGATCACTTGTGTTCTTTTGTTGCTCTTGTCGCTTGGTTTGGCCTTTTTCTTTTTCCTTCTTATTCTCAAGAGACATGTAATCGAAGCAAGAGACACCTAAGTGTGTGGTGGTCCTTGCGGGGTCTAAGTGACCTGTGAGATTAAGGAAAAGGCTCAGTGGGTCTAAGTGACCGTTTGAGAGAGGGAAAGGGTTGAAATAGACCCGGTCTTTGTGACCTCCTCAATGGGGACTAGGTTCTTTGGAACCAAACCTCAGTAAAACAAATCATCGTGTTCACTCGCTTTGATTCTCGTTTGATTTGTTTTTTCCTCTCTAACATTTCCTTGCTAGTACTGATTTGAGTTGGCTCCCATACATCATCCGCATTCCTTGAGCAACTCTTAGCAAGAGGAACATTCTTTTGACTTGAATTTAATTCTAAGACTAACCCCGACTTTTAGTGTGTGTTTAAGTTTGTAAATTTCAGGTTTCGCCTATTCACCCCTGAAAGGGAAATGTGCCCCTAGGCCATTTCTAAGTATTTTGTTGGTTTAGTGTCCAACACAAGTGCCTAAGTGTAAAATGGTGGACAAAGTACAAATCAAGGATAAAGGTATGTTTCTTAGACTTAGTACATTGCTTTAGAGACTAATGTATTGTGTCTAAGTGCTAGAAACAGGAAAAATCCAATTGGAAATGTCTTGGCTCGAGCAGCCAAGAATCTGCTCAGTCTGGGAGCACCGGACTGTCCGGTGGTGCACCGGACAGTGTTCGGTGCGCCAGGCTGGCTGGAGCAAAGTGGCTGCTCTCGGGACTTCGACGGTGGTGTACGGCTATAATTCACCGAACTGTCCGGTGGTGCACCGGACTGTCCGGTGGGTCGTTCACAGGCGAACTCGTCGCTCTCGGGAATTTATCGGCGACGTACGGCTATAATTCACCGGACTATCCGGTGTGCACCGGACTGTCCGGTGAGCCAACGGTCGGCCGGGCCAACGGTCGGCCGCGCAATCTGCGCGGGACACGTGGCCGAGCCAACGGCTAGAAGGAGGCACCATACTGTCCGGTGTGCACCGGACATGTCCGGTGCGCCAACGGCTCTCTGGCTGCCAAGGGTCGACTGCGCCATTTTTGGAAGGAAATCGGGCACCGGACTGTCCGGTGTGCACCGGACTGTCCGGTGCGCCAGTCGACAGAAGGCAAGATCAGTCTTCCTAGATTGCTCTCAACGGCTCCTAGCTGCCTTGGGGCTATAAAAGGGACCCCTAGGCGCATGGAGGAGGACACCAAGCATTCCTACAACATTCCTAAGCACCAAGACATCGATTCCGCGCCTTTGATTCTTTGCGATAGCAATTAGAGCTCTAGTTGAGTGGTGAACTCATTGAGTTGTGTTGTGAGCTCTCGTTGCAACTTGTGTGCGTGGTGTTGCTATGATTTCTTGTCTTGAGTGCGTTGCTAATCCCTCCCTTGCTCCGTGTTCTTTGTGAATTTCAAGTGTAAGGGCGAGAGGCTCCAAGTTGTGGAGATTCCTCGCAAACGGGATTGAGTAAAGCAAGCAGAACACCGTGGTATTCAAGTGGGTCTTTGGACCGCTTGAGAGGGGTTGATTGCAACCCTCGTCCGTTGGGACGCCACAACGTGGAGTAGGCAAGCGTTGGTCTTGGCCGAACCACGAGATAACCACCGTGCCATCTCTGTGATTGATCTTTGTTGGTTATTGTGTTTTGCTGAAGATTCCTCTCTAGCCACTTGGCGGTTATTGCGCTAACACTTAACCAAGTTTTTGTGGCCTAAGTTTTAAGTGTTACAGGATCACCTATTCACCCCCCCTCTAGGTGCTCTCAATTGGTATCGGAGCCGTTCTCTTCACAAAAGGACTAACCGCCCGAAGAGATGGATCCTAAGGGGAAGGGTATCGTGATCAACGATAAAGAGAAGGAATCCTTCATCAACGAGCCGAAGGACGACAAGCCTACCGACTCCGGCTCGGGCCATAGACGGAAGGAAGGGAAGAAGAAGACGAGACGCATCAAGGAGATCGTCTACTATGACGATAGCGATGAGTCTACTTCTTCCCAAAAGGACGACGACCACAACGACTACGAGAGAAGGAAACCGGTTAATTCGAACTTTTCTTTTGACTACTCTCGTATTCCGCAAAGTTCAAATTCACATTTGCTCTCCATTCCACTCGGCAAGCCTCCACACTTTGATGGGGAGGACTACGGATTTTGGAGCCACAAAATGCGTAGTCACCTATTCTCTCTCCATCCTAGTATATGGGAGATTGTAGAGAGTGGAATGCACTTTGATAGTTCGGATAGTCCCATGTTCATTAATGAGCAAATTCATAAGAATGCACAAGCTACTACTGTTCTTCTAGCTTCATTGTGCAGGGATGAATATCACAAAGTAAGCGGCTTGGATAACGCCAAGCAGATCTGGGACACCCTCAAGATTTCTCATGAGGGGAACAACGTCACCTTGCTCACCAAAATGGAGTTGGTGGAGGGCGAGCTTGGACGGTTCGCGATGATAAGGGGCGAGGAGCCTACTCAAACATACAACCGGCTCAAGACCCTTATCAACAAAATAAGGAGCTACGGAAGCACGCGATGGACGGACCACGACGTCGTCCGACTGATGCTAAGGTCCTTTACCGTTCTTGATCCTCATTTGGTGAATAATATTCGTGAGAATCCCAGGTACACCAAAATGTCGCCCGAAGAAGTCCTTGGAAAATTCGTTAGCGGGCGAATGATGTAACGCCCTGAATTTGGGGGTAGAATTTTTTTTCTTCTTTTCTCTCACCAAATTCAGGCGTTACTCTTTCCTTTTTCCCTTTTCTTCTCGCTAAGCCTTGATCTTTTCCAAAGTCACAGCAGGTTTTGGCTTTAGACCTCGTGTAAAGCAAAACCTTAAAACACTTTATTTTGTGTGATGCACCATGCCGAACCATGCATACTTTTTGATTGATTAAAAATGTGAATGCTTTCATTTAGAGGAAATTAGATTTTAGAAAAAGGAAAACCTTTTTCTCCTCCCCTTCCCCCCTCCTTCCCCATTTCGGCCCAGCCGCCCCCTCCCCCTCCCCCGCCTGGCGGCCCAGCCGCGCGCCCCCCTCCTTTGGGCCCAGCTGGCCCAACCGTCCCCCTCTCTTTTTTTTCTTTTTCCAAAAATCCCCTCCCTCTCTCTCTCTCTCTCTCTCTCTCTCTCTCCCTCACCCTCACCCTAACCCTAGCGCCACCGCCGCCTCTCCCCTGCCCTAGCGCCGCCGCCACCCCTCCCCGGTGCCGCCGCCGCGACGTCCCCCTCCGGTGAGGCTTCCCCCCTCCTCCTCCCTCCTCTCCTCCCTCTCCCTCCTCCCTCTCCTCCCTCCGGCGCCCTCCCCTCACCCGCGCCGCCCGGCTCGGCCCTGGCCGCCCCGGCCTCGCCCGCGCCCGGCCGGCTCCCGCGCCCGGCCACCCCGGCCGCTCATGCCCCCGACCCCGCCCAGCTCGGCCCCGGCCCCGGCCGCCCGCTCAGCCACCCCGCCCACGCCCGGCCACCCCGCGCCGCCCCCCGGCCGCCCGCGCAAGCCCCACCCCGCCCCGCGCCGCCCCTCTCCCGCACCCGGCTCGGCCGTTCCCCGGCTCGGCCGCCTCCCGCGCCCGGCCTCGGCCGCCCCCGACCCCGGCTCGGCCGCCCGCGCCCCGGCCCCGGCCCAACCGCCCCCGCTCGGCTCGGCCGCCCGCCTCCCGGCGAGCTTGGCCGCCCCCCCGGTTCAACCGCCCCTCCCCCGCGCTCGGCCTAACCGCCCCGCCCCGACCCCGGCTCGGCCGCCCCGTGCCCCGGCTCGGCCGCTCCTGTCGCGCCCCGGCCCGGTCGCCCCGCCGCCTCGCCCGGCCTTGCCCGACCGTGTCCTCGCCCCGTCCGTGCCTCGCTCGCAGTGGTCCGCGGCGTCCTCGCTCGCCCGTGCTCGCTTGCCCTGGCATGTTTGCCCGCTCGCCCCGTCGTGCCTTGCTCGCGTCGTGTCGGCCCTCGGCGTGGCCTCGAGCTCGGCCCAGCGTGCCTTCGGCGCGCGGCCTCGAGCTCGGCCAGCGCACGGCCCCGACGCGTGCGCGACTCGTTCGTGGCACGTTAAGTGTGGCTTTGCGCGTGCACGTGTTCGCGCAGCGTTCTGGCGTAGCTCGTCATGCTCGCGACGCGACGCATAGCGCCCTGTCGCGCTCACGACACGATCGTCTACCCCCTAGCCCCGTCTACCCCCCCCCCGTATCCTATATGCGCTAATCGCGTTGTTTATATTAATAAGATAGGAGTCTCAATTTGGAAATTGATTATGTTAGTTAATTTGTATAGCTAATCGTCTATCTTATTCAATGTTAATCTACTAAAAGTGGTCACGTTTACATTAGTGCATGTAGCTAATTCTTTTGTTAGAACCAATTGGAACTAGAACACGTGACGTCTAGTTATTCACCAACCTGTAGTGCGTCTCGGGCATAAGCTTTAACTCTCGCGAGACCTTTTCTCATTTCTTTCTAACCATGGTAAACTCATTATTGTATGTGATATTTTAAGCATGTTTAATCTACTGGTTCTCTTGTATGGTGTATTGTTGGTTTCCTAATTTCAATGGATGGATGTATGTATGCTTGCAATCGCTTAGAGAACGATCCGGTTGGAGAGCCCGAAGAACTCACAGGAGAAGCCCCTGAGCAGCAGTCGGTTGGTGGAGGCAAGTGTCCTTTGACCTATCTCTGTCCTATTCATTCCTTAATTCACCTCCCGCATTACACATTTATACTTAAGGATTGACTAGCTTTGTTATCCATGTCCTTGTTTACCTATTTGGGTCGGATTATTATTATTTAGCTCTATGCTATTGCTCAAACTCTAATCAATGAACATGATGAGATTATATATGATACGCTGTTTTCCCTTCTCTTATTATGATGTTGTACTTGTGGCCTTTAAGGGGGCTCGAGCGGTTTCTCGAGTGCCTCTCCGTAAGGACCTGTTCTATGGATGACCGTCCGAGAAAACAGTGCAACCATGAGGGTGGAGTGGGACGCCCTTAGCTGAATAATTAGAGGAACCGGGGTGTAGTTCGCTTAGCCGTTGTGCCGTCAATGGGGCTCGGTGTATGCGGCTCGCTCTGCCAAGGTTGATTTGTCCCTTGGGGAGGAGTGCGGTACATTTAGGAAACCTAACGGGCGGCTACAGCCCCGGGGAATCTTTGTAAAGGCTACGTAGTGATGCCCTGCTGGACCACCTAGGTAGTGGTCAATGGGGAGTAGCTCTCTCCGGGAAGAAAGGGGATCACGGCTTGTGGGTAAAGTGCACAACCTCTGCAGAGTGTTTGAAAACTGATATATCAGCCGTGCTCGCGGTTATGAGCGGCCAAGGGAGCTCCAATGATTAGTGGTACTTGATCGGAGACATTTTGGTTTACAGGTGGCAATGAGACTGATGGTTTTGGTTATGACTATGGTGCTGGTAAGTGGTATTCTTTCCGTTTGGAAAGGGTACATCGGGCTAATAACTTGGGTTAATGCTAAAACCTGGCTTTCTATTAGTAAATAATAATCTGACCAACTAAAAGCAACTGCTTGACTTATCCCCACATAAAGCTAGTCCACTACAGCCAAACAGGATACTTGCTGAGTATGTTGATGTGTACTCACTCTTGCTCTACACACCAAACCCCCCCAGGTTGTCAGCATTGCAACCACTGCTCAGGAGAAGATGAAGCTGTGGAAGGAGACTTCCAGGAGTTCCAAGACTACGACGAGTTCTAGGTGTGGGTTAGCGGCAACCCCCAGTCGGCTGCCTGTGAAGGCCGCGGTTATCTACGTTTCGTTTTCGCACTTTGATTTATTGCAAGGACTATATGGACGTCTCAGACGTATGATGTAATCGACTATTTCCCTTTTAATACTATTTTGAGCACTGTGTGATGATGTCCATGTTATGTAACTGCTGTGTACGTGAATAACTAATCCTGGCACGTACATGGTTCGCATTCGGTTTGCCTTCTAAAACCGGGTGTGACAAATGATGATCAAGGAGGCGAGGTACGTGGACGACGCATTGAATGGTCCAATCAACGAGCCTCAACCCCTTGCTCTCAAGGCAACAAGAAGCAAGGAGGCGCTACCTAGCAAGGTGGCACAAATTGAGGCGGCCGGACTTAATGATGAAGAGATGGCCCTCATCATCAAGAGATTCAAGACGTCGCTAAAGGGTTGCAAGGGGCAGCCAAGCAAGACCAAGACAAAGGGGAAGCGCTCATGCTTCAAATGCGGTAAGATTGGTCATTTTATTGCTAACTGTCCCGACAATGATAGTGATCAGGATCAAGGGAACAAGAGGGAGAAGAAGAAAAACTATAAGAAGGCAAAGGGCGAGGCACATCTTGGCAAGGAGTGGGATTCGGATTGCTCCTCGTCCGACTCCGACAATGAAGGACTCACCGCCACCGCCTTCAACAAGTCATCCCTCTTCCCCAACGAGCGTCACACATGCCTTATGGCAAGGGAGAAGAAGGTATGTACTCGAAACTCTACCTATGCTTCTTCAAGTGAGGACGAATCTAGTGATGAGGATGAAATAGATTATTCATGTTTATTTAAGGGCCTAGATAGAACCAATGTAGATAAAATTAATGAATTAATTGATGCCTTGAATGATAAGAATAGGCTTCTAGAAAAACAAGAGGACTTGTTGTATGAAGAACATGATAAATTTGTAGAAGCACAAAAATCTCATGCCTTAGAAGTTAAGAGAAATGAAATGCTTTCTAGTGAATTATCTTCTTGCCATGAGACGATTTCTAGCTTAAGGAGCATTAATGATAATTTGAATGCTAAATTAGAAATAGCTAGTAAATCAACAACTTGTGTAGAAAATGTTGTTATTTGCAATAGATGTAAAGATTTCTATATTGATGCTTGTAGTGAACACATAGCTTCGATTGCAAAGTTAAATGATGAACTGGCTTGTCTTAATGCCCAACTTAAGGCTAGCAATAGTGATTTCGATAAACTAAAATTTGCTAGGGATGCCTACACGATTGGTAGACACCCCTCAATTAAGGATGGGCTTGGCTTCAAGAGGGAAGCCAAGAACTTAACAAGCCATAAGGCTTCCATCTTCGCCAAGGAGAAAGGGAAGGCCCCTATGGAAAGTAGTACTAAAAAGAACCATGCTTTTATGTACAATGATAGAAGACAATCTCATAGGAGTTGTAATGTTTTTGATTCACATGCCTATGATTCTTATGCTATGTTTGCTCCCAGTTCTTCCTATATGCATAGTAGAGATATGCCTAGGAAAAATATTCATCATGTGCCTAGAAAGAATGTTGCTCATGTTCCTAGGAAAGTTATCAATGGACCCTGTACAATTTATCATGCTTTAAATGCTTCCTTTGCTATTTGTAGAAAGGATAGGAAGATAGTTGCTAGGAAATTAGGGGCAAAATGCAAGGGCGATAAAACTTGCATTTGGGTCCCTAAGACAGTTTTGACTAACCTTGTAGGACCCAACAAGAGTTGGGTACCTAAGACCCAAGCCTAAATTTGCCTTGCAGGTTTATGCATCCGGGGGTTCAAGCTGGATTATCGACAGCGGATGCACAAACCATATGACGAGGGAGAAGAAGATGTTCACCTCCTACGTCAAGAATAAGGATTCCCAAGATTCAATCATATTCGGTGATGGGAACCAAGGCAAGGTGAAAGGTTTAGGCAAGATTGCAATATCTAATGAGCACTCTATCTCTAATGTGTTTTTAGTTGAGTCTCTTGGTTATAATTTACTATCTGTTAGTCAATTATGTAATATGGGATATAATTGTCTATTTACAAATGTAGATGTGTCTGTCTTTAGAAGATGTGATGGTTCACTAGCTTTTAAGGGTGTACTAGACGACAAACTTTATTTAGTTGATTTTGCAAAAGAGGAGGCCGGTCTAGATGCATGCTTAATTGCTAAGACTAGCATGGGCTGGCTGTGCATCGCTGCTTAGCACATGTGGGGATGAAGAACCTTCACAAGCTTCTAAAGGGAGAACACGTGATAGGTTTGACTAACGTGCAATTCGAAAAAGATAGACCTTGTGCAGCTTGTCAAGCAGGTAAACAAGTGGGAGGAGCACATCACAGCAAGAATGTGATGACCACTTCAAGACCTCTGGAGCTGCTGCATATGGACCTCTTCGGACCCGTCGCCTATCTGAGCATAGGAGGAAGTAAGTATGGTCTAGTTATTGTTGATGACTTTTCCCGCTCCACTTGGGTGTTCTTTTTGCAGGATAAGTCTGAAACCCAAGGGACCCTCAAGCGCTTCCTCAGGAGAGCTCAAAATGAGTTTGAGCTCAAGGTGAAGAAGATAAGGAGCGACAACGGGTCCGAATTCAAGAATCTTCAAGTGGAGGAGTTCCTTGAGGAGGAGGGGATCAAGCACGAGTTCTCCGCTCCCTACACACCTCAGCAAAATGGTGTGGTAGAGAGGAAGAACAGGACGCTCATAGATATGGCGAGGACTATGCTTGGAGAGTTCAAGACCCCCGAGTGCTTTTGGTCGGAAGCCGTGAACACGGCTTGCCATGCCATCAACAGGGTCTACCTTCACCGCCTTCTCAAGAAGACTTCATATGAGCTGCTGACTGGTAACAAACCCAATGTATCGTACTTTCGTGTATTTGGGAGTAAATGTTACATTCTAGTAAAGAAGGGTAGGAATTCCAAATTTGCTCCCAAAGCTGTAGAAGGGTTTTTATTAGGTTATGATTCAAATACAAAGGCGTATAGGGTCTTCAACAAATCATCGGGTTTGGTTGAAGTCTCTAGCGACGTTGTATTTGATGAGACTAATGGCTCTCCAAGAGAGCAAGTTGTTGATCTTGATGATGTAGATGAAGAAGACGTTCCAACGGCCGCGATACGCACCATGGCGATTGGAGATGTACGGCCTCAGGAACAATTGGAGCAAGATCAACCGTCTTCCTCAACTATGGTGCATCCCCCAACCCAAGATGACGAACAGGTACCTCAAGTGGAGGCGCATGATCAAGGGGGAGCACAGGATGTTCAAATTGAAGAGGAAGAGGCACCTCCAACCCAAGTTCGAGCGATGATCCAAAGGGATCATCCCGTCGATCAAATTTTGGGTGATATTAGCAAGGGAGTAACTACTCGTTCAAGATTAGTTAATTTTTGTGAGCATTACTCCTTTGTCTCTTCTATTGAGCCTTTCAGGGTAGAAGAGGCCTTGCTAGATCCGGACTGGGTGTTGGCCATGCAGGAGGAACTCAAAAATTTCAAGCGCAATGAAGTTTGGACACTGGTGCCTCGTCCCAAGCAAAATGTTGTGGGAACCAAGTGGGTGTTCCGCAACAAACAGGACGAGCACGGGGTGGTGACGAGGAACAAGGCTCGACTTGTGGCAAAAGGTTATGCCCAAGTCGCAGGTTTGGACTTTGAGGAGACGTTTGCTCCTGTGGCTAGGCTAGAATCAATTCGTATCTTGCTAGCATATGCCGCTCACCATTCTTTCAGGTTGTACCAAATGGATGTGAAGAGCGCTTTCCTCAACGGGCCGATCAAAGAGGAGGTGTACGTGGAGCAACCCCCTGGCTTCGAGGATGAACGGTACCCCGACCACGTGTGTAAGCTCTCTAAGGCGCTCTATGGACTTAAGCAAGCCCCAAGAGCATGGTATGAATGCCTTATAGACTTTTTAATTGCTAATGCTTTCAAGGTCGGGAAAGCCGATCCAACTCTTTTTACTAAGACTTGCGATGGTGATCTTTTTGTGTGCCAAATTTATGTCGATGACATAATATTTGGTTCTACTAACCAAAAGTCTTGTGAAGAGTTTAGCAGGGTGATGAAGCAGAAATTCGAGATGTCGATGATGGGCGAGTTGAACTACTTCCTTGGGTTCCAAGTGAAGCAACTCAAGGACGGCACCTTCATCTCCCAAACGAAGTACACGCAAGATTTGTTAAAGCGGTTTGGGATGAAGGACGCCAAGCCCGCAAAGACGCCGATGGGAACTGACGGACACACCAACCTCAACAAAGGAGGTAAGTCCGTTGATCAAAAAGCATACCGGTCCATGATAGGTTATTTGCTTTATTTGTGTGCTAGTAGACCGGATATTATGCTTAGCGTATGCATGTGTGCTAGATTTCAATCCGATCCTAAGGAGTGTCACTTAGTGGCTGTGAAGCGAATTCTTCGATATTTAGTCGCTACGCCTTGCTTCGGGATCTGGTATCCAAAGGGGTCTAACTTTGACTTGATTGGGTACTCAGATTCTGACTATGCTGGATGTAAGGTCGATAGGAAGAGTACATCGGGGACGTGCCAATTCTTAGGAAGGTCCCTGGTGTCATGGAATTCTAAGAAACAAACTTCCGTTGCCCTATCCACCGCTGAGGCCGAGTATGTTGCCGCAGGACAGTGTTGCGCGCAACTACTTTGGATGAGGCAAACCCTCCGGGACTTTGGCTACAATCTGAGCAAAGTCCCACTCCTATGTGACAATGAGTGTGCTATCCGAATAGCGGAAAATCCTGTTGAGCACAGCCGCACAAAGCACATTGACATCCGGCATCACTTTTTGAGAGACCACCAGCAAAAGGGAGATATCGAAGTGTTTCATGTTAGCACCGAGAACCAGCTAGCCGATATCTTCACTAAGCCTTTAGATGAAAAGACCTTTTGCAGGCTGCGTAGTGAGCTAAATGTCCTAGATTCGCGGAACTTGGATTGAATTGTAGCATACATGTGTTTATGCCTTTGATCATGTTCATTCTGCATTTTGTTGCTTATTGTGGTGCTCAAGTTGTACAAACACTCCCTGGACCTCACAAGTCCTTTTTGCAAGTGATGCACATATTTAGGGGGAGCTGTGCTACAACTTGACCCTTTGAGACTAACCATATTCTTGAGTTTGGTTGTTTTAGTCTCAAAGGAGGATTGAAAGGGAAAAGGTGGACTTGGACCATGCAAGACTTCCACTGCACTCCGATGAAAAGAGTAACTTTTCCAAGTTCATCTTTATACTCTTATTGCCTTTGTACTCTTATTTGAAGATTTTGGTGAGGCAATGGGGTTAATGGGCCAAGATTGATCCCGTTTTGGTGCTTGATGCCAAAGGGGGAGAAAATAAAGGCCAAAGCGATAGATGGATCAGCTACCACTTGAGAGATTTTGAAAATAGTAGAATAGAGCCTTTTGGTTTGTCAAAACTCTTTTGTTGTCTCTCTTGTCAAAAGTTGGCTTCTTGTGGGGAGAAGTGTTGATTATGGGAAAAAAGGGGAGTTTTTGAAATCTTGAATCAATTTCTCTTGGAATGACTCTCTTTATGTCTTAACATGTGTGTTTGACTTAGAGATAGAAATTTGAGTTTGATTTGCAAAAACAAACCAAGTGGTGGCATAGAGTGATCCATATATGTCAAAATTGAATCAAAACAATTTTGAGTTCTTATTTGATTTGATTTTGTACTTGTTCTACTTGCTTTATGTTGTGTTGGCATAAGTCACCAAAAAGGGGGAGATTGAAAGGGAAATGTGCCCCTGGGCCATTTCTAAGTATTTTGGTGGTTTAGTGTCCAACACATGTGCCTAAGTGTAAAATGGTGGACAAAGTACAAATCAAGGATAAAGGTATGTTTCTCAGACTTAGTACATTGTTTTAGAGACTAATGTATTGTGTCTAAGTGCTGGAAACAGGAAAAATCCAATTGGAAATGTCTTGGCTCGAGCAGCCAAAAATCTGCTCAGTCTGGGAGCACCGGACTGTCCGGTGGTGCACCGGACAGAGTCCGGTGCGCCAGGCTGGCTGGAGCAAAGTGGCTGCTCTCGAGACTTCGACGGCGGTGTACGGCTATAATTCACCGAACTGTCCGGTGGTGCACCAGACTGTCCGGTGGGTCGTTCACAGGCGAACTCGTCGCTCTCGGGAATTTATTGGCGACGTACGGCTATAATTCACCGGATTGTCCGATGTGCACCGGACTGTCCGGTGAGCCAACGGTCGGCCGGGCCAACGGTCAGCCGCGCAATCTGCGCGGGACACGTGGCCGAGCCAACGGCTAGAAGGAGGCACCGGACTGTCCGGTGTGCACCGGACATGTCCGGTGCGCCAACGGCTCTCTGGCTGCCAACGGTCGACTGCGCCATTTTTGGAAGGAAATCGGGCACCGGACAGTGTCCGGTGTGCACCGGACTGTCCGGTGCGCCAGTCGACAGAAGGCAAGATCAGCCTTCCTAGATTGCTCTCAACGGCTCCTAGCTGCCTTGGGGCTATAAAAGGGACCCCTAGGCACATGGAGGAGGACACCAAGCATTCCTACAACATTCCTAAGCACAAAGACATCGATTCCGCGCCTTTGATTCTTTGCGATAGCAATTAGAGCTCTAGTTGAGTGGTGAACTCATTGAGTTGTGTTGTGAGCTCTCGTTGCAACTTGTGTGCGTGGTGTTGCTGTGATTTCTTGTCTTGAGTGCGTTGCTAATCCCTCCCTTGCTCCGTGTTCTTTGTGAATTTCAAGTGTAAGGGCGAGAGGCTCCAAGTTGTGGAGATTCCTCGCAAACGGGATTGAGTAAAGCAAGCAAAACACCGTGGTATTCAAGTGGGTCTTTGGACCGCTTGAGAGGGGTTGATTGCAACCCTCGTCCGTTGGGACGCCACAACTTGGAGTAGGCAAGCGTTGGTCTTGGCCGAACCACGGGATAACCACCGTGCCATCTCTGTGATTGATCTTTGTTGGTTATTGTGTTTTGCTGAAGATTCCTCTCTAGCCACTTGGCGGTTATTGCGCTAACACTTAACCAAGTTTTTGTGGCCTAAGTTTTAAGTGTTACAGGATCACCTATTCACCCCCCTCTAGGTGCTCTCAACCCCCCTCTAGGCGACTTTCACCATGTCCGCGCACTCACCGTGGAGACTGTACCATGTCGCTGGCCCACGCGCCCCAGCTCTTTATGAGCCCCACCCGCACCCGCTCTCTCTCCCCTGCCTCATTTCGCACACTCTCACCCTCTCTCGCGCGCTGCCATCGCCACCCGTGCTCGTTGGAGATCCACGCTGCCGGTCGTCCAGCCCACCAGAAGTCGTCCAAGCCATCTGAGTTCCGTCCTGAAGTGAGGAGCTCGCTCCTGTGCTCGGGCCTCGCCGGAGTTCGGCCATGCCGGTTAGCCACGCCCGCGCGGTGACTAGCCGATTTAGCCTCGTTTTGTGCCCCTGTGTTGGTCCGTAGTGTTTCCCTTACCATGCCAAAGCCAGTCAAAGCCTTAGCACGCCCGAAACCCCCTCCCTGTGGCCGAGATTCCTCGCCGGAGTTGCCCGACCCGCCCGGAGCACCTTCCATTCGCCGTTCTCTTGTCTCCGGTCCTATTCTTGCGGCCGAAGCCCTGCTAGTGAATTCGCCAGAACCTTCTTCACTCATTCTAGCCCTCAATGGTGACCCTAGACCCCCGACGACCGCGTCTGCCCTGTCTCCGATGACATCGCTGTCGTGGAGGGAGCAACGCCGGTCACCAAGCTGTAAAACCCTGTGCACCCCATCCCAAACGTTCGTCCCTGGTCCAATGGTTTAGATCTACGGATATTGGTTTCGTCTATGCGCTCTGCCCTTGGGCCCCGCCTGCTAGTGCCTATGCCCCCTGGCACTAGGCCCGGCTGGTCAGCCTATTCCCCCTCCCAGTCGCTGACACCCCTGGCCCACTTGTCAGTGCTCGCCCGCTTGTGTTTTTATTAAGATATTTTTTGTGTCTCATTAAGATAAATGAAGTTAAGTTATGTAATCTATTGAGATAAGCAGTACTTAGAGAACCACAAACCTCTAGGAGTAATTGCCTAGCCTAGAACCTAGATTTTCCCCTCTTGTGTTTTTACTGTTCCGTCGAGCTTGTGTTCACTTGATTGTACATGTTTGGTGTACTGTTTCTTTGTCATTATCCAAATGTGTTTAATGCATGATCGCTTTGTGTAGACAACGAGCAGCCCGTGGTTCCTGAGTGTGTTGTCGAAGACCTTCCTAAGTAGCAACCTGGTGAAGGCAAGTGTCCTCTGACCCATTATGTCCTACTTATTTTATAATTCACTGCCTCGCATTACTTAATTGGAACCTAAGGGTTGACTAGTCTGTATTTATCTTGTCCTTGATTACCTTTTGGGTTATTATGGTTAGCTTCATGCTATTGCTCCACTTTAATCAACGAACATGATGCGAATATTTATGATACGATGTTGTTATATATGATTATGATGATGTTCTTATGGCACTTTAGGGGACTCAGGTTGTTTTCCTAAGTACCTCTCCGTAAGGACCTGTTTGTTGAGTGACCACCCGAGATAATAGTAAAACCATGAGGGTGGAATGGGGCGCCCTTAGCTGATTAATTAGATGAACCTGGGCATGTAGTTGGCTTTGTCGGAGGGCCGTCATGGGCACCGGGGCATAGTGCTTGCTCTGCTAAGGGTGGGTGTCGAGGTTCATTCGATTTGATTTTGTTAGTCACCCACCTTAGGGAGGAGTACTGCGTTTCTACGACTGGCGAAACCTAACGAGCAACTATGCACCAGGGGAGTCTTTGTGAAGGCTACGTAGTGAATCCCTCGGTAGTGAAGATTGGGTCTGGACAACCCAGGCTGGAAAGGGAATCACAACTCGTGGGTAAAGTGTGCAACCTCTGTAGAGTGTTAGAAACTAGTATATTAGCTATGCTCACGGTTTAGAGCAGCCTAGGGATCCTCTTTGATTAGAAGAACTCTAGATACTTTATGATGATGATTAATGGTGATGTTTATAACTATGACCTCTGGTATTTCCTCTTGGAGGGAGTACTTTTGGGTAATAACTGGGTTTATTACTAAAACTTGGCATACTATTAGTAATAAATACCTCACCAACTAAAATCAATTGCTTTAACCTTAAACTCCACATATAGCTAGTCCACTTTAGCCAAATGGGACATTTGCTGAGTACATTGATGTGTACTCACCCTTGCTTCAAAAACCACCCCACCTCAGGTTGTCTCCATGGCAATGAGTGCTAAGGAGGAGATGCAGGCAACATGGAGGACTTTGAAGAGTTTCAGGACTACGATGAGTTCTAGTTGTGTTAGTGGAAAACCCCCAGTCAGCTACCTGTGAAGGCCTTATCTCTATGTTTTGTATTCCACACTTTGATTACGTTTATGACTATGTTAAGTTAACGACTATGTGGATGTCTTGGACACCTTGATGTAATAAAGTACCTTTTCTGCTATTTATTTTGAGCAATGTGTGATGATGTCCAACTATGTAATCACTGTCTACGTGAGTTTCTGATCCTAGCACGTACATGGTTCGCATTCGGTTTACCTTCCAAAACCGAGTGTGACATAAGTGGTATCAGAGCCTTGCTTATTGTAGGACCATGAACCTAGACTAGAATGGACGCTTTAAGGACTATAGACCCTTACCCTCACCTTCACCCTTAGTGTTACTTCAAAAGTTAGTCAGCTTCTATGTTATATTACTATCTATATACTCACCTTACAATTTTTTATCTCACTTTGCTTTTGGTTTACTTGCTGGTCATATAGTTCTATTCTCACTCTTGTGCTTATGATGTCTTTTGTAGATGGCCCGTCTTAGATGCACTACACATAAGCTGGTGATCCCGTTCTTGCCCTCTCACCTTGCAGGGCATCCACTACGCGCACAGTGATAGGACAGTCGAGTCACCTGGAGAGACTGCATCGCCGCCTACACAAGGAGCAGGAGCACTGACACCAGGAGCTGGAGCAGCAGGACTCTTCCCCCTCGCCTCAGCAGGAGGTTGAGTCTAGGAGGCAGCCCTCCCCTGCGCCTCAGCTAGAGGTGCCCCCTGCACCACCACAGGGCACCCTGGCTACTGGAGGAGATCCCAACGGAGACGACGATGACGGTGGTAGTTTGAGCCACAACACGGAGCTTTTGGAAGAGCAGGAGTCAGAAGGATGGATCGCCCGACCCATCACTCGTGACGCCGCTCGCGGTTGTCATTTCCACGACGCTCTCGACACCTTGTTACGTCAGGCCTTCGACTGACAGACTTGGTCTATCGAGTATCGTTGTGTGGTCTACCAGCACCGTCGCGGGTTATACCCGAACCACTGGGAGGCTACCTGCCTGGTGCTTCGTCTGGACGATGATCTCCAAGGTGCAGAGGCCTTCTCAGAGCATTATTCTATCACTGAGTGGAACATTGTCGAGGTAGTCATGCAGGATGCTGCACAACATACGCTTTTGCAGTACTGTTCGTTGTTCAGCGGGGTGGTAGACAACCTCGACCTAAAGTATTACCCCCGTCGTTCGACCGACAATACCGGGGGTGTGATTGTCTCACCAGTTGGTGAGGGCAATCCTAGATTGAGCAGCATGGTCAACCTGGTCATCGTGCTCAACACCAAGATGGACCATGCCCTTGACGAGTTGGGCAAGGCTCGGGCGGAGATTGCAGAACTGCATGCTGAGCGCGCGGAGCACCGCCATCAGGAGAATGGTTCCCTCGCTCCTGTCAGGACTCAGCACCCTTACTGCTCACCACCCCATGGTCATCATGCTTATGGCACCTTTGACTGCAGGACCAAGATAGACTTGGTGCTATAGATCGATAGAGTCGGAGTCTGTAATAATGCTTAATTCAGTGTCTTAGTCTAAGTTAGTCTTACTTAGTGTTAGTTTGCTTATCATATGTTTTGATGCTTGTCGTGATGAACTCGTTATGAAGTTGGATCTTTGTAATGATTGTCATCAAGGTGTGGGCATCTCCTGCAACTTGGTGTAGTTATTAATAAAGTTAGTCATTTAGCTGGACAACCTTTTATTCCCACTTTCCTCTTTATCTGAGAAGTTGTACTTGGCTATGTTGAGAGTCAGTGAAGATGCTCATTTATTCAGTGTTATGAAGACTTCTATATATCTTTTCTTATGCTAAAAGACTACAAGGTTAGATCTAATGTGTGTATGCTTTCTACAAATGTCTGACAATATGCACAGAGGTGGAAGGTGTGCCCAGCAGTAGTAGCAGGCACCCCAGGATGAGGCACCTCACCAACAGTTGCCACTACCACCCCCAATGACTATTGAGCAGATGTTTCTGATGCAAACCCAGGCCATCCAAGCAATTGGTCAAACACTAGCAGCTATGCAATAGGTGCAACAGCAGCAACACCCACCTCAACCTTAGATGCAAGTGTAGATGCCGCAAATGCTCAGAGACAAGCATGCGGAGTTCATGAGGGGTCATCCCCCTGTCTTTGCCCATTCTACAGACCCCATGGAGGCTGAAGACTGGTTGCGCATAGTGGAGCGGGAGCTGCATACCGCTCAGTGCAACGATCGTGAGAAGGCTCTGTTTGGTCCTCACCTGCTAAGGAGAGCCGAACAGTCCTTGTGGGAGTCCTACCTCGCCACCCACGCCAACCCTGAAGCTATCACATGGGAGGAGTTCAAAGACAACTTCCGCCGGTACCACGTGCCTGAAGGATTGATGATAGTAAGAAAGGAGGAATTCCTGCCACTGAAGCAAGGTCCCTGTCTGTTAGTGAGTATAGGGACAAATTTCTGTAGCTATCTCGTTATGCACCTAAGGATGTCAATACTGATGCCAAGAGGCAGTACAGGTTCTTGAGAGGTTTGGTTGATCCCCTTCACTACCAGCTGATGAACCATACCTTCCCTACCTTCTAGCATCTGATTGATAGAGCCATAATGATCGAGAGGAAGCACCAGGAGATGGAAGACAGGAAAGGCAAGATCGGTGGATCTCAGGCCGAGAGCAGCACCCATCCCTGTTTCTTAGGCAACCCACCCTAGCAGTTCAAGCAAAGTCACCCTCAAGGGCACTAGCACTAGATCAACATCAGCGTCAGCACCGGCAGCAGCATCAGAGGCAGTTCCTTCAGCAGCAGTACCGCTAGAGCAACCAATAGGAAGGATGAAAGTCGCCTAGAGGAGGGTGAATAGGCGAAACCTGTAAATTATAAACTTCGAACACGCACTTTACCCAGGGTTAGGATTAGAAACAAATAATAATGAATATGGAGTGCGGAAGAGAGTTCTTGCTATGAGTTACTCAATCAATGCGGATAACTTTAGGAGCTAACTCAAAAGGATTGTGAGCAATATAACATTTAGAGAGAGGGGAGAGGGAAGAAACAAATCAAATGGTGAAGATCAACACAAATGAACACGGTGATTTGTTTCCCGAAGTTCGGTTCCAATGAACCTACTCCCCGTTGAGGAGGCCACAAACGCCAGGTCTTTCTCAACCCTTTCCCTCTCTTAATCGGTCACCTAGACCGGTTGAGTGCTTCTTCTTAATCTCAAGGGTCACAAAGACCTCGCAAGGATCACACACACTTAAGTGTCTCTTGCTAGCTTTACAAATCACTTAGAGAGTTTAGAATACAATGAATAAAGCACAACCAAGCAACAAGAGCAACAAATGAAACACAATTCTCACTCTCTCAAGGCACTAATCACTGCTGATCACTTTTCTTCATTGTGGGACTTGGAGAGGATTGAAAGCTTTGAATGTGTCTTTGGAATGTATTCTTTGCTCTTGTATTGAGTGTGGAGAGTGGAAAGCTTGGATTCATTGAATGGTGCTGGTTGGGGGTATTTATAGCCCCAACCACTATTCTAGTCGTTGGTTGGGCTTTCTGTCGACGGGCGCACCGGACATGACACTATTTAGTGTCCGGTGTCTACCACGTCAGTCGCCCGTTGGAGTCGACCGTTGGATTCGTCTGCCCTTGTGGTGCACCGGACAGTCCGGTGTGACCTAACGTCGCTGACTGCTTCTGAAGTTCTAACTGTTTATGACGCGGTGTAGTCGTGTGGCAGTCGATCATTGGCGTAGATGACCGTTGGCCCTGGGCTCACCAGACAGTCCGGTGCACACTGGATAGTCTGGTGATTATTAGCCGAGGGGCGCTACGTTTTCTCGAGAGCAGCCAGTTCGTCGGGCATGCCAGCTTGGGCATCAGACACTGTCTGGTGCACACCAGACAGTCCGGTGTGCCGCAGGCTGGTGCAAGTCTGACTTGCCCCATATTTAGAGAAGTGGCCCAATGGTCTATTTTCTTTATTGATGTATGTGAACTTTATGCACCTGAGTAAAGATCAACTAGGCAAACTAGTTAGTCCATAAGTTTTGTGATGGTCTTCAAACACCAAAATTGATTATAGGAAATGGCTGAGGCCATTTCCCTTTCAATCTCCCCCTTTTTGGTGATTGATGCCAACACAAAACCAAAGCAAATACAAAGTATAGAAATATAGCTAGTTTGCATTTTGACAGATGTGCATAAGTTACTTTGAAATGAAAGTAGTTCTAAGAATATATGATTGTTTTGATATAGTTAACATTTTGGACCACATTTGCACCACTTAGCTTGTTTTTGCAAATCTTTTTGAAAAATCTTTTCAAATTCTTTTACAATTATCCAATGGTATAAGAATATGATTTCTAAAACATTTTCAAGTTTTGAAAGATTCTCCCCCTTTTTAAATGCTTTTCCTTTGGCTAAATAAAAGCTCCCCTGAAAAAGTTCTCCGCTTAGCTGTGAAAGGGAAATGTGCCCTTGGGCCATTTCTAAGTATTTTGGTGACTTAGTGTCCAACACAAGTGCCTAATTGTAAAAAGGTGGACAAAGTACAAATCAACGATAAAGGTATGTTTCTCAGACTTAGTACATTGTTTTATGGACTAATGTATTGTGTCTAAGTGCTGGAAACAGAAAGAATCGAGTTGGAGAAGAGATAGCTCGAGCAGCCAAAGTATGCTCAGTCTGGGAGCACCGGACTGTCCGGTGCGCCAGGCTGGCTTGGGTAAAGTGGCTGCTCTCGGGACTTCGACGGTGGTGTACGGCTAAAATTCACCGGACTGTCCGGTGTGCACCGGACTGTCCGGTGGGCCGCTCACAGGCGAACTCGTTGCTCTCGGGAAACCATCATCGGCGTACGGCTAAAATTCACCGGACTGTCCGGTGTGCACCGGACTGTCCGGTGAGCCAACGGTCGGCCGGGCCAACGGTCGGCCGCGCAATCTGCGCGGGACACGTGGCCGAGCCAACGGCTAGAAGAAGGCACCGGACTGTCCGGTGTGCACCGGACATGTCAAGTGCACCAATGGCTCCCAGGCTGCCAACGGTCGACTGCGCTGTTTATGGAAAGAAATCGGGCACCGGACATGTCCGGTGTGCACTGGACTGTCCGGTGCCCCAGTCGACAGAAGGCAAGATCAGCCTTCCAAGATTGCTCTCAATGACTCCTAGCTGCCTCGGGGCTATAAAAGGGACCCCTAGGCGCATGGAGGAGTACACCAAGCATCTCCTAAGCATTCCTAAGCACCAAGACATCGATTTCGCACCTTTGATTCCTTGCGATAGCAATTAGAGCTCTAGTTGAGTGGTGAACTCATTGAGTTGTGTTGTGAGCTCTCGTTGTGACTTGTGTGCGTGGTGTCACTGTGATTTCTTGTCTTGAGTGCGTTGCTAATCCCTCCCTTGCTCCGTGTTCTTTGTGAATTTCAAGTGTAAGGGCGAGAGGCTCCAAATTTGTGGAGATTCCTCGCAAACGGGATTGAGTAAAGCAAACAAAACACTGTGGTATTCAAGTGGGTCTTTGGACCGCTTGAGAGGGGTTGATTGCAACCCTCGTCCGTTGGGACGCCACAACGTGGAGTAGGCAAGCGTTGGTCTTGGCCGAACCACGGGATAACCACCGTGCCATCTCTGTGATTGATCTTTGTTGGTTATTGTGTTTTGTTGAGGATTCCTCTTTAGCCACTTGGCAATTATTGTGCTAACAAGTAACCAAGTTTTGTGGCTTAAGTTTTGAAGTGTTACAGGATCACCTATTCACCCCCCCTCTAGGTGCTCTCAATTGGTATCAGAGCCATTCTCTTCACAAAGGGACTAACCGCCCGAAGAGATGGATCCTAAGGGGAAGGGAATCGTGATCAACGACAAAGAGAAGGAATCCTTCGTCAACGAGCCGAAGGACGATAAGCCTACCGACTCCGGCTCAGGCCATAGACGGAAGGAAGGGAAGAAGAAGAAGACGAGGCGCATCAAGGAGATCGTATATTACGACGACAGCGATGAGTCTACTTCTTCCCAAAAGGATGACGACCACAACGACTACGAGAGAAGGAAACCGGTTAATTCGAACTTTTCTTTTGACTACTCTCGTATTCCGCAAAGTTCAAATTCACATTTGCTCTCCATCCCACTCGGCAAGCCCCCACACTTCGATGGGGAGGACTACGGATTTTGGAGCCACAAAATGCGTAGTCACCTATTCTCTCTCCATCCTAGTATATGGGAGATTGTAGAGAGTGGAATGCACTTTGATAGTTCGGATAGTCCCATGTTCATTAATGAACAAATTCATAAGAATGCACAAGCTACTACTGTTCTTCTAGCTTCATTGTGCAGGGATGAATACCACAAAGTGAGCGGCTTGGATAACACCAAGCAAATATGGGACACCCTCAAGATTTCTCACGAGGGGAACGACGTCACCTTGCTCACCAAAATGGAGTTGGTGGAGGGCGAGCTTGGACGATTCGCGATGATAAGGGGCGAGGAGCCAACTCAAACATACAACCGGCTCAAGACCCTTATCAACAAAATAAGGAGCTACGGAAGCACGCGATGGACGGACCACGACGTCGTCCGACTGATGCTAAGGTCCTTTACCGTTCTTGTTCCTCATTTGGTGAATAATATTCGTGAGAATCCCAGGTACACCAAAATGTCGCCCGAAGAAGTCCTTGGAAAATTCGTCAGCGGGCGAATGATGATCAAGGAGGCGAGGTACGTGGACGACGCCTTGAATGGTCCGATCAACGAGCCGCAAACCCTTGCTCTCAAGGCAACAAGAAGCAAGGAGGCGCTACCTAGCAAGGTGGCACAAATTGAGGCAGCCGGACTTAATGATGAAGAGATGGCCCTCATCATCAAAAGATTCAAGACGACACTTAAGGGTCGCAAGGGACAGCCAAGCAAGACCAAAGCCAAGGGGAAGCGCTCATGCTTCAAATGCGGTAAGCTTGGTCATTTTATTGCTAACTGTCCCGACAATGATAGTGATCAGGATCAAGGGAACAAGAGGGAGAAGAAGAAAAACTATAAGAAGGCAAAGGGCGAGGCACATCTTGGCAAGGAGTGGGATTCGGATTGCTCCTCGTCCGACTCCGACAATGGAGGACTCGCCGCCACCGCCTTCAACAAGTCATCCCTCTTCCCCAACGAGCGTCACACATGCCTCATGGCAAGGGAGAAGAAGGTATGTACTCGAGACTCTATTTATGCTTCTTCAAGTGAAGACGAATCTAGTGATGAGGAAATAGATTACTCTAGCTTGTTTAAGGGATTGGATAGAAATAAAATTGATAAAATCAATGAATTGATTGATGCCTTGAATGAAAAGGATAGGCTTTTAGAAAAGCAAGAGGATTTGTTGTATGATGAACATGACAAATTTGTTGAGGCACAAAAATCCTATGCTATAGAAGTTAAAAGAAATGAAATGCTCTCTTATGAACTATCTATGTGTCATGAAACCATTTCTACTTTACAAAGTGTTAACAATGATTTAAATGCTAAATTAGAAGTAGCAAATAAATCTAATTCTTGTATAGAACATGTTATGATTTGCACTAGGTGTAAGGACTTTGATATTGATGCCTGTAATGGACACCTAGTTTCAATTTCGAGATTAAATGATGAAGTAGCTAGTCTTAATGCCCAACTTAAGACTAGCAAAAGTGATTTCGATAAGCTAAAATTTGCAAGGGATGCCTACACGATTGGTAGACACCCCTCAATTAAGGATGGACTTGGCTTCAAGAGGGAAGCCAAGAACTTAACAAGCCATAAGGCTCCCATCTCCGCCAAGGAGAAAGGGAAGGTCCCTATGGCGAGTAGTACTAAAAAGAACCATGCTTTTATGTACAATGATAGAAGACAGTCTCATAGGAATTGTAATGCTTTTGACTCGCATGCCTATGATTTTTATGCTATGTATGCTTCTAGTTCTTCCTATATGCACTGTAGAGATATGCCTAGGAAAAATATTCATCATGTGCCTAGAAAGAATTTTGCTCATGCTCCTAGGAAAGTTATGAATGGTCCCTCTACAATTTATCATGCTTTGAATGCTTCCTTTGCTATTTGTAGAAAGGATAGGAAGATAGTTGCTAGGAAATTAGGGGCAAAATGCAAGGGCGATAAAACTTGCATTTGGGTCCCTAAGGAAATTGTGACTAACCTTGTAGGACCCAACAAGAGTTGGGTACCTAAGACCCAAGCCTAAATTTGCCTTGCAGGTTTATGCATCCGGGGGTTCAAGCTGGATTATCGACAGCGGATGCACAAACCATATGACGGGGGAGAAGAAGATGTTCACCTCCTACGTCAAGAATAAGGATTCCCAAGATTCAATCATTTTCGGTGATGGGAACCAAGGCAAGGTGAAAGGTTTAGGCAAGATTGCAATATCAAATGAGCATTCTATCTCTAATGTGTTTTTAGTGGAGAGTCTTGGATATAATTTACTATCTGTTAGTCAATTATGTAATATGGGATATAACTGTTTATTTACAAATGTAGATGTGTCTGTCTTTAGAAGATGTGATGGTTCACTAGCTTTTAAGGGTGTACTAGACGGCAAACTTTACTTAGTTGATTTTGCAAAAGAAGAGGCCAGTCTCGATGCATGCTTAATGGCTAAGACTTGCATGGGCTGGTTGTGGCATCGCCGCTTAGCACATGTGGGGATGAAGAACCTCCACAAGCTTCTAAAGGGAGAACACGTAATAGGTCTAACCAATGTTCATTTCGAAAAAGATAGACCTTGTGCAGCTTGTCAAGTAGGTAAACAAGTGGGGGGAGCTCATCACAGCAAGAATGTGATGACCACATCAAGACCTCTGGAGCTGCTGCATATGGACCTCTTCGGACCCGTCGCCTATCTGAGAATAGGAGGAAGTAAGTATGGTCTAGTTATTGTTGATGACTTTTCCCGCTTCACTTGGGTGTTCTTTTTGCAGGATAAGTCTGAAACCCAAGGGACCCTCAAGCGCTTCCTAAGGAGAGCTCAAAATGAGTTTGAGCTCAAGGTGAAGAAGATAAGGAGCGACAACGGGTCCGAATTCAAGAATCTTCAAGTGGAGGAGTTCCTTGAGGAGGAGGGGATCAAGCACGAGTTCTCCGCCCCCTACACACCTCAGCAAAATGGTGTGGTAGAGAGGAAGAACAGGACACTCATAGATATGGCGAGGACTATGCTTGGAGAGTCCAAGACCCCCGAGTGCTTTTGGTCGGAAGCCGTGAACACGGCTTGCCACGCCATCAACAGGGTCTACCTTCACCGCCTCCTCAAGAAGACTTCATATGAGCTGCTAACTGGTAACAAACCCAATGTATCGTACTTTCGTGTATTTGGGAGTAAATGCTACATTCTAGTGAAGAAGGGTAGGAATTCCAAATTTGCTCCCAAAGCCGTAGAAGGGTTTTTATTAGGTTATGATTCAAATACAAAGGCGTATAGGGTCTTCAACAAATCATCGGGTTTGGTTGAAGTCTCTAGCGATGTTGTATTTGATGAGACTAATGGCTCTCCAAGAGAGCAAGTTGTTGATCTTGATGATGTAGATGAAGAAGACGTTCCAACGGCCGCGATACGCACCATGGCGATTGGAGATGTACGACCTCAGGAACATTTGGAGCAAGATCAATCGTCTTCCTCAACCATGGTGCGTCCCCCAACCCAAGATGACGAACAGGTACCTCAAGTGGAGGCGCATGATCAAGGGGGAGCACAGGATGTTCAAGTTGAAGAGGAAGAAGCACCTCAGGCACCTCCAACCCAAGTTCGAGCGACGATTCAAAGGGATCATCCCGTCGACTAGATATTGGGTGATATTAGCAAGGGAGTAACTACTCGTTCAAGATTAGTAAATTTTTGTGAGCATTACTCTTTTGTCTCTTCTATTGAGCCTTTCAGGGTAGAAGAGGCCTTGCTAGATCCGGACTGGGTGTTGGCCATGCAGGAGGAACTCAACAATTTCAAGCGCAATGAAGTTTGGACACTGGTGCCTCGCCCCAAGCAAAATGTTGTGGGAACCAAGTGGGTGTTCCGCAACAAACAGGACGAGCACGGGGTGGTGACAAGGAACAAGGCTCGGCTTGTGGCAAAAGGTTATGCCCAAGTCGCAGGTTTGGACTTTGAGGAGACATTCGCTCCTGTGGCTAGGCTAGAATCAATTCGTATCTTGCTAGCATATGCCGCTCACCATTCTTTCAGGTTGTACCAAATGGATGTGAAGAGCGCTTTCCTCAACGGGCCGATCAAAGAGGAGGTGTACGTGGAGCAACCCCCTGGCTTCGAGGATGAACGGTACCCCGACCACGTGTGTAAGCTCTCTAAGGCGCTCTATGGACTTAAGCAAGCCCCAAGAGCATGGTATGAATGCCTTAGAGACTTTTTAATTGCTAATGCTTTCAAGGTTGGGAAAGCCGATCCAACTCTTTTTACTAAGACTTGCGATGGTGATCTTTTTGTATGCCAAATTTATGTCGATGACATAATAATTGGTTCTACTAATCAAAAGTCTTGTGAAGAGTTTAGGGTGTGTTTGGTTTAGCTTTTGGCTTTGGTTTTTGCCTCCTAAAAGCCAAAAGCCAACCAAAGGGCTGGATCCAGGAAGCAGCTTTTTCTAAAAGCTGACTTTCTCGCAGTGCAAAACTGAAAGCACCCCTAGACCTGCTTTTAATGGCTTTTGGATGGAACTGTGAAAACATATATCGAAGAACTTAACGACTTTTAGTGGTTTCCATCAAACAGTTTTTAGCTTTTTAACAACTCACAGCCTATAGCAGCTTTTTTCACAGCTCACAGCCGACATCAACTTTTTCCACAGCCACAGCCCAACCAAACAGACCCTTAGCAGGGTGATGACGCAGAAATTCGAGATGTTGATGATGGGCGAGTTGAACTACTTCCTTGGGTTCCAAGTGAAGCAACTCAAGGACGACACTTTCATCTTCCAAACGAAGTACACGCAAGACTTGCTAAAGCAGTTTGGGATGAAGGATGCCAAGCCCGCAAAGACGCCGATGGGAACTGACGGACACACCGACCTCAACAAAGGAGGTAAGTCCGTTGATCAAAAAGCATACCGGTCCATGATAGGTTCTTTGCTTTATTTATGTGCTAGTAGACCGGATATTATGCTTAGCGTATGCATGTGTGCTAGATTTCAATCCGATCCTAAGGAGTGTCACTTAGTGGCTGTGAAGCGAATTCTTCGATATTTAGTCGCTACACCTTGCTTCGGGATCTGGTATCCAAAGGGGTCTAACTTTGACTTGATTGGGTACTCAGATTCCGACTATGCTGGATGTAAGGTCGATAGGAAGAGTACATCGGGGACGTGCCAATTCTTAGGAAGGTCCCTGGTGTCATGGAATTCTAAGAAACAAACTTCCGTTGCCCTATCCACCGCTGAGACCGAGTACGTTGCCGCAGGACAGTGTTGCGCGCAACTACTTTGGATGAGGCAAACCCTCCGGGACTTTGGCTACAATCTGAGCAAAGTCCCACTCCTATGTGATAATGAGAGTGCCATCCGACTAGCGGAAAATCCTGTTGAGCACAGCCGCACAAAGCACATTGACATTCGGCATCACTTTTTGAGAGACCACCAGCAAAAGGGGGATATCGATGTGTTTCATGTTAGCACCGAGAACCAGCTAGCCGATATCTTTACCAAGCCTCTAGATGAGAAGACCTTTTGCAGGCTGCGTAGTGAGCTCAATATCTTAGATTCGCGGAACTTGGATTGAATTATAGCATACATGTATTTATGCCTTTGATCATGTTCATTCTGCATTTTGTTGCTTATTGTGGTGCTCAAGTTGTACAAACACTCCCTAGACCTCACAAGTCCTTTTTGCAAGTGATGCACATATTTAGGGGGAGCTGTGCTACAACTTGACCCTTTGAGACTAACCATGTACTTGAGTTTGGTTGTTTTAGTCTTCAAGGAGGATTGAAAGGGAAAAGGTGGGCTTGGACCATGCAAGACTTCCACTGCACTCCGATGCAAAGAATAACTTTCCAAGTTCATCTTCATACTCTTATTGCCTTTGTGTTCTCTTTTGATGATTTTGGTGAGGCAATGGGGTTAAAGGGCCAAGATTGATCCCGTTTTGGTGCTTGATGCCAAAGGGGGAGAAAATAAAGGCCAAAGCAATAGATGGATCAGCTACCACTTGAGAAATTTTGAAAATAATAGATTAGAGCTTGTGGTGTAGCTTGTGGTGTGTCAAAACTCTTTTGTTGTCTCTTATGTCAAATGTTGGCCTCTTGTGGGGAGAAGTGTTGATTATGGGAAAAAGGGGGAGTTTTTGAAATCCTTGATCAAATTTCTTTGGAAAACCTGTCTTTATGTCTCTACAAGTGGTTTTGACTTAGATATAGGAATTTGAGTTTGATTTGCAAAAACAAACCAAGTGGTGGCATAGAGTGATCCATATATGTCAAATTTGAATCAAAACAATTTGAGTTCTTTTTTTGAAGTGATTTTGTACTTGTCCTACTTGCCTTATGTTGTGTTGGCATAAATCACCAAAAAGGGGGAGATTGAAAGGGAAATGTGCCCTTGGGCCATTTCTAAGTATTTTGGTGACTTAGTGTCCAACACAAGTGCCTAATTGTAAAAAGGTGGACAAAGTACAAATCAAGGATAAAGGTATGTTTCTCAGACTTAGTACATTGTTTTATGGACTAATGTATTGTGTCTAAGTGCTGGAAACAGAAAGAATCGAGTTGGAGAAGAGATAGCTCGAGCAGCCAAAGTATGCTCAGTCTAGGAGCACCGGACTGTCCGGTGGTGCACCGGACAGTGTCCGGTGCGCCAGGCTGGCTTGGGTAAAGTGGCTGATCTCGGGACTTCGACGGCGGTGTACGGCTAAAATTCACCGGACTGTCCGGTGGGCCGCTCACAGGCGAACTCGTCGCTCTTGGGAAACCATCATCGGCGTACGGCTAAAATTCACCGGACTGTCTGGTGTGCACCGGACTGTCCGGTGAGCCAACGGTCGGCCGGGCCAACGGTCGGCCGCGCAATCTGCACGGGACACGTGGCTGAGCCAACGGCTAGAAGAAGGCACCGGACTGTCCGGTGTGCACCGGACATGTCAAGTGCACCAACGGCTCCCAGGCTGCCAACGGTCGACTGCGCTGTTTATGGAAAGAAATCGGGCACCGGACATGTCCGGTGTGCACCGGACTGTTCGGTGCGCCAGTCGACAGAAGGCAAGATCAGCCTTCCAAGATTGCTCTCAACGGCTCCTAGCTGCCTTGGGGCTATAAAAGGGACCCCTAGGCGCATGGAGGAGTACACCAAGCATCTCCTAAGCATTCCTAAGCACCAAGACATCGATTCCGCGCCTTTGATTCCTTGCGATAGCAATTAGAGCTCTAGTTGAGTGGTGAACTCATTGAGTTGTGTTGTGAGCTCTCGTTGTGACTTGTGTGCGTGGTGTCACTGTGATTTCTTGTCTTGAGTGCGTTGCTAATCCCTCCCTTGCTCCGTGTTCTTTGTGAATTTCAAGTGTAAGGGCGAGAGGCTCCAAATTTGTGGAGATTCCTCGCAAACGGGATTGAGTAAAGCAAACAAAACACCATGGTATTCAAGTGGGTCTTTGGACCGCTTGAGAGGGGTTGATTGCAACCCTCGTCCGTTGGGACGCCACAACGTGGAGTAGGCAAGCGTTGGTCTTGGCCGAACCACGGGATAACCACCGTGCCATCTCTGTGATTGATCTTTGTTGGTTATTGTGTTTTGTTGAGGATTCCTCTTTAGCCACTTGGCAATTATTGTGCTAACAAGTAACCAAGTTTTGTGGCTTAAGTTTTGAAGTGTTACAGGATCACCTATTCACCCCCCCTCTAGGTGCTCTCAAGCTGTCAAGAGGGTTTTTGCAAATGCATTTTTTTGTAAAAAGTTTTTAGAAAATAGGGTGGTGGTGTGTGTGGTCCTTTTGCTTTGGCGGTGGTGCGGTCCTTTTGCTTTGGCCTATTAACTTCTCTCCCTTTGGCATTAAGCGCCAAAAATAGAGAAATTGAGAGGTCTTTAACAATAAAGATATGAAAGTAAATACATAAGTAGGGCAAAGGATACTGACAAATATGGAGTGGAAGACTTGTCTTTGCCTACAACTTGGTTTCCCTTTCAACTCAAGACTAAGCAGAGAAATATTCTTGGAAGCACATTAGTCTTAGCTTTGGCACAAGAAGAATAAGAAATATGCATTTGTACCAAATAAAAGAGATACGACATGATCAAAGTTCCGAGAATCTAAGACATTTAGTTCATTCCTAAGCTTGCTGAAGGTCTTTTCAACTAGTGGCTTGGTGAAGATATTGGATAACTGGTTGTGAGTGCTAACATAAACAATTTCGATATCCCCCTTTGTTGATGATCTCCTAGAAAGTGAAACTGGATGTCTATGTGCTTTGTGTGGCTGTGTTCAACAGGATTATCCACCATGCGGATTGCACTCTCATTGTCACATAGGAGAGGGACTTTTCTTAACTTGTAGCCATATTCCCTAAGGGTTTGCCTCATCTAGAGTAATTGTGCACAACAATGTCCTGCAACAATATACTCGGCTTTGGCGGTAGATAGAGCTACTGAATTTTGTTTCTTTGAAGCTCAACACACCAGGGATCTCCCTAGAAACTGACAAGTCCCTGATGTACTCTTTCTATCAATCTTACATCAAGCATAATCGGCATCAGAATACCCGATTAGATCAAAGGTAGATCCCATGGGGTACCATAGCCCAAACTTAGGAGTGTAAACTAAATATCTCATGATTCTTTTCACGACCCTGAGTTGAATTTCCTTAGGGTTGGCCTAGAACCTTGCACACATACATACTGAAAGCATACTATTCGGTCATGAAGCACATAAATAGAGTAGAGATCCTACCATGGATCGGTATACCTTTTGATCTACAGACTTACCTCCTCTCTCGAGGTCGAGATGCCCATTTATTCCCATGGGATTCTTGATAGGTTTGGCATTCTTCATTCCAAACTTCTTGAGAATATCATGAATGTACTTTGTTTGTCAGATGAAGGTGCCCTCTTGGAGTTGCTTGATTTGGAATCCAAGGAAATACTTTAACTCCCCCATCATGGACATCTCAAATTTTTGTATCATAATTCTGCTAAACTCTTCACAAGATGACTTGTTAGTAGACCCAAAGATAATATCATCAACATAAATTTGGCACATAAACAAGTCTTTGGAAATTGTTTTAGTGAAGAGAGTAGGGTCAACTTTTCCAACTTTAAAACCATTAGTGATAAGAAAGTCTCTTAGGGATTCGGTGCCCTCTTGGAGTTGCTTTTTACCAGTGAGGAGTTCATACGATGTCTTCATGAGGATTCAGTGAAGGTAGAGTCGGTTAATGGAGTAGCAAGCGGTGTTAATCGCCTCCGTCCAAAACTGATCCGATGTCTTGTATTCATCAAACATGGTCCTTGACATATCCAAAAGAGTTCTTTTCTTTCTCTGCACAACACCGTTTTGTTGAGGTGTGTAGGGAGAAAAGAACTCATGCTTGATGCCCTCCTCCTCAAGAAATCCTTCTATTTGAGAGTTCTTGAACTTTGTTCCATTGTCGCTTCTAATCTGCTTGATTCTTAATCCGAACTCATTTTGAGCCCGTCTCAAGAATTTCTTTAAGGTCTCTTGGGTTTGTGATTTTTCCTGCAAAAAGAATACCTAAGTGAAGCGAGAATAATCATCCACAATTACAAGATAATACTTACTCCCACCGATGCTTATGTAAGCAATTAGGCCGAATAGATCCATGTGGAGTAGTTCAAGCGGCCTCTCGGTCGTCATGATGTTCTTGTGTGGATGATGAACTCCAACCTGCTTCCCTGCTTGACATGCACTACAGATCCTATCTTTCCCAAAATGAATATTGGTTAAGCCTAAAATGTGTTCCCCCTTTAGAAGCTTGTGAAGATTCTTTATCCCAACGTGAGCAAGTCGGCGATACCAGAGCCAGCCCATGTTAGTCTTAGCAATTAAGCAAGTGTCTAGTTCAGCATTGTTATCATTGAAATCAACTAAGTATAGCTGACCATCTAACACTCTCTTAAAAGCTATTGAATCATCAATTCTTCTAAAGATGGTAACACCAACATCAATAAATAAACAGTTGTAGCCCATTTTCCATAATTGAGAGACAGGAAGCAAGTTGTAATCAAGAGAATCTACAAGAAAAACATTAGAAATGGAATGGTCAGAATATATAGCAATTTTACGCAATCCTTTAACCAAACCTTGATTTCCATCCTCGAATGAGATTGCTCTTTGGGGATCATCATTTTTCTCATATGGGGAGAAATTTCTTTTCTCCCCTGTCATGTGGTTTGTGCACCCGCTGTCGATTATCCAACTTGTTCCGTGTAACACCCACTTTGTAATTTGCTAGAAAGAATACCAATAGAGAAAACAATTTCTCCTTATGTGGGTTTAACCTGTGTGCATCATCCCATGTGAACACCATATTCAAAAGCAAATAATTAATAAAAGAATATATGCCATTGAAAGTATGCATCATGCTGGATATTTTTTTGTGGAGTGCATTTTGTGGCTATACAAAAAAAAATAAAATAAAATAAAGAGAATATTAGTACCTAGATGAGAATTTAAGATTTAAAGGGGATTCTAGAATTTAGAAAAGAGAAGAAATGAATATTATGAGGAGAAAAATAAGTAAGTAAAAATATATTGTACCTTAACTAGAGTACAGGTTCACAACACTGTTTGGATTCAAAATTTGAATGGAAATTTAAATCATGAATTTGGAGGACAAAATAAGAAAAAGGGAAATAAAATAAAAAGGGAAAACCTGCAGCTGGGCCGACTTCATGCCATTCGGCCCACCTACCAATCACCCACGCGCGGCCCGTGATCCCCTTCCCTCCTGCGCGAGCTCCACGACTGACCCGTGGGTCCCGCTTACAGTCTCACCAGTTCGCGCGCACGCCACTGGCACTCGCTTACGCGTTGGGCCCGCCTGTCATTCCCTCGTGCGCACTATTGCACGTTCTTCTTCCTCGCGTGAATCGCGGACCGGCTTCAACCACCGCGCCGAGCTTGGCGGGAGGAGCCGTTAACCCTGGCACCATCGACCGCAAAAACCTGGGGATCGGTACTGTGCTCGCCTATATGACCGCTCGGGAGGGCTAGTCTTTCCCCTACCCACCTTGTTGACCCACCACAACCGGTTGAAGCCATTGCTGCCGCCGAGGCCACCTCACCGCGATTACTCAGCTCCCCGCGCCGGTGAACGTTGGTATGAGTTCCTTGGCTCTTTCCGTTACTCTGGTTCAATGTAGGCCCACCGATTTGGAACATGTTGTTGCGTCGCGGTGCAATTTGCTCGTCGGCGCTTGTACCACCGCCGTGTGCTGTCCTCTCCGGTGGACTGTAGATTTCGTTGAACACACACTGAAATTAGTTGGCGAGATAGATTCGCCATGTCGTGGGCTCGGTGGGGAAGATTTTAATTGGGTTTTGGCGCACCGAATGCCCCAGACGTCATCGCCGGCAGCATCCGCCGCCGCGGGCTCGAGCGCGCCGCTGCGCTCTCTGGTCGTGGTTGGGGCGAAGTGCTCTGCACCGTCGGATTCGTGGATGACGGTTCATATTAGAGCTTGGCGTACCCTTTCGCGTGAACGATCTGAGCCGCTGATCTGTTAACGGACGGATCCTGTTGGATCTCATCTCATAAAACCACGACCGTCGGATTTAGATCCGAGGGCTACAGCTGCATACCGGTTCAGTAGTAGGCGGTCTAATCCGGGCCGTTCATTTGAGATCTAACGGCTCAAATTCACCGATACCCCTTCGCGGGTCAGATTTATTAAAGAACCCCTCACCTTTTAGCGAATCAACCCGCCATCCATACGCAACTGTTCACTGTGTCTTGGACATCTTACCCCGAGACCCCTATGTTCCTGTTTAAATGAGCCCCAGTCCAGTGCTGTTTTAAAGTGATTAAATGAATTAGAAATTAGATTTTTAATATGAAAATAAACCCTAAAACTTGTATAATTCATAGAATATTCATATGGGCTCCAAAATAATCCATTCCACTTTCTAAATTTTTGTAATTTTATTCTTTATCACTTAGAGCCTCTGTTTGGTCATGAAAACAGTAAGAAAAGTCATTTCCCACTTAATCCCATTTTAAACACATAAAACCTTTGAAAATCCATAACTTAAAATCTATAACTCAGAAAATTATGATTCCTGTTCCTAGGATTTTATTTTAATGTGTAGAATATTTCTGTGTATTTTATTTATATGTTTGGTGTAATGTTAATTTCTCTATATGCACTGTGCTTGTTTGTATTGTGGCGAGTAGAAGAGCCCGTTGCTGAGGATCCTGGTGAGCAGCAGGTTGAAGTAGCTGAGCAGGAGCTCATTGAAGGCAAGTTATGCCCTTGACCACTTTTTACCTAATAATGTTCTTTAATATCACTTATCCATGCATAGGTTAATTTTGATGGGACCCAATAGGTCACCCTAGATTGTTTATCTCATTACCTTGTTTACCCCTGAATCACTTGGGTAGTTTGCTATTGCTTTATATGGTTTTGGGATAATCATTTATTACCTCTATGTTCCAATTCTTTTTGTTACTCTATTTATGTTCATGTTGAGATCATTAATGTTAATTGGAACATAGAGCTTAACTTGAGTAACACGTGCCACCACAAGGGTTTAATGGGACGCCCTTGGCTGATTAACTAGGAAAGCTAGTGGAGGTCTACCTTACCCGAAAGGGGCAAGGGCAGTAGGGGAGTGGTCAGTGTAGGGAGATCCTTGGTTGATTTTGCTGCGATGGCAGTCAGTCAAGAACCCTGCATTGGAACTTTCTATAAACTGTAGTGGGTTTTCTGAAGCTAGTGGAACTTTGTAAAGGCCTCATAGTGTTACCCTGCCTCGCCTCCTCGGTAGAGGTGTATGGGAAGTCGCGATCCCTTGGCAGATGGGTAACATGACTTGTGGGTAAAGGGTACAACCTCTGCAGAGTGTAAAACTGGTATACAAGTCGTGCTCACGGTCATGAGCAGCTCAGGACTCTCTGATGTTTAAATTATGGAACTTAAATTCAATTTTGTCATTTACATTGCATGGGTTGTTATTAATTTTGTTCTATTACTTTACTTATGGTTTGGTATTTACTTATGCTTAGTATCTGCTAATAAAAGTTTGACCAACTACTTAAAAGCAATGCTCAGCTTTAACCCCTGTCATTGATTAGCCTTACACACCACATGAGCTCACACCTTTGTGAGTTTATGTCCACCGGTTCCCCACAACTTGTTGAGCTATGATCATGTGTGAGCTCACCCTTGCTGTCTCACACCCCCCACAGGAGAAGAGCAGGTGGTTCAGGAGGAGCCACAAGGGGAGGAGTATGATCTGATCTAGGTGGCGTATCTCAGTTGACATTGGCGCCGACGATCCTTAGTTCGTTTTATCTTTATTATTTTATTTTGTAATAAGACTTCCGCTATGTAATAAGTACTCTGATGTTTTATGACATTTATCTCTATACACTCTGTTATTATATATGTTGTCTTCTTGGCGCATGTATGAGATGCACCTGGATTTGTTCCTTAAAGCCGGGTGTGACAAAAGTGGTATCAGAGGAAATGTTGACTGTAGGACGAAACCTAGATAGAAATGGACAAACCCTCTCCTACTTACCTTACTCTGACTCATTCTATACTTATCTCATCTTGATCTTGTCTCACCTTTTGCTATTCTACTCTGATCATTCTTACCTTTTCTACTCCAAGACAAGAAGGATTTCACACCTTGGAATCCTACCACTATGATCTTTTTAAGATATAAGGAACCTAAGACAAAATTCAAAACTACTTTCTTTAAAAATGTTGTTTGATTGTTCTGATGTTAAATGTCTGATTTGCTTCTTCGATTGATTGATATATTATATATGGACATCTTAGCATGTACCACCATAAGGTATTGAATTAGCTATGATAGGTAAAATATTAATCTGCTTAGCTAATAAAATTCCCCAAAGTAACATGATTTGTAATTACCTGCCTTGTCTACTATTTTCTTACCATATGTGTCTAACTCAGATGGTCAATACCAGGTGGGGTGGTGGAATTGATTTGCCTCCGAATCGACACACTCAAAGAATATACAGACAACCCCAGCCACAACCTGCAGAGATGAATCCTCCACCAGGCGGAGTTGACCCACTGGTTGCTGCTCAGATGGCGGTGATGCAGCAAATGGCGGACACTATGGCTGATATGCGTGCCCAGATGCAGCAAGAACGCCAGGAGATGCATCAGGAAAGAGAAGATATACGACAGGAGTTGCGCCAGGAGCGAGAAGAGATACGCCAGGAAAGGAGGGCGCAACAACAACAGCTGCAACAACAAATGCAACAACAACAGCAGCAACAGCAGCAGCAAGTACCACTGCCTCCCCCACCACCACCAGTTCCACCTCGTGATAAGCACCGGGAGTTCATGAGTCATAAGCCACCTACATTCGCTAGCTCACCTGATCCACTGGACGCGGATGATTGGCTGAAGTCCGCTGAGAAGATGCTGAATATTGCACAATGTACTGACCGGGAGAAGGTTTTTTATGCTTCTGGACATCTGACAGGTCCTGCTGCTGACTGGTGGGATTTATATACTGCTGCCCACGATGCTGCTGATACTATTACCTGGGCGGAGTTCAGTACACAGTTCAGGAATTATCATATACCAGCTGGATTGATGAAGATTAAGAAGAAGGAATTTCTGTCGCTGAAGCAAGGAAGTATGTCAGTCAGCGAGTACCGCGACAAGTTCATCCAGTTATCCAGATATGCCCCTGATGAAGTTGCTGAAGATGAGAGGAAGCAGGAACATTTTATTGAAGGACTTAATGGACCACTGCAGTATGCTCTAGTGGCACACACATTTCCATCATTTCAGAGGCTGCTTGATAAGGCCCTGGCTATTGAGCATAAGCGTGTTCAGCTGGGTGATTTGAAGAGAAAGGCTATAACTCAAGGACAAGGAAGCAGCAGTGTTCGTCCTCGCTACAGTTCACCTCAGGGTACCCCAGTTCGCACTGGCGGAGGCCAGCGCCCAGTTCAGCAATCACCACTGAGGACTCCACCTCCTCGACAGGCTACCCCTACTGGCACCCCGACGAAGTTTTCAGGACAGAGTCCAGGCACTACTTGTTTCAAGTGTGGGAAGACTGGTCATTATGCAAATGTCTGCCCACAGAGGATTGCTGCTACTCCAGTTCAGAACAGGCAGCAAACTCCAGGATCTGGCAAGGGATATTCTATTGCCAAGGTTAATCAAGTCAGCGTTGATGCTACTCCGGATGGTGGGGACATCGTACTTGGTATGTTTTATGTTAATGCAATTCCTGCAACCATATTATTTGATTCTGGTGCTACACATTCATTCATGTCTGCTAGATATGCCAACACAAATGAAATACCACTGCTAAATATGAGAAAACCCATGATAGTAATTACACCTAAAGGGCCTGTTGAGGCGAATCAAATGACACGTAGATTGACATTGACCATTATGGGTAGAGAATTTGGAGCTACTGCTATAATATTAGAGTCAAGCAGTATAGATCTGATCCTTGGTATGTCATGGCTAAGAAAGGCAAAGGCCGTTATAGCATGTGGTAGAGGTACTGTAGAACTCACTACCACTAAAGGAGAAAGATTTCAAGTTAAGATTGCAGTAACCTCCTCACCCATGCGTGCAATGTTCTTTATACCTGAGGAGTTTGTTGGTGACAACATCCGGGTGGTTAGAGATTTTCCGGACGTCTTTCCAAAGGAGTTACCAGGGATGCCACCTGATAGAGAAGTTGAGTTTGTTATTGATCTCTTACCTGGAACCGCCCCTATTTCTAAACGGCCATATAGGATGTCCGTAGAGGAGTTGAAGGAACTTAAGAAGCAGTTAACTGAGTTACAAGATGCTGGGTACATTCGTCTGAGTTCCTCACCTTGGGGAGCACCGGTCTTGTTTGTACAGAAGAAGGATGGATCGCAGCGGATGTGTGTGGATTATAGATCTCTTAATGATGTTACGGTGAAGAACAAGTATCCGTTGCCCCGTATTGAGGATCTATTTGATCAGATGAGAGGTGCTAGAGTATTCTCGAAGATTGACCTCCGATCGGGTTACCATCAGATGAGGATTAGACCATCGGATATTCCTAAGACAGCATTCTCGACTCGATATGGATTATATGAGTTCACTGTTATGTTGTTTGGATTAACCAATGCACCAGCTTATTTTATGAACTTGATGAACAAGGTGTTTATGGAGTATTTGGACAGATTCGTCGTGGTATTCATCGACGATATTCTTATTTATTCTCAGAGTGATAGCGATCATGAGGAACATCTGAGATTGGTGCTACAGAAGCTACGAGATAACCAGCTATATGCCAAATTCAGCAAGTGCGAGTTTTGGATTGGCGAGGTGCCATTTCTTGGTCATATTATTTCTAATGGAGGAATATCAGTGGATCCTGCTAAGGTTAAGGAGATAATGGAGTGGAGAGTACCCACTACAGTTACTGAGATTCAGAGTTTCTTGGGATTAGCAGGATATTATTGGAGATTTATTGAAGGATTTTCTAAGATTGTTGAACCTATGACTTCACTTTTGGAGAAAGGAAGAGAATTTAAGTGGGACGAGAAGTGCCAAGGCAGCTTTGAGCAATTGAAGAAAAGATTAATGTCGCCACCAGTATTGGTTATGCCAGACCTACAGAAAGGATTTGATATCTATTGTGATGCATGTGGCCAAGGCTTAGGATGTGTGCTTGAAAGTCGCCTAGAGGGGGGGTGAATAGGGCGAAACTGAAATTCTCAAAAATAATCACAACTACAAGCCGGGTTAGCATTAGAAATATAATAGAGTCCGCGAGAGAGGGTGCAAAACAAATCGCAAGCAAATAATGAAGTGAGACACGCGGATTTGTTTTACCGAGGTTCGGTTCTCTCAAACCTACTCCCCGTTGAGGAGGCCACAAAGGCCGGGTCTCTTTCAACCCTTACCCTCTCTCAAACGGTCCCTCGGACCGAGTGAGCTTTCTCTTCTCAATCACTTGGAACACAAAGTTCCCGCAAGGACCACCACACGATTGGTGTCTCTTGCCTCAATTACAAGTGAGTGTTTGATCACAAGAAAGAATGCCAAAGAAAAAAAAGCGACCCAAGCGCAAGAGCTCAAATGAACACTACAAATCACTCTCTCTAGTCACTAGGGCTTTGTGTGGAGTTGGGAGAGGATTTGATCTCTTTTTGGTGTGCTTTGTAATGAATGCTAGCTCTTGTATAGTGGTTGGAAGCTGGAAAACTTGGATGCCATGGATGGTGGGTGGTTGGGGGTATTTATAGCCCCAACCACCAAACTAGCCGTTTGGTGAGGCTGTCTGTTCGATGGCGCACCGGACAGTCCGGTGCACACCGGACATGTCCGGTGCGACAGCCACGTCACCAAAGCCGTTGGGATTCGACCGTTGGAGCTCTGTCTCTGGGCCCGCCTTGATGTCCAGTGGCGCACCGGACATGAACTGTAGATTGTCCGGTGCGCCTGCTCCCGCGTGCCTGACGACTACGCGCTTCTGGCGCACATTAAATGCGTCGCAGGTAGCCGTTGGCGCCGAAATAGCCGTTGCCCCGCTGTTACACCGGACAGTCCGGTGTACACCGGACAGTCCGGTGAATTATAGCGGAGGGCCGAAGTGAATTCCCGAGGCTGGCGAGTTCCGGAGGCCGCTCTTCCTTGGAGCACCGGACATGTCCGGTGTACACCGGACAGTCCGGTGAATTATAGCGGAGTCGCCTCTGGAAATTCCCGAAGGTGAGCAGTTCGGAGTGGGAGTCCTCTGGTGCACCGGACATGTCCGGTGGCACACCGGACAGTCCGGTGCGCCAGACCAGAGGTGCCTTCGGTTGACCCTAGCTCCTTTATTTGAATCCAATACTTGGTCTTTTTATTGGCTAAGTGTGAACCTTTTGCACCTGTATAACTTATACACTAGAGCAAACTAGTTAGTCCAATATTTGTGTTGGGCAATTCAACCACCAAAATTATTTAGGAACTAGGTGTAAGCCTAATTCCCTTTCAATCTCCCCCTTTTTGGTGATTGATGCCAACACAAACCAAAGCAAATGTAAAAGTGCATAATTTGAACTAGTTTGCATAATGTAAGTGCAAAGGTTGCTTGGAATTGAGCCAATATAAATACTTACATGATGTGCATGGATTGTTTTTAACATATTGGACCACATTTGCACCACATGTTTTGTTTTTGCAAATTCCTTTTGTGAATCCTTTTCAAAGTCCTTTTGCAACATAGTCAAAGGTAAATGAATAAGATTTTTGCAAAGCATTTTCAAGTTTTTTTAAAAATTTTCTCCCCTTGTTTCAAATACTTTTTCTTTGACTAAACAAAACTCCCCCTTAATGAGATCCTCCTCTTAGTGTTCAAGAGGGTTTTGATATATCATTTTTGAAATACTACTCCCTCCCCCTTTAGAACATAATAAGATACCAATTTGAAATTGACCAATTGAAGATCTCCAAATTTTTAAAATTAGGTGGTGGTGCGGTCCTTTTGCTTTGGGCTCATATTTTCTCCCCCTTTGGCATGAATCGCCAAAAACGGAATCATTAGAGCCCAATGAAGTACTTTCTCCTCCTTTGGTCATAAAATAAATGAGTGAAGATTATACCAAAGTTGGAGAAATGCTCGGAGTGACGGCGAAGGATGAGTAGTAGAATGGAGTGGAAGCCTTTGTCTTCGCCGAAGACTCCAATTCCCTTTCAATATACCTATGACTTGGTTTGAAATACACTTGAAAACACATTAGTCATAGCATATATAAAAGAGATATGATCAAAGGTATACTTGTGTGCTATGTGTGCAGATTAGCAAAAGAAATTCCTAGAATCAAGAATATTGAGCTCATGCCTAAGTCTGGTAAAAGATTGTTCATCAAGTGGCTTGGTAAAAATATCGGCTAATTGATCTTTAGTGTTAATGTATGAAATCTCGATATCCCCCTTTTGTTGGTGATCCCGAAGAAAATGATACCGAATGGCTATGTGTTTAGTGCGGCTATGCTCAACGGGATTATCCGCCATGCGGATTGCACTCTCATTATCACATAGAAGAGGAACTTTGGTTAGTTTGTAACCGTAGTCCCGCAGGGTTTGCCTCATCCAAAGCAATTGCGCGCAACAATGGCCTGCGGCAATATACTCGGCTTCGGCGGTAGAAAGAGCGACCGAATTTTGCTTCTTTGAAGCCCAAGACACCAAGGATCTTCCCAAGAACTGGCAAGTCCCCGATGTGCTCTTTCTATTAATCTTACACCCCGCCCAATCGGCATCCGAATAACCAATCAAATCAAATGTGGATCCCCGAGGGTACCAAAGCCCAAACTTAGGTGTATAAGCCAAATATCTCAAGATTCGTTTTACGGCCGTAAGGTGTGATTCCTTAGGGTCGGCTTGGAATCTTGCACACATGCAAACGGAAAGCATAATGTCCGGTCGAGATGCACATAAATAAAGCAATGAACCAATCATCGACCGGTATACCTTTTCATCCACGGACTTACCTCCCGTGTCGAGGTCGAGATGCCCATTTGTTCCCATGGGAGTCTTGATGGGCTTGGCATCCTTCATTCCAAACTTGCTTAGAATGTCTTGAGTATACTTCGTTTGACTAATGAAAGTGCCCTCTAGGAGTTGCTTGACTTGGAATCCTAGAAAATATTTCAACTCCCCCATCATAGACATCTCGAATTTTTGTGTCATGATCCTACTAAATTCTTCACATGTAGATTCGTTAGTAGACCCAAATATGATATCATCAACATAAATTTGGCATACAAACAAATCATTGTCAAGAGTTTTAGTGAATAAAGTAGGATCGGCCTTGCCGACTTTGAAGCCATTTGCAATAAGGAAATCTCTAAGGCATTCATACCACGCTCTTGGGGCTTGCTTGAGCCCATAAAGCGCCTTAGAGAGCCTATAAACATGGTTAGGGTACTCACTATCTTCAAAGCCGGGAGGTTGCTCAACATAGACCTCCTCCTTGATTGGTCCATTGAGGAAGGCACTCTTCACGTCCATTTGATAAAGCTTGAAGCCATGGTAAGTAGCATAGGCTAATAATATGCGAATTGACTCAAGCCTAGCTACGGGTGCATAGGTTTCACCGAAATCCAAACCTTCGACTTGTGAATACCCCTTGGCCACGAGTCGAGCTTTGTTCCTTGTCACCACACCATACTCGTCTTGTTTGTTGCGGAAGACCCACTTGGTTCCTACAACATTTTGGTTAGGACGTGGAACTAAATGCCATACCTCGTTCCTTGTGAAATTGTTGAGCTCCTCTTGCATCGCCATCACCCAATCCGCATCTTGGAGTGCTTCCTCTACCCTGTGTGGCTCAATAGAGGAAACAAAAGAGTAATGCTCACAAAAATGTGCAACACGAGATCGAGTGGTTACCCCCTTATGAATGTCACCGAGGATGGTGTCGACGGGGTGATCTCGTTGGATTGCTTGGTGGACTCTTGGGTGTGGCGGCCTTGGTTGTTCATCCTCCTTGTCTTGATCATTTGCATCTCCCCCTTGATCGTTGCCGTCATCCTGAGGTGGCTCATCAATTTGATCTTCTCCTTCATCAACTTGAGCCTCGTCCTCATTTTGGGTTGGTGGAGATGCTTGCGTGGAGGAGAATGGTTGATCTTGTGCAAGTGGAGGCTCTTCGGATTCCTTAGGACACACATCCCCAATGGACATGTTCCTTAACGCGATGCACGAAGCCTGTTCTTCACCTATCTCATCAAGATCAACTTGCTCTACTTGAGAGCCGTTAGTCTCATCAAACACAACGTCACAAGAAACTTCAACAAGTCCTGAGGACTTGTTAAAGACTCTATATGCCCTTGTGTTTGAGTCATATCCTAGTAAAAAGCCTTCTACAATTTTAGGAGCAAATTTAGATTTTCTACCTCTCTTAACAAGAATAAAGCATTTGCTACCAAAAACTCTAAAATATGAAATATTGGGCTTTTTACCGGTTAGGAGTTCATATGATGTCTTCTTGAGGATTCGGTGTAGATATAACCAGTTGATGGCGTACCAGGCGGTGTTGACCGCCTCGGCCCAAAACCGATCCGGTGTCTTGTACTCATCAAGCATGGTTCTTGCCATGTCTAATAGAGTTTGATTCTTCCTCTCCACTACACCATTTTGTTGTGGGGTGTAGGGAGAAGAGAACTCATGCTTGATGCCCTCCTCCTCAATGAAGCCTTCAATTTGAGAGTTCTTGAACTCCGTCCCGTTGTCGCTTCTAATTTTCTTGATCCTTAAGCCGAACTCATTTTGAGCTCGTCTCAAGAATCCCTTTAAGGTCTCTTGGGTATGAGATTTTTCCTGCAAAAAGAACACCCAAGTGAAGCGAGAATAATCATCCACAATAACTAGACAGTACTTACTCCCGCCGATGCTTATGTAAGCGATCGGGCCGAATAGGTCCATGTGTAGGAGCTCCAGTGGCCTGTCACTAGTCATGATGTTCTTGTGTGGATGATGAGTGCCAACTTGCTTCCCGGCTTGGCATGCGCTACAAATCCTGTCTTTCTCAAAATGAACATTGGTTAGTCCTAAAATATGTTCTCCCTTTAGAAGCTTATGAAGATTCTTCATTCCAACATGGGCTAGTCGGCGGTGCCAGAGCCAACCCAAGTTAGTCTTAGCAACCAAGCAAGTGTCGAGTTCAGCTCTATCAAAATCTACCAAGTATAGCTGACCCTCTAACACTCCCTTAAATGCTATTGAATCATCACTTCTTCTAAAGACAGTAACACCTACATCAGTAAATAGACAGTTGTAGCCCATTTGACATAATTGGGATACGGAAAGCAAATTGTAATCTAAAGAGTCTATAAGAAAAACATTGGAAACAGTATGGTCAGGTGATATAGCAATTTTACCCAACCCTTTGACCAAACCTTGATTTCCATCCCCGAATCTGATAGCTCGTTAGGGATCTTGGTTTTTCTCATATGAGGAGAACATCTTCTTCTCCCCAGTCATATGGTTTGTGCACCCGCTGTCGAGTATCCAACTTGAGCCCCCGGATGCATAAACCTACAAAATAATTTTAGTTCTTGACTTTAGGTACCCAAACGGTTTTGGGTCATTTGGCATTAGAAACAAGAACTTTGGGTACCCAAACACAAGTCTTGGAGCCCTTGTGTTTGCCCCAACAAACTTGGCAACTACTTTGCCAGATTTGTTAGTTAAAACATAAGATGCATCAAAAGTCTTAAATGAAATGTCATGCTCATTTGATGCATTAGGAATTTTCTTTCTAGGCAACATGGCACAGGTTGGTTGCCTAGAGCTAGATGTCTCACCCTTATACATAAAAGCATGGTTAGGGCCAGGGTGAGACTTCCTAGAATGAGTTTTCTTAATTTTGCTCTCAGGATAACCGGCAGGGTACAAAATGTATTCCTCGTTATCCTGAGGCATGGGAGCCTTGCCCTTAACAAAGTTAGATAAATTCTTTGGAGGGGCATTAAGTTTGACATTGTCTCCCCTTTGGAAGCCAATGCCATCCTTGATGCCAGGGCGTCTCCCATTGTAGAGCATACTTCTAGCAAATTTAAACTTTTCATTGTCTAAGTTATGGCAATTTTGGCATCTAATAATGCTATATGATCATTTTGTTGTTTAATTAAAGCCATGTGATCATGAATAGCATTGATATCAACATCTCTACATCTAGTACAAATAGAAGTGTGCTCAACGGTAGATGTAGAGGGTTTGCAAGATTTTAATTCTACAACCTTAGCATGCAACATATCATTCTTAGTTCTAAGGTCGGAAATAATAGTATTGCAAACATCAAAATCTTTAGCCTTAGCAATCAAATTTTCATTTTCTACTCTAAGGCTAGCAAGAGAATCATTCAATTCCTTAATCTTAGCAAGCAAATCATCGTTATCATTTCTAAGATTGGGAATTGAAGCATCACAAACATGAGAATCAACCTTAGCAATTAATCTAGCATTTTCATTTCTAAGGTTGTCAATAGTCTCATGGCAAGTGCTTAGCTCACTAGACAATTTTTCACATTTTTCAACTTGTAGAGCATAAGCATTTTTTACCTTAACATGCTTTTTGTTTTCCTTAATAAGGAAGTCCTCTTGAGAGTCCAAGAGATCATCCTTCTCATGAATAGCACTAATCAATTCATTTAATTTTTCCTTTTGTTGCATGTTTAGGTCGGCAAAAAGGGTACGCAAATTATTTTCCTCATCACTAGCATTATCATCACTAGAGGATTCATATTTAGTGGAGGATTTAGATTTAACCTTCTTCCTTTTGCCGTCCTTTGCCATGAGGCACTTGTGGCCGACGTTGGGGAAGAGGAGTCCCTTGGTGACGGCGATGTTGGCGGCGTCCTCGTCGGAAGAGGACTCGCTGGAGCTCTCGTCGGAGTCCCACTCCCGGCAAACATGGGCATCGCCGCCCTTCTTCTTGTAATACTTCTTCTTTTCTCTCCTCTTTCCCTTCTTGTCGTTGCCCCTGTCACTGTCACTAGATATAGGACATTTTGCAATGAAATGACCGTGCTTACCACATTTGTAGCACACTTTCTTGGAGCGGGGTTTGTAGTCCTTCCCCCTCCGTTGCTTGAGGATTTGGCGAAAGCTTTTGATGATTAAAGCCATCTCCTCATTGTCGAGCTTGGAGGCGTCAATTGGTTGTCTAGTTGGTGTAGACTCCTCCTTCTTCTCCTCCGTCGCCTTAAAAGCCACCGGTTGTGCTTCGGACGTGGAGGGTTCGTCAAGCTCGTTGATCTTCTTTGATCCTTTAATCATGCATTCAAAGCTCACAAAATTCCCGATTACTTCCTCGGGAGTCATTAGTGTGTATCTAGGATTACCACAAATTAATTGAACTTGAGTGGGGTTAAGGAAAATAAGTGATCTCAAAATAACCTTAACCACCTCGTGGTCATCCCACTTCTTGCTCCCGAGGTTGCGCACTTGGTTCACCAAGGTTTTGAGCCGGTTGTACATATCTTGTGGCTCCTCCCCTTGGCAAAGACGGAAGCGACCGAGCTCCCCCTCGATCGTTTCCCGCTTGGTGATTTTGGTGAGTTCATCACCCTCGTGCGCGGTCTTGAGAAGGTCCCAAATTTCCTTTGCATTCTTCAACCCTTGCACCTTGTTGTATTCCTCCTTGCTTAGAGAGGCGAGGAGAATGGTTGTAGCTTGGGAGTTGAAATGCTCGATTTGGGCCACTTCGTCCGTATCATAATCCTCATCTCCTATGGATGGTACCTGTGCTCCAAACTCAACAACATTCCATATACTTTTGTGGAGTGAGGTTAGATGAAATTTCATTAAATCACTCCACCTAGCATAATCTTCGCCATCAAAAGTTGGCGGTTTCCCTAATGGAACGGAAAGTAATGGAGTATGTCTAGATGTACGAGGATAGTGTAAGGGGATCTTACTAAACTTCTTGCGCTCTTGGCGCTTAGAAGTTACGGACGGCGCATCGGAGTCGGAGGTTGATGTTGATGAAGTGTCGGTCTCGTAGTAGACCACCTTCCTCATTCTTTTGTGCTTGTCACCTTTCCGATGCGACTTGTGGGAAGAAGATTTTTCCTTCTTCTCTTTGTGGTGAGAAGAGGAAGATCTTTTCTCCTTCCGTTTGGAGGAGTCCTTCTTCTTCTCCTTCCTCTTGGTGCGGGACTCTTTCGATGAAGTACTCCCATGGCTCATAGTGGGCTTGTCGCCGGTCTCCATCTCCCTCTTGGTGTGATCTCCCGACATCACTTCGAGCGGTTAGGCTCTAATGAAGCACCGGGCTCCGATACCAATTGAAAGTCGCCTAGAGGGGGGGTGAATAGGGCGAAACTGAAATTCTCAAAAATAATCACAACTACAAGCCGGGTTAGCGTTAGAAATATAATAGAGTCCGCGAGAGAGGGTGCAAAACAAATCGCAAGCAAATAATGAAGTGAGACACGCGGATTTGTTTTACCGAGGTTCGGTTCTCTCAAACCTACTCCCCGTTGAGGAGGCCACAAAGGCCGGGTCTCTTTCAACCCTTACCCTCTCTCAAACGGTCCCTCGGACCGAGTGAGCTTTCTCTTCTCAATCACTTGGAACACAAAGTTCCCGCAAGGACCACCACACGATTGGTGTCTCTTGCCTCAATTACAAGTGAGTGTTTGATCACAAGAAAGAATGCCAAAGAAAAAAAAAGCGATCCAAGCGCAAGAGCTCAAATGAACACTACAAATCACTCTCTCTAGTCACTAGGGCTTTGTGTGGAGTTGGGAGAGGATTTGATCTCTTTTTGGTGTGCTTTGTAATGAATTCTAGCTCTTGTATAGTGGTTGGAAGCTGGAAAACTTGGATGCCATGGATGGTGGGTGGTTGGGGGTATTTATAGCCCCAACCACCAAACTAGCCGTTTGGTGAGGCTGTCTGTTCGATGGCGCACCGGACAGTCCGGTGCACACTGGACATGTCCGGTGCGACAGCCACGTCACCAAAGCCGTTGGGATTCGACCGTTGGAGCTCTGTCTCTGGGCCCGCCTTGATGTCCGGTGGCGCACCGGACATGAACTGTAGATTGTCCGGTGCGCCTGCTCCCGCGTGCCTGACGACTGCGCGCTTCTGGCGCGCATTAAATGCGTCGCAGGTAGCCGTTGGCGCCGAAATAGCCGTTGCCCCGCTGTTACACCGGACAGTCCGGTGTACACCGGACAGTCGGGTGAATTATAGCGGAGGGCCGAAGTGAATTCCCGAGGCTGGCGAGTTCCGGAGGCCGCTCTTCCTTAGAGCACCGGACATGTCCGGTGTACACCGGACAGTCCGGTGAATTATAGCGGAGTCACCTCTGGAAATTCCCGAAGGTGAGCAGTTCGGAGTGGGAGTCCTCTGGTGCACCGGACATGTCCAGTGGCACACCGGACAGTCCGGTGCACCGGACCAGAGGTGCCTTCGGTTGACCCTTGCTCCTTTATTTGAACCCAATACTTGGTCTTTTTATTGGCTAAGTGTGAACCTTTTGCACCTGTATAACTTATACACTAGAGCAAACTAGTTAGTCCAATATTTGTGTTGGGCAATTCAACCACCAAAATTATTTAGGAACTAGGTGTAAGCCTAATTCCCTTTCAGTGCTCATGCAAGAAGGACATGTGATTGCCTATGCTTCTCGTCAGTTACGGAAACATGAATTGAACTACCACACTCATGACTTGGAATTGGCAGCCGTTGTGCATGCACTTAAGATTTGGAGACATTACATTATGGGAACCAAGTGCCAAGTATATATGGATCATAAGAGTTTGAAGTACATATTCACTCAAAAGGATCTCAACCTTAGGCAACGCCGTTGGTTGGAGCTTATTAAAGATTATGATTTGGAGATTCACTATCACCCAGGCAAGGCAAATTTGGTTGCAGATGCCTTGAGTCGAAAGGAGCATGTTCATTCAGCTATGGTTGCCTGGCTACCCGACGAGATGGTTGAGGATTTCAGGAGACTTAACCTGGGGATAGTTGCTCATACTGAAGGAGTTACTATTGATGTGGAACCTACTTTGGAGCAAGATATCCGCAGAGGTCAACTTGATGATGCTAAAATAAAAGAGATCAAGGATCTGATTACTGAAGGTCGAGGTCCGAAATTCACGGAAGATGAGCAAGGCACTGTATAGTTCAAGGACAGGATGTGTGTTCCTGATATTAAAAGCCTTCGAGAGACTATTTTAAAGGAGGCACATGACTCGGATTATTCTATTCATCCTGGTAGTACTAAGATGTATCAAGATTTGAAGCGGAAGTATTGGTGGTATGGATTGAAAAGAGATGTGGCTGCACATGTGGCTATGTGCGATGTATGTCAAAGAGTTAAGGCTGAACACCAGAGGCCAGCTGGACTACTGCACCCACTGAAGATACCCGAGTGGAAATGGGAAGAGATTGGTATGGATTTCATTACTGGATTGCCTCGCACCCAGAAAGGATATGATGCTATATGGGTGATTGTGGATAGATTGACTAAAGTGGCTCACTTTATTCCTGTCAAGACTACTTATAAAGGTTCTCAGCTAGCAGAGTTATATATGGCTCGGATTGTGTGTTTACATGGAGTACCAAAGAAGATCGCGTCTAATCGAGGTTCACAGTTTACCTCAAGATTTTGGAGAAGCTTTCATGAGAATATGAGTACGAAGTTGAATTTTAGTACAGCTTATCACCCTCAGACTGATGGACAGACTGAAAGGACTAATCAAGTATTGGAAGATATGTTGAGAGCATGTGCCCTTCAGCATGGAGGAAGTTGGGATAAAAGTCTAGTTATGCTGAATTCTCATATAACAATAGCTATCAGGCCAGTCTGAAGATGTCACCTTTTGAAGCTTTATATGGGAGGAAGTGCAGGACTCCTCTATATTGGGATCAGACTGGAGAAAGACAATTCTTTGGGCCTGAATTGATTCAAGAAGCAGAAGAACAAGTCCGTATAATTCGAGAGAATTTGAGACTGGCTCAAACCAGGCAAAAGAGTTATGCTGATAATAGAAGGAGGCCACTGGAATTTGAAGAAGGAGATTATGTGTATCTCAAGGTGTCACCACTTCGTGGAATGAGGAGATTCAAAGTTAAGGGCAAATTGTCCCCTCGCTATATTGGACCATTCCTGATCTTTAGGCGAGTTGGGGAGATGGCATACCAACTCGAGTTACCTGCTACCCTATCGGATGTGCATAATGTGTTCCACGTATCTCAACTTAAGAAGTGTCTCTGTGTCCCTAAGGAACAGTTACCCATGGAAGAGCTCAGTGTTCAGGGTGATTTGACTTACACGGAGTACCCGATCAAGATTTTGGATACTTTGACTCGGGTTACGAGAAATAAGGTGATAAAGATGTGCAAAGTGCAATGGAGTCACCACGGTGAAGATGAAGCAACTTGGGAAAGAGAAGAAGAGCTTCGCATAGATTTTCCCCATCTTTTCCCTAGATCTTCTTAAATCTCGAGGACGAGATTATTTTTAAGGGGGGTAGAATTTGTAACACCCACTTTGTAATTTGCTAGAAAGAATACCAATAGAGAAAACAATTTCTCCTTATGTGGGTTTAACCTGTGTGCATCATCCCATGTGAACACCATATTCAAAAGCAAATAATTAATAAAAGAATATATGCCATTGAAAGTATGCATCATGTTGGATATTTTTTTGTGGAGTGCATTTTGTGGCTATACAAAAAAATAAAATAAAATAAAGAGAATATCAGTACCTAGATGAGAATCTAAGATTTAAAGGGGATTCTAGAATTTAGAAAAGAGAAGAAATGAATATTATGAGGAGAAAAATAAGTAAGTAAAAATATATTGTACCTTAACTAGAGTACAGGTTCACAACACTGTTTGGATTCAAAATTTGAATGGAAATTTAAATCATGAATTTGGAGGACAAAATAAGAAAAAGGGAAATAAAATAAAAAGGGAAAAACCTGCGGCTGGGCCGACTTCATGCCATTCGGCCCACCTACCAATCACCCACGCGCGGCCCGTGATCCCCTTCCCTCCTGCGCGAGCTCCACGACTGACCCGTGGGTCCCGCTTACAATCTCACCAGTTCGCGCGCACGCCACTAGCACTTGCTTACGCGTTGGGCCCGCCTGTCATTCCCTCGTGCGCGCTACTGCACGTTCTTCTTCCTCGCGTGAATCGCGGACCGGCTTCAACCACCGCGCCGAGCTTGGCAGGAGGAGCCGTTGACCCTGGCACCGTCGACCACAAAAACCTGGGGATCGGTACTGTGCTCGCCTATATGACCGCTCGAGAGGGCTAGTCTTTCCCCTACCCACCTTGTTGGCCCGCCACAACCGGTTGAAGCCATTGCCGCCGCCGAGGCCACCTCACCGCGATTACTCAGCTCCCCGCGCCGGTGAACGTTGGTATGAGTTCCTTGGCTCTTTCCGTTACTCTGGTTCAATGTAGGCCCACCGATTTGGAACATGTTGTTGCGTCGCGGTGCAATTTGCTCGTCGGCGCTTGTACCACCGCCGTGTGCTGTCCTCTCCGGTGGACCGTAGATTTCGTTGAACACACACTGAAATTAGTTGGCGAGATAGATTCGTCGTGTCGTGGGCTCGGTGGGGAAGATTTTAATTGGGTTTTGGCGCACTGAATGCCCCAGACGTCATCGCCGGCAGCATCCGCCGCCGCGGGCTCGAGCGCGCCGCTGCGCTCTCCGGTCGTGGTTGGGGCGAAGTGCTCTGCACCGTCGGATCCGTGGATGACGGTTCAGATTAGAGCTTGGCGTACCATTTCGCGTGAACGATCTGAGCCGCTGATATGTTAACGGACGGATCCTGTTGGATCTCATCTCATAAAACCACGATCGTCGGATTTAGATCCGAGGGCTACATCTGCATACCGGTTCAGTAGTAGGCGGTCTAATCCGGGCCGTTCATTTGAGATCTAACGGCTCAGATTCACCGATACCCCTTCGCGGGTCAGATTTATTAAAGAACCCCTCACCTTTTAGCGAATCAACCCGCCATCCATACGCAACTGTTCACTGTGTCTTGGACATCTTACCCCGAGACCCCTATGTTCCTGTTTAAATGAGCCCCAGTCCAAGTGTTGTTTTAAAGTGATTAAATGAATTAGAAATTAGATTTTTAATATGAAAATAAACCCTAAAACTTGTATAATTCATAGAATATTCATATGGGCTCCAAAATAATCCATTCCACTTTCTAAATTTTTGTAATTTTATTCTTTATCACTTAGAGCCTCTGTTTGGTCTTGAAAACAGTAAGAAAAGTCATTTCCCACTTAATCCCATTTTAAACACATAAAACCTTTGAAAATCCATAACTTAAAATCTATAACTCAGAAAATTATGATTCCTGTTCCTAGGATTTTATTTTAATGTGTAGAATATTTCTGTGTATTTTATTTATATGTTTGGTGTAATGTTAATTTCTCTATATGCACTGTGCTTGTTTGTATTGTGGCGAGTAGAAGAGCCCGTTGCTGAGGATCCTGGTGAGCAGCAGGTTGAAGTAGCTGAGCAGGAGCTCATTGAAGGCAAGTTGTGCCCTTGACCACTTTTTACCTAATAATGTTCTTTAATATCACTTATCCATGCATAGGTTAATTTTGATGGGACCCAATAGGTCACCCTAGATTGTTTATCTCATTACCTTGTTTACCCCTGAATCACTTGGGTAGTTTGCTATTGCTTTATATGGTTTTGGGATAATCATTTATTACCTCTATGTTCCAATTCTTTTTGTTATTCTATTTATGTTCATGTTGAGATCATTAATGTTAATTGGAACATAGAGCTTAACTTGAGTAACACGTGCCACCACAAGGGTTTAATGGGACGCCCTTGGCTGATTAACTAGGAAAGCTAGTGGAGGTCTACCTTACCCGAAAGGGGCAAGGGCAGTAGGGGAGTGGTCAGTGTAGGGAGGTCCTTGGTTGATTTTGCTGCGATGGCAGTCAGTCAAGAACCCTGCATTGGAACTTCCTATAAACTGTAGCGGGTTTTCTGAAGCTAGTGGAACTTTGTGAAGGCCTCGTAGTGTTACCCTGCCTCGCCTCCTCGGTAGAGGTGTATGGGAAGTCGCGATCCCTTGGCAGATGGGTAACATGACTTGTGGGTGAAGGGTACAACCTCTGCAGAGTGTAAAACTGGTATACTTGCCGTGCTCACGGTCATGAGCAGCTCAGGACTCTCTGATGTTTAAATTATGGAACTTAAATTCAATTTTGTCATTTACATTGCATGGGTTGTTATTAATTTTGTTCTATTATTTTACTTATGGTTTGGTATTTACTTACGCTTAGTATCTGCTAATAAAAGTTTGACCAACTACTTAAAGCAATGCTCAGATTTAACCCATGTCATTGATTAGCCTTACACACCACATGAGCTCACACCTTTGTGAGTTTATGTCCACCGGTTCCCCACAACTTGTTGAGCTATGATCATGTGTGTGCTCACCCTTGCTGTCTCACACCCCCCCACAAGAGAAGAGCAGGTGGTTCAGGAGGAGCCACAAGGCGAGGAGTATGATCTGATCTAGGTGGCGTATCTCAGTTGACATTGGCGCCGACGATCCTTAGTTCGTTTTATCTTTATTATTTTATTTTGTAATAAGACTTCCGCTATGTAATAAGTACTCTGATGTTTTATGACATTTATCTCTATACACTCTGTTATTATATATGTTGTCTTCTTGGCGCATGTATGAGATGCACCTGGCTTTGTTCCTTAAAGCCGGGTGTGACATTCCGCGGGATGCATAAACCTACATCACAAATTTAGGCCTTGTCCTTAGGTACCCAAATGGTCTTGGGTCCTTTCACATTAGAAACATGCACCTACATCACAAATTTGGACTCTTGTGTTTGCTCCCAACATATTTGGCAACTACCTTGCCTTATTTGTTAGTAAGAACAAATGATGCATCAAAGGTCTTAAATGAGATGCTATGTTCATTTGATGCATCAACAATCTTTTTCTTAGGCATTTTAATATGAGTTGTTTGCCTAGAGCTAGAAGCCTCATTACTGTAATATAAGCATGATGAGAAGCAGAATGAGATTTCTTAGCATGGATTTTTCTAATCTTATGCTCATGATAGTTTTCAGGATATAAAATGTAACCTTCTCTATCCAGAACCATGGGAGCCTTGCCCTTAACAAAGTTAGAAATCTTGTTTCTAGGGGCATTAAGTTTGATATTGCTTTGGCTCCCAGGTTGGTAGCCAATCCCATCCTTAATGCTAGGGTGTCTCCCATTATAAATCATACTATGAGCAAATTTAAAATTTCATTGTCAAGCTCATGCTCGACAATTTTAGCATTTAACTTAGCTATGTGATCATTTTGTTCTTTAATTATAGCAAGGTGATCATTCATAGCATCAACATTAATATCTCTACATCTAGTGCAAATAGTAACATGCTCAATGGTAGATGTAGAAACTTTGCAAGCATTCAATTCCTCAATCTTAGCAATTAAACTAAGGGCCAATTCCGTGTACGCCATTAGAAAATATACTCGTTCCTTGTATGCCACTGGCCCCACATGTCATACACACAAAAAATATGTACCTATATGCCACTCAGTGGCACACAAGGAATGAGTATAAAATCTGATGTCATACCAGGAATTTTTCCTTAAACTAACATTTTCAGTTCTAAAACAAGAAATCGAATCATTGCATGTGTTTAGCTCTTTAGTCAAGTTTTCGCATTTTTCAACTTCAAGAGCAAAAGCATATTTTAGCTTAACAAATTTTTTGTTTTCCTTAACGAGCAAGTCTTCTTGGCATCCAAGATTTCATCCTTCTAGTTTATGTTTTTTATCAATTCATTAACTTTCTTCTTTTGTTCCATGGTAAGGTTTGCAAAAAGAGAAGACAAATCATCATCCTTTTCACTAGAGCTACCCTCATCATCGGAAGTAGTATATTTGGGGGTATCTCTAGAATGTACCTTCTTCTTTTTGCTATCCTTGGCCATGAGACATTTATGGCCGATGTTGGGGAAGAGAAGACCTTTGTTAATGTCGATGTTGGCGGCGTCCTTGTTGGAGGAGTCGGTGGAGCTCTCGTCGGAGTCTTATTCCTGTCCTATGTGCGCCTCGCCATCATTCTTCTTCTTGTAGTATTTCTTCTTTTCCATCTTCTTCTTCCCTTTCTTGTCGTCATCCCTGTCACTATCACTTGTACATGGACATTTTGCAATATAGTGACCAGACTTACCACATCGGCAACAAACCCTATTGGAGCGGGGTCTGTAGTCCTTCCCCTTCCGTTGCTTGAGGATTTGCTAGAAGCTCTTAATAATAAGAGACATCTCCTCATTGTCAAGCTTGGAGGCATCAATTGGGAGCCTATTTGTTGTTGTAGGCTCTTCCTTCTTTTCTTCCGTTGCCTTGAGTGCAACGGGTTGCACCTCGGGTGTCGAGGTGGCGCCTTGCTCCAAGTTGACAATGTGTTTGGAGTCTTTGATCATAAGTTCAAAGCTCACAAACTTGCCAATCACCTCCTCGGGAGACATTGGCTTGTACCTAGGATCTCCACGAATTAATTGCACTTATGTGGGGTTACGAAAACAAGAGATCTTAGAATAACCTTGACCATTTCATGGTCATCCCACTTGGTGCTCTCGAGGTTGCGGACTTGGTTCACCATCATCTGGAGCCGATTGTACATTGCTTGTGGCTCTTGCCCTTTGTTGAGGATGAACCGACCGAGTTCTCCCTCGATCATTTCCTGCTTGGTGATCTTTGTCACTTCATCCCCTTCATGTGCCGTCTTGTGGACGTCCCAAATTTCTTTAGCACTCTTCAACCCTTGCACCTTGTTGTACTCCTCTCTACACAAGGAATCGAGGAGTGCGGAGGTGGCTTGGGAGTTGAATTGCCTCACTTGGGTAGCCTGTGCTCCATACTCAACAATATACCAAATACTTTTGTGGAGTGAGGTTAGATGGTGCCTCGTTTTACTACTCCACAATAATCTTCACCATCAAAGTATGGTGGTTTGTGTAACACCCCTGGTGTTACTGTCACTAAAACTTGAGCATAACATCATGAGCATTAGCATATCATGTGTTTGTTACACTTAGAGTGCATTCACTAGGCAAAAATTTCAAACAAGTTGTATGGGTGTGACTTGGTATGTGTGTAACCCTAGGGTAGGGTATTTAACCCTAAACTAGGCTTAGGAGTGACAATGAGGACCAAGCATGAGAAAACTTCAAAACTCATTAGAAATGATCATAAGATATCACATTTAATGGACTTGAGTGGCATCCAAACCCTAAAAGTGCCAAAAACCCTGAAAAGACCCCTAGAAAACTTAAATTGAAACCCTAGGGGGCTAAGTGTAAAATTTTGTGCACTTTTGGACCCAAGTTCAAAAACCAAGGTATTAGGGCACCTCAAATCATATGGTTCACACATTTGAGGATTTGCAAATCATACCATGAGATTTGGGCTTATTTGCAAAAAGCCACTCTATACCTCTCATATGCCTAAGTCCAAAACCAGTGAACAGGGCTGACTTTGGAGCTCTATATTTCTAAAAATACAAGGAATTTGCCTAGGGTCAACACATCAAACATGTAGAGCTAGGAAAGGAGAACAACTTTGCTTAAGTGCTTAAGCCTTGGTATTGTACAAAATTAGGAGTTAAATTGGTTTGAAGTCTGGCTGTCAAGCTAAGACTCTGTGATATTCAGAGAAAGCAGTGTGTTGGATCAAGCCATGTGGAGCTCGATTTAATGGATGTTTAACTAAAACCTTTGTGACAAAGTTAAAGCTGGTTTGTTAAACTACAACTTAGATGCAGAATGTTGATCTGGTCACCACACGAAATTGGGAGCAAATTGCCCCCAAATAGGCTCTGTTAGACTGACTGAATGGCAGCGCGATGGTACAGTGTTCGGATCAAATCGCCAAGTTCAGGTACCTCACCGCCGGCAACCTTGCACGTGGATTCGTGCCATCACCACGATTCACACCCGAATTAAACACGGATAACGATCCCTGGGTGAAAAATCTGGCGCTGGGGATGAGCTTGGAGCACGGATACGCTCGGTCACTCAACCACTTGCACCGGCGACATGGCCAACCGGCCGTCGTTGAGGTAAACGTCGTCGTCGTGATCGTGCCATGACCATGACCCTTTAACCACGTCGCTACTAGCCGCAACAGCTTGCCAATGACCACCGTAGCCCCTCAGCCAGTGAGTGCCACGGTAAACCGCACCGATGACTCATCTCTTCTTCCCAGCCACCAGCGCAATCTCTTCGAATTGGACACCATCGCTCACAGACTCTATAAATTGAGCATGCCATGAGCTCCGTAGGGTAACTACACATCCAAAGCACCAACTCTCGTCTCCAATCGTCCACTAGAGCCTCCAAATTGCCCACTTCCCCCAAATCGGTTTTCTGCCACCGTGAAAAGGCTCTCGCCGTGGCCAGTGCGCTTCAGGTCCGTTCATGCCCTCTATTCACTCGTTTCAGTACTCTGATGTGCTCTTGATACTCCCTGACCCGACTGATTAAGCTAGAACCCATCAGATCACTGGGAACACTTTGAATTGTCCCCGGATTGCGTGGTCACCATGAGCAGAGAGGTTGGGAGCTCGAACCGTGCAATTGATCAAGGGGAAACGTTTGTTAGATGTTGAATTATGTATGAGCCAAGTTAGAGCACTGGCCATTGCGTGTCTTGGCCAATACAGGCTTGCCGGAGTTCGGTCTGCCGCCGTGCTACGTCGTGGACCAAGAGCTGTGAAGAAATAGAAATATAGGGGGGTTTTGTGAGTTGTCAGTGACTTAGGGAATAGTACGTTAGACTCTTTTCAAGTTGTTTAAAACGCTAGCGGCCTTTGCGCAAAGTTATCAGCGTGGGCGCGCGCGGGGCATTTTGCCTATCGTGGGTTGTCTCGGGCTAGAATGAGCCCAATACTGTTGATCCTTTCTCTTTTTCTTTTTCTGCAAGGATTAGAGAATTCCTAGAAAATTGTAGAAAAATGCTAAAAATACAAGACCAAGACCCCTAAATTTCTATAGTATTTAATAAAAATAGTTTAAAGATTTTTAGTCCAAACCAGGAATTATGAAGTATTTAAAATAGCTAAAACCTAAACTCCTGGAATTTTAGAAATTAATTAGTAACTCCAAAAATCACCAAACTTTTTGGATAAGCTTAAAATGATATTTAGAAACCTTGAGTGAAGTTTGACATGATTTGGACAATATTTGATACCTAAACCCCAAAACTCTAATCTTCTAAGTAGTGCGTGCCCTATGAAATAAAACCCTAGTTTCCTAGAAAAATTTTAGAAATTAACCGTGAAGAAAAATTGTACTCAAGGTACAACATGATAAACCTTTTCTATTACTGCATTTTCATAAGCATTACATGAGCATTCATGGTTATATATGATTAATATATAGAAAATGAAGAAGTAGAGGTAGAAGAAGGAAGAGCTACACCACCACCTGAAGACCCACCTGCTGGGAACTGCTTTTATTTTGATATTTGTGTAGCAGAGCCCGACTCTCCTATAACACAAGGAAAGCCCCGGTGGATTTGCCACCTTCTTGCTATTTTAAAATCTTTCTCACTTGCTTGATGCATTAGGTGATAGGAGTTGTGTGCTAAACAATTGATGCATTTCCTTCTTTGGAAGATTGATTACCTTTCCTTGATCACCTATTTTATGAAAAGGTTTTTCTAATGCTTAGTCTTGCTCTAGAAAAACAAATGTTTTGTTTTGACAAAATATGCTGCTTCAAGTGGGATGGGATGTTTTCAAAAATAAAACTTGATGGTGGATCCATCATGGCCGTGATGGGTTCAACATCGGAAAAGATGTACCTCTGCCAGGTACCAAACTTTGGGTTTGAAATGATAAAGTTGAGACCGGGCGGGTGACTTGCACGAGAAGAGAGTCTCGGTGCAGTGTCTTCGTCTGAGTCGATTAAGGATCGTCTCGATGTACGCTTGATGATCGAGGACCTTTTAACTGGTCACATGCCTCATCATGGGTAAGCTTTGCCTCGGGCAGACTAATACCAGAATAAGATAACACGCAATGGGAGTGGAGAGATGGCGAGAGTAGCGTGTACCCTCCGTGGCAAGAGGCTGGACGGTGGTGTATCTGTGCTCTCGGTTGGCGTGAACCTGATCTGGTCTTAAGAACCCCGGTGGCGAGTTGACATATGCAAGGGTTAAGTGCTACATATGTCATGTGATTGGAGATCCCCAGCTGGGTTTTAATCGATTTGGATCGCCGTTACTTCTCAGACATAAAGACTTGGTCACTGCCCTACACGTAGCATTCCAGTGAACAAGGAGGGTTGATAAAAAGATGGCTAGTATAGGCCAAGTGCTTGAACTAGGGTAGAAAGAACTCAAGATTCAGGTAATGACTTAACTTGCTAATAAAACTGGATTTTTAAGGATCCACTGTTAGTAAGCATTTTTGCAAACAGAGTCTTGATCCTTGCTTAAGCCTTACCTTGACTCCCTCAAGCCAGCATATCCTTGATAGTCTTTTATTTTGTCGGGTAAGACTTGCGAAAGTACACTTCATACTCAGGGTTTTTGAATCCATGTTGTTGTAGTTGAGGAAGCAGCAAACTTTTGTTGCTTTTGCTCCAAGGTGGTGCCAAAGGAAGAATCTCAAGAGTGAAGCCTCAGGAGGAAGTGTCCTCCTTTAAAAACTTTACACCTATGTACGGGAGGGGTTTTTGCCTCCCGAGTTTGTAATAATAATACTTCTGCACTCTTATACTACTGGTCTGTAATATTAACACTCTTCTATATTTTAATGTAAAATTAAGTTATTGTAATTGCTTCCGCTTATTCGTTTCTCCTATGTGTTGTAATATCTGCGTGACGGGTGAAACGCTCTTGGGAAAGGTAAAGGATACAGATACCGAACTTGTCAAGTGGTCAGGTGCATCTACAGGATTGTCCGAGGTCCATTGGACAAGGACAACTGTAGGTGGGCCTAATAACTTAGGAGTTTCCATCACAGCTTGTATCGGAGCGAAGCCCATCTCTTCATATATTATGAGGCATTTCAAAAAGAATTTTCAAATACTTATCTAAGAAAATTTCTTTCGTTCTCACCTTGCCACTTTCTGAAGTATTCATCCTATAAGACCAGGTAACATTGTGCAATTTATAGGAAGTTGTGAATCAACAAAAGTTGATTCTGTAATTATGCATGCATCATGTTTAAAAACTATACTAATAAAGTTTCCCCCCTTATGGAGATATGCTGCCGTGCACGAGGAAAACTGCGTGTAAGTCCACTAGACCTATTGGCGTACCTCGGCATCAGTTGGCTCTAAGACATGAAGAGAGCAACAGCGGCAGTAACGACCCCATTGGAGACATAGAAGCCCAAGTGGAGCAGCTTCGGACAGAGCTACATCACTGAAACAGGGTGTGGGTAGAAGATGGTCAGCGTATAAATGAGTTAAGAGCTAACGTCAGACATCTGCAAGACGAGCTTGCTAAACGGGATTTGGCAATCGATTGGGCTGTCAATTCACGTTCAATTGCTTGGGACCGAGAAGCCAAAGCTCGAGCCCTTGTGGATGAGCTCAGCACGGCCCTTGACAGCTTGCAGGTGTATTGCAATACTTTACATGAGGAAGTCCATGTACTGTATTCGCGACTGCACCCAGACGTACCTGCCAACCCTGTTGCAATGGGAGCCGGACCCTCTGGAACAGTAGGTGAAGCACTTAGTGGGGAATTGGACCTTTTTAAGCCCCCTCCTTCTATGAACCTAGCTGACAAACGGTCCCCTACAACAGACAGTGAAGCAACCAAAGACGATAAATACTAGAGTAGTATAGTTTGGCTATAATATTAATGTAAAATAGGTAATGAAGTCATGTTGTACATTTGAGTCTGTATCATTACATCTTGGTAATGTAAAATGATGGTATATATCAGCATGTTATATTTTTTCCAAATATTTCTTTGCTTCAGATGCCATCGAGGACTCGTGCACATAATAGTGCGGGTACATCCCGTGGTCGGGAAGACACGCCCAATCCACCGCCGGTACCGCCCACGTTGGCCGAGGCTATCGCTGCCTTGGTCAACGCGACCGCCGATAACACCCGCTTTTTATGTGAATGGCGGGAAATCAATTTCAGCAACAAGGTGGAAGGGCTTATTCGTAGGGACCCGTGAAACTTCATAGCTAGATTTCTCGGAAACCTGTCCCCCACTCTTCGTTAAAGCCGTAGACCCTCTGGAAGCCAATGAATGGGTACAGGTTATTGAGCAGAAATTTGGACTCATCCGCTGTACTAAGACCTAGAAGTCGTTGTTCGCGGCTCAATAGCTAAGAGGCCCTGCCAGTACGTGGTGGGGAAATTATGTGGCCATTCAACCTGCCGGACATTAGGTCATGTGGGATGAATTTAAATTAGCGTTTCGTGAGCACTATATTCCAGAAGGAGTGCTGCACATGAAACAGGAGGAATTCATGCTACTCAAGCAAGGAGGAGATACTGTCATGCAGTATCTCAACAAATTCAATCATTTGTCCCAGTATGCAATTGATCAGGTAAATACTGACCTGAAAAAGAAGAATTGCTTCACGAGAGGCCTCAATGACCGGCTTCAAAGAAAAATGGACACCTACCTTGATCTCACATATAGCAGGGCTGTCAGCACAGCGCTGGCAGTAGAAGCTAAAAATACAGGCCCAGGAAAATCAAAGGGATTCGGAGGTGATAGGTCCAATCAGGGGCCTGAAAAGCGACCAAGGTTGGTAATCCGACCTTTCAATCAAAATCGTTCTTCACCTCGTCCACCCTCCTACCCCTTTAAACAGCCTGTCTTCATCCGCCCTGCCATTGCCCCCACTTCAACAAGTCAGCCGAGTGCCCCTGGTGCTCATTTCCCCGCCCTCCCTAGTTCCTCAACTGGCTGCTTCAATTGTGGGAAGTCTGGACATTTTATCAAAGACTGCCCATATTCAAGGCAGAACAAATCTAACAGCAGAACTCAGGGAGCTCAAATCAAGGCAAGGGAAACACGGCGAATAATTTAGCGGGCAAGAATACTAAGAAGAATGGGCGAATATATTACACTCAAGTGGCCACTACACCGGAGGGAGAGCCGATTATGATAGGTACGTTTCTTGTGGCCAATCACCATGCAGTCATTCTCTTTGATTCTGGTGCTTCGCATACATTCATAAGCAAGAAATTTGTGGAGAAGTATTGCATTCCTTGCATTGAATCAAGGGAAGGGTTTATTATTCATTTGCCTGGGGGACAAATATTCACTAAAGAAGTGGCTTTCCATGTGCCCGTAACATTGGCTGAACGGGACTTTCCCACCAATATGATTGTTCTGAAAGGCCAATATATAGATGTAATTCTGTGCATGAATTGGTTAGCCCAGCATAAAGCTATGCTCAACACTGATTTAAGAACCATCAGGTTGAGCTATGGCCATGGAGAGGTTCTTTTGTCCATCCCTGTAGCTATTCCAGCTAAATCATTTGGCAGAATCTATGAAGCTATCATCCCAGAAATTCAAGATATTCCGGTAGTATGTGAGTTTCCAGACGTATTTCCTGAAGATTTGCCTGGATTACCTCCAGAAAGAGATGTAGAGTTTGTGATTGAACTAAAGCCCGGTACAGCTCCTATTTCTAGAAGGTCATACCGAATGCCTCCAAATGAGTTGGCCGAACTCAAGACTCAATTACAAGATCTACTAGAGAAGGGATTCATCCGGCCTAGTTCATCACCTTGGGGATGTCCCACAATCTTTATCAAGAAGAAGGATCAAACGCTTCGAATGTGCGTGGACTACAGACCCCTTAATGAGATCACAATCTATAATACCCTAAAAACCAAACCATTTTTAAAATCCTAATATGGTGTGTCCTACTGATGATCGGAGACCGTAGATGCATAGATATCGTCGAGACGATTTCGATCGACTACTAGTTTGCCTTGTTTGGAGTCTGAATGAGTTTTTTCAAGTGTCGGTCGATCTGAGCCATTGGATATTAGGATTGGGGGAGTTTTCTTCTATTTATACCTCCCTAACCCTAGCAGCCACGTCCTCCCACCCTAGCAGCCATCCCCTTTTGTGCCTTGCCCCAAGAGAAGAGAGGAAGAACAAGGGAGAGAAGAGAGGGAAGATTAGGGCACGCAGTCGCCTATCGTCGTCATCGTTCCTCTTCAAGAATTGGTGGCTACACTCCAGATCATGACTAGTACATTTTTCTTCTTCGATGAAGGCAAGTGAATGTAGCAGTGGTTGCTTCCGTTCTGACCTGTTATTTCTATTGCCTACACTCTAATATTCAGAAGTATCAGATTCTTTCATAATTGGACTCTATGGCGATGCTTTACTTGCTTGCGTTATGCTGATGCTCAATCATATATTGATGATGATTATGATTTGAGTATGACTCATGAGATTAATTCACACCCCTGAAGGTAAATGAAGTATTATTTGAGGTTGTATTGTATGTTAAGGAAGTAAAGTATATTGATAAATGTGGCATGCCATATACATTGCATGATTCACTTGCATCTGAAGTTGGGTCGTGACCTATGGTTCGACCGTACCGGTACAACTTAGCATCGTACGTTGCCCGAGGAGGGGTACGATGCGGCTTCATACCCTTAGAGGTATGAAGGCAGAGGACATATGCATTGCATTCATATGCATTCATTGAAGTGATATTTGCAGATGATGTGGTTTTATACCTTCAGAGGTATGAAGACAGAGTACCTACACTTTGCATTCCTATGCATACATTGAAGTGATATTTGCAGGTTTTGTTGACGCAGGGAAGTGTTATAGAACCTATTGTAGTTGTTCAAGGAAATGAGATGGTATTGGTTATATTGGGACTACTGAGTTCTATATCTACAAGTACTTCTGATCTTAATTGTGATTCTTTTAAAATGTTGGTTAATTCAATTTGTGGTTTAAATATCTCGTCAAAACAATTCGCTTGCTGAGATGTTTCATCTCACTCTTGCATTACTCAATGCAGGTGCTTGTTGCTCATCCAGGGAAGTGGGAAGTAGCAGCACATCCACCTTCACTCTCATAATAGCGCTGCTTAGGCGCAGTCATGATTTAATTAGAAGCTTCTTGTCAAAGGATGTTTGTTTCTAACTAGTTGTGCGCACTGGTTAATTTAGTTCATGCCGTTATGGTTGTCTTCCCATTGCTAGCAGATTATTAATGTCGATTATGTTTTCTTATCATGATATCTGTTTATACTCTATTGCTTCCCCGTTTATGCAATTTTCAAAGGAGATGCTGTTGAAATTTTATATACGAATGATAGAGGTGTAGTTTAGTAGCATTCTGGGGTGTTTGTGGATCCCGGGGTGTTACAGTTGGTATCAGAGCATAGGCTTTAGATTCTTGGCAATTTGAAGATAAATTTGACACTTGCACATATAGGAAGGGTATGGGTTCAAATATCTTTGATATATCTTAATGTCTTTGAAGTGCAGATGAAATAATTTTACCCTCCTTATTCCTTTACGGTGATGTGGTAAGTTGTTTATGACTTAATGCCTGATATAATTCATTTCTAAATTTTGATATTGTTTATCAATACGATTGATATCGCTGTTCTTTTGTGAGATTGAAGTCGTTATTATGCTTGTGATATACATGTATGCCTATGTTGTTTTCAACATGTTTTTCATGGTTGAGTTTTATTACAATAATATTGTTATATATGTTTGATTGAGGATGTTTCCAAGAGGAGTGTGAATTGCATGTTTTGGGTTACAAGGTAACCATCGATTTGGATTTAAGTTGTTGGGCGGTTGGTGGATAGCTCCAACTATCTTTGCAAGGAATGATTGTTTATGCCGAGAAACCAGTTCTGAAAGAAATGAATATTGGTACTTTTATATGGATTTTGGGGGGGAAGTCTTTACATAGCTAGCCAGAGTGGATTACATGTCTCCCTTCTATCTTGTGTTTTAGTAGCCACAAAGCCTAGATGTGGTTTAAAGTGGTTGAATGTTAGTCATGCTAATTGTAGAATAAATCTTTTATTTTCTTGATCCATTGATTATATATTAATACGTTGATGATCTGATGGTTATCTCCCTGATCCATGCTTGTGGAGCCATTGTTGGACCACTTATCTATTGGTTTGAATGAAGTTATTGCCTAGCCTAGAGTTGGTTGGGTGTGGTTAGTCACCTATTTCTAAATGATGTGGTTCTTACATCAGATTGAGATGTTTGTCATGTGTGTGAAGGATTACAGGGTTATTATTGACCCTGTATGTCTGGTACTTTGAGTGCATCGTATGATGGAATGAAATGTAAGTTTCTAAACTACAGTAGATGAAGACTTATATTATGTGTAGGTTAACCTTACTAGTTTGGATATTTTTTTAGTTGAGTTGTTCGATGAAGTATAGTGACATTAGTTAAGCAAAGTATTGTGTTGTTGCTGTGCTGTCAGTGCTCTTTATGGAGTTTTTGGCATTTGTTCGATGAACTGTGCCGCACAGAATGCTATTGGCTTCTTGTTGGCTTTATTGCTCCATTAGTTCTGCAGACTTTCTCCCTTTTTCTGGGGTGTAAAGAACGTTAGATTACATGATTATCTTTTTCATGACGTCAAGAATAAGGTTTAGGAAGATTAGAAGTTTTGTTTCAATGGAACTACTTGTTTCGTGGTGCTTTGATGTGAGGTATTTGATCTTCTTATACATTCATCTGGTGTGGATGTTTGACAATTGAATTAAAATGAATTGTTGAAGTTGGTAAGGGTTGTTCTTAGTGCATATTACCTCTTCATAAAAAGAGTGTTGTTTTAAGACATTGATCTTGATGTATAGCTGCATCCAAATTCAATGATGGCAAATCCTAGTGTTGATTGCACCTATGACAATGCCTTGGGAATTCGTTTTATATTGTTTTATGATTGTTGTCAAGGTGTGTCATTTTCTTTGGTAAATCAGTCCGACTTAGAGGTTATTTCTTGAAAAACTCTTTTCATGATCTCGTCAAGGCTACTAGTCTACTATATGAGTCTATTTAGGGTGTTTGACCGAGTTTTACCGTTGGTGAATGTCTTGATTTGTAGAAGTGGCTGAATTCGAGGACGAATTCTTTTAAGGGGGGTAGAATATAATACCCTAAAAACCAAACCATTTTTAAAATCCTAATATGGTGTGTCCTACTGATGATCGGAGACCGTAGATGCATAGATATCGTCGAGACGATTTCGATCGACTACTAGTTTGCCTTGTTTGGAGTCTGAATGAGTTTTTTCAAGTGTCGGTCGATCTGAGCCATTGGATATTAGGATTGGGGGAGTTTTCTTCTATTTATACCTCCCTAACCCTAGCAGCCACGTCCTCCCACCCTAGCAGCCATCCCCTTTTGTGCCTTGCCCCAAGAGAAGAGAGGAAGAACAAGGGAGAGAAGAGAGGGAAGATTAGGGCACGCAGTCGCCTATCGTCGTCATCGTTCCTCTTCAAGAATTGGTGGCTACACTCCAGATCATGACTAGTACATTTTTCTTCTTCGATGAAGGCAAGTGAATGTAGCGGTGGTTGCTTCCGTTCTGACCTGTTATTTCTATTGCCTACACTCTAATATTCAGAAGTATCAGATTCTTTCATAATTGGACTCTATGGCGATGCTTTACTTGCTTGCGTTATGCTGATGCTCAATCATATATTGATGATGATTATGATTTGAGTATGACTCATGAGATTAATTCACACCCCTGAAGGTAAATGAAGTATTATTTGAGGTTGTATTGTATGTTAAGGAAGTAAAGTATATTGATAAATGTGGCATGCCATATACATTGCATGATTCACTTGCATCTGAAGTTGGGTCGTGACCTATGGTTCGACCGTACCGGTACAACTTAGCATCGTACGTTGCCCGAGGAGGGGTACGATGCGGCTTCATACCCTTAGAGGTATGAAGGCAGAGGACATATGCATTGCATTCATATGCATTCATTGAAGTGATATTTGCAGATGATGTGGTTTTATACCTTCAGAGGTATGAAGACAGAGTACCTACACTTTGCATTCCTATGCATACATTGAAGTGATATTTGCAGGTTTTGTTGACGCAGGGAAGTGTTATAGAACCTATTGTAGTTGTTCAAGGAAATGAGATGGTATTGGTTATATTGGGACTACTGAGTTCTATATCTACAAGTACTTCTGATCTTAATTGTGATTCTTTTAAAATGTTGGTTAATTCAATTTGTGGTTTAAATATCTCGTCAAAACAATTCGCTTGCTGAGATGTTTCATCTCACTCTTGCATTACTCAATGCAGGTGCTTGTTGCTCATCCAGGGAAGTGGGAAGTAGCAGCACATCCACCTTCACTCTCATAATAGCGCTGCTTAGGCGCAGTCATGATTTAATTAGAAGCTTCTTGTCAAAGGATGTTTGTTTCTAACTAGTTGTGCGCACTGGTTAATTTAGTTCATGCCGTTATGGTTGTCTTCCCATTGCTAGCAGATTATTAATGTCGATTATGTTTTCTTATCATGATATCTGTTTATACTCTATTGCTTCCCCGTTTATGCAATTTTCAAAGGAGATGCTGTTGAAATTTTATATACGAATGATAGAGGTGTAGTTTAGTAGCATTCTGGGGTGTTTGTGGATCCCGGGGTGTTACACAATCAAGAATAAGTACCCTCTTCCCAGGATTGGTATTTTATTTGATCAGCTTACCGGAGCTCGGGTATTTTCCAAAATTGACCTCAGGTCAGGCTATCATCAGATCCGTATCTGGCCCGAAGATATACCCAAGACCGCATTTACTACGCGGTACGGATTATTCGAATATTTGGTTATGTCTTTCGGATTAACGAATTCTCCTGTCCGCTTCACATAACTGATGAACTCGGTATTTATGCCCGAGTTGGACAAATTTGTGGTGGGTTTCATTGATGATATCTTGATTTATTCCAAGAATGAAGAGGAGCATGCTCAGCATTTACGGATCGTATTAACGCGCTTAAGGGAACATCAATTGTATGCTAAATTTAGCAAGTGCGTTTTGGCTGGAGGAAATCCAATTCCTGGGACATGTACTCTCTACAAAGGGGATTGCGGTTGATCCCAGCAAGGTCAAGGATATCTTAGAGTGGAAACCACCAACCACTGTACATCAAGTTTGGAGTTTCCTTGGACTGGCTGGCGATTACCGCCGATTTATCCTAGATTTCTCTAAGCTTGTGAAGCCAATCACAAGTCTATTGAAGAATGATACGAAATTTAACTGGTCCTCAAGATGCAACGAAGCCTTCAAGCAGCTGAAGGTATTATTGACCACTGCTCCAGTATTGGCTCAATCGGACATTGAAAAGCCTTTTGATGTGTATTGTGACGCATCAGGCAGTGGTCTAGGCTGTGTTTTAATGCAAGAGGGCCGAGTTATAGCCTATGCTTCAAGACAGTTGCGCCTACATGAGGAACATTATCCAACTCATGACTTAGAATTAGCTGCTGTGGTTCATGTCCTTAAAATATGGCGTCATTATCTGCTGGGAAATATCTGCCATATATATACAGACCATAAAAGTTTGAAGTACATTTTTACCCAGTCAGAGTTAAATATGAGGTAGAGGAGGTGGCTTGAGCTGATTAAGGATTATGAAATAGAAATTCACTATCACCCAGGCAAGGCCAACGTGGTGGCAGATGCACTAAGTCGCAAGGCTTCCTGCCATTGTCTTACAGTAAAGACTTCTGACATCACATTATGTCAAGAAATGGAGAAATTAAACCTAGGAATGATTCAACATGGAACCTTAAACCAATTAAAGCTTGAGTCGGTTCTTCTGCAAAAGATTATTAATGCACAAAGAAGTGATAAGGGTATCAAACATATTCATGAGAAAATAAAAGCCGGTAAAGCAAACTGTTTCAGAAAGGATGATCAAGGTATAGTATGGTTTAATGACCGCATAATTGTGCCTAAAGATGATGAGGTCCGCCAGCAAATTTTAGATGAAGCACATCATAGTCGATATTCCATTCATCCTGGAAGCACTAAGATGTATCATGATCTAAAGCAACATTATTGGTGGACAAAGATAAAGATTGAAATTGCACGCCATGTAGCCGTGTCAAGGCCATACACATGAAGATTGCTGGTCCATTGCAATCCTTGCCCATCCCAACTTGGAAATGGGAGGACATTAGCATGGACTTCATTGTGGGATTACCCAAGACAACAAAAGGGTTTGATTCCATCTAGGTTATCATTGGTCGACTTACAAAGATCGCCCACTTTCTCCCAGTCAAGGTAAAGTATCCAGTAATCACATATGTGGAGCTTTACATTGCTCGTATTCTCAGTCTACATGGGATCCCAAAAACAATTGTGTCAGACCGTGGACCACAATTTGTATCCAAATTCTAGGAAGAACTCCACAAATCTTTGGGTACTAAGTTGCTTCACAGTTTAGCCTATCATCCCCAAACAAGTGGATAGACTGAGAGAGTGAACCAGAGACTTGAAGACATGTTGCGAGCATGTGTTTTAGAATTTCCGCAGAAATGGGATGACTGTTTACCACTGGCAGAATTTTCATATAACAATAGTTATCAAGAAAGTATCAAGATGGCACCCTTTGAAGCATTATATGGACGACGGTGCTGTACTCCATGGAATTGGTCTGAACCAGGAGAAAGTTGGTTTTTCAGGCCTGATATGGTTAAAGAAATGGAAGAAAAAGTTCAACGAATTATACATAATTTGAAAGAAGCACAAGCTCGACAAAAGAGTTATGCAGACAAACGATGCCAATGCTTGTACTTTCAAGTTGAAGACTATGTGTATTTGGAAGTATCACCAATGAAAGGTGTATCTTGTTTTGGGGTAAAAGGAAAGCTTGCACCCCGGTACATTGGTCCATTTTCTATTATCGAAAGATGTGGACCAGTGGCGTACCGACTCCAACTACCAGAAACATTGTCTACAGTGCACAATGTGTTCCATGTGTCCTAATTAAAGAAGTGTCTTCGGGTTCCAGATCGGACCATTGAAGTGATGGATGTTACCTTGGAACCAGACTTAACATATTCAGAACATCCTATTCGAGTCCTGGATCAAAAGGACAGGGTTACCCGAAGAAGAACTCTCAAATTTTATAAGATACAAGGGAACCAACATACTGAAGATGAAGCTACATGGGAAACCCAAGACTTTTTAGAAAAGAATTTCCCATGCTTTTTAGCTTCATGTAAATTGTGAGATGTGTGCAGTTATTGTAATAGAGGAATAGACCCCCATACCACCCCCTGCCTTGTACAAGAAATAAGGAAATAAGAATATGACGCATTTCCTTTTCCACTACTTGCCCTAGGACTTTAAATCTCGGGACGAGATTCTTTTATGGGGAAAAGGATGTAACACCCCTGGTGTTACTATCACTAAAACTTGAGCATAACATCATGAGCATTAGCATATCATGTGTTTGTTACACTTAGAGTGCATTCACTAGACAAAAATTTCAAGCAAGTTGTATGGGTGTGACTTGGTATGTGTGTAACCCTAGGGTAGGGTATTTAACCCTAAACTAGGCTTAGGAGTGACAATGAAGCCCAAGCATGAGAAAACTTCAAAACTCATTAGAAATGATCATAAGATATCACATTTAATGGACTTGAGTGGCATCCAAACCCTAAAAGTGCCAAAAACCCTGAAAAGACCCCTAGAAAACCATAAATTAAAACCCTAGGGGGCTAAGTGTAAAATTTTGTGCACTTTGGACCCAAGTGCAAAAACCAAGGTATTAGGGCACCTAAAATCATATGGTTCACACATTTGAGGATTTGCAAATCAAACCATGAGATTTGGGCTTATTTGCAAAAAGCCACTCTATACCTCTCATATTCCTATGTCCAAAACCGGTGAACAGGGCTGACTTTGGAGCTCTGTATTTCTAAAAATACAAGGAATTTGCCTAGGGTCAACACATCAAACTTGTAGAGCTAGGAAAGGAGAACAACTTTGCTTAAGTGCTTAAGCCTTGGTATTGTACAAAATTAGGAGTTAAATTGGTTTGAAGTCTGGCTGTCAGACTAAGACTCTGTGATATTGAGAGAAAGCAGTGTGTTGGATCAACTTTGGGACCATGTGGAGCTCGATTTAATGGATGTTTAACTAAAACCTCTCTGACAAAGTTAAAGCTGGTTTGTTAAACTACAACTTTGATGTAGAATGTTGATCTGGTCACCACATGAAATTGGGAGCAAATTGCCCCCAAATAGGCTCTGTCAGACTGAATGAATGGCAGCGCGATGGTACAGTGTTCGGATCAGATCGCCAAGTTCAGGAACCTCACCGCCGGCAACCTTGCTCATGGATTCATGCCATCGCCACTATTCACGCCCAAATTAAACACGGATAATGATCCCCGGGTGAAAAATCTGGCGTTGGGGATGAGCTTGGAGCACTGTTGCGCTCGGTCACTCAACCACTTGCACCAGCGACGTGGCCAACCGGCCGTCGTCGAGGTAAACATTGTCGCTGTGATCGGGCCACGACCATGACCCTTTAACCACGTCGCTACTAGCCGCAACATCTCGCCAATGACCGTCGTAGCCCCTCATCCAGTGAGTGCCACGGTAAACCGCACCGGTGACTCATCTCTTCCCGGCCGCCAGCGCAATCTCTTCGAATTGAACACCACCGCTCACAGACTCTATAAATTGAGCATGCCATGAGCTCCGTAGGGTAACTACACATCCAAAGCACCAACTCTCGTCTCCAATCATCCACCAGAGCCTCCAAATTGCCCACTTCCCCCAAATCAATTTTCCGCCGTCGTGAAAAGGCTCTCGCCGTGGCCAGTGCGCTTCAGGTCCGTTCATGCCCTCTGTTCACTCGTTTCAGTACTTTGATGTGCTCTTGATACTCCCCGACCCGACCGATTAAGCTAGAACCCATCAGATCATCGGGAACACTTTGAATGTCCTCGGATTGTGCGTCATCGTCAGCAAAGAGGTTGGGAGCTCGAACCATGCAATTGATCGAGGGGAAACGTTTGTTAGATATTGAATTAGGTATCAGCCATGTTAGAGCACCAGCCATTGCGTGTCTTGGCCAGTACAGGCTCGCCGGAGCTCGGTCTGCCGCCGTGCTGCGTCGTGGACCAAGAGCTGTGAAGAAATAGAAATATAGGGGGGTTTTGTGAGTTGTCAGTGACTCAGGGAATAGTAAGTTAGACTCTCTTCAAGTTGCTTCAAACGCCAGGGGCCTTTGCGTAAAGTTATCAGCGCGGGCGCGCGCGGGGCATTTTGCCTATTGTGGGTTGTCTCGGGCCAGAATGAGCCCAATACTGTTGACCCTTAGCTGATTAATTAGAGGAACCAGAGGAGTAGTTGGCTTCACCGTAGGGCCGTCTATGGGGTCTGGGCACAGTACTTGCTCTACCGAGGCTGGTTGCATAGGTTCTTTGATTTGGTTTTGTTAGTCACCCTTCCTTTGGGGAGATGTACTCTGTTTATCAAACTGGAGAAACCTAACAGGAGACTATGACCTCTGGGAATCTTTGTAAAGGCTACGTAGTGAGACTCTGCTAAGTCACCTTGGTAGTGATCAATGGGGAGGCTAGAACCCGGGGCAGAATGGGAATCATGGCTTGTGGGTAAAGTGTGCGACCTCTACAGAGTGTTAGAAACTGGTATATCAGTCATGCTCACGGTTAAGAGCAGCCTTGGGATCCTCTTCGATTAGAAGAACTTTGGTTACTTTTATGATGACGGTTAATAATGTTGTTTATAATTCTGATCTCTAGTATTTCCTCTTTGAGGGAGTACTTCTGGGTAATAATTGGGTTTATTACTAAAATTTGGTTCTACTTATAGTAATAAAACTTGATCAATTAAAAGCAACTGCATAACCTCAACTCCACATACAACTAGTCCACTTTAGCCAAACGGGACATTTGCTGAGTACGTTGATGTGTACTCACCCTTGCTTTACAAACCACCCCCACCCTAGGTTGTCCCCACTATACTCAGTGCTCATAAGGTAATGCTGGTAACATGGAGGACTTTGAGGAGTTCGAGGACTACGACGAGGTCTAGTTTACTTTAGTGGCAAACCCCCCAGTCAGCTGCCTGTGAAGGCTTATCTTCTACAATTCGTTTCTCCGCACTTTGATATTAATGTTGAACTCTATAGTTATGTATTAGACTCTATGGATGTCTTGGACATCTTGATGTAATTAAAGTACCTTTCCGCTATTTACTTTGAGCATTGTGTGATGATGTCCAATTATGTAAGTGTTGTGTACGTGAGTTCTGATCCTGGCACGTACATGGTTCGCATTCGGTTTACCTTCCAAAACCGGGTGTGACATAAGTGGTATCAAAGCCCTTGCTGATTGTAGGACCGCTAACCTAGGCTAGAATGGTCGCCTTAAGGACTATAGACCTCTACCCTTACCTTGACCTTAGTGTCCTTTCAAAACTTGGTCATCTTGACCAACTTTATGTTATTTACTTATCTCAAAAAGTTTTGTCTCACTTTTCTTTCTGTTTACTTTCTGGTCTCATAGTTCTACTCTTACTCTTGTGCTTACGATGTCTTTTGTAGATGGATCGTATTAGATGCACTGCATGTAAGTCTGTGATCCCCTTTTTGCCTTCACACCTGGTAGAGCGTCCACTACATCGTACGATGCCAGGTCAGTCCAGTCACCTAGAGAGACTGCATCATCGCCTGCACGAGGAGCAGGAGCGTCGACGCTAGGAGCAGGAGCGGGAGCAGGAACAGGACCAGGAGCAATAGGACTCTTCCCCCTCTCCTCAGTAGAAGGTAGAGTCTAAGAGGCTGCCTTCCCCTGCACCTCAGCCAGAGATGCCCCTGCACCACCACAGGGCATCCCGGCTGCTGGAGGAGAGCCTGATGGAGATGGAGACGACGACGACGCCGGTGGCAGTTCAAGCCACGACACGGAGCACTTGGAGGAGCCAGAGCCGGAGGGATGGATCACTAGACCCATCACTCATGACGCTGCTCGCGGGTGTCATTTCCATGACGCTCTCGACACCCTGTTGCGTCGGGCCTTCGACCGACACACTTGGTCCATTGAGTACTGTTGTGTAGTCTACCAGCATCATGGCGGGTTATACCCGGACCAGTGGGAGGCTACTTGCTTGGTGCGCCGTCTAGACGATGATCTCCGGGGTGTAGAGGCCTTCTTAGAGCACTATTCTATTACTGAGAGGGATACTGCCGAGGTAGCCATGCAGGATGCAGCATGGCAGACATTTTCTTAGTATTGCTCGTTGTTCAGTGGGGTAGCTGATGGCCTTGACCTGAAGTACTACCCTCGCTGTTCGACCGGCAGTGCTGGAGGTGTGATTGTCTCGCTAGTTGGTGAGGGCAATCCTAGGCTAAACAGCATGGTCAAGCTGGCCGCCATGCTCAACACAGAGCTGGACCACGCCCTTGACGAGTTGGGCAAGGTTCGGGCGGAGGTTGCGGAATTGCGTGCTGAGAGCGCGACATGCCACTATCTGGATGGTGGTTCTCCCGCCCCCGTCGGGATTCAGCACCCTTACCGCTCACCGCCCCGTGGTCGCTTTGACTATGGTACCTCAGACTGTAGGACCCGGATAGATTTAGATCCATAGATTGACGGAGTCGGAGTCTCTAATAATGCTTAATTCAGTGTCTTAGTCTAGTCAGTCTTAGTTAGAGTTAGTTTGCTTATCATAGGTTGGAATGCCTCTTATGATGGATATGTAATGAAGTTGGATCTTTGTAAGGATTGTCACCAAGGTGTGGGTATCCCCTGCAACTTGGTGTAGTTATTAATAAAGTCAGTTATTTAGTTTGGTAATCCATTTATTTCCACTTTCCTCTTTATCTGAGAAGTTGTCAGTGAAGATGATCTTTTGTTCAGTGCTATGAAGATTTCCATATATCTTTTCTTATGCTGAAAGACTGCAGAGCCAGATCTGATATGTGTGCAGTTTCTACAAATGTCTGAGAACAGGTGCAGAGGTGCAAGGCGTGCACAGCCGGAACAGGAGGCACCCCAGGAGGATGCAGCCCAATAGCAACAGTTGCCACCGCCACCCCCGATGATAGTCGAGCAGATGTTCATGATGCAAACTCAGGCAGTTTAGGCAATTGGTCAAACCTTAGCAGCGATGCAGCAAGTGCAGCAGCAGCCACCCCCACTTCAGCCTCTAGTGCAAGTTCAGATGCCACAAGTGCCTAGAGACAAGCGGGCAGAGTTTATGAGCGGCCATCCCCCTGTCTTTTCCCACTGTGCTGATCCCATGGATGCGGAAGATTGGCTGCGCACCATGGAGTGTGAGTTGCACACTGCTCAGTGCAACGATCATGAGAAGGTGTTGTATGGTCCCCGACAGCTGAGGGGAGCGGCACAGTCTTGGTGGGAGTCTTACCTCGCCACCCATGCCAACCCTGAAGCCACCACTTGGGAGGAGTTCAAGTACAACTTCCGTCACTACCATGTGCCTAAGGGACTGATGATAGTGAGGAAGGAGGAGTTTCTCGCCCTGAAGCAAGGTCCCATGTCCATTAGTGACTACAGGGATAAGTTTCTATAGTTGTCACGTTACGCCCTAGAAGACATCAATACGGATGCCAAGAGGCAGTACGCTTTCTGATAGGATTGGTTGATCCCCTCCACTACCAGCTCATGAACCACACTTTCCCTACCTTCCAACATTTGATAGACAGAGCAATCATGATAGAAAGGAAGCGTTGGGAGATGGAGGATAGGAAGCGCAAGATCGGTGGATTTCAGGCCGGGAGTAGTAGTCATCCCCGCAACTCAGGCAACCCACCCCAGCAATTCAAGCAAGGTCACCAGCACCAGCGTCAGCACCAGCACCAGAGGCAGTTTCCTCAGCAGCAGCAGCAGTACCGTCAGAACACCTAGCCTGGAGGAAATCAATACCAGTGTCAGAACAACCAGGCAGCTCGCCTTCCTGCCCCAGCACCCAACCAGAATGGCCAAGCAGCCCCAGCGCCAGTAGGAGGTCGTGCATGCTTCTACTGTGGAGAACAAAACCACTAGGTGAAGAACTATCCAAAGAAAGCAGCTCAACAGCTACCAGCAGTCAATGCCCCAGCAAGACAAGGAGCGCCACAACAAGCACTAGGAGGCCGTGGTCAGGCCTACAACCATGGAAAGGTGAACCACCTGGAGGCCGAAGCAATCCAGGATGCTCAGGACGTGGCAGTAGGTATGTTTCCGGTCGAATCCTACCCAGCAAAATTATTATTTGATACTGGTGCCACACATTCTTTTGTTTCTACATCTTGGGTAGAATCACATAACATCCCTATAGAACTAACGATCCCGCCTCTAAGAGTTAATTCAGTTGGGGGAAAAGTTTAGTCCGATAGGATTTGTCTGAATCTAAGGATTGAAATAAGGGGATAGACTTCCCCGCTAGCCTAGTTGTAATGGGAACTCAAGGGTTAGATGTCATCCTAGGGACGAATTGGCTACACAGAAACCAAGCCATTGTCAGTTGTGACAAGAGAATAGTCAAATTGGTGTCCCCATCCGGAAAGGAAGTAGTAACCTAGTTGTACTTCCCTGAACTAGAAGAAGGAGCTTGTCACCATTTATCAGTAGATGACAGAGAGTCCAATCCGATTGAGGCAATTAGGATTGTGTCGGAATTCCCCGATGTATTCCTTGAGGAGTTACTAGGCATGCCACCAGAAAGGAAAGTTGAATTTGCCATAGAGCTTATCCTAGGCACCGCCCCTATTTCCAAGAGAGCTTATCGAGTGTTCGGGCCAGAGTTGGTGGAACTCAAGAAGCAAATTGATGAGTTGTTAGAGAAAGGATACATAAAACAAAGTACCTCACCTTGGGCAGCCCCAGTGCTATTTGTGGAGAAGAAGGATGGTACGAAGAGGATGTGCATTGATTACAGAGCTTTGAATGAAGTCACTGTCAAGAACAAGTACCCCCTGCCTCGAATTGAAGACCTATTTGATCAGTTGAGAGGAGCCAGTGGGTTCATGGACTACCTCGACAAGTTCGTAGTGGTGTTCATTGATGATATTCTTATATATTCCCAGAATGAGCAAGAGCATGAGGAACATTTGAGGAAAGTACTTCAGAGGCTACGAGATTGCCAGCTGTATGCCAAGCTTAGCAAGTGCGAGTTCTGGATCAGCGAAGTTCTATTCTTGGGTCACATAATAAACTGAGATGGACTAGCTGTGGATCCAAAGAAGGTAGCAGCGATTCTAGACCAATGACAGCCTTGCTAGCAAAGAAGGTTGAGTTCAAGTGGACCCCAGCGTGCCAAGAGTCCTTTGAGACAATGAAGCAGAACTTAACAGCAGCACTGGTATTGGTTCTGCCAGATGTTCACAAGCTGTTCTCAGTATATTGTGATGCTTGCGGGTACCAGAAGAGCAGTTGCCAATGGAGGACCTTGAAGTTCAAGAAGATCTAACGTATATTGAGAAGCCAACTCAAATTCTGGAGACAGCAGATTGGGTCACTCGGAGGAGCACTATCCGGATGTGCAAAGTCAAATGGGGCCATCACTCAGAAGAAGAAGCAACCTGGGAAAGAGAAGATGATCTGAGAGCCAAGTACCCTGAACTCTTTGCTAGCCAGCCCTGAATTTCGAGGGCGATTCTTTTAAGGGGGATAGGTCTGTAACACCCTGAATTTGGTGGTATAAAATTTCTTTCTAATTATCAACCAAATTCAGGTGTTACTCTTCTCTCTCTCTCTAGTTTCTCTCTCTTTCTTTTGGGTAGATTTAGCTTAATTGGTGAGGGATTAATTATTTTATTTTGTCTAAACAATATGGGGTCATGAAATGTTACATCATGTTGAGCTCCAAATATTCTTTGAATTGCTGCACGTGGTTGATTTGGTTTGAATTTGTAACTTGGTTTGAATTTGAATTGAAAATCCTCGAGAAAATAAATAGAAAAGCAATTAGAAATTCCCTGGAAAATGGAAAAGCCAATTCAGCCTAAGTCGGCCCACCAGGCCTAGCCCCGCGCGCGCGAGCCCGCGCCCGCGCGCCCTCGGTCCCTGGTAGGCGTACCCCGCCTGTCGGTGCCAACCCGCGTGCCCCTTCTCTCCCTCTCTCCCTCTCGCTGCTTTGTGGGGCTGACCTGTCAGCGCCATTTCTTTTCGCACGCGCTCGCTCTCTCTCTGTCCCATGGACCCCACCCGTCAGCCCGTCCCTAACCTCCTGCCCACGTCCCCCACCGTGGACGTGCCCACGTCCGCACGTTCTCCGGCCACCTCCTCACGCCCCCGCCCCTTTAGACCCCGTGCCCCGCTCGCCCACTTCCCCCTGCTCACTTGCGCCCTCAACCGAGCTCTCTCGCCCCCTCTCTCTTGCGCGCGCAACCAGACAAGCTCCACCGCCGCTCACCGAAGTTCGCCGGCCGTTCTGTGACCGTCGTTGAGCCTGCGTCGTGCCCATTCCCTCGGTAAGCTCCACCGCATCACTCACAGCTCAGAACACCCTTCGGTTCGTCCCTGCCCCTTCTGGTTGCCTAGTCCATGCTCACCGGAGCATTTCTTGCACAACCGAAGCCCGCCGCCATCGACCAGAGGCCTCACCGCCTCCCCGCTGTCCTTCAGGCGCTCCTGAGTTCGCACTCGTGGTAAGCAACCTCCCTATGCACTTAATTCGTCAGTCATTGCCCTATAGCCCGCGCAATTCCTCACCGGAGTTGATCCACACCACCGTTAGCCCGCCTTGTCATGTCCTACGCTCTCTTGTGCCCCCGCACCGGCGTGGTGCCCACGGTCGAGTTCGCCATGTCGCCCTTAGCGCGCCTGAACCCTTCCCCAAGCCCCTAGAGCCCTACCGTGGCTGTCCCCCTCGTCTCTGGCGAGACCTCGCCGCGAGGTCGAACGATGCCACCGCACCCATGACCGGTTGCCGGCCGTTGGATCTCGGGAGTCCGTCCGAGATTAGGCGGTCTGGATTTAATTAGGCCACATCTAATCCTGACCGCACGATGCAGATCCAACTGCTCAGCCCCGCTCCCCTCACCCGCGCCCTTGCTACTGGTCCTGGCCTGTCAGCCCTGCCCTGGGTCGCTGACACTCCAAGCCCACCTGTCCACGCTCGTCGCGCGCCCAAGCCTGCGTGCTCGACCGTGAGATCGAATCTCGACCGTGTGCTCTGAATCGTGCGATCTAGAGTACCCAATACCTCTTCGCGTGGCAGTTTTGTGTAAGAGACCATCAGGTTTCCGAGAATCAACCCGCCGTCCTAAATTTTAGCGCACAGACCCCTGGTTTCTTTTAAACAGACCCCTGACCTTTTAAATAACCACATAATTAGGCTTAATTTCATATTTTAAACTTCAAAACTTGTTTATTTCATATCTTTTTCATATTGAGTGGTTCAAATTGCAAAATGTTCATAAGAATATTCTCTGTTCAAATAAATTATGTTCATTCACAGTCTGTGCACTTTAATTTTATACCTAGACTATAGGTTAGTGTATGTGTTGAATTATTCACTTAATAAAATAAATAAAAAGAAATCCTAGTGGTTAATGGATATTTAATCTTGTGAGATTAATAATATGTATTATATGAATTTATCCCTGGTTTAACTTTTAGGTCTCAATAAAACGAATAGAATTAGATTATGTAATCATAGACAACACTTAAAGAATAATCAACTCCTAAATGAGATTAGTTCTTCTTATAATTTGATCTTTTATTTAATTAATGCTTTACCTTTTGAGATGTGTTCTAATGTTTGTACATGATTGATGTGCTGTTCGTTTGTCATTTACCAAATGTATTGAATGCAGGATCACTTTATTTAGACAACGAGTAGCCCGTGGTTCCTGAGTGTGTTGCCGAAGATCTCCCTGAGCAACAACCTAGTGAAGGCAAGTGTCCTCTGACCCATTATGTCCTATATACATATAATTCACTGTCCCGCATTTCATAATTGAAACCTAAGGATTGACTAGCTTTCTATTTACCTTATCCTTGTTTACCTTTTTGGGTTATCATGGTTAGCTTTATGCTATTGCTTTACTTTAATCAATGAACATGATGTGAATATTATGATACGATGATGTTATCCCGATGATGTTCTTATGATACTTTAGGGGACTCAGGCTATTTCCTGAGTACCTCTCTATAAGGACCTGTTTGGGGAGTGACAACTCGGGATAATAGTGCAACCATGAGGGTGGAATGGGACACCCTTAGCTGATTAATTAGAGAAACCAGATGAGTAATTGGCTTCGCCGTAGGGCCGTCAATGGGGTCTAGGCATAGTACTTGCTCTGCCGAGGCTGGTTGTAGAGGTTCTCGATTTGGTTTTGTTAGTCACCCTTCCTTTGGGGAGATGTACTATGTTTATCAAACTGGAGAAACCTAATGGGCGGCTATGACCTCTGGGGAATCTTTGTAAAGGCTACGTAGTGAGACCCTGCTTGGTCACCTTGGTAGTGATCAATGGGGAGGCTAGAACCCCAGGCAGAATGGGAATCATGACATATGGGTAAAGTGTGCGACCTCTGCAGAGTGTTAGAAACTGGTATATCAGTTGTGCTCATGGTTAAGAGCGGCCTTGGGATCCTCTTTGATTATAAGAACTTTGGTTACTTTTATGATGATGGTTAATGATGATGGCTATAATTTTGATCTCTGGTATTTCCTCTTGGAGGGAGTCCTTCTGGGTAATAACTAGGTTATTACTAAAACTTGGCTCTACTAATAGTCATAAATACCTGACCAACTAAAAGCAACTGCTTAATCTTAACTCCACATATAGCTAGTCCACTTTAGCTACACGAGACATTTGCTGAGTACGTTGATGTGTACTCACCCTTGCTTTACAAACTACCCCACCTCAGGTTGTCCCCACTGTACTCAGTGCTTAGGAGGAGATGCTGGCAACATGGAAGACTTCGAAGAGTTCCAGGATTACGACGAGTTCTAGTTTTTCTTAGTGGCAAACCTTCAGTCAGCTGCCTGCGTAGGCCTTATCTACTATGTTACATATTTCCACACTTTGATATGAATGTTAAAGACTATGACTATGTATTAGACTCTGTGGATGTCTTGGACATCTTGATGTAAATAAAGTACCTTTCCGCTATTTACTTTGAGCATTGTGTGATGATGTCCAATTATGTCATCGCTGTGTAAGTGAGTTTCTAATCCTGGCACGTACATGGTTCGCATTCGGTTTGCCTTCAGAAACTAGGTGTGACTGTGAGGAAGAATTGGTCTCGTAGTAGACCACCTTCTTCATGTTCTTTTTCTTGTCGCCCTTCTTGTGTGACTTGATGGAGCCGGTGGATTCATCTTTTTCCTCCTTGTGCTTGTGGCCGGCCTCCTTTGATGGAATCGTTTCTTCATTCTTCTTTCCCGAAGATCCAAGCTTTTCCCTGGTGATCATGTCCCTTTTGGTGTGTTCTCCTGACATCACTTCAAGTTGTTAGACTCTAATGAAGTACCAAGCTTTGATACCAATTGCAAGTTGCCTAGAGGGGGTGAATAGGCGAAACCTATAAATTATAAACTTTGAACACGTACTTTACCTGGGGTTAGGATTAGAAACAAATAATAATGAATATGGAGTGCAGAAGAGAGTTCTTCTTGCTATTAGTTGCTCAATCAATGTGGATAATTTTGGGAGCTAACTCAAAAGGATTGTGAGCAAGAGAACTTTTAGAGAGAGGGGAGAGGAAAAAACAAATGGAATGGTGAAGATCAACACAAATGAACATAGTGATTTGTTTTCTGAGGTTTGGTTCCAATGAACCTACTCCCCATTGAGGAGGCCACAAAGGTCGGACCTTTTTCAACCCTTTCCCTCTCTCAATCGGTCACATAGACCGGTTGAGTGCTTCTTCTTTATCTCAAGGGTCACAAAGACCCCGCAAGGATCACCACACACTTAGTTGTCTCTTGCTAGCTTTACAAATCACTTAGAGAGTTTAGAAGGCGATGAAGAAAGAACAACCAAGCAACAAGAGCAACAAATGAAACACAAATCTCACTCTCTCAAGGCACTAATCAATATTGATCACTTGTCTTAATTGTGGGACTTGGAGAGGATTGGAAGCTCTGAATGTGTCTTTGAAATGTATTTGTTGGAACTAGCAAACTCAGTCAAGCAAGCTCAAACGGTGGGATGGTGAAAATGGTTTGATGCAAGTGGACACAGTATATTCGGGCAATAGTGTTTTCCTCCTTCCCCGCCAATGGCATAGTACGGGGGTATTTATAGGTAACCGAGGGTCTGCCCTACCTTGCTAAAGACAATTAGACCCTCAGTTACCTAGTTTATGCTCGAAATATCCCCCCCCTCGAGGGGTTATCGCGGGTCATTACAGCGTAATCAATTACAGACATGTGCCAACCCTCTATTAGCCCGGGCAGGACCCTGCATATGGGCCAAACTATACACGGCCCCCTTTTACAATATGGAGGACTGCAACATATGGCCTTCGTGGTCTTGATTGCCCAATCTCCGACGTCCTCAATGGTCTTCGCCTCAGTTGGCCAGCGCGAAGATAGTGCCGGAGTCTTTGCGCGAGCGTCGTCTTGGGCACTTTGCTTGTGCGGTTCGACCTTTGGGGCCTTCGGTCTTGAATACGCTGGTGTGGGTAGCTCGAGCGAGGGGGATGTGTTTGCCTTCATCCCAACAGTATTATTTGCTCTTGTATTGAGTGTGGAGAGTGGAAATCTTGGATTCATTGAATGGTGGTGGTTGGGGGTATTTATAGCCCCAACCACTATTCTAGCCGTTGGCTGGGCTTTCTGTCTACGGGCGCACCGGACAGTCCAATGCGCACCGGAAACGACACTGGTCAGTGTCTGGTGCCTGCCATGTTAGTCGCACATTGGATTCGACCGTTGGATTCGCTTGCCCTTGTGGTGCACCGGACAGTCCGGTGGCACAACGGACAGTCCGGTGCGATCTGACATCGCTGACTGCTTCTGAACTTCTGACTATTTCTGACGTGGTGCAGTCGCGTGGCAGTCAACCGTTGGCATAGATGACCATTGGCCCTAGGCTCACCGGATAGTCTGGTGATTTTTAGCTGAGGGGCGCTATGTTTTCCTGAGAGTAGCCAGTTCGTCGGGCGTGCCAGCCTAGGCACCAGACACTGTCTGGTGCACACCGGACAGTTCGGTGCGCCGCAGGCTGGTGCAAGTCTGACTTGCCCCATATTTAGAGAAGTGGCCCAATGGTCTATTTTCCTTATTGATGTATATGAACTTTATGCACCTGAGAAAAGATCAACTAGGCAAACTAGTTAGTCCATAAGTTTTGTGATGGTCATCAAACACCAAAATTGATTATAGGAAATGGTTGAGGCCATTTCCCTTTCAGAGGAAACCAGTACCAGCGACAGAACAACTAGGCACCTCGCCTTCCTGTCTAAGCAACCAATTAGGGAAACCAAGCAGCTCCAGCGCAAGGAGGAGGTCGCTGATGTTTCCACTATGGAGAACAAGGTCACTGGGTGACTCATTGCCCGAAGAAAGCAGCTCAACTCCTAATGCCCCTGCAAGACATAATGCACCTCAGCAAGGAGCAAACAACCATGGACAACCTCGTGCCTAGTACGGAAAGGTGAACCACCTAGAGGCCGACATAGTCTAGGAGACCCAGGAGTGGCACTAGGTACATTCTCAGTCGAATCTCATTCTGCAAATGTGTTATTTGATAGTGGAGCAACGCATTCTTTTGTGACTGCATCATGGGTAGAAACCCACAACATACCAGTAGCACCCATGTATCCACCTATGAGGGTTAGTTCAATTGGTGGGAGGACCCAAACAGATAGATTTTTCCCTAGTGCAAGAGTTCAAATAAGGGGGATAGAGTTCCCCGCTGATCTGATAGTAATGGGTACCTAGGATGTTGCCATAGATGTCATCCTAGGAATGAATTGGCTGACCAAATATCAAGCAAGCCTTAGCTGTGACAAGAGGACTGAGATTAGTGTCCTTGGCAGGAGAAGAAGTGTCGATGGAGTTGATCTTGTTCGGACCAAGGAAAGGAAGCTGTCACCAGATCACTGCCCATATTGAGGAAGTCAATCCACCGAAAGCTATGAAAGTAGTATCAAAATTCTCGGATGTATTTCCTGAGGATTTACTAGGCATGCCACCTGAGAGAAAGGTTGAATTTGCCATAAAGCTTATCCCTGGCACCGCCCCCATTTCTAAGAGAGCTTATAGAGTGTCCGAACCAGAGTTGGTGGAACTCAAGATGTAGATAGAAGAGTTGTTGGAGAAGGGTTACATCAGACCCAGCACCTCGCCTTGGGCCGCCCTAGTGCTATTTGTGGAGAAGAAAGATAGTACGAAGAGGATGTGTATAGATTACCAAGCTCTAAATGAAGTAATTATCAAAACAAGTACCCCCAACCGAGAATTGAAGATTTGTTCGATCAGTTGAGAGGAGCCAGTGTGTTCTCAAAGATAGATCTGAGGTCAGGTTACCATCAGCTCTGGATTCGACCTTTGGATATACCCAAGACCGCATTTATAACCAAGTATGGGCTTTATGAGTTCACCGTCATGTCATTCGGTCTGACAAATGTGCCAGCTTGCTTCATGTACTTGATGAATAGTGTGTTCATGGACTATCTCGACAAGTTTGTAGTGGTGCTTATCAATGATAACCTCATATATTCCCATGAGCAAGAGCATGAAGAGCATTTGAGGAAAGTATTGCAGAGGCTACGAGATTGTCAGTTGTATGCCAAGCTTAGTAAATGTGAGTTCTGGATCAATGAAGTCATGTTCTTGGGTCATATCATAAACCAAGATGGAATGGCTATGGACCCGAAGAAGGTAGCAGCTATTCTGGACTAGAACGCACCAAGAGATGTCCGGGGAATCAAGAGTTTCATTGGAATGGTCAGATATTATCAATGTTTCATTGAAGGTTTCTCCAAGATTGCCAGGCCAGTGATAGCCTTGCTAGCGAAGAAAGTTGAATTCAAGTGGACCCCAGAGTGCCAATAGTCCTTTGAAACATTGAAGAAGAAGTTGAATACAGCACCGGTATTGATTCTGCCAGATGTTCATAAACTGTTCTCAGTGTATTGTGATGCTTCGTACACTGGTCTGGGATGCGTGCTAATGCAAGAACGGAGAGTAGTGGCATACTCGTCCCGACATTTGAAGATTCATGAGAGGAATTACCCCACTCATGACTTTGAGTTAGCAGCAGTGGTTCATGCACTGAAGACCTAGAGGCATTACCTATATAGGCAGAAGTGTGATGTTTACACAGACCACAAGAGTCTCAAGTATATCTTCACCCAGTTAGAGTTAAACATGAGGCAGCGAAGATGGCTGGAGTTGATCAAAGACTATGAGCTGGAGATACATTATCACCCAGGCAAAGCTAATGCAGTTGCACATGCTTTAAGTAGAAAAAGTCAAGTCAACATGATGGTCGCTCATCCGATGTCGTATGAGCTAGCGAAGAAATTCGACAGGCTGAGTCTCGAATTTCTGAACAACACTCAAGGAGTGACAGTTGAAATGGAACCCACTATAGAACAAGATATCAAGAAGGGCCAGAAGAATGATGAGAAGATCAATGAAATTTGGCAACTGATCTTAGATGGGAAAGGCAAGGACTTCCTGGAAGATGTGGAAGGCATAGTATGGTTTAAAGATAGGATGTGTGTTCCTGACATCAAATCGATTCGGGAGTTGATTCTCAAGGAAGCTCATGAGACAACTTATTCCATACACCCTGGTAGTGAGAAGATGTACCAAAACCTGAAGAAAAGTTTCTGGTGGTACGGTATGAAAAGGGAGATCGCAGAGTATGTTGCCATATGTGACAGTTGTCAGAGAATCAAGGCAGATCATGAGAGGCCCGCAGGTTTGTTGTAATCGTTTCAAATTCCTCAGTGGAAATGGGATGAGATTGGGATGAACTTTATAGTCTGTTTGCCTCGCACTCGAGCCAGTTATGATTCCATCTGGGTAGTAGTGGACCGCTTAAGAAAGGCGACTCATCTCATACCAGTCAAGACCACCTATAATAGTGCAGTGTTGGCAGAGCTATACATGTCCCGGATTGTATGCCTACATGGTGTTCCAAAGAAGATAGTATCAGATCGGGGAACCCAATTCACTTCTCACTATTGGTAGCAGTTGCATGAAGCTTTGGGCACACATTTGAAGTTCAGTTCAGCTTATCACCCACAGACAGATGGACAGACTGAGAGGACCAACCAGATCCTTGAAGATATGTTGAGAGCTTGTGCTCTGCAAGTCAAGTTAGGTTGGGACAAAAGGCTACCTTATGCAGAATTCTCCTAGAACAGCAGCTATCAGGCCAGTTTGAAGATGTCACCGTTCCAAGCACTTCATGGGAGGAACTGTTGAACTCTGTTGCATTGGGACCAACTCGGTGAAAGGAAGGTGTTCGGTCTAGATATTTTGCTTGAAGCCGAAAAGAATATCAGAATGGTTCGAGAGAATCTGAAGACAACGAAGCTATGCTGACACCCGAAGAAGAGATCTAAGCTTCGAAGTGGGAGATTATGTTTATCTGAAGGTGTCACCGATCAAAGGAATCAAAAGGTTTGGAGTCAAGGGCAAGCTAGCACCTCGATACATCGGACCGTTCCAGATTCAGGCAAGATGTGAAGAAGTGGCATATCAACTCAGCTTACTAGAAAGTTTGTCAGCCATGCATGATGTGTTCCATGTGTGTCAGCTAAAGAAGGGCTTGCGAGAGCCAAAAGAGCCATTGCCAACCAAGGATCTCAAAGTTCAAGAAGACTTAACTTATATCGAGAAGCCAACCCAAATTCTGGAGACAGCAGACCGAGTCACTCGAAGAAGCACCATCGGGATGTGCAAAGTCAAGTGGGGCTATCATTCAGAGGAAGAAGCAACATGGGAAGGAGAAGATGATCAAAAAGCCAAATATCCCGAACTCTTTGCTAGCCAACCCTCAATCTCGAGGGCGAGATTCTTTTTAACGGGGGTAGGTTTGTAACACCCTGACTTTAGGGGTATAAAATTTCTTCTCTAATGCCTACCAAATTCAGGTGTTACCTCTTGTTCCTCTCTCTCTAGATTTCTTCTCTCTTTTTTATTAGAACAATGTCTAGTTTGTAGGGGATTAACTATTTATTTAATATAGCAAAACCTATGTGAGTCATGAAATGTTGCATCATGTTGAGCCTAAATTATTCTTTTGGTTGATGCACATGTTTTAATTGGTTTGAATTTGAATTGGGTTTGAATTTGATTCGAAATCCATAAAGAAAATAAAAAGAAAAGAATTTGGAAAATCCCAGAAAAAGGAAAAGCGAATTCGGCCCGTTAAGCCCAGCCCAACCCAGCCAGGCCACGCGAGCACACGCCCGCTTCGCCTGATAGGTGGGCCCCACCTGTCAGCGACGGCCCGCGTCCGCGCACTCCCTCCCCCTCTCCCTCTATCCAATGGGGCCGATCTGTCGGCGCCGCTTCCCTCGAACGCACACCCACTCTCTCTGCTCTGCGGGCCTGCTTCGTCAGTGTTGTGGATCATTCGCCCGTGCGCTCGCTCTCTCTCGCAGCGCGGAGGGCCAGTCCTGTCATCTCCATCTTCCCCGCAACCGCCGCTTACCCATGTCCTCGCACTCGCCGTGGAGACCGCCCACGACGCTCACCCATGCGCCACAGCTCTTTTTGAGCCCCACTCGCACCCGCTCTCTCTCCCATACCTAATTTCGCACTCTCGCCCTCTCTCACGCGTTGTCATCGCTGCCCGTGCTTGCCGGAGATCCATGGCCACGCTTCTCGCCTTCCAGGCCACCAGAAGTCGTGCCAAGCCGTTCCGAGTTCTATCCCGAGGTGAGGAACTCGCTCCCATGCTCAGTTTCCCTAAATTCCGCTTTATCTAAGCCAATTTGGCCTCACTAGAGTTCGGGTGCACCGGTTCGCCGTGCCTGCGCGGTGACTGGTCGATTTAGCCTCGCTCTGTGCCCCTGTGTTGGTCCGTAGTGTTTCCCTTACCTTGTCGAAACCAGTCCAGGCCTTAGCGTGCATGAAACCCCCTCCCCACGACCGGGATTCCTCGCCAGAGTTGCCCGACCCGCCCGGAGCAACTCCCCTTCACCATTCTCCTGTCTCCGGTCCTGTTCTTGGGCCGGAGCCCTGACAGTGAGTTCGCCGGACCTTCTTCACCTGTTCCAGCCCTCACCGACGACCCTAGACTCCCAGCGACCGTGTCTGTCCCGTCTCAGGTGACTTTGCCACCATGGAGGGAGCAACACTGGTCACCGAGTTGTATAAACACCATGCACCCCTCGCAATCATCAGTCCCCGATCCAACGTTTTGGATCTATGGATATCGGCTGTGTCTGTGCGCTCTACCCTTGGGCCCCGCCTACCAAGGCTTACACCCCCTGGCGCTGGGCCCAACTGGTCAGCCCATTCCCCCTCCCCAGTCGCTGACACCCCTCGCCTGCTTGTTAGTGCTCGCCTGCACGCCCCGCGTGTGCTCGTGCTCAGATCTAATCCTGGTCGTTGATTCGCGATCGCACGGTCGAGATTAGCCGATACCCGTTTGCAAGGAAAAATTGTTAAAAAAACCCCCCTTGATTTCTGGATATCAACCCGCTGTCCCTAGTTTTTGCGTGCAGCCACGTGAGTATTTGCAGAAAAGCACCTACCCTTATTATCGCAGAATTGGACCTAGTTTTGTATTTTGAATTCCAAAACTTGTTTATTTCATATCTTTTGCATATGAACTCCAAATTGAGTGATTCAAATTGCAAAATGTTCATAAGATTATTCTATAACTGTTTAATTTATAATCTCTTATTGTTTGCATGTGTTAATTTTATGCCTAGACTATAGGTTAGTGTAAGTGATGGTTTATTTATTAAAAGAAAACCCTAATGGCAATTAGATAATCAATCATGTGAAAGTAACATGTAAAGTATTAACCTATCCCAGGTATAATTTTTGTGTCTCATTAAGATAAATCAAGTTAAGTTATGTAATCTATTGAGATAAGAAGTACTTAGAGAACCACATACCTCTAGGTGTACTTGCCTACCCTAGAACCTAGATTTCCCCTCTTGTGTTTTTACTGTTCTGTCGAGCTTGTATTCACTTGATTGTACATGTTTGGTGTAATGTTTCTTTGTCATTATCCAAATGTGTTGAATGCATGATCGCTTTGCGTAGACAATGAGCAGCCCGTGGTTCCTGAGTGTGTTGCTGAAGACCTTCCTGAGCAGCAACCTGGTGAAGGCAAGTGTCATATGATCCATTATGTCCTACTTACTTTATAATTCACTATCCTGCATTACATAATTGGAGCCTAAGGGTTCACTAGTCTGTATTTATCTTGTCCTTGATTACCTTTTGGGTTATTATGTTTAGCTTCATGCTATTGCTCCACTTTAATCAACGAACATGATGCGAATATTTATGATACGATGTTGTTATTATGATTATGATGATGTTCTTATGGCACTTTAGGGGGACTCAGGCTGTTTTCCTGAGTACCTCTCCGCAAGGACCTGATCGTTGATTGACCACCTGGGATAACAGTACAACCATGAGGGTGGAATGGGACACCCTTAGCTGATTAATTAGATGAACCTAGGGGTGTAGTTGGCTTTGTCGGAGGGCCATCAGTGAGGGCCAGGGCATAGTGCTCACTCTGCTAAGGTAGGTGCCGAGGTTCATTTGATTTGGTTTTTTTAGTCACCCACCTTAGGGAGGAGTACTGTGTTTGTACGACTAGCAAAACCTAACGAGCAGCTATGCACCAGGGGAGTCTTTGTAAAGGCTACATAGTGAATCCCTAGCCATTCACCTCGGTAGTGAAGATTGGGTCTGGACAACCCAGGCTGGAAAGGGAATCATGACTCATGTGTAAAGTGTGCAACCTCTGTAGAGCGTTACAAATTGGTATATCAATTGTGCTCACGGTTAAGAGCAGCCTTGGGATCCTCTTTGATTAGAAGAACTCTGGATACTTTATGATGATGATTAATGGTGATGTTTATAACTATGATCTCTGGTATTTCCTCTTTGAGGGAATACTTTTGGGTAATAACCGGGTTTATTACTAAAACTTGGCTTACTACTAGTAATAAATACCTGACCAACTAAAAGCAACTGCTCTACCCTTAAACTCCACATACAGCTAGTCCACTTTAGCCAAACAAGACATTTGTTGAGTACGTTGATGTGTACTCACCCTTGCTTTAAAAACCACCCCACCACAGGTTGTCCCCATTGCAATCAGTGCTCAGCAGGAGATGCAGGCAACATGGAGGACTTCGAAGAGTTTCAGGACTACGATGAGTTCTAGTTATGTTAGTGGCAAACCCCCGCCTATGAAGGCCTTATCTCTACGTTTTGTATTCGGCACTTTGATTACGTTTATGACTACGTTAAGTTAACGACTCTGTGGATGTCTTGGACATCTTGATGTAATAAAGTATCTTTTCCACTATTTATTTTGAGCAATGTGTGATGATGTCCAACTATGTAATCACTGTGTACGTGAGTTTCTGATCCTAGCACATACATGGTTCGCATTCGGTTTACCTTCCAAAACTGGGTGTGACATGAACCTCCCTAGCTCGCCTTCCACCAACTCTATATTGGCGATCATTGTGGCGTTGTTTCCATCATGAGCAATTTTGAGGGTGTTCCATTTCTCCTTGGCATTGTCCAAGCCACTGACCATGTTCTATTCATCCCTACATAGAGATGCTAAAAGCACAGTAGTAGCCTAGGCATTTTTATGAATTTGCTCATGAATAAAAATAGCATTATCACTACTATCAAAATGCATTCCATTTTCTACTACTTCCCAAATGCTAGGATGAAGAGGCATTGTACGGGATGCGGGAATAATCAAAATAGTAGTTTTGTTTAACCATCTTTTTTCTTGGAAGAAAAGTCATCATCGTCCTCCTTTGGTGGAGATGAAGAGGTGTCGCTGTCATAGTAGACTATCTTCTTGATGCGCCTCTTCTTCTTCCCATCCTTTTTCTTGTTGTTTGAGCCTAAGTCAATGGGCTTTACCCCCTTTGGATCATTGTTGTTGACGGTCTCCTTCTCGTTGATCACAATCTCGAGGAAAAGGAGGAGCAAATAGCTCCGGTGATGAGCTCATTCTTCGATGTTGACGAATATGAAATTTTGGAAAAAGATACTACCGACAAAATACTAGCGCCAAAGGGTACTGCACTGCCTTCTGCAAATGAGACTGGTCCATGTGGTCTGGGGTTTGAATAGATAGCGACAGCGGTGACACCTTCAACGATTATGGTAATCGAAGAGAAGGGTTCCTCCAAGCCTGCTCTGGCGGAGAACATGGGTAAGGGGCCTACTAAGATCAAAAAGGCAATTGAAGATAATACACTGCTTAGCGAAGGACCTTTTGACCAAGACTTGGGTGGTCGAGGGTATAGGGTTCATCTTGCTGTAGGGAAAGTCATGGGTGCAAAGCAGCTGTCGGAAGCTATCGATTTTGCTGAAAAACTTGGATGCCCTTTTGGTCTACTATCTTTGGGGGCAGGACAAATGATTACTTATATTGCTACCCAGACAATATGGAAACTGAAGTGTGCCGCTACATGGCGGATAATATTGGTTTCCTGAAGCTGGAGGCCATGCTCTCAACCATGTCCTCAGAGGACTTTTCTGATTGCTTGGCTTAGACACATCTTAATGTAATTTCCGTTGATTTTTACTTTTTAGCTTCGAGCTGACTTGATGGAATAATTTACTTATCTTTCTTTTCTCATGTCTTACAGGGTTTGGTCTTGAGCAAGGCCCTGAGAAACAAGAAAAATATTGAGGGCAAAGCTGCCCAAAAAGAGATAACAAGGCTCAGATCAGAAGTGTTTGGGCTTCGGTTTGATTGCGATGAGAAGGAAAAAGCTTTCAAGATTCCAGAAAAGGATTTTATTGAATGTCGAACCGAAGTCCAGGCTATGCGTGAAGAGAAAAGTAAGCTTGAAGAAACAATGGGGAAAAATATTAGATCTCTAAGGTTCTAATGAATAAAAGGACAACCAAATTGTGTCGTTTGAGGCTGAGCTGAAGCGAGCAAAAGAAGAACATGAAGCTGAAACAATGAAGCTGATGCAAGCATCTACCGAAGTATCTGTTAACCTTAGCAGTGCTTAGGTGAAAATTAATGACCAGGTGAAAATTGATGACATGAAAGATGAAGTGAATTATGTGCGAGGACTCAATGAAAACTACAGAATCCTGTTAGCCAACTGCCACACCCTCGATAATAGATGCCATAATGAGTTGTTGAAGACCTTCTCCTCCGCCGGAGCTCTGTCTAAAGAAAATAATTTCTTGGATGGTGACTTGGAGGGCCTAACGAGGTGGGTGCTTAGTGAGACCCATGCTTTTAAAAGTGTTCTCTCAGCACGAGAGGACTATTGTGCTTGGATAGGCGCCCGAAGCACTGCTTCGGTTTTGCTTAAAGTCGGGCACAATCATGTGAAGGTTTGCACAGACCTTAATTTCAGAGTTTTTGCTAACCACGTCCGAAGATTGACAGTCAAAGCTTCAGAGTGATCTAAAAAATCTTATATGAAATATGAAAGAGGGGCAGAAAAGAAATAAGCATCAAAGAATCTATAAAAATAGGGAGAAGGTTTGTACTTTGTTACCTTCATCTTTACCTTCGCGGGATATGTACATACTAACTTTCCAAAATGTCTACAGGCACGACAGGCAGCTGAAATAACTGTAGATATTAGGAAGAAGCTTCAAAGCAAAAAAGCTGAAGGTATTTGACTTTTCGCTTCTATTAAATTTAGTGTACTCATGTTTTAGCAATTGCTTTACTAACACTTGTTGAAAAGTCTCCACTTCACAGGTAATAATTGAAGTGAAACATACTAAAGCCGAAGCAAAAGATGATGTTGTCGAAGCTGAAGCAATCTCAGCCAGAGCTACAAAATAAGCCACAGATGATGTTGTTCACAAGATTTGCGAGCAAATTTATGACGAAGTATTGTAAAGCAACACAAGGAATTTATTAGATAATGTGAAAAACAATGATTATTTGTTGTAATATTTTTGATGGTGCGAAGTGTCTAAACACTTTCGAGATTTTTTTAGATGATCTGTAATATATTCGTATTTCTTCTATTTTTGCTTCTTTGCTTTCTTTTGTGATGTGTGAAATTTTATTCAACATGCGTTTTTTAGCCGAAGGCGAAAAACACCTTCCCTTCTTTTCACACATTTCAAAGGAAATCATAGCTCTGCATTCCCTTAGGAATGTCTTTGGAGTTTTTATGGTATCACCTAGGTGAAATAAATCATAGCTCTACGTTCCCGAAGGAACGACTTCGAAGCTTTTCACCGTTACTTGGGTGAAACGAAACGTAGCTCTGCATTCCCTTAGAAATGACTTCGGAGCATTTTTCACCATTACATAGGTGAAATGAAATGCAGCTCTGCATTCCCATAGAAACGACTTCAGAGCTTTTTCACCATTACTTAGGTGAAATGAAATGTAGCTCTGCATTCCCTTAGGAACGACTTTGGAGCTTTTTTCACCATCACTTAGGTGAAATGAAACATAGCTCTGCATTCCCTTAGGAACGACTTTGGAGCTTTTTTCACCATTACTTAGGTGAAATGAAACATAGCACTGCATTTCCTTAGGAACGACTTCAGAGTTTTTTCACCATTACTTAGCCAAAGATTCAATTACAACATTTTCGTCATTGCACTCGAAAGTGCCAGATCAATATTATATTAATTTGCACAATATAGGAAAAGTCTATGAAAGTAAATGTAGATAGACAATAATGACTTCTTGATAACTTTGGGCTTACTTACCCAACCCCTTGGGATCTTTAAGATATGTTCCTTGTCTCTAGGACCATACTTTTGATAGTATGGGTTTCAGATCCCTCCCTTCTGTCCCTTTGCTGCAAGTCTTTCCTTGGGAACATCGGTTGACCAACAGGCACTTGGTCATAAGGAAGTGGTCCTAGGACGAAGAAAGCAGATGGTGACCAAGCACTCATCGCTGGGTTAGTTGAGGCATTTGAGGTTGAATGCAAACTTAGCCTTGGCTCCTGTGACTTGGGCTGGACATATTGTGGGATGTAAGGTGAACAATCAGAGGGAGAGAGAGAGCGGCGTGAGGATCGGGATGGGCTGGGATATTTTCCTTTTTTTACTCAAAAATTTAAATACAAACGTAAATATCAGCCAGAGATCGAGGCTAGAATTTGGAAAGGTGTAAGAGGACCAAATTAAAATGATTTTGGTTGCAATATTTTAATCGGTGTTAGATTTAATTGAAATCAGACGAACTTCGTCTGCTATCCGAATATTCGATTAGAGAACAATTCAATTAACAATCCTACGCCTGGTTTTTTCTTGGATTCTGAGTGTAGTCCGATTTGATTTTGCATTAAAACTTTTGTCGTCGAGTTCAAATTAATTTGCCCAGGACAAAAATCACAAGACTGAGTTGAGCCTTCCAGATTCGTACTCACTTCGTCGATTAACTATGAATAAGCACAAGACTTGATAATTTACAAGACAAATACGCTCTGAACTTCATGAAAACTTTAGGAAGAGTCTAGATAGACGGAGACAAATACAATATTAAAATCACGGTAGGAGAAAATGATCACGATATTGAGATTACTATTCTCATTGGCATCCCGTGCTGAAGTCCATATTCGCGATTTACGTACAGTAACACCTGGGGTGTTACATCCCTCCCCCCATAAAAGAATCTTGTCCCGAGATTCGGAGCGAAAGACTTTTAAGGGTAGAGAAGCATGTAACTCCTGTCCATATCAGCGATAGCACAAGACCATTTTAGACGGTATCAAAGATCTCAGATGTTGTTTCTCTAGTGGACATAACATGTATCGCCTTAAACCAACTAGAGATCAACAGAGATGATATCCGACAAAAGAACACATAAGGTTCCATGTGTCCAGTTTTCTTTCTCAGACAACTTGAGTCTGTTGGGCGAGTAGTGGTCAAGTAGATAGTAATTATCCAAAATAAGTTGGATACAACCTCTTGGGTAAGATACACAGAAAGAGGTTTACCAACAAGTGGTCATTTGAGGAATTCAAGTTCCAAGAAGATGATAAAATTCGAGGAATGCATTAGTGAAGATGATCAACAAATGTGGACATCACAATCAATCCACTTTATCGAGCACTAAGCATGACTCAACCTGATCACTCATGCTAGAAAAGCACACGTGAGGCAATCGAGGCATGACTAGAGTGATGATTAGGTGGTTATCAGTCGCCTTAACTTGATTTTTGTAAGTACTTTCTTAGGATGGGTTGAACCAAAGTGAGTTTAGACAACTCGACAAAACGATCTCTAAACTCAACCTTTGATCACAATGCAATTGCAAGTTAGTAAAACCAACTTGTTGAACTACCTTTGACATTAAGTAATTTCTCTTATTACTCATCGGCAAACCAGGGTTGAGAGTTCATATTTGTTACAAGAGATCATGTATTTGGGTAGAAATCCATTTGGTTAGGTTGTTCATCCATTTCTTCATGCGAGATGAACTGACTTGGTTAGGGAATACATGGATTAAATAAGAGAGCGAATGAACAAACTCCTGCATTTCAGCAACAGGGGAAATCAATCTCCATTTTGAGAACCAATCAGTTGTCTTCCAACACTAAAAAGCTTCAAGGCTTCACCTTTACAACAAAGGATACAAAGGGAACTTGTATGTGTAAAATCACTACTAAAGTCAAGGAAAAGAGACCACACATGAGAAGACAGATTTTTCTCACATGATTAGATAGATATAGGTTTTGATTTTTTTAGAGACTTCTAAATTGGTAGTGAAATCGTTAAAGAACACATCAAGGTAGTACACTCTATTGATCCAACAGTGATGGCATATGTGGCTTGATCAATTTTGTCAAACAACATAGAAATTGTTTCAAGGGAAAGATCTACGGGGATAACACATCAATGTAATTCCATAATGGATCATGACTAGAGACCTCGATACCAGCATGCGCCAAGCAGCATAACCTTGCGTGTACATTCACAAGGGGCTCTCAGTTTTGTTGTAGCACCATAAGTCATTAACCATGACACCATTTCCGAACTGGCACTAATAATGAATCTCACGTGGTAAGAATAATTTGTGTAGAGATAACATATCGATATAACCTCATAATGGATTATGACTACTAACTGTGATACTAGCGCGTGTCGAGCAGCACAACCTTGTGTGTATACCCATAGGAGGCCCTCGGTTTTGTCGCGGCACCATCGATTTTAGTCATAACACCATTACTAGATGTGACCAATAAGAAATCTCACGCAACGCAAATAGACTAGGCAAAGATGACAATATACAAAAGAGACTCCACCTGTAAGAATGGTTACAAGTAGAGAGCCAAATAGATCATGGCCTGATGAAACGGACAAGACATGGTCAAAACCTAAATTGGTTAGTGAAGGGAGTATGATGGGAGACTGGTAATTCAGCCCCAAGCATATTTCTATGCCCATCACAGAGATTACAAGTTCAATGAGTAACGTCTAATTGGATATGAAGGGAAAATGATCATAAGATTAAATTTGTAAGATTTCAAGAGATATGGAGAAACCAAAGACATCCAGTTCAAGAAAATGGTTGGACATGGCTTTCCCATGTTAGATTAAGAAAGCAACAATGTGATCCTCAAGGAGAGGCAAAATGGGATAGGAATAGCAGCTTGCACCAACCAAACCAGGTGAAGCTTAGGAAGAAATCATGACCACTGAAGAGTCACGTATTAAATGACGAGGACACATATTCGAGATCATTGTTTTTAGTCTGCGTGCATTTTACGTCCAACAAAAAGCTTGTTTAAGCGGTCATGGAGTAGTAACGATAAACTCGAACTCATCCATGTTTGGAAACTTGGAAGAATTTCGAAGGACTGATAAAGATTTGGGTTATGGTTCACTAAACGAGAACATGGCCTAGCTTTGGGTTTAGGCAAACAAGTCACCAACATTCCATCGGCACATCAAGCACAAGAGCAAACACAATTCGCACTAATGGTCAAATTATGAAAAGCTAGAAGCCATCTAAACATGTATCTCTAAGACACCACATTATTTACAATCACCAAGTATTGGAATAAAGGTGAGAGAAGCATTTTTGGTGTATAGGTAACAAACACGATGCAACAATAAAGATGCATGCTCGTCCTATGCGTCCTCACAAATTTTGCCAACATAATGTGGCAATAGCGTTCTATATCGGTGGCATATTTACGACTCTCTCGATATTTTGCTAGTCGTCAGCTACACATACGTTTTCGAGGTTAGTGTACCTGCAGAAAATTCCATCACGGCCCAATTTCCCATGATGCAAGATCCACACATGATAGTTTATCACAATTTATACTCCATATATTTTTATATGGAGGTCAGCTCATCATTAAGCGCTGAGCCACGCATAGGCGTCGCTACCACACTTTAACCATAGGGCAGCTCATTATGGTAACTCACCTTCTTACCTGAGCGTAGGTGCGTCGTTTCAAGTACATTACACTTCTTAGTATTCCCATGCCTGTATACCCGTACACATCCATGGGATACTGAATTCCCTGAAAAGTAATTACTCCACATCGCAGCTTTTGTATATACATATATAGAACATGTATATAGTCAAGCTCCACAATTAAGCACTCCCCTAGACCGACGGTTGTTCGGTCATGCTCTCACATCTCACCTTACCTTGAGCATCGATCCATTCACAATTGAGTGGCCTCAAAAATAACAATACATATGTATGCAATATCCCCCAGGTTGTGGGTTAGTGTTTTAATATCAGCCACCTGATAGTCCGTAGTTTTAGGGCTTAACAGAGGATGTCGCTAGTATTGTAGTTTTTCAAAGTTGTTTTTCAAAGCCAAACAATGTGTTTAGTTGAAAATAGGTTTTCCCAAAACAAAGATTTTGTTTTGAAAATACGTATGTGACTGTATTATACTTAATCCTGCTCCGATACTAGCTGTGGCAGAACCTCCCAAGTTATTGGGCCCACATGCACCTGCCCTTGTCTCAAAGACCTCAGACGGCTATGCATGTGCACCAGATAAATTAACAGGATCCGTCCGAGTGTCCCAAGGACCCCAGATAAACCACTTACAACCAGGATCGCAAGATTAAGTAAACAGAAATCACACACTAACATTTGTAGCAGAATTTCTTTATTACAAACAGTTACAAGTTACAACAAATTTACATTATATTTATCGGAGTGATTACAAAGGTGATTCAAAGAAATATACTTTGAAATGTTATAAATTATTTATAAGTTTGAAATATATGCTAGCTCAATGACCATCCTCAATAATAAGTATAGAAGAGCTACTTTAACCTAAAAGAAGGCCGTGCCCACCGGCGCTTAACACCATCCACAGCAGCACAAATCTAGTACCTGCAACAACATGGGTTCAAAAACCCTACGTACGAAGTGTACTTTCACAAGTCTTACCCGTCTAAGGAAAAAGACTCTCAAGGATATGCTGGCTTTTAGGAATCAAGGTAAAGTTTAACAAGATTCAAGGACTCTTTTGCAGAAAAGCTAACTATGAGTGGATCCTTAAGAATTCATTTTACTTGTCAAGTGAAGTAAAGTTACCTTAATCTAGAGTTCTTTCTATCCTAGATCAAGCACTTGGCCTATACTAGCCATCTTTTATCATCCCTTCAGTTCACTAGATTGCTACGTGTAGGGCAGTGACCAAGTCTTCATGTCCGAGAAGTAACAATGATCTGAATCGATTTTATACCTAGCTGGGGATCTCCAACCACACGACATATGTAGCACTTAACCCTTGCATATGTCAACTCACCACCGGGTTTCTCAAGACCAGAATGGGTTCACGCCAACCGAGAGCACAGATACACCGCCGTCCAGCCTCTTGCCACAGAGGGTACATGCTACTCTCGCCATCGCTCCACTCCCATTGCGTGGTGGCCTTTCTGGTATTGGCCTGACCGAGGCAAAGCTTACCAATGATGAGGCATGTGGCCAGTTAAAAGGTCCTCAATCATCAAGCCTACATCGACATGGTCCTTAATCGACTCAGACGGAGACACTACACCGAGGCTTCCTTCTCGTGCAAGTCACCCGCACGATCTCGTCTTTATCATTTACAACCCAAAGTTTGGTACCTGACAGAGGTACATCTTTGCCGATGTTGAACCCATCACGGCCATGATGGATTCACCATCAAGTCTTTTCTTTGAAAACTTCACATCCCATATGAAGCATCATCTTTGTTTAAAACAAAACATTTTGTTTTCTAAGGCAAGACTAAGCATTAGAAAACTTTTAAATAAAATAGGTATCAAGGAATGGTAAACAGTTCTAAGGAAGGAAATGCAGCAATTGTTTAGCACTCAACTCCTATTACCTAATGCATCATCTCAAGTGATAAATAGTTTAAAATAACAAGGAAAGGGGTAAATGCACCCGGGCTTGCCTGGAATAACACTAGGTTAGTGTTGGTTAGACGACGACCACTTGGCGATCAGCTTTTGTTCTTATACTTGCTCAGTCTATCCATCTTCAGGTTGATCCACCAGCATTATCTTGTGGAGTAGCCCACCCGTTACATCATCTTGGGGTCGACTTGGCTCGTCCTTCGCCTCACGTGATCAACTAGCGCACCTAATGAAAAGCACAATGCACATGTATGAACATAAGGACTAGAATGATAATAAACAATGCTACATGTTAGAGAATTAAACACTTAACGGTGAGGCACAGTACAACACTCATAAGAGAACACTGGTTACCGACATACGACCAAGCACAATAATCACGAAATAGTAAACTATACACACTAACTACCGCACTCGCGTTTCTTCTGTTTAATCAGATCTAATTCTATTATCAAGCAAGAATAAATTATAAACACACACTATCATCCTAAGTTACAATATATCATCGGAAGTCTAATAAAATTAGACTCACCATTATTGAAAGTCGAAGTCTTAAAATAAGCATATGAACAATCTAATTACCCTTTTAAATCGTATTTCTCAATTATCTTGAATTCCACACTTAATTAAATAGGACATCACACCACTTGATCTAGCAGGTTGAACATTATCAAACAATATATAATCATGTGCGAGCATTTTTTGTCAACTAAAGATTTAAGATATTGATGTATACCCTTTCATCATGAAATTCTCAAATTTTATCCTAAATGAATATGTCGATGACATTCACTGTTAATTACTCAAGGTAATTTGCACACCCTTATGACATTGAACTAAACACCAAACCTAGAATAAACTAACTAATTAAGCAGGGCATCGACTACATCAATTAAACAAAATCGACATAATAACACTAGAAAATCTATCAACTAGCCGATAGAAATACTAAACCTATCTTTTATGTCATCAGCTCGCCTAAACATCTCATATATGTCTATCAATACAACCACACTTGACATCTACACATAACCATGCCCTCTCCGCATAATTGACAACCTCAACCTAACATATACATCAAATAATTAATGTTGATTTGCCAATCGTGTTTGCGACCATATCGATACTGACAATTACGATATCTACTCACTATATTCATTAGTCCAACTAATAGGGATAATAATTCAACTTACCAAGATCAGATCGATCTGAAATCACAAGAACGACGACGGTTGATGGCACATATTAGCAAAAGAGCCGGAGACGATGACGTTCGAGGCAGCAAGGCAAGGCTGAGTCCGACGTGAAGGAACAACCCGCAGCCAGAGGGCTCACGCGATGATCAGGACAATACCGATGAATCAACGACGAGCACCATAATCAGCTTGACTCGAATCCGTGAGTTCGACACGAATCCTAGCTCGAGCTTTCCATTGAACGCATGAGGACTGTTGGACAGGGACCTTCTTAATCATTTAATTTCTTCATTCCCTCAGACATCACTAACCACTAATGAGGAGCAAGGTCGAAGGAGGGGCTGTAGAACTCCAGAGTTGACAGCATGGAAGAGTTGCTCGACTGTCGAGTATCGACGCATCGACGAAACCCAACGATATTAGATACAAGGAGGGAGCAGGGGCGCGCTAGATCGAGGCCGAGGCGAGGCCGGACAGGAGGGGCGCCGATGTCCATGGCCACGCAGAGGACGAGAGGACGACAACGTCAGGCCAGCATGCCGACACAGGGCATGATGGAGAGAACGCAGCCTGGGCGAGAGCGCCGACTAACGGGGAGGAAGTTGGGCGTCAAACACCAGAGGAGGCACAGCTTTGCTGGACAGAAATGAGGGTCGCGCGCTAGGTGATGGCGTGGCGGTTGTCGAGGGGAGCTCGCAGGGGATCCTCATCCGACCTGGGTGAGCTCAGATGGAGGTCAGGGCGAGCGGAGGAGGACCATGGACGAGACACCGAGGGAGCTCTGTACCAGGGAGGGCGCGGCCAGCCGAGGAGCAACAGAGTGGAAGACAGAGGATAGGGCGGACTCCATGGCCAGGAGCTGAAGGCGAACTCGAGCAGGCAGGACGACGGGCGTCATGGGCGAGCTGCGGTAGGGATGACCGGCGAGCTCGCGGCACCAGGGGATCCACCGGTGAGGAGCCGAACTGGAGCAGGGACCAGGGAGCATGAAATCCGGCGCGCGGAAACCGATAGTGACGCCGGTGGACTCCGTCCGGGCCATGCACATCCGGAGCCACCGCCGATGGACAGGGACTGGGCGAGAGCTCCATGGAACCGAGGACGAGCGCCTGCATAGGAGGGAGATGAGGGAGAGAGAAGCAGGGAGGGCGCGTGGAGGGGCTCGGCTGGGCGCCATGGGAGAGGACAGGAGGGAGTGTCGTGAGAGAAGCAGGGCGCGGCGGCCAAGAGATAACGGTGGCTGTTGAGCGGCGAGAAAAATCAGAGGGAGAGAGAGAGCGGCATGAGGATAGGGATGGGCTGGGATATTTTTCTTTTTTTACTCAAAAATTTAAATACAAACGTTAATATCAGCCAGAGATCGAGGCTAGAATTTGGAAAGGTGTAAGAGGACCACATTAAAATGATTTTGGTTGCAATATTTTAATCGGTGTTAGATTTAATTGAAATCAGACGAACTTCGTCTGCTATCCAAATAATCGATTAGAGAACAATTCAATTAACAATCCTACGCCTGATTTTTTTCTTGGATTCCAGTGTAGTCCGATTTGATTTTGCATTAAAACTTTTGTCGTCGAGTTCAAATTAATTTGCCCGGGACAAAAATCACAAGACTGAGTTGAGCCTTCTAGATTTGTATTCACTTCGTCGATTAACTGTGAATAAGCACAAGACTTGATAATTTACAAGACAAATACGCTCTCAACTTCATGAAAACTTTAGGAATAGTGTAGATAGACATAGACAAATGCAATATTAAAATCGCGGTAGGCGAAAATGATCACGATATTGAGATTACTATTCTCATTGGCATCCCGTGCTGAAGTCTATATTCGCGGTTTACGTACAGTAACACCTGAGGTGTTACAAAAGTAAGCAAAATTTCTCCAAAGATTTTAAATCAAAACACATTTCCTTAAGAATGTTCATAATTCGAAGTTGCTACTCCCAAAATTAATATATTTTTTAACTAAAATAAAAAGATACCTAGATAAACTAAATTATCCTTGGATTGAAATATATAAGAATTATGATTAAACTACTTCTTAATATATAATCTACAATAAAAATTATATTTCCCTAAAAATTCATGAGATGTGAACTATTCTCTATTTCATGATTGGAACCATGTATAAAAGAACTACAATAAAACAAATATATATAATATATATATATATATATATATATAGTTTTGCATTCATGCTGGTGTTTTATTGGTGCATCTAAAGGTAAAAAGTTTGGAATTCAAACTTGAGTTTGATTTGGTTTTAAAATAGAAATCAGAAAAAAAAAAGAAAAAAGCCACGCCAGCAGTCACCTGGGCCGAATCTCAGCCCGTGGCCCACTCATTTTCTCCCCCCTGCGGCCGCATGGGTCAAATCCCTGTCAGTCGGCATTCACACACAACGCGCTTGTTTTTTCTATGTCACTGCATGTGGGGCCGGGAGAGCTGCATCGTCTTCCTCCTCCAGTCGGACTCGAGCATCGCTATCTGGTTTCCTGTGCTCGTGATTCTCCCCATCAGCAGTTGCAGATTTATGGGGCCCCTCGCTAGCTGTTCCTCAACCGAGCACGTAGCAAGCGCGGAGTATCATAATCGACAATGCTCGGATGAGATTTATCTGGGTTCTGCTCGGGTGTTCGTTTTCAAATCTAGCATGGGTCGTTAGCCCACCTCCGTGCCCTAGGCTTGTGCGCAGTATATATATGCTCCCTACCGAGATACCTTGGCTATCGGCGTCAGGATGTCTTCAAGAACAAGGCAAACCCAGGGTTTGGTGAGGTCGAGTGGGGAGATCGCTGCCATGGCTGCTCCTTGTCTGGGTGTGAGACTGATGCCGGTAAAGTACTCAAGAAGGTTCATGGTGGCACGCTACACGTGGTTGTGGCCTTCTCGGTGATGTAGTCCACCAGAGCGCTACCAATTACTCACCAGGATCAAGCCACCGTCGCAATACCACCCTGCGACATGGGCGGAGCCCCCTGCACCGCCCAAGCTAGGTGAGACCCCTCCCCTTCGTTTCTCCTTCGTGCCCTCGTTGTAAAGCACCTCTCGGATTGGATTTTGGGGCATCAGGCACAGTGTAATGCAGCTTCGGCGGTCGCCGCCACGACCCCTAGGCAGTCGTTGGGAGGAAGATGACCCTCTGGCCGTCAGATCATTGTCGTGCGGTCTGGATTAAATCAGGGAGGATGTAGACATCTTGCGTCGTTGATGCCCTAATCGACGGCTGCGATTAAATGAGAGAATCACCCTTCGTGACATCAGATCTTGGCCGTTTGATTGAAATCAGGTGGCCACGGTTGGATATACCGGTTATTTATAAAGCAGAATCTAATCTAGGCCATCGGCTGGTGATCCAACAGCCCTGGAATCTTGATACCCCTTCGGCCATGACCGTTTCGCAAAAGAGCCCTCGGAGTCCTTTTAAATCAACCCGTCATCCACTGAAGTGTAAAAAGCGTAGCAGTTATGTTCTCATATTTATGAAAAAGACCTTGTGCTTTCAGATAATATATCTGGCGACCAATAGTACCCAGAAATAATAGAATAAATACAGAAAATGTATTTTTAGGTATATAAACAATTCCAAAACTTAGATAATTCATAACTTAATTGTTTTAACTCTGATTTGATCTGTTCCAGTTGCATTAGATCCATGTTAATATTGTTTATCATCGAGTAACTTTATTTTGTTATGAAATTGGGATAAAAAATTATGCACTTAGTTCTTTTTAATCCAACACTTAAAACTTCGGAAATCAATAACTTCTTCGTTTTAATTCCGATTTGGTATGTTCAAGTCACGTTAGCTTCATATGAATATTTACTATGTAGTAACATCATCAATTACACCATATCGCATAATTTTACAGTTAGATATTTATTTAACCTATGTCTACTAGATTAACTCTTCTAATCAAAGCTAACATGTCCATAATTATAATTTGGTTAAAATATGATCTTTAGTCATGTTATAATTAAAATTAAAGTTGAATTAATTAATTCTTTAGATTATCTTTATAAAATCAAAACAAGACCTAGTTTTAATCACTTAATCACGTGGGTTTTTCATAAACTATACCTCTTCAACAGTAACCCCGATTTTAGCGGTTCTCGAACCCATGATCTCGTAGCGAAGCGTAGATTATTATTATGCAGTTTGTGATTATGTTTGGTGTAATGTTAATTTTGCCTATACCATGTTTTGCTACGACTAGCAGCGAGGTTACGAGTCACTGCAAGAGCAAGTTGGTAACTGGAATCTCAAGTCCGAGGCAAGTTGTGCCCTTGATCACTTCTTTTTACCCAATCATGTTCTTATTAATTATAATGATCTGCATAGGTTAATTTTGATGGGACCCAATAGGTTACCCTAGTTTGACTATCTTTATACCTTGTTTACCACTGAATTTTTGGGTAGTACCTGTTATTGCTTTATGTGGTTTTGGGTATGGAGATATACATTATTCATGATGATACTTTTATTATCAGTTTATTATTTACTATTCATGATAAGATCATTATGTTAATTAGAATATTGAGAACCACCCGAGAAAACAGTGCTACCACAAGGGTGGTATGGGACGCCCTTGGCTGACTAATTAGGAAAGCTAGTGGAGGACTACCTTACTCGAAAGGGGCAAGGGCAGTAGGGGAGTGGTCAGTGTAGGGAGGTCCTTGGGTTGATTTTGCTGTGATGGCGGTCAGGTGAGGGATCCCTGCATTGGAGCTTCCTAGAAACTGTAGCGGGTTTTCTGAAGCTAGTGGAACTTTGTAAAGGCCTCATAGTGTTACCCTGCCTCGCCTCCTCGGTAGAGGTGTATGGGAAGTCGCGATCCCTTGGCAGATGGGTAACATGACTTGTGGGTAAAGATGTGCAACATCTGCAGAGTGTAAAACTAGTATACTAGCCGTGCTCACGGTCATAAGCAGCTCGAACACTCACATGATTAACTTATGGAATTAAATTCAATTTGTCATATGCATCACATTGGGATTATTATTATTTTTATTTACTATTACTATGGTTTGGTATTCACTTACATTTAGTAACTGCTAATAAAATTTGACCAACTTTAAAAGCAATGCCCAGCTTTAACCATCCTCTTTGGTAAGCCTTACACTTCACATGAGCTCCCACCTTTGGCGAGTTCATGCACATTATTCCCCACAACTTGTTGAGCGATGAACGTATGTGAGCTCGCTCTTGCTGTCTCACACCCCCACAGGTCAAGAACAGGTACCGCGGGATGAGGCGCATGGAGGATGCTGTGATGAGTTCCTGAGAGGTCTAGGCCGTCGTCTCCTAGCAACTTTGGGTTGCTGGATTGTTGTCTCCTTATGATGTATTTATTTATTTATTTTGTACATAACTCCTATTATATAGTAAATATGTGACATTCGTTTTTGTACCGCTATTCATCATATGTGTGAGACTTGGTCCCTGCACACCTGGTAATTATTTCGTGCCCGGGTCTTGGTGTCCCCGAAACTTGGGTGTGACAGTAGTGGTATCAGAGGAATGTTGACTGTAGGATGAAACCTAGATAGAAATGGACAACCCTTACTTACTTACCTCTGCTACTCTGATTCTTTCTAAACTTTTCTTAATCTTTTCACATCTATTTCCACTTTACTCTGATTATTCTTAGCTTTTATTTTCTAAAGACAAAAGTGGATTTCACACTTTGAAATCCTGTACCTAAAGTGACCTTTAGGAATAGGAAACCTAATCCTAGGAACCAAAACAAAATTATTCTATATGTATCTATGTACTTTAATGTTTGTTCTTATGATACTTGTCTGATTTGGATCTTTGATTGAGTGTGATGGGTTATGTAGTAATATATGCAGTTACATCTGCATATACACATAGGCAAAATAATAATAATAATTATGTCTATAAGGTAACTATACAACTTAGATTATCCCCCACTAAAATATATTTAGCTTAGTAGATCCATCTTATCTTAAAAGATACTCTCTTACCTTAATAGAATCATCTTATCTTGAAAAGATTTTATCTTGTCCTAATAGATCTAACTGACCTCAAAAGATTCTACCTTATCCTTATGGATTCATCTTGCCCTAATAAGCATATTTATCCCACACTAGTGTAACAACCATGATCTAATCCAAAGTAATTAGATATTACCTAGTCTAACCTGGTTATACCGATCTAATCTAGATCCCTCTAATCTAATATGATCCAATCTAAAGTTAGTTACTTAATGGATAAGTTAATACTTCTGAAATAGATTAGACCATATCCACATGTTTTAACTTAGTTCACTCTGCACTAAATTAAAGAACGACAGACCAACTCGGCTATATGCAACTACCTTAACCATCTGATAGTTACATAACCCCTCTGTTTTAACCTAACAGAGATTCTGACCTACCTACATCATATGATCCATACTATCTCAAAAGATTATAACATACCCTAATAATATTTATTCTACCCTAGTAGATCTATCTAACCTAAACTAGTCCATTCTAGTCATACCCAATCCTATCTAATCTATTATGTTCAAACCTAATGGAAGTCACTCAAACATGATTAGCTAATGTTGAGGAAATACATTAGACCCTGCTCCTATAAATAAGTTTGAGATCTTAGATCAACGTGACCCTACCCAATAACTTGACCTACAAAAGCAGGTTACATAACTAATCCCATCTAGCATATAGCTACATACTAAACCCTCTACCCATCTGTTACCTACAGATGTATCTTAGGCTCTTCTCCCAAACCCGGTGGGTGACACCCAAGCTCAAGAAGGAAGAGATCCTCCTCATCAAACGAAGGATAGAAGTCAACCCAGATCTCCAGATGCGACGGGGACCAACACCCAAGATGGAGTCTTACCTTGCCCTAATCTTTCTTACTATCCTTGCTCTAACCACATCTCATTATTCCTAGGAGGCCTTACATAAAAGATGCTTATGTTTCCCAATAACCTACTATTTATTGGAAAGGAAAACATTTTGTTAATGGAACAAAAAAATTAAAAAAATTAACTAAAACTACACATAGAACTTTCTGCAACCTCTTTCTTACTAATCTCGAGGATGAGATTATTTTTAAGGGGGTAGAATTTGTAACACCCTAAAGTTCAATCTTGTGAAAGTAAGGAAAATTTCTCGAAAGATTTTAAATCAAAACACCTTTCCTTAAGAATGTTCATAATTTGAAGTTGCTACTCCCAAAATTAATATATTTTTTAACTAAAATAAAAAGATACCTAGATAAACTAAATTATCCTTAGATTGAAATTATATAAGAATTATGATTAAACTAATACTTAATATATAATATACAATATAAATTATATTTCCCTAAAAATTCATGGGATGTGAACTATTCCCTATTTCATGATTGGAACCATGTATAAAAGAACTAAAATAAAACAAATATATATATATATAATATATATATAATATATATATATAATATATATATATAGTTTTTGCATTCATGCTGGTGTTTTATTGATGCATCTAAAGGTAAAAAGTTTGGAATTCAAACTTGAGTTTGATTATGTTTTAAAATAGAAATCAGAAAATAAAAAGAAAAAAGCCACACCAGCACTCACCTAGGCCGAATCTCAGCCCGCGGCCCACTCATTTTCTCCCCCCTGCGGCTGCATGGGTCGAATCCCTGTCAGTCGGCATTCACACAGAGCACGCCTGTTTTTTTCCTGTGTCACTGCATGTGGGGCCGAGAGAGCTGCGTCGTCTTCCTCCTCCAATCAGACTCGAGCATCGCTATCCGGTTTCCTCTGCACATAATTCTCCCCAGCAGCAGTTGTGGAATTATGGGGGCCCTCGCCAGCTGTTCCTCAACCGAGCGCGGAGTATCATAACCAACAATGCTCGGATGAGATTTATCCGGGTTCTGCTCGGGTGTTTGTTTTCAAATCCAGCATGGGTCGTTACCCCACCACCGCACCCCAAGGCTTGTGCGTAGTATATATATGCTCCCTACCGAGATCCCTTGGCTATCGGCGCTAGGTTGTCTTCAAGAATGAGGCAAACCCAGGGTTTGGTGAGGTCGAGTGGGGGAGGAGATTGTCGTCATGGCTGCTCCTTGTTTGGGTGCGAGACTGATGCCGGTAAAGTACTCAAGAAGGTTCACGGTGGCACACTACACGTGGTTGTGGCCTTCTCGGCAATGTAGTCCACCAGAGCGCTACCAATCGCTCACCGAGATCAAGCCGCCGCCGCAATACCGCCCTGCGACATGGGCGGAGCCCTCTGCACCGCCCATGCTAGGTGAGACCCCTCCCCTTCGTTTCTCCTTTGTGCCCTCGTTGTAAAGCACCTCTTGGATCGGATTTTGGGGCATCATGGCATAATGTAATGCAGCTTCGGTGGTCGCCGCCGCGACCCCTAGGCAACGGCCATGGCACTCGTTGGGAGGAAGATGACCCTCTGGCCGTCAGACCATTGTGGTGCGGTCTGGATTAAATCAGGGAGGATGTAGACATCTTGCGCCGTAGATGCCCTAATCGACGGCTACGATTAAATGAGAGAATCACCCTTCGCGACATCTGATCTTGGTCATTTGATTGAAATCGGGTGGCCACGGTTGGATGTACCAGTTATTTATAAAGCAAAATCTAATCTAGGCCATCGGCTAGTGATCCAACGACCCTAGAATCTTGATACCCCTTCGGCCACGGATGTTTCGCAAAAGAGCCCTCGGACTCCTTTTAAATCAACCTGCCGTCCACTAAAGTGTAAAAAGCGTAGCAGTTAGGTCCTCACATTTATGAAAAAGACCTTGTGCTTTCCAGATAATATATCTAGCGACCAATAGTACCAAGAAATAATAGGATAAATACCGAAAATGTATTTTTAGGTATATAAACAATTCCAAAACTTAGATAATTCATAACTTAATTGTTTTAACTCCGATTTGATCCGTTCCAGTTGCATTAGATCTATATTGATATTGTTTATCATCCAGTAACTTTATTTTGTTATGAAATTGGGATTAAAAAATTATGCACTTAGTTCTTTTTAATCCAACACTTAAAACTTCGGAAATCAATAACTTCTTCGTTTTAATTCCGATTTGGTCTATTCAAGTCGCGTTAGCTTCATATGAATATTTACTATGTAGTAACATCATCAATTACACTATATCGCATAATTTTACAGATAGATATTTACTTAACCTATGTCTACTAGATCAACTCTTCTAAACAAAGCTAACATGTCCATAATTATAATTTGGTTAAAATATGATCTCTAGTCAAGTTATATATAAATTTAAAGTTCAATTAATTATTTCTTTAGATTATCTTTATAAAATCAAAACAAGACCTAGTTTTAATCACTTAATCACGTGGGTCTTCCATAAACTATACCTCTTCAACTGTAACCCCAATTTTAGCGGTTCTCGAACCCACGATCTCGTAGTGACGCGTAGATTATTATTATGCAGTTTGTTATTATATTTGGTGTAATGTTAATTTTGCCTATACCATGTTTTTCTACGACTAGCAGCGAGGTTACGAGTCACTAGAAGAGCAAGTTGGTACCTAGAATCTCAAGTCCCAGGCAAGTTGTGCCCTTGATCACTTCTTTTTACCCAATCATGTTCTTATTAATCATAATGATCTGCATAGGTTAATTTTGATGGGACCCAATAGGTTACCCTTCATTGACTCTCTTTATACATTGTTTGCCACTGAATTTTTGGGTAGTACCTGCTATTGCTTTATGTGGTTTTGGGTATGGAGATATACATTATTCATGATGATACTTTTATTATCAGTTTGTTATTTACTATTCATGATAAGATTATTATGTTAATTGGAACATGGAGAACAACCCGGGAAAACAGTGCTACCACAAGGGTGGTATGGGACGCCCTTGGCTGACTAATTAGGAAAGCTAGTGGAGGACTACCTTACCCGAATGGGGCAAGGGCAGTAGGGGAGTGGTCAGTGTAGGGAGGTCCTTGGATTGATTTTGCTGTGATGGCGCTCAGGCGAGGGATCTCTGCATTGGAGCTTCCTAGAAACTGTTGCGGGTTTTCTGAAGCTGGTGGAACTTTGTAAAGGCCTCGTAGTATTACCCTGCCTCGCCTCCTCGGTAGAGGTGTATGGGAAGTCGCGATCCCTTGGCAGATGGGTAACATGACTTGTGGGTAAAGATGCGCAACCTCTGCAGAGTGTAAAACTGGTATACTAGCCATGCTCACGGTCATGAGCAGCTCGAACACTCACATGATTAACTTTTGGAATTAAATTCAATTTGTCATATGCATCGCATTGGGATTATTATTATTATTTACTATTACTATGGTTTGGTATTCAATTATATTTAGTAACTGCTAATAAAATTTTGACCAACTTTAAAAGCAATGCTCAGCTTTAACCATCCTCTTTGGTAAGCCTTACACTTCACATGAGCTCCCACCTTGGTAAGTTCATGCATATTATTCCCCATAACTTATTGAACGATGAACGTATGTGAGCTCACTCTTGTTGTCTCACACCCCCATAGGTTAAGAACAGTTATCGCAGGATGGGGCGCATGGAGGAGGCTGTGACGAGTTTGTGAGAGGTCTAGGTCGTCGTCTCCCGGTCAACTTTGGGTTGCTGGATCATTATCTCCTTATGATGTAATTATTTATTTATTTTGCACAAAACTCTTATTATATAGTAAAAATGTGACATTCGTTTCTATACCACTATTCATCATATATATGTGTGAGACTTGGTCCTAGCACACCTGTAGATTATTTCGCACCCGGGTATTGGTGCCCCCGAAACCCGGGTGTGACAAACATGGCGGTTTCTTCCACGGGCTAGAGAGAGAGGTGTGTGTGGGTGAGAGGGAGAGAGGCCTGAGGAGGGAGAGAGAGAGGTGTGCTAGGAACTGACGGGAGTTACTTAACTTCTGTCGGCATGGCGCCAAGCCTACGAAAGTTAATAAACTCCCATCGTCTAGCCTGACCGATGTGTTTTGGCTTAATTCTCGTCTAGTCTGCTAATTTTGAGTTGATGGAAGCTATTTAACTCTCGTCGGTTTGTCCAAGTGCTGACGAGAGATTCCATGGCCCATGGAAATATTCACGATTCCTTTTGTGAATGGACCACGATCTTGGTCGTTAGTATTAAGTGAGCCTGCATACTCTGTCCCGGTAGTAAATACGAGGGGCCGCTAAGGAGACAACATTAGGGCAATGTTAATAATATAGCTCATAGTTGGTTTTATAATTTTATAATATTTTTATATCACATATAGTAACTAAAAGCCTAGTCATATAATAACTCTCTCATGATACAAGTTGTACATGTAATATTTGGTTTATCTCTTCCTCTAACAAAATGTTGGGAGTCTGTACGTAGTCCACTTTTAGCTGGCTACTAGTAAGTAGACCACTATGTTTATCTCTTTATTCTCTTTCTTTTATGCCACCACAAATATAATGTGGCACCTCTTGAAGCTCGTCTATGTCACCTTATTATACTTGCTCTTATTAGGTTAAGGGACTGTTTGAAACCTCTAGAGCTAGTAGTTAGCAAGCTAATAAATTGTTAGCTGAAATGGACTAGCTAACTATTAGCTAGGAGTTGTTTGAAACATCCAGCTAATAGGTTGGTTGAATCTATTAATTTCTCATAGTGCCCATGTATTGAGCCGTTGAAAGGATAAGGGATAAAGTTGTCTTTTGCCAAGTTTTAGCTCATTTTAGTTGTCGTAATCTAGTTAATAAACGAATTATTAGATGGAGGTTAAAATAACAATAAATTAAGGCTTTAGCTAGACTATTTACTTATTTAGGGAATATTTGTTTCATTTAGTCTAGGGACTAAAGTTTAGTTTAGGAACTAAAGATTAATCTCTATCTTGTTCAGTTGCAGGAACTAAAAGTATTTAGAATGTATTAAATGACTCATAAGAAGATCAAAATACCCCTTGCCATTCTCTCGCCATTAGTGTAATTGAAATAAACAAAGGGGCGAAAGGTAAAATTAATATGGTTTAGTTCTTTTTAGTCACTCCATAAGATACCTAGGGACTAAAGCAGTTTAGTACTTATTATAATTTAAGGACTAAATGAGACTAAAAATGACTAATATAGCCCATATAACTAAACAGGTCCTTAGAAGCCGGCCCTACCTCTAATTTTTAGATGTTAATAATTATCTCTAGATTCCTAATATGCATATATTCCGTGTGCTACCGTCTTTAGTATATTCGAACTAAGCTTTTTTTAGTCCACATGGTTGCTTGTCAGATGAGACTGGCCACGCAATTATTGCACATGCATGCACCGCAAGGTCCAAGCATGCCCCAGCTGGATCCCGTCAGCATTGAATCGCTGATCTAGCTAATCCCGAATCCCGATCAGATGCTTTTAACGCAGTGCATGCAGACGCGAAACACGTTTTTGTGTGGCACACTGGCAATGGCACGTGTGTGTGGACCGGTGGACCAAAAGTTGTAATTATTGTTTATTTCTAAACACTAATGTACGTGTAATGTAAGTGTAGTATAGTGGTTAGTTCTAAATTTCTATAGTAGGGGGCAAAAGCTCGCTTTACATTATTTTTATATAATTATTGTTTATTTTTAAACACTAATGTATATGTGGTCTAGTAGTGGCCGCGGAGTGTTAGAGTCCATAGTGTAATAGCTGAGAGCGTGTTGAGTATGAGACCTATATGGCACGACGCTGAGGCGGGAGGTGCATGGGGTGGGCCCAGTGTGTCAGCGCAAGATAAAACCGTGGTAGCACCAGGTGCGCACCTTCTATTCTTAATAGTAGCAGAGACATATATTGGTAGCATTTAAAATAAGATCTAGTGATGTGTAATTGTTTTTTTAAGAAAAACCTCTGACCATGTACTGTTAGTTAAATTTTAAACTTCAGCAATATATACATATATACTAGCCAGTTGCACATGCTTTGCTACAGTTTTTTATATATCATATAAATAGTTATTGAGATATTTATTCAAATATAATTATTGTTTATTTCTAAACACTAAGATACGTGTGGTCTATTGGTTAGCCCCAAATTTCTGTAGCAGGGGGGCGTGGGTTAGCAGCGTGGATGGGGTCGGTTGCTGGGCAGGCGTAGTAGCTGGCTGCGCAAGCGCTAGGATCTACAGGGTAGTAGCCGAGAGCATGGGGCGAACCCAGAGTGTCAGCATAGAGAGTAAAGCCGTGGTAGCAGCAGATCCCACATTAAAAATATACACCGTATATATATATATATATATATATATATATATATATATATATATATATATATATATATATATATATATATATATATATATATACTTGTGAATCCTAAGTTTCTAATAGAATATAGAAAGCCCTATCCACTCTCCACCACCGGACCAGCCTGGCTCCCCATCTCCCACATGCATGTGTTCACATGATGCACGCGTTTCTCGTCTTCTCTCGCACGTCCATTTTTCCCAGCCCGCGCACAGCCAAGCACGCGCCGAGCCTGGCCCCCGAGAAACGGTCGTTTTTGGCGTACGTGACGAGCCTGGCTTTGTAGGGAATCTTGCATCAAGAGAGCTTGGCCCAAGTGACCGTCCAGACATCCAAACATAGACATGCTGCATCTGTGCGTACAGGTCCAGGCAAATACAGGCATCAAACACGACATTTGTTTCTATTTTCATGTACGAGAAATTAGAAAGAGTATCCATTAATTTAAATGTTATGTTCCGTACATAAGATCTCTATAACAGTCATACAACTATACTCGTTAGAAATATTTTATGACATATATTAATATTAATTATACTACATGGTATAAATATTTATGCAATATGGTACGCTGCGTAAAAAATCAGTTTTCTGCTACATATGCATAAATTTAGGATGAAAAAAATGCGCGTTAAGAGGAAATCGATTGACATACTGTCACACCCGGATTTTAGGGGTCCAAAACCCGGGCGCGAACATAATCACCAGGTGTGCTGCGACCAAGTCTCACACATATGATGAATCATGGCACAGGATCGAATGTCATATCTTTACTACATAACAGGAATTCTGTACAAAATAAATAATTACATTATAAGGAGATAACGGTCCAGCAACCCAAAGTTGACTGGGAGACGACGGCCTAGATCTCTCACGAACACTTCACAGCATCCTCCAAGCGCCTCATCCTGCGGTACCTGTTCTTGACCTGTGGGGGGGTGTGAGACAGCAAGAGTGAGCTCACATACGTTCATCGCTCAACAAGTTGTGGGGAATAATGTGCATGAACTCGCCAAAGGTGGGAGCTCACGTGAAGTGTAAGGCTTACCAAAGAAGATGGTTAGAGCTGAGCATTGCTTTTAAAGTTGGTCAAAATTTTATTAGCAGTTACTAAGTATAAGTAAACACCAACCCAGTTAAATAGTAGAACAAAAGTAACAACTTCACCTGCGATGCAATGCATATGACGAATTGAGTTTAAGTTCCATAATTTAATCATGTGAGGGTCCGAGCTGCTCTTGACCGTGAGCACGGCTAGTATACCAGTTTTACACTCTGCAGAGGTTGCGCATCTTTACCCACAAGTCATGTTACCCATCTGCCAAGGGATCGCGACTTCCCATACACCTCTACCAAGGAGGCGAGGCAGGGTAACACTACGAGGCCTTTACAAAGTTCCACTAGCTTCAGAAAACCCGCTACAGTTTATAGGAAGCTCCAATGCAGGAATCCCTTGCAGGACCGCCATCGCAGCAAAATCCTCCCGAGGGCCTCCCTACACTGACCACTCCCCTACTGCCCTTGCCCCTTTCGGGTAAGGTAGTCTTCCACTAGCTTTCCTAATTAATCAGCCAAGGGGTCCCATTCCTCCCTTGTGGTAGCACTGTTTTCCCGGGTGGTCGCTCCATGTTCCAATTAATATAATGATCTTATCATGAACATAAATAACATAACAGAATAATTGGAACATGGATGTAATGAAATATTAATCCCAAAACCATATAGAGCAATAGCATAACTACCCAAGTGAATCAGGGGTAAACAAGGTAAAAGGATAAACAAACTAGGGTGTCCTATTGGGTCCCATCAAAATTAAACCTATGCATTGAATAGTGATAACAAAGAATATTATTGGGTAACAAAAGTGGATCAAGGGCACAACTTGTCTGGCGCTTGAGATTCCCGTTACCAGGGTGATTCTTCAGATCCTCGTGACCTCACGCTAGTCGTAGCAATACAAACAAACATGGTATAGATAGAATTAACATCACACCAAACATAAGTACAAACTGAGTAATAATGATCTACTCGTCGCTACGAGATCGAGAACTACTAAGATCAGAGTTACGGTTACTGAGTTATGATTTTATGGAGAATTTATGTGACTAAAATGTTAAACTATATTATAAATTGGTTAATACAATTCATATGAGAGGTTATTCAACTTTAATCTAAGTCATTATTTGATTAAAGGTCATCTAGTCAAATTATAACCATAAGATTAGAATATTAAAAAGGTTAATCCAATAGACATAGATTAATCGAGTTAGTTACCTAATTATAAAAGTAGGGGATATCATATAATCAATGTTACTACTGCATAGTAAATATTTATACGAAACTAACGCCACTGGAACGGGTTAAGTCGGAATTAAAACGGAGAAGTTATGAATTTTATAAAGTTTATATGTGTTTGAAGAGATTAATTAGGAGATCAATTTTAGTATTGTTTTCATGTCACAACAGAGACACTAGGTGATAACCAATATTATTACCCAATTATAGGAACTGAAATGAGTCAAAAAGGAGTTAAAATGTATTTTCTAGGAATTAAATAAGTTTCTGGAATTAATTTTGTACTATTAATCATTTTCTAAATGAATTTCCATAGTTTATTCCCTGACTGGACTGCGCACCGAAAAACTGGAAAGTGCAGGGGCTAAACTACAAAGATACACGAGACTCAGACTACTGGCGCATGGACTGTGGGTTGATATATGTAAAGCGCAGGGTCCCTTTAGCAAAATGGCAATGGCGAAGGGGTATCCTGGATTGCTAGCCATCCGATCATCAATCAAGGGCTCAGATTAAATCGCGGATGGTTGCGAAGTCGTCTTTTCCCGACCAAATTCCAGCCGCCCGATCAACATTCTACGCTCTATATTACAACCACGCACACCCTGCAATACTACACGAGATCAGCCGTCTGATGGGTTCTCTAGGGTTCAGATCAGTTATGATTAAAATTGCGTTTCCATCCCCTCCTTGGATCATGATCCAACGGTTCGGATCATTGCTATGTGAACAAGTACTCTTGCCCCACCTGAGTCGTCCACATGTCGATCTACGGCGCTAGACCTATCGCTATGCTCCCACTGAGACCGACCATGGCGGCTACCACACCGACGGTGGCACCACGACCGCCCATGGACGGCCGATTTCCTCCGCGCCCAAGTTCGACTGTAGATCCCCGGAATCGTAGAGGCCACAACGAATTCGAGAAGGAACTACTCGCCACTATCCTTCTCGAGCTGAGGTCGCACTACTGCCTACAACGGCGACCTCGCCATACCGACACCGGCGATAGGTGTCCCAAGACGCCCTAAAGCCCGAAAGTCACGGATTAAGGTACCCACACGTGCGGCGAACGCAGGGAACATAGTTTTGGCACTTACCGACGGTGCATCGGCACTGGATTTGGTGATTCCCCAACCCCTTGGCCGCTCGGCGGTGATGTCGGTCCTCGGCGAGTCGATTCGAGCATTCCACTGCGTTGCCCATCGATTAACGCTCCGTCGTAGCACCATCACGGATCGGACAACCATTGAAAGGCACGGTTGGGGCCAATGCACAACGCCGTCGATGATCCCCGAGGTTGGCCCCGAATTTCCTCCCCATTTCCTTTGATCGGCTCCGCTCCCATGGTGATGGTGGCACGGGTAGAGAGAACGTAGGAGTGGCTTGAGCCCTAATGGTGATTCAGGGGACCGACGACGTCCACCAATATGTACGCGAGGGAGGGAGGACGAGAGGGCGTCGGGATCGGATCACGCCCCGATTTCGCGCAACAGACCAGAGGATTCTGTTGGAGACGATGAGTTCTAAGGTCTGGCCCCACCTGTCAACGGTACGGCATGCACAACCAGCGATGGAGCCACGCGCGCAAGAAGAGGGGCTGACAACATGGGGCCCCCCGCAAGCGCCTGAACCAGCGAAAAGGGGCTGAGCTGCGCGGGGTGATCACTGGGCTGGCCAGAAGGGAAATAGCTGGGCCGATTGAGAATAGGCCCAAGCGTTGGGCAAGGTTATTTCTCTTTTATATTTTCTGTTTCTTCTTTTTTTATTATTATTTCAAATTCCAGTTTTCAAAGTTGAATTCAAATCTGTATTTTAAATGTACATCCAAAATTCTAGCATGATGCATTCCTTCTTTCTTTATATATATATTTTCTAGATGAATACTTCAATAATGAAATATACACATGGTATCTAATTATTTACTTAGAAGACATTATTTTTGAATGCACACTTAGAAAAGATAATCTTCATTACATATCCACTTGGGAGAGGTTAATACCTAATCTCCCATGAAGTATTTTAGTTCAACTATTTTTAAGGGGCATATTATTTGTAGTTTATAAAGGAAATATTAAGTAGTTTGAAAGTCTCTCTTTTATTTGTTGCTCCAACCTTTTTTTGTTTTAAGTTTTGGATATAAATCTTGAATACCAAATGCTTAGTTATCATTATGTGTTTAGTTTTGAGAGATATATTCTATAAAGGAATGAAATTGTTATTGGAATTCATTTCCCAAAATAAAATTTTAGGTGCTACAAATCCTACCCCCCTTAACAGAAATCTCGTCCTCGAGATTTGTACGAAAAAGGGTGTATACTCATATTGTTTCAACACATATGCACAAACAAAAATCTCAGCATGATGCATAATTTATTAGCAACACATCGGTCAATTAGACCTTATTATTCCTCCTAAAATAGTAACATACCATCTACTAACTAAAGTAACATCTAGATCTTACAAATAGTAGTAATTTATATATATGTTTATGTAGCTTGGTGGAGCTGGTGGTGGTGGTGGAGGTTGTTGTTGTTGTTGTCTCTCCAACCGCGCTTGCCTTATTTCTTGGCGGACCTGACGTATTTCCTCTCGTTCTTGTCTTATCTAATTTTGCATCTCGGTCACCAGGTCTGTTAATTGTTGTATTACCAGTCTTTGGGCAGCAACCACTTGATCGATTTCAACAGGTGGAGGATTTGGAGGATTCATTTCTGTTTGCTGTTGCGTGATAATCTTTCCTTTCCTGGTATTGACCATGAAAGTTAGAAGCATATGGTAATAGTTTTGCAAAGGAAATTATTCAATAAGCAGAATGAATAAGCTAGTAGCTGGTTATAATCTGAAGATTCTTTAGTAGGGCTTAATCTTTGTTTTATGTCCAGATTGGGGTAACCAGTCGTATAAGGTGAATATCCAAGGGTAAAATAGAATCTGTCAAGAAGAGAGATATATATGGGTGAGATAGACTACAAGATGTAGGTTAAAAGTTTGTTTGTTGTTAGGTGGGAATGGAAAGGTTATACCATTCATCATGGCTCTATGGGTTGGGTTAGCTCATGGTTGAGTTGATCCAATGTGCTAAGTTAAGTTAATACATGGCTAGTAGGATCTAATCTCTTCTACTAGTGTCATTAATCTGTTTAAGTGGACCACATTAGGTTGGATAACATTAGACTAGGTCACATTAGGTAAGATAAGATCTAGATTAGATTGGATATGACTAGATTAGACTAGTTTAGGTTAGATAGGTCCAACAGGGTAGAATATGTATTATTAAGATATGTTAGAATCTTTTGAGATTAGTTAGATATGTTATGATAAGATAGAATCTCTTCAAGATAAGATGAATTTATTAAGGTAAGAAGAATCTTTTAAGATGAGGTGGATCTAGTAAGATAAGAGAGAATCTTATAAGATACGATGAATCTATTAAGATATGGGAGAGTCTTTTAAGATTAGAGGGATCTCTATGAGATAGATACATTTTAATGGAGGATAATCTAAATTGCTTAGTTTTCTTATGAATTCTATTTAAGCCTATACGTATATGCAAATGTAATTGTGGACATTACTCCACAACCCATCACACTCAATCAAAGATCCAAATCAGACAAGTATCATAAGAACAAACACTCAAGCATACCAATATCTACAAAAATAGTTTTGCTTTTGTCCCTAAGATTAGGTCTCCTATTCCTAAAGTCACTTTAGGTTAAGGATTTCAAAGGGTGAAATCCACATTTGTCTTTAGAAGTGAAAAGGAAAGAGTAATCAGAGTAAAGCGGAAATAGATGAGAAAAGATTAAGAAAAGTTTAGAAAAGAACCAGAGTAGCAAAGATAAGTATGTAGGGGTTGTCCAGTTCTATCTAGGTTTCGTCCTACAGTCAACATTCCTCTGATACCACTTCTGTCACACCCGGATTTTAGGGGTCCAAAACCCGGGCGCGAACATAATCACCAGGTGTGCTGGGACCAAGTCTCACACATATGATGAATCATGGCACATGATCGAATGTCATATCTTTACTACATAACAGGAATTCTGTACAAAATAAATAATTACATTATAAGGAGACAACGGTCCAGCAACCCAAAGTTGACTGGGAGACGACGACCTAGATCTCTCACGAACACTTCACAGCATCCTCCAAGCGCCTCATCCTGCGGTACCTGTTCTTGACCTGTGGGGGGGTGTGAGACAGCAAGAGTGAGCTCACATACGTTCATCGCTCAACAAGTTGTGGGGAATAATGTGCATGAACTCGCCAAAGGTGGGAGCTCACGTGAAGTGTAAGGCTTACCAAAGAAGATGGTTAGAGCTGAGCATTGCTTTTAAAGTTGGTCAAAATTTTATTAGCAGTTACTAAGTATAAGTAAACACCAACCCAGTTAAATAGTAGAACAAAAGTAACAACTTCACCTGCGATGCAATGCATATGACGAATTGAGTTTAAGTTCCATAATTTAATCATGTGAGGGTCCGAGCTGCTCTTGACCATGAGCACGGCTAGTATACCAGTTTTACACTCTGCAGAGGTTGCGCATCTTTACCCACAAGTCATGTTACCCATCTGCCAAGGGATCACGACTTCCCATACACCTCTACCGAGGAGGCGAGGCAGGGTAACACTACGAGGCCTTTACAAAGTTCCACTAGCTTCAGAAAACCCGCTACAGTTTATAGGAAGCTCCAATGCAGGAATCCCTTGCAGGACCGCCATCGCAGCAAAATCCTCCCGAGGGCCTCCCTACACTGACCACTCCCCTACTGCCCTTGCCCCTTTCGGGTAAGGTAGTCTTCCACTAGCTTTCCTAATTAATCAGCCAAGGGGTCCCATTCCTCCCTTGTGGTAGCACTGTTTTCCCGGGTGGTCGCTCCATGTTCCAATTAATATAATGATCTTATCATGAACATAAATAACATAACAGAATAATTGGAACATGGATGTAATGAAATATTAATCCCAAAACCATATAGAGCAATAGCATAACTACCCAAGTGAATCAGGGGTAAACAAGGTAAAAGGATAAACAAACTAGGGTGTCCTATTGGGTCCCATCAAAATTAAACCTATGCATTGAATAGTGATAACAAAGAACATTATTGGGTAACAAAAGTGGATCAAGGGCACAACTTGCCTGGCACTTGAGATTCCCGTTACCAGGGTGATTCTTCAGATCCTCGTGACCTCACGCTAGTCGTAGCAATACAAACAAACATGGTATAGATAGAATTAACATCACACCAAACATAAGTACAAACTGAGTAATAATGATCTACTCGTCGCTACGAGATCGAGAACTACTAAGATCAGAGTTACGGTTACTGAGTTATGATTTTATGGAGAATTTATGTGACTAAAATGTTAAACTATATTATAAATTGGTTAATACAATTCATATGAGAGGTTATTCAACTTTAATCTAAGTCATTATTTGATTAAAGGTCATCTAGTCAAATTATAACCATAAGATTAGAATATTAAAAAGGTTAATCCAATAGACATAGATTAATCGAGTTAGTTACCTAATTATAAAAGTAGGGGATATCATATAATCAATGTTACTACTGCATAGTAAATATTTATACGAAACTAACGCCACTGGAACGGGTTAAGTCGGAATTAAAACGGAGAAGTTATGAATTTTATAAAGTTTATATGTGTTTGATATGAGATTAATTAGGAGATCAATTTTAGTATTGTTTTCATGTCACAACAGAGACACTAGGTGATAACCAATATTATTACCCAATTATAGGAACTGAAATGAGTCAAAAAGGAGTTAAAATGTATTTTCTAGGAATTAAATAAGTTTCTGGAATTAATTTTGTACTATTAATCATTTTCTAAATGAATTTCCATAGTTTATTCCCTGACTGGACTGCGCACCGAAAAACTGGAAAGTGCAGGGGCTAAACTACAAAGATACACGAGACTTGGACTACTGGCGCATGGACTGCGGGTTGATATATGTAAAGCGCAGGGTCCCTTTAGCAAAATGGCAATGGCGAAGGGGTATCCTGGATTGCTAGCCATCCGATCATCAATCAAGGGCTCAGATTAAATCGTGGATGGTTGCGAAGTCGTCTTTTCCCGACCAAATTCCAGCCGCCCGATCAACATTCTACGCTCTATATTACAACCACGCACACCCTGCAATACTACACGAGATCAGTCGTCTGATGGGTTCTCTAGGGTTCAGATCAGTTATGATTAAAATTGCGTTTCCATCCCCTCCTTGGATCGTGATCCAACGGTTCGGATCATTGCTATGTGAACAAGTACTCTTGCCCCACCTGAGTCGTCCACATGTCGATCTACGGCGCTAGACCTATCGCTATGCTCCCACTGAGACCGACCATGGCGGCTACCACACCGACGGTGGCACCACGACCGCCCATGGACGGTCGATTTCCTCCGCGCCCAAGTTCGACTGTAGATCCCCGGAATCGTAGAGGCCACAACGAATTCGAGAAGGAACTACTCGCCACTATCCTTCTCGAGCTGAGGTCGCACTACTGCCTACAACGGCGACCTCGCCATACCGACACCGGCGATAGGTGTCCCAAGACGCCCTAAAGCCCGAAAGTCACGGATTAAGGTACCCACACGTGCGACGAACGCAGGGAACATAGTTTTGGCACTTACCGACGGTGCATCGGCACTGGATTTGGTGATTCCCCAACCCCTTGGCCGCTCGGCGGTGATGTCGGTCCTCGGCGAGTCGATTCGAGCATTCCACTGCGTTGCCCATCGATTAACGCTCCGTCGTAGCACCATCACGGATCGGACAACCATTGAAAGGCACGGTTGGGGCCAATGCACAACGCCGTCGATGATCCCCGAGGTTGGCCCCGAATTTCCTCCCCATTTCCTTTGATCGGCTCCGCTCCCATGGTGATGGTGGCACGGGTAGAGAGAACGTAGGAGTGGCTTGAGCCCTAATGGTGATTCAGGGGACCGACGACGTCCACCAATATGTACGCGAGGGAGGGAGGACAAGAGGGCGTCGGGATCGGATCACGCCCCGATTTCGCGCAATAGACCAGAGGATTCTGTTGGAGACGATGAGTTCTAAGGTCTGGCCCCACCTGTCAACGGTACGGCATGCACAACCAGCGATGGAGCCACGCGCGCAAGAAGAGGGGCTGACAACATGGGGCCCCCCGCAAGCGCCTGAACCAGCGAAAAGGGGCTGAGCTGCGCGGGGTGATCACTGGGCTGGCCAGAAGGGAAATAGCTGGGCCGATTGAGAATAGGCCCAAGCGTTGGGCAAGGTTATTTCTCTTTTATATTTTCTGTTTCTTCTTTTTTTTATTATTATTTCAAATTCCAGTTTTCAAAGTTGAATTCAAATCTGTATTTTAAATGTACATCCAAAATTCTAGCATGATGCATTCCTTCTTTCTTTATATATATATTTTCTAGATGAATACTTCAATAATGAAATATACACATGGTATCTAATTATTTACTTAGAAGACATTATTTTTGAATGCACACTTAGAAAAGATAATCTTCATTACATATCCACTTGGGAGAGGTTAATACCTAATCTCCCATGAAGTATTTTAGTTCAACTATTTTTAAGGGGCATATTATTTGTAGTTTATAAAGGAAATATTAAGTAGTTTGAAAGTCTCTCTTTTATTTGTTGCTCCAACCTTTTTTTGTTTTAAGTTTTGGATATAAATCTTGAATACCAAATGCTTAGTTATCATTATGTGTTTAGTTTTGAGAGATATATTCTATAAAGGAATGAAATTGTTATTGGAATTCATTTCCCAAAATAAAATTTTAGGTGCTACACATACATGGAAATAAAAAAACTAAATTTAAATGTTTTTCCATAAATATAGAATCTCTCCAACAGTAATGCAGATAGGCTCATTTGAACCAGTTTATGACATATATTGATACTAATTATGCGACGGTATAGATATTTATGCAGTGTGCCCACTACAGGAAACGCCTAAATTTTCGTGGGCCGAGATATTTTCGTCTGCCGGCCCACGAAAATAATGACGTTATTTTCGTCGGTCACTAGGCCGACGAAAATAATGCGTATTTTCGTGGGCCCACCAATATTTTCGTCGGCAGGCCCACGAAAATACAGAAACTTATTTTCGTCGGCCACTAGGCCGACGAAAATAACGCGTATTTTCGTGGGCCGAGGCCACACCGACGAAAATACGTCATTAACGTCCTGTATTTTCGTCGGCCTCACTGAGGCCGACGAAAATAGAGGCCCTACATCGTCGTCCTCGGCCTTCTCTCGCTCGTTTCAATCGCGCGTTTCAAACCGCTCGTTTCAATCTGCCGTCGCCTCGCCGCGCCGCCGCCCCACGCCCGCCCTCGCCTCGCCGCGCCGCCGCCCGCCGCCCGCCGCCCCACGCCACTGCCCGCTTAGCCCGCGCCGACGTGCCACGCCGCCGCCCCGCGCGCTAAGGGAGCCCGCGCGCCCTCACAGCAGCGCCGCCACGGGCCCGCGTCGCCGCACGCCCGCGCCGCCGCCGAGCCCCACGCCGCCCCGCCCCTGCACGCCGCCACGCAGCCGAGCCCCACGCTGCCACGCCGCCGAGGCCCACGCCCCACGCCCACCCCTGCACGCCGTACCACTAGCCCTTGCACGCCGCGCCCCTCGCCCGTGCACGCCTGCCGAGCCCCACGCCCGCCCCGCCGAGCCCCACGCCGCCCCACGCCGCTGCCCGCACGCCCGTCGTCCAAGGCACCCCGCCCGCCCCTCGCCGCGCCGTTGTCCCGCCCGAGGCGCGCTGCACCGCATTGCGACGGCCTCCCTGCGCCGTGCCGCCGCCCACACGCCCGCCCGCTCCGTCGCGAAGGTCTCCCAGCTGCGCCGTCGCCCGCCTCGCCTCGCCCGCATTTTCGCCATCAGGCAAGTATAATTGTCGAGACTCCGAGGTCATTAATTTATATTAGTCATCTTGTCGTGTTGTGATTAGTTTAACTGTTGATTGCTTTAATTCAAATTCATATTTGTCTCCGAGTTATGTTTTAATGTTTAGAGTTTAGTTTTAATCGTTAACCGTAGCGAACCGTATGCGTCACCCGTTCGGGAACGGCGAACGTCACATTGGCTTGTGAGGTTCGCCGCTCCGGAATTGTCCACGTATTTTGGACAGCCTGAGAGTGTAGACCGATGCTTGTGATTTGTGATATGTGCCTTACGATTTACGTGGAATTTCGGTTGTGTAACTCAGTTGTTCTCCAACACACCATGTTCAGGCGTGTGCTTGGAGAGCAGCAGGGTTATGCTGCCGAAATTTCGCGGCAATCGTAGGCTACACGTCACAAATCACAAGCATCGGTCTACACTCTTGGGTGGGTTTAGGGCCTTTATCTAATAGGGAGTTCACCTAAGCCACGGACGATCGTTGATGTTCTTTGTCTTTCGTTTAGCCTTTGAAATGAACGGTGATCGGAGGGTGATGTATGACAGGTGGAGAAAGGATGGGGCACATTCGAATGAATGGATGGTTGTAACAAAGGCTTTTCTTGGGCACGCTTTCAAAGATGCAACTGGTCGTTTAGTGAAGTGTCCTTGCAATCGCTACGAGAACAAGTGGCCTCAGAAGAAGGAAGAAATGGAGAAACACCTTTGCAAAAGTGGGTTTATGCCGAACTACCTTGTATGGTACCGGCATGGAGAGTCTATTAGACACGTTGACGCGGAGGTGGAACTTGATGACGATCATGATAGGATGGACGACATGTTGCATGATCTTGGTAGGGACGTTGAAATGAACGCTGAGGAGCCGGGGCAGCTTCCACACGATGCTTAGGAATTCTTCCAGCTACTTGCCGCGGGAGAAGAGAGACTGCACGAGCACACTCAGATGTCAGTTCTTGGGACTCTCACAAGACTAATGGCGATAAAGTCGAAGCACAACATTTCAAACAGTGCTTACAACGACATCGTCCAACTGATGGGCGAGGTTCTCCCGGAGAATCATAAGTTGCCAAAGAATATGTACTTCGCAAAGAAGATGTTGGCTGGTCTTGGGATGACATATGAGAAGATCGACGTGTGTCCCAACAGTTGCATGCTATTCTTTGAGGAGGATGACAAGCTGGACCGGTGTAAGCATTGTGAAGCTTCTAGATATGTCGAGGTGACAAATGATGAGGGTGAATTGGTAGTTACGAAGGTCGCAGCTAAGCAACTTCGTCGGTTGCCCATCATTCCTCGGCTTTCAAGGTTGTTCCTCAACAAGGAAATAGCTCTGCATATGACGTGGCCAAAGAATGGTGTACGTCTCGTCACTGATCCAGACATAATGGTCCATCCGTTGGACGGTGATGCGTGGAAGGCATTTGACGAGTTTGATCCCAAATTTGCAAACGACCCTAGGAGTGTACGGCTTGGTCTATCGACGGACGGATTCACACCTTTCAATACCAGTGCAAGCCCTTACTTGTGTTGGCCTGTCTTCATTGTGCCATATAATCTTCCTCCTGAGTTGGTCAATAAAGAAGAGTTCATGTTCCTTGCACTAGTCATCCCAGGCCCCGAGCATCCAGGGCCAAAGCTGAATATGTTTGTTCGCCCTTTAATTGAAGAGCTGAAACAATTGTGGAGAGGTGTGAAGGCTTATGACAGCCATACTGAAAAGGAGTTTACCATGCACGCTGCTTATTTGTGGTCAGTGCATGATCTGCTGGCGTATGGAGATTGGTCTGGATGGTGTGTTCATGGTCGGTTGTGCTGTCCCATATGTATGAATGATACGGATGCATTCAGATTGAAGCATGGTGGGAAAGTGTCATTCTTTGATGCTCATCGACGTTGGACTCCATTCAAGCATGATTTCAGGAATTCGCTTACTGCATTCAGAAGTGGAGCCAAAATCAGAAATGGGCCACCAAAGAGGCAAACTGCACCCCAGATAATGGCATGGCATGCTTGTCTGAAGCAAGGAGAAAATGATAGGTTCCAAGGCTACGGGGAGGACCACAACTGGACCCATATTTCATCAATATGGGAGCTTCCGTATGCAAAAGCCTTGATCATGCCGCACAACATAGACTTGATGCACCAAGAGCGTAACGTTGCTGAAAGCATCATAAGCACATGTTTCGATGTGACTGATAAAACGAAAGATAATATGAAGGCAAGAAAAGACATGGCTGAAATTTGTAAGAGACCGATGCTCGAGTTGAAAGTAAGCGATAAAGGGCATGAGAGTAGGCCGCGAGCTGATTACTGCCTCAAGCTAGATGAAAGGAAAGAAATATTTAAGTGGTTGAAGAATCTGAAATTTCCAGATCGATATGCGGCAAATCTGAAACGGACAGTCAATCTGAAGACCGGTAAATTGATCGGTTTGAAAAGCCATGACTACCATATTATTATGGAGAGGCTGATGCTCGTGATGTTTCGAGGCTATTTTAAGGATGAGCTTTGGAGCATATTTGCAGAGCTGAGTTACTTCTATAGGGAAGTATGCGCAAAGACGGTATCGAAGAGGTTGATGCAGAAATTTGAGAAAGAAATTCCAATTCTTATTTGTAAATTTGAAAAGGTTTTCCCGCCAGGATTCTTCAATGTGATGCAACATCTAATTGTGCATTTGCCTTGGGAAGCTTTGGTAGGCGGACCAGTGCAATTCAGGTGGATGTATCCTGTAAGGAAAATGGACCCCGGACCATTTGGCTAATTGAGTTTTGGTGTTTGATGATTAACACAACCTGTGGACTAATATGTTTGCCAGTGTTTATTATTATAGTTCACAGGATGCGAAGAGAATTGGACCAAGGCAATGAGGATGCAACGCCTCAAAAGAAGACATAAAAAGATGCGTAGGAGTCCAATACTCAAGAACAAAAAAGCCCGAAGAAATCAGCAAAGGAATCCAAGAAACGGGCTATCAGCCAGCGCCTGGTGGCGCACCGGACATTGATGTCCGGTGTGCACCGGACTGTCCGGTGAGGCACCAGACAGTCTGCGCAGAGAGGCCACAGACAGGCGCTCTCTGGCTGTAGCACCGGACTGTCCGGTGTGCACCGGACTGTCCGGTGTGCCACGGGCAGACGGCAACGGTCGGATCCAACGGTCGACTGCTACAGGCGCCAACGGTCGGCTGACGTGGCGTGCACCGGACACTACACAGTAGATGTCCGGTGGTGCACCGGACTGTCCGGTGCACCCGGCGACAGAAAGCTGCTGCTTTCTGTCCAACGGCTAGTTTGGGGTGTGGAGGCTATAAATACCACCCCAACCGGCCATTCTCAAGTGTGGGAGCCCAAGCAATATATCAAGGCATATAATGCACATTTCCAAGAGCTCAAACACCCAAGTGCTTAATAGAATCACTCGGTGATTAGCGTAGGTGCTTTGCGAAGTGCTTAGGTTAGTTAGACCGCTTTAGCGCTTGCTCTAGGTGAACCCTAGTTAGTGGAGTGAGTTTTGTAAAACCACACAACCCCTCGGCTCTTGCGTGAGTCATTGTAATTGTACCGAGTGGGGCGAGAGTCTTGCGAGACCGTGACAACCGCGTTTGTGTCACGGCCGCCACCGTGTACCGGAGGGAACGAGGCCCGCGGTGTTTCGGCCAGAAGCTCGATAGTGGAGACGGCGGGGAGCGTCCGAGAGAAGCCGGAAGCGGAGCACCACTTGCGCGTGGAGAAGGCCCGTGGCTCTCTACGGAGTTACTCGACCGTGGTGCTTGGCCCTCGCGTGGGCTTCCCTTTGCGTAGGGGCACCAACGAGGATTAGTCGGGACCTTGCGTGGTTCCGGATACCTCGGTAAAAATACCGGCGTCATCCACGAGAGTTTGCTTCTCTACTTAGCTCTTTACATTCCGCATTTATATTAAGCATTTAAGTTTCAATCTTGTAGTCATACTTATTTAGTGTAGATTGAAACTTAGCCTTTACGGTAGAGATAGCAACACTTAGACAAAACCTAGCTTGCACATTCTAGTTTTGATTATTTGCATAGGTTTTGCTCTAGGGATTTAATTGTGGCCTAGTTTAGTAAAAGTTTTAGAAGTCCTAATTCACCCCCCCTCTTAGGCGTCACCCGTTTCCTACAAGTGGTATCAAAGCCCGGTTTGGCTCAATTGAAACGCTTTAGCTTCACCGCTAAAAGAGCCGACACTTTTTAGAGGAAGGGATGGATACCCATAGGCCACCACACTTCGACGGCACTAACTTCCCATATTATAGTGCTAGAATGGCTTGTTACCTAGAGGCCGTTGATCTAGGTGTTTGGAGAGTCACTCGTGACGGGATGAAACCCCTCAAGAATCCTGAGAAACCCACCACGAGTGAGGAAAAAGAAATCCATTTAAATACTAGAGCCAAAAATTGCTTGTATGAATCTCTTAGCATGGATATTTTCAATCAAGTATTTACCCTGAAAACTGCTAATGAGATTTGGCTAAAATTGCATGAGCTCCATGACGGCACATCCAATGTCCGTGAGCAAAAACATTGCCTAGTCTTAAATGAGTATAATTCTTTTGCTATGAAAGATGATGAGCTTGTTAGAGACATGTATTCTCGTTTGAATCTAATTATCAATGAGCTCAATTCGATTGGCATTAATAAGCTAGGTGATGCGGACATTGTGAGGAAGATTATCTCCCTGCTACCACAACAAAGATATGGGAGCATCATCACCATCCTTCACAACATGGAGGACTTGAGCAACATGACCCCGACCATCGTGATTGGGAAAATCGCGGCTTTTGAGATGTCGCGAAAAATGAGTCGGGGAGAGGAGCCAACTTCCTCAAGACCATATGCTTTTGCATGTGATGAAAGGAAGGGCAAAAAGAAGGCTCCCACTCCAAGTTCCTCAAGTGAAGATGAGGAAGAAGAAGAAAGTGATGATGATGGAGATAATCAACCATGCACATCATCCTCCGAGGACGAAGAAACAATCCGACGCGTCGGAAAGGTAATGAGGATGATCCGCAAGATTAATCTAATGGGTGTGCCCCTGCAGGTCGAGGATCTTCTCTTTAATATTGACAGGAAAAAGCAAAGGAAGAGAGGATGCTTCGCATGTGGGGAGAAGGGCCACTTCAGGGACAATTGTCCAAATATGGCCAAACCCAAAAAGGAGAGGAGCAAAGTCAAGGCGCTAACAAGTGTTAGAACTTGGGATGATTCTTCAAGTGAAGATGAACCTCCAAGGACGCGCAGCCACCGTCCTCGTCACGATCATCACGGTCATCACACAAATGCCTTATGGCAAGAGGTAACAAAAGCATTCCATCCTCTAGTGATGAAAGTAGTAGTGATGATGAAGGTGAGGGAAAGCCCTCTCTAGATGAGCTTGAGGAAGCCGTAGAATTTTTCCAGGATGTTTGCACTAAGCAAAAAGCTCAACTTAAAACTTTGAAAAATAAGTTGGTTAGCTCTCAAAATGATTACAAAGGTTTGCTAGAAAAATTTGAAACTTTTGCAAACTTAAATAGTGAGCTATCAACTAAAATTGAGCTATTAGAATCTAGTGCTCCATCCACTGCTACCGATGATAGCCTTATTAAAAAGAATGAAAAATTGAAAGCTAAGTTAGCTAGCTCCCAAGAAGCTATTGAGAATTTGCTAGAGAAAATGGAAATTCTTAACATTCACAATAATGAGCTAACTACTAAGCTAGAAAACATTGGTAGCACCTCAGCAGCATCTTTAGTTGAAATACCTGAAATAATTAAGAAAGATGCTTCTACTTCCTGCTTTGATTTAATTGATGATTCTAACCCCTGCAACCAAGTCGTTGTTGAGAATATTGTTGTAGAGACATGTTCGGATGAGGTTGCAAAGGAAAATGAACAATTAAAGCAAAAAGTGGCTCGCCTTGGCAAGGCTTTGTATGACAAGAAAGGCAAAGCCAAACAAATCCAACCTCCACAGGATAACACCACTGCGGGAGTGAACAAGCCTATGGAGGGAGAAACTGTGATTTGTAGGCTATGCCACAAGGAAGGCCACAAGTCTTTCCAATGCAAGGCGATGACCGGGGATAAACAAAGGCAAAAGCTCAAGCAAAAGCCATCAAGCAAAATCTTCAACACCTACATCAAAAAGGTGGATAAAAAGACTGCTACACCATACTTAATCAAAAAGAAGAAGAATGGAAAGGTCATAGCAATCAAGGCCAACAAGCAAGCCAACAAAGGAAAGGGGGCCAAACGCATCTGGGTGCCAAAGGAGATAATTTCAATCATGAAAAGCACCAAGAAGGTTTGGATCCCGAAAGGGAAGTGAGTGGACCAAAGGTCATCGGGAAATTTGGAGACTTGGCAAATTTGGGATGTATATCATGGGATACATCATATTGGATCAAGATTACTTGCCATGTGGATTAGTGAAAATTTTGGACCCAAATTTCCCACCCATGTCTAAGGTAACTAGTTTTATTGTATTTTTGATATGCGTATCCACTTATCTTTTATCTAGTTTATCTTTCTTGCCTAGTATTACATTTGTTATGTACTCTTGTTTAAAATCATGCATACTAGGTAAATCATATGGTAGGATTGCTTGGTTTTAATTCATATACTTAAGCAAACCTACATGGCTTAAAATGTTTATTTAAGCACGGCACATAGCTTCTATATCATTCCATAGTAAATGATGCATCAATTGAAAATTTTGATTTCTACAAGTTGTATCATTTAACCTATATGTGCCAAAGTTAGGATTATGGATAATTTACCCCTCTTGATATCAAATCAAAGTGCATGTCTCCTACAAGTATTCAAAACCTGTATGCACACCTTTAAGGGGGAGGTTACTCTATAATCTAACACTTTGAGACTAACACCTTTTCAAGTCTATTTCTTGTGATAGTCTCATTGTAAGGAAAATAAGGTCCCCGGAGAAAGACAACAATCTTCCACTGCAAAATCTCCAAGAACTCTCATGTCTCTCAAGCTAACCATTGACTTTCAATTGGTATCTTTTGAGACTACTTTCAGTATCATTTACATGTCTTCTCCAAAATTTGATTAGACTATATTTCATATCATATGCTTCCATGTTGCAAAAATGCATAAGTAGCTAACTCATATTCTGTTACCTATGCATAAGGGAAGTTAGTCTTTTCAAATCATGTCTTGCACCTCTAATTTTCACATGCTTTTTCCTAAGTAGAGGATCTTTGTCAGGGGGAGTATTTCTTCATCTCTAAAAAGGGGGAGAAACTTCTTTAAAGAGAACACTCATTTAGGGGGAGTTCCTTTCAACTGGTATCATTCATATGGTTTAATTTAATATCCTTCTAAGTGATATCATTTGATTCAATTCTTGTTGAGGGCAAGCTTTTATTTACTTCCTACATGCTTTTAATGTCTTCCTTTTCGGTGGTTGATGCCAAAGGGGGAGAAGTTTAGGGACCAAAGCAATGAAAATTATATCAAACACCAAACACCACCAATTTAAAATTTTATATCTACAGATGGTTTTTCCAGTGGTTTTGGTTATTTGGTCCAAAAATAGGAAGTAAGTGAATTATGGAGTTAGGGGGAGGCTTAAGTCCATAATTTCACATTGTGGGGACAATCATGCATCTTAGCAAGTAGATTGCATGTTTTAATTCAAATACTTGTATTATTTGCTTGCTTTGGTTGTGTTGTCATCAATCACCAAAAAGGGGGAGATTGTAAGGAAAATGAACCCCGGGCCATTTGGCTAATTGAGTTTTGGTGTTTGATGATTAACACAACCTGTGGACTAATATGTTTGCCAGTGTTTATTATTATAGTTCACAGGATGCGAAGAGAATTGGACCAAGGCAATGAGGATGCAACGCCTCAAAAGAAGACATAAAAAGATGCGTAGGAGTCCAATACTCAAGAACAAAAGAAGCCCGAAGAAATCAGCAAAGGAATCCAAGAAACGGGCTATCAGCCAGCGCCTGGTGGCGCACCGGACATTGATGTCCGGTGTGCACCGGACTATCCAGTGAGGCACCAGATAGTCTGCGCAGAGAGGCCACAGACAGGCGCTCTCTGGCTGTAGCACCGGACTGTCCGGTGTGCACCGGACTGTCCGGTGTGCACCGGACTGTCCGGTGTGCCACGGGCAGACGGCAACGGTCGGATCCAACGGTCGACTGCTACAGGCGCCAACGGTCGGCTGACGTGGCGTGCACCGAACACTGCACAGTAGATGTCCGGTGGTGCACCGGACTGTCCGGTGCACCCGGCGACAGAAAGCTGCTGCTTTCTGTCCAACGGCTAGTTTGGGGTGTGGAGGCTATAAATACCACCCCAACCGACCATTCTCAAGTGTGGGAGCCCAAGCAACATACCAAGGCATATAGTGCACATTTCCAAGAGCTCAAACACCCAAGTGCTTAATAGAATCACTCGGTGATTAGCGTAGGTGCTTTGCGAAGTGCTTAGGTTAGTTAGACCGCTTTAGCGCTTGCTCTAGGTGAACCCTAGTTAGTTGAGTGAGTTTTGTAAAACCACACAACCCCTCGGCTCTTGCGTGAGTCGTTGTAATTGTACCGAGTGGGGCGAGAGTCTTGCGAGACCGTGACAACCGCGTTTGTGTCACGGCCGCCACCGTGTACCGGAGGGAACGAGGCCCGCGGCGTTTCGGCCGGAAGCTCGATAGTGGAGACGGCGGGGAGCGTCCGAGAGAAGCCGGAAGCGGAGCACCACTTGCGCGTGGAGAAGGCCCGTGGCTCTCTACGGAGTTACTCGACCGTGGTGCTTGGCCCTCGCGTGGGCTTCCCTTTGCGTAGGGGCACCAACGAGGATTAGTCGGGACCTTGCGTGGTTCCGGATACCTCGGTAAAAATACCGGCGTCATCCACGAGAGTTTGCTTCTCTACTTAGCTCTTTACATTCCGCATTTATATTAAGCATTTAAGTTTCAATCTTGTAGTCATACTTATTTAGTGTAGATTGAAACTTAGCCTTTGCGGTAGAGATAGCAACACTTAGACAAAACCTAGCTTGCACATTCTAGTTTTGATTATTTGCATAGGTTTTGCTCTAGGGATTTAATTGTGGCCTAGTTTAGTAAAAGTTTTAGAAGTCCTAATTCACCCCCACCCCTCTTTGGCGTCACCTGTTTCCTACATATCCTATAGAAAGGGCGTTGAAAAAGCTCAGGGCGTCTGTTCGCAACAAGGCTAGAGTCGAAGGGTGTATTGCGGAGGCTTTTGCCCTTAAGGAGATATCTCAATTCTCAACCAGGTATTTCGCTCGAGCGAACAATGTGTTTGCGCCTTCAGTGTGACTTCATGTCGAAAATGAATCACCCCAAAGCACCCTTCAAATTTTTGCGAATCCGGGTAAAGCAGTTGGAAAAGGGAGTGTACGTCACATTGAAGCATCAGATTTGAACACGCTAATGCTATATATGTATAGCAATATTGACAGCACACAGGAGGCGTTCGAGTAAGTTTTCCTCATAGTTACGTCCATTTTCTCATCTCATAATTTCTATAGTGTGTAATCTCCATGTTTCTAATATGTCCAGCATGTTTGATGAAGAATGTTAGAAATCTACTAGTAAACCTACGACCATCCAATTAGAAAATCTTCGACGTGATGGGTTGAAAGGTGGACCAAACTTCGTGCAGTGGTTTCGTAATTATGTTAGTAATTGTCGTTCTCTCATTGTCCATACTTAATCTTTGAAATTTGGACTTGGAAGATATAATGCATATACTAATTCCTTGTATAGGTTTCCAAAAACTCTGTGCACCCGGACTTGCAGCAAATGGCACATACCTCTGTGTCCGTCCGGAACTATACTCGCTATGATGTAAATGGATATCGCTTCCGAACCGCGAAATTGGAGAAGAGTCGACCATTGGCAGCCACCACCAATAGTGGTGTGTTGGCAAGTTCATATGTTGACGATGACAAAGTAGTGGACTATTACGGTGTTCTTCAAAACATTGTACAGTTGATTTTCGATGGCCCCAAGGAACTTAAAGTCGTGTTTTTCGAGTGCGACTGGTTTGATGCTCATAGTGGGACTCGTGTTGACAAGTATGGTAATGTCGAGGTGAAGCATAGCTCTAGGATTCCGAGCAGTATGTGCGATGTTGTCCTTGCAAATCAGGCAAAACAGGTGTACTACCTGCCATATCCTCACCCAAGCCTTAGGGCTTGGTGGGTTGCAATCAAAGTCAACCCACAAGTCATCGCTCCAGAGAGTGCTGACTACGTGAGTACGAGCAGGGACAACAATGATGTTGTTTTTCAACCAGAAGCGGCGTCGAATCAAGACATAGCTCACTGATTCCATGTGACCAATGGAGAAGGCCTAGAAAATCTCTGTTGCAATTCAAGCGACTTAATTGAAGAACCTAGGTCAAAGCACAAACGACCTGTCGTCGTTAGAAGATCAGTAAGGATCCAACGAAATCAAGAGCGTATGAATAAACAACGAGCCGAAGAAGCATCATCGGATGCGGATGACTTTTGATTAGTATGTTTCTTTTAGTTAATCAATTAAGCTATGTATTCCAATTTTCACATTATTAATTTTCATATTATTTGTTTCATATACTATGGTTTGACATTAATTTATCTACAGTTGAACATGTTCAAGCATAGGAGATCGAGGAGGAGTGGGGGCAGCGCGGCCAGCGAGGACAGCTCGGGCAGTGGGCTTTTTCAGGGCACCTCACAGAGCCGACAGAGGCAGCAGCAACTTCTCGACTGTCTAGATGAAGTGCATGGTGAGGAGGGTGAGCAGGAGGCTCCTCAGCAGGATGCTTATGTGCAGGGTGAGGAGGGTGAGCAAGATGAGGAGGGTGAGCAGGATGAGGAGGTTGACCCTATGGGGGCAGGAAGTGCGGGCGACGCGTCAGATGGTTCTACATCCTTCAGGTATTATTATGCATATTAGTTTAATTGATATTAGTTTTAAATCATTTCATCATATTTAATTTACTTGTATACTTAGGTATAAGAAGAGCAATGCGCTTGGTCCAAGGCCTGCTGAGAGGAGGCTCATCCGGCCACATGGAGAATGGTGGGGCTTATTTCTGTTGTGTTAATTTTTTTAATATGAACGTGCTTGCACTGGTTTACTTGTTTTATTAATGTTTGTAGGTCATGGGAAGACTTGACTTGGGACGGTATAGGCAGACGTCCCAAGGTGAACGCGGTGTTGGGTAGCCTCTGTCGCTTCTACTACCCTGGCATGGTGGAGCTCAATGGCGAGAGGTTCGCGGCTATGCAGTGGGCCGACTGGGGTCTGAAGGACTATGTCCAGCCAGGGGAGCCAGGGGAAAGCAGTAGCGGAGGGGGAAGTTCAGAACAAAAACCAAGGACTTGTCAGGTGGCTGTGTGGGACGAGTTCTGGGTGAGTTTACTTTCGTATATAAGCAATTCACTGCATTATTGCTTCTCCTAATCTTACTTTAACTTAACTTCTCCATTGATATGTAGGGGAGGTTCCAATTGCCGGATGACATCGAGGCGGATCAGGCTCAGTGGGCACGTGTGAAGAGACACTTTCGGAAGTGCGCTGATAAGGTCATCAAGGATGCCATGTACAATGCTCGCATCGCGGCCGTCAACTACTACTACTACAAGAAGATAAAGGGGCAGAAAATGAGCAAAGCATTAGGGGCCAATGAGATCTACCTCACAGAGGAGCAGTACTTGGAGAGCGTTGTGGATTGGCTGGCGAAGGACATGGAAGCCTGGAGGTGGTTGGCTAAGAGATAGGCGTCGCCTGAGTGGATTGCAGAGTCCAACAAGCACCGTGCCAACCGTGGCACTGAAGGACCCGGGCACAGGTACGGCGCCGATGGACACCTTGGTACCGCACGCCGCATGGTAAGTGTATAAATCAAACTTGTATGTTACATCTATTACAATTCTATGGTTTAACTCTTCTTTTTCATGCAGGAAGCTAAAAGTGGAGTTGCTCCAAGTTTTATGGAGGTTTACCTCCGTGGTCACCGTGGCCCTGATCCGGCGAACCCTGATGAGCTATGCAGCGAGGCGGCAAGGGAGAAAATGGTAAACAAGTTTGTATTTACGAATTAAATTGCATGTTTTGTGTCTAACTCCAACTCTAACTTTCTTTGCAGAATGCATATGGGGAGGAAATGACTCAATGCCATGGGCCTGATTTCGACTGGATGCATTCAGACTTAGATGCCTCGGCGTTGTACCACAGTGGTGGGGGTAGAAAGCATGGCAGGTGAGGTGGTTGTCTTTGATTCGACAATTTCATTAACAAGAATGTGTCCACTTAATGGCTCAACTATGTGTATTATGCAGGTTTGCCTTTGGCACCGGCGTTGTGGAGTACAACAGGACCATAGGTCAAGGGAAGGCATCGTCTTCGGTAGGGAGTTCTCGCTCCTCCAAGTCTGCTCGAGAGGCTCAGCTGGAGGAGGAGACTCGGGCAGCACAGGAGCAGGCTCGAGCAGCACAGGAGCAGGTCGGACAGCTGACGCAGTATATGACTTCTTATTTTCAGGTAATTCGTCTATCTCATCATGTGTCATTGAATTCAAAGTATAGTGTTGCGATTCTAACGTTTCATCCATTTGCAGGAAATGACTACTCGACTTGGCCCTGATATGAACTTGCCCGCTTTTCGCCCTCCCCAGGTAACACTATCTGAACACTTCAATTCCATAGCAACTCTTTTTTTATTATCAAAAATGGCTCGCGGGCACAAGGATGGGGACAGTGGCCAGGACAAGTTCCAGCGTCGCAGCCACAGTGGACCGGTGTTGGGTGGACGCAGGCACCTCCAGGCACTTGGACGCCTCCACCACCCCAAGGATCGCAGCCATTTCAAGCGTGGATGGCACCGCCACCGACGGGGTGGGTGCCACCACCTCAGGGGTGGCCAGCACAACAGTACCCGTGGATGCATGCACAGCCTCCTTATCACCATGGATCACATGTGACGTTCCATGTTTAGTTTTATGCAAATAGTGACCAAACATAGCCAGTATAGGTATAGGGATAGCAAAACACAACCTTATTTGAATGATTGATGAATTGCAGGGTTCAGCGTCACATGCTCAGGAGGGTGCTGTCAACGTCCACGACTTCCTCGTCCATGGTTCTGGAGGGAGTGGCCACCTTCCTGGTGGTGGAGGAGGGAGTGGCCAAAACTCCCACAGCCCGCAGGAGTGATTAGTGAGTAGTGAGTTTGTTTGAAACTATGGACTTATGGTATTGAAACTATGTATGGACTATGGACTTATGGACTATGGACTATTTATGTATATGTGAATGTGTTTTGTGATATGTATATGTCAATGTGTTTTGTGATATGTATATGTGAATGTGTTTTGTGAATTATGTATTTTGCTTGTGAATCTGTATATATGTGAATTGTGATATTGTGTATTTTGCTGTGAATTATTAATAGGTGCAGAAAAATCTGTTTTGGGGGGGGGGACCATCAATTTTCGTCGGCCTCGGTGGTGGCCGACGAAAATATCCTGGGAACATATTTTCGTCGGCCATCAGCGGGCCGACGAAAATATCGGGCATGTATTTTCGTCGGCCCCACCTGGCCGACGAAAATAGCCTGGGCGCGTATATTCGTCGGCCAGCACCGGGCCGATGAATATAGTCAGTCGACCAACTATTTTCGTCGGCCTTGGGAAAGCCGACGAAAATAGGTATTTTTCGTCGGTACCGACGGAAATAGGTGCCTATTTTCGTCGAACTTATTTTCGGCGGCTATTTTCGTCGGTTTAGGCTTATTTTCGTGGGCTTTTGGCCCACAAAAATTTAGGTGTTTCCTGTAGTGGCCACACCATGTAAAAAAATCTGTTTCCTACTGCATGCGCACAAATTTAGGATGACAAGAATGTGCGTTGAAAAGAAATATATTGGCATGCATGGAAACAAAAAATCTGATTTAAATGTTTTATTTCGTCCATAGAAATAGGATCTCTACAACAACCATGCAGTTAGACTCGTTGAAACCAGTTTAGGACATATACTGATACTAATTATGCTACACGGTATAGATATTTATGCAGTGTGGTACTCTGCATAAAAAATCTGTTTTCTGCTGCATGCTCACAAATTTAGGATTACAAGAATGTGCGTTCAAAGGAAATGGATTGGTATCGCCAGATTTACCTCATTTCTTGTCCACACGGTATAGATTTCACTCTTTGATAATCTCTCGCGGGGATTAGCATGAAGCCCCTCAATTTATAATTGAAAGTCGTCTAGAGGGGGTGAATAGGCGAAACCTGAAATTATAAACTTTGAACACGCACTATTACCGTGGTTAACGTTAGAAATAGTTCGGAGTGAGGAAGATAGTTCTCCTTGCTATGAGTTGCTCAATCAATGCGGATAAATTTGGGAGCAAACTCAAATCAATATGAGCAAGGGAACTCTAGAGAGAGGGGAAAGGAAAAAACAAATCGAGTGAAGATCAACACAAATAAACACGATGATTTGTTTACTGAGGTTCGGTTCCAAAGAACCTAGTCCACGTTGAGGAGGCCACAAATATCAGGTCTATTCCAACCCTTTCACTCTCTCAATCGGTCACACAGACCGGTCGAGTGCTTCTCCTTAATCACTTGGGTCACTAAGACCCCGCAAGGATCACCACACACTTAGGTGTCTCTTGCTAGCTTTACAAAGCACTTAAGAAGTTCAGAGTGAGAAGGAAAAAGCAATCCAAGCAACAAGAGAAAGAAAAGAAACACTAAACACCCTCTCTCAAGTCACTAAACAATTGAGTTGATTTTGAGGCTTGGAGAGGATTTGATCTTTTGATTGTGTCTTGGAGTGTATGCTTTTGCTCTTGTATTGAATGTGAAGGGCTGAAAACTTGGATGGCTTGAATGGTGGTGGTTAGCGGGTATTTATAGCCCCAACCACTATTCCAGCCGTTGCTGTCGATGGGCACACCGGACAGTCCGGTGGTGCACCAGACAGTGCATTGATCACTGTTCGGTGCGTGCCACGTTAGCAGACCGTTGGGGTTTGAAGCGGTTGACCGTTGAAGTCCTTTGTCCTCTTGTGAAACCAGACAGTCCGGTGCATTCTGACTTCGCGGTTCTAACTTCTTACTTGCGCACTGTTCACTGTTCATCTAACATCACAGTCGACCGTTGGGCGCAGTTGACCGTTGCTCTGTTGGCTCACCATTCATGCCTGGTGCACACTGGACAGTCCGGTGATTTATAGCGGAGCGACTCACAGAAAAAAATAGAGAGCGGCCAGTTCGTGGGTGCCTTGGCCTGGGCACCGGACCGTGTCCGGTGCGCCACTAGCAGCACCTTTACTTGTTATTGCTTCAAACTTTGTAGAGTTCCCCAACTCATTTTATTTGTTGATTTATGTTGAACTTTATGCACCTGAGATAAATAACAACTAGGCAAACTCTAGTTAGTCCACGTGGTTTGTGATGGACGTCAAACACCAAAATCGATAATAGGAAATGTTAAGACCATTTCCCTTTCAATAATCATTGTATCCCATGTCCACTAAAAATAGTCACAACATCTTGTGCGTCCACCGAAGACGGGCGCAGCGGGGCACACCTACCTTGTTAGCAGTGGCGGATCCAGAAATGAGTTAAAGGGGGACTGACCTCCCAGTGACGAGTGATAGAGACAACACAAACTTGTTTTTTCTCTATTCTCTTCTAATCTCTACCTCTTTCTCCAATAAAGTTTTATGGATATAGGGAGTAGTGAACTGATAAATATTTATTTTTCTCTCTTCTTTCTCCTCTATTTTTCTCTACACTTCACCTCCATCTCCCATAGAGTTTCATGGTTGTAGGGGGGTTGGAGCCCAAACCCCACCCTTGGATCCACCACTGCTTGCTAGCTAGTACGTACTTATATTTGTTAAGGAGGAAAATCGTGGTAAGAATGATAGTAGGTTTTTGAGGTGCTTGAATGCACTAAAACTAATAGTTAGTTGGCTAAAAATTGGTAGTGAAATTAGCTAGATAACAAATAGCTACCTAACTATTAACTAATTTATCAAAAATAGGACGTTTTGGATGTCTTAACTAATTTTAGTCACTAACTATTAGCTCTAGTGCATTTAAACGTCCATTTGTTTTGTATTGTTTATAGAGTGTTGTTTTAAACCAGAGTTACGGATGAATAAGACGCTGGAGGCAGACTCTCGCTTGCACGCACGTGAAGCTTGTGCAAATCGTCAAATCTCTCATTAAGCGATCGAGCAGTGTTGGGGGCTTGTTCTCAAATGCTAAGAGTTAAGAACAAGGCAACACAGAAAATGTTAAATGTTAAAGTCCTTCGTCCTCCACCACCTTATATCCCTTCGAGATATAAAGAATTTCGGACGAAGGTTACGAAGGGCGTACCTTCGTAAACATAATAACGAAGGACGAAGTCATATAAATCATGAAGTATAAAATAAACATTCAAATGTTATCATAGAATCATTTCCATCTTTACTAATACGAACGAATATAAATGATTTCAAATTACAAATGTACCTTCGATCTTGAGGAAGGTGAGAATACAAGCGTGATGCGAAGGCAAATGACAGGTTCGCGTGAACAGTACAGAGGTACTGTTCATCTATTTATAGGCACAGGTCGCAGCCTGTGACAAATTACAATTATGCCCCTTACAAAAGTTTACAACGTTGACTCAGACCTCTATGGATAAAAAGGTCATTCTATCTCTATGTCGGTTTGTAACGCCGAAGCTCCATGAAAAGGAACCTTCGGCCATCTCTTGGAGACGACTTCAGCCGAAGCTGCTTCTTCGTGTGAGACCTTCGGCGCACCGAAGCACGACCCCAACAGTAGCCCCTTTCGCGGTGCTAGATCGTTTTTCGTAACGAGCTTGACCCGTGAAAAAAGCCTCTTCAGCTTCGGGAAGCCGAAGGTCCAAAAAACACCTTCCCTGAGCTCGTTGCGGAGAAACGATCCGGCTTCCGAGCGCGTGCCAGGCCCACCTTGCAGAGTTACTGTTTGATCTTTGCGGTCCACTGCACAGCGAGTTCGAGTGACTGCCCGCTTGGTGTAAAAAATCCTGCCGCTTCGCCTTCTTACCTGCAGCACTATATAAACAGACGGGTAGGTGTGAAGTTACCACAGCATTCATTGCTATTTGCACTGTTGTGCTGCCAAAATTTTGAACTATAGCCGAAGCTTGATTCTCAGAATCGAACGAAGGTCCATCTCGACGTTTGCTTCGTCAGAAAGAAGAGCTTCGGGAGAAAAGAAAGAAGAAAAAAGTATCTGACTTTCCCAAACTCATAATCAAATGGCGAGAGTGCGATCTACTGCCAAAGTTGTTCGTGAGGGAGACGAAGCCGAAGGTTCGGACACTGTGCCCATCTCCAAAGCGATGCAGCGTTCCGGTCTAGTGACTGCGGAAGAAATGCCCAGTGCTGCAGCAAACCCAACAACCGCCGAAGGAGAAGAAGAAAACATTGAAGGGACTGATCCCGAAGATGACTACCGTATTGCCATGCCCAGCAAGCCCAGTCACCTGGATTTTGGGAAATCAACTGTTTCAAAGGCTGACCTTTCGAAGATGGTGAAAGCAGGTTTTTTTAATGAAGATCAGAAGAAGCTGCTTCGCTTCGGGGGGGAAGAAACCACCCCGAAGCCAGAGAAGGACGAGATTGTCATCTTCAAGAGCTTTTTAAAGGCTGGGCTGAGATTCCCTCTTCATAAGATTATTGCGGAGATACTGAAGAGGTTTGGTATCTACTTTCATCAATTGACTCCTAACGCCATCGTTAGGCTCAATGTTTATATCTGGGCCCTCCGAAGCCAAGCTGTGGAACCGTTTGCCGACAGCTTCTGCCGAGTTCACGAATTACATTACCAAACAAAGGCCAGAAAAGATGGGCTACATGATAATTTCGGTTGCTATAATTTTGCCTACCGGAAGACAACAAAGTGTCCTGTCATCAGCTACCGAAGCAAATGGCCAGCAGGCTGGAAATCTGAGTGGTTTTATGTAAAAGTTGACGAAGACAAAGAAAAATTGGTACAAAGCCCTCTGGATTTAATCTTTGGAGAGACAAGGCCACGATGCCACATTGGCAGGCTAGAAGGTCCCACCTGGGCTGCTCTGGGTGAATTTGAAATTATTTCAGAACATATTGGCACCAGGGATCTAGTTCAGGAATTCTTGGCATTCAGAGTTTTCCCTACTCTAAAAGAGTGGGAAATGCCGAAGCTGGAGGGAGAGAAGAAGAAGGGGGAGCTTGTCCGGCTTCCTTATCACTTCAAGTTTAAGAAGTACTTTAAAAAACCCTGCAAAGAGTGGTTAGACACAGTTGAGGTGATGTGCAATGAAATCCTGGGGAATTACTCCAAAAAAGAGGATCAACTAATGACAGCGGCCTTCGGCGCCCGACCGAAGCGAAGGCTGAACCGAGTGATTGATGCCCTGGGCTTCGAGTACCCAGACTATGAGCAGTTGAACAAGGGTGCCGAGGGCCACAAAAGAAAAAGAGTGGCCGAAACTCTGACCAAGGATGAAGAACGACCAGCAACAGAGAAGAAAATTCCCAAGAAAAGAAAAATATCAACTCCGAAGCGAAAAATATCCGAAGAAGAGGGGACCCCCACACCACCTTCTACGAGCGACGTGGAGGAAATTTTAAAGGTAATGACTGAACCCATGCCCACGAAGCTAAGTCCATTAGGGCTCCAACTGACGAAGCTTTTTCAAAAGGTGGACGAGCCGGATCAAACGAAGATAAGCAAACCCAAGCGGCAAAGAATTATTGCGGTAACTGAAGTTATCGACAAGACGCCGCCTAAGGCGTCAATTCAGAAAGCACCAGCTGTCGAAGGCACCACAAACGTCGAAGTCGCACCTTCGGAGGTCGCGGCTGCTGAAGCCGCTACAGCCGAAGATGTAAACTTAGAAACTACCATTGAGGACATTGACAAAATCTTGCAAGACATGGCTGCAGAAGAAGCTGGCACTGCTGCCGAAAAAACCATGGCCACAGTGCCTGGGAAGGGGAAAGAAATAGCCGAGGACACTTCGGACGACGAAGCCTACACATTCCAAAATTTAATTGGGCAGAAACTGTCGAAGGCCGAAATGGAAGAACTTAAGGACTATGCCAAATCTTGTGGCTACAAACCAGGAGCTCTCTTATTTGGAGGTGTGGACGATGAACAATTAGGCTGCATTCGAGACCAAACTGGAGCTAAGGTAATCGGTACTCTATCAAAGAGTATCGGTTTTCCGAAGCTAGAGACAGACATCAGCCGCTACCGACGACAACATATCGTCGGCAGCTTATTTTACTCCAACTTCAAGGTAAACAACCTTTTCTCTGGTTTTTATTGCTGTTAATAATGAAAAAGTTACCAACGTAAGTTGTTTCTGTGCAGAGCATGCTACTGAGCAAAGCTCTGAAGATGCAGCAAGATTTGGAGGACAAAAAACACGAAGCTATAATTGAAAACTTAGAAAGCAAGATAAAAGAACAATCTGCCATCATTGAAAAGAAAGACTTCGAGCTCCAATCGACCGAAGGCTTGCTGGCTGAGACTGAGGCTAAAGTATCAGAGTTGAATTCGAAGCTTATCAGTCAATCAAAACAATTCGATCAGGAGAAGCTAGAGCTTAATTCGAAGCTTAAAGCCGAAGTCCAGACCAACTCAGAGTTGAAGAAATCGTTAACAAGCCTTCAAGATAAATGCTTGAAATTTGGCAATAATTGTATTGGACGATTAAAAAAGATATTTTACTCTGTTGGAGCCAGCAGCGGGAAATTTAACCCTTCAGCGGAAAATTTACCACAGGCCTTCGATCATATTGAAGCTGAAATCGAAGAACTTGACGAAGTTATAGCCGGGCACGGTGACTTCTGTGCCTGGGTAGCTTCTCGGGGTACCGCTGCTGCATTCCTGAAGGCCGGCTGCGAGCATGGAAAAATTGTCAACAGGCCCAACTTCACCCTATCTCCATCAATCCTGGATGATATACCTGACCTCGCCCGAAGCATCTCAAATAGATTTATAAAAATGATATGGACAAAAGGCGGGCGGGAGAAGGCTGGAGACGAAGCCCGAAGTCATCTTGAACCAGTAAGAAATGATACTTCGTACTTACCTTTTCCTTTGCACTTGATTTTTACTCACGATTCCTTGATTTATGTAGGATGACGAAGGTGAAGATGATGCTTAAGTTATGTCGCCGAAGCTGTCGCCGAAGCTGAAGCTTAATGAAGATCAGTAGAAATGTACTATAGGAAAAAAAACTCAGGATACTTTTGTAACAAGTTTTGTAAATACAATTGAACTGTTCTCAAGGAACTTTGTACATACCTTGTAGTATATTCTTACCCTTCTACTAGGGTGCTTTGATGTGAACGAAATCAGTATTTTGAGCCGAAAGCGAAAAAACACCTTCCCTTTTTTTCGTACACAACGAAGCATAGAATACCACTTCTCCCTTCTGCCGAAGCTTTTCTTTTACACAACGATTCATAAAAAGCCAATTCTCCCTTCTGCCGAAGCTTTTCTTTTACACAACGATTCATAAAAAGCCACTTCTCTTTTTTGCCGAAGCAACCACTTTGGTACATAAATGCTATGAATGAATGCTTATGTATGCAAATGCCATGATGTAATGTAATGTGCGAATGAATATCCGAAGCATATGTCCGAAGCCACACTCATCCATTATTTCCTTAGGAACAACCACACATCAGCTCTGCATTCCCTTAGGAACGACTTTGGAGCTTCTTCGCCTTTTACTTAGGCAGTATAAGCTCTGCATTCCCTTAGGAACGTCTTTGGAGCTTCTTCGCCTTTTACTTAGGCGGTATCAGCGTTGACTTTTCGCTGTAAGCTCTGCATCCCCTTAGGGACGTCTTTGGAGCTTCTTCGCCTTTTACTTTCGGCGGAATCAGAGCTCTGCATCCCCTTAGGGACGACTTTGGAGCTTCTTCGCTTTTTTTTTCGGTTTCGGCACTCGATGGTGCGTTCTCAGCTTTTACATTTACATTCTTTGGGGGATTTTGCTCTTATAAAACTAAAAAGGAAATTACATATGATGGCCCCATTAAAAACCTTTCTCCCCCTTTAGAAAGGAAAAGGGTGCCATGAAAAAAGGAAAAAGAAAAACATAAAAAGTTACATCAAGTTATACATAATATCTCCGAAGCTCATCTGCATTCCAAGATCTTGGAATTTTGTTGCCATCCATGTCCTTTAATCTGTACGAACCAGGCCTCGACGAGGATGCTACTAAGAAAGGCCCTTCCCATTTCAATTGTAGCTTGCCCACTGTATCTGGGTTGGCCACTCTCCGAAGCACCAAATGCCCTGGCTCAATATTTTTTAGCCGAACCTTTCTATCTCGCCATTTGATTGTTTCAGCTTGATATTTATTGATATTCTCCACAGCCTGAAGCCTGATCCCTTCTAAGGCATCTTTTTCCACAAGATAAGCATCTTCGGCACCTGATTCTGCCGAAGCTACCACTCTTATTGATCCAGCTTTAGCTTCTTCCGGAGTTATTGCTTCGTCACCAAATAACAACTTAAATGGGGTAAAGCCTGTAGACCTTGATGTTGTTGTATTGTGGCTCCACACCACTTTGGTCAACTGATCTGGCCACTTTCCCCTGGGTTGATTGAAGATTAACTTCATTATTCCTGTCATTATGATGCCGTTGGCCCTTTCAACAAGCCCATTCGACTCCGGATGCCTGACTGATGCAAAATGGATCTTCGTTCCAATTTGATCACAGAAATTTCTGAAATCTTCGGAGTCGAACTGTGTTCCATTATCTACAGTGATGGCCTTCGGCACTCCGAAACGACAGACAATGTTCTGCCAGAAAAATTTTTGGACAGTGGCCGAAGTTATCGTGGCTAATGGCTTCGCCTCAATCCACTTGGAAAAATACTCCACAGCCACTATAACATATTTCAGATTGCCTTGAGCCGGTGGAAATGGACCCAGCAAGTCGAGGCCCCACCTTTGCAATGGCCAGATGGGCTGTATCAGCTGTGTCAAAGACGAAGGTTGCTTTTGATCTCTTGCACATTTCTGACAACCTTCGCACTTTTGAACCAACTCCGCTGCATCCGAAGCTGCCTTCGGCCAATAAAACCCTTGGCGAAAAACTTTTCCAAGTAACGGCCTGGATCCGATGTGGGATCCACATAGGCCTGCATGTATCTCTTTCATCAATTCTATACCTTCGGCTCTAGATAAGCACTTGAGCAGCGGGGCACAAACTCCATGCTTGTATAATTCCCCTTCTATCATGATATACGGACGAGCTCTTGCCTCTATTCTTTTATTATAAGCTTCATCATCTGATAGGAAGTTACCCTGAAGGTAAGAGATTATTTCAGTTCTCCAATCTTCACTGTACACAGGAGAAATGTTAAGGACTGCTCTTTCAAGTAGCTCCACTGAAGGTGCCTTTATTGTTTCGAAAAACACATCCGAAGGTAGCGGCAGCCCCTGTGCTGCAGACTTGGCCAACAAATCAGCATGCTCATTTTGTCCTCGAGGGATATTCTTAACAGAAAATCCTTCGAAGGAAGCTTCGATCCTTCGGACCGTGTCTAGGTATTTTTCAAGCTTCGGGTCTTTAGCCTTGCAACTTTTGTCAATATGACCCGAAACAACCTGGGAATCAGTTTTAAGAATCGCCCTTCTGATTCCCATTGCCTTTAGTTTCCGAAGACCCAAGAGTAGGGCTTCGTACTCAGTTATATTATTTGTGCAGCTGAAGTCAAGTCTTGCTGCATAGCAAGTTTTAACCTTGGACGGTGAGACCAACACAGCAGCTGCACCTGCTCCGAAGGTTCCCCAAGAGCCATCACAAAACACTGTCCATACTTCGGCATCTTTATTCGCTTCTTCGTCCTGAGCCCCTGGCGTCCAGTCGGCAATGAAATCTGCCAATGCTTGAGACTGAATTGAGGATCTATGCACATAGTCAATGTAGAATTCATTGAGCTCCGCAGCCCATTTTCCAATACGCCCAGTAGCTTCTCTATTTCTCATGATATCCTTCAACGGCTGCGAAGAAGGAACAATAATGTTGTATGCCTGAAAATAGTGCCGAAGCTTCCTGGATGCCATTAAAACGGCATACAACACCTTCTCCAGCTCTATATAATTTTTCTTTGAGACACTAAGGACCTCAGATACAAAATATACTGGGACCTGCTTCTTGACTTGTCCATCAAACTTCTCCTGAACAAGTGCCGCACTTACTGCTGAGTGCGAAGCTGCCACATATAACAACAGAGGAGCCCCTGGCGTTGGTGGAGTTAATGTTGTGAGATCTATTAAGTATTGCTTCAGCTCTTCGAAGGCTTTTTGTTGACTTGGGCCCCATTGAAAGACTTCAGCTGACTTCAGCACCTCGAAGAATGGTAAGTTTCTTTCTGCTGATCTGGATATAAATCTGTTGAGAGATGCCAGCCTTCCTGTCAATCCTTGGGCCCCCTTTCTTGTGGTTGGTGGCTCCATTCGAAGTATAGCTTCGATTTTATTTGGGTTAGCTTGGATTCCCTTTGTTGAAACCAAGCATCCAAGAAATTTGCCCTTCTTCACTCCGAAGACACATTTTTCTGGATTCAGCTTCAGACCAGCTTGTCTGAAGCTGGCGAAGGTCTCCTGCAGATCAGCAATATGATTTTCCTGCTTCGTGCTTTTTACAATAATGTCATTGACATAAGTCAACACATTTCTGCCTATCTGAGACTGGAGAACCTTCGCTGTCATTCGGCTGAAACTTCCTCCGGCATTTTTGAGCCCCTCAGGCATCCGAAGATAGCAATATGTACCACTTGGGGTTATGAAGCTAGTTTTTGGCTCATCTTTCTTCTTCATCCAAATTTGATGATAGCCTGAGTAGCAGTCTAGGAGACTCATGAGCTCTGAAGAAGCTGCTGCATCGACTAAAGAGTCTATCCTTGGCAACGGGAATTCATCCTTCGGACAAGCCTTGTTGAGATCTGTGAAATCAATACACATTCTCCATTTGCCATTGGCCTTCTTCACCATAACAGTGTTAGCTAGCCACTCTGGATACTTCACTTCTCTGATAACTCCTGCACTGAGAAGTCTTTTTACTTCATTGCGAGCCCCTTCGGCCTTGTCATCAGACATTTTCCGAAGCCTCTGCTTTCGGGGTCTGAAGGATGGGTCAACATTGAGCGAATGTTCAATAACATCCCGATTCACTCCACAGAGATCATTGGCTGACCATGCAAAAACATCTTTGTTGTTGAATAAAAACCTTATCAAGGTTTTCTCCTGGTCTTCAGATAATTGCGAGCCCAATAGCACCTTCTGTTCTGCTATGTCTTCACACAATAACATGGGCTTCGGCTGATCCGCTGAAGCTGCCTTCTCCCTCCTGAATTTGTACTGTTCACAAGCTTCAGCTCCATCTATGTTATGGATTGCTTTGGAGTCAGTCCAGCTTTCTTCGGCCCTTCTAGCAGCTTCCTGGCTTCCATGAATAGCAATAGGTCCTTGGTCCGAAGGTATCTTCATGCAGAGATAAGCTGGGTGAAGAATTGCTTCGAAAGCATTAAGAGTTCCGCGACCAATGATAGCATTGTAAGGATACTCCATGTCAACAATATCAAACACAATTTGCTCAGTCCTTGTGTTGTTAACAAATCCGAAGGTTACCGGCATGGTAATCTTCCCAAGTGCTACAATCTGCCGACCTCCGAAGCCACAAAGAGGGTGCGTAGCATCATGAATCTTGTCTTCGGGCTCTTGCATTTGTCTGAAGGCTTTAGCAAATATAATGTCAGCTGCACTGCCTGTATCAACTAGGACATTGTGGACCAGAAATCCTTTGATCATGCAAGAGATGACCATGGCATCATTGTGAGGATAATCCTTAAGCTAAAGGTCTTCCTGAGAGAAAGTAATTGGAACGTGGGACCATTTTGACTTGATGAAAGGTCCCTGTACTCCAACATGCTGCACCCTTCTCTGAGCCTCCTTCTTCTGCTTCTTGTTAGCCGGCTCTGAGCAAGAGCCGCCTGTTATCGGGAGCACCAGCTTCGAAGCCGAAGCAGCTCCAGCTTGATTGTTGAACGAAGCCATCAGCTCAGAAAAGTGGAAGTGAGTTCACCGGAGGTGGGCGCCAATGTTGGGGGCTTGTTCTCAAATGCTAAGAGTTAAGAACAAGGCAACACAGAAAATGTTAAATGTTAAAGTCCTTCGTCCTCCACCACCTTATATCCCTTCGAGATATAAAGAATTTCGGACGAAGGTTACGAAGGGCGTAGCTTCGTAAACATAATAACGAAGGACGAAGTCATATAAATCATGAAGTATAAAATAAACATTCAAATGTTATCATAGAATCATTTCCATCTTTACTAATACGAACGAATATAAATGATTTCAAATTACAAATGTACCTTCGATCTTGAGGAAGGTGAGAATACAAGCGTGATGCGAAGGCAAAATGACAGGTTCGCGTGAACAGTACAGAGGTACTGTTCATCTATTTATAGGCACAGGTCGCAGCCTGTGACAAATTACAATTATGCCCCTTACAAAAGTTTACAACATTGACTCAGACCTCTATGGATAAAAAGGTCATTCTATCTCTATGTTGGTTTGTAACGCCGAAGCTCCATGAAAAGGAACCTTCGGCCATCTCTTGGAGACGACTTCAGCCGAAGCTGCTTCTTCGTGTGAGACCTTCCACTGCACAACGAGTTCGAGTGACTGCCCGCTTGGTGTAAAAAATCCTGCCGCTTCGCCTTCTTACCTGCAGCACTATATAAACAGACGGGTAGATGTGAAGTTACCACAGCATTCATTGCTATTTGCACTGTTGTGCTGCCAAAATTTTGAACTATAGCCGAAGCTTGATTCTCAGAATCGAACGAAGGTCCATCTCGACGTCTGCTTCGTCAGAAAGAAGAGCTTCGGGAGAAAAGAAAGAAGAAAAAAGTATCTGACTTTCCCAAACTCATAATCAAATGGCGAGAGTGCGATCTACTGCCAAAGTTGTTCGTGAGGGAGACGAAGCCGAAGGTTCGGACACTGTGCCCATCTCCGAAGCGATGCAGCGTTCCGGTCTAGTGACTGCGGAAGAAATGCCCAGTGCTGCAGCAAACCCAACAACCGCCGAAGGAGAAGAAGAAAACATTGAAGGGACTGATCCCGAAGATGACTACCGTATTGCCATGCCCAGCAAGCCCAGTCACCTGGATTTTGGGAAATCAACTGTTTCAAAGGCTGACCTTTCGAAGATGGTGAAAGCAGGTTTTTTTAATGAAGATCAGAAGAAGCTGCTTCGCTTCGGGGGGGAAGAAACCACCCCGAAGCCAGAGAAGGACGAGATTGTCATCTTCAAGAGCTTTTTAAAGGCTGGGCTGAGATTCCCTCTTCATAAGATTATTGCGGAGATACTGAAGAGGTTTGGTATCTACTTTCATCAATTGACTCCTAACGCCATCGTTAGGCTCAATGTTTATATCTGGGCCCTCCGAAGCCAAGCTGTGGAACCGTTTGCCGACAGCTTCTGCCGAGTTCACGAATTACATTACCAAACAAAGGCCAGAAAAGATGGGCTACATGATAATTTCGGTTGCTATAATTTTGCCTACCGGAAGACAACAAAGTGTCCTGTCATCAGCTACCGAAGCAAATGGCCAGCAGGCTGGAAATCTGAGTGGTTTTATGTAAAAGTTGACAAAGACAAAGAAAAATTGGTACAAAGCCCTCTGGATTTAATCTTTGGAGAGACAAGGCCACGATGCCACATCGGCAGGCTAGAAGGTCCCACCTGGGCTGCTCTGGGTGAATTTGAAATTATTTCAGAACATATTGGCACCAGGGATCTAGTTCAGGAATTCTTGGCATTCAGAGTTTTCCCTACTCTAAAAGAGTGGGAAATGCCAAAGCTGGAGGGAGAGAAGAAGAAGGGGGAGCTTGTCCGGCTTCCTTATCACTTCAAGTTTAAGAAGTACTTTAAAAAACCCTGCAAAGAGTGGTTAGACACAGTTGAGGTGATGTGCAATGAAATCCTGGGGAATTACTCCAAAAAAGAGGATCAACTAATGACAGCGGCCTTCGGCGCCCGACCGAAGCGAAGGCTGAACCGAGTGCTTGATGCCCTGGGCTTCGAGTACCCAGACTATGAGCAGTTGAACAAGGGTGCCGAGGGCCACAAAAGAAAAAGAGTGGCCGAAACTCTGACCAAGGATGAAGAACGACCAGCAACAGAGAAGAAAATTCCCAAGAAAAGAAAAATATCAACTCCGAAGCGAAAAATATCCGAAGAAGAGGGGACCCCCACACCACCTTCTACGAGCGACGTGGAGGAAATTTTAAAGGTAATGACTGAACCCATGCCCACGAAGCTAAGTCCATTAGGGCTCCAACTGACGAAGCTTTTTCAAAAGGTGGACGAGCCGGATCAAACGAAGATAAGCAAACCCAAGCGGCAAAGAATTATTGCGGTAACTGAAGTTATCGACAAGACGCCGCCTAAGGCGTCAATTCAGAAAGCACCAGCTGTCGAAGGCACCACAAACGTCGAAGTCGCACCTTCGGAGGTCGCGGCTGCTGAAGCCGCTACAGCCGAAGATGTAAACTTAGAAACTACCATTGAGGACATTGACAAAATCTTGCAAGACATGGCTGCAGAAGAAGCTGGCACTGCTGCCGAAAAAACCATGGCCACAGTGCCTGGGAAGGGGAAAGAAATAGCCGAGGACACTTCGGACGACGAAGCCTACACATTCCAAAATTTAATTGGGCAGAAACTGTCGAAGGCCGAAATGGAAGAACTTAAGGACTATGCCAAATCTTGTGGCTACAAACCAGGAGCTCTCTTATTTGGAGGTGTGGACGATGAACAATTAGGCTGCATTCGAGACCAAACTGGAGCTAAGGTAATCGGTACTCTATCAAAGAGTATCGGTTTTCCGAAGCTAGAGACAGACATCAGCCGCTACCGACGACAACATATCGTCGGCAGCTTATTTTACTCCAACTTCAAGGTAAACAACCTTTTCTCTGGTTTTTATTGCTGTTAATAATGAAAAAGTTACCAACGTAAGTTGTTTCTGTGCAGAGCATGCTACTGAGCAAAGCTCTGAAGATGCAGCAAGATTTGGAGGACAAAAAACACGAAGCTATAATTGAAAACTTAGAAAGCAAGATAAAAGAACAATCTGCCATCATTGAAAAGAAAGACTTCGAGCTCCAATCGACCGAAGGCTTGCTGGCTGAGACTGAGGCTAAAGTATCAGAGTTGAATTCGAAGCTTATCAGTCAATCAAAACAATTCGATCAGGAGAAGCTAGAGCTTAATTCGAAGCTTAAAGCCGAAGTCCAGACCAACTCAGAGTTGAAGAAATCGTTAACAAGCCTTCAAGATAAATGCTTGAAATTTGGCAATAATTGTATTGGACGATTAAAAAAGATATTTTACTCTGTTGGAGCCAGCAGCGGGAAATTTAACCCTTCAGCGGAAAATTTACCACAGGCCTTCGATCATATTGAAGCTGAAATCGAAGAACTTGACGAAGTTATAGCCGGGCACGGTGACTTCTGTGCCTGGGTAGCTTCTCGGGGTACCGCTGCTGCATTCCTGAAGGCCGGCTGCGAGCATGGAAAAATTGTCAACAGGCCCAACTTCACCCTATCTCCATCAATCCTGGATGATATACCTGACCTCGCCCGAAGCATCTCAAATAGATTTATAAAAATGATATGGACAAAAGGCGGGCGGGAGAAGGCTGGAGACGAAGCCCGAAGTCATCTTGAACCAGTAAGAAATGATACTTCGTACTTACCTTTTCCTTTGCACTTGATTTTTACTCACGATTCCTTGATTTATGTAGGATGACGAAGGTGAAGATGATGCTTAAGTTATGTCGCCGAAGCTGTCGCCGAAGCTGAAGCTTAATGAAGATCAGTAGAAATGTACTATAGGAAAAAAAACTCAGGATACTTTTGTAACAAGTTTTGTAAATACAATTGAACTGTTCTCAAGGAACTTTGTACATACCTTGTAGTATATTCTTACCCTTCTACTAGGGTGCTTTGATGTGAACGAAATCAGTATTTTGAGCCGAAAGCGAAAAAACACCTTCCCTTCTTTTCGTACACAACGAAGCATAGAATACCACTTCTCCCTTCTGCCGAAGCTTTTCTTTTACACAACGATTCATAAAAAGCCAATTCTCCCTTCTGCCGAAGCTTTTCTTTTACACAACGATTCATAAAAAGCCACTTCTCTTTTTTGCCGAAGCAACCACTTTGGTACATAAATGCTATGAATGAATGCTTATGTATGCAAATGCCATGATGTAATGTAATGTGCGAATGAATATCCGAAGCATATGTCCGAAGCCACACTCATCCATTATTTCCTTAGGAACAACCACACATCAGCTCTGCATTCCCTTAGGAACGACTTTGGAGCTTCTTCGCCTTTTACTTAGGCAGTATAAGCTCTGCATTCCCTTAGGAACGTCTTTGGAGCTTCTTCGCCTTTTACTTAGGCGGTATCAGCGTTGACTTTTCGCTGTAAGCTCTGCATCCCCTTAGGGACGTCTTTGGAGCTTCTTCGCCTTTTACTTTCGGCGGAATCAGAGCTCTGCATCCCCTTAGGGACGTCTTTGGAGCTTCTTCGCTTTTTTTTCGGTTTCGGCACTCGATGGTGCGTTCTCAGCTTTTACATTTACATTCTTTGGGGGATTTTGCTCTTATAAAACTAAAAAGGAAATTACATATGATGGCCCCATTAAAAACCTTTCTCCCCCTTTAGAAAGGAAAAGGGTGCCATGAAAAAAGGAAAAAGAAAAACATAAAAAGTTACATCAAGTTATACATAATATCTCCGAAGCTCATCTGCATCCAAGAAATTTGCCCTTCTTCACTCCGAAGACACATTTTTCTGGATTCAGCTTCAGACCAGCTTGTCTGAAGCTGGCGAAGGTCTCCTGCAGATCAGCAATATGATTTTCCTGCTTCGTGCTTTTTACAATAATGTCATCGACATAAGTCAACACATTTCTGCCTATCTGAGACTGGAGAACCTTCGATGTCATTCGGCTGAAACTTCCTCCGGCATTTTTGAGCCCCTCAGGCATCCGAAGATAGCAATATGTACCACTTGGGGTTATGAAGCTAGTTTTTGGCTCATCTTCCTTCTTCATCCAAATTTGATGATAGCCTGAGTAGCAGTCTAGGAGACTCATGAGCTCTGAAGAAGCTGCTGCATCGACTAAAGAGTCTATCCTTGGCAACGGGAATTCATCCTTCGGACAAGCCTTGTTGAGATCTGTGAAATCAATACACATTCTCCATTTGCCATTGGCCTTCTTCACCATAACAGTGTTAGCTAGCCACTCTGGATACTTCACTTCTCTGATAACTCCTGCACTGAGAAGTCTTTTTACTTCATTGCGAGCCCCTTCGGCCTTGTCATCAGACATTTTCCGAAGCCTCTGCTTTCGGGGTCTGAAGGATGGGTCAACATTGAGCGAATGTTCAATAACATCCCGATTCACTCCACAGAGATCATTGGCTGACCATGCAAAAACATCTTTGTTGTTGAATAAAAACCTTATCAAGGTTTTCTCCTGGTCTTCAGATAATTGCGAGCCCAATAGCACCTTCTGCTCTGCTATGTCTTCACACAATAACATGAGCTTCGGCTGATCCGCTGAAGCTGCCTTCTCCCTCCTGAATTTGTACTGTTCACAAGCTTCAGCTCCATCTATGTTATGGATTGCTTTGGAGTCAGTCCAGCTTCCTTCGGCCCTTCTAGCAGCTTCCTGGCTTCCATGAATAGCAATAGGTCCTTGGTCCGAAGGTATCTTCATGCAGAGATAAGCTGGGTGAAGAATTGCTTCGAAAGCATTAAGAGTTCCGCGACCAATGATAGCATTGTAAGGATACTCCATGTCAACAATATCAAACACAATTTGCTCAGTCCTTGTGTTGTTAACAAATCCGAAGGTTACCGGCATGGTAATCTTCCCAAGTGCTACAATCTGCCGACCTCCGAAGCCACAAAGAGGGTGCGTAGCATCATGAATCTTGTCTTCGGGCTCTTGCATTTGTCTGAAGGCTTTAGCAAATATAATGTCAGCTGCACTGCCTGTATCAACTAGGACATTGTGGACCAGAAATCCTTTGATCACGCAAGAGATGACCATGGCATCATTGTGAGGATAATCCTTAAGCTGAAGGTCTTCCTGAGAGAAAGTAATTGGAACGTGGGACCATTTTGACTTGATGAAAGGTCCCTGTACTCCAACATGCTGCACCCTTCTCTGAGCCTCCTTCTTCTGCTTCTTGTTAGCCGGCTCTGAGCAAGAGCCGCCTGTTATCGGGAGCACCAGCTTCGAAGCCGAAGCAGCTCCAGCTTGATTGTTGAACGAAGCCATCAGCTCAGAAAAGTGGAAGTGAGTTCACCGGAGGTGGGCGCCAATGTTGGGGGCTTGTTCTCAAATGCTAAGAGTTAAGAACAAGGCAACACAGAAAATGTTAAATGTTAAAGTCCTTCGTCCTCCACCACCTTATATCCCTTCGAGATATAAAGAATTTCGGACGAAGGTTACGAAGGGCGTACCTTCGTAAACATAATAACGAAGGACGAAGTCATATAAATCATGAAGTATAAAATAAACATTCAAATGTTATCATAGAATCATTTCCATCTTTACTAATACGAACGAATATAAATGATTTCAAATTACAAATGTACCTTCGATCTTGAGGAAGGTGAGAATACAAGCGTGATGCGAAGACAAATGACAGGTTCGCGTGAACAGTACAGAGGTACTGTTCATCTATTTATAGGCACAGGTCGCAGCCTGTGACAAATTACAATTATGCCCCTTACAAAAGTTTACAACATTGACTCAGACCTCTATGGATAAAAAGGTCATTCTATCTCTATGTCGGTTTGTAACGCCGAAGCTTCATGAAAAGGAACCTTCGGCCATCTCCTGGGGACAACTTCAGCCGATGTGTGGTAGGAGCTAGCTAAGTAGTACTTCTTCTTGCTCCATTATATTATTAATGGGAGTATCATATTTCCAATTGGCCAAAAGCGCTGGCCTAGAAATATATCATCGTCTGCACCCTTGGTCAACTCATATATGTTCATCCTTATCAGAGTTGTCTTGCTGAATGGAGTAGTCATTTGTGCTTGTGCACAAGTGGATGCGGTTTTGTCTTTTTTCCCGTACGTTCAGAAAAAAAAAACAGATGCACGTTGCCATGACGTGGAATGCGGATTTTTGCGTCCACAATTGGTCCACGATATTAAAGACATCATGTGGAACCACATGTACGTAACAGATGCGCGTTCCACGTGATACCACACAATTTAACCTAAGAATTTAAAATTGGCATCCAGGATGTCTTATCGTTAAGACATGGAGTTGTTTGATTCTAGTGACTAAAATCCGTCTCGTATCGAATGTTATATGAATGTTTGAATACCAATTATAAATATTAAATATAATTTAATTACAAAACTAATTATATACTTAAAGACTAAATGATGAGACAAATTTATTAAGTTTAATTAATTAATGATTAACAAATTTTGCTGTATTACACATGACCAAATCATGGTCTAATTAGCTTCATAGTTTGGAATAAGTCTACGTCACCCCTAACCTATATATTGTAGTCTACTTCACTAGCTCACCATCAAAACAAGTTGTTGACCCCTTTAGCTTTACAAAACTAGACACATAACCCCTAGCTAGTTTTAATTGGCGGTTTTGATGATGTGACACTGATTTAAGCGGCACATGTTTTATCTTTTTTTAGTTCCATCTTTTACTAGTGTCCAAAATTTATATCATTTTACACAAAAAATCAGTAATTGGTTATTATATTAACCCTAATTTTCACTAAATTTTAGGAGTAGCAGTCTAATTACTAAAAACAAAAAACTACATAAAAAGCTTAATATTTTTCCCTAGTTCATTTCTTATCTTATGAGACTAAAAAGTTTACTGGAGCTAAATAATACTATAACTAAACTACTAAGTTGTTTTGTTAATCTTATTAAGCAAGTTAAGTGATCTCGCTTCTAATTACTAATTTAATCAATTTTATAGTTGTTTTTTAGAAACACTTACCAAACAGTAATAAAATGATCTTCAGTTTTTATATAAACCTTCTTTTACCTAAACTAACATACACAAGTATTTCTAGAATTTCCTGAGAACTTTGAATCTAGACTCATAATTTACATAAATATTTATAAGAACTTTATATAGGTCTAGGTTTCAATTCTCAGAAAATTCTCAAAATATTTGTATATGGTAGTTTGGCTAGAAAGTTTGTATAAAAATTAGAGATCATTTTATTACTTTTTGCTAAGTGTTTCTAAAAACAAATGTAAAATTAATTTAGTTAGTAATTATAAGAAAGACCACTTAACTTCGTTAATAAAATCAATAAAAATTTTATTAGTTTAGTAATACTATTATTTAGCTCTAGTGAATGTTTAGACTAAGAAGATAAGAAACGAATCAGTGACAAACATATTATGTTTTTGGAGCAGTTTTTTTAGTAATTAAGTTTTTACTCCTGAAATTAAAGAACGATTAGGGCAAACATAATATCCAATTATCGATTTTTGTGTAAAAATATATGAATTTTGTACATTAGTAAAATACAGAACTAAAAAGACAAAACCGGTAACACTTAAATGAGTGCCACGTTATCAAAACCGCCAACTAAAACTAGCCAAGAGGTTATTTGTCTGATTTTGTAAAGATGAAGGGATTCCACAACCGGTTTTGAAGGTGAGGGGATGAAGTAGACCACATTGTATAGGTTAGGGGGTTATGTAGACTTATTTCTTAATAAATTTGTCTTATTATTTAGTCCTCATATTTAGTCCTCATATGTATAACTAGTTTTGTAATTAGAATATATTTAATACTTCTAATTGTCATCGTTACATCCGATCTGATAGGGACTATAATTTATTCATGGGAACCAAACAGCCCTATGTTGATCGACAACTGGTGCAACATGCGTCTACATCAAAGGAGTGATACAACATTTCTATTACTGCATGAAACTACACTAATTATGATAGCTTAGGCCGACGTGTCATGTTCGCTGCTCGTCGACGATGAAATAACATATTTCTGACGGTTTAGTTCTTGTCTTCTACAGTAATGATCCATCGGTCTTAAGTGATCGAAAATTGCATTACTTTTGAGAGACACCTGTTGTGCACTAAAAACGGCTCCGAATGATCTGGTCCTACAGGCCAAACGGTCCGTCGTGGCGGCGCGAACGGTTTACACAGGAATAGAATCAACTAGTATTCCTATATTCTTGCTAGATTTGTTAGCAAACTCCGCATGATTAGTTTTAGAACGGACTTGTAATGGGTTCACACCTCACCCTTATATAAACGAAGGGGTACGACGACCGAGCACACCAACAATCGATCCAATCAAACCAATTTACCATATTTATCTTGTTTGTTGTTTTCTTTCCATGCATTAGTCTTCATCGAACTATTTCTTCACCTCTCTTCGGCTCGACGTCGTCTAGAGGCATATTGGTTGGCCTGTCGACCCAAAGACAACTCTAGGATCTCTCCTTCCCTTCGTGGTCCCTCCCGGTAGGCGAGATCTAGGTTCCTGCGCAGAAAACCCTGCGCAATTGTGGACCATCCAGGCCCCAAGTGTAGATCGTCTAGAAGCACACATGGATGGAGTCACTCTTGCAGCGAGGTCGTGGACCGTCCGAACCTGAGCCACACACCGTCTGTGCTCACGCATAGCACTGCCAGGTGGTTCATTCTAATGTTCGGTACAAAATCGTCGCCAACACACTTTTTCTCTACTAGTTGTTTGTCTATAATATGGATTTGGAAGCATCAGTTTCTAGTGTCCCAGAACCTCCGGATATAGTCATTAACCAATTCTTCGTGCCCCTATCAGACTGAAGCTAAATTAGCTAATTCTAACTCATGTTCTCCTGAAGAAAAAATATTCATGAAATTTCTGCTCTAATTCCCCCAAGAGTTAGTAGAGTTAGGTGACAAGGTTGTGTACCATGCGAATGTAGTACCAGTTAGGGATAGTGAGAATAAACGAATGCGGTAAGCTTTCCTATCAGCCAATTATCCTAGGTGTGCTAAGAACTAGCTTATGTGCTCATGCGTGCTTTTCCCGCTTTCACCGAAAAACTTAGAGAAATTTGGTATCCTAGTTCCCTGTGGATATGACATAGTATCAAATAGGTGATTATAAGGTTTCTGATATGACTACCCTATGCCTGACACACTAAAACTAAGTTTGTCTCTAAACAACCCAACTACTTCGTCCCTAATTTTTCCACCACATTTGGGGACCAGCCATTAAGTTTGGGGGTGAAAACCTAATGTTGTCGGACATTATTGTGTCAGCTTTCCTCCTGGGGATGCTCAAAGTGCATGTTATGTGTCCTATTAGTGCTACCCCTCCTGCCCTATATCTCTTAGTCTCTCGGGTGGCCGAAGAACAACCCTATGTGTATGTGGTGGCATGACATGGTTATAATATGCTGCTAGTGGGGTGGCATAGTGCTGCTGTGATTGGTGTAAAACTTGTGCATATAGTGCAGCTCTGTGTTCTGCGTATGCATACTTGGACGGTCCAGCGTAAGGGATCGGATGGTCTGCGACCAGGCTAAATGGCCAAGGGTTATACCCAGACGGTCCAATCGTATATGGCGCTGCCTAGATGGTCTATGCATGGGCTTGTGTAGGATCGGACGGTATGGCAAAGGATGTCAGACGGTCCACGAGGTAGTCGTACGGCTCGATCGTGTTCAGAGCCAGTTGCATGCCAGACGACGGTAAGCTATGGAGGTGCTATTAACATGTTCATCGTCATAGATTACAATGGTTTTGTCCAAGGTGACCCATTTGTATACGATGTGTGAGGTGCAGGTGGTTCCGTATTAGGTTCAAGCGAGGCAAAACTAGAGGCAGTAGATTTTCATAAGAACGCGCCCATCCATTAACTGATTCATCTATATATTGTTTTAACTGATCCCCCCGCTGTTATATGAAAGCCTTAAAAGATTGGTCTAGAATACTTACAGTAGGAGCCTAAGGCGAAGGTAGGAGGGATGTCATTTTGATCTCCCCTTCACGGATGATTTTCTGGTGGTAATCCACAATGAAGTGTGATAGATACTTTCCCTTCACCTTCTCATGTCATTCGGTGAGTTGTCGCAACACTTCTTTCTCCTCTCGCCTCCTGAGGTCATCAAAGTGGTGATGATCATCGGCCGGGAGTACCTCCATGGTTGGCTTAATGATGTTGGTGGCAGAGACGTCGGTTTGATCTTTAGAATCAGCCATCTCAAGGTCGATCTTTAGTAGATCTAAACACCCTTGTGTCCCAAGCGGAGTCACCAAAAAAGTGTGTTGGCGTTGATTTGGTACCAAACAATAGAATGAGCCACTTGACGGTGCTCTCTGCGGAAGCACAAACGGTCCATGACCTCGCTGCAGGAGCAGCTCCTTCCTTGTGTGCTTTCGAACGGTCCGTGCTTGGGGCACGGAGGATCCTATAATAAATTAGGAATCCTAGTTGATTGTGTTCTCGCACAGATCGTTCATGCCACCATGGCAGGCCGTCCAGACCATAGCCCATCCGGTGCCATTTTTAGTGCTCGACACCATTGTCAGTGATAGCCTATTTTCGAGGGCCACCGTCAACCATCGGTGATAACGACAACTAATAGCTCCGAAGGCGTTTAGTGGTCCCAACCAACATATGTCTGACAATTTTGTTGGCCATCGGACATAAGACTATTATTTCTAATAGCAATCGACTAATAAATAACTAACATGATAATTTATACTAAATAAATATTATTATCTTAAAAAATAATAATAAATAATATTTTTCCTAATAGTTTGATAATTACCCTCGAAAATTAATTAGAACTTTAAATAAGTTAAACACCTACCGGTGGACTAAAACAACCTAACTAAAATCTCTAATCATATTGTAGCCTTCAGGAATAACTAACACTAAATCATGTATAATATACAAATTAGATCTTTTCTCTCTTCACAATAGTAAAAGGACAAAGATCCGACGGCTACTCAATGTCCGACGGCTTCATACGGAGCTGTCGGATATAGCCTTATGTCCGATGGCTTGCTACAGCCGTCGGAGATAAGGGTTTACATCTGACGGCCTGTCTGCGAGCCGTCGGACATAAGGCTGTGTCCGACGGCTGTCTGACAGGCCATCAGACACAAGTAATTTTAATCAGCGGCGCCCGACCAGCGTCGTTTCATTTCGCTCGCGCGCTTTCACACCGCCACCGCCGCCCCGTGACGCGCCTCCGCCGCTAGCCTACCCTGCCGGCGCCTCCGCCGCCAACCCACCCCGCCGGTGCCTCCATCACTCCCTCCGACATCCCCACCGATGCCCGTGCCCCGTCCGCCCACGCAGCCACCCGTCCCGCTAGCGTCCGCCCCGCCAACGGCTCCCACCACCGCAGGCGCCCGCCGACGGCCTTCTCTCTCCTGCCGACGCCTGCTCCGCCTCCAGCACCTCGCCGGCTCCAACATCCATCTGGCACTACATCGTCCACCACCGGCCATCCCGATCTCACCATCGCCTAAGTGAGTATTCTATGGCTTGTATTATAATTGTGTAGATGCATATAAATTGTTTGTAGCTAGGAGTTATTTTTAGTATTAAATGATTTATTTGTTATGTCCGACGGCTGGAGTTTGTTTATGTAACTAAATTAGCATGTTTTATTTCATTTATTGGTGTCTAGATAATTTAAACTTAATTTCCGAGGGTAATTATTATGCCCTCGGAAATAAGGTTATTTTATATGATTTAGGGTTGCATGAAATATTTTTTCTATATAATATTGTACTGGTGTGGTTTATTAGTTTAACTACGTAATAACTTATGATAGTTCTAGTTATTCATAGTGTATCGTAGATGTAGGAGCATGATTTACTTAACTAATGTTGTTAACGTCTCGTATCTAGTATGGAGGAGGATCGTCGATGGATGTATGAAGGTTGGAAGAAAAGAGGTGCTCTATCAAGTGAGTGGGTTGCCAAGACTGAAGAGTTTCTCGACCGTGCTTTTGCTCGGTCAGAGACTGGAACCGATGTTAGGTGCCCTTGTAGCAAGTGTCGGAACATTTATTTCCTTGACAGGAGGACTATGTCAATAGATCTTTGTAAGAACGGTTATATGCCAAGCTATGAGGTGCGGGTGCACCACGGTGAAGACCCACCTCCTCGTATTGTATCAGAAGTTCAGTCACATGAAGAGGGGACTACGATAGGATGGAACAGATGCTTGACGATGTATGCCATGAGCTTTTACCCGTCGATTCGAAGAACCCCTATCAACCCACCGATTATGAGGATCCAGCTACACCTGTGGTTCAGAAGTTCTTCGAGCTCCTTAAAGCTGTCGAAGAGCCGTTGCATGAGCACACGAAAGTGACTGTCCTTATATTTGTGACTCGACTTATGGCTATTAAGTCTAAGTTTGCATTCTGAAACAACTGCTACAAGGAGCTTCTGAACTTGATCAGTGATGTACTTCCGGAGAATCACAAGATGCCAAAGGACATGTATCAGTCTAAAAAGTTGCTCTCTGGTCTCAGTATGAACTACCAAAAAATGATGTCTGTAACAATAAATGTATGCTTTTCTGGAAGGAGACCGCGAGTGAGAAGAAGTGTACTGTATGTGGTGAGCGTAGATTCCTAGAGGCTGAAAACGACAATGGTTTGACCGTAATGATGAAGATTGCACGTAAGCAGCTTCGTTACATGCCTCTTATACCTCGGTTGAAACATTTGTTCATCTCCAAGAATACATCAGACACATGAGGTGGCACAAAGAAGGGGTATGTGAGAATCCAGATGTCATGGCGCACCCTGCTGATACAGATGCATGGAAGGCACTAGATGCCTTTGATTCGAGCTTTGCTGATGAAGTGCGGAATGTCCGCATCGATTTGGCAACAGATGGTTTCTCGCCTTTCAATCTAACTGCAACGTCCTACTCATGCTGGCCTGTCTTTGCTGTTCCATACAACCTTCCTCCAGCTCTTTGCATGAAATATGAATTTATTTTCTTGTGTCTTGTAATACCTAGCCTGAATCATCCTGGAACAAAGATCGATGTGATGATGAGACCCCTGATTGAAGAATTGAAAATTTTGTGGGAAGGAGTCGAGGCGTATGAATGTTACAAGAAACAGAAGTTCAACCTGAGAGCTGCGTTTTTGTGGTCTATTCACGATTTTATGGCTTAGGGTATCTTTGTTGGATGGAGTTGTCATGGGATTTTGACATGTCTGATATGCGTTGAAGACACTTTATGCTTTCGGTTGAAGTTTGGTGGAAAGATATGTTACTTCGATTGCCATAGATGTTTTTTGCTAGAGGATCGCCCGTTTAGGTTCGATAGGAACGCTTTTAAAAAGGACACGGTTGTGACGAGGGGACCACCCAAGCGTCTTAGTGGTCCAGAGATTCTCGCGAGACTTAATGATTTGAAACTAAACGAACATGGAAATCGTTTTGAAGGTTATGGAACCGAGCATAATTGGACTCACAAATGTGGTGTATGGGAACTCCCTTATATGAAAGCCTTGATTCTAATGCATAACATTGATGTGATGCACCAGGAACGAAATATAAGTGAAAGTATTATCAGCACTTGCCTGAATATCACTGACAAAACAAAAGACAACCCTAAGGCTAGAAAAGACTTGGCCTTCATTTGTAGACGACCAACTTTGGAGATAGGAGAGAACCAGAAGAAGCCACGTGCTCCTTTCAGTCTTAAACCTAAAAGGAAGAAACAATGATGAAATGGTTGAAAAACTTAAAGTTCCCAGATGTTACGCCGCGGGCTTTAGAAGGTCTGTGAATTTGAAGATGGGCAAGTTTTCCGGGTTGAAGAGTCATGACTACCACATAAATAATGGAAAGACTCCTTCATGTTATGTTCCGTGGTTTTGTAAAAAATGATGTCTATAAAGCATTAGCGGAGCTAAGCTACTTTTATAGATATCTTTGTGCTAAAGAAATAAAGAGATGATGGAGAAGCTTGAGCAACAAATACCGATTTTGATATGCAAACTTGAAAAAATATTTCCACCAGGTTTCTTCAATCTGATGCAACATCTACTTGTTCACCTACCATATGAAGCGAAGGTAGGAGGTCCTGTGTAGTATAGATGGATGTATCACATCGAAAGGACACTAAAGAAGCTATGTGCAATGGTTGGTAATAAGAGACGAGTTGAAGGGTGCATCGCTGAAGAATTCAAATACAAAGAGATAGCATCGTTCACGGGCCTGTACTTTGCAGAGGAACACAATGTCAATGCCCCTGCGTTGCGGTATCATGTCGACGAGCCCCCTATCAGTGATCTTGAAATTTTTCAATGGAGGGGCAAAACTGTAGGACCCAGCATAGCATAATGTTTCACCAATGACGAATGGAAGACTGCTTTAATCTACATGTATAACAACATGGAAGAGATGAGTCAGTTTCTCCTGTAAGTGTAAACTTAATTTTTAGTCATTGTCGTGACAATTGTCTTTTTTATACTAAAAGGTTTCCTTGTACTAACAGTGAATTTGATTCTCAAAATTGGATGTCTGGCTGTGAACGTGACCAGATTTGTCGAGAGGGAAAAGATGGGGGACCTAATTTCTTGTGTTGGTTTCGATATTATGTAGATATAAATGACAATATACACCCGGGCCTTCGACAATTGTCCCTAGGAGCAGTAACTGCCAGACGTTATGGTCGGTATGATGTCAATGGTTTCCATTTCCGTTCTACAAGGTTTGAAGATGATCATCCTCTAGCAGCCACGACAAATTCTAGAGTTGTAACTAGAGTTGTCGATGATGAAGGGAAGGTGACTAATTATTATAAAGTCATTAATGATACACTATGAATGTCCCTATGAGTCATTAACTTAGTGGTTAATATTTCATGTGCGTGTGTTATAGGGATTTCAGACACCACCCGCTTCAGTTGCCACACCTGGAGATGGGTCTGGTCAAGACGACGCATCACATTCTTGTGTGAACTACCTTTTCAACACCCAGAGTCTAGCCGGAGGAAGTGGCTATAACTTGAACCAACCAGGTGATAGATATGAGTGATAGTTCATCAAATGCGTTTGATTTGGAACTATGTCACTGTTCATGTCAAACACTATGTGTCGAACTATATCAGTTTTAAATTTGGAACTATATGTTGACGTAAAAGACTTGTTGCAACTATTGGATACTATATGTTTGTGAATGTGAGGTGATGTTAAATTTGTGAATGTGAATACTTATGTGAATTGATGTTTGTGAATGTAATTGTAAATGTGAATATGTGGTTGTATATGCAATTTGTGTATATGTGTATGCAATCTTTGATTTTTTTCTGTAAATGTCAAAAATTTATAAAAACAGTATTTTCTACAATTGCTGAAATACGTTATGTCCGACGGCTTAGTTTATGCCGTCGAACATAAGAGCCTGTGTTATGTCCGACGGCGTAGCTTAGGCCGTCAGACATAAGGGTTGTGTGCCCGTCCGCGGTCGTTAAAACCGTTACCGAGAACTATCTCCGACGGTTTGATGTGGCCGTCCACTAGTACAGAGAAGATCTATACTGGCGGTCGTAAACATATTTTTAGTGGCGTTTATCGTAACCGCCAGTGCTAGGGGCCAGTAAAAATCATCATTTTTACAGGCGGGTAACTGAAGACCGCCAGTGCAAATCGTTTCCAAGAAACATAAAACAAGTCGCGGCATTTTTCGCGCGCTACGCGGTTGTTAGTAATCGAACCGTAGACCTCACCCTCACGCGTACCCTCCACTACCACTCCGTCTATGACATGCCTTATGTCTAGTTTGTAGTTGTTTTCTCCACATATTACAATCATTTGAGTGTAAATTGCTTATTTGAGAACCTAAACGAATTCAAATAAAAAAGTTGTCAACTACAAAGATAAATAACTTTTGAAGTTCTACAACTTTTATTTTGACACTTTTTTCATCCGAGGTAGTTTGCAAAATTTGAATTTTAAATTTGACATACTTAGATTCAATTTTTGAGAACCGAAATGAGTTCAAATAAAAAAGTTGTCAACTACAAAGTTTCATAACTTTTAGAGATCTACAACTTTTATTTTGGTGGTTTTGTCATACGAGGTCGTTTGAAAAACTCGAAAAATTAAGGATAAAAATGATTTCTAGTGGCGGTTCCTTAAGAAAACCGCCACTAGAAATCGTATTTCTACTGGTGGTTTCTTAAGAAAACCGCCAGTAGAAATCCATGATTTGTAGTGGCGGTTTTCTTAAGGAACCGCCAGTAGAAATACGATTTCTAGTGGCGGTTTTCTTAAGGAACCGCCACTACAAATAGCACAGTCGGTGGATAACCGGATCCGTCTGTAAAAATATATCGTCCCGCAGGGGTTGACCCTTTTTCTACTAGTGGTCGGAGATACGTTATGTCGGACGGCAACCGTCGGACATAACACTATTTTCGACCTGTTATGTCCGACGGCTGAAGACTGTCATAGATAACACGAAACTGTCGGAAATAGTCTATTTTCGACGGGATTTTATGTTTTACTGTAGTGCTTCACAAATTAACCTTAATCAATGTATGTGTAAATTTTTAAGGACAATTTACTTGAGGAGGTTGATGAGTCTGAGGAGACAACAGCCACAGACGAACAGGGCGGCGGCCGGCGGGCGGGCGGGCGGGGTCTGCGGTGGGCTATAGCTGTGTGTGGGCGCCGGCAGCCGGTGCAGCGCACCGGCAGGCACGGGTGACGGACTGACGGTGCAGACACCGGCGCGAGCGGCGGTGGCATGCTGGCACGCGAGCGTGTGGGTGGCAGCGGCGGCGACGAGCAGACGAGCGTGCGGGCGGCAGCGGCGACAGTGACATGAGGAAAGAGGGGTCCTGCACGAAATGAGATGGGCACGGCGTCTGCTAGTTGTTTCCTAGTATTTTCTTTTTATTTTATTCATGACGGCGCCCGTGGGCAAGTTGCTTATTTCCGACGGTTTGTATAGTATTAGTTAGGCCGACGGAATTGGTGTGTAGAACGTGCAAGGCAAGACCACATTAACAGAACGCTGTTGCTCAGCTTATTTATTATTACAAATTCTCAGAGGCTCAAGTGCCTAGTAGTCTAAAAAACAACACGCTCAGCTCCATGACGACGTCGTGGTCTTCAGTTTATATTATGGCATCCGGCTTTTTGTTCACAAAGAATTCATGGATAGACCTCGATGACCGACATGAGGCCAGCTACGGGTCGGATTTTGTAGTCTTTGAATCCAGCTTCAACGAACATCTCCTTCCACTCTTGCTCGTCGCGCTCGACTCCATTGACCGCCATCATAACCAAATCAAACATAACTTGTGTCTCTAGGCGCTTCATGTTTGACTGCCCATACCCGACTACCACGTCCATGATTATCACCTTCCCACCGGCGTCCCGTGGAGATATGGCTTGCTTGCAATTCTTCAATATCTTGATGCACTCGTCGTCACCCCAGTCACATAGAGTTGTCTGGCAGGCATAATGTAATCATCATCATCAAAATCAATCGATAGAGTTGTCTGGCAGTCGATCAGCAGCATGCAATGCATGTAATGGATTGGATGGTACCTTGAAGAAAACGGCGGTTGCAGGTGGAATACTGTGGAACATATTGCCCGCAACGAACTGCACGCCGGCATCGGATGGAGCACCGGCGACAACGTGCGGGAGGTCAAGCACGCTGCACTTGACGTGCGGGAATGCGGCGGCGATGGTGGCGGCGGCGCCACCGTGCCCACCGCCGACGTCGACCAACGAGTCGATCCCACGGAACACCTCGTCTCCGCACTCCCTGAGCACGATTGGCATCAAGAAGCGGCTTTCCGCGAGCAAGCCTTTGTTCAGTAGGGCGTTTACGTTGTCAGCATGCTCCCAGATGGTCGGGATCTGGCGGAACGCCAGGCCGTACGGGGACGGGTCGTGCTGCTCCTGCCGGAACCACGCGCAGATGCCCACGGCGTGCGGGGAGATGGCGATAGGGTGGAGCGCCAGGTTCGCAAAGGGAGCCAAGGACGCCGTGCCCGCCTCGTCGCTATCGCTGACGAGGAAGCGGGAGGCTGCCGTCAGCCTGTAGACGACATCAGCTCCGTCCGACGCGTCGACGGTTGAAGAATACTGGACGGTGAAGACGCCCGAGACGGTGAGCACGCGCATCAGGCGGCGTAGGGCGCGAAGCTTGCTTGGGTGGAGCGCGGCCTCGGCGAGGATCTGGGGGAGGGTGGCGCCGCCTCCGTGGTGGTGGATCGCGTCGGGGATGCGGAGGTCCTGCGCCACGGCGAGCGCGAGCGATTTGGCGAAGCACAGGCAGTGGTGGAAGAGCTCGTCGTGTGCTTCGAGCAAGTCCTGGCTGGTCTCCTGCATGAGTGCCATTATCGCGTGTCGTGTTCGACACACGGCTGGCTATAGCTAATTCTCTTTTCTCGATTGCTTGCGCTAGCTAGCCGCTAGGCAGTTTATATAGCGCTAGCTAGTGTTCTGCTAGCTTGAGGTAAGGCCTAAGGCTGCCTTCGTTTGTTTAGGATTGGGGGCAGGAATGGTTCTAGGTGATCAAAGCCTATACAAATTAGATAAGCATTCCTGGTTGGATTGTTTCCAGATCACGATTCCGGAACAAACGAACACACTCTAAAGATGTGTTAATTAACTTTCTGGTGCCAATCAGATGCCTTGTTCGTTTGTGTCAGATTGCACCCAGAATCGTTTCAGCTAAGGCCATATTCGTTTGTGTCGGATTGCACCCGGAATCGTTCCAGCTAATCAAAGTTTATATAAATTAGAGAAGCAATCCGGTTAGAAATCGTTCCGATCCATCAATCCAGCACAAACGAACAAGGCCTAATCAAAGTTTATATAAATTAGAGAAGGAATCCGGTTAGGAATCATTCCGACCCACCAATCCGGCACAAACGAACAAGGCCTTAGACGCTTCCTTAAATTAACGAAGGGACCGCATGCCATCTAGGAGCTAAGTAAAAAAACTTTGTGAGAGAGTCAAGTGGTCAATACATTAACAACGAAAAACCAATTATTATACAAATGGGCTAAGAGATTAGCTGCAACAATTCTTGCATCTAGTAGTTGGCTATATTATTAACCTTGCTCTAAGAGCTAGTTAGCCAATTGTTGGTGTTGAGTACCTTTTGTAGCATTGGGCGTGGGCGGACGGTCTGCCCTCACTCACTACCGGAATCAATCGCTTTGCCGAGTGCCTGAAGCACTCGGCGAATCCTTCAAAACACTCGGCAAAAGCTTTGCCGAGTGTTACACTCGGCAAAGAAGGCTCGGTGAACAGTGCATCGGCAAAGCCTTCTTTGCCGAGAGCTTTTTCTCGGGCACTCGGCAAAGAAAAGCGGCCGTTACGGCGTCGGGTGACGGAGACGGCGGCTTTGCCGAGTGTCCCTTGTGACACTCGGCAAAGAAGTTAGTTTTGCCGAGTGTCTTCCGTGCAGCACTCGGCAAAGAATCCATCTTTGCCGAGTGCCACTTGGGACACTCGGCAAAGAACCCGCCAGGGAGGGTCCCCATGTCAGGTTCTTTGCCGAGTGTCCCAAGTGGCACTCGGCAAAGCCGACCTCTTTGCCGAGTGCCAGGGACATAACACTCGGCAAAGAACCTAAGCCGGTGCCCAGGTCTGTGCTCTTTGCCGAGTGTAACACTCGGCAAAGTGACCAGTATATACCTTTTTAATTTGTTTTTTGTATTCCATCCACACAAACAGAAGATATCACATATATATCACATATATACATCACAGATATCATCACAGACATAAATAGCCAACACAAACATAAAACCGTCACCACAAACATAAATATCCATCACAAACATAAGTGTTCAACACAAGTATTAAACACAAACATAAGTCTCAAACGTCGCAAGCTCTCACATAAGTATCAAACACAGACATAAGTATTATACATAAGTTCTGAAGTCTAAAACAATGAAAACACAACACTCATGGAGGTGGGCGGTTTGACCGGGGCTGCGTTGGGCTGAACCCTTCCGGAGGGTTGTTGGATGCCGCCCCAGATTGGCCCTGCACAGAGAAGAGATTGCATGTGTTATACCAGATGCATTACAAACATCTAACTACAATTTTGATACTCAGAGGAGTGTGGAAGAGAGTAGGGTCAACTGGAGGGAACAATGGAGGTGGCGGAGGGATGCCCTGTGTGGCGCCAAGGCTCTACATGTACTGGAACATCTCTGCCATCCTCTGATCAGCCGCCGCCCGCTCCGCCATTATCCTCGCCTCCATCTCTTGACGTTCCCTCCTCTCTTCTTCTAGTTGGGTCTGTAATATTACAAGCCAACGTTATAGTAACTCAAAGAGAAGGTATATAACTCAAGAAAGGACGAGTTACAGAAGCACTAACCTCGAGTTGCTGTATGCGATGCTGTGAGCTGTCGTGCCGAGGTCGTATGGCTGGACTCGAGCCCGTGCTCCTTGCTCTCACCTGAGACAGAGTGGGAGTGGAGGACGAGTCGATTGCCCCGTCGGCAATCCAGTACCGCCCATGTCTCTTGCCTCCTCCAACCCTCATGAGCACATCGGTGTCGATCGGCTCGGTGCTCGTATCATAGTCTGGGCCATGGACCTCCTGCGCCATAGCAGTGTAGTCATGGAGGCGGCTGTAGACGGCGGGGTTGGTGTAGGCCTTGGGCCCATCATCCGGGTTGTAAGTGACGTCGGACGTCGCCTTACCCTTATGGGCCATAGCATAGGCCGAGAAGGTGGAGCAAGGCCTGCCACCATGTGACGCCGACTACAACGAAAACCAACGAGATAGTTAGAAATAATATCTAACTTAGTGCTATATATCTAAATAAAAAAGGTGGCGTACCCATGCTTCGGCATATTGGCCCAGGCTCCGGCTGCCTTGGTGGTGGGAGGGGCCTTGCATCATCAAACGCCGTTCCCGGCTAGCTGTGTGCGCCTCGTCCCACTCAGCCGAACACCACCTAACCACCATCTGCTCCCAGCACAGAGGATGTGCGGCGCACCAATGTGGAATCATCTGCAAAGTAAACATGTAAAGTGCATATCAGAAGATAAAATAAAATTCATGTATGGAGTACTAGTACCAAACATGCATGACTTTACCTGCAGGTACTGCTCCCTGGTCAACGACATGGTTCGGGCTTGAGTTTTGGTCACCTTCTTCCCAAGGACGGAGCCGTGGTAGGTGATGATGGCCTGGATGCGAGCCTCATAGTGCATGTCCACGACGAGCTTCTTACAGCTCGTGGTGGCCACCACATCCGCCCTAGCCTCGTATCCAGCATCGCATTTGAAGAAATCCTGCATACAAAAACGATGTATCCATACATTATTTCAAGAATTTGCAACGAATGCGACATATTTTACATTATTCTAAGACTTACCCACAGCTCTTGCTTCACTCGCTCCGCCTTGTTATTGAATTCCTTGCCGTCCCGGTCTACTGCATCGGGGGCGACGGCGTAGTGGTCGAAGGTGAAGGCTGGGCCCGTCACTCCGGCGTACTCCACAAGTCCAGGGAAGTGTTCCCTGCACAACAGGCCGAGGATGCCATTGGGGGGCGACGATGACCCCCAGCATAATCCAAAACCGTCCAAGACTTGTCCAAGTGATAAATAAAAAGTATTAGTTTATATTATGATTTTGAACACATAATATGAACAAGAATGAAGAACATAAAGTTACATACCTCTCCCCTTCCGGCCGAATCAGCGGCTGTCTGTCCCGAAGTATGGGACGCTGAGGGAGACTCGCGGGGCCTCGCAGGTAGATGCTCCTCGAACTAGAGCCGCCTGAACCTGAGGCGTCCTGCTGCTGGTCGTCGTCGTCCTGCTGCTGGTCGTCGTTGTCCTGAGGCGTCGCCTGCTGCTGCGCTGCCTGCTCTGCCTCGTCCTGCTGCGCTGCCTGCTCTGCATCGTCCGCCGTCCTACTCCTCCTCCCCCTCCTCCTCCTCCTCAGGAAACCGCCCACCATATTTGTCCAACAACCTGCAATTAAGAGTAAACAAATAAGCACATATAAAAAGATGTATTTAAAAACAGGTGCGAAATAAAAAGTCATATAGCATTACATCGATTAAAAATAATCTTCATATGTGTCGGGGTTAGCCGGATCATAACTCTCATCATCACTATCAAGCATTTCAATCTCCACACCATCGGAAGACGCAAGTTCGTCAGTAATGTCATTGCCTTCAAGGATTACTAAGTCATTATCATTTTGCACCTCATCATCCTCCTCATCAACAACCATTTCAATATCTACGTCCATTCCGATAGCTTCGGTTAAGTCTATCTCAAATCGCCCTTCTAGCCCATCTTCTTGGAAGAACTCTCCATCATATGTGTCCGGGTCTAAGTTGTAATCTTCATCGTTAGGAACAGGTAACCTCCCGTGCGGCGATACCTTATACACAACATCCCAACCCTTAAGATGTTCTTTCGTTTGACACGCATATGGGAGATAATACACTTGTGTGGCCTGTTGGGCAACGATATAGACATCGTCTCCTACTAAGGTGGAATCTTGTCGAATTTCGACTATCCCAAGATTAGAATGTGTCCGTCTCGTCACTTGAGGGTCAAACCAATGACATTTGAATATCACTGGAGTAAGAGGTTTGGAACCATAAAAATTGAGCTCATATATTTCTTCGATTCGTCCAAAATAATCGACATTGTCAAGGCCCGGCGTAAAGACCCCAGAACACGTTGTTTCCGATTGGGTCGACTTTTGTCGTAGTGTGTTGTGCGAAAACGGTATCCATTGACGTCATACCCAGAATATTTTTTGACCCTATAAGCAAAGCCGTTGGCTACTTGTCTCAATTCGACACTCATAGACGGATCTCTTTGGCCCTGCAAGTATTCGCAAGTTAAAAGACGCTAAATTGAGTTTAAAGACGTATCTCTTTTACAAACTAAGCACGTACCTTATGTTTGAACCAGGAAATGAAATTGGGCAACCCATTTCTCGCACCCTTTCTAAGAAGAGCGTCATATTCCTGTGGAGTGGGGTCCCTTGATCGACGCCAGAATTCATGAAGAAATTGTTCCATGTATGGCGTCACCTCTTCAAGGTTGGTCAATACGTATAGCATGATATGCCGCCACTCTTCATGTGTCAGGGTCTTGGTGGTCGAGCCACTTGCGCTTCCGAGTTAGCCTCGAAATATGCTAAGGTTCGATTCATTGTCGCCATCATTGTAACGAGGGGGTGGATTATGCACGCTCGGCAGTTTCCATGCTTCACCATCTGATGCTAAGGTTGAATGTCATCAAAGTGTTTCCATGCTTCACCATCTGATGCGTGCACCATCTTGTCAGGATTGTATCGTTTTCCATTTTTGTGCCATGTCATCTGTTTCGCGGATTCCTCTGTCATGTAAAGACGCTGGATCCTCGGTATGAACGGAAGGTGTCGTAGGATTGTCAAGGGGATGTCGAGCTGCCTCTTCTGTCCATCACCAGAGTCTACCTCCATAAACCTAGACGAATTACACTTGGGACAGTACTTTGCCTCCGCGTATTCTTTCCCACCCGCGGTTGCGTAGATGGAGTTAGTTTCCATGCTCTACTCTGATCCGAGATAGAATTTCGGCAGCACCTCCCCGCTGTTCTCCGGATACACGTCCTGGCAGGGAGAGTGTACTGTCCGGAGAACAACAGGGAGGTGACGCCGAAACTCTATCTTGGACCGGAGTAGAGCATGAAACTAACACCATCTACGCAACCGCGGGCTGTCCAAAAAACGTGGACAATTCGAAACTGATACATTTGTAGATATGCAAAGATCTGCATATCTACACCGTATCACTTTCGAACGGGAGACGCCTAACTGGGTTAGGTGATCTACGACCATGATGCGGATGTAGAGGTTATACCTAGGGTGGCGGTGGAGTCAGGCTAGTGGGGCTGTGGCGGGTCGGTGCAGTGGCGACGGGACGCGGTGCAAGCAGACCCGCAGCGACTAGGAAGACAAGTATCTTCTCTGTAAAAAAGAAACACAAGTCTGTTAATACAAAAAAAATTGACGGGGAGGTTTTCAAAGCTTATCAACAAAAAAATCCGGCAGCACCTCCCCTGCACGGGGAGGTTTTCAAAGCCTGTAAATATAAGTAGCAGCACGATGGCTGACATCCACACATATACATTAATGCCTAAATAACCACATAAACATCTTTTGTGCAATTAAAAGACTTACCTAATGCATGCAAAGTGACCACTAAAAACCTAACTCTATTTCACAATACACAATCACACACAAAAACCTAACTCTATTTCACAACAATCAAACATTTATTTGACAATATTTAGCAACTAAAATCTCAAAATGAGTTTATACCTAGTTGCTCGGCGTGGACGGTGCACGACGGCGGACGGGCGTGACGGCGTGGAGGTCGCGACGGCGTGGAGGGCGCGACGGCGGCGAACCGGACGACGAGGGGCGCGGCGAGGGGCGCGACGGCGGCGAACCGGGCAGGCGCGGCGGGCGGCCCCGGCGCGGCGAGGGCGAGGGCAAGGGACGCGGCCCCGGAGCAGCGCGCGCGGCGGCGCGGCGAGCAGCGCGCGGCGGCGCGGCGAGGGGCGCGGCTGCGGCAAAACCGACGGCGAGGGCGAGCGCGAGGGGCGCGGGCGGGCGGCGGTCTCGGCGCGGCGAGGAGCTCGGGGGGGCGAGTGCGACGACGAGGAGCTCGGGCGGGCGAGGGCGACGGCGAGGAGCTCGGGCGGGCGAGGGCGACGGCGAGGAGCTCGGGCGGGCGGCCCCGGCGCGGGCGGGCGGGCGGGCGGCCCCGGCGCGGCGATGGCGTGGGCGGGCGGCCCCGGCACGGCGAGCTCGAGGGCGGGGGGCGCGGCGGCGGCGAAACGGGCGGCGAGGGCGCGGCGGCGGCGACGGTGAGTGAGAGAGTGAGAGTGAAGTGAGGAAGAAAGGTTAACTGGCGTATGTATACGGTCTTTGCCGAGTGCCCGCGATCTGGCACTCGGCAAAGATTTTTTTTTAATTTTAAAGTACGCTTTGCCGAGTGCCCTAGATGCGGCACTCGGCAAAGGCGCCTTTGCCGAGTGTCAACCGGGAGACACTCGGCAAAGATTCTGTCCTTACGCTTTGCCGAGTGTCACCCTTTTGACACTCGGCAAAGCATTCTTTGCCGAGTGTCACCTGTTGACACTCGGCAAAGTGTATTTTCATTTTTTAAATTTTGTCTCCCAAACTTTTTGTGGTATGTTGCAACACTATGTAGACCTACATGTATCATTTGAGGACAATTATAACATAGTTTCCATAGTTAGTAGATTTAGTTCGTTTATTTGAATTTCTTTGGAAAATTCAAATTTGAACTGCAGGTCACTCGAAACTTGGAAAACCGTGCATGAAAAAATGATATTCATGTTACTTAGCATAAGTTACGACCGATTGCAGAAGCGTACCGGAAACTTCGAGCAACATGCTCACTAAACATGGCCGTGAACTTGGCATCCACATGTTTAAAAATTGTATAAAACACAAACAAAGTCAGAAAATCATGAAACTTGTCCACGTGTCATGATATCATATGTACAGGTTGTGATAAAAATTTTAGAATGTTTGGAGAAAGTTGTGAGACACTATGTGTAGAAACCTAGAGGACTACACATGAAATCAAAGAGTTTCAATGTGGATCTCTTAGGTTTCTACACATAGTGTCTCACAACTTTCTCCAAACATTCTAAAATTTTTATCACAGCCTGTACATATGATATCATGACACGTGGACAAGTTTCATGATTTTCTGACTTTGTTTGTGTTTTATACAATTTTTAAACATGTGGATGCCAAGTTCACGACCATGTTTACTGAGCATGTTGCTCGAAGTTTCGGGTACGCTTCTGCAATCGGTCGTAACTTATGCTAAGTAACATGGATATCATTTTTTATGCACGGTTTTCCAAGTTTCGAGTGACCTGCAGTTCAAATTTGAATTTTCTAAAGAAATTCAAATAAACGAACTAAATCTACTAACTATGGAAACTATGTTATAATTGTCCACAAATGATACATGTAGGTCTACATAGTGTAGGAACATACCACAAAAAGTTTGGGAGACAAAATTTAAAAAATGAAAATACACTTTGCCGAGTGTCAACAGGTGACACTCGACAAAGAATGCTTTGTCGAGTGTCTACTATGTGGCACTCGGCAAAGAAGCCTCTTTGCCGAGTGCCAGCCGTTGGCTCTCGGCAAAGACTGACGGCCGTCAGCTCTGGGACGGCCGCTGACGGCCCTTTGCCGAGAGCCCCCTTTGTCGAGTGTTTGACACTCGGCAAACTATTCTTTGCCGAGTGCAGCCCTGTGCCGAGTGTTCAGCACTCGGTAAAGAGGCTCTTTGCCGAGAGCCTAAATTTACCGAGTGCGGCACTCGGCAAAGCCTTCTTTGCTGAGTGCCCGACAAAAGGCACTCGGCAAAGAATACAACACTCAGCAAAGCCTCGGATTCCGGTAGTGACTACCGGAATCAGCTTCTTTGCCGAGTGTCCGAAGCACTCGGTAAAGCCTGTAAAACACCACTACCGAAATCGGGCGCTTTGCCGAGTGCCTCAAGCACTCGGCAAACCCTGAAAAACACTCGGCAAAGTCTTTGACGAGTGTGATACTCGGCAAAGAGGGCTCGGTAAACAGTACATCGGTAAAGGCTTCTTTGCTGAGTACTTTTTATTGAGCACTCGACAAAGAAAAGCGGCCATCACGGCGCCGGGTGACGGAGACGGCGGCTTTGCCGAGTGTATTAGGTGACACATGAAATCATAGAGTTTCAACGTAATTCTCTTAGGTTTCTACACGTAGTGTCTCACAACTTTCTCAAAACATTCTCAAATTTTTATCACAGCCTCTATATATGATATCATGACATGTGGACAAGTTTCATGATTTTCTGACTTTGTTTGTGTTTTATACAATTTTTGAACAGCTGGATGGCAAGTTCACGACCATGTTTATTGAGCATGATGCTCAAAGTTTCCAGTTCGCTCCTGAAATCGGTCGTAACTTGTGCCAAATACCATGGATATCATTTTTGCATGCACGGTTTTCCAAGTTTCGAGTGACTTGCAGTTCAAATGTGAATTTTCCAAAGAAATTCAAGTAAACGAACTAAATCCAGTAGCTTGTCACACCCGGCTTTAAGGAACAAAGCCAGGTGCATCTCATACATGCGCCAAGAAGACAACATATATAATAACAGAGTGTATAGAGATAAATGTCACAATAATCAGAGTATTTATTACATAGCGGAAGTCCTATTACAAAATAAAAGATAAACATAAAACGAACTAAAGATCGTCGTTGGCGCCAATGTCAACTGAGAAACGCCACCTAGATCAGATCAAACTTCTCGCCTTGTGGCTCCTCCTGAACCACCTGCTCTTCTCCTGTGGGGGTGTGAGACAGCAAGGGTGAGCTCACACATAATCATAGCTCAACAAGTTGTGGGGAACCAGTGGACATGAACTCACAAAGGTGGGAGTTCATGTGATGTGTAAGGCTAATCAATGACAGGGGTTAAAGCTGAGCATTGCTTTTAAGTAGTTGGTCAAAATTTTATTAGCAGTTACTAAGTGTAAGTAAATACCAAACCTTAAGTAAAGTAATAGAACAAATTAATAATAAACCCATGTATATGCAAATGACAAATTAAATTTAAGTTCCATAAATTAATCATCAGAGAGTCCTAAGCTGCTCTTGACCGTGAGCTCGGCTAGTATACCAGTTTTACACTCTGCAGAGGTTGTACCCTTTACCCACAAGTCATATTACCCATCTGCCAAGGGATCGCGACTCCCATACACCTCTACCTAGGAAGCGAGGCAGGGCAACACTACGAGGCCTTTACAAAGTTCCACTAGCTTCCGAAAACCCGCTACAGTTTATGGGAAGAGCACTTGCAAGAATCCCCCATCTGACCGCCATCGCAGCTAAATCAACCCGAGAACCTCCTTGCATGCAACTCCCCTACTGCCCTTGCCCCTTTCGGGTAAGGTAGTCTTCCACTAGCTTTCCTAATTAGTCAGCCAAGGGCATCCCATTAAACCCTTGTGGTAGCACGTGTTTCTCAAGTTAAGCTCTACGTTCCAATTAACATTAATGATCTTGACATGAACATAAATAGAATAACAAAAGAATTGGAACATAGATATAATAAATGATTATCCCAAAACCATGTAAAGCAATAGCAAACTACCCAAGTGATTCAGGGGTAAACAAGGTAATGAGATAAACAATCTAGGGTGACCTATCGGGTCCCATCAAAATTAACCTATGCATGAATAAATAATATTAAAGAACATTATTGGGTAAAAAGTGGTCAAGGGCATAACTTGCCTTCAATGAGCTCCTGCTCAGCTACTTCTATCTGTTGCTCACCAGGATCCTCAGTCATAGGCTCTTCTACTCGTCATAATACAAACAAGCACAGTATATAGAGAAAATTAACATCACACCAAACATATAAATAAAATAAACAGTAATAATCTACACATTAAAATAAAATCCTAGAAACAGGGATCATAATTTTTGGAGTTATAGATTTTAAGATATGAATTTCTAAAGGTTTTATGTGCTTAAAATAGGAATAAGTGAGAAATAAATTTTTAATATTGTTTTCATGACAAAACAGAGACTCTAAGTGATAGAAAATAATATTATTAAAATTTAGAAAGTTGAATGGATCGATTTGGAGTTCATATGAATTTTCTATGAATTATTGAAGTTTTAGTAATTATTTTCCTATTAAAAATCTATTTTCCAATTTATTTATTCACTTTGAAACTGCACTGGACTGAGCCTCAATTTCAGAGAAACCCAGGGGGCTCTGCGCAAGATATCCGAGACTCAGGAAATAGTCCACACGGACGGCGCGTTGTTTTCTGATAAGTGCAGGGGTTCTTTTATGAAATGAGCGGCCGAAGGGGTATCCTGAGTTCTCGGCCACCCGATTACAAACAAGCAGCCCAGATTAGACCTATACGCGGATGAAAAGATACGCACTCTACACCGTCGGATCCGAGTTCAACGACCGTGATTTAATTATGTGAGATCTAATAGCATCCATTGGATCAAGATCGACGGTCACAACTACATATGGCGAAGGGGTACGCACAGTTTTAATCACATCCATTGATCGCAGATCTTACGGAGCCCAACTCCCCTCCCCCGCCGCGACACCAGACACCACGGTGTCCGCGGTGGCGCCCTGAACCGCGGCGACGGCCATTACCGGCGGCGAGCAAACACCCGAGTCAACACCCTAGCACCCCAATGCGCCAAGCGATTCACTATGCGCACATCAAAGCGAAGCTAACGGCGAGAGACTTACAAGGTACGATAGACGGTGGAAGGTTGCCCGCGGTGCAGCGATGGAGAGGATCACCGGCGAGCAATTCCCAATGACACCGCGATTTTTCGACCACCACGAGTCCGCGGATGCGACCAGCGGACCCAGGCGATTCTATCTGCTCCTCCCCAGACGCCCCGAGCGACACGTGGTCATGAATCTCCCCCCAGCGGTGCCGCCAATTCTCTCTCTTCGCAGTCCGCGGCGACGCTCGAATAGGTGGAACAGGGCTAGGGCGCACACGCGGTCAGGGAAGGGTATGCGAGGATTTATCCTCAGGTAGCGCCATCGGGCGCAACAACCCCCACTTCCCCCGGTCGTGGTGAAGTCGCGTTCGGTTCGCCACCATCCGCGCGAAGCTCGGACGAGCTGTTGACGACGCCCACCCTGACACGCGAGCCCCAGGTGTCAGAGGGGAACGAAGTGAGTGCGCGCGCGATGAGTGGATGCCAGTGGGCCCCACCGGTCAGCGCAGGGCGCGGCGGTCTTCTAGCGTTTGGGCCTCGCAGGTGGAAAGCCTGGGAATGGGCCGAGCGCGTGGGGGTGAAGTCGGGCCGAAATGTGGTAATGAGGCCCAAGTGGGTTTTATTCTTTTTCTTTTTTCTTTACCTTCTTTTCTTTTATCTTCTCCTTCTCTACAAATTCAAACTTCACTTTAAATTCAAACTTTGTGGTACATTTGTACACAGTCTAATTACTTATTTTGATCATACCAACTGTGGTGAAGTTATTTAATTATGATTTTATTTTGTGTTATATAAAATCTTCATTTCTTTCCTCTTTTCTAAATTCTAGAGTGAAAATAGGGTTAGAACTAATTCTCTTCTTTTATGTATTCTTATCATCATTACCACTGTGTACAAATGCACAAACCATTAAACACCAGCATGATGCATGTATTATTTGAGTGTCTTTTGTTAATTATTTATTTGTTTAAATGTGGTTTTCACATGAAATGATGAATATAGGTAACACACATATATGTAGGGAAAACTCTTTCTCCTTTTACACTTTCTTACAATTTGAGTATTACAAATCCTACCCCCTTAAAAATAATCTCGTCCTCGAGATTTAAGAAGATCTAGGGAAAAGATGGGGAAAATCGATGCGAAGCTCATCTTCTCTTTCCCATGTTGCTTCATCTTCGCCATGGTGACTCCATTGCTCTTTGCACATCTTTATCACCTTTTTTCTTGTAACTCGAGTCAATGTGTCAAGAATCTTGATCAGATACTCTGTGTAAGTCAAATCACCCTGAACACTGAGCTCTTTCATTGGTAACTGTTCCTCAGGGACACGGAGACACTTCTTAAGTTGAGACACATGGAATACATTATGCACATCAGATAGATTATCTGGTAGCTCTAGTTGATATGCCATCTCCCCAACTCGCCTAAAGATCAAGAATGGTCCAATATAGCGAGAGGACAATTTGCCCTTAACTTTGAATCTCCTCATTCCACGAAGTGGTGACACCTTGAGGTACACATAATCTCCTTCTTCAAATTCTAGTGGTCTTCTTCTATTATCTGCGTAGCTCTTTTGTCTGGTTTGAGCTACCCTCAAATTCTCTCGAATTATACGGACTTGTTCTTCTGCCTCCTGAATAAGCTCAGGCCCAAAGAATTGTCTTTCTCCAGTCTGATCCCAATATAGAGGAGTCCTGCACTTCCTCCCATATAAAGCCTCAAAAGGTGACATCTTCAGACTGGCCTGATAGCTATTATTATAAGAGAACTTAGCATAAGGTAGACTCTTATCCCAACTTCCTCCATGCTGAAGGGCACAAGCTCTCAACATATCTTCCAAAACTTGATTAGTCCTTTCAGTCTGTCCATCAGTCTGAGGGTGATAGGCTGTACTAAAGTTCAACTTTGTGTTCATGTTCTCATGAAAGCTTCTCCAAAATCTTGAGGTAAACTGTGAACCTCGATCGGACACGATCTTCTTCGGTACTCCATGTAAACACACAATCCGAGCCATATATAACTCTGCCAGCTGAGAACCTTTATAAGTAGTCTTGACCGGAATGAAGTGAGCCACTTTAGTCAATTTATCCACAATCACCCATATAGCATCATATCCTTTCTAGGTGCAAGCCAATCCAGTAATAAAATCCATACCAATCTCTTCCCACTTCCACTCGGGTATCTTCAGTGGGTGCAATAGTCCAGCTGGCCTCTGGTGTTCAGCCTTAACTCTTTGACATACATCGCACATAGCCACATGTGTAGCCACATCTCTCTTCAATCCATACCACCAATATTTCTGCTTCAAATCCTGGTACATCTTGGTACTACTAGGATGAATAGAATAATTCGAGTCATGGGCCTCTTTTAAAATAGTCTCACGAAGGCTTTCAATATCAGGAACACATATCCTGTCCTTGAACCACACAGTGCCCTGCTCATCTTCCGTGAATTCCGGACCTCGACCTTCAGTAATCAGATCCCTAATCTCTTGTATTTTAGCATCACCAATTTGTCCTTTACGGATTTCTTGCTCCAAAGTAGGTTCTACATCAATAGTAACTCCTTCAGTGTGAGCAACTATCCCCAGGTTAAGTCTCCTGAAATCTTCAACAATCTCATCGGGTAGCTGGGCTACAATAGCTGAATGAACATGTTCCTTTCGACTCAAGGCATCTGCCACCAAATTTGCCTTGCCCGGGTGATAGTGAATCTCCAAATCATAGTCCTTAATAAGCTCCAACCAACGGCGTTGCCTAAGGTTGAGATCCTTCTGAGTGAATATATACTTCAAACTCTTATGATCCGTATATACTTGACACTTGGTCCCCATGATATAATGTCTCCAAATCTTAAGCGCATGCACAACGGCTGCCAATTCTAAGTCATGAGTGGGGTAGTTCAATTCATGTTTCCGCAACTAACGAGAAGCATAAGCAATCACATGTCCTTCTTGCATGAGCACACAACCCAAGCCTTGGCCACATGCATCACAATAAATGTCAAATCCCTTCTGTAGATCTGGCATTACCAACACTGGTGGCCAACTCAATCTCTTCTTCAATTGATCAAAGCTATCTTGGCATTTCTCGTCCCACTTAAATTCTCTTCCTTTCTCCAGAAGCGAAGTCATAGGTTTAGCAATCTTAGAAAATCCTTCAATAAATCTCCGATAATAGCCAGCAAGTCCCAAGAAACTCCGAATCTCAGTAACTGTAGTGGGTACTCTCCACTCCATTATCTCCTTAACCTTAGCAGGATCCACTAATATTCCTCCATTAGATATGATATGACCAAGAAATGGCTCCTCGCCAATCCAAAACTCGCACTTGCTAAACTTGGCGTAGAGTTGATTATCTCGTAGCTTTTGTAGCACCAACCTCAGATGTTCCTCATGATCACTATCACTCTTGGAATAAATAAGAATATCGTCGATGAATACCACGATGAATCTATCCAAATACTCCATAAATACCTTATTCATCAAGTTCATAAAATAAGCTGGTGCATTGGTTAATCCAAACGACATGACAGTGAACTCATATAATCCATATCGAGTCGAGAATGCCGTCTTGGGAATATCCGATGGTCTAATCCTCATCTGATGGTAACCCGATCGGAGATCAATCTTCAAAAATACACTTGCACCTCTCATCTGATCAAATAAATCCTCAATATGGGGTAATGGATACTTGTTCTTCACCGTAACATCATTAAGAGATCTATAATCCACACACATTCTTTGTGATCCATCCTTCTTCTGTACAAACAGAACCGGTGCTCCCCAAGGTGAGAAACTCGGACGAATGTACCCAGCCTCTTGTAACTCAGTTAATTGCTTCTTAAGTTCCTTTAACTCCTCTACGGACATCCTATATGGCCGTTTAGAAATAGGGGTAGTTCTAGGTAAGAGATCAATAACAAACTCAACTTCTCTATCAGGTGGCATCCCTGGTAACTCCTCTAGAAAGACATCCAGAAAATCTCTAACCACACAGATGTAGTCACCAACAAACTCCTCAGGTATGAAGAATATTGCACGTTTGGATGAGGTGGTTACTGCAATATTAACTTGAAATCTTTCTCCTTTAGGGCTGGTGAGTTCTACAGTACCTCTACCACATGCTATAATGGTCTTTGCCTTTCTCAACCATGACATACCAAGGATCAGATCTATACTACTTGCCTCTAATATTATAGCAGTAGCTCCAAATTCTCTTCCCACAATTGTTAATGTCAATCTGCGTGTCATTTGATTTGCTTCAACAGGCCCTTTAGGTGTAATTACTATCATTGGTTTTCTCATATTTAACAGTGGTATCTCATTTGTGTTGGCATATGCATATCGTGCAGACATAAATGAATGTGTAGCACAAGAATCAAATAATATAGTTGCAGGAATAGCATTAACGTAAAACATACCAAGTACGATGTCAGCACCATCCGGAGTAGCATCAACGCTGACTTGATTAACCTTGGCAATAGAGTATCTCTTGCCAAATCTTGGAGTTTGCTGCCTATTCTAAACTGGAGTAGTAGCAATCCTCTATGGGCAGACATTTGCATAGTGGTCAGTCTTCCCACACTTGAAACAAGTGGTGCCTGCACTCTGCCCTAAAAACTTTGTCGGGGTGCCAGTGGGGGTAGCTTGACGAGGCGGTGGAGTCCTCTGGGGTGATTGCCGAACTGGGCACTGGCCTCCGCCAGTGCGAACTGGTGTGCCCTGGGGTGAACTGTAGCGAGGAAGAACACTACTGCTTCCTTGTCCTTGAGATATAGCCTTCATCTTCAAATCTCCCAGCTGAACACGCTTGTGTTCAATAGCTAGAGCCTTATCAAGCAGCCTCTGAAATGATGGAAATGTATGCGCCACCAGAGCATACTGTAGAGGTCCATTAAGTCCTTCAATAAAATGCTCCTGCTTCCTCTCATCTTCAACAACCTCATCTGGAACATATCTTGATAGCTGGATAAACTTGTCGTGATACTCGCTGACTGACATGCTTCCTTGCTTCAGTGACAGAAATTCCTTCTTCTTAATCTTCATTAATCCAGCTGGTATATGATAGTTCCTGAACTGTGTACTGAACTCTGCCCAAGTAATAGTATCAGCAGCATCGTGGGCAGCAATATATGAATCCCACTAGTCAGCAGCAGGACCTGTCAGACGTCCGGAAGCATATAAAACCTTCTCCCGGTCAGTGCATTGAGCAATGTTCAACAACTTCTCTACAGATTTCAGCCAATCATCCGCGTCCAGTGGATCAGGAGAGCTTGCAAACGTCGGTGGCTTATGACTCATGAACTCCCTATGCTTATCACGGGGTGGAACTGGTGGTGGTGGTGGAGGCAATGGTACTTGTTGCTGTTGCTACTGTTGCTAAAATTGTTGTTGCAGCTGCTGTTGCGCCCTTCTCTCCTGGCATATCTCTTCTCGCTCCTCGCGCAACTCCTGGCGTATCTCTTCTCGTTTCTAACGCATCTCCTGGCGTTCTTGCTGCATCTGAGCACGCATATCTGCCATAGTGTCCGCCATTTGTTGCATCATCCTCATCTGAGCTGCAATCAGTGGGTCAACTCCGCCTGGTGGAGGATTAGGAGGATTCATCTCTGGTGGCTATGTCTGCGGTTGTCTATATATCCACCGAGTGTGTCGATTAGGAGGCAAATCAATTCCACCACCCCGCCTGGTATTGACTATCTGAGTTAGATACATATGGTAAGAGAATAGTAGACAAAACAGGTATTTACAAATCAGGTTACTTTGGGGATTTATTAGCTAAGCAGATTAATGTTTTACCTACTAAAACTAACTCAATATCTTATGGTGGTACATGCTAAGATGTCTATATACAATATTTCAATCAATCAAAAAAGCAAATCAGACATTTATCATCAGAACAATCAATCAACATTTTTAAATAAAGAAAATAGTTTTAATTTCGTCTTAGGTTCCCTATCTCTTAAAATGATCATAGCTGTAGGATTCCAAGGTGTGAAATCCATCATGTCTTAGAGTAGAAAAGATAAGAGTAATCAGAGTAGAAAAGCAAAAGGTGAGACAAGATCAAGATGAGATGAGTATATAATGAATCAGAGTAAGGTAAGTAGGAAAGGATTTTGTCCATTTCTATCTAGGTTTCGTCCTACAGTCAACATTTGCTCTGATACCATGTAACACCCCTGGTGTTACTGTTACTAAAACTTGAGCATAACATCATGAGCATTGGCATTGCATATGTTTGACACACCTAGAGTGCATTCACTAGGCAAAAATTTCAAACTAGTTGTATTGATATGGCATTTTGCAAATAAGACCCTAGTGTAGGGTACTTAACCTCAAGTAGGGATCTAAGGGGTAAAACAGGACCCAAATAGAGAAAACCCTTAAGATTAAGTGAAATAATCATAACATGTTATAAAGATGGACCTACATTGCATTTACACCCCTGAGATACCAAAAACCCTAATTGGAACCCTGGAAAACCCTAAACCTAAACCCTAGGGTGCTAAGTGCAAAATTAGTCCACTTTTGGACTAAAGTGCAAAAACCATGACAATAAGGTATCATAAGTCAAATGGATCACAAATATGCGAAATTTCAAGTTAAACCCTAAGTTTTGGGCTTATATGCAAAAAGCCACCCTTTTTCTCAAATGACTAAGTCTGAAATCAGTTTTTTTGGCTCAACTTTGGAGCTCTGTAGCTTTCAAATTCTAGGGTTTTTGCCCTAGGTCACCACATCAAATTTGTAGACCTAACAAAGGAGGACAACTTTGCTTAAGAGTATAAGCATGGTTATTGAGAAGAAATTGGAGATAAGTAAGCCCAAAGGTGGGCTGTCAGACTAAAACAATCTGAAGATTATAGGATCAGTGGCGGTGGATCACCTTTGGAGACAAATTGTGGTTAATCCATTAAGAATTTGTCTTGGGATACTATAACAAAGATGAAGATGGTATATTAGACTACAACTTTGCTGCAGAATTCTAGGTATGTTGCCACAGAAAATTAAGAGAAATTTAACCCTAAACTTGGGCTGTCAGGCGACTGAAGAACAATTGCAATGGTACAGTGCTCTGTGTGGATCAGAACGCCAGCTCATCTCGCCGTCGATGATCGTCGTCCCGATTCGTGCGCGGTATAGGGTGGATAACGTCAGGGAGGGATAACTCGTACGTGGCGCCATCTCCCGAGCTCAGCCGGAGTTATTCACCGGCGGCCACCAAATCAGTCGTTTCCGCCGCGGTGTCCTCTGCACCGTGATCCTACCTCACTGTACCACTCCTCTACGTGCTAGGCATGCACTAAAGAAGTTATCCGTGGCTATGAAGTGATCGCCGGACCGCCGCGGCTATAAATAGCCCGTGATCCACGGCGAGGTATGAACATCACACACACAATGGGTTGAATCGAAGCCAATTTCGCGCTGCCTCTGCCCCCTCCTCTCAAATTGATTGTGCATGGTAAAACTAGAGTCCCTTGTGGCCGTATAGCCCCAAGCTCCACCCTCATATTCAACCGAGCACGTCACGACGCCGTTTTCCCCCAAATCGGTCAACCGCGCCGCCGAGAACAGCGCGTCCGAGGCCAGCCCACTCTGGTAAGATTCTGTCCAATCCAAGCGTTGTTTTAGTAGCTCTGTATGCTTGTGAAGCTTGTCGTGGCAACCGTTAGCTCAATTCGGCCATGGTTATGTGGGAACACGAGCTCGTGGTCACGGTTTCCGCCATGCACGTGAGCAGACCGTTCTCCAAGTGTTCAAGCCGAAGTGAAGCACGTTCCTAGGTCGCCTTGGGTAGGTTATGCTCCCCCTATCGCTCGACTGAGCATCCATCGCCGGCCAGGGCCAGTCCGTGCGGCGTCGGTGATGAACGGTGAGCGCGCCGTGGCCAGGGACGTTTGTGGAGAAGAATTAGAAGTGCGGGGTGGGTTCTGTAAACTGTTAGTGACTCCCCGAAATAGTGCGCGGGTTTCTTCTGTGGTTATTCAAGGCGCCAGGGTCTTCGGTGCAAAGTTGCACGCGAGCGAGTGCGCACAGGCGCGCTTTCACCCGAAGTTGGGCCGATCGGAATCAGATTCAGTCCAATACTGTTACAAGTTTTTCTTTTTCTTTTTCTTCCAGAGCCAAATAAATTCTAGGAAATTGCAGAAAAATCCTAAAAATATAAGACCAATTTTGTTAGATCCCTAATTTCCTGTAGTATTTAATAAAACTAGTTTCTTGATTTTTAGTCCAAATAGGGAATTTTAGAGCATTTAAAATAGCCTAAAACCTTGTTTCTGGATTTTTAGAAGATAGATAATAATTCCAAAAATCCCCAAACTTTTTAGATGACCTTTATATAATATTTAGAAGCCTTGGGTAGATTTTGGTATGATTTGGACTTTGTTTGATAATTAGAACCCAAAACCACACCCCCTGCTCTTTGAACTTCACTGTTGACTCCGGAAACCCTAGGTTCTCGGAGTTCCGTGAAGGAAAATTGTATTCAAGACTTTAGATAATAAATTCTTATTATCTTTGCACTCTCATGAGCATTACATGGCATTCATTCTTATATATATATATGGTTATATCTAGAAAACGACGAAGAGGTTGAAGTAGAAGAAGAGAAGACTTCACCACCACCACCTGTGGAACATCAGGCAGGGAATTGTTTTTACTTTGACATCTGCGGATCTGAGCCTGACTCACCTATAAACGAAGGCAAGCCTCGGTGCATTTTCCACCTCCTTGACCCTTTTAAAATCTTTCTCACTTGCTTGATGCATTAGGTGATAGGAGTTGATTGATAAAACAATTCCTACATTACCTTCCTTGAATTTGATTACCTTCCTTTGAATCCCTGTTTTATAAAAAGTTTTTACTATGCTTAGTCTTGCTTTAGCAAAGAAAAAGGTTTTGTTTTTACAAAAAAAAATGATGTGGCAAAGTGGGTGGGATGTTTTGAAAATAAGATTTGATGGTGGATCCATCATGGCCATGATGGGTTCAACATCAAAAAAGATGTACCTCTGCCAGGTACCAAACTTTGGGATTGAAATTGATTAAGCTGAGACCGGGCGAGTGACTTGCACGAGAAGGAGAGTCTCGGTGTAGTGTCTCCGTCTAAGTCGATTAAGGACCGTCTCGATGTAGGCTTGATGACCGAGGACCCTTTAACTGGTCACATGCCTCGTCATGGGTAAGCTTTGCCTCGGGCAGACTAAGGCCAGAATAAGATACCACGCAATGGGAGTGGAGAGATGGCGAGAGTAGCGTGTACCCTCCGTGGCAAGAGGCTGGACTGTGGTGTATCTGTGCTCTCGGTTGGCGTGAACCTGATCTGGTCTTAAGAACCTCAGTGGCAGGTTGACATATGCAAGGGTTAAGTGCTACATATGTCGTGTGATCGGAGATCCTCAGCTGAGTATAATCGATTCGGATCGCCGTACCTTCGCGGTTATGAAGACTTGGTCACTGCCCTATACGTAGAACTCTAGTAAAGATGAAGGGTTGTTAAGAAATTGGCAAGTGCAGGTCAAGTGATTGAACTAGGGTAGAAAGAACTCTAGAGACAGGTAATCTTACTTAACCTGACAAGTAAAATTGGATTTTTAAGGATCCACTTTAGTAAGCATTTCGGCAAACAGAGTCTTTGATTATTGAGAAACCTTACCTTGACTCCCTGATAACCAGCATACCCTTGAGAGTCTTTTCTTTAGTCGGGTAAGTCTTGCTGAGTAATTCCATACTCAGGGTTTTATTCCCTAATGTTTTTAGGTGAAGAAGCAACAAACTTTTGTTGTTTCTGTTCCAAGGTGGTCTCAAAAGAAGAAAACCAAGAGTAAAGCTATGGGAGGAAGAGTTCCTCCATAAGAACTTTTTGTTTGAAACTTATCGGGAGGAGTTTTTGCCTCCCTTGGTTCTGTAATATTAATACTCTGCACTCAATTAAGTATATACTGGTCTGTAATATATAACTTTGTCTTACTTTTAAATAAAGGTAAGTTTATGTAATCGCTTCCACATTTTTGTATCTCCGATGATCTGTAATGTCTGCGTGACGGGTGAAACGCTCTTGGGAAAGGTAGGAAAAGCAGATACCGAACTTGTCAAGTGATTCAGGGGCACCTACAGGGTTGTCTGAGGTCCGTTGGACAAGGACAACTGTAGGTGGGCCTAATGACTTGGGAGGTTCCGTCACAGCTGGTATCGGAGCGAAGCCCTTCTCTGCAGATATTATGAGGCATCTTCAAAAGAATTTTCTAAAGACTCATCTAGAAAATTTCTTCCCTTCTTATCTACTAATTCTGAAGAGTTTATATGAAAACCGGATAGGAAGAGTGCAATGTATAGAAGGTTGAATCAACTAAGGTTGGTTCTATAATTACACATGCATCATGCTAAGAACTATGTTAATAAGATTTTTTTCCCCTTAGAAAAATGCCGCCGCGCACAAGGAAAACTGCGAGAAAGCATACTGGCCCAATTGGTGTGCCACGTCATCAACTTGCCCCAAGACACGAGGATAGCAGTAGTGGGAGTAATGATTCGATCAAGGATCTTGAAGCGAAAGTTAATCGGCTTCAAACAGAACTCCAACGCAGGACTGACATATGGGTCGCTGATGGCAACAGAATCAATAAATTGAGAAGCGACATCCGCCGCCTGCAAGATCAGCTCGCAGATCGAGATCTAGCGCTCGACTGGGCGGTTCACTCTCGTTCGCTTGCCTGGGCTAAGGAGGCAAAAGCTCGAGCCCGAGTAGAAGAGCTTAGCTCAGCCATTGACACCTTGCAGGCTTATTGTAATACTCTACATGAAGAAGTTCATGTATTATACTCACAACTACACCCAGTGTACCTGCGGATCCTGTCGGGACAGAAGCCGAACCTTCTCAAGTAGCGGGAGAAGCTTTTGGTGGTGAATTGGACCTTTTCAGGCCCCCTCCCTCTATGAAGTTGGTCGATGAGTGGTCTCCTACGCGCGATAGTGAGGCTACCAAGAGTGACAGGAAGCTTGAATAGTATAGGATAGAAGTAGTACTATTGTGTAATAGGGGGTGTAATCCTATTGTAAAGTACGAGTCTGTAATATTACCTTTTAAAGTAATGTGAAATGGATGGTTTGTATGGCATATCATATTGCTCCCAATGTTCTTTGCCTCAGATGCCTTCCAGGACTCGCGCTCAGGATGGGGCTGGTACCTCCCGTGGGAGGGAGGCAACACCAAACCCACCTCCAGTACCCCCGACACTTGTCGAGGCTATCGCCGCCTTGGTGAATGCTACAGCAGATAATACCCGTTTCCTATGGGAGATAGCAGGTCAGCAACTCCAACAACAAGGCGGGCGAGGCTATCCGCAAGGCCCCCGTGAAACCTCTTATTTGGATTTCTCTGAAACGCGCCCCCCCCCCCCCCGTTGTTCATCAAGGCAGAAGACCCTTTAGAGGCGGATGAATGGATCCGTGTCATTGAGCAGAAATTTGGACTTCTTCGGTGCTCCGAAACTCAGAAGCCCCTGTTCGCAGCTCAACAATTGCGTGGCCCTGCCAGCACTTGGTGGGGGAACTTTGTTGCCGTACAACCGACTGGTCATCAAGTAAGCTGGGATGAATTCAAGCTGGCCTTCAGGGAACATTACATACCTGAAGGAGTACTCCACATGAAACAGGAGGAATTCATGAAGTTGAAGCAAGGCGGAGATACTGTCACCCAGTATCTCAATAAATTTAATCACTTTTCTCAGTATGCAATTGACCAAGTCAACACCGACATAAAGAAGAAGAACTGTTTCATGAGGGGTTTAAATGATCGGATGCAAAGGAAAATGGCTACCTGCATCGACCTCACCTACGGAAGGGCTGTCAGCACAGCGCGGGCAGTTGAATCTAAATATGCAAGTTCTGGAAAGTCCAAGGGGAATGGGTGTAACAGGCCTAATCAGGGCCCCGAGAAAAGGCAACGGTTAGTTCTCCGGCCTTTTAATCAGGGTCGTTCTTCATTACACCCACCCTCCTTCCCATTCAAACAACCAGTGTTTATTCGTCCTACTCCTGCCCCCACTACAACAAGTCAGCCGGGTGCCCCTGGCACTCATTTCCCTGCCCTTCCTAGTTCGTCAACAGGCTGCTTCAATTGCGGAAAATCTGGGCACTTTATTAAGGATTGCCCCTACCCGAAGTAGAATCGCTCAAATAATCAACAAGGTACTGGGAATTCTTCTCAGGCTAAGGGAAATACGGGCAAGAACATAAAGAAGATGGGACGAATTTATTACACTCAAGTGGCCACCACACCAGACGGAGAACCAGTAATGATGGGTATGTTCCTTGTGGCCAATCATCTCGCAGTTATTCTCTTTGATTCTGGTGCTTCGCATACATTCATCAGCAAGAAATTTGTGGAGCAACATTGTATTCCATACCATGAATCAAGGGAAGGGTTTAAAATTCATTCACCTGGGGGACAAATATTCACTAAAGAAGTGGCTTTCCAAGTGCCCGTAACATTAGCCGGACGGGACTTTCCTACTAATATGATTGTTCTAAAAGGCCAAGACATAGATGTGATTTTGGGCATGAATTGGTTGGCCCAACATAAAGCAACCCTCAACACTGATCAGAGAACCATCAGGTTGAGTCATAACCAAGAGGAAATCCTTTTGTCTATCCCCATTCCAGCTAAAACTACTGGCAGAATATATGAAGCCATTATACCGGAGATCAAGGATATTTCGGTAGTATGTGAGTTCCCAGATGTCTTTCCAGAAGATTTGCCTGGATTGCCACCTGAAAGAGATGTAGAGTTTGTAATTGAGTTGAAGCCCGGTACGGCTCCCATTTCTAGAAGATCGTACCGAATGCCTCCAAATGAGCTGGCAGAACTGAAGATTCAATTACAAGATCTACTAGAGAAAGGATTCATCCGGCCAAGCTCGTCACCATGGGGTTGTCCCGCTATATTCATCAAGAAGAAGGATCAAACATTACGGATGTGCGTGGATTATCGACCCCTGAATGAGGTCACTATCAAGAACAAGTACCCTCTTCCATGGATTGATATTCTATTTGATCAACTGACTGGAGCAAGGGTATTCTCCAAAATTGATCTCAGGTCGGGCTATCATCAGATCCGTATTCGGCCCGAGGATATACCAAAGACCACATTCACCACGCGGTATGGATTATTTGAATACTTGGTAATGTCTTTCGGACTGACGAATGCTCCTGCCCACTTCACTTATTTGATGAACTCGGTATTCATGCCTGAGTTGGACAAATTTGTGGTGGTCTTCATAGATGATATCTTAATATATTCCAAGAATAAAGAGGAGCATGCTCAACATTTACGGATTGTATTGACGCGCCTAAGGGAAGCTTGCACCCCGGTATATTGGTCCTTTTCCTATCCTTGAAAGATATGGACCAGTAGAATACCGACTTCAGTTACCCGAAACCTTGTCTGCTGTACATAATGTGTTCCACGTGTCTCAGTTGAAGAAATGTCTTCGGGTTCCAGATCAAACCATTGAAGTAGCAGATGTTGTCCTGGAGCCTGACTTGACATATTCTGAGCACCCTATTCGAGTCTTGGATCAAAAGGACAGGGTTACCCGAAGAAAAACTCTCAAGTTTTATAAGATACAGTGGAACCAGCATTCTGAAGATGAGGCTACTTGGGAAACTCAAGATTTCTTAGATAAGAATTTCCCAGGCTTTTTAGCCTCTTGTAATTTGTAAAGTGTATAACATTGTTGTAATAAAGGAGTGAGCCCCAAACCACCCCTGCCTTGTACCAAAACTTAGGGAATAAAAATGTGAAGCATTTCCTTTTCCACTACTTACCCTAGGACTTTTAATCTCGGGACAAGATTCTTTTATGGGGGGAAGGATGTAACACCCCTGGTGTTACTGTTACTAAAACTTGAGCATAACATCATGAGCATTGGCATTTCATATGTTTGACACACCTAGAGTGCATTCACTAGGCAAAAATTTCAAACCAGTTGTATTGATATGGCATTTTGCAAATAAGACCCTAGTGTAGGGTACTTAACCTCAAGTAGGGATCTGAGGGGTAAAATAGGACCCAAATAGAGAAAAACCCTTAAGATTAAGTGAAATAATCATAAAATGTTATCAAAGATGGACCTACATTGCATTTACACCCCTGAGATACCAAAAACCCTAATTGGAACCCTGGAAAACCCTAAACCTAAACCCTAGGGTGCTAAGTGCAAAATTAGTCCACTTTTGGACTAAAGTGCAAAAACCAGGAAAATAAGGTATCCTAAGTCAAATGGATCACAAATATGTGAAATTGCAAGTTAAACCCTAAGTTTTGGGCTTATATGCAAAAAGCCACCCTTTTTCTCAAATGACTAAGTCTGAAATCAGTATTTTTGGCTCAACTTTGGAGCTCTGTAGCTTTCAAATTCTAGGGTTTTTGCCCTAGGTCACCACATCAAATTTGTAGACCTAACAAAGGAGGACAACTTTGCTTAAGAGTATAAGCATGGTTATTGAGAAGAAATTGGAGATAAGTAAGCCCAAAGGTGGGCTGTCAGACTAAAACAATCTGAAGATTATATGATCAGTGGCGGTGGATCACCTTTGGAGACAAATTGTGGCTAATCCATTAAGAATTTGTCTTGGGATACTATAACAAAGATAAAGATGGTATATTAGACTACAGCTTTGCTGCAGAATTCTAGGTATGTTGCCACAGAAAATTAAGAGAAATTTAACCCTAAACTTGGGCTGTCAGGCGACTGAAGAACAATTGCAATGGTACAGTGCTCTGTGTGGATCAGAATGCCAGCTCAGCTCGCCGTCGATGATCGCCGTCCCGATTCGTGCGCGGTACAGGGTGGATAACGTCAGGGAGGGATAACTCGTACGTGGCGCCATCTCCCGAGCTCAGCCGGAGTTATTCACCGGCGGCCACCGAATCAGTCGTTTCCGCCGCGGTGTCCTCTGCACCGTGATCCTACCTCACTGTACCACTCCTCTACGTGCTAGGCATGCACTAAAGAAGTTATCCGTGGCTATGAAGTGATCGCCGGACCGCCGCGGCTATAAATAGCCCGTGATCCACGGCGAGGTATGAACATCACACACAGTGGGTTGAATCGAAGCCAATTTTGCGCTGCCTCTGCCCCCTCCTCTCAAATTGATTGTGCACGGTAAAACTAGAGTCCCTTGTGGCCGTATAGCCTCAAGCTGCACCCTCAATTTCACCCGAGCATGCCACGACGCTGTTTTCCCCCAAATCGGTCAGTCGCGCCGCCGAGAACAGCGCGTCCGAGGCCAGCCCGCTCTGGTAAGATTCTGTCCAATCCAAGCGTTGTTTTAGTAGCTCTGCGTGCTTGTGAAGCTTGTCGTGGCAACCGTTAGCTCAATTCGGCCATGGTTATGTGGGAACGCAAGCTTGTGGTCACGGTTTCCGCCATGCACGTGAGTAGACCGTTCTCCAAGTGTTCAAGCCAAAGTGAAGCACGTTCCTAGGTCGCCTTGGGTAGGTTATGCTCCCCTTGTTGCTCGACTGAGCATCCATCGCCGGCCAGGGCTAGTCCGTGCGGCGTCGGTGATGAACGGAGAGCGCGCCGTGGCCAGGGACGTTTGTGGAGAAGAATTAGAAGTGCGGGGTGGGTTCTGTAAACTGTCAGTGACTCCCCGAAATAGTGCGCGGGTTTCTTCTGTGGTTATTCAAGGCGCCAGGGTCTTCGATGCAAAGTTGCACGCGAGCGCGTGCGCGCGGGCGCGCTTTCACCCGAATTTGTGCCAATCGGAATCAGGTTCGGTCCAATACTGTTACAAGTTTTTCTTTTTCTTCCAGAGCCAAATAAATTCTAGGAAATTGTAGAAAAATCCTAAAAATATAAGACCAATTTTGTTAGATCCCTAATTTCCTGTAGTATTTAATAAAAATAGTTTCTTGATTTTTAGTCCAAATAGGGAATTTTGGAGCATTTAAAATAGCCTAAAACCTTGTTTCTAGATTTTTAGAAAATAGATAATAATTCCAAAAATCCCCAAACTTTTTAAATGACCTTTATATAATATTTAGAAGCCTTGGGTAGATTTTGGTATGATTTGGACTTTGTTTGATAATTAGAACCCAAAACCCCACCCCCTTCTCTTTGAACTTCACTGTTGACTCCGGAAACCCTAGGTTCTCGGAGTTCCGTGAAGGAAAATTGTATTCAAGACTTTAGATAATAAATTCTTATTATCTTTGCACTCTCATGAGCATTACATGGCATTCATTCTTATATATATATATATATGGTTATATCTAGAAAACAAAGAAGAGGTTGAAGTAGAAGAAGAGAAGACTTCACCACCACCACCTGCGGAACATCAGGCAGGGAATTGTTTTTACTTTGACATCTGCGGATCCGAGCCTGACTCACCTATAAACGAAGGCAAGCCCCGGTGCATTTGCCACCTCCTTGACCCTTTTAAAATCTTTCTCACTTGGTTGATGCATTAGGTGATAGGAGTTGATTGATAAAACAATTCCTGCATTACCTTCCTTGAATTTGATTACCTTCCTTTGAATCCCTGTTTTATAAAAAGTTTTTACTATGCTTAGTCTTGCTTTAGCAAAGAAAAAGGTTTTGTTTTTACAAAAAAATGATGTGGCAAAGTGGGTGGGATGTTTTGAAAATAAGATTTGATGGTGGATCCATCATGGCCATGATGGGTTTAACATCGGAAAAGATGTACCTTTGCCAGGTACCAAACTTTGGGATTAAAATTGATTAAGCTGAGACCGGGCGAGTGACTTGCACGAGAAGGAGAGTCTCGGTGTAGTGTCTCCGTCTGAGTCGATTAAGGACCGTCTCGATGTAGGCTTGATGACCGAGGACCCTTTAACTGGTCACATGCCTCGTCATGGGTAAGCTTTGCCTCGGGCAGACTAAGGCCAGAATAAGATACCACGCAATGGGAGTGGAGAGATGGCGAGAGTAGCGTGTACCCTCCGTGGCAAGAGGCTGGACTGTGGTGTATCTGTGCTCTCGGTTGGCATGAACCTGATCTGGTCTTAAGAACCTCGGTGGCGGGTTGACATATGCAAGGGTTAAGTGCTACATATGTCGTGTGATCGGAGATCCTCAGCTGAGTATAATCGATTCGGATTGCCGTACCTTCGCGGTTATGAAGACTTGGTCACTGCCCTATACGTAGAACTCTAGTAAAGATGAAGGGTTGTTAAGAAATTGGCTAGTGCAGGTCAAGTGATTGAACTAGGGTAGTAAGAACTCTAGAGACATGTAATCTTACTTAACCTGACAAGTAAAATTGGATTTTTAAGGATCCACTTTAGTAAGCATTTCGGCAAACAGAGTCTTTGATTATTGAGAAACCTTACCATGATTCCTTGATAACCAGCATACCCTTGAGAGTCTTTTCTTTAGTCGGGTAAGTCTTGCTGAGTAATTCCATACTCAGGGTTTTATTCCCTAATGTTTTTAGGTGAAGAAGCAACAAACTTTTGTTGTTTCTGTTCCAAGGTGGTCTCGAAAGAAGAAAACCAAGAGTAAAGCTGCGGGAGGAAGAGTTCCTCCATAAGAACTTTTTGTTTGAAACTTATCGGGAGGAGTTTTTGCCTCCCTTGGTTCTGTAATATTAATACTCTGCACTCAGTTAAGTATATCCTGGTCTGTAATATATAACTTTGTCTTACTTTTAAATAAAGGTAAGTTTATGTAATCGCTTCCGCATTTTCGTATCTCCGATGATCTGTAATGTCTGCGTGATGGGTGAAATGCTCTTGGGAAAGGTAGGAAAAGCAGATACCAAACTTGTCAAGTGATTTAGGGGCACCTACAGGGTTGTCTGAGGTCCGTTGGATAAGGACAACTGTAGGTGGGCCTAATGACTTGTGAGGTTCCGTCACATACCACTTCTGTCACACCCGGCTTTAAGGAAGAAAGCCAGGTGCATCTCATACATGTGCGAAGGAGACAACATATATAATAACAGAGTGTATAGAGATAAATGTCACAATAATCAGAGTATTTATTACATAGCGGAAGTCCTATTACAAAATAAAAGATAAACATAAAACGAACTAAGGATCGTCGTTGGCGCCAATGTCAACTGAGAAACGCCACCTAGATCAGATCAAACTCCTCGCCTTGTGGCTCCTCCTGAACCACCTGCTCTTCTCCTGTGGGGGGTGTGAGACAGCAAGGGTGAGCTCACACATGATCATAGCTCAACAAGTTGTGGGGAACTAGTGGACTTGAACTCACAAAGGTGGGAGTTCATGTGATGTGTAAGGCTAATCAATGACAGGGGTTAAAGCTGAGCATTGCTTTTAAATAGTTGGTCAAAATTTTATTAGCAGTTACTAAGTGTAAGTAAATACCAAACCTTAAGTAAAGTAATAGAACAAATTAATAATAAACCCATGCATATGCAAATGACAAATTAAATTTAAGTTCCATAAATTAATCATCAGAGAGTCCTGAGCTGCTCTTGACTGTGAGCTCGGCTAGTATACCAGTTTTACACTCTGCAGAGGTTGTACCCTTTACCCACAAGTCATGTTACCCATCTGCCAAGGGATCGCGACTCCCATACACCTCTACCTAGGAAGCGAGGCAGGGCAACACTACGAGGCCTTTACAAAGTTCCACTAGCTTCTGAAAACCCACTACAGTTTATGGGAAGAGCACTTGCAAGAATCCCCCGTCTGACCGCCACCGCAGCTAAATCAACCCGAGAACCTCCTTGCATGCAACTCCCCTACTGCCCTTGCCCCTTTCGGGTAAGGTAGTCTTCCACTAGCTTTCCTAATTAGTCAGGCAAGGGCGTCCCATTAAACCCTTGTGGTGGCACGTGTTTCTCAAGTTAAGCTCTATGTTCCAATTAACATTAATGATCTTGACATGAACATAAATAGAATAACAAAAGAATTAGAACATAGATATAATAAATGATTATCCCAAAACCATGTAAAGCAATAGCAAACTACCCAAGTGATTCAGAGGTAAACAAGGTAATGAGATAATCAATCTAGGGTAACCTATCGGGTCCCATCAAAATTAACCGATGCATGAATAAATGATATTAAAGAACATTATTGGGTAAAAAGTGGTCAAGTGCACAACTTGCCTTCAATGAGCTCCTGCTCAGCTACTTCTATCTGCTGCTCACCAGGATCCTCAGTCACAGGCTCTTCTACTCGCCACAATACAACCAAGCACAGTATATAGAGAAAATTAACATCACACCAAACATATAAATAAAATACACAGTAATAATCTACACATTAAAAAAATCCTAGAAACAGGGATCATAATTTTTGGAGTTATATATTTTAAGATATGAATTTCCAAAGGTTTTATGTGCTTAAAATAGGATTAAGTGAGAAATAAATTTTAATATTGTTTTCATGACAAAACAGAGACTCTAAGTGATAGAGAATAATATTATTAAAATTTAGAAAGTTGAATGGATCGATTTGGAGTTCATATGAATTTTCTATGAATTATTGAAGTTCTAGTAATTATTTTCCTATTAAAAATATATTTTCCAATTTATTTATTCACTTTTAAACTGCACTGGACTGGGCCTCAATTTCAGAGAAACCCAGGGGCTCTGTGCAAGATATCCGAGACTCAGGAAACAGTCCACACGGATGGTGGGTTGTTTTCTGATAAGTGCAGGGGTTCTTTTGTGAAATGAGCGGCCAAAGGGGTACCCTGAGTTCTCGGCCACCCGATTACAAACAAGCGGCCCAGATTAGACCTACACGCGGATGAAAAGATACGCGCTCTACACCGTCGAATCCGAGTTCAACGACCATGATTTAATTATGCGAGATCTAATAGCATCCATTGGATCAAGATCGACGGTCACAACTACATGTGGCAAAGGGGTACCCACAGTTTTAATCACATCCATTGATCGCAGATCTTATGGTGCCCAACTCCCCTCCCCCGCCGCGACACCAGACACCCTAGCGCGGTGGCGCCCTGAACTGCGACGGCGGCCATTACCGGCGGCGAGCAAACACCCGAGTCAACACCCTAGCGCCCCAATCCACCAAGCGATTCACTATGCGTAGATCAAAGCGAAGCTAACGGCGAGAGACTTACAAGGTACGATAGATGGTGGAAGGTTGCCCGCGGTGCAGCGATGGAGAGGATCACCGACGAGCAATTCCCAATGACACCGCGATTTTCCGACCACCACGAGTCCGCGGATGCGACCAGCAGACCCAGGCGATTCTATCTGCTCCTTCCCAGACGCCCCGAGCGGCACGTGGTCGTGAATCTCCCCCCAGCGGCGCTGCCGATTCTCTCTCTTCGCAGTCCGCGGCGACGCTCGAATAGGTGGAACAGGGCTAGGGCGCACACGTGGTCAGGGAAGGGTATGCGAGGACTTATCCTCAGGTAGCGCCATCGGGCGCAACAACCCCCACTTCTCCCGGTCGCGGTGAAGTCACGTTCGGTTCGCCACCATCCGCGCGAAGCTCGGACGAGCTGTTGACGACGCCCAGCCTGACGCACGAGCCCCAGGTGTCAGAGGGGAACGAAGTGAGCGCGCGCGATGAGTGGATGCCAGTGGGCCCCACCGGTCAGCGTAGGGGCGCAGCGGTCTTCTAGCGTTTGGGCCTCGCGGGTGGAAAGCCTGGGAATGGGCCGAGCGCGTGGGGGTGAAGTCGGGCCGGAATGTGGTAATGAGGCCCAAGTGGGTTTTATTCTTTTTTTTTCTTTACCTTCTTTCCTTTTATCTTCTTCTCTACAAATTCGAACTTCATTTTAAATTCAAACTTTGTGGTACATTTGTACACAGTCTAATTACTTATTTTGATCATACCAACTATGGTGAAGTTATTTAATTATGATTTTATTTTGTATTATATAAAATCTTTATTTCTTTCCTCTTTTCTAAATTCTAGAGTGCAAATAGGGTTAGAACTAATTCTCTTCTTTTATGTATTCTTATCATCATTACCATTGTGTACAGATGCACAAACCAATAAACACCAGCATGATGCATGTATTATTTGAGTGTCTTTTGTTAATTATTTATTTGTTTAAATGTGGTTTTCACATGAAATGATGAATATAGGTAACACACATATATGTAAGGGAAAACTCTTTCTCCTTTTACACTTTCTTACAATTTGAGTATTACATAGCTATAGAAAAAACTTTTATAATTGTCCTAAAATGGTACATGTAGGTCTACATAGTGTAGGAACATACCACAAAAAGTTTGGTTGGCAAAATAAAAAAATAAAAATATACTTTGTCGAGTGCCCAAGGAAGGCACTCGGCAAAGCTTGCTCTGCCGAGTGTCAACGGGGGGCAATCGGCAAAGAAGATTCTTTGCCGAGTGCCATAACTCAGCTCTCAGCAAAGGTAACGGCCGTCAGCTTCAGACGGTGGCTGACGGCCCTTTGCTGAGAGCCACCCTTCGCCAAGTGTTTGGCAGTCAGCCAAGAAATCTTTACCGAGTGTATTCCTGTACCAAGAGTCCTGCTCTCGGCAAACGTCGTTGTTACCGAGAGCAGGACTTTGCCGAGTGTGGCACTCGGCAAAGGCTTCTTTGCCGAGTGCCCAACAAAAAGCACTCGGCAAAGCGCCGAGCACTTGGCAAAGACCTGGATTCCGGTAGTGCACTCGGCAAAGAATCTTCTTTGTTGAGTGCCAAAGATCGACGCTCGGCAAAGGTAACGGCCGTCAGCTATAGACGGCTGTTGATGGCCCTTTGCCAAGCATCTCCATTCATCGAGTGTTAGGCACTCGACAAAGTGGTCTTTGCCATGTGTCTACCTGTGCTGAGAGTCCTGCTCTCAGTAAACGTGGTCGTTACCGAGAGTAGGACTTAGCCGAGTGTGGCACTCGGCAAAGCGCCGAGCACTCGGCAAAGAGCCAGATTCCGGTAGTGCCTTAGGCGCGGATAGTCCATGATTGGATCAGAGCAGGCGAATTAACTCCTATCTCCATGCATGTTTATCCCTCTAAACATGTGGGAGTTGTTGGACATGTGGGAGTTGTTGGAGGACTCATAGGAACGGGTCCAGAACTCCCTATATATTTGAAGGGGTACGATCGATTGATCAACCAACAATTGAACCAAAAATCAATATATTCTTGTTCCTTTACTTTTGCCCTAGGAGTAGGCAGTAATATAGCCTTCTTCACTTCAACCTTCTCCTCTCTTCGAATCTACGTCATCTTGAGGCATCTTAGGTAACCTGTCGATCCCAAGACAAAACCTAGGATCTCTCCTCCCTGATGGGGTCCCTCCTGGGAGGTCAGATCCAGGTGCTGTTGGCAAACACCACCACCTCTGCGCTCACGCGGACCGTCCAGCCACCAAGCGCGGACAGTCCGGCTCGGCGCAGAGAAAACTCAACTCCTACCGTAGGTCACGGACTGTCCGGTCCTAAACCGCTGATTGTCTGCGCTGTCGCAGAGAGCACCGCCGTCGGTACACCTCACAATGATTAGCGTTCATATCGGTGCCAACACACTTCTTGGCCACTCCGCTGTGGACTAAAGGCAATGGTGACGCCTAAGAGGGGGTGAACTAGGACTTCTAAAAACTCTCTCTAAATTAGGCCACAATTAAATCCCTAGAACAAAACCTATGCAAATAAACCATCTAGAATGTGCAAACTGGGTTTTGTCTAAATGTTGATATCTCTACTGCAAAGCCTAAGTTTCAATCCTAAATATTCTAACTAGAAAGAAGAGATTGAAACTTAAGTACTTAATGTAAATGTGGAAGGTAAAGTGCAAGGGTAGAGATGCAAACTCCCGTGGATGACGCCGGTATTTTTACCGAGGTATTCGGAACCACACAAGGTCCCGACTAATCCTCGTTGGGGCCCCTACGCAAAGGGTAGCCCACGCGAGGGCCAAGGACCTCAGTCGAGTAACTCCGTAGAGAGCCGCGGGCCTTCTCCACGTGCAAGTGGTGCTCCGCTTTCGACTCCTCTTGGATGCTCTCCATCGTATCCACTATTGAGCTTCCGGCCGAAAATATCGCGGGCCTCATTCCCTCCGGTACACAGTGGTGGCCGTGACACAAACTCAGTTATCATGGTCTCACAAGGCTCTCACCCCACTCAGTAGAATTACAATGGCTCGCGCAAGAGCCGAGGGGTTGTGTGGTTTTTCTAAACTCACTCAACTAACTAGAATTCATCTAAAGCAAGTGCATAAGTGGTCTAACTAACCTAAGCACTTCATAAAGCACCTACGCTAATCACCGAGTGATTCTATTAAGTACTAGCTTAGGTGTTTGAGCACTTGGAAATGTCTACAATATGCCTTCGTATGTTGCTTGGGCTCCCACACCTTCAAATGGCCAATTGGAGGGGTATATATAGCCTCCCCCTCAATTATAGTCATTGGACAGAAAATCTACTCCTTCTGTCGTCGGGCACACCAGACAGTCCGGTGCCCTGGCCACGTCAGTCGATCGTTGAGGCCTATAGCAGTCGATCGTTGGATCTGACCGTTACCTAGACTTTCCGGTACACACCGGACAGTCCGGTGCTACAGCCCCGAGAATCCCTGGTTGTGGGCCTCTCTGCTTAGACTGTCTAATACGCACAGGACAATCCGATGCACACCGGACAGGTATTGTTCACTATCCAGTGCGCCACCAGAGCGCTGGCTGACTGCCCTCTTCTTAGATTTCTTCGTTTTTTTCCTTTGGGCTTCTTTTGTTCTTGAGTCTTGGACTTCTACACATATTTTATGTCTTCTTTTGAGGTGTTGCATCCTTAGAGCCTTAGCCCAATCCTCTTTTGCATCCTGTGAACTACAAACACAAACACTAGCAAACACATTAGTCCTTGATCATCAAACACCAAAATCACTTAGCCAAATGGCCTAGGGACCATTTTCCTTATAGGGACACTGCCTGAAGATCCATCAGATCGGCCTCCAATGGCCGGTTCAAAGGATAATTCTGACATCTCTCCCAGCAACATCATCGAGCCAACTATGGAGACTCTGTCATATGAAGATCAATAGGACTTTGAGGAACACAAGGAGTAGCTGATCAAGGATGCACAGGCAAATTTCCTGGCCAGCTTTAAGGTGGACAGGAATCACAAGGTCGTCCAGCAGTGGGCGACTGATCTGGCTTCGCTCTGACCTACTTTAGCTACCCCCAAAGTAAGTGAAAAAAAGCGAAATTCAATCTCTTAGATCTTACATAGATGAGCAATGAGAACAAATGCAATAAATCTTAGGGGTATGCAAGATGATTACAAAAGGCTAGCGCGTGCATTTGATAAATCCACTATCATTAATTTTCCTACGCACGAGGTTGAATCTAAAGAAAAATGCATGATTTATCGGCTGCAAATTGGCACAACCAACCCCCAACCACTTTACAGGATGCCGATAAATGCATATTCTGAACAACCACGGCTTTCTGTGCAAATTGGAGGTAAATCCACCGATCTGCGCAGAGCCGGACCATCCGCACATTAGCGTGGACCGTCGGGGCCTGCAACAACCGGTCCCATTTTCTAAACCGAGCCACTGAAATCCGTGTCAGGGCCACTGTATTCCACGCAAACCCTAACAGACACACATGGACCATCCGCCTACAAGGCTAGATCGTCTGCGTACATGGCCGGACAGTACACACATGACGTCGGACAGTCCGATGCAGAGTATAAAGAACACGATCCTAATTTTTATCACCCATCTACACCTAGCTCGGCCAAGTTTCCCTTTACCCCCTACGGCTCCTCAACACCATAACACTTCCCCACAGATGCATGGGGGCGAGCACTTTTTGCCCCCCAGAAAGCCACGAAGAGATGACCGGTCATATGAGTTTCCTAAGGCAAGCATTAATGCTCCACAAAACCTAAACCCCTGGGCGCGTAGGCAACATAATACACAAGTGCCCACACCATTAATAGACCAAAGGGCTGGAAGACTACCACCGCCCGCCATTGACATAGTAAGGGAAGAAATAACTGGATCATTCTGAGATAAGCTTTGAGTTAGCATAATGCCTGGGGGCAATCATATCGAAAGCCTTATGACAGCCGATTTGACTACAATCCATATCCCTAGGGAACAAGAATACCTGAATTTTCTAAACTTTTGAGTGACCAGGGTAGAAGCACATATGAGCACATAGGTCAGTTCCTTGCCCAGTTAGGAGAATAGGCCGATACAGAGGCGTTTCACGTCTGTTTATTTTCATTGTCTCTAACTTGGACCGCGTTTGCTTGGTACACCACACTACCACCTAACTCTATTTATTCATGGGGAGATTTAGAATAGAAATTACATGATCACTTTTCTCCGGCGACTATGAATTAGACCTAGTAGATCTAGTAGCTCTACAACAAGGGAAGGATGAATCGGTTAATGACTACATCCGGAAGTTCCAAGACATAATAAACCGATGTTTCCAAATTCACCTTGCCGAAAAACAACTACCAATATTAGCCTTTAATGGAATGTGGTATTATTCAAAGGAAAGACTAGAAAACATTCAATTTTTTATGCTAGCTCAGTTACACTAGAGGGATTTGGCTTGCGAAAGCTGAAGCAAAGACACGGCTAAAGCGGTTCATCACAACGTTCATGTGGTAGAATGTGACCAAAGTAGCTTGGACAATGAATCGCAAGAAGTGTGTGCTACTGAGATGGTTTGGCCAAAGCAGGCCAAATCTCTAGTTTGTTCCTCCCTATAGCCAGTTCAAAAGAAATGGTAAAAAGAGGTTAAGTTTACGTTTAATGTTGACAAATGTGATAAAATATTCGATGAATTATTCAAAAGCGACAACATTAAAATAAATCATACTATTCCATCTGCCGATGAACTTAAATGTCGTGCTTATTGCAAGTAGCATAATTCGTTCTCTCATGCCACTAATGACCGTAATATATTTTGACGACAGATCCAATCGGCCATCAACGGGGGCCGATTGAAGTTCTGAAAGTCGCCTAGAGGGGGGGTCAATAGGCAAAACCTAAAATTTATAAACTTTAAACATGCACTATGCTCAGGATTAGTGTTAGAAATAATTCGAAGTCGGAAGATAGTTCTTCTTGCCAAGAGTTGTTCAATCAATGCAGATAATCTTGGGAGCAAACTCAAATCAATATAAGCAAGAGAACGTTTAGAGAGAGGAAAGAAAGGGAAACAAATCAAGTGACGATATGTAACACCCGGCTTTAAGGAACAAAGCCAGGTGCATCTCATACATGCGCCAAGAAGACAACATATATAATAACAGAGTGTATAGAGATAAATGTCATTAACATCAGAGTATTTATTACATAGCGGAAGACTTATTACAAAATAAAATAATAAAGATAAAACGAACTAAGGATCGTCGGCGCCAATGTCGACTGGGAAACGCCACCTAGATCAGATCGAACTCCTCAGTGCTAGGCGGCTCCTCCTGAACCACCTGATCATCTCCTGTGGGGGGGGTGTGAGACAGCAAGGGTGAGCTCACACATGATCATAGCTCAACAAGTTGTGGGGAACCAGTGGACATAAACTCACAAAGGTGTGAGTTCATGTGATGTGTAAGGCTTAATCAATGACAGGGGTTAAAGCTGAGCATTGCTTTTAAATAGTTGGTCAAAATTTTATTAGCAATTACTAAGTGTAAGTAAATACCAAACCATAAGTAAAGTAATAGAACAAAATTAATAATAAACCCATGCAATGCAAATGACAAAATTGAATTTAAGTTCCATAATTTAAACATCAGAGAGTCCTGAGCTGCTCATGACCGTGAGCTCGGCTAGTATACCAGTTTTACACTCTGCAGAGGTTGTACCCTTTACCCACAAGTCATGTTACCCATCTGCCAAGGGGTCATGAATCCCATACACCTCTACCTAGGAAGCGCGGCAGGGCAACACTACGAGGCCTTTACAAAGTTCCACTAGCTTCCGAAAACCCGCTACAGTTTATAGGAAGATCCAGTACAGGGTTCCTGGCTGACTGCCATCCCAGCAACATCAACCAGGGACCTCCCTGCACTGACCTCTCCCTTACTGCCCTTGCCCCTTTCGGGTAAGGTAGTCTTCCACTAGCTTTCCTAATTAGTCAGCCAAGGGGTCCCATTCCTCCCTTGTGGTGGCACGTGTTACTCAAGTTAAGCTCTATGTTCCAATTAACATTAATGATATCAACATGAACATAAACAGAATAACAACAAGAATTGGAACATAGAGGTAATAAATGATTATCCCAAAACCATATAAAGCAATAGCAATCTACCCAAGTGATTCGGGGGTGAACAAGGTAATGAGATAAACAATCTAGGGTGACCTATTGGGTCCCATCAAAATTAACCTATGCATGGATAAGTGATATTAAAGAACATTATTGGGTAAAAAGTGGTCAAGGGCACAACTTGCCTTCAATGAGCTCCTGCTCAGCTACTTCAACCTGCTGCTCACCAGGATCCTCAGCAACGGGCTCTTCTACTCGCCACAATACAAACAAGCACAGGATATAGGGAAAATTAACATTACACCAAGCATGTAAACAAAATACACAGAGATATTCTACATATTAAAATAAAAACTTAGGAACTGGAATCATAATTTTCTGAGTTATAGATTTTAAGTTATGCATTTTCAAAGGTTTTATGTGCTTTAAATAGGATTAAGTGATAAATAAATTCCTTACTGTTTTTATGACATAACAGAGGCTCTAGGTGTTAGAGAATAAAATTACAAAATTTTAGCAACTGGAATGAAGTGATTTGGACTAAAAATGGATTTTCTATGAATTTATCAAGTTATAGTAATTGTTTTCATATTAAAAATCTATTTTCTAATTTATTTAATCAATATTAAACCGTACTGGACTGGGCCTCAATTTCTGAGAACAGCAGGGGGCTCTGGGTAAAATCTTCTAAGACTCAGAGCACCGACAGGGTGGACGGCGGGTTGATTTACTAATTTTAGGAGGGCTCTTATGCAAAGTCGTCGGCCGAAGGGGTATCGGTGGAGATGAGCCATTGGATCCGATTTGGATGGCTCGGATTAGATCAGGACTTAAGTGAACCGGTACACGATTACTACCGTCGGATCGGAGACCAACGGTAGAGATCTACCTTAATCCCAGACTCGTTTCAGCCGCCCGATTGAGATCAACGGCTCTGGTTCACTCCCCGAAGAGGTACGCTCAAGATCAAATCAGGACCGTTGGCTGGGATCCAACGGTCGGGCGATCGTCTCCCAACCCGGGCAGACCCGACGGCGGCGTCGCACAGGGGCGCGGCGGCGGACTTTGCCGGAGCCCTCGAATCCGGCTAATCCGAGCGCCAACCCCAAATTCGTCTGACCCTCGCAAGATTCGAGACGTCCCGAACCCGATTCTCCCCTCAATTTCAATCGTTACACAACGCAGACCCCAGGTCCACGGTGCTTCGCGGCATCGGGCGGCCGACGGTGCTCCGGTGTGAAATTCCGGGGGCACCCGCCGGGGTTTCCACGCTACGCTACTCCTACTACCTTCTAACAACTCCAAAGAAGAGGTCGGTGCTTACCTTGAGGTTCCGGCTGACGCAGAGGCTCGATCCCACGGCGAAGGGCGGATTCACGGCGGCGCAGCGGACACGGTGAGGAATTCCGGAGTCCCGGAGTACAATCCGCCCAAGGCGAGGCTTCGCGCACCCTCCCCAACACCCAATGCTTCTCGCTGTCGGGTTCACCGGCTGATTTTGGTGGTCGGGTAAGGCTTCTCTTCACGGCGGCGCTCTCCCCTCCGCTTCCGATAATGGTGGCTAAGGTCTGGTCCTGGCGACGAGGTTTGGATGCGGGGGCCGAGTTCAGAAGGGAGTCGGCCATATAGCGCAGAGACGCGGGGGATTCGCAGGGTTAGTTCGCCGGCGACATCACCGCGCGGAGCTTTCGGCGAGGGACGCGGTCGGGTTCGTTGGGTCCGGGATGACATGTGGGGCCGGCAGAACAGCGACACGGGGTGGTCATGACCGCGCGCGAGAGCGCGGGAGGCTGGCCCGTGGGCCCGCGCTGTCAGTGCGGCCGCGCGGAGGCGAAGCCACGAAATGGGCCGAGCGCGTGGGGGGTTTCTGGTGGGCTGAATTGAGGTAGAAGGCCCAGCTAAGGTGTTATTCTTTTCCCTTTTTATTTTCTGTTTTCTTTTCTTTTATTTTTGAATCTAAGTTTGAATCTCAAATTTATGATGAACTTGTACTCAAAGTTCTGAGTATTTGATTTGAATAAATCATTGTGGAATAAATTTGTCTATTTATAAGTTTTATTTTTGTGTTGCATAGTATTTTTCTTTCTTTCTTTCCAAATTCCTTTTAGGATTTAATTTCCCATTTGGATTTTTAACATTTTTCACATTATTATATGTTGCCACAAAATGCACACAGAAATAAAGGACCAGCATGATGTACATTTTTATGGTAAGTCTTTTATTAATTATTTATTTATTTGTGAATATGGTGTTCAAATATGATGATGCATAAAGATCAAACTCACATAAAGAGAATTTTTTTCTCTACTAGTATTATTCTTAGCAAATTACAAAGTAGATGTTACAAATCCTACCCCCCTTAAAAATAATCTTGTCCTCGAGATTTAAGAAGAACTAGAGAAAAGGTGGGGAAAATCTATGCGAAGCTCTTCTTCTCTTTCCCAAGTTGCTTCATCTTCACCGTGGTGACTCCATTGGACTTTGCACATCTTTATCACCTTATTTCTTGTAACTCGAGTCAATGTATTCAAAATCTTGATCGGGTACTCCGCGTAAGTCAAATCACCTTGAACACTAAGCTCTTCCATTGGTAATTGTTCCTCGGGCACACGGAGACATTTCTTAAGTTTAGATACGTGGAACACGTTATGCACATCCGATAGGCTAGCAGGTAACTCGAGTTGGTATGCCATCTCTCCAACTCTCCTAAAGATCAGGAATGGTCCAATGTAGCGAGGGGATAATTTGCCCTTAACTTTAAATCTCCTCATTCCACGCAGTGGTGACACCTTGAGATATACATGATCTCCTTCTTCAAATTCCAGTGGTCTCCTTCTATTATCAGCATAACTCTTCTGCCTGGTTTGAGCCACTCTCAAATTCTCTCGAATTATACGAACTTGTTCTTCTGCTTCTTGAATCAATTCAGGCCCAAAGAACTGTCTCTCTCCAGTCTGATCCCAATATAGAGGAGTCTTGCACTTCCTCCCATATAAAGCTTCAAAAGGTGACATCTTCAGACTGGCCTGATAACTATTATTATATGAGAATTCAGCATAAGGCAGACTCTTATCCCAACTTCCTCCATGCTGAAGGGCACATGCTCTCAACATATCTTCCAATACTTGATTAGTCCTTTCAGTCTGTCCATCAGTCTGAGGGTGATAAGCCGTGCTAAAATTCAACTTCGTACTCATGTTCTCATGAAAACTTCTCCAAAACCTTGAGGTAAACTGCGAACCTCGATCAGACACGATCTTCTTTGGTACTCCATGCAAACACACAATCCGAGCCATATATAACTCTGCTAGTTGAGAACCTTTATAAGTAGTCTTCACAGGAATAAAGTGAGCCACTTTAGTCAATCTATCCACAATCACCCATATAGCATCATATCCTTTCCGGGTGCGAGGCAATCCAGTAATGAAATCCATACCAATCTCTTCCCATTTCCACTCGGGTATCTTCAGTGGATGCAGTAGTCCAGCTGGCCTCTGGTGTTCAGCCTTAACTCTTTGACATACATCACACATAGCCACATGTGCAGCTACATCTCTTTTCAATCCATACCACCAATATTTCCGTTTCAAATCCTGATACATCTTGGTACTACCAGGATGAATAGAATAATCCGAGTCGTGGGCCTCCTTTAAAATAGTCTCTCGCAGGCTTTTAACATCAGGAACACACATCCTGTCCTTGAACCATACAGTGCCCTGCTCATCTTCCGTGAATTCCGGAACTCGACCTTCAGTAATTAGATCCTTAATCTCTTTTATTTTAGCATTACCAATTTGTCCTTTGCGGATCTCTTGCTCCAAAGTAGGTTCCACATCAATAGTAACTCCCTCAGTATGAGCAACTATCCCCAGGTTAAGTCTCCTGAAGTCCTCAACAATCTCGTCGGGTAGCTGGGCAACAATAGCTGAATGAACATGCTCCTTGCGACTCAAGGCATCTGCAACCAAATTTGCCTTGCCCGGGTGATAGTGAATCTCCAAATCATAATCCTTGATGAGCTCTAACCAACGGCGTTGCCTAAGATTGAGATCCTTCTGAGTGAATATATACTTCAAGCTCTTATGGTCCGTGTATACTTGGCACTTAGTTCCCATGATGTAGTGTCTCCAAATCTTAAGTGCATGCACAACGGCTGCCAATTCCAAGTCATGAGTAGGGTAGTTCAATTCATGTCTCCGCAACTAACGAGAAGCATAAGCAATCACATGTCCTTCTTGCATGAGCACACATCCTAAGCCTTGGCCACATGCATCGCAATAGATGTCAAATCCTTTCTGTAGGTCCGGCATAACCAAAACTGGTGGCGACATCAACCTCTTCTTCAATAGATCAAAGCCGTCTTGACACTTCTCGTCCCACTTAAATTCTTTTCCTTTCTCCAAAAGCGAAGTCATAGGTTTAGCAATCTTAGAAAATCCTTCAATAAATCTCCGATAGTAGCCTGCTAATCCCAAGAAACTCCGAATCTCAGTAACTGTAGTGGGTACTCTCCACTCCATTATCTCCTTAACTTTAGCAGGATCCACTGCTATTCCTCCATTAGAAATAATATGACCAAGAAATGGCACTTCGCCAATCCAAAACTCGCACTTGCTGAACTTGGCATAGAGTTGATTATCTCGTAGCTTCTGTAGCACCAACCTCAGATGTTCCTCGTGGTCACTATCACTCTGAGAATAGATAAGAATATCGTCGATGAATACCACGACGAATCTGTCCAAATACTCCATAAACACCTTGTTCATTAAGTTCATAAAATAGGCTGGTGCGTTGGTTAATCCAAACGACATAACAGTAAACTCATATAATCCATATCTAGTCGAGAAAGCCGTCTTGGGAATATCCGATGGTCCAATCTTCATCTAATGGTATCCCGATCGGAGGTCAATCTTCGAGAGTACCCTGGCTCCTCTCATCCGATTAAATAAATCTTCAATGCGGGGCAACGGATACTTGTTCTTCAGAGTGACATCATTAAGGAACCTTTAATCCACGCACATCCCTTGCAATCCATCTTTCTTCTTTACCAACAAAACTGGTACTCTCCAAGGTGAGGAACTCGGACGTAAGTAACTAGCCTCTTGTAATTCCGTTCACTGATTCTTCAGTCCCTTTAGGTGTAATTACTCTCATGGGTTTTCTAATATTGTCCAACACATATGCCCAAACCAAAATCTCAGCATGACGCATAATTTTATTAGCAACTCATGGGGTCAAATAGACCTTTTATTCCTCCTAAAATGGTATCATACCGAATACTAACTAAAGGAACATGTAGATCCTACAAATAGTAGTAATTTACATATATGTTTATGTAGCTTGGTGGAGCCGGTGGTGGTGGAGATGGTGGTTGCTCTTGTCGTTGTCTCTCCAACCGTGATTGCCTTATTTCTTGCTGTATCTCCAGACGGGCCTGACGTATTTCCTCGCGTTCTTGTCTTATCTGGCTTTGCATTTCGGTCATCATGTCTGTCAATTGCTGTATTACCAGCCTTTGGGTTGCGATCACTTGCTCGGTTTCAACAGGTGGGGGATTTGGAGGATTCATTTCTGTTTGCTGTTGCGTGATAATCTTTCCTTTCCTGGTATTGACCATCTGAGTTAGATACATAAGGTAAGAAAGAGCAGTAGCCAAGGCAGTAATTACAATCATGTTACTTTGGGGGACTTTTTTAGCTAAGCAGATTAATATTTTACATATCCTAGCTAATTTAATGCCTTATGGTGGTACATACTAAAATGTCCATATATAATACCTCAACCAATCAAAGAAGCAAATCAGGCATTGATCATCAGAACAATCAACCAACATTTTTAATAGAGAAAATAGTTTTAATTTGGTCTTAGGCCTCCTATCTCTTAAAAATGTCATAGGGGTAGGGATTCCAAGGTTTGAAATCCATCTTATCTTAGAGTAGAAAAGATAAGAATGATCAGAGTGGAACAGTAGAAGGTGAGACAGGATTAAGATAAGTGTAGAAAGAATCAGAGTAAGGTAAGTGTGGAATGAATCAGAATAAGATAAGTAGGTAAGGGTTGTCCATTTCTATCTAGGTTTCGTCCTACAGTCAACATTTGCCTCTGATACCACTTCTGTAACACCCGGCTTTAAGGAACAAAGCCAGGTGCATCTCATACATGCGCCAAGAAGACAACATATATAATAACAGAGTGTATAGAGATAAATGTCATTAACATCAGAGTATTTATTACATAGCGGAAGACTTATTACAAAATAAAATAATAAAGATAAAACGAACTAAGGATCGTCGGCGCCAATGTCGACTGGGAAACGCCACCTAGATCAGATCGAACTCCTCAGTGCTAGGCGGCTCCTCCTGAACCACCTGATCATCTCCTGTGGGGGGGGGTGTGAGACAGCAAGGGTGAGCTCACACATGATCATAGCTCAACAAGTTGTGGGGAACCAGTGGACATAAACTCACAAAGGTGTGAGTTCATGTGATGTGTAAGGCTTAATCAATGACAGGGGTTAAAGCTGAGCATTGCTTTTAAATAGTTGGTCAAAATTTTATTAGCAATTACTAAGTGTAAGTAAATACCAAACCATAAGTAAAGTAATAGAACAAAATTAATAATAAACCCATGCAATGCAAATGACAAAATTGAATTTAAGTTCCATAATTTAAACATCAGAGAGTCCTGAGCTGCTCATGACCGTGAGCTCGGCTAGTATACCAGTTTTACACTCTGCAGAGGTTGTACCCTTTACCCACAAGTCATGTTACCCATCTGCCAAGGGGTCATGAATCCCATACACCTCTACCTAGGAAGCGCGGCAGGGCAACACTACGAGGCCTTTACAAAGTTCCACTAGCTTCCGAAAACCCGCTACAGTTTATAGGAAGATCCAGTACAGGGTTCCTGGCTGACTGCCATCCCAGCAACATCAACCAGGGACCTCCCTGCACTGACCTCTCCCTTACTGCCCTTGCCCCTTTCGGGTAAGGTAGTCTTCCACTAGCTTTCCTAATTAGTCAGCCAAGGGGTCCCATTCCTCCCTTGTGGTGGCACGTGTTACTCAAGTTAAGCTCTATGTTCCAATTAACATTAATGATATCAACATGAACATAAACAGAATAACAACAAGAATTGGAACATAGAGGTAATAAATGATTATCCCAAAACCATATAAAGCAATAGCAATCTACCCAAGTGATTCGGGGGTGAACAAGGTAATGAGATAAACAATCTAGGGTGACCTATTGGGTCCCATCAAAATTAACCTATGCATGGATAAGTGATATTAAAGAACATTATTGGGTAAAAAGTGGTCAAGGGCACAACTTGCCTTCAATGAGCTCCTGCTCAGCTACTTCAACCTGCTGCTCACCAGGATCCTCAGCAACGGGCTCTTCTACTCGCCACAATACAAACAAGCACAGGATATAGGGAAAATTAACATTACACCAAGCATGTAAACAAAATACACAGAGATATTCTACATATTAAAATAAAAACTTAGGAACTGGAATCATAATTTTCTGAGTTATAGATTTTAAGTTATGCATTTTCAAAGGTTTTATGTGCTTTAAATAGGATTAAGTGATAAATAAATTCCTTACTGTTTTTATGACATAACAGAGGCTCTAGGTGTTAGAGAATAAAATTACAAAATTTTAGCAACTGGAATGAAGTGATTTGGACTAAAAATGGATTTTCTATGAATTTATCAAGTTATAGTAATTGTTTTCATATTAAAAATCTATTTTCTAATTTATTTAATCAATATTAAACCGTACTGGACTGGGCCTCAATTTCTGAGAACAGCAGGGGGCTCTGGGTAAAATCTTCTAAGACTCAGAGCACCGACAGGGTGGACGGCGGGTTGATTTACTAATTTTAGGAGGGCTCTTATGCAAAGTCGTCGGCCGAAGGGGTATCGGTGGAGATGAGCCATTGGATCCGATTTGGATGGCTCGGATTAGATCAGGACTTAAGTGAACCGGTACACGATTACTACCGTCGGATCGGAGACCAACGGTAGAGATCTACCTTAATCCCAGACTCGTTTCAGCCGCCCGATTGAGATCAACGGCTCTGGTTCACTCCCCGAAGAGGTACGCTCAAGATCAAATCAGGACCGTTGGCTGGGATCCAACGGTCGGGCGATCGTCTCCCAACCCGGGCAGACCCGACGGCGGCGTCGCACAGGGGCGCGGCGGCGGACTTCGCCGGAGCCCTCGAATCCGGCTAATCCGAGCGCCAACCCCAAATTCGTCTGACCCTCGCAAGATTCGAGACGTCCCGAACCCGATTCTCCCCTCAATTTCAATCGTTACACAACGCAGACCCCAGGTCCACGGTGCTTCGCGGCATCGGGCGGCCGACGGTGCTCCGGTGTGAAATTCCGGGGGCACCCGCCGGGGTTTCCACGCTACGCTACTCCTACTACCTTCTAACAACTCCAAAGAAGAGGTCGGTGCTTACCTTGAGGTTCCGGCTGACGCAGAGGCTCGATCCCACGGCGAAGGGCGGATTCACGGCGGCGCAGCGGACACGGTGAGGAATTCCGGAGTCCCGGAGTACAATCCGCCCAAGGCGAGGCTTCGCGCACCCTCCCCAACACCCAATGCTTCTCGCTGTCGGGTTCACCGGCTGATTTTGGTGGTCGGGTAAGGCTTCTCTTCACGGCGGCGCTCTCCCCTCCGCTTCCGATAATGGTGGCTAAGGTCTGGTCCTGGCGACGAGGTTTGGATGCGGGGGCCGAGTTCAGAAGGGAGTCGGCCATATAGCGCAGAGACGCGGGGGATTCGCAGGGTTAGTTCGCCGGCGACATCACCGCGCGGAGCTTTCGGCGAGGGACGCGGTCGGGTTCGTTGGGTCCGGGATGACATGTGGGGCCGGCAGAACAGCGACACGGGGTGGTCATGACCGCGCGCGAGAGCGCGGGAGGCTGGCCCGTGGGCCCGCGCTGTCAGTGCGGCCGCGCGGAGGCGAAGCCACGAAATGGGCCGAGCGCGTGGGGGGTTTCTGGTGGGCTGAATTGAGGTAGAAGGCCCAGCTAAGGTGTTATTCTTTTCCCTTTTTATTTTCTGTTTTCTTTTCTTTTATTTTTGAATCTAAGTTTGAATCTCAAATTTATGATGAACTTGTACTCAAAGTTCTGAGTATTTGATTTGAATAAATCATTGTGGAATAAATTTGTCTATTTATAAGTTTTATTTTTGTGTTGCATAGTATTTTTCTTTCTTTCTTTCCAAATTCCTTTTAGGATTTAATTTCCCATTTGGATTTTTAACATTTTTCACATTATTATATGTTGCCACAAAATGCACACAGAAATAAAGGACCAGCATGATGTACATTTTTATGGTAAGTCTTTTATTAATTATTTATTTATTTGTGAATATGGTGTTCAAATATGATGATGCATAAAGATCAAACTCACATAAAGAGAATTTTTTTCTCTACTAGTATTATTCTTAGCAAATTACAAAGTGGATGTTACACGATAACACAAATGAACACGATGATTTGTTTACCGAGGTTTGGTTCCAAAGAACCTAGTCCCCGTTGAGGAGGTCAAAAAGGCCGGGTCTATTCCAACCCTTTCTCTCTCTCAATCGGTCACACAGACCGATCGAGTGCTTCTCCTTAATCACTTGGGTCACTAAGACCCCACAAGGATACCACACAATTAGGTGTCTCTTGCTTGCTTTACAACACACTTGGAAGGTTTAGAAGGTGAAGAAGAAAGCACGATTGCGAAAGCCAAGCAACAAGAGCGACAAATAACACATGGATCACACTCTCTCAAGTCACTAAGCACTAATGATCACTTGTCTAAATTGTGGGACTTTGAGAGATGGAAAGCTTTGAGTGTGTCCTAGAATGGACTGCTAGCTCTTGTATTGAATGTGAATGAGTGGAGTGCTTGGATGTAGTGAATGGAGGTGGTTGGGGTTGTATTTATAGCCTCCAACCACTTTCTAGCTGTTGCTCCTTTTCTACCGACCATGGATGGTCCGCGCCCTTGGTCCAGACGGTCCGCCCCTGCACATCAACGGCTGAAATCGCAACGGTCAGCACTAACAGCTACATCAACGGCTATAGAGCATTTAATGCGTCGTCAGATGTTAGATAAAGCAGTCGCGGACGGTCTGGCCGTGCACCCCGATGGTCCATGAGGACGCTAAAAATGAATTTTACCAAACCCGTCGTCACCTTCGGGTTTTTCTGGTTTTTCAACGACCGGACGGTCCGCGCCTGAGGACGGATGGTCCGCGCTTGGTCTCGGATGGTGCTTGCTTCTCCATCGGGCAGTCCGTAGTGTTAACTTGTGTTTTTGAAGTGTTCCTATCCGAGGCTCACCCTGGTGTCGCGGACGGTCCACCGTAAGGGCCCAGACAGTCCGCGCATAGGTGTTTTTCCAAAAAGCTTCTCATGTCCGAAATAATCTACGGTATTCCGGACAGTCGACTTAAAATAGTTGTAGATGAACTTATGCACCTGAGAAATGATGAACTAGGCAAACTAGTTAGTCCATAAGGCTTGTGTTGGTTGTCAAACACCAAAATCGATTATAGGAAATGTTTAAGTCCATTTCCCTTTCAATCTCCCCCTTTTTGGTGATTGATGCCAACACAAACCAAAGCAAATATAAAGTGTAGGAATGTAACTTAGTTTGTAATTTTGACAAATGTGCATAAGTCACATTGAATTAAACTAATTGAAAGTTTTCTAAGTATATATGATTGGTTTCTTCTAGTTTAACATTTTGGACCACATTTGCACCACATAGGTTGTTTTTGCAAATTTTTGGAAAAGGCTTTTCAAATTCTTTTGCAAATAGCCAATGGATAAGAATATGATTTCAAAAAGCATTTTCAAGATTTTGAAAATTCTCCCCCTATTTCAAATGCTTTTTCCTTTGGCTAAATAAAAGCTCTCCCTGAAGAAGTTCTCCTCTTAGCTGTCAAGAGAGTTTTTGTAATTTGAATAATTTCTCTCCCTTTGTGAAATAGTTTTTGAAGAACAGGGTGGTGGTGCTGTCCTTTTGCTTTGGGCAGATTAATTTCTCCCCTTTGGCATTAATCGCCAAAAACGAAGAAACTTGAGAGGCCTAATACATCTCCCCCATTGAATATGAATGAAAGTTTGTGAGGAGGGCAAAGGATAAGTGATACCAACAGAGTTGTAGTGGAAGCCTTGCTTTTGTCGAATACTCCTTTTCCCTTTCAATCTAAGACTAGTCATAGAAGTACACTTGAAAGCACATTAGTCTTAGCCTAGGCATAAGAAGAATAAGAAATATGCATTTGTACTAAATGAAAGAGACAAGATCAAAGATATATAAATGAGCAATGTGAGCAAGATTTCAATCAAAGTTCCGAGAATCGAGGATACTGAGTTCATTTCTAAGCTTGCTAAAAGTCTTTTCATCTAGGGGCTTGGTAAAGATATCGGCTAATTGGTTGAGGGTGCTAACATAAGCTATTTCGATACCCCCTTTTGTTGGTGATCTCTCAGGAAGTGATACCGGGTCTATGTGCTTAGTGCGGCTGTGTTCAACGGGATTATCCGCCATGCAGATTGCACTCTCATTATCACATAGGAGGGAGACTTTGCTCAACTTATAGCCATAGTCCCTGAGGGTTTGCCTTATCCAGAGTAATTGTGCACAACAATGGCCTGTAGAAATATACTCAGCTTCGGCGGTGGATAGAGCTACTGAATTTTGTTTCTTTGAAGCCCAAGACACCAGGGATCTTCCCAGAAACTGACAAGTCCCTAATGTGCTCTTCCTATTAATTTTACATGCAGCATAATCGGCATCGGAATACCCAATTAGATCAAAGGTAGATCCCTTGGGGTACCAAAGCCCAAACTTAGGAGTGTAAACTAAATATCTCATGATTCTTTTCACAGCCCTAAGGTGAACTTCCTTAAGATTTTCCTAGAACCTTGCACACATGCATACAGAAAGCATAATATCCGGTCGTGAAACACATAAATAGAGTAAAGATCCTATCATTGACCGGTATACCTTTTGATCTACGGATTTACCTCTCGTGTCGAGGTCGAGATGCCCATTGGTTCCCATGGGTGTCTTGATGGGTTTAGCATTCTTCATTCCAAACTTCCTAAGTATGTCTTGAATGTACTTAGTTTGGCAGATGAAGGTGCCTTCTTGAAGTTGCTTGATTTGAAATCCAAGGTAATACTTCAACTCCCCCATCATAGGCATCTCGAATTTCTGTATTATAATCCTACTAAATTCTTCACAAGAGGACTTGTTAGTAGACCCAAATATAATATCATCAACATAGATTTAGCATATAAATAAGTCTTTAGCAATAGTTTTAGTGAAGAGAGTAGGGTCAGCTTTACCAACTTTGAACCCATTAGTGATAAGAAAGTCTCTCAGGCATTCATACGATGCTCTTGGGGCTTGCTTGAGCCCATAAAGCGCCTTTGAGAGCTTATAAACATGGTTAGGATACTCACTATCTTCAAAGCCGGGAGGTTGCTCAACATACATCTCTTCCTTGATAGGACCATTAAGGAAGGCACTCTTCACGTCCATTTGATATAGCTTGAAGCCATGGTGAGTAGCATAGGCAAGTAATATACGAATTGACTCAAGCCTAGCTATAGGTGCATAGGTTTCATCAAAATCTAAACCTTTGACTTGTGAATATCCTTTGGCAACAAGTCGGGCTTTGTTCCTAGTCACCACATCATGCTCATCTTGTTTGTTGCGGAATACCCACTTGATACCTACAATATTTTGGTTACGACATGGAACCAAATACCATACCTCATTCCTCGAGTTATTGAGCTTCTCTTGCATTGCCACCACCCAATCCGGATCTCCCAGTGCATCCTCTACCTTGTATAGCTCAATGGAAGACACAAAAGAGTAATGTTCACAAAAATGAGTAACTCGAGATCTAGTGGTTACCCCCTTGTGGATGTCACCAAGTATGGAGTTAACGGGGTGATCTCTTTGAATTGCTTGGTGGACTCTTGGGTGCGGTGGTCTTTAATCTCGAATCTCTTGATCATCTTCCTTGTCTTGATCATCTTCATCTCCCCCTTGATCAATGTCCTCCTCTTAAGGTGGCCCATTGTCTTGATCTTCATCCTCTTCTTCTTGAGCTATTTCCTCATCTTGAGTTGGTGGGGATGTTTGTATGGAAGATGATGGTTGATCTCGTGTTTGTGGAGGCTCTTCGGATTCCTTTGGACACACATCCCCAATGGACATGTTCCTTAGTGCGACGCATGAAGCCTCTTCATCATCTAGTTCATCAAGATCAACTAGCTCTACTTGAGAGCCATTAGTCTCATCAAACATAATGTCACAAGAAACTTCAACTAATCCAGTGGACTTGTTGAAGACTCTATATGCCCTTGTGTTTGAGTCATAACCAAGTAAAAACCTTCTACTGCTTTAGGAGCAAATTTAGAATTTCTACCTCTCTTAATAAGAATAAAGCATTTGCTCCCAAAAACTCTAAAATAAGAAACATTGCCCTTTTACTGGTTAGGAGTTCATACCACGTTTTCTTGAGGATTCGGTGAAGGTAGAGTCAGTTGATGGAGTAGCAAGCGGTGTTAATCGCCTCCACCCAAAACCGATCCGGTGTCTTGTACTCATCAAGCATGGTCCTTGCCATGTCCAAAAGAGTTATATTCTTTCTCTCCACTACACCATTTTGTTGAGGTGTGTAGGGAAAAGAGAACTCATGCTAGATGCCCTCCTCCTCAAGAAATCCTTCAATTTGTGAATTCTTGAACTCTGTTTCGTTGTCGCTTCTAATCTTTTTGATTCTCAATCCGAACTCATTTTGAGCCCGCCTTAAGAATCTTTTTAAGGTCTCTTGGGTTTGAGATTTTTCCTGCAAAAAGAATACCCAAGTGAAGCGAGAATAATCATCCACAATACTTACTCCCACCGATGCTTATGTAAGCGATCGGGCCGAATAGATCCATGTGGAGCGGCCTGTTGGTCGTCATGATGTTCTTGTGTGGATGATGAGCTCCAACCTGCTTCTCTCCTTGACATGCGCTACGAATCCTATCTTTCTCAAAATGAATATTTGTTAGTCCTAAAATGTGCTCTCCCTTTAGAAGCTTGTGGAGATTCTTCATCCCAACATGGGCAAGTCGGCGATGCCAGAGCCAGCCCATATTAGTCTTAGCAATTAAGCAAGTGTCTAGTTCAGCATTGTTATCATTAAAATCAACTAAATATAGCTGATCATCTAACACTCCCTTAAAGGCTATTGAATCATCACTTCTTCTAAAGACAGTGACACCAACATCAGTAAAAAGACAGTTGTAACCCATTTTGCATAATTGAGAAACTGAAAGCAAGTTGTAATCTAAAGCATCTACAAGAAAAACATTAGAAATGGAATGGTCAGGAGATATAGCAATTTCACTCAAATCTTTGACCAAACCTTGATTTCCATCCTCGAATGTAATCGCTTTTTGGGGATCATCATTTTTCTCATATGAGGAGAACATCCTTTTCTCCCCTATCATGTGGTTTGTGCACCCGATCGATTATCCAACTTGATTCACCGGATGCATAAACCTACAAAACAAATTTAGGTCTTGTTCTTAGGTACCCAAACGGTCTTGGGTCCTTTGACATTAGAAACAAGCACCTTAGGTACCCAAACACAAGTATGTGTTTGCCCTCACATATTTGGCAACTACTTTGCCTGATTTGTTAGTTAGCACATAAGATGCATCAGAAGTCTTAAAAATGAAATGTTGTGCTCATTTGATGCATTTACAATTTTCGTTTTAGGCATTTTGATATGAGTTAAATGCCTAGAGCTAGATGCCTTATTACTATACATAAAAGCATGATGAGAAACAGAATAAGGTTTTCTAGCATGAATCCTCTTAATCTTGTGCTCAGGATAGTTTTCAAGATATAAAATGTAACCTTCTCTATCCTGAACCATGGGAGCCTTACCCTTAACAAAATCAGATAGTTTGTTCTTGGGGGCATTAAGCTTGATGTTGCTTTGGCTCCCTTGTTGGAAGCCAATGCCATCCTTAATGCCAGGGCGTCTCCCATTATAAAGCATGCTTCGAGCAAATTTAAAGTTTTCATTCTCTAGTTCATGCCCGACAATTTTAGCATTCAACGTAGCTATGTGATCATTTTGTTCTTTAATCATGGCAAGGTGATCATCTATAGCATCAATATTAACATCTCTACATCTAGTACAAATAGTAACATGTTCAATAGTAGATGTAGATGATTTGCAAACATTCAATTCTTCAATCATAGCAATCAAATTATCATTCTCAATTCTAAGACAAGAAATTGAATTTGCACATATTAAGCTCTTTAGATAAATTTTCACATTTTTCTACCTCTAGAGCATAAGCATTTTTCAATTTAACAAATTTCTTATTTTCCTTAACGAGCAAGTCCTCTTGGCATTCCAAGAGATCATCCTTCTCGTTAATGGATTCTATTAATTCATTTATTTTCTTCTTTTGATCCTTAGTAAGGTTAGCAAAATGAGGAGTTAAATCACCTTCATTATCACTAGAGCTACCCTCATCATCGGATGTCTTTGCTCCAAGTTGACAATGTGTTTGGAGTCTTTGATTACTAATTCAAAGCTCACAAACTTGCCAATCACTTCCTCGGGAGACATCTGTTTATATCTAGGATCTCCATGAATTAGTTGCACTTGAGTAGGATTACAAAAAACGAGAGATCTTAGAATAACCTTGATTATTTCATGGTCATCCCACTTCGTGCTCCCGAGGCTGCGTACTTGGTTGACCGTCGTTTTAAGCCAGTTATACATTGCTTGTGGCTCCTCTCCCTTGTTGAGGACGAATTGACCGAGCTCTCCCTCGATCGTCTCGCGCTTGGTGATCTTGGTCACCTCGTCCCCTTCGTGCGCCGTCTTGAGGACATCCCAAATTTCTTTGGCATTTTTCAACCCTTGCACCTTATTATACTCCTCTCGACACAAGGAAGCGAGGAGAATAGAAGTTGCTTGGGAATTAAAATGCCTAATTTGGGTGGCCTCATCGGAGTCATAGTTCTCATCGCCCACCTGTGGTGCCTGCGCTCCAAACTCAACAATATCTCATATGCTTTCGTGGAGTGAGGTTAGATGGTGCCTCATTTTATCACTCCACATACAATAATCCTCACCATCAAAATATGGTGGTTTTCCTAGAGGTACCGAAAGTAAAGGAGCGTGTTTTGGAATACGAGGATAGCGTAGAGGCATCTTACTATACTTCTTACGCTCTTGGCGTTTCAAAGTAGTAGACTCGGCGTCGGATGTGGAAGGTGATGAAGAGTCGGTCTCATAGTAGACCACCTTCTTCATTTTTTTTCTTGTCACCCTTCCTATGTGACTTGATGGAGGAAGCGGATTCCTCCTTGTACTTGTCACCGACCTCTCTTGACGAAGTCCGTTCATCGTTCTTTCTTCTCGAGCCTTCGAGCTTTTCGTCAGTAACCATCTCCCTCTTGGTGTGTTCTCCCAACATCACTTCGAGTTGTTGGACTCTCATGAAGCACCGGGCTCTTATACCAATTGAAAGTCGCCTAGAGGGGGTGAATAGGCGAAACCTAAAATTTACAAACTTTAAACACGCACTATGTTCGGGGTTAGTGTTAGAAATAATTCAGAGTCGGAAGATAGTTCTTCTTGCCAAGAGTTGCTCAATCAATGCGGATAATATTGGGAGCAAACTCAAATCAATATAAGCAAGGGAACGTTTAGAGAGAGGAAAGAAAAGGAAACAAATCAAGTGATGATCGACACAAATGAACACGATGATTTGTTTACCGAGGTTCGGTTCCGAAGAACCTAGTCCCCGTTGAGGAGGCCATAAAGGTCAGGTCTATTCCAACCCTTTCCCTCTCTCAATCGGTCACACAGACTGGTCGAGTGCTTCTCCTTAATCACTTGGGTCACTAAGACCCCACAAGGATCACCACCCAATTAGGTGTCTTTGGCTTGCTTTACAACACACTTGGAAGGTTTATAAGGTGAAGAAGACAGCACGATTGCGAAAGCCAAGCAACAAGAGCGATAAATAACACATGGATCACACTCTCTCAAGTCACTAAGCACTAATGATCACTTGTCTAAATTGTGGGACTTTGAGAGATTGAAAGCTTTGAGTGTGTCTTGGAATGGATTGCTAGCTCTTGTATTGAATATGAATGAGTGGAGTGCTTGGATGTAGTGAATGGAGGTGGGTGGGTTGTATTTATAGCCTCCAACCACTTCCTAGCTGTTGCTCCTTTTCTGCCGACCACGGACGGTCTCCGCCCCTGGTTCGGACGGTCCGTCCCTGCACATCAACGGCTGAAATCGCAACGGTCGGCAGTAACGGCTACATCAACGTCTATAGAGCATTTAATGCGTCGTTAGATGTCAGATAAAGCAGTCGCGGACGGTCCGACCGTGCACCCCGGACGGTCCGTGAGGACGCTAAAAATGAATTTTACTGAACCCGTCACCTTCGGGTTTTTCTAGTTTTTTTAACGACCGGACAGTCCGCGCTGAGGATGGACAGTCCGCACTTTGTCTCGGACGGTGCTTGCTTCTCCATCGGACGGTCCGTAGTGTTAACTTGTGTTTTTGCAGTGTTCCTATCCGAGGCTCACCCTAGTGTCGCGGACGGTCCGCCGCAAGGGCCCGGACGGTCCGCGCATAGGTGTTTTTCCAAAAAGCTTCTCCTGTCCGGAATAATCTATGGTATTCCGGATAGTCGACTTAGAATAGTTGTAGATGAACTTATGCACCTGAGAAATGACCAACTAGGCAAACTAGTTAGTCCATAAGGTTTGTGATGGTTGTCAAACACCAAAATCAATTATAGGAAATGTTTAAGTCCATTTCCCTTTCAAGTTCCAAGAAATGCAAGTGGACATAGAACCCTTTCCAATGAACATGATCAGTTTCGACGATAAAAAAGTCATGATTCGACCTAGTGCGACTGTTAAGGGCAAAGGCAAAGAGAATATCACCGGCGACCAACGAGAGGCCGATGAAGTCACCAAAATTTATTGTAGCAAAGTGGTTGCAGAAAAGACCCCAGATGGAGGGGAGACATTGAAGATCACCATCCCAGGCTCCAACATTGGGGTGCAGGCGCAGGCAGGTGGCCAAGTGCAGTGACCTGTTCTGTGCATCGCGGACGGTCTGGAGCGATCGGGCGGACGGTCCGGTAGTATCCAAGAGCAACGACGACCATGTACCTTCAAGCCACGACGACTAGAGATAGGTACGTGGAAGACCAACACATCTAAAGCATCAGGTCGGCTAGTTAAAGCCGACCCAACTTTTGATCAGTTACTATCCAAATATGTGAAAAAGAAGGTCAGTCCTAACAATCGGCCAGCAAACGACCCCATTCACCTCCATGTGAGAGACATGTAGGATCTAATGAGCCACCTAAGAACAATGTCCAACTAATACCCAATGCACCTACATGGACACCTTCACCCCATATCCGCCTGTGCCATATCAATATGCATACCAACCGTCACCTTATGTCCCAAATCAGATGTGGGACATGCCACCATATCCATATGGGATGGCACAGTAACCCACTTGGGGGCACCCCAAACTTCCGTATTTGACAGGTTGGCGTCACCAGTGCAAGACGATTGAGTCCGCCTTAATCTGGTCACCAAGCACAGGTCCAACAAGAATGTTAGACTACTCGGTCGCAAAGGCTGACCAATCCAATAGAGGGCATGGAGACAAGATATCCATGAGCGCCAAGAGAACAACAAATAGAGATATCATCAAGATAGGCACGACAGATGTCGTCATACAGGGGAACAATGAAGGGCCGATAATTTTTGGTAAATTGGCCAAAACAGACAAAGTGAGAAACACAGAAGCAACAAGTAAAACAGATAACCCAAAGTACTCCATATGCCTCGATGGTGCCCATCGGGACTAACACGTTCTCAAAAGCGCAAATTACAACGCTTAAGGGCAAAAGAAAGTAGGGAAAATGAGTCAGAAAAAATATTTAAAGGTACACATCCACAGTACTCGTCACCACGGAAGAGATAGAAACCAAAGGCCGCTAAAACAACTCAAACGACCACAAGAATATAAAATAAAAAGGCAGTCCCTACAATTACCGTAGATAGTCTGGCTCCAGATTTAAAACTCCACGATTAACTCTGGCCTGCACATCCGTCGATCTACGACCGAGACTCAGTCATGCCGAACCGTTATTTTCCGTCAAATCGTAGTCGTCCATCGAGGATCTGACGGTCATGGACGCTCTCTCCTACTTTCTCCCTCCTCTCATCTAACCCTGACTAAAAAACCATAGCGGTGGTGCTCGACGATGAGCACGCACACGCCCTGACCCCCCCCCCCCCCCCCCCCCCCCCCGTGCTCCACTCCGATCACTACCTGATTCAAAACGGAGAGGAAGCGATGTCAAAAACAGGGGGAGATACCTCACCGACGACGGAGGCAGGAGCTGGGCCACCCACGACAGCACACGGATCCACGACAATGATTCAGCTCAAGTCAACAATCCTGCGTACTCTACCACTCTTCCTTGTGCGATTAGTCCATGGATCGCTTCAGTGGAGGCTCGAGACTACCCTGGTGCTCCTCCACGGTTTCGTCATCAGCGTGGCAAGGATTGAGCCGGCGGCGATCCTCCTTTTTCATGGCGGCTCACAACGGTGGCTCCTTTCTCTTCCTCATGACGGTGATGGTGGTTACTACAAACCGTGGGTACAAGATGGCCTGTTGGTGTGGTGCCCAGACATTTATATGGTTTTTGTTTGAGAAATGAGCTAGTCTATCATTTTCGCACTTCTCACTTTTTTTTTTGTTGGTTTGTGAAATGAAATTAGTTGATTTATCACCAACTCATTCCTCATAATTAGTCAATACTAATATGAGGAACGAGATCATCCCACCAAATTTGATAAATGGATCCATGATACACCATCTCATTTTGAATGGAGAAAAGGACGTGAGCTGTTGCTTGGGTGAGAAGATGGGCCGCAGGAATGCAAATGGGCTGAGGTGAGGCTTTTCTCTTTTTTTTTCTGATTTTCTTTTCTAGTTTTCTATTTACTCTCTCCTAGTTCAGATTTCAGGATTTGAATTTGAATTTGGTTAAGAAATTCTAATATGAATGCAACAAACAAAGAAATCCAGCATGTGATGAAACATCTTTATATTATACATTTATTAATTAATCTTATTTATTTTGGTAAAGATTTTAGATAATGTAGTGCACACACATAACTTATTTATTTTAGCAGAAAGTAATGCCCAATCTTTATTTACTATTACTTTAACTCAAATAAAAGAGTGTTTCTATTTATATAGTTTCATGAAGAGAATAACCCATTCTAATAAATAAATTGAAAGTCTTCCTGTTTATTTATTTTGGTGAGTTTCGAATTAGATCACAGTTTCAAAGTTTTAGATTTAATTTACCAACATTTTTAATATTAAATATTTGTTTGTTTATTTATTTTGAAAATGGCCACTTTACTGTAAAATCCTCCATCAAAATATACTTTAATTTGATTCTTCTAAGAAAAGCCTTTACTAAACCTAAAATCAGGATTTTTGGGGCGTGTGGTTCGAACGACGGCACGGTAGTAATAAGTATGTTAGTACGCGAGCATGGAATGGTCCGTAGTACCCGCTCAACCACTCCATATTAAAGGAGTCAACTAAGGACGGCGGCACAATCGTTGTGAGACAATACGACACGTAACGACGACCACGGTATCGTGACTATACTATATATATGGCGGAAATAGAAAGAGTCATCCACAGAAGTCCTTAAGTCGGGCAGAGTCTAGGAGGATATGGAGCTACACGATAAGACTATGAAATAAAGGAAAACTCAGTTACGTGCAGTGGTTGCATGGACGCAGCACCGAGGAAATAGGAAGCTCATCGTTTCCAACTGGGAGCTAGTACACCTGTTACTTGCTATGATGAGAGCATGCCAGTTCTGTTTGGATATCTGCATTTGCATGCATGTCGATTTTTATCTACCTTTTAGTTTGGTAAAGAGTAGAGAGATCAGGGTCTATGTGCCATCTCCTCAACTGCCTTGCTGCTGTCAGTTAGGACTAGGAGTAATCTTTTGCTTCGTTTAATTAGAATCCGTCATTAGTCAATCTCCCAACAATCATTTGGGAGCTGAATCGCCATTTGCTTTCGTATGTACTTGTTTTGTGGCAGAGGGAAGATCGAGGTAATGAAATCACAAACTTTCCACTGTGTGTAGCTGTTGGCGGCACTGGCGTGTCTTTGTTTTGGGCATGATCCGCTGATCCCTCCACACATTGTTTATCCAGTTACTAGTCTGGACTCTGAACCAACACTTAATCGCTTTTCTTTTTTTGCACGAAGACTGTTGCCAAAGTCTGAAATTTGCCATCAAACTCTAGCTTTTCTTGTTCATTGAACTATTGCCCCTCTCGAGTGGTCTTGAACTGGTCTAGAAAAAATGATAAACAATTCATATTTACATCATAAAAAAAAACCTGCTGCCCCCTTCGGCCCTTCATGCCATCATATACCTCTTAGCAGGTTTCTGAAAAAATTGTTGAAGATCAGGAGATCTGGATTCTTCAGCAAATCTAGTTCTGTCGGTATTGATCCCGCTGCATAGATTTATATACAAGGTTTGGATGGAATCATGTGCGGGAACAGTTCTCCGTTGCCCACGCTGTCGCCTGCTAAGCCAGGACCAACTGGCTCTTGATGGAGTGGAAGCTTCCCATGCTGATCAAGGTCTACAGTGCTACAGCAACCATTCACTGGCTCTGTCAGCTAACCTCTCTCCCGTTGCATGACAACATCTCAGTCAGCTGGTCCTGCTGTAAGCCAGGAACAGAGAGGCGTGCTTCGCCTACTCGGTTCTTTCCTGGGAAGGAACGGAGTTAATAACTGGTTTCAGGTTTTGCCGTTGGGAGCTGGTGCCTCGGTTTCCCTCCTCTATTAGACCATCTCCAGCAGACTTTCTATCTCACTCACTATTTCAAACTTCACTTTACGAACAATACGATCTACAATGCAAAATAGTACTTTGCACAGCCGTTTACACGGCCTGCTGCAGATTACACGCCGCAATGCCACCCCTTCGAGCTCCCCTACCCTCGCTAGACGTGGAGGCCCCTACTCGCCGCCGCGCAGTTTCCTCTCCCCCCACTAGCGCGCTCGAACCGTCACTGGAACCATGCTTTCAGGAGGTGGCGGGTTTCGAAATCCACGGCGACGATGCGGGATCCACAAATTGACGCCTTGGTCATCATCACAAATCGGTGATGCGGCGTCCGCTTCGTCCACCGGCTTCCAGGGTCTCCGTCCTTCATCCCCCGCAGTGATATTCGTCCAGATCTCGTGTGCATCCTCTTCCACGGCATGGTAGCATCTCCCACCTTACACTCCGCCACCGGCCGCCCTCTACCGGAGCCCCTACCTGGTGAGTTGCTTGCCTCAGGTCTCCCTTTATCGGAGGCAACTCAACGCCATGGAGTGTCCCTGTCTCTCACTCGTACCTCGGCATTCGGAGACGGTCAAAGCCCTGTCACGAACCATGCGTAGTCTGAATTAGTACCACCTCGTTTGCAGGAGGGGGCCATAGCCGGCTTATAAGGGCGAGCTTCCCTCCTCTCTCAGCTCGGGTTTTGAGATGTGAGGGAGGGACTCGCTGCTGAAGGCCGGCCCACGAGCGCATGAACGCCCAAACACATGTCGAGTGTGGGCTTTTCGCCGGACTAGCCCATGTACACTGACAAATGGTATCGGAGCCTAGGCATGCCTGTTAGGGGGATGGGATGTCACGAATCATGCGTATCCTGCGTTAGTACCACCTCGCTTGCGGGAGAAGGCCGTGACCGGCTTATAAGGGCAAGCTTCCCTTCTCTCTCAGCCCGGGTTTTGAGATGTGAGGGAAGGGCTCGCTGCTGAAGACCGCCCCACGAGTGCATGAACGGGATTTTCAGCGAACTAACCCAGGTACGCTGACAGGCTGAAAGGGAAATGTGCCCTTGGGCCATTTCTAAGTATTTTGGTGATTTAGTGTCCAACACAAGTGCCTAAGTGTTAAATGGTGGACAAAGTACAAATCAAGTATAAAGGTATGTTTCTCAGACTTAGTACATTGTTTTAGAGACTAATGTATTGTGTCTAAGTGCTGGAAACAGGAAAAATCGAGTTGAAATTGAAGATGGCTTTGTTCAGCCAAAGTCAGCTCTATCTGGGTGCACCGGACTGTCCGGTGGTGCACCGGACAGTGTCCGGTGGTGCAGGCTGGCTCAGGCGAACTTGCTGTTCTCGGGAAGTGATTAACGGCATACGGCTATAATTCACCGGACTGTCCGGTGTGCACCGGACTGTCCGGTGAGCCAACGGTCGGTCGCGCGATCCGCGCGAGACACGTGGCCGAGCCAACGATCGGGAGGGGGCACCGGACTGTCCGGTGTGCACCGGACAGTGTCCGGTGCGCCAACGGCTCTCAAATGCCAACGGTCTGCTTCGCCAAATAAGGAAGGAGATCCGCACCGGACAGTGTCCGGTGGTGCACCGAACTGTCCGGTGCGCCAGGCGACAGAAGGCAAGATTTGCCTTCCTGGAATGCACTCAACGGCTCCTAGCTGCCATGGGGCTATAAAAGGGACCCCTAGGCGCATGGAGGAGCACACCAAGCATTCTCTAAGCATTCCTAAGCACCAAGACTTCGATTCCACGCATTTGATTTTTTGTGATAGCAATTAGAGCTCTATTTGAGTTGTGAACTCATTGGGTTGTGTTGTGAGCTCTTGCTGCGACTTGTGTGCGTGTTATCGCTCTGATTTTGCGTCTTGTGTGTGTTGCTCATCCCTCCCTTACTCCGTGCTTCTTTGTGAACATCAAAGTGTAAGGGCGAGAGACTCCAAGTTGTGGAGATTCCTCGCAAACGGGATATAGTAAAGCAAAGCAAACACCGTGGTATTCAAGTGGGTCTTTGGACCGCTTGAGAGGGGTTGATTGCAACCCTCGTCCGTTGGGACGCCACAACATGGAGTAGGCAAGCGTTGGACTTGGCCGAACCACGGGATAAACCACTGTGTCATCTCTGTGTTGATATCTTTGTGGTTATTGTGTTGTGCAAGTTCTCCTCTCTAGCCACTTGGCTTAATTGTGCTAACCTCTAATCAAGTTTTTGTGGCATTAAGTTTCAAGTTTACAGGATCACCTATTCACCCCCCCTCTAGGTGCTCTCAATTGGTATCGGAGCCGTTCTCTTCACAAAGGGACTAATCGCCCGAAGAGATGGATCCTAAGGGCAAGGGGATTGTGATCAATGATAAGGAGAAGGAGTCACTCGTCAACAAGCCAAAAGATGACAAACCTACCGACTCGGGCTCGGGCCACAAACGTAAAGATGAGAAGAAGAAGAAGACAAGGCGCATCAAGGAGATCGTCTACTACGACGACAGCGACGAGTCCTCTTCTTCCCAAAAGGACGACGACAACGACTACGAGAAAAAGAAGACGGTTAACTCAAACTTCTCTTTCGATTATTCTCGTATTCCGCATAGTTCAAATGCACATTTGCTTTCCATCCCTCTCGGCAAACCTCCACACTTTGATGGGGAGGACTACGGATTTTGGAGTCACAAAATGCGTAGTCACTTGTTCTCTCTCCATCCTAGTATATGGGAGATAGTGGAGAGTGGAATGAAATTTGATAGCTCGGATAGTCCTTTGTTTATCAATGAACAGATTCATAAAAATGCACAAGCTACTACTATGTTGTTAGCCTCATTGTGCAGGGACGAGTACCATAAGGTGAGCGGCTTGGACAATGCCAAGTAGATCTGGGACACCCTCAAGATCTCACATGAGGGGAACGACGTCACCATGCTCACCAAGATGGAGTTGGTGGAAGGCGAACTTGGGAGATTCACGATGATAAGAGGGGAGGAGCCAACTCAGACATACAACAGGCTCAAGACCCTCGTCAACAAGATAAGGAGCTATGGAAGCATGCGATGGACGGACCACGACGTCGTTCGACTAATGCTAAGGTCCTTTACTGTCCTTGATCCACATCTTGTCAACAATATCCGTGAGAATCCTAGGTACACGAAGATGACGCCCGAGGAGATCCTTGGAAAGTTCGTAAGCGGGCGGATGATGATCAAGGAGGCTAGATACGTCGACGATGCATTAAATGGCCCAATCTAAGAGCCTCAAACTATTGCTCTCAAGGCAACAAGGAGCAAGGAGGTGCTACCCAGCAAGGTGGCACAAGTTGAGGCGGCCGGGCTTAATGATGAAGAGATGGTCCTCATCATCAAGAGATTCAAGACGGCGCTAAAAGGTCGCAAGGAGCACCTCAACAAGAACAAGACGAAGGGGAAGCGCTCCTGCTTCAAATGTGGTAAGATTGGTCATTTTATCGCTAATTGTCCGGATAATGATAGTGACCAGGAAAAGAAGAGTGGAAATGGGAAAAGAAGAAGAACTACAAGAAGGCAAAGGGTGAGGCACATCTTGGAAAGGAGTGGGACTCGGATTGCTCCTCGTCCGACTCCGACAACGAAGGACTCGCCGCCACCGCCTTCAACAAATCGGCCCTCTTCCCCAACGAGCGTCACACATGCCTCATGGCAAAGGAGAAGAAGGTATGTACTCAGAATACTACTTATGCTTCTTCAAGTGAGGATGAGTCTAGTGATGATGATGAAATAGATTATTCATGCTTATTCAAGGGCCTAGATAGAACCAAGGTTGATAAAATTAATGAATTAATTGATGCCTTGAATGATAAGAATAGGTTATTAGAAAAGCAAGAGGACCTTTTATATGAAGAGCATGATAAATTTGTTAATGCACAAAATTCTCTTGCTCTAGAAGTTAAAAGGAATGAAATGCTTTCTTTTGAACTATCTACTTGTCATGAAACCATTTCTACTTTAAAAGGTGTTAATGATGATTTAAATGCTAAGCTAGAAGTAGCAAATAAATCTAACTCTTGTGTAGAACATGTTATGATTTGCAATAGGTGCAAAGATTTTAATGTTGATGCTTGTAGTGAACACCTAGTTTGCATTTCTAAATTAAAAGATGAAGTGGCTAGTCTTAATGCCCAAATTAAGACTAGCAAGAGTGAATTTGACAAGCTAAAATTTGCAAGGGATGCCTACACGATTGGTAGACACCCCTCAATTAAGGATGGTCTTGGCTTCAAGAGGGAAGTCAAGAACTTAACAAGCCATAAGGCTTCCATCTCCACCAAGGAGAAAGGGAAGGCCCCTATGGCTAGTAGTGCTCAAAAGAACCATGCCTTCATGTATCATGATAGGAGACATTCTAGAAATGTTTATAGAAGTTATGATGCTTTTGATTCTCATGCCATGGTTGCTTCTAGTTCTTCTATCATGCATGATAGAAATGTTGCTAGGAAAAATGTTGTTCATATGCCTAGAAGAAATTTTGTTCATGCTCCTAGGAAAGTAATGAATGAACCTTCTACAATTTATTATGCTTGCAATGCTTCCTTTGCTATTTGTAGAAAGGATAAGAAGGTAATTGCTAGGAAGTTAGGGGCAAGATGCAAGGGAGATAAAACTTGCATTTGGGTCCCTAAGACCATTGTGACTAACCTTGTAGGACCCAACAAGAGTTGGATACCTAAGACCCAAGCCTAATTTGCCTTGCAGGTTTATGTATCCGGGGGCTCAAGCTGGATTATCGACAGCGGATGCACAAACCATATGACGGGGGAGAAGAAGATGTTCTCTTCCTACGTCAAGAACAAGGATCCCCAAGATTCAATAATATTCGGTGATGGGAACCAAGGCAAGGTGAAAGGCTTAGGCAAGATTGCAATCTCAAATGAGCACTCTATTTATAATGTATTCTTAGTAGAGTCTCTTGAATATAATTTGTTATCCGTAAGTCAATTATGTAATATGAGATATAATTGTCTATTCACAAATGTAGATGTGTCTGTCTTTAGAAGAAATGATGGTTCATTAGCTTTTAAGGGTGTATTAGACGGCAAACTCTATTTAGTTGATTTTGCAAAAGAGGAGGTCGGTCTAGATGCATGTTTAATTGCTAAGACTAGCATGGGTTGGCTGTGGCATCGCCGCTTAGCACATGTGGGGATGAAGAACCTTCACAAGCTTCTAAAGGGAGAACACGTGATAGGTCTAACTAATGTTAGTTTCGAAAAAGATAGACCTTGTGCAGCTTGTCAAGCAGGGAAACAGGTGGGAAGCTCTCATCATGCCAAAAATGTGATGACAACATCAAGACCCATGGAGTTACTTCATATGGACCTCTTCGGACCCGTTGCCTATCTAAGCATAGGAGGAAGTAAGTATGGTCTTGTTATTATTGATGATTTTTCCCGCTTCACTTGGGTATTCTTTTTGCAGGATAAATCTGAAACCTAAGGGACTCTCAAGCGCTTCCTAAGGAGAGCTCAAAACGAGTTTGAGCTCAAGGTGAAGAAGATAAGGAGTGACAATGGGTCCGAGTTCAAGAACCTTCAAGTGGAGGAGTATCTTGAGGAGGAAGGAATCAAGCACGAGTTCTCCGCTCCCTACACGCCACAGCAAAATGGTGTGGTAGAGAGGAAGAACAGGACGCTTATAGACATGGCGAGGACGATGCTTGGAGAATTCAAGACCCCCAAGCGCTTTTGGTCGGAAGCCGTGAACACGGCTTGCCACGCCATCAACCGGGTCTACCTTCATCGCCTCCTCAAGAAGACTTCAATGAGCTACTAACCGGTAACAAACCCAATGTTTCGTATTTCCGAGTTTTTGGGAGTAAATGCTACATTCTAGTGAAGAAGGGTAGGAATTCCAAATTTGCTCCCAAAGCGGTAGAAGGGTTTTTGTTAGGTTATGACTCGAATACAAAGGCATATAGGGTCTTCAACAAATCATTGGGTTTGGTTGAAGTCTCTAGCGATGTTGTATTTGATGAGACTAATGGCTCTCCAAGAGAGCAAGTTGTTGATCTTGATGATGTAGATGAAGGAGACGTTCCAACGGCCGCAATACGCACCATGGCGATTGGCGATGTGTGACCACAGGAACTCGAGGAGCAAAATCAACCTTCTTCCTCAACAATGGTGCATCCCCCAACTCAAAAAATGAACAGGTTCATCAAGAGGAGGCGTGTGGTCAAGGGGGAGCACAAGATGATCATTTAATGGAGGAAGAAGCATAACCGGTACCTCCAACCCAAGTTCGAGCAACGATTCAAAAGGATCATCCCGTCGACCAAATTTTGGGTGACATTAGCAAGGGAGTAACTACTCGGTCTCGATTAGTTAATTTTTGTGAGCATTACTCCTTTGTCTCCTCTATTGAGCCTTTCAGGGTAGAGGAGGCCTTGCTAGATCCGGACTGGGTATTGGCCATGCAGGAGGAACTCAACAACTTCAAGCGTAACGAAGTTTGGACACTGGTGCCGCGTCTCAAGCAAAATGTTGTGGGAACCAAGTGGGTGTTCCGCAACAAACAGGACGAGCACGGGGTGGTGACAAGGAACAAGGCTCGACTTGTGGCAAAAGGTTATGCCCAAGTCGCAGGTTTGGACTTTGAAGAGACTTTTGCTCCTGTGGCTAGGCTAGAGTCCATTCGTATTTTGCTAGCATATGCCGCTCACCATTCTTTTAGGTTGTTCCAAATGGATGTGAAGAGCGCTTTCCTCAACGGGCCAATCAAGGAGGAGGTGTACGTGGAGCAACCCCTTGGCTTCGAGGATGAACGGTACCCCGACCACGTGTGTAAGCTCTCTAAGGCGCTCTATGGACTTAAGCAAGCCCCAAGAGCATGGTATGAATGCCTTAGAGACTTTTTAATTGCTAATGCTTTCAAGGTTGGGAAAGCCGATCCAACTTTATTCACTAAGACTTGTGATGGTGACTTATTTGTGTGCTAAATTTATGTCGATGACATAATATTTGGTTCTACTAACCAAAAGTCTTGTGAAGAGTTTAGCAGGGTGATGACTCAGAAGTTTGAGATGTCGATGATGGGCGAGTTAAGCTATTTCCTTGGATTCCAAGTGAGGCAACTCAAGGATGGGACCTTCATCTCCCAAAGGAAGTACACGCAAGACTTGCTTAAGCGGTTTGGGATGAAGGACGCCAAGCCCGCAAAGACTCCAATGGGAACCGATGGACACACCGACCTCAACAAAGGAGGTAAGTCCGTTGATCAAAAAGCATACTGGTCTATGATAGGGTCTTTACTTTATTTATATGCTAGTAGACCGGATATTATGCTTAGTGTATGCATGTGTGCTAGATTTCAATCTGATCCAAGGGAGTGTCACTTGGTGGCCGTGAAGCGAATTCTTAGATATTTAGTCGCTACGCCTTGCTTCGGGATCTGGTATCCAAAGGGGTCTACCTTTGACTTGATTGGATACTCAGACTCTGATTATGCTGGTTGTAAGGTCGATAGGAAGAGTACATCGAGGACGTGCCAATTCTTAGGAAGGTCCCTGGTGTCATGGAGTTCTAAGAAACAAACCTCCGTTGCCCTATCCACCGCTGAGGCCGAGTACGTTGCCGCAGGACAGTGTTGCGTGCAACTACTTTGGATGAGGCAAACCCTCCGTACTTTGGCTACAATCTGAGCAAAGTCCCACTCCTATGTGATAATGAGAGTGCTATCCGCATGGCGGATAATCCTGTTGAGCACAGCCGCACTAAGCACATAGACATCCGACATCACTTTTTGAGAGACCACCAGCAAAAGGGGGATATCGAAGTGTTTCATGTTAGCACCGAAAACTAGCTAGCCGATATCTTTACCAAGCCTCTAGATGAGAAGACCTTTTGCAGGCTGCGTAGTGAGCTAAATGTCTTAGATTCGCGGAACTTGGATTGATTTGTAGCATACATGTGTCTATGCATTTTGTTGTTTATTTATGGTGCTCAAGTTGTACAAACACTTCCCGGACCTCAAAAGTCCATGTGTAAGTGATGCACATATTTAGGGGGAGATGTGCTACAACTTGACCCTTTGAGACTAACTGTGTGCTTGAGTTTGCTTAATTTAGTCTCAAAGGTGAATTGAAAGGGAAAGGTGGACTTGGACCATGCAAGACTTCCACTGCACTCCGATAAGAGGGTAACTTACTCCAAGTTCATCTCAATATCCTTATTGCCTTTGTACTCTTATTTGAAGATTTTGGTGAGACAATGGGGTTTAAGGGCCAAAATTGATCCTGTTTTGGTGCTTGATGCCATAGGGGGAGAAAATAAGGCCAAAGCAAGAAATGGATCAGCTACCACTTGTGAATTTTGAGAATTTTGAAAATAGTAGAGTTAGAGTTTTTTGTTTGTCAAAATACTCCTATTTGTCTCTTATTGTCAAAAGTTGGTCTCTTGTAGGGAGAAGGCTTAATTATGAAAAAAGGGGAGTTTTTGAATCCTTGATCAATTTCTCGTAAAATATCTCTCTTTATGTTTCAACAAGTGTGTTTGACTTAGAGATAGGAAATTGAGTTTGATTTGCAAAAACAAACCAAGTGGTGGCAAAGAATGATCCATATATGCCAAATTTGAATCAAAACAATTTTGAGTTCTTATTTGAATTGATTTTGCACGTGTTCTACTTGCTTTATGTTGTGTTGGCATAAATCACCAAAAAGGGGGGAGATTGAAAGGGAAATGTGCCCTTGGGCCATTTCTAAGTATTTTGGTGATTTAGTGTCCAACACAAGTGCCTAAGTGTTAAATGGTGGACAAAGTACAAATCAAGTATAAAGGTATGTTTCTCAGACTTAGTACATTGTTTTAGAGACTAATGTATTGTGTCTAAGTGCTGGAAACAGGAAAAATCGAGTTGAAATTGAAGATGGCTTTGTTCAGCCAAAGTCAGCTCTGTCTGGGTGCACTGGACTGTCCGGTGGTGCACCGGACAGTGTCCGGTGCGCCAGGCTGGCTCAGGTGAACTTGCTGTTCTCGGGAAGTGATTAACGGCGTACGGCTATAATGCACTGGACTGTCCGGTGAGCCAACGGTCGGCCGGGCCAACGGTCGGCCGTGCGATCCGCGCGAGACACGTGGCCGAGCCAACGGTCAGGAGGGGGCACCGGACTGTCCGGTGTGCACCGGACAGTGTCCGGTGCGCCAACGGCTCTCAAATGCCAACGGTCGGCTTTGCCAAATGAGGAAGGAGATCCGCACCGGACAGTGTCCGGTGGTGCACCGGACTGTCCGGTGCGCCAGGCGACAGAAGACAAGATTTGCCTTCCTGGAATGCACTCAACGGCTCCTAGCTGCCATGGGGCTATAAAAGGGACCCCTAGGCGCATGGAGGAGCACACCAAGCATTGTCTAAGCATTCCTAAGCACCAAGACTTCGATTCCACGCATTTGATTCTTTGTGATATCAATTAGAGCTCTATTTGAGTTGTGAACTCATCGGGTTGTGTTGTGAGCTCTTGCTGCGACTTGTGTGCGTGTTATCGCTCTGATTTTGCGTCTTGTGTGTGTTGCTCATCCCTCCCTTACTCCGTGCTTCTTTGTGAACATCAAAGTGTAAGGGCGAGAGACTCCAAGTTGTGGAGATTCCTCGCAAACGGGATATAGTAAAGCAAAGCAAACACCGTGGTATTCAAGTGGGTCTTTGGACCGCTTGAGAGGGGTTGATTGCAACCCTCGTCCGTTGGGACGCCACAACGTGGAGTAGGCAAGCGTTGGACTTGGCTGAACCACGGGATAAACCACTGTGCCATCTCTGTGTTGATATCTTTGTGGTTATTATGTTGTGCAAGTTCTCCTCTCTAGCCACTTGGCTTAATTGTGCTAACCTCTAATCAAGTTTTTGTGACATTAAGTTTCAAGTTTACAGGATCACCTATTCACCCCCCTCTAGGTGCTCTCACAGGCCCCAGCGGTTGCCTAGCGTACTACCTCGCCATCCCCTTCCCCTTCTCTGTCCAGCAGAAGAACTAGGTAACCAACTCAGCATTGGCACTTCTACTTGAAAAATGTCTCAGGTAAAGGCCCTGGCCTTTTATTGTCTAGGGGTCATATCGGGTGAGCGTGGACTTATGGTGTGCATGATGCGCATATTATATCCTAACCATCCATTTAGATCTAAACGTTGCTTTTGAATCCAATTACTCATCCTCCAACTGATGTTCGCTAAAAAAGAAGGAGTAAAAGAAGCAAGAAAGCTAAAGAACTACCTAAGCCACGCAAGTCAAAGAATGCTAAGACTGTGATGGAGACACCTCTGCACTAGATCAAATCCTATTGATGATTAGATTTGGTATCTTGCTTATCTTGTCTAGACAACTAAGCACTTTATGTAATTTCTATTATAATCTTGCTTCAGACCAATTGGTTCACTTTGCTGATCTATAGCATTTGGGTGAGATTAATTTCCCTGTGTCCTGTTTCATGTCGAAAGTATGTGAAATGCAGTGCTTAATCAAGGCGATGATGCTCAACCTTATTTAAAATTGCATGCCATTGAAAACAAACAAAAGGCTTCTGCATGTCTGCATGCCTGTTTACTCATCCATAACTGTTGTGGTTGTGCCTAGGATGGTCATTTGGATTAATGACAACTAGCGCAGTTGCTCTCAAAATAGGATGACTAAATTGGCTAGCAAGAAGACAAGGGATAGCATGGTTTCTTTGATTGAACCAAGGACATGATGAGCCCTCTTTCTATGCTACATCCATTATATATATATATATAACTCATTTTCAGGTTCATTTGGTCACGGGAGGGAGTTTGTGGATTATGCTTCTCCTCTTGTACTACTTCATAATTTCGTAGATGATCTTGAATTACTTCTATTTGTGAAGTTTGGCTCTATCAGTTGGGTGGCATTATTTCTTACTAACTCTTTTTTATTTGTATGTGTTGCTACCAGAAATTGTTTGAGCAGCAGGCGTCTGTTGCTACCAGAAATTGGTTGAGCAGCAGGCGTTGATCTCACTTTCGCAGAGAGACTCGAATGCTTTTCTCGTCAAAGCACCAAAGAAAGAAACTAAAGGAATATGTAGTAGATTAAAGAAAATGATAAATGTTGATCTGCCGTCTCTGCAGCTTACAATAGTGCTTATATATCCCGTCTCTAATTGGATATAAAACTAACTTATTCTAAATAATAGGAAAAGATTACAACAAACTCCTATCTTTGTGGCCGCCAACTCCAAGGATTTGCATGATGGCCTGGCAAATATCTTGGTTATGTATTCCTGCTTATTTCCCACGTATTCTCTGGATTATAATTTCCTTTTCTTCCTTTTCTTTCTCCTGCAGATGCGTATTAAACTTTTGGCTACAGACTTCCCTGCATCAACAACAAAATTGCATTCAACATATGCCCCCCTGTTTTTCGAGCAAACTTAGTGTGCCGAAAAACATATACTAGCAACGATTCAACATCGAATCGGCTTATGTTTTAAATAATAGTAACACATTTCTGGTAATATTCCTCTCTCTCTGTTTTTTTAGGGCTATTTCCTCAACTTACCGGCCGTAATCTTCACTAGTAATAATTGGATCCGTGCATTAACCAAAATCAGCCCATTGTGATTACCGGCCTCTTCCTGTTTTCCTAGCTCTACGCCTCCATACCAAACTAGTGACATTATACTCATTCTCAATACTCCGTCGACTGAAACTGGCCCAAACGACTGGACAGCGAGCACCTTACCCTTGCCTTTGTTTCCTCAGCGTTCAACGCTCCTCGCATCCGTCGCTAGGGTTCCCAACACCACTTGCCCACGCCAGCATCGCGACACCAGCACGAGTGGCACACCGGCGAGGCGCTAGTGCGACCATGGCTGTGATCCGCCAGCCTGACGGCGGCTGTACACAGCATCAGTGCATCAGCTGCTATGCGAAGCACCATCCTGGCAAAGGTGCGAGCAAGCGGTCCCAGGTGGCGCAGTCATCTTTGACTCAAGCAACTTTCCGTCACGCATCTGCTCCACCACTTGGCCAACGCAGCCTCTCCGACCTGGATCTCCAGGCGTCCGGATCTGCAGCACCTGAAGACAGCCATCCGCTGCCAATCAACTGCCCCCATCTGCAGAGCACCTGCCCAGGTATTCTCTTAACCAATTTAGTGCCTTATATGCTACTGTGTTGTATAATCTAATTCTCTTAGCCGACATAATTATTCTTACATTATATCTAGACTTAGTTTTTTTAAAAAAATAACTCTGCTACTAGCTTCAAATCTTAGCACGCCCCTTGCCACACGCTAGGATAGTACTTTTTCAAATACTTTCCATTAAGGGCCTTGGCTAATTTCCTTCCTTGGGTGTCCTCCACAAAATATGTGTTCCCATGCACGATGCCTACCACCTTGAACGGGCCTTCCCAATTCGGTGACCATTTGCCGAACTTATTATCCCTAGACCCTATGGGCAAAATCGTTTTCCATACTAATTCCCCGATCTGAAATGATTTCTCTCTTACCCTTTTATTGTAAGATCTTGCTACCCTCAATTTTCCTTTCTGTATCTCCTTTAAAGCTGTTAATCGGCTTTCACTACTTCCATCAATCCTGTCCATCATCAACTCGCCATACACTACTGCCGATAATCCATCCTGACAAGCCACTCTACAAGCTTGCAGATTCACTTCAATAGGAAGCACCGCTTCTTGCCCATACACTAATTCAAATGGTGTTACCTTAGTTGCCCCATGCCGAGAAACTCTATGAGCCCATAATGCTTCTGATAGTACTTCATGCCATCTTTTTGGCTTTTCTGCAATCTTTTTCTTTATTAATCTTATCAATACCTTGTTACTGGATTCAGCCTGTCCATTAGCTTGCGCGTAATATGGTGATGAATTCAATAACTTGATCTGCAAGGATTTGGCAAATTCTTTAAATTGTTGAGACATAAAAGCAGCTCCTTGATCTGTTGTTAATGTCTGCGGAATGCCAAATCTGTACACAATATGTTCTAGCACAAAACTAATCACTTCCTTATGTGTCATGTTCTTCAAAGGCACAACTTCGGTCCATTTAGTAAAATAATCGGTAGCTACCAGCACAAACCGATGCCCTCTAGATGAAGATGGATGAATTTCACCAACGAAATCCAACCCCATCCTCTGAATGGCCACGGCTTTATAATAGGATGCAATATGCTAGCTGGTGCTGACTGAATATCTCCAAATCTTTGACACGCCTCACACCCTTTAAAGTACCTAAAACAATCCTCCATCATAGTCGGCCAATAAAATCCTGCACGTTTTAACATCCATCTCATTTTGTGGGCCGACTGATGGGTACCACACATACCCTCATGGACCTCTCCCATAGCTACTCTTGACTCCTCTTCATCCAAACATTTCAGCAACAAACCATCTATCGTTCGCTGGTATAATTCATCTCCCATCAAGGTATACTTCAATACTTGTCTCCGGACGCTTCTATCATTGGTACTACTGGGGTTTCGCAAACATTCAATCAATGGTTTCCTCCAATCAGAATTACCCATCCCACCTTGTAGCTTGGCCTCGAATTTTTTTCGGCCTGAGTTACTCTTCTCTATACTATTGATGCCTGCAAACATCGGCTCCTTCTGGATAAAGAATTGCCCTCTCTCTATGTTATATCCCGATGCTTGCTGTGCCAAAAAATTAGCTCTACCATTCTTATCTCTAGATATATGCACAATAGTGAAAGTATCCATTTTTTTAACAATATCTAGACATCTGTCTAAATAATTACGCAGCATACTATCTAAACACTGAAATTCCCCTCTCACCTGCTGTACCACAAGCAATGAATCCCCAAACACATCTATATTTTTTATTCCCATACCATCTAAATGCATTAACCCAAACAACAAAGCCTCATACTCAATCTGATTGTTAGTGCAGCAATATTCAATCCTAATTGATGTTTCATACCATAAACCATTTGGTGACACTAAAACATAGCCGATTCCCTGCCCTTCTTTGCACACAGAACCATCAAAAAATAATTGCCAAGGACGAATACTAAGACATGAGATTTCCTACTCTACATCAACCCTATGATCAGTTATAAAATCGGCTATAACTTGCCCTTTCATAGAACATAAAGACTCATAAATTAGATCATACTCTATCAAATCATATGCCCACTTCCCGACTCGACCACTAAGAATCGGCTTTTGCAACATATATTTAACCACATCCGTTTGACATACTACAGTACAAGTACTTGAGAGCAAATAATGTCGAAACCTAGTGCATGCAAAGTACAAGGATAAACAGAGTTTTTCAATGAACACATACCTGCTCTCGCTGTCCAACAGACGACGGCTTAAATAGGCCACCACACTCTCTTTCCCACCATGTTCTTGTATTAAAACAGCGCCGATTACCTTCTCTTGTGCTGCAATATACAATTTGAAAGGCACTCCCACCTTGGATGCTTTAAGCACTGGCGGCTTTGCCAAATATCCCTTAATAACAACGAATGCCTCCCTCTGTTCAGCTCCCCACTTAAAGTCAGATTCATGTTTAAGCCGAATAAGAGGTACAAATGACTCAATTTTGCCGGCCAAATTGGATATAAATCGCCTCAAGTAATTAATCTTTCCTAATAACCTTTGAACGTCCCTTTTGCATGTCGGCTCTCCCAATTTATCAATTGCTTCCACCTTTTTTGGATCAATCTCAATCCCGTGTTCATGCACCATAAAGCCTAAAAACTTACCAGCCGACACTCCGAATGCGCACTTGAGGGGATTCATCTTTAAACCATACTTTCACATCCTCTCCAACGCCAATCGTAAATCGGCTAAATGGTCATTGAAAGCAGCCGATTTAACCACAACATCATCAATGTAGATTTCTAATACAATGCCCAAAAGATCATGAAAAATAAGGTTCATGGCCCGTTGATATGTTGCACCAGCATTCTTTAATCCAAATGTCATCACAACCCATTCAAACAACCCAACAAAACCAGGGCAATGAAAGGCTGTCTTAGATACATCCTCTTCGGCCATAAAAATCTGGTTATACCCTGCATTACCATCCAAAAAACTAATGATTTTATTCCCCGAAGCCTGATTAACAAGTTCATTGGCTATGGGCATTGGGTATTCATCTTTCGGGGTCGCCCTATTTAGATCCCTAAAATCCACACAAATCCTAATCTTCCCTGTATTTTTCTTCTCAACCGGCACTATATTGGAGACCCACTCCGCATACCTGCATGGCCTTATGAAATTTGCTTTTAACAGCCGATCAACTTCTTCCTTAACTCTGTCATGTATGTTGTGGTTAAATCGTCTAGGTGGCTGCTTATGTGGCCTGAACCCATGCTTAATTGGTAGCCTATGCTCAACCAACTCCCTGCTCAGCCCTGGCATCTCAGTATAATCCCATGCAAAACAGTCTCTAAACTCTCTAAGTAAAGCACATACCTTTTGCCTCTGACCGGCTATTAATTTAGCACTTACAAATGTTGGTCTTGGCACCTTCCCGTCTCCTATGTCCACTTCCTCTAGCTTATCAACAGATGAGAACCCCTGTCCTAACTTTCCAAGATCATCAAAATCATCCACCACCTCTCCCATATCGTTTTTGTTTAAACGATATTCATCTGTCCTCTCCTGCAACCATTTTAAACTATCGTGTTCATTCATTTATAATGCTGAGTCATTGAGCCGTGCTATGTCAGCCGGCTTTACATGAATAGGCACAAAACTATCTCGCTCTACACTGATAAAATCATATCTTGACAAATCTCTTCCTGTCAAACACCGCATATTACCATGCTGCCATTCCATTGGCGTTTCCATCAGTGCGATACACATAGCGGTGTCTGCTTCAATCACCTCCACCTGATCACCTACCCATTGAACCAAAAACTGATGCAAAGTAGATGGCACACAACCATTAGCATGTATCCAATCTCGCCCTAGCAAAATATTATATCTTCCTTTCACATCCACCACGAAAAAGGCCGTTGGGACGGTTTTGCTGCCCACTGTGAGTTCAACAGACATAATCCCTTTTGCTTGTGATGGCTCTCCTGAAAACCCACTTAGATTCATATTTGTCTTAATTAGTTCACTCTCTTTGTATCCTAATTTAGAAAACACGGATAGCGGCATTACATTTACACCTGCTCCCCCATCGACTAGCATGCCCCCCATTGGCATCCCATCAATGTGACCACGAATATATAATGGTTTTAGATGAGATCCCTGCTCACTTGTTTTTTCAAACACAGCACGCTCAGCCCCCAATGTTAGCTCAGCCACATCTCCCTCTCCTGCTCTGAACTCAGTAGGTAAAACAAACACCATGTTTATATCCATGTCCCCTTGTGCTTCAGTGCTTTCTTCTTTATCGGAACCACTGCTGTTGTCATCATCTTTTTCCTCCCTGGCCAATTGTTTCTCCCTCCACGTTTTCTTAAGGATAACCATTGGCCTATCCTCGTTAAACCATCTGTCATGTTCCTCCTCTTCTATCTTTTCTGTCATTTCCATAGTCCTCAACCGCTGGACACGACGCTTTTGCGTACGGCTTAACCCAGGTGGACACCATCTTGGTGCTGGTTTTGTACCGGGCGCAACTGAACCATAATTTTTCGTGCCCCCCACGTCCAATACACTGCCAGCTGAAGCTCGACCAGCAGGACCTACATTCTGGGTGACATCAATCAACATATTTTTTCGGCCTGTATCAACCTGTTCTCTAACCGGCATTCTTGCTGGTATTGCTCTTTGCTTATTACTGTAACCTGATTGTTCGGCCAATGTGTGATGCTCCCCCCGATAGTGGCCATCCATCATAACACCGGGACCAACTATGTGTTGATTTGCAATCATTTCAGCCCTGCGTTCACCCTCCCAGCTAGCAAAGTTATTCATTTCTCGTGCAGCCCCTACGTCAAGCCTCATGCGCTTGCTGCTCACCCCTTGACCTCCACCACTTTGCGGCCTGCTCTCCTGTAATCTGTTTGTTCCAGCAGCAGCTATGTGTCCCTGTCCTATGTTTGGCTTGGCTGCTACTTCTTCGCCGTTCTTTGTGTAATTCTTTGTGACAGCCACCTGACCATTCTGCTTAGCCATCTCTGCCTGAGGAACTTCTGTAGCATTTAATATGTCACACTCCACTGTTCCCACTATGATTTTTGAACCGCTTTTTCCCAGCAGCTCATTTTGCCCATCAACACCCATACACAGCTCTCTGGCATCCGCTGGGTTGCGAGGAGACCATTTCTTTTGCATCTGCGAGCACAACTCCTCGGGACCTTTTGATATGGCAATAGTCCTGGGCCGACTCCCCATACTTCTCCCTAGCCTGCTCCACACTCCACCTCCATACCTTCGCTCTATCTCTAAATATGGCCGCTTCGGGAATTTACGTTGTGAGAATAAATATTGGCTTTCTGCATGAGCACAGTCGTCCCTGCTTCTCCAGTTCAACGGCCTTCCCCTCTGTCCAAAGAAACCGCCTTGTGCCCATTCTGGAGTCCTAGGTCTCTTGAAACCTCTAGGATGTTGGAACTCATTTCTTTTCCATTGTGAAGTATATTTATTGATCAAAAATTCAGAAGTCGGTTTAAAGACAGACTGAACCCTTTTTCTCTCGTTTATTTTCCACACACCGACTTCCGGACTCTTCGGTTTTATCATCTTGAGTTTGAGATCATCAGAGATAACCACATTCTTGCCTTTAGTAGTTTCGGCCTGATCTGTCCGAACTAACACTCTTTTGTCCTCGAAATCAATTACATTGATAGGGAACGGATCTTTATCAAGCTTCATTTTGCTAGCTTCTCCAAATGTCAATCGTCCATCAGCTAAGGCCGATTGTATCTGACGACGAAAATAATTACACTCGTTAGTAGAATGAGAAAATGAATTATGCCATTTACAATAATCTTTCTTAGCCAATTGCTCAGGGGGTGGAATCACATGCCCCTCCCTTAATCTAATGATGTTATTCTGTAACAAGATGTCAAACAATTTATCACACTTGGACACATCAAATGTATATTTCATCTCTTCCCTTTTCCCTGGACTTGGCTTTAAAAAAGCACACGTCATGGGCCTACCCTTTGGTGCATCTACCCATTCAGCCACACATACATCTGTCTCTTCATCACTGTCATTATTGGGCTCTAACATGTTAACCCCCTGTTTCTCTTTCTCCCTGCCATTCGTATCTCTAAATCGGCTATACTGTTTATTGTCCCTAGCACGACTTTCATGGGTGATAGCACGTTGCATGACTTGGTTTATGTCAGTAAAATCTTGCCCCTCCAATTTCTCCCTTAGATAGGATGATAATCCTGCGAAAGCTAAATCGGCCAGATCCTTTTCCCCTAAAGTTAAGCTATAACATTTGTTTCTTGTTTCTCTAAACCTTCTAATGTATTCAGAAACGGTTTCATTATATTTCTGCCTAACCATGGTAAGATGTGATAGCCTGAGTTCAGTATCACCACAATAAAAATAATCATGAAATTTCTGCTCTAAACATGCCCACGTAGTAACTGAATTTGGTGCTAAAGATGTAAACCAATTGAAAGCGGTACTAGATAATGATAAAGGAAATAATTTCACCTTGTGGGCGTCTGTTATACCAATTTCACTTACCTGCGCTAAGTACTGTCCTACATGCTCATAGGTAGTTTTTGAATCGTCCCCAGAAAATTTCACAAAGTCCAGAATTCTAAAACCTCGAGGATATGGCACAGTATCAAAAAATTCAGGATAGGGCTTTCTATAGGACCTAGTATGCCCTTTAGGCTCAAAACCAAATTCCCTGAGAGTCTTTGCCACTTGCTCTCTAACACCCTCAGATCTCTCACCCTCACATGCTGTATGTGTGATTCCCGATGCTGATAGCAGTGCTCCCTGCCCCCCATTCTTGTAATCATTTGGAACAAATCCTTGTGGGCTCCTGTTCCCTATAGGCGGAATAGGTGGCCCATATGCCATACTATGATAATATGGCTGCTGTAGATTAAAGTTCATTACTGAATCCCCGCCCCTCTCATTAACAGTTTGGTTTACATTATTATGCGCAGCTGCTCCGTTACAACTAGGCGCATATGAAAGATTTTCTACACGCTTCCCCTGCAATTCTCCTTGAACCTGTTGAACTATAGATCGAATCTGTCTAGGCATATTATTATTCATATCTTGTCTAAATTCAGATCTAAACGTGTCAAAATAATTACGCACTCCCTCAGAAATCATGCGTGTTATCTCTGTGACGTCAGTCCCATATTTGCTAGCTACAGCAGTATCGATCATGTGAGCCAATTCTTCACAAGTGACAAACGGACTTACCTTCTTGCTGGAAGTGCCTGCTCCGCTAGCTTGTTTGAATACGCCATTCTTGGTCTTCCGAAAACAAGCCAACTTTTCATTCCGTTTCTCCTCCATCTCCCGCGCAATTTCTTCCTCAAGTTCCTTCCTGTCCGCCTCTGTAAGGTCCTCCATCGTGACCTTGATCATGTTTAGAGGATGAACATCAGATTTATCCGGCACTGCCTTCCTTACAGTATGTTCTTCCATGGCCCTGTTCTTGATTGGCGATGAGGGTGCCAATCACCACTAGTTTGTCGCTGTAAAAACGATGTTAAATCGTTCCCCAGCGGAGTCGCCAAATCTGTTGCTACCAGAAATTGTTTGAGCAGCAGGCGTCTGTTGCTACCAGAAATTGGTTGAGCAGCAGGCGTTGATCTCACTTTCGCAGAGAGACTCGAATGCTTTTCTCGTCAAAGCACCAAAGAAAGAAACTAAAGGAATATGTAGTAGATTAAAGAAAATGATAAATGTTGATCTGCCGTCTCTGCAGCTTACAATAGTGCTTATATATCCCGTCTCTAATTGGATATAAAACTAACTTATTCTAAATAATAGGAAAAGATTACAACAAACTCCTATCTTTGTGGCCGCCAACTCCAAGGATTTGCATGATGGCCTGGCAAATATCTTGGTTATGTATTCCTGCTTATTTCCCACGTATTCTCTGGATTATAATTTCCTTTTCTTCCTTTTCTTTCTCCTGCAGATGCGTATTAAACTTTTGGCTACAGACTTCCCTGCATCAACAACAAAATTGCATTCAACAGTATGCTGGTTATCCCATCTATGCATGTAGGGGTGCGGGATCTATTTCGTTTGGAAAACATCGTGTAATTGTAATCCACAGAGATATGCACATAAGTTTATGTTTTGAAGCTTACTCGATTACAAACTGACACATACGTTCCTCATGAACTTCTATAATATTTCATTTTCATTTCTGTTTCACTTCTTGCTTACTTGGTCTTTAATACCTTTAGTCATACGTTGTATCATCGAGAGAGAAGGTGTTTGTGCTGCCTCTTTGCCAACTGCACAGAGGTGTTTCTGTAAGGACTTGAATGTCTGATTCTGCAGTTCTGAACTTCACATCTGAACGAGAAGGACGGTTCCTTGAATGAGGTTTATATCTGTTTAGCTCCTTGTCGTAACATACATTACCGTCGAAATGAAAGGAAAATGAGAAGGAATGGTAGTTAAAGTAAAAATGATATTATATGTTTGTGGTGGGGTTTAGGAGGATGACATTACCGTTGCACGTAGTCCCAATGCAAGAGCAGCCTACTGTTTCTCATGGACCCTCTCTCTTCCTCATTTGTTTTCAGTCGGGTGCTCCATTTCTGCTTTGAATTAACAAGTTACTCTTCAGCATGGGACGCAACTTACATTTTCTTTCAGTTCACCTGCTGGTCTCTGTCGTCGGCGCCGGCGCAGATCACTCTTTGAATGCCAAAGCTACCGTCTTTTTAGTAATACTCGAACTGAGCTTTCCTTGGCCATAATTCCACATGGTTGCTTTGCTTGTCAGATGAGATTGGCCATGCAATCGCTCATGGACCAACCAATGCTCCGCCAGTACAGTCCCATCAGTGTTGGAACCCCATCAGCTGCTTAACGCAACGACCGATCTGTCAGGATGGGATCAAATTTATGAGGCCGTGTGCAGTGCAAGTGCAGGTCCCACCAGCAGACCACCTCCGTTGCAATGCATGCAGACGCGACACTTTGTGTGTGTGCGCGCGCGCGCGTGTGTGATAGGCTGATAGCGATTGCATCTGTGTGGAACTGTGGATGCAGCGGCGTTGATGGAACGCCGTGACAGAAGCTAAGAGACAACGTGAACGAAATTGATTAAGCGAGGCTTCGCTTCGTTTCTAATCCATCGCCCTTTTGATTTGCCTCACACTAGATAGAGTGCCTGATACTAACCCTCATTTATTGGGAGGCTGGAGTGCTGGGCATGTGTGATGTAGAAGGTAATGAGGTGGCAAGATTGCAGACAGTCCCTGATATAAACTGGGTACAGTATTATTATGCAGTGAAGGTGTCATGATCTCATTAGTTAATACTACACGGTTTCTCACTCGCTGTCTGGTCTAGTATGTGACATGGATTCGACCCCGTGTTCTCACTACTTCATACTCGTACTAGAGCTTAGCTGCACTTCGAACCCATGTTCTCACTGGTTCATACTCACTGTCTGTGTGTTTAGCACGGTTCTGATCAACAGGATTATCCGTCATACGGATTACACTCTTATTGTCACGTAGCAGGGAACTCTACTTAAATTGTAGCCATGGTCTCTCAGAGTTTGCCCCATCCAGAGTAAATATACACAACAATGTCCTGCAGTAATATACTCGGTCTCGACGGTGGATAGAACAACAAAGTTTTGTTTTTTTGAAAACCAAGATACCATGGATGTTCCCTGAAACTGACAAATCTCTAATGTACTCTCCCTATCTGCCTTATATCCGGCATAATCGGCATTTGAACACTGAGAGCACCTAGAGGGGGTGAATAGGTGACCCTGCAAAAAATTAACTCTAAACAAAACCAACTTGGTTTATAACAAGTGTTAGTAGAAACCAAAACCAAGTTGAGATGAATAGAGGTAGAGAGAAGAAGAGAACTCTTCACTTGATTATTCCTTTAAGATATGTATCAAACTTAGGAACAATAACATAAGTGAAAATGTGAGAACTCTTGGGAAGACAACAATCACAATAAAGAAATGCACAAGTGATATAGTGATTTATCCCGTGGTTCAGCCAATGACTACTCCACGTTGTGGTTACCTCCTTCGGTCAAGGGTTGCACTCAACCCCTCTCAAGTGATCCAAAGATCAAACTTGAGTATCACGGCTTTCTTCCTTATACCAAGTTTTTTCTTTGTGAGGAATCTCCATAAGTTGGAGTCTTTCGCGCCTTACGCAATTGATCTCAATCAAACACAAGAGTAAGGGAGAGTAGAAACACACACAAGAGATCAAAACACAGCAACACATGCACACAAGTTAAGAGAAGAGCACAAGCGACAACGCAGTAGAGTTACAGCTCAAAACATGTTCTCTAATCTCTATCTAGCAAAGCAATAGTGTGGTTGTAATGTCTCGGTTTTGTAGGATGTTTAAATTATGCTTGGTGTACTGCTCCGTGCGCCTAGGGGGTTCTTTTATAGCCCCAATGGACCTAGGAGCCGTTGGAGCTCCATTTGGAAGGCCCTGGTTGCCTTCTGTTGTGGGTGCACCAGACTGTCTGGTGCACACTGGACACTACACAGTGTAACGGCTACAAATTCTCTGATTGGATGGTTTCCTGTTCTAGGGGCATCGGACCGTCCGGTGGGTGGTACCAAACTGTCCGGTGTTCCATGTGACCGTTGGTACTTGCAGACGTGGCCACTAGCCGTTGGCTAGCTGGCACACCGGACTGTTCGGTGGACTGTCCGGTGATTTATAGCCGACGCTGGCTGATTTTTTTTAGAGCAGTCCCTTGGTCGAACCGTGCATCGGACTGTCTAACCAGACTGTCCGATGATACATAGAGCAATCCAACTTTCTCTTTTCCATTTAAAATCTATTTTGCTCATTTTGGCTTGACTTTATAAAGTCCCTAGCACTTGAACAAATATGATTAGTACCAAAAAAATAATTTACTAAGTGCCCGGAGCTTACCTTTTTCACTTGGTACCATATAGATTTGTGTTATGCCCTCTTTCAAGCTCAATTTGCTCTATGTATCTATGTTCATTGCTCATGTAAGATGATGTTAGTTTAAACATAATGTGTTGAGCATTTAATCACCAAAAAATAGAAACAGACCAAGGGCACATTTTCTTTTCAATCCCCCTTTTTGATGATTCATGCCAACACATCAAAAGCAACTGAAAATGCACTAACATATCCAAACGTGAGCCAAAATATGCAAATTGATGTCAAACTAAAAACCAATTGAATTATCACTTAATTTGGCATATTTGGATCAATTTGAAGGATTATCTGGAGGCTACAATAGCGCAAAACAAAATGTTTGACCCCAAAAAACTAGGAACTATTGCGGTTATAGATCATGGAATTACCACTAGACACGTAGGGTAGTGGAAGACGTCTCGATGTAGATAAATGCGTCGAGCAGTGTTGTGCAGTCACCAGCGACCTTCATGTCCTCGCGCGATTCGTCCTAGTGCTCCAGATGCAGCACCTCTGAGGTATCCACACGTACAGGGAGGAAGCACCGCGTTCTGAACTGCTAGGTTCGTGACGGCGGCTAGGCGAGAGCGAGGGGCGGGCGACTACTTGTTTACTGGTGGCGAATTAGGGTTCTCTTAACTGCGCCCATGCCCCTCATTATATAGGCATTCTGGTGGGCTTCTAACTCCAAGGCCCATCAGTAACCCTGAGGCCCTGTCTAATTTTGGACTAGTCCTAGTTAGGCTTGCTTCCCCTTAAGTGTGTGACTCTATTAGATTTAGTGCACCTAAAATACCATTTTATCCATAAGTTCTTCGTTTTAACTCCGAATTTAGTGGTTCTTGAACCTATGGTCTCATAGTGACGCGTAGAATATTATGGTGTGGATTGTTTCTATCTTTGGTTTAATATTATTTTTTATCTATTTCTTGGCTATCTATATGTATTGCTACGCATAGAATCGAGGTGACAAGGAATCTGAAGCCCAATTATTGGGGAAGCACCTAAGTACCTGGAATCACAAGTATAAGGCAAGTTGTGTCCTTGATCACTTTCTTTGACCTAATATTGTTCTATTAATCATCGTGGCACTGTTAGGTTAAGCTGATGGGACCTAATAGGTTACCTAGTATTGTTTACCCTATGCCTTGCAGACTAATGATACTTATATTTCATAATCATGTTCCATTGTATTTATTATTGTTGGTTATCTATTATTGTTCATGATAAGATCATTGTGTTAATTGGAACATGGAGCGACCACCTGAGAAAACAGTACTACCATAAGGGTGGTATGGGCGCCCTTGGCTAACTAATTAATAAAACTAGTGGACTACCTTACCCAAAATGGGGAAGGGTGGTATGAGGAGTTGTCGTTATAGGGGGTTCTTGGGTCAATCATGCTACGATGGCTTTTCGGATGAGGGATTCCTATATCTCCCCCTTCTCAACGAAACTGTAACGGGTTTTCTAAAGCTAGTTGAACTTTATGAAGGCCTCGTAGTGGATCCCTAGCCATTCACCTCGGGAGTGTCTAAGGGCCTTGCAAACCCTGACTAGATGGGATACACGACTGTGGGTAAAGATGCGCAACCTCTATAGAGTGTAAAACTGGTATATTAACTGTGCTCACGGTCATGATCGACTCGGGTCCTCACATGAGTAATTTATGGAATTAAACTTAAACTTGTCATTTGTATTGCATTGTGACAGTTATTCTTCATTGTGATCAATTATTTAGTTGGGTTGGTATACATTTACACTTAGTAATTGCTAATAAAATTTTGAGCAACTATTTAAAAGCAATGCTCAGTCTTAAATATTTTCTTTGGTAAGCCTTACACTATTCTTGAGCCCCCACCTTAAGTGAGCTCATGTACATTATTCCTCACACAGGCTGAGAAATGAACGTATGTGAGCTCACTCTTGCTATAACCACATCAGGTCAAGAACAGGTACCACAAGACGAGGAGAATGAAGGATGCTACGATGAGTTCGGAGAGGTCTAGATCGTCGTCTCCCAGTCAACTATGGTTGTGCATGATCGTTGTCGTTATATAATGTATTTATTTAGTTATTTGTATGGAAATTCTATTATATAATAAAAATGTGACATTGATTTCTGTACCATTAGTCTCATATGTGTGAGATTTGATTCTAGCATACATTTGAGACATAACTAGGTGTATCCTTAAATTCGGACGTGACAACTTTATCATTTGAAAAGTCTATGAGATAGAGCTTCCACTTTAACATTCCCTTAAAAACAATTGAGCCATCATCATTTTTCTAAAATAGTTTGATACATATTTAGGCTGTCTCCAGCAACGTTGTCGGCGTTTCGACCCCGGGGGGTCCCTGGACCGACGAGTAAATTGTCGCTGCGTGTCCCAGCCCAGATGGGTCGGCGCGAGACGGAGCACAAGGGGGGAAAACCAGTGAGGGGAAATCGTGGCCTCGTGTTGTCCTGCGCCCAGGGTGGATGCGCTTGCAGTAGGGGGTTACAAGTGTTCGCGAGGGAGAGAGAGAGAGAGAGAGAGAGAGGGCGTGAGACTGTGAGTTAGCCCGTCCTCCCGCACGGCCACCTTCTCGTACGAGGGCCCTGGACCTTCCTTTTATAGACGTAAGGAGAGGGTCCAGGTGTACAACGGGGGGTGTAGCAGTATGCTAACGTGTCTAGCAGAGAGGAGCCAAAGCCCTATGTACATGCCGACGTGGCTGTCGGAGAGGTGTTGGAGCCCTGTTCATGTGGCGTCGTGGCCATCGGAGGAGTGCTTGAGCCCTGTAGAAGCACAGCTATCGGGGCTGTCGGATCCTTGCAGACGTCTCCTTGCTTCCGTAAGGGGCTGAGAACCTCCGTCGTCATGGAGCACGCGGGGTGCCATCATTACTTGTTTTACCGGGGCGAGCTAGATGGGACGCCGGTCTTGTTCCTCGTAGCCTGGGCTAGCTAGGGGTAGGGTAATGATGGCCCCCCTTGTGGCGTGGTCGACCCGAGTAGGAGGTGGTGACTCCTCCGAGGTCGAGGTTGAGTCCGAGTCCGGGGGTCGGGCGAGGCGGAGACCGTCGTCCGGAGGTCGAGGCTGAGTTCGAGCCCGGGGGTCGGGCGAGGCGGAGACCGTCTTCCGAGTCGAGGTTGAGCCCGAGCCCTGGGGTCGGGCGAGGCGGAGACCGTCATCCGAAGTCGAGGTTGAGTTCGAGCCCTAGGGTCGAGCGAGGCGGAGACCGTCTTCCGGAGTCGAGGTTGAGTCCGAGCCCTAGGGTCGGGCGAGGCGGAGATTCCTATGGCACCCGAGGCTGGACTTGTCTGCTGTCAGCCTCACCCTGGCGGGTGGCACAGCAGTCGGAGCAGCGCAGGCGATGCTGTTTTCCTGTCAGGTCAGTCAGTGGAGGGGCGAAGTGACTGCGGTCACTTCGGCCTTGTCGACTGGAAAGCACGCGTCAGGATAAGGTGTCAGGCGATCCTTGCATTAAATGCTCCTGCGATCTGGTCGGCTGGCGAGGCAATCTGGCCAAGGTTGCTTCTCCGTGAAGCTTGCCCGAGCTGGGCCTCGGGCGAGTCGAAGGTGCGCCCATTGCTTGAGGAGACCCTCGGGCGAGGCGCGAATCTGCCTTGGTCTACCGTTCCTGCCCGAGGCTGGGCTCGGGTGAGGCGAGATCGTATCCCTTGAGTGGACGGAGCCTTGATCGGAATTGCGCCCATCAGGCCTTTGCAGCTTTGTGCTGATGGGGGTTACCAGCTGAGATTAGGAGCCTTGGGGGTACCCCTAATTATGGTCCCCGACAGTAGCCCCCGAGCCTTAAAGCGAGTGTGGGTACTCGCTTGGAGGCTTTGCCGCACTTTTTTGCAAGGGGACCAGCCTTTCTCGGTTGCATTTTGTTCCGGTGGGTGCGCACGAGCGCACCCGCCGGGTGTAGCCCCCGAGGCCTCGGAGGAGTGGTTTGACTCCTACGAGGTCTTAATGCCTTTCGTGATGCCTCGGCCGGTCTGGTTGTTCCCTCATGCGAACCGGTCGTTGCCCGGGTGCATAGTCAGGTTCCGAGTTCTCGGGCTGGTATGTTGACGCTGTCAACGGTTTGGCCGGAGCCGGGTTTTGCGAGAGCAGCCCCCGAGCCTCTGATCAGGGCGAGAGGACGGTCAAGGGCAGACTCGGCTTTTTTCATACGCCCCTGCGTCGCCTTTCCGCAAGGAGGAGGGGGGAAAGCGCCATGTTGCCCTCGGAGGGCGCCGAACATGGTGTCTCCGGTGAGTTGCTAACGGGTGATCCGAGTGGACGCCCGTGCCCCGTTCGATAAGGGTCGGCTAGTGGCCCAGAGGCGCGCTCCAAAAGTACCTGTAGGTGATTTGCCGGACCCGGTCCCGTTCGATAGGGTCCGAGGGCTCGATGCCTCCCTCTGATGGGATTCCGTTACAGAATTGCTCCTACTGGTCTCGGAAATGTCCTAGGGTACCTCGGGAGCATAGCCCGAGCCTTGGTTATGTATCGAACGTACCCAGAGTCATCCCTCACTCTGCGTGCTCTGGGGCGACTGTCGAACCCGTCGAGGGGCCAGCCTACGAACCCCTGATCAGTAGTGGGCGCGGAGCCCGAGTGGCCTGAGGCGGCTGTCGGACCCTTCTGAGGGGCTAGCCTTCGAACCTCTGACCAGTAGTGGGCGCGGAGCCCGAGTGCTCTGAGGCGGCTGTCGAACCCTTCTGGGGGGCCAGCCTCCGAACCTTTGATCAGTAGGAGGGCTCGAGGCCCGCTTCCTTCGCGGAGAAGGATCCCTTTCGGAGTATCACCCTTTCCCGGTCCCTGTAGCAAGAGAGAGAAAGGGGAAGAAGAAAAGGATATGAATTTGAACGTCGTGGCGCACCTTTTTTGACACGGTCATTATGGCGGAGGTGAAGTGTCGCCCGCTTCTCCTGCCAAAGGTGTCGGCTGCCCTGCCGCAGAGTTAATGCGACGGGACGAGTGGTTCGCAGGGTAGCCGTTGTGCATGCGTGAGCCGTTCGAGGAACGGAACACGGGCGCGTCGTCTTCACGCCGTGGGAGAGGGCTCTCTCGCTGTTCCCGGAGGGGACGTGAGCCTGCAAATGATTTGACTGCTGCTTCCGCCCACCTACCGCCGCCATTACTGCCGGCCCACTTTTGGCCATATCGACCGTCGCGCCTTCTCCCGCGGCTGACTGACCCGTGACCGGCGTGCCTGGTTGGCACTGCTGGGCCGTACGCAAGGTTGCCTCGAGTCGTGGCACCGGTTCCGTAGTCGAGAAGGCGCGGCGCAGGCGCAAGTGGCGCTGCAGTTTTTTGCACGTAGTAACCGGCGCGCCGGTTACATGACGTGTGGGCCTGGGCCTCCATGCTGGATGCGTCGAAGTCGAAAGGGTGCGCCCCCTTGGTGCAGTTGCATGTCACCTGCATGGCGGTCCGCCCTTTCACCCGCTGGTTTGGGCGAAGACGGAGGAATGCTTGTAACCGCTGGGCGGTTACACGCTCCACGCGCGGCAGTTTGGCTTCTTCTGTCCTAGGCCAGCTTGCATGACGCGTGGGGCCCAGCCCCCATGTCGTAGGGGGAGGACCTTGAAGCGTGTTGGTGAAGACTTAGTCCGCGATGGCTGAGGACGCAAGTGGGGGGAGTCGCTTTTAAAAAGGGATCGACCTCCTGGGTGGTAGCCATGCCTTCACACTTTCCTCATGTGTCGCGTCCTTCCGCCTTCTGAGCCCCCGGATGGGGAGCGCCCGCGCCGCCTTGCCCTTGCTGTCGTTGGAGGAGCATGGCCTTGTGAAGATCGGCACCTTTCAGCCATCGCTCGGCTTCAAGGATTTTCGTCGTGCAGCCCGATTGCGTTCCCCCGCTAATGGGCAGTTTGGTGGAGAGAAGCGAGCCGGGCTGCGACCTCCGCCCCGCCCTCAGCTTCAAGGATTTTCGTCGTCCGGGCTGAGGCGGAGGAGCGCACCGAGTGGGGGGTTGCCTCCGCGTGGGTCGGTAACCCTTTTCTTCCCCCAGCGTTTGGGGGCGAAAGGCATCCTCCAGCCCCGCGGCGGCTTCCTTCAGCTATGCGGGGGAAGGCGAACTGCTGCTTCCTGGACAGGGTGCAGCGTTCTGTCCTCCGTCCGGGCGGTGGTCATGCCGCGTACGGGCCGGCCATGTCCAGGTCTTCCTCGCGCCGACAGCCGCGCCAGAGGGTTGCCCAACACGTCGTGCGCCGCGAGGGCGGTGCTCATGTTCTGGGGCAGCCTCGGCGAGGGCGGGAGTGAGGACCTGGCGGTGCGCTTTGGGGCAGCCGGCGCCCGCTGGTGCGGTGTTGGCGGACAGGTGGACACCGCCGTCGGTGCTGTGGTGGCAGCAGCCGGAGAAGGTTTCTCTGTCGACGAGATTGCCAACTCCGCCTGCACCCCTGGACCTCGTCCCCCTGGCTTGAATGGTTGGTTCTCGTCCTTTGTGGGCGAGAGCCTTTCCGCCGCAGCATTTGCCCTGAAGCCGTTGCTGCAGCTGTCTTGCCGCCCAGGACGGAGGTCGTTGTCGCTGCTGTCGGAGCGGGCGGCGGTGAGCCGCATGGAGTTCGTCGTCCCGCGGGCCTCCTGGTATGGAGGTTGTTCATACCCGCGGGAACAGAACCGGAGTCCTGTTTGTAATGGCACCTTGAGTGCTGGCGTATGTTCATTGTGGCTGTCGGGGCCTAAACATCTGTGTATTTGGGCATAAAGCCGTGTTTCTTCCCCATTTCGAGCACCAGGACTCACCTGTCGGCTAGCTGGACCGCTTAACCAAGTGTGATTTGCCCTGTGCGGAAGGTGACGAGTGAGGTATCCGTATCCCGGAGGCGTAGGAGTCCCTCGGCTCGGTCGGCCTTGCCACTTACGAGGCTTCTCTTGCTTAGTGAAGGAACCCTCGGTTGCTCTGCGATGAGCCGAAGCCGGGGGCAGCGATGTCAGCATGGACAGAGGCGGAGCTGGCTAGAGAAGAAACTTCATCGGCCCAGGAGTAGGGGACTTCCCAGGCCGAGGAGGCGTTGCAGTGGTGGCTGGGACCTAGCCAGGTCGTCCACTGGTGGGACCAACCCTGGAGTCGGGCTGCCGAGGCCATGAGCCGGGCTGGTGTCCTCGGGGGACAGCTGGCTGAGGCTACGGAGCGGCCGGTCCGGCCATCTGCTTGGGCCAGGTTCCTGGAGGAGACCCTGGCGGTGATGGCCCAGGCGCGGTGCTGACATCTTCCTTCGAGGTGGAGATCCTCCGACCGTGTTGCTCTCTGAGGCCGGGTTGGATTCTGCCGAAGGTGGAGTCGATGCCGAGGGTGTTGCTGCTCCCCCTACTGACGTCTGAACCTGCAGGGACAGTTTGTCTGTAGTGTGCGTATGTTTTTTGCGGCCGCCGATTCCAAAACACATCGTCGTTGTGTTGTAAAGCTGTGTTTCTTTTCCCCTTGTTTCGAGTATCAGGACTTGTTCGTCGGTAACAGAATCGTTTATCCGAGCGAGAGTTACTTATCACAGAAGGTGATGAGTGAGGTATCCGTATCCCGGAGGCGTAGGAGTCCCTCGGCTCGGTAGGCCTTGCCGGTTACGTGTACTCTTACTCGTCCGTAGGATTCTGTTATCGATATAGTCGAGATGGCACGAAAAATCGTTTCGGCAGAAAAGTTTTCGAGCGTTAAGACTTGTTCGGACAGCGGAATCCCTTATCCGAGCGTGAGTTACTTATCACAGAAGGTGATGAGTGAGGTATCCGTATCCCGGAGGCGTAGGAGTCCCTCGGCTTGGTCGGCCTTGCCTGCTTACGTGTACTCCGTCGTTTTCAGGACTCCACTATCGAAGTAGTCGAAAAGCACGAAAGATGTTCTGGCAGAAAGACTTTTTCCGAGGAAAATTTTGACGCAGAGGGGGCTCCCCCCTTCTAGCCCCCGAGGGAGGGTCGGGCTTTGCCGAGGCAAGGCTGACCCTTCCTTGATGGTTAGACATTGCTTGCGTAAGTGAATGAGGTACATGAACGACTTGAAAACATCTTAAGGGTAGAAGCGACGTAGCTGTCGGATGTTCCAAGCGTTGCTGTAGACCTCGCCTTGACTGTTGGCCAGCTTGTATGTTCCGGGCTTCAGAATCTTGTCGATGATGAACGGCCCTTCCCAGGGAGGCGTGAGCTTGTGGCGCCCTCAGGCGTCTTGTCGTAGCCGAAGCACCAAGTCGCCCACCTGGAGGTCTCGGGACCGGACCCCTCGGGCGTGGTAGCGTCGCAGGGACTGCTGATACCACGCCGAGTGTAGTAAGGCCATGTCCCGAGCCTCTTCCAGCTGGTCCAGAGAGTCTTCTTGGCTTGTCTGGTTGCTTCGGGCGTCGCATGCCCTTGTCCTCGAGGAGCCGTATTCTAAGTCTGTGGGCAAGATAGCCTCGGCCCCATAGACTAGAAAAACGGCGTGAAGCCCGTGGCTCGGCTTGGCGTCGTCCTCAGACTCCAGACCACCGAGGGGAGTTCCTTCATCCACCGCCTGCCGAACTTGTTGAGGTCGTTGTAGATCCTCGGCTTGAGTCCTTGTAGAATCATGTCGTTGGCACGCTCTACCTGCCCATTCGTCATGGGATGAGCTACGGCGGCCCAGTCCACCCGGATGTGGTGGTCCTCGCAGAAGTCCAGGAACTTTCTGCCAGTGAACTGGGTGCCGTTGTCGGTGATGATGGAGTTCGGGACTCCGAAGCGATGGATGATGTTGGTGAAGAACGCCACCGCCTGTTCGGACCTGATGCTGTTTAGGGGTCGGACCTCGATCCACTTGGAGACTTTGTCGATGCGACCAGCAGGTGCGTGAAGCCCCCGGGTGCCTTCTGCAAGGGACCGACGAGGTCCAGACCCCACACAGCAAACGGCCAGGTGATGGGTATTGTTTGCAAGGCCTAAGCGGGCAGGTGGGTCTGCCTTGCGTAGAATTGACACCCTTGACAGGTGCGTACAATCCTAGTGGCATCAGCCACCGCAGTTGGCCAGTAGAAACCCTGTCGGAAGGCGTTTCCCATGAGGGCTCGAGGTGCTACGTGGTGACTGCAAGCCCCCGAGTGTATTTCTTGCAATAACTCCTGACCTTCGGCGATGGATATGCACCACTGGAGGATGCCTGAGGGGCTGCGGTGGTAGAGCTCCTTTCCGTCACCCAGCAAGACGAACGACTTGGCGCGCCGCGCCAGTTGCCGTGCTTTGGCTCTATCGAGGGGTAGCTCTCCTCGGTGGAGATATTGCAGGTATGGGGTCTGCCAGTTTCGATTAGGCGTGACCCCATTCCGCTCTTCCTCGACGCGCAGTGCCTCACCCTTGGGGGCCGAGGGTGCCTCGGGGGGGGCCGAGGCCGCCTCGGGCTGAGCTGAGGGCGCCTCGGGCAGAGCCGAGGCCTTCTCGGGCTCGGGCGTGTCGTCGGTCTTGACGGAGGGTTGATGTAGGTCTCGGGAGAAGACGTCCGGAGGAACCGTTGTCCGCCCCGAGGCTATCTTAGCCAGCTCGTCTGCAGTCTCGTTGTATCGTCGAGCGACGTGGTTGAGCTCGAGCCCGTAGAACTTGTCCTCCAGGCGCCGAACCTCGTCGCAGTAGGCTTCCATCTTCGGGTCGCGGTAGTGGGAGTTCTTCATGACTTGGTCAATGACAAGTTGTGAGTCGCCATGAGCGTCGAGGCGCCGAACCCCTAGCTCGATGGCGATGCGCAACCCGTTAACCAGAGCCTCATACTTGGCCACGTTGTTGGACGCCGGGAAATGGAGGCGCAACACGTAGCGGAGGTGCTTCACGAGGGGTGAGATGAAGAGCAGGCCCGCGCCCGCTCCTGTTTTCATCAGCGACCCGTCGAAAAATATGGTCCAGAGTTCCGGTTGGATCGGAGCTGTTGGAAGCTGGGTGTCGACCCATTCAGCCACAAAGTCTGCCAAGACTTGGGACTTGATGGCCTTCCGAGGGGCGAACGAGATTGTCTCGCCCATGATCTCCACCGCCCACTTTGCAATCCTACCCGAGGCCTCTCGGCACTGGATGATCTCCCCCAGGGGGAAGGATGACACCACAGTCACCGGATGAGACTCGAAGTAGTGTCGCAACTTTCGCCGTGTCAGAATTACTGCGTACAGCAGCTTCTGAATTTGCGGGTAGCGGATTTTGGTCTCGAACAGTACCTCACTGATGAAGTAGACCGGCCTCTGGACAGGCAATGCGTGCCCTTCTTCTCGTCTCTCGACCACGATCACGGCGCTGACCACCTGAGTGGTAGCGGCGACGTAGATCAAGAGGGCTTCTCCGGCAGCGGGGGCACCAGGATGGGCGCGCTTGTAAGGAGCGCCTTCAAGTTCCCGAGGGCTTCCTCGGCCTTGGGGGTCCAAGTGAAGCGCTCGGTCTTCCTTAAGAGGCGATACAGGGGCAGGCCTCTTTCGCCGAGGCGCGAGATGAAGCGGCTCAGAGCCGCAAGGCATCCCATGACCCTCTGTACTCCTTTCAAGTCCTTGATGGGCCCCATGTTGGTGATGGCCGCGATTTTCTCCGGGTTGGCCTCGATGCCCCGCTCGGAGACGATGAACCCCAGGAGCATGCCTCGGGGGACTCCGAAGACACACTTCTCGGGATTAAGTTTTACGCCTTTTGCTTTGAGACACGTGAATGTCGTTTCAAGGTCGGAGAGGAGGTCGGAGGCTTTCCTCGTTTTGACTACGATGTCATCGACGTAAGCCTCGACCGTTTGGCCAATGTGCTGTCCGAACACATGGTTCATGCACCTTTGGTATGTCGCACCTGCATTCCTCAAACCAAATGGCATAGTAATGTAGCAGTACATGCCAAAAGGTGTGATGAAAGAAGTCGTGAGCTGGTCGGACTCTTTCATCCTGATTTGGTGATACCCTGAGTAGGCATCGAGGAACGACAGGGTTTCGCACCCAGCAGTGGAATCCACGATTTGATCAATGCGAGGCAGAGGGTAGAGAACCTTCGGACACACCATTTCCCACCTTTCTTTTTCACAAGCACAGGGTTGGCTAGCCATTCGGGATGGAATACCTCTTTGATGAACCCTGCAGCCATCAGCTTGTGGACCTCCTCGCCTATGGCTCTGCGCTTTTCTTCGTCGAATCGGCGCAGAGGCTGCTTCACGGATCGGGCTCCAGCTCGGATATCCAGTGAGTGCTCGGTGACTTCCCTCGGTATGCCAGGCATGTCCAAGGGACTCCACGCAAAAACCTCGACGTTTGCGCGGAGAAAGTCGACGAGCACTGCTTCCTATTTGGGGTCGAGCTCGGAGCCGATCCGGATCTGCTTGGAGGTGTCGTTGCTGGGGTCGAGAGGGACGGACTTAACCGCCTCTGCTGGTTCGAAGTCGCCGGCGTGGCACTTCGCATCTGGCACCTCCTTGGGGAGGCTCTCTAGGTCGATGATGAGGGCCTCAGATTCGGCGAGGGCCTTGGCATACTCCACGCACTCCACGTCGCATTCGTACGCGTGTCAGTACGTGGGGCCGACGGTGATGACCCTGTTGGGGCCCGGCATCTTGAGCTTGAGGTAGGTGTAGTTGGGGACGGCCATGAACTTGGCATAGCATGGTCTCCCCAGCACTGTGTGGTAGGTTCCTTGGAACCCGACCACCTCGAACGTGAGGGTTTCCTTTCGGAAGTTGGAGGGAGTCCCAAAGCAGACGGGTAGATCGAGTTGTCCAAGGGACTGGACGCGCTTCCCGGGAATGATCCCGTGAAAGGGCGCCGCACTGGCCCGGATCGAGGACAGATCGATCTGCAGGAGCCCGAGGGTGTCGGCGTAGATGATGTTGAGGCTGCTGCCTCCGTCCATGAGGACATTGGTAAGCCTGACGTTGCCGATGACGGGATCAACAACGAGCGGGTACTTCCCCGGGCTCGGCACGCAGTCGGGGTGGTCGCCTTGGTCGAAGGTGATGGGCTTGTCAGACCAATCTAGGTAGACTGGTGCCGCCACCTTCACCTAGCAGACCTCCCAACGCTCTTGCTTGCGGTGCCGAGCCGAGGCGTTCGCCACCCGCCCACCATAGATCATGAAGCAGTCATGGACCTCGGGGAACTCCTCTGCCTTGTGACCCTCCTTCTTGTCGTTGTCGGGGGCCCTGCCACCTTCCGTCGGTGGCCCGGCCTTGTGGAAGTAGCGCCGAAGCATGACGCACTCCTCAAGGGTGTGCCTGACGGGACCCTGATGATAGGGGCACGACTCCTTGAGCATCTTGTCGAACAAGTTAGCGCCTCCGAGAGGCTTCCGAGGGTTCTTGTGCTCGGCGGCGGCGACAAGGTCTGCGTCGGCGGCATCGCGTTTCGCTTGCGACTTCTTGCCCTTCTTCTTTGCGCCGTGTTGAGCGGACGCCTCGGGGACGTCATCCGGTTGGTGCCTTTGATGCTGCTTGTCCTGCCGGAAGATGGCCTCGACCACCTCCTAGCCAGAGGCGAACTTGGTGGCGATGTCCATCAGCTTGCTCGCCCTGGTGAGAGTCTTGCGAACCAGCTTGCTCACCATGTCGCGGCAAGTGGTGCCGGCGAGGAACGCGCCGATGACATCTGAGTCGGTGATGTTGGGCACCTCGGTGCGCTGCTTCGAGAATCGCCGGATGTAATCCCGCAGGGATTCTCCCGGCTGCTGGCGGCAGCTTCAGAGATCCCAGAAGTTCCCAGGGCGCACGTATGTGCCCTGGAAGTTGCCGACGAAGGCTTTGACCAGGTCGTCCCAGTTGGAGATTTGCGCAGGAGACAGATGCTCCAGCCAGGCTTGGGCGGCGTAGGAGAGGAACAGGGGGAGGTTGCGGATGATGAGGTTGTCATCGTCCATTCCACCCAGCTGGCAGGCCAGCCGGTAGTCCGCGAGCCACAGTTTTGACCTCGTCTCCCCCGAGTACTTGGTGATGGTAGTCGGGGCCCGGAACTGGGTCGGGAACGGCGCCCGTCGTATGGCCCGGCTGAAAGCTTGCGGACCGGGTGGTTCGGGCGAAGGGCTTCGATCCTCCTCGCTGTCGTAGCGTCCCCCACGCCTGGGGTGGTAGCCTCGGCGCACCCTCTCGTCGAGGTGGGCTCGACGGTCGCGGCGATGGTGCTCGTTGCCGAGGCGGCTCGGGGCCGCAGGCGCTGTGTCCCGCGTGCGCCCGGTGTGGACCGAGGCTTCCCGCATGAATCGGAAAGTCACGGCGCGATGCTTCGGGGGGTACCCCTGCCTCCGCGAGGCAGAGCTTTCGGCCCGTCGGACCGCGACATCCTCCAGGAGATTCTTGAGTTCTCCCTGGATACGCCGCCCCTCGGTGATGGATGGTTCCGGCATCGCTCGGAGTAGTATTGCTGCTGCAGCCAGGTTCTGGCCGATCCCACTGGAAGCCGAGAGCAGCCTTGCCCTGGCATCGTCGGTGATGCGGTGCTGGACGCCTTGGGCCAGATGACGCGCTTCTCCGGTTGGTGCTCGGCCTGCCCGCTCCTGCCCGATGTTCTGTCGGAGCTGCACAAGTTGTCCTGCTCCCTCGTCGAGCCTGGCCTACATCTCGTGGATTTGCTCGAGCTGTGTGTCCTGACCCCCTGTAGGGATTGGGACCACAGCTAGCTCCCGAAGGATGTCAACGCGAGGCGCAGGCCCAGGAGGATTGCCGTCGTCCAGCATACCAAGGTGGTTGCCTTCGTCGTGACCCCCTAGATCGATGTGGAAACATTCGCAACTTGGGCCACAGTCCTCGTCGCCGAGGCTGTGGCTATCATCGGAGCAATCGGAGAGGCAGTAGTCGCATGCGGTCATGAAGTCCCGCATGGCACTGGGGTTATCGAGCCCGGAGAAGTCCCAACCAGAGTCGGGCTCGTCGTCTTCCTCGGAACCCGGGGGCCCGTAGGTCGAGACGGCCGTCAATCGGTCCTAGGTTGACCACATATGGTACCCCGGAAGGTTCGGATATGCCTTTATGAAAGCGTCCACCGAAGCGGGATCGCTTGGTGGGTCGAAGTTGAATCTAAAAGGCATAGGATGGGAAACAGACGGTACCTCTTGATCGACGGACGGTGACGAAGTCGCGTCGGGGACGGACTGCACCGTTATCTCAGGTACGAGGCTAACGCTCAGCAAGTCCTTCGCGAGCGTGCTGGCGTCGCCCGTCCGCTTGGGGTTGGCGTGTTGTGGGGAAACGACACTCATCTTCGTCTCAGACGCGAGGTCAACGCCCGACGTGTCCCCCGCTGGGGCGCCGGCGTCGTCGACTCGCTCGATAGCCGACGAGGTGCCGCCTCCTGCTTGGCCATGATTGCCCCGCCTCCTTCCTCGTCGACGGGGAAGGTGATGGGACAGACCTAGATGCTGTTTTTTTCGCCACGCGGGGAAGACGTCGTCGATTTCGCCGCCGGCGAGCGGGCTGACGGCCGCTATTATCGTTGTCGCGCGGCGGAGGAAGGAGTATCATGTCGTAGCTGCCGTCGAGGGATATGAACTCGAGACTCCCGAAACGGAGCTTCGTCCCGGGTTGGAGAGGTCGCTGGAGACTCCCCATCTGGAGCTTGATGGGAAGCTGTTCGTCAACACGCAGCAGGCCCCTACCTGGCGCGCCAACTGTCGGCATTTCGACCCCGGGGGTCCCTGGACCGACGAGTAAATTGTCGCTGCGTGTCCCAGCCCAGATGGGTCGGCGCGAGACAGAGCACAAGGGGGGAAAACCAGTGAGGGGAAACCGCGGCCTCGTGTTGTCCTGCGCCAGGGTGGATGCACTTGCAGTAAGGGTTACAAGCGTTCGCGAGGGAGAGAGAGAGAGGGCGTGAGACTGCGAGTCAGCCCGTCCTCCCGCGCGGCCACCTTCTCGTACGAGGGCCCTGGACCTTCCTTTTATAGACATAAGGAGAGGGTCCAGGTGTACAACGGGGGGTGTAGCAGTGTGCTAACGTGTCTAGCAGAGAGGAGCCAAAGCCCTATGTACATGCCGACGTAGCTGTCGGAGAGGTGTTGGAGCCCTGTTCATGTGGCGTCGTGGCCGTCGGAGGAGCGCTTGAGCCCTGTAGAAGCACAGCTGTCGGATCCTTGCTGACGTCTCCTTGCTTCCGTAAGGGGCTGAAACCCGCCGTCGTCATGGAGCACGCGGGGTGCCATCATTACTTGTTTTACCGGGGCGAGCTAGATGGGACGCCGGTCTTGTTCCCCGTAGCCTGGGCTAGCTAGGGGTAGGGTAATGATGCCCCCCCCCTTGTGGCGTGGTCGGCCCGAGCGAGGTGGTGACTCCTTCGAGGTCGAGGTTGAGTCCGAGCCCGGGGGTCGGGCGAGGCGGAGACCGTCGTCCGGAGGTCGAGGTTGAGTCCGAGCTCAGGGGTCGGGCGAGGCGGAGACCGTCGTCCGGAGGTCAAGGCTGAGTCCGAGCCCGGGGGTCGGGCGAGGCGGAGACCGTCTTTCGAGTCGAGGTTGAGCCCGAGCCCTAGGGTCGGGCGAGGCGGAGACCGTCGTCCGAAGTCGAGGTTGAGTCCGAGCCCTGGGGTCGGGCGAGGCGGAGACTGTCTTCCGGAGTCGAGGTTGAGTCCGAGCCCTGGGGTCGGGCGAGGTGGAGATTCCTATGGCGCCCGAAGCTGGACTTGTCTGCTGTCAGCCTCACCCTGGCGGGTGGCACAGCAGTCGGAGCAGCGCAGGCGACGCTGTTTTCCTGTCAGGTCAGTCAGTGGAGGAGCGAAGTGACTGCGGTCACTTCGGCCTTGTCGACTGGAAAGCGCGCGTCAGGATAAGGTGTCAGGCGATCCTTGCATTAAATGCTCCTGCGATCCGGTCGGCTGGCGAGACAATCTGGCCAAGGTTGCTTCTCCGTGAAGCTTGCCCGAGCTGGGCCTCGAGCGAGTCGAAGGTGCGCCCGTTGCTTGAGGAGACCCTCGGGCGAGGCGTGAATCTGCCTTGGTCTACCGTTCCTGCCCGAGGCTGGGCTCGGATGAGGCGAGATCGTGTCCCTTGAGTGGACGGAGCCTTGTCCGGAATTGCGCCCATCAGGCCTTTGCAGCTTTGTGCTGATGGGGGTTACCAGCTGAGATTAGGAGCTTTGGGGGTACCCCTAATTACGGTCCCCGACAAACGTCCTCTATATTCATCCTCTATATCCGTACTTTACAGTCTCCTCTAAAAGATTCCATCCTCTATATCTCATTTCTCTCCAACAACGTCCTCTAAATCACGTCCTCTATACTCAAATATCTATATTAGAGACATTTTTTATTTTTATTTTTTATACATACGTATTTGTTATACTCTCAAATGTATTGTACATATTTTAATTTTGTTAAACCGGTTATTTAAAGTATTCAAATGGATAGAGGACCGTTTAGAGAAACTCTATAGATAGAGAATCTAGCAGCGTTCTCTAAATTTAGAGGACCGTTTAAAGGACGCTGCTGGAGGGCGTAGAAGACCAAATGGTCCTCTATATTTAGGGTACAGAACCTTTTAAGGTATCTTGCTGGAGCTAGCCGGGCCCGTAGGTTTGGAAGCCTAGGATGGCTGCACACAGCTCAGGGCCGGCCCTGCTTGGTCCAGCAGCGTTGTCGTTCGGTTCTATGCATGATGCATAGGTGTCAGAGTGATGTCAAACAATATATTGAACTGGAGGTGGGGCGTGTTTGTTGAACGAGTATAAATTCTGACTTTGATTCGAGTGCTAGAGACCGTAGGCACGGCTACAGATTTATCAGTCGGCGGTACGAAACGTTAACAAACGGATTCATTTTTTTCTAATTTAAAAGAATTGTTTTAAGTTGTTTTCTGATTAAAAATGGATTCGTAATTTTTTATAGCAATAGTACAGTTTGGGCTCTGCAAATCCCATGGGTCCGACAAGCTTTGGTCTCAAAGTTGGGAGTTCGCGTGGAAGAGAAGCGCGCGCCATGAATGGAATGAACCCCCCGCGCGCCCTGATCCGACGGCCAGCACGTCGTCCGCTAGACTTGAAACCGAAGCATCCTCCTCCTCGCCCGCCGCCCCGCTCCGGCAGTTACCAGTTGGCTCTCTCGTGCTCTCTGCCTGAGGCCGGTCGCCTTGCACCCTTGCCACGTCGCCGCCCGCGCCCACCACCTGAGGCCGGTCGCCCATCCATAACGCCCACTCCCGCAGTCCAGTCCCCACCTCTTCTCTCACATCACAGAGTCGCACGCACGCCTCCTCCCCTCCCCCCCCCCCCCCCCCCCCCCACCCCCCCCTCACTTCCCACGCCTCCGCACCGCGCGCAGATCAGAGGAATGGTGAGCGCGTCGAGCCTGCTCCTCCCGTCCTCCGTGCGGGACCTGGCCTCCTGCGTCTCCGACGGCGCCGTCCGCGTCGCCTGCACCAGCCCGGCGTCCACGCTCACGGTCTCCTCCTCCTCCACCTCCTCGCCGCCGCCGGCCACGCTCTCCGTCGCCATCTCCTACCGCGCCACCCCGCAGGCCCCGTCATCGCCGCCGCTCTTGCTGCGCCTCACCTGGTCGCACTCCCGGCACGGGCCCCCGACGCTTTCCTTCGCCGGGCCCACCGCGTCGTCCCCCGCCGTCCTCCTCCGCCGCCGCAGGGGCACCTACTGCCTCCCCTCCTCCACCTCCACCCACATCCCCCCGCTCGCTCTCTTCTGGGACCTAACCGCCGCCAGGTACGGCCCGGCCTCGTCCTCGTCCCCGGAGCCAGCCTCCGGGTTCTACGTCGTCGCCGTCGCCAGCGCCGAGGTGGTGCTGGCCGTGGGCGACCTGGCGGCGGAGTTCATCAAGGCGAAGTTCGAGGGCCAGATCCCCTGGGCGCGCTCCATCCTCCCCGTGTCCCGCACCGACCGGGTCGTGGCGGCGGCGCCGCGGCCGGGCGCGGCGGTGCACACGGCGCGGGTCCGGTTCGGCGAGGGCGCGCCGGAGCACGAGGTGGCCGTGGGCTGCTGCGGCGCCGGCGCCGGCAGGCCCGGGGAGGAGGAGCTCTGGGTGAGCGTGGACGGCAAGCGCGCCGTGCACGCGCGGCGCCTGCGCTGGAACTTCCGGGGCAACCAGACGGTGTTCGTGGACGGCGCGCCCGTCGACGTCCTGTGGGACCTCCACGGCTGGTGGTTCCAAGACCCGCCCGGCTGCGCCGTCGTGATGCTCCGCGCCAGGAGCGCGCTCGAGAGCCGGCTCTGGCTGGAGGAGGAGGCCAGGGCGCCCGGGTTCGCGCTCCTCGTGCAGGCCCTGAGGACGCCGCCCTGATCTTGGTGGTCCTTTGAATCCTGATGAAGAGGTCAAATGCTCACTGCCTGCTGGTTGATCATGTTTCCTTTGACTCGGGAATTTGGTGGGTGGTATTTAGCAAACCAAAGCAAATCCAGCCGGGGGGGGGGAATGGTGGCTGCGTTGGCAATCTAGACGTTTCATGGATTTTCATGTGGTTTTGGTATACCAAGAGGAGATATATTGATCTGTGACTGTGCTGTTTGGGTCATCTTCTTTCTTTCTGTCTGTATGTCTTTTCTTCTAAAAGCTTGCTGGCTTCTTATTTCCCGATAATTTGCAGCTCTCTGTGGTCGTACAGTTTAGCAAAGGATTATACAGTATCATCATAGGGTGTGCCTTGATTATACAACAATTGCTCTTCACTGTTTATACGGATTGCTGCAGTAACAGTGATACAGGTGATTCCAGCACCATTCCTAGTACAGCGGCACTCCCCTCCGCCAGACATATCGTACTGATTCCAACTATTCCAAAGATCCGCTACATTGTTTTCCAGTGCTGTTTACCTGTGTTTGCAGTCTACCTCATCATTCCCATGCCACCACCCGTTTGGTTCTAGCATGTTGTTACTTGATCATGTTTAGTTTCTGCAGTCGCGCACACACACACACACACAGCGATGTGTCCCTGTCATGATTTATAGCCACATGACTGGGCCCCCCCAAATACAGAGAGGGAGAGAGAGCATGGGAGAGGGGGGTGTCAATGGAAGGAACACGCACTTGGCGTTGGTTGGTCCCAACTTGACCCAGCATACAAAACAAGCTGAGGGGTTGATGGCATATATATCGGATTATTGCTTTGCTTCTCAGAGCTTGCTTGCCTTCCCAGATCCTGTTGCGTGCCTTTTTGTGCTCTGCCTTTGTTTTATCTGATGCACTTGGCGTAGAGCAGCAGGCGAAAGAGACTGATGGCGCTGCCACCTATCGTGCGTGCGTGCGAGCGTATCACCGAATCTGTCACTCCCTCCGTTTTTTTCAAAATACACATTGCGGTTTTTAAATAAATAAAAAATTGTATAAACGTTATTTATTTTTGTTCTGACTTATTTTATCATTAGAGATATTTTAGTAACAACTTATTTATTCCATTATTTGCGAGAGAGAGAAAAAAATATGCTCCGGATCCGGATGGCAGCTTCACCAAACAGGCCATATACACATACAGACGTAAGGTAAACATGCATCTGATTACACATCAGTGTTCTTTCTCTGGATTTTAGCTAGCTAAAGGCCTTGTACCCAAGAACAGGCTCAGGGGGGGCAGGCACCGTTCCGGAATCCAGGACGACGACGACGGTTCCCGGCACGGCACGGGACGCCGGCAGCCATGGATGGATGGATGGATATCTGTGATCGAGCTGTATGGCCTAGGTTTTTTTTGGAGTTGGGGATGGCCGACAAATGCAGCGCTGCTTTCACGGTCCATGACACGTTGCTTCCAGGCTAAATTACGCAGCGTGTAAGACGTATAGTAATGCTGCTTTGCTAGGTTGCTGTCCAGCACTTCACGCTGTTTCAGGTATGGCTGCGTTTAGGTTAATCTCTTCTTCAGCACGGATCTGGAGAACTCGTATCATTATCGTCTCCCATGGCCATGATGATATGCATAGATTGTACGCGATCGATCCCGCTGTCTGTGTCTCAGTGTCTCGCTGAGGTGTGATTTCGCGGGTGACGATTGCGCATCTGAGCCACGCCACCTCGCAGGTACGGTAGGATGGCCATTGTCTGATTAGGAAAAATCAGGACTCACGCACACACGCAATCACTAGATTTTACTACACTATAAGGGCTAGTTCTGGGAACTACGTTATCCCAACAGATTTTTATTTTTCTTTAGGTCCCGTTTGTTTCCTTTTATTTTAAAAAATTAGAATCTTACTAATAAAATAGGCTATTTTTTTAGAACGTTATATTCCACCACTTTCCAAAGTTATCATATAAGTATATCTCAAATTCATGAGGTGAGAGATGAAAATTGATTTTATAGATTTACATGCTTTTTTTATGTATAACTTATAGCACATTTTTCTACTTGCTTCGCTATAACATAAATGTAGTATATAACTATCTTTTTCATTTGATTTATGATAATAAACAAATATATTACATATATAAATATATGAACTTAATTAGTTTTGTCTAAATTATAGTTATTAAAATGGAATTCAATTCCAACGAAACAAACGGGGCCTTAAGGAAAAATAAGAATCCCTTGAGAAAATAAAGCTCCTAAACTAGCTTTAAAATATGGCAAAACACACACGCACGCACTCACATCAGAAAAGAGAAATAAAAAACACGACAAATAAAAAAACGGAGAGAGCAACTTGATGCAAGCGGTCGCATGAAGCATTTACCAAAAAAAAAAATTAACTATCTATCCTTTTTCTGGATTTGGAGGACCTTTTCTACCAGAGGATGGTTGATATGGAATAGACTATAGTGGTGCCACAATAGAGAGAAAGAAAAAGAGAATCTAACTGAATATTGTTAAGCATCATATTTAGCACTTGGACATGGCCGGATAGTTCGACCATTTAACTCGAACGGTTCGTGATGGTCCGCAATCAGATTAACTCGGGGTGATGGTACTTATCCACACGTGGTTATCCTAACCTATCTGTAGGAATCTGTTGGATTTCGTCTAGGACGTGTCTAGATCTCCCCTATAAATATAAAGGGGTACGACCGATTGAGAACCACCGAATACATTCCAATTGAACCAATCTATTTTTTCACATATCAATCTTCACCTCTATTCAACTCTACGTCATCTAGAGCCGTCTTAGGTGGCATGCCAACCCCAAGACAACCCTAGGATCTTAACCTGATGAAGTCCCTCTCGGGGGGGGGGGCAAGATCCACTTCACTCAAGATGTCTTCCCCGACCTATTTTCTTAATCCCTGGTCGGCTCTACGCCATCTGGGTAGCCTACCGACCTCAGAGCACCTTATGATCTCCTCCTTGACAGGGTCCCTCCTAAGGGCGAGATCTAGGTTCCTGCGAGGAAGAAGAAGGCTTTGCGCCATCGTGAACCGTCTAACCCCTGTGCGCGGACCATACGAAGCGATGTAGAGAGGAGTCATTCCTGCAACGAGGTCGCGGACCATTCGGTTCAGAGTCGCGGACCGTCCGCGCTCCCGTAGAGAGCACCACCAATAGGTACACCCCCATTGTTTGGCCCAAATCAGCGCCAACATATTTTTTGGCAACTCCGCTGGGACAAGAGGTATGATCTAACAAGATCGACCGCAGATGACCAGTTTAAAGGATCACTCTGATATCTCCCCAACCAACATCGTGAAGCTGACGAAGGTCAGCAAGAATTCGAGGACTACAAAAGACAGCTGATCGAGGAGGCCGAGGCAAAGTACCTGGCCAATTTCAAGGTGGATCGGCATCAGAAGATCGTTCAGCAAGAGGAATGCGACCTGACATATCTTCGACCCACCTCACCTGCCCCCAATGTAGGTAAAACAGACGATGTACAATCCCTTATACATTATATAGACGAACAACAAGATCAATTAAAATAATACATAGAGGGCTTGCGCGGAAAATTTAGGAAAATGGCACGCGTATTTGAAAAGTCTGCCGTTACCAATTTCCTATCGCATGAGATTGATGCTAGAGCCACCACACACCAATCGTTGGCTACAAATGGGCATTCACGAACCCAACCATCGTATGAATTCATACGCCAAGCAACCACAACCTCCTCCACTGTTTTGGGATAAACCTACGGTCCTACGCACGACCAGACCATCTGGACCTAACTTCGGACCGTTCAGCCCACCGGCAGGTGTTGACAGCCTTTATGGCGAACCACTGAGAGCTGCGCCTGACTGTCGTACTCTTCACAATGGTTAATAGACATGCTCGGACCATCCGAGTATGCCGATCGTCCATGTTTTATACCGGATCGTTCGATGAAGAGTGCGTAGAACAGGATGCAGGTTATTACATATAATCCTTCTACCCACCTCAATAGTACTGCTATCTGCCACCTATGGCACATCAAAGCCGTAGTATACCACCACCATCGGTATACAACACGCAATTGGGTATGGTCCGGCAGGCCAAATATGATCTCGGACTGTCTGGACACATCACGGACTGTCGGACACCTCTTGTCAAACTGTCTAACTATACATACATGACCGGACAGTCTGTATACCACACAGGACCGTCCGACTGTTGGAACTTGCTCACTGGCGCAAGTTGATCCAACGGGGAGGTGTGGTAACGTAAACAGGGTTTCTGCGCGTGATGGCAATAGCTCTGTTAACCTAGCCTCTCAAGGGCATTGTGCGGGAGTATTTATAGGTGTCCGGGTGCCCAGCGTCTCGTGCTAAGGACGCATGTGCCCTCAGACACCTAGGTTATCCCCGGAATATTCCCATAAAGCGGGGTTACAGACCGTAATTACAGGGAGGCCTTTACAAACTAGACCCGTAACGCGCAACGGCCATGCAGGGCCCGTTACAATGGGCCGGATCACACGTGGGCCTCCATTCTGGACGAGGTCGCAGGATGGGACGACCTCGTCACAGGTCTTCGTCCGGCAGCGTATGAGGCAAAGGGTAAGTCTGCCCGCTGTCTTGTCACCGTTGATGCAGCGAGTACGGCGAAGGCCTCGAGCGAAGGGTGGCGTCTTCGCCTTCGCCCCAACACCGACCAAGTTGTGGACCATCCAACACCTTACATCGGATCGTCCGGATATGCATACGTAGGAAAGAGTACTCAGCTTAGGCACAATTTTCATACTCCATCCCACCTGCAGCATAGTGTAGTCACAGCATGCCACCATCCACGCATGAGGCCGAATATTTTTCGGTCCCTACGGAGCCAGAAAGGTTCGCCCCATACACACGATAGTGGGATGCGATACCGGTATGCCTCAGGGGCTTATACCGGAAGGAACCTTTGATCATCCTGGTGAAAAAGGTCGGTATAAGGATAACCGGCCACCTGAACCCTATGTCCCGAAGATCGATAGGTTACCATCGGTCACTTTGGATGAAGTTCGAGAGGAAATATTCGCACTATTTCATGATAAATTAGATTTCAGTGTATCCAGCCTAGGACAGTCCTATCAGAAGCCATACAACCCTCGATGGGACAAAGTTCCATACCCTCCAGGGACTAATGTGTCGGATTTCTCCAAATTCTCAGGCGAGGGCAGTAAAGTCACTCAAGAACACATAAGCCAATTTCTAGTACAATTAGGGGAATCGACAGACATAGAAGCTTTTCGTGTTAGCCTATTCTCATTATCCCTTATTGGCACTGTGTTTGCTTGGTATACTGTGTTACCTTCTAACTCCATTAATTCCTAGGATGATTTAAAGCATAAGTTTCATAAACACTTCTTCTAGAGATTACAAGTTAGACTTAGTTGATTTGATATCGGTCCAACAAGAGGACGATGAATCTGTTAATAATTATATCCGAAGATTGTAGAATACTAGAAACCAGTGTTTTCAAATCCAGGTAGTATATAAACAACTAGCGGGATTAGCTTTCAATGAGTTACGTTCATACTTGAAAGAAAATTACCACAGTCGGCCATTAAGAAAACACTCTAAAAAGTGGAGTAACCATCTAAATTATCCAATCCCTATAAAAAATGCTCATTTTGATTTCTGTTGCATAAAATCCTGTTAGTTTCGAAATGGAACCAGTCAAGATCATCCTATCTGCTGATGCCAACAGTTAATGACATGAATAGTTACTAGCCTTTTGGCGAATTCACCGATGCTTGAATCTCTCTGTGGTATCCGCATACCACGGGTTGCTGTTTTCAGCATCAATACTGAACAGATGAAGTGTGTTTGGTTTCCAACAACAAATCTGAATGATTTCTCATATTTACACCATACCCTCATCAACTCCCAACCTACAGCAGCCAGACAGCCATCTGCCACTGTACAGGTGTTTGCTCGCCCTGCAGCAGACCGCTGCATAACAGCGAGCTCGCCTCGCCGACTCCAGGCAGCTGCTATTTGCAGGGCCCTGGCTGCTGCTTCCTCACTGTCTGGCTGTTGCTCTCAGGTGGAGTGGGGTTAACTTCAGACAGCGGCATGCCGTTACTGTTAGGACCCGCGTCCACCGATGACCCAGACGCCACCTGATTCTCCTGGTCGGGCTCGTGCCTAGGAGGAGCTTCTGATGACGCCCTCGACGAGTGCCCGGCACCGGCGAACAGGCAGCGGCACGGGTCGGAGCCTGGCGGCTCAGGAGAGCCTGGAGAGCTCATCGTCACTGCTACACCGGATAGCGGCGGCGGCGGCGGCGGAGGGGCATTGTGCTCGCTGTCGGGGTTATCGAGTAACGAGATTCTACAGACGGGGCAGGTCGAGTTCTGCTCCAGCCATACATGTATACAGGCCATGTGGAAGTCATGGCCGCAGTGAGGGAGAACGCGTAGCACGTCCCTCTCTTCGTATTCTTCGAGACAAATGACGCACCTGCCAAAAGATGGCGTCAACAGTTTTTCAGTGACTAGTGCAAGCAAAGACGGTTGCTAAAAGATAGGAGTAGTATTGACAGGAAACAGAAGTGGAAACCAGCAAATGCCACAGGAATGGAATGCCACGCATTTGTTACTCTTGCTCTCTCTTTTTTTTTTTTAAGAATGGGACGCTCTATGCCTCAGGTTGAAACCGTTTCCCCCTCCACGTTTTACGATCAGAGATGGTCTTGTAAACTCAGTGAAGCTATAGAAAACTGAAGGCACGTAAAACATGGTACAGTACAGACCAACTTGTGCAGAGTGAAACATGCAGTCGGCTGAGAATACTTGTAATCCGATCCCTGTTTCCCTTCATCAGGCACCACAAGTGAGGTTAACCTACTCAATAACAATGCCTAATGACCCATCTTCCTCAAGACTCAAGAGCAGTTAAACACCCATGCCCCCACCTCAAGACTCAAGATTAAGTGGTCTTAGCTGATCAGTAACAATGCCAGCCGAGGGACACCATGATCCGATCGCCAATCACCAGCGAGGCACAGCAATCAGTACACTTGTACTAAAGAAAAAAGAACGCACCGCCGCTGTATTTAGGCACCAACATCCGCAAGGACAGCTTCTTTGGTACTGAAAACACAATCAACGTCCCCCAATGACAGCAGCCCTTTCGGTGCCAACAGGCTGTCTCCTGTCGTGGCACCTCTCTCATGATTCCCAGCAGCAGTAAAGCAAGCACAGACGCGCAGTGCACAGGCTTGGCAAAATGTTGGGGAAACACCTAATAATACGGCAAAAAAAAAAAAAACTGGATGTAAGTTTATTCATGGTTTTCCCATAAATCTGTTCCGGTTGTTTACATCAGTGAAAACATCGTTTCCCCATACCGGTGTGGATGCAGTAGAACTTGTGTTCACTTGTATAGTATTACTATAGTCTAAAGGGGTGTTCAGTTCGAAACTTACATGGTGACTAAAATAGGTCTTTGAAATAGGATTTCTAGGGAGAAGAGTGACTAAAGCAACCAAACACCCAGAATAGCATTCACAGTGAGCAAGTCGCATTCTGTTTGGTAGGGCTTCTACCCGCCAAACCCCTCTCAGTAATGTCAACAGTGTGTATGTATGGCCGACAAACACAACAGCCTGATCTTGTTTCTGACAGTGACATTGATATCCATCGGAACATCTAAAGGATTCCAAATCGGAACATCTAAACATAACAGCGATCCCGTTCCCCGCCCGCCCGCCCGATGGCGCCCTCGCAACTACAAGCCTCTTCTTCCTACTAGTTGCAGTGCGCACCCCTGAATATGATTTGGTACGGTAGCGACCAGCGAACGCGCCGCCCCCCACCATGCGCCGTCCCGCGCGTAACCGACTGGAGCGAGCCCGACACGAACCGATCGCGCGCGAGATTGCAACGCTACGGGGTAACAGGAGCGTGGAGGAGAAGGACCGGTACTTACTGGGAGTCGGCGTCGGAGGCGGCGGAGCCGCGGGGGCGGGCGGCGAAGGCGCGGGTGGGGAGGGCTGCGACGGCGGCGGGGCCGAGCCCGAGCCCGAGCCCGCCGCCTCCGCCGGGCGCGGGGTGGTGGGCGGCGAAGGAGTAGTCGGTGTAGTAGCGCGGGAGGGCGAGGAGGCGCGAGCGGGCCCGGCGGCGGTGGCGGCGGAGGAGCGCGCAGGCGAGGCGGGAGCAGACGAAGGCGATGAAGAGGAGGCTGAAGCAGAAGCCCGCCAGCGCCAGCGCCATGCTCGGCGACACGCCGGACGCCATGCCGCGGCTCCCACTCCCACCCCGCGCGCTGCGCTGCGCTGCGCTGTTCTCCCCCTCCGGCCTCTCGGGTCTCGGCCGGTTCGGTTCCTAGTGCGGCTGTGGGGACTTGTGGTGGACTAGACTGGACTGGACTGCTCGGCTGGTGGGCCGTGTCGATGCGCACTCGGTGCGATGGATAGAATGATAGATAGGTCTCCTGCCTGCTACTTCCTCCTCGGATGCTGTTGCCTTTGCTTTGCGTCCGCGCCGCCCGTTTCTGTGGCCTGCGTGCGCGCCTCGCTGCCGTGCCCCCCCCCAGTTGCCGAGCTCCCTCGTTTCAGGGCGGGGCGAGCGGTCGGCAACGCAACGAGCGCACTAGCGAAAAGATAGAGAATAGAGAACGGCCGGCGTCGAGGCGGCGGCGGCGGCTACCACACGACCTGCATTTTTGTCAACTTGGTCTTTTTTTTTTTTTGACGTTCGCGTGCACAACATTCGGATGGAACATCAGCAGTGGACAGCGGTGGCAGTGGAGTGAAAGGAAGGATAGCGCGCTGACCATTGGCCACTGTACAGTAAGGATAGGATTAGGCCAGGCATAAAAGGAACGGTGGAGAAAAAAAATTCCAGATGGAGATGCGGGGTATCGATCCCCGTGCCTCTCGCATGCTAAGCGAGCGCTCTACCATTTGAGCTACACCCCCTTATGACGTTTGAAAAAGTATAGATATTTCCTACTTACCGTATGGACCAGATTGGTCAGCATGTTTAATGATGCTACGGTTTGGACCATGATCCACCCGAGCTTATCATTGGGCTGGGTCTCCCTTCGTCTAAAAACAAGCAACGACCTAGACCTGGCCATGTCCAAATCAACGAAATCCAAGAGTCTTCATACATATGTTACATCATGGAACCAAACAACTTCACCGCATTAGCCCAATCAAACCGTCTTTTTCTGGTTCAAGTCAGCTAGGAGAAGCCCTGATTCAACGGTACCTTTAGATTCAGTCGCACCACCTCAGATAGACCAGTCCTCGAGCCACCTATAAAAGCTACTCGAGACCACCACGAATTAGAGTTTCGGCGGTGGTTGCACGACGACAAGGCATCGTTCGACACGGCGGCGATGCCCCAATGATGACCTCATCGTCTTCATGTGCCGACCACCTCCATCTGGGCGCCGCCGCCACCTCCTCGTCGCATGAGTTTGGAGCGTGCGCATCAGAGGTGTGGTCTGGTGTTTCTGGCTCCACAAGCCACACGAACAGCGCTTGCTCAACCATCCACGCATCCTCGATGCCATCGCATGCCACACCGCCATCAATCAGAGCATCGTCGTCCTCGAGATCTGGCCCATCACAGGCAACATCACCGCGTCCCTCTCGGCACGCGTAGGGATGGAAACAGGCACATTTTACCCGCGCGTTGTCACACCCGAATTTAAGGGCAAACCCGGGCGCAAATCAAATGTATGCTAGGATCAAGTCTCACGCATATGATGACTCATAGTATAGAAACGAATGTCACATCTTTATTTCATAATAGGGTTCTATACAAAATAACTAAATAATTACATCATATGACGACAACGATCCTCCACAACCATAGTTGACTGGGAGACAACAGCCTAAACCTCTCACGAACTCATCACGACATTCTTCATGCCCTTCATTTTGACGGTACCTGTCCTTGCCCTGGGGGTGAGTACATTAAGAGTGAGCTCACATACGTTCATCACTCAACAAGTTGTGGGGAATAATATGCATGAGCTCACTTATGGTGGGGGTTCATATGAAGTGTAAGGCTTACCAAAGAGAATGGTTAGGGCTGAGTGTTGCTTTTAACAAATTGGTCAAAATTTTGTTAGCAATTATTAAGTATAAGTGGATACCATCCCAATGCAATGCATATGACAGATTAAGTTTAATTACATAAGTTATTCATGTGAGTGTTCGAGCCACTCATGACCGTGAGCATGGTTGATATATCAGTTTTACACTCTGCAGAGGTTGCACATCTTTACCCACAAGACGGGTTTCCCATTTAGCCAGGGATTGTAAGACCCCTAGACACTTTCAAGGTGAATGGCTAGGGGGTCCACTGCGAGGCCTTTACAAAGTTCCACTAGATAAGAGAACCCGCTACGGATTCCGGGCCGAAGGCGATATAGGAATCCCTCGTCCGAAAAACTTTACAGACAGTCCGACCCAATGACCTCTTTATACCTGCACTCCGTCACCCCACTTTCCCCTTTCAGGAAAGGATTAAGTCACACTAGCTTTCCTAATTAATCAGCCAAGGGCGTCCCATTCCACTCTTGTGATAGCACTCTTTTCCCGAGTGGTTCTCCATGTTTGAGTTAACACAATAATCTTATCATGAACAATAATTAAACCATAATAATAATGGAACATGATCATAATTCAGATATAATATTAATCCCAAAACAAGGTAGATCATAGCCAAACTACCCAATAATTCATTTGTTTGCAAGGTGTAGGATGAATAAAACTAGGGTGGCCTATTAGGTGCTATCAAATTAACTGATCATGTCATAGTGATTAACAGAAACATTATTAGGTAAAGAAGAGTGATCAATGGCACAACTTGCCTGTGACTTGCGATAACCTTGTAGTTTAGATGTTGACCCAAAAGTTAGGCTTAAAGTTCCTCATCCCTCGCTTCTATGCGCAACAATACATATAGACAGGCATATAGTAGGTAAAATAACATTACACCAAAGCACAAGAACAAACTGCGCAATAATATTCTACACGTCGCTACGAGATCGTAGGTTCGGGAACGACTATGGAGTTATGGTTATAAAGATATAATTTTATGAAGTCCTTAGGTGATTACACAATACAACTATATTCTATGTTGATCATGTGAGAAGAATATAAGTAACTCAACTTTAATCTAGGTTATAACTTGGTTAGAGATCATCTGCTAGTCAACTTATAATTATAGTCAGATTACTTTGATAAGAATATTAATCTACTATATATAGGTTAAACAATATATATTTATAAAAGTTATGGGACATGACAAAATAATATTGTTACTGCGTAGGTAATTTTATTACGAAGCTAACGCGACTGGAATGGGTTAAATCGAAGTTAAAAATGAATTAGTTATGAGTTTTCTAAGTTTATTGAATTACTTTAGACTTTAAAAACAATTTTTTGATTCTATTTTATCATTTCCTAACGAATTTGGACAGCAGGTACAAATCCTAGGAGCTTGGGGTCTTTTCTGCAAAATTAGGACTTAAATTCAATTCTCTTAATACTACACCTAGACTGCGGGTTTGTAACGCCCCGAATTTTGCAGTTGAATTTTTTTTCTTTTCTTCACTCGCCAAATTCGGGCGTTACCTTTTCTTTTTCTTTTTCCCTCGCTAGACCTTGACCTTTTCCAAAGTTAGCGGGATTCGGTTTGGAATTTCCGTGTAAAGAAAAACCCTAAATTGCTTTATGTTGTTTGATGCATCATGCCGAACTATGCATTCTTTGACTGCTTGAAAGTGTAAATGCATTCATCTAGGAAGATCGGATTTCGAAAATGAGAAGAAACCTTTTCTTTTTTTTCTTTTCTCTTTCTTTTTCCTTTTTCTTTCTCTCTCCCCTCCTTTTTCTCTCTCCCGCGCCGTGGGCTGCTCCTGGCCGGCCCAGCCGCCCCCAGCCGGCCCAGCCGCCCCCCCCCGCGCGCCTCCTTTGGGCCCAAGTGGCCCAGCCGCCCCTCCCATTTTCCCCCCCAACTCCCTCTCTCTCCCTCCCATTCTCCCTATCCCCACCCTAGCCGCCGCCGCCCCCTACCCCTAGCTCGGCCGCCCCTGCCGCCGGCCCAACCGCCGCCCCTCGCCGTCGCTCGCCCGTCCCCGGTGAGCCCCCCTCCCCCCTCCTCCCTCCCTCTCCCCTTGGCCGGCCCAGCCGCCCTGGCCGCGCCGCCCCCTGGCCGCGCTGCCCCCTGGCCGCGCCGCCCCCAGCCGCCTGGCCGCCCCTGGCCACCCTGGCCGTCGGCCCAGCCGCCCTCGGCCGCCCCCAGCCGGCCCCAGCCGCGCCCCAGCCGCGCCCAAGCCGCGCCCTGGCCGCGCCCCCGCCCCTGCGCGCCCCGCCGGCCCAGCCGCCGGTTCAACCGCCCCCCGGGCCGGTTCAACCGCCCCCCCCCCCTTTTATTTTTTTTATTTTTATTATTATTTTATTTATTTTATTTTACTTTCTGTTATCATAGCTATTTTATTTTAGGTAGGCTAATCATTGTTCATGTTATTGAAATAGGAAGCTTAATTTAGAATTTCGTTGCGCTAGTTATTTCATATATAGTTAGTTGTTTATCTCGTTCAATGTTGAGCAACTAAAAATGACTAGGTTTCCATTAGTGCATGTAACTAAATCCTTTTGTTAGAACCAATTGGAACTAGATCGCATAATTTAATTAATCATTAGTGCATAAGCTTTAACCCCCCCCCCCTGCGAGACCTTTTCCCGTTTCTTTCTGACCATAACAAATGCGATATCGAATGTCATACTTGATGCATATTCACTTTGTTTGTTCCCTTGTATGGTGTACTGTTTGTTTCCTAATTTGAATGGATGGATGTATATATGTTTGCAATCGCATAGAGAACGATCCGGTCGAAGAGCCCGAGGAATTCGCAGGAAAAGCCCCTGAGCAGCAGTCGGTTGGTGGAGGCAAGTGTCCTTTGACCTATCTCTGTCCTATTCATTCTTTAATTCACCTCCCGCATTACACATTTATACCTAAGGATTGACTAGCTTTTGTTATCCATGTCCTTGATTACCTATTTGGGTCGGATTATTACTGCTTAGTCTGATGCTATTGCTCAACTCAAATCAACGAACATGATGTGATTATCTATGATACGCTGTTTTCCCCTTCTTATTTATGATTATATTTGTGACCTTCAAGGGGACTCGAGCGGTTTCTCGAGTGCCTCTCCGTAAGGACCTGTTCAATGGATGACCGCCCGGGAAAACAGTGCAACCATGAGGGTGGAATGGGACGCCCTTAGCTGAATAATTGGAGGAACCGGGGTGTAGATCGCTTAGCCGTCGTGCCGTCAATGGGGCTCGGTGTATGCGGCTCGCTCTGCCAAGGTTGATTTGTCCCTTGGGGAGGAGTGCGGTACATTTAGGAAACCTAACGGGTGGCTACAGCCCCGGGGAATCTTTGTAAAGGCTACGTAGTGAGACCCTGCCTATTCACCTTGGTAGTGTTTAAGGGTTTGATCGGCCCGAGGCAAGAGGGAATCACGGCTTGTGGGTAAAGTGCACAACCTCTGCAGAGTGTTATGAAACTGATATATCAGCCGTGCTCACGGTTATGAGCGGCCAAGGGAGCTCCAGAGATTAGTGATACTTGATCAGAGACATTTTGGTACAGGTGGCAATGAGATTGATGATTCTGATTATGATTATGGTGCTGGTAAGTGGTATTCTTTCCGTTTGGAAAGGATACATTGGGCTAATAACTTGGGTTAATGTTAAAACCTGGCTTTCTACTAGTAAATAATAAACTGACCAACTAAAAGCAACTGCTTGACTTATCCCCACATAAAGCTAGTCCACTACAGCCAAACAGGATACTTGCTGAGTATGTTGATGTGTACTCACCCTTGCTCTACACACCAATCTCCCCCCAGGTTGTCAGCATTGCAACCACTGCTCAGGAGAAGATGAAGCTGTGGAAGGAGACTTCCAGGAGTTCCAAGACTACGACGAGTTCTAGGCGTGGGTTAGCGGCAACCCCCAGTCGGCTGCATGTGAAGGCCGCGTTATCTACGTTTCTTTTCCGCACTTTGATTTATTGTAAGGACTATATGGACGTCTCAGACGTATGATGTAATCGACTATTATTTCCCCTTTTAATACTATTTGAGCACTGTGTGATGATGTCCATGTTATGTAACTGCTGTGTACGTGAATAACTGATCCTGGCACGTACATGGTTCGCATTCGGTTTACCTTCTAAAAACCGGGTGTGACATAAGTGGTATCAAAGCCGTGCTGACTGTAGGACCGCTAACCTAGAGTAGAATGGTCGTTCTAAGGATTATAAACCTCTGTCCCTGCCTTGACTTTGATATCCCTTCAAAAGTTGGTCATACCGACCAAACCTATGTTCTACTATATATTATACCTTGCTGAAAATTATGTTTTATTCTGACCCTTCATTTATTTATGATTCATTACTTGCTGGTCATATTAATTCTGTTCTCACCCTTTTGCTTGTGATGTCTTTTGTAGATGGCTCGACTTAGACACACTGCACGAAAGTCCGTCATCCCCTTCTTACCCTCCCGCCTTGCTGAGCGTCCGCTTCGCCGTCCCGTGGCCGGACAGTCCAGCCACTTGGAGAGACTGCACCACCGCCTGCATGAGGAGCAGGAACGTCGACGACAGGAGCAGCATGGCTCTTCTTTCTCGCTCCAGCAGGAGATAGAGTCTGTGAGGAGCTGCTCTCCTGTGCTTCCCCTGGAGGCGCCCCCTGCACCACCACTGGGCGCCCCAGCTTCTGGAGTAGCTGCTGGAGGAGACCCAGACGACGGAGGTGGCGACGACAGCTTGAGCCACGACATCGACTTCTCTGCTGACCATGAGCCAGAAGGATGGGTTGCTCGACACCCTGCTACGTCGGGCACTTGACCGGCATACTTGGTCCATCGAGTATCGCTATGTGGTCTACCAGCATAGTCGCGGGGTCTACCCAGACCGCTGGGAGGCGACCTGTTTGGTGCGCCGTCCGGAGAACAGTCTCCAGGGCGCGGAGGCTTGCTCAGAGCACTATTCTATCTCTGAGCGGGACTCAGCTGAGGCAGCCATGCAGGATGCCGCACGGCGTGCGCTTTCGCACTACTGCTCGGTTCTCGGTGGGGTAGCTGATGGTCTCGACCTGAAGTATTACCCCCGCCGTCCATCTGGCAGCACAGGAGGCGTGATTATTTCACCTGCTGGTGAGGACAATCCTAGGTTGAGAAGCACAGTCAACCTAGCCGCCGTGCTAAACACGGAGCTGGACCATGCATTAGACGAGCTGAGTAGGGCTCGTGCTGAGATCGCCCTGCTGCGGGCTGAGCGCGCAGAACGTCGTCACTTGGATGATGGTTCCCCCGCTCCCGTTGGGACTCAGCACCCGTACCGCTCACCTCGGCGTGGACTCCAGTCTTATGGCAATCCCGACTGCAAGACCAAGATAAATCTAGAACCATAGCTCGTTAGAGTTGGATCTTGTAATTAATACGAAATATATATATATACATAGAAGCTTCAGTCTTACCGTTAGTCCCGCTTTTAGTTAGTCTTAGTTAGACAGGGTAGTTTGCTATATCCTGTGCATTTATGTTTGTCATGATGAACTATGTTTGGTTTGGATCTTTGTAATGATTGTCACCAGAGTGTGGGTATCGCCTGCATTTTGGTTTACCTATTATATGTTAAAGGAATTAGTTATTTAGTTAGGAAACCTTCTATTCTACTTTCCTCTTTATCTGAGAAGCTGTGTGGTCTGTGTTGGAGATCAGTGAAGATGCTCATCTGTTCAGTGCTGTTGAAGAATTCTACACTCTTTTCTTATGCTGCAAGATTTGCCAGATCAGTTCTGATGTGTGGTTGCGTTCTGCAGATGTCAGAGAACAGGCGCAGAGGAGGAAGGCGTGCTCAGCAGGAGCGAGCCGCTCCGCAGGATGAGGTGCCCCAGCAGCAGCACCTGCCACCCCCGCCCCCGATGTCGATCGAGCAGATGTTTCTGATGCAGACTCAGGCAGTTCAGGCCATCGGTCAGACTCTGGCCGCCATTCAGCAGCAGCAGCAGCAACAGCAGCAGGCTCCACCCCAGCCTCAGATGCCTCAGATGCCCAGAGACAAGCGTGCTGAATTCATGAGAGGTCATCCCCCAACATTCGCTCACTCTTCTGACCCCATGGATGCTGAAGATTGGCTGCGCACTGTGGAGCGGGAGTTGCATACCGCTCAGTGTGACGACAGGGAGAAAGTCTTGTATGGTCCCCGTCTGTTGAGAGGAGCAGCCCAATCATGGTGGGAGTCTTACCTCGCCACCCATGCCAACCCCGATGCCATCACCTGGGAAGAGTTCAGAGGTAGCTTTCGTCAGTACCATGTGCCTGCAGGTCTAATGACAGTGAAGAAGGAGGAGTTCCTGGCCCTTAAGCAAGGGTCAACATCTGTCAGTGAGTACCGGGACAGGTTTCTGCAGCTGTCTCGCTATGCTCCTGAAGATGTCAACACCGACGCCAAGCGACAGTACCGTTTTCTGAGAGGCCTGGTCGACCCTCTGCAGTATCAGTTGATGAATCACACCTTCCCGACATTCCAGCACCTGATTGACAGAGCAATCATGACAGAAAGGAAGCGTAAGGAGATGGAGGATCGTAAGCGCAAGATCAGTGGACCCCAGCCTGGAAGCAGCAGTCGTCCTCGTTTCTCAGGCAATCAACCTCAGCAGTTTAGGCAGAATCAGCGTCCACCTCAGCAGCATCAGCAGCGTCAGCAGTATCAGCAGTTCCAAAGGCAGTATCCTCAGCATCAGTACCAGAACCGTCAGAGCAATCAGTCAGGAGGCCAGTTTCAGAGGCAGAATCAGCAGACACCTCGTCTTCCTGCCCCAGCAAGCCAGCAGAACAGTCAGGCAGCACCAGCTCAGGTTGGAAACAGAGCATGTTTCCACTGTGGAGAGCAAGGCCATTGGGTGATGCAATGTCCGAAGAAGGCAGCCCAGCAGCAGTCAGGCCCCAATGCCCCAGCGAAGCAGAATGTGTCTCAGCCTGGAGCAGGCAACCGCTCTCAGCCGCGCTATAATCATGGGAGACTGAACCACTTGGAGGCTGAAGCAGTTCAGGAGACTCCCGGCATGATAGTAGGTATGTTCCCAGTCGACTCCCATATTGCAGAAGTGTTATTTGATACTGGAGCAACGCATTCTTTCATTACTGCATCATGGGTAGAAGCACATAATCTTCCAATTACTACCATGTCGACCCCCATTCAAATTGACTCAGCCGGTGGTAGAATTCGAGCTGATAGCATATGTTTAAATGTAAGTGTGGAAATAAGGGGGATAGCGTTTCCCGCTAACCTTATAGTAATGGGTACTCAGGGAATAGATGTCATCCTAGGGATGAACTGGCTAGATAAGTATCAGGCAGTTATCAGTTGTGATAAAAGGACAATCAAGTTGGTGTCCCCACTAGGAGAGGAAGTGGTGACCGAGTTAGTCCCGCCTGAGCCGAAGAAAGGAAGTTGTTATCAGATGGCTGTCGATAGCAGTGAAGTAGACCCGATTGAGAGTATCAAGGTTGTGTCTGAATTCCCAGATGTGTTTCCAAAGGATTTACCGGGTATGCCACCAGAGCGGAAAGTTGAGTTTGCCATAGAGCTTCTTCCTGGAACCGCCCCTATCTTTAAGAGAGCTTACAGAATATCCGGACCAGAGTTGGTTGAGCTTAAGAAGCAGATTGATGAGCTGTTAGAGAAAGGTTACATCCGGCCAAGCACCTCGCCTTGGGCCGCCCCTGTCCTGTTTGTGGAGAAGAAAGATGGCACCAAAAGGATGTGTATCGATTATCGAGCTTTGAATGAAGTCACGATCAAGAACAAGTATCCCTTGCCCAGAATAGAAGATCTGTTTGACCAGTTGAGAGGAGCCAGTGTGTTCTCCAAGATTGATCTGAGGTCAGGTTATCATCAGCTCAGGATCCGACCTTCGGACATTCCGAAGACGGCATTCATTACCAAGTATGGTTTGTATGAGTTCACAGTGATGTCTTTTGGTTTGACCAATGCACCAGCGTTTTTTATGAACTTGATGAACAGTGTATTCATGGATTATCTCGATAAGTTTGTGGTGGTATTCATTGATGACATTCTGGTTTATTCTCGAAGCGAAGAAGAACATGCAGATCATTTGAGGATGGTATTGCAGAGATTGCGAGAGCACCAGTTGTATGCAAAGTTGAGCAAGTGTGAGTTCTGGATCAGTGAAGTCCTGTTCTTGGGTCACATAATCAACAAAGAAGGATTGGCTGTGGATCCGAAGAAAGTGGCAGACATTCTGAACTGGAAAGCGCCAACGGATGCTCGAGGAATCAAGAGCTTCATTGGAATGGCCGGATATTATCGGCGATTCATTGAAGGGTTTTCGAAGATTGTGAAACCAATGATAGCGTTGCTAGGCAACAAGGTTGAGTTCAAGTGGACCCAGAAATGCCAAGAAGCCTTTGAAGCGCTGAAAGAGAAGTTGACTACAGCGCCTGTCCTAGTCTTGCCTGATGTGCACAAGCCCTTCTCTATGTACTGTGATGCTTGTTACACAGGTTTGGGATGCGTGTTGATGCAAGAGGGAAGAGTTGTGGCTTACTCGTCCCGACAGCTGAAGGTTCATGAGAAGAATTACCCAATCCATGACCTAGAGTTGGCAGCAGTGGTTCACGCACTGAAGACATGGAGGCACTATTTGTATGGACAGAAATGCGATGTTTACACAGACCACAAGAGTCTGAAGTACATATTCACTCAGTCAGAATTGAATATGAGGCAACGAAGATGGTTAGAGTTGATCAAAGACTATGAGTTGGAGATCCATTACCATCCAGGCAAAGCAAACGTAGTGGCAGATGCTTTGAGCAGAAAGAGTCAAGTCAATCTGATGGTCGCTCGTCCGATGCCTTATGAGTTGGCCAAGGAGTTCGACAGGTTGAGTCTCGGATTTCTGAACAATTCGCGAGGAGTCACAGTTGAATTGGAACCTACCTTGGAGCGAGAAATCAAAGAAGCGCAGAAGAATGATGAAAAGATCAGTGAGATTCGGCGACTGATTCTAGATGGCAGAGGCAAAGATTTTCGAGAAGATGCTGAAGGCGTGATATGGTTCAAAGACCGCTCGTGTGTTCCCAAAGTCCAGTCCATTCGGGAGTTGATTCTCAAGGAAGCTCATGAGACAGCCTATTCGATTCACCCTGGCAGTGAGAAGATGTATCAGGATCTGAAGAAGAAATTCTGGTGGTACGGAATGAAGAGGGAAATCGCAGAGCATGTGGCTAGGTGCGATAGTTGTCGAAGAATTAAGGCAGAGCACCAGAGACCAGCTGGATTGTTGCAACCGTTGCAGATCCCTCAGTGGAAATGGGATGAGATCAGTATGGATTTCATAGTCGGATTGCCTCGCACTCGAGCCGGCTACGATTCTATTTGGGTAGTAGTGGACCGTTTGACCAAGTCAGCCCACTTCATACCAGTCAAGACCAACTACAGCAGTGCAGTATTGGCAGAGTTGTATATGTCTCGGATCGTTTGTCTTCATGGTGTGCCAAAGAAGATAGTGTCAGACAGAGGAACGCAGTTCACCTCTCATTTCTGGTAGCAGTTGCATGGAGCCTTGGGCACACATCTGAATTTCAGTTCAGCTTATCATCCGCAGACAGATGTGAAAGGGAAATGTGCCCTTGGGCCATTTCTAAGTATTTTGGTGTTTGAGTGCCAACACAAAGTGCTTAAATGTGAATTTATGTCCATGGATGAACAAAGTGCAAATCATGAAGTAAAGGTATGTTTCTAAGCCTTAGTACATTGGTTTTGTATACTAATATACTTGTCTAAGTGTTAGAAACAGAAAGAAGAAGAAAAGAAGAAAGGTGCAAGAGACTTGGCTGTGTACAGCCAAGACTCAGCTCGGTCTGGCACACCGGACTGTCCGGTGTGCACCGGACAGTGTCCGGTGCGCCAGACTGACTCGGCGCGAACTGGCTGCTCTCGGGAATTCGCCGACGGCGTACGGCTAAAATTCACCGGACTGTCCGGTGTGCACCGGACTGTCCGGTGAGCCAACGGTCGGCCGGGCCAACGATCGGCCGCGCAATCTGCGCGGGACACGTGGCCGAGCCAACGGCTAAAAGACGGCACCGGACTGTCCGGTGTGCACCGGACATGTCCGGTGCGCCAACGGCTCTCAGATCTGCAACGGTCTGCAACGGTCGGCAGCGCCATTTTTGGAAAGAAATCGGGCACCGGACAGTGTCCGATGTACACCGGACTGTCCGGTGCACCCGACGGCAGAAGGCAAGGATAGCCTTCCAGATTTGCTCTCAACGGCTCCTAGCTGCCTTGGGGCTATAAAAGGGACCCCTAGGCGCATGGAGGAGACATCCAAGCAACCTTAGAGCATTCTTGATCATCCACACTCATTCTTTGCGCATTCGTTTGTGATTCTAAGTGATTCGAGCTCCGTTCTAGTGAGAACTTTGAGATAGTCATTCGAGCTCGATTCTTGGCCGTGTGTGTGCGCATTTTGCTGTGGATTTGTGTGTGTTGCTTCCCTCCCTTACTCTGTGCTTCTTTGTGATCATATACTTGTAAGGGCAAGAGACTCCAATTTGTGGAGATTCCTTGCAAACGGGATATTGAAAGGCAAAGCAAAACACCGTGGTATTCAAGTTGGTCTTTGGACCGCTTGAGAGGGGTTGATTGCAACCCTCGTCCGTTGGGACGCCACAACGTGGAGTAGGCAAGCGTTGGTCTTGGCCGAACCACGGGATAAACCACTGTGCCATCTCTGTGATTGATCTTCTGTGGTTATTGTGTTTTGTGGAGACTCCTATCTAGCCACTTGGCATTATCTGCGCTAACACTTAACAAGTTTTTGTGGCTACAAGTTCAAGTTTTCACAGGATCACCTATTCACCCCCCCTCTAGGTGCTCTCAATTGGTATCGGAGCCGTTCTCTTCACAAAAGGGACTAACCGCCCGAAGAGATGGATCCTAAGGGGAAGGGAATTGTGATCAACGACAAAGAGAAGGAATCCTTCGTCAACGAGCCGAAGGACGACAAGCCTACCGACTCTGGCTCGGGCCATAGACGGAAGGAAGGGAAGAAGAAGAAGACGAGGTGCATCAAGGAGATCATCTACTACGACGATAGTGATGAATCTACTTCTTCCCAAAAGGACGACGACAACGACTACAAAAAGACGGTCAATTCGAACTTTTCATTTGATTATTCTCGTATTCAACATAGTTCGAATTCGCATTTGCTTTCCATTCCTCTTGGCAAACCTCCACACTTCGATGGGGAGGACTACGGATTTTGGAGTCACAAAATGCGTAGTCACCTATTCTCTCTCCATCCAAGCATATGGGAGATTGTAGAGAATGGAATGAAATTTGATAGCTCGGATAGCCCTTTGCTTATAAATGAACAGATCCATAGAAATGCACAAGCTACTACTGTTCTCTTAGCATCCTTGTGCAGGGAAGAATACAACAAGGTGAGCGGCTTGGACAATGCCAAGCAAATATGGGACACCCTCAAGATCTCTCACGAGGGGAACGACATCACCATGCTCACCAAGATGGAGTTGGTGGAGGGCGAGCTTGGACGATTCGCCATGATAAGGGGAGAGGAGCCAACTCAAACGTACAACCGGCTCAAGACTCTTATCAACAAAATAAGGAGCTACGGAAGCACGCGATGGACGGACCACGACGTCGTCCGCCTAATGCTAAGGTCCTTTACCGTTCTTGATCCTCATCTTGTGAACAATATTCGTGAGAATCCCAGGTACACGATGATGACGCCCGAGGAAGTACTTGGAAAATTTATAAGCGGGCGGATGATGATCAAGGAGGCAAGATACGTCGACGAAGCGTTGAACGGTCCAATCCACGAGCCTCAACCCATTGCCCTCAAGGCAACAAGGAGTAAGGAGTCGCTACCTAGCAAGGTGGCGCAAGTTGAGGCGGCCGGGCTCAATGATGAAGAGATGGCTCTCATCATCAAGAGATTCAAGACGGCGCTAAATGGTCGCAAGGGGCAGACAAGCAAGACCAAGACCAAGGGGAAGCGCTCATGCTTCAAATGTGGTAAGGTTGGTCATTTTATTGCTAACTGTCCCGAAAATGATAGTGACCAGGAGCAAGGGAAAAACGGGAAGAGAGAGAACAAGAAAGTTTACAAGAAGGCCAAAGGTGAAGCACACCTTGGAAAGGAGTGGGACTCGGATTGCTCTTCGTCCGACTCCGACGACGAAGGTCTCGCCGCCACTGCCTTCAACAAATCGGGTCTCTTCCCCCACGAGCATCACACTTGCCTCATGGCAAGGGAGAAGAAGGTAATCACTAGTAATACTTATGATTCTTCTAGTGATGATGAGTCTAGTGAGGATGAAATAGATTATTCTAGTTTATTCAAGGGATTGGATAGAACTAAGATAGCTAAGATTAATGAATTGATTGATGCCTTGAATGAAAAGGATAGAATCTTAGAAAAACAAGAAGATCTTTTATATGAAGAGCATGATAAATTTGTTAGTGCACAAAATTCACTTGCTCTAGAAGTTAAAAGAAATGGAATTCTTTCTTGTGAACTTTCTACTTGTAATGAAACCATTTCTTCTTTAAAAGGTGAAATTAATGTTTTAACCGCTAAACTAGAAGTAACAAGTAACTCTTGTGTTGAAAAAGTTACAATTTGCACTAGGTGTAAGGATTTTGATGTTAATGCTTGTAGTGAACACCTAGTTTCAATTTCAAAACTTAATGATGAATTGGCTAGTCTTAATGCTCAACTTAAGACTAGCAAGAGTGAAGTTGATAAAATAAAATTTGCAAGGGATGCCTACACGGTTGGTAGACACCCCTCAATTAAGGATGGTCTTGGCTTCAAGAGAGAGGCCAAGAACTTAACAAGCCATAAGGCTCCCATCTTCGTCAAGGAGAAAGGGAAGGCCCCTATGGCTAGTAGTGCTAAAAAGAACCATGCTTTCTTATACCATGATAGGAGATATGCTAGAAATGCGTATAATGATTTTGATTCACATGTTTATGATTCTCATGCCATGTTTGCTTCTAGTTCTTCCTATAAGCATGATAGAGATATGTGTAGGAGAAATGTTGTGCATATGCCTAGGAGAAATTTTGCTCATGTTCCTAGAAAAGTTATGAACAAACCTTCTACCATTTATTATGCTTGCAATGCTCCCTTTGCTATTTGTAGAAAGGGTAAGAAGGTAATTGCTAGGAAGTTAGGGGCAAGATGCAAGGGAGATAAAACTTGCATTTGGGTCCCTAAGGATATATGTGCTAACCTTGTAGGACCCAACATGAGTTGGGTACCTAAGACCCAAGCCTAAATTTGCCTTGCAGGTTTATGCATCCGGGGGTTCAAGCTGGATTATCGACAGCGGATGCACAAACCATATGACGGGGGAGAAGAAGATGTTCACCTCCTACGTCAAAAATAAGGATTCCCAAGATTCAATTATATTCGGTGATGGGAATCAAGGCAAGGTAAAAGGGTTAGGTAAAATTGCAATTTCTAATGAGCACTCAATATCGAATGTATTTTTAGTTGAGTCTCTTGGTTACAATTTGCTATCTGTTAGTCAACTATGCAATATGGGATATAATTGTCTTTTTACTAATGTAGATGTGTCTGTCTTTAGAAGATGTGATGGTTCACTAGCTTTTAAGGGTGTACTAGACGGCAAGCTTTACTTAGTTGATTTTGCAAAAGAAGAGGCCGGTCTAGATGCATGCTTAATGGCTAAGACTTGCATGGGCTGGCTGTGGCATCGCCGCTTAGCACATGTGGGGATGAAGAACCTCCACAAGCTTCTAAAGGGAGAACACGTGATAGGTCTAACAAATGTTTATTTCGAAAAAGATAGACCTTGTGCAGCTTGTCAAGCAGGTAAACAAGTGGGAGGAGCACATCACAGCAAGAATGTGATGACTACGTCAAGACCTCTGGAGCTGCTGCATATGGACCTTTTTGGACCCGTCGCCTATCTGAGCATAGGAGGAAGTAAGTATGGTCTAGTTATTGTTGATGACTTTTCCCGCTTCACTTGGGTGTTCTTTTTGCAGGATAAGTCTGAAACCCAAGGGACCCTCAAGCGCTTCCTCAGGAGAGCTCAAAATGAGTTTGAGCTCAAGGTGAAGAAGATAAGGAGTGACAACGGGTCTGAGTTCAAGAACCTTCAAGTGGAGGAGTTCCTTGAGGAGGAAGGGATCAAGCACGAGTTCTCCGCTCCCTACACACCACAGCAAAATGGTGTGGTAGAGAGGAAGAACAGGACGCTGATCGATATGGCAAGGACGATGCTTGGAGAGTTCAAGACCCCCGAGTGCTTTTGGTCGGAAGCTGTGAACACGGCTTGCCACGCCATCAACAGGGTCTACCTTCATCGCCTCCTCAAGAAGACTTCGTACGAGCTTCTAACCGGTAACAAACCCAATGTATCTTACTTTCGTGTATTTGGGAGCAAATGCTACATTCTAGTGAAGAAGGGTAGAAATTCTAAGTTTGCTCCCAAAGCTGTAGAAGGGTTTTTATTAGGTTATGATTCAAATACAAAGGCGTATAGGGTCTTCAACAAATCATCGGGTTTGGTTGAAGTCTCTAGCGACGTTGTATTTGATGAGACTAATGGCTCTCCAAGAGAGCAAGTTGTTGATTGTGATGATGTAGATGAAGAAGATGTTCCGACGGCCGCTATACGAACTATGGCGATTGGAGAACTACGACCACAGGAACAAGATGAACGAGATCAATCTTCTTCCTCAACAACGGTGCATCCCCCAACTCAAGACGATGAACAGATTCATCAACAGGAGGCGTGTGATCAAGGGGGAGCACAAGATGATCATGTGATGGAGGAAGAAGCGCAACCGGCACCTCCAACCCAAGTTCGAGCGATGATTCAAAGGGATCATCCCGTCGACCAAATTTTGGGTGACATTAGCAAGGGAGTAACTACTCGATCTCGATTAGTTAATTTTTGTGAGCATTACTCCTTTGTCTCTTCTATTGAGCCTTTCAGGGTAGAGGAGGCCTTGCTAGATCCGGATTGGGTATTGGCCATGCAGGAGGAACTCAACAACTTCAAGCGCAATGAAGTTTGGACACTGGTGCCTCGTCCCAAGCAAAATGTTGTGGGAACCAAGTGGGTGTTCCACAACAAACAGGACGAGCACGGGGTGGTGACGAGGAACAAGGCTCGACTTGTGGCAAAAGGTTATGCCCAAGTCGCAGGTTTGGACTTTGAGGAGACGTTTGCTCCTGTGGCTAGGCTAGAATCAATTCGTATCTTGCTAGCATATGCCGCTCACCATTCTTTCAGGTTGTACCAAATGGATGTGAAGAGCGCTTTCCTAAATGGGCCAATCAAGGAGGAGGTGTACGTGGAGCAACCCCCTGGCTTCGAGGATGAACGGTACCCCGACCACGTGTGTAAGCTCTCTAAGGCGCTCTATGGACTTAAGCAAGCCCCAAGAGCATGGTATGAATGCCTTAGAGATTTTTTAATTGCTAATGCGTTCAAGGTTGGGAAAGCCGATCCAACTCTTTTTACTAAGACTTGCGATGGTGATCTTTTTGTGTGCCAAATTTATGTCGACGACATAATATTTGGTTCTACTAACCAAAAGTCTTGTGAAGAGTTTAGCAGGGTGATGACGCAGAAATTCGAGATGTCGATGATGGGCGAGTTGACCTACTTCCTTGGATTTCAAGTGAAGCAACTCAAGGACGGCACCTTCATCTCCCAAACGAAGTACACGCAAGATTTGCTAAAGAGGTTTGGGATGAAGGACGCAAAGCCCGCAAAGACGCCGATGGGAACCGACGGACACACCGACCTCAACAAAGGAGGTAAGTCCGTTGATCAAAAAGCATACCGGTCAATGATAGGGTCTTTACTTTATTTATGTGCTAGTAGACCGGATATTATGCTTAGCGTATGCATGTGTGCCAGATTTCAATCCAATCCTAAGGAGTGTCACTTAGTGGCGGTGAAGCGAATTCTTAGATATTTGGTTGCTACGCCTTGCTTCGGGATCTGGTATCCAAAGGGGTCTAACTTTGACTTGATTGGGTACTCAGATTCCGACTATGCTGGATGTAAGGTCGATAGGAAGAGTACATCGGGGACGTGCCAATTCTTAGGAAGGTCCCTGGTGTCATGGAACTCTAAGAAACAAACCTCCGTTGCCCTATCCACCGCTGAGGCCGAGTACGTTGCCGCAGGACAGTGTTGTGCGCAACTACTTTGGATGAGGCAAACCCTCAGGGACTTTGGCTACAATCTGAGCAAAGTCCCACTCCTATGTGATAATGAGAGTGCTATCCGAATAGCGGAAAATCCTGTTGAGCACAGCCGCACAAAGCACATTGACATCCGGCATCACTTTTTGAGAGACCACCAGCAAAAGGGGGATATCGAAGTGTTTCATGCTAGCACCGAGAACCAGCTAGCCGATATCTTTACCAAGCCTCTAGATGAGAAGACCTTTTACAGGCTGCGTAGTGAGCTAAATATCTTAGATTCGCGGAACTTGGATTGAAATGTAGCATACATGTATTTATGCGTTTGATCATGTTTCTTTTTGCATTTTGTTGTTAAGTATGGTGCTCAAGTTGTACAAACATGTAACACCCCGTCCAATCCCTAGACCGGTGGTACTTACTCCTGGCAGCTCTCTAGGATCATATATTGTCCCCACAGACCAACACGAGTCTTTTGTGCGCACTTTGTCCTCACTCATGCGCACCCGAGAAAATTTCCCGGTCGGTCACCCATCCCAAATTGCTCCAAGCCAAGCACGCTTAACTTGGAGGTTCTTTCGAGATAGGCTTCCGAAAAAGAAGATGCACCTTGTTTGTATGATTACACTATTAATTCTATTAAGCCTTGGGCCAGGACATCCCATCCCAGGGGCCAGGATATCACAATCCACCCCCCTTAGAAGACCGACGTCCTTGTCGGTCAACCCCAATCCAGGAACCTCCCCTCTTGGCCACGTCTGTATGTCTAGTGTCGTCATATGCCATGCCATGTGACCACTCCAGGCCCACATGCGCCATGCGCCATATACCCGAACCCCCTAGCCCACACACGCCCGTGAAACCGCGAGGGTCGGCTCTGATACCACTTGTAACACCCCGTCCAATCCCTAGACTGGTGGTACTTACTCCTGGCAGCTCTCTAGGATCATATATTGTCCCCACAGACCAACACGAGTCTTTTGTGCGCACTTTGTCCTCACTCATGCGCACCCGAGAAAATTTCCCGGTCGGTCACCCATCCCAAATTGCTCCAAGCCAAGCACGCTTAACTTGGAGGTTCTTTCGAGATAGGCTTCCGAAAAAGAAGATGCACCTTGTTTGTATGATTACACTATTAATTCTATTAAGCCTTGGGCCAGGACATCCCATCCCAGGGGCCAGGATATCACAAAACACTCCCTGGACCTCACAAGTCCGTTGCAAAGTGATGCACAGTTTTAGGGGGAGATGTATTACAACTTGACCCTTTGAGACTAACCATATGCTTGAGTTTGCTTGTTTTAGTCTCAAAGGAGAATTGCAAGGGAAAGGTGGACTTGGACCATGACAGACTTCCACTGCACTCCGATGAGAGGGTAACCTATTCCAAGTTCATCTAATGAACTCTTATTGCCATTTGCTCTTAATTGAAGATTTTGGTGAGGCAATGGGGTTATAGGGCCAAGATTGATCCCGTTTTGGTGCTTGATGCCAAAGGGGGAGAAAATAAAGGCCAAAGCAATAAATGGATCAGCTACCACTTGAGAAATTTGAAAAATAGTAGAGTAGAGCTTTTGGTTGTCAAAACTCTTTTATTGTCTCTTTTGGCTTCTTGTGGGGAGAAGTAGTAATTATGGGAAAAAGGGGGAGTTTTTGACATCTTTGATCAATCTCTCTTGGAATGACTCTCTTTTTGCTTCAACATGTGTGTTTGACTTAGAGATAGAGATTTGAGTGTGATTTGCAAAAACAAACCAAGTGGTGGCAAAGGATGATCCATATATGCCAAAATTGAATCAAAATAAAACTCAAATTTATTTTATTTGAAGTGAGTTTGCACTTGTTCTAGTTGCTTTATGTTGTGTTGGCATAAATCACCAAAAAGGGGGAGATTGAAAGGGAAATGTGCCCTTGGGCCATTTCTAAGTATTTTGGTGTTTGAGTGCCAACACAAAGTGCTTAAATGTGAATTTATGTCCATGGATGAACAAAGTGCAAATCATGAAGTAAAGGTATGTTTCTAAGCCTTAGTACATTGGTTTTGTATACTAATATACTTGTCTAAGTGTTAGAAACAGAAAGAAGAAGAAAAGAAGAAAGGTGCAAGAGACTTGGCTGTGTACAGCCAAGACTCAGCTCGGTCTGGCACACCGGACTGTCCGGTGTGCACCGGACAGTGTCCGGTGCGCCAGACTGACTCGGCGCGAACTGGCTGCTCTCGGGAATTCGCCGACGGCGTACGGCTAAAATTCACCGGACTGTCCGGTGTGCACCGGACTGTCCGGTGAGCCAACGGTCGGCCGGGCCAACGGTCGGCCGCGCAATCTGCGCGGGACACGTGGCCGAGCCAACGGCTAAAAGACGGCACCGGACTGTCCGGTGTGCACCGGACATGTCCGGTGCGCCAACGGCTCTCAGATCTGCAACGGTCTGCAACGGTCGGCAGCGCCATTTTTGGAAAGAAATCGGGCACCGGACAGTGTCCGGTGTACACCGGACTGTCCGGTGCACCCGACGGCAGAAGGCAAGGATAGCCTTCCAGATTTGCTCTCAACGGCTCCTAGCTGCCTTGGGGCTATAAAAGGGACCCCTAGGCGCATGGAGGAGACATCCAAGCAACCTTAGAGCATTCTTGATCATCCACACTCATTCTTTGCGCATTCGTTTGTGATTCTAAGTGATTCGAGCTCCGTTCTAGTGAGAACTTTGAGATAGTCATTCGAGCTCGATTCTTGGCCGTGTGTGTGCGCATTTTGCTGTGGATTTGTGTGTGTTGCTTACCTCCCTTACTCTGTGCTTCTTTGTGATCATATACTTGTAAGGGCAAGAGACTCCAATTTGTGGAGATTCCTTGCAAACGGGATATTGAAAGGCAAAGCAAAACACCGTGGTATTCAAGTTGGTCTTTGGACCGCTTGAGAGGGGTTGATTGCAACCCTCGTCCGTTGGGACGCCACAACGTGGAGTAGGCAAGCGTTGGTCTTGGCCGAACCACGGGATAAACCACTGTGCCATCTCTGTGATTGATCTTCTGTGGTTATTGTGTTTTGTGGAGACTCCTATCTAGCCACTTGGCATTATCTGCGCTAACACTTAACAAGTTTTTGTGGCTACAAGTTCAAGTTTTCACAGGATCACCTATTCACCCCCCCCTCTAGGTGCTCTCAAGATGGCCAGACCGAAAGAACCAATCAAATTCTTGAAGACATGTTGAGAGCCTGTGCGCTGCAAGATCAGTCCGGATGGGACAAGCGATTGCCTTATGCAGAGTTTTCCTATAACAACAGTTACCAAGCCAGTTTGAAGATGTCACCATTTCAAGCGCTCTACGGAAGGAGTTGTAGAACTCCGTTGCAATGGGATCAGCCTAGAGAGAAGCAAGTGTTTGGGCCAGACATTCTACTTGAAGCCGAAGAGAACATCAAGATGGTCCGAGAGAATCTGAAGATAGCGCAATCGAGGCAGCGAAGCTATGCAGACACAAGAAGAAGAGAGCTGAGTTTTGAAGTCGAAGACTTTGTCTATTTGAAAGTGTCACCGATCAGAGGAGTCAGAAGGTTTGGAGTGAAAGGCAAGCTAGCACCCCGCTACATTGGTCCGTACCAAATCCTCTCAAAGCGTGGAGAAGTGGCCTATCAGCTCAGTTTGCCAGAGAATTTGTCTGCTGTGCATGATGTTTTTCATGTGTCTCAGTTGAGGAAGTGCTTGCGTGTGCCAGAAGAGCAGTTGCCAGTGGAAGGTCTCGAAGTCCAGGAGGACTTGACCTATGAGAAGCCAGCTCAGATCCTTGAGATTGCAGATAGAGTCACCCGAAGGAAGACCATCAGAATGTGCAAAGTCAGATGGAGTCACCACTCTGTGGAAGAAGCAACCTGGGAGCGTGAAGATGATCTGATGGCCAAGTACCCAGAGCTCTTTGCTAGCCAGCCCTGAATCTCGAGGGCGAGATTCTTTTAAGGGGGATAGGTTTGTAACGCCCCGAATTTTGCAGTTGAATTTTTTTTCTTTTCTTCACTCGCCAAATTCGGGCGTTACCTTTTCTTTTTCTTTTTCCCTCGCTAGACCTTGACCTTTTCCAAAGTTAGCGGGATTCGGTTTGAAATTTCCGTGTAAAGAAAAACCCTAAATTGCTTTATGTTGTTTGATGCATCATGCCGAACTATGCATTCTTTGACTGCTTGAAAGTGTAAATGCATTCATCTAGGAAGATCGGATTTCGAAAATGAGAAGAAACCTTTTCTATTTTTTCTTTTCTCTTTCTTTTTCCTTTTTCTTTCTCTCTCCCCTCCTTTTTCTCTCTCCCGCGCCGTGGGCTGCTCCTGGCCGGCCCAGCCGCCCCCCCCCCGCGCGCCTCCTTTGGGCCCAAGTGGCCCAGCCGCCCCTCCCATTTTCCCCCCCAACTCCCTATCTCTCCCTCCCATTCTCCCTCTCCCCACCCTAGCCGCCGCCGCCCCCTACCCCTAGCTCGGCCGCCCCTGCCGCCGGCCCAACCGCCGCCCCTCGCCGTCGCTCGCCCGTCCCCGGTGAGCCCCCCTCCCCCCTCCTCCCTCCCTCTCCCCTCTCCCCTCCTCTCCCCTTGGCCGGCCCAGCCGCCCTGGCCGCGTCGCCCCCTGGCCGCGCCGCCCCCAGCCGCCTGGCCGCCCCTGGCCACCCTGGCCGCCGGCCCAGCCACCCTCGGCCACCCCCAGCCGGCCCCAGCCGCGCCCCAGCCGCGCCCCAGCCGCGCCCTGGCCGCGCCCTGGCCGCCCGCCTGGCCGCGCCCCCGCCCCTGCGCGCCCCGCCGGCCCAGCCGCCGGTTCAACCGCCCCCCGGGCCGGTTCAACCGCCCCCCTTTTTTTTATTTTTTTATTTTTATTATTATTTTATTTATTTTATTTTACTTTCTGTTATCATAGCTATTTTATTTTAGGTAGGCTAATCATTGTTCATGTTATTGAAATAGGAAGCTTAATTTAGAATTTCGTTGCGCTAGTTATTTCATATATAGTTAGTTGTTTATCTCGTTCAATGTTGAGCAACTAAAAATGACTAGGTTTCCATTAGTGCATGTAACTAAATCCTTTTGTTAGAACCAATTGGAACTAGATCGCATAATTTAATTAATCATTAGTGCATAAGCTTTAACCCCCCCCCCCCCCTGCGAGACCTTTTCCCATTTCTTTCTGACCATAACAAATGCGATATCGAATGTCATACTTGATGCATATTCACTTTGTTTGTTCCCTTGTATGGTGTACTGTTTGTTTCCTAATTTGAATGGATGGATGTATGTATGTTTGCAATCGCATAGAGAACGATCCGGTCGAAGAGCCCGAGGAATTCGCAGGAGAAGCCCCTGAGCAGCAGTCGGTTGGTGGAGGCAAGTGTCCTTTGACCTATCTCTGTCCTATTCATTCTTTAATTCACCTCCCGCATTACACATTTATACCTAAGGATTGACTAGCTTTTGTTATCCATGTCCTTGATTACCTATTTGGGTCGGATTATTACTGCTTAGTCTGATGCTATTGCTCAACTCAAATCAATGAACATGATGTGATTATCTATGATACGCTGTTTTCCCCTTCTTATTTATGATTATATTTGTGACCTTCAAGGGGACTCGAGCGGTTTCTCGAGTGCCTCTCCGTAAAGACCTGTTCAATGGATGACCGCCCGGGAAAACAGTGCAACCATGAGGGTGGAATGGGACGCCCTTAGCTGAATAATTGGAGGAACCGGGGTGTAGATCGCTTAGCCGTCGTGCCGTCAATGGGGCTCGGTGTATGCGGCTCACTCTGCCAAGGTTGATTTGTCCCTTGGGGAGGAGTGCGGTACATTTAGGAAACCTAACGGGTGGCTACAGCCCCGGGGAATCTTTGTAAAGGCTACGTAGTGAGACCCTGCCTATTCACCTTGGTAGTGTTTAAGGGTTTGATCGGCCCGAGGCAAGAGGGAATCACGACTTGTGGGTAAAGTGCACAACCTCTGCAGAGTGTTATGAAACTGATATATCAGTCGTGCTCACGGTTATGAGCGGCCAAGGGAGCTCCAGAGATTAGTGATACTTGATCAGAGACATTTTGGTACAGGTGGCAATGAGATTGATGATTCTGATTATGATTATGGTGCTGGTAAGTGGTATTCTTTCCGTTTGGAAAGGATACATTGGGCTAATAACTTGGGTTAATGTTAAAACCTGGCTTTCTACTAGTAAATAATAAACTGACCAACTAAAAGCAACTGCTTGACTTATCCCCACATAAAGCTAGTCCACTACAGCCAAACAGGATACTTGCTGAGTATGTTGATGTGTACTCACCCTTCCTCTACACACCAATCCCCCCCCCCAGGTTGTCAGCATTGCAACCACTGCTCAGGAGAAGATGAAGCTGTGGAAGGAGACTTCCAGGAGTTCCAAGACTACGACGAGTTCTAGGCGTGGGTTAGCGGCAACCCCCAGTCGGCTGCCTGTGAAGGCCGCGTTATCTACGTTTCTTTTCCGCACTTTGATTTATTGTAAGGACTATATGGACGTCTCAGACGTATGATGTAATCGACTATTATTTCCCCTTTTAATACTATTTGAGCACTGTGTGATGATGTCCATGTTATGTAACTGCTGTGTACGTGAATAACTGATCCTAGCACGTACATGGTTCGCATTCGGTTTACCTTCTAAAAACCGGGTGTGACAGGGTTGGTTTGCTAAAAAATAAGGGGCTCTTTAGCAAAACAGACGACTGAAGGGGTACGGGCCAAGTTGAGCGCCCAATTCAATTTCAGCGGCCATGATTAGATCAATATTAAGACTTTACCGGTATCCATATGCGGCTGTTAGATCTAGGATCCATGGCGGATTAGCACAGAGCACGTCGGACCGTTGATCGGCTGATCTACGGCTACTACTTTCCTCGGTCGAACCATTACGATCAATTCACTCACCGTTGTGCACTGATGATCCTATGGTCCCCCGTGCTTCCTCCCTCTCTGACTGTCCGGTGTGCCCATAGCCAGCAGACTTTGCCAACGGCTAGGAAGTGGTTGGGGCTATAAATACCCCCAACCACCTCATTCAAAGCAATCCAAGTGTTCTGAATTCAACATTCAATACAAGAGCAAAAGACTTCACCCCAAGACACATTCAATAGATCAAAATCCTCTCCAAGTCCAAAAAATCAACTCCACCACTTTAGTGACTTGAGAGAGAGAGTTTTTGTGTTTATTTGCGCTCTTGTTGCTTGGATTGCCTTCTTCCTTTCTCATTCCAATTCTTGAGTGCTTTGTAAAGCCAAGCAAGAGACACCAAGTGTGTGGTGGTCCTTGCGGGGTCTTAGTGACTCATGTGATTAAGAGAAGGCTCACTCGGTCTAAGTGATCGTTTGAAAGAGAGGGAAAGGGTTGAAATAGACCCGGCCTTTGTGGCCTCCTCAACGGGGACTAGGTTCTTTAGAACTGAACCTCGGTAAAACAAATTATTGTGTCCACTTGTGTTGATTTCCATTTGATTTGTTTGTCCTCTTTCCTCTCTCTAAAGTTTCCTTGCCAATATTGATTTGAGTTTGCTCCCAAACATTGTCCGCATCATTTGAGCAACTCGTGGCAAGAGAAACAATCTTTCACCTCGAATTTAATTCTAACGCTAACCCCTGACCTTAGTGTGTGTTTAAGTTTATAAATTTCAGGTTTCGCCTATTCATCCCCCTCTAGGCGACTTTCATCTTATATCTAGTGGACGTGAGTGGATACCGATTCGATAAAGTATCGATCTAATCGGAGTCGTCGGTTTGAGTTCCAATAGTCAGATTAAGCCTGTACCCCTTCGCTCGAGCACTTTTGCATAAGGGTCCTCAAATTTTGTAGGAATCAACCCATAGTCCATATAGTTCAAAGATCTACATGGATAAGTCCTAAAATTTAAGGTTTAGACCCTGAGCTTTTAAGATATAAGACCTGTAGTCTATGAACGTTGAATTTATATAAAATAATTCCAAAAACTGAATTTTAGTATAAAAGTAAATCTAAAAACTTAGAAAGTCCATAACTTTTATATTTTAACTCCGAATTTAGTAGTTCTTGAACCCACGGATTTGTCTCCACTCATAGAATATTATTATGCAGTTTGTTTTCATGTTTGGTGTACTGCAGTTTTTAATTGTTATTTGCATGTACGTTTGTACTGCTACGATTAGACGGGCGAGTGTACATGGATCTGCAGTTCAAGACTTTTGAAGATATCTGAGCAATAGAGTACCACAAGTAAAAGGCAAGTTGTGCCCTTGATCACATTCTTTGACCTAATAATATTTATGATTATGTTCTCACCATGCATGCACTTGGGATAGGCGCCTGCATAGTAGTTGTGCGGCCCCAGTGTTACTTGCAGTTGCGTGGAGAGGGGGCTGCATTCATCCAGAAAATTAAAACCTTGAAAAGGGCCCAGTAACTGGACTATCCTGAAGGATTGATCAATGTCTTGGTGATAGGCTATCTTGGATGAATGTTGTCGAGGGGTCCTTATGCTGCAAGTCTATGATTTCTTGTTGTAGTGCCTTTGACCTTTCCTGCTCTTCTTGGATCAGTTGTTTGATTTTGGACTAGACTTTTGATCCTCTATCTCTTGGTTGCGAGGGCTTCCTTTTGTTTCTGCATGCGAAGGATTTTTAACAGCAGGTGATCCTCAATGTTGATTCCAAGGTCCTCGACCTCGAGGAGGTCTTCTTCAGTGTCGAGGGGGCGCTTGTTCTCTGGAGCTGACAGGAGATGGGGTGGTTTGGAGCAAGAGGGTAAATTCTTGGAGAGGTCAACCAAGTGCTGGCTTGGTACGAGTGGCTTTTGGGGTTCAAGGGTGAGTGGTCGAGGGTCTCCAAGATGTAGGTGCGGAGACTACCCTTAGGAGTTGGTGGATCTTGCTGGGGGAGTGAGTTCTTGGTGTCGGTGAGTCCAGTGAAGGTGATCTTGCCCTTCCTGCTGGCGTCAGAGAAGGCGGCCTTCTCGACCTCGTTAGCATGGGAGGGGTTGGTCCTGGTGTTCTTATTGGGAGCTATCGCGGGTTTGTCTTCAAAGCGAGCGCGGTGGGCGTTAAATGTTGGGACTGAAAACAATGGTCACAAACACTCGAAAACGGGGATGATAAGTGGCATGACAAACTAGATGGTTGAGGGCTCAAATGTCTTGTCAAGCGTGTCTCGTCTAGCTATGGGATAGAGATATTTATAGGGCAACCAGAGTGTCCTAAAATACGTCCATACTGAAAGGGAAATAGGGTCAAACCTTTTCCTATATGAATTTTGGTGGTTGAATTGCCCAACACAAATAATTGGACTAACTAGTTTGCTCTAGAATATATGTTCTACAGGTACCAAAGGTTCACAACAAACCAATACAAAGATAAAAGAAAGGGTTCAAAATAAAGGAGCAAAGTTAAACCGAAGGCAGCCCTGGTCTGGCGCACCGGACTGTCCGGTGCACCACCGGACAGTGTCCGGTGCACTAGGGAGGAACAACTCAAACTTGCCAGCTTCGGGAATTTAGGGAAGCCGCTCCGCTATAATTCACCGGACTGTCCGGTGTAACACCGGACTGTCCGGTGTGCCAGCGGAGCAACGACTACTTCGCGCCAATGGTCGTCTGCAGATAAACAGTGAAAGTGAACAGTGCGCGCCTGCGCGCGCAGAAGTCAGAGCAGGCGCCAGAAGGCGCACCGGACAGTGAACGGTGACTGTCCGGTGCACCACCGGACTGTCCGGTGGCCCCACTTGTCAGAGCTCCAACGGTCGAACCCTAACGGTTGGGTGACGTGGCTGGCGCAACTGTCCGGTGCGCCATACGACAGACAGCCTCCCCAACGGCCACTTTGGTGGTTGAGGCTATAAATACCCCCAACCACCAACACTTCAAGGCATCCAAGTTTTTAGTCATTGCATTCAATACAAGAGCTCTAGACTTCATTCCAAGACACAAACAAGAGATCAAATCCTCTCCCAAGTCCAAAGTTCATTCCAATCAAATAGTGACTAGAGAGAGTGACATTTGTGTTCTTTTGAGTTCTTGCGCTTGGATCGCTTTTCTTCTTCTTTCTTTCTTGTTCCCAACTCAATTGTAATCAAGGCAAGAGACACCAATTGTGTGGTGGTCCTTGTAGGGACTTAGTGTCCTGATTGATTGAGAAGAGAAGCTCACTCGGTCTAGGTGACCGTTTGAGAGAGTGAAAGGGTTGAAAGAGACCCGGTCTTTGTGACCACCTCAACGGGGAGTAGGTTTGCAAGAACTGAATCTTGGTAAAACAAATCACCGTGTCATCCGCTCTATTTCCTTGGTTGATTTGTTTTCGCCCTCTCTTTTGGACTCATTTATATTTCTAACGCTAACCCCGGCTTGTAGTTGTGCTTAAAGTTTATAAATTTTAGATTTCGCCTATTCACCCCCCTCTAGGCGACTTTCAATTGGTATCAAAGCCCGGTGCTTCATTAGAGCCTAACCGCTCGAAGTGATGTCGGGAGAACACGCCAAGAAGGAGATGGTGACCGGTGAGAAGCCCGCCACAAGCCATGGGAAGGCTCCATCGGGAGAGTCCCGCAACAAGAAGAAGGAGGACTCACCTCCTCACAAGTTGCATCGGAGTGGCGACAAGAAAAAGAAGATGAAGAAGGTGGTCTACTACGAGACCGATTCTTCGTTGCCATCCACCTCCGGCTCCGACGCGCCGTCCGTAACTTCTAAGCGCCATGAGCGCAAGAAGTTTAGTAAGATCCCCCTAAGCTACCCTCACATTTCTAAACGTACTCCATTACTTTCCGCTCCATTAGGCAAACCACCGGTTTTTGACGGTGAAGATTATAACATGTGGAGTGATAAAATGAGGCATCACCTAACCTCACTCCACACTAGTATTTGGGATGTTGTTGAGTTTGGAGTGCAGGTACCATCCGTAGGGGATGAAGACTATGACTTAGACGAAGTTGCCCAAATCCAACACTTCAACTCTCAAGCCACCACTATACTCCTCACCTCTCTAAGTCGAGAGGAGTATAACAAGGTGCAAGGGTTGAAGAGCACCAAGGAAATTTGGGACGTGCTCAAGACCGCGCATGAAGGAGATGAGGTGACCAAGATCACCAAGAGGGAAACGATCGAGGGGGAGCTCAGTCGCTTCATGCTCAACCAAGGAGAAGATCCGCAAGCCATGTACAACCGGATTAAAACCTTGGTGAACCAAGTGCGCAACCTCGGGAGCACCAAGTGGGATGACCATGAGATGGTCAAGGTTATTCTTAGATCACTCGTATTTCTTAACCCTACTCAAGTTCAATTAATTCGTGGTGATCCAAGATATAAACTAATGTCTCTCGAGGAAGTAATAGGAAAATTTGTGAGCTTTGAATTGATGATCAAAGGCTCCAAGAAGATCATCGAGCAAGGCACCTCCTCCTCCATACCCGAAGCACAACCCGTTGCATTCAAGGCAACGGAGGAGAAGAAAGAAGACTCTACACCGAGTAGGGTCCCCATCGATGCCTCCAAGCTCGACAACGAGGAAATGGCGCTCATCATCAAGAGCTTTCGCCAAATCCTCAAGCAAAGGAAGGGGAAAGATTACAAGCCCCGTTCCAAGAAGGTTTGCTACAAATGTGGTAAGCCCGATCATTTTATCACTAAATTTCCATTGTCTAGTGATAGTGACAGGGAAAACGACAAGAGGGGAAAGAGGAAGGAAAAGAAGAAGTATTACAAGAAGAAGGGTGGCGATGCCCGTGTTTGCCGGGAGTGGGACTTCGACGAGAGCTCCACCGACTCCTCCGACGACGAGGACGCCGCCAACATCGCCATCAACAAAGGCCTTCTCTTCCCCAACATCGGCCACAAGTGCCTCATGGCAAAGGACGACAAGAAGAAGAAGGTAAAATCAAGATCCTCCACTAAGTATGCAACTTCTAGTGATGAGGATAATTCTAGTGATGATGAGGATGACTTGCTTACTCTTTTTGCCAATCTTAACATGCAACAAAAAGAGAAATTAAATGAATTGATTAGTGCTATTCATGAGAAGGATGAACTCTTGGATAGCCAAGAGGACTTCCTTATTAAGGAAAACAAAAAGCATGTTAAGGTTAGAAATGCTTATGCTCTAGAGGTAGAAAATTGTGAAAAATTAACTAGTGAGCTAAGCACTTGCCCTGACACTATTTCTAACCTTAGAATTGAGAATGCTAATTTGATTGCTAAGGTTGAGAAGTCAAATATTTGTGATAATTCAATTACCAATCTTAGAAATGACAATGTTAGTTTGACTGCTAAGATTGATAAATTGAATGCCTCTCTTGCTAGCCTTAAGAGTGAGAATGAAAGATTAATTGCTAAGGCTAAGGAATTAGATGTTTGCAATGTTTCTATTTCCAATCTTAGAGATGAGAATGCCATTTTACATGCTAAGATTGTTGAATTAAATGATTGCAAACCCTCTACATCTACCGTTGAGCATGTTTCTATTTGCACTAGATGTAGAGATGTTAATGTAGATGCTATTCATGATCACCTTGCTATGATTAAACAACAAAATGATCATATAGCTAAACTAGATGCTAAAATTGCCGAGCATGAACTAGAGAATGAAAAATTTAAATTTGCTCGTAGTATGCTTTATAGTGGGAGACGCCCTGGCATTAAGGATGGCATTGGCTTCCAACAGGGAGACAATGTCAAGCTTAATGCCCCTCCTAAAAGGTTGTCTAATTTTGTTAAGGGCAAAGCTCCCATGCCTCAGGATAACGAGGGTTATATTTTGTATCCTGCTGGTTATCCTGAGGACAAGATTAAGAGAATTCATGCAAAGAAAACTCATTCTGTTACTCACCATGCTTCTATTTATAAGAATGAGGCTTCTAGCTCTAGGCGTTCTACACACGTTAAAATGCCTAAGAAGAAATCTCCTATTGCATCAAATGATCATAACATTTCATTCAAGACTTTTGATGCATCTTATGTGCTTACTAACAAATCAGGCAAAGTAGTTGCCAAATATGTTGGGGGCAAACACAAGGGCTCCAAGACTTGTGTTTGGGTACCCGAGGTGCTTGTTTCTAATGTAAAAGGACCCAAGACCGTTTGGGTACCTAAGAACAAGGCCTAAATTGGTTTTGTAGGTTTATGCATCCGGGGGCTCAAGTTGGATCATCGACAGCGGGTGCACAAACCACATGACTGGGGAGAAAAAGATGTTCTCCTCTTATGAGAAAAACCAAGATCCCCAACGAGCTATCACATTCGGGGATGGAAATCAAGGTTTGGTCAAAGGATTGGGTAAAATTGCTATATCACCTGACCATTCTATTTCCAATGTTTTTCTTGTAGATTCATTAGATTACAATTTGCTTTCTGTCTCTCAATTATGCAAAATGGGCTACAATTGTCTTTTTACGGATGTAGGTGTTACTGTCTTTAGAAGAAGTGATGATTCAGTAGCCTTTAAGGGAGTGTTAGAGGGACAACCATACTTAGTTGATTTCAATAGAGCTGAACTCGACACTTTCTTAATTGCTAAGACTAACATGGGTTGGCTCTAGCATCGCTGACTAGACCATGTTGGAATGAATAATCTTCACAAGCTTCTAAAGGGAGAGCATATTTTGGGACTAACCAATGTTCATTTTGAGAAAGACAGGATTTGTAGCGCATGCAAGCAGGGAAGCAAATTGGTGTTCATCATCCACACAAGAACATCATGACGACTGACAGGCCACTGGAGCTACTCCACATGGATTTATTCGGCCTGATAGCTTACATAAGCATCGTCGAGAGTAAGTACTGTCTAGTTATTGATTATTCTCGTTTCACTTGGGTATTCTTTTTGCAGGAAAAATCTCAAACCCAAGAGACTTTGAAAGGATTCTTGAGACAGGCTCAAAATGAGTTCGGCTTGAGGATCAAGAAAATAAGAAGCGACAATGGAACAGAGTTCAAGAACTCTTAAATTGAAGGCTTCCTTGAGGAGGAGGGCATCAAGCATGAGTTCTCTTCTCCCTACACGCCACAACAAAATGGTGTAGTGGAGAGGAAGAATAGAACTCTATTGGACATGACAAAGACCATGCTTGATGAGTACAAGACTTCGGATCGATTTTGGGCTGAGGCGGTCAACACCGCTTGCTAGGCCATCAACCGGTTATATCTTCACCGAATCCTCGAGAAGACATCATATGAACTCCTCACCGGTAAAAAGCCTAATATTTTATATTTTAGAGTCTTTGGTAGCAAATGCTTTATTCTTGTTAAAAGAGGTAGAAAATCTAAATTTGCTCCTAAGGCTGTAGAAGGCTTTTTACTTGGTTATGACTCAAACACAAGGGCATATAGAGTCTTTAACAAGTCCACTGGACTAGTTGAAGTCTCTTGTGACATTGTGTTTGATGAGACTAACGGCTCTCAAGTAGAGCAAGTTGATCTTGATGAGCTAGATGATGAAGAGGCTCCGTGCGTCGCGCTAAGAAACATGTCCATTGGGGATGTGTGTCCTAATGAATTTGAAGAGCCTCCACAAGCACAAGATCAACCATCTTCCTCCATGCAAGCATCTCCACCAACTCAAGATGAGGATGAGGCTCAAGATGATGAAGGAGAAGATCAAGAAGATGAGCCACCTCAAGAGGAGGACAATGATCAAGGGGGAGATGCCAATGATCAAGACAAGGAAGATGAACAAGATCAAAGACCACCACACCCAAGAGTCCACCAAGCAATCCAACGAGATCACCCCGTGAACACCATCCTCGGCGATATTCATAAGGGGGTAACCACTCGATCTCGTGTTGCTCATTTTTGTGAACATTACTCTTTTGTTTCCTCTATTGAGCCACACAGGGTAGAGGAAGCACTTCAAGATTCGGATTGGGTGCTGACGATGCAAGAGGAGCTCAATAATTTCACGAGAAATAAGGTATGACATTTGGTTCCACGTCCTAACCAAAATGTTGTAGGAACCAAGTGGGTCTTCCGCAACAAGCAAGATGAGCATGGTATGGTGACAGGGAACAAAGCACGACTTGTGGCCAAGGGATATTCACAAGTCAAAGGTTTGGATTTTGGTGAAACCTATGCACCCGTAGCTAGGCTTGAGTCAATTCGTATATTACTTGCCTATGCTACTTACCATGGCTTTAAGCTATATCAAATGGACGTGAAGAGTGCCTTCCTTAATGGACCAATCTAGGAAGAGGTCTATGTTGAGCAACCTCCCGGCTTTGAAGATAGTGAGTACCTTAACCATGTATATAAACTCTCTAAGGCGCTTTATGGGCTCAAGCAAGCCCCAAGAGCATGGTATGAATGCCTAAGAGATTTTCTTATCACTAATAGATTCAAAGTCGGTAAAGCCGATCCTACTCTATTCACTAAAACCATTGAAAATGATTTGTTTGTATGCCAAATTTATGTTGATGATATCATATTTGGGTCTACTAACAAATCTATTTGTGAAGAGTTTAGTAGGATCATGATACAAAAATTCGAGATGTCTATGATGGGAGAGTTGAAGTATTACCTTGGATTTCAAATCAAGCAACTTCAAGAAGGCACCTTCATCTGCCAAACTAAGTACATTCAAGACATACTTAGGAAGTTTGGAATGAAGAATGCTAAACCCATCAAGACACCCATGGGAACCAATGGGCATCTCGACCTCGACACGGGAGGTAAATCCGTAGATCAAAAGGTATACCGGTCGATGATAAGATCTCTACTTTATTTATGTGCATCTCGACCGGATATTATGCTTTTTGTATGCATGTGTGCAAGGTTCCAAGCCGATCCTAAGGAAGTTCACCTTAGGGCCGTGAAGAGAATCTTGAGATATCTAGTTCATACACCTAAGTTTGGTCTTTGGTACCCCAAGGGATCCTCGTTTGATTTATTAGGATATTCCGATGCTGATTGGGCAGGGTGTAAAATTGATAGGAAGAGCACATCAGGGACTTGTCAGTTTCTGGGGAAATCCCTGGTGTCTTGGGCTTCAAACAAACAAAACTTAGTAGCTCTTTCTACTGCCGAAGCCGAGTATATTGCCGCAGGCCATTGTTGCGCGCAATTGCTTTGGATGAGGCAAACCCTTAGGGACTATGGCTACAAATTTAGCAAAGTCCCTCTCCTATGTGATAATGAGAGTGCAATCCGCATGGTGGATAATCCCGTTGAGCACAGCCGCACTAAGCACATAGCCATTCGGTATCACTTTTTGAGAGATCACCAACAAAAGGGGGATATCGAGATAGCCTATATAAACACCAAAGATCAATTGGCCGATATCTTTACAAACTTTAGATGAGAAAACCTTTACCAAACTTAAGAATGAGCTAAATATTCTTGATTCTATGAATTTTGATTGATTCCTTGCACAAATAGCTCATTTATATACCTTTGATCATCTCTCTTTTATGTCTATGACTAATGTGTTTTCAAGTATATTTTCATGCTTAGTCATAGAATTGAAAGGGAAATGGAGTATTCGGTAAAAGACGACGCTTCCACTCAACTCCATTGGTATTTGCCGGTATTCCGCATTGCTCTCCACTTTGGTATAATCTTCACTCATATTTATTTGTTTACCATTGGGGAGAAAGAAAAAGGGCTTGTATTTCACTCACAAGTATCCGTTTTTGGCGATTCATGCCAAAGGGGGAGAAAGTATGAGCCCAAAGCAAAAGGAAGGACCGCACCACCACCGAATTTTAAAAATGAAGTTTTTTAAATTGGTATCTTATTGTGTTCAAAAAGGGGGAGAAAGTAGTATCTTCAAAACTTGTAAAACCCTCTTGAACGCTAAGAGGAGAATTTCATTGAGGGAGAGTTTTGTTTAAGTCAAAGGAAAAGCATTTGAAACAGGGGGAGAAAATTTCAAAATCTTGAAAATACTTCTTTCAATCTTATTCATGTACCTTTGACTATTTGCAAAATGTTTTGAAAAGAATTTTACAAAGGATTTGCAAAAACAAAACCCGGTGTGCAAATGAGGTCCAAAATTTTAAATAAGAAGAAAACCATCCATACGTACCTAATAGAAATAATTATATTGGTTTCAATTCCAAGCAACCTTTGCACTTACCTTATGCAAACTAGTTCAATTCTGCACCTCTATATTTGCTTTGTTTTGTGTTGGCATCAATCACCAAAAAGGGGGAGATTGAAAGGAAAATAGGGTCAAACCTTTTCCTATATGAATTTTGGTGGTTGAATTGCCCAACACAAATAATTGGACTAACTAGTTTGCTCTAGAATATATGTTTTACAGGTGCCAAAGGTTCACAACAAACCAATACAAAGATAAAAGAAAGGGTTTAAAATAAAGGAGCAAAGTTAAACCGAAGGCAGCCCTGGTCTGGTGCACCAGACTATCCGGTGTGCCACCGGAGAGTGTCCGGTGCACCAGGGAGGAACAACTCAAACTTGCCAGCTTCGGGAATTTGGGGAAGCCGCTCCGCTATAATTCATCGGACTGTCCGGTATAACACCGGACTGTCCGGTGTGCCAGCGGAGCAACGACTACTTCGCGCCAACGGTCGTCTGCAAATGAACAGTGAAAGTGAACAGTGCACGCCTGCACGCGCAGAAGTCAGAGCAGACGCCAGAAGGCGTACCGGACAGTGACTGTCCGGTGCACCACCGGACTGTCCGGTGGCCCCACTTATCAGAGCTCCAACGGTCGAACCCTAACGGTTGGGTGACGTGGCTGGCGTACCGGACAGTGTCCGGTGGCGCACCGGACTGTCCGGTGCGCCATACGACAGACAGCCTCCCCAACGGCCACTTTGATGGTTGAGGCTATAAATACCCCCAACCACCAACACTTCAAGGCATCCAAGTTTTCAGTCATTGCATTCAATACAAGAGCTCTAGACTTCATTCCAAGACACAAACAAGAGATCAAATCCTCTCCCAAGTCCAAAGTTCATTCCAATCAAATAGTGACTAGAGAGAGTGACATTTGTGTTCTTTTGAGTTCTTGCGCTTGGATCGCTTTTCTTCTTCTTTCTTTCTTGTTCCCAACTCAATTGTAATCAAGGCAAGAGACACCAATTTTGTGGTGGTCCTTGTAGGGACTTAGTGTCCCAATTGATTGAGAAGAGAAGCTCACTCGGTCTAGGTGACCGTTTGAGAGAGGGAAAGGGTTGAAAGAGACCCGGTCTTTGTGACCACCTCAACGGGGAGTAGGTTTGCAAGAACCGAACCTCGGTAAAACAAATCACGGTGTCATCCGCTCTATTTCCTTGGTTGATTTGTTTTCGCCATCTCTTTCGGACTCGTTTATATTTCTAACGCTAACCCCGGCTTGTAGTTGTGCTTAAAGTTTATAAATTTCAGATTCCGCCTATTCACCCTCCTCTAGGCGACTTTCACATACCCCGGTTACCTACTGTACATTGGAGTAATTATAGAACAGTAAGTTTGTTATTGTAACTTCACCAGGTTTTCTACCCTCAAGAGAGGTTGACAGGTGGCCCAGTTCAGAGTGGGCCCTCCTTAGCCAGGCCGTGGACGTCGTCTCCATAGACACGGTCTCATTGTCGAGACAGCGAAGTCGTTTGACTCTTTGTAGGGAGTCAGCATGAGGCCTTCGCTTGCTAGCATGAACTTGCTCGTGGACATCTTTGCCATGTGCCTTCGCTGATAGGCCTGGTTCGAAGGGGCTAGGCCATCCCTTCAGGGCTTATTCGGTTCTACCCCAATCCATATGGATTGAGGGGGTTTCAATCCCTAGTAAGTCAAAATCTCTCGCAATCCGTATCAATCCTATTCAATCCATATGGATTGAAAATAACCGAACAAGCCCTCATGAGGTGTGGTGACTACGCAGAGGGGATTGAAAATAACCGAACAAGCCCTCATGGGGTGTGGTGACTACGCAGAGGGGGACTTTGCCCTTCAAAGGTGACTACGCAGAGGGGATTGAAAATAACCGAACAAGCCCTCATGGGGTGTGGTGACTACGCAGAGGGGGACTTTGCCCTTCAAAGGTTAAACCCCGTGTTCGTCTTTGTTTGCCCTAAATCTTATCGATTGGTAAGTGCGAGGGATGATCGAGGGCTGGTTTGGTCTTCGCTCCAACAAGGACTTCAGAATTTGTATCATGTTGGAATCGTCACTTGTATCATGTTCGTCATAAGTACTTGCTAGCACGGGCAAGATAGGTGTACAAGTCATTGGGCCAAGATGTTCGTCGTGAAACTACGGAATGGTGAGCGATGGAGACATTGGGCAAGCTAATGATACGAGGTGCTGGGCTGCCGGGGCGATCAATGATCAATGCAAAACAGGCAAAATACAGCATGTTCATAATTTATCTATATGCTAGGGCTGCCATACTCTTGGTGTGGCATGCTGGTGTATCTGACGGCCAGCGGACTACTGCTTAGCTCTGAGTACAGTCACATGTAATGCTGTGTCCATTATTCCATTTACAAAGGATAGAATGGAAAGCAGGTTCCTTAAACCACGGTAACAAAAACATACCATCACCATCTGCTTCAAAGCTACCATGTCTGAAATGTGACAGAATCAGCTTGCCCATAGCCTATTTCAGCTGGAGAGCATTGCATTGTGCTACTCTCTGTGGAACCACAGGACAGGGGACAAGAAGCAAGGACAACAGACCAGGTATGTGATCTTTGCAGTGCTAAAAGATGGTATTGCAGAATAGCAGTAACCAGACAGCCGCATGGTTGTGTGCTCTTTGCGTGGCATAAGCTACTCGAAATTCACTTGGCTGAGGCAGGGAGGCCTAGATCAGGGCGAGCCGTGATGTCGGCAAGGCAACTTCAGTGGGGGACAAGCATGGAGGCAGTCGCCTCGACGCCGACGGAGTTGATGGCCTTGGCGAAAGATCCACCATCTCCAGAGCCTGCATCCTGAGCTCCATTGGGTAGTCCTTGACACACCCAATCCTCGGACCAGCCCCCGTGCTCCATTTAAGGGACAGCCTGTGCCCGAGCTGGTAGGTCTTGGACCCGCTCTTGGACTTCATCCTCTCAAGAATCGCCTTCTGGGGGACTTCGGTGGCTCTGGGGCTCTGCAGACCGCCCGACAAGGTCCTTTGGTAGGTTGGCCTGGCTTGATCATCAGGAGCATTGTCGCCTTCATTGCCTTGCGTGGTGTTTAGAGGGGGGACCAGCTGTGGAAGATTTGTTGGTTCCATGGTAGCTGAAGCGAACTTCTGTGAGACATCAGGCACTGGATCTCCGTTGTAGTCTTCTCTGGTCGATGAGCGTACCTGAGCGCAGAAACAAGCTCCGCAAATAAAACCATCTAGCATCTGTTGCCACGAGGGTAGTTTCGACTGTGGATGGTTATGACGGTGTACCTCGACTTCTTTGAGATCGACTCCATTCCCTTCAAGGAAGTTCATGAAGTTGCGGAGGTTCTCTGCGCTAGGTTTGTAGTGGCCACTGTATGCCCAGATGGACTTCATCCAGAACAGATGAAAGAATTAGCCAAATGCGCCAATGGAAAAGTAAACTAACATGATGCAATCAAAGTAACGACATGGGATTATTATATGCTGGCATGCTGCGTAGCTAAAATGTAGAAGGATGCAGCATAGTCATCTAGAGTCCGCGTCAACTTTGCACAGTGGTTGAATCAAGATAAATAGATATCTGTTGCGCACTAGACAGAAGTAGATTCAGAAATTGTAGTTTCCAATACACTGCTAAAGAAGTTTTTGCAAAAAAAAAAAAAGTTATGTGCATGGATATCAATGTTCTAGTTTATATTTCATATTTGTCCTTTAGAAATTGTCAGAAACTAGTTATTCATGGTAGCCCATGGGACAGAAAACAATGGTTTGGAGGATCACGCACAGTGAACGACACAACACACAAACAAAACATTTTGTCCAAAGATAAGAATAGCACAAGCAGGAATACCAAGAAAATAAAATACCACGATATAAAACAAACATTCCAATAGGCAGTGGTTCTGTGGTTGCTAGAAATAATACCTTGATCACTCCATTTTCTGCAGTAAATCTCCCAGCAGCTATAGTTGCACCTCCTGCCAAAAAGCTGGAGTGCTGGAATACGCCTCTCTGTTTCTGATGGTATATAGAAACAGTTTTAGCAGAAGTAAAGTAGCGAAATGCAACAAAGATAGTATTATTGTTTCAGCAGAGTAGCGAAGTCATTGTAAGACAGTAAAAGAGACAAAATACCAGGCCAGCATAAATCTTTTTTGCTGTACTCATAACAAATATCCATTTAGTCCCCTTAGGACCCCTTGTATCAAGCGGTTCTCCAGACTGTTTATGGATAACTTTTCCCTCCTTAATGATGTATTCATAGTGCTCGCGCTCTTGCTGCAAAACAATGGACAAATGTAGTTTTATTAGCCATCCAAAGAGTCTGTTAAAACTTAAAGCAAACCCCCTTTTTCCTGTTGTTAACTATGTTCAACGTTGCAAAAACAATGGTAGTTTTATTGGTCATCCATATTCATGAACAAATGAAATATAATGTGAACAAAAGCAGGCCAGGATGTGACTTGATCCCGTTCATATTTCAGATGTAACAAAAAATTCAGACTTCCGTGAATAAATGAAATATGATGTGAATAATAGCAGGCCAGGGTGTGACTGGATCCCATTCATGTTTCAGATGTAACAAAAATTCAGACTTGAGGGTACATGAAGTGCAGTTCATATATAAAACAATTTTATGTTGTAACTAGAAGATGAAACATGCATGTTTTATTTGATAAAAAAAATTAAAGACAAACTTGGGGAAACTTTTTTTTTTACAAAATATAAGTGATAAAATCAAGAAAAGGTGTGCTAAAAAAAACAAAATAAACAAAAGAAAGGTTTATTACGCCGACATGAGATTTTGTGGGTGAAGTGAGTCAAGCTATCTTAGCGCTCGTCGCAGAAATTTTCTGCAATGTTGTATGTCACAGACTCTAAATAAAGATTGGCAGCCGTTGGTGGAACATATCTTACCGGACCAAGATACCTTATGCATTGCATCTTCAGTAAAGCTCTTGGACATTCAGGAAGGTCTATGTCCTTTCCCTCTCCAACATCAAGCCTACATATGCACACAAAAAAAAAAACTAACTTAAATTGTGCTGCCATCAAACTGATAGCTGAAATTCCAGGTATGAACAGACATTCCTATGGTAACTGAAATCTCTGGTACGAGTAGGCATTTGAATATGTATATCTCCTTTCCATCTGTTGTGCCGGTTGTGCTATTTTGTTCGAACAACAGAGCTTGCCAATGTGATTGCTGCTCCTGGAAGTTGCGGTGAGGTTCTTACCAGTAGAAGAATGGCTGGCCTGCTTGGCTTTGGCACCACTCGTCGTAGTAGAAGTGCAGGTTGTGCCCATATCTATGCCGCGGGTCGATCTACACAGAACAATCGATGTTCAGACAAGGCTGAAGTAGTACTGTTACTGTCCAGGTCAAATGATAATGTAACAAAGCAGCCTCTTTTCACACACATAAGAACAGAACAGCAATACTGCTAAGCTAAAAGGTGGTGCTATTAGTGGACTATGTTAGACGGTGTGTACTCACCGCTTCGATCCAGTGCTGGAAAGCCAGCTTGAGGGCCTTGCCGTCTCTGGATAAACCCTGGCCCACCTGTTACAAGGCAGCCAGCGACATGAGCAGCTGAGGACTGAAGGAGTCTGAAACAGATTGGTTTCTGGTGAGTGAACACGACACACGAGGGCTTTTCTCTGGTAGAAGTGGTAGTAGTTGGGATGGCGACCTTGGACGCGTTGAGGCTGACGCGGTTCCAGCGCGAGGCGGCTGTCTCCGGCTTGGGCTCGTCGAAGAAGGAGACGGTGCTGTGCTCCAGGCGCACGTAGTCCAGGGCCTGCCACCTTCATTCATCCCAACCACAAACCCTATCAGTCTCGATCAAATTTCTGCCTCGGGCGAAAAAGAGATACCAGATCAAATTTCTGCCGCCGCTCTTGCTCAGTACCAAATCGAACCGAACGGACCGGAAGAAGCCACACCAGAGCCATGATGGCCCATGGGACCAGGAGAGGAAGAGGGAAAGGATCAGAAGGAGATACCAGAGCTCCTCGACGACGACGGCGGAGTCGGCGAGCTTCCGCCGGGTCCGGTAGCTGCGGTACACCTTCTGCAGCTTGGTGGCCGCGCCATTCTCGCCAGTCCCCTTCGCCGGCGAGGGAGGCTCCGGCCTATCCGGCCCCGCCGCCTCCATCTCCACCTCCATTCCTCTGGGGTTGGGGAGCGAGGGTCTGACGCGCTAGACTTGGACCGAGCCGGCAGTTCGTCCGCGGAGGCGGGCGAGAATGGCTCTTCGCCCGGCGCTCGTGCGGTGTGTCAAGGTTTTGGAGAGCAGGTGGGAGTTTAATCCGTGGATTAGCACGCGAGCCGAGGGAATAATTGAAGGAACGGGGAGCAGGGTTGGGTATCGCATTCGCGGGAGGAACTGCGGACTGCGGTACGAACGACGACGACGACGACGAAAGAAGTCGTTGGCGCCGCCTATTGGCTCGTGTTCCGCGGCGGGTGGTGGCGCCATAACTGCGCGTGGCTGGCCCACTTATCAGTCATAAAGTAACTACCGCATGATTACTGGTGGCCAGGGCGAGTCCTCGCCGGAGCATGTTGGACCGGCGCCCGGCGGGCTTCGTGGTGCGGTGGGGCGGGGTCAAGTCCGTTTGGTCGCCCCCTCTCCACCACCCCCAGGCCCCACCCCACGTCCCTCTCCGCGCCGGATCGGGACACGACACTACGACGAGACTCTGGTCGCCGTCGCAGTCGTGGATTCGTACGTGTCCGCGCCCGGCACACGACAACGACATAGTAGCTCATAGCTATACTAGCTCATAGCTAAAAGGCTGCCTCCACCAATACTCGCAGAAGGGTTCGGTACGCTTGATATACTAGCTCATAGCGGACCACGACGGGCGGAACAGAAGTACAGAACGCGTCTAACGGCATATACAATTGCACAGTACTTTAGGTATAAGACACAACTAAAACATAATATAATACAGTTGACATGTCTAAAACATGTGTCTTATCATATTCATTGTATCAATCAGAACATTCAATAAATTAAAGTGACCAATCAGCTAGTCTCCTGTCTCGAACATAGAGCTAAGACATTATATCTTCGTAAATATACATGTGTTGAGTTTTTTTATATTTATTCTCCTGTACACACTTAAAGACACAACTCAAAATACTCATTGTACATGTTCTAACAATATCCACTAAACAAGCCTCTAAATTTTAAAACGCTACGTTCAACTGTACGTCCGGTGGTCCGCTATACACCGGCCTACAATCAATGTCGTAGGGACTAGAGCCTACATGCACCTCGCCACCTCGTGACTCCTGATTAAGACTGGCTCTAGCAAGTTACTCTAAAAGCTTCTCTACCCTAAATATAAAGGATTAAACGGTCATCTATGCTCTCCAGCAGCGTCCTCTAAATGGTCCTTTAAATTTAGAGGACGCTGCTGGATTCTTTATATATAGAGTTTCTCTAAACGATCATCTATCCATTTGAATACTTTAAATAACCGGTTTAGCAAAACTAAAATATGTACAATACATTTGAGAGTATGACAAATATGTATGTACAAAAATAAAAAATAAAAAATGTCTTTAATATAGGTATTTGCGAGAGGACGTGATTTAGAGGACGTTGTTGGAGAGGAAGGAGATATAGAGGATGAAATCTTTTAGAGAAGACTGTAAAGAACGGATATGGAGGATAAATATAGAAGACGTTGTTGGATACAACCTAAGGAGCTTCACGCATGGATTGGGCCTACACTTGTGTTGCGTTGTCTGTTCTCCAGTTCTATTTCATTCGAAAAAATTGGTTAAAACTAATTCTAAGATTTAGATGATAAAATTTAGAGAACACGACGGCAGGTGATGAAGATATAAATAATATAATTTTTTAGAGTGCGCTGTAAAGGACAAGGAATATTTTTAAAAGTGATATTTAGAGGACGTTACTAGAGAGTCTAACATCGACGTTCTAAATTGGTTGGTTCTCGGTTACTGCTGTTGCTGTTGCAGAATCCATGATCATGCGGTCAGTCAGCACCGGCATAAGGCACCTCAATTATATTTGATAGTGTAATGTAATGTATATACGATATGTTGGAGCTCAGTGACAAACTAGTGTGATCGATATTTCCCAAAAAAAAAAAATTTAAATTAAAGTAGACTATTCTAAAAAAATACAATTAAAGTGGACATATGGTCAACACATATCAGATATTAAACTACAGATAATGCACTTTATCTTTTTATCTTAGACAAAAGACCTAGAAAAGTATGAGTTGAAAAGAATACTTATCCCTTTTTATAGCTTGATCAGCCATTCGTCCTTCTTCAGCTAGCGAGATGGTACTATCTGGAGGTGTTACGTTATGTGTGGCTTCATGTCGTATTAGATTTAGGTGTTTTCTCACTATGCATCTAAACGATAACGGCTCAAATCACTTAATGTTCTTATCCCATGCTGGTTGATAAGCGAGATAGGGGAGAGATGAACGGACCTACATGTGACACTAGCTTAAATGTCTACAACTAGGTTTAATATAAAAATATCTTCAACTAGTTTAAAATTTACACACTCATATAACACATGATTTAACTAGTATGTTAGACGCTCTCCAGCAGAATTCTGTAAATGGTCTGGTACGCTATATGTAGCGGTTTTTGTCGATCGGTAGCCCTCCAACAATATCCTATAAGACATCTGCTAAAATAGAGTCTGGCTTCTGGAGCCGCTAAAACCGGAAGAGACATGTATGTCTGATGTACCTCTTTGTGGACCTCGTGTAGTCTCCCTCGGTGTCCTACTGCGAAGTGGAGCAGGGGCAGAAGGTGACGACGAAGAGGTGAAGATGGCCATGCGTGTGCTGCATCGATCTCCTCGGAGCTAGGCAGCAAGACCACAACGATGACCAGGTGGACTAGCTGGCGAATACGGTGATGTGGACGACCCCGACGTAGACCATGCGCATGGAGTCGACGCTCTCAACGACGACCTTGGATGTGGCGTCGTGTCGCGGGCATGAGCAGCCACCTCACCGGCGGTGAGCTAGGCCACGCGCTTCACTCTTTGAGGACGACACAGGACATGTTTGATGAAATGTCGAGCTAACGCCCAGTAAAACGATCGTTCTTGTTTTATTTGTTAATTTTTTAGGAATTGCTAATTGAGGTTTGTTACTTGATAATGACGTGTTGAAGCCAAACCTTTGTTTAATTAGTTGTAGTTGTTTAGTAAAATAATTTATTCTGTTAATTAAGTTGGTATATTAAAGAGGATGAATTTTAGAGGACGCTGCTGGAGACAGTGAAGATATAGAGGATGATTTTTTTTTAAAATGTGTTGTAAAGGACAAAGAATATTTCTTTATAAGATGAAATTTAGGAGTTATTGCTGGAGACAGCTTTAGAGCTTTACATACTAGTACATGAGATACGTTATCTAGTAGATACGTTAAGAGGTGAGAAGTAAAGACCTCCAAAGAAGATCAGAAAGTATTCTAGAAAGACAATACATATCTTTGTGCGAGAGCAGTTCTTGACGCTGGTTGCTGTTGCTGACCATATAGTAGACACGCAACTGCACATAACAAAATAAAAAGATAATGTGATATTAACTAAATAATAGTCCCTCCGAATATTTATTGCCGCACGAGTTTATTTTTAAACTAAAACGCGACAAATAGAAAAACGGAGAAAGTGCTACCTACGATGCATCAGTCGGAGGCAGTAAACTGTACACCATATTGAGATCTTCCATGGCTATAAAATGGTTGGTAATCGATCTCGAGCAAGCTCATAAGATCCAGTTCATTGCAAAGAAACTTGATATTCCATATCTAAATCCGAATGTTCAATGTGACATTTCTAATATGTATGTGAGATAGGTTTATATATACCCCTTGACTGTACTTGTTCTTTTTTAATATGAAACTCACATATACCCTGGATGGACTATACCTCTTGTTACCCCACCACACAGCCCGAAAGTTCGATCAAAACAGGGCCAAGGTCATCTGCAAAGATGCCGCCGCGCCGGACAAGAGGAGAGATGATGCTTGCGGCAAGTGAGTAGATGAAGCTGCAGTGTGGCAATTTGGTTGGCAAGGGCAAAAGCACACGTAAACTGATCATGTGGCTGTTTATAGCTGTGAACGTAACTGGGCAAAAACGAAAAGATGATGTGTGGCAAATGATATGGAACAGCGCCCCGGCAGCTGATGATTAACAGGCCCATCAGAGAGCTAGCTGGACATGCACCGCCTTAAAATACTCCTTAGCATATATTGTCGTTCTTGTACTACACTAAACCCAATTGGGGCGTGCGTGGTCTGTCTATCTATCTATCTATCTATCTATCTATCTATCTATCTATCTATCTATCTATCTATCTATCTATATGGAACAAAAGAACAGGGCAAATAAAGCCAACTGAGCAGTTCTACGCAGCCGTCAGTCCATGGTCGCCTTGTGCATCACCGCTGGCTCTGCTTCAGTTCACTGCATCCATCAGTCGCGTACGTAGTAGTGTGCGCGCTCCTACAGCACGTGCTTCTTCTCCTCGCGTTGCAGTTTTTTTAGTTCGCAGACGATGTACGTCGCAGCAGCACGAAAAAATGGCATACGGGTAGAACATATGGTACGGTGACGGTGGTGACAAGCACGCGCAGCGGCATCGACAATGGGCATATTTGTTATATTACGTTTTGGTTAAAATGATAGAACGGAATATGATGGAATGATCTCTCAAATAAAATTGTTTGATTCAGAGATCAGATTGCTGGTATTGATCCAGACTTGGATGCTCAAGTGGAATTTGGAACATTCCAAAAAGTTAGAGATCCAACTACAAGGAGACAGGCAGCCTGATACCATATTGCTATGGTATCTTTCACCTTCATTTTTTGTTTGATTTGACATGAGGAACATCTTCTGTCCTTTCTTTGACTCTTTTTCTTTTTTTTTATATGGGAAATGATCCCAAATGATAAGTGAATAGGTGTGGAAGTTATAATTGTAAATAAACCAGGATCGAATCTATGGAAGCATTGGTTTATACGTTCCTTTAGGGTAGGTGTCCCTGAAAATTGTGAGGATGAGAAGTGACGCCAGGGGGACATGGCTGCTCTGGCTGTCACCAGCTATATATCCTGCCACCAAATGCACCCTAGCTACTTATTGTTCAATCCATCTTCGTTGACAACGGAAAGCGTGAATCGCACTTAGGGCATGTACAATGGGTGTCTTAAGTTCATGTACAATGGGTGTCTTAAGTTGTGTCTTAGAATATGTCTAAGTAAAAAAACTGAAGACACGTATCTTGACGAAGACACAGTGTCTTAGCTCTATGTTCGAGACAGAAGACTACCTGATTCATCACTTTAATTTATTGAATGCTCTGATTGGTACAATGAATATCGTAAGACACATGTTTTACACATGACCACTGTATTATGTTGTGTTTTAGTTGTATCTTGCACTTGGAGTACCGTGCAGCAGTATCTAGGTTGTACATGCCCTTATGCGCTTCTCTAAATGGCTCTAGAGGAGATCAGTGGAAGGTTTAGATGCATTAATTGATGAAGGGATCAGGGCTTGGCTAATGGCTGCTGAATTGAGAATCTTTAGAAAATGATGCGTGGAGGCATTAATATACGGACGAAATGTCCTCGGGAATTCGGATGCACTGTAGGTGACTTGCACATTGATGACGAATATCTGAGATAGAAAAAATGAAATAGAAAAAAAAACTAAGGCTAGAGAAAAGGAAATGGAGAAAGAAATGAGGTGGTCCGGAAGCTGGCCGTTGGGCAGGAGATGAAGGCCCAAGAAACAAAGCACGGCGGTGGAGAATAAAAATCAGCACATTATGCTTAAAACTGAGTAGCCCAACCGCCTGAGCACTGATCTATTGTACATCTAGCGGCCCATAGTTCATTGTTTGGTTACAAATTTGATTTATTTGAGATTGGCTTCTGGACTAATGTCGCATCTCCCTCGTACGAATATGTAATTTTGGGATTGTTAATATACTAACCAAAAAGAGTAATAATTACTAATAAGAATTCCCTTTCTTTTCAAAACTACTCTTTAAAAATGATCAAACTTAAGTCTGATTTTCTTACAGAAAAGGGGGGAGATAAGAAATATGAGGATATCCTTATATAAGTTAAGGAATAATATATATTCTCTGGAGTGTAAAGGTTAGAGTATCCTTTAATAAATACTACATCTTATGAATTAAAGAAAATATTTTTGTGTGTATGTTTAAAAGCATTCGCATAAAGGATTAAAATAATAATAATAATTGATAGATAAATAAAAAATATATAAATTCCATGCAGGAGCTTCTTGTTTGTGCATTAAACTTGAACTAAAATTTAAAACAGATTTGAATTCAAATTTGAATTGAAGAAAGAAAAAAAGAGAAGTCACAAACCTACACTTTGGGCCGAATCCCACTTTGCCGGCCCAAAGCAGTCACCCTGCGCGTGCCCCCGTGTGTGGGGGACAGATATCCCCGGGTCCACTAAGAGAGTAAAAGACCTCGCGAAATGCTCAAGGGCCCAATAAATCGTGAGGCCATTCTTTCGTGGGCCTGGGGAAGAATAATCAGCAGAGCAGGTTGACACGAGGCCGGATCGGTGTAAACCTAGACGGTCCACAATGTCGAGCGAGCGATCGCAACAGAGATCCGACTTTCCCGCGCTGGAGCCCTCATGCAACGGAGCCACGCGGGGATAGGTCGGCAGAATCATAGGGAGATAGACTCGAGCAGTTCACTATTTTTTAGGCGCACGTTGTTTTCATATCCACATGTATTGCTCCACGGTCGAATATATAAGGCCTAGGGGGCACCCCTTCAGATCGATCGACCCTACTACTTAGCCACCGACTTCAACTCTCGGCATTCTCAATTCAGAGAGCTCTCTTGTAACCTCATTCACCCAGCATACTCACCAGGACATAGGGTGTTACGCATCTCTAAGCGGCCCGAACCTGTAAACATTGCCCACTGTCCCACGTGCAATTGGCACGAACCATTTTGCTACAGTCGTCGACACCATCCTACTCCTAAAAACACCTTGAGGGGCAACCCCGGGTGTGCGGTCGGATCCAAAACACCGACAGCTGGCGCGCCAGGTAGGGGGTGTGTCGACGATCCAAGCTAGCTCAATGGCCGTCACCTTCTACAGCAAGATCACCCTGCGTCCCGGATCCGTATTCTGCTTCGGAACAATCTCATCCATAGCGGATGAAGAGGGAACTCTACACCGCATTGCAGATCCGCTGGAAAAGAAGTCTCCTCCAACAAACTCCGAAAATGCCGGAGAAGCGCAACCTCCAGCTCTCCTGAAAAAGATCGTCTCTGGAAAATCGAGAACCGAGGGCTCGCTGACCCGGAGAACTCCACTGTCTACTTCCCCGACAAAAGAATGGACACAGATCGCGAGGAAGAAGGAGACCAAGGGAAAGCAAGTCGTTCTTTCCGTTCCTCCGCCCTCAAAGGAGAACGGAAAGAAAGTCGCCGCGACGACAGAACCGTTCTACCCCGACATCCTCTTCATCGGGAGAGTGGAGTCGCCTACCATCTCCGACGACGAGCCGACCGCACCCGGAGAAGAACCGCCTCAACGAGAATCCCGCCGGCGGAGGAACTGGCGCAGGAATATTCGACGACATCACGCGGCCGAAGAACGGGATCCAGAGCAGCCTGTCTCGCGAGACGAGGTCTCGGAGATAGGAGAGACTCCGGAAGAACGCGTCTTCAGGGAACGAAGGAACTCCCGACGACGTGACCGTCGACGAGCTCAGGAACAAGCCGAGCAAAACGCAAGGCAACGCCGAGAAAATCCACTACTCAGCCGCAACCTGAACCCCGACTTCGCCCGAGCCATGAATACGCTGAGTGAAGTCGGAGGAGTACTAGCTCGGATAGCTGACGGACTCCCTCGGACTCCAGACGCCGAGGGCTATCGACGCCTGCTCACCGAGGCGGCCAACCATCTTCTACCTCTTGCTCACCCGCCGAATGATTTGCGTCACGCCATCAACAGTCGCCGGGACGCGCAGAGTTCTATCAACGCTTCGCGCGAACGACGGCATGAGAATGAGATACGCCGCCGGGAGGAATACGACAGGGATCATGGCATCCCCACTCGGAGCCAAGCCACCGGAACCAAATCAACGACGGCCTCGACTGGTGGAACTGCCCGGGGACGGCCGAGGAACCACGACAACTACTCTCCTCCCCGGGACAGACATCATCACCGACGACAGGAGGACACATGCGGAGTGTCAGCCCTCACTCCACGCCTCAGGGCCATTCAATGGCCCCCAAACTTCAAGGTATCCAATGTCGATAAATATGAACCTAAGCAAGATCCAGGGGGTTGGCTAGCCGTCTACACCACCGCTGCTCGAGCTACCGGGGCGTCCGAAGACGTGATGACCGCGTACTTACCCATTGTCCTTGGGCAAGACGCGCTGCAATGGCTGCGACATCTACCCCGACACTGCATCGACGACTGGGGCGACTTCAGTCGACGCTTCACCGCCAACTTCCAGTCCCTCTCCGACAAGCCGGCGCAACCGTGGGACCTCAAATCCATCAAGCGTTGGGGGGACGAGACTCTCCGGTCATATCTCAAAAGGTTTCAGACCATGAGAAATCGTATCCCCGAGGTCACGAAGGCGGCCGTGGTCGAGGATTTCTACAGAGGATCCAATGACTCGGCTTTCGTCCGAGCCATACTACAGAAGGCGCCGACTACCTCCGAGGAGCTGTTCCGGGAAGCCGACCTCTACATCACCGCCAACGAGCGGGCCCAGGACCTCATCGGAGGAGCAAAGCCCGCACCGGCAGCACCACGACGCGACGCGAACCAGCAACCCGACAAACGATGGGAGAAGAGGCCTCGCGAAGAAGTACACGCCGCCGGACCACCTGCCTCTCGCACCCGAGGAGGACCTCGTGGAGGCGAACGCACGATGGACGACATCCTCGACGCCCAGTGCCCGTACCACAAGGACATGCGCCACACTCTTCGTAATTGCCGGGACTTCAAGCATTCCGTCGGACACGGCCGACCCTTCCAACCTCTACCTCCTCCTCCGCCGAGGGGAGGACCAGATGAACCACGACAACTCCATCAGCAGGAGGAGGGAGGAGGAGGAGGAGCTTTCCCACGCGTTGACAGGGAGGTCAACGTCATCTTCGGCGGACACGGATCGCAGGAGAACAAAAGACAGCAAAAGCTCAACGATCGCCAGATACTGGTGGCGACCACCGGCCCTCCCGCCCCATACCGGTGGTCGGAGCACCCGATCACTTTCACTCGGGCGGATCAATGGCTCAACTTCGACCATCCGGGCAAATACCCGCTTCTCGTCGATCCGGTGATCCGAGAGAGCCGGGTGAAGAAGGTGTTAGTGGACGGGGGGAGCAGCATCAACGTCACCTTCCCCCGGACACTCCAAGGCTTGGGAGTTCACCTCAAAGAGCTCCACGAGTCGGACACTCCCTTCTTCGGCATCGTGCCGACTGAAGGGGAATACCCGCTGGGCCACATCTACATGCCTGTCACCTTCGGAACTCCGGAAAATTACAGAACCGAGTTCCTGAGGTTCGAAGTGGCGAACTTCGACTGCGGGTACAACGCCATCATCGGGAGGCCGGGATTGGCCAAATTCATGGCCATCCCTCATTACATGTACATGATACTGAAGATGCCAGGGCCGCAAGGAATCATAACTGTGCGCGCCGACTTCCAAGGCGCCGCAGAGTGTTTCTGAGTGGCCATCCAAGCAGCCCTCACCACCAAGCCGTCGGCGATTTCTTCGACACTGGCGAACTCTAAGCCTGAAGAGGACCTCGCAGTACCGGCGAACGAAGCTCAGGCCGTGACTTCTATGCGGCCGACTGAAGAAACCAAGAGGATCAACCTGGGGTTCGCTGATGAACGCAAGACTGCCATCATCAGCTCCAGCTTGGACGACAAATAGGAAAGCGCGCTCGTCCAGTTTCTGCAAGATAACCGAGACGTATTCGCATGGCAACCTGCGGATATGCCGGGAGTCCCAAGAGAACTGGCCGAGCACAAATTGAAGGTCTACCCCTAGGCAAGGCCGATTCGGCAAAAGCTACGACGTTTCACGCCCGACAAGAGAGAGGCCATTCGTGCTGAGCTGGCCCGCTTGGTCGCGGCCGGGTTCATTAGAGAAGTGTTACATCCCGAGTGGTTAGCCAACCCTGTTCTTGTACTCAAAAAGAATAAAGTGGATTGGCGCATGTGTGTTGATTATACTGATCTCAACAAACACTGTCCGAAGGATCCCTTCGGGCTCCCAAGGATAGATCAGGTGGTGGACTCCACCGCTGGGTGTTCCGTGCTATCTTTCCTGGATTGCTATTCCGGATACCACCAGATTAGTTTGGCAAAGGAAGATGAAGAAAAAACAGCATTCATTACTCCATTTGGTGCTTTCTGTTATACCTCCATGCCGTTTGGTCTCAAAAACGCTGGAGCAACCTACCAGAGAGCCATTCAAACATGCTTAGCCGATCACTGGGGCAAGCGTGTGGAGGCCTACGTGGATGATGTGGTTATCAAAACAGAGAACTCAGAAAACTTCATTGAAGACTTACAACTGGTTTTCAACAGTCTGAGGCGGTATAGATGGAAGCTTAATCCCGAGAAATGTGTTTTTGGGGTACCGGCAGGAAAGTTACTCGGGTTTATTGTCAGCAACCGGGGAATTGAAGCTAATCCAGATAAGATTGAAGCCATCATGAAGATGGAAGCACCTCGATCACAAAAGAAGGTTCAGCGACTTACTGGATGTATGGCAGCTCTGAGCAGATTTATATCTAGGCTGGGGGAGAAAGGTCTACCATTTTACAAGCTACTCAAAAAGGTGGATAAGTTTCAGTGGACTTCAGAGGCACATGAAGCTCTAGATGCACTGAAGAAATTCTTGACAACACCACCAGTACTGAAACCACCACAACGAGCCACGTCAACCCAACCGGCTGAAGATCTGTTGCTATATATCTCTTGCACGACTCACGTGGTAAGCACCGCGTTGGTAGTCGAGCGAGCAGAAGAAGGACATGCCTACCCCGTGCAACATCCTGTTTATTTCATCAGCGAAGTTCTGGGTCCATCGAAGAAAAAATATCCTCAAGTGCAGAAGCTATTATATGCAGTACTTCTGACTGCCCGCAAGCTGCGTCACTACTTTGATGATCACAAAGTCATAGTAGTCACCGGCTTTCTGATAGGGGATATTCTTCACAACAAGGAAGCAATTGGCCGAATAGCTAAGTGGGCCTGTGAACTGGGATCTCATGACATCGAATTTCGACCTCATACTGCCATAAAATCTCAAGCATTGGTTGACTTCGTTTCAGAATGGACTGAACAACAAATACCAGAGAACCCAGAAACGGCAGAAGTATGGAAGATGTATTTTGATGGCTCACTGAAGCTGCAGGGAGCAGGAGCAGGAATTCTCTTCACCACACCTGGAGGCGAGCACCTCAAATATGCCCTCCAGTTGCTGTTTCCAGCCTCTAACAATGCAGCCGAGTATGAAGCTTTGATCCATGGATTGAACATCGCCATATCATTGGGCATCAAGAGATTGATGGTATACGGAGACTCTCTGGTAGTCATTAGCCAGATAAACAAAGAGTGGGATTGTTCAAACGATTCAATGGGAAAATACTGTACTGCCGTCCGAAAGTTGGAAGACAAATTTGAGGGTCTGGAATTTCATCATGTAGAAAGAGATCGGAACACAGCAGCCGATGTACTATCCAAGTTAGGATCCAGTCGAACTCAGGTCCCACCCGGAGTCTTTGTGCAAGAAATACTACAGCCGAGTATCTCAATGGATCAAACAGAAGAATGCAACATTATAGATCAACCCGAATCAGACTCTGATCACTGGAGAAAGTCGATCATTAAGTATATAAAGAATGAGGAAGAACCAGACGACAAGAACTCGGCAGAGCGCATTGCCAGACAGTCAGCTCACTATACACTCATTGGGGAGACCTTGTTGTAAGACCCAAAATTTGTAAATTTTTTTTAAAACAAATATAGTTATTAATATAGTACATTGGGGAATGAGAAAGTTAATTTGTAATTGAGTCAACTATTGTTAGAACCAAATATGAGAAGGAGAATAGCATAGTAATATTTAAAATGATGTGGTTTATATTCACATTTGGATTTCAATTGATACATTTGGAAAATCTGAAAATTAAGATAAGAGTATAAATTTGAGTTTGAATAATTGAATTTGGAAATAAGCTAGAAGTAAGAAAGGAGTAGACACTAAAAAAAGAGAATAAAATAAAATATATTATAAACAAATAAATAATAGGTGTTATCTTTATATTGGGATTTTTAGTGAAGTATGGAATCTAAAATTCAAAACAGGGAATTGAATTTGGTTTAAGTATTTCAAATTAAAAATAAAAAAAAAAGAGAATAGAAAAGACCTACCAGCGCGATTGGGCTGACTCCCCTCCTGCGGCCCAGCCAACCGATTCTACGCGGCCCAATTTCCCCTCCTCCGCGCCTGCGTACACACTGCGCCGTGGACCCGTGATTTAGTCGCTGTCTCGTGGGCACTGCCCGGTGGGGTCCACTGGTCGGACTCACAAAACGTGCGCTCGACTCTGATGACTGTATAGTGGCCCCAGTTGCTCGGACTCATCTTCTCCGCTCTTCCGAAGACGCCGCCGCCGCTGCCGGGGTGTCCGTGTGTGGATCGCTGGCGACCAACGGGATCCGCGGAATCCGTTCGCTACCGCCTGGGATTTCTCTCCGTCCTACGCGTGACCCGTTTCTCTCCGTGCCCATAAATAGCGCCTCCCGGATGCCGTGGTTCATGGCGAGCTCCCTCCTCAGCCACCACCCTCGTGACGAGCACCCTCTGATGGCTGGGTTCCTCCATCGTGCCCCTGCCACTCTGCTCTTCCCTCCGCTTCTCCAGCTGCGCCTCAACGCCCGGCAATGGCGCCCTGGTGGCCACAGCGTGCCCCTAATCCACCCGTCGCAAACACCATCTCGCACAGTGGGGAGTGAAGCTTCTGCCGCTGCCATCCAACTCTACCAGTGGGTCGCCCCAGCCCTGGAAAATCGTATAGATCAAGCACGCGCTCGCATGGGTCCCGAATCCATGTGGTTGCGGGAGCAGCCCGCCTCTGGGGCCCTGGAAATTTCTTGTCGCCGCAGAACTCCGCCCAAATCTGTGCTCCGTCGTGGACCGCGGTCCCTATGTAGCGATCGACGGTAAGACAAGTCCTATCGTTTTTGCCTTGCTGTCCTCTGCGTATAACACCGGTTTTTCACGGGGATTTTTGCGCTAGTGTGGGTGATGACCATCCTCCGGCGGGGCACCACCGCTGGTCGTGTTCGCGTCGCCGCTCTGGAAGTCGTGGGGTAGAAGAAGGCGTCTCCACCGTGGATCTCGAAGCTAAGGGCCGAGATTAACTCACGTAGAAACGAACTCCGGCCTTCGGATCGGTGATGAATGGCTCAGATTAGAAATAGAATGTCCCTTTGTCGATTGCATCTGAGTCGTCGATCGCATGATGTGCGATCGAGATAGTATTTGGTCGTGGAGGCCTCGGGGCCATCAGATCTCGATCCGATGGTCTGTATCACGTGCGGGTTCGACTTAATGTCGATCTAATCCTAGCCTTCGATATTTGATCGGACGGCCGAGAGTTAACCGTACCCCTTCGCGGCTGCAGCTTTTCAAAAGAGTCCCTGCGCTTTTATAAAATAAACCCGCCATCCAGTGCGGGGGGAGAATGAGTCCTAAGAAATTTTATGAATTAGACCCCGGATTCTCTGTTTTTGTGTGCGCAGCCCAGAACTCAGGAAAATAGGAGAAATTAATTTAGAAATTGATTTTTAATGAGAAAGTAAATCCAGAAACTTGAATAAATCATATTAAATCCATTTTAGCTTCAATTTGAGTCATTCCAGTTGCAATAATTTTATATTAATATTTTCTACCAACTAGTAACACTGTTTAGCCATGAAACTTAAATTAAAATTATTCATTTGGATTAATCTATTCTAAGCACTAAATAATTTCGGAAATTCATAACTTAATAATCGTAGCTCCGAATTTAGTGATTCTTGTTCCTACTATCTCGTAACATCGCGTAGATTATTAATACGCAATTTATTCTTATGTTTGGTGTAATGTTAATTTTGTATATACCATGTTTGTCTTTATTGCTACGTTTAGCAGTGAGGACACGTGTCATCTGAAGATCATCCTAGTACCTAGAATCTCAAGTCCCAGGCAAGTTGTGCCCTTGATCACTTCTTTTTACCCACTCATGTTCTAATTAATCATAATGATCTGCATAGGTTAATTTTGATGGGACCCAATAGGTTACCCTAGTTTGTCTATCTTTATACCTTGTTTACCACTGAACTTTTTGGGTAGTACTTGCTAGTGCTTTATGTGGTTTTGGGTATGAAGATACATTATTCATGATTACACTATTATTATCTGTTTATTATTACTGTTCATGATAAGATCATTATGTTAATTGGAACATGGAGCGACCACCCGGGAAAACAGTGCTACCACAAGGGAGGAATGGGACCCCTTGGCTGATTAATTAGGAAAGCTAGTGGAAGACTACCTTACCCGAAAGGGGCAAGGGCAGTAGGGGAGTGGTCAGTGTAGGGAGGCCCTCGGGAGGATTTTGCTGCGATGGCGGTCCTGCAAGGGATTCCTGCATTGGAGCTTCCTATAAACTGTAGCGGGTTTTCTGAAGCTAGTGGAACTTTGTAAAGGCCTCGTAGTGTTACCCTGCCTCGCCTCCTCGGTAGAGGTGTATGGGAAGTCGCGATCCCTTGGCAGATGGGTAACATGACTTGTGGGTAAAGATGCGCAACCTCTGCAGAGTGTAAAACTGGTATACTAGCCGTGCTCACGGTCATGAGCAGCTCGGACCCTCACATGATTAAATTATGGAACTTAAATTCAATTTGTCATATGCATTGCATCGCAGGTGATGTTGTTACTTCTGTTCTACTATTTAATTGGGTTGGTATTCACTTATACTTAGTAACTGCTAATAAAATTTTGACCAACTTTAAAAGCAATGCTCAGCTCTAACCATCTTCTTTGGTAAGCCTTACACTTCACGTGAGCTCCCACCTTTGGCGAGTTCATGCACATTATTTCCCCACAACTTGTTGAGCGATGAACGTATGTGAGCTCACTCTTGCTGTCTCACACCCCCCCACAGGTCAAGAGCAGGTACCGCAGGATGAGGCGCATGGAGGATGCTGCGATGTTTTCGTGAGAGGTTTAGGCCGTCGTCTCCCAGTCAACTTTGGGTTGCTGGACCGTTGTCTCCTTATAATGTAATTATTTATTTTGTATAGAACTCCTGTTATGTAGTAAAGATGTGACATTCGATCCTATGCCATGATTCATCATATGTGTGAGACTTGGTCCCAGCACACCTGGTGATTATGTTCGCGCCCGGGTTTTGGACCCCTAAAATCCGGGTGTGACAGAAGTGGTATCAGAGGATTGTTGACTGTAGGACGAAACCTAGATAGAACTGGACAACCCTTACCAACTTAGCTTACTCTGATTCTTCTATACTTTTCTTGATCCTGTCACACCTTCTACTGTTCTACTCTGATTAACCTTACCTTTGTTACTCTAATTCTTTTCTAAACTTATCTTAATCTTTTCTCATCTATTTCCGCTTTACTCTGATTATTCTTACCTTTTCTTTTCTAAAGACAAATGTGGATTTCACACTTTGAAATCTTGTGCCTAAAGTGACTTTTAGGAATAGGAGACCTAATCTTTGGAACAAAAACAAAACTATTTTTATCTATGCACTTGAATGTTTGTTCTTATGATACTTGTTTGATTTGGATCTTTGATTAAGTGTGATGGGTTGTGGAGTAATGCCCACACTTACATCTGTATATACATATAGAAAAAAATGCTTATAAAAATAACTAGACGAACTAGATTATCCCTCATTAAAGTATCTAGCCTAACAATATCCATCTCATCTTGAAAGATTCTATCCTACACTCAGATTCATCTTATCTTAAAAGATTCTCTTTTATCTCAATAGATTCATCTCATTTTGACAGATTCGTCTTATCTTAACAACTTTGCTTATCTCATCCTAAAGTAACAACCATGACCTAATCCAAATTAATGAGATCTTATCTACTCATAACAATCTAACCTAGATCTGATCTAATGTGATAAGTTAATCTAACCTAACGAAGTCTAACCTTAAGTTGAGCTAATCTAAGGTAAGTCACTTAACAGGAATAGTTAATACTAGTGAAATAGATTAGACCCTCTGGCCATGTTTTAACTTAAATTAGTACATCAGACCAAACCACCCATGAACAAATAACCTACCAGCATATTCATGGTGACCATCCATCCCATCCTAGATGTTGCCATAATACACTTATCTTAAGCCACCAACCTATTAACCATCTGTCCTTACCTACAAGTTATCCTAACTACATGTCTCTAATTTGGATAAAGACTTCAAGAACAAAGATCGAAGATGATCGACCTCATCAAATCAAGGAAGGAGAGAAGTCAAACTCAATCTACAGATGCATTACCACTTAACACGGAATTCTTTCCCATCATAAACTTGCTTACCCTAGGCTATTCTTGCCCTAACCTATCCATCTCTTATATCCTACATAATAGGTGGCTAGAAACCCATGCTTTCCTAAATACCTATTTATTAGTAAAAAAAACTTTTCAATATTGAACTAAAAGACAATTACAAGCAAAACTTTCTATACCTCTTTCTTACTAATCTCGAGGACGAGATTATTTTTAAGGGGGGTAGGATTTGTAAGACCCAAAATTTGTAAAATTTTTTTTAAAACAAATATAGTTATTAATATAGTACATTGGGGAATGAGAAAGTTAATTTGTAATTGAGTCAACTATTGTTAGAACCAAATATGAGAAGGAGAATAGCATAGTAATATTTAAAATGATGTGGTTTATATTCACATTTGGATTTCAATTGATACATTTGGAAAATCTGAAAATTAAGATAAGAGTATAAATTTGAGTTTGAATAATTGAATTTGGAAATAAGCTAGAAGTAAGAAAGGAGTAGACACTAAAAAAAGAGAATAAAATAAAATATATTATAAACAAATAAATAATAGGTGTTATCTTTATATTGGGATTTTTAGTGAAGTATGGAATCTAAAATTCAAAACAGGGAATTGAATTTGGTTTAAGTATTTCAAATTAAAAATAAAAAAAAGAGAATAGAAAAGACCTACCAGCGCGATTGGGCTGACTCCCCTCCCGCGGCCCAGCCAACCGATTCTACGCGGCCCAATTTCCCCTCCTCCGCGCCTGCGTACACACTGCGCCGTGGACCCGTGATTTAGTCGCTGTCTCGTGGGCACTGCCCGGTGGGGTCCACTGGTCGGACTCACAAAACGTGCGCTCGACTCTGATGACTGTATAGTGGCCCCAGTTGCTCGGACTCATCTTCTCCGCTCTTCCGAAGACGCCGCCGCCGCTGCCGGGGTGTCCGCGTGTGGATCGCTGGCGACCAACGGGATCCGCGGAATCCGTTCGCTACCGCCTGGGATTTCTCTCCGTCCTACGCGTGACCCGTTTCTCTCCGCGCCCATAAATAGCGCCTCCCGGATGCCGTGGTTCATGGCGAGCTCCCTCCTCAGCCACCACCCTCGTGACGAGCACCCTCCGATGGCTGGGTTCCTCCATCGTGCCCCTGCCACTCTGCTCTTCCCTCCGCTTCTCCAGCTGCGCCTCAACGCCCGGCAATGGCGCCCTGGTGGCCACAGCGTGCCCCTAATCCACCCGTCGCAAACACCATCTCGCACAGTGGGGAGTGAAGCTTCCGCCGCTGCCATCCAACTCTACCAGTGGGTCGCCCCAGCCCTGGAAAATCGTATAGATCAAGCACGCGCTCGCATGGGTCCCGAATCCATGTGGTTGCGGGAGCAGCCCGCCTCTGGGGCCCTGGAAATTTCTTGTCGCCGCAGAACTCCGCCCAAATCCGTGCTCCGTCGTGGACCGCGGTCCCTATGTAGCGATCGACGGTAAGACAAGTCCTATCGTTTTTGCCTTGCTGTCCTCTGCGTATAATACCGGTTTTTCACGGGGATTTTTGCGCTAGTGTGGGTGATGACCATCCTCCGGCGGGGCACCACCGCTGGTCGTGTTCGCGTCGCCGCTCTGGAAGTCGTGGGGTAGAAGAAGGCGTCTCCACCGTGGATCTCGAAGCTAAGGGCCGAGATTAACTCACGTAGAAACGAACTCCGGCCTTCGGATCGGTGATGAATGGCTCAGATTAGAAATAGAATGTCCCTTTGTCGATTGCATCTGAGTCGTCGATCGCATGATGTGCGATCGAGATAGTATTTGGTCGTGGAGGCCTCGGGGCCATCAGATCTCGATCCGATGGTCTGTATCACGTGCGGGTTCGACTTAATGTCGATCTAATCCTAGCCTTCGATATTTGATCGGACGGCCGAGAGTTAACCGTACCCCTTCGCGGCTGCAGCTTTTCAAAAGAGTCCCTGCGCTTTTATAAAATAAACCCGCCATCCAGTGCGGGGGGAGAATGAGTCCTAAGAAATTTTATGAATTAGACCCCGGATTCTCTGTTTTTGTGTGCGCAGCCCAGAACTCAGGAAAATAGGAGAAATTAATTTAGAAAATGATTTTTAATGAGAAAGTAAATCCAGAAACTTGAATAAATCATATTAAATCCATTTTAGCTTCAATTTGAGTCATTCCAGTTGCAATAATTTTATATTAATATTTTCTACCAACTAGTAACACTGTTTAGCCATGAAACTTAAATTAAAATTATTCATTTGGATTAATCTATTCTAAGCACTAAATAATTTCGGAAATTCATAACTTAATAATCGTAGCTCCGAATTTAGTGATTCTTGTTCCTACTATCTCGTAACATCGCGTAGATTATTAATACGCAATTTATTCTTATATTTGGTGTAATGTTAATTTTGTATATACCATGTTTGTCTTTATTGCTACGTTTAGCAGTGAGGACACGTGTCATCTGAAGATCATCCTAGTACCTAGAATCTCAAGTCCCAGGCAAGTTGTGCCCTTGATCACTTCTTTTTACCCACTCATGTTCTAATTAATCATAATGATCTGCATAGGTTAATTTTGATGGGACCCAATAGGTTACCCTAGTTTGTCTATCTTTATACCTTGTTTACCACTGAACTTTTTGGGTAGTACTTGCTAGTGCTTTATGTGGTTTTGGGTATGAAGATACATTATTCATGATTACACTATTATTATCTGTTTATTATTACTGTTCATGATAAGATCATTATGTTAATTGGAACATGGAGCGACCACCCGGGAAAACAGTGCTACCACAAGGGAGGAATGGGACCCCTTGGCTGATTAATTAGGAAAGCTAGTGGAAGACTACCTTACCCGAAAGGGGCAAGGGCAGTAGGGGAGTGGTCAGTGTAGGGAGGCCCTCGGGAGGATTTTGCTGCGATGGCGGTCCTGCAAGGGATTCCTGCATTGGAGCTTCCTATAAACTGTAGCGGGTTTTCTGAAGCTAGTGGAACTTTGTAAAGGCCTCGTAGTGTTACCCTGCCTCACCTCCTCGGTAGAGGTGTATGGGAAGTCGCGATCCCTTGGCAGATGGGTAACATGACTTGTGGGTAAAGATGCGCAACCTCTGCAGAGTGTAAAACTGGTATACTAGCCGTGCTCACGGTCATGAGCAGCTCGGACCCTCACATGATTAAATTATGGAACTTAAATTCAATTTGTCATATGCATTGCATCGCAGGTGATGTTGTTACTTCTGTTCTACTATTTAATTGGGTTGGTATTCACTTATACTTAGTAACTGCTAATAAAATTTTGACCAACTTTAAAAGCAATGCTCAGCTCTAACCATCTTCTTTGGTAAGCCTTACACTTCACGTGAGCTCCCACCTTTGGCGAGTTCATGCACATTATTTCCCCACAACTTGTTGAGCGATGAACGTATGTGAGCTCACTCTTGCTGTCTCACACCCCCCACAGGTCAAGAGCAGGTACCGCAGGATGAGGCGCATGGAGGATGCTGCGATGTTTTCGTGAGAGGTCTAGGCCGTCGTCTCCCAGTCAACTTTGGGTTGCTGGACCGTTGTCTCCTTATAATGTAATTATTTATTTTGTATAGAACTCCTGTTATGTAGTAAAGATGTGACATTCGATCCTGTGCCATGATTCATCATATGTGTGAGACTTGGTCCCAGCACACCTGGTGATTATGTTCGCGCCCGGGTTTTGGACCCCTAAAATCCGGGTGTGACACTTGTACAGAAGGGGTGCATCGGGCGTCCTCATGAAGTGCATTCTCTCGGCCACTGGGAAGCAACTTCTAGAGGAGGTCCATGCTGGGCAATGTGGAATACATGCAGCCTCCAGAACACTAGTCGGGAAGGTCTTCAGGTCAGGATTCTATTGGCCAACAGCAAAGAATGATGCAGCCGAGTTAGTTCAGAGGTGCGAAGCTTGCCAATACTTGTCAAAACAACAACATCTGCCAGCACAGCAACTGCAGACCATACCAGTAACTTGGCCTTTCGCATGTTGGGGACTGGATATGATTGTACCTTTCAAGAAAGCTCAAGGGGGATACACTCATGTATTGGTAGCAATCGACAAATTCACTAAATGGATAGAATTCAAGCCCATCGCATCTTTAACTTCTGCTAAGGCCGTGGAATTCATACAAGACATAATATTCAGATTCGGGATACCAAACAGCATCATAACTGACTTAGGATCCAACTTCACAAGTTTAGAGTTCTTCGACTTCTGCGAGCAAAAGAGCATTCAGATCAAGTATGCGTCTGTAGCACATCCAAGGGCAAACGGGCAAGTTGAGCGAGCCAACGGGATGATACTGGAGGCACTCAGGAAAAAGGTCTTTGACAAGAATGAAAAGTTCGCAGGAAAGTGGATAAGGGAGTTGCCCTATGTCGTTTGGAGCCTAAGAACCCAACCTAGCCGAGCCTTGCATGGAAACACTCCTTTCTTCATGGTCTATGGGTCGGAGGCAGTGCTACCCGCTGATCTCAAGTTTGGGGCGCCAAGGTTGGTCTTCGAAAGCATAGCAGAAGCTGAGGCCACCAGGCTGGAGGACATTGATGTACTTGAGGAAGAACGGCTAAATGCGGTAATCCAATCAGCACGGTACCAATAGACTCTAAGGCGCTATCACGACAAGGCTGTGCGACAACGATTCTTCTCAGTAGGAGATCTCGTCCTCCGCCGAATTCTAACGGGGGAGGGACGACACAAGTTATCACCCTTATGGGAAGGACCCTTCATGGTAGCAGAAGTCACTCGGCCCGGATCGTATCGCCTCACTCAGATGGATGGCACAGAAGTTGGGAACTCTTGGAACATAGAACACCTCAGGAAGTTTTATCCCTAGCTGCATTTCGAAAGCCATCGGACGACGATATACTCTGTAAAATGGAAATGTGTCATCAATAAAGAAAGGCTTCAAATATACTCAGTTTGTTCACGGTTGACATGCTCACGCTTACTTAACTCGGGGTGACCACTATGCCCTGCCAACGGAGCAATCGACTTAAGTTGGCAATGACTTAAGGCGGTGCAACATGCTCACGCTTACTTAACTCGGGGTGACCACTATGCCCTGCCAACGGAGCAATCAGCTTAAGTCGGCAACGACTTAAGGCGGTGCAACATGCTCACGCTTACTTAACTCGGGGTGACCACTACGCCCTGCCAACGGAGCAATCGGCTTAAGTCGGCAACGACTTAAGGCGGTGCAACATGCTCATGCTTACTTAACTCGGGGCGACCACTATGCCCTGCTAACGGAGCAATCGGCTTAAGTCGGCAATGACTTAAGGCGGTGCAACATGCTCACGCTTACTTAACTCGGGGTGACCACTATGCCCTGCCAACGGAGCAATCGGCTTAAGTCGGCAATGACTTAAGGCGGTGCAACATGCTCACGCTTACTTAACTCGGGGTGACCACTATGCCCTACCAACGGAGCAATCGGCTTAAGTCGGCAGTGACTTAAGGCGGTGCAACATGCTCACGCTTACTTAACTCGGGGTGACCACTATGCCCTGCCAACGGAGCAATCGGCTTAAGTCGGCAACGACTTAAGGCGGTGCAACATGCTCACACTTACTTAACTCGGGGTGACCACTATGCCCTGCCAACGGAGCAATCGGCTTAAGTCGGCAATGACTTAAGGCGGTGCAACATGCTCACGCTTACTTAACTCGGGGTGACCACTATGCCCTGCCAACGGAGCAATCGGCTTAAGTCGGCAACGACTTAAGGCGGTGCAACATGCTCACGCTTACTTAACTCGGGGTGACCACTATGCCCTACTAATGGAGCAATCGGCTAAAGTCAGTGGCGACTTAAGCCGGTGCAACATGCTCATGCCTATGCAATCCAGGGTGACCACTACGCCCTATTGACAAAAATAAACGACTTAAGCCAGCAGCGACTTAAGGCGATCTGACGTAATTATGATTACTCATACAGGGATGACTTCTATATCCCGCAAACAAATTTCATAATCACCACGCGTCATTTCACCACTGCAAATCTACAAACTGATAAATTCTGAGACAATAAGAGAGTAATTATATCATTCGAATGCTGAACTGACATCCTCTAACAAATACCCAATCATGCTAACCGCGCGCTCAAAGCACGCAAAATGTTCCTCTATTTCGCAATGTCTTTTTCAGGAGCGACCGACGAAGAAGGGCGACTCGAGGAATCAGGGGCAGCATTCACATCAGCCCTTATGTCTTCAGGAACAACCACGCCGGGTCTCCTCATCAAGATCCGTCCCGCCCGAATAGCCTTGTCCATGGCTCTGTCGCGCTGAGCTTTGAGAGTAACAGAAGTTTCTTCGGCAACTTTAGTAGCCAGTCGAGCAGTTTCTAACTCCTGGACAATGGATTTTTTGGAAGCTCGGAGTTCTTTGATAGTAGCATCCTTTGCTGATATCAACTGCTTGAGCCGGGTTACCTCATCCATGGATTCCTGCAGCTTACAACGTTGGAGGTCTAATTCTTCCATGGTGAAGCGATGACTTCTTTCCAAGATAGTCAGCGAGTTGCTAGAGTCACGATACAACCTTTCAAGATTGTCTCTAGAAGCAGCAAGGATGCGTTTTTCTTCCTGTAAACAAAAGTCAACCCCGTCAAACACCAAGCAAGTAATGGCAGCACAACAAGGCAAAGCGCAGTTTCATAAATCACCTTTTCAGAGTCGAGCTGAGCATGAAGAGAAGAACTCAGTGCATTGGCGTCATCTAAAGCAGCGGAGACCTGACCCAACTCAACCTGACTCTGAGAGTACTTTTCCTCAAAGTCAGAGCATCGCTGGGCCAATTCAGCCTGATCTCGGGAATGTTTTTCTTCAAGAGTGGAAATCTGCTGAGTCATGCCTAGCAGGAGATAATCAAACAAAATAATGGTCAAAATATAGAGCAGTCTACAGTGAAGGCAAAGAAAAGCAAAAGGGCACTAACCAGTGTTGGTTGCCTCCAATTCAGAGATACGACGTTGAAGCGACACTAGATTCCAACATGTAAGTGACGAAGCTACTTCTGGGATAGAAGCACCCTGTAGCCTCAGCTGGCCAGCCATCCCATCCACCAAAGCCTGATGAGGAAAATAGATGAGTGTAATGACAGCAGTTCACACAATGTGAAAACCAAGCTAAAATACATCACAGTACCAAGCTAAAATACATCACAGTACCGGTGCGCCACCTCATCACTCGGCCATCGTCCTCAAATTGGCTCGCGCGGCCTGCTATCACTCGGCGTTGCCTCCAAAACGCCGATTTCGTGTTCAGTCGCCCGGCATTACCTCTAAAAATGCCAACGTCGCTTTCTAGTCGATCGGCGTTGCCTCCAAAACGTCGACTTCGCGTTCAGTCGCTCGGCATTACCTCTAAAATGCTGACGTCGCTTTCCAATCACTCGGCGTTGCCTCTAAAATGCTGGTATAGTGTTCAGTCGCTCGGCGTTGCCTCCAAAACGCCGACTTCGCGTTCAGTCGCTCGGCATTACCTCTAAAATGCTGACGTCGCTTTCCAATCACTCGGCGTTGCCTCTAAAACGCTGGTATAGTGTTCAGTCGCTCGGCGTTGCCTCTAAAACGCCGACATCGCCTTTCAGTCGCTCGGTATTACCTCTAAAATGCTGACGTCGCTTTCCAATCACTCGACGTTGCCTCTAAAACGATGGTATAGTGTTCAGTCGCTCGGCGCTGCCTCTAAAACGCCGACATCGCCTTTCAGTCGCTCGGTATTACCTCTAAAACGCTGACGTCGCCCTCTGGCATCATCTCAAGTCGCTCGGCATTACTTCTAAAATGCCGACGTCGCTTTCCAATCACTCGGTGTTGCTTCTAAAAAGCTGATACAGTCTTCAGTTGCTCGGTGTTACCTCTAAAACGCCGACACCATCTACAAGTTACTCAGCAGCTACTTCTGGAAGCGTCAGTGTGATCCCCAAGTTATTCATCTACTATCTCAAAGGAATCAGTTTTACAAACATGCAAGACGAGTTATCAAGGAGAAGCCAACATCATTCTTTCATTAGAAGGGAAGATAACAAACTTACAAATCAACTCTTTACGAGTTGATACTTCCCTACTATTACTACATTACATTACTACTACTACTACACTACGCTATACTACTCTACATTACTACTACATTATTCTAACTATACTATACTAATATCTAAAAGACCAGTGGCATCTAGCCACTGGCCCTGTTGCTGCCGCCGCCGCCGCCCCTGGTGCTGCCCCTGCTGCTGCCGCCCCGGTTGCTGCTCCTGCTACCGTCGCCGTCACCATCCTTGCTGCCGCCGCCGCTGCCCCTGCCGCTGCCGCTGCCGTCACCGTCACCGCCGCCATCGTCGTCGTCGTCGCTGTCGTCATCGTCGTCGTCCTCGTCCTCGCCGCCGCCGTCCGAGTCCTCCTCATCCGAGGAGTACTCCGACCCATCCGAGCCCTCGAGCCCGGAGCGCTCGACGACCCGGATGTACGACCAGACCTCCGCCGCGAGCCCCTGGGAGTCATCTGAGTCGTCAGACGACTCACGCAGGGGGACGGGAGCCGGAGACCCCTCAGAGCCAGAGGAGAACTCCTCTGAGTACTCCGAGTCACCAAACTCTTCCAATGGAGGAGTTGGCTCACGCTTGCGCTTGTTGTTCTTGCCCATGGCGGAAGCAGAAGGGAGAGAAGAGAGGGAAGCAGCAGAAGAACAGCAAAGAGATGTGAAAAAGCCAGAGAGACAACGGCGTTATTTATAGAAGGAGAAGGCAACCGCTCACCTCCAACAGCGGTCACTGAATAGTCGCAAAGCATTCAATAAGCACTTCAACTCGTCTGAAGACACGTTAGGCGGCTGACGCCGTTTCACGCAACACAACACCCATTGGGACTGCAGTCAACAGCGCGGAGGATATGATTACACCCGCCGTCACATCACATTACTACTCAGAAGCAGCCGGCTAAAACACTCAGCGTACCAAACCGTCCCTTGCCCACACCCATTGGGGGGGACGCCCAGGAATTATCAGTATATTTTTCAAAATGGTCACATCTGTGCAGGGCACGCAGTGAATACCTCAAGACAAAAATGAGATATCAGTGAGGATTAGAGGAAAGCCAAATATAGCCAGTAAAGTACAAAATATGGTCGACAGAAGCGACTTAAAGACTAGACAGAGAACGTCCATCAAATGTCCAATCAGTCACATAGCAAATAAATTACACTACCTAGCAAGATATGGATGGATTGCGAACTCGGCTGCAAAAGACAAAATACATGCTGACCTCTGAAGCATAATATTGATGACATAGTGCGGATGACATCATGCTGATTTTTTACAAGCAGAAAGGATAATCTTCAGCAAAAAGACACAAAAGGAAGACCTTCGAGTGGATTATCCTCAAAAATCCACTTGAAGCTCGGGGGCTACACCCATTGGGTGCACCTCCGGTGCACCCCATGAATCATCATTCCAAGCCAAGATAGTGCCGACTCCTAACGCATGGGACAAGACTAAAGACAAATCTAGCACTCAACCGAAATGCAGGAGTAAAAATGGGAATAATTTTTGGTGAAGACCTTCGAGTAGATTATTCTCTAAAAATCTACTCGAAGCTCGGGGGCTACACCCATTGGGTGCACCTCCGGTGCACCCAATGAAGTTTAGGGTCCTGCAAAGCGAAATGCCGACCTCTAAGGCACGGGTACGAAATAAAGCTTTGGTTTGAGAAGGATCAAAAGCAGGGGAAACAGCAAGAAGTCGTTCTCTTCAAATCACCTGCAAGCTGGACCTGGGATCTTTGGGCTGATTACTTCTAAATTAACCCAAAGATCGGGGGCTTGTGGGGGACAGATATCCCCCGGGTCCACTAAGAGAGTAAAAGACCTCGCGAAAGGCTCAAGGGCCCAATAAATCGTGAGGCCATTCTTTCGTGGGCCTGGGGAAGAATAATCAGCAGAGCAGGTTGACACGAGGCCGGATCGGTGTAAACCTGGACGGTCCACAATGTCGAGCGAGCGATCGCAACAGAGATCCGACTTTCCCGCGCTGGAGCCCTCATGCAACGGAGCCACGCGGGGATAGGTCGGCAGAACATAGGGAGATAGAGCAGTTCACTATTTTTTAGGCGCACGTTGTTATCATATCCACATGTATTGCTCCACGGTCGAATATATAAGGCCTAGGGGGCACCCCTTCAGATCGATCGACCCTACTACTTAGCCACCGACTTCAACTCTCGGCATTCTCAATTCAGAGAGCTCTCTTGTAACCTCATTCACCCAGCATACTCACCAGGACGTAGGGTGTTACGCATCTCTAAGCGGCCCGAACCTATAAACATTGCCCACTGTCCCACGTGCAATTGGCACGAACCATTTTGCTACAGTCGTCGACACCATCCTACTCCTAAAAACACCTTGAGGGGCAACCCCGGGTGTGCGGTCGGATCCAAAACACCGACACCGTGTAAGGAAAATGGACCTCGGGCCATTTGGCTAATCGAGTTTTGGTGTTTGATGAACAACACAATTCGTGAACTAATAAGTTTTCTAGTGTTTGTGTTTGTAGTTCACATGATGCAATATTTACTTGGACTAAGGAATTGAGGAAAGCAACACCTCAAAAGAAGACATAAAATGATGCACAGAAGTCCAAGACTCAAGAACAAAAGAAGCCCGAAGAAATCAACGAAGAAACCATGAAGAGGGCTGTCAGCCAGCGCTTGGTGGCGCACCGGATAGTGAACAGTACCTGTCCGGTGCGCACAACCGGACAGTCTGCACAGAGAGGCCACAGACAGGCGCTCTCTGGCTATAGCACCGCTCTGTCCGGTGGAGCACCGGACAGTCGGCACCAGACTGTCCGGTGTGCACCGGACAGATGGCAACGGTCAGATCCAACGGTCGACTGCTACAGGCGCCAACGGTCGGCTGACGTGGCGTGCACCAGACACTGCACAGTGGCTGTCCGGTGCACCCGACGACAGAAAGCTGCTGCTTTCTGTCCAACAGCTAGTTTGGGGATTGGAGGCTATAAATACCACCCCAACCGGCCATTTGAAGGTGTGGGAGCCCAAGCAACATACCAAGGCATATAGTGCACATTTCCAAGAGCTCAAACACCCAAGTGCTTAATAGAATCACTCGGTGATTAGCGTAGGTGCTTTGCAAAGTGCTTAGGTTAGTTAGACCGCTTTAACGCTTGCTCTAGGTAAACCCTAGTTAGTTGAGTGAGTTTTGTAAAACCACACAACCCCTTGGCTCTTGCGTGAGCCGTTGTAATTGTACCGAGTGGGGCGAGAGTCTTGCAAGACCGTGACAACCGCGTTTGTGTCACGGCCGCCACCATGTACCGGAGGGAACGAGGCCCGCGGCGTTTCGGCCGGAAGCTCGATAGTGGAGACGGCGGGGAGCGTCCGAGAGGAGCCGGAAGCGGAGCACCACTTGCGCGTGGAGAAGGCCCGCGGCTCTCTACGGAGTTACTCGACCATGGTGCTTGGCCCTCGCGTGGGCTTCCCTTTGCGTAGGAGCACCAACGAGGATTAGTCGGGACCTTGAGTGGTTCCGGATACCTCGGTAAAAATACCGGCGTCATCCTCGAGAGTTTGCTTCTCTACTTTGCTCTTTAAGTTTCCGTATTTATATTAAGCATTTAAGTTTCAATCTTATATTCATACCTATTTAGGGTAGATTGAAACTTAGCCATTGCGGTAGAGATAGCAACACTTAGAAAAAACCTAGATTGCACTTTCTAGTTTGATTATTTGCATAGGTTTTGCTCTAGGGATTTAATTGTGGCCTAGTTTAGTAAAAGTTTTAGAAGTCCTAATTCACCCCCCTCTTAGGTGTCACCCGTTTCCTACACCCCGCTCACCGCCAAACGGGGCCCACTGCTCAGCTCCTGCCGCCTCGCGCTCACATGGCACTGGACCACTGACTTGTGAGGCCCACCGTGCAGGTCCGTCTTCCACGTGATGCTCGAGCAGTAATCCTAACAAACGTCCGCGCAGAATCTGGGATGACATCGCAACGGCTTGATGCCGATCTTCACGGAGGCAAAGCCTATAAAACCGCGCTGCATGCACCTTCCCTCGCAGCCCGGTGTCGGTGTCTAGTGTCCGACCGCACACCCGAGGGTACCCTCGTGGTGCTTTTGGTAGGACGGTGTTGCTAATCGTAGATCAATGGTTCGTGCCAGAAGCACGAGAGAAAGAGAGAGTCGGGCGATTTTCTACAGGTTTGGGCCGCTTTGAGAGACGTAATACCCTATTTTCTGGGGTGGCTTTGTATGTGTGGTGTCTTTTACAAGTGGTGTCTCATGAATGGAGAGGTGCTCATGAGATGAAAATGATGGGGATCCCCCTAGGCCTTATATACATGACCATGGGGCATTCCCTACGCACACGCTGATCACACTCTTCCAGCTTATCCCCTAGCAAATAGCGAACTAACATAGCTTATCCTAAGGAAAACCCGATGACTTCATCCCGATCTATCTCCGGTGTTTGAGGGCATCGGGTGCGAGAAAGACGGACGGCTCCCTTAAGATTACGCATAATCCACGGACGATCCAGGCATGAGCCCATTGCCTTCTTGGGTTGGCCCATTTCAATTATAGTCTTTGCCCGGCCCACGATGAGACGACTTTGTGGGACGACTGGTTTGTGGCCCCACGTAAGGGTTTTCGCCTTCTAGTGGACCCGGGGATATCTGTCCCCCACAAGCCCCCAATCTTTGAGTTGATTTTGAAATAATCGACTCAAAGGTTCCTGGTCATGCCTATGGGTTCGTTGCATGGCTTGATTTTTTGTACTGCTGTTGGGTGCACCGAAGGTGCACCCATTGGGTGTAGCCCCCGAGCTTTGAGTGGATTTTTAGACGTAATCCATTCAAAGGTCTTTATCTTTATGCTTTTGAAATCAGCATTTTGGCCTCAAGATATTGTGAATCTGTTGGGTGCAGGGTGTAGCCCCCGAGCTTTGAGTGGATTTTAGAAGTAATCCATTCAAAAGTCTTCATCTTTATGCTTTTGAAATCAGCATTTTGGCCTCAAGGTATTGTGAATCTGTTGGATGCACCGAAGGTGCACCCAATGGGTGTAGCCCTCGAGCTTTGAGTGGATTTTAGAAGTAATCCATTCAAAGGTCTTCATCTTTATCCTTTTTGAAATCATTTTCAGAATAACTAGGCGATGCCATCTATCCATGCCTTGTTAGGTCTGGAATCAATTTGATCGGTGACAAGTTGGACATCTGGTTCATTGGGACAGAGGGCCTTTGGCTGGACACCAGTCTGCCCTGTACTTTAATGCTTCTATTGATTGGACTTGCGCTTTAGTAACCACATTTGGGCTTCCTCACGTTTCAGCCGATCTCTTTTTTTTGTCGTGGTACATTCAATGCGTATATTTTGTGGGTATCACCTCTTCAGAAAATCTTGAAGATTCCGTGCGATACACCCATTTTCAGGCGGCTTGAATTGCTTATTGAATTCTTGCGTCTGTTCGGTGAGCGGGGTAGGAAGTGGACGATCACTCCTCGGCCTCTTTAAATAGCCCGCTTGCCCTGGCTGTTTTCTTCACTCGCCCTTAATCACTTGCTCTCTTCTTCTTCGTGACTTCTCCACTTTTTGCACGACCTTGGGCAGAGGCAAGAGGGGAAAGGCATGGCCTCGCCGTGCTGACGGCAAGTGCAAGTGTCCTCCAAGTCTACCCTCGGAGGACTTTGGTGACTCGGAGTACTCGAAGGAAATTTTCTCCGAGTATGATCAGTCGCCCGCTCCAGCGTCTCCCGTGGCGTTGTCCGATGACTCGGATGACTCCATGGGACTGTCCACCGCGGTCCGGGCGTACTGGCGATCCATCGTGCGCGCTAGGCTCGGTATGTCGGACGACTCGGAGGAGACCTCCTCGAAGGAGGTGGAAAGACTCCTCCGACTCCGAGGAGTGGAGCGGCAGCGAGGGCGACGATAGCGAGGATGACGGTAGCAGCGACATCGACGACGACAAGGGCAGCGATGAGGGAAACAACGAAGATGGCGACGGCGAGGGCGATAGCAAGGGCGACGACAGCGGCAAAGGCGATGGCAAGGGCGATGGCGGTGACGGCAAGGCCGACGGCGGCGATGGCAAGGCCGACGGCATATTGCTGCTGGCGTAAATATTAGTATACGTAGCAGTAATAGTAGTAAGTAGTAGTAGAATAAGGTAGTGTTACTTAGTAGTGTAGTGTAGTATAAGTAGTAGTGTAATGTAATGTGATGTAATGTCCGAGGGGTAAGGAGGCCGACTTAGGATGAGTCGGTCTCAATTTTGTAATGATCTTCCCGTATGAATGAAGATGCAGTTCCCTACTAATCCATTGCTGCATGTTCTGTTCGCGCACTTGGCGGCTCACCGACATTTTAGAGGTAATGCCCGAGTGATGCTTGCGATCTCAATTTTACCCGAGTTACGGTCTGGCGCTTTGCGCCCGACTTATCGCGCCAACCCATACTTCTATTGACGTCTCCCTTTGAATTCCTGTAACACTACAAAACCATCAACTAAAAATAATGCATTTAGATTATTAATGGTAAATATAGTAATGAATTTTTCTTTCAAGTGTTTGATTTTTATTTGCATTTAGGGTAATTTTGTTTGCTCATATTTGATTTATGGATGTTTAGTAGAATTTGTTTTATATTGGAAATTCAATTAATTAATATAGAAATATTAGTCCAAAATTAAATATTTGAGTTATAAATAATTTTGGTATAATTATTATGATTTTTAGAATTATTTAAAAATATATTTATTTATATTTTTAAATAGAATAGAAAATAAAAAAGGAAAAAACCCTAACCGGCCGAAACCGGCCCACCAGGCCCATCAGCCAACCGGCCAGCCGCCAGTCCCCCTCACCCCCTCTCTCTCTATGGCGCGTGGGTCTGCCCTGGCCCCGCGGCCTTCTTCTTCCTTGGGCGCCGTCGCCGCCGTGCCCTTGGCATGCGAGCTCGTGCCACGCGCGTTCGCGCCCTGGCTCACGCCCGTCCGTTTCTCCAAGCCGGAAACCACCGCGATATCCTCCTCTCCCTCCCCCACAACCCTCTCTCACTCAATGGCGATAATGGCTGCCATTAATGGCGTTGATGGCCGACCGTTCTCTCCCTCCCCTCGGCGTCTCTCCCTCTCCCTCTCTCGCTCTATAAAAGCCACCCGAGCTCCCTCCTCTCTCCCTACCTGAGCTCCTTCTCTCTCTCTCACTCCCTCCTCTCTCTCCCTTGCTCGCCGTCGCGCCGAACCGCCGTCCGCCGGAGCTCCACCGTTGACCACGCCCGTGCCCTGCCCGGACCGTCCCTCGTCGATCGCGCCCGTGTAGTGCCCCGGCCGGACCGTCCACACCTCGCTCACCCCATCCGCGCCCTGCCCACCGACCTCCCTGTACACGGACACAAGCCCAAGGTAGAAGAAGGCGATTTTTCATTTTAGCCCCTGGTTTTGTATAAAATTAATTATGAGATTTTCAGTTTAGAAACTATTGGAAAGAGACCCCGATGAACACACTAAATCGTGAACTAGCCCTGCAACGATATTTTGGACATGAGTACTAGTTTATATTTCAAAAAATAAATAATGTCACTATTTACTAACTTGGTGAATTAAATATTAGAAACGTTCACGATTAACTTCGCTTTAGCACATGGAACAATATTTGTTAGTAGTGATTTAAGTGTAAGTTTTAATGATATAAGGGATTAAAAGAAATAATAGGCCACATATTTTTGGTCAGATTAAAAATATAGGTTTTGTTGGGGGCCTTCGTCCTCCGAAGGTCCTCAAAAACATGATTTGATAATGTTTTCCAAGTGGATTATGTGAACAGGTATTCTCGGATTCAGAATTATGAATACGAAGCACGGCCAGGACGAAGCCTGAACCAGACGAAGCACGAGCGCAGCCGAAGCTGTGTGCGGGGAAGCTTCGTCACGATAGCAGAAAAGGGAACCGACTTAAAGATGAAAAGACTACGTGGGCCTCGACAGATTTCCATAAGTCATTAACAAATGTAGTGGACATGGATGTAATTTTACGTGGGCTGCGTCCCACGTCTATAAATAGATGAACAGTACTCCCGTACTGTTCACGCTGACTGAGCATTCGCTATTGCGTCACGCTTGTACTTTATACCTTCTCTCAGGACCGAAGGTACATTTGTAATTTGTAATCATTTCTATCTTCTCATGTTAATAAAATAGAAATGATTCTATGATGATGCCTAAATTATATTTCATGCTTTATATGAACCCTTCGTCGTTACTTGTTATATTTACGAAGGTATGTCTTTTGTGACCTTCGTCCGAAACTCATTATTCCCAAAGGGGCATAATGTCTCGAAGGACGAAGGATTTTTACACCTAACACTTTTCGTGTTGCCTTGTTCTTAACCCGAAGCATTTGAGAACAAGTCCCCAACAGGTTTTTACTAGTCATGATGAATGAATTTATATGTATGACACTTAATTACTTAGAATTAGTAAAATATCTATTTATGTCAAAATAACTATGTTTATGGTATTAAAGTCCAAAATTAGTAATCTACATTAATTCTTAGAGTATTAATGTAAGGTGATTTAGAAATAAACATTTTTAGCTATACGTATAATTTCTATTTAGAAAGGAAAGGATAAAGCCCAAAGGACTATTATTAAGTAATAAAATAATTATTTTCCGTAAAGTTTGTTAAGACATTTTTATCTATATTATACTAGATAAAACTAGTATCATAGTCACCTACTCATATTTTCACCAATAATAACTCAAAGTGGAGGATATAGTGGATTAATAAATATTTTCGTTGTAGACACAATTATGAGTACAGTTGTGTGATGTATGAATGTGTATGTAATGGTGAATGATTGCCCATGTAATGGTGTATGTTTATTTATTTGGTGTATGCATTCTTTTGTATGTATGATACGCAAATCGATGCTAGAAGTTGACTGTGAGGTAGACGAAACAAACTCGTTCGAGGATGACCCATAGGACACTTTTGAGCAAGGCAAGTGGATTCTCCCTCTGCATTTCTATTTGTACCGAAATAATGCATAAAATAATGTTTACTTTTGGATGTATATTGCATAATTTGATGGGATTTGCCTAAATAAGGATTTCCTAGAATTACCAACCCTATTCCTTAAATTACCCTGGGATAAATGCTATGCTTAGCAATTTTTGCTATTGCTCAACTTGATAAATATGATGTCACTCTTTTTGATACTATGTTCTGTAAATAAAGTTTTATTATGATGTTAACCTGATGGTTAAACAAGAACATTTTATGTTAAATGGAACATGGAGTGACCACCCAGGATAATAGTGCAACCACAAGTGCTATAATGGCTCTGGCTTTGGTAATTAGTTTTATAGACTTAGTGCTTAGCAACCCTGCTTGAAAGATGGGCAAGAGGGGGCGGCAGTGGTTTGGTGGGAGCTCATGTTAACATGGGGTGGTAGTATTTGCTAAGTTACCTCACCTAGAGGGCCATCAATATTGATATGGAAACCTTAGCGGGTGGCTTTGTACTAAGGATATTTTGTGAAAGCCTCATAGTGGATCCCTAGCCATTCACCTCGGCAGTGTTTATGGGTCCGATCAACCCAGGCTAGATGGGATACACGACTTGTGGGTAAAGTTGTACCACCTCTACAGAGTGTAAAACTGATACGTCAGCCGTACTCACGGTTAAGAGCAACCTGGACCCTAACATGATAATTGAACTTAAAGATGGAAAATAAATCGTGATCTGATGATCTACTAGTGGTTTTCTTAAGTGATTTCACTTAAGTGTTTTTGATATAATCTTATGCCTTTGATTAATTAGGATATTTGGGATACACACTTATTAGTAAGATAGGTGTTGCTAATAAAATATTGACCAACTAAAATGCTTACCGCTTATCCATAGACTACCTTGTTAACTTGCATTATTTTCACCCCACTTGCTGAGCCCCGACCATAAGTGAGCTCACCCTTGCTAATATTTTGACCAGAGGGTGATGACGAAGACTTCGATGATGACGTTGATGAATTTTGAGTCTAACGATACGCCAGTCACCTTAATGTGGAAGAGTGTCCATGTTTAATTCCGCCGTACTTTGGTTATGATACTTGTTTAAGATACTATGATCCAGATGATGTAATAAAGTTATTCTACTCTCTTTATGCTTTTATTGCATTGTCTTTTGTTATATTACACATGTGACGTCAACATATGTGTGGAAAATGGATCCTGACCGACATATGCTATGCATTCGGTTTTGCCCCTAGAACCGGGTGTGACAGAAGTGGTATCAAAGTTATGCTGACTCTAGGTTGTTAGACTAGTTAGAAATGGAAAGCTTAGTCTGTTCAAAACATGCTAATTTTATTCTTACAAAATTATTTTATCAAGCTTACCTCTTTAAAATTCAACTAAGTTGAAAATTTCTCTTGTAGATGGTTCGTACTATTCAAACCACTCGGATCAACACCAACTACATCCCTCCGCCACGGCAAGTTCCTGTCTACCTAGTGGTAGCCGAGGAAATCCCTATGGATCTTCCTCACATTCGTGTGGAGAACAGAGTCATTCTAGAGGACAGCTCAGAGGAGTTTCTGCCTACACCCATCCCATTGGCAGAATCACTAGCCTTCGTAGCTGGATCGTCAGCTTTAGCACCGCTAGCACCAGCAGTCCAAGCCCCTGCTCCTAGAGGCGACGACCCGAGCGACTCTGGTGACGATGATGAAGACGACAACGAAGAAGAAGAAGATGAGGAAAACATCAATGATGAAGACAACGATGAACAGCAGGACCACTATGTGGGGTTATGGCCTGTCATTGAACATTATACATCAATGTTCGAGACAGGGCACTTCCCTAACCTGCTGCAGGATGTTCTGCATGCGTTGGGAACCTACGTCCGATCCCTGTATGAGACAAGGCAAGTGTACGAGCCTCCTCGGGCTTGCTACTACATCACTCGCATTCATGTCAGGGTGATGGATGCAGGTGATAACGGGTTCAGGACTCTGTCAGCTCATGAGTCTCTGACGCTGCTATCCACCTACGCTGCTTCGGTTAGCGATGCTGCTAAGCGAACTCTGTGGTCCCTCAGCCACACCTACCGGCAGCAGCTGCACAACACGAAGTACAGACATCTTCCTCTACGTATTCGTGGAGAAAGCTAGACCAACATTGTTCTAGGTGGAGCTAGAGAAGATCGCCTCAACATCCTAGCTGGTGTGGTGGCAGGTCTTAACACTGACCTGGATAGTTCTACCCTAGACCTCTCTAGGGTACACTTGGAGCTAGAGGATGCACATGCAAGGATCGCAGCCCTTAAAGCTCAGCTCAATGGAAGGAATCCCCCTAAAGTTCAAGTCCCTGCCATGGCGTTATCCCCTCCCCGCAAGAGGATCTGCTATGGAGAACTAGGATCCATCACCAGGCTGCTATAGATTTTTCATTTATGTTGTAGTACGTTAGTTTTCGCGTTAGACAAAGAACACTTATCTATTACTACATTTATAATAATAACAATCATGTGATGGTGTTGTTTGAAATGTTTGATTTGGAGTTTTGCTTAAGTGCAATGGTCTTATGGAATGATGGCCATAAGAGCAAAAAAAATAATAAACTTAACATTAATAATAATCTATTCCCCCTAGAATCTTTTCTACTCCTCACTTACCTCGGGATTGCACTTTCTAACCAACCAGATGGTGAACACTCGATCAGGTCCTAATAATCACCAAAACCAGCATGGTCAGCAGTTGCCACCACCACCACCCAACCCCACTATGGATCAATTCATCGCATCACAGATGCAACTTTTGCAAGGACTCAACTTCGATACAGCAGATTCAACAGAATCAATAGAACCAGCAGTACCAACATCAACAGCAACATGCACCCCAAGCTAGAGACAAGCACCAGGATTTCATGAGCCATCACCCGCTTACTTTCTCTCATGCAGTAGACCCTTTGGATGCTGATGACTGGCTTAAGGTCATTGGAAAGAAGCTAGACATCACCCAATCCAATGACCGAGAGAAGGTCTTGTACGCTTTAGGAAGATTCAAAGGAGCCACGTTCGATTGGTGGGATACCTTCACCGCGGCACATGCCAATGCTGATGCCATAACCTGGCAGGAATTCCAAGTGAACTTCCATGCTTACCATATTCCCTCGGGAATCATGAAGCTAAAGAAGGAGTTCCTTTCCCTCACACAAGGGAAAATGTCTGTTAGTGAGTACCATGATCGCTTCACCCAGCTTTCACGCTATGCCCCAGAAGAAGTAGACACCGACGAGAAGCGCCAAGAACGTTTCTTGGAAGGCTTGATTGGGCCATTGAACTATCAGTTACAGAACCACAGTTTCCCCAACTTCCAGACTTAGCTGAACAAGGCAATTGCCCTTGAAAGCAAAAGGAAAGAGTTGTCGGATCACAAGAGAAAGTACCAAGGGTGGACCAGTAGGAATACCCGTTAGAACAACTCCCAAGGTTCTCAGTTCCGCTCCGGAAATCAGACTGGGAACAACTCCCAAGCACAACGCTCTGGACAACAAGGTCAAAGGAGCAACCAATACCAGAACCAGCAGAGAAGTAGCACTCAGACCGGTCAAAGGTCTAGTGGGCAACAACAGAATCATCAACGAAGCGACGTGAACACACCGGCCAAGAACAACAACACAACTACCCCAGTTCAACCTAATGGCTGTTTCAAGTGTGGCAAACTTCGCCACTATGCTAACAACTGCCCAAGGCGTAATCAACAGACACCCTAGAAGAATAGCAACCAGAGGACTGACTAGAACACACTTGCTCGTGGATCTACACAGAACAGGACTCCGCAGAACCAGAGTAGAGGAAGAGTTAATCACGTGACAGTGGAATCAGTTCCTGAGGATGCCGACGTGGTGTATGGTATGTTTCTTATTAACTCCATACATGCATTAGTTTTATTTGATTCTGGAGCATCTCACTCCTTCGTAACAAAGTCATTTGTGGAAAAACATAATATACCAAACTATCCCTTGAAGAAGAAACTATTAATTCGATCACCAGGAGGTGAACTTAGAGCCACTCACTCATGCCCTCAGACTAAGATTGAAATTAGAGGCCTAAGCTTTCTAGTAGAGTTGATAATTTTGGAATCGAGTGGAATCGATGTGATACTTGGAATAGACTACTTGACCAAGTATGATGGAGTAATATCCTGTGCCAAAAGGATGGTTTCATTAACCAGTCCACAAGGAGAAAGAATTGAAGTCAATGTCAGTATGCCAGCAACAGCAGAAGCAATGGTAAATCAGTTGGAAGAGAAATCTTTGGAGCACATCAAAATAGTGTGTGAATACCAAGACGTATTTTCGGAAGAATTACCAGGTACTACAGGGTCACTGCATCATAGTCTTATTGTCAAACAATGAGACTAAACTCCTTAAGTCTCTAGTCTTTTAAAAGGCGACTAAAAGGAACTAAACTATATTAATTTTATCGGTTGCTATTTATTTTCACCGTTCGGTGTGTAATTGAATTGAATATGGACGGATATCACCGAAATCATATTTAGTTCATATTTTTATTCGAATTTGCATTCAAATATGGATAGCTTCGGATACGAATACAAATATAGATATTCTTGGATACAAATACTGATAGCCGCGATGTAGATACAGAGCTAGTCAAATACAGATGTACTTCTTCATGTAAAGTATTACAGTACACTTGTAGGTTATTGAGGGCCGCACTAAGCTCATCCACACGAGCTCGAGCTTTTGCTTCGCGGTGCTAAGCGATCGAACACGAGTTAACAACCCAATCAATGGCCGAATCCCGCTCTGAGATCTCAAACTGCAAGCGGCTGACTTCAGCTGACAATTCAGCTATACGCTGGCTGTCCTGCTCCTATGCCCTGTTCCTGTGATGTAGCTCTAATCGAAGTTGCTCCACCTTAGCTTCTAGGTCTCCAATTGGGTCGTTGGAGCCACTACTACTCCCTTCATGTCTGGGGGCTAGCTGATGGCGGGGCACACCAAAAGGTCCAGTCGATTTGCGTGCTGTTTTCCTTGTGCGTGCCATATCTCCATAAGAGGGGAAGATTTATTAGTAAGTTCTTAACACGATGCATGCATATTCTAATAATTATGGAATCAACCTTCGTTGATCCCCAACTTCCTATATATTGCACTCTGTTACCCTATCCTTACAAGATAAGGAACTACCAGAAAGTGGTAAGGTAAGAATGAAATAATATTTTTAGGTAAGAATTTGAAAATTCTTTTGAAGTACCATGTAATATCTAGAAATATGGGCTTCACTCCGATAACAGTTGTGACGGAACCTCCCAAGGTATTAGGCCCACCTACAGTTGTCCTTGTCCTAAGGACTTTGGACAACCCTGTAGATGAATGTAATCACTCGACAAGTTTGGTAAATGTATCGTCATCATTTCGCCCAAGAGCGCTTCACCTGTCTTGCAGATATTACATCACATCAGAGGAAAGAATAAGCGAAAGCAATTTACAATAACTTAATTTACATTTGTCAAATATAGAGAGAGTATTATTATTACAATACCAGGGTACTATGAGTGCTTAGAGTATTATTACAATCTAGGGAGGCAAAACACCCTCCCGCACACAAGTTTATTTTTAAAAGTGGGAGGCCAATATGCTCCCGCGACCATCTTCACTGCTGGGACTCTTCCTTGGGTACCACCTTTGAACAAAAATAGCAAAAGTTTGTTGTTTCCTCACCTACAACAACATGGGTTCGAAAACCCTGAGTACGGAGTGTAATTTCGCAAGTCTTACCCATCAAAAGAAAAGACTCTCAAGGATATGCTGGCTTGAGGGAGTCAAGGTAAGGCTATTCAAGAAATCAAAGACTCTATTTTGCAGAAATGCTTACTAATAGTGGATCCTTAAAAATCCAGTGTTATTAGCAAGTTAAGTCATTACCTATAGCTAGAGTTCTTTCTACCGTAGTTCAAGCACTTGGCCTACACTAGCCATCTTTTATCAACCCTTTCAATTCACCGGAATGCTACGTGTAGGGCAGTGACCAAGTCTTCAAATCCGAGAAGTAACGACGATCCGAATCGATTAATACCCAGCTGGGGATCTCCAACCACACGACATATGTAGCACTTAACCCTTGCATATGTCAACTCGCCACCGGGTTTCTTAAGACCAGATCGGGTTCACGCCAACCGAGAGCACAGATACACCACCGTCTAGCCTCTTGCCGCGGAGGGTACACGGTACTCTCGCCATCTCTCCACTCCCATTGCGTGTTGGCCTTTCTGGTATTAGTCTGCCCGAGGCAAAGCTTACCTCTGATGAGGCATGTGGCCAGTTAAAAGGTCAATCATCAAGCCTACATCGACACGGTCCTTAATCGACTCAGACGGAGACACTACACCGAGACTTCCTTCTCGTGCAAGTCACCCGCCCGGTCTCAACTTTAGCATTTAAAACCCCAAAGTTTGGTACCTAGCAGAGGTACATCTTTTCAAATGTTGAACCCATCACGACCATGATGGATCCACCATCAAGTTTTATTTTTGAAAACATCCCATTCCATCTGAAGCATCATCTTTTGTTAAAACCAAAACATTTTTGTTTTCTAGAGCAGGACTAAGCATCAGAAAACTTTTTAACAAAACAGGTATTCAAGGAAGGGGAAATAATTCCAAGGAAGGAAATGCAACAATTGGCTTAACACCCAACTCCTATCACCTAATGCATCATTCAAGTGACAAAGAGTTTAAAATCACAAGGAAAAGGTAATTGCACTGGGGCTTGCCTTGTGTTGTTGGGGATTCGGGATCTGTTGCACAGGTATCGAAATAAAAACAATTCTCGACAGGTGGAGTCTCAGTTGGTGGTGCAGTCTCTTCCTCTTCGACACTCACTTCTTCTTCGTTTTCTATACATAACCATATATACATGAATGCTCATGTGATGCTATGAATATGCAATTATAATAAAGATACATCAAGTTATATCTTGAATACAACTTTCCTTCACGGTACACCAGGGGACTAGGGTTTTCCAAGTCAGTACTTCACTAGAATAAGGCAAAGATTATCTAGAGGCTAGGGTTTTGGGTTTGGGGATCAAACAATGTCCAAAGCAAGTAAAACTTCACCCAATGGCTCTGATTATCATATTAAGCTTACCCAAAAAGTTTTATGATTTTTGGAGGTATTAAATAATTTCTAAAATTCCAAAGGTCTAGGTTTGGGCCTTCTTAAATACTAAATAATTCCTGGTTTGGATTAAAAATCTTGGAACTATTTTTATTAAATACTAGGGGATCTTAGGAGTCTAGTAAAATTGGTCTCATATTTTTATTATTTTTCTAGAATTTTTTACAAATTTCCCAAGTCTGATAGAAAAAGAAAAAGAGAAAGAATGAATAGTAACAGGCTCAAATCAGCTCGAACCGGCCCAAGAACATGGAAACGCGCCTGCGCGTGCGCCCATGATGTTCATTTTGCGCAGAGGACCTTGATCATTTAAATAACCAAAAAAGAATCCTGCGCACTATTCACATGTGTCTCTGACATTTGCAGTTAGGCCCTCGCACTCCTATTTCTTCACAACGCCAGATCCACGACGGTGGACGGCGACGAACACGTCTTCGGCGAACTCGTACTGGCCGGAAAATGCAACAGCTAGGCCTCTCCTTTATTCGACACCTAAGTCCAACTCCGGCGACCTTAATCCCTCAATCAATTACACTAATCCGGACCAGAGCATGCCTGCTCACGATGACAACGAAAAGCAGGAATAGTTTAATGTGTTCTTGGCGATTCAAGACAGTCTAGTTCAATTAAATGAGTCTACGAGTATTAGGAGACGTAGGGGAAGCTAGAACATCAAGCCAAGAAGCTTGAACTGACCTGCAGAGAGCTGGCCACGGCGAGGTGTTCACGGTGGCGCGGAAAACAGATTTGGGGGAAACACAAAATTGGGAGGCTCTGGTGGATGATCCAAGGCAAGGGTTGGTGCGTTGGATGCGGAATTACCTAGCGGAGTTCACTGGGGTGGCAATTTATAGGTTCCATCGGCGGTGGCGTCCAATTTTAAGAAGGCGTGCTGGCGGCCGGAGAGAGGGGAAGTCACTAGCGCAAGTGATACTGTGGCCTTCACAGTGGCAAGGCCTTCGGCGATGGATGACATGCAACACAAGTTTACTGTGACGTGCTAAGTTTCTAAGACGCGTGGCGCACAATCGGTAAGCGGCTAACGCCAGTGAGGATCATCTGGGCCGGCCGCAGACCAAGTGGGTACAACGAACTTAACAGTGATCGAGTCCGAGCCAATCCGGTGCAAAGATCTTTACTCCACCACAATTATCTCCTCACCAGAGAGCACAAATCGTAGCACCGGCGTGGATCACGGCGCAAGGGTCACCAGCGGTGAGGGATGATGTACCTGAAGATCTTTTGCGCACTGTACCATGACCATCATCTTCAGTCGTTCTGACAGCCCAAGTTGAGGAGCAGTTTTCTTCAATTTTTATGTGATAGCACACTAATCCTCCTGTATCAAAGTTATTGTCCTATAATCCAACTTCAACTTTGTTATAGTAACCATGACCAATCCATCACTGAATCTTACTCCAATTTGATCTCAAAGTCCATTTGACTTCACTGTTAGTCAATATTCAGTCCCTGAGTTGTCTGGCAGCCAGACTTCAGATCCATTTATCTCCAATTTTTGTATGTCACCAATGCTTAACCACTTAATCAAAGTTGTACTCCTATCATAGATCTACAATTTTGATGTGTTGACCTAGGGCAAATTCCTTATGAATTAGGAAATATAGAGCTCCAAAGTTGACCCTATTCCACTGAGATTCAGAACTTAACCTCATAGTGTTCTTGGGGTATTTTGCAAATTAGTCCAAACTCCATCATTCAACTTGAAAATTCTGAAATGTGAAAAATACTTGATTTGTGGTGTTCTATCACTTTGATATTTGCACTTTGGTCGAAAAATGCCTAGAATTTACATTTACCCCTAGGGTTCCAATTAGGGTTTTCTAGGGTTTGTTTTTGAGTTTTGGAGACTTTAGGGTTTTTGTGTTACTAAAGTACATCAAATGTGCCAACTTATGAATATTTCTCATGGCTTATGAGATTATTACTTATTTGGGCTTCACTTTCATCTAATAGCCCTAATTCAGGGTTAAGTACCCTACCCTAGGGTTAACCACACATCAAGTCATCTCATCACAACTTGTTTGAAATTTTTCCCTAGTGAATGCATTCTAGGTGTGACAAACATTATGAATGTCAATGCACATGATGTTATGCTCAAGTTTTAGTGACAGTAACACCAGGGGTGTTACACTTATGTTGCACCTCCATAAATTTTCATAAACTTCTAAGGTTCTTTGTGTATTATTAATTCCTTTCTGCAGAAAATCATCAAAACACAATTAAATTCATACAATATTCTAGCGTCAACCAAAAATTGCAAATAAGTTACCAAGGCTACTAAAGATTATTAAAAGGATAACTTCATATCACCATATGAAAATGATGAAGTGAAATATTAATTATGTTGAAATGTGGACAATTAGAGTGATTTCACGTGTAACTCACGCAACAAGTGGAAGTGTCACACCCGGATTTAAGGGATAAAGCCGGGTGCGTCTCATATGTGCACCAAAGAACATCACATATAATGACTAAGTGTATAGAGATAAATGTCACAAGTATCATTATTACATAGCGAAAGTCTTACAAAAATAAATGATAATAATAAAACGAACTAAACATCCATCCTTGGCGCCATAAAGCTGACTGGGAGACGTCACCAAGATCAACTCGTACTCCTCATTGTACAACTCCTCCTAGATCACCTGTTCTTCTCCTGTGGGGGAAGGTTTATATATCGCAAGTGTGAGCTCACAAAAGATCATAGCTCAACAAGTTGTGGGGAATAATGTACATAAACTCACCAAAGGTGGGACTTCATGTGAAGTGTAAGACTGATCAACAACAGGGGTTAAAGCTGAGCATTGCTTTTAATAAGTTGGTCAAATTTTATTAGCAGTTACTAAATGTAAGTAAATACCAAACCAGAATAATAACAGATCAAAATTAATAATAAATCCCAATACGATGCCAATGACAAATTGAATTTAGTTCCATAATTTAATCATGCGAGAGTCCTAAGCTTCTCATGACTGCGAGCACGGCTAGTATACCAGTTTTACACTCCGTAGAGGTTGTACCCTATACCCACAAGTCGTGTATCCCATGTTGCCTAGGTTTGCAAGGCCCTTAGACACTACCGAGGTGAATGGCTAGGGATCCACTACGAGGCCTTTACAAAGTTCCACTAGCTTCAGAAAACCCGCAACAGATTCTATAAAGAGCAATGCAGGAATCCCTCGTCTGACTGCCATCGCAGCAAAATCAACCCGAGAACCTCCCTAAATGCCTACTCCCCTACTGCCCTTGCCCCTATCGAGTAAGGTAGTCCCCCACTAGCTTTCCTATTTAGTCAGCCAAGGGCGTCCCATTCCACCCTTGTGGTGGCACGTGTTTCTCAAGTTAAGCTCGATGTTCCAATAAATATAGTTGTCTTATCATGAATAGAAATAGAATAGTAATAAAGAATAATCATGTGTAACAGTTATCTCAACACCAAAAACCATGTATAGCAATAGCAATGACTACCCAAAAATTCAGGGTAAACAAGGTGAAAAGATAATCAGACTAGGGTGACCTATTGGGTCCCATCAAAATTAAGCCTATGCAATGTAAAATGATTATAAAGAATATTATTAGGTAAATAAAAGTGGTCAAGAGCACAACTTGCCTTCAATGAGCTCCTCCTCAGCAACTTCTACCTGCTGAACACCCGGATCCTCGGCCACTGGCTCTTCTACTCGCCACAATACAAACAAACATGGTACAAAGATAAATTAATATCACATCAAACATGAATATAGAATACATGTTAATAATCTACATGTCGTAACGAGATCGCAGGAAAAAGAATCACTAAATTCGGAGTTACGGATTGCGAGTTATGAATTTCTGAAGTTATTTAGTAACTAGAATAGAATAATTCAAGTGAATAATTTTAATTCAAGTTTCATGGCTAGACAGAGTTACTAGGTGATAAACAATATTAAACCAAAATAAATGCCCCTAGAATGGGTCAATTTGGAGTTAAAATGAATTTAATATGAATTATACAAGTTTCTAGAATTATTTTTGTATTAAAAACCATTTTCTATAATTACTTATCTACTTTCCCTGTTCTCTGGACTCCATGTCAATTATCAAAAAATTCTGGGTTTAACTTGCAAAAGTTCACCAGACTCAGACTTAACCTGTTGGTGGACGGCGGGTTGTTTTCCCTAAAGCTCAGGGAGTTTTTAGCAAAAGCAACGCGGCGAAGGGGTATCAGCTGAATCTGGCCATCCGATCAGAGACAGACGTACCAGATTAGATCTAGGTTTAAATAAATCGGTGTGCGCCCAAGGCCATTAGATCGGTGATCGACGGACGAAGGGCCATCCCGTCCTAATCTTAATCTAATCCGCTCGTTCACGTGCCAACACACCAGATTAATTCGTCACGAAACGTTACCCCGATGTAATCGAGGCCGTTGCCGTAGGGATCCACGGTCCTAGATCCACCCAACCAGTTCACGGATAGCTCACGGCAGCGCGCTTGATAGACGCGGCGGCGCATCGCCGGAGTAGTGCCCGATGGCCATTCCGCTGCCCCTGCCCCAATCCAAAATGTTCTAAACGAAGCGCATGACAATACGAACAGCAGGGGACGGTTATTACTGTTTATTGTGCCGCGAAGCCCTCTGACCATGGAGTGGTGCAACCCGTGGTCGATCCCAATCGCTGGTGAGCGATTTCCCTGACTCCAGCCATCAATCACGCCCGAGGAGGAGTTGCACACGTTCCGCGCAGCTCTGCGCAGCTCCACGGTTCAACTCCGGACCACCAAGCGCCTTTACTAATGGATGCCGACGCTGAGTCCGCACTCACCCACAGCGGATAGGACCCACGTGGCAGGCGACGTTCACTCGACATCGGCGGCTCTATGTCTCTCGCGTGTGGCTTAACAGGTAGGTCTTCCGGCTCCATATTTATCCCCGTTCCCTTGGTCTTGGTCAAGGAGGAGAGGAAATCAGCCACGATTCCACGGCGCGACGGCTATCCCGCGCGGTCGTTACGACGGAGAAGAGAGTGCCGCTTGGAGGGAGATCTTTCCTATCTTTCGAGATCCACCCTACAATATGGGGCCAAAAAGCCAAAAAAGTGATTCGTTTTTAGACCTTATAAAAAGAAAACAGATTCTTAAACCTCTTTCACGCTCATGTCACGTCGAGGTACTGCAGAAAAAAGAATCGCAAAATCTGATCCAATTTTTCGTAATCGATTAGTTAACATGGTGGTTAACCGCATTATGAAAGACGGAAAAAATCATTGGCTTATCAAATTCTCTATCGAGTCGTGAAAAGATTCAACAAAAGACAGAAACAAATCCACTATTGGTTTTACATCAAGCAATACGTAGAGTAACTCCCAATATAGGAGTAAAAACAAGATGTAATAAAAAAGGATCGACGCGGAAAGTTCTGATTGAAATAGGATCTAAACAAGGAAGAGCACTTGCCATTTGTTGGTTATTAGAAGCATCCCAAAAGCGTCCGTGTCGAAATATGGCTTTCAAATTAAGTTCTGAATTAGTATATGCTGCCAAATGGAGTGGGGGTGCCATACGCAAAAAGGAAGCGACTCATAGAATGGCAGAGGCAAATAGAGCTCTTGCACATTTTCGTTAATCCATGAACATAATCTAGGTATGTAGACACATGGATCGATACATCTCGATCAGAAAAGAATCAATAGACGGAGAATCGGACGATATCTTTTTCAAAACAAATAAAAAGAAAAAAGAGAAAACAGAAATCATGATCAACTACGCCCTCTCGAGGGCCTGCTTAAGAATAAGAAAGAGGAATCTTATGGAAATAGCATGGAATAAGGTTTGATTCTTTTCATGGGGATTCCGTAAATATCCCATTCCAAAAATTGAAACAATCGGGACTTTTCAGAGATTGGCTGCAGTTACTAATTCATGATCTGACATGTACAAAATGAAAACTTCATTCTCAATTCTACGAGAATTTTTATGAAATCGTTTCATTTGCTTCTCTTCCATGGAAGTTTCATTTTCCCACAATGTATCCTAATTTTTGGCCTAATTCTTCTTCTGATGATCGATTTAACCTCTGATCAAAAAGATATACCTTGGTTCTATTTCACCTCTTCAACAAGTTTAGTAATAAGCATAACGACCCTATTGTTCCGATGGAGAGAAGAGCCTATAATTAGCTTTTCGGGAAATTTCCAATGAACAATTTCAATGAAATCTTTCAATTTCTTATTTTATTATGTTCAAACTTTATGTATTCCTCTATCCGTAGAGTACATTGAATGTACAGAAATGGCTATAACAGAGTTTCTATTATTCGTATTAACAGCTACTCCAGGGGAATGTTTTTATGCGGTGCTAATGATTTAATAACTATCTTTGTAGCTCCAGAATGTTTCAGTTTATGTTCCTACCCATTGTGTGGATATACCAAGAGAGATCTACAGTCTAATGAGGCTACTATGAAATATTTACTCATGGGTGGGGCAAGCTCTTCTATTCTGGTTCATGGTTTCTTCGCTAAGTTCACGGGCTGGAGATAAGCGGACTCGAACCGCTGACATCCGCCACAGGGTAAACCACCGCCTCTCAGGCCTCCCCGACGGGTTCTACCATAGAGGACAGCGATAGGCAATAACTCCCCCCGAACACAACAACTTTCATTGTACTGTGCTCTCCAAAGAGCAACTCTCTCAAAATCCCAAAACAAAAGGTGCTGAGTTGGAATCCCATTCTAAGGATTCTTGTGGTTCCGGGGAATCCAGCTACAGGAGAACCAGGAACGGGGAGCTCTCCCCTTTTTTCGCCTGACTCTTTGATCTTAACTTAAGAATGCTGGTTTTAAGAACGAGTGATTGCCCTTCTCTGACCCTTACTGCCCAACTGGAGAGTGGACGACTAATGTGTTCCACTTATTGAACAGGATCTATGGTCGATTCGTGACCCCTGGATGCTGAAGGCGTCCTTGGGGTGATCTTGTAGTTCCTACGGGGTGGAGACAATGCGGTCGGTCCATGGATTTTCCTTCCTTTTGCCACATTTCGCTCAAAGGGTTGAAGGGAGATAGTCAATCAAGCTATTCGCAAGGGCCAACTTGATCCTCTTCCCCCACCCAACAGAGAGTATGCGACGTGAGGAGGTAAGAAGCGGGCGTGCCTGACGACTCAGACCCGCCAGTCAGTGCCGGGAGCGCGAGAACGGGAGCAGGCCATGCGCAGAGGGTGAATGGGCCGCGCAAGGGTTAGGTCAAGTGGGCCGATCCGATGATTTGGCCCAATGCGCAGGCAGAGCTCCTTTCTTTTTCTTTTACATTTTCTGTTTTGTTTTCCCTTTTATTTTTAAATTCCAATTTCAAATTCAAATTTTTGTGGCAAATTTGTACTCAGATCAAATATGCAATTTGAATATTCTAGTATGGGATGAATCCTTTATTTATAAATTTATTTTAGCATTGTATAGTATTTTCCCCTTACTTTTCGACACTATTTCCAATTTCCCAATTTGGGCTCTACTATATTTTCATTGATATCTTTATCATTCTTTATAAATGCACAAACAATTAAAATCCAACATGATGCATGATTTATTTTATAGGTTTTTTAGCTAATTAATCATTTTAGAGATGGTTGGTCAGGTGTTTTAAGAAATAAAGGCATATGACATAAGGGATTCATTTCCTTTAATATAGTTACAAGTTTTTGGGTACTACAAATCCTAACCCCCTTAAAAAGAATCTCGTCCTCGAGATTAGGAAGGACTAGGGAAAAGATGGGGAAATTCTATTCGAAGCTCTTCTTCTCTTTCCCAAGTAGCTTCATCTTCTCCATGATGACTCCATTGCACTTTGCACATCTTTATCACCTTATTTCTTGTAACCCGAGTCAAAGTGTCAATAATCTTGATAGGATACTCCGTGTAATCTAGATTACCTTGAACACTGAGTTCTTCCATTGGTAGTTGTTCCTCGGGAATACGGAGACATTTCTTGAGTTGAGACGCGTGAAATACATCGTGTACATCAAACAAATGATCAGGTAGCTCAAGCTAGTATGCCATCTCCTCAATTCGCTTAAAGATTCTGAAGGGTCCAATAAAGCGAGGGGATAACTTGCCCTTAACTTTGAATCTCCTCATTCCACGAATTGGTGACACCTTGAGATACACGTGATCACCCTCTTCAAATTCCAGTTGTCTTCTTTGATTATCAGCATAGCTCTTTTGCCTGGTCTGTGCTACCCTCAAGTTCTCTCGAATTATACGGACTTGTGCTTCTGCCTCTTGAATAATTTTAGGCCCAAAGAATTGCCTTTCTCCAGTCTGATCCCAATATAGAGGAGTTCTGCACTTTCTACCATATAGAGCCTCAAATGGTGACATTTTCAGACTGGCCTAGTAACTATTATTATAAGAAAATTCAGCATATGATAGACTCTTGTCCCAACTGCCTCCATGCTTGAGGGCACAAGCTCTCAACATATCCTCCAGTACTTGGTTGGTTCTCTCAGTTTTGCCATCAGTTTGAGGATGATAGGCCGAACTGAAGTTCAACTTCGTATCCATGTTCTCATGAAAGCTTTTCCAAAATCTTGAGGTAAACTGTGATCCTCTATCAGAAACGATCTTCTTCGGTACACCGTGTAAACACACAATTTGAGCCACATATAACTCTGCCAACTAAGAACCTTTGTAAGTAACCTTGACCGGAATGAAGTGAGCCAATTTGGTCAGTCTATCCACAATCACCCATATCGAATCATAACCCTTTGAGGTGCGAGGCAGCCCAGTAATGAAATCCATACCAATTTCTTCCATTTCCATTCAGGTACCTTTAACGGGTGCAGTAGTCCAGCTGGTCTTTGGTGTTCAGCTTTGACTCTTTGACATACATCACACACAACCACGTGTGCAGCTACATCTCTTTTCAGCCCATAACACCAATACTTTTGCTTCAGATCCTGATACATCATAGTGCTACCAGGATGAATAGAGTAATAAGAGTCATGGGCTTCCTTCAATATAGTCTCACGGAGGCTGTCAATCTCAGGAACACATATCCGGTTCTTGAACTATATTGTGCCTTGCTCATCCTCTGTAAATTTTGGACCTCTACCTTCAGTAATTAGATCTTTGATCTCTTGGATTTTAGCATCACAGATCTGACCCTTGTGTATTTCCTGCTCTAAGGTAGGTTCCACTTCAATAGTTATCCCTTCAATGTGTGCAACTATTCCCAGGTTGAGTCTTCAAAAACCCTTTACTAGCTCATCGGGTAGCTGGGCAACAATAGTAGCGTGAACATGCTTCTTCCAACTCAAGGCATCCGCAACCAGATTTGCCTTGCCCAAATGATAGTGAATCTCCAAGTCATAGTCTTTAATGAGCTCCAACCAACGACATTGCTTAAGGTTGAGATCTTTCTGAGTGAAGATGTATTTCAAGCTCTTGTGATCGGTGTATACTTGGCACTTAGTTCCCATTATATAATGTCTCCATATCTTGAGCGCATGCACTGCGGCTGCCAGTTCTAAGTCATGAGTGGGATAGTTCAACTCATGTGTCCGCAACTGACAAGACGCATAGGTGATCACGTGTCCTTCTTGCATAAGAACACATCCCAAGCCCTGGCGGCTTGCATCACAATTGATATCAAAACCTTTCTATAGATCTAGCATAATTAACACTAGGGCGGCCATCAATTTAAACCTCAGTTGATTGAAACTCTCTTGGCATTTCTAGATCCACTTAAACTCCTTCCCCTTCTCTAACAGTGAGGTCATAGGTTTAGCAATCTTGGAGAACCCTTCAATAAATCGCCGGTAATAGCCCACGAGTCCTAGGAAACTCCGGACTTACGTGACTGAACTTGGTATCTTCCAACCTACTATCGTTGTTACTTTAGCCGGATCCACTAAGATTCCACCCTTGGAGATGATGTGCCCAAGGAATGGTATTTCATCAAGCCAAAACTCGCACTTGCTAAACTTGGCATAGAGTTGATTATCTCGTAGCTTCTGTAGCACCATCCGCAGATGTTCCTCATGATCACTATCATTCTTGGAATAAACGAGAATGTCGTCGATGAATACCACAACAAATCTATCAAGATACTCCATGAACACCTTGTTCATCAGATTCATGAAGTAGGTTGGTGCATTAGTTAGTCCAAATGACATGACTGTGAATTCATATAGACCGTATGGGGTAGAGAAAGCCGTCTTGGGAATATCAGATGGCCTAATCTTCATTTGATGATAACCCGACCAAAGATCAATCTTAGAGAATACCCTTGCACCTCTCATCTGATCAAATAAATCTTCAATGCATGGTAAAGGATACTTGCTCTTAATAGTAACATCATTAAGCGATTTATAATCCACACACATCCTTTGTGATCCATCCTTCTTCTGTACAAATAGAACTGATGCTCCCCAAGGTGACAAACTCGGACGAATGTACCCAACCTCCTATAATTCCATTAGTTGCTTCTTAAGTTCTTTTAGTTCTTCTATTGACATCCTATATGGCCGTTTTGAAATAGGAGCGGTTCCAGGGAAGAGATCAATAACAAATTCAACTTCCCTATCTGGTGGCATCCCGAGTAACTCCTCTGGAAAGATATCGGGGAAATCTCTAACCACACAGATGTTGTTGCCTACAAACTTCCCATCTACTATAAATACGGCGGGTCTGGTAGAGGCAGTTATGGTAATCTCAACTTCAAATCTTTCTCCTTTATAGCTGGTGAGTTCTACAGTTCCCCTAGCACAGTGTATAACTGCTTTGCTTTTCTTAACCATGACATACCAAGGATCAGGTCAATGCTGCTTTTCTCTAATACTATAGGGGTAGCCTAGAATTCTCTTCCCATAATTGTCAAGGTTAATCTGTTGGTCATATAATTTGCTTCGACAGGCCCTTTAGGGGTAATTACTACTAGTGGCTTTTGCATATTTTCCAGTGGTAACTCATTTGTGTTGGCATATCGAGCAGAAATAAATGAATGTGTAGCACCAGAATCAAACAGTATTGCTACTGGAGTTGAATTAATATAAAACATACCAATAGCGATGTCAGCTCCATCTGCGATAGCATCAGCACTGACTTGATTAACCCTGGCGATGCTGAATCCCTTGCCAGAACCTGGAGTCCGCTGCTTGTTTTGGATGGGGGTACTAGCAATCCTCTATGGGTAAACATTGGCATAATGCCCAAACTGACCACACTTGTAGCATGTGGTGCCTGCACTCTGTCCTGCGAATCTCGCCGGGGTGCCAGTGGGGGTAGTCAAACGAGTATGCGGAGTCTGTGGAGTCCTCTATGGTGAAAACTGAGCTGGGCGCTGACCTCCTCCAGTGCGAGCCGGTGTACCCTAGGATGGAACATAGAGAGGACGAACGCTACTGCTCCCCTGACCCTGGGTGATCGCCTTCCTCTTCATACCCCCAGCTGTACACGCTTGTGTTCAATAGCTAGGGTCTTGTCAAGAAGCCTCTAGAACGATGGAAAGGTATGAGCCACCAGTGCATACTGCAGTGGTCCATTAAGTCCCTCTATAAAGTGTTCCTACATCCTCTCATCATCAGCCATTTCATTTGGTGCATATCTTGATAGTTGAATAAATCTGTCGCGATACCCGCTGACTGACATGCTCCCCAGCTTCAGTGACAGAAACTACTACTTCTTTATCTTCATCAGTCCAGCAGGAATGTGGTAGCTTCTGAACTGTGTAGTGAACTCTGCCTAGGTAATAGTATTAGCAGCATCTTGGGTAGCGATGTAAGAATCCCACCAATCAGCAGCAGGACTAGTAAGATGACTAGAAGCATAAAGAACCTTCTACCAGTCAGAGCATTGAGTTATATTCAGCATCTTCTCCACTGATTTCAGCCAATCATCAGCGTGCAGAGGATCTGCAGAGCTGGCGAACGTTGGTGTCTTATGACTCATGAACTCCCGGTGCTTGTCCCAGGGTGGAACTGGTGGTGGTGGTGGTGGAGGCAATGGTGCTTGCTGCTGTCACACCATTCTTTCTTGACGCAAATCCTCCCTCATCTCTTGTTTCTCCTGGCGCATCTCTTGTCGCTCCTACCGCATCTGAGTTTGCATATCTACCATAGTATTTGACATCTGTTGCAGCATCTGCATCTGAGCTGCAAACACTAGATCAGTCCCAGCCGGTGGAGGATTCGGAGGATCCATTTCTGCTTGTTGTTGTCTAAGCACCCTCCGGTTGTGTGGGTTGGCATGTAGATCAATTCCGCCTCCCTTCCTGGTATTGACCATCTAGGTTAGAAACACATGGTAAGAAATAATTGTAGACAAGACGAGTAATTACGAGATATGATTTTTTGGGGGTTTTATTAACTAAGTGGATTAGTGTGTCACCTACTAAGGCTAATTCATTACCTTATGGTGGTACATGCTAGAATGCCCTGCTATACTATTTCAATCAATCAAAGAAGCAAATCAATTATTTACCATCAGAACAAACATCCAATCACTTTAGGTAGAGAAAATAATTTTAATTTTGTCTTAGGTCTCCTATCTCTTTTAAGGGTGATGAATGTAGGATTCCAAGGTGTGAAATCCTCCTTGTCTTATAATATAAAAGATAAGAGTAGTCAGAGTAGTACAACAAAAGCTGAGATAGGATCAAGATAAGTATAGAAAAAATCAGAGTAAGGTAAGTAGGTAAGGGTTTTGTCCAGTTCTATCTAGGTTTCGTCCTACAGTCAACATTTCCTCTAATACCACTTCTGTCACACCCGGATTTAAGGGATAAAGTCGGGTGTGTCACATATGTGCGCCAAAGAAGAACATCACATATAATGACAAAGTGTATAGAGATAAATGTAAGTATCATTATTACATAGCGGAAGTCTTAAAAAAATAAATGATAATAATAAAGCGAACTAAACATCCATCCTTGGCGCCATAAACCTGACTGGGAGACGCCACCTAGATCAACTCATACTCTCCATTGTACGGCTCCTCCTGGACCACCTGTTCTTCTCCTGTGTTAGGGGGGATTTATATATTGCAAGAGTGAGCTCACAAAAGATTATAGCTCAACAAGTTGTGGGGAATAATGTGCATGAACTCACCAAAGGTGGGAGTTCATGTGAAGTGTAAGGCTGATCAACAATAGAGGTTAAAGCTGAGCATTGCATTTAATAAGTTGGTCAAATTTTAGTAGCAGTTACTAAATGTAAGTAAATACCAAACTAGAATAATACTAGATCAAAATTAATAATAAATCCCAATACGATGCAAATGACAAATTGAATTTAGTTCCATAATTTAATCATGCGAGAGTCCTGAGCTGCTCATGACCGCGAGCACGACTAGTATACCAGTTTTACACTCTATAGAGGTTGTACCCTATACCCACAAGTCATGTATCCTATGTTACCTGGGTTTGCAAGGCCCTTAGACACTACCGAGGTGAATGGCTAGGGATCCACTACGAGGCCTTTACAAAGTTCCACTAGCTTCAGAAAACCCGCTACAGTTTCTAGGAAGAGTAATGCAGGAATCCCCCGTCTGACCGCCATCGCAGCAAAATCAACCCAGGAACCTCCCTACACGCCTACTCCCCTACTGCCCTTGCCCCTATTGGGTAAGGTAGCCCTCCACTTGCTTTCCTATTTAGTCAGCCAAGGGCGTCCCATTCCACCCTTGTGGTGGCACATGTTCCTCAAGTTAAGCTCAATGTTCCAATTAACACAGTTGTCTTATCATGAACAGAAATAGAACAATAATAAAGAATAATCATGTGTAACAGTTATCTCAACACCCAAAACCTTGTATAGCAATAGCAATGACTACCCAAAAATTCAGGGGTAAACAAGGTGAAAAGATAACCAGACTAGGGTGACCTATTGGGTCCCATAAAATTAAGCCTATGCATGATAAAATGATTATAAAGAACATTATTGGGGTAAATAAAAGTGGTCAAGGGCACAACTTGCCTTCAATGAGCTCCCGCTTAGCATCTTCTGCATGCTGAACACCCGGATCCTTGGCCACTGGCTCTTCTACTCGCCACAATACAAACAAACATGGTACAAGTATAAATTAACATCACACCAAATACAGAATACATGTTAATAATCTACATGGCGTAACGAGATCGTAGGAAAAGAATCACTAAATTCGGAGTTACAGATTGCGAGTTATGAATTTTTAAAGTTATTTAGTAACTAGAATAGAATAATTCAAGTGAATAATTTTAATTCAAGTTTCATGCTAGACAGAGTTACTTGGTGATAAACAATATTAAAACAAAATAAATGCCACTGGAATGGGTCAATTTGGAGTTAAAATGAATTTAATATGAATTATACAAGTTTCTGGAATTATTTTTGTATTAAAAACCATTTTCTATAATTACTTATCTACTTTCCCTGTTCTCTGGACTGCGCGTCAATTATCAAAAAGTTCCAGGTTTAACTTGCAAAAGTTCCCCAGACTCAGACTTAACCTGTTGGTGGACAGCGGGTTGTTTTCCCTAGGGGTGGGCACATTTTTACCATAAACCGAAAACCGAACCGAACCGTACCGAACCGAAATTTCGGTTTTTTTGGTAGTTCGGTTCGGTTTCGGTTTTTGTATCTAAGAAGTTCGATTTTCGGTATCGTAATCGGTTTTCACCATATACCGAACCAAAAAAACCGAATACCAAACTTTATCAATTCTCAAATTTGACTATTCGATTATGTGAACTAATTGTATGATACAATTAAATTGTTATTCACTTATTTGTATGTGATGTATGATGTATATCTAAATATTTGTACCTATATAATTTTTACTTTTTAATATTATGTGTAATCTATCATGTAAACTTGTTGTATGTATTGTCTTGATTATAAGTTTGGTATTCAGTTTTTTCGGAAAAACTGAAGTAAAAAACCGAAACCGAACTTCTTGGTTTTTTCATTTTCTAGAAAACCGATTGGTTTCTAATGTTTGAAAAACCGAAGTTTTTTAAAACCGAAAAACCGAACCGAAGTTTAGAAAAAAAAAACGAATGCCCAGCCCTAGTTTTCCCTAAAGCTCAGGGACTTTTTAGCAAAAGCAACGCGGGGAAGGGGTATCAGCTAAATCTGGTCGTCCGATCAGAGACAGACGCGCCAGATTAGATCTAGGTTTAAATAACTCGGTGTGCGCCCAAGACCGGTAGATCGGCGATCGACGGATGAAGGGTGATCCCGTCCCGATCTTTATCTAATCCACCCGATCACGTGCCAACGCACCAGATTAATTCATCACGAAACGTTACCCCAACGGGGGTCGAGGCTGTTGTCGTAGGGATCCACGATCCCGGATCCACCCAACCAGTTCGCGGATAGCTCACGGCGGCGCGCGCGACAGACGCAACGGTGCATCACCGGGGTAGTGCCCGATGGCCATTCCGGTGCCCCTGCCCCAATCCAAAACGTTCTAAACAAAGCACATGACAATACGAACAGCAGGGGAGGGTTATTACCGTTTATTGTGCCACGAAGCCCTCTGACCATGGAGTGGTGCGACTCGTGGTCGATCCCAATCGTTGGTGAGTGATTTCCCTGACTCCTTTCGTCAATCACGCCCGAGGAGGAGTTGCACATGTTTCGCGTGGCTCCGCGGTTCAACTCTAGACCACCAAGCGCCTTTACCAATGGATGACGGCGGCGAGTCCGCACTCACCCACAGCGGATAGGACCCGAGTGGTAGTCGACGTTCACTCGACGGCGGTGGCTCTGTGTCTCTCGCGTGTGGATTAACAGGTAGGTCTTTCGGCTCCATGTTTATCCCCATGCCCTCGGTCAAGGAGAGGAAACCGGCCATGATTCCACGACGTGGCAGCTATCTCGCGCGGTTGTTACGGCGGAGAAGAGAGTGCCGACAAGGGGGCCCCACCCAACAGAGAGTATGCGGCGCGAGGAGGTAAGAAGTGGGCGCGCCTAACGACTCGGACCCGCCAATCAGTGTCGGGAGCGCGAGAACGGGAGCAGGCCGCGCGTGGAGGGTGAATGGGCCGCACAAGGTTTAGGTCAAGTGGGCCGATCCGGTGATTTGGCCCAATGCGCAGGCAGAGCTCCTTTCTTTTTCTTTTACATTTTCTGCTTTGTTTTTCCTTTTTATTTTTGAATTCAAATTTCAAATTCAAATTTTTGTGGCAAATTTGTACTCAGATCAAATATGCAATTTGAATATTCTAGTATGGAATGAATCCATTATTTATAAATTTATTTTTGCACTGTGTAGTATTTTTCCCCTTACTTTTCTATATACTATTTCCAATTTCCTAATTTGGGCTCTACTATATTTTCATTGATATCTTTATCATTATTTATAAATGCACAAACAATTAAAATCCAACATGATGCATGATTTATTTTATAGGTTTTTTTAGCTAATTAATCATTTTAGAGATGGTTGGTCACATGTTTTAAGAAATAAAGGCATATCACATAAGGGATTTATTTTCTATAATATAGTTACAAGTTTGGGTACTACAGAAAGTGAAATAAAAAAATGTTGACATCTTGTGGATTTTATGGTCCGAACATTTTTAGGACTATGTGTGGATATATGTTGTGCCTCCATAAAATTCTATGAATTTTTTAGGCTATTTTTTTTAAATTTCTTTATGTAGAAAATCATCAAAATACAATTAAATTCATAAAATAATCTATTGTCGATCGAAAATTGTAAATAAGTTACCAATACTAATAAACATTATATAAGAAGATAACCTAAAGTCCCCACATGAAAATAATAAAGTGAAGTATTGATTATGTTGAAACATGGATACTTAGAGTGATTTCAAATGTAACTCACGCGACAACTAGAAGTGAAATGGAAGAAACACTGACATCTTTGTGAATTTTATGGTATAAATATTTTTAGAATTATATATGGACATATATTGCTCCTTTATAAATTTCCATGAATTTCTGAGGCCATTTGTGTATTATTATTTTTTTTGTAGAAAATCATTAAAATACGATTAAATTTGTCGGGTACCAAAATTAGGGGTACCCCCAACACTCCTAATCACGGCTGGTAAACACCTTCAGAGCAAACCATAAAGGCTTACGGCTCGGGTCAAAGTCAAAGCTTCGTCTACCAAGGGACGTGGTCTCACCTCGCCCGAGCCCAGCCTCGGGCGGAACAGTGGTCCCTGACGAGTCCACACCTCGCCCGAGGGTCTCTTCGGACAGTGAGTGCACCCTCGGCTCCGCCAAAGACAAGCCTTGTCGTGCAAGCGACTTTGGCCAAATCGCCTTACCAACCGACCGCGTTGCATGCACATTTAATGCTGGGGTCGCCTGACACCTTATCCTGACACGCGCACCTCAGTCGGCAAGGTCGAAGTGACCGCAGTCACTTCGCTCTTTCACTGACCGATCTGATAGGAAAACAGCGCCACCCACCCTTCTCCGGCTGCTGTGCCAACCACCCGGGCGAAACCGACAACGGTCGAGTTCAGCCTCGGGCTCAACAGGAAGCTCCGCCTCGCCCGACCCCAGGGCTCGGCCTCGGCCTTGGCCTTGGGAGGAAATCTCCGCCTCGCCCGACCCCAGGGCTCGTCCTCGGCCCCGGCCTCGGGAGGAATCACGTCCTTGCCCGACCCTGGGTCCCGGCCCCAGCCTCAGCCTCGGAGGAGTCGTCGCCTCGCCCGACCTCATGCTCGGATCAATCACGCCACGAGGGATGCATCATTACCCTACTCCTAGCTAGCTCAGGCTACGAAGGAACAAGACCGGCGTCCCATCAAGCTTACCCCGGTAACAGGCAATGGTGGTTTCCCGCATGAAACCATGACGTCGGTGGTCCTCGAGCCCCCTACGGAAGCAAGGAGACGTCAGCAAGATCCATGCAGCGCCAACAGCTGTACTGCTACAGGGTCCAAGGCACTTCTCCGACGACCATGATACTACCTCTACAGGACTCGAGACGTCCCCCGACGGCCACGTTGTTATCTGTACAGGGCTCAGGGCACTTCCCTGCCAGCCACGTTAGCTCCCAGCTACACCCCATTGTATAGCTGGGCATCTGCTTACGTCTATAAAAGGGGTGTCCAGGGCCCCACGAGGAAGGGGACAAAAAAGAGGGGGAGCGAGAGGACGAAGGGACGAGCATACGAACATACGAAGCATACGCACGCACGGTGGGAGAAGACGAGCAGGGGCCGAACCCTCTCTCTCTCTCGCTCTCACTCTCTCGCAACGCTTGTAACCCCTACTACGAGCACCCTGGTGTAGGATAATACAAGGCCCATTCCTCCACTTGTGTTCCATCCCGCGCCAACCCATCTGGGTAGGGGCACGCAGCGACAAATTTACTCGTCGGTCTAGGGGACCCCCCGGGTCAGAAACGCCGACAGTTGGCGCGCCAGGTAGGGGGCCTGCTGCGTGTTAGCAATCGCTTTCCCGTTGGGTTCCAGATGGGGAGTCTTCAGCAACCTCTTCAGCCCGGGACAGTGCTCCACTTCGGGAGTCTCGAGTTCATGTCCCTCGACGGCAGCTACAACATGGTACTCCTCCCTCCACGGCACAACGACAACGACAGTTAACGACTCGCCCGGCGGAGGCAACCTCCACGACGGCATCTCCCCATGGCGGAAGAGGAACACTCCGGTCGTCCTCGCCACCCTCCTCGCTGGAGGAGACGGAAACGGGGCAACTGTGGCCATGCAGGAGGTGGCACCTTATTGGCTGTCGGACCGGATCGAGCCGACGACGCCGACATTCCTCAGGGGGACGTGTCTGGTGTTGTCCTCGCGCCTGGGACAACGGCGAGCGCCGCTTCCCCGCAACGAGCCAGACCCAAGTGGACCGACGACGCCAGCACCCTCGCGAAGGACCTGCTGGGCGTCACCCTCGTACCTGAGATGACGGTGTGTTCTGTCTCCGACGCGACTTCACCACCGTCCATCGATCAAAAGGTACCGTCCGTTTTCCACCCTGTTCCCTTTCGATTCAGCTTCGATCCACCTAGCGACCCTGCTACGGTGAGCGCTTTCATAAAGGCATATCCAAACCTTCTAGGGTACGATATGTGGTCGACCTGGGACCGATTGACAGCCGTCTCAACCTCCGGACCGGCGGGTTCCGAGGAAGAGGACGACCCCGACTTTGTTTGGGATTTCTCTGGCCTCGATGACCCCGGTGCCATGCGGGACTTCATGTCCGCATGTGACCACTACCTCTCCGGTTGCTCTGACAATGGCCACGGCCTTGACGACGAGGGTTACGGCCCAAGTCACGAATGTTTCCACGTTGATCAGGGGGATCACGATGAAGGCAACTACCTCGATATGCCAGAGGTTGACGATCCCCCTAGGCCCGCATCTCGCGTTGACATCCTGCGGGAGCTAGCTGTGGTCCCAGTCCCTGCGGGGGGTCGGGACACACAGCTCGAGCAAATCCGTGAGATGCAGGCCCGGGTCGACGGGGAAGCAGGGCGGTTTGTGCAGCTCTGACAGAACATCGAACAGGAGTGGGCAGGCCGAACACTCGCCGGAGGAGCATGTCATCGGGCCCGGGACATCCAGCGCCGCATCGTCGACAATGCCAAGGCAGCGCTGCCCTCGACCGTCAGTGGGTCCGGCCAGGACCTAGCTGCAGTGGCGATGCTACTTCGAACCATGCCAGAGCCATCCACCACCGAGGGACGACGTATCTAGGGCGAACTCAAGGATCTCCTGGAAGGCGCCGTAGTTCGACGAGCCGAGAGCTCCGCCTCCCGGAGGCGAGCTGACCCCTCGGAGCATCACGCGACGTCCTCCCGACGCATGCGGGAGGCCTCGGTCCATCCCGAGCGCACGTGGGACGAGGTACCTGCCGCCAGGGATCGCCTCGGCAACGAGCATCACCATCGCGACCATCGAGCCTGCCTCAACGAGAAGGTGCGCCGAGGCTACCATCCCAGGCGTGGGGGACGCTGCGACAGCGAGGAGGATCAGAGCCCCTCGCCCGAGCCACCCGGTCCACGAGTCTTCAGCCGGGCCATACGACGAGCGCCGTTCCCCGCCCGTTTCTGAGCCCCGACTACCATCACCAAGTACTCGGGGGAGACGAGGCCGGAGCTGTGGCTCGCGGACTACCGACTGGCATGCCAATTGGGAGGGGCGGACGATGACAACCTCATCATCCGTAACCTACCCCTTTTCCTCTCCGACGCCGCCCGGGCCTGGCTGGAGCATCTGCCTCCTGCGCAGATCTTCGACTGGGACGACCTGGTCAACGCTTTCGCAGGAAATTTCCAGGGCACGTACGTGCGCCCTGGGAACTCATGGGATCTCCGAAGCTGCCGCCAGCAGCCTGAGGAATCCCTCTGAGAGTACGTCCGGCGGTTTGTGAAGCAGCACACTGAGCTGCCTAACATCACCGACTCGGACGTCATCGGAGCTTTCCTCGCCGGCACCACTTGTCGAGACTTGGTGAGCAAACTAGGACGCAAGACTCCCACCAAGGCGAGCGAGCTGATGGACGTCGCCACCAAGTTCGCCTCGGGTCAGGAGGCGGTCGAGGCCATCTGCTGGAAAGACAAGCAGCCTCAGGGGAGCCGAAGGAAGACGCCCCCGAGGCGTCTGCCCAGCATGGCGCGAAGAAGAAGGCCAAGAAGAAGGCGCAAGCGAAGCGCAACGCCACTGACGTGAATCTTGTCGCTGCTGCCGAGCACAGGAACCCTCGGAAGCTCCCTGGAGGGGTCGGCGCGTTCGACAAGATGCTCAAGGAGCCGTGCCCCTATCACCAGGGTCCCGTCAAGCACACCCTTGAAGAATGTGTCATGCTCCGGCGCTATTTCCATAAGGCTGGGCCCCCAGCGGAGGACGACAAGGACCGAGGCAACAACAAGAAGGAGGGCGGCAAGGAAGAGGAGTTCCCCGAGATCCACAACTGCTTCATGATTTACGGCGGGCAGGTGGCGAACGCTTCGGCTCGGCACCGCAAGCAGGAGCACCGGGAGGTCTGCTCGATAAAGGTGGTAGCGCCAGCCTACCTAGACTAGTCCGACAAGCCTATCACCTTCTACCGAGACGACCACCCTGACTTCGTGCCAAACCCAGCGTCGGCGATCGGATCATCGGCAACGTTAGGCTCTCCAAGGTCCTCATGGACGGAGGAAGCAGCCTCAACATCATCTATGCCGAGACCCTAGAACTCTTGGGGGTTGATCGGTCCGAGGTCCGGGCCTGTGCGGCACCCTTTCACGGGATCGCACCTGGAAAGCGTATCCTTCCCCTCGGGCGGATTGACTTGCGCGTCTGCTTCGAAACTCCGTCCAACTTCCAAAAGGAAACCCTCACCTTTGAGGTGGTCGGGTTCCGAGGGACCTAGCATGCGGTGTTGGGAAGGCCGTGCTACGCCAAGTTCATGGCCGTCCCCAACTACACCTATCTCAAGCTCAAGATGTCGGGCCCAAACGGGATCATCACCGTTGGATCCACGTACCACCACGCGTACGAATGCGACGTGGAATGCGTGGAGTACGCTGAGGCCCTCGCTGAGTCCGAGGCCCTCATCGCCGACCTAGAACGCTTCTCCAAGGAGGCACCCGACGCGAAGCGGCACGCCGGCAACTTCGAGCCAGTCGAGGCGGTTAAGCCCGTCTCTCTCAACCCCAGCAACGACGCCAGCAAGAAAGTCCGGATCGGCTCCGAGCTCGACCCCAAATAGGAAGCAGTGCTCGTCGACTTTCTCCACGCAAACACCAAAGTTTTTGCGTGGAGCCCCTCGGATATGCCAGGCATACCGAGGGATGTCGCCGAGCACTCACTGGACATCAGAGCTGGAGCCCGACCCGTGAAGCAGACCCTACGCCGTTTTGACGAAGAAAAGCGCAGGGCCAGAGGCGAGGAGATCCACAAGCTACTCGCGGCAGGGTTCATCAAAGAGGTATTCCATCCTGAATGATTAGCTAACCCTGTTCTTGTAAGGAAGAAGGATGGGAAATGGAGGATGTGCGTAGACTACACTGGTCTAAACAAAGCATGTCCGAAGGTTCCCTACCCTCTGCCTCGCATTGATCAAATTGTGGACTCCACTGCTGGTTGCAAAACCCTGTCATTCCTCGATGCCTACTCATGCTATCATCAAATCAAGATGAAAGAGTTTGACCAGCTCGTGACTTCTTTTATCACACCTTTTGACATGTACTGTTACACTACAATGCCATTTGGTTTGAGGAATGCAGGTGCCACCTACCAGAGGTGCATGAACCATGTGTTCGGAGAACACATCGGCAGAACGGTCGAGGCTTACGTCGACGACATCGTTGTTAAGACGAAGAAGGCCTCCGACCTCCTCTCTGACCTTGAAACGACATTCAAGTGTCTGAGGGCTAAAGGCGTGAAACTCAACCCCGAGAAGTGTGTCTTCGGAGTCCCCCGAGGCATGCTCCTAGGGTTCATCGTCTCCGAGCGGGGCATAGAGGCCAACCTGGAGAAAATCGCGGCCATCACCAACATGAGGCCGATAAAAGATTTGAAAGGAGTACAGAGGGTCATGGGATGCCTTGCGGCTCTGAGCCTTTTCATCTCATGCCTTGGTGAAAAAGGATTGGCCCTGTACCGCCTCTTAAGGAAGACCGAGCGCTTCACGTGGACCCTCGAGGCCGAGGAAGCCCTCGGGAACTTAAAGGCACTCCTTACAAATGCACCCATCTTGGTGCCCCCCGCTACGGGAGAAGCCCTCTTGATCTACGTAGCCGCAACCACTCAGGTGGTCAGCGCTGCGGTCGTAGTCGAGAGACGAGAAGAAGGGCATGCACTGCTCATCCAGAGGCCAGTCTACTTCATCAGCGAAGTGCTATCCGAGACCAAAGTCTGCTACCCGCATATCTAGAAGCTGCTCTACGCAGTGATTCTGACATGACGGAAGCTGCGACACTACTTCGAGTCTCACCCGGTGACTATGGTGTCATCCTTTCCTCTGGGAGAGATCATCCAGTCTCGAGAGGCCTCGGGTAGGATAGCGAAATGGGCAGTGGAACTCATGGGCGAAACACTCTCATTCGCCCCTTGGAAGGCCATCAAATCCCAAGTCTTGGCCGACTTCCTGGCTAAGTGGACTGACACCCAGTTACCAACGACTCCAATCCAACCCGAGCTTTGGACCATGTACTTTGACGGGTCGCTGATGAAGACCAGAGCAGGTGCGGGCTTGCTCTTCATCTCACCCCTCAGGAAACATCTTCGCTACGTGACCCGCCTTCATTTTCCGGCGTCAAACAACGTGGCCGAGTACGAAGCATTGGTTAATGGGCTGCGCATCGCCATCAAGCTAGGGGTTCGGCGCCTCGACGCTCGTGGCGACTCGCATCTTGTCATTGACCAAGTCATGAAGAACTCCCACTGCTATGATCGAAAGATGGAGGCCTACTGCGATGAAGTTCGACGCCTAGAGGACAAGTTCTACGGGCTGGAACTCAGCCACGTCGCCCGACGATTCAATGAGACTGCGGATGAGCTGGCTAGAATAGCCTCGGGGCGGACACCGGTTCCCCCGGATGTCTTCTCTATGGATATACATCAACCCTCTGTCAAGATCGACGACATGCCCGAGATACCCTCGGCCAAACCCGAGGAAGCCTCGGCCGAGCCCGAGGTGCCCTCGGCCACCGAGGGTGAGGCCCTGCGCGTCGAGGGAGAGTGGAATGGGGTCACACCGGTCTGGAACTGGCAGACCCCGTACCTGGAATATCTCCTTCGAGGAGAGCTGCCCCTCGACAAGGCCGAAGCTCGGTGACTGGCTCGGCGTGCCAGGTCGTTCGTTTTGCTGGGTGATGAAAAGGAGCTCTATCACCGCAGTCCCTCGGGCATCCTCCAGCGATGCATCTCCATCGCCCAAGGACAAGAGCTGTTACAAGAAATACACTCGGGGGCTTGTGGCCACCATGTAGCACCTCGAGCCCTCGTGGGGAATGCCTTCCGACAAGGTTTCTACTGGCCAACCGCAGTGGCTGACGCCACTAGGATTGTACGCTCCTGCCGGGGGTGTCAATTCTACGCAAAGCAGACACGCCTGCCCGCTCAGGCCCTACAGACGATACCCATCACCTGGCCGTTTGCTGTGTGGGGTCTCGACCTCGTCGGTCCCTTGCAGAAGGCGCCCGAGGGCTTCACGCACCTGCTGGTCGCCATCGACAAATTCTCCAAGTGGATCGAGGTCCGACCCCTAACCTGCATCAGGTCTGAGCAGGCGGTGGCGTTCTTCACCAATATCATCCATCGCTTTGGAGTCCCGAACTCCATCATCACCGACAATGGCACACAGTTCACCGGAAAAAAGTTCCTAGACTTCTACGAGGACCACCACATCCGTGTGGACTGGGCCGCCGTAGCTCACCCCATGACGAATGGGCAGGTGGAGCGTGCCAACGGTATGATTTTGCAGGGACTTAAACCTAGGATCTACAACGACCTCAACAAGTTCGGCAAGCGGTGGATCAAAGAGCTGCCCTCGGTGGTCTGGAGTCTGAGGACGACGCCGAGCCGTGCCACGGGTTTCACGCCGTTCTTTCTATTCTATGGGGCCGAGGCCGTCCTCCCCACAGACTTAGAATACGGTTCCCCGAGGGCGAAGGCGTACGACGACCGAAGCAACCAGATCAGCCAAGAGGACTCGCTGGACCAGCTCAAAGAAGCTCGGGACGTTGCCTTACTACATTCGGCGCGGTATCAGTAGTCTCTACGACGCTACCACGCCCAAAGGGTTTGGCCCTGAGGCTTCCAAGTGGGAGACTTGGTGCTTCGGCTGCGACAAGACGCCCGTGGGCGCCACAAGCTTACTCCCCCTAGGAAGGGCCATTCATCATCGCCAAGATCTTGAAGCCCGGAACATACAAGCTGGCCAACGATCAAGGCGAGGTCTACAGCAACGCTTGGAACATCGAACAGCTACGTCGCTTCTACCCTTAAAATGTTTCAAGTCATTCATGTTCCTCGTTTTTACACGCTTAAATAAAGTCTAACCGTCAAGGAAGGGTCAGCCTTGCCTTGGCCAAGCCCGACCCTCCCTCGGGGGCTAGAAGGGGGGACCCCCCCTCTGCGTCGAAATTTTCTTCGGAAAAGTTTTCTACCGAGAAAAGTTTTCTACAGAAAACAACTTTCGTGCTTTCGACTGTGTCGATAGCAGGGCCCTAAAAATGACGAGAGTACACATAAGTGGCAAGGCCGACTGAGCCGAGGGACTCCTACGCCTCCAAGATACGGATACCTCACTCATCACCTTCCGCGAAAAGTAACTCATGCTCGGATAAGCGATCCTGCTACCGAACAAGTCCTAACGCTCGGGTAGAAAACGACTTTCGTGCATTTTTCGACTATATCGATAGTAGAATCCTACGAACTGGTGAGAGAGCACATAAGCGACAAGGCCGACCGAGCCGAGGGACTCCTACGCCTCCGGGATACGGATACCTCACTCATCACCTTCCATGAAAAGTAACTCTCACTTGGATAATGCGATTCTACTGCCGACGAACAAGTCCTAAGTGCTCGAAACAAGAGGAAAGAAAACACAGCTTTATAATCTAAATGCTAAATATTTTTAGGCCTCAGTGGCCGCAAAAAAACATACGCATACTTCAGACAAACTGTTCATGCAGGCTCAAACATCAGCAGGGGGAACAGCGGCACCCTCGGCATCGTTTCCACCTTCGGCGGAACCTGGCCCAGCCTCAGACGACGAAGCGAGCAGGCGCCTCAGCCAGCCGCTCCAAAGCCCCAGCCAGCCGTCTCCCGAGGATCTCAGCCCGGCTCACGGCCTCGGCGGCTTGGCTCCGGGATTGGCCCTGCTCGCAGGTGATCTGGCCAAACCCCAGCTACCGCTGCTGCACCTTCTCGACCTGGGAAGCCACCTGCTCCCGCGCCAAGAAAGCCTCTGTCCGAGCTGACATCGCCTCCGTCCACGCCACCGCTGCCTTTAGCTTCGGCTCATCGCAGAGCAGCCGAAGGTTCTAAAACCGAGCCAGAGAGGCTTTAAGCGGCAAGGCCGACCAAGCCGAGGGACTCCTACCTCCGGGATACGGATACCTCACTCGTCACCTTCCGCGCAAGGCAACTCACGCTCGGTTAAGTGGTTCGGCCACCGACAGGCAAGTCCTAGTGCTCGAAATGAGGAAGAAACACAGCTTTATACTCGAATTCCCAAATCTTCAGGCCTCGACAGCCACCAAGAACAAATACATATGCTTGGGGTAACTATGCTACATAGACTTAGACGTCGGCAGGACCCTCGGCGGTTCTCCCGGCCTACGACAAATGTCTAAGTCCTTGAAGCAGTTACATTTTGCTCAGGCAAAAACCCAGTATATCCCCTTACAAACGGGACTCCGGTTCCATTCCTGCGGGTATGAACAACCTCCACACTAGGGGGCCCGCGGGATAACGAACTCCAAGCGGCTCGCCGGCGACCTCTGCAGCAGTAGAGACAACGACCTCCACCTCGGGCGGCTGAACAGCAGCAGCGATGAACTCAGGATAGACGCTGCTGTGAAAAGGCCCTCGCCCACGCCTCCACACGAGGGGCGAGGACAAGCCATTAAGGCCGAAGAGTCAGAGGGCACCGTCCGTGGGATCGAACCCACAGACACCACGTCGGCGAACAGCGGCCACCCCAAAGCGCACCGGCAGGTCCTCACTCCCGTCCTCGCCGGGGGCGTCCCAGAACACGAGTACCGCCCTCGCGGCGTATGACGTGTTGAGCGACCCCCTGTTGCAGCTGACGGTGCGACGAGGACCTGGACGTGGCCGGCCCGCGCGCGGCACGGCTGCCGCTCGGATGAAGGACGGAAAGCTGCACCCTGGCCAGGGAGCAGTAGTTCGCCTTCCCCCGCATGTCTGGAGGACGCCTCCGCAGGGCTGGAGGATGCCCTTCTCCCCTAAACGTGGGGGGAAGAAAAGGGTCACTGACCCACATGGAGGCAACCCCCCACTCGGTGCGCTCCTCCGCCTCAGCCCGGATGACGAAGATCCTTGAAGCTGAGGGCGGGGCGGAGGTCGTAGCCCGGCTTGCTTCTCCCCACCACCAGGCTGGTGATCATCCCTACGGATGACCATTGGTGAGGGAATGCAGCCGGGCTGCATGACGAAAATCCTTGAAGCCGAGCGGTGGCTGAAGAACGCCAATCTCCACGAGGCCGCGCTCCTCCAACAACAGCAAGAGCAAGGCGACGCCGGTGCACCCCATCCGGGGGCTTGAAAGGTGGGAGGGCACAACACATGAGGGAAGAACGAAGGCATGGCCACTGCCCGGGGGATCGATCCCCTTTTATAGGCAGATCTCCTCACTTGCGCCCCCAAGCGTCACGGGCAAAGTCCCCGCCAACGTGCTCCAGGGTTCCCACCCCACGACACGGGGGCCGGGTCCCACACGTCATCAGAACTGACTCGAGACGAGAAGGAGGCCAAACGCCACACGCAAGGCATAAAACCGCCCTGCGGTTATAAGCGTTCCCTCATCCTCGCCGGAACCAGCGGATGGAAAGGCGAACCGCCACGCAGGGAGCATGCAACCGTGCCACAGTTATGCACCCTTTCGGCTTCGTCACTTTCGGTGGACCAGCACGAAGGACCGGTCCCACCTACCATGCAATCAGTGCGATGGTCACTACGTGCAAGGGAACCACACCGCCACCTGCGCCAATGCCGCGTCTTCTCGACTGCGGAACCAGTGCCGCGACTCGAGGCGGCCCCGCGCGTGACCCAATAGTGCCAATTGGGTGCAGCGGTCACGGGTCAGTCAGCCGCGGGGGTAGGCACAGCAGTTGATGTGGCCAAAAGCGAACCGGCAATAACTGCTGCAACAGATGGGCGGAAGTAGCGGTCAAATCACCCCAAGGCTCGCGTCCTTTCCTGAAGCAGCAGGGGAGCCTTCTCCCACGGCGTAAGGACGACGCGCCCGTGCCCCGTTCCTTGAATGGCCCGCGCACGCGCAACAGACGGCCCGCGAATCGCCCGTCCCGTCGCATTAACTCCTTGGCAGAGCCAGCGACACCGTTGGCAGGCGAAGCGGGCAACGTTTCACCTCCGCCATAAAGGTCGCGTCAAAAAGGTGCGCCACGATTTTCAAATTCATATCCTTTTCTGTTTCCTCTCTCTCTCTTGACACAAGGACCGAGAAAGGGGGATATTTTGGAAAGGATCCTTCCCCACGAAGGAAACGGGCCCCTGAGCCCTCCTACTGATCAGGGGTTCGAAGGCTGGCCCCTCGGAAGGGTTCGACAGCCGCCCCAGAGCACCCAGGCTCCGCGCCCATTACTGATCAAGGGTTCGAAGGTTGGCCCCTCGAAAGGGTTCAACAGCCGCCCCAAAGCACTCAGGCTCCGCGCCCACTACTGATCAGGGGTTCGTAGGCTGGCCCCTCGAAGGGGTTCGACAGCCGCCCCAGAACACGCAGAGTGAGGGATGACCCTGGGTACGTCCGATACATGGCCGAGGCTTAGGCTACGCTCCCGAGGTACCCTAGGACATTTCCGAGACCAGCGGGAACGACTCGTAATGGAATCCCACCGGAGGGAGGCATCGAGCCCTCGGACCCTATCGAAAAGGGGCCGTGTCCAGCGAATCACCTGCAGGTACTTTTGGAGCGCGCCTCTGGGCCACTAGCCGACCCTTAATGAACGGGGCACGAGCGTCCACTTGGATCACCCATTAGCAGCTCGTCGGAAACACCATGATCGGTGCCCCCCGAGGGTAACATGGCGCTTCCCCCCCTTCCTCCTTGCAGAAAGGCGACGAAGGGGCGTATAATAAAAGTCGAGACAGTCCTTGATCGTCCTCTCGCTCTGTGCAGAGGCTCGGGGGCTGCTCTCACACCCGGCTACGGCCAAACTGTTGACAGCGTCAACAAACCAGCTCAAAAACTCGGAACCTGATCATGCACCCAGGCTACGGCCAGGCCGCATGAGGGAACGACAGGACCGACCGAAACATCCCAAAAAGCGTTAAGACCTCAGAGGAGTCAAACCACTCCTCCGAGGCCTCGGGGGCTACACCCGGCGGGTGCGCTCGCGCGCACCCGGCGGAACAAAGTATAACCGAGAAAGGCTGGTCCCCTCACCAAGAATGCGGCAGAGCCTCGAAGCGAGCATCACCACTCCCCTCGAGGCTCGGGGGCTACTGTCGGGTACTGAAATTAGGGGTACCCCCAACACTCCTAATCACGGCTGGTAAACACCTTCAGAGCAAACCATAAAGGCTTACGGCTCGGGTCAAAGTCAAAGCTTCATCTACCAAGGGACACGGTCTCACCTCGCTTGAGCCCGGCCTCGGGCGGAACAGTGGTCCCGGACGAGTCCACGCCTTGCCCGAGGGTCTCTTCGGACAGTGAGTGCACCCTCGGCTCCGCCAAAGACAAGCCTTGTCGTGCAAGCGACTTTGGCCAAATCACCTTACCAGCCGACCGCGTTGCATGCACATTTAATGCTGGGGTCGCCTGACACCTTATCCTGACACGCGCACCTCAGTCGGCAAGGTCGAAGTGACCGCAGTCACTTCGCCCTTTCACTGACCGATCTGACAGGAAAACAGCGCCGCCCGCCCTGCTCCGGCTGTTGTGCCAACCACCCGGGCGAAGACCGACAACGGTCGAGTTCAGCCTCGGGCTCAACAGGAAGCTCCGCCTCGCCCGACCCCAGGGCTCGGCCTCGGCCTCGGGAGGAAATCTTCGCCTCGCCCAACCCTAGGGCTCGTCCTCGGCCCTAGCCTCGGGAGGAATCACGTCCTCACCCGACCCTAGGTCCCGACCCCAGCCTCGGCCTCGGAGGAGTCGTCGCCTCGCCCGACCTCAGGCTCGGATCAATCATGCCACGAGGGATGCATCATTACCCTACTCCTAGCTAGCTCAGGCTACGAAGGAACAAGACCGGCGTCCCATCAAGCTTACCCCGGTAACAGGCAATGGTGGTTTCCCGCATGAAACCATGATGTCGGTGATCCTCGAGCCCCCTACGGAAGCAAGGAGACGTCAGCAAGATCCATGCAGCGCCAACAGCTGTACTGCTACAGGGTCCAAGGCACTTCTCCGACGGCCACGATACTACCTCTACAGGACTCGAGACATCCCTCGACGGCCACATTGTTATCTGTACAGGGCTCAGGGCACTTCCCTACCAGCCACGTTAGCTCCCAGCTACACCCCATTGTACAGCTGGGCATCTCCTTACGTCTATAAAAGGGGGTGTCCAGGGCCCCACGAGGAAGGGGACAAAAAAGAGGGGGAGCGAGAGGACGAAGGGACGAGCATACGAACATACGAAGCATACGCATGCACGGCGGGAGAAGACGAGCAGGGGCCAGACCCTCTCTCTCCCTCTCTCTCTCTCTCTCTGCTACTCGCCCTCTCTCGCTCTCACTCTCTCGCAACGCTTGTAACCCCTACTACGAGCACCCTGGTGCAGGATAATACAAGGCCCATTCCTCCACTTGTGTTCCATCCCGCGCCAACCCATCTGGGCAGGGGCACGCAACGACAAATTTACTCGTCGGTCCAGGGGACCCCCCGGGTCCGAAACACCAACAAAATTCATAAAATATTCTAGTGCCAACAAAAAATGCTAATAAGTTACTAAGACTAATAAATAATCTATAAGAAGATAACCTCAAGTCCAAACATAAAAATGATAAAGTGAAGTACTGATTATGTTGAAACATGGATAGTTAAAGTGATTTCACATGTAACTCACGCAACAGACAGAAGTGAAATTAAAGAAATGTTGGTATCTTGTGGATTTTATGGTCCAAATATTTTTTTGAGGATTATATGTGGGCAGTGGACATATGTTGTGACTATATAAAATTTCATGAATTTCTGAGCCTATTTGTGTATTATTAATTTCTTTTTACAGAAAATTATCAAAATGCACACAACTATCCGGGAAGGTATCTAGATATCCGAAATCCGACGAATATCGGGCATCTTATATTTATATCCAAATTCTGAACTACACTATTCAGATCTAAAATCTTAATATGTTGTGGATATCGAAAAAAACTATCCAACCAGATAATTGACCTCTTCGAATGGTCGGATACTCGGATAATATCCGTACCGTTTACATCCTATTCGTCGCTAAGGGAGAAGGATAGTGGGGATGGTATATGGCATTTTAGTACAAGTTATTTAATGAGTTCACACTTTTAGTCCCTAAAACCGGAAACAGCTGTTCACTTGGTTTTAATCCGTCGTACCGGTTTCTACTGTTTTTACAGTGTTTTGTCTCTATAGATTATAGCTGCAGCAGTCCGAACATTAGACTTTAATGTGAAACGAACAACCTATAAACTTTACTCTCTAGATTGAACTTTAGTTTGAAGACTAAAGTAACCAAACATGCCTTAAACATGAACATGCCTCTATCTTCCAGTTTCTTGTTGGCATCAGCCAAACAAACAAGCTCAGATTCCTTGTGACCGGGTGTTCATTTCTCTTATGATTAATTTGTGAGAACAACGACATATACATCTGCTGCTATCCAAACTTTGCACATTATTCACGTACGTAGTAGCTTTTTGAATATACATACATGACAAAGTTGAAGACATGAACCAATTACAATTATGATTCGAGGAATGAAGATACGTGTCGTGTTGGAAGACCTAGGATCGTAGTTGGGTGTATACATGTCCATTCATGCGTGCCGTGCCGGTACGAGCACGGCATGATCCCACTTCCGTGCCGTGCCATGCTAGCCCGCGGGCTAAACTGCTGGCCCAAGCACGACACGGAAGAGGCTTAAACGGGCCATGCCGTGCCTCTGGCCCGGTCAACCCATAGGGCCGGGCTGGCCCGAAGCACGTTAATTACAAAATAAACAACTGAATCACATTTCACTCAATTCGCATATCACATACTAACATATGGAAATTCAAACATCACATTTCACACAGTTCACAAAACATCTCAGAGACAAAATCACAGTTCACAAAAGTTTATGGAAACAATATACTAATGGAGCCTTAGTGCAATGGTGCCTCATTAAAAACCTTCCTAGGTAAAAACTCACACCTTATGAGAAAACCCTAGGAAGGAAAAGAGTACAGCCAGCTCCTATATAGGTTCAATTTAAGTCTAGAGTTTAATAGTTCATCACAAGTTACAACAGAAGAACAGAGTATAGTAATAGCAATAGTTCAGCTGCTCAAGATCTACCAGCTCCACCAGATCCTCCACCTCTTCTTTCTTGGCCTCCACCAGTTTCTTCTAGGTACATTGCTTCAAAAACAACTTCAAGTTCTTTGGTATCTTTCTCCACCGTGTGCTGATTATGCAAGTCAGCGAGCTCCCGTCCTTTATACAAGACAAAACTTCAACCATATCAGGAGTTAGGCGCCACGTCGGTCTTCAAGCACCCTGCCAGCTAAAATGAAAGTGGACTGTGATGATACAGTGGAAACAGGCACAGTTAGAACATCTTTAGCAAGTATAGAAAGCACAAGATATGTCAACTTGTGTCGCTGCCACTAGTTTAGAACATTGAAATCAGAGTCAAACTAGGTGACAGTATCACTATCAAAATATGATGACAACTCAGATATAACAGCAGCAGTAGATGATATAGATGTAGTAGTTCTAGTAGATTGGGAAGGCATAAGGATATCATCCCCATATATGTCATCCCATGCCTCTATAGCCTTACCTGCCGTACCAGCACTCTTATGTTGTTGTGCACTCAAGCGCACTTCACCAAATTTCAATTCATATATCTGAAAAATCTTAGTTAGTTTAGACCGAATGGATGATGTAGGATATCTTGAATAATTAGTTCCATTAATAAGTCCATACAACCTCATAAGAAGCTTATTAAACCCCCTCATTTTTGCTCTAGGGTCCAATATAAAAGCAAAGAAATATAGAACATATATCTTCCTCCAATATTTCAAATATTTTGTTTTGATAGGAACAATAGCATCTCTAAGCAAAGCATCATTTTCAAAAGCATTTAGATGTCTAGCAATTTTAAGTATATGATGAAGCATTAATGCTGAAGTAGGATAATAAATTCCAGACAAAGCAAGAGTTGTATCATAAAACAACTCAAGAAAAAATAGAATTTTCTCAGCAACATCCCAGTGATCATTTGTCAACAAGAAAGAACCATCTCTTCAGCAAAAGAAATAGGTAAATCTGTTCTAGCAATCAAACGACACAATTCAGTATGTGCCCTAGCATCAGAGTACTCCCAACACATTAGTGAACCATCAGGATTCTATTTAAGCATAGATTGAATTCTACCAGATCGTTCCTTTTCTTTCTTAGAAGCACAAGTATCAACATGGCGTAGCAAATGTCCAGTGCCACCAGAGGATTTAGCAGAAAATGTAGCCTTACAGTGGATGCATATGGCAGAGACCCTTACCCTTTGACCATTCACCAAATCTTTTACCTCTGTGAAGTCATTCCAAGCTTTAGATCTCTTCTTCCCTGCTATATCACCTTCAACCGTGCTCTCATCGGTCGGGCTCGTCGATCCCGTCCCAGTACCACCAACAACAGGCTCTAGCCCAGGGTCCACATTGACAACAACATCTGCGCTGCTGCCGAGGATGAAATGAAGAGCATCCTCAGCGTCGTTGTGGTCCTGCAGCCTCATCTCCGCGGCCTCGGCGGCCGGATCTAAGTCCATTTCCATGGCCGCGCGCCTGCTGGACCCCCAATTCCTCTGCGGCTCCGGTTCCTCAACGGCGAGCGCAGCACCAACCTAATCGGTCGGCTACCTTAGCACAAAACAAGAGAGGATTAGCGACAGATTAATGGATTAGAGAGGAGAGGAAGATGGAGAATACCTGCGCAGCCGGAGCACCGGAGAAGAGAGGAAGATGGAGATCCACCGACGACGGTTAGGGACTTAGGGTTAGGGTTAGCGTTAGCTGCTTGGGGTTGGGAGTAGACAGTAGAGATAGATCCACAACCACAGGACACAGGAGGGAGAGAAGAGGCTCCGGTTCAGCGGTTCCTCAACGGCTCAACCGGCGATGCGACGACCGGACGACGACGACCGAGCTACGAGCACGGGAAGACGAGAAGGGAGGAAGCCGAGGAAGGAAAGAGCTAGTCCATACCGACGTGGTGACGTGGATGACTAGAGGGAGAGAAGAGGCCAGACCGCCAGAGGGAGATCCTGTGAGCCGAGTATCCGACGCCCGATGGTGATTGCGAGTTGCGACGACGACGACCGAGTAGCCGAGAAGAGGCCACACCGACGAGGCGACGACGACGACCGAGCTGCGAGCGAGATGAGATTGGGACACTAGTAGAAAAAGGCTCAAAGCCTGCGGCACCCATATATTTTTACAGACGGATCCGGTTATCCACCGACTGTGCTATTTCTAGTGGCGGTTCCTTAAGAAAACCGCCACTAGAAATCGTATTTCTACTGGCGGTTCCTTAAGAAAACCGCCAGTAGAAATCCATGATTTGTAGTGGCGGTTTTCTTAAGGAACCGCCAGTAGAAATACGATTTCTAGTGGCGGTTTTCTTAAGGAACCGCCACTAGAAATCATTTTTATCCTTAATTTTTCGAGTTTTTCAAACGACCTCGTATGATAAAACCACCAAAATAAAAGTTGTAGATCTCTAAAAGTTATGAAACTTTGTAGTTGACAACTTTTTTATTTGAACTCATTTCGGTTCTCAAAAATTGAATCTAAGTATGTCAAATTTAAAATTCAAATTTTGCAAACTACCTCGGATGAAAAAAGTGTCAAAATAAAAGTTGTAGAACTTCAAAAGTTATTTATCTTTGTAGTTGACAACTTTTTTATTTGAATTCGTTTAGGGTCTCAAATAAGCAATTTACACTCAAATGGTTGTAATATGTGGAGAAAACAACTACAAACTAGACACAAGTCATGTCATAGACGGAGTGGTAGTGGAGGGTACGCGCGAGGGTGAGGTCTAGGGTTCGATTCCTAACAACCGCGTAGCGCGCGAATTTTGCGCGAAAAATGCCGCGACTTGCGAGACGGGCGGGTGGGGTGGTCTAATAAAAATAAATTTTTTTACTATTTTTAAAATCTGTTTTATGTTTTCTGGAACGATTTACACTTGCGCGAAAAATGCCGCGACTTGCGACTTCGACGGAGACGGGCGGGTGGGGTGGTCTAATAAAAATAAATTTTTTTACTATTTTTAAAATCTGTTTTATGTTTTCTGGAACGATTTACACTGGCGGTTTTATTACGTCGACCGCCAGTGAAAATCAATTTTCACTGGCGGTTTTATTACGTCGACCGCCAGTGAAAATCGATTTTCACTGGCGGTCTTCAGTTACCCGCCTGTAAAAATGGTGATTTCTACTGACCTCTAGCACTGGCGGTTACGAAAAACGTCACTGTAAATATGTTTAGGACCGTCAGTATAGAGTTTATCTGTACTAGTGGGATTGGGGCTAGGGTTTAGTCGACAGTCGCCAAGAGACAAAGAGAGACTAAGAGAGAGTGAGGCGGCCGTGTCCGTGCAGTGCGAGTGAGTGGGTTGGGATTGGGATTTAGGGCTAGCCGACTAGGGTTGGGTTGGCTCGGGCCGTTGCCATGCCTAGAAAATAACTGGACCGGGCCAGTGCCGGCACGCGGGCTGCTACACCAGCCAAGCACACGGCACGGCTGGCGTGCCGGGCTGGCTTGAGCCCATTTTGCTTCAGGCCGTGCCGTGCCCGTGACGGGCCAAATGTGTGCCATGCCACGGGTGGCCCATTCGGCCCGGTCCGAATGGTCAATGGACATGTATAGTTGGGTGTGCGTTGTGTGTTGATCATCCGCGTGCGGCGTGCATGGCTGCATGCATGCCTTGATTATCGTTTTCTCACTACTGCTGGTGTGGCCTGTTGGCATGCGCTTTGTTTGTCCTATGTGACCTGCCCCCCTGTCCCCTACTCCCCTGGTCGATTATGAGCTGCTACTGCCTGCAAATGCATGAGCAACGACTCTATCTTCGCCTTCTCATCCTTGTTTTCCTCGACGGTTTCGAAACTGGAATACAAGATGACAGAACATGTGACGCTGGAGTCTCTCAGCTTTTCTTGAACACTGATCAGTGAGCAGTCCACAGCCCAGTAGTAATTAATGGCGGCAGCCCGTAGCCAGACCTCGGCCGAGACGATGAGGCGCCGCCACCTCCCGCCAGTCATGTTCCTCGCCGTGCTCTTGGTAGCGTCCATCTCGTTCTGCCGCCACCTTCTTTTCCCTCGAGGCCCGTCCCAATCCCGATACACCGAGGACGAGGCCCTCCTGCGCCGGCTAGCGGCGATCGACGTCGGCGGGGACCAGGTCGTTGCCGAGGCCGCCGCGATGCTAGCCAACGCCTCGATATCCTCCTCCCCCAGCCATGACAACCACCGCCACCGCTTCCTATACCTCCGCCTCCCTTACTCGGTCAACGGCACCTCCGACCCGCGGCAGAGGACTATGCTGCGCCTCCGCGTCCCCAACGATAATAAGCTCCCCGAGGACGGCTCCCTCCTGGCCGGTTTCCGTGCGTCGCTCCGCGCCTTCCTCCTCGCGCACAAACACCGCCGCCGGGGCTACAACAACGTCGCCGGCGTCATGGGCGACCTCGCGGGCTACCTCGGCCGCCCCCGGCGGCGCCGGCGCTTCCCCTCCTGCGCCGTCGTCGGGAACAGCGGCATCCTCCTGGGCTCCGGCCGGGGCCCTCAGATCGACGCGCACGACTTCGTCATCCGCCTCAACAACGCTCCCGTCGCGGGCTTCGCGCGCGACGTCGGCACCAGGACGTCTCTCACCCTGGCCCACTCCTTCGTGCTACACCGCTGCGCCGTGCCCTCGGCGGCCACCACCCCCGGCTGCGCCTGCCACCCCAACGGCCGCGCGGCGCCGCTGGCGATGTACGTCAGCAGGCCCGAGCACCTCCTGCACGTGCTCGCCTGCAACGCCACGGCCACGCCGGCGGCCCCGTTCCGGCTGCTCCTCACCGACGCGCGCCTCGACGCGCTGTGCGCGCGCGTCGCCAAGTACTACTCGCTGCGGCGGTTCGTGGCCGCCACGGGGGAGCCGGCGAGCGTGTGGACGCGGAGGCGCGACGGGAGGGACCCGTACTTCCACTACTCGTCGGGGCTGCAGGCCGTTGTGATGGCGCTGGGGGTGTGCGACCAGGTGTCCATGTTCGGGTTCGGGAAGAAGGCGGGGGTAAAGCACCACTACCACACCAACCGGAGCAAGGAGACTGAGGTGCATGACTACGAGGCCGAGTACCAGTTCTACGGCGACCTTCAGGCGCGCCCGGAGGCGGTGCCGTTCCTTGGCGAGGCGCCAGGCTTTGTGTTGCCGCCGGTGAAGCTCTACTGGTGACAGTTTCGGCCAAGGGAGGAGCGTCACGTTCGGCACGCATGCGACTTGGACACTTGGTGTTCTTCCCTGATGTCTAATAATCATATAAGGTTTCATTAAGCTTAGGCCCCGTTTGTCTCGGCTCCGACTCCTATAAAAATGACTCCGGCTCTAACTTCTCTTTAAAAACAGCTCCTCTATAGGAGCTAGTGTTTTTAACAAATCGTTTGACAAAACGGCTCCTCTTGACACGAGAGGAGATGAGTGAGAGAAGGAGTCGCTAGGAGACAATTTTTTGGTTTTGGCTTCTCTCTATAAAATAGCTCTAGCTCCTCGATACTCTTTGTTGGGAGCTATTTTTTAGACCGTTTGGGAGGACTCCTCCAAGTGTCGGAGGTGGAGCTAGTTTAGGAGCCCTCTCAAACATGCCCTTAGTGATACTGAGGTAGGACAAGGTTTAATCAAACCATTTTTAAACTAAAAAACGGTCTTCACTGGAAATAGACAATGGTAAATTGCTCGAAAACCGCCAGTTTTGGAGGAAACCAACCGGTTTGCAAGTTTAAATTCAAGAAAACGATTTTCTTGAATCCTGACGAGAAACTGTTTCCTAACTAGGGTTTGTTCGGTTCGTCTCTCAATCCATGTGGATTGAGTGGGATTGAGTCGGTTTAAATCTATACTAAATCAAAATCCGTCTTGATCCCGTCCAATACACTTCAATCCACATGGATCGGAAATAACCGAACAAAGCCTAAGAAATCGGTTTTCAAATTTTTGTCCGGTTTGCATTTCAAATTCAAATGAAACGGTTTCTCAGATTTCTTGGCTATGAACCACTGTTTTTACCGGTTTTCGTTTTCATTGTTTTTACCAGTTTCATTTTTTATATTTAAAAAAAAGAATTTTGGACAAATTTAAAAATACGGCTAGAAAATTGTTATCGGTCTCGGTCTGCTTCAGTAACGGGAAACCAGACCAGTTTTGATGGTTTTCGAGCGATTTTTTTAATCCTGGTGTGGACACACTTTTAGTAATCTCCAGATCAACTCAGTAGTGCTGCAGACATGTCTTGTATATGAAACATGCATGTTGATTCTCGACAGGATCGGATCAAAGCTATAACTGAAATATTCAGACTTGCTGCCTTGCATTCATCATCAGTACAACGATGATCACAAAACAATAATGATTCTTTTGCTAATATCAAATTTTCGATTCCACGTTATATGGTGCTTATGACATAGATTACTAATGAAGACAGTGATGGAGGACGAACAAAAAAATAGGTATGGCAGAATAAACTACAGTTAACAAATTGAAAAGGCAAAACACAAATGACAAGGCATTGCCTTACTTGTAGTTTGAACTCAAGGCCTAATGCTTTAAACACAGTATCACTGTCACTGAGCTACAAATGCACATCTATCTATAAAAATATTTTTGTCAAAGTGTGATGGGCACCATAGTGCACCATATACAGGTCCTCCGCCCTGATTGAAGAGAATTTTAGTTCTCATCTTGTTCTTCAACAACGTAGAGTTAGATAAGCTACTACTGAGTTTAACAATTTTGCTATACATAAACAATGTGTGTTCATCACCTATCATCATGTTACAAGCTTATAGTTAGAGATTGTTTGCATGTATTTTAGAAGCAAGCCAAATATGAAGATGCAACACTAACTGCGATTGATCTTTTTAATGAGTGCAATTGTAGGAGGAAGATTGGTTTTGCTGAGCCCGTAAATAAATGAAGCATAAGTGAATGCTCCCTTTTCAATTGCAGTGTTGAAGTAACTAATCATTTGCTTGGCATGTGTTAAATGTTTGACTACATATCATGCTATACAAATTTGTTACATAACATCTCGACTGAAGATATTGTCACCAATAAATCAAACATGTTGAATATTCTACGATGTTGTGGTTGTTTTTGTTCCTCACTGTTTTTGTTCCTTACTTTTCCAAATTGCTAACTCAGTTAAAAAATAAAATTATGTTGCAACTTGCACTGGGTCTTGACATAAAAAATGTGAATTATCTAAATCATGTTCTGTATAATGATATGCATATGAATTATCTACACAATATAGTGCCAAATCATCCCACTTACCATAACCTTTGGTCCAACCAAATCAAATAGTTTTTTCACTGCTTCATTGCATCGAGATAGTTGTTAAGTTCATTCTTTTTAGATTGATTTGCTGGTATGAAGTGTGGAATCGTTTGTATAGTATAAATGACATGCGTGCTGATATGCTACCAGTTTCATTTTATCCATATCTCTTGTCTTATTTTTGTACCTTCCTATTGACAAAACACATTGGAAGCACTTGTGGCTGAGCCTGGAGTAGAAGGAAAAGAATCTAAGAACCATACAAAAGCAGTTGCTCAACTGTTGGCTTCATCAAAATTTCTTCAAAATGTTGGTCTTGTACCTGCCATAAAGAAAAAGCAGCAATGTTGGTGATCCTACATGTGTAAGAGAACTTGAGGTAGAGAAGAAAAACTCATTAGAAGTTAGAGCTCAGTTAGACGCCCACAAGAAAAAAGATAGAAGAATAAAAAAGCAAGGGCTAAGCAGTTAGAAAAGATTAATGATCTACAAAAAGGAACATATGATACCAATGCTCTCCTTCATCGTCTCATTAGCCTCAATAGGTAGTAGGTCCATTCATTTTTGTGTGGCCCTAGTATCTCATATTGCTACTCTATGGCCCTGATTTTGCTATGTCCTTTTGATATTGTACTTTGATGCACTCTACGTGATGTTGTTGTGATGAAACATGATGCCTGTTTTGAAAACTTTGAAGGATTTGGTTGTTAATAAATGATATCTATGATAATATGTTGCTAATTATGTGTGATGATCATTGATTGTTATTTAACTACAATGGCTTTTGCTTCATGTGGTACGTTGTTGGCCCTAGGGCTGGGTCCTATGTTGTTTGGTGGTGCCGCTGTTGGTGGTGCCGCTGTTGGTCGCTTGTTTTCAATTGCAACATGGCACGAAAAACAAGGCAACACAAGATTAAGAGACAAGAACCTTCGTCCTTAAGCTAATACACCTTCGGCATAATAGCTTCAGGATGAAGGTTTTGATGTAGAACAAAGACAAAGTATATCTCGATGAGATTACTATGTAAAAGGTAAGATACGTGTTGGAACTTGCTCTCAACAGCAAAGGGACCCAACACGAGTGAATGGTGATGGCAACAGGGCACTCGCGCGTGATGGCAAAAGCTCTGTTAATCTAGCCTCTCACGGGCACTGTGCGGGGGTATTTATAGGTATCCGAGTGCACGGCGCCCTGCGTTAAGGACGCATGTGCCCTCAGGTACCTAGTTTATCCCCAGAATATTCCCATAAAGCGGGGTTACAAGCTATAATTACAAGTACGCCTTTACAAATTAGGCCCGTAACACAAACGCGGCCACGCCCGTTACAATGGGCCAGATCTCATGTGGGCCTCGGAGCTGACCGAGGCCGCGCCGTGGGGAGGCGTCGACGCAGGCCTTCGTCTGGTGCCGAATCGAGCGAAGGGTCTCCGTGTTGTCTCTGGTGCCGACAAGCGAAGGGCGTCCCTGCCTGCTTTGTCTGTCAGGGCGGAGGCTAAGCGGTGGAGACTTCGGGCGAAGGGTGGCGTTTCTGCCTTCGCTCCAACATTTGCCCTCCGAGGGACCAGTTCGACAAAGTCACCTGGTGCCGAAGACGTCGCTAGATGGCGGAGACGCTGCCCTCGCTCGAAGTGGTTCCGCGGGGGTTTTTGATGTGACCGTTGATGGACATCGTACTGTTGAACTGCGGGTTTTCCGAAGCGTCGCGCCCTGTGGGATTGCGGGTTTCCCGAGGAGCCGCGCCCTGCCTATAAAGGGGGGCGGGGGACGGCGCTGTTTGCACTTTTCCTTCCGCGCTCCGTGAAAACCCTAGCCGCCCGCCGTCTTTCTGCTCCTCTTCTTCTACTGCTCCCTTTGCTCGTCGGAGATCTGGCTCGAGTGAAGCAGACCGCCCGCCGCCGCCGACGGTACGTAGCAATGCCATCCTCTTCTTCTTCCGCCGACGCCACGCCGCCGGCCGCCGCCTCGTCTGAGGAGACGTTGAGTAGCGTGATGGTGGAGGAGCTGCGCGCCGGCGACTCTGTTGATTTTGGTGTGTCACGGATGACATCGGCCCGCGTCGAAGAAATGCAGCGCTTGGGCTACTTTGGCGGCGGAGTCGCTCGTGCTCCGGGGACGGAGGAAGTCCCCGAGCCGGAGGGTGAGTTGGTTGTTTTCGAGGCGTTCTTCGTCGCCGGTCTCCGCTTGCCTGCGCACCGGTTTGTTGGCGAAGTCCTGCGTAGATTCAACGTTCAAATTCATCAGCTGACACCGAACGCCGTGGTGGCGCTGGCGAAGTATGTCTGGGCGACGACTTCGTACGGCGGACAGCCGTCGGTTGAAGTTTTCGCGAAGAATTACTGCTTGCATTGGCAGAAGAGGGTGGTTGAGGACGGAGTTGCCCAGTTTGGGTCGTGCACATTCACGCCGAAGACCGGCAAGACCACAATGCCAGTAGTGGAGTTGGTTCCGTGCGCCCGCAACAAGTGGGGCAATTGGAATGAATTTTGGTTTTACGTTGCTGAGGCTATTGTCGAAGGCCATGAAGGACTCCCCGTGTCTGAGATGTGCTCTCACTATTACTCTGCGTATCCGCCTTTTGAAGTGGCAGAAGAGGATGCAGACGAAGGGGCCCTTCGGTGCGCCGCCGGCCAGAGCAGTGGTCGTGATTTAGTTGAAGAGTTTGTGGCGTACGGGGTCTGGCCCTTGGCGCACGGCTGGGCGCTGGGCGAAGTGTGCCCTCGCCAGATGCCTTTTCATGGAGGAAGGGTGGTGCGAAGTCCTGCCTTCGCACTGAATTTGCGAAACCGTGACCCGGCCGCCTTTGTGCGTGATGCGGAGGACTTGGCGGTGCGGCTCGTGGGGCGGTACGTGGCGAGGACGGAAGGCCAGCGCAACTTTGATATTCGCGGGTCAAATGAACGTTTGAACAGGGTCTTCGAATTGAATCAATTGCCGTACGACGGCTACCCTGGTCAAGCCGAAGCGGACCGCCGTGGGAAGAAGCCGGCGGTGGAGACTGGAGGCGACCCTGCGCTGACGGCCGTCCCCTCCTCAAAAAAGAGAAAATTAGGTACTGCGATGGGAGGAATTGGGGTGTCTGATAGTTTTGCTAGAGAGTTAATGAGGACGTGTGCGGCCCCGGGGGAGAGGATGTCTTCGCCCGAGCTCCGGGAGTCCTCGGCTCGGATGCTGAGGGTTACCGGGGGCTGCTGGCCTAGAAATGTTCCTGTCCCCTGCGCGGCTGAGGAAGACTGTTTTACGTCTCGTATGGCTCGTCAGTGGAGAGTTTTTCCTTACGGGCGAAATATCGGTGCTGTTGTGTGGGCAGTGATGGACAAGGATCGCCAAGGGGCGGCGCAAAAAACGCCAGGCGACCGTCAGGATTCATGAAGCCCGGCCGAAAAGGCAGCGGGGAGCGGCGAAGGCTGCGGCCTCCAGCGGAGGCAAACCGCCGCTGGCGGCGAAGGCGGGCGCCTCTGCACCTAGCAAGGCGCCGGAGACAACGGCGGGCGCCGGGGTCTCCAAACTGACGAAGGTGGTGCCGCCGGCCAGCGGAGTGGCGGAGGCTGCGAAGGCGGCCAGAACGTTGCCGCCGCCGAGCAAGCGCGTTGCCGACTTTGGCACCGATATCAGTGTGGACGATTATCTTGGGGGTAAGTCACCCGGCCGCCTTTTTTTTTTACACTCGTTGACGCGTTGCAGGGTCGGACGAAGGCCGGCCTGCTGTGGTTGTGCCTGCCGCGGCAACTGCGACGGCTGCGCTGTCGTCGAAGGCGAGGGGCGGGGCCCTTGGCGCCGGAGGCGAGGTGTCGGCCCTCGCGTTGGTCAGAGACGAGGCTGGCGCGGCGACCCACCGGCTGAAAGGAGTGACGGAGGCGCTGAGTCAGGCGACGGAGGCGCTGAGTCAGGTCCGCCGAGCTTTTTTTTTTTTGCGGCCATGGCCTTACGTGTGCTCTGCAGGTGGCTGACTTCACCAGCCGTACTGCGTCGGGGGCACTTACGGCAGCCTTATCTGCCGAAGTCGAAAGACTTCGGACGCAACATGCTGACGCTGTCCGTGAGAAGTCTGCCTCCGACAGCAAGTGTCGTAAACTGGCGGACAAGGTGGCCGCCCTGGAGGAGGAAAAGGCTGACCTCCGGCGCCAGCAGGTGGGGGAGAGGAGGGAGGCCAACGAGGCCGTCGCCAAGGAGCAGGCCGCGCAGGCGGAGGCTAGGCTGGCACGGGCGGAGGCCAATCTTGCCAAGGATCTCGCCGAAGACCTGCGGGGGCGGCTCACCGCTCTGGAGAGCCGCGCGAAGGGGGCCGAAGCCGCGGCGCGAACGGAGGCCGAACGGACGCGCACACAGCTTATGGCCACATACCGCGAGCTGGGTGCGCGGACCGGTGACTTCGTGGTGCCGGAGCGAGAGGCCGGGCTTCGCTGCTTGGAATGGGTGCAAGAGGAGCTGCAGGAGCTCCCCACTGTCTTGGGTGGATTAATGTCGTTCGCCTCCCTGGTTACCTGCGAGGGGGCAATGAACGCACTGTCTCGCGAAGGGTGCCGGCACTATGAGGCCTTCGACCAGGCAGATGAAGATTTTGGGCGAGACATCTATAAGGTCGAAGACCCCGTGGTGAAGGAGTCCGCCGGCGCCCTCTATGACCGGATGTGGGGTCTGTATGGTGGTGAAGTGGTCAGGGAGCGGGCCGAGGCTGCGAGGGCTCAGGTAACGTTGTCGTTTGTTCGGCGTTTGCTGGATGTGGTCTGTGCGTGTGTTTGCTGACTTTTTGTATGTTTTGTTTTAGGCGGAGCGAGGCGAGCGGGTGGACGATTTCGGAGCACTGAACGACGCCCTGCCTGACCCGGAGCCGGCCCCGGAGACCACGGAAGAGGCACCAGGCGCCCCCACATCTGCTGCGACAGTTGAAGACCTGCCCCTGAAGGTGGCCGAAGGCGCTCCCGATGCCCTCGCAGCAGCTGCGCCGACCGTCGAAGATCCGACGGCGGAGGCGGTGGAAACAATGGCGGATGTGGCGGCGGAGACAACGGCGGAGGCACCCGCGGCGTCAGGGCCCTCGCAGGTGGCGTAGTGGTTGTTTAGGGTTAGGGAATTTTGGATGTTGTACTGAACTTTGGTTGCTGCGCATGTTCAAGATTTTGGGCCTGCGCACGCGACCACTGCTACTGAGTTTTTGGCGGCCTCGACCGCGGAAGGTGGTAATCAATATAGTGGGTCTGCATCTGAGTTTTTTGACTTTGCTGACTCCGGGAGCTCGGTTGAGTGGACTGAGGAGTCGTCGGAAGAGGATTTGGATTATTTTGCGGCCTTGGACGTGGCTGCGGCGGAGGCCTCGCCACACGCCGCGGACGCGTCGGACGCGCCAGGCCCTAGCACCGGGCGCCGTCGACGAAGGGCGGTTGCAAAACGTAGGGTTAACGCGGAGGAGCGGGCTCTGCTTCGTGTGAGTGGGGCTGGTCGGCAGGAACTGTTGTCCCTGCCAACCGCCGAGGGTGTAGGTGAAGGGGAATTGCGAAGGCTTTTTGCGGGTGAGGAGCTCAGGATAATGTTATTTAATTATAGGGAGATGGGAATTATTCCTAAGGTTGAGCCGATGTAGAGTGTGGTGCCCTCGCTTGTGTACGTCGAGGCTTGTATGGTGGAATTGTGTGCCCTCGCGTGCATGTGTGTGAAGGCGTTTTGTACTAACTGATTCGTTCGGCTGCGCTGTGCTTGCTTGATTATAATTGGTCTTGGCGTGAATGGTTCGATGTTGTCGTTTCGGCCGTTGTTGTGCTAGTCCAGGTGTACCCTTAAGTGTCTTCTGCACAGATAGTCTTCGGTTTTTTCGCACTTGTTGTGTTAAACCGGCTGTACCCTTAGGCGACTTCCGCGCGGATAGTCTTCGCGATAGACTTAGATTTTTTCCGCGCTTGTGCTAATCCGGCTGCACCCGTAGGCGACTTCTGCGCGGAAGGTCTTCGCGATAGACTTAGAATTTTTCCCGGCTGCACCCTTAGGCGACTTCTGCACGGATAGTCTTCGCGATAGACTTAGAATTTTTCCCGGCTGCACCCGTAGGCGACTTCTGCGCGGATGGTCTTCGCGATAGACTTAGAATTTTTCCCGGCTGCACCCTTAGGCGACTTCTGCACGGATAGTCTTCGCGATAGACTTAGATTTTTTCCGCACTTATTGTGCCAATCCGGCTGCACCCTTAGGCGACTTCTGCGCGGATGGTCTTCGCGATAGACTTAGAATTTTTCCCGGCTGCACCCTTAGGCGACTTCTGCACGGATAGTCTTCGCGATAGACTTAGATTTTTTCCGCACTTGTTGTGCCAATCCGGCTGCACCCTTAGGCGACTTCTGCGCGGATGGTCTTCGCGATAGACTTAGAATTTTTCCCGGCTGCACCCTTAGGCGACTTCTGCACGGATAGTCTTCGCGATAGACTTAGATTTTTTCCGCACTTGTTGTGCCAATCCGGCTGCACCCTTAGGCGACTTCTGCGCGGATTTGTCGCACGCGAGGGTAGCTAGCGCTTAGCCTCGCGGTGACCTCGTGGTGGTCGAATGTCGAAGACCGTCATCGCGGTCTTTTTCGACGCATGTCTTTTTGCGGGGGATTTTTTACGCATATATTACATGGCTCCGCCTCGTTAAAAACCTCACCCCCCGGGAGGAAAAGAGTGCGGGCCGGTGCAAGATTGTTTTTGCGAATTACAAGGGCGAAGACAGCCCTGAGGAATCAAACAAAAAATTTGCGGAGGTTGTCAATGTTCCAGGAATGCTCCAGGTCCTCGCCGGTTGGCGTTGTGAGCCTGTAAGCGCTGGGGGAAGCCTTTGTCTTGACGATGAAAGGGCCCTCCCACCTGGGCTCCAGCTTGCCCTTGGACTCCGTCCGAGCTGTCCGAATGAGCACGAGGTCCCCCTCGCTGAACTCCCTCGGGGTGACTGAGTGGTCGCGCCATGCTTTGGTCTGGGCTTGATACTTGTTCAGGGCCTGTAGGGCGAAGACACGGTCTCCGTCGATGAGATCCTTTGAAGTTGGCTCGTCCACATCCGGGACGGCCGACGGGACTGTTCGCGGGGACCCGTGCTTTATTTCCTGCGGGGTCATGGCCTCCGATCCGTATAACAGACGGAAGGGAGTAAACCCGGTCGCCCTGCACTCAGTCGTGTTTAGTGCCCAGACTGCCTCAGGTAAGAAATCGCTCCATCTGCCCTTTTTTTCATCGAGGAGCATTTTTTTGATAGCTGTGAAGATTTTTCCGTTGGCGCGCTCCACGACCCCGTTGGACTGCGGATGATAGACTGAGGCGAAGGCAAGCTTGGTGCCAATGGAGAAACAAAAATCCTTGAAATCTTGGTTATCAAACTGTTTGCCGTTGTCGACCGTTAACTCGGACGGTACTCCGAAGCGGCAAACGATGTTCTGCCAGAAGAATTTTTGGGCAGTCTTTGATGTTATTGTGGAGACAGCCCGTGCCTCGATCCATTTGGTGAAGTACTCGACCGCGACGAAGGCGAACTTGAGGTTCCCCTGAGCGGTGGGCAGGGGTCCAACAATGTCGAGACCCCAGCGCTGGAGAGGCCATGTGTGGGCGATCAACTTTGTGTACTGCGAAGGGCCGCCTGACCGAGGAGAGAACTTCTGGCAGGCTTCGCAGGACCGAGTGACCCGATTCGCGGCGCAAATCATTGCGGGCCAGTAAAAACCCTGGCGGATCACCTTAGCAGCTAGGGCCCTTGGCCCCGCGTGCGAGCCGCACGTGCCACTGTGGACTTCACGTAGGACCTGCATGCCTTCGGCCTCGGTGACGCACTTAAGCATTGGTTGGCTGACCCCTTTCTTGTAGAGTTGGCCTTCAATCAGAGCGAAGTCCCGGCTTCGATGTCTGAGGCGCTTGGCCTCACTGATGTCGGCTGGGTGATAATACCCCTGCAGGAACAGGGTAATGGGTGCTCGCCAGTCTTCGGTCATGATGAGGTTGACTGTACGGTGGCCCTCGCTGTCATTGGTTATTTGGAGCCCTTCGGGGCTCCGGACTGCTGGCGTGCCGATGACGTGGAAGAACACGTCGGAGGGCAGAGTTTCGCCCCTGGCCGCGGCCTTGGCCAATGCGTCGGCTTCCTCATTCTTGGCCCGGTCCACATGCTGCACGGTGAACCCCTTGAACTGCCTCTCGAGACTTCGGATGGCCGCGAGGTACTGCATGAGTGCGGGGTCCTTGGCTGCATAGTCTTTCTCGACCTGGCCGGCAACCACCTTGGAGTCTGTTTTGATGATGCAAGTGGTGACTCCGAGGGCCCTCAGCTTGCGGAGGCCGAGGATGACTGCTTCGTATTCTGCTATATTATTTGTGCACCTGTCGGATTCCAGATTGAAGCTGAGTCGTGCTGCATATCTGTGCTTGACCCCGACTGGTGATGTTATGATTGCAGCGACGCCTGCCCCCGCATGGCACCATGCGCCGTCGCAATGGATCGTCCAGATCTTCTCTGTGGTCGGGTCCGGCTGTGTTACTGGCCCGGTCCAGTCGACGACGAAGTCTGCCAGGACTTGCGATTTGATGGCTGTCCTGGGCTCGAAGCTGATGTGGTAGCCGGAGAGTTCGGCTGCCCACTTGGCGATCCTCACCGATGCCTCCGGGTTTCTAAACAGTTCGCCGAGCCCCCTATCTGAGGTGACGCGGACCTTGAATGCTTCAAAATAATGGCGCAGCTTGCGCGAGGACATAACGACTGCGTAGGCGATCTTCTCCAGCTCTGTCATGTTGCATTTGGACGGAGTCAGGACCTCGGAGACGTAATAAACAGGGCACTGTCTGACAGCGCCTTCGACTGTCTGCTCCTGCACTAGTGCCGCGCTGACCGCGTGCGGCGAAGCCGCGACATAGAGCAATAAGGGGAGCGAAGAGTCGGGGCTCGTGAGGGTGGCCAGCTCCGTTAAGTACTGCTTTAATGAGGCGAAGGCCGCTGCTTGCTCCGGCCCCCAGGCGAAGTCTTTTGCGCCGCGGAGAGTTTTGAGGAAAGGAAGACTTCGCTCGGCCGACCTGGAAATGAATCTGTTGAGAGCGGCCAATCTGCCTGTCAGACGCTGGACATCCCTGGTGGACTGCGGAGGCGACATGTCGATGATGGCCTGGATCTTGGTTGGGTTGGCCTCGATGCCGCGGTGCGACACCAGGTAGCCCAATATCTTGCCCTGGCGAACACCGAAAACGCACTTTTCCGGGTTTAAGCAGAGTCGTGCGTCTCGCATGTTTGCGAATGTCTCGGCCAGGTCGGCGAGGTGGTCCTCCTTATTTTTGCTGGCGACGACGATGTCGTCCACATATGTAAATATATTTCTGCCAAGCTGCCCCTCGAGTACTGTTTTGGTGAGTCTGGAGAAGGTGGACCCGACGTTCTTGAGACCCTCCGGCATTCTGATGAAGCAATAAGTGCCGAAGGGTGTTATAAAGCTGGTGCTAGCCTTGTCTTCCGCCTTCATGTATATCTGGTGATAGCCGGAGAAGCAGTCGAGGAGAGACATGACCTCGCATCCGGCCGCGCTATCGACTATTTTGTCGATCCGTGGCAACGGGAAATTGTCTTTTGGACAGGCCTTATTGAGACTGGTGAAGTCTATGCACATCCGCCATTTCTCGCTTTTTTTCTGCACCATTACAACATTGGAGAGCCATGTGGGGTAAGCCACTGGCTCAATGAATTTAGCCTCTAGGAGGCGATGCACCTCCGCCTTGGCGGCTTCTGTCTTTTCATCGGACATTTTGCGAAGCTTTTGCTTTCTTGGTCGCACCGAGGGGTCGACTCGCAAACTGTGCTCGATTATGGATCGGCTGACTCCGACCAGGTCGAGGGCGGACCAGGCGAAGACATCTTTATTCTTGGCCAGGCAGCAGAGGAGCTTCTCTTCTTCATGCGAAGTAAGGTCTTCGCTGATAGTGACTGTCTGCTTGGGCGTGGCCTGATCGAGGGGGACAGTCTTGGTCCCATCCTGACTCTGCAACTGAGCCTTGTCGTGCTGCTTGTCAGTTGGGCTGGCGGGCGCAGGGACCTCGCACTGTGTCGTGAGACAGTGCACGTTCCTCTGACCAGGCACGAAGTCCCGCTCTATGTTGCGCGCTGCTTGCTGGTTACTGCGGACTGTGATTACGCCTAGCGGGCCTGGTATCTTCATGCACAAATACAGTCCGTGGATGGCAGCTTCAAACTTATTGATGGAGCCCCGACCCATGATGGCGTTGTATGGATATACCATATCCACGATGTCAAAAGTCACTTGCTCACTTCGGGCATTGGGTGCTACACCGAAGGAGAGGGGCAACTCTATTTTGCCGACGGGGAAGGTGCCTTTGCCGCCGAAGCCATACAACGGGTTGTCCGAAGGCTTTAGCAGGCTGTGGCTGATGCCCATGCGATCGAAGGCGTGGAGGAAGATGATGTCCGCCTGGCTGCCGTTGTCAACGAGGACCTTGTGTAGGTCCCAGCCTGCCACGCTGCAATTGATAACCATGGCATCGCAGTGGGGGGCGCTGCGCAAGTCGACGTCCCGTGCGTCGAAAGTGAGCGGTATGTGGGACCACTTCGTCTGCACAACTGGGCCCGTGACGGCGACATGGTTTATGCTGCGGTAGTGGTCCCGCTTCTGCCGCTTGGTGTCGAAGTCGGTGCTGGACCCCCCAGTTATCATATGAATGACTCCGCGATAAGGTTGATCGGCGAAGTCTTCCTGCTTTAGGGCATGGGGGATGTTTTGTTGTTGCTGGTGTGGTGGTGGAGGCGGAGGATGTACGATTTGTACTTCCTGATGATGTTGGTAAGCGTGGTGCGGTGGATGCGGGGCGGGAGCGTGGATATATGGTGGAGGGGGTGGCTGGTAATTATGCGCGACAATTCTGGGGTTGTCGGCTGGCTGCGCCCTCGCCATTCTGTCTCTGGTGGCCTTCACTTCGGGGCAATCTTTAGTTTGGTGGGCGCAGTCTTCGCCATGGAAAAGGCAGTAAAATCGGCGTGGTGGAGGGGGTGGCTGCGCACGCCCTCGGCCCCTGCCGCGAGTTCCACTTCCGCGGCCCTGGGGGGGATATTCCTGGCGACGAAGGGGGTCAGCGGCCGGCTGCTGGTTGGCGATGTTGTGCACTTGCTGCTGACCGCGGCCATCTCGACCGGAGTCTGGTTGCGGAGTCCTTGTCCACGTGCGACTGGATTGTGGAGCATCTTTTGGCTTCCGCTGGGACTCAATCTTGCGCTGGTGGAGCTCCTCGGATCTGGCGTACTTTTCGAACAGCTGGTATAACTCTTGGAGGTTCTTCAGCGGATCCCTGATGCAATGGTTGTAAAGGACACCAGCGCGAAGACCACTGATAGCATAGTGGATGGCAATCTGGTCATCGACTGAGGGTAGCTGTGACTTGAGTGTCAGGAATTTGTGGTAATATTCCCTCAGGGTCTCCTTCTCTAGCTGCTTGCAGAGCGAGAGCTCGGCCAGGGCGTCGGTGTCCGGGCGGTACCCTTGGAAGTTGAGGAGGAACTTGTCCCGGAGACTTCTCCAGGAATCGATGGACAGCGGAGGCAACCTGGTGAACCAGGTGAGCGCGGGTCCCTCGAGGGCGATGATGAAGGACTTCGCCATTGTGGCGTCGTCCCCCCCGGACGATGCGACGGCGACCTGGTAACTCATTATGTATTGAGCCGGGTCGGTGCTGCCGTTGTACTTGGGGTAGGTCCCAGCCCGGAAGTTAGCTGGCCACGGCGTCACTTGCAGGTGAGGCGCCAGGGGGCTTCGCTCATCGAGGTAGTTGACCCCTTGGAATGGCACGGCGTGCGGGAAAGTGAAGTCGCGCTGGGGGAAACGCGGGTCCTCCGGTTGCGCGCGGTGTTGCAGGGGTGGCCCATGCTGCAGGCCGGGGTGGCCTTCGCGCGTGTCTTCGTTTTGTGCGCGCTGCTGGAGGGATGACTCGTGCCGCGGGCTGAGGTGGCCTTCGCGCTGCATCAGCGCGATCTCCCGCTCGAGTTCCTGGGCCTTGTGCTCTTCGTCGCGTATCATCTGCCGCACTTTGGCAAGTGCGGACACACGCTGGCGTTTGGCCTCCAGTATCTCCTTCTGCCTCTGGAGGTTGCGGTTCTTGAGGCGCAGGGCGCGCAGCTGTAGCTGTTCTTCTGCTGAGATGCCGAGGATCTCACCGTCCTCGGCGAGATCCGCGCCCTCCGGTGGAGCGATGTCTGAGGGAGGTGCGAGGCCTGAGGGTTGTCCCTCAGGGTCGCAGGTGCGGAGGGTGTCGTCTTCAGTGGCTTCTTGGTGGGTGGATTGGGTGAGGGCGAGGGCCTTGCCCTTCCTTGCGGCGAGCAGTGCTGCCTTCGCAGCCTCGTCAGCCTTCGGGTTAGCTCTCTTGGGTGCCATCGCGGGCGGTTGTCTCGTAGCACGAACGGTGGGCGCCAAATGTTGGAACTTGCTCTCAACAGCAAAGGGACCCAACACGAGTGAATGGTGATGGCAACAGGGCACTCGCGCGTGATGGCAAAAGCTCTGTTAATCTAGCCTCTCACGGGCACTGTGCGGGGGTATTTATAGGTATCCGAGTGCACGGCGCCCTGCGTTAAGGACGCATGTGCCCTCAGGTACCTAGTTTATCCCCAGAATATTCCCATAAAGCGGGGTTACAAGCTGTAATTACAAGTACGCCTTTACAAATTAGGCCCGTAACACAAACGCGGCCACGCAGGGCCCGTTACAATGGGCCAGATCTCATGTGGGCCTCGGAGCTGACCGAGGCCGCGCCGTGGGGAGGCGTCGCCGCAGGCCTTCGTCTGGTGCCGAATCGAGCGAAGGGTCTCCGTGTTGTCTCTGGTGCCGACAAGCGAAGGGCGTCCCTGCCTGCTTTGTCTGTCAGGGCGGAGGCTAAGCGGTGGAGACTTCGGGCGAAGGGTGGCGTTTCTGCCTTCGCTCCAACAATACGATGACTCATCTTATTCGCCTTAGCATTTTATTCCATCTTTCCTTGAATAAAATAAATTTAAAATCATAACTTCGGCTTCTTGGCACAAGATAGAACGAAGGTATTTCGAAAGCCAAGCAATACAGAGCTATAGCTCCCAGCAAAAAGGTGAAATTATGTAGGGCACTCTTCATCTATTTATAAGGGAGACGAACCACCTTTGTACAGATTTACAATAACGACCATCAAGGCTTTACATATACTGTTTATAAATGATACAAGGCCAATAATGTATTTTCTCCGTCTTTGGCTTTACGGGTCTCAGCCTTCGAAGGTCTTCTGGAATTAGCTTCGTTTGACGCATGTACATAACGGTAACTCGAAGCCTTCACACTTTGTTCTGCTTGGAACCTCCCTTCGGCATTATACCTTCGTCTTGAGTACTTTGGCATTAACCCTGCGGTATACACATAACAAAACAGAAGGAATGTTCACTTAGTGAATGTTTTGAGGACCTTTGGGAGAAAAAGACCCCCAACAGCCGCCACACAGAATAACACCAACCCTATAAGCCATGCATACAGAGCTGGCTCTAGGCATAGGGCCATTGAGGCAGCCTGTCACACCCGGGTTTCGGGGCACCAAGACCTAGGTGCGAACATAATCACCAGGTGTGCTGGGACTAAGTCTCACACATATGATGAATAGTGTCACAAGATCGAATGTCATATCTTTACTATAAAATAGGAGTTCTGTATAAAATAAATAAATAATTATATTATAAAGAGACAAAGGTCCAGCAACCCAAAAGTTGACTGGGAGACGACGACCTAGACCTCTCACGAACACATCGCATCATCCTCCATGCGCCTCATCCTATGGTACCTATTCTTGACCTGTGGGCGGTGTGAGACAACAAGAGTGAGCTCACATACGTTCATAGCTCAACAAGTTATGGGGAATAATGTGCATGAACTCGCTAAAGGTGGGAGCTCACGTGAAGTGTAAGGCTTACCAAAGAGGATGGTTGAAGCTGAGCATTGCTTTTAAAGTTGGTCAAAATTTTATTAGCAATTACTAAGTATAAGTAAATACCAACCCAATTAAGTAGTAGAACAAAAGTAATAACAACATCACCTGCAATGCAATGCATATGACAAATTGAATTTAGTTCCATAAATTAATCATGTGAGTGTCCGAGCTGCTCATGACTGTGAACACGGCTAGTATACCAGTTTTACACTCTGCAGAGGTTGCACATCTTTACCCACAAGTCATGTTACCCATCTGCCAAGAGACGGCCAATCCCATACACCTCTACCGAGGAGGCGAGGCAGGGTAACACTACGAGGCCTTTACAAAGTTCCACTAGCTTAAGAAAACCCGCTACAGTTTATAGGAAGCTCCAATGCAGGAATCTCTCGTCTGACCGCCATCGCAGCAAAATCAACCCGAGGACCTCCCTACACTGACCACTCCCCTACTTCCCTTGCCCCTTTCGGGTAAGGTAGTCCTCCACTAACTTTCCTAATTAGTCAGCCAAGGGCGTCCCATTAAACCCTTGTGGTAGCACTGTTTTCCCGGGTGGTTCTCCATGTTCCAATTAACATAATGATCTTATCATGAACAGTAAATAATAACTGATAATAAAAGATAATTATGAATAAAATGTATCTCTATACCCAAAACTACATAAAGCAATAGCAGGTACTACCCAAAAATTCAGTGGTGAACAAGGTATAAAATAGTCAAACTAGGGTAACCTATTGGGTCCCATCAAAATTGACCTATGCAGATCATTATGATTAATCAGAACATGACTGGATAAAAAGAAGTGATCAAGGGCATAACTTGCCTAGGACTTGAGATACTAGGTACCAGGATGATCTTCAGGTGACTCGTGACATCACTCTAGTCGTAGCAATACAAACAAACATGGTATAGGCAAAATTAACATCACACCAAACATAAAAATAAACCGTGTAATAATAATCTACGCGTCGTAACGAGATCGTGGGTTCGAGAATCACTAAATTCGGAGCTAGGGTTAAAGAGTTATGGTTTTCTGAAGTCTTAGATGATTAAATAGTAGAAATACATTCTATGTTAAGTAGCATTAATTATGTCAGAAATTGTATGAAGAAATGACTAATTCAACCTTAATCCTAAACCACAACTTTCTTAGAGGTTCTATTCTAGCCAAACTATAACTATAGACAGATTAACTTTGTTTATTAAGTCTAATCTACTATTTATAGGTTAAACAAATATATATTTTGGAAAATATGTCACATGATAAAATAAGGTTACAAAAGCGTAGGCAATATTAATACAAGTCTAACGCAATTTGAACGATTCAAATCGGAGTTACGATTATTGAGTTATGAATTTCTAAAGATTTAGTAGTGGTGTACAAAAGAAATTAAACACATAATTTTATCCTTAAGTTTCATAGCAAAATAAAGTTATTAGGATATAAACAATATTAATATGAATTTATAGCAACTGGAATGGATCAAAAATAAGTTAAAATGAGTTAAATATGGATTAAACAAGTTTATGGAATTGTTTTTGTACTAAGAATCATTTTTAAATGTTATTTCTCTATTTCCTGGATTGCGCACCAAATTCTGGAAAGTGCAGGGACTGTTCTACAAGAAGTCCCTAGACACAGTGTGACCCGAGGTGGACGGCGGGTTAATTCAGAATAAGCCGAGGGGCTCTTTTGTAAGACTTCCCGGTCGAAGGGGTACAGGGAAATCAGAGTCATCCGATTAGAAACGGGCCGACCAGATCGAGCCCAGGTGTTAATGAAGTGGCAAGCGCCTACGTACCATTGGATCTTGGATCAGCGGTGCAGATTCAAGGCGCGAAGGGATACGTATCATCAAATCTAGACCGTAACCCAGAGATCCGACGACCTAGATCAAACTGCCGCACGCTTTGATCTCCACCGTTCATCAGAAATTGACGGCCACCGGGTCATCTCCCACCTTCCTATCCGAGCACGACGGCGCGGTCTGTCGGCGTTTCAGACCCGGGGGGTCCCTGGACCGACGAGTGAGATTGTCGCTACGTGCCCCTGCCCAGATGGGTTGGCGTGGGATAGAACACAAGAGGTGGGACAAGCCTTGTATTATCCTGCACCAGGGGTGCCGCTCGTAGTAGGGGTTACAAGCACGTCGTGAGAGGGAGAGAGAGAGAGAGAGGGGGCCTGTTCGTCCGCTCCTTCCCCGCGCGAACCCCCCTCCAGGATGGCCCTGGACCTCCCTTTTATAGACGTAAGGAGAGGGTCCAGACGTACAATGGGGGGTGTAGCTATGCGCTAACGTGTTCGGCAGAGAGATGCCTAAGCCTTGTGTACATGCCAACGTGGCTGTCGGGGGAGAGCTTGAGCCCTGTACACGTGATAGCGTGGCCGTTGGAGAAGCGCCTGAGCCCTATAGGAGCGCAGCTGTCAGTGTAGCAAGGATCCTGCTGATGTCTCCTTACTGCCGTAAGGGGCTGAGAGCCACCGACGTCATGGTTGCACGCGGGGCACCATCATTACCCGTCGCCGGGGTAAGCCAAATGGGACACCGGTCTTGTTCCTTGTAGCCTGAGCTGGCTAGGGATAGGGTAATGATGTATCCCCTATTGGCGCGGTCGGTCCGAGCCCAAGGTCGGGCGAGGCGGAGACTTCTCTTGAGGCCGAGGCCGGGGTCGGGCGAGGATGCGACTCCTCCCGAGACCGAGGTTGAGGCCGAGTCCGGGGGTCGGGCGAGGCGGAGACCTCCTCCCGAGGCCGGAGCCTGAGGTCGGGCGAGGCGGAGCTTCCTGTTGCGCCCGAGGCCGCACTCGGTGGTTGATCGTGACTTGTTGTCAGTCTTCGCCTGGGTGGTTGGCACGATAGTCGGAGCAGGGCGAGCGGCGCTGTTTTCCCGTCATATCAGACAGTAAAAAAGAGGGGCGAAGTGACTGCGGTCACTTCGGCCTGACTGAGGTGCGTGTGTCAAGATACGGCGTCAGGCGTCCCCTGCATTGAATGCGCCTGCGAAGCGGTCGGTTGGTGAGGCGGTCTGGCCAGGGTTGCTTCACAACGAAGCCTGCCCGAGCCGGGCTTCCGAGAGCTGAGGGGGTGCCTGCTGCCTGAGGCGGCCTTCGGGCTCGGGTGAGGTCGTGTCCCTTGGGTAGACGAAGCCTTGACTTGAACCGTGCCCGTCAGTTGGTCTGAGGGTGTTTACCAGCCGTGATTAGGAGCATTGGGGGTACCCCTAATTATGGTACCCGACAGTAGCCCCCGAGCCTCGAAGGGAGTGTTGGTACTCGCTTGGAGGCTTTTTGCCGCATTTTCGGTGAGGGGACCAGCCTTTCTCGGTTTTGCTTTGTTCTGGTGGGTGCGCGCGAGCACACCCGCCGGGTGTAGCCCCCGAGGCCTCGGAGGAGTAGTTTGACTCCTCTGAGGTCTTAATGCTTTTCGTGGTGCCTCAGCCGGTCTGATCGTTCCCTCACGCGGCCTGGCCGTAGCCCGGGTGCATGGTCAGGTTCCAAGTTATCAAGCTGGTTTGTTGACGCTGTCAACAGTTTGGCCGTAGCTGGGTGCGAGAGCAGCCCCCAAGCCTCTGCACGGAGCGAGAGGACGATGAAGGACTTTCCCGACTTTTATCATACGCCCCTGAGTCGCCTTTCCGCAAGGAGGAGGGGGGAAAGCGCCATGTTGCCCTCGGAGGGCGCCGAACATGGTGTTTCCAGTGAGCTGCTAACGGGTGATCCGAGTGGACGCCCGTGCCCCATTCGTTAGGAGTCGGCTAGTGGCCCAGAGGCGCGCTCCAAAAGTACCTGCGGGTGATTCGCCAGACCCATACCCCTTCGACAGGGTCCGAGGGCTCGATGCCTCCCTCCGGTGGGATTCCGTTACAAATCGTTCCCGCCGGTCTCGGAAATGTCCTAGGGTACCTCGGGAGTGTAGCCCGAGCATCGGCCATGTATCGGACATACCTAGAGTCATCCCTCACTCTGCGTGCTTTGGGGCGACTGTCGAACCCTTCCGAGGGGCCAGCCTACGAACCCCTGATCAGTAGTGGGCGTGGAGCCCGAGTGCTCTGGAGCGGCTGTCGAAACCCTTCCGAGGGGCCAGCCTTCGAACCCCTGATCAGTAATGGGCTTGAAGTCCGAGTGCTCTGGGGCGGCTGTCGAAACCCTTCCGAGGGGCCAGCCTTCGAACCCCTGATCTGTAGGAGGGCTCGGGGCCTGCTTCCTTCGCCGAGAAGGATCCTTTCCGAAACATCCCTTTTCCCGGTCCTTGTAGCGAGAGAGAGAGAGAGGAGGAGGAGGGGAAGGATATGTATTTAAATAAGGTGGCACACCTTTTCTGACGCGGTCATCATGGCGGAGGCGAAGCGACGCCCGCCTCGCCTGCCAGAGGTGTCGCTTGCTCCACCAGGGAGTTAATGCGACGGGACGAGCGATTCGCGTGGCGCCCGTTGCACGTGCGAGCCGTTTGAGGAACGGAAAGATCATTTTACCTTCGAGTTTTGAATTTCGCGGCGAGTTCGAGCGAAGTTTTGAACGGTTCTCGCCCGGGCCTTTATATACTCGGAAGGGGGGCCGGCAGTGGTTCGTCACTCTGCCATTTGCGCCTGCCTTTGGCTCTGGTTTTCGCAATCCTAAGAGAATAGCCAGGGAAAAGGAAACCGCGCACCTCATCCCCTCCGCCTCCACCACCTCCGTTCGGTGATGGCTGACAGGGTGATCGTTGTCCCGCCGCGCGACCCGTGGCCCTCCTCCACCGTCGTTGCGAAGGATCTGGAGGCCCTCGTCGCTGATGGTCTACTCCGTCCCCTCTCTGGTGGGGCGTAGCCGGAGTGGATGGCGCCGAGCGAGGCCGTCCCTTCCCCGCTGCCGGGGTACATGGTTAGCTTCATCCCCTTCCATGAGCGGGGGTTTGGAGTGCCAGCGAGCCGCTTTATGCGGGCGCTCCTGCACCACTACGGGGTGGAGCTGCACAACCTCAACCCCAACTCCATTGTGCAAGCGGCCATCTTCGCGGCGGTTTGTGAGGGTTTTCTGGGGATCGAAGTTCACTGGGATCTGTGGACCCACCTCTTCTCCGCGGAGCTCTTTGCCTTGACGACGGATGCGAAGAAGGTCCGTATGGCGGTGCGGGCCGGTGGCTGCACCCTCCAGCTGAGGCAGGGGCGCGCGCAGCAGTACATCCTTGCCATCCTTGTGTCTTCGAACAAGGGGTGGCAGCACCGATGGTTTTATCTCCGGAACGACGACGGGAGGCTTCCGTCGTTTTCTCAATGAGTGGTGATCGCCGCCGGCAGCAATTGGTGCTGGGGCGCCACGCGCGAGAGACAGGAGAAGCTCTAGCCTATTCTGCAGGCTTTGCAGAGGTTACGAGATGGGGGCCTTACCGCTGCGGGGGTTGTTGTCGCCATCCATCGCCGGAGGGTGCTCCCTTTGGCAGAGTGGCGGTTGCAGCTCTCGGAGATGAGACCGGGGGTCGATCTGGAGGGCTCGCAGATGTCCTTGGCCTCCCTCCCCGATGACGACCTCCGCAAGCGGGTAGCGGGTACGGTAGGGAGGCTGGAGGCCAGCGCCCTTACCCAGCTTGCGATGCGCCCTGACCATGGGTACGTTTCCCTGGTAAGTATCCGATCCTTCTCCTGTATTGCGTCGAGTTGCCTTCGATTCCCACTGTTGGGATCTTTGCTCTTCCCCAGGAGTTAAGCTTTTATAAACCCGCCCTGCCACCGGTCCCGGAGGACGCGGTGGACCGAGCCGCGTGGAGGGTCGCCGTGGAGAAGAAGAAGGAGAAGAAAGACGCGGAGAAGGCTCGGGCTCGCGAGCGGATGCGAGCTCGGGACGCCTTGGAGAAGCGCCGTCGGAGGCAAGAGAGGGACGGGCTCCTGAGGGAGCCATCGCCGGAGACGCCCAACGATGATGATGACGATGATGATGACGAGGACGACGACATGGCGGTCCGTCTTGGCCTCAGCCCGGACCCAGGGCCGGGCCAGGGGTTGCCGCGCCAGCCTCCAAGTGGGCTGGTATCATCAGTGCCCAGAGCCGGGACATCAGGGTCCGAGTCCGAGGAGCGGAGGCAGGCCGAGGGGGCACCTAACCCCTCTGTCTCCCAAGATCAAACGCCCGTGCCGGCTGCGCAGGAGGTTGATCCTCCGGCCGCTGAGGCGACGCCTGGGCAGGCCACTCCTTCGGCGCCTCGGGCGCCCGAGGTGGGAGCGGCGCCGAAGTCGGTAGCGGGGCAACCCTTGGCAGCGCCTGCGGGGACCGAGGCCCGAGGGGCCTCCCCGCAGGCACGATTGGCCTTAGTCTGGAGCGGGTAAGTGCCTGAGAACGCCTCTGTTTTGGCTTCTTTCGTCACGTGTCTTGAACTTGCTTTCTCTCTTCCTTTCAGCAAGCGGAGGCAGGGCCTAACTGGCCTAGCCCCCACGAAAAGCCCTTAAGACGGTGCTGGCTTCTGCAGTCGGTGCCGCGGCGCGCCATGCCGGTTGGCTGGCCTCTGCACAGGATGCTCCCGAGCAGGGGGCCCAGGCGGCACGAGCTGCCATGGGGCAAGCCTCCCAGGCCGACCCCTTCGTCGGGGCGGTCGTCGTGCCGGGGGAGGCTGCTGACGTGGCCGTGGCCCCAAGCCCGCCCGACGTGTCGTCGGTGCCGGTGTCGACTCCTGCCGCGGTTGTTGCTGATTTGCCCACAGAGCCGTCCACCGCCCCCGACGTCGGGATGGTTGGGGCGTCACCGCTTGCGGTCGTCCCCGACCTCCCCGTTCCTGGCCCTGAGGAGGGGGCTAACGCCTCGGCGACCGGAAACCCACCACCTTAGCCGAGGGGAAGCCCAGCGCGTCGATGGCGATGGTGCCCGACGTGTTGACTGTAGGGGAACCCGACGCCTTGGCGAAGGAGCGCACAACACCGTGGCCCTTCTTGGGGGGCAGCGTCCTCATCCCCGCGCAGCGCAACCCCAATGAGTGGTGTGGGCAGGCGTTCCGGTTCTGGAGCCATGGCGCCTCGAAACCCCTTCTCGTCCTCAACGATGAGCAGGAGGAGCAGTCTCGGGATGAGCTCCGCGAGTATGCCGAGGCGGCGATGGGGTCGCTTCGGTCGACCATGGAGATCCTTTCCAGGGACGTTCCCAGGGTTCTCCAGGTAAGGATTTCAGGTGCATACCTTGCGTGGCCAAGGCATTCTTTGTAATACCTTGTCTTCCTTGCTCAGGAACTGGCAGATGTAAGCACCGCCAATTCGCTGTTCATCCGCCGCGAGAGCGGCATCTGGGGTTCGTTGCGGTCCCAGAGGGCCACGCTTGCCAAGGCTAATGAGCGCCTTGCCCGACAGAGCACCGAGCTGGTGGACCTTCGGTTGCTCTGTGATGATCTGAAGGCAGAGGCAGCGGCGGCGCGGGCAGAGGCGGCGTTGGCATGGACGGAGGCACAACAGCGGCAGCTGGAGCTTGGCTAGGCCATCGACGAGCAGGACCAATCTCGGAGCCAGGCTGCCCAGGCCGCGCGCCAGGCTGAGGCCCTTGAGGGTCAGCTGGCCGAGGTGTCTGCTCAGGCCAGGGCCCTTGCGGTGGACCTGGCTGTGGCCATCAGATCTGCCCAGTCTGCCCAAGTCGTGGCCTCATAGGAGCATGCCCGGGCTGAAGGTATGTTTCGCCTGGTTTGTGACTTCAACTCAGCTTCGTTCTTCAACTCGTGTCTGAAGAATTTTGATCGGCTGTCTGCAGAGCTCGAGATGACTCTTAATGAGTCCGTCAAGGCGCACGCTCGGGCGGCTAAGCAGAATGAGGCCGACCGTGTGGCTATGTCCGAGGCTATCTCGGGCTTTTGCTGAGCCTTTGACCTTGACGACGTCCCCTCGGGTAGCTCCCCCTAGAGTCATCTGTGGGCCTTGGGCGGCCATGTGCGCAGCAGACTCCGTGGGGCGTTGCACCACGACGTTAGGCGGGCCTTCGCCGTGCTCGCTTTCCACTACGACGTGGACTTGGAGCGGGTCAGCGAGGGGTACTGTCTACCCGATGAAGACGAGGCTGCCTTAGCCGAGGTCTAGAGGTTTGATGCGACCGCCGAGGGCCCGAGCGTGGTGCTGGCCTCCTCCTTCGAGGTGGAGATCCTTCCGCCCGCGTCGTCGTCTGAGGCTGGGGCAGACCTCGCCGAAGGCGGAAACGGCGCCGAGGGCGCAGCTGCTTCCCCTGCCGATGCCTGATCCTGCTGGAGCAGTTTATTTGTAGCATGCATGTGTTCTTTGTGGCCGCCGAGGCCTAAACACTTTCATCATCGTATCATAAAGCTACATTTTCTTTCCTCTTGTTTCGTGCGCCATGACTTATTCGTTGGTAGCAGAACCACTTGTCCGAGCGAGAGTTACTTTTCGCAGAAGGTGACGAGTGGGGTATCCGTGTCCCAGAGGCGTAGGAGTCCCTCGGCTCGGTCGGCCTTGCCGCTTACGTGTACTCTCGTCGTTTTTAGGATCCCGCTATCGATACAGAAGTCGAAAGCACGAAAGGTCGTTTTGGTAGAAAAATTTTTTCCAAGGAAAATTTTGACGCAGAGGGGGTTCCCCCCTTCTAGCCCCCGAGGGAGGGTCGGGCTTTGCTGAGGCAAGGCCGACCCTTACTTGACGGTTAGACTTTATGTATGTAAAGAAAACGAGGTACATGAACGACTTAAAACATCTTAAGGGTAGAAGCGATGTAGCTGTTGGATGTTCCAAGCGTTGCTGTAGACCTTGCCTTGGTCGTTGGCTAGCTTGTATGTTCCGGGCTTCAAAATCTTAGCAATGATGAAGGGCCCTTCCCAGGGAGGAGTGAGCTTGTGGCGCCCTCGGGCATCCTGTCGCAGACGAAGCACCAAGTCTCCCACTTGGAAGCCTCGGGGCCGAACGCTTCGGGCGTGGTAGCGTCGCAGAGACTGCTGGTACCGTGCCGAATTTAGTAAGGCAACGTCTCGAGCCTCTTCGAGCTGGTCCAGCGAGTCCTCTCGGCTGGTCTGGTTGCTTCGGTCATCGTACGCCCTGGTCCTCGGGGACCCGTATTCTAAGTCCATGGGGAGGACGTCCTCGGCCCCATAGACTAGAAAAAACGGTGAGAAACCCATGGCACGGCTCGGCGTCATCCTCAGACTCCAGACCACCAAGGGTAGCTCTTTCATCCACCGCTTGCCGAACTTGTTGAGGTCGTTGTAGATCCTTGGTTTGAGTCCCTGCAAAATCATACCGTTGGCACGCTCCACCTGCCCATTCGTCATGGGGTGAGCTACGGCGGCCCAGTCCACACAGATGCGGTGGTCGTCGCAGAAGTCCAGGAACTTTTTTCCGGTGAACTGCGTGCCATTGTCGGTGATGATGGAGTTTGGGACCCTGAATCAATGGATGATGTTGGTGAAGAACTCCATCGCCTGCTCGGATCTGATGCTGGTCAAGGGTCAGACCTCGATCCACTTGGAGAATTTGTCAATGGCGACCAGCAGGTGCGAGAAGCCCCCGGGTGCCTTCTACAAGGGACCGACGAGGTCTAGACCCCACACAGCAAACGGCCAGGTGATGGGTATCGTCTGCAGGGCCTGAGCAGGCAGGCGTGTATGCTTTGCGTAGAGTTGACACCCTCGGCAGGAGCGAACAATCCTAGTGGCATCGGCCACCGCGGTTGGCCAGTAGAAACCTTGTCGGAAGGCATTCCCCACGAGGGCTCGAGGTGCTGCACGGTGGCCGCAAGCCCCCGAGTGTATTTCTTGCAATAGCTCTTGTCCTTGGGCGATGGATATGCATCGTTGGAGGATGCCCGAGGGGCTGCAGTGATAGAGCTCCTTTTCATCATCCAGCAAGACGAATGACTTGGCACGCCGAGCCAGTCGCCGAGCTTTGGTCTCATCGAGGGGAAGCTCTCCTCGGAGGAGATATTCCAGGTACGAGGTCTGCCAGTTCGGATCTGGCGCGACCCCATTCTATTCCCCCTCGACGGGCAAGGCCTCCTCCTCGATGGCCGAGGGTACCTCGGGCTTGGCCGAGGCCTCCTCGGGCTCGGGCGAGGGTACCTTGGGCTGGGCCGAGGCTTCCTCGGGCTCGGGCGTGTTGTCGACCTTGACGGATGGTTGATGTAGGTCTCTGGAGAAGACGTCCGGGGGAACCGTCGTCCGCCCTGAGGCTATCTTCGCTAGCTCATCCGCAGTCTCGTTGTACCATCGGGCGATGTGGTTGAGCTCTAGCCCGTAGAACTTGTCTTCCAGGCGCCGGACTTCGTCGCAGTAGGCATCCATCCTCCGGTCATGGCAGTGGGAGTTCTTCATGACTTGGTCGATGACAAGTTGCGAGTCACCACGAGCGTCGAGGCACCGGACCCCTAGCTCGACGGCGATGCGCAGCCCGTTAACCAGAGCCTCATACTCAGCCACGTTGTTTGATGCCAGAAAATGGAGGCATATGACGTAGCGAAGATGCTTTCCAAGGGGTGAAACGAAGAGCAAGCCGGCGCCTGCTCCTGTTTTCATGAGTGACCCATCGAAGTACATGGTCCAAAGCTCGGGTTGGATTGGAGTTGTTGGTAACTGGGTGTCAGTCCACTCAGCCAGGAAGTCTGCCAAGACCTGGGATTTTATGGCCTTCCGAGGGGCAAATGATAGCGTTTCGCCCATGAGTTCCACCACCCACTTTGCTATCCTACCTGAGGCCACACGACACTGGATGATCTCCCCCAGGGGGAAGGATGACACCACAGTCACCGGATGAGACTCGAAGTAGTGTCGCAACTTTCGCCGTGTCAGAATCACTGCGTAGAGCAGCTTCTGGATCTGTGGGTAGTGGATCTTGGTCTCGGAAAGCACTTCACTGATGAAGTAGACTGGCCTCTGGACGAGCAGTGCATGCCCTTCTTCTCGTCTCTCGACTACGATCTCGGCGCTGACCACCTGAGTGGTTGCGGCTATGTAGATCAAGAGGGCTTCTCCTGCAGCGGGGGGGGGGGGGGGGGCACTAGGATGGGTGCATTTGTAAGGAGCGCCTTAAGGTTTCCGAGGGCTTTCTCGGCCTCGGGGGTCCAAGTGAAGCGCTCGGCCTTCCTTAAGAGGCGGTACAGAGGCAAGCCTTTCTCGCCAAGGCGTGAGATGAAGCGGCTCAGAGCCGCAAGGCATCCCATGACCCTCTGTACTCCTTTCAAATCTTTGATCGGTCCCATGTTTGTGATGGCCGCGATTTTCTCCAGATTGGCCTCGATGCCCCGCTCGGAGACGATGAATCCCAGGAGCATGCCTCGGGGGACTCCGAAGACACACTTCTCGAGATTGAGTTTCACGCCTTTCGCTCTCAGACGCTTGAATGTCATTTCAAGGTCAGCGAGGAGGTCGGAGGCTTTCTTCGTCTTGACAACGATGTCATCGACGTAAGCCTCGACCGTTCTGCCGATGTGTTCTCCGAACACGCGGTTCATGCACCTCTGGTAGGTGGCGCCTGCATTCCTCAAACCGAATGGCATTGTAGTATAACAGTACATGCCAAAAGGTGTGATGAAAGAAGTCGCGAGCTGGTCGGACTCTTTCATCTTGATTTGGTTTTAGCCTGAGTAGGCATCGAGGAATGACAGGGTTTCGCACCCAGTAGTGGAGTCCACAATTTGATCGATGCGAGGTAGAGGGTAGGGAACTTTTGGACATGCTTTGTTTAGACCAGTGTAGTCTACACACATCCTCCATTTCCCATCCTTCTTCCTTACAAGAATAGGGTTAGCTAACCATTCGGGATGGAATACCTCTTTGATGAACCCTGCCGCGAGTAGCTTGTGGATCTCCTCGCCTATGGCCCTGCGCTTTTCTTCGTTAAAACGGCGTAGGGTTTGCTTCACGGGTCGGGCTCCAGCTCTGATGTCCAGTGAGTGCTCGGCGACATCCCTTGGTATGCCTAGCATGTCCGAGGGACTCCACGCAAAGACTTCGGCGTTTGCGCGGAGAAAGTCGGCGAGCACTGCTTCCTATTTGGGGTCGAGCTCGGAGCCGATCCGGACTTTCTTGCTGGCGTCGTTGCTGGGGTCGAGAGAGACGGACTTGACCGCCTCAACTGGTTCGAAGTTGCCGGCGTGCCGCTTCGCGTCGGGCGCCTCCTTGGAGAGGCGTTCCAGGTCGGCGATGAGGGCCTCGGACTCGGCGAGGGCCTCAGCGTACTCCACGCACTCCACGTCGCATTCGTACGCGTGGCGGTACGTGGATCTGACGGTGATGATCCCGTTCGGGCCCGGCATCTTGAGCTTGAGGTAGGTGTAGTTGGGGACGACCATGAACTTGGCGTAGAACGGCCTTGCCAACACCACATGGTAGGTTCCTCGGAACCCGACGACCTCGAAGGTGAGAGCTTCCTTTTGGAAGTTGGAGGGAGTCCCGAAGCAGACGGGTAAGTCGATCCATCCGAGGGGCAGGATTCACTTTCTGGGCACGATCCCGTGAAACGGTGCCGCACCGGCCCGGACCTCGGACCTATCAACCCCCAAGAGTTCCAGGGTCTCGGCATAGATGATGTTGAGGCTGCTGCCTCCGTCCATGAGGACTTTGGAGAGCCTAACGTTGCCGATGATCGGATCGACGACGAGCGGGTACCTTCCTGGGCTTGGCACGAAGTCGGGGTGGTCGCCTCGGTCGAAGGTGATAGGCTTGTCGGACCAGTCTAGGTAGACTGGCGCTGCCACCTTCACCGAGCAGACCTCCCAACGCTCCTGCTTGCGGTGCCGAGCCGAGGCGTTCGCCGCCTGCCCGCCGTAGATCATGAAGCAGTTGTGGACCTCCGGGAACTCCTCTTCCTTGCTGCCCTCCTTCTTGCTGTTGTTATGGCCCCTGCCATCTTCCGTCGGAGGCCCAGTCTTATGGAAGTGGTGCCGGAGCATGACACATTCTTTGAGGGTGTGCTTGACGGGCCCCTGGTAATAGGGGCACGACTCTTTGAGCATCTTGTCGAACGCGCCGGCCCCTCCAGGAGGTTTCCGAGGGTTCCTGTGCTCGGCCGCAGCGACGAGATTCGCGTCAGCGGCATCGCGCTTCGCTTGCGACTTGTTCTTGGCCTTTTTCTTTGTGCCCCGCTGGGCGGACGCCTTGGGGGCGTCTTTCTTTGGCTCTCCCTGAGGCTGCTTGTCTTTTTGGAAGATGGCTTCGACCGCCTCTTGACCCGAGGCGAACTTGGTGGCGACGTCCATCAGTTCGCTCGCACGGGTGGGAGTCTTGCGCCCCAGTTTGCTCACTAGGTCTCGGCAAGTGGTGCCGGCAAGGAAAGCCCCAATGACATCCAAGTCGGTAACGTTGGGCAGCTCGGTGCGCTGCTTCGAAAACCGCCGGATGTACTCTCGGAGGGACTCCCCTAGCTGCTGGCGGTAGCTTCGGAGATCCCACGAGTTCCCAGGATGCACGTACGTGCCTTGGAAGTTTCCTGTGAAAGCCTTAACCAGATCGTCCCAGTCGGAGATCTGCGCAGGAGGCAGATGCTCTAGCCAGGCTCGAGCAGCGTCAGAGAGGAAAAGGGGTAGATTACGGATGATGAGGTTGTCATCATCCGCCCCTCCCAACTGGCATGCCAGTCGGTAGTCCACGAGCCACAACTCTGGCCTCGTCTCCCCCGAGTACTTGGTCATGGTAGCCGGGGCTCAGAAACGGGCAGGGAACGGCGCTCGTCGTATGGCCCGGCTGAAGACTCGCGGACCGGGTGGTTCGGGCAAGGGGCTGCGATCCTCCTCGCTATCGCAGCGTCCCCCACGCCTGGGATGGTAGCCTCAGCGCACCTTCTCGTCGGGGCGGGTTCGACGGTCGAGATGGTGGTGCTCGTTGCCGAGGCGATCCCGAGCGGCAGGCGCCTTGTCCCACGTGCGCTCGGTCCTGGCCGGACCCGCTGACGGCCGGGGGCAGCGCTGCCCTGGCATTGTCGACGATGAGGCGCTGGATATCTCAGGCCTGATGACAGGCTTCTCCGGCGAGTGTTCGGCCTGCCCACTCCTGTTCGATGTTCTGTCGGAGCTGCACAAGCCGGCCTGCTTCCCCGTCGACCCGGGCCTGCATCTCACGGATTTGCTCGAGCTGTATGTCCCGACCCCCCGCAGGGACTGGGACCACAGCTATCTCCCGCGGGATGTCAACGCGAGATGCGGGCCCAGGGGGATCGTCAACCTCCGGCATACCGAGGTGGTTGCCTTCATTGTGATCTCCCTGATCGACGTGGAAACATTCGCGACTTGGGCCGTAACCCTTGTTGTCAAGGTCGTGGCCATCGTCAGAACAACCGGAGAGACAGTGGTCACATGCGGACATGAAGTCCCGCACGGCACCGGGGTCGTTGAAGCCAGAGAATTCCCAACCGAAGTCGGGGTCGTCCTCTTCCTCGGAACCCACCGACCCGAAGGTTGAGACAGCTATCAGTCGGTCCCAGGTTGACCACATATAGTACCCTAGAAGGTTTGGATACGCCTTTACAAAGGCGCTCATCGTAGCGGGGTCGCTAGGTGGATCGAAGCTGAATCGAAAGGGTACGGGATGGAAAATGGACGATACCTCTTGGTCGATGGACGGTGGTGAAGTTGCGTCGGGGGCGAAGCACGCCGTCATCTCAGGTACGAGGGTAACACCCAGCAGATCCTTTGCGAGGGTGCTGGCGTCATCAGTCCGCTTGGGGTTGACACGTTGCGGGGAAGTGACACCCGCCGTCGTCTCAGGTGCGAGGACAATGCCTGACATGTCCCCTAGGGGAGTGCCGATGTCGTCGACTCGCTCTGGTGCGATGGCCGACAAGGTGCCGCCTCCCGCGTGGCCATGGTTGCCCCGTCTCCGCCTCCTTCGGAGAGGAGGGTGGCGGGGACGACCGGAGTGCTCCTCTTCTGCCGCGGGGAGATGCTGTCGCCGAGGTCGCCGCCGCCGGGCAAGTCGGGGACCGTCATTGTCGTCGCGCCGCGAGGGGAGGAGTACCATGTCGTAGCTGCCGTCGAGGGACATGAACTCGAGACTCCCGAAGTGGAGCACCGTCCCGGGCTGAAGAGGTTGATGAAAACTCCCCATCTGGAACTCAACGGGAAGGTGTTCATTAACATGCAGCAGTCCCCTACGTAGCGCGCCAACTGTCGGCGTTTCGGACCCGAGGGGTCCCTGGACCGACGAGTGAGATTGTCGCTGCGTGCCCCTACTCAGATGGGTTGGCGCGGGATGGAACACAAGAGGTGGGACAAGCCTTGTATTATCCTGCACCAGGGGTGCTGCTCGTAGTAGAGGTTACAAGCACGTCGCGAGAGGGAGAGAGAGAGAGGGGGCCTGTTCGTCCGCTCCTTCCCCCGCGCGAACCCCCCTCCAGGATGGCCCTGGACCTCCCTTTTATAGACGTAAGGAGAGGGTCCAGATGTACAATGGGGGGTGTAGCTATGTGAAAGTCGCCTAGAGGGGGGTGAATAGGGCGAAACTGAAATTCTCAAAAATAATCGCAACTACAAGCCGGGTTAGCGTTAGAAATGTAATTGAGTCCGCGAGAGAGGGCGCAAAACAAATCGCAAGCGAATAAGGAGTGTGACACGAGGATTTGTTTTACCGAGGTTCGGTTCTCGCAAACCTACTCCCCGTTGAGGAGGCCACAAAGGCCGGGTCTCTTTCAACCCTTACCCTCTCTCAAACGGTCCCTCGGACCGAGTGAGCTTTCTCTTCTCAATAACTTGGAACACAAAGTTCCCACAAGGACCACCACAAGATTGGTGTCTCTTGCCTCAATTACAAGTGAGTTTGATCGCAATGAAAGAATCAAGAAGGAAGAAAGCAATCCAAGCGCAAGAGCTCGAAAGAACACAAGCAAATCACTCTCACTAATCACTAGGGCGTTGTGTGGAGTTTGGAGAGGATTTGATCTCTTTGGTGTGTCTAGAATTGAATGCTAGAGCTCTTGTAAGTGGTTGGAAGTATGAAAACTTGGATGATTTGAATGTGGGGTGGTTGGGGGTATTTATAGCCCCAACCACCAAACTAGCCGTTTGGTGCAGGCTGGCTGTCGTATGGTGCACTGGACAGTCCGGTGCACACCGGACAGTCCGATGCGCCAGCCACGTTACCATAGCCGTTGGGTTCCGACCGTTGGAGCTCTGACTTCTGGGCCCGCCTTGATGTCCGGTGGCGCACCGGACACGTACTGTAGAATGTCCGGTGCGCCAGCATGGGCGTGCCTGACCTCTGCGCGCGCTGGCGCGCATTTAATGCGTCACAGGTAGCCGTTGGCGCCAGAAGTAGCCGTTGCCCCGCTGTTACACCGGACAGTCCGGTGTACACCAAACAGTCCGGTGTACACCGGACAGTCCGGTGAATTTTAGCGGAGCAGCTGAAATGAATTCCCGAGGCTGGCGAGTTCCGGAGGCCGCTCTTCCTTGGAGCACCGGACATGTCCGGTGTACACCGGACAGTCCGGTGAATTATAGCGGAGTTGCCTCTTGAATTTCCCGAGAGTGAAGAGTTCAGCCTCGAAGTGCCTCTGGTGCACCGGACATGTCCGGTGGCACACCGGACAGTCCGGTGCGCCAGACCAGAGGTGCCTTCGGCTGTCCCTTTGCTCTTTTGTTGAACCCAATACTTGGTCTTTTTATTGGCTAAGTGTGAACCTTTGGCACCTGTATAACTTATACACTAGAGCAAACTAGTTAGTCCAATATTTGTGTTGGGCAATTCAACCACCAAAATTAATTAGGGACTAGGTGTAAGCCTAATTCCCTTTCAATCTCCCCCTTTTTGGTGATTGATGCCAACACAAACCAAAGCAAATATAAAAGTGCATAATTGAACTAGTTTGCATAATGTAAGTGCAAAGGTTGCTTGAAATTGAGCCAATATAGATACTTACAAGATGTGCATGGATTGTTTCTTTATTTTTAACATTTTGGACCACGCTTGCACCACAAGTTTTGTTTTTGCAAACTCTTTTGTAAATTCTTTTCAAAGTCCTTTTGCAAGATAGTCAAAGGTAAGTGAATAAGATTTGAGAAGCATTTTCAAGATTTGAAATTCTCTCCCCTTGTTCCAAATGCTTTTCCTTTGACTAAACAAAACTCCCCCTCAAATAAATTCTCCTCTTAGTGTTCAAGAGGGTTTTAAGATATCAAGTTTTAAAATTACTACTTGCTCCCCCTTTAGAACACAAAGAGATACCAATTTGAAATTTTCCAATTGAAAACCATTAATTTTTAAAATTAGGGTGGTGGTGCGGTCCTTTTGCTTTGGGCTCATACTTTCTCCCCCTTTGACATGAATCGCCAAAAATGGATACTTTGAGTGAGATATAAGCCCTTTCCTAACTACTTTCTCCCCTTTGGAAAATAAAACATATGAGTGAAGATTATACCGAAGATGGAGAGTGATGCGGAGCGATGGCGAAGGATGAGTAGTAGAGTGGAGTGGAAGCCTTTGTCTTCGCCGAAGACTCCAATTCCCTTTCAATATACCTATGACTTGGTTTGAAATACACTTGAAAACACATTAGTCATAGCATATATAAAAGAGACATGATCAAAGGTATACTTGTGTGCTATGTGTGCAAGTTAGCAAAAGAAATTCCTAGAATCAAGAATATTGAGCTCATGCCTAAGTTTGGTAAAAGTTTGTTCATTAAGAGGCTTGGTAAAGATATCAGCTAATTGATCTTTAGTGTTAATGTATGAAATCACGATATCCCCCTTTTGTTGGTGATCCCGAAGAAAATGATACCGAATGGCTATGTGTTTAGTGCGGCTATGCTCAACGGGATTATCCGCCATGCGGATTGCACTCTCATTATCACATAGAAGAGGAACTTTGGTTAGTTTGTAACCATAGTCCCGCAGGGTTTGCCTCATTCAAAGCAATTGCGCGCAACAATGGCCTGCGGCAATATACTCGGCTTCGGCGGTAGAAAGAGCGACGGAATTTTGCTTCTTTGAAGCCCAAGACACCAAGGATCTTCCCAAGAACTGGCAAGTCCCTGATGTGCTCTTTCTATTAATCTTACACCCCGCCCAATCGGCATCCGAATAACCAATCAAATCAAATGTGGATCCCCGAGGGTACCAAAGCCCAAACTTAGGAGTATAAGCCAAATATCTCAAGATTCGTTTTACGGCCGTAAGGTGGGATTCCTTAGGGTCGGATTGGAATCTTGCACACATGCATACGGAAAGCATGATGTCCGGTCGAGATGCACATAAATAGAGTAATGAACCAATCATCGACCGGTATACCTTTTGATCCACAGACTTACCTCCCGTGTCGAGGTCGAGATGCCCATTTGTTCCCATGGGAGTCTTGATGGGCTTGGCATCCTTCATTCCAAACTTGGTTAGAATGTCTTGAGTGTACTTCGTTTGGCAAATGAAGGTGCCCTCTTGGAGTTGCTTGACTTGGAATCCTAGAAAATACTTCAACTCCCCCATCATAGACATCTCGAATTTCTGTGTCATGATCCTACTAAATTCTTCACATGTAGATTCGTTAGTAGACCCAAATATGATATCATCAACATAAATTTGGCATACAAACAAATCATTGTCAAGAGTTTTAGTGAACAAAGTAGGATCGGCCTTGCCGACTTTGAAGCCATTAGCAATAAGGAAATCTCTTAGGCATTCATACCATGCTCTTGGGGCTTGCTTGAGCCCATAAAGCGCCTTAGAGAGCCTATAAACATGGTTAGGGTACTCACTGTCTTCAAAGCCGGGAGGTTGCTCAACATAGACCTCTTCCTTGATTGGTCCATTGAGGAAGGCACTCTTCACGTCCATTTGATAAAGCTTGAAGCCATGGTAAGTAGCATAGGCTAATAATATGCGAATTGACTCAAGCCTAGCTACGGGTGCATAGGTTTCACCGAAATCCAAACCTTCGTCTTGTGAATACCCCTTGGCCACGAGTCGAGCTTTGTTCCTTGTCACCACACCATGCTCGTCTTGCTTGTTGCGGAAGACCCACTTGGTTCCTACAACATTTTGGTTAGGACGTGGAACTAAATGTCGTACCTCATTCCTAGTGAAGTTGTTGAGCTCCTCTTGCATCGCCATCACCCAATCCGAATCTTGAAGTGCTTCCTCTACCCTGTGTGGCTCAATAGAGGAAACAAAAGAGTAATGCTCACAAAAATGTGCAACACGAGATCGAGTAGTTACCCCCTTATGAATGTCGCCGAGGATGGTGTCGACGGGTGATCTCGTTGGATTGCTTGGTGGACTCTTGGGTGTGGCGGCCTTGGTTCTTCATCCTCATTGTCTTCATCATTTGCATCTCCCCCTTGATCATTGCCGTCATCTTGAGGGGGCTCATCATTTTGTTCTACCTCTTTATCAACTTGAGCCTCGTCCTCATTTTGGGTTGGTGGAGATGCTTGCGTGGAGGAGGATGGTTGATCTTGTGCATGTGGAGGCTCTTCGGATTCCTTAGGACACACATCCCCAATGGACATGTTCCTTAGCGCGATGCACGGAGCCTGTTCTTCACCTATCTCTTCAAGATCAACTTGCTCTACTTGAGAGCCGTTAGTCTCATCAAACACAACGTCACAAGAAACTTCAACAAGTCCAGAGGACTTGTTAAAGACTCTATATGCCCTTGTGTTTGACTCATATCCTAGTAAAAAGCCTTCTACAGTTTTAGGAGCAAATTTAGATTTTCTACCTCTCTTAACAAGAATAAAGCATTTGCTACCAAAAACTCTAAAATATGAAATGTTTGGCTTTTTACCGGTGAGGAGTTCATAGGATGTCTTCTTGAGGATTCGGTGTAGATATAACCGGTTGATGGCATAGCAAACGGTGTTGACCGCCTCGGCCCAAAACCGATCCGGTGTCTTATACTCATCAAGCATGGTTCTTGCCATGTCCAATAGAGTTCGATTCTTCCTCTCCACTACACCATTTTGTTGTGGAGTGTAGGGAGAAGAAAACTCATGCTTGATGCCCTCCTCCTCAAGGAAGCCTTCAATTTGAGAGTTCTTGAACTCTGTCCCGTTGTCGCTTCTAATTTTCTTGATCCTTAAGCCGAACTCATTTTGAGCCCGTCTCAAGAATCCCTTTAAGGTCTCTTGGGTATGAGATTTTTCCTGCAAAAAGAACACCCAAGTGAAGCGGGAATAATCATCCACAATAACTAGACAGTACTTACTCCCGCCGATGCTTATGTAAGCGATCGGGCCGAATAGGTCCATGTGTAGGAGCTCCAGTGGCCTGTCACTAGTCATGATGTTCTTGTGTGGATGATGAGTGCCAACCTGCTTCCCGGCTTGACATGCGCTACAAATCCTGTCTTTCTCAAAATGAACATTTGTTAGTCCTAAAATGTGTTCTCCCTTTAGAAGCTTATGAAGATTCTTCATTCCAACATGGGCTAGTCGGCGGTGCCAGAGCCAACCCAAGTTAGTCTTAGCAATTAAGCAAGTGTCGAGTTCAGCTCTATCAAAATCTACCAAGTATAGCTGACCCTCTAACACTCCCTTAAATGCTTTTGAATCATCACTTCTTCTAAAGACAGTGACACCTACATCAGTAAATAGACAGTTGTAGCCCATTTGACAAAGTTGCGAAACAGAAAGCAAATTGTAATCTAAAGAATCTACAAGAAAAACATTTGAAATAGTATGGTCAGGTGATATAGCAATTTTACCCAAACCTTTGACCAAACCTTGATTTCCATCCCCGAATGTGATAGCTCGTTGGGGATCTTGGTTTTTCTCATATGAGGAGAACATCTTCTTCTCCCCTGTCATGTGGTTTGTGCACCCGCTGTCGAGTATCCAACTTGAGCCCCCGGATGCATAAACCTACAAAACAATTTTAGTTCTTGACTTTAGGTACCCAAACGGTTTTGGGTCCTTTGGCATTAGAAACAAGAACTTTGGGTACCCAAACACAAGTCTTGGAGCCCTTGTGTTTGCCCCCAACAAACTTGGCAACTACCTTGCCGGATTTATTAGTCAAAACATAAGATGCATCAAAAGTCTTAAATGAAATGCTATGATCATTTGATGCATTAGGAGTTTTCTTCTTAGGCAACTTGGCACAGGTTGGTTGCCTAGAGCTAGATGTCTCACCCTTATACATAAAAGCATGATTAGGGCAAGAGTGAGACTTCCTAGAGTGAGTTCTCCTAATTTTGCTCTCGGGATAACCGGCAGGGTACAAAATGTAACCCTCGTTATCCTGAGGCATGGGAGCCTTGCCCTTAACAAAGTTAGACAAATTTTTAGGAGGGGCATTAAGTTTGACATTGTCTTCCCTTTGGAAGCCAATGCCATCCTTGATGCCAGGGCGTCTCCCATTATAGAGCATACTTCTAGCAAATTTAAACTTTTCATTTTCTAAGTTATGCTCGGCAATTTTAGCATCTAATTTTGCTATATGATCATTTTGTTGTTTAATTAATACCATGTGATCATGAATAGCATTGATATCAACATCTCTACATCTATCACAAATAGACACATGCTCAATAGTAGATGTAGAGGGTTTGCAAGATTTAAATTCTACAACCTTAGCATGTAATATATCATTTTCACTTCTAAGGTTAGAAATAGTAGCATTGCAAACATCAAAATCTTTAGCCTTAGCAATTAATTTTTCATGTTCAATCTTAAGGCTAGCAAGTGAGGTGTTTAATTCTTCAATCTTAGCAAGCAAATCATCATTATCATTTCTAAGATTGGGAATTGCAACATCACAAACATGAGAATCAACCTTAGCAATTAAACTAGCATTTTCATTTCTAAGGTTATCAATGGTCTCATGGCAAGTGCTTAGCTCACTAGACAATTTTTCACATTTTTCAACTTGTAAAGCATAAGCATTTTTAACCTTAACATGTTTCTTGTTCTCCTTAATTAGGAAGTCCTCTTGGGAATCCAAAAGGTCATCCTTTTCATGAATAGCACTAATTAATTCATTCAATTTTTTCTTTTGTTCCATGTTAAGGTTGGCAAAAAGGGTACGCAAATTATTTTCCTCATCACTAGCATTATCATCACTAGAGGACTCATATTTAGTGGAGGATTTAGATTTAACCTTCTTCCTTTTGCCGTCCTTTGCCATGAGGCACTTGTGACCGACGTTGGGGAAGAGGAGTCCCTTGGTGACGGCGATGTTGGCGGCGTCCTCGTCGTCGTCGGAGGAGTCGGTGGAGCTCTCGTCGGAGTTCCACTCGCGGCACACGTGGGCATCGCCACCCCTCTTCTTATGGTACTTCTTCTTTTCTCTCCTCTTGCCCTTCTTGTCGTTATCCCTGTCACTATCACTTGATACTGGACATTTAGCAATAAAGTGACCGGGCTTACCACACTTGTAGCAAACCTTCTTGGAACGGGATTTGTAGTCCTTCCCCTTCTGTTGCTTGAGGATTTGGCGAAAGCTTTTGATGATTAAAGCCATCTCCTCATTGTCGAGCTTGGAGGCGTCAATTGGTTGTCTACTCGGTGTAGACTCCTCCTTCTTCTCCTCCGTCGCCTTAAATGCCACCGGTTGTGCTTCGGACGTGGAGGGTTCATCAAGCTCGTTGATCTTCTTTGATCCTTTAATCATACATTCAAAGCTCACAAAATTCCCGATTACTTCCTCGGGAGTCATTAGTGTATATCTTGGGTTACCACGAATTAATTGCACTTGAGTAGGGTTAAGGAAAATAAGTGATCTTAAAATAACCTTAACCACCTCGTGGTCGTCCCACTTCTTGCTCCCGAGGTTGCGCACTTGGTTCACCAAGGTTTTGAGCCGGTTGTACATATCTTGTGGCTCCTCCCCTTGGCGAAGACGGAAGCGACCGAGCTCCCCCTCGATCGTTTCCCGCTTGGTGATCTTGGTGAGTTCATCACCCTCGTGCGCGGTCTTGAGTAGGTCCCAAATCTCCTTTGCATTCTTCAACCCTTGCACCTTGTTGTATTCCTCCTTACTTAGAGAGGCGAGGAGTATGGTTGTAGCTTGAGAGTTGAAGTGCTCAATTTGGGCCACTTCGTCCGTATCATAATCCTCATCCCCTATGGATGGTACCTGTGCTCCAAACTCAACAACATTCCATATACTTTTGTGGAAGTAGGTTAGATGAAATTTCATTAAATCACTCCACCTAGCATAATCTTCGCCATCAAAAGTTGGCGGTTTGCCTAATGGAACGGAAAGTAATGGAGTATGTCTAGATGTACGAGGATAGTGTAAGGGGATCTTACTAAACTTCTTGCGCTCTTGGCGCTTAGAAGTTACGGACGGCGCATCGGAGTCGGAGGTCGATGTTGATGAAGTGTCGGTCTCGTAGTAGACCACCTCCCTCATCCTCTTGTGCTTGTCGCCTTTCCGATGCGACTTGTGGGAAGAAGATTTTTCCTTCTTCTCTTTGTGGTGTGAGGAAGAAGATCTTTTCTCCTTCCGTTTGGAGGAGTCCTTCTTCTTCTCCTTCCTCTTGGTGCGGGACTCTTCCGATGAAGTGCTCCCTTGGCTCGTAGTGGGCTTGTCGCCGGTCTCCATCTCCCTCTTGGTGTGATCTCCCGACATCACTTCGAGTTGTTAGGCTCTAATGAAGCACCGGGCTCTGATACCAATTGAAAGTCGCCTAGAGGGGGGGTGAATAGGGCGAAACTGAAATTCTCAAAAATAATCACAACTACAAGTCGGGTTAGCGTTAGAAATGTAATTGAGTCCGCGAGAGAGGGCGCAAAACAAATCGCAAGCGAATAAGGAGTGTGACACGAGGATTTGTTTTACCGAGGTTCGGTTCTCGCAAACCTACTCCCCGTTGAGGAGGCCACAAAGGCCGGGTCTCTTTCAACCCTTACCCTCTCTCAAACGGTCCCTCGGACCGAGTGAGCTTTCTCTTCTCAATCACTTGGAACACAAAGTTCCCACAAGGACCACCACAAGATTGGTGTCTCTTGCCTCAATTACAAGTGAGTTTGATCGCAATGAAAGAATCAAGAAGGAAGAAAGCAATCCAAGCGCAAGGGCTCGAAAGAACACAAGCAAATCACTCTCACTAATCACTAAGGCGTTGTGTGGAGTTTGGAGAGGATTTGATCTCTTTGGTGTGTCTAGAATTGAATGCTAGAGCTCTTGTAAGTGGTTGGAAGTATGAAAACTTGGATGATTTGAATGTGGGGTGGTTGGGGGTATTTATAGCCCCAACCACCAAACTAGCCGTTTGGTGCAGGCTGGCTGTCGTATGGTGCACCGGACAGTCCGGTGCGCCAGCCACGTTACCAAAGCCGTTGGGCTCTGACCGTTGGAGCTCTGACTTCTGGGCCCGCCTTGATGTCCAGTGGCGCACCGGACACGTACTGTAGAATGTCCGGTGCGCCAGCATGGGCGTGCCTGACCTCTGCGTGCGCTGGCGCGCATTTAATGCGTCGCAGGTAGCCGTTGGCGCCAGAAGTAGCCGTTGCCCCGCTGTTACACCGGACAGTCCGGTGTACACCGGACAATCCGGTGAATTTTAGCGGAGCAGCTGAAATGAATTCCCGAGGCTGGCGAGTTCCGGAGGCCGCTCTTCCTTGGAGCACCGGACATGTCCGGTGTACACCGGACAGTCCGGTGAATTATAGCGGAGTTGCCTCTTGAATTTCCCGAGAGTGAAGAGTTCAGCCTCGAAGTGCCTCTGGTGCACCGGACATGTCCGGTGGCACACCGGACAGTCCGGTGCGCCAGACCAGAGGTGCCTTCGGCTGTCCCTTTGCTCTTTTGTTGAACCCAATACTTGGTCTTTTTATTGGCTAAGTGTGAACCTTTGGCACCTGTATAACTTATACACTAGAGCAAACTAGTTAGTCCAATATTTGTGTTGGGCAATTCAACCACCAAAATTAATTAGGGACTAGGTGTAAGCCTAATTCCCTTTCACTATGCGCTAACGTGTACGACAGAGAGATGCCTAAGCCTTGTGTACATGCCAATGTGGCTGTCAGGGAGAGCTTGAGCCCTGTACACGTGATAGCGTGGCCGTCGGAGAAGCGCCTGAGCCCTATAGGAGCGCAGCTGGCAGTGCGGCAAGGATTCTGCTGATGTCTCCTTGCTGCCGTAAGGGGCTGAGAGCCACCGGCGTCATGGTTGCACACGGGGCACCATCATTACCCGTCGCCGGGGTAAGCCAGATGGGACGCCAGTCTTGTTCCTTGTAGCCTGAGCTGGCTAGGGATAGGGTAATGATGTATCCCCTGTTGGCACGGTCGGGCGAGGCGGAGACTTCTCTTGAGGCAGAGACCGGGTCAGGCGAGGACGCGACTCCTCCCGAGACCGAGGTCGAGGCCAAGTCCGGGGGTCGGGCGAGGTGGAGACCTCCTCCCGAGGCCGAAGCCTGAGGTCGGGCGAGGCGGAGCTTCCTGTTGCGCCCGAGGCCGAACTCGGTGGTTGATCGTGACTTGTTGTTAGTCTTCGCCTGGGTGGTTGGCACGGCAGTCGGAGCAGGGCGAGCGGTGTTGTTTTCCCATCATATCAGACAGTAAAAAAGAGGGGCGAAGTGACTGCGGTCACTTTGGCCTGGCCGACTGAGGTGCGTGTGTCAGGATACGGCGTCAGGCATCCCCTGCATTGAATGTGCCTGCAAAGCGGTCGGTTGGTGAGGCGGTCTGGCCAGGGTTGCTTCACAACGAAGCCTGCCTGAGCCGGGCTTCGGGAGAGCTGAGGGGGTGCCTGCTGCCTGAGGCGACCTTCGGGCGAGGCGTGAACTCGTATGGGACTACTGCTCCAGCCCGAGGCTGGGCTCGGGTGAGGTCGCGTCCCTTGGGTAGACGAAGCCTTGACTTGAACCGCGTCCGTCAGTTGGTCTGAGGGTGTTTACCAGCCGTGATTAGGAGCGTTGGGGGTACCCCTAATTATGGTACCCGACACGGTCAGATCCATGGCGGCGGCTGGGCGTGGACCGAGGAGGAGAGGGAGAGGCTGGCCCTCCATTGCCGCAGAGGTGCTGCCCGGTTCACCCTCGGAGTCTCCATCCAAGCACTCTCTCCGTGTGGGACGTGGTAGCGACATCGAAGCTCTTTCTCTCTCTGCGTGGTAAGGAGCTCACGGCGGCCAGATTCCACCGGGTTTGTGGCAATTGGAAAATTAGCGCAGATGGATGAGGAAAGGGGGTCACAGCGGTCGGCCCATCTATTTCCTCACTAGTCCTCTCTCCTTTTCTCTGCGTATCGCCCTGGCACACGACGCGAGTGTTCTTCTGTTAATCGATTGAGGGGAGGGGTTCACCAATGCTTAGATTTATACCCGAGGGAGGCCAATCAGAGGAATCCAATTTCTCCCCGCTCTCGCAACCACCTCTAGAGATCGTTGGAGAAGATCACGGAAGGTTGGCTAGGAATCGGTTGGGGAGTCTCCGCGCCCAGTAGATCAGATTGACCCAACACCAGGAAAGAGGGAGCAGGCGCGAATTCTACGGGGTCTGTTGGTGCTCGCCCCGGTTCACGACGACGAAGGAGACGAGCATTACAAGTGGGGCCCACATGCAAGAGACACATAAAGCCACACATGGAGGTGAGCAGTCTGTGGGCACTAGGTCCCACCCGTCGGTGCGAGTGGCCGCGTGGATGAGTGTGGGTAGAAGGTTGCTGGGCCGAGGGAATGAGAAGCAGCCCAAACGTGAGTTTCCTTTCTTTTCCAAATTGTTTTCTTTTCTTTTTCTTTTCCTATTTCTTATTTTCGAATTCCAATTGAATTCACTTTTGAATCCGCGTTTGAATTTTCTATCTCAAACAAAATGCACAATCAGAATCCAACATGGTGAAATATTCATTATATATATATCCAATCATTTATTATTCTACATAAGAAATTGCTTTTTATTTTGTAGCACCCATGTAATTATTTTAAGAATAATAGTTTATATTGTATGATCTCTTTAATAAAATGTTCACACATTAATACTTATAAACTTCAATAAAGGCTAATTTTATATAAGAATCTTTTTTTATTGAATTTTTGTTATAAAACTTTTATTTAAGGAGATATGACTTCAAATGTTATGGGAATTCTAAGGAGAGAAAAAATATTCTAATTCAAGATCTTTTTTAAAAAAATTTACTATATTTTCAAAATGAGATTTAGGGTGTTACACAGCCGCCCTACCCCCCAAATCCTAGGCCCCATCCCCCACAATTAATTGTATAGCTAATAGGATAGCTGATGTTGAGTTAAATAATCTCATCTTTGAGTTGAGGGTTGTTGGGGGCCTTCGTCTTCCGAAGGTCCTCAAAAAACATGATTTAACATTGTTTCCGGAGTTGTAATACGTGTGCAGTACCTTCGGATTCGAATCAGAATCACGATGGGGGAAGCATGAACAATACGAAGATTGACGAAGCGCTGAAGCTACGCGCAAGGGAGCTTCGGCATGACAGCAGGAAAGAGAACCGACTTAAAGGGGAAAAGGCTATTTAGACCCCGATGAGTTACCTTATAATCATTAGCAAATGTAAAGGGCATGAATGTAATTTCACGTAGGCTGCTTCCCATGCCTATAAATAGATGAACAGTACCCCCACACTGTTCACGCTGACTCGACATTTGCTTTTACTTCACGCTCATACCTTCACTGTTTATCAAGTTGAAGGTATCGAATGTAATTCAATATCGTTCTTATATTCTCATAAGGACAAAATAAAGATGAATTTATAATGCTACTAGTTGAATGCCCATGCGTTGCTACAGTTTTGATTTATGCTTAAATATAGAGCATAAAATACCAAGACGTGGATTTTATTGGTTACATGGGTGCGAATGTGGGTTTAGAGACAATAACTACGGTTCGAATCTGCATAAGTTTAACTTTTTTTACTATTTGAATGTGGGAGAGCAAAGAGAGGTGAATGTAAGTTTTTTTTACAAAAACAACGACTGTGAAACTGTGTACCAATGTAAGCTGATGATTTATATAACAAAAGATATAGTAGAGATATGCACCTTGCTCCTGAGGAAACTAAAATCTTTTTAAGTTTAACCGAACATATAAAAAATACTATATGATTAATATCTGTAATGTATAATAAATATAAGTAGAATAATCGTGGAATATACTCCTTATAATAAATTCATATGCACAAATATTAATAATATTTTATATAGACATATTAGAACTAATAAGATTTGACATTTCGGATGTATATTTTTAGAAAGGAGGGAGTGTCTTTCTTGCTGATAACAGGTTTAGCAGCCCCTGTACGGTCAGATCACAATGTTGTGTATGTGTGTTTACAAGCTTGAAGCAACATAACATGTACAAGTGTAACAGAATCAGAAGCTGACATATATATATATATTTCTCTTTGCTATGTTTGTGAATATCTTATGATTAGCATTACCATCACGCAGAGGTCAGAGCTACAAGCCTACAAGCCAGCGTAAAATTACTGACACTCGCAGCAACCAGAAACCCTTTCCACTACAACGACCTCGGGAAAGCGCAATATTGTCAGGAGGCTCTTGGAAGCAGTCGACAATCGACATTGCACAGACTCATTGCTCTAATCTTCTCTCTGACCCTGCACAAGAATGATGAGAGGAAATAACAAAGTATGTATCACATTTCAGACATTTGAAATATCATGAAGAGGGTAAAAGAACCATTGACGGGCTGAATTTTTCTTCATCTCATAAACTGGTGTGCAGAACCAACCAACTTGTCAAAGCTTTTCCTTGGCTTATCCAGGTGCTCATGTTCGAGGATGCTGTCAAAGCAGTCGACGCTTCTCCTCGATCTCTCTCTCTTGTCTGTGTTGGACCTCGCCTTTTTCTTGTGGCTCGTGCTTCGCCTGCACTTCATGGATCATGCTCTTCTTCGAAGGCTCTAGCCTCCGCGAGATAGGATCCTAGAAGATGGCTCCACCGCTAGGGTGTGTTCTGTTCTCATTGGCCCATGACTCGTGGTGAGCCGCGACATCTTTTTTAGATGGCAGCTTCTTTATGGTCAGTAAGAACTTCTTCAGATGTCGTATGTACACTGGGAATTTGTCCAGGTTGCCATGGTCACCTCCCTCAATCCACGGAGGTTCGTACTTGTGCTGGCACAACTCGTAGAGCCACTTCCAATGGGAGCAGTCCACGACGTCATCTTTTGTGCCCTAAAAACAATGTTCTGTGGATCAAACAAGGGTTAGCATATACGAGATGCTAACTATTTATGCTAATACTTGCGTCAGAGAGGCAAACATTGTATATGTCAAACTAATATGTTTTATTCATAGAATACATGACACGCAATCCAGATAGCATTGAACTGTGCAGAACCACATCTCTTACGCGATTGAAACAAACAGCTAGATTAAGGGTTGGTCATACAGAACAATGTCTTCTTCCCTGGTTCCATAAACATCCACAAGGCACTTGTATGTAGCCTCTATGTCAGCGAAGGTATTAGCTTCACTTGGCTGAAGTTGGATTTTTAGAGAAAGGTTGTGTCAGCACTGTGATTCCTAAAAAGGGTTAACTGCTAAAAAATCCCCTGAATCAAATCCACTGGAGCATAAATCAGTTTCAATGCCTCTTTAATAACTAGAAAGGCTAACGTTGTGAGGCACCCCTCGATTGAAGGTGATAGGGTAAGAGCATTAGTTTCAGAAAGTACAGATAAATACCTTGCCTGATGACTGCCCATAACTAGAGTAATCATACCTGCAAAGAATGATTGAATTTTTCTAAGACAGGCAAATTCAATCATCAAGAACAGACGACAACGAATTTGTTAGAGCTATTTACATGGCTCAACAAGAATGAAAAAATAGACAGCCTGAACAACATCTTTTCATGGCTCAACATCTTTCCATTAGAAACCCTAGAGCTCAATTCGATTCAATTCAGGGAGCAGAACAGAGCAGAAGAAAGACATACCTCCATGTGTCCTGGCTGGCGACGACTGCTCTGGCTCCATCCGGATGCTGGAGTTATACCTTGTACGACAGTATAACAAGTTACTCCAAATTAGCTTACCTACTGATCACCATAGCGACAACTTGAAACAAGTACAGAAAAAACAAATTCCTAAATTTAAGTAGATGCAAAACTGTGGATAGAGCTTTGCATTCGAAATGGTGGCTGGAGTATTGAAGCTTGATGTTTTCTCAGTGGAGATAATTGCTCCTTCATCAGCAGTATCATCTAAATCATGGATATCATGCTCCAAACTGTTTCACAACAATTTTATCATACTACAGCAGGGTGTCAAGCATGGCGCGTGCGGTGGCCTCGTTGCTTCGCGCCAGGCTGCACCACGCTTGCGTATTGGAGGCTGCTAGCTACAGCCACTCCTCCAGCTCCACAGCGTGCAGTCGGGCTCGGGCTGCCTCTAGCTCCGCCTCCTTCTCCCGCAGCGCACACGTGGCACCAGTGCCTCGCAGGCTCACAATGCCGACCACTCCAGCTCCAGGTCCGCACATAGGCACTCGCACCGCCTCGTGTCCACCTCCACGTCCTGATACTGCAGCTCCGTCGCTCCAGCGTGTCCGTTGTCAACAACGGGCGAAGAAGGGCGACACCAGGGATGCCCACTCCGAGAGATCCCTCCCTGCACAGGAAGTCGAGACCGGCACGTCGCCCTCGCTCTTCCCATTGTCGGAAGAAGAGATCTATTTTGGGGCCTCTCGTGGCAGGCGAGGGGATGGGAGTCGGTGAAGTTCAGCGTGAGGCGGAGCTGGGGGATGCGGGTCTATGGGGGGGTGCGACGGGTAGGGCGGGGGTGCACGGGCATCATGCGACGGGCATAGGCTGCGGGGCGTGGAGGGATGGCGGGCCGTCGGCCGCGAACCTCCCGGACATTGTGTGGGGGATAATGGGGGGCTCTAGGATTGGGGGGGATGCGGTTGTCACGGCTGCTGGGGCTTGAATCGTGGGATGATGGAGCTCGGCGTTGTCGATGGAAGGAGCCGCCACGTTTGGAAGGAACCACGCATCTATGGGCCTCTGGAATCGCGGGATGCGGGAGCTGATGGTGGGGGCTAGATCATGGGATGATGGAGCTTGGTGCTGTCCATGGAAGGAGTCACCGCGTTTGGAAGGAGTCGTGCATCTCTGGACATCTAGAATCGCGGGATGCGGGAGGTGGTGGCGGGATCACGGTGGGTATCGCGGGATGTAACTTGAGGGCGGGTTGTCTTGGAGCTTCAATGCTGCGGGGGCGAGGGCACGGTCTCACCGCGTCATCTTCGCCGTGTCGCGCGTGGCGGGGCGGTGATGGCGGGGGATCAGAGCGGTAACGGTGGGATCACAGTCAAGGCAGGTGAGGGCACGACGGGTGGTGTGGACTCCATCCATGCGCGAGCGTGGGAGGGAGCGGGGGCACGGCGCAAGTGTGGACGCCCTCACTGCATCCTTATAGAGTAGTAATAGATATGATTCTTTATGTCACCTTTTGTATTTTACACCCCTTTTTCTATTACCATCTTACTTTCGATACTCGAAGGTATGTCTTTCATAACCTTCGTCTGAAGATCATTATATCCTAAGGGAAATAATGTTTCGAAGGACGAAGGGCATTGATATTTAACATTTTATGTTGCCTTGTTCTTGATCCATAACATTTGAGAACAAGTCCCCAACAAGGGTTTTGAAGTTAAGCTTGCAAGAACCACCCATTTCTCCTTGGAGTTTTTTTGAGTATGTCAATAAGATGGATTCCTATCCCAATGTTTCTATTATTAATCGAATCTTATTTACTATACTTGTCACGCTGGCATGAGCTGAACGGAGCTTTTCGAAGATGAAATTATTGATGAACTATTTGAGATCCACAATATCACAAGAACGATTGAATGGTTTGGCCACCTTACGTATTGAAAAAAATTATTAGATAAGATTATATCAACACGTTCATTGATGATTTTGCCTCAAGAAATGTTAGAAGAAACTTTTGATGTATTCTAAAATTTATTTGGTATAATATTTTGACATCACATTGAGGTGTTGTTTGGTTCACATAATTGTAATGTGATGGTTAACTAATAACATTAAACCATGTTTGTTTAAGTCCAACCATAATCATATACCATGCTAGAAACTGATACCAGCCTATTCAAACTTATTACCACCGATAGTCAAATGTGAATCAATGTCGTTGTCATTTATGTTACATTTTGTGAACCAAACAACACCTAATTGTTAGCACTATAACATAAGATTATATATATGTATACTAAAAAATTTGTTATACTTATACATGGGGTCCAATAAATTTTGTCGGGGCAGATTTCCTTTTGGTCTTTTTAGCATTTTGTTGGTTGCTTGGTTCACTATCAAGTAAAATAATATTAGGGTTCGATTGATGCTTTATGTTCATATTATGCAGATGTAAGGAAGATGTTTGTACTCTAGATGGCAAAGTCTGTATTTTGTAGAGCTGGTGTTGGCTGGGCTGATCGAGGTTCCTAGTGGGAGGAGAATAATGGGAGAAGTAGGGCTTTTAGGAGACACATATTTAGTCTTATTTTAGAATAGTGTTGTTGAACACCAAAACTGGCATGCAGACTGTCCGCCCCTAGGGCCGGACGGTCCGCGCGTGTGCAGAATCAGTTAAGGTTTTAGATTTCTTATGGGGTTTGTTAGCTTAACCTACGGGGTTAACTCAGGAACCGACTAGTAACGGGTCTAGACCTCCCCCTTTATATATAGATGAAGGGTTATGGCTGATTGAACCCCCCACAATCGATCCAATCAAATCTACTTATCAATTTTACCTTATTTGCATAGTTCTTCTAATTCCTAGGAGTAGGAGTATTCTAGCCTTATATTTAGATCTAGTTTAGTCTTCCACAACAATCTCTCTTTGACTCTATGCTAATTAGAGATACATCGAGAGGCCTGTCGATCTAGAGCAATGCCTTGGAACTCTCCCCCTTGATGGGATCTCTTTCGAGGCAAGTTCTAGGGTTCTCCATGGAGAAGAAGACCCTCTGCACCACCACGGATAGTCTGGCTCCAGGCTTGAACCGTTCGGAAGTGTGCAGAGGAGGATCTGCTACAAGGCCTAGGTTGTGGATTGTCTGCGCCTTCGTAGAGAGCACTGTTGGAGCGAAGGCAGAAACGCCACCCTTCGCCCGAAGTCTCCACCGCTTAGCCCCTGCCCTGTCAGACAAAGCAGGCAGGGACACCCTTCGCTTCATCGGCACCAGAGACAACACGGAGACCCTTCGCTCGATTCGGCACCAGACGAAGGCCTGCGGCGACGCCTCCCCGCGGCGTGGCCTCGGTCAGCTCTGAGGCCCACATGAGATCTGGCCCATTGTAACGGGCCCTGCGTGGCCGCGTTTGAGTTACGGGCCTAATTTGTAAAGGCGTACTTGTAATTACAGCTTGTAACCCCGCTTTATGGGAATATTCTGGGGATAAACTAGGTACCTGAGGGCACATGCGTCCTTAACGCAAGGCGCCGTGCACTCGGATACCTATAAATACCCCCGCACAGTGCCCGTGAGAGGCCAGATGAACAGAGTTTTTGCCATTACCCGCGAGTGCCCTGTTGCCACCACCATTCACCCGTGTTGGATCTCCTTGCTGTCGAGAGACAGTGCCAACATTTGGCGCCCACCGTTCGTGCTACGAGACAACCACCCGCGATGGCACCCAAGAGAGCTAACCCGAAGGCTGACGAGGCTGCGAAGGCAGCACTGCTCGCCGCAAGAAAGGGCAAGGCCCTCGCCCTCACCCAATCCACCCACCAAGAGGCCACTGAAGACGACACCCTCCGCACCTGCGACCCTGAGGGACAACCCTCAGGCTTCGCACCTCCCTCAGGCTTCGCACCTCCCTCAGGCTTCGCACCACCGGAGGGCGCGGACCTCGCCGAGGACGGTGAAGTCCTCGGCATCTCAGCAGAAGAACAGCTACAGCTGCGCGCTCTGCGCCTCAAGAACCGCAACCTCCAGAGGCAGAAGGAGATACTGGAGGCCAAGCGCCAGCGTGTGTCCGCACTCGCCAAAGTGCGGCAGATGATACGCGACGAAGAGCACAAGGCCCAGGAACTCGAGCGGGAGATCGCGCTGATGCAGCGCGAAGGCCACCTCAGCCCGCAGCACGAGTCATCCCTCCAGCACCGCGCACAAAACAAAGACACGCGCGAAGGCCACCCCGGCCTGCAGCATGAGCCACCCCTGCAACACCGCGCGCAACCGGAGGACCCGCGTTTCCCCCAGCGCGACTTCACTTTCCCGCACGCCGCGCCATTTCAAGGGGTCAATTATCTCGATGAGCGAAGTCCCCTAGCGCCTCACCTGCAAGTGACGCCCTGGCCAGCTAACTTCCGGGCTGGGACCTACCCCAAGTACAACGGCAGCACCGACCCGGCTCAATACATAATGAGTTACCAGGTCGCCGTCGCATCGTCCGGGGGGGACGACGCCACAATGGCGAAGTCCTTCATCATCGCCCTCGAGGGCCCCGCACTCACCTGGTTCACCAGGCTGCCTCCGCTGTCCATCGATTCCTGGAGAAGTCTCCGGGACAAGTTCCTCCTCAACTTCCAAGGGTACCGCCCGGACACCGACGCCCTAGCCGAGCTCTCGCTCTGCAAGCAGCTAGAGAGGGAGACCCTGAGGGAATATTACCGCAAATTCCTCACACTCAAGTCACAGCTACCCTCAGTCGATGACCAGATTGCCATCCACTATGCTATCAGTGGTCTTCGCGCTGGCGTCCTTTACAGCCACTGCATCAGAGATCCGCCGAAGAACCTCCAAGAGCTGTACCAGCTGTTTGAAAAGTATGCCAGATCCGAGGAGCTCCACCAGCGCAAGATTGAGTCCTAGCGGAAGCCAAAAGACGCTCCACAGTCCAGCCACACGTGGACAAGAACTCCGCAACCAGACTCCGGTCGAGATGGCCGCGGTCAGCCGCAAGTGCACAACATTGCCAACCAGCAGCCGGCCGCCGACCCCCTTCGGCGCCAGGAATATCCCCCCCAGGGCCGCGGAAGTGAAACTCGTGGCAGGGGCCAAGGGCGTGCGCAGCCACCCCCTCCACCGCGCCGATTTTACTGCCTTTTCCATGGCGAAGACTGCGCCCACCCAACCAAAGACTGCCCCGAAGTGAAGGCCACCAGAGACAGAATGGCAAGGGCGCAGCCAGCCGACAACCCCAGAATTGTCGCGCATAACTACCAGCCACCCCCTCCACCATATCTCCACGCTCCCGCCCCGCATCCACCGCACCACGCTTACCAACATCATCAGGAAGTACAAATCGTACATCCTCCGCCTCCACCACCACACCAGCAACAACAAAACATCCCCCACGCCCCAAAGCAGGAGGACTTCGCCGATCAACCTTATCGCGGAGTCATTCATATGATAACTGGGGGGTCCAGCACCGACTTCGACACCAAGCGGCACAAGCGGGACCACTACCGCAGCATAAACCATGTCGCCGTCACGGGCCCAGTTGTACAGACAAAGTGGTCCCACGTACCGCTCACCTTCGACGCACGGGACGTCGACTTGCGCAGCGCCCCCCACTGCGATGCCATGGTCATCAATTGCAGCGTGGCAGGCTGGGACCTACACAAGGTCCTCGTTGACAACGGCAGCCAGGCAGACATCATCTTCCTCCACGCCTTCGATCGCATGGGCATCAGCCACAGCCTGCTTAAGCCTTCGGATAACCCGTTGTATGGCTTCGGCGGCAAGGGCACCTTCCCCGTCGGCAAAATAGAATTGCCCCTCTCCTTCGGTGTAGCACCCAATGCCCGAAGTGAGCAGGTGACTTTTGACATTGTGGATATGGTATACCCATACAACGCCATCATGGGCCGGGGCTCCATCAATAAGTTTGAAGCTGCCATCCACGGACTGTATTTGTGCATGAAGATACCAGGCCCGCTAGGCGTAATTACAGTCTTCGGTAACCAGCAGACAGCGCGCAACATAGAGCGAGACTTCGTGCCGGGTCAGAGGAACGTGCACTGTCTCACGACACAGTGCGAGGTCCCTGCGCCCGCCAGCCCAACTGACAAACAGCACGACAAGGCTCAGTTGCAGAGTCAGGATGGGACCAGGACTGTCCCCCTCGATCAGGCCACGCCCAAGCAGACAGTCACTATCAGCGAAGACCTTACTTCGCATGAAGAAGAGAAGCTCCTCTGCTGCCTCGCCAAGAATAAAGATGTCTTCGCCTGGTCCGCCCTCGACCTGGTCGGAGTCAGCCGATCTATAATCGAGGAGACGTAATAAACAGGGCACTGTCTGACAGCGCCCTCGACTGTCTGCTCCTGCACTAGTGCCGCGCGTGACCGCGTGCGGCGAAGCCGCGACATAGAGCAATAAGGGGAGCGAGGAGTCGGGGCTCGTGAGGGTGGCCAAGTGGGCAGCCGAACTCTCCGGCTACCACATCAGCTTCGAGCCCAGGGCAGCCATCAAATCGCAAGTCCTGGCAGACTTCGTCGTCGACTGGACCGGGCCAGTAACACAACCGGACCCGACCACAGAGAAGGTCTGGACGATCCACTGCGACGGCGCATGGTGCCATGCGGGGGCAGGCGTCGCCGCAATCATAACCTCACCAGTCGGGGTCAAGCACAGATATGCAGCACGACTCAGCTTCAATCTGGACTCCGACAGATGCACAAATAATATAGCAGAGTACGAAGCAGTCATCTTCGGCCTCCGCAAGCTAAGGGCCCTCGGAGTCACCACTTGCATCATCAAAACAGACTCCAAGGTAGTTGCCGGCCAGGTCGAAAAAGACTATGCAGCCAAGGACCCCGCACTCATGCAATACCTCGCGGCCACCTGAAGTCTCGAGAGGCAGTTCAAGGGGTTCACCGTGCAACATGTGGACCGGGCCAAGAACGAGGAGGCCGACGCATTGGCCAAGGCCGCGGCCAGGGGCGAAACTCTGCCCTCCGACGTGTTCTTCCACGTCATTGGCACACCAGCAGTCCGGAGCCCCGAAGGGCCCCAAATAACCAATGACAGCGAGGGCCACCGTACAGTCAACCTCATCATGACCGAAGACTGGCGCGCACCCATAACCCTGTTCCTGCAAGGGTACTATCACCCAGCCGACATCAATGAGGCCAAGCGCCTCAGACATCGAAGCCGAGACTTCGCTCTGATTGAGGGCCCTAGCTGCTAAGGTGATCCGCCAGGGTTTTTATTGGCCCGCAATGATTTGCGCCGCGAATCGGGTCACTCGGTCCTGCGAAGCCTGCCAGAAGTTCTCTCCTCGGTCAGGCGGCCCTTCGCAGTACACAAAACTGATCGCCCACACATGGCCTCTCCAGCGCTGGGGTCTCGACATTGTTGGACCCCTGCCCACCGCTCAGGGGAACCTTAAGTTCGCCTTCGTCGCGGTCGAATACTTCACCAAATGGATCGAGGCACGGGCTGTCAGCGAGGGGGACCTCGTACTCATTCGGATAGCTCGAACGGAGTCCAAGGGCAAGCTGGAGCCCAGGTGGGAGGGCCCTTTCATCGTCAAGACAAAAGCTTCCCCCAGCGCTTACAGGCTCACAACGCCAACCGGCGAGGACCTGGAGCACTCCTGGAACATTGACAACCTCCGCAAATTTTTTGTTTGATTCCTCAGGGCCGTCTTCGCCCTAGTAACTCGCAAAAGCATTCTTGCACCGGCCCGCACTCTTTTCCTCCCGGGGGGTGAGGTTTTTAACGAGGCGGAGCCATGTAATATATGCGTAAAAAATCCCCCGCAAAAAGACATGCGTCGAAAAAGACCGCGATGACGGTCTTCGACATTCGACCACCACGAGGTCACCGCGAGGCTAAGCGCTAGCTACCCTCGCGTGCGACAAATCCGCGCAAAAGTCGCCTAAGGGTGCAGCCGGATTAGCACAACAAGTGCGAAAAAAAAAATCTAAGTCTATCGCGAAGACTATCCGCGCAAAAGTCGCCTAAGGGTGCAGCCGGATTAGCACATCAAGTGCGAAAAAAATCTGAGTCTATCGCGAAGATTATCCGCGCAAAAGCCGCCTAAGGGTGCAGCCGGATTAGCACAACAAGTGTGAAAAAAAAATCTAAGTCTATCGCGAAGACTATCCGCGCAAAAGTCGCCTAAGGGTGCAGCCGGATTAGCACAACAAGTGCGAAAAAAAATCTAAGTCTATCGCGAAGACTATCCGCGCAAAAGTCGCCTAAGGGTGCAGCCGGATTAGCACATCAAGTGCGAAAAAAATCTAAGTCTATCGCGAAGACTATCCGCGCAAAAGTCGCCTAAGGGTGCAGCCGGATTAGCACAACAAGTGCGAAAAAAAAATCTAAGTCTATCGTGAAGACTATCCGCGCAAAAGTCGCCTAAGGGTGCAGCCGGATTAGCACAACAAGTGCGAAAAAAAATCTAAGTCTATCGCGAAGACTATCCGCGCAAAAGTCGCCTAAGGGTGCAGCCGGATTAGCACATCAAGTGCGAAAAAAATCTAAGTCTATCGCGAAGACTATCCGCGCAAAAGTCGCCTAAGGGTGCAGCCGGATTAGCACAACAGGTGCGGAAAAAATCTGAGTCCATCGCGAAGGCTATCCGTGCAGAAGTCGCTTAAAAGTGCGAAAAAATCGAAGACTATCTGTGCAGAAGACACCTAAGGGTACACCTGGACTAGCACAACAACGGCCGAAACGACAACATCAAACCATCCACACCAAGACCAACTATAATCAACCCAACACAGCGCAGCAAAACAAATTAGTAAGTACAAAACGCCTTCGCACACACACATGCACGCGAGGGCACACAATTCTACCATACAAGCCTCGACGTACACAAGCGAGGGCACCACACTCTACATCGGCTCAACCTTAGGAATAATTCCCATCTCCCTATAATTAAATAACATTATCCTGAGCTCCTCACCCGCAAAAAGCCTTCGCAGCTCCCCTTCACCTACACCCTCGGCGGTCGGCAGGGACAACAGTTCCTGCCGACCAGCCCCACTCACACGAAGCAGAGCCCGCTCCTCCGCGCTAACCCTACGTTTTGCAACCGCCCTTCGTCGACGGCGCCCGGTGCTAGGGCCTGGCACGTCCGACGCGTCCGCGGCGTGTGGCGAAGCCTCCGCCGCAGCCACGTCCAAGGCCGCAAAATAATCCAAATCCTCCTCCGACGACTCCTCAGTCCACTCAACCGAGCTCCCGGAGTCGGCAAAATCAAAAAACTCAGATGCAGACCCACTATATTCATTACCACCTTCCGCGGTCGAAGCCGCCAAAAACTCAGTAGCAGCGGTTGCGTGCGCAGGCCCAAAATCTTGAACCTGCGCAGCAACCAAAATTCAGTACAACATCCAAAATTCCCCAACCCTAAACAACCACTACGCCACCTGCGAGGGCCCTGACGCCGCGGGGGCCTCCGCCGTTGGCTCCGCTGCCACTTCCGCCATTGTTCCCACCGCCTCCGCCGCCGGATCTTCGACGGTCGGCGCAGCTGCTGCGAGGGCATCGGGAGCGCCTTCGGCCACCTTCAGGGGCAGGTCCTCAGCTGTCGCAGCAGATGTGGGGGCGCCTGGTGCGTCTTCCGTGGTCTCCGGGGTCGGCTCCGGGTCAGGCGGGGCGTCGTTCAGTGCTCCGAAGTCGTCCACCCGCTCGCCTCGCTCCGCCTAAGACAAAACATACAAAAAGTCAGCAAACACACGCACCAACCACATTCAGCGAACGCCGAACAAACGACATCGTCACCTGAGCCCTCGCAGCCTCAGCCCGCTCCCTGACCACCACCACCATACAGACCCCACATCCGGTCATAGAGGGCGCCGGCGGACTCCTTCACCACGGGGTCTTCGACCTTATAGATGTCTCGCCCAAAATCTTCATCTGCCTGGTCGAAGGCCTCATAGTGCCGGCACCCTTCGCGAGAGAGTGCGTTCATCGCCCCCTTGCAGGTGACCAGGGAGGCGAACGACATTAATCCCCCCAGGACAGTGGGGAGCTCCCGCAGCTCCTCTTGCACCCATTCCAAACAGCGAAGCCCGGCCTCTCGCTCCGGCACCACAAAGTCACCGGTCCGCGCACCCAGCTCGCGATATGTGGCCATAAGCTGTGTGCGCGTCCGTTCGGCCTCCGTTCGCACCGCGGCTTCGGCCCCCTTCGCGCGGCTCTCCAGAGCGGTGAGCCGCCCCCGCAGGTCTTCGGCGAGATCCTTGGCAAGATTGGCTTCCGCCCGTGCCAGCCTAGCCTCCGCCTGCGCGGCCTGCTCCTTGGCGACGGCCTCGTCGGCCTCCCTCCTCTCCCCCGCCAGCTGGCGCCGGAGGTCAGCCTTTTCCTCCTCCAGGGCGGCCACCTTGTCTGCCAGTTTACGACACTTGCTGTCGGAGGCCGACTTCTCACGGACAGCGTCAGCATGTTGCGTCCGAAGTCTCTCGACTTCGGCAGATAAGGCTGCCGTAAGTGCCCCCGACGCAGTACGGCTGGTGAAGTCAGCCACCTGCAGAGCACACGTAAGGCCATGGTCGTAAAAAAAAAGAAAAAAAAAAGCTCGGCGGACCTGACTCAGTGCCTCCGCCGCCTGACTCAGCGCCTCCGTCACTCCTTTCAGCCGGCGGGTCGCCGCGCCAGCCTCGTCCCTGACCAACGCGAGGGCCGACACCTCGCCTCCGGCGCCGAGGGTCCCGCCCCTCGCCTTCGACGGCAGCGCGGCCGTCGCAATTGCCCCGGCAGGCATAGCAAGCCGGCCCTCGTCCGACCCTGCAACGCATCAATGATCAAAAAAAAAAAGAGGCGGCCGGGTGACTTACCCCCAAGATAATCATCCACACTAATGTCGGTGTCGAAGTCGGCAACGCGTTTGCCCGGCGGCGGCAACGTTCGGGCCGCCTTCGAAGCCTCCGCCACTCCGCTGGCCGGCGGCACCACCTTCGTCAGCTTGGAGACTCCGGCGCCCGCCGTTGTCTCCGGCGCCTTGCTGGGTGCAGAGGCGCCCGCCTTCGCCGGCAGCGGCGGCTTGCCTCCGCTGGAGGCCGCAGCCTTCGCCGTCCCCCGCCCCCTTTTATAGGCAGGGCGCGGCTCCTCGGGAAACCCGCAATCCCACAGGGCGCGGCGCTTCGGAAAACCCGCAGTCCAACAGTGCGATGTCCATCAACGGTCACATCAAAAACCCCCGCGGAACCACTTCGAGCGAGGGCAGCGTCTCCGCCATCTAGCGACGTCTTCGGCACCAGGTGACTTTGTCGAACTGGTCCCTCGGAGGGCAAATGTTGGAGCGAAGGCAGAAACGCCACCCTTCGCCCGAAGTCTCCACCGCTTAGCCCCTGCCCTGTCAGACAAAGCAGGCAGGGACACCCTTCGCTTCATCGGCACCAGAGACAACACGGAGACCCTTCGCTCGATTCGGCACCAGACGAAGGCCTGCGGCGACGCCTCCCCGCGGCGTGGCCTCGGTCAGCTCCGAGGCCCACATGAGATCTGGCCCATTGTAACGGGCCCTGCGTGGCCGCGTTTGAGTTACGGGCCTAATTTGTAAAGGCGTACTTGTAATTACAGCTTGTAACCCCGCTTTATGGGAATATTCTGGGGATAAACTAGGTACCTGAGGGCACATGCGTCCTTAACGCAAGGCGCCGTGCACTCGGATACCTATAAATACCCCCGCACAGTGCCCGTGAGAGGCCAGATGAACAGAGCTTTTGCCATTACCCGCGAGTGCCCTGTTGCCACCACCATTCACCCGTGTTGGATCTCCTTGCTGTCGAGAGACAGTGCCAACAAGAACCGCCAGGCGGTACACCCCCAATGTTTGGCACCCAGATCGATACCAACATAATTTTTAGATCTACCAAAAATCGCCCCCAGATGGTCGGTTCCAAAGATCACACCAAGGTATCCACCACCAACATCATCAAGCCAACCATGGAGGCACTCCCGGTTGATGACTAGCATCCCTTCGATGACCACATAAGGCGCGAGGAGGAGGAGGAGGTGTTGCGACGACTCGCCGAATGACGCGACAAAGAGGAGGAGGTGTGGTGACAACTCAAGGAATGACGTGAAAAGACAACAAAAAAGTACATATCATACTTCACAAAGGATTGCCACTAGAAAATTATCCCTCAAGGGGGATCAATATGAAATCTCTCCTACCTCAGCCTCAGGCTCCCATTGTAAGTACCCCAGATCCATCTTTTGAGGCTTTCATGGAACAACGAGGGGAACTACTAAAAGAATGCATAGATGAATCTATTAAAAAATGGGCGCTTTCATATGACAAACCTACTGCCCCTAATTTTCCTTCACGTGAATCTAATATGGAATCACTCACGCCAAACACATCGGCCACAAATGGGTCTCCCTTAGCCCAGCCATCGTATGGTATGCCAATGCACATGTTCGTGTCACCATCACAACCGCTGCAGCCAGGCATGCGACCGACTCTAGACACAATCATACCGTCCGTGAGTCATCTTGGACAGTCCGAATATATCGCGGACCGTCCGACGTATTTTGCTAGATAGTCTGATCCTATGCAAGCCCACGTGTAGATCACACATGTAGCGCCATACACGGCCGGACCATCTAGGTGTACCCTCGGATAGTTTAGCCTGGTCACAGACCGTCTAGCCCTTTACGTTGAACTATCTAGATACGTCATAGACTGTTTGACGTGTTTTGCCAGACCATCCGACCCCGCGCGAGTCTGTGCGTAGACACCCACGTCACACCGCACATGGCCGGACTATATGGGTACAACCCTAGACAATTTAGCCAGGTCACGGACCATTCGACCCCTCATGCCAGACCGTCTAGACATGAAACTACCCAGGCAGCGTCATATACGGCCGGACAGTTTGGATACGCATTCGAATCATTCGGTCTGGTCATGGACTGTCTGGCCCCTTAAGGCGGACCGTCCGGGTATGCATACACAAAACCAGGAGCTACACAATATGTGGAGTTCTCGCACCCATTGCAGCTGCACTACGGTGTCCCACTGGCAGCATATTATAACCATGTCGTACCACCACCTGTACACATGGCTCAATATTCTTCGGCCACTAGGGAGCCCGAGAGATATAGGACAAGAGCTGGTGGCATTGATAGGACACCTAACACACATCTCGAACATCCTTGAGAGGAAAGCTGACAGAATGATGTCAAACAACATGAGATTTCCACCCACAAAGTTAATGGATAGTCGACATACGTGGTGGAAAGAAATTAGGGACGAGGTAGCCGGGTTGTTGAGAGACAAACTCAGTGTTAGTGTGTCAAGCACAGGGTAGTCGTATCGGAAATCTTATCATCACCAATTTGACGCCGAGCCATATCCGCAAGTGACTAGGATACCATATTTCTCCAAATTTTTCGGTAAAGGCGAGAAAAGCACACATGAGCACATAAGCCAGCTCTTAGCACACCTAGGAGAATTCACTGATAGGAAAGCCTACCGTGTTTGTTTATTCTCGCTATCTCTGACTGGTACCGCATTCACGTGGTACGCGACCCTGCCACCTAACTCTATTAACTCTTGAGAGGAATTAGAATAGAAATTTTATGAACAGTTCTTCTCAGGAGAATATGAGTTAGAATTAGCTAATTTAGCTTTAGTCCGACAAGGGCCTGAAGAATTGGTTAATGACTATATCCGGAGGTTCTGGGACCCTAAAAACCGATGCTTTCAGATCCACATCGCAGAAAACAGCTAGCAGGACTAGCTTTTAATGGGTTGCGACCTTACTTAGAAGAGAAATTAGATGGCACCTAGTTCTTTTCGTTAGTGCACTTGCACCAGTGGGCTTTGGCATGTGAAAGTCGAAGTAAAGATGCATCAAAATTGGCAAGCCATAAGATGCATCTAGTAGGACGCGATAATTCAGATGATGAACCCACAAATGTATATACTACCGAACTTGTTTGGCCAGCACAGGCTAAACCTTCTACAAGTTCTTCTTTGCAGCCGATTCAAAAGAATCGGCAAGAAGAAGTTAAATTTACTTTTAATCTTGCCAAATGCGATAAAAAATTTGACGAGCTATTAAAAAATGGCAACATTAAATTAACGTATATATTCCTCCTCTAGATGAATTAAAAAGACGTGTTTTCTGCAAGTAGCATAATTCTTTTTACCATGCCACCAATGATCGTAATGTTTTCTGTCGATAGATACACTCGGCCATAAATGAGGGTCGCTTGAGTTTTTAGGAGATGTAAGTGGACACGCAACCATTTCCTATCAATATAATAAAGCTAGCAAGCAAAAAGGTCTTGGTTCAGCCGGAAGTGGTCAATAAAGGCAAAGGAAAAAACATCGTCATTGGTGATCCTCACACGTCGAATATATCACGAGGGATTGCTCAACTCCAGGCAGAAAGACTAAGAAGTATAGAGGTGCTAGGGGCAGGCTCAATCGAGCAGCCGAGTAAAGCTCCCTGACTCGAGCATCACAGACTATCCAGCACTTGCGTGCGGACGGTCTAGTGCTCATGTGGATGGTCCGTCTGACTCAGTCGGATAGTCCGCCCATGGCTAGAGGCGTCGACCTCCACACAAAGCGAGGAAGGGGATACAAGGGCATAGCACATGTAACTCACATGGTCAGCTGGTCAAAGTCGGCCCTACTTTTGATCAATTGCTCTCCAAATACGCTAGCAAGAAGGCCGTTCTACTCGATCGGCCAACAAAGAAACCCCGATCGCCCGCTAAAACAAAATGGTCGAATAAATGGCCCGAAAGGCGACGCAACAAGCATCACCTATTCATCCATCTCCAGTGATGCCAGGATACTTTCCACCTGCCTACTCATCATCGATATGTTATCCTATTCAAATGTGGAATGGTACGACGATGAACCCATGGTACATGCATAGTCCTTTTGCCTATTCAGGCTGGGGGCACCTCCATTCTATACCTTTTGTCCTATTGATCATATGGTCATGGCTGAGAAAGATGTAATCCAAAACGACCTTTATGCATTGGAGCTCTATTGAACGATCACGCTATCAGATTAAAAAGCCGGTGACTAGCATCAGGCTTAGTTCTTACTTCAGGAACAAAGTAACTTGTGAGATCTATTGTTTCCCGAAGGGTGTTAGCAGTAGATATGCTTTTGGTTCTTCAACCTCCACCAAAAGGCAGGGGCATATGTTGAACACCGAAACTGGCATGCAGACTGTCCATCCCTGGGACCGGACGGTCCACGCGTGCACAGAATCAGCTAGGGTTCTAGATTTCTTGCAGGGTTTGTTAGCTAAACCTGCGGGGTGAACTCGAGAACCGACTTATAATGGGTCCAGACCTCCTCCCTTTATATAGATGAAGGGTTACGACTGATTGAACCCCCAAAATCGATGCAAATCAAATGTAATTATCGATTTTACATTATTTGCATCGTACTTCCAATTCCTAGGAGTAGGAGTATTCTAGCCTTAGGTTTAGATCTAGTTTAGTATTTCACAACAATCTCTCTTCAACTCTACACCGATTAGTGACGCACCAAGTGGCCTGCCGACCAGGAGCAACGCCTTGGAACCCTCCCCCTCGATGGGATCTCTCCCCGGGGCGAGTTATAGGGTTCTTCGAGGAGAAGAAGACCCTCTGCGCCACCATGGACAGTACGTCCCCAGGCGCGGACCATCTGAAAGCATGCAGAGAAGGATCCGCTCCTGTGCCTAGGTTGTGGACCGTCTGCTCTGCGCCTAGGTCGCGGACCGTCCGCGCCTCCACAGAGAGCACCAACAAGCGGTACACCCCTAGTGTTTGGCACCCAGATCGGCGCCAACAAGTGCCATGGTTGGTAATAATAAAAGTTTGAACAAGGCGGTGAATCTTCTTGTTTTTCTAATTTTTTCTTAGGGTTGTTTTAGTTTGTTGAGCTTGTTCATGTAACTTTGTGTATCTTTGTTGTTGGAACATGTATCACTGTATGCAAGTTGTCAGTTTACTTCAGCAAATAAATGGCAAGATGTATCTTTCTATGAACATACAACAACTGGATCAACACATAAAAAAGAACTCCAACAGTACTCTATTTTACATTTTTTATCAAAAAAGTATAGGGAACATCATAAAATGACCCAAAAATACTACACCCGAGACTAGTGCCTTATCCTTGTTTTCTGTATTATCCTCATCATTTTCTTCCCTAATAATGTAATTTACTTTCTAAAATACATGATTTAAGGCTTAACTATTAGAGCGTAATTCGTTTTTAGTGCCATAAACACTTTAAATGATGTAGTATTCTAATTTTTAGGGCAGTATTTGAAGTCATCTTGTTAGAGATGATCTAATGTATTGTGCGTTTGCAAGAACAAGTAAGATATCAGCACATCTGTAAGGCCCAAAATCTGTATAAAAAATTTAATAATAATAAAATAAATATAAGAAGGAATACAATAGTAAATTCAGATATCTCAAATTATACTTGAGTATTGGGAATTGAGAACATAATCTTGAAAACCAAGAACTATTTTAGAAAATGAGTAATAGAAATTTTTTCTATTCAACTAAATGATTATGCATTTCATGAAATGATTCACCATAAGCAATCATTTACATGAATATTTAATTTTGAAGTAACTTTAATTCCTATCCCTCAATCAAAATACTATTTTTCCTAAAAAGAAAGGAACAATAGGAGTGTGTTTCATATTTCCAACATCTATCAAATAAATAAAATAATTAAAATAAACATATGTCTATTGCATCATGTTGGAGTTTATTTATGTGTGCATTTAACAATAATAATAATAATAATGTTAGTAGAAATACATTAATGTTCACATTTGGATTTAAGACCTAGTTTGCAAATTAGAATTTGGAGAAGGAACAGGAAAATGCTATATAAATTGGATACACTATATATATATATATATATATTGTATTTATATATTACACCTGGGTACATTCAATATAGAGAATGCACCCAGGCCGAACCTACGTGCCAGGTCCGAGCCAGCCGTTCCACCCAGGCCGTTTCGTCCCTCCTGCACGCTCCCGACAGAATATTTTAACTTTCCCGCCCCCGCCCCTCTTTCTCCGTGAACGGCTCCTCCGTGAACGGCTCCTCCGCGAACGGCTCAACCTCTTCACATAAGTTGCAATCACACCAGACTTGCAGTTGCAATTACACCAGGCAGCAGTTGCAATCATTGTTTAACAGATTTTTGGACATAGTTATATAGGAGTTGCAATCACACCAGACCAGCAGTTGCAAATACACCAGACAGCAGTTGCAATCATTGTTTGTTTAACAGATTTTTGGACATAGTTATATAGAAGTTGCAATCACACCAGACCAGAAGTTGCAATTACACCAGACCAGCAGTTGCAATCTTGTTTGTTTAATAGATTTTTGAACATAGTTATATAGAAGTTGCAATCACACCAGACCCACAGTTGCAATTACACCAGACCAGCAGTTGCAATCTTGTTTGTTTAATAGATTTTTGGACATAGTTATATAGAAGTTGCAATCACACCAGACCCACAGTTGCAATTACACCAGACCAGCAGTTGCAATCTTGCTTGTTTAATAGATTTTTGGACATAGTTATATAGAAGTTGCAATCACACCAGACCAGCAGTTGCAATTACATCAGACCAACAGTTGCAATCATATTTTTTAACAAAATTTCTCAGAGTTATTCAAATGCGGGGGACAGAGACACGCTGACAGAGAGGCGCGCGGCGGCGCGAGGACAGGGAGGCGCTTGGCGGCGCGAGGACAGGGAGGCGCTCGGCGGCGGTGGGATTTAGGGGAGGAGCATCGAGGAGAAGACGGCGCCGCGGGGAAAGGGATGCGCGCGGCGGCGGCGGAGGGCTGGGAGGCGCGCGAAAACGCCTGGGTGCATTCAATATAGAGAATGCACCCAGGTGTATTTTAGCAGCGCCGTATATATATATATATATATATATATATATATATATATATATATATATATATATATATATATATATATATATATATATATATATATATATAGATTGTATATTAGGAGCCCTGGGCTTCCAATAACTAAAGGAAGCACAGGCCAGACAGTGCAATCTGGTCGAGCCGGACCAGGTCCAGACGTCTATAAAAGAAAATTCGTAGTGCTAGGGATCAGTTTTTCACGCCCCATCTCGATTCATTAGCGACGGCGGTTGCCCGATAGCGCGCGCGGCGATGGACCCCGGGCCAGTGGTTGCGGTGGCTGCGGCTCCTCGACCTCGACATACGGTGGCGGTGGTTCCCAGGCCGGCGGCGGTGGCTCCCGATCCAGAGGGCGAGCGACGACATTGCCCTTGTGCGGTGGCGGCGGTTCCCAGGCCGGTGGCTGCAACTCCATTACCTCGACGCGCGTTGGCGAAGGTTCCTCGATCCGGAGTAGTCGCGGCGGTTTCCCGATCCAGAAGGCGAGCGACAGCGGGGCCCTTGTGCGGGCAAGCGGCGGCGTCCCCGAAGCCCCGAGGAGGCGGCACTTCCAAGGCCAGCGAGCAAGCGACGCCCGTCGACGTGCGAGTAGCGACGGCGACACATGAGGCGCGATGTTCGAGCGAGCGACGTCACAGAAGGCGCGATATGCGCGCAGCGATGATCGCACGTGACATCCTCCGATCCGGCGCATTTTTCTTTTCGATTATTGTGTTTTATGCCTACCACATGTATTATTTACGCTAAAAACTGTATGATTTTATGCTTGAACACGGAGTTCGTATATCAGTTTACTGCATGCACATTGGAAAGGCAATTCCTTGATTTATGCTGTTCGTAATTTGCGCGCATGCAATGGAAACTCCCACGATTTTGCCATAATTTTTGGATCTGTATAAAAATAGAAACCGCATGCATGCGGCTGCCATGTTTTTCGGATCTGTCATAAAAATAGGATCGTAATAACAACCTACTAGAGCTATCAATCTCTCATTGACTCGGTATTTACGCTTATAATTGAGGGATTTTATGCTCAAAACTTAAGGTTTTTACGCTCCACTCGGAGATGCGTCCACCAGTGAACAACATGCCAGATATTTTATGCAGTGTAAGGAATTGCATAAATACCTATACTGTGTAGTATAATTTGTTTCAGTATACATCATAAACTAGTTCTAATGTGTTTAGCTGCATGGCTGTTGGAGGGATCCTATATTTATGAAGGAAATAAAATATTAAATGCGATTTTTTGTTTCTATGCATGCAATTCATTTCTTTTTATTGCATATTCTTTTTATCATAAATTCGTGTGCATGTAGGTGGTAACAGATTTTACGCAGTATACCGAATTGCATAATTATCTACACAGTGTAGCATATTTAGTATCAGTATATATCATAAAATGGTCATTACGAGTCTAGCTGCATGGCTGTTGCAGTGATCCTAAATTTATGGAGAAAATAAAGCATTTAAAATAAAAACTGTCATACATATCTTTCCTAAATTTACGCGCATGCAAGGGAACTTGTTTGACTCATGCATGTATTTTGCCATAATTTTTGGATCTGTATAACCGCATGCATGCGGCTGTCATGTTTTTCGGATCTGCCATAAAACTAGGATCGTAATAACAACTTACTAGAACTATCAACCTCTCACATTGGCTCGGTATATACGCTTATAATTGAGGGATTTTATGCCCAAAACTTGAGGTTATTATGCTCCAACCTAGAGGTGCGTCCACCAGTGAACAACATGCCAGATTTTTTACGCAGTGTAGCGAATTACATAAATACCTACACCATTTAGTATAATTTGTATTAGTATATATCATAAACTAGATCTAATGTGTTTAGCTACATGGTTGTTGGAGGGATCTTATATTTAAGAAGAAAATAAAACATTAAATACAATTTTTTGTTTCTATGCGTGTAATTCATTTCCTTTCATTGCACATTATTTTAATCATAAATTCGTGTGCATGCATTTGGTAACAGATTTTTATGCAGTATACCAAATTACATAATTATCTACACAGGGTAGCATATTTAGTAGCAATATATATCATAAAATAGTCCTTACGAGTCTAGCTGCATGGCTGTTGCAGCGATCCTAAATTTATGGAGAAAATTAAGCATTTAAAAATAGAAACCGCCACACATATCTTTCCTAAATTTACGCGCATGCAAGGGAACATGTTTGACTTATGCATGCATTTCCTTTTTTGCGCGCAGAGACGTGGGCGCGGGTGGTGCAACCGACAGACTGGTCCAGTCGGTGCGCTGGGTTGAACCAGGTTGCAGGGGTGATCGGCCTGGGCTTCCTTTAACTATTGGAAGCCCAGGGCTCCCGTTATACCTACCATATATATATATGAATTAAATTTTGGTTCATACTGTTATTAGAATATAGACATATAACCCAAGTCTGAACTCCAAAGACATGAATTCAAATTTGAAAAGAGAAGAAAAGAGAAAAGAAAAGAAAATACAAAAGAAAATAAAAAAATGGGCGCATGGGCTGATTCTATTCTATTCTCATCTCCATCTCTCGTCTGCGCGGCCCGGCTAATCAGTTAGTGCCGACAACTGGGGCCTGTCACTCAGTCAGTCTCCGCGCTCGGACACCGGCGCCTGGGTCCCACCTACCGGACGCTCCTTCTTTCGCTCACTGCCTGGTAGGGCCCATCTGTCATCCCTTTCATCCTCCCCTTCAACGAAGACCGGTTCCAATGCCACCATGCTCGGTGCTCGGGGCTCGGGGCTGCGAAATCTCCGGACCATAATAACCTGGGCGGCCGGCCGGGACCCACTACCCCATCCGCGCAGATCCTATCGACCACTGCTGGTAGGATCAAGCCGTCAGTCGTTCGCTCCGACTACCTCGCCAGCAATGGCAGAAGTCACCCCGCGAACTCGGAAATCCCGTTGCTCGAGCCCCGACCGCCTTATGCCTATAATGTAGCGTCATAGTCCTCGGTCGATCCTATTTCCACTACCACAGCTTCGTTGTACGGTTGTGGCCGAGCTGAGTGTTGGAACTTGCTCTCAGTTGCAAGGGGATCCAACAAGGGTGAACAGTGACGTCAACAGGGCACTCGCGCTAGATGGCAAAAGCTCTGTTAATCTGGCCTCTCACGGGCACTGTGCAGGGGTATTTATAGGTACCTGAGCGCGCAGCGCCTTGAGCTAAGGACGCATGTGCCCTCAGCTACCTAGGTTATCCCCAGAATATTCCCATAAAGCGGGGTTACAGACCGTAATTACAGGGATGCCTTTACAAATTAGGCCCGTAACGCACGACGGCCACGCGGGGCCCGTTACGATGGGCCGGATCGCACGTGGGCCTCTGAGCTGGACGAAGCCGCACTGTGGGATGCCCTTCGTCGCCGGTCTTCATCTGGTGCGGAACAAGCGAAGGGTGTCCCTGCCTGTTTTGTTTCTGTTAGCTCAGCTGCTGCAGCGAAGGCTTCGAGCAAAGGGTGGCGCCTTTGCCTTCGCCCCAACATTTGCCCTCCGAGGGACCAGTTCGACAAAGTCACCTGGTGCCGAAGACGTCGCTAGATGGCGGAGACGCTGCCCTCGCTCGAAGTGGTTCCGCGGGGGTTTTTGATATGACCGTTGATTGACGGCGTACTGTTGGATTGCGGGTTTCCCGAAGCGCCGTGCCCTGTTGGATTGCGGGTTTCCCGAAGAGCCGCGCCCTGCCTATAAAAGGGGGCGGGGGTCGGCGCTTTTTGAACTTCACCTTCCGCGGTCCGCGAAAACCCTAGCCGCCCTTTCCGCCGTCTTGCTGCTCGTCTGCCCGCCGTGCTCTTGTTCGCCGGAGATCTGGCTCGAGCGAAGCAGACCGCCCGCCGCCGCCGACGGTACGTAGTGATGCCGTCCTCGTCTTCTTCCGCTGCCGCTACACCGCCGGCCGTTCCCTTGCCGTCGGCCGCCGCCTCGTCTGAGGAGACGCTAAGTAGTTTAATGGCGGAGGAGTTGCGCGCCGGCGATTCTGTTGATTTTGGCGTATCGCGGATGTCGTCGGTCCGCGTGCAAGATATGCAGCGGTTGGGTTACTTCGGCGGCGGAGTTGCTCGAGTCCCGGGGACGGAGGAAGTCCCCGAGCCGGAGGGCGAGTTGGTTGTTTTCGAGGCGTTCTTCGCCGCCGGACTCCGCTTGCCTGCACACCGTTTTGTTGGCGAAGTCCTGCGCAGGTTCAACGTTCAAATACATCAGCTGACACCGAATGCCATAGTGGCTCTGTCGAAGTATGTCTGGGCGACGACTTCGTACGGCGGACAGCCATCGGTCGAAGTTTTTGCGAAGTATTATTGTTTGCACTGGCAGAAGAGGATGATTGGAGACGAAGTTGCTCAGTTTAGGTCCTGCACATTCACGCCGAAGACCGGCAAAACCACGATGCAGGTAGTCGAGTTGGTTCCTTGCGCCCGCAACAAGTGGGGCAACTGGAATGAATTTTGGTTTTACGTTGCTGAGGGTACCGTCGAAGGCCATGAAGGACTCCCCGTGTCCGAGATGTGTTCTCATTTTTACTCAGCGTACCCGCCCTTTGAAGTGGCGGAGGAGGATATGGACGAAGGGGCCCTTCGGTGCGCCGCCGGCCTGAGTAGTGGGCGCGACTTGGTTGAAGAATTTGTGGCGTACGGGGTATGGCCCTTGGCGCATGGCTGGGCGTTGGGCGAAGTGTGCCCTCGCCAGATGCCTTTCCATGGCGGAAGGGTGGTGCGGAGTCCCGCCTTCGCCCTGAATCTGCAAAACCGCGATCCGGCCGCCTTTGTGCGTGAGGCGGAGGATGGGGCGGTGCGGCGGAGGCTTCGCCGCACGTCGCGGACGCAGGAGATGTGCCAGGTCCTAGCACCAGGCGACGACGACGAAGGGCGGTTGCGAAACGTAGAGTTAGTGGGGCGGAGGGGGCTCGGCTTCGTGTGAGTGGGGCTGGCCGGCAGGAACTTTTGTCTTTGCCGGCCGCCGTGAATACAGGTGAAGGGGAACTGCGAAGTCTTTTTGCGGGTGAGGAGCTTAGGATAATGTTATTTAATTATAGGGAGATGGGAATTATTCCTAAGGTTGAGCCGATGTAGAGTGTGGTGCCCTCGCTTGTATATGTAGAGGCTTGTATGATGAAGTTGTGTGCCCTCGCTTGTATATGTGTGCGAAGGCGTTGTGTACTTTGTCTAGTTTGTTTTGTTGTGCTGTGCTGGTGTGATTATAGTTGGTCTTGGCACGGGCGGTTTGATGTTGTCGTTTCTGCCTTTGTTGTGCTAGTCCGGTTGCACCCTTAGGTGTCTTCTGCACGGACAGTCTTTGCGGTAGGCTTCGGTTTTTTCGCACTTGTTGTGCTAGTCCGGCTGCACCCTTAGGCGACTTCTGCGCGGATAGTCTTTGCGGTAGACTTTGGTTTTTTCGCACTTGTTGTGCTAGTCCGGCTGCACCCTTAGGCGACTTCTGCGCGGATAGTCTTCGCGGTAGACTTTGGTTTTTCGCACTTGTTGTGCTAGTCCGGCTGCACCCTTAGGCGACTTCTGCGCGGATAGTCTTCGCGATAGACTTTGGTTTTTTCGCACTTGTTGTGCTTAGTCCGGCTGCACCCTTAGGCGACTTCTGCGCGGATAGTCTTCGCGATAGACTTTGGTTTTTTCGCACTTGTTGTGCTTAGTCCGACTGCACCCTTAGGCGACTTCTGCGCGGATTTGTCGCACGCGAGGGTGGCTAGCGCTTAGCCTCGTGGTGACCTCATGTTGGTCGAATGTCGAAGACCGTCGCCGCGGTCTTTTTTCGACGCATGTTTTTGCGGGGGATTTTTCACACATATATTACATGGCTCCACCTCGTTAAAAACCTCACCCCCCGGGAGGAAAAGAGTGTGGGCCGGTACAAGATTGTTTTTGCGAATTACAAGGGCGATATCAGCCCTGAGGAGTCAAACAAAAAATTTGTGGAGGTTGTCGATGTTCCAGGAGTGCTCCAGGTCCTCGCCGTTTGGCGTTGTGAGCCTATAAGCGCTGGGGGAAGCTTTTGTCTTGACTATAAAGGGGCCCTCCCACCTAGGCTCCAGCTTGCCCTTGGACTCCGTCCGAGCTGTTCGGACGAGTACGAGGTCCCCCTCGCTGAACTCCCTCGGGATGACTGAGTGGTCGCGCCATGCTTTGGTCTGGGCTTGGTATTTGTTTAGGGCCTGTAGGGCGAAGACTCGGTCTCCGTCAATGAGATCCTTTGAAGTTGGCTCGTCCACGTCGGGGACGGCTGACGGAACTGTTCGCGGGGACCCATGCTTTATTTCTTGCGGGGTCATGGCCTCCGATCCGTATAGAAGGCGGAAGGGAGTAAACCCGGTCGCCCTGCACTCAGTTGTGTTTAGTGCCCAGACTGCCTCAGGTAACAAATCGGTCCGTCTGCCCTTTTTTTCATCAAGGAGCATTTTCTTGACAGCTGTGAAGATTTTCCCGTTGGCGCGTTCAACGACCCCGTTGGACTGCGGATGATAGACTGAGGCGAAGGCAAGCTTGGTGCCAATGGAGAAACAAAAATCCTTGAAGTCTTGGTTGTCAAACTGCTTGCCGTTGTCAACTGTTAGTTCGGACGGTACTCCGAAGCGGCAAACAATGTTCTGCCAGAAGAATTTTTGGGCAGTCTTTGATGTTATTGTAGAAACAGCCCGCGCCTCGATCCATTTGGTGAAGTACTCGACAGCGACGAAGGCGAACTTAAGGTTCCCCTGAGCGGTGGGCAGGGGCCCGACAATGTCCAGGCCCCAGCGCTGGAGAGGCCATGTATGGGCGATCAGCTTTGTATACTGCGAGGGGCTGCCTGACCGAGGAGAAAACTTCTAGCAGGCTTCGCAGGACCGTGTGACCCGATTTGCGGCGCAGATCATTGCGGGCCAGTAAAAGCCCTAGCGGATCACCTTAGCAGCTAGGGCCCTTGGCCCTGCGTATGAGCCGCACGTGCCACTGTGGACTTCACGTAGGATCTGCATGCCTTCGGCTTCGGTGACGCACTTAAGCATTGGCTGACTGACCCCTTTTTTGTAGAGTTGGCCTTCAATCAGTGCGAAGTCTCGGCTTCGATGTCTGAGGCGCTTGGCCTCACTGATGTCGGCTGGATGATAATACCCCTGTAGGAACAGGGTTATTGGTGCCCGCCAGTCTTCGGTCATGATAAGGTTGACTATGCGGTGGCCCTTGCTGTCATTGGTTATTTGGAGCCCTTTGGGGCTCCGGACGGCTGGCGTGCCGATGACATGAAAGAACACGTCGGAGGGCAGAGTTTCGCCCCTGGCGGCAGCCTTGGCCAATGCGTCGGCCTCTTCATTCTTGGCCCGATCCACATGCTGCAAGGTGAACCCCTTGAATTGCCTCTCGAGACTTTGGATGGACGTGAGGTACTACATGAGCGCGGGGTCCTTTGCTGCATAGTCTTTCTCGACTTGGCCGGCAACTACCTTGGAGTCTGTTTTGATGATGCAGGTGGTGACTCCGAGGGCCCTTAGCTTGCGGAGGCCGAGGATGACTGCTTCATATTCTGCTATATTATTTGTGCATCTGTCGGATACCAGATTGAAGCTGAGTCGTGCTGCATATCTGTGCTTGACCCCGACTGGTGAGGTGATGACTGCAGCGACGCCTGCCCCCGCATGGCACCATGCGCCGTCGCAGTGGATCGTCCAAATCTTCTCTGCGGACGGGTCTGGCTGTGTTGTTGGCCCAGTCCAGTCGACGACGAAGTCTGCCAGGACTTGAGACTTGATAGCTGTCCTGGGCTCGAAGCAGATGTGGTAGCCGGAGAGTTCGGCCGCCCACTTGGCAATCCTCACCGATGCCTCCGGGTTTCTGAATAATTCGCCGAGTCCCCTGTTTGAGGTGACTCGGACCTTGAATGCTTCGAAGTAATGGCGCAGTTTGCGCGACGACATGACGACTGCGTAGGCAATCTTCTCCAGCTCTGTCATGTTGCACTTGGACGATGTCAGCACTTCGGAGACATAGTACACGGGGCACTACCGGACCACGCCCTCGACAGTCTGCTCCTGCACTAGTGCCGCGCTGACCGCATGTGGCGAAGCCGCGACGTAGAGCAGCAGGGGGAGCGAGGGGTCGGGGCTGGTAAGGACGGCCAACTCTGTCAGGTACTGTTTTAATGAGGCGAAGGCCGCCGCCTGCTCTGGTCCCCAGGCGAAGTCTTTTGCACCACGGAGTGTCTTAAGGAAGGGGAGACTTCGCTCGGCGGACCTGGAGATGAATCTGTTGAGAGCGGCCAATCTGCCTGTCAGGCGCTGGACGTCCCTGACAGACTGCGGAGGCGTCATGTCTAAGATGGCCTGAATCTTGGTTGGGTTGGCCTCGATGCCGCGGTGTGATACCAGGTAGCCCAATATTTTGTCTTGGCGAACGCCGAAGACGCACTTTTCCGGGTTTAGGCGGAGTTGTGCGTCTCGCATGTTCGCGAATGTTTCGGCGAGGTCGGCGAGGTGGTCCTCCTTGCTCTTGCTGGCGACGACAATGTCGTCTACATATGTGAATATGTTTCTGCCAACTTGCCCTTCGAGCACTGTTTTGGTAAGCCTGGAGAAGGTGGACCCGGCGTTCTTGAGTCCCTCCGGCATTCTGATGAAGCAATATGTGCCGAAGGGTGTTATAAAGTTGGTGCTAGCCTTGTCTTCTTCCTTCATGTATATCTGGTGGTAACCGGAGAAGCAATCGAGGAGGGACATGACCTCGCATCCGGCCGCGCTGTCGACTATTTTGTCGATCCGCGGCAACGGGAAATTGTCCTTTGGGCAGGCTTTATTGAGACTGGTGAAGTCGATGCACATTCGCCACTTCCCGCTCTTTTTCTGCACCATCACGACATTGGAGAGCCATGTGGGGTAAGCCACCGGCTCGATGAATTTGGCTTCCAGGAGGCGGTGCACTTCTGCCTTGGCGGCCTCCGTCTTCTCGTCGGACATCTTGCGAAGCCGCTGCTTTTTCGGCCGTACCGAAGGGTCGATTCCCAGACTGTGCTCAATTATTGAACGGCTAACCTCAACCAGATCGAGGGCCGACCAGGCGAAGACATCTTTGTTCTTGGACAGGCAGCAGAGGAGCTTCTCTTCTTCATGCGAAGTAAGGTCTTCGCTGATAATGACTGTCTGCCTGGGCGTGGCCTGGTCGAGGGGGACAGTCTTGGTCCCGTCGTTGCTCTGTAGCTGTGCCTTGTCGTGCTGCTTATTGGTTGGGCTGGTAGGCGCGGGGACCTCGCGTTGGGCCGTGAGGCAGTGCACGTTTCTTTGACCGGGCACGAAGTCCCGCTCTATGTTGCGTGCAGTCTGTTGATTGCCGAAGACTGTGATGACGCCTAACGGACCTGGTATCTTTATACATAGGTACAGTCCGTGAATGGCTGCTTCGAACTTATTGATGGAGCCCCGGCCCATGATGGCATTGTAAGGATATACCATGTCCACAATGTCAAAGGTTATTTGCTCGCTTCGGGCATTGGGTGCTACACCGAAGGAGAGACGCAGCTCTATTTTGCCGACGAGGAAGGTGCCCTTGCCGCCAAAGCCATACAACGGGTTGTCCGAAGGCTTAAGCAGGCTGTGGCTTATGCCCATGCGATCGAAGGCGTGGAGGAAGATGATGTCCGCCTGACTGCCGTTGTCAACTAGGACTTTGTGCAGGTCCCAGCCTGCCACGCTGCAATTGATAACCATGGCGTCGCAGTGGGGGGCGCTGCGCAGGTCGACGTCCCGTGCGTCGAAGGTTAGCGGTATGTGGGACCACTTTGTCTGCACGACTGGGCCCGTGACGGTGACATGGTTGATGCTGCGGTAGTGGTCCCGCTTCTGCCGCTTGGTGTCGAAGTCAGTGCTGGACCCCCCAGTTATCATGTGGATGACTCCGCGATATGGTTGATCGGCGAAGTCTTCCTGCTTTGGGGCATGGGGGATGTTTTGATGTTGCTGGTGTGGTGGTGGGGGTGGAGGAGGTACGATTTGTACTTCCTGATGGTGTTGGTAAGCGTGGTGTGGTGGATGCGGGGCGGGAGCGTGGATATATGGTGGAGGGGGTTGCTGGTAATTGTGCGCGACAATTCTTGGGTTGTCGGCTGGCTGCGCCCGTGCCATTCTGTCTCTGGTAGCCTTCGTTTCGGGGCAGTCTTTGGTTTGGTGGGCGCAATCTTCGCCATGGAAGAGGCAGTAGAATCGGCACGGCGGCTGCGCACGCCCTCGGCCCCTACCACGAGTGCCATTTCCGCGGCCCTGGGGGGGATATTCCTGGCGACGAGGGGGGTCAGCAGCGGGATGCTGGTTGGCGATGTTGTGCACTTGCTGCTGATTGCGGCCGTCTCGACCGGAGTCTGGCTGCGGAGTCCTTGTCCACGTACGGCTGGACTGTGGAGCATCTTTTGGCTTCCTTTGGGACTCAATCTTGCGCTGGTGGAGCTCTTCGAATCTGGCGTACTTTTCAAACAGCTGATATAACTCCTGGAGGTTCTTTGGCGGATCTCTGATGCAGTGGCTGTAAAGGACGCCGGCGCGAAGGCCACTGATAGCATAGTGGATGGCAATCTGGTCATCGACTGAGGGCAGTTGTGATTTGAGTGTTAAAAATTTGCGGTAATACTCCCTCAGAGTCTCCTTTTCCAGCTGCTTGCAGAGCGAGAGTTCGGCCAGGGCGTCAGTGTCTGGGCGGTACCCTTGGAAGTTGAGCAGGAACTTGTCCCGGAGACTTCTCCAGGAATCAATGGACAGCGGAGGCAACCTGGTGAACCAGGTGAGTGCTGGGCCCTCGAGGGCGATGATGAAAGACTTCGCCATTGTGGCGTCGTCCCCTCCGAAAGATGCAACGGCGACCTGATAACTCATTATGTATTGAGCCGGGTCGGTGCTGCCGTTGTACTTGGGATAGGTCCCTGCCCGGAAGTTAGCTGGCCAAGGCGTCACTTGCAGGTGTGGCGCCAGGGGACTTCGCTCATCGAGATAGTTGACCCCTTGGAATGGCGCGGCGTGCGGGAAGGTGTGGTCGCATTGGGGGAAATGCGGGTCCTCCGGTTGCGCGCGGTGTTGCAGGGGTGGCCCATGCTGTAGGCCGAGGTGGCCTTCGCGCGTGTCTTCGAGTTGAGCGCGCTGCTGGAGGGGTGACTCGTGCTGTAGGCCGAGGTGGCCTTCGTGCTGCATCAGCGCAATCTCCCGCTCGAGTTCCTGGGCCTTCTGCTCTTCGTCGCGTATCATTTGCCGCACTTTGGCTAGTGCGGACACACGCTGGCGCTTGGCCTCCAGTATTTCCTTCTGCCTCTAGAGATTGCGGTTCTTGAGGTGCAGGGCGCGCAGCTGTAGCTGTTCTTCTGCTGAGACACTAAGGACTTCACCGTCCTCGGTGAGGTCCGCGCCCTCTGGTGGTGCGAAGCCTGAGGGTGGCTGCGGTTGTCCCTCAGGGTCGCAGGTGCGGAGGGTGTCGTCTTCGCAGGCGCGAGGAACATCGTCTTCAGTGGCCTCTTGGTGGGTGGATTGGGTGAGGGCGAGGGCCTTGCCCTTTCTTGCGGCGAGCAGTGCTGCCTTCGCAGCCTCGTCAGCCTTCGGGTTAGCTCTCTTGGGTGCCATCGCGGGTGGTTTTCTCGTAGCACGAACGGTGGGCGCCAAATGTTGGAACTTGCTCTCAGTTGCAAGGGGATCCAACAAGGGTGAACAGTGACGTCAACAGGGCACTCGCGCTAGATGGCAAAAGCTCTGTTAATCTGGCCTCTCACGGGCACTGTGCAGGGGTATTTATAGGTACCTTAGCGCGCAGCGCCTTGAGCTAAGGACGCATGTGCCCTCAGCTACCTAGGTTATCCCCAGAATATTCCCATAAAGCGGGGTTACAGACCGTAATTACAGGGATGCCTTTACAAATTAGGCGCGTAACGCACGGCGGCCACGCGAGGCCCGTTACGATGGGCCGGATCGCACGTGGGCCTCTGAGCTGGACGAAGCCGCACTGTGGGATGCCCTTCGTCGCTGGTCTTCGTCTGGTGCGGAACAAGCGAAGGGTGTCCCTGCCTGTTTTGTTTCTGTTAGCTCAGCTGCTGCAGCGAAGGCTTCGAGCGAAGGGTGGCGCCTTTGCCTTCGCCCCAACACTGAGTGAGCACGTGTGGGGGGTGCGCATCACGCCGCCGCAGTGTAAACGATGTTAGGTGGCGCTTCTGCCCCGAACCGGGTCTCGGGTAATTCGCCAGTGTGTGACGAAGCCGTGGGCGGGAGTAATCGTGTTGGGGACTACTGCTGTGCTAGGAATTTCTCGCCGAAGCAGAGCTCCGTCCCGAACCCGCAGCTCGCCGTCGCCTGGAACCTCCGTGCCTTAACCGTCAGTGAGTACCCGACCTCAGTATTCACCTAGACCTCCTCTTTGTTTTGCGCTAGAGCAGTGGGTGGCTGGTGATCGGATTAGCCAGGACGGTAGTCGTCGGCGGGTCTCCGCCGCGTGTGTTGAGTGACGCCGCTGCCTGGCCGCGGGCCGAGGACGATTGTCGGTGTTTCGAAACCCGGGGGGTCCCTGGACCGACGAGTGAATTGTCACCGCGTGCCCCAGCCCAGATGGGTCGGCGCGAGGCGGAACGCGAAGGGGGGAGAAAGCAGCCAGAGGGAGACAGGCGTGGGAGGTGGAACCCGCGGCCTTCGTGTTAGCCCCGCGCCTAGGTCGGGTGCGCTTGCAGTAGGGGGTTACAAGCGTCCATGTGGGAGGGAGCGAGCGGCCTTGCGCGAGCGTCGTCCTGTCCTTCCCCGCGCGGCCAACCCTCTGTAAGAGGGCCCTGGACCTCCCTTTTATAGGCGTAAGGAGAGGATCCAGGTGTACAATGGGAGTGTAGCAGTGTGCTAACGTGTCTAGCGATGGAGAGCTAGCGCCCTAAGTACATGCCATCGTGGCAGCTAGAGAGGTTTTGGCACCCAGTTCGCGTGATGTCGTGGCCGTCGGAGGAGCGCTGGAGCCTGGCGGAAGGACAGCTGTCGGGGCTGTCGAGTCCTTGCTGACGTCCTCTTGCTTCCGTAAGGAGGCTGAGAGCCGCCGTCGTCACAGGGCATGCGGGGCACCATCATTACTCGTATAGTGGAGCGAGCCAGATGGGACGCCGGTCTTGTTCCCCGTAGCCTGAGTCAGCTCGGGGTAGGGTAATGATGGCGCCTCCTGTCGATGTGGTCGGTCCGTGCCCTAGGTTGGGCGAGGTGGAGGCTCCTCCGAGGTCGACGTCGAGTCTGTCTTCCAAGGTCGGGGTCGAGTCCGAGCCCCCGGGCCAGACAAGGCCGAGACCGTCGGCTGAGGCCAGGGCTGAGTCCGAGCCTTGGGGTCGGGCTAAGCGGAGCTCGTCGTCCTTCGGGGCTGAGCCCAAGTCCGAGCCCTGGGGTCGGGCGGAGCGGAGTTCGCCGTCTTCCGGGGCTAAGCCCGAGTCCGAGCCCTAGGGTCGGGCGAGGCGGAGTTCGTCGTCTTCCGGGGCTGAGCCCGAGTCCGAGCCCTGGGGTCGGGCAAAGCGGAGTTCGTCGTCTTCCGGGGCTGAGCCCGAGTCCGAGCCCTGGGGTCGGGCGGAGCGGAGTTCGCCATCTTCTGGGGCTGAGCCCGAGTCCGAGCCCTGGGGTCGGGCGGAGCGGAGTTCGCCGTCTTCCGAGGCTGAGCCCGAGTCCGAGCCCTGGGGTCGGGCGGAGCGGAGTTCGCCGTCTTCCGGGGCTAAGCCCGAGTCCGAGCCCTGGGGTCGGGCGAAGCAGAGTTTCCTATGACGCCTAAGGCCGAACTTGGCTGCTGTCAGCCTCACTCTGTCGAGTGGCTCAGCAGTCGGAGCGGCGCAGGCAGCGCTGTCCTCTTGTCAGACCGGTCAGTGGAGCGGCGAAGTGACTGCGGTCACTTCGGTTCTGTCGACTGGAGGGCGTGCGTCAGGATAAAGGTGTCAGGCCACCTTTGCATTAAATGCCCCTGCGATTTGGTCGGTTGGCATGGCAATTTGGCCAAGGTTGCTTCTTGGTGAAGACTGGGCCTCGGGCGAGCCGAAGGTGTGTCCGTTGCTGGAGGGGGTCCTCGGGCGAGACGTAGATCCTCCGGGGTCGGCTGCCCTTGCCCAAGGCTGGGCTCGGGTGAGGCGCGATCGCGTCCCTCGAATGGACCGATCTTTGACTTAATCGCACCCATCAGGCCTTTGCAGCTTTGTGCTGATGGGGGTTACCAGCTGAGATTTAGGAGTCTTGAGGGTACCCCTAATTATGGTCCCCGACAACGATAACGTGCGATCGTTGGATCTACATGGTACATTGTGGATCAGATCAAGCATACCATTTCGGTCGGGTGCCATCTCGGCCCTTGATTTCTTGGTCGACGGGTAGGATTAGATAATGTGTACTTTTTGCTTAAGTGAACACTGACCGCCGATGTCATATCGGGTGGCTATGGTGGACCTCGGGTTTGCGCCAACCCAGATCGTTGGATTGGGATCCGTGGGTTCTCGCGTAGTGCCAGCATAGTAAGGTACCCGACCTAATCCAGGCCATCCAATCCCGGATCCGACGGCCAGGGGTGTGCGTGGGTGAGTGGCGCGCCTGATTCTAACCTAGCGCGTCCGTTCTTGATCGGGCGGCTCAGATCGCACGATACCCTTTCGGCCACGTAATCTTGCATATGAACCCCTCGCAAACTGTGAAATAGAACTCGCAGTCCACGCCATGTCGCTCTGTGTCTTAGAAATAATTGCGTAGAGGCCCCTGTTCTTCTCTGTTTTCATGTGCCCAGTCCAAAGAATTATAAAATCCAGTAAAAGTAATTAGGAAATGATTTTCAATGTGAAAATAAATGCTAGAACTTGTTTAATTCATATAAATATCATATGAAGTCCAAATTAATCCATTCCAGTTTCTATAATTTTGTAATATTATTTTTTATCACCTAGTGTCTCTGTTTTGACATGAAAAACATATTAAAATTATCTTTTAATTAATCTTGTATCTAATACATAAAACCTTCGGAAATTCATAACTCCTCTGTTTTAATTCCGAATCGACTCGTTCCAGTTGCGTTAGCTTCGTATAAATATTTACTACGCAGTAACAATATTAATTATACCATGACACATACTTTTATATTTATTTATCCTATGTCTACTAGGTTAGCTCTTCTAAATCAAAACTAACCTGACCATAATTATAATGTGGTTAAAACATGATCTCTAGTCAAGTATAATCTAGATTAAAGTTGAATTGATTATTTAGAGTATATTTTCTCATATGATGTACAATAACCAATTTATAATTTAATATTCCAAACACGTAGATCTTCCATAGATCATAACTTCTTAACCATGACTCTGATCTTAGTAGTTCTCGATCCTACGATCTCGTAGCAATGCGTAAATCATTATTATGCAGTTTGTTCTTATATTTGGTGTGATGTTAATTTTGTCTATACCATGTTTGTTTGTATTGCTACGACTAGCGTGAGGTCGCGAGAATCTGAGGATCATCCTAGTACCTAGAATCTCATGTTTCAGGCAAGTTGTGCCCTTGACCACTTCTATTACCCGATAATGTTCTTTATTATCACTATTTAATGCATAGGTTTAATTTAGATGGGACCTAATAGGTTACCCTAGTCTGATTATCTTTTACCTTGTTTACCCCTGAATCACTTGGGTAGTTTTGCTATTGCTTCATATGGTTTTGGGTTAATATTTCATTATATCCATGTTCTAATTATTATGTTATGTTATTTATGTTTATGTCAAGATCATTATATGATTTTAATTGAAACATGGAGCTTAACTTGAGAAACACGTGCCACCACAAGGGAGGAATGGGACCCCTTGGCTGACTAATTAGGAAAGCTAGTGGAAGACTACCTTACCCGAAAGGGGCAAGGGCAGTAGAGGAGTTGCATGCAGGGAGGTTCTCGAGTTGATTTTGCTGCGATGGCGGTCAGACGATGGATTCTTGCAAGTGCTCCTCCCATAAACTGTAGCGGGTTTTTGGAAGCTAGTGGAACATTCTAAAGGTCTCGTAGTGTTACCCTGCCTCGCTTCCTTGGTAGAGGTGTATGGGATTCATGACCCCTTGGCAGATGGGTAACATAACTTGTGGGTAAAGGGTACAATCTCTGCAGAGTGTAAAACTGATATACTAGCCGAGCTCACGGTCAAGAGCAGCTTAGGACTCTCGCATGATTAATTTATGGAACTTAAACTCAATTTGTCATTTGCATTGCATGGGATTATTTATTAATTTTGTTCTATTATTCTTATATGGTTTGGTATTTACTTACATCTAGTAACTGCTAATAAAATTTGACCAACTTATTAAAAGCAATGCTCAGCTTTAACCTCTATTGTTGATCAGCCTTACACATCACATGAACTCCCACCTTTGGTGAGTTCATGCACACTGGTTCCCCACAACTTGTTGAGCTATGATCTTGTGTGAGCTCACCCTTGCTGTCTCAGACCCCCCACAGGAGAAGAACAAGTGGTTCAAGAGGAGCCACACAGCAAGGAGTTCAACTTGATCTAGGTAGTGTCTCCCAGTCGACTTTAGGGTGCCAAGGATGGACTTTAGTTCGCTTTATATTTATCTTTTATTTTGTAAGACTTCCGCTATGTAATATATACTCTGATGATACTGTGACATTTATCTCTATACACTCTGTTATTATATGTGTTGTCTTCTTTGGCGCATATATGAGATGCACCCGGCTTTATCCCTTAAATCCGGATGTGACAGAAGTGGTATCAGAGGAATGTTGACTGTAGGACGAAACCTAGATAGAACTGGACAACCATTACCTACTTACCTTACTCTGATTCTTTTCTAAACTTATCTTAATCTTTTCTCATCTATTTCCGCTTTACTCTGATTATTCTTAACTTTTCCTTCTAAAGACAAATGTGGATTTCACACTTTGAAATCCTGTGCCTAAAGTGACCTTTAGGAATAGGAGACCTACTCTTAGGAACAAAAACAAAACTATTTTTTATAGGTATCTATACGCTTGAGTGTTTATTCTTATGATATTTGTCTGATTTGGATCTTTGATTGAGTGTGATGCGTCGTGGAATAATGTCCACAATTACATCTACATATACGTATAGATATTAATAAATAAAATTCATGAGATAACTAAACAACTTAGATTATCCTCCATTACAATGTATCTATTTTATATAGATCCCTCTTATCTTAAAAGACTCTCTCTTATCTTAAATGATCCATCTTATCTTAAAAGATACTCTCTTACCTTAATAGACTCATCTCGTCTCGAAAGGATTTTCATCTTATCCTAATAGGTCTAACTAATCTCAAAAGATTCTACCATGATCTTAGAGACTCATCTTGACTTAACAAGCATACTTATCCCAACCACTTTGCTTATCTCCTAATAGTATAACAAACATGATCTATTCCAAAATAAATTTAGTAGATCTTATCTAGTCTAATCTGGTTACACCAATTTAATTCTGATCCCATCTAATCTAATCAGATCTAATCTAATGAACAAACATGTTAGATAATACTGGTAAAATAAGATTGGATCCTACTCTTCACCACCGGACAGTCTGGTGATTTATAGCCATGTCGCCCCCGCCGGTTCTCGAGAGCAGTGACTTCACTGCTGAACCAGCCTGTGCACCGAACACTGTCCGCTGCGCCACCGGACAGTACGGTGCACCATAGGCTGATGCAAGTCTTGGCTAGACTTAGCCAAACTTCTCCAATCCATTTCTACTTTTCTTGACAAGGTTCCTAGCACTTAGAGACATATGTTAGTATCCAAAAACAATTCACTAAGGTTAGAAACATACCTTGATTTTTGATTTACCATTTGGCACATATCACCTCAAAACAATATGTGTTGGACATCTAATCACCAAAACATCTATAGAAATGGCCCAAGGGCACAGTTCCCTTTCAATCTCCCCCTTTTTGGTGATTTATGCCAACACATTAAAAAGCAACTAAAAATGCAACATCATTCTCAAAAGTGCAAATTTGAAGACCAAATTTTCTCACTTGGGATTTGGCATATTTGGATCACTTTTTCCACCACTTGGTTTATTTTCACAAAACAAATTCTTTTTCCAATCTCTACGTCAAACACACTTGTTTGGGCAAATAGAGAGATATTTCAAGAGTAACTTTGATCAATTGCCAAAAACTCCCCCTTTTTCCATACTCAAAATTCTCCCGTATAAGAGACCAAATTTTGCAATGAGGGGATTTTGGACGAAATACAAATTCTAACTCTACAATTTTTGAAATTCACAAGTGGTTGGCTGATCCATTTGCTTTGGCCTTAATTTCTCCCCCTTTGGCATTAAGCACCAAAATGGGAGACCTTTTTGGCCTTTTTAACCTTATTGCCTCACCAAAATGTCAAATAAGAGCAAAACGACAATGAGAGCATAACAAGGAACTTAGGACAATATACAATTACCGGAGTGCAGTGGAAGCTCTTTCTTGTCCAAGTTCATGTTTCCCCTTTCAATATACCTTTGAGACAATTACAAGAGTACTCAACAAACACGTTAGTCTCAAGGGAGTCAAGTTGTAGCACATCTCCCCCTAAACATGTGCATCATTTGCATAGGGACTTGTGAGGTTCGGGGATGACTTGTACAACTTGAGCACCACATATAAGCAATTTAAAAACAGTAGAGCTTAAAGTAACATGATCAAAGGCATAGAACACATGTATGTTGTAGATCAATCCAAGTTACGCGAATCTAAGACATTTAGATCACTACGCATCCTGCAAAACCTTTTCTCATCTAAAGGCTTGGTGAAGATATCGGCTAGCTGGTTCTCGGTGCTAATGTGATATATATCGATATCTCCCCTTTGCTGGTGGTCTCTTAGGAAATGATGTTGGATGTCTATGTGCTTAGTGCGGCTGTGTTCAACAGGATTATCCGCCAAATGGATTGCACTCTCATTGTCACATAGGAGTGGGACTTTGCTCAGATTGTAGCCAAAGTCCCGGAGGGTTTGCCTCATCCAAAGTAGTTGCGCGTAACACTGTCCAGTGACAACATACTCAGCTTCAGTGGTGGATAGGGCAATAGATGTTTGTTTCTTAGAGCTCCATGACACCATGGACCTTCCCAGAAACTGACAGGTTCCTGATGTGCTCCTCCTATCAACCTTGCACCCAGCATAGTCGGAGTCTAAGTATCCGATTAAGTCAAAGGTCGACCCCTTTGGATACCAGATCCCAAAGCAAGGCATAGAAACTAAATATCTAAGAATTCGCTTAACGACCACAAGGTGACACTCCTTGGGGTCGGACTGAAATCTAGCACACATGCATACACTAAGCATTATATCCGATCTACTAGCACAAAGATAAAGTAATGATCCTATCATTGACCGGTATGCCTTTTGATCAACGGACTTATCTCCTTTGTTGAGGTCTAGATGTCCGTCAGTTCCCATAGGTGTCTTCGCGGGCTTTGCATCCTTCATCCCAAACCTCTTGAGAAGATCTTGACAGTACTTCATTTGGGAGATGAAGGTGCCTTTCTTGAGTTGCTTCACTTGGAATCTAAGGAAGTAGTTCAACTCGTCCATCATCGACATCTCAAACTTTTGCATCATCACCCTGCTAAACTCCTCACAAGACTTTTGATTAGTAGAACCAAATATAACGTCATCGACATATATTTGGCATACAAAAAGATCACCATTACAAGTCTTAGTGAATAGAGTCAGATCAGCTTTCCCAACCTTGAAAGCATTAGAAATGAGAAAATCTCTAAGGCATTCATACCATGCTCTTGGGGCTTGCTTAAGTCCATAGAGCGTCTTAGATAGCTTGTAGACGTGGTCGGGATACCTGTCATCATCAAAGCCAGGGGGTTGTTCCACGTATACTTCCTCCTTGATTGGTCCATTGAGGAAAGCGCTCTTCACGTCCATTTGGAACAGCCTAAAGAATGGTGAGCGACATAGGCTAATAAAATCCGAATTGATTCTAACCTAGCCACAGGAGCGAAAGTCTCCTCAAAATCCAAACCTGTGACTTGGGCATAACCTTTTGCCACAAGTCGAGCCTTGTTTCTTGTCACCACACCGTGCTCGTCTTGCTTGTTGCGGAACACCCACTTGGTTCCTACAACGTTTTGCTTTGGACGTGGCACCAGGCTCCAAACTTCATTTCTTTTGAAGTTGTTGAGCTCTTCCTGCATGGCCAACACCTAGTCCAGATCCTAGAAGGCTTCTTCTATCCTGAAAGGCTCAATAGAAGAAACAAACGAGTAATGCTCACAAAAATTTGCTAATCGTGAGCAAGTTGTTACTCCCTTGCTGATGTCACCCAGAATCTAATCCACTGGGTGATTTCTTTGGATCGTTGACCAGACTTGAGTTGGAGGAGCCTGTGATGCTTCCTCCTCCTTATCTTGTTCTTCATGTGCTCCCCCTTGATCCTGCCCTTCTTCTTGAAGTACCTGTTCATCGTCTTGAGTTGGGGGATGCACCACCGTAGAGGAAGAGGGCTGATCTTGTTCTTGTAGTTCCTGTGGTCACATCTCCTATCGCCATTGTTCGCATTGCGGCCGTCGGAACCTTATCTTCATCTACATCATCAAGATCAACTTGCTCTCTTGGAGAGCCATTAGTCTCATCAAATACAACGTCGCTAGAGACTTCAACTAATCCTGATGATTTGTTGAAGACCCTATACACCTTTGTATTTGAGTCATATCCTAGTAAAAAAACCTTCTACAGCTTTGGGAGCGAACTTTGAATTCCTACCTTTCTTTACCAAAATGTAGCATTTGCTCCCAAATACACGGAAGTAGGAAACATTAGGTTTGTTACCAGTTAGGAGTTCATAGGAAGTCTTCTTGAGGAGGCGGTGCAGATAAAGCCGGTTTATGGCATGGCAGGCTGTATTCACAGCTTCCGACCAAAACCGCTCAGGCGTCTTGTACTCTCCAAGAATCATTCTCGCCATGTCGATTAGCGTCATGTTCTTCCTCTCTACCATGTCATTTTGCTGTGGTGTGTAGGGAGCGAAGAACTCGTGCTTGATGCCTTCCTCCTCAAGATATTCTTCAACTTGTAGATTCTTGAACTCAGACCCATTATCGCTTCTTATCTTCTTCACCTTTAGCTTAAATTCATTTTGAGCTCTCCTTAGGAAGCGCTTTAGGGTTCCTTGGGTTTCGGATTTATCCTGCAAAAAGAACACCCAAGTGAAGCGGGAAAAATCATCAACTATAATAAGACCATACTTACTTTCCCCGATGCTGAGATAGGCAATGGGGCTGAAGAGATCCATGTGGAGGAGTTCCAGTGGTCTTAATGTTGTCATCACGTTCTTGCCTTGATGAGTGCTTCCCACATGTTTCCCTGCTTGACACGCTGCACAAGGTCTATCTTTCCCAAAACAGACATCGGTTAGTCCTAACACATGATCTCCCTTTAGAAGTTTATGAAGGTTCTTCATCCCAACATGTGCTAGATGGCGGTGCCAAAGCCAGCCCATATTAGTCTTAGCGATTAAGCATGCATCTAGATCGACATTCTCCTTTGAGAAATCTACTAAATAGAGCTTGCCATCTAATACACCCTTAAATGCTAATGAACCATCACTCCTTCTAAAGATAGATACATCAATATTCATAAATAAACAACTATAGCCCATATTACACAATTGACTTACAGACAATAGATTATACCCGAGCGATTCTACTAAAAACACATTAGAGATTGAATGATCGGATGTGATGGCTATCTTCCCCAAGCCTTTAACCTTGCCTTGATTCCCATCTCCAAAGATGATGGTGTCTTGGGAATCCCTGTTTTTGATGTAGGAGGTGAACATTTTCTTCTCCCCCGTCATGTGGTTTGTGCATCCGCTATCAATAATCCAGCTTGAGCCCCCGGATGCATAAACATGCAAGGTAATTAAGCTTGGGTTTTAGGTACCCAACTCTTGTTCGGTCCTACAAGGTTAGTTACAATAGGTTTTGGAACACAAATGCAAGTTTTGTCTCTCTTGCATTTAGATCCCAACTTTCTAGCAACTACTTTAGTATTTTTACACGACAGAACAAATAAAGCATCACATGTCTTGTAAATAGTAGTTGGACTAGTGCATACTTTCCTAGGCACATAAGAAACAACATGATTATGCCTAGGCCTATTTCTACCATGAGCAAAAGAGGAACTAGATGCGAACATAGCATGAGAATTAAATGAGGCATCATGATATACATGAGAAACAATCTTATTACAACATTTATCATTATGAGCACGAGCTAGTAAATTTCTCCTTGTTGAGATTGGAAGTTCTATGGCTTGTCAAGTTCTTGGTCTCCTTTTGGAAACCAAGTCCATCCTTAATAATGGGGTGTCTACCAATGGTGTAGGCATCCCTAGCAAACTTTAGTTTTTCATAACTATCTTTGCAAATCCTAAGTTGAGCATTAAGACTTGCAACATCATTGTTTAACTTAACAATAGTAGAAGCATGTTCATTACACGCATCAACATCAAAATCTGTACACCTATTGCAGATTACTACATGCTCTACACATGGACTAGTTACATTAATTTTCTCTAGATTAGCATTCAAATCATCATTTAAATTCTTTAATCTAGAAATAGATTCATGACAGGTAGACAATTCAGAAGATAGCATTTATTTCATTTTTCTTAACTTCTAGAGCAAGAGATTTTTGAACACTAGTGAACTTATCATGTTCCTCATACAAAATACCTTCTTGCTTTTCTAACAATCTATCCTTTTCATTTAGAGCATCAATTAATTCATTTATTTTGTCTACCTTAGATCTATCTAATCCTTTAAATAAATTAGTATAATCTATTTCATCATCAGACGATTCCTCATCGCTAGAAGAAGAATATTTAGGAGTATCTCGAGTACGTACCTTTTTCTCCTTAGTCATGAGGCACGTATGTCGTTCGTTGGGGAAGAGTGAAGACTTGTTGAAGACCGAGGTAGCTAGTCCTTCATCATCGGAGTCGGATGAAGAACAGTCGGAGTCCCATTCCTTCCCAATGTGCGCCTCGCCCTTCGCCTTCCTATAGTTCTTCTTTTTCTCCTTCCCTTTCTTCTCTTGTGCCTGGTCATCATTATTATCGGGACATTGTGCAATAAAATGACCAGACTTACCGCACTTGAAGCAGGAGCGCTTTCCCCTTGATTTGTTCTTGTTGGGGGTACTCCTTGCGTCCCTTCAAGACTGTCTTGAATCTCTTGATGATGAGCACCATCTCATCCTCATTGAGCCCGACAGCCTCCACTTGTGCTACCTTGCTAGGTAGCGCCTTCTTGCTGCTTGTTGCTTTAAGAGCAATGGGCTACGACTCGTGGAGAGGAAGCGGTTCGTTTAATGCGTCGTCCACATACCTCACTTCCTTTACCATCATGCACCCGCTCACGAATTTTCCAAGTATTTCCTCGGGCGTCATCTTGGTATACCTGGGGTTTTCATGAATAAGATTTACAAAATGAGGATCAATAATAGAAAATGACCTGAGCATGAGTCGGACGACATCATGATCTGTCCATCTTGTACTCCCACAGCTTCGGATTTTGTTGACAAGGGTCTTGAGCCTATTGTATGTTTGTGTTGGCTCTTCACCCCTTATCATAGCGAATCTCCCCAGCTCGCCTTCCACTAGTTCCATTTTGGTGATCATGGTGGCGTCATTCCCCTTGTGAGAGATCTTGAGGGTATCCCATATTTGCTTGGCATTGCCTAAGCCACTTACTTTGTTATATTCGTCCCTGCAAAGAGATGCTAGCAAAACAGTAGTAGCTTGGGCATTTTTATGTATTTGTTCATTAATAAATACGGGATTGTCAGTGCTATCAAAATGCATTCTATTTTCTACAATTTCCCAAATGCTAGGATGGAGGGAAAATAAGTGACTACGCATTTTGTGACTCCAAAATGAGTAGTTATCTCCACGAAGTGTGGGGGTTTAACAAATGAAATAGAGAGTAAATGAGCATTTGAATTGTAAGGAGTGCGAGAATAATCAAAAGAGTAATTTGATTAACCGTTTTCTTTTTGGACGAGAAGTCGTCGTCGTCGTCATCCCTTGGTGAAGAAGAGGAGGCGTCGCTGTCGTAGTAGATAATCTTCTTAATGCGCCTTTTCTTCTTTCCATCCCTCTTCTTGTGGCTCTAGCCTGAGTCAGTGGGCTTGCCGTCTCTTGGCTCGTTGAAGAGGGACTCCTTCTCCTTGTAGTTGATCACCATCCTCTTGCCCTTAGGATCCATCTCTTCGGGCGGTTAGTCCCTTTAATGAAGAGAACGACTCTGATACCAATTGAGAGCACCTAGAGAGGGATGAATAGGTGATCCTGTAAAATCAAATACTAAATTGCACAAACTTGGTTTATAAATGTTAGAAAGATTGAAACCAAGTTGTTAGAGCGAGAACTCTTCACTTGATTGTTCCTTTAGAGTGAGTATTGAACTATGGAACAATAACACACGTGATTAAGCGAGAACTCGAGACAAGAAACCAATCACACAAAAGAGCAACACAAGAGACACGGTGATTTTATCCCGTGACTCGGCCAAGTATAACACTTGCCTACTTCCATATTGTGGCGTCCCAATGGACGAGGGTTGCACACAACCCCTTTCAAGTGATCCAATGATCCACTTGAATACCACGGTTTCTTCCTTATAGTACTTTTCCTGTTTGTGAGGAATCTCCACAAGTTGGAGCCTCTCACCCTTACAAAGTTGATCACAACACAAAGCATTAGAGTAAGGGAGGGAAAGAAACACACACGACTCGAATCACAGCAAACACACGCACACAAGTTAAGACGTGAGCACACAAACACGGCGCAGGGAGTTTACAACTCAAACGGTGCTCAAATCTCAGACACGATGATCCGATTGCGTGGTTGCGGAGTCTAGGCGTCTTAGGATGTTTAGTGAATGCTTGGTGTAGTGCTCCATGCGCCTAGGGGTCCCATTTATAGCCCCAAGGTAGCTAGGAGCCGTTGGAGATCCATTTGGAAGATAATTCTTGCCTTCTGTCGAGTGGCGCACCAGACAGTCCGGTGCACCACCGGTCATGAACAGTACTTGTCCGGTGCCCGATCTCCTTTCTTTTCTGGTGAAGCCGACCGTTGGACCTTCGGTCCCCTTGGCGCACCGGACACTGTCCGGTGCGACCAAGTAACAGTTGGCTTGGCCACGTGTCGCCCGTTGATCGTGTTGCCGATCGTTGGCCACGGGCACCGTTGGCTCACCGGATAGTCCGGTGCACACCGGACAGTCCGGTGAATTTTAGCCGCAACGTCCTTGACTCCTCGGTGAATTTCCGAGAGCGATGAGTTCGTCGCCGAGTGCTGAGCGCGGGCGCTGATGGCTCATCGGACAGTCCGGTGCACCACCGGACAGTCCGGTGATTTATAACCACATCGCCTCTGCCGGTTCCTGAGAGCAGTGACTTCACTGCTGAACCAGCCTGTGCACTGGACACTGTCTGGTGCGTCACCGGACAGTCCGGTGCACCACAGGCTGATGCAAGTCTTGGCTAGACTTAGCCAAACTTCTCCAATCCATTTTTACTTTTCTTGATAAGGTTCCTAGCACTTAGAGACATATGTTAGTATTCAAAAATAATTCACTAAGGCTAGAAATATACCTTGATTCTTGATTTACCATTTGGCACATATCACCTCAAAACAATATGTGTTGGACATCTAATCACCAAAACATCTATAGAAATGGTCTAAGAGCACATTTCCATTTCATCTACCCATTCATGTGGAGTAGTTTTCAAAGACCAATAAAACTATTTGGATTTTATTCAAAGGTTTCTACCACATGGTCAATGAGGGCATTGGATTGATCGTGCGGTGAGCGACGGGGCATCGAGAGGCAGAGGTTAGTTGTTGAAGTGCTACAATGATTGCAACAGTCGAAGCCAAATGCGATGATCTCAGACGCAGACAAACTGATATACCAGTGTGGTATAAGACTGAGACACCATTACGGCACTACCCCACTCGAGTGATCTTCTATCTGTGTTTATCGTCTACAAGTTCGGTAAGTGCTTATCCAGAGAAACCAAAGGAAAGTATGTTTTATGTTTATCTTACCTCCAAACCGGCACATCCGAGAAAGGTTCTGTGTCGGATTCCTTGCTATCACGAGCCTGCTGGCAACCTGCTGCTGCGTGTAGTGAAGATGACAGTGTACCTGCGTGTGATGCATTTAGGACTTGTTTCGTTGCAAGGAAAATTGAATAGTAAGGAATTTTCTTCTTCTCAATCATCTCCAATTCCTTTGCAACCAAAGCTGTTACGAGGCGGAAACAGTCGTTCGAAAATTGAAATATCTAAATATAAGACTTGTAATATAGATATTTGTATTCATATTCCTATGTAATATAGATATTAGAATCAAATTTATATCTGAATTCATTTTTTAAATATTTTTAGTATGCTTCTAAATTACATAAGCCACCGACTTGACAAGCAGGTCTGCGTGTTTATTGCCGCGCTTGGTATAATTTTTTATCAAGAAACCTTTAAAGAACACTTCTTCCACCCTTCGTAAAGTATGCAAATATTTCTCTAGGATTGTTTTTTTTTTTTGCCTTGCAACTCTTGTCTACGTGTTTTGTGATTATCTTTGAGTTCGATGACAACTCTTTTGACCCTCACACCTTCAATTTACAAAGGCCTGGCAGTATAGCTTTGTATTCAACTGTGCTTTTTTGCATTTGAATTTTAATCTTGCTACATACAAAGTTATGAGCTCAGATGGTGATATTATTGTTTTAGTTTTTCAAAGGCTTTTTGCTAGTTTGGACTCCATTGAAATACTTTGGTTGACCTTAGAACTCAAAAAAGGAAGGCTTCGCTCAACTGATCTTGCTATAAATCTACTTATCGAAGCTAGTCAGCCAATTAGTCTTTGAGCCCCTTTTCTTGTTTTGGATGGCTCTATCGAAAATATAACATCAAACTTTGTAGGATTTGCTTCTATGCCTTTTGCTGAAATGAGATATCCTAAAAAATTCCTTTTCTTACTCCAAAGACACATTTTTTTACGGTTTTATTTTAGGCTCACCCTTTGGAAGTTAGCAAATGTTTTCTGCAAGTCACTTATATGATGTTGCTATTTTGTGCTTTGGACTATGATGTTGTCAACATATGTGATGACATTTCTTCCAATTTGGCTGCTAAAGACATTGGCTATTATCCGACTAAAACTACTCCCGTAATTCTTCAACCCATCTGACATCTGAAGGTAAAAATATGTTCCATTAGGCATGACGAAGCTAGTATTGGGTTCATCTTTATTTCTGATCCAAATCTGATGATACTCACAATAGAAATCAAGCAAGCCCATCATTTTAGAACTTGTCGTTGCATCCACTAGGGAATCCATGAGTTGTATTGTGGGTTGGTGGCTAAGCTAACAATGGAAACTTTGTCCATGTCTCTTCATGCAGGCATGATGGTGGTGATCAGTGAGTCCATTAGAGGTGGCTGCCAAATGTTGGTGACCTATCAAAGCTCCTACAAGGAACCACAATAAGGTAACACAATTAAAGTAAAACTCCATCTCCTTTTACCTTCGGTGGGTTCGAAGGTGAAATGGAGAGGGGAGCAAGCGAAAAACAAGCGATGAAATCATTAGTTAAGGTTGTCTCTAGTAGCTATCCTATCACATCCCCCCATCGATCTCATCCCCTATTTCAAACTTCAGTCTGTAAATTAACAGTGTAATCTATAGTGCAAATCCCCTATTTTACACGATCTACTGCGGACAGCCTAAAAGACCAAGTAACATAAATGAATCATGCATTTAGTTTGCAAGGGTTTACTCATCTTTCTCTTTTCATTATTTTGCATAAAGCAGAGATAAGTAATACAAAGTGGCTTACAAGACCTTCAAAATATTATAAGTTTAAGGTCTCAGCAACCCAAGGCACTCAAAGGTGACAGACCTTTAGAGGTTCTTGCGTACAAAGGCGCTACAAACTCAGGGCTTATAAGGGTCTGTTTGGTTGGGCTGTGGCTATGGAAAAAGCTGTTGTGGGCCGTGAGCTGTTAACAAGCTAAAAATCATTTGGTGGAAACCACTAAATGCTGTTAAAAGTTCTTCAATATATATTTTCAAAGTTCCATTCAAAAGCTACTAAAAGCATGTCTAGATTTGCTTTCAATTTTGCACTGCGAGAAAGTTAGCTTTTAGAAAAAGTTACTTCCTGGATCCAGTCCTTTGGTTTAGCTTTTGGCTTTTAGGGGGCAAAAGCCAAAGCCAAACCAAACACACCCTAAGTCATTGACCCCCTGTAGCAGTGACACTACACACCTATTTATAGGGTTGAGGTTACATACATCTCAACTCTGAATTACAAAAATGTCCATTCCTTTATATGAAGACTCTATACTAGTGAGGATGGACAATTATGTCCTTTTGTAGGAAGAAGTGCCCTCCTTCGTAACCTCCTTGCAATTACATCCGAAGGTGGTTCAATCATGTTCAGGTTTTGCCTCTTCCTCCTTTAGCTTGTCATTCACTAAGGGAGAGCCAATTGAAGCTACTAATTGGAACACGTGTTCGAAGGCGTTCTACTAAAAATAGACTAAAATAAAATTCTTCATCAAATGTGAACCTTAAGCCAAAAGCCTTCACCCGACAGTTTGTAAACATAATTATGCATGTACTTATATGAAGTTATTATAAGGATCAAGATACTAAGAAGGGAATGCAATTTGACCAGATAGTGCCACTCGATGCAACAGATCAATGCAACACATTGGAAATCAGTCACACACTTAGATGTATTCTCTATCAATCATATATATTATATATCACTATATAATCTACCAGTTTAAACTTTACAAAACCCACCCAACCAAATCACCCCGTATCCATAACCTCCGCTAAATCCATCAAACAAAATGCACCCAAACCAATCTATACAACTATATAATCCACCAGTTTAAACTTTGCAAAACCCACCCAACCAAATCACTCATATCCATAACCTCCACTAAATCCGCCAAAATAAATTGCACCCAGACTTAACACGCCATCAAAATCAACGATTCAGATCGCTAGAAAACATCATGTTCCTTATTCACAATCTAATGGGCAATATTATTTGGATCGTCCCTCATTATTCACCCTCCCTCTCTCCCTCCCCGTGTCCCCGCTGCCCCCTCCCCTCACTCGTGTTGCCGCCGTCACGACCGTCAACCCCTCCACTTGCGTCGCTGCCGTCGACTCCTCTCCACGGGATCATAGTGTTAGCAGGGCTCTATGCTAATATAAGTAGACGACCAAAATGAAACATAATACGTGAACAGTGCATTCCCAAGAAGCTCTCTCTATCAATGGCCGACCACCCTCTATTTATATAGGAGAGAGACCAACTAGTACACATGAAATGTTTTGTTTAATATTTTAGGTCTTTCTAAGCAATATCCATGTGATTTCTGTTTTATTTTTATACGTTACATGTATTTTCTTCCTTTTTATTATATTTTGTTTAACCTTTCATTAAGTTAGGTTATATCTAAACCATTTATTTTTTTATTTTATATATTTGTAGCATTTGTTCCATTTTATTTCTTTTTATTCTCATTCTTTATTTTACACTAACATATTTTTGTCTCATTTTCATGTTTTTTATTTTCTATATTTTCATGACACACATGTGATGTCCGGTTAGTATATGCGTGATGCTCTTTGATGTATTTTGGAATGTTCATATGATATATATTTGTTCTATGATATATCTTATTTCTAGTACGTTTTATTATCATCAATTTATTACACTCTTTCTTTTATGTTTATTTTATTTTATCTATTATATAGCCTCTTTTCTATATTTCATGAGACGGTCTAATGGTATATTTTCGTGTGCAATATTATTATTATAAGAGCGTGATATCATTTTATTTGATTTAAATGGTCTAATACGGGTTATTAATGTTGAGAACTACGTTACCACGGATCACCAGATCCACTCCCTTCCCTCTCATCAGCAGTATAGATGCAAGAAGATGTAGATGACCTGTCTCCCTTCCCATAAGCACGACACAGGAAACACACGAGACACATGATATAGAGTTGGGCCTCTGGCCTCTTTCTGTTCTCTATCATATGAGTGGGTGTACATGTTCTTTATATAGAGACAAGAGACCCCTTAGGGGCAAAGTCGGTATTTGCCCACATAACCCTAACTAGAGTTACTTAACACTCCCCCTTGGGCGAATACCGTGACCAACACATGCCTCTTTAAAACTCCCAAAAACCCAGTGGGAAAAATATGGAGAAAGAGTACATGGTGACGCAAATTGCATTTGCACTTTGTTGCCTCATTAAAAACCTTATGTGAGAAACTTCAGAAAAAACTCACCAAGAGAAAAGAGTACAACAGCTGCCATCAGGATAAATTTCGATCTTCTGGATCAGGATTCCATCGAATCTTCTACAAGGGCTAAATTTAGAAATGTGCTCCCCCTGATCCTTGCAAAACCGTATCAATATGGCACAACATCTTCTTCTGGAAGTATACGCACATAGAGATTTAGCAAACAGATTGCATACTGTTGTAAGGATTATATCAGGAACTTCACCTCTACTCACTTCTAGGATATACGAGGTAAGTGCATGTATCAACATAAACAAGCCACTTTGACTGATGGTGTTCGATCGACTGAATATTTATATTTGATAGAAACTTCCATAAAGGTTCACATATTGATCATCAAGCTGATGCCTTTAGGGCTTAGATATGACATTTATTGTCTCACGATTGTGATCAATATAAGCATTTGCTCCCCCTGATGATGACATCTATCAAAGTCGTTATCCCTCATAACTCAGGCATATTCTTCAAGATATATGTCTCGTTGTTCATCTGGAATAACAAGAATGGATGAGGTTGGGGTGCTATAATTTTCTATCTTACACCATAATTTATACATAGTTGTGCAAAGCAAGTAACATGTCCTTCTATAGGACTTTAGGGGATAATATAGTTGTAATAGTACATATTCTAAATATGACACATCGCTCCAGGCGTTTATCCATTGCAACATATATGATGGTGTAACAAAAGTCCATCAAAGATCGTAATCCATCAGTGATTTTTCATCGATTAGATACATCGTTATAGTCTGTTATTCTGGCACAATGGGGATATTTTGCCAGTAACACCTAAACCTTATAGGTTTCTACCATCAGGGCTTTAGAGGATACCGTAATTCCACATCTAGTGGAAATTACCATGAGTAAAACTCGTGGAATGCACATGTGCTTATTCAGTGAACTTCAAGTCCTTTGGTACCTCAATTTATTCCTTTTCGGGTCTGTATGGGTCTTTATCCCTTTAATGGGATTAACAAATTTTGGTGTTCAACTTAGACTTAATTTCTTCTAGAAAGGTTCTATCAGGGAACTATAATCTCAACTAGGAGATATTCTCTCTACACTGGAGAATGGTCATTCATCAGGAACGCATTATTCAGTATGAGATTTATATGTTGCATATTTATAATTCAAGAATTTGAGTCCTCCTTGGATCTCATGACGGATCTTCTGAATCCTATTAACTGCATAGTTTAATTCATGACATTTGCCAGATTATATCATATAGCGGAACAGTGTTTATTCAACACATATGTGGGATGGGTCTCTCACAAGACCACTTGAACCATCGCATTCACCACACATTATTTTAATAGTGCCCATAATGTCAGAACTTCAAGCTCGTGACTTTCACTTTGCGATTATTGGTTCAGCCTCGATTGCATTTATCATTGACCCAATAAGAGAGCTTCAAACACTCATGCCTAGGACTTTGTTTTGGATCCCTTTGCAATATAGAGAGGCAAGATAGGTGTCGACATATTTGTCTCCCACATTTAATAATGATCTCCGTCATTTCCCAAAACAAAAGATTCATTGTTGATATTGCACGCATTGCTAGGAACTTCATCATCAAGATGAACCTCTTCGTGAGGCAAATCACCATCAGGGTGAATTAATCGGAGGAAAGTTATCACAGACCACGTGAATCTGCAATCAGAACATATGCTTTGACTAAGGCTGATGGATCATATTCGCAGGCGTCCCCAAGAATAGATCAAATACCAATAAGTCAAATGTGGATATGATATTAATCTCGGGTATATCCACATCTACATCAGGTAGAAGCATTCAGACCAATATGGTTACTCCTCAACGATTTCAGGCAAACTCCATATACACAGGAGTACACACCGAACGACAGGTTCAGTTTGGCTTTTGTGCGTTTAATAGAATACTGAGGCATTACATTATATGGGCATTCCTCCCCCTAATGCCGAGATGTTCTAAAAGCATACATATAAAATCCCCAACCACAATCATCCAGTTGTGGCTAATGTATGCTATTGTGGTGATTTATTTGGGAAATCTTACACACATTACAGATCGGGGTTTTATGCAGTGAGCTTTGGACTTAGATTAATGTAGTGGCATGAATACTACATATTTTTCCTTCAACGTGAAGGGTTAGTCTCAACATCCAGCGAGACATGCAACAACAAGTTGCTTCGTGGTTACAATTTTGCAAACTTATTGTTGTTATTACCAAATGCACAATCAATCATTAAGATTTAGACTAATACACACAACACTATTTTATCATAAGGGTCCTTCAGGGGCTCATGAATACCATTCGTCGTTTGGAGCCATTAGTTGACTTCAGATCAACAAGTAAAATGACCATCAGGGTCTAACGCTCACAAAGACATTCACTGGTTGCATTGTGCTTTTAAGCACATAGGAAAAATGTGTGTATTTATATTGGTAGCAAAGTGCATGGCATCAGGCCAATGCTGCCAAGCAAAGATTTTTATATGCAGAGATGTATAGTCCAGCTCATTTTTTTGACTGCCCATGGTTTACCCAATTACTCATACTGCTTTGAAATTGGGTATCGATTTATGCAACATTTTTAGGTATAATAATTTTGAGAGAGAACTTATAACAATAGTTAATTATTTGTGGTGTTGCCAGCAGGGCAAACATTTCTCCTCATATTATATACCAAATTGTTCTATATAGCATTATTTCGATCTCTTCATTGTTCAGCAAAAAGAGAAGCTTTGGAATAAAACAGACAAGGCCAAGAATTCATTTTATCTAGGAAAATCACCATATAACTAGCTTTTGATGAAGCAAATGATGATAACTGCTTGGCAAGAACAAAACAATACTGGTATCCGCCTAGGATCCATCTTCAACAACAGATAGTACTGCTCTCGTACGAAGAAATCATCAGGAGTATAGAGGATACAACAGGTCTCTACAAGATCTTCATATTTCTATCACAAATTATCATCACTAGTAGTCTAGTGGTCAAGACATATGACTCTTCTGGTTCCAAGGACCAAGAACATGTTAATGTCTAATTTAGCTTCAAGCTCTGTGGTGATGTGGGATTTCATAGTTATTTGTCTACTCTTCTCACTTCTGGTAGATCGGAGGTAGATAATGGTAAGCATGCCAAATAGTGGAATTCAGTGTAGTTCGGCTACATAAACCCCAGGTATGTGTCCATTCAGGACCGACCTTTACCATTTAGTTTACAGTGTATACCAAACTTGTCAAAGGACTATCCCGAGTCAATTCAGTGACTATAAGTATTTACAATTCCGAGAGATGTATGCGACACAAGCATAGAGATTCTAGATAGAACGAGTAAAGTGGTTCGATGGGAACACACTATGGTTTTCACACCAACATAGTGAAAATTTTCTCAGAATAACCTCTCGGTATACTCGCAACTTCGTGTTGCTGGCGATTACATGTCCTTTTATTTCATAGTTTGCTTCATGTCATCCAGCGACAAAGAGAGCAATATGCTAACATCTGGTTGAGCAATGTATGACTGAGATTTCTGATCTTAAATCATTTGGTAAGGTCTTTTTGCTTACTAATAGAGTCCCAATTTGTGATGTCTTCTATACCAAAAAGGCTTTTATGCATTATATTATATATCTTCGGGTTACTTCGGGTAAAACTTTATGCATGAGGAAAGATGAGAGAATTATCTTATCTGTGTTTCATTTATATTTCAATTTAATTTCCCAGATTTCCAAGCACTATACAACTTGATATAGTTGTTATGGCCACTTGGCAATATAAATAAATATATGATACCACACAACACAAGCAAATAAAATATAGAGCCAAACAAAATTGTTTACGAAGGTTGCGCATAATGTGACTTTAGGGGCTTGAACGACACACCACAATACACGTGAGTACAAACTCTAGCGTTCTGGCGTCAACGTGTGTGCGGCCATCAGGGCAACAACAATACAACAAGCCTTTATAACAAGCGCAACAAGCGCAATTGTGGCTCGGTAGTCAGGGTACACAATAAGTCCACACAACGTGCACAACAGGTGCAACTGTGGCTTGATGATCACGACAGCCGGACAGTGACTGCAGGGCATACGAAAAATGTGTGACTCGACGATGACGGTTCGACTCAACAGGAGCGGTCCGATTAAGTTAGAGTACAACATAGCAATCATATGACGCAACCAAGTTCGTACGACACAAATAATGCGTCGTGTTGCCAGGGTGCAGTCAATGCTTAGCCAATGCCATAACTCGGTCGATTAATAACGTAGTCTGATCGACGTGTCTGAGTACCCGCTATACAATTTAATCGTTCAACATGAGTTCAAAAGCTCAACACATCATAAATATTTAGAGCGTATAAAAATGCTCAACATAGTCTTCACATGCATTTTTCTACTAATTATTTACTGCGAGAAATAATTGATTAAGGAAGAAACTGCAATATAAAACAAATTTTTTTCTATTTTTATTTGTAACGTAGAATAAATAGAATTAATAGCATATGTTTCATATTTTTTTGGGTTTTTTTTCTCAGCCGCACGCATGGTCAAAGAAATGGGGCCCGCTTTTTTTTGACTTGGCAATCAAGGAGCGCTGCATGCGGTCAAAGAAATGGGGCTCACTTTTTTTGACTTGGCAATGAAGAAGCGCTGCATGCGGTCAAAGAAATGGGGCCCACTTTTTTGACTCGGCAATCAAGGAGGGCTGCATGCACGCATGCATCGCTGCACTCTCTCTCTCGGTATACTTGAGTACTGCGCGACGACCATGCGCAGGCGTTGTATGAGCTCATGCTCGGCCGTTTTGGACACATCGCACCTCGTAGGGCGTAGTTGGCGTCGCACAACCATGGGTGATCACCGTGCTCTAGCCTCTACATCTGATGGCGTGCGGGCCCGTCGAGCGCCGCTACGAGGGCGAGCAGGCGAGCTACCAGAGCACGCGGGCGTGCCATTGACGCTGTGCGGGCGAGCCTCCACACTGGCGGGCGGGCTGGCTGCCGCCGCTGCACCGATCAGGCAAGTGGAAGAGAGTGCTAGCAGGAGCAGGGCCACATGTTTGGTTTCTTCAGGAAACTTTTCTTCCTTTTCTTATTGTCGTATGACTTACACCAACAGTAAATCCAAGATTCACTTGAAATTTCTTATCGGTGTTTATGATTTAGCGAACAAAAGCGAAGCCTGTCGCGTAGGACAGTTCGACAAAGCCAGGGACCTGTCGGCTTGATGGAGAGTTGATGCAGATCTGATCTCGCCGCAGCAACGTCGAGGTAGAGCGTGCTGATAACGTGTTGAGAACTACGTTACCACGGATCACCAGATCCACTCCCTTCCCTCCCGTCAGCAGTATAGGCGCAAGAAGATGTAGATGACCCGTCTCCCTTTTCATAAACACGAGACAGGAAACACACGAGACACATGATATAGAGTTAGGCCTCTGGCTTCTTTCTGTTCTCTATCATATGAGTGGGTGTACATGTTCTTTATATAGAGACAGGAGACCCCTTAGGGGCAAAGTCGGTATTTGTCCACATAACCCTAACTAGAGTTACTTAATAATTAATACAAATTTTTTTAACTGAAACAAGGTGGTTACATGGTATAAATATAATTGTGGAGAACAACTGGCTTGTGTTCAAGTTTTCACACTCACTATTTTTTACTTGTTCGGCCCATGTGAAGTAGTTTTGATGAGCGAATGCGCGCAAGCTGCGGAGTGGGCCGGCCCATGCGCGGGAAGAAACGCGAGACAAGAGATCGTCCCATGTGCAGGAGAGGATTTTGGGTCCGCGAGGTGCGTCGTGCCGAGTGACGACCCAGCAGGGCATAACAGGACCCTTCGACGGCCCACCAGGTGGGTGGGTAAGTGTGGTGGTCAGAGAAAAAAGATGAAAAAAAAGAATAATTCATTGGAGCCGCACGTCTCCTTCCCCGACGATGCCGCTGCCGCCGGGAGGAACGGATGGATCACATTGGCTTGCCACCACCACTGCCCGCTTCGGTTCCTATTCCCGCTCGCTACGGCCCCAGTCGCGCTCCTCACCGGCCGGCACCACCCCGCCCGCCCTCGCCTTTTGCCTGCCGAGGTAATCTGGAGACCTGCGAGCCCCTCGCGCGCAGACACGACGCGCCTTCGTTTCTGTCCCGTGGTGGTTAGCTCGTTCGCATCTCACTGTCGATATGTTTTATGATGAACGATTTGCCTGACATTGTATTTGTAATGTTTGGATCGGATGGATCTTGGCCCACTGCTTTGATGTAGGTAGGATTTAGTTACCCGATTTGTTTTCTAAGCCACAAAACTGAGGCAGCCAGACAGGGGTGACCGGCTTACCGCGTGATTATGCCTTGAGCGTCAGTGTCGTCGCCGTGTTTCTGCACTAAAAAAAGAAGAAGCTGAAAGCATCTCATGTTACCAAACGCACATTCTTGCTAATTCGATTGCTCCCCCATCAGCGTTGATCAACGAGTGAATCTACCTGATCCAATGGTTAAGTAAACCGTGTTTGTGGGCTTTGTTGTTTTCTTCAGTATGGCCCTGAGTTAGGATGCTAGTGTCATGCTGTTCAACTATGTTTAATGCTGACCTGTTAGGAACTAATACTTGTTTTTCACATCGAAAAAATAGACTCCGAAAATGGGCATTGCATCCCCCCTCCTCTTTCGCATGCCAAAGAGAGCTGCTGATACGCGTAGCGTATGTTGCTTTCTAGATTGAATATACCTAATTCTCTACGCCACACAGAGCAAGTGTTTTCACATATTGAAATCCAATTTCACCACTCTGCTAAAGAAAACACCTGCTGATCGAAACTTTGGTGCAGATTTAGGCCTGGCATTCTAGCAATGCAGAAGAAGTGATCTTATAATCATAAAAGATAACAATGGGGATATCCAAGGTGACCGGCATCGCTGCGACAGCTTTTCTTGTCACATCTGTTGGTCTGTACCAGCTCGGCATGAGAATTGTTGTGCTTCCTTTCCTAGCCACCAGTATTGTTGCTTCTGTTGTCACCGTTGCATCCCATGATGCCATCAACCTACCGTGGATCCTGGGGAAGAACTCAGTTGGAAGGTTTCCTCTTTGGTCAGTTATAATGTTTGGTCCTTTCTTGACGCTTGCTCGGACATATGCAATGGTTAAGAGATACATGAGGAAAGAGTCCGTGTATGACAAGATTGTGGAAGGCCTATATCTCGGGGGATGGCCCTTTCTCTTGAAACATTTGCCCCCTGGAAACCCATCTGTCATTGACTGCACTTGTGAGCTTCCAAGAAGTTCCTTCGTTCCAGCAGACGAGTATCTTTGTCTTGCAACTTGGGATACCAGAGCTCCAACACCACACCAAATTGAAAAGGCTGCACGTTGGGCTTGTGGAAAGAGATCTGAGGGGAAGCCGGTTTATGTCCATTGCGCATTTGGTTAGTAATCCACCTTTTGTTATAATTAATTGCAGGATTGTATCTTGATGTTCATATTATAATTCTATTTTCTGTTATTTTATGCAGTATATTAACTGCCATGTTTATTCTTTGTGATGGACACATTAGGTCATGGAAGAAGTGCTTGTGTCGTGTGTGCAATTCTAGTAGCGCTGGGCATTGCTGAGAACTGGAAAGAGGCTGAGAACATCATCCGTGAAAGAAGAAAGATAAAAATGAACGCCCTTCACAGGAAAACCTTGGAAGAGTGGTCCAAACGACGGGATTCTCAGAAAAAGGATAAGTAGTTGTAAGTGTAGCATTTTCCTTAGTGATGAACTTGTTTGTGGTGTTAAAGCCTGTTTGAAACATCATACAATGCCATATCTACTTAGGCCAAGTGTAATGTCTGTGAAATTATCATTATTATTTTTCGGTGTTTCTACCTTTAAACATATTTGAATTTTTATCCAGATTTGGTACTATTTTTTTATCCACCTTGCTAATTGAATGTGAGCAGGCATTAGCTTAAACGTGTTTCTTCATGTAACCATATAGGTGCATATATATAGATAAAGATTACATTGTACTAACCAAATATTGCGGTAGGTTGTGGATAAACATAGTAATACAAATTAATAGATAGCTCGAACATCCTATTCAACATAGCTAATGATCTAACCATTAACCATCGGTGGAATTGCCGAATGGATTATTCCATCATAGGAAGAGCTGTTAAAGAATTTAGGCTGGACAGAACCAAAAGAACACATAGTGCTGGGCATCAAATTCTGGCTTTTCTCTTTCCCCTTCTGGCTGCAGTGAACGAAACAATTTCACTTCCCTTGAATTTTCTTGTTCACCACACATTTTCAGAAATTGTTTTCCAAAACAACGAAAGTTCCAGAAACACTCCTGTTCTAAAGCCTTTTCCATTTCCCCATTCTCTTCTGTGGCTCTCAGATGTGTGCTAGTTAGGCCATCTCCAGTGGAGCGTGTATATGGGCGTGCAAGACATTGGTTTGCAGTATAGATTGCACTGTTTATAAAGTGGAGTTTGAAATAATGAGTGAGATAGGGAGGCTGCTGGAGATAGCCTTACAATAAAAAAAGAACCCTCTCTTCCCAGACATTTTTCTCTTGCTCCTATGCTGAAGGTTAGTTCCGCAACATGTGTCAATCAGAAGCCTGAAAATTGGCTTTGGGACGGTTGTGCTGCAATGCTTATCTCCCCACAATTGGCTTCATCGGTCACCAGAGTATCCTGCCAGCAATACAGGCACCAGCAATAATAAATACACCAGGCAAGCATATTGGAAGTCTCTGCTATAGCTGTTCAGCTAATTCTGTCTTATAGAATTCAGTAAGTTGGGCAAACATCCCCTGAAAGTATCAGGAGTCATGTTTATTCGTTGTTTCTTATGCCATGGCATGGCCCCCTTTTTTAAGGGAATATGGACTTCATTTTTTTTTTGTTATGGTTGCTTCCTGACTTTTGAGTTTTGATTGCTGGTAGGAAAGTGCTCCATTCCCTGCTGATTTAGTAGGGCACATCTTGGTATTAATTTAGCATGCCTCCCTGGCTCACTCTTGAATTAATATTTTTAATAAGCCTTGAATTTGTCCATTCATTATTGAATACTACCTTCAACAACTAGAGGTTGGACACTTCTTTCTAAATCAACTAAAGATAGGGGACTGACGTAGGAACTGCATGGTGCTTACTCCAAGAAAGATGCCCTGAAAGAACAGGGCACACAAGTTTAGATTTTCACTGATTCAGAACCTCAGGTTTCCGGTTACAGTTCAGCAGGCAGAAAAACGGAAATGGTAGAAAGTGAAACTGCGAACGGGCTCGCTGCATGTCCTGTTCCATCTGAGAAAGCTTCAGCCTACAGCTCTCAAGCTGCTGAATCTAAGCCTATGTGCATCGGCAAAAAACGAAATATGGATTACCTTCTTTCGCAGCCGGCTCTTGCGTGCAGTTTCGCGATTGTAAGCTGCACAAATATGGAGAAGGAATCCCTTGCTATTTAAATAGGAGGACTAGTCACCAAACCAGTCCCCCATAGGTACCCTCGTGATCACTGGTTACCAAACCAGCCCTAAAGGAGAAATCAATCAACAACGTTTCTGTTCATCCTAGGGTGTAAAAATATATAGTAGGATCCGAGTTGAAATGAAAAAACACAGGTGTGTATTTGATGGAATCCACCCACTCTTATCCACACCATATAGCACAATGCCGCTGGTATAGATCGACTAGTTTTTGGTTTAGATGAACTACTATTTTTTTTGCTGGAAGATGTCCATCATCATCATTATATAAAGCTCGACTAAAACAAATTCTTTTTTGGGTCATCTAAATTAGGGTTAAAAACGGACGGGTAAAATCCCGTCCCAACCCGTACCGTTTTTTGTATTTGATCCGACCGTTTCCGTATTTACGGGAAAAATATGGAAACAGAACGAAAACGGGAGAGTGTTCATTCCGTTCGTTTTTGCGGGATCCCGTTTTTATCTTTAGGTAAGTTATAGCACAAGTGGCCATTGTAACCATCGGCTCTTTTCAATGACAACTGATCTAAAGTGTTAAACAACATCGGATGTTACATATACACTATTAGCAACCAAACAACAATAGAATGTTGCCTCTATTTGTTTTATGTTATTGTCCTGCCAATAAATCACTAGTCAAATATCAATACCATTTCTATTTGTACTAAATTATGAGTTTCCGTTAGTATTTCCGTTTCCGTTCGTTCCGTTCGTTTTCGCAATTCCGTTTATCCCGTTGTTGTTTCCGTTCTCGACTATTCCGGACCCGATCTCGTTTCCGATGATAAAATGCAGATACGGAAACAGGAGACGGGTTTTCCGTCTGTTTTCATCCCTAATCTAAATATCTAACCATACTAGTCCAGTCCAAGAAGCACAATGGAAGAAGCAAGTAGAAAGAAATTGTCACTATTTGTCACACTCGGTTTTGGAAGGTAAACCGAATGCGAACCATGTACGTGCCAGGATCAGAACTCACGTACACAGCGATTACATAAATGAACATCAATGCACATTGCTCGAATAATAACTTAAAAGAGTATTAACTTATTACATCACGGAGTCATAGACATCCACATAGTCATCAAGTTAACAGTTAAATCAAAGTGCTAGCGAAACGCAGTAAAGATAAGGCCTTCACAGGCAGCTGACTGGGGGTTGCCGCCAACCCACACCTAGAATTCGTCGTAGTCTTGGAACTCCTGGAAGTCTCCTCCCACGGCTTCACCTTCTCCTGAGCAGTGGTTACAATGCGGACAACCTGGTGTTTTGGGGTAAAGCAAGGATGAGTACACATCAACGTACTCAGCAAATGTCCCGTTTGGCTGAAGTGGACTGGCTTTATGTGGAGTTAGGCTCAAGCAGTTGCTTTTAGTTGGTCAGGTATTTATCATTAGTAGAAGCCAGATTTTAGCATTAACCAATCCCATGAACCATTTCCTCATCGAGGAACAACATCATCATATTCGAACCAAAACCATAACATAATCCTGGTATCTCGAACCATCTGTATCTCTAATCAAAGAGGATCCCAAGGCTGCTCTTAACCGTGAGCACGGCTGATATATCAGTTTCACTACCCTCTGCAGAGGTCGCACACTTTACCCATGAGTCATGATTCCCTTTCTGCCCGGGGAGAGCTAATCCCCATTGACCACTACCTAGGTAGTCCGGCAGGGTATCACTACGTAGCTTTTACAAAGATTCCCTAGAGATCATAGCTGCCCGTTAGGTTTCTCCAGTTTGATAAACACAGTACTCCTCCCCGCAGGAGAGTGACTAACAAAAGCAAAACGAAAGAACCTCGGCACTCAGCCTCGGCAGAGCAAGCACTGTGCCTGGACCCCATTGACGGCACGACGGCGAAGCAACTACACCTCTAGTTCCTCTAATTAATTAGCTAAGGGCACCCCATTTCACCCTCATGGTTGCACTGTTATCCCGGGTGGTCTCTCAACGAACAGGTCCTTACGGAGAGGTACTCAGGAAACAGCCTGAGCCCCCTAGAGTATCACAAGATCATCAATATCATCAGGGTAACAGTATCATAAATAGTCACATCATGTTCATTGATTAAGTTAAGGCAATAGCAGAATGCTAACCATAATAGCCCATAAGGTCATCAAGGATAAAGTAAAGTGTACATCTAGTCAATCCTTAGGTTTCAAGTAAGTAATGCGGGGTAGTAAGTTATAAGTGAATAGGACATAATGGGTCAGAGGACACTTGCCTTCACCAAACTGCTGATCAGGGACTTCCTCTGCAATTTCCTCGGGAAACACAGACTGCTCGTTGTCTACGTAAAGTAATAATTCACACTATGCACTTGGGAAATAACAAACAAAGGCAATATACCAAACATATGCAGCAGAGAGAGATCACAAGTTCAGAATAGAAAAGGGATAGGCACTCTGGTATTCTCTAGGTCTGGGGTAGAGGACTATACAAAGTGATTCATTATCCACTAATCAGGTTTAAGTCAGTGGTGGGATTAAATCATTATCTGGTTTTAAGTTCCTAAACTTAGGTGTTTAAGTCCATAAACTTAAGTGCTCCAACTTTTATTAAAGTCTACCAACTTCTAATTATCTCAAATAAGGTTCCACTAACCTTAATCCTATCCTAATGATTAACCATCAATTGGGACATGGAAACAGCAGGGAAACATTGTTTAAATAGATAGACAAAAACATCATGAGCATTTTGCAATTTGAAGCACCTAATTTGGAGTTCATATGGCAAAGTTATGAATTTTACAAGTTTAGGGATTAAAAATATACCCTAAATACTTATTTTGAATTAAATAAAAGGTCTGAGGACCTAACTGCGAGAAACCAGGGACGGCGGGTTAAATTTCAGAAAACCGGGGGTCTCTTTAAGAAAACGCGCGGGCGAAGGGGTATCGGACTCCTACGGCCGTTGGATCTCAGGCGGACGGCCAGGATTAGATCCTGCGGGCGGGCGCGCGAGCGCGCGGCGGCCTGGGTGGCTGACAGGCGGGACCGGCAGGCAGCGCGAGCGCGCGGGCGGGCTGACAGGCGGGACCGGCGGGCAGCGCGAGCGCGCGGGCGGGCTGACAGGCGGGACCGGCGGGCAGCGCGAGCGCGCGGGCGGGCTGACAGGCGGGACCCAAACGGCAGGGAGACGGGGTGTGGGGGAAGCGGGCCTGGGCCGCTGGATCTCCGGCGGACGGCCAGGATCAGTTTTGGCCTAATTAAAACGGGACCGCCCGATCTGGGACGGACGGTAGGGATTGGGTGGCCGGCCTGGGCTTCTCCTACGGCTAGCTGGGGCGGCGGCGCTCGTCCCCGCGGCGGAGGACTCGCCGGAGACGAGGGGCGCGGGTGCTTGGCGGGTCTCTGGGGCGACCTGAGTGGCCGGGAAGGTTGGGAAGGGCACGGGGAATCCTTTGGTGGGGTCTGGGTCGGGGCAGGGGCACCGGAGGGGGGCGGTTCACGGCGAAGCGGCTCGGCGGCGGCGTTGAACAACTCCGGCGAGGAATCAAACGCGATAGAGTGCAATAGAGGGGAAGAGAGGGGGCATGGGAGGTTCCTTACCTCAAGGCGAACTCCGGGGACCCCTTGGTGGCGGCAACGGCGCGACGACGGCCCGGGTCGACGGTGGCGGACCCCGGCGGCTGCACGATGGACGGCGGGTGAGCGCGGGCAGAGGGAAATAGGGAGGGGAAGGGGAAATTGGAGCGCGTCCCGGGTTGTGGACGTCGGGGCGGAGCTCACCGTGGCAGAGGGCACGGCGGGGCTCCAACGGCGACGGAGGAACGAGCTCGGGCGGCGGCGGTTTAATGGCGGCTGCGCTTTGGCGTGCGCGCAGCGAGGGGAAGGTGAGGGAGGGGTCTGCGGGCGCGCAAATGAGGGAGGGGGAGATGGCGAGCGAGGTTCGGGGCTCAAGTGGCCAAGGGCGAGGTGGTGGCGAGCCCCACGCGCGACGTGGGCGCGGAGTCCGCGGCACGCGCGGACCGGGGCGGCGGTTACGCGAAGACGGAGAAGCTGACAGCCGGGGCCCGCGGGCAGAGAGAGAGGGGAAAGCGGGCGCGGGTGTGGGGAACGGTTGCGCTGACGGGCGGGCCCGCCAGGGCAGAGAGAGCGGAGGAAGCGGGCGCGCGCGGGATTGGGCCGGCTGCGCTGACGGGTGGGCCCGCCAGGGCAGAGAGAGGAGGGGGGAGGCGCGCGCGCGGGATGGGCCAATTGGGCCGAAAGGCCGAGGGGGGCGGGGGTTTGGGCTTTTTTCCCTTTTTCTTTTATTCCAGCAATTGTTTTCCCTTTTCTTTTTATTTTCTCTATTTGATTCAAATTCAAATAAGCCACAAATTCAAATTAGACTTTCTAAGAATTATGCACCAAACAAAAGTGAAATCTAGGGTTCAACATGATGCAACAATTCATACTCCCTTGGAGTTTGAGCTAATAGACTATAGTTACAAATAAAATAACCACTTTTCTCCTATAGAAATGAGAAAGAGAAGATTGGAGAAGGATGAGAAAAGGGAAGTAACACCTGAATTTGTGAATATGAGCAAAGAAATTTTATACCCCCAAATTCAGGGTGTTACAAACCTATCCCCCTTAAAAGAATCTCGCCCCGAGATTCAGGGTTGGTCAGCAAAGAGTTCAGGGTATTTGGCTTTCAGATCATCTTCTCGTTCCCAGGTTGCTTCTTCCTCCGAGTGGTGACCCCATCTGACTTTGCACATTCTGATGGTGTTCCTCTGGGTGACTCTGTCCGCGAACTCCAGAATCTGCGTTGGCTTCTCTATGTATGTCAGATCCTCCTGGACTTCCAAACCCTCCACTGGCAACTGTTCTTCTGGTACTCGCAGACACTTCTTCAATTGCGATACGTGGAACACATTGTGCACTGCCGACAAACTTTCTGGTAGGTTGAGTTGGTAAGCCACTTCTCCACGCTTTGCTTGAATCTGATATGGTCCAACATACCGGGGTGCTAACTTGCCTTTAACTCCGAACCTTCTGACTCCCCTGATAGGTGACACCTTCAGATAGACGAAATCCCCCACTTCGAAACTCAGTTCCCTTCTCCTTCGGTCCGCATAGCTTCGCTGTCTTGACTGGGCTATCTTCAGGTTCTCCCAAACCATTTTGATATTCTCTTCGGCTTCAAGCAGGATGTCGGGGCCAAACACCTGCCTCTCTCCAGGCTGGTCCCAATGCAGCGGAGTCCTACAACTCCGTCCATAGAGTGCCTGAAACGGTGACATAGCTGGCCTGGTAACTATTGTTATAGGAGAATTCTGCATAAGGTAACCTTTTGTCCCATCCTGACTTGTCTTGCAACGCACAGGCTCTCAACATATCTTCTAGGATCTGATTAGTTCTTTCAGTCTGACCGTCTGTCTGCGGGTGATAAGCCGAGCTGAAGTTCAAATGGGTGCCCAAAGCTTCTTGTAGCTGCTGCCAAAAATGAGAGGTGAACTGCGTTCCTCGATCTGACACTATCTTCTTCGGCACACCATGAAGACAGACTATCCGTGACATGTACAACTCAGCTAACGTTGCTCCGGTGTATGTGGTCTTCACAGGTATGAAATGGGCCACCTTTGTTAAGCGGTCCACAACCACCCAGATGGAATCATAACCGGCCCGGGTACGGGGTAGGCCAACTATAAAATCCATCCCGATCTCATCCCACTTCCACTGAGGAATCCGCAATGGCTGCAACAATCCGGCGGGCCTTTGATGCTCTGCTTTGGTCCTTTGACAGCTATCACAGATGGCGACATACTCTGCGATTTCTCTTTTCATGCCATACCACCAAAACCTCCTTTTTAAATCCTGGTACATCTTTTCACTTCCCGGGTGTATGGAGTAGGCTGTCTCATGAGCTTCCTTTAGGATCAGCTCCCGAATAGGTTTGAGGTCGGGGACACACAATCGGTCCTTGAACCATATTAGTCCCTCTTCATCCTCTCGAAAGTCTTTGCCTCTTCCTTCTAAGATTAGCTGCCGGATCTTGTTGATGCTTTCATCATCCTTCTACCCTTCTTTGATCTCCCGCTCTAGAGTGGGCTCTAATTCCACTGTTACTCCTTGCGTACTGTTCAGGAATCCGAGACTCAGTCTATCGAACTCCTTGGCTAACTCATATGGCATTGGGTACGTGGCCAACATATTGACTTGACTCTTCCGGCTCAGAGCATCTGCAACCACATTGGCTTTGCCTGGATGGTAATGTATCTCCAACTCATAGTCCTTGATCAATTCCAACCATCTTCGCTGTCTCATGTTTAACTCTGACTGGGTGAATATGTACTTCAGACTTTTATGATCTGTGTAGATGTCGCACTTCTGTCCATACAAGTAATGTCTCCATGTCTTTAGAGCATGAACCACTACTGCCAACTCTAGGTCGTGTGTGGGATAATTTTTCTCATGGATCTTCAGCTGTCGAGATGAGTATGCTACAACTCTTCCTTCTTGCATTAGCACACATCCCAATCCGGTGTAAGAAGCATCGCAATACACTGAGAATGGCTTGTGAACATCAGGCAGGACTAACACCGGAGCTGTAGTCAATCTATTTTTCAGTTCTTCAAATGCTTCCTGACACTTTTGGGTCCACTTGAACTCAACTTTCTTCGCTAGTAACGCTGTCATTGGTCTTGCAATCTTTGAGAAGCCTTCGATGAAACGCCTGTAATACCCAGCCATTCCAATGAAGCTCTTGATCCCACGAACATCCTTTGGTGCTTTCCAGTTTAGGATATCTGCCACTTTCTTTGGATCCACTGCCAACCCATCTTGATTTATGATGTGACCCAGAAACAAGACTTCATGAATCCAGAACTCGCATTTGCTCAGCTTGGCATACAGCTGATGCTCTCGAAGTCTTTGCAATACCATCTTCAAATGCTCTACATGATCTTCCTCACTTTGAGAGTATATGAGAATATCATCGATAAACACTACCACAAACTTGTCCAGATAGTCCATGAACACACTGTTCATCAGGTACATAAAGATGGCTGGCGCATTTGTCAAACCAAAGGACATAACTGTGAATTCATATAACCCGTACTTGGTGATGAATGCCGTCTTCGGTATGTCCGAGGGTCGGATTCTGAGTTGATGGTAGCCTGACCTCAGATCTATCTTCGAGAATACGCTGGCACCTCTGAGCTGGTCAAACAAATCTTCTATCCTTGGCAGGGGGTACTTGTTCTTGACAGTGACTTCATTCAAGGCTCTGTAGTCTATGCACATCCTTTTGGTACCATCTTTCTTCTCTACAAACAACACCGGAGCGGCCCAAGGCGAGGTACTTGGTCTGATGTAACCCTTCTCTAACATCTCATCTATCTGCTTCTTGAGTTCCACCAATTCTGGTCCAGACACTCGGTAGGCTCTTTTAGAAATGGGGGCGGTACCAGGGATAAGCTCTATGGCAAATTCGACTTCTCTCTCGGGTGGCATGCCCGTTAGCTCCTCGGGGAATACGTCCGGAAAGTCCGACACAACCTTGATAGCCTCGAGCGGGTTGGGCTCCTTATTATCAACTGAAATCTGGTGACAGACACCCTCCGCTGATTTAGGCATCCTTAGCTCGGCCACTACCTCTTCTCCTGACGGGGACTTCAATGTTACGGTCCTCTTGTCACAGCTAACACTCGCCTCATACTTCATTAACCAATTCATCCCTAGAATGACATCTATCCCAGGGGTGTCTATTACTATTAAGTCACTGGGGAATCCTATCCCCCTTATTTCCACCCTTATATTTGAGCATATTTTATCTGTTTGCACCTTGCCACCAACCGAATTAATCCTCATGGGCGGCATCATTGCCTCTACTGAGATGTTATGCAATTCTACCCAGGTTGCAGTGACAAATGAATGAGTTGCACCAGTATCAAATAGCACTTTCGTGGGATGAGATTCTACTGAGAACATACCTACTGCCACATCTGGTGCATCCTGGATCGCTTCGGCCTCCAAGTGGTTCACCTTTCCATGGTTGTACGCTTGGTTACGATTGCCTGCTGTCGGCTGCAGTACACCTTGCCTTGTTGGAGCATTGGGGTTGGTCTGCTGCTGCGCCGCCTTCTTCGGGCATTGCATCGCCCAGTGGCCTTGTTCTCCACAGTGGAAACATCCTCTGCCTCCTCCTTGTGCTGAGGCTGCTTGGTTGCTCTGGTTTGCTGCTGGGGCAGGAAGGCGAGGTGCCTGGTTGTTCTGCTTTTGATACTGATTACCTCCTTGCTGGCTGTGCTGACGATACTGCTGCTGCTGCTGTTGATACTGCCTCTGAAACTGCTGCTGATGCGGACGCTGATTCTGATTCTGATATCCCTATGGGTGACCAGGCCTGCCTTGCTGAGATGAACTGCCTGAGAAACGTGGACGGCTGATGCCTCCGGTCTGGGGTCCACTCATCTTGCGCTTCCGATCTTCCATATCCTTACGCTTCTTCTCAGTCATAACTGCCCTATTGATCAGGTGCTGGAAGGTGGGGAAGGTGTGATTCATCAGCTGGTAATGCAGGGGATCCACCAAACCTCTCATGAACCTGTACTGCCTTTTAGCATCAGAGTTGACATCCTCAAGTGCATACCGAGATAGCTGCAGAAACTTGTCTCTGTATTCACTAACTGAAAGGGAAATGTGCCCTTGGGCCATTTCTAAGTATTTTGGTGATTGAGTGCCAACACATGTGTTTAATGGTGAATTTATGTACATGGATGAACAAGGTGCAAATCATGAAGTAAAGGTATGTTTCTAAGCCTTAGTACATTGGTTTTGTGGACTAACATATTTGTCTAAGTGTTAGAAACAGAAAGAAGAAAAAGAGAAAAGGGGAGAGAATGACTTGGCTGTGTGCAGCCAAGTCCCAGCTCGGTCTGGAGCACCGGACTGTCCGGTGTGCACCGGACAGTGTCCGGTGCGCCAGACTGACTCGACTCGAACTGGCCGCTCTCGGGATTTTGGCCGGCGGCGTACGGCTAAAATTCACCGGACTGTCCGGTGTGCACCGGACTGTCCGGTGAGCCAACGGTCGGCCAGGGCCAACGGTCGGCCGCGCAATCCGCGCGGGACACGTGGCCGAGCCAACGGTCGGAAGACGGCACCGGACTGTCCGGTGTGCACCGGACTGTCCGGTGCGCCAACGGCTCGCAGATCTACGGCAGTCTTCCAACGGTCGGAAGCGCCAGAAAAGGAAACAAATCGGGCACCGGACAGTGTCCGGTGTGCACCGGACTGTCCGGTGCCCCCGTCGACAGAAGGCCAGGATAGTCTTCCAGAATTGCTCTCAACGGCTCCTAGCTGCCTTGGGGCTATAAAAGGAGCCCCTAGGCGCATGGAGGAGACACACAAGCAACTCTTGAGCATTCTTGATCATCCACACAAGTTCTTTGCGCATTCGTTTGTGATTCTAAGTGATTCGAGCTCTGTTCTAGTGTGAACTCTGAGATAGTCATTCGAGCTCGAGTCTTGGCCGTGTGTGCGCGCTTTTGTTGTGGATTTGTGTGTGTTGCTTCCCTCCCTTACTCTGTGCTTTCTTTGTGATCATATACTTGTAAGGGCAAGAGACTCCAATTTGTGGAGATTCCTTGCAAACGGGATAGTGAAAGGAACAACAAAACAACGTGGTATTCAAGTGGGTCTTTGGACCGCTTGAGAGGGGTTGATTGCAACCCTCATCCGTTGGGACGCCACAACGTGGAAGTAGGCAAGCATTGGCTTGGCCGAACCACGGGATAAACCACCGTGTCCCTCTGTGCTTGATTCTTGTGGTATTGTGTTTTGTTGAGACTTCACCTTAGCCACTTGGCATTAATCGTGCTAACGCTTAACAAGTTTTTGTGGCTTAAGTTTGAAGTTTTTACAGGATCACCTATTCACCCCCCCCTCTAGGTGCTCTCAATTGGTATCAGAGCCGTTCTATTCACAAAGGGACTAACCGCCCGAATAGATGGATCCTAAGGGGAAGGGTATAGTGATCAACGATAAAGAGAAGGAGACCTTCGTCAACGAGCCGAAGGATGACAGGCCTACCGACTCCGGCTCGGGCCAAAGACGGAAGGAAGGGAAGAAGAAGAAGACCAGGCGCATCAAGGAGATTGTCTACTACGACAGCGACGAGTCTACTTCTTCCCAAAAGGATGAGGACCACAACGACTACAAACAAAAGACGGTTAACTCAAACTTTTCTTTTGATTATTCGCGCATTCCGCATAGCTCAAATACTCATTTGCTTCCCATTCCACTTGGCAAACCTCCTCACTTTGATGGAGAGGATTACGGATTTTGGAGCCACAAAATGCGTACTCACCTGTTTTCTCTCCATCCAAGCATTTGGGAGATTGTGGAAAGTGGAATGAAATTTGATAGCTCGGATAGCCCTATGTTTATTAATGAACAGATTCATAAAAATGCACAAGCTACTACTGTGTTGCTAGCCTCTTTGTGCAGGGACGAGTATCACAAGGTGAGCGGCTTGGACAATGCCAAGCAGATCTGGGACACCCTCAAGATTTCTCATGAGGGGAACGACGTCACCTTGCTCACCAAGATAGAGTTGGTGGAGGGAGAGCTTGGACGGTTCGCCATGATAAGGGGCGAGGAGCCGACGCAAACATACAACCGGCTCAAGACCCTCATCAACAAGATAAGGAGCTACGGGAGCACGCGATGGACGGACCACGACGTCGTCCGCCTAATGCTCAGGTCCTTTACCGTACTTGATCCTCATCTCGTGAACAATATTCGTGAGAATCCCAGGTACACGATGATGACGCCCGAGGAAGTGCTTGGAAAATTCGTAAGCGGGCGGATGATGATCAAGGAGGCAAGATACGTCGACGATGCGTTGAACGGACCACTCCACGAGTCTCAACCCATTGCTCTAAAAGCAACAAGGAGCAAGGAGTCGCTACCTAGCAAGGTGGCGCAAGTCGAGGCGGCCGGGCTCAATGATGAAGAGATGGCTCTCATCATCAAGAGATTCAAGACGGCGCTAAATGGTCGCAAGGGGCAGCCAAGCAAGACCAAGACCAAGGGGAAGCGCTCATGCTTCAAATGCGGTAAGCTTGGTCATTTTATTGCTAACTGTCCTGATAATGAAAGTGACCAGGAAAAGGGGAACAAGAGAGAGAAGAAGAAGCAATACAAGAAGGCAAAGGGCGAGGCGCATCTAGGAAAGGAGTGGGACTCGGATTGCTCCTCCTCCGACTCCGACAACGAAGGACTCGCCGCCACTGCCTTCAACAAATCGGCTCTCTTCCCCAACGAGCGTCTCACTTGTCTTATGGCAAGAGAGAAGAAGGTAAGTACTAAAGACTCCACTTATGCGTCTTCTAGTGATAGTGAGTCTAGTGATGATGATATAGATTATTCTTGCTTGTTCAAGGGCTTAGATAGATCTAAGATAGATAAAATCAATGAATTGATTGATGCATTGAATGAAAAGGATAGGCTTTTAGAAAAGCAAGAAGATTTATTGTATGATGAACATGATAAGTTTGTAGAGGCACAAAAATCATATGCTTTAGAAGTAAAAAGAAATGAAATGCTTTCTAGTGAAATATCTTCCTGTCATGAAACCATTTCTACCTTAAGAAGTGTTAATATTGATTTAAGTGCTAAACTAGAAGTAGCTAGTAAATCAAATTCTTGTGTTGAACATGTTGAAATTTGTACTAGGTGTAAGGATTTTGATGTTAATGCTTGTAGTGAACACCTAGTTCTAATTTCCAAATTAAATGATGAAGTGGCTAGTCTTAATGCCCAACTTAAGACTAGCAAGAATGAAGTTGATAAAATCAAATTTGCAAGGGATGCCTACACGATTGGTAGACACCCCTCAATTAAGGATGGGCTTGGCTTCAAGAGGGAAGCCAAGAACTTAACAAGCCATAAGGCTCCCGTCTTCGTCAAGGAGAAAGGGAAGGCCCCTATGGCTAATAGTGCTAAAAAGAACCATGCTTTCTTATACCATGATAGGAGACATGCTAGAAATGTTTATAATGATTTTGATTCACATGTTTATGATTCTCATGCCATGTTTGCCTCTAGTTCCTCTCATAAGCATGATAGAAATATGAGTAGGAGAAATGTTGCGCATATGCCTAGGAGAAATATTGCTCATGTGCCTGGAAAGAATGTTATTCATGCTCCTAGGAAAGTAGTGAATGAACCTTCTACCATTTATTATGCTTGTAATGCTCCCTTTGCTATTTGTAGAAAGGGAAAGAAGGTTGTTGCTAGGAAATTAGGGGCTAGATGCAAGGGAGATAAATCTTGCATTTGGGTCCCTAAAGATATTTGTGCTAACCTTGCAGGACCCAACATGAGTTGGGTACCTAAGACCCAAGCCTAAATTTGCCTTGCAGGTTTATGCATCCGGGGGTTCAAGCTGGATTATCGACAGCGGATGCACAAACCATATGACGGGGGAGAAGAAGATGTTCACCTCCTACGTCAAGAATAAGGATTCCCAAGATTCAATTATATTCGGTAATGGGAATCAAGGCAAGGTAAAAGGGTTAGGTAAAATTGCAATTTCCAATGAGCATTCTATATCAAATGTATTCCTAGTGGAGAGTCTTGGATATAATTTGCTATCTGTTAGTCAACTATGTCAAATGGGATATAATTGTTTATTTACAAATGTAGATGTGTCTGTCTTTAGAAGATGTGATGGTTCACTAGCTTTTAAGGGTGTACTAGACGGCAAGCTTTATTTAGTTGATTTTGCAAAAGAAGAGGCCGGTCTAGATGCATGCTTAATGGCTAAGACTTGCATGGGCTGGCTGTGGCATCGCCGCTTAGCACATGTGGGGATGAAGAACCTCCACAAGCTTCTAAAGGGAGAACACGTGATAGGTCTAACCAATGTTTATTTCGAAAAAGATAGACCTTGTGCAGCTTGTCAGGCAGGTAAACAAGTTGGAGGAGCACATCACAGCAAGAATGTGATGACCACGTCAAGACCTCTGGAGCTGCTGCATATGGACCTCTTCGGACCCGTCGCCTATCTAAGCATAGGAGGAAGTAAGTATGGTTTAGTTATTGTTGATGACTTTTCCCGCTTCACTTGGGTATTCTTTTTGCAGGATAAGTCTGAAACCCAAGGGACCATCAAGCGCTTCCTCAGGAGAGCTCAAAATGAGTTTGAGCTCAAGGTGAAGAAGATAAGGAGCGACAACGGGTCCGAGTTCAAGAACCTTCAAGTGGAGGAGTTTCTTGAGGAGGAAGGGATCAAGCACGAGTTCTCCGCTCCCTACACACCACAACAAAATGGTGTGGTAGAGAGGAAGAACAGGACGCTAATCGATATGGCAAGGACGATGCTTGGAGAGTTCAAGACCCCCGAGTGCTTTTGGTCGGAAGCTGTGAACACGGCTTGCCACGCCATCAACAGGGTCTACCTTCATCGACTCCTCAAGAAGACTTCGTATGAGCTACTAACCGGTAACAAACCCAATGTATCTTACTTTCGTGTTTTTGGGAGCAAGTGCTACATTCTAGTGAAGAAGAGTAGAAATTCTAAGTTTGCTCCCAAAGCTGTAGAAGGGTTTTTATTAGGTTATGATTCAAATACAAAGACGTATAGGGTCTTCAACAAATCATCGGGTTTGGTTGAAGTCTCTAGCGACGTTGTATTTGATGAGACTAATGGCTCTCCAAGAGAGCAAGTTGTTGATTGTGATGATGTAGATGAAGAAGATGTTCCGACGGCCGCTATACGAACCATGGCGATTGGAGACGTTCGGCCACAGGAACAGGATGAACGTGATCAACCTTCTTCCTCAACGACGGTGCATCCCCCACTTCAAGACGATGAACAGGTTCATCAAAAGGAGGCGTGTGATCAAGGGGGAGCACAAGAAGATCAAGTGATGGAGGAAGAAGCGCAACCGGCACCTCCAACCCAAGTTCGAGCGATGATTCAAAGGGATCATCCCGTCGACCAAATTCTGGGTGACATCAGCAAGGGAGTAACTACTCGGTCTCGATTAGTAAATTTTTGTGAACATTACTCCTTTGTCTCCTCTATTGAGCCTTTCAGGGTAGAGGAGGCCTTGCTAGATCCGGATTGGGTGTTGGCCATGCAGGAGGAACTTAATAACTTCAAGCGCAACGAGGTTTGGACGCTGGTGCCTCGTCCCAAGCAAAATGTTGTGGGAACCAAGTGGGTGTTCCGCAATAAACAGGACGAGCACGGGGTGGTGACGAGGAACAAGGCTCGACTTGTGGCAAAAGGTTATGCCCAAGTCGCAGGTTTGGACTTTGAGGAGACTTTTGCTCCTGTGGCTAGGCTAGAGTCCATTCGTATCTTGCTAGCATATGCCGCTCACCATTCTTTCAGGTTGTACCAAATGGATGTGAAGAGCGCATTCCTCAACGGGCCAATAAAGGAGGAGGTGTACGTGGAGCAACCCCCTGGCTTCGAGGATGAGCGGTACCCCGACCACGTGTGTAAGCTCTCTAAGGCGCTCTATGGACTTAAGCAAGCCCCAAGAGCATGGTATGAATGCCTTAGAGATTTCTTACTTGCTAATGCTTTCAAGGTTGGGAAAGCCGATCCAACTCTTTTTACAAAGACATGTGATGGTGATTTGTTTGTATGCCAAATTTATGTCGATGACATAATATTTGGTTCTACTAATCAAAAGTCTTGTGAAGAGTTTAGCAGGGTGATGACGCAGAAATTCGAGATGTCGATGATGGGCGAGTTGAACTACTTCCTTGGGTTCCAAGTGAAGCAACTCAAGGACGGCACCTTCATCTCCCAAACGAAGTACATGCAAGATCTGCTGAAGCGGTTTGGGATGAAGGACGCCAAGCCCGCAAAGACTCCGATGGGAACCGACGGACACACCGACCTCAACAAAGGAGGTAAGTCCGTTGATCAAAAAGCATACCGGTCAATGATAGGGTCTTTACTTTATTTATGTGCTAGTAGACCGGATATTATGCTTAGCGTATGCATGTGTGCTAGATTTCAATCCGATCCTAAGGAGTGTCACTTGGTGGCGGTGAAGCGAATTCTTAGATATTTAGTCGCTACGCCTTGCTTCGGGATCTGGTATCCAAAGGGGTCTAACTTTGACTTAATTGGGTACTCAGATTCCGACTATGCTGGATGTAAGGTCGATAGGAAGAGTACATCGGGGACGTGCCAATTCTTAGGAAGGTCCCTGGTGTCATGGAACTCTAAGAAACAAACCTCCGTTGCCCTATCCACCGCTGAGGCCGAGTACGTTGCCGCAGGTCAGTGTTGCGCGCAACTACTTTGGATGAGGCAAACCCTCAGGGACTTTGGCTACAATCTGAGCAAAGTCCCACTCCTATGTGACAATGAGAGTGCTATCCGAATAGCGGAAAATCCTGTTGAGCACAGCCGCACAAAGCACATCGACATCCGGCATCACTTTTTGAGAGACCACCAGCAAAAGGGAGATATCGAAGTGTTTTATGTTAGCACCGAGAACCAGCTAGCCGATATCTTTACCAAGCCTTTAGATGAGAAGACCTTTTGCAGGCTGCGTAGTGAGCTAAATGTCTTAGATTCGCGGAACTTGGATTGAATTGTAGCATACATGTATTTATGCTTTTGATCATGTTCCCTTCTGCATTTTGTTGCTTATTATGGTGCTCAAGTTGTACAAACACTCCCTGGACCTCACAAGTCCGTTGCAATGTGATGCACATGTTTAGGGGGAGATGTGTTACAACTTGACCCTTTGAGACTAACCATATGTTTGAGTTTGCTTGTGTTAGTCACAAAGGAGAATTGAAAGGGAAAAGGTGGACTTGGACCATGAAAGACTTCCACTGCACTCCGATGAGGGGTAACTTATTCCAAGTCCATCTCATGAACTCTTATTGCCATTTGCTCTTAATTGAAGATTTTGGTGAGGCAATGGGGTTAAAGGGCCACAATTGATCCCGTTTTGGTGCTTGATGCCAAAGGGGGAGAAAATAAAGGCCAAAGCAATAAATGGATCAGCTACCACTTGAGAGATTTTGAAAATAGTAGAATAGAGTTTTTGATTTGTCAAAATTCTTAAGTTGTCTCTCTTGTCAAAAGTTGGCTTCTTGTGGGGAGAAATATTGATTATGGGAAAAAGGGGGAGTTTTTGAAATCCTTGATCAATCTCTTTTTGAATGACTCTCTTTATGCTTAAACATGTGTGTTTAACTTAGAGATAGAGATCTGTGTTTGATTTGCAAAAACAAACCAAGTGGTGGCAAAGGATGATCCATATATGCCAAAATTGATTCAAAATTAAATTTATGTTATTTGAATTGAGTTTGCACTTGTTCTAGTGGCTTTATGTTGTGTTGGCATAAATCACCAAAAAGGGGGAGATTGAAAGGGAAATGTGCCCTTGGGCCATTTCTAAGTATTTTGGTGATTGAGTGCCAACACATGTGTTTAATGGTGAATTTATGTACATGGATGAACAAGGTGCAAATCATGAAGTAAAGGTATGTTTCTAAGCCTTAGTACATTGGTTTTGTGGACTAACATATTTGTCTAAGTGTTAGAAACAGAAAGAAGAAAAAGAGAAAAGGGGAGAGAATGACTTGGCTGTGTGCAGCCAAGTCCCAGCTCGGTCTGGAGCACCGGACTGTCCGGTGTGCACCGGACAGTGTCCGGTGCGCCAGACTGACTCGACTCGAACTGGCCGCTCTCGGGATTTTGGCCGGCGGCGTACGGCTAAAATTCACCGGACTGTCCGGTGTGCACCGGACTGTCCGGTGAGCCAACGGTCGGCCAGGGCCAACGGTCGGCCGCGCAATCCGCGCGGGACACGTGGCCGAGCCAACGGTCGGAAGACGGCACCGGACTGTCCGGTGTGCACCGGACTGTCCGGTGCGCCAACGGCTCGCAGATCTACGGCAGTCTTCCAACGGTCGGAAGCGCCAGAAAAGGAAACAAATCGGGCACCGGACAGTGTCCGGTGTGCACCGGACTGTCCGGTGCCCCCGTCGACAGAAGGCCAGGATAGCCTTCCAGAATTGCTCTCAACGGCTCCTAGCTGCCTTGGGGCTATAAAAGGAGCCCCTAGGCGCATGGAGGAGACACACAAGCAACTCTTGAGCATTCTTGATCATCCACACAAGTTCTTTGCGCATTCGTTTGTGATTCTAAGTGATTCGAGCTCTGTTCTAGTGTGAACTCTGAGATAGTCATTCGAGCTCGAGTCTTGGCCGTGTGTGCGCGCTTTTGTTGTGGATTTGTGTGTGTTGCTTCCCTCCCTTACTCTGTGCTTTCTTTGTGATCATATACTTGTAAGGGCAAGAGACTCCAATTTGTGGAGATTCCTTGCAAACGGGATAGTGAAAGGAACAACAAAACAACGTGGTATTCAAGTGGGTCTTTGGACCGCTTGAGAGGGGTTGATTGCAACCCTCGTCCGTTGGGACGCCACAACGTGGAAGTAGGCAAGCATTGGCTTGGCCGAACCACGGGATAAACCACCGTGTCCCTCTGTGCTTGATTCTTGTGGTATTGTGTTTTGTTGAGACTTCACCTTAGCCACTTGGCATTAATCGTGCTAACGCTTAACAAGTTTTTGTGGCTTAAGTTTGAAGTTTTTACAGGATCACCTATTCACCCCCCCCCTCTAGGTGCTCTCACTAACAGACAGGGGTCCCTGCTTCAGAGCCAGAAACTCCTCCTTCTTCACGATCATCAGTCCCTCCGGCACATGGTACCTGCGGAAACTCTCGCTGAATTCTTCCCAGGTGATGGCTTCGAGGTCAGCATGTGTGGCGAGGTAGGACTCCCACCAGGACTGGGCTGCTCCCCTTAGCTGACGGGGACCATACAGAACCTTCTCCCTGTCGTTACATTGAGCGGTGCGCAGTTCTCTTTCCACTGCGCGCAGCCAGTCTTCTGCATCCATGGGGTCAGCAGACTGGGCGAAGGTAGGAGGGTGCCCTCTCATGAACTCACCATGCTTATCCCGTGGCATCTGGGGCATCTGCACTTGCAATTGGGGTTGGGGTTGCTGTTGAGCCTGCTGCATGGCTGCCAGAGTCTGCCCAATGGCCTGCACTGCCTGAGTCTGCATCAAGAACATCTGCTCCACTGTCATCGGGGGTGGCGGGGGAGGCTGCCTCTGTTGTTCCTCCTGCTGGTCCTGCTGCTCTTGCTGAGCACGCCTGTTGCATCGGTGCCTGTTGTCAGACATCTGTGGAAGACATTCATACATCAGCATTGATCTTTCAACCCTCCAGCATAAGAAAAGGAAATGCAGAATTCTTCATGGCACTGAGTGAACAAAGAGCTTCACTGATCCTCATTATGATTCAACACAGCTTCTCAGATAAGAAGGAAAGTAGAAGTAAATGGCTTCCCAACTAAATAACTGACTTTATTAACATTATAGCTAGGCCAAACTGCAGGAGAAACCCACAGGTTGGCAACAGTCATTACAAAGATTCAAATCCAGTACAAGTTCATCATAACAAGCATGCAAGCAACTGATAAGCAAACTAAGCTAATTGGAAGCAACTGATAAGCAAACTAAACTAACTATCTAAGACTGAGACATCTGACTTAAGAATTATTACAAACTTCGACGCTAACGATCTAAGGATCCAGATCTATCCTGGTCTTACAGGCAGGGGAACCATAAGTGTGGTGACCACGTGGCGGCGAGCGGTAAGGGTGCTGAGTCCCAACAGGAGCGAGAGAACCACCCTCCTGGTGATGGCGCTCTGCCAGCTCAGCACGCAACTCCGCAATCTCCGTTCGAGCCCTGCTCAGCTCGTCCAGAGAGTGATCCAGCTCAGTGTTAAGCACTGCGACTAGGTTGACTGTGCTGCTCAACCTAGGGTTAGCCTCACCAACAGGTGAGACAACCACACTCTCTGTGCTGCCAGTAGGGCGGCGGGGGTAGTACCGAAGGTTAAGACCGTCGGCCACGCCACCGAACAAAGAACAGTACTGGGAGAGTGCACGTCGTGCTGCATCCTGCATAGCTGCCTCTGCAGTGTCCCTCTCGGAGATGGAATAGTGCTCCGAAACGGCCTCCGCACCCCGGAGGTCATCCTCCGGACGGCGAACTAGGCAGGTAGCCTCCCAGCGGTCCGGGTACCTCCCGTGACTGTGCTGGTAGACTACACAACGATACTCGATCGACCAGGTGTGCCGGTCAAAAGCCTGGCGCAGCAAGGTGTCGAGTGCGTCGTGGAAGTGACAACCGCGAGCGGCGTCACAAGTGATGGGTCGGGCGACCCATCCTTCCGCCTCCTGCGGCTCAGAAGACTCCGCGCTGTGGTCTGAGTCGTCGTCGTCGGGGTCTCCTCCAGGACTTCCTCCGGTAGCTCCTCCAACAGCCGGGGCGTCCCGCGGTGGTGCAGGGGGCGCCTCCAGCTGGGCAACAGAGGAACGGGGCCTCACGGACTCCACCTCCTGCTGGGGTGGGGAGGAAGAGCCCTGCTGCTCTCTGTGCTGCCGCCGGCGTTCCTGCTCCTCACGCAGGCGGTGGTGCAGTCTCTCCAGGTGACTCGACTGACCGGACACGGTGCGGTGCAGAGGACGCTCTGCAAGTCGAGACGACAGGAAAGGAATCACCGACTTACGTGCAGTGTGTCTAAGACGAGCCATCTACAAAAGACACCGTAAGCATAAGAGTAAGAGCAGAACTAATATGACAAGTGAATAAACCATAGACAGAATAAGATAAAAATTTTAACAAGGTATAATATAGTATATATATATGTAGTAAAACATAGGGTTGGTCGAGGTGACCGACTTTTGAAGTAACATCAGAGGTCAAGGTGAGAGGGAAGGTCAATAGTCCTTAGTACGACCAGTGCTACTCTAGGTCAGCGGTCCTACAGTCAGCACGGGCTTTGATACCACTTATGTCACACCCGGTTTTGGAAGGTAAACCGAATGCGAACCATGTACGTGCCAGGATCAGAACTCACGTACACAGCGATTACATAAATGAACATCAATGCACATTGCTCGAATAATAACTTAAAAGAGTATTAACTTATTACATCACGGAGTCATAGACATCCACATAGTCATCAAGTTAACAGTTAAATCAAAGTGCTAGCGAAACGCAGTAAAGATAAGGCCTTCACAGGCAGCTGACAGGGGGTTGCCGCCAACCCACACCTAGAATTCGTCGTAGTCTTGGAACTCCTGGAAGTCTCCTCCCACGGCTTCACCTTCTCCTGAGCAGTGGTTACAATGCGGACAACCTGGTGTTTTGGGGTAAAGCAAGGATGAGTACACATCAACGTACTCAGCAAATGTCCCGTTTGGCTGAAGTGGACTGGCTTTATGTGGAGTTAGGCTCAAGCAGTTGCTTTTAGTTGGTCAGGTATTTATCATTAGTAGAAGCCAGATTTTAGCATTAACCAATCCCATGAACCATTTCCTCATCGAGGAACAACATCATCATATTCGAACCAAAACCATAACATAATCCTGGTATCTCGAACCATCTGTATCTCTAATCAAAGAGGATCCCAAGGCTGCTCTTAACCGTGAGCACGGCTGATATATCAGTTTCACTACCCTCTGCAGAGGTCGCACACTTTACCCATGAGTCATGATTCCCTTTCTGCCCGGGGAGAGCTAATCCCCATTGACCACTACCTAGGTAGTCCGGCAGGGTATCACTACGTAGCTTTTACAAAGATTCCCTAGAGATCATAGCTGCCCGTTAGGTTTCTCCAGTTTGATAAACACAGTACTCCTCCCCGCAGGAGAGTGACTAACAAAAGCAAAACGAAAGAACCTCGGCACTCAGCCTCGGCAGAGCAAGCACTGTGCCTGGACCCCATTGACGGCACGACGGCGAAGCAACTACACCTCTAGTTCCTCTAATTAATTAGCTAAGGGCACCTCATTTCACCCTCATGGTTGCACTGTTATCCCGGGTGGTCTCTCAACGAACAGGTCCTTACGGAGAGGTACTCAGGAAACAGCCTGAGCCCCCTAGAGTATCACAAGATCATCAATATCATCAGGGTAACAGTATCATAAATAGTCACATCATGTTCATTGATTAAGTTAAGGCAATAGCAGAATGCTAACCATAATAGCCCATAAGGTCATCAAGGATAAAGTAAAGTGTACAGCTAGTCAATCCTTAGGTTTCAAGTAAGTAATGCGGGGTAGTAAGTTATAAGTGAATAGGACATAATGGGTCAGAGGACACTTGCCTTCACGAAACTGCTGATCAGGGACTTCCTCTGCAATTTCCTCGGGAAACACAGACTGCTCGTTGTCTACGTAACGTAATCATTCACACTATGCACTTGGGAAATAACAAACAAAGGCAATATACCAAACATATGCAGCAGAGAGAGATCACAAGTTCAGAATAGAAAAGGGATAGGCACTCTGGTATTCTCTAGGTCTGGGGTAGAGGACTATACAAAGTGATTCATTATCCACTAATCAGGTTTAAGTCAGTGGTGGGATTAAATCATTATCTGGTTTTAAGTTCCTAAACTTAGGTGTTTAAGTCCATAAACTTAAGTGCTCCAACTTTTATTAAAGTCTACCAACTTCTAATTATCTCAAATAAGGTTCCACTAACCTTAATCCTATCCTAATGATTAACCATCAATTGGGACATGGAAACAGCAGGGAAACATTGTTTAAATAGATAGACAAAAACATCATGAGCATTTTGCAATTTGAAGCACCTAATTTGGAGTTCATATGGCAAAGTTATGAATTTTACAAGTTTAGGGATTAAAAATATACCCTAAATACTTATTTTGAATTAAATAAAAGGTCCGAGGACCTAACTGCGAGAAACCAGGGACGGCGGGTTAAATTTCAGAAAACCGGGGGTCTCTTTAAGAAAACGCGCGGGCGAAGGGGTATCGGACTCCTACGGCCGTTGGATCTCAGGCGGACGGCCAGGATTAGATCCTACGGGCAGGCGCGCGAGCGCGCGGCGGCCTGGGTGGCTGACAGGCGGGACCGGCAGGCAGCGCGAGCGCGCGGGCGGGCTGACAGGCGGGACCGGCGGGCAGCGCGAGCGCGCGGGCGGGCTGACAGGCGGGACCGGCGGGCAGCGCGAGCGCGCGGGCGGGCTAACAGGCGGGACCCAAACGGCAGGGAGACGGGGTGTGGGGGAAGCGGGCCTGGGCCGCTGGATCTCCGGCGGACGGCCAGGATCAGTTTTGGCCTAATTAAAACGGGACCGCCCGATCTGGGACGGACGGTGGGGATTGGGTGGCCGGCCTGGGCTTCTCCTACGGCTAGCTGGGGCGGCGGCGCTCGTCCCCGCGGCGGAGGACTCGCCGGAGACGAGGGGCGCGGGCGCTTGGCGGGTCTCTGGGGCGACCTGAGTGGCCGGGAAGGTTGGGAAGGGCACGGGGAATCCTTTGGTGGGGTCTGGGTCGGGGCAGGGGCACCGGAGGGGGGCGGTTCACGGCGAAGCGGCTCGGCGGCAGCGTTGAACAACTCCGGCAAGGAATCAAACGCGATAGAGTGCAATAGAGGGGAAGAGAGGGGGCATGGGAGGTTCCTTACCTCAAGGCGAACTCCGGGGACCCCTTGGTGGCGGCAACGGCGCGACGACGGCCCGGGTCGACGGTGGCGGACCCCGGCGGCTGCACGATGGACGGCGGGTGAGCGCGGGCAGAGGGAAATAGGGAGGGGAAGGGGAAATTGGAGCGCGTCCCGGGTTGTGGACGTCGGGGCGGAGCTCACCGTGGCAGAGGGCACGGCGGGGCTCCAACGGCGACGGAGGAACGAGCTCGGGCTGCGGCGGTTTAATGGCGGCTGCGCTTTGGCGTGCGCGCAGCGAGGGGAAGGTGAGGGAGGGGTCTGCGGGCGCGCAAATGAGGGAGGGGGAGATGGCGAGCGAGGTTCGGGGCTCAAGTGGCCAAGGGCGAGGTGGTGGCGAGCCCCACGCGCGACGTGGGCGCGGAGTCCGCGGCACGCGCGGACCGGGGCGGCGGTTACGCAAGACGGAGAAGCTGACAGCCGGGGCCCGCGGGCAGAGAGAGAGGGGAAAGCGGGCGCGGGCGCGGGGAACGGTTGCGCTGACGGGCGGGCCCGCCAGGGCAGAGAGAGCGGAGGAAGCGGGCGCACGCGGGATTGGGCCGGCTGCGCTGACGGGTGGGCCCGCCAGGGCAGAGAGAGGAGGGGGGGGGGGGAGGCGCGCGCGCGGGATGGGCCAATTGGGCCGAAAGGCCGAGGGGGGCGGGGGTTTGGGCTTTTTTCCCTTTTTCTTTTATTCCAGCAATTGTTTTCCCTTTTCTTTTTATTTTCTCTATTTGATTCAAATTCAAATAAGCCACAAATTCAAATTAGACTTTCTAAGAATTATGCACCAAACAAAAGTGAAATCTAGGGTTCAACATGATGCAACAATTCATACTCCCTTGGAGTTTGAGCTAATAAACTATAGTTACAAATAAAATAACCACTTTTCTCCTATAGAAATGAGAAAGAGAAGATTGGAGAAGGATGAGAAAAGGGAAGTAACACCTGAATTTGTGAATATGAGCAAAGAAATTTTATACCCCCAAATTCAGGGTGTTACACTATTTCTATAGGGCCCAGAAGATTCACCTAACATGTTGGGATTGGCGATCTTGAGAGCAGCAAGATCATAAATGCCCTTGCAAATGAGTTTTTCTACCAACAGGAGCATGTATCTAGCTTAGGCTATTCTCAATGGTGGTTTCATGCACATTTAATATTGTGTCACATCAGATTTTTTGGTGACATGGCATAGCATTTAAGAGTATTGAGTTTTATGGGATGAAACCATTTCAACTCGTTTCTAAGATCTTGGAAACCGTGTGAAACCTCAATTGAGAGTGATTTGTTTCATATTCACATAATTTATGAACTTCTATTGGCCATGGAGTTGCGATATTTAATTGGTATATTATCCTATGAAATAGTGACATGAAATATTGCATTGAGAGACATTGTTTCATTCATAATTTCATAGCACTTATGATGATTGTTGGTCCTTGTTCTTGAATGCTATACACCAAGAACAAAGCAACACAATTGTCAATGGATAAGGACCTTCGTCCTTCGAGACATTATCCCCCTTCGGATATAATGATCTTCGGACGAAGGTCATAAAGGGCGTACCTTCATCATCTCGGTAAATGAATACAAATGAAGGAACATAAAACACATAAGAATGTTAATGGCAATATAGAAATAGATTATTTACATTCTCATTTCATTTCATAAACATGAATAAGTGCTCATAATATTTATATTTCATTGATACCTTCGGCTCGACAGAAGATGAAAATGTGAGAGACGCGAGAGCGGTTATTCTGCAGCGTGAACAATATAGGGGTACTGTTCATCTATTTATAGGCACAGGACGCAGTCCGGACGAAGTTACATCCATGTCCCTGATAACTAATTATGATCATAATACAGACTATTAAGGACTATACAGTCTTTTCCTCTTTAAGTCAGTATCGTCCTTCGTCTTTAACATGGCACCAAGCCGAAGCTCTTTCAATCGTAGCTTTGGCTTTGTCCACATCATCTTTGGCTTATATCTTCATGTCACACATGTCTTTGTACTATCTTGCCGAAGGTGTTTTTGCTTAGGCGCCAATGTTGGTCCTTGTTCTTGAATGCTATACACCAAGAACAAAGCAACACAATTGTTAATGGATAAGGACCTTCGTCCTTCGAGACATTATCCCCTTCGGATATAATGATCTTCGGACGAAGGTCATAAAGGGCGTACCTTCATCATCTCGGTAAATGAATACAAATGAAGGAACATAAAACACATAAGAATGTAAATAATGGCAATATAGAAATAGATTATTTACATTCTCATTTCATTCCATAATATTTATATTTCATTGATACCTTCCGCTCGATAGAAGGTGAAAATGTGAGAGACGCGAGAGCGATTATTCTGCAGCGTGAACAGTACAGGGGTACTGTTCATCTATTTATAGGCACAGAACGTAGCCTGGACGAAATTACATCCATGTCCCTGATAACTAATTATGATTATAATACAGATTATTAAGGACTATACAGTATTTTCCTCTTTAAGTCGGTATCGTCCTTCGTCTTTAATATGACACTAAGCCGAAGCTCTTTCAATCGTAGCTTCAGCTTCGTCCGCATCATCTTTGGCTTATATCTTCATGTCACACCTGCCTTTGTACTGTCTTGCTGAAGGTATTTTTGCTTAGAAGACCTTCGGCGGAGAAGAAGACCCCCAACAATGACGTGTCAGTGTTGGAAAGAGTGCTAGGGAACTCCCATTATGAATAGCCTTAGGCCCCGTTTGTTTCGTTGGAATTGAATTCCATTTTAATAATTATAATTTAGATAAAACTAATTAAGTTCATATATTTATATATGTAATATATTTGTATATTATCTTAAATAATATGAGAGAGATAGTTATATACTACATTCATGTTATAACGAAGCAAGTAAAAGAGTGTGTTATAAGTTGTACATCGGAAAATAGCATGTAAATCTATAAAATCAATTTCCATCTCTCACCCCATGAATTTGAGATAGACTTATATGATAACTTTGGAAAGTGGTGGAATGTCACATTCTAAAAAAATAGTCTATTCTATTAGTAAGATTCCAATTTCTCAAAATGAAAGGAAACAAACGGGGCCTTAGGCTAATCACAGTGAGGATTTTATGTCCCTATTTCCAAAAATGCCACATCAGCTTTATGGATGAATGAAACACCCTCTCTCAATAGAGAGTTTCATCTCACTATTTCATATGTCAACATACTTCTTAAATGCTGCATATAAATAACCAACAAGATTTACTCAATTATATGAAAATGAAACAAAACACTCTCAGTGGAGGTTTCACACAGTTTCCAAGACCTTGGAAACGAGTTAACATGGTTTTATCCCCATGAAACTCCATGAAACTCTTCCTTCTTAAATGATGTGACATGTCATCCAAATAGCTAATATGGCAGACTAATTAATACATAAAACACCTCATGAAACCTCCATTGTGATTAGCCTTATTAGCTGCATGAGCATCACATAATGAAATGCCTACCTTGTGCTGAAGTTGCTGCGGCCGCTGCTGTGAAGCTTGGTCCAACTGGCTCGCCATGTTTGCTGCTGCTCCGAGTCCGAGGTGATCTGAGGAGGGGTTGTTGTTGTTCTTGCTGCAGCTCTCCGAGTCGTCTATGCTGTCTGCTGTCACATTCGAGCACTCCTGGCGCACGAAAAGGAAAAAAAAAAGGAGAGCGTAGTTGCAGAACTGTTGTGCTCTTGCATTGCTTTCTTGCACTGGCTATGTATGTTACGTGAACAGCAGATGTCATAGGCCAGTTTCCATATACCTTGGGTGTGTGAAGAGGCCTCATAGGCCAAGCTGGGAACATGTCCAGTGTAGGAGGTGGCCTGGCTACTGTAGCCGTTGCAGCTGTAGCGCTAGCAGTAGCAGCAATGGGAAAGGCTGCAAGAAGAAATAGTAGGGGGAGGAGACCAGGACATGTATCCATGTAACCGTGTTCCAGAGGTGAAACTGAAAGGATGCATATCGGGATCAAAGGGAAGGCGAGTGGGGGTCTGTCACACCCGGATTTAAGGATAAATCCAGATATATCTCACATGTGTGTTAGGATTAAACCTCACACATATGATGACTCATGGTATAGAAATTAATGTCACATCTTTATTATATAATAAATGTTATGTACAAAATAATTAAATAAATGTAACACCCGGATTTTAGGGGTCCAAAACCCGGGCGTAAACATAATCACCAGGTGTGCTGGGACCAAGTCTCACACATACGATGAATAGTGGCACAGGATCGAATGTCACAACTTTATATATAATAGGAATTCTATACAAAATAAACAATTACATTATAAGGAGACAACGGTCCAGCAACCCAAAGTTGACTGGGAGACGACGACCTAGACCTCTCACGAACTCGTCACAGCATCCTCCAAGCGCCTCATCCTGTGGTACCTGTTCTTGACCTGTGGTGTGTGTGAGACAGCAAGAGTGAGCTCACATACGTTCATCGCTCAACAAGTTGTGGGGAATAATGTGTATGAACTCGCCAAAGGTGGGAGCTCATGTGAAGTGTAAGGCTTACCAAAGAAGATGGTTAGAGCTGAGCGTTGCTTTTAAAGTTGGTCAAAATTTTATTAGCAGTTACTAAGTATAAGTAAATACCAGCCCAATTAAATAGTAGAACAAAAGTAACAACTTCACCTGCGATGCAATGCATATGACAAATTGAATTTAGTTCCATCATTTAATCATGTGAGTGTCCGAGCTGCTCATGACCGTGAGCACGGCTAGTATACCAGTTTTACACTCTGCAGAGGTTGCGCATCTTTACCCACAAGTCGTGTATCCCATGTCGCCAGGGTTTGCAAGGCCCTTAGACACTACCGAGGTGAATGGCTAGGGATCCACTACGAGGCCTTTACAAAGTTCCACTAGCTTCCGAAAACCCGCTACAGTTTATAGGAAGTTCCAATGCAGGAATCCCTTGCAGGACCGCCATCGCAGCAAAATCCTCCCGAGGGCCTCCCTACACTGACCACTCCCCTACTGCCCTTGCCCCTTTCGGGTAAGGTAGTCTTCCACTAGCTTTCCTAATTAATCAGCCAAGGGGTCCCATTCCTCCCTTGTGGTAGCACTGTTTTCCCGGGTGGTTCTCCATGTTCCAATTAACATAATGATCTTAACATGAACAATAATAATAAACAGATAATAAAAGTGTGATCATGAATAATGTATCCTCATACCCAAAACCACATAAAGCACTAGCAAGTACTACCCAAAAAGGTCCAGTGGTAAACAAGGTATAAAGATAATCAAACTAGGGTAACCTATTGGGTCCCATCAAAATTAACCTATGCAGATCATTATGATTAATTAGAACATGAGTGGGTAAGAAGAAGTGATCAAGGGCACAACTTGCCTGGGCCTTGAGATTCCAGGTACCAACTTGCTCTTCAGATGACACGTGACCTTGCTCTAGTCGTAGCAATACAAACAAACATTGTATAGGCAAAATTAACATTACACCAAACATAAGTACAAACTGAATAATAATAATCTACGCGTTGCTACGAGATCGTAGGAACAAGAATCACTAAATTTGGAGTTATAGTTATTTAGTTATGAATTTCTGAAGTTATTAAGCACCTAGAATAGATTAACCCAAATGAACAATTTTAATTCAAGTTTCATGGTTAAACAAAGGTACTAGGTGATAAACAATATTAATACAAAATTATTGCCACTGGAATGACTCAATTTGGAGTTAAAATGAATTTACTATGAATTATACAAATTCTGGCATTTAATTAATACTAAAAATTCATTTTTAAATGTATTTTTCTGGTTTTTAAACAACTCTAGACTAGGCGTCAATTATCAGAAAGTCCAGGGGCTAACCCGTAATTGTTTCCTAGACTCAGTATAATCCACAAGGGGATGGCGGGTTGATTTACTAATTTTAGGAGGGCTCTTTAGAAAGTTTGCCACGACGAAGGGGTATGCAAGCGCATCAGCCACTGGATCAAATTCGGATGGCCATGATTAAATCTGGCATGCCATGAAGCGATACGCAGCGACAACCGATAGATCAAGATCCGATGGCCCTGACTAAACGTGGTGAAGGGGTATGGCATGATATAATCTCGACCGCTGCACTTCCTACCAACGGCCAAGATGATCCAACAGCCCCATCCGGACTGCGATCCGATCCAAGTCGTCGGTCGTGATCCAATGGCCCGAGGCACCCGCCCCAAACCAGCATCCCGCGACGGCGCCTGCACAGGAACACGGCGGAGGCCATTGCCGGCGATAGTGTTCCCGTGACCCAAGACCCCCACACGCCGACCGACTAGCGCAAATCGAATCGGGGAACATAGCGAATCTAAAGAAGTAATTCTCACCGAGATCGGAGCAGTGAGATTCCCTGCCCACGGAGAGGTGCGGCCGCGCGGCGGAGTTCGCACCACGGCGACGAAATTCGAGGGCACCGGCCGCCAATCCTCAGCAGGGAGCTCCCCAGTTCAATCCCCGACGCACGACGAGAACGGCTCCGCGTAACGGCAGGACTCCTCGGCTGTAATCTAAGGCCACGGCGCGAGCAGGTCCTCTGCGCCCAACCAGCGGAGGAAGGAGGGGGTCGGGGACGCCGAGACTGGTCGTGTGGCATAGGCAGGAAGCTCCCCACGCAGACGAACGGCGCCCCAAACACCACGACCTAACGCAGAGACCCCGACGGGGCGAATCCGCGGAATCCCCATGGCAGCTTGGATTTTCACCCAAGGTTCATGGTGGTTTGAGCTGTTCAAAGAAGAACACCGAGGTAGGCTTATATATCCTGGGCGCAACCAAATCTCAACAAACCCAGCCGATCCCGTGGAGTTCGCGCAGGGGTCAATTGGTTGACAGGGGTGGGAGAACCCCGAGATCCTAGGCGCGGCCATCGCGAGCAGCAGAACCCGAGTTCGCTACGGGAGTTTAGAGCATGGAGGAGGAAGAGTCTGACCGGTGGGCCCACACGGTGCTGAGTTGACGAGGGATGGCGCGGATCGGACGGTTGAGGGAAAGTGGGTCGTGCGGTGAGGGTGAGTGGGCCGTGGGAGAAGGAAAAATCGGCCCAAATGGCTGAGGAGAGGTCTTTTCTATTTTCTTATTTTCTTGTTTTATTTCTTGTTTTCTATTTCCTTCCTTTCCTTCAAATTTCAGTTTTCCAATTCTAATTCAAATTCAAATTTTTCAGAGTTCAGATTTCAACATTATATGCATCACATAAAACTCCAGTATGAGTGCAAGGATAAATTATATCCATATTTTTATATTAATTCTTTTATCCATGCTTCAAAACATATAAATTAATAAAGAGTATTTCACAGCTCATTTATATTGGGAAAATATTATGTGAATGTGTAGCCAAACTTATAACATATTATAGATTTAACATTCATGTTTTTTTTTCTACTTTTTTTTTCTCATGCAAATTTTTGGGCTTTACAAATCCTACCCCCCTTAACAGAAATCTCGTCCTCGAGATTTGTAAGGAAAGGGTGTAAACTAAACTCATATTGTCTCAATACATATGCACAAACAAAAATCTCAGCATGATGCATAATTTATTAGCAACACATGGGGTCAAATAGACCTTATTAGTCTTCCTAACATAATATCATACCAAATACTAACTAAGTAACATTTAGATCTTACAAATAATAGTAACATATATATATGTTTTTGTAGCTTGGTGGAGCGGGTGGTTAGGAAAGAATGGGTGTATATATGTATGTGCACTTGATTATGTAGGATAGAGTATGCCTTTAAAGCATAGATAGGTTTGGGCAAGAAAGGGTAGGGTAAGAAAATGCCCCATCCAAGATTGTGGATCTTGATTCCGCTGGCAATTCCATTTGATCTTTGATGACTTGAGTTGATGTTTATCCTTCTTTGGTGTGGCTGTCTTCTTTGTCCTTTCTTCTTGGAGTTGTCATCCGAGTTAAGGACATATGGCTAAGGATATATAGTTAGGATAGCCGGGTACACGAGGTAGGTAGGTTTTAACAGAGTTTTGCTTTTGGAGTAGATGAGCTAGGCAACCTGTGATGTAGGTTAGGTCATTGTTCACGGATGAGTTGGTGGAAGACATTAATTTAGGTTAAGATATGTTTGTAGAGATAGTGTCTAACCAAATTATCTGACCTGTTAATAACACACTTTAGATTGGGTCATATTTAGATTAGATAGAATCTGGATTAGGTTGGATATAACTAGATTGGACTAGATAATATCTAATTACTTTGGATTAGATCACGGTTGTTACTAGGGTGGGGTAAATATGCTAATTAGGGCAAGATGAATCCATAAGGATATGGTAGAATCTTTTGAGGTCAGTTAGATCTATTAAGATGGGATAAGTAAAGTGGTTAGGATAAGATGAATCCTTCAAGATAAGATGAATCTATGGGTGTAGGATAGAATCTTTTAAGATGAGATGGATCTATTATGATAAGAGAGAACCTTGTAAGAAAAGATGGCTATTAAACTAGATATATTTTAGGATAAGATGGAACCTTTCAAGATAATATAAATCTATTAAGGAAGAATCTTTTAAGTTTAGAGAGAATCCTTAGAGATAAGATAGATCCATTTGATATATTCTAGTTGGTCTAGTTTATCTTATAAACAGTTTAGGAGGATAAGAGATTTTTTTTATTATTTTTTTTAACACAATATGAACCTATGAGGATAAGATAGATTTATTTAAGTTAAGAGGAATCCATTAAAGTAAGAAATAATCTTTTAAGGTAAGAAGGATCCATTTACAATAGATACACTTTAATGGAGGATAATCTAAATTGTTTAGTTATCTCATGAATTTTATTTATTTATATTTATGTCTATACGTATATGCAGATGTAGTCGTAGACATTACTCCACAACCCATCACACTCAATCAAAGATCTAAATCAAACAAGTATCATAAGAACAAACATTCAAGTGCATAGATAACCATAAAAATAGTTTTGTTTTTGTTCTTAGGATTAGGTCTCCTATTCCTAAAGTCACTTTTAGGCACAAGATTTCAAAGTGTGAAATCCAAGTTTGTCTTTAGAATGAAAAGGTAAGAATAATCAGAGTAAAGCGGAATTAGATGAGAAAAGATTAAGAAAAGTTTAGATAAGAATCAGAGTAGCAAAGGTAAGTAAATAATGGTTGTCCAGTTCTATCTAGGTTTCGTCCTACAGTCAACATTCCTCTGATACCACTTCTGTAACACCCGGATTTTAGGGGTCCAAAACCCGGGCGTAAACATAATCACCAGGTGTGCTGGGACCAAGTCTCACACATACGATGAATAGTGGCACAGGATCGAATGTCACAACTTTATATATAATAGGAATTCTATACAAAATAAACAATTACATTATAAGGAGACAACGGTCCAGCAACCCAAAGTTGACTGGGAGACGACGACCTAGACCTCTCACGAACTCGTCACAGCATCCTCCAAGCGCCTCATCCTGTGGTACCTGTTCTTGACCTGTGGTGTGTGTGAGACAGCAAGAGTGAGCTCACATACGTTCATCGCTCAACAAGTTGTGGGGAATAATGTGTATGAACTCGCCAAAGGTGGGAGCTCATGTGAAGTGTAAGGCTTACCAAAGAAGATGGTTAGAGCTGAGCGTTGCTTTTAAAGTTGGTCAAAATTTTATTAGCAGTTACTAAGTATAAGTAAATACCAGCCCAATTAAATAGTAGAACAAAAGTAACAACTTCACCTGCGATGCAATGCATATGACAAATTGAATTTAGTTCCATCATTTAATCATGTGAGTGTCCGAGCTGCTCATGACCGTGAGCACGGCTAGTATACCAGTTTTACACTCTGCAGAGGTTGCGCATCTTTACCCACAAGTCGTGTATCCCATGTCGCCAGGGTTTGCAAGGCCCTTAGACACTACCGAGGTGAATGGCTAGGGATCCACTACGAGGCCTTTACAAAGTTCCACTAGCTTCCGAAAACCCGCTACAGTTTATAGGAAGTTCCAATGCAGGAATCCCTTGCAGGACCGCCATCGCAGCAAAATCCTCCCGAGGGCCTCCCTACACTGACCACTCCCCTACTGCCCTTGCCCCTTTCGGGTAAGGTAGTCTTCCACTAGCTTTCCTAATTAATCAGCCAAGGGGTCCCATTCCTCCCTTGTGGTAGCACTGTTTTCCCGGGTGGTTCTCCATGTTCCAATTAACATAATGATCTTAACATGAACAATAATAATAAACAGATAATAAAAGTGTGATCATGAATAATGTATCTTCATACCCAAAACCACATAAAGCACTAGCAAGTACTACCCAAAAAGGTCCAGTGGTAAACAAGGTATAAAGATAATCAAACTAGGGTAACCTATTGGGTCCCATCAAAATTAACCTATGCAGATCATTATGATTAATTAGAACATGAGTGGGTAAGAAGAAGTGATCAAGGGCACAACTTGCCTGGGCCTTGAGATTCCAGGTACCAACTTGCTCTTCAGATGACACGTGACCTTGCTCTAGTCGTAGCAATACAAACAAACATTGTATAGGCAAAATTAACATTACACCAAACATAAGTACAAACTGAATAATAATAATCTACGCGTTGCTACGAGATCGTAGGAACAAGAATCACTAAATTTGGAGTTATAGTTATTTAGTTATGAATTTCTGAAGTTATTAAGCACCTAGAATAGATTAACCCAAATGAACAATTTTAATTCAAGTTTCATGGTTAAACAAAGGTACTAGGTGATAAACAATATTAATACAAAATTATTGCCACTGGAATGACTCAATTTGGAGTTAAAATGAATTTACTATGAATTATACAAATTCTGGCATTTAATTAATACTAAAAATTCATTTTTAAATGTATTTTTCTGGTTTTTAAACAACTCTGGACTAGGCGTCAATTATCAGAAAGTCCAGGGGCTAACCCGTAATTGTTTCCTAGACTCAGTATAATCCACAAGGGGATGGCGGGTTGATTTACTAATTTTAGGAGGGCTCTTTAGAAAGTTTGCCACGACGAAGGGGTATGCAAGCGCATCAGCCACTGGATCAAATTCGGATGGCCATGATTAAATCTGGCATGCCATGAAGCGATACGCAGCGACAACCGATAGATCAAGATCCGATGGCCCTGACTAAACGTGGTGAAGGGGTATGGCATGATATAATCTCGACCGCTGCACTTCCTACCAACGGCCAAGATGATCCAACAGCCCCATCCGGACTGCGATCCGATCCAAGCCGTCGGTCGTGATCCAATGGCCCGAGGCACCCGCCCCAAACCAGCATCCCGCGACGGCGCCTGCACAGGAACACGGCGGAGGCCATTGCCGGCGATAGTGTTCCCGTGACCCAAGACCCCCACACGCCGACCGACTAGCGCAAATCGAATCGGGGAACATAGCGAATCTAAAGAAGTAATTCTCACCGAGATCGGAGCAGTGAGATTCCCTGCCCACGGAGAGGTGCGGCCGCGCGGCGGAGTTCGCACCACGGCGACGAAATTCGAGGGCACCGGCCGCCAATCCTCAGCAGGGAGCTCCCCAGTTCAATCCCCGACGCACGACGAGAACGGCTCCGCGTAACGGCAGGACTCCTCGGCTGTAATCTAAGGCCACGGCGCGAGCAGGTCCTCTGCGCCCAACCAGCGGAGGAAGGAGGGGGTCGGGGACGCCGAGACTGGCCGTGTGGCATAGGCAGGAAGCTCCCCACGCAGACGAACGGCGCCCCAAACACCACGACCTAACGCAGAGACCCCGACGGGGCGAATCCGCGGAATCCCCATGGCAGCTTGGATTTTCACCCAAGGTTCATGGTGGTTTGAGCTGTTCAAAGAAGAACACCGAGGTAGGCTTATATATCCTGGGCGCAACCAAATCTCAACAAACCCAGCCGATCCTGTGGAGTTCGCGCAGGGGTCAATTGGTTGACAGGGGTGGGAGAACCCCGAGATCCCAGGCGCGGCCATCGCGAGCAGCAGAACCCGAGTTCGCTACGGGAGTTTAGAGCATGGAGGAGGAAGAGTCTGACCGGTGGGCCCACACGGTGCTGAGTTGACGAGGGATGGCGCGGATCGGACGGTTGAGGGAAAGTGGGTCGTGCGGTGAGGGTGAGTGGGCCGTGGGAGAAGGAAAAATCGGCCCAAATGGCTGAGGAGAGGTCTTTTCTATTTTCTTATTTTCTTGTTTTATTTCTTGTTTTCTATTTCCTTCCTTTCCTTCAAATTTCAGTTTTCCAATTCTAATTCAAATTCAAATTTTTCAGAGTTCAGATTTCAACATTATATGCATCACATAAAACTCCAGTATGAGTGCAAGGATAAATTATATCCATATTTTTATATTAATTCTTTTATCCATGCTTCAAAACATATAAATTAATAAAGAGTATTTCACAGCTCATTTATATTGGGAAAATATTATGTGAATGTGTAGCCAAACTTATAACATATTATAGATTTAACATTCATGTTTTTTTTCTACTTTTTTTTTCTCATGCAAATTTTTGGGCTTTACAATAAATTACATCATATGTCTTTTTTGGTCATAGCAATGATATGTTTTACCGTGTAATTAAACATTTCTTTGACATTGTTATCCCTAGCCTTAGCATGCAGTTCTTAAAGCCTCCTTCCAATCAAGTTCATCCAAAAATTGATGGAGACAACTGATTTTATCCATACTTCAAGGTGACTTCTTTTACCTCTTATGTGTCCATCTTAGAACATCCTCAATATTAGATCTTAGAAGATCGTTTCTTTTTTTCCTTTTTTATAGAATTGCATATGTTCAATAGATGGAACCCATGTTCTAGTATCAATGTCATCTGATCAAGCCGCACCATTCAGGAATAGAAAAGGGACCCTTAGCCAAAACGTGATGGTTGTGTGTGATTTTGACCTTAACATAACTTATGTGTCAGCTAGATGGGAAGGATCAGCAACAGATTCAATGGTTTTTAGATCTGCAATGAACAATATTGTAGGAAAGTTTGAAGTACCTTCTAGGAAGTACTACCTAGTAGATGACGGTTATGCCAATATGTATTCCTTTATTGCACCATATCGTGGGGTTAGATATCACCTGAAAGAGTTTGGTCATGGTCATCGAAGGCCTCAAAATCGCAAAGAGTTATTCAACCATCACCATGCTATTTTAAGAAATCATGTAGAGGGGGCTTTGGGTGTCATAAAGAAGAGATTTCCAATCCTCAAAGTTGCTACCCTTCACAAAATGGAAAATCAAGCAAAAATACCTATTGCTGCTTCAGTCCTTCATAACTTGATTCGATCACACAATGGTGATGAGAGATGGCTAGAAAATGATCAAGAAAATATCAACCCGCAAAGTTTTGTCAGCCCACCTGATAGTGACCATGGAAATGATGGAGGAAATATAGGAAGGGAGTAACTTAAGAGATATGATAGCTTATCATATGTGGGCAGATTATTGAAAGGGAAATGTGCCCTTGCGTCATTTCTAAGTATTTTGGTGATTGAGTGCCAACACAAGTGCTTAAGTGAAAATCTATGCCAATTGATGGACAAAGTGCAAATCAAGTCTAAAGGTATGTTTCTAGACTTAGTACATTGTTTTGAGAACTAATGTATTGTGTCTAAGTGCTGGAAACATGAGAAATCAATTTGGAGATGACTTGGCTCGTTCAGCCAAAGTCTGCTCAGTCTGGGTGCACCGGACAGTGTCCGGTGCGCCAGGCTGGCTTTGGCGAACTTGCTGCTCTCGGGACTTCGACGACGGTGTACGGCTATAAATCACCGGACTGTCCGGTGGTGCACCGGACTGTCCGGTGAGCCATTCACAGGCGAAGTCGTCGCTCTCGGGAAGTGATTAACGGCGTACGGCTATAAATCACCGGACTATCCGGTGGTGCACCGGACTGTCCGGTGAGCCAACAGTCGGCCGGGCCAACGGTCGGCCGCGCGATTCGCGCGGGACACGTGGCCGAGCCAACGACTAGAAGGGGGCACCGGACTGTCCGGTGTGCACCGGACAGTGTCCGGTGCGCCAACGGCTCTGAATCTTCAACGGTAGGCTTCGCCAAATAAGGAAAGAGATCCGCACCGGACTGTCCGGTGCGCCAGGCGACAGAAGGCAAGAATTGCCTTCCTGGAATGCTCTCAACGGCTCCTAGCTGCCTTGGGGCTATAAAAGGGACCCCTAGGCGCATGGAGGAGTACACCAAGCATCCTTTGAGCATTGTTGATCACTCACACTTCATTCTTGCGCACTTGTTCGACATTCTTAGTGATTTGAGCTCCGTTCTAGTGAGAACCTCGTGATACTCTCTTGAGCTCAAGTCTGGGTTTTGTGTGTGCGTATTTGCTGTGATTTTTTGTGTCTTGTGTGAGTTGCTCATCCCTCCCTTACTCTGTGCTTCTTTGTGAACATCTTTGTAAGGGCGAGAGACTCCAAGTTGTGGAGATTCCTCGCAAGCGGGATATAGTAAAGCAAAGCAAAACACCGTGGTATTCAAGTGGGTATTTGGACCGCTTGAGAGGGGTTGATTGCAACCCTCATCCGTTGGGACGCCACAACGTGGAGTAGGCAAGCGTTGGACTTGGCCGAACCACGGGATAAACCATTGTGCCATCTCTGCGTTGATCTTCTTGTGGTTATCGTGTCTTGCAAGAACTTCTCTCCAGCCACTTGGCCTTATTGTGCTAACCCCTAATCAAGTTTTTGTGGCACTAAGTTTCAAGTTTTACAGGATCACCTATTCACCCCCCTCTACGTGCTCTCAATTGGTATCAGAGCCGTTCTCTTCAAGAAAGGGACTAATCGCCCGAAGAGGTGGATCCTAAGGGCAAGGGGATTGTGATCAATGATAAGGAGAAGGAGTCCTTCGTCAACGAGCCGAAAGATGATAAGCCTACCGACTCGGGCTCGGGCCACAAACGAAAAGATGGGAAGAAGAAGAAGACGAGGCGCATCAAGGAGATCGTCTACTACGACGACAGCGACGAGTCCTCTTCTTCCCAAAAGGACAACGACGACAACGACTACGAGAAAAGGAAGACGGTTAATTCAAACTTCTCTTTCGATTATTCTCGTATTCCGCATAGTTCAAATGCACATTTGCTCTCCATTCCTCTTGGCAAACCTCCACACTTTGATGGGGAGGACTACGGATTTTGGAGTCACAAAATGCGTAGTCACTTGTTCTCTCTCCATCCAAGCATATGGGAGATAGTAGAGAGTGGAATGAAATTTGATAGTACTGATAGTCCCATGTTCATTAATGAGCAAATTCACAAAAATGCACAAGCTACTTCTGTTCTTCTAGCTTCTTTGTGCAGGGACGAATACCATAAGGTGAGCGGCTTGGATAACGCCAAGCAGATTTGGGACACCCTCAAGATCTCACATGAGGGGAATGACGTCACCATGCTCACCAAGATGGAGTTGGTGGAGGGCGAACTTGGGAGATTCACAATGATCAGGGGTGAGGAGCCAACCCAAACATACAATCGGCTCAAGACCCTCATCAACAAAATAAGGAGCTATGGAAGCACGCGATGGACGGACCACGATGTCGTCCGCCTAATGCTAAGGTCTTTTACCGTCCTTGATCCACATCTTGTGAACAATATTCGTGAGTATCCTAGGTACACCAAGATGACGCCCGAGGAGATACTTGGAAAGTTTGTAAGCGGGCGGATGATGATCAAGGAGGCAAGATACGTCGACGATGCATTAAATGGCCCAATCCAAGAGCCTCAAACTATTGCTCTCAAGGCAACGAGGAGCAAGGAGGCGCTACCTAGCAAGGTGGCGCAAGTTGAGGCGGCAGGTCTTAATGATGAAGAGATGGCCCTCATCATCAAGCGCTTCAAGACGGCGCTAAAGGGTCGCAAGGGGCATCCCAACAAGACCAAGACGAAGGGGAAGCGCTCATGCTTCAAATGTGGTAAGATTGGTCATTTTATCGCTAATTGTCCCGATAACGATAGTGACCCGGAACAAGGGAACAAGAGGGAAAAGAAGAAGTCTTACAAGAAGGCTAAGGGCGAGGCACACCTTGGCAAGGAGTGGGACTCGGATTGTTCGTCGTCCGACTCCGACAACGAAGGACTCGCCGCCACCTCCTTCAACAAATCGTCCCTCTTCCCCAACGAGCATCACACTTGCCTCATGGCAAGGGAAAAGAAGGTAAGCACTCGTAGTACTAGTACTTACGCTTCCTCAAGTGATGAAGAATCTAGTGATGATGAAATAGACTATTCATGTTTATTCAAGGGCCTAGATAGAACTAAGGTTGATAAGATTAATGAATTAATTGATGCCTTGAATGATAAGAATAGGTTATTAGAAAAGCAAGAGGATCTTTTGTATGAAGAACATGATAAGTTTGTAGAGGCACAAAAATCCCTTGCTTTAGAAATTAAAAGGAATGAAATGCTCTCTTGTGAATTGTCTACATGTCATGACTCTATTTCTAGCTTAAAGAGCATAAATGATGATCTGAATGCTAAGTTAGAAATAGCTAATAAATCAACATCTCGTGTAGAACATGTTGCAATTTGCAATAGGTGTAAAGATTTTAATGCTGATGCTTGTAGTGAACACCTAGTTTTAATTTCTAAATTGAATGATGAAGTGGCTAGTCTTAATACCCAACTTAAGACTAGCAAGAGTGAAATTGACAAAATAAAATTTGCAAGGGATGCCTACACGATTGGTAGACACCCTTCAATTAAGGATGGTCTTGGCTTCAAGAGGGAAGTCAAGAACTTAACAAGCCATAAGGCTTCCATCTCCACCAAGGAGAAAGGGAAGGCCCCTATGGCTAATAGTGCTCAAAAGAATCATGCATTTATTTATAGGAAATTTTCTAGAAATATTCATCATGATAGGAGTTGTAATGCTTATGATTCAAATGCAATGTTTGCTTCAAGTTCTTCCTATATGCATGGTAGAGATATGCCTAGGGAAATGTCATTCATCATATGCCTAGGAGAAATGTTGCTCATGTTCCTAGGAAGATTAATGAACCTTCTACAATTTATCATGCTTGCAATGCTTCCTTTGCTATTTATAGAAAGGATAAGAAGGTGATTGCTAGGAAGTTAGGGGCAAGATGCAAGGGAGATAAAACTTGCATTTGGGTCCCTAAGACCATTGTGACTAACCTTGTAGGACCCAACAAGAGTTGGGTACCTAAAACCCAAGCCTAAATTTGCCTTGCAGGTTTATGCATCCGGGGGATCAAGCTGGATTATCGACAGCGGATGCACAAACCACATGACGGGGGAGAAGAAGATGTTCACCTCCTACGTCAAGAACAAAGATTCCAAAGATTCAATCATATTTGATGATGGGAACCAAGGCAAGGTGAAAGGGTTAGGAAAGATTGCTATTTCATCCGAGCACTCCATTTCTAATGTGTTTTTAGTTGAGTCGCTTGGATATAATTTGTTATCTGTAAGTCAATTATGCAATATGGGATATAATTGTTTATTCACAAATGTAGATGTGTATGTCTTTAGAAGAAGTGATGGTTCATTAGCTTTTAAGGGTGTATTAGGGTGTGTTTGGTTTGGCTTTTGGCTTTGGCTTTTACCCCCTAAAAGCTAATAGCCAAACCAAAGGGCTAGATATAAGAAGCAGCTTTTTTTAAAAGCCGACTTTCTTGCAGTGCAAAACTGAAAGCATCTCTGGACCTGCTTTTAGCGGCTTTTGGATGAAACTGTGAAAATATATATGGAAAAACTTTTAGCGACTTTTAGTGGTTTCCACCAAACACTTTTTAGCTTTTTAACAGCTCATAGCCCACAGCAGCTTTTCTCACAGCTCACAGACCACAGCAGCTTTTTTCATAGCCACAGCCCAACCAAACAGACCCTTAGACTGCAAACTCTATTTAGTTGATTTTGCAAAAGAGGAGGCCGGTCTAGATGCATGCTTAATTGCTAAGACTAGCATGAGCTGGTTGTGGCATCGCCATTTAGCTCATGTGGGGATGAAGAACCTTCACAAGCTTCTAAAGGGAGAACACGTGATAGGTCTAACTAATGTAACTTTCGAAAAAGATAGACCTTGTGCAGCTTGTCAAGCAGGTAAACAGGTGGGAAGCTCTCATCATACCAAAAATGTGATGACCACATCAAGACCTTTAGAGTTGCTTCATATGGACCTCTTCGGACCCGTCGCCTATCTAAGCATAGGAGGAAGTAAGTATGGTCTTGTTATAGTTGATGATTTTTCCCGCTTCACATGGGTATTCTTTTTGCAGGATAAATCTGAAACCCAAGGGACCCTCAAGCGCTTCCTAAGGAGAGCTCAAAATGAGTTTGAGCTCAAGGTGAAGAAGATAAGGAGCGACAATGGGTCTGAGTTCAAGAACCTTCAAGTGGAGGAGTACCTTGAGGAGGAAGGGATCAAGCACAAGTTCTCCGCTCCCTACACACCACAGCAAAATGGTGTGGTAGAGAGGAAGAACAGGACGCTCATAGACATGGCGAGGACGATGCTTGGAGAGTTCAAGACCCCCGAGCGGTTTTGGTCGGAAGCCGTGAACACGGCTTGCCACGCCATCAACCGGGTCTACCTTCACCGCCTCCTCAAGAAGACTTCGTATGAGCTTCTAACCGGTAACAAACCCAATGTGTCTTACTTTCGTGTATTTGGGAGCAAATGTTATATTCTAGTAAAGAAAGGTAGAAATTCTAAGTTTGCTCCCAAAGCTGTAGAAGGGTTTTTGTTAGGTTATGACTCAAATACAAAGGCGTATAGAGTCTTCAACAAATCATCGGGTTTGGTTGAAGTCTCTAGCGACGTTGTGTTTGATGAGACTAATGGCTCTCTAAGAGAGCAAGTTGTTGATCTTGATGATGTAGATGAAGAAGACGTTCCAACGGCCGCAATACGCACCATGGCGATTGGAGATGTGCGGCCACAGGAACAAAAGGAACAAGATCAACCTTCTTCCTCTACAATGGTGCATCCCCCAACTCAAGACGATGAACAGGTTCATCAAGAAGAGGCGTGTGATCAAGGGGGAGCACAAGATGATCATGTGATGGAGGAAGAAGCACAACCGACACCTCCAACCCAAGTTCGTGCGACGATTCAAAGGAATCATCCCATCGACCAAATTTTGGGTGACATTAGCAAGGGAGTAACTACTCGTTCAAGATTAGTTAATTTTTGTGAGCATTACTCCTTTGTCTCTTCTATTGAGCCTTTTAGGGTAGAAGAGGCCTTGCTAGATCTGGACTAGGTGTTGGCCATGCAGGAAGAGCTCAACAACTTCAAGCGTAATGAAGTTTGGACACTGGTGCCTCGTCCCAAGCAAAATATTGTGGGAACCAAGTGGGTGTTCCGCAACAAGCAAGACGAGCACGGGGTGGTGACAAGGAATAAGGCTCGACTTGTGGCAAAAGGTTATGCCCAAGTCGCAGGTTTGGACTTTGAGGAGACTTTTGCTCTTGTGGCTAGGCTAGAGTCAATTCGTATTTTGCTAGCATATGCCGCTCACCATTCTTTCAGGTTGTTTCAAATGGATGTGAAGAGCGCTTTCCTCAACGGGCCAATCAAGGAGGAAGTGTACGTGGAGCAACCCCCTGGCTTCGAGGATGAACGGTACCCCGACCACGTATGTAAGCTCTCTAAGGCGCTCTATGGACTTAAGCAAGCCCCAAGAGCATGGTATGAATGCCTTAGAGACTTTTTAATTGCTAATGCTTTCAAGGTTGGGAAAGCAGATCCAACTTTATTCACTAAGACTTGTGATGGTGACTTATTTGTGTGCCAAATTTATGTCGATGACATAATATTTGGTTCTACTAACCAAAAGTCTTGTGAAGAGTTTAGCAGGGTGATGACTCAAAAGTTTGAGATGTCGATGATGGGCGAGTTGAACTACTTCCTTGGGTTCCAAGTGAAGCAACTCAAGGACGACACCTTCATCTCCCAAACGAAGTACACGCAAGACTTGCTAAAGCGGTTTGGGATGAAGGACGCCAAGCCCGCAAAGACTCCGATGGGAACTAACGGACACGTCGACCTCAACAAAGGAGGTAAGTCCGTTGATCAAAAAGCATACCGGTCCATGATAGGTTCTTTGCTTTATTTATGCGCTAGTAGACCGGATATTATGCTTAGTGTATGCATGTGTGCTAGATTTCAATCCGATCCAAGGGAGTGTCACTTAGTGGCTGTGAAGCGAATTCTTAGATATTTAGTCGCTACGCCTTGCTTCGGGATCTGGTATCCAAAGGGGTCTACCTTTGACTTAATTGGATATTCAGACTCCGATTATGCTGGATGTAAGGTCGATAGGAAGAGTACATCAGGGACATGCCAATTCTTAGGAAGGTCCCTGGTGTCATGGAGTTCTAAGAAACAAACTTCCGTTGCCCTATCCACCGCTGAGGCCGAGTATATTGCCGCAGGACAGTGTTGCGCGCAACTACTTTGGATGAGGCAAACCCTCCGGGACTTTGGCTACAATCTGAGCAAAGTCCCACTCCTATGTGACAATGAGAGTGCTATCCGCATAGCGGACAATCCTGTTGAGCACAGCCGCACAAAGCACATTGACATCTGGCATCACTTTTTGAGAGACCACCAGCAAAAGGGAGATATCGAAGTGTTTTATATTAGCACCGAGAACCAGCTAGCCGATATCTTTACCAAGCCTCTATATGAGAAGACCTTCTGCAGGCTGCGTAGTGAGCTAAATGTCTTAGATTCGTGGAACTTGGATTGATTTATAGCATACATGTGTTTATACCTTTGATCATGTTCCTTATGCATTTTGTTGTTTACTTGTGGTGCTCAAGTTGTACAAACACTCCCCGGACCTCACAAGTCCTTTTGCAAGTGATGCACATATTTAGGGGGAGATGTGCTACAACTTGACCCTTTGAGACTAACCGTGTGCTTGAGTTTGCTTGATTTAGTCTCAAAGGAGGTTTGAAAGGGAAAAGGTGGACTTGGACCATGAAAGACTTCCACTGCACTCCGATGAGAGGGTAACTTATTCCAAGTTCATCTCATGTACTCTTATTGCCTTGGTACTCTTATTTGAAGATTTTGGTGAGGCAATGGGGTTCGAGGGCCAAAATTGATCCCGTTTTGGTGCTTGATGCCAAAGGGGGAGAAAATAAGGCCAAAGCAATAAATGGATCAGCTACCACTTGAGAAATTTTGAAAATAGTAGAATAGAGCTTTTGGTTTGTCAAAACTCTCTTAGTGTCTCTCTTGTCAAAAGTTGGCCTCTTGTGGGAGAATGGTTGATTATGGGAAAAAGGGGGAGTTTTTGAAATCTTTGAACAATTTCTCTTGGAACAACTCTCTTTATGTCTCTACAATTGTGTTTGAATTAGAGATAGAAGATTGAGGTTGATTTGCAAAAACAAAACCAAGTGGTGGCAAAGAATGATCCATATATGCCAATTTTGAATCAAAACAATTTTGAGTTCTCATTTGTATTGATGTTGCACTTCTTTTAGTTGCTTTTTGTTGTGTTGGCATAAATCACCAAAAAGGGGGAGATTGAAAGGGAAATGTGCCCTTGGGCCATTTCTAAGTATTTTGGTGATTGAGTGCCAACACAAGTGCTTAAGTGAAAATCTATGCCAATTGATGGACAAAGTGCAAATCAAGTCTAAAGGTATGTTTCTAGACTTAGTACATTGTTTTGAGAACTAATGTATTGTGTCTAAGTGCTGGAAACAGAAGAAATCAATTTGGAGATGACTTGGCTCGTTCAGCCAAAGTCTGCTCAGTCTGGGTGCACCGGACTGTCCAGTGGTGCACCGGACAGTGTCTGGTGCGCCAGGCTGGCTCTGGCGAACTTGCTGCTCTCGGGACTTCGACGGCGGTGTACGGCTATAAATCACCGGACTGTCCGGTGGTGCACCGGACTGTCCGGTGAGCCATTCATAGGCGAAGTCGTCGCTCTCGGGAAGTGATTAACGGCGTACGGCTATAAATCACCGGACTGTCCGGTGGTGCACCAGACTGTCCGGTGAGCCAACAGTCGGCCGCGCGATCCGCGTGGGACACGTGGCCGAGCCAACGGCTAGAAGGGGGCACCGGACTGTCCGGTGCGCCAACGACTCTGAATCTTCAACGGTCGGCTTCGCCAAATAAGGAAAGAGATCCGCACCGGACAGTGTCCGGTGGTGCACCGGACTGTCCGGTGCGCCAGGCGACAGAAGGCAAGAATTTCCTTCCTCGAATGCTCTCAACGGCTCCTAGCTGCCTTGGGGCTATAAAAGGGACCCCTAGGCGCATGGAGGAGTACACCAAGCATCCTTTGAGCATTGTTGATCACTCACACTTCATTCTTGCGCACTTGTTCGACATTCTTAGTGATTTGAGCTCCGTTCTAGTGAGAACCTCGTGATACTCTCTTGAGCTCAAGTCTGGGTTTTGTGTGTGCGTATTTGCTGTGATTTTTTGTGTCTTGTGTGAGTTGCTCATCCCTCCCTTACTCCGTGCTTCTTTGTGAACATCTTTGTAAGGGCGAGAGACTCCAAGTTGTGGAGATTCCTCGCAAGCGGGATATAGTAAAGAAAAGCAAAACACCGTGGTATTCAAGTGGGTCTTTGGACCGCTTGAGAGGGGTTGATTGCAACCCTCGTCCGTTGGGACGCCACAACGTGGAGTAGGCAAGCGTTGGACTTGGCTGAACCACGAGATAAACCACTGTGCCATCTCTGTGTTGATCTTCTTGTGGTTATCGTGTCTTGCAAGAACTTCTCTCCAGCCACTTGGCCTTATTGTGCTAACCCCTAATCAAGTTTTTGTGGCACTAAGTTTCAAGTTTTACAGGATCACCTTTTCACCCCCCTCTAGGTGCTCTTAATTATGAGCAACGTAGAAATCAGTGAATCATTTCTGTAATGGATATTATGTGATCAATAAATGTCATTTCTGTAATGGATATTATGTGATCAATAACTTAAGAGATATGATAGCTTATCATATGTTTTGTGCATGTTTTGGTTTGTCTTGCTTAAGTAGACATTCCCTAGCTTTATCAATAATGTCATTTTTGCTAGTGTTTCGGTTGGGGTGGATCACAATTCATTCCTTCTATCACAAAAAAATAAAAGTAGAAATGATGTTCATAGTTTCTTTTTTGCTGGTGATTCTCTATAATAGATATGATGTTCACAAGAGGTTCTCTCAAAATTTTGATGTTATCTAAAGCTGCTCAAAAGAAGGTTTCTCCTAAAGCTTCTACATCAAAGAAGTGCGGAGGTTCATGTTATTTAATATAAAAGCTTGTACATGTTAGTCTTATTGTGTTTCAACTTCAAATTATTAATTGTCCATCATATTTTTTTTAAAATTTAGGTGGTGTTTAGAGAGCTGCATGGAATTTTGAATTGGAGAAGAACCTCATTGATTTGTTGTTTGAGTACAATGTACCTCCATATAGGGCTCAAAATAGATGGAGTCCGGATGCTTGGAACAAAATTGTTACTGAATTCAACAATAAGCATGAGTATGTCACATTCAACAATATTTAAATCCAGCAGAAGGAGAGGGAATTGAAAAGGGATTACAAGATGTTGAAAGAGGCTAGAAAGCAAAGTGGTGTTTCCTGGAATGAGAAACGATGCATGATTGTTGCTGATCCACCAATATGGGAAAACATCATAAAAGTAAGTTTTTGACTCTAGCTTTATATCTAACTGTGAACTTACCTAGTGTAGTTGTTCACCTATAGTCTTCTACTCTTCTGTTCTAACTATGGTAAGTTTAGTTTAGGAAGTAACAAGCAAAGTAGTTTAGGAACTTACTTTTTTACAATGTTTTATTAGTCATTTCCTAGGGCCAAGAAATTTCAAAAGAAGTCTTTCCCTCTCTTTGATGCTCTTGGGGAACTATATGATGGACACATTGCTCAAGGGACCTGGAACATAACTTCTTCTCAGCTGCCACAAGAATGGAACACAATTTCAAATGAAGAAGAACAAGTGAACACCACAAGAATGGATGAGAAGGCCTTATTCAAAAACAACCACAAGAAGAGGATTCAAGATTGGAACAAGATGAAGATCCTATAATTGAAATGACTGAACAGAGGGTACATGTAACAACGAGAAGGTCTGCTACATCAACAATCAATCAAGATAAGGAAGCAAAGAGGATGAAGAAGGATTCTTTGGAAGGACTTGTTGGGAGATATCTAGATCTGAAATCAAAACAAGTTGAGGATGAGGTTCCACAAATAGCAAAAGGAAAAGAATCGACTCAAGGTAACGACATCTCCATTATGAGATGCATTTCTATTCTTAGATCCATGAACGTGACAGCAGATGAGAAGATAAAAGCAGCCAAGGTGTTTGACATACCAAACAACAGAGAGACCTTTATCAGTTTTCGTGTTGATGAGCCAGAAACTGCCCTTCTATGGTTAAGACAGAAGATGGATAAGCTCTAAGGTAAGTATAATCTATGATCAATTTCTTTAAAGTAAAAGGTTGAACTTCTTAACTTTGTAATATTCTAAGAATAGTCAATTTGTTTTTTTTTCAAAAATGAAATTCTTTGAATTGTCACCTGAATAATGCATAAATTTATACTACTGAATTTGCATGTGTGTATCAAATCTGGTGAGGCAAGAGGGGAGAGGGGGAGGGGATTTAGTAGAAACTACATTAGAAAGTGCTTGTATGCAGCATTACAGTTTAGTAAATAATATGCAGTTCAGTGTGCTTGCTGACTTTGGTTTTTGAAATTTCTTATATTTGATATAAGAGCATATGTGGCTAATAATTTATCATGTTGTTGACTGCTCTATCTGTTCTAACTATCTAATGTTTTAGCTACTCTTTTCTCTAAATTCATATCCAAAGAATTAACTAGTTCGAATTCGAAAGAATATATGCCAATGTATGTTAGGGTGTTGGTAGACAACCTGCTCTCGAATTATTTCCAGTCATATGATACAAGCATGTGTGAATTTACTAAATTCAGTAGTATAGTCTATTTGAACTATGAATTGTCCATCTATTCATGTGTTATTGCCTCAAATTCATTTCTAATGTAGTTTGCTTTGGTTTATTGTGCATATTTATTCATTTGCCTAATTTTGTTCTAGGGTCCAAGGATGAGAATGTCAAGTCACGTCCTAATAGTTGATGCATCTTTAGGTTTGATGTTAGTATCGTTTGAAGGCAACATGTTACCATTCCAGAAATATTTGATCATTAGATGCTGAATTATGTTGTTTTATGTTTTTTATTTGATCTAGATAAAAAATATGCTTATTTTGAAAAAGAGATATGTACTGAGAATCATGTTGCATGCATGCTTAAATTTCTAGAGACAATGATATGCTCTATGTTTGTACTTATGTAAAGACTGCTCTATGTCCAGGTTTGTGAAAGAAAAAAATGCTTCATAGAGCAAATTCTACAGAAATAATGATGTCGAGTTCAATTCACACCTGTCATATTTGTGTAGAGAAAATTCTGCAGAAATAATGTACTTCCAGAAATTTTGTCCCATCTTTGATCGGTGTGAGCAGAAATAATGTAGAGCAAATTCTATAGAAATTCTGCAGAACCAACGTCCTAAGTGTGTTTTTTATTGGCTTGTGTTGGTTTTTAATTTGGGATTTAATCCCCATGGAGTAAACTAACAAACATAGTTGTTTGGGTTTTGGTAAATAATCTCTTTGGAATAAAAGAACAAATATTGATTGGCTTGGTTTTAGGATTTAATTCCACAAGGGATTGGATGAAAGGCTTGGATTCACCCAATCCATGTGAGGAAATAAACCAGTATGGGAAAAATCCCCAAACTGTCGAACGAGACCTTAATTAGTCAACATCCATGGCTTGTCAAACAGAACCTAATCCCACACCAATCCGATAGTATCCCCTCCAAATCGCTTGAGCTAGCATATTATTAAAACTTGAGTCCTTTAAGTCTATTCACTGATGTGTTGGTTAACTAATCTGTGTATGGTCCAACATCTTCACACGCATAAATAATTAAACAGCAATTGAAAGCAATGTTTATGTCTTGGGTGATTCTTCAAAAGTGCAAATCAGAAACTTTATAGTGGGATCCTAAAAGTCACTCTGAACTTGTGTTCCAAAAAAGATGGAACTTAACCCTAAACTATTGGTCATACTACTTTCTTTTTGAAAAACACTAAACTGATGTATACTTAGTTTACATCAACGAAAACATACAACAACTCAAACTATGTGGTGCGATTCCACACATCAGATGTGCAAAAAGGATCGAAGGAGATAAATGTAAGTGTTATCCTACCATGATCCTCTGTCAGTGGTCACCAATTCACCACGACACCACCAGACATATAGAACATTTTTTCGATTAGGAAAGAGAGAAGCAGAATACATCTCCCTTTCATTTTTTTATTTAAACAAGAGAAAGTACTTCACTAAAATTAATGGATAATGTTTGTTGGGGGGCCTTTCTCTTCCGAAGGTCCTCAAAAACATAATTGACCATTTGTTTTCAGCATAAGCTATTACAGGGAGCTTCGTCTTCAGGATACAAGCCTCTTCCTCATGATGAAGATATACGAGATGAAGACAGATCTAAAGATGATAAGAGTAAACGCCGAAGCTATCACCAGATTGACAGCTTTGGCTCATAATGGAGATGAAGTATGATGATGATGCTGACCGAAGGGAAAAAAGACTACTTAGTCCTTAATGACTTGTATGACGAACATAAGTGAATATTGAGGACATGAATGCACTTTTACCCGGGCTGCGTCCCGTGCCTATAAATAGGTGAATAGTAGCACCATACTGTTCACGCTGAATTGTAATCATTCTCTCGCGTCTTCACGTTCGAGCAAGCCGAAGGTATCAATGTAATATGAATTCTGTTGATATTCATACATGTTTTATAGGATGCAAGTATGAATGAATTAATGAGATATAATTACTGTATTCGTCTCTTTGCATTCTTGTTTACATATTGAATGATGAAGGCATGTCCTTCATGACCTTCATCTGATGAACATTATACTCATGGGGGGATAATGCTTCGGAAGACGAAGGTCCCTAACAATTAATAATTGTGTTGCCTTGTGCTTGATTCACAACATTTGAGACCAAGTGACCAACATTGGAGCCCACCGCCGGTGAACTCACTTCCACAACCTTCGGCAAGCATCCACCTTCGGCATGCCGCCGAAGTAGCCACTGGACACCAATCAGGAGACGCTCTCACTGAGAGAAGCCAGGAGCTAGAAGAGAAAGGCTACCAGCCCGACACCTCAGGAGGAGGAGTTGGACCAGGAAATCAGAGATCTGGAAGCTATACATCACCAAGTATAGAGAAAAAGGGAAAAGATGCTTCGGCTAGCCGAACTTCAAAGGAAGATCAACGAAGCCGCTGAAGAAATGTGCCACATCGGGCAGGATGAACAAGGACGAGGGCCTCAACATAGAGAGCTTCGTCAAGAAACTCCAATCAATGATGATGGATGGTATGATGACCTGTATCATGGTGATTTCGCTTTTGATGATGCTTCTCCCCTAGCAGCAGAGTTGTAGGCTACCCCATGGCCACCGTCATACAAGCCACCACAGCTCCCCATGTATGATGGACACTCTGACCCGAAGCAATTCCTCATGAGCTATGAAGCAACCATATCATCATATGGTGGCAACATTGCTGTCATGGCAAAATCCTTCGTCATGGCAGTTAGGAGCGTGGCTCAGACTTGGTATTCTTCTCTTCGGACAAGAACAATTACGTCATGGCAGAAGTTAAAGGATATGCTAGTCACAAGCTTCTAGGGCTTCCAAACAAAGCCAGTGACTGCTAGCCTTGTTCCAATGCATGCAAGACCATGAGGAGTACTTGCAGGCATACGTCTGAAGGTTCTTGCGGCTAAGAGCCCAGGCGCCAACGGTGCCTAATGAAATCGTCATCGAGGCCATGATCAAGGGGTTCCGACCAGGACCCACAACACAATATTTTGCAAGGAAGCCACCACAGACCTTAGAGAAGCTTCTCCAGAAGATGGATGAATACATCCGAGCTGACAACGATTTCTGCTAGAGAAGGGAGGAAGCGTACAGGTATTCTAAGATGACTAGGGGTTTTAGAGGAAGACTTCACCCTAGGCATGTCAGAACGATCCACAATCCCAACACAAAATGATGATAGGGCCAATCATACTCAGAGTAGCTAGCAAAGCTCACAGTCTTCGGGAATGCAACAAACTTCCTATAGGTCACTAGCCCTGAGAGGCAGAGGGGGAAAAGCTTCAGAGGAAGGTATGGTAATTAGCCGAGGAGGTTGTTCTGCCTATTCTGTGGGGAAGATAAGGGACACACGACAAGGACGTGCCAAGTCATGATCTAGAAGCAGAAGGAAATCGCTGAAGCCGAAGCGCGGCAGAATAGTCGAAGCAGGTCTTGCATACTGCTTCATGTTATTCCCCATATATCCCTGAGTATGTGGGCAATCAACAACCTACGGCGTCTGTTGCTTTGGCAAGTCACTCCCAAGCCTCCTGGGGTCAGTTGCTACCATCGCCACCACTGGCGCCTACCTTGGTCCATAACCAACAGCCAGAAGGGCATCGCCAGGCTCAGCAATAGCGTGACACTCGGCAGGAGTCCGAAGCTTGCACAGTCAACAGTAATATGCCCGAGTCAAGGCATATCTACTGAAGGTAGCACAATGCTTCGACCAGAAAGTGTCTTAATGCAATGTATCTTTACCTTTTTGTCTTTATATTTTTTTTCTTCTCAAAGGACAATACAAGGAGGTTTAACCTTCAGCTTGATGTAATAAGTCTATGGTTACACCATCGAGTGTAACACAAGGACCATGAAGCTCCAAAGTCGTCCCTAAGGGGATGCAGAGCTAAGTTACCACCTAAGTGAAAGGCGAAAAAGCTCCAAAGTCGTTCCTAAGGGGATGCGGAGCTTAAAATGCCACCTAAGTCAAAGGTGAAGAAGCTCCAAAGTCGTTCCTAAGGGGATGCAGAGCTTAGCTCCAAAGTCGTTCCTAAGGGAATGCAGAGCTGAAATACCACCTAAGAAAAAGGTGAAGAGACTCCAAAGTCGTTCCTAAGGGGATGTAGAGTCTTATCTTTTATGTTTCGTGCGCCAACATCATTTGCATCATGTCATCACATCATATTGCATCATGACATCGCATCATACATCATTTTGCATCAAAAAAAGCAGTGAAAAAATGAGGATTTCTCCTTCAGCTTCGACAAAGATTTATGAAGGAGTATTACAGATGCACGTTTCATGTTTGAAGCTACTGCCATGTGAAGTTTATGCTTCTGACAATACTATTCCTACGCAATGTCTACACCAAGAATCAAACATCATACAGTAGCTTCGGCAAAGAAGGGGGATTTCTTTCTGAAGCGTGAAAAGAAGGGAAGGTGTTTTTTTCACCGCCGGCTCAAAAACAGTATGTACGAAGGTTCCACGCTTCACAAAGAAATATATTACATCAATATACATACAAATTGTTTACAAGTGTTTCTTACAAAACTAGGAATCATCTTTCGGGAAATTAAACTAGCAAAAATACAAAGTTTTAGTCTTCCCTAAGGACTTTATCGGCAGCTTCATTCAGAAGCATATCGATAGCTTCGTCCATAGCATCATTAGCATTTTTATTATATCCAACGCCTCTTTGACGGATGGGTCAGCCTTAGGGTTGTATGCTTCGGGAGGTGGAGAGAGCTTAGCTACATTAAGACACAAATATTTATCAGTGTCGAAGTCGGAAAACTTACGAAAATGAGTTAAAGGGTGCATACCTATAAGTCTAGCCCGCTCGGCAGCTTCTTCAGCTCTTTTTGCTTCTTCTGAAGCATCATGAGATTCCTTCTCATTTCTTTTTATGGCTTCATCAACGACTTCTCGTCCAACCTTCAGCCATACTTTGGAATAAAATTTTCCACCTAGGGTAGTAGCTTCGGCTGAAGGGTTTTTAATGTCATCAGCTGAGAAGACGAAGTCTGGCTGAGCTACAGCCTTAGCATGATCGCAACCAGCCTTTTCCAAGATGTATGTAGCCCCACGGGCACCAGCGAAGGCACAAAAGTCTCCTCTGTCGCTAAGAACTTCATCGAAAGCTTCGACTTCGCAGTTTATCCATTGGATGACTTCATTAGGATTTCCACGAATTAATTTCTGCTCAGAGGAATAGGCTCCAACCTTAGAAAAGCTATTCTTTAAATTTTTAGCGCATTCCATGGATATTTCATAACATTTTTCCTTAGCGACATGAAGCTCATCGACATTCTTTTGCGCTCTTGATCACCACTTCAACTTCAAAGTTCTCAATTGCTTCGGCAACTTTCCTCTTTAGTTCTTGTACCTCGGCTTCGTGAGCTTCGGCTTGAGCAGAAAGCCTGGCCTCGCTAGATTTCAATCTTTCCACTAAAAAGAGTAATATTTTATCCTTCTCAAGAGCTTCGTTCCTTAGCGGCATGAAGGTTTCCAAGTGCTATTCGGTAGCTCTCATCCTCTGTATCTTTCTGGGCCTTCAAAGCCTTGCTTAAAATCAAGCCCTAGAAAACAAAAAGTGAACACGTAACGACGATAAGAAAAACCACAAAAATAGTTTATCATAACACAAAATTGCAGAATAACAAACAAAAACTATACGCACCTTTAGACTGTTGTAGGCAAGACTATTTGCAAGCTGATCTTTAGTCATCACACACAAGCCGAGTTCGAGCTTCGGATACCCCATGTGATCCATCATTTCGTGGCAAACATTGATCTCCTTACCGTCAGGTAGACAGTAGAGGAAATCATCATCATTATCTCCTCCATATACTAAGGATCCATGGGGGTACTTCAGCTCTTTAGCATAATGCTTAGTCTCGGCAACTTGCTCTGCTGATAGTTGTTTTCCTGAAGCATGTCGCACAATTTAATTCAAATCAATGCTGGAAGGTGCTTTGGGAGCAGGCGCCGAGGGATTCTCTAGAAGGCTTTCTTACGCAAAATTTTCTGGTGCAGTATCCGAAGGTTCTGCCTCGGCATGGGCAGAAGTACTGGTAATGATCATCTCTGTGACATCTTCAGTTTTGCTGCCAGAAGCTTCGGTAGAAGGAGGCGGCGGCGTTTTCACAGATTCTAATACAGCCTCTAAGACACTAGCCATCCTCCTCTTCCTTTGAGTTCTTGTGGTAGCTGACAGCTTCGGCAGTACTGTTACCATCATCTTAGGCTGCTCTGGTGCTTTTTCTGCTACCTTTTCTAGCTTTGACTCTCTGGTTGGGTCCGCAATGGCTTCAATAGGCATAGAAGGAGCGAACTCTCTGGCTAGAGGGGTAGTTTCTGCCCTTTCAATTAGCCTCGGCACATTGGCCATCTCGATGCGCCTCGGTCTACGTGTCAAAACCTTGATTTTCTTTGACTTCGACACACCAGTAGATGTCGAGGCAGTGGCTTTCCTTTTCCTTCCTTGCTTTTGGGTGTGATAGCAGTAGTCTGGGTAAACGAACCCAATCACATCAAACACTCTATTCAACCTCTTCTTGTCGCGAGGGCCGAAGGCAACTGTCATAGCTTCATCTTCTGCCTTCGTGTATGCTCCAAGTATCTCATCACTTGTTACCTCTATAGCATCCAACCAATCATCATTTGCTCATCAAACTGGTTTCTGAACCGAAAAGTATACTTCAGATAAACCAGGCCACCCTAGCTGGAACCAGCGGCGACTTCCTTCAGCATTTTCCATTCGCTTGCAAGAGGCCATACTTTGTAAGCAATATGCTCTTGAACTAAGTCTCTTGTGCCAATATAGGTGCACACTGTGTTGAAAGCAGCTTGGCACGCTTGCACTTCATTCCCAAGTGTAGTGGATGGTCTTTTAATGCCGAAGCGAGACCATACAGGACGTTGGATAATTCCCTTCACATCTTCCCTTTGACTCAGATCATTCTTCATGTAAAACCATTTCTTCATCCAAGAACCCGACCACTTCTTCCGAAACGTGGGCACAGGGTAATTCGCCTCAGATCGAGGCACGAAGCTGTAACAACCAAAATTGTTATGATACTACTCCTTCCCAATTGCCTTCGTCTGATAGGACAACTCATGAATATTGCAGAAGCATCTCACATCTGGTTCCAGCCCTTGGCTCCTCATGGCCCAGATGAAAACTCCCACTCTAATAAGAGCTTCGAGGGTAATCTGATGAAGGTATATTTCAAACATTTTCAAAACCTCGACTAGCATCTTGTGCAGCGAAAAATGAAGCCCAGCTTTCATGAAGCTCCTGAAGACTACCACTTCATCACTTTCTGGCAGGGGAACAATGTCTTCTCCTCCAGCCCTCACTATAGATACATCATGAAAGTATTTGTCTTTCATTGCTTCAATTTGACCTTGTTTGATTGTATATTTCCCAAAAACAACGTGGCTAGGTCTCCATGGCCGATCTTCGACATTCTCATTCTCACTCTCAATATCAAAGCTTTCACTATCGCTTGAATCACCAGATAGCCCAACGAATATTTCGTTGGTGATCTTCTCTACGTTGGTCCTTTCCATGGCTTCGTAGAAGCTAGCGTGTGTGGGATCAACGCCTTTCTTGTCTTCAGCCATTTCGGTGATGGTCACGACAGAAAACCGAAGCTCGCAAACAATTGAACTCAAAGAACAGGAAAACTAAATAACAACTGTAGCACGAAAGCTAGATGGCATGAAAATATTTGTGACACAGCCTTCTATATATATATATTTGCGACATAGCCTTATATATATATACTCATAGCCCTACAGCTAGGTGGGTCCCACGGTTCAGAATGATTCGCTATTCTAGCGAAGAGAAGGTGTTTTTCGGACCTTCGGCTAAAAGCATTCGTTCACGTCGCAGTCTGAATTTGTTATAATAAAACAAATTAATACTGCCATGGGCTACTATTGGGGGCCTTCCTCTTCCGAAGGTCCTCAAAACATAATTGATCATTTATTTTCAGCATAAGCTATTACAGGGAGCTTCGTCTTCAGGATACAAGCCTCTTCCTCATGATGAAGGTATATGAGATGAAGATAGATCTAAAGATGATAAGAGTAAACACCAAAGCTATCACCAGATTGACAGCTTCGGCTCATAACAAAGATGAAGTATGATGATAATGCTGACTGAAGGGGAAAAAGACTACTTAGTCCTTAATGACTTGTATTACGAACATAAGTGAATATTGAGGACATGAATGTACTTTTACCCCGGCTGCATCCCGTGCCTATAAATAGGTGAACAGTAGCATCATACTGTTCACATTGAATTGTAATCATTCTCTCGCGTCTTCACCTTCGAGCAAGCCGAAGGTATCAATGTAATATGAATTCTGATGATATTCATACATGTTTTATAGGATGCAAATATGAATGAATTAACGAGATATAATTACTATATTCGTCTCTTTGCATTCTTGTTTACATATTGAATGATGAAGGCATGTCCTTCCTGACATTCGTCTGATGAACATTATACTCATGGGGGATAACGCTTCGAAAGATGAAGATGCCAAACAATTAATAATTGTGTTGTTTTGTTTTTGATTCACAGCGTTTGAGAACAAGTGACCAACACTGTTCCAACCAGACCTTTTTATTTCCTTTTCTCTGTCCTCGTACACTATTTTTTCTTCCAATGATTAGCATGAAATGACATTAAACAAGAGAGTATACTACGTAATTGTCCCCACAGAAGGGTGAATTAATGTATATGATTGGATTAGGTTGGTGCATGAACCGAGCAGCCACAGATAGAAGAAAATTATGCCTTCGCATTTTCTATCTATCACGCCTAAAAGAATAAGGAAAGATTTGGATGCATGTACATGTACATTTGATGCAGCAGTTGTTGAAACCTCATTGCCTGATTTGTAGTATCTCGGATCCGTTTCTTTGCAGACAACAAACATCTTGGTATCTGTTTTACTACTTGCGCGCTCGCGCGGTAGTTAAGTAGGACGAGAGATTATGTGGAAAAATATGTTGTTTTCCCACATAATCATAAAAACATAACATTCAATGTCGTGATTTTATAGAGAATCAAACAAAATGTATAAGAAATATCTGTGTCGTAAAATAGTCTTAATTAGATCATAATTTCGAGAAACGGGTATAGGATACACGGTTAATTATAGCATAAAACTTGTATATATTTGCATAAATACCTACTCCAAATAGCGTAAAATCCTCAGTTTTGACCGTAAAAAAATCCTCAAGTTTAAGCATAAATAGTGCTAGATATATCATAAATGTTGACTCACTCCCCACCAACAGTCCCCCGTCCATGCTGCCACCATAAAATTAGGTAGGTGAGTTGATTAGGGAAATTGATTTTTTATAGCAGTCACGAACACCATAAATCAATGGATTCTCTTTTCATTATACACGCAGAAAATATAGCATGCAGTAGACTGGTGGATGCACTTCAGGTTCGAGCGTAAAAATCTACAGTTTTGAGCGTAAAAATCCTCATCTTTGTAGTAAATAATGAGCTAACGTGAGAGACGTTGCTAACTCTAATACGCTGTATTAATGATCGTAAAAATTTTCAAGATTGAGCATAAATATTATTAGATATAGTGTAAATGTTGATTCACTTCCAACCAAGAGCCCCCATGTCTGATGCGGCCACCATAAATCAAGGGATTTGATTTTATGACGGTTACGAATACCATAAATCAAGGGATTCCCTTTTCATTGGGCACGCTCAAAATATGGCATGTAGGACACTAATGGGTGCACCATCAGGTTTGAGCGTAAAACTCCTCAAGTTTGAGCATAAAGAGTGTAAGATATTATGTAAATGTTGTTATGATGGTCAACGAGACATTGTATTCGTGTTTGTAAAATCCCTAAGCCGACGAGTGAATGTCGCCGCGTGCCTCAGCCCAGATGGGTCGACGCGAGGCCGAGCGCGAAGGGGGGAAGTGAGGTGGCCGGAGATGGGCGTGAGAGAGGTGGAAATCCCGTGGCCTTCGTGTTCGTCCCGCGCCCAGGTCGGGTGCGCTTGCAGTAGGGGGTTACAAGCGTCCACACGGGAGAGGGAAGCGAGCGGCCCCAAGAGAGCGCCTGTCCCGTCCTCGTCCCCGCGCGGCCAACCTTCTCTAAGAGGGCCCTGGTCCTTCCTTTTATAGGCGTAAGGAGAGGATCCAGGTGTACAATGGGGTGTAGCAGAGTGCTACGTGTCTAGCGGGGGAGAGCTAGCGCCCTAAGTACATGCCGATGTGGCAGCCGGAGAGATTTTGGCACCCAGCTGGTGTGATGTCGTGGCCATCGGAGGAGCGACGGAGCCTGGCGGAGGAACAGCTGTCGGGGCGGTTGAGTCCTTGCTGACGTCCTCCTGCTTCCGTAAGAGAGCTGAGAGCCGTCGTCGTCACAGAGCATGCGGGGCGCCATCATTGCCTATCCGACGGAGCTAGCCGGATGGGACACCGGTCTTGTTCTCTGCGGCCCGAGTCAGCTCGGGGTAGGGTGATGATGGCGCTTCCTGTTGACGTGGCTGGCCTGCGCCCTAGGTTGGGCGACGTGGAGGCTCCTCCGAAGCCGAGGTCGAGTCTGTCTTCCATGGCCGAGGCCGAGTCCGAGCCCCTGGGTCGGGCGAGGCGGAGGTCGTTCGGCAGAGGCCAGGGCGGAGTCCGAGCCCTGGGGTCGGGCGGACCGGAGTTCGTCGTCTTCTGGGGCTGAGCCCGAGTCCGAGCCCTGGGGTCGGGCGAAGCGGAGTTCGTCGTCTTCCGGGACTTAGCCCGAGTCCGAGCCCTGGGTCGGGCGGAGCGGAGTTCGCCGTCTTCCGGGACTTAGCCCGAGTCCGAGCCCTGGGTCGGGCGGAGCGGAGTTCGCCGTCTTCCGGGACTTAGCCCGAGTCCGAGCCCTGGGTCGGGCGGAGCGGAGTTCGCCGTCTTCCGGGACTTAGCCCGAGTCCGAGCCCTGGGTCGGGCGGAGCAGAGTTCGCCGTCTTCTGGGGCTTAGCCCGAGTCCGAGCCCTGGGTCGGGCGGAGCGGAGTTCGCCGTCTTCCGGGGCTTAGCCCGAGTCCGAGCCCTGGGTCGGGCGGAGCTTCCTATGGTGCCTTTGGCAGGGCCTGACTGCCTGTCAGTCTCACTCTACCAAGCGGCACTGCGGTCGGAGTGGCGCAGGCGGCGCTGTCCTTCTGTCAGGCCGGTCAGTGGAGCGGTGAAGTGACGGCGGTCACTTCGGCTCTGCCGGGGGGCGCGCGTCAGGACAAAGGTGTCAGGTCACCTTTGCATTAAATGCTCCTGCGACTTGGTCGGTTGGTGCGGCGATTTAGTCAGGGTTGCTTCTTAGCGAAGGCAGGGCCTCGGGCGAGCCGGAAATATGTCCGTCGTTGGAGGGGGGCCTCGGGCGAGAAGGAAATCCTCCGGGGTCGGCTGCCCTTGTCCGAGGCTAGGCTCAGGCGAGGCGTGATCGAGTCGCTCGAATGGACTGATCCTGACTTAATCGCACCCATCAGGCCTTAGCAGCTTTATGCTGATGGGGGTTACCAGCTGAGAATTAGGAGTCTTGAGGGTACCCCTAATTATGGTCCCCGACAGTAGCCCCCGAGCCTCGAAGGGAGTGTTAGCACTCGCTTGGAGGCTTTCGTCACACTTTTTTGCAAGGGGACCAGCCTTTCTCGGTTGCATTTTGTTCCGGTGGGTGCGCGCGAGCGCACCCGCCGGGTGTAGCCCCCGAGGCCTCGGAGGAGTGGTTTCACTCCTTCGAGGTCTTAATGCCTCGCGTAATGCTTCGGCCGGTCTGGTTGTTCCCTCATGCGAACTAGCCGCAGCCCGGGTGTACAGTCGGGGCCCAAGCTCTCGGGCTGGTATGTTGACGCTGTCAACGGTTCGGCCGGAGCCGGGTTTGCGAGAGCAGCCCCCGAGCCTCCGCACAGGGCGAGAGGGCGATCAGGGACAGACTTGGCTTTTTTACATACGCCCCTGCGTCGCCTTTCTGCAAGGAGGAGGGGGGGAAAGCGCCATGTTACCCTCGATGGGCGCTGAACATGGTGTCTCCGGTGAGCTGCAAGCGGGTAATCCGAGTGGACGTCCGTGCCCCGTTCGTTAGGGGTCGGCTAGGGACCCAAAGGCACGCCCAAAAGTACCTGTGGGTGATCTGCCGGACCCGGTCCCCTGGCGACGGGGTCCGAGGGCTCGATGCCTCCCTCTGATGGGATTCCGTTACAAGATCGCTCCCGCTGGTCTCGGAAATGTCCTAGGGTACCTCGGGAGCGTAGCCCGAGCCTTGGTTATGTATCGAACGTACCCATGGTCATCCCTCGCTCGGCGTCTGAGGCGACTGTGAACCCTTCGGGGGCCAGCCTTCGAACCCCTGATCAGTAATGGGCGCGGAGCCCGAGTAGCCTGAGGCGGCCGTGGAACCCTTCGGGGGGCCGGCCTTCGAACCTCTGACCAGTAGTGGGTGTAGGGCCCACGCGATCTGAGGCGGCTGTTGAACCCCTCGGGGGGCCAGCCTTCGAACCTCTGATCAGTAGGGAGGCTCGGAGCCTGGTTCCTTCACGGGGAAGGATCCTTTTCGGGGTATCCCCCTTTCCCGGTCCCTGTTGCAAGAGATAGAGAAAGAGGAAAAAGGGAAAAGGATACGAAATCGAACAACGTGGCGTACCTTTTTTGGCGCGGTTTTTATGGCGAAGGCGAAGCGTCGCCCGCTTCTCCTGCCAGAAGCGCCGTCTGTCCCTCCGCGGAGTTAATGCGACGGGGCGAGTTGTTGGCAGGGCGGCCGTTGCGCGTGCACGAGCCGTTCGAGGAACGGCTGTTTCGCTTCGCGTTTTTTGAATCCCGCATCCGGTCCGGGCGGAACGTCGGAAACGACCTCGCCTTGGTATTTATATACCTGGGAGAGGGTCCGGTGACGGTTCTTCGCTCTGCTTCCTGCCTCCTTCTTGGGTTTTCGCAACCCGAGAGACTTTAGCCAGAGAAGAGAAAACCGTCCTTCCAGCCCCTTGCGCCGCCATCCCTTCCGTCTGGTGATGGCCGACCGGGCGACCATCGTCTCGCCGCGCGATCCATGGCTCTCTTCCACGGTGACGGCGAGCGATCTGGAGGAACTGGTCGGCGAGGGTTTGCTTCACCCACTCACCGATGAGCAGTGACCGGAATGGATACCTCCCGTGGGCGGAGCCGCTCCATCCCCTCCGCCAGGGTACATCGTGAGCTTCGTCTCCTTCCACGAGCGGGGATTCGGTGTGCCAGCGGGCCACTTTATGCGGGCGATCCTGTACCACTATGGGGTGGAGTTGCACAACCTCACCCCCAACTCCATCTCGCAGGCCGCTATCTTCGTAGCGGTGTGCGAGGGGTATTTGGGGATCGCCCCCCATTGGGATTTGTGGACCCATCTCTTTTTCGCGGAGCTTTTTGCCTCGCCGATGGGGGAGAGGAAGGTCCGCGCGGCGGTGCGGGTCGGCGGCTGCACCCTCCTGCTGAGGCAGTCGCGGGCGTCGCAGTATATTCCTGCCATCCTCGCGTCCTCGAACAAGGGGTGGCAGCGCCGGTGGTTCTACCTCCGGAATGACGGTGAGTTGCTTCCGCCGTTCTCCTAGCGAGTAGTCACCACCGCCACCGACGCTTGGCGCCACGGGACCCCGCACGAAAGACAGAAGAACCTCGAACCCCTTCTTCAGGCCTTGGAGGCGTTGCGGGAGGGGGGACTCACCGCTGCGGGAGTGATTGCCGCCATCCACCGTCGGAGGGTGCTTCCCTTGGCAGAGCGACGGCTGTCGCTTTGGGAAATGACCCCGAAGGCCGACTGGGAGGGCTCGCGGATGTCCCCTGATCCTCTTCCCTTCGACGCCCTCCAATGGCGGGTGTCGGCTGCGTTGGGGAAGCCGGACCTCCACGCCTTCTCCCAGCTTCTGATGCGCCCCGACCAGGGGTGCGTGACTCTGGTGAGTGTTCGCTCCCTCCTTCTTCATACATTGGGTTGCTTCTGGTTCTTACGATCGGGTTTCCTTCCCCCCTTCTTCAGGAGGTGGGGTGGCACAAGCCTTCCCTGCCACGGGTTCTGCAGGATGCGGTGGCCCGAGCAGCGCGGCGGGTCGCCGCGGAGGAGAAGAAGAGGAAGAAGGACGCGGGGAAGGCCCGGGCCCGTGAGCGGAGGCGGGCTCGAGACGCCTTGGAAAAGCGTCGTCGCCAGCAGGAGAGGGAGGGACTCCCGAGGGAGCCATCGCCGGAAACGCCCGACGACGACGACGACGACGATGATGATGATGAGGAGGACGACATGGCCGCCCGCCTCGGCCTTAGCCCCGGCTTGGGGTGTGGCCAGGAGTCGTCGAGCCAGCCCCTGAGCGGGCCGACGCTGTCAGTCCCCGGAGTCGGGGCGTCGGGGTCCCGGCCCGAGGTACGAGGGCAACCCGAGAGGGCACCTAACCCCTCGGCTGGAGGAGCTGAGGTGACTCCGGGGGGCCAGGCCAGGGCGTCTGCTCTCCGAGAGCCGCCGCTCGCGCCAGCAGCGCATGGAGGTGACTCTCAAGTCACCGTGACAGTGCCTGGGCAATCTGCTCCCCGGGTATCCAAAGCAAAGGTGGCGCCGAAGTTACCGGCGAAGCGGACCTTGGCGGCTGTTCCGGGAGCTGGGATCCAGGAGACTTCCCCCAGGCGCGGTGGATCATGGCCCGGAGCGGGTAGGTAGCTCGGAATGTCTTCGTCCTGGCTTTCCATTCATATGTCTCGGCCGTGATTTTCCTTCTTCCTTCAGCAAGTGGAGCCATGGCCAGACCGACCTAGCACCCCGGAAGGCCCTTAAGACGGCGCCGGCCTGTGCGGCCAGCGCCGCTCCGGGCCTTGTCGTTCAGCCGACCCTCTCGCAAGGCGTCCCGCCGCAGGGGGCTCGGGCGGCACCTGTCGCTGTGGAGCAGGTTCCCGAGGCTGTCTCTTCTGCCGAGGCGGCCATCGTGATAGGGGAGGCGGGTGACGCTGGCGTGGTCTCGAGCCCACCTGTCGTGCCGGCCATGCCGACGCCTGCCGCTACCGAAGTCGCCGCCGTCCCAGTCGGGGAGCGACCGGTTGCTGCCGGCGTCGAGACGGCTGATGCGTCAGCGCCCAGTGCCTCGGAAGAGGTGGGCATGGAGGCGCGATCCGTCCTGCCGGGCGGCAGCCTCATCGCTGTGCGGCGGAGCCCCGGGGCCCGGCGCCAGTTGCTCCGGTTTCGGACCCGCGAGGCCTCGGACCCTGTTTTCATTCTCGACGATGAATAGGAGGACCAGTCCTAGGATGAGCTCCGCGAGTGTGCTGAAGCAACGGTGGGGTCGCTCCGATCGTCGCTGGAGGTTTTCTGCAGGGACGTCCCCAAAATCCTCCAGGTAACGGTTTCAGGCATACCTTTTCTTTTCTGTGAATGAGGCGTTCTTCGTGACGCCCCGTTTCCTTCCCCCAGGATCTGACGGATCGGAGCGCCGCCAAGTCGTCGTTCATCCGCCGCGAGGCCGATGTCTGGGGCTCGCTACGATCCCTGAGGACCTCGCTCGCCGGGGCTACTGCGCGCCTTTCTCAGCAGGATGCCAAGGTAGCGGACCTCCAGTTGCTCTGCACTGACCTGAGAGCCGAGGCGGCAGCGGCGCGCGCGGAGGCGGCAGCGGCGCGCGCAGAGGTGCAACGGCAGCGGTCGGAGTTCGTCCAGGTCATCGAGGAGCGGGACCAATCTCAGAGCCGGGCTGCCGAGGCCGAAAGCCGGGCTAAAACCCTCGCGGCCGACTTAGCCGCAACCCAGGTCGCAGCCTCGGAGCAACGTGCCCGAGCCGGAGGTACGCCTTGGCCGTCCTTGGTTCTTGTTCTTGTCTGTTTCCTCTGCTTGTGTTTGAGATCTTTCTTCTGGCTGTTCGCAGAGCTCGAGTCCGCCCTTGGCGAGTCCGCCAAGGCGCTTGCCGAGGCGCTTGCCGGAGCTGCCGAGTAGTGGGAGGCCGATCTCGCGGCCATGTCCGAGGCCGTCTCGGACGTTTATCGGACCCTTGGCTCCGGCGACGTCCCTTCAGGAAGCTCCCCTCAAAGCCGCCTTCAAGCCTTGGGTGATCACGCGCGCGGCAGAGTCCGCGAGGCGCTACACCACGGTGTCAGGCGGGCCTTCGCCGTGCTTGCTTCCCACTATGTTGTGGACCTGGAGCGGGTTAGCGAGGGGTATTGTCTTCCTGATGAAGACGATGCTGCCCTGGCAGAAGTTCAGCGGCTCGACGCAGTCGCCGCGGGTCCGAGCGCAGTGCTGGCGACCACCTTTGAGGCGGAGATCCTTCCCCCTGCGCCGTCGCCGGAAGCTGAGATGGTCCTCACCGAAGGCGGGGACGGAGCTGAAGGCGCGGCTCCTTCCCGAGGCGACGCCTAACTCTTGTTGGGACAGTTTTTGTTGGATGTGCGTGTGTCCTACTGCGGCCGCTGAGGCCTGAACACTTTGTTTTCATTGCATGAAGTCGCACTCTTCTTCCTTTTATTTTGCATGTCCGGCTTAGCCTGTCAACCATAGGGTGGCTTCCCGAGTAGGGTCATTTTTCGTGGCGGGTGATGAGTGAGGTGTCCCTAACCCGGAGGCATAGGAGTTCCTCGGCTCAGTCGACCTTGCCATTTACATGCACCCACGTTCGCTCCTCGGGGCCCTGCTTCTGACATAGCCGGGAGAACGCAAAAGCCTTTTTGATCGAAAATTTTGGATGTGGAGAGGTACACCCAATCTTGACGCAGAGGGGTTCCCCCTTTTTAGCCCCCGAGGGAAGGTCGGGCTCTGCCGAGGCGAGGCCGATCCTCCCTTGACGACTGAGACTTGCGTGGGAGCGAGGAATACGAACAGCTTGAAAACATCTTAAGGGTAGAAGCGACGTAGCTGTCGGACGTTCCAAGCGTTGCCGTAGACCTCGCCCTGACCGCCGGCCAGCTTGTACATTCCGGGCTCCAGAACGTCGGTGGTGACAAGCGGCCTTTCCCGGGGGTGTGTGCAGCCCCCGGGTACTCCCAGCAAGGGCTCGGGGTGCTGTGCGATGGTCGGGGTCTTCTCCTGGTTGGCTTCGATGCCCCGTTTGGAGATAACGAAATCCAAGACCATGCCCTGGGCGCCCCGAGGACCCACCTTTCAGGGTTGAGCTTAACGCCTTTCGCTTCTTTTAGCTTGTGGATCTACTCGCCTATCGCTCTGCGCTTCTCCCCGTTGAATCAGCGCAGAGGCTATTTGACGGGTCGGGCTCCGGCCCGAATATCCAACGAGTGCTCGGCGACATCCCTCGGTATGCCGGGCATGTCCGAGGGACTCCACGCAAAGACGTCGGCGTTTGCGTGGAGAAAGTCGACGAGCACTGCTCCCTATTTGGGGTCGAGCCCGGGACCGATCTGGATCTGCTTGGAGGCGTCGCCACTGGGGTCGAGGGGGACGGCCTTAACCGTCTCCACTGGCTCGAAGTTGCCGGCATGACGCTTCACGTCTGGCACCTCTTTGGAGAGGCTTTCCAGGTCGGCGATGAGGGCCTCGGATTCGGCGAGGGCCTCGGCGTACTCCACGCACTCCACGTCGCATTCGAACGCGTGTCTGTACGTGGGGCCGACGGAGATGACCCCGTTGGGGCCCGGCATCTTGAGCTTCAGGTAGGTGTAGTTGGGGACGGCCATGAACTTCGCGTAGCATGGCCTCCCCAGTACCGCGTGGTAGGTTCCTCGGAACCCGACCACCTCGAACGTCAGAGTCTCCCTTCGGAAGTTGGAGGGCGTTCCGAAGCAGACGGGAAGGTCGAGCCGCCCGAGGGGCTGGACGCGCTTCCCGGGAATGATCCTGTGGAAGGGCGCAGCGCCTGCTCGGACGGAGGACAGATCGACGCGCAGGAGCCTGAGGGTCTCGGCGTAGATGATGTTGAGGCTGCTGCCCCCGTCCATAAGGACCTTGGTGAGCCTGACGTCGCCGATGACGGGGTCGACGACGAGCGGGTATTTCCCCGGGCTCGGCACGTGGTCGGGGTGATCGTCTTGGTCGAAGGTGATGGGCTTGTCGGACCAGTCTAGATAGACCGGCGCCGCCACCTTGACCGAGCAGACCTCCCGGCGCTCTTGCTTGCGGTGCCGAGCCGAGGCATTCGCCGCTTGCCCTCCGTAGACCATGAAGCAGTCGCGGACCTCGGGGAACTCTCCTGCTTGGTGATCTTCCTTCTTGTCGTCGTCGCGGGCCCTGCCACCCTCCACGGGTGGCCCGGCCCTATGGAAGTGGCGCCGAAGCATGACGCACTCCTCAAGGGTGTGCTTGACGGGCCCCTGATGATAGGGGCACGGCTCCTTGAGCATCTTGTCGAAGAGGTTGGCACCTCCGGTGGGCTTCGAGGGTTCTTGTGCTCGGCGGCGGCGACAAGGTCCGCGTCGGTGGCGTCGCGTTTCGCTTGCGACTTCTTCTTGCCTTTCTTCTTGGCGCCGCGCTGAGTAGACGCCTCGGGAGCATCTTCCGGTGGGCGGCCCTAGGGCTGCTTGTCCTTTCGGAAGATAGCCTCGACCGCCTCCTGGCCAGAGGCGAACTTGGTGGCGATGTCCATCAGCTCGCTCGCCCTGGTGGGGGTCTTGCGACCCAACTTGCTCACCAGGTCGCGGCAGGTGGTGCCGGCAAGGAACGCGCCGATGACATCCGAGTCGGTGATGTTGGGCAGCTCGGTGCGCTGCTTCGAGAATCGCCGGATGTAGTCCCGGAGAGACTCTCTCGGCTGCTGTTGGTAGCTTCGGAGGTCCCAGGAATTCCCGAGGCGCACATATGTGCCCTGGAAATTGCCGGCGAAGGCTTGGACCAGGTCATCCCAGTTGGAGATCTGCCCCGGAGGCAGGTGCTCCAACCAGGCGCGAGCGGTGTCGGAGAGGAACAGGGGGAGGTTGCGGATGATGAGGTTGTCGTCGTCCGTTCCACCCAGCTGGCAGGCCAGGCGGTAGTCCGCGAGCCACAATTCCGGTCTCGTTTCCCCCGAGTACTTTGTGATAGTAGTCGGGGGTCGGAACCGGGTCGGGAACAGTGCCCGCCGGATGGCCCAGCTGAAGGCCTGCGGACCGGGTGGCTCGGGTGAGGGACTCCGATCCTCCCCGCTGTCGTAGCGTCCCCCACGCCTGGGGTGATAGCCTCGGCGCACCCTCTCGTCGAGGTGGGCCCGACGGTCGCGATGATGGTGCTCGTTGCCGAGGTGGCCCGGGGCCGCAGGCGCAGTGTTGCGTGTGTGCCCGGTGTAGACCGAGGCTTCCCGCATGAATCGGGAAGTCGCGGCATGAGGTTCCGAGGGGTATCCTTGCCTTCGGGAGGTAGAGCTCTCGGCCTGTCGGACCGCAGCGCCTTCCAGGAGATTCTTGAGCTCTCCTTGGATTCGCCGACCCTCGGTGGTTGATGGCTCCGGCATTGCGCGGAGAAGCATCGCTGCTGCAGCCAGGTTCTGACCGACCCCACTGGATGCGGGTGGCGGCCTGACCCTGACGTCGTTGGCGACGCGGAGCTGGAGGTCCTAGGGCAGGTGACGTGTTTCTCCGGCCGGGGGTTGGCCCGCCCATGCCTGCCCGACGTCCCGGCGGATCGGCTCAAGCGCTCCTGCTCCCTCGTCGAGCCTGGCCTGCGCCCCGCGGACTTGCTCGAGCTGTGGGTCGTGACCCCCCGCCGGAACGGGGACCACAGCTAGCTCCCGCGGGATGTCAGCGCGGGGCACCGGCCTAGGGAGATCACCGTCCTCCAGCATGCCGAGATGATTGCCTTCGGAGGGACCCCCTAGATCGACGTGGAAACATTCGCGGCTTGGGCCGCAGTCCTCGTCGTCGAGGCTGCGGCTACCGTCGGAACAGTCGGAGAGGCAGTAGTCACATGCGGTCATGAAGTCCCGCATGGCACTAGGGTTGCCAAGTCCAGAGAAATCCCAACAGATGCTGGGGTCGTCATCTTCCTCGAACCCGGAGGGCCCATAGGTCGAGACGTCCGTCAGCCGGTCCCAAGGCGACCGCGCGTGAAACCCCAGAGGGTTTGAATTCGCCTCTACGAGAGTGCCCGCCAAAGCAAGGTCGCTAGGCGGGTTGAGGCTGAATCTAAATGACGTAGGATGGGAATCGGTCGGTACCTTTTGGTCGACGAACGGCAATGAAGTCGCGTCGGGGACTGACTGCACCGTCATCTCAGGTACGAGGGTGACGCCCAGCAAGCCTTCCGCGAGCATGCTGGCGTCGTCCGCTTGCTCGGGATTGGCGTGTTGCGGGGAGACGGCGCTCGCCTTCGTCTCAAACGCGAGGTCGACGCCCGACGCGCCCCCCGTTGGAGCGCTGGGGACGTCGACTCGCTCGACAGCCGACGAGGCGCGACCTCCCGCTTGGCCTTGGTTGCCCCGCCTCCTCCTCCATTGTCGGGGGAGAGGACGGGGCGAGCTCGAACGTTGTTCTTCAACGACGCGGGGAAGACGTCGTCGATTCCGCCGCCGGCGGGCGGGCTGTCGGCCGCCATTGTCGTCGTCGCGCGGCGGTGGAAGGAGTATCATGTCGTAGCTGCCGTCGAAGGACATGAACTCAAGACTCCCGAAACGGAGCACCGTCCCGGGTTGGAGAGGTTGCTGGAGACTGCCCATCTGGAGCTTGATGGGAAGTCATTCGTCAACACGCAGCAGGCCCCTACCTGGCGCGCCAACTGTCGGCGTTTCGAGACCGGGGGGTCCCTAAGCCGACGAGTGAATGTCGCCGCGTGCCCCAGCCCAGATGGGTCGACGCGAGGCCGAGCGCGAAGGGGGGAAGTGAGGTGGCCGGAGATGGGCGTGAGAGAGGTGGAAATCCCGCGGCCTTCGTGTTCGTCCCGCGCCCAGGTCGGGTGCGCTTGCAGTAGGGGGTTACAAGCGTCCACGCGGGAGAGGGAAGCGAGCGGCCCCAAGAGAGCGCCTGTCCCGTCCTCGTCCCCGCGCGGCCAACCTTCTCTAAGAGGGCCCTGGTCCTTCCTTTTATAGGCGTAAGGAGAGGATCCAGGTGTACAATGGGGGTGTAGCAGAGTGATACGTGTCTAGCGGGGGAGAGCTAGCGCCCTAAGTACATGCCGATGTGGCAGCCGGAGAGATTTTGGCACCCAGCTGGTGTGATGTCGTGGCCGTCGGAGGAGCGACGGAGCCTGGTGGAGGGACAGCTGTCGGGGTGGTTGAGTCCTTGCTGACGTCCTCCTGCTTCCGTAAGAGAGCTGAGAGCCGTCGTCGTCACAGAGCATGCGGGGCGCCATCATTGCCTATCCGGTGGAGCTAGCCGGATGGGACACCGGTCTTGTTCTCTGCGGCCCGAGTCAGCTCGGGGTAGGGTGATGATGGCGCTTCCTGTTGACGTGGCTGGCCTGCGCCCTAGGTTGGGCGACGTGGAGGCTCCTCCGAAGCCGAGGTCGAGTCTGTCTTCCATGGCCGAGGCCGAGTCCGAGCCCCTGGGTCGGGCGAGGCGGAGGTCGTTCGGCAGAGGCCAGGGCGGAGTCCGAGCCCTAGGGTTGGGCGGAGCGGAGTTCGTCTTCTTCTGGGGCTGAGCCCGAGTCCGAGCCCTGGGGTCGGGCGAAGCGGAGTTCGTCGTCTTCCGGGACTTAGCCCGAGTCCGAGCCCTGGGTCGAGCGGAGCGGAGTTCGCCGTCTTCCAGGACTTAGCCTGAGTCCGAGCCCTGGGTCGGGCGGAGCGGAGTTCGCCGTCTTCCGGGACTTAGCCCGAGTACGAGCCCTGGGTCGGGCGGAGCGGAGTTCGCCGTCTTCCGGGACTTAGCCCGAGTCCGAGCCCTGGGTCGGGCGGAGCGGAGTTCGCCGTCTTCCAGGGCTTAGCCCGAGTCCGAGCCCTGGGTCGGGCAGAGCGGAGTTCGCCGTCTTCCGGGACTTAGCCCGAGTCCGAGCCCTGGGTCGGGCGGAGCGGAGTTCGCCGTCTTCCGGGGCTTAGCCCGAGTCCGAGCCCTGGGTCGGGCGGAGCTTCCTATGGTGCCTTTGGCAGGGCCTGACTGCCTGTCAGTCTCACTCTGCCAAGCGGCACTGCGGTCGGAGTGGCGCAGGCGGCGCTGTCCTTCTGTCAGGCCGGTCAGTGGAGCGGTGAAGTGACGGCGGTCACTTTGGCTCTGCTGGGGGGCGCGCGTCAGGACAAAGGTGTCAGGTCACCTTTGCATTAAATGCTCCTGCGACTTGGTCGGTTGGTGCGATGATTTAGTCAGGGTTGCTTCTTAGCGAAGGCAGGGCCTCGGGCGAGCCGGAAATATGTCCGCCGTTGGAGGGGGGCCTCGGGCGAGACGGAAATCCTCCGGGGTCGGCTGCCCTTGTCCGAGGCTAGGCTCGGGCGAGGCGTGATCGAGTCGCTCGAATGGACTGATCCTGACTTAATCGCACCCATCAGGCCTTAGCAGCTTTATGCTGATGGGGGTTACCAGCTGAGAATTAGGAGTCTTGAGGGTACCCCTAATTATGGTCCCCGACAGTAATAGTTTCATATATAGCGTAAGTACTTAGTAAAATTAGCGTAAATGATTACCCAAGTTATCAAAAATAGTACATTTGAGAATGTGCAAGTTACCCAAGTTATCGTAAAAAACATTGTATAAGTATCAGAAATCATATACAAGATTGGTTAATGACTAAGAATGTGCATAAAATCGCTGATTATTAACATAAATACTATCATTTTATATCATAAATGGTGCTCCACAGAGGAGAAAACCTTCGATCTTGGCATGATCTTGGTGATAGCAAATATCGCCATCACCTGCCTCCCATGGCATCCCCCGTCGGTGTCCGCCATCGTAGCTTGTTCCCAGCCGTCAGCCTCCTCCTCCTCGGTCTCCACTATTACGGTGGTGTCCTCTTTCCACATACGTCATACTGGGTGCAACGGGTCTGCATAAGAATAGAACTGGACACGTGGAAACAATGAATCTCATTCGATTGAGAATCAGGATCAAGAACTCTTACGAATTAGCGATGGTGGGTGAGAAGTGATGGCGTATGACAGAGGCGGTGGATGGTGGGGGCGGCGATAGATCCGGGAATGCCTCCTCCTCATCGGTCTCCACTCTCGTGGTACATTAGCAGCAAGGGCGGGGTGGAACGTGGAACCATCTAATGTGGTGTCGGGGTAGGTTTTATAAGTGCACCAATCCAAGGACCACCTCTGCTTGAGGTGGTGCGACTAAACTAAAACGTATCGTTGGACCAGGGCTTCCAATAACTAAAGGAAGCCCTGACCAGACGTGTCATCTAGTTGAGCCGGACCAGGTCCTGGCATCTATAAAATAAGCCCAAGAGCACTATGGCTCAGTTTTTGATGCCCCACCCTGATGCACGAGCGACAATGCCCACCTAGGCTCGTGCGACGGCGGCAATTGCCTGAGAGCATGCAGCGGCGATGAACCCCCGAGGCTGCAGTTGTGGCGGTGGCAGCTCCCCGATCCGGACGTGTGGTGACTGCGGTTCCTTGATCCGAAGTCGCGGTGGCAGTGACTCCCCGATCTAGAGGGTGAGCGGTGGCGGCCCCAGGGCACCGAGACGAGTGAGAAGCGGCGGCACTCCTGAGGTGGGCGTGTAAGCGGCGACAGTGCTCCTGGGGCGGGCGAACGACGGCTTCGCACCCCCAGTCCCGAGCGACGGCGGCACACCATAACCCATGAACAACGGTGGTGGCCCTCGACGTGCGAGCACCGACAACGCCACAAGAGGCGCGAGGATCGAGCTTCATCCTCTGATTTGGCATAGTTCAGGCGCCCCAAGTGACGACCTCCCTCTGATCTTGTGTCCTCGACGGCATCCTCCGGCGACTACCTCCTCCAATCTGTGTTACGTCTTCGATTATTGTGTTTTATGCCTACCAAGTGCACTATTTACGCTAAAAACTAAAGGATTTTATGCTCGAACACGGAGTTCATACATCAGTTTACTGGATACCATATTTGTTGCATGCACATTGAAAAGGAAATTCGTTGATTTATGTAGTTCGTAATTACCATAAAAATCAAATCAAATTACTTATGTTCGTAACTGCCAGATTTTTACGTCTGCAATAAAAATGTCCTTAATTCCCGAGAGGTTGTTAGTTGGACCGATATTAGGTTTTTTTATCAATTATGCTACACAATGTAGGTTTTATGAGACTTTGTATAAGAATTTATGCTCTACGTCAATCATGTCATCCATTTTTTGCACGAGTGCAGTGGAAACAAAGATATCATCCAAAATTTGCGTTCATGCAATGGAAACACCCACGATCTGCCATAATTTTTGGATCTGCATAGAAATAGAAACCGCATGCATGCGACTCCCATAATTTTCAGATCTGCCATAAAAATAGGATCGTGAATACAATGTACCAGAGTTATCAACCTCTCTCATATTGGCTCGGTATTTACACTCAAAACTGCGGGTTTTTACGCTCAAAAGTCAAAACTGAAGGTTTTTATGTTCGAACATGGTGATGCATCTACCAGTGAACCACATTTTACGTATTGTACCATATTACATAAATAACTACACCGTGCATCGTAATTAATATCATTATATATCATAAACTGGTACTAACGAGCCTAGCAGTATGGCTGTTGGAGTGATCCTATATTTATGGAGAAAATAAAGTATTTAAATAAGATTTTCTGTTTCCATGCATGCCAATCAATTTCTTTTCACCGCACATTGTTGCCATCCTAAATTTTTGCGCATACAAATGAAATAGATTTTTACGCACTTTACTGAATTGTGTAAATACCTACAACGTGTAGCATAATTTGTAACCGTATATATCATAAACTTGTTCTAACGAGCCTAGTTGTATGGCTGTTGGAGCGATCCTATATTTATGGAGACATTCGATTTTTATGCGCAATCAATGGAAACGAAAATATCATCCAAAATTTGCGTAGATGCAGTTGAAACTTACACGATCTACCATAATTATTGGATCTACCATAAAAATAGGATATGCATGCATGCGCCTGCGCATATGCACAGGTCCAGTAGCTGGGTGAGGTTTTTATGTCATCTCTATAAACTATTTACGTTGTTTCTGTAAACTATTTATGCTACTTGCACAAAAAAATAAATCTGTAATTTATGGCGTACGTCCCACGCGAGGGGTTAGGATCTCGGACTGAGGCTTTGACTGGCGCACATGGGGGAGGTTTGACCTAGTGTACACAGGCATGGGTGTGGGTGGATGCCCTGATGCGGTCCAACCAGGTCGTAGGAGTGGTCGGCCAGGGCTTTCTTTACCATTTATAAGAACAAGGCTTCCAATATACTTTCCCTATATATATACATATATGAAATTGTCAAGATTCGATTAGATTATTAGTAGTTTCCACGATTATAACTAGTGTTGTGTACATCTTTAAGCAACATGGTTGGAGCTGAAACATTAAGTGGTAGTACTAGCTAATTAAGTCATATTCCTCGTTCTGGAAACTTGCAAATAAGGCATGCCCGGCACGTTAAGTATGCAATTTGTCATCATAGATAGTAGCTGATTCAATAGCATTTGTTTAGTGCTCATATTAGCAAAGAAGGCTCTGGTCACTTTTATTTGATATTGTGGCATAGGTTATATAAATGGGTTTAGACAGTGCACAAGCACGGCCGAGGTACTAGCAGATGTAGACATGTAGTAGTAGCTTATTAACGTAAGAGTACAATACTGTCTTAAATCAGTGTCTATTTTAAAATATAAGGCTCAAGTCATAAAAATAATTTGAACATTATCCTATTTGATAAAATTTTATTAAAAACTAGTGCATATCCTTGTTTTCTACATTATTCTCAACATTTTATTTTTAAATAATATAATTTACTTCCTAAAATAAGATACATGATTTAGGATTTAACTGTTGAAGCATAATTTATTTTTAGTGACCTAAATATATTAAATGATGCATTATTTTAATTTTAAGTTAATATTGTTAAGTAACCCTAGTTAGAGTTATGTGGGCAAATACCGACTTTGTCCCTGAAGGGTATCACATCTCTATATAAGGAACCTGTACACCCTTTCATAAACAGAAAAGAGAAAGAGGCCGAGGCCCAACCATACATCCTGTGTCTTGTGTGCTCTGTATCGTGCTTCTGGCAATGGAGACGGGTCTTTCACATTTTCCCGCGCCTACTCTGCTGACGGGGGACGGGAGCGGATCTGGTGATCCGTGGTAACGTAGTTCTCAATATTTTACTTTTAAAATAATATAATTTACTTCCTAAAATAAGATACATGATTTAGGGTTTAACTTTTAAAGCATAATTTGTTTTTAGTGACCTAGATATATTAAATGATGTATTATTTTAATTTTAGGTTACTATTTGGAGTCACCTTCTTGGAGACTAAGGGCGTAGAGGCGTCCTGAGCTCACGACGGTGGAGGCTGCCAAGGTAGGTGATCGTTGGGTTTGGGTGGGTTAGATGGGTTGGTATGGACAATCGCCACATGAGACTAGGAGACTGAGAGTGGCTAACCCCTACTACATACGTATGCGGGCCTAAACTAGCCTTTAGGGCCCAATATGAGCGCGTGCGGCACCTATGGCTATGGCCTGTGAGCCGGTGGCGACAGTCATACTTGGTCGTAAAACTACGATAGGGCCTCTCAGCTCTAGCTGTGTGTTCAGGGTCGGATCTACGACCAGGGCTGTCGCGGCCCATACAAGCGACCAGAGAAAAGTGCAGTACATATATATACACGCATTGGTCTAGTTCAGTTTTGGTTAGTTGGTTCTTTTGCAGAAGCACTACTGGAATCCGGGCCTTTGCCAAGTGCCGGCGGCTTTGCCGAGTGCTTTTTATCGGGTACTCGGCAAAGAAGACTTTGTCGAGCGCCGCACTCGGCAAAGTCCTACGCTCGGTAAAGAGCTTATTTACCGAGTGCAGGACACTCGGCACAGCCAAGCACTCGGCAAAGACTGCTTTGCTGAGAGTCAAACACTCGGCAAAGATGGCTCTCGGCAAAGAGCCGTTAGCGGCCGTCTACAGCTGACGGTCGTCAGTCTTTGCCGAGGGCCGAAAGCCGGCACTTGGCAAAGTCTTCTCTTTGCCGAGTGTCAAATATCTGGCACTCGGCAAAGAGAGTCTTTGCCGAGTGTCTTCTGTGGACACTGGGCAAAGCATATTTTTATTTTTTTTATTTTGGTCACCAAACTTTTTGTGGTATGTTCATACACTATGTAGACCTACATGTACCATTTTGGGACAATTATAACAGTGTTTTCTATAGCTAGTAGATTTAGTTTGTTCATTTGAATTTCTTTGGAAAATTCAGATTTGAACTGCAGGTCACTCGAAACTTGGAAAACCGTGCATGCAAAAATGATATCCATGCTACTTAGCACAAGTTACGACCGATTTCAGGAGCGGACCGGAAACTTCGAGCACCATGCTCACTCAACATGACCGTGAACTTGCCATCCAGGTGTTTAAAAATTGTATAAAACACAAACAAAGTCAGAAAATCATGAAACATGTCCACGTGTCTTGATATCATATGTAGAGGCTGTGATAAAAATTTGAAAAAGTTTCGAGAAAGCTGTAACGCACTATGTGTACAAACCTAAGAGATCTACATTGAAACTCTATGATTTCATGTGTAGTTCTCTTAGGTTTCTACACATAATGTCTCACAACTTTCTCCAAACATTCTAAATTTTTTATCACAGACTCTACATATGATATCATGACACGTGGACAAGTTTCATGATTTTCTAAGTTTGTTTGTGTTTTATAAATTTTTTAAACAGCTGGATGGCAAGTTCACGGCCATGTTGAGTGAGCATGGTGCTCGAAGTTTCCGGTCCGCTCCTGAAATCGGTCGTAACTTGTGCTAACTAGCATGGATATCATTTTTGCATGCACGGTTTTCCAAGTTTCGAGTGAGTTGCAGTTCAAATGTGATTTTTTCGAAGAAATTCAAATAAACGAACTAAATCTACTAGCTATAGAAAACAATTTTCTAATTGTCTCAAAATGGTACATGTAGGTCTATATAGTGTAGGAACACACCACAAAAATTTTGGTTGGGAAAATAAAAAAAATAAAAATGTACTTTGCCGAGTGTCCAGAAATGACACTCGGCAAAGCAGCCTTTGCCGAGTGCCAGCTGGTTGACACTTGGCAAAGAATTATAAAATTATCTTTGCCGAGTGTCACCCAAGGGACACTCGGCAAAGTCGTCTTTGCCGAGTGCCCCCGATCTGGCACTCGGCAAAGCGTTTTAAAATTAAAAAAAATCTTTGCCGAGTGCCAGATCACGGGCACTCAGCAAAGAAGTAAAATATGCCGACCGGTTGTCTCCTTCTCCTTCTCTTCTCTCACTCACTCCGCCGCTCACTCTCTCTCACTCACGCCGCCGCCCACACCCACACCCACGCCCGCTGCCACCGAGCCGCCCACACCGCGCCCTGCGCCCGCGCTGTGCGCTGCGCCGCCGTGCCCCGCGCCCGTGCCCTCGCCCGCCCGGTCGCCGTGCCCTCGCCCGCCCGCCACACATCGTGTCGTGCCACCTCCCGTCGTCGCGTGCCGTGTCGTGCCGCGCGCCCGTGCCCCACGCCCACCGTGCCCCGTGTCGCGCCGCCGTGCCCCTCGTCGTGCCCCTCGCCCGCCCCCGCCTTGCCCGCGCCGTCGTGCCCCTCGCCCGCCCCCGCCGTGCCCCTCACCCTCGCCCGCGCCCCTCTGAAAGGGAAATGTGTCCTTGGGCCATTTCTAAGTATTTTGGTGATTGAGTGCCAACACAAGTGCTTAAGTGAAAATATATGCCAAATATTGGACAAAGTGCAAATCAAGTCTAAAGGTATGTTTCTAGACTTAGTACATTGTTTTGAGAACTAATGTATTGTGTCTAAGTGCTGGAAACAGGAGAAATCGAATTGGAAAAGTGATGGCTTTGTTCAGCCATAGACAGCTCGGTCTGGGTGCACCGGACTGTCCGGTGGTGCACCGGACAGTGTCCGGTGCGCCAGGCTGGCTCTGGTGAACAGGCTGCTCTCGGGACTTCGACGACGGTGTACGGCTATAAATCACCGAACTATCCGGTGGTGCACCGGACTGTCCGGTGAGCCGTTCACAGGCGAACTCATCGCTCTCGGGAGATGATTAACGGCGTATGGCTATAATTCACCAGACTGTCCGGTGGTGCACCGGACTGTCCGGTGAGCCAACAGTCAGCCGAGCCAATGGTCGGCCGAGGATTCCGCGCGTGATGCGTGGCCGAGCCAATGGTCACAAGGGGGCACCGGACTGTCCGGTGTGCACCGGACAGTGTCCGGTGTGCCAACGGCTCTGAATCTCCAACGGTCGGCTTCGCCAAAGAAGGAAAGAAATCCGCACCGGACAGTGTCCGGTGGTGCACCGGACTGTCCGGTGCGCCAGGCGACTGAAGGCAAGAATTGCCTTCCTGGAATGCTCTCAACAGCTCCTAGCTGCCTTGGGACTATAAAAGGGACTCCTAGGCACATGGAGGAGGACACCAAGCATCCTTTGAGCATTGTTGATCACTCACACTTCATTCTTGCGCACTTGTTCGACATTCTTAGTGATTTGAGCTCCATTCTAGTGAGAAACTCGTGATACTCTTTTGAGCTCAAGTCTGGGTCTTGTGTGTGCGTATTTGCTGTGATCTTTGTGTCTTGTGTGAGTTGCTCATCCCTCCCTTACTCCGTGCTTCTTTGTGAACATCAAAGTGTAAGGGCAAGAGACTCCAAGTTGTGGAGATTCCTCGCGATCGGGATATAGTGAACAAAACAAAACACCGTGGTATTCAAGTGGGTCCTTGGACCGCTTGAGAGGGGTTGATTGCAACCCTCGTCCGTTGGGACGCCACAACGTGGAGTAGGCAAGCGTTGGTCTTGGCCGAACCACGGGATAAACCACAGTGCCATCTCTGTGTTGATCTCTTGTGGTTATTGTGTTTTGTTAAGACTTCTCTCTAGCCACTTGGCATTATTGTGCTAACGCTTAACCAAGTTTTTGTGGCATTAAGTTTTCAAGTTTCATAGGATCACCTATTCACCCCCCCCCCCTCTAGGTGCTCTCAATTGGTATCAGAGCCGTTCTCTTCACGAAGGGACTAATCGCCCGAAGAGATGGATCCTAAGGGCAAGGGGATTGTGATCAATGATAAGGAGAAGGAGTCTTTCGTCAACGAGCCAAAAGATGACAAGCCTACCGACTCGGGCTCGGGCCACAAACGTAAAGATGGGAAGAAGAAGAAGACAAGGCGCATCAAGGAGATCGTCTACTACGACGACAGCGATGAGTCCTCTTCTTCCCAAAAGGACGACAACAACGACTACGAGAAAAGAAAGACGGTCAATTCAAACTTCTCTTTCGATTATTCTCGTATTCCGCATAGTTCAAATACACATTTGCTTTCCATTCCTCTTGGCAAACCTCCACAATTTGATGGGGAGGACTACGGATTTTGGAGTCACAAAATGCATAGTCACTTGTTCTCTCTCCATCCAAGCATATCGGAGATTGTAGAGAGTGGAATGAAATTTGATAGCTCAGATAGTCCCATGTTTATAAATGAACAAATCCATAAAAATGCACAAGCTACTACTGTCCTCTTAGCATCTTTGTGCAGGGAAGAGTACAATAAGGTGAGCGGCTTGGACAATACCAAGCAGATCTGGGACACCCTCAGGATCTCACATGAGGGGAACGACGTCACCATGCTCACCAAAATGGAGTTGGTGGAGGGCGAGCTTGGAAGATTCGCGATGATAAGGGGAGAGGAGCCAACCCAAACATGCAACCGGCTGAAGACCCTCATCAACAAGATAAGGAGCTACGGAAGCACGCGATGGACGGACCACGACGTCGTTCGCCTAATGCTAAGGTCTTTTACTGTACTTGATCCACATCTGGTGAACAATATTCGTGAAAATCCTAGGTACACCAAGATGTCGCCCGAAGAAGTTCTTGGGAAGTTCGTAAGTGGGCGAATGATGATCAAGGAGGCGAGGTACGTGGATGATGCGCTAAATGGCCCAATCCATGAGCCTCAAACCATCGCCCTCAAAGCAACGAGAAGCAAGGAGACGCTACCTAACAAGGTGGCGCAAGTTGAGGCAGCAGGACTAAATGAGGAAGAGATAGCCCTCATCATCAAGCGCTTCAAGACGGCGCTAAAGGGACGCAAGGGGCAGCCTAACAAGAACAAGACGAAGGGGAAGCGCTCATGCTTCAAATGTGGTAAGGTTGGTCATTATATCGCTAACTGTCCCGATAATGATAGTGACCAAGAACAAGGGAACAAGAGGGAAAAGAAGAAAGCTTACAAGAAGGCTAAGGGCGAGGCACACCTTGGCAAGGAGTGGGACTCAGATTGTTCATCGTCCAACTCCGACAACGAAGGACTCGCCGCCACCGCCTTCAACAAGTCGGCCCTCTTCCCCAACGAGCATCACACATGCCTCATGGCGAAGGAGAAGAAGGTATGTACTCGGAATACTACTTATGCTTCTTCAAGTGAGGATGAGTCTAGTGATGATGATGAAATAGATTATTCATGTTTATTCAAGGGCCTAGATAGAACCAAGGTTGATAAAATTAATGAATTAATTGATGCCTTGAATGATAAGAATAGGTTATTAGAAAAGCAAGAGGATCTTTTGTATGAAGAACATGATAGGTTTGTAGAGGCACAAAAATCCCTTGCTTTAGAAATTAAAAGGAATGAAATGCTTTCTAGTGAATTGTCTTCATGCCATAACTCTATTTCTTGCTTAAAGAGCATAAATGATGATTTGAATGCTAAGTTAGAAATAGCAAATAAATAAACATCTTGTGTAAAACATGTTACAATTTGTAATAGGTGTAAAGATTTTGATGTTGATGCTTGTAGTGATCACCTAGTTTCAATTTCTAAATTGAATGATGAATTGGCTAGTCTTAATGCCCAACTTAAGACTAGCAAGAGTGAAATTGATAAAATAAAATTTGCAAGGATGCCTACACGATTGGTAGACACCCCTCAATTAAGGATGGTCTTGGCTTCAAGAGGGAAGTCAAGAACTTAACAAGCCATAAGGCTTCCATCTCCATCAAGGAGAAAGGGAAGGCCCCTATGGCTAGTTGTGTTCAAAAGAACCATGCTTTCATTTATGGTGATAGAAAATTTTCTAGAAATGCGTATAGGACCTGTGCTTATGATTCATATGCTATGACTGCTTCTAGTTCTCATGTTGTGCATGGTAAAGATATGCCTAGGAAAAATATTCATCATGTGCCTAGAAAGAATATTGTTCATGTTCCTAGGAAAGTAATTAATGAACCTTCTACAATTTTTCATACTTGCAATGCTTCCTTTGCTATTAGTAGAAAGGATAAGAAGGTAATTGCTAGGAAATTAGGGGCAAGATGCAAGGGAGATAAAACTTGCATTTGGGTCCCTAAGACCATTGTGACTAACCTTGTAGGACCCAACAAGAGTTGGGTACCTAAAACCCAAGCCTAAATTTGCCTTGCAGGTTTATGCATCCGGGGGTTCAAGCTGGATTATCGACAGCGGATGCACAAACCACATGACGGGGGAGAAGAAGATGTTCACCTCCTACGTCAAGAACAAGGATTCCCAAGACTCAATCATATTCGGTGATGGGAACCAAGGCAAGGTGAAAGGGTTAGGGAAGATTGCTATTTCATCCGAGCACTCTATTTCTAATGTGTTTTTAGTTGAGTCACTTGGATATAATTTGTTATCCGTTAGTCAATTATGTAATATGGGATATAACTGTTTATTCCCAAATGTAGATGTGTCTGTCTTTAGAAGGTGTGATGGTTCACTAGCTTTTAAGGGTGTACTAGACGGCAAACTTTATTTAGTTTATTTTGTAAAAGAGGAGGCCGATCTAGATGCATGCTTAATTGTTAAGACTTGCATGGGCTGGCTGTGGCATCGCCGTTTAGCACATGTGGGGATGAAGAACCTTCACAAGCTTCTAAAGGGAGAACACGTGATAGGTCTAACAAACGTGCATTTCGAAAAAGATAGACCTTGTGCAGCTTGTCAAGCAGGGAAACAGGTGGGAAGCTCTCATCACACCAAAAATGTGATGACCACATCAAGACCTTTGGAGATGCTTCATATGGACCTCTTCGGACCCGTCGCCTATCTAAGCATAGGAGGAAGTAAGTATGGTCTTGTTATAGTTGATGATTTTTCCCGCTTCACTTGGGTATTCTTTTTGCAGGATAAAACTGAAACCCAAGGGACCCTCAAGCGCTTCCTAAGGAGACCTCAAAATGAGTTTGAGCTCAAGGTGAAGAAGATAAGGAGCGACAACGGGTCCGAATTCAAGAACCTTCAAGTGGAGGAGTACCTTGAGGAGGAAGGGATCAAGCACGAGTTCTCCGCTCCCTACACACCACAACAAAATGGTGTGGTAGAGAGGAAGAACAGTACGCTCATCGATATGGCGAGGACGATGCTTGGAGAGTTCAAGACCCCCGAGCGTTTTTGGTCGGAAGCCGTAAACACGGCTTGCCACGCCATCAACCGGGTCTACCTTCACCGCCTCCTCAAGAAGACTTCATATGAGCTTCTAACCGGTAACAAACCCAATGTGTCTTATTTTCGTGTATTTGGGAGCAAATGCTATATTCTAGTGAAGAAGGGTAGGAATTCCAAATTTGCTCCCAAAGCTGTAGAAGGGTTTTTGTTAGGTTATGACTCAAATACAAAGGCGTATAGAGTCTTCAACAAATCATCGGGTTTGGTTGAAGTCTCTAGCGACGTTGTATTTGATGAGACTAATGGCTCTCCAAGAGAGCAAGTTGTTGATCTTGATGATGTAGATGAAGAAGAAGTTCCAACGGCCGCAATATGCACCATGGCGATTGGAGATGTACGGCCACAGGAACAAAAGGAGCAAGATCAACCCTCTTCCTCAACAATGGTGCATCCCCCAACTCAAGACGATGAACAGGTTCATCAAGAAGAGGCGTGTGATCAAGGGGGAGCACAAGATGACCATGTAATGGAGGAAGAAGCACAACCGGCACCTCCAACCCAAGTTCGAGCGACGATTCAAAGGAATCATCCCGTCGACCAAATTTTGGGCGACATTAGCAAGGGAGTAACTACTCGCTCTAGATTGGTGAATTTTTGTGAGCATTACTCTTTTGTCTCTTCTATTGAGCCTTTCAGGGTAGAAGAGGCCTTGCTAGATCCGGACTGGGTGTTGGCCATGCAGGAGGAGCTCAATAATTTCAAGAGAAATGAAGTTTGGACACTGGTGCCTCGTCCCAAGAAAAATGTTGTGGGAACCAAGTGGGTTATCCACAACAAACAGGACGAGCACAGGGTGGTGACAAGGAACAAGGCTCAACTTGTGGCAAAAGGTTATGCCCAAGTCGCAGGTTTGGACTTTGAGGAGACTTTTGCTCCTGTGGCTAGGCTAGAGTCTATTCGTATATTGCTAGCATATGCCGCTCACCATTCTTTCAGATTGTTCCAAATGGATGTGAAGAGCGCTTTCCTCAATGGGCCAATCAAGGAGGAGGTGTACGTGGAGCAACCCCCTGGCTTCGAGGATGAATGGTACCCCGACCACGTGTGTAAGCTCTCTAAGGCGCTCTATGGACTTAAGCAAGCCCCAAGAGCATGGTATGAATGCCTTAGAGACTTTTTAATTGCTAATGCTTTCAAGGTTGGGAAAGCCGATCCAACTTTATTCACTAAGACTTGTGATGGAGATTTATTCGTGTGCCAAATTTATGTCGACGACATAATATTTGGTTCTACTAACCAAAAGTCTTGTGAAGAGTTTAGCAGGGTAATGACTCAAAAGTTTGAGATGTCGATGATGGGTGAGTTGAACTACTTCCTTGGGTTCTAAGTGAAGCAACTCAAGGATGGCACCTTCATCTCCCAAACAAAGTACATGCAAGACTTGCTAAAGCGGTTTGGGATGAAGGACGCCAAGCCCGCAAAGACGCTGATGGGAACTGACGGACACACCGACCTCAACAAAGGAGGTAAGTCCGTTGATCAAAAGGCATACCGGTCAATGATAGGGTCTTTACTTTATTTATGTGCTAGTAGACCGGATATTATGCTTAGCGTATGCATGTGTGCTAGATTTCAATCCGATCCAAGGGAGTGTCACTTAGTGCCGTGAAGCGAATTCTTAGATATTTAGTCGCTACGCCTTGCTTCGGGATCTGGTATCCAAAGGGGTCTAACTTTGACTTGATTGGATATTCAGATTCCAACTATGCTGGATGTAAGGTCGATAGGAAGAGTACATCAGGGACGTGTCAATTCTTAGGAAGGTCCCTGGTGTCATGGAACTCTAAGAAACAAACTTCTGTTGCCCTATCCACCGCTGAGGCCGAGTATGTTGCCGCAGGACAGTGTTGCGTGCAACTACTTTGGATGAGGCAAACCCTCTGGGACTTTGGCTACAATCTGAGCAAAGTCCCACTCCTATGTGATAATGAGAGTGCTATCCGCATAGCGGATAATCCTGTTGAGCACAGCCGCACAAAGCACATTGACATCCGGCATCACTTTTTGAGAGACCACCAGCAAAAGGGAGATATCGAAGTGTTCTATATTAGCACCGAGAACAAGCTAGCCGATATCTTTACCAAGCCTCTAGATGAGAAGACCTTTTGCAGGCTGCGTAGTGAGCTAAATGTCTTAGATTCGCGGAACTTGGATTGATTTATAGCATACATATGTTTATGCCTTGATCATGTTCCTTATGCATTTTGTTGTTTACTTGTGGTGCTCAAGTTGTACAATCACTCCCCAGACCTCACAAGTCCTTTTGCAAGTGATGCACATATTTAGGGGGAGATGTGCTACAACTTGACCCTTTGAGACTAACCGTGTGCTTGAGTTTGCTTGATTTAGTCTCAAAGGAGGTTTGAAAGGGAAAAGGTGGACTTGGACCATGAAAGCCTTCCACTGCACTCCGTTGAGAGGGTAACTTATTCCAAGTTCATCTCATGTACTCTTATTGCCATTGTATTCTTCTTTGAAGATTTTAGTGAGGCAATGGGTTCAAGGGCCAAAATTGATCCCGTTTTGGTGCTTGATGCCAAAGGGGGAGAAAATAAGGCCAAAGCAATAAATGGATCAGCTACCACTTGAGAAATTTTGAAAATAGTAGAATAGAGCTTTTGGTTTGTCAAAACTCTCTTATTGTCTCTCTTGTCAAAAGTTGGCCTCTTGTGGGGAGAATAGTCGATTATGGGAAAAAGGGGGAGTTTTTTAAATCTTGATCAATTTCTCTTGGAATACCTCTCTTTATGTCTCTACAAGTGAATTTGACTTAGAGATAGGAAATTGAGTTTGATTTGCAAAAACAAACCAAGTGGTGGCAAAGGATGATCCATATATGCCAAATTTGAATCAAAACAATTTTGAGTTCTCATTTGTATTGATGTTGCACTTCTATTAGTTGCTTTTTGTTGTGTTGGCATAAATCACCAAAAAGGGGGAGATTGAAAGGGAAATGTGCCCTTGGGGCATTTCTAAGTATTTTGGTGATTGAGTGCCAACACAAGTGCTTAAGTGAATATATATGCCAAATGTTGGACAAAGTGCAAATCAAGTCTAAAGGTATGTTTCTAGACTTAGTACATTGTTTTGAGAACTAATGTATTGTGTCTAAGTGCTGGAAACAGGAGAAATCAAATTGGAAAAGTGATGGCTTTGTTCAGCCATAGACAGCTCGGTCTGGGTGCACCAGACTGTCCGGTGGTGCACCGGACAGTGTCCGGTGCGCCAGGCTGGCTCTGGTGAACAGGCTACTCTCGGGACTTCGACGGCGGTGTACGGCTATAAATCACCGGACTGTCCGGTGGTGCACCGGACTGTCCGGTGAGCCGTTCACAGGCGAACTCATCGCTCTTGGGAGATGATTAACGGCGTACGGCTATAATTCACCGGACTGTCCGGTGGTGCACCGGACTGTCCGGTGGTGCACCGGACTGTCCGGTGAGCCAACAGTCAGCCGGGCCAACGGTCGGCCGAGGATTCCACGCGTGACGCGTGGCCGAGCCAACGGTCACAAGGGGGCACCGGATAATGTCCGGTGTGCCAACGGCTCTGAATCTCCAACAGTCGGCTTCGCCAAAGAAGGAAAGAAATCTGCACCAGACAGTGTCCGGTGGTGCACCGGACTGTCCGGTGCGCCAGGCGACTGAAGGCAAGAATTGCCTTCCTGGAATGCTCTCAACGGCTCCTAGCTGCCTTGGGACTATAAGAGGGACTCCTAGGCGCATGGAGGAGGACACCAAGCATCCTTTGAGCATTGTTGATCACTCACACTTCATTCTTGCGCACTTGTTCGACATTCTTAGTCATTTGAGCTCCGTTCTAGTGAGAAACTCGTGATACTCTTTTGAGCTCAAGTCTGGGTCTTGTGTGTGCGTATTTGCTGTGATCTTTGTGTCTTGTGTGAGTTGCTCATCCCTCCCTTACTCCGTGCTTCTTTGTGAACATCAAAGTGTAAGGGCGAGAGACTCCAAGTTGTGGAGATTCCTCGCGATCGGGATATAGTGAACAAAACAAAACACCATGGTATTCAAGTGGGTCCTTGGATCGCTTGAGAGGGGTTGATTGCAACCCTCGTCCGTTGGGACGCCACAACGTGGAGTAGGCAAGCGTTGGTCTTGGCCGAACCCCGGGATAAACCACTGTGCCATCTCTGTGTTGATCTCTTGTGGTTATTGTGTTTTGTTAAGACTTCTCTCTAGCCACTTGGCATTATTGTGCTAATGCTTAACCAAGTTTTGTGGCATTAAGTTTTCAAGTTTCACAGGATCACCTATTCACCCCCCCCCCCCTCTAGGTGCTCTCACCCTCGCCGTGCCCCCGCCACCAATGCCGCGCGCCACCACCGCCGCCGGAGGCCGCCTCCTCGTGCGCCGCCACCGTCGCCCGGCCACGCCACGCGTACCATCGTCGCCCCCACGCGAGGTATAAACTTTTTATGCGTCAATTTTTATTTATTATTGATTAGATGATAGAATGTATAAATCATGTAAGCCGAGGTCACCCAACCATTTATATAGCCACGCCCGAGGTCACCATGTAGTTGTGGATCTACCAAGTTATTCGCATCTCCATCATGAAGCATTGTGATGGCTTGCAATGGGAAATAAGAAATGTGACAACTGCTAGTAGTGTATCCTTTAGGTGAATTTCTTCTTACTATGTGCATGTCAGCCATCGTGCTGTTAGTTTTATTTGCAGGTTTTAAAAACCTCAATGTACAGGGGAGGTGCTGTCGATTTTTTTGTATTAACAGACTTGTGTTTCTTTTTTACAGAGAAGATACTTGTCTTCCTAGCCGCTGTGGGTCTGCCTGCACCGCGTCGCGTCGCCACTGCACTGATCCGCCACAGCCCCACTAGCCTAACTCCACCGCCACCCTAGGTATAACCTCTATTTCCGCATCATGGTCGTAGATCACGTAACCCAGTTAGGCGTCTCCCGTTCGAAAGAGATACGGTGTAGATATGCAGATCTTTGCATATCTACAAATGTATCAGTTTCGAATTGTCCACGTTTTTTGGACAGCCCGCGATTGCGTAGATGGTGTTAGTTTCATGCTCTACTCCAGTCCGAGATAGAGTTTCGGCGTCACCTCCCTGTTGTTCTCCGAACAGTACACTCTCCCTGCCAGGACGTGTATCCGGAGAACAGCGGGGAGGTGCTGCCGAAATTCTAACTCGGATCGGAGTAGAGCATGGAAACTAACTCCATCTACGCAACTGCGGGTGGGATTAGGACCTATCCTCACCTATTAGAAGGTAGGAATGTAGTGTACATGCATTACATGTCCATATTAAACTATACTCGGTTATATATGTTAGAGGATGGAGGACCGTGAGTGGATGTACACGGGCCGCGTAGGACGTAATGATGTCACCCCTGAATGGATTAGGAAGACCGATGCTTTCGTGGAACGGGCATTTGGCGAAGCTGCTAAAGGAGCGAGTCTAGTCCCTTGTCCGTGCAGCAAATGTGCCAACAGGAAAAGGAAAACAAAGAAGGCCATGGTAGAACATATTTGGAAGAATGGATTTACACCAGACTATACTCGGTGGATCTTCCATGGTGAAGCGCATCACACGAGAGAGGAGGTGGTGAGACAACGCGTCAAGGATTACGATGCTGATGCCGGGGTAGCGGACATGTTGAACAACTATCACGAGGCACAGTTCGCCGAAGGACGTACGGAGGACGAGCCAGAGGCGACCACAAAGGCATTCTACGACATGTTTGACATGACACAGAAACCCCTTCACGACAAGACAAAGGTTTCTCAACTAGATGCCATTGGGCGTATAATGGCGTTCAAGTCGCAGTACAGCATGAGTCGAGACGCCTTCGATGGTTTGTTGACAGTTATTGGCAGCCTGCTTCTGGAGGATCACGTTCTGCCAAAGAGCATGTATGAGGCACAGAAACTCCTTCGTGCACTCAAGATGACGTATGAGCAGATACATGCTTGTCCGAAGGGCTACGTCCTATTTAGGAAAGAACACACTGAGGCAAAGTACTATCCGAAGTGTAAATCGTCTAGGTTCATGGAGGTAGACTCTGGTGATGGACAGAAGAGGCAGCTCGACATCCCTGTGACAATCCTACGCCACCTTCCGTTCATACTGAGGATCCAGCGTCTATACATGACAGAGGAATCCGCGAAACAGATGACATGGCACAAAAAAGGCAAACGATACAATCCTGACAAGATGGTTCACGCATCCGATGGTGAAGCATGGACCCACTTTGATGCCATTCACCATGAGAAAGCCGAAGAGGCTCGTAATGTTCGTGTTGCGCTGGCCATAGATGGGTTCAATCCCTATGGAATGACCTCTGCCCCATACACATGTTGGCCCGTGTTCGTTATCCCCATCAATCTCCCCCCGACGTATAATTTCAAAGACAGAACATATTCGTGTCGTTGATAATTCCTGGACACCCGGGGAATAAAATGGGCGTGTACATGGAGCCTTTGATTGATGAATTGGTCCGTGCTTGGGAGGAAGGGGTATGGACGTACGACCGAGCTACGAAGACAAACTTCAAAATGCATGTTTGGTACCAGTACTCCATGCATGACTTTCCGGTGTATGGGCTATTTTGCGCCTGGTGTGTTCACGGTAAGTTCCCATGCCCAGTTTGCAAGGAAGCTCTTAGGTTCATTTGGTTGAAGAAGGGTGGCAAATATTCGTCATTCGATAAACATCGACAATTTCTCCCTCCTGACCATGCATTCCGACTAGACATCAAGAACTTTACGAAAGGTGTCGTGGTGACAGACCGCCCACCTGCAATGATGACTGGTGCCGAAGTTCGCCAACAGATAGATGGTCTCATGGCCAACCCAGAAGGTGGTTTTGCGGGATATGGTGAGCAACATATGTGGACACATAAGTCGGGCTTGACTCGGCTCCCCTATTATGATGACCTGCTCCTTCCACACAACATTGACGTGATGCACACTGAAAAGAATGTCGCCGAGGCACTTTGGGCAACAATTATGGAGATTCCTGATAAGTCAAAGGATAACGTAAAGGCAAGAGTGGATTTGGCAGAGTTATGTGATAGACCAAACCAAGAGATGAAGCCGCCTAGTGGTGGAAAGACATGGAGAAGGCCTAAGGCCGATTTCGTCCTGAGCAGGGCCCAGAGGAACGAAGTACTACAGTGGATCAAGATGTTAATGTTCCCTGATGGGTATGCAGTTAACCTGAGTAGGAGGGTGAACTTATCTACTCTGCGAGTCTTAGGGATGAAGAGTCATGACTTCCACATATGGATTGAACGAATTCTTCCGGCGATGGTTCGAGGCTATGTCCCTGAGCATGTCTGGCTAGCGCTTGCAGAGTTGAGCTATTTCTTCCGCCAGCTTTGTGCAAAATAGTTAGCTTGGACCGTGATTGCAGACTTGGAAAGGATGGCACCCGTGTTACTATGTAAGCTGGAGAAGATCTTTCCACCCGGCTTCTTCAATCCGATGCAGCATTTGATTCTTCATCTCCCGTATGAGGCACAAATGGGGGGCCCATGCAGGGACGTTGGTGCTATCCAATCGAGAGATGTCTAAAGACTATCCGAAAGAAATGTAGAAATAAATGCAAAATCGAGGCTTCCATTGCAGAGGCATACATACTGGAGGAGGTGTCAAACTTCACAACAACTTACTATGGTGACAAACTGCCGAGCGTGCATAATCCACCCCCTCGTTACAATGATGGCAGCAATGAATCGAACCTCAACATTTTTCGAGGGCAACTCGGAAGCGCGAGTGGTTCGAGCACCAAGACCCTGAGACATAAAGAGTGGCGTCATATCATGCTATATGTATTGACCAACCTTGAAGAGGTGACGCCATACATGGAGCAATTTCTTCATGAATTCTGGCGTCGATCAAGGGACCCAACTCCACAGGAATATGATACCCTTCTTAGAAAGGGTGCGGGAAATGGATTGCCCGATTTCATTTCCTGGTTTAAACGTAAGGTACGTGCTTAGTTTGTCATTTAAAGTTGCTCTTACGTGCGAATAATATAACAATCTAGTGTGTTTGAACTTACAGGGCCAAAGAGAGCCGTCTATGAGTGCCGAGTTGAGACAAGTAGCCAATGGCTTTGCCTATAGGGTCAGGAAATTTTCTGGGTATGACGTCAATGGATACCGTTTTCGCACAACAAGCTACGACCAAAGTCGGCCCAATCGAAAAACCACGTGTTCTGGAGTCTTTACGCCTGGGCTTGACAAGGTCGAGTATTATGGAAGAATTGAAGAAATATATGAACTCAATTTTCATGGTTCCAAACCTCTTACTCCAGTGATATTCAAATGTCATTGGTTTGACCCTGAAGTTACGAGACGGACACATTCTAATCTTGGGCTAGTCGAAATTCGACAGGATTCCACCTTACCAGGAGATGATGTCTATATTGTGGCCCAACAGGCCACATAAGTGTATTATCTTCCATATGTGTGCCAAACGAAAGAACATCTTAATGGTTGGGATGTTGTGTATAAGGTATCACCGCACGGTAAATTACCTGTTCCAAACGATGAAGATTATAACTTAGACCCGGACACATATGACGGAGAGTTCTTCCAAGAAGATGGGCTAGAAGGGCGATTTGAGATAGACTTAACTGAAGCGATCGGAATGGAAGTAGATATTGAAATGGTTGTTGATGAGGAGGATGATGAGGTGCAAAATGAGAATGACTTAGAAATGCTTGAAGGCAATGCCAATGACGAACTTGCGCCTTCAGATGGTGTTGACTATGAAATGGTTGATAGTGATGATGACACTTATGATCTGGCTAACCCGGACACATATGAAGATTATTTTTAATCGATGTAATGCTATATTTCATTTATTTTGCATATGTTTCTAAATACATATTTTTTTATCTGTGCTTAATTGCTTACTCTTAATTGCAGGTTGTTGGACAAAGATGGTGGGTGGTGGGACGAGGACGAGGAGGGGGAGGGGGAGGGGGAGGGGGAGGAGGAGCACCCGTAGGACGGAGGAGGAGGCGCAGCAGGACGACGCCGTACAGCAGCAGGTGGAGCAGCAAGCCGCTGTCGATGCGGCGCAGCAGGACGACGACGATGTGGCGTAGCAGGACGACGACGACGACGCCGGTCAGCAGGACGTCTCTGGTTCTGGCTCCTCAGGTTCGAGGAACGTCTACTTGCGAGGTCCCGCGAGTCTTCCTCAGCGATCCATACTTCGTGACAGACGTCCGCTGATACGACCCGATGGGGAGAGGTAGGTAACTTTAGATGTTGTTGCTGCTTTTTCATATTATATGTTCAAATTAATAATAGAAACTAATACTTTATCTTAATCACTTGGATAGGTCTTGGATGGTTTTGGAGAGTGCAGGGGGTCACGACCGCCTCCCCAATGGCATCCTCGGCCTTCTATGCAGGGAACACTTCCCTGGACTTGTCAAGTACGCCGGAGTGACGGGCCCAGCCTGCACCTTCGACCACTACGCCGTCGCCCCCGATGCAGTAGATCGGGACAGCAGAGAATTCAACAACAAGGCGGAGCGGGTGAAGCAAGAGCTGTGGGTAAGTCTTCCTCGCACTATATTGTTTAATAAGTCGCATTTGTTGCATATTCTTGAAATAATGTATGGATACATCGTCTTTGTATGTAGGATTTCTTCAGATGCGAGGCTGGATACGAGGCCAGGGGCGGATGTGGTGGCTACCACGAGCTGTAAGAAGCTCGTCGTGGACATGCACTACGAGGCGCTTATCCAGGCCATCGTCACTTACCATGGCTCCGTCCTTGGGGAGAAGGTGAGCAAGAAGGACGCCCGAACCATGTCGTTGACTCCGGACCAGTACTTGCAGGTAAATACAAAACTTTATTATTGGTACTAAATATGCTTAATTTTATCTTCTGATATGTCGTGTACTTGTATTTTTTTAGATGATTCCTTATTGGTGCGCCGCGCATCCTGAGTGCTGGGAGCAGATGGTGCAGAGGTGGTGCTCGGCTGAGTGGGACGAGGTGCACAACGCTAGCCGGGAACGGCGTTTGATGATGCAAGGTCCCTCCCACCATCAAGGCAGCCGCAGCCTGGGCAAATACGCGGAAGCATGGGTACACGCTCTTTTTTATTTAGGTATATAACTTTCGATTAGACATGATTTCTAACCATCTCGTTGGTTTTCTCGCAGTCGGCGTCACATGGTGGCCAGCCTTGCTCCATCTTCTCGGCATATGCTATGGCCCACAAGGGGAAGGCGATGTCCGACGTCACCTACAACCCGGATGACGGGCCCGAGGCATACACCAACCCCGCCGTCCACAGCCGCCTCAGTGAGTACACCGCCATGGCCAAGGAGGTCCATGGGCCAGATTACGATCCGAGGACCGAGGACATCGACGGAGATGTCCTCATGAGGGTCGGAGGAGGCAAGAGGCATGGGCGGTACTGGATTGCCGACGGGGCAATCGACTCGTCCTCCACTCCCACTCTATCTCAAGTGCGAGCAAGGAGCACGAGCGCGAGCCCAGCCATACGACCTCGGTAGGACAGCTCACAGCATCGTATCCAGCAACTCCATGTTATTCCTTATCTATTCATCGTTCATTGATTATTATATATCTTCTCTTTGAATTATCGTAACATTAAGGCGAAATATTACAGACTCAGCTAGATAATGAGAGGAGGCAACATGAGGAGCTGAATAAGAGGATGGCGGAGATGTTCGCGTACATGCAGAGCCTTGGCGCCACACAGGGTCATGCTCCACCACCTCCGTTGTTCCCTACAGCTGACCCTGCTGAGTTCACTACTCCTGTGAGTATCAAAATTTTAGTACTGCATGATATATATTCATATGTTCTCACACATGCAATCTCTTCTCTGTGCAGGGTCAATCGGCGGCGTCGAACAACCCTCACGCTTCGTCCAGCCCTTCGCCGAACCAGTCCAGCCGCCCACCTCGTTGATGACCTGTTTTGTGATGATCCAGACTTATATTTGTGAGTGTTGGTGATATTAGTTATACTTGGTCTTGTGAGATACTTAGTGAGACTTATGTGCTGTGAAACCTGATTTATGTGGTGATATTTGTGATATATATGGTGTTGATGATAAATGTGTTGATTCTATGATGCGAATGATATATAATGTGATGTGAATGATATATATCTTTTGTTTGTTTGGATGGAACAGCAAAAACAAATAAAAAAGGGACTTCATGGTCACTTTGCCGAGTGTAACACTCGGCAAAGGTTATCTTTGCCGAGTGCTATGACCATGGCACTCGACAAATAAGGACACCTGGGAACCGGTAAAGTCTTCTTTGCCGAGTGCTGTGGTCAAGGCACTCGGCAAAGAAGCTACCTTTGCTGAGTGCCGCCCAGCGCACTCGACAAAGGGACTGGCAAAGGGGCCCACTGGAGGACTCTTTGCCGAGAGCCCGTCCACTAGACACTCGGCAAAGAAGCCTCCTTTGCCGAGTGCCTACGAGAGCTCTTGGCAAAGGGACTGGTGGTGGGGCCCACTGGAACCGTCTTTGCCGAGCGCCATGATAGCAGGCACTCGGTAAAATTGGCCTCTTTGCCGAGTGCCAAAGAAGACACTCGGCAAAGGATCTGTCACCGTCACTTGGCGCCGTGACGGCGACTTTTCTTTGCCGAGTACCAAATGGCACTCGACAAAGTCTTTGCCAAGTGCCCGACAAAAAGTACTCGGCAAAGAAACCGTTGCCGATGTATAGTTCGCCGAGCGTTACACTCGGCAAAGTGTTTGCCGAGTGTTTTCTAGGTTTTGCCGAGTGCCTTAGGCACTCGACAAAGGAGCTGTGTCCGGTAGTGAAGAAAGGATCAAGAAACAGAGACCAGAGAAAGGCTGCGTCTGCCGCTGCTCCTCCTACGGGCTACGGGCTGATGCAAGAGTAATTAACAACAGGCTCAAGCTCCTCACCTGCCTGCTCATAGTTCTTGGGCTGGTTCCGGTTGCCACCGTCAGCTACTGCCGGTGTCAGAGGTTGTGCCAGCGTTTCCATGATCTTTGGTAATTTCAAGTCTTCCATCTCGGTGAGCTCGTGAATCTATTTATGGGGTTGTTGGAACGTCGCAGGCCACGAATGCTGTGACTCCCGGCTTCACGTTGAACGTCCAGCACTGACGACGACTGAACGAAGACGAGAGGCATGGAAGAAAAAGAAAGTGTCCTGACCATTGACGCTTAGGGATTGTAATGATCTTAAATGTTTAAATTATATCTTGTTTCTTGTGTCATATTAAACATTAGTTATATTTTTTATTTGGTTTAAAAAAATTTATAGTCTTAGCTTAGTAGATCTCTCTTGGATCAATTCTGGATCCGCCACCGTGTGTGCTCATCCTGGCCCAACTTCCCATCGATCAGTTTCCACTCTTTCTGGCAGGTATTTGATCACGTATTTGAACTGAAAATTGCTGCCGTTTTTGTCATTGCATTGATTTCCAGCTAGGCTAGACTAGAGGCGCGCACCACCAACCACTGCAGAGTCTCTTTCAGTGATGCGATCGAGTGGACGTGGTTGTGGTGATCATGGCAAGCACAGACCTTGGTGGCGAACGAAGTATCTCCAGTATTGAAAGCCATGAACTAATATACGGTTCTCGGGTCCGAATTTCTTATGAATCCAATCATTCTTTTCTAAAATACAATAAAACTCTCGCCGTCTTAAAGATAGGACTGACAATTAGTAAACACCAAATAGATAACAAGAAGCATATATATGTGGATCCCTTGGTATTGTAACTGTGATGACTGAATGTCACTGATTAGGACACATAATATAGTATACATAAAGGACTTGCTTGGTTTCCAGGATCATCTTTACCTCTTCTTTACAAGCACACGTAGGCAGCAAGAAAAGATGAAGAGAATCCCTATCTCAAAACTCCTACCAATACTATCTCTCTCTGTCTATATATATGTGTGTATATATGTTATACCCAGCACACACATGTTTTGCTTACACTTATTCCCAAAAAGTATCTTGTGTAGTACCACCTTCTCCTGTGTAGTGTAGGCACGATCGTCACTGATCCAGTGACTTCCACAAGCTAGAGCTAGACATCTGAACGACGACCGATGCCAGGCTAGCTGTACGTGCATGCTAGAGATCGCTGCCTTCCGGTATGCTCTCCAGCGCCGGCCGCCACCCTCCGCAGCAGACCTCCTCCAGTTCTCGATTGCGCAGCACGAGAGACGACACCACGTCGTCCAGCGACACGCCCTCCCTGTCGAGCATCTTCTTCAGCTCCTGCTTGCTGATCACCAGCTTCACCCTGACGACGGCAGCGGCGCCAGCTGCAGCAGCGTCGGCGTCGACGACGTCGGCGTCGGCCGCCTTACTCAGGCTGCCCGGCAGGGATGGCATCTTGAGGACCTCGCCGCCGCCCACGCTCATGATCTTGATCTCCTTCCTGTCTTGAATCACCAGGCAGTTTCCCATGATGATGGCAAACTGCTGGTCGAAGAGGTATGTAGCTGCAAAGGTCTACACACACGCACGACCTATAGAGAATTGTGGCAAGAGTTCTAAAGCTCTCTCTAGCTGTTCTTGTAAGTTGGAAAGAACAAGATCACAAGTTTTTTTTTTCTTTCTTTCACAATTGTGTGTGCACGCTAGTGGTGTAGGGGGGTTTCACTTGCACGCAGTGGTGGATTGTTATATAGTATACGCACTAGTATATTTTTAAAGGGAATATAATAATGCTCTATGAAAATCTGACACAAAGGTCCAAGTGCATATTGCATGAAGAATGCCACCGGCCGGCCGACCAGTGGATGTTGCTTCGTGTATAGTAAAGCTAGCTATGATGGCTAGCCCACTCTCTCGAGCACTTTTGTTCCTCGCTGCTCTTGACTTGGTGTTGACACGCTTTGTGTCAGGTCGATCGATCAATAAAATATTGTGGCGCGTGTGCCCGGTGCATTCACACGCATAAATTGTCTATTTTTTTTATAAAACCTCACAGAAATTATGTAATTCTTACAATAATAGAGGACAGACACGTACGTACCAGGCAAGGCTTGGAATGAAGTCAATAGGGCCATAGATATATAACACATCGATATATATGGGTTTGGTTAAATTCAGTTGCCTATTTTCAAAGTCTAAACCACTACTAATATAATGTAACCCGTTAACCTTTGTTTACACTCCTAATCACCTTTGCGATGATGAAAATAGTCTAAAATAACCTAGCTAGGAACTCTATCTAAAACATACATAACTACTATTTACGATGAAAAAAAATAAAAAAAAGTAGTTAATACCTAACCGGCGCCTAGATTTCCTACATTTACCATTATAAAAATACCCTTCGGTACTCCTATAATGCTTATCAGGCCATTCTCAACGAAAGGTTTGATATTTAGAGCATCTCCAACAATGCCTCAAACTAGTGCCTCAAATTGAAATATAGGGCTCTACACAAGAAAAACCACTCCAACAGTGCCTCAATTCAACAAATTTTGTCAAAAAACTATAGGGCACCTTCTCAAGTGCCTCAAATATACTACACCGTAGTGGACTGCCCTATAATCTAGATTTAGGGCTTTACTGTTGGAGCGAAGTGTTTTGTTGGTGCCCTAAATTCTATAAAATTTACTTATTTTTAAATTATAAGGCATTTTTATAGGTCACGTTGTTGGAGATGCTCTTATGTTTCCTAAGTGCCACATCAGCATGGAACGAATGCAACCATGCATGTACATGAAACTTTTTATTGTGAGTACAGTTTCATTTGGTGTATTTTCATCCGCAATATGTGAGGCACAACATGTCTAAGTAACCGTGTATATCTAGTTTTATCCCCATGAAACTCATTTTATCTCTCTCATAATAAATTGGCTACCATGTCACCAGATTTGCTGATGTGTCATAGTATTTAATGATAATGGCCTAAATTTCCCACATTTATTGTCTGCTAATATAGGAGAAAGTAATTGATGTACGTTTTATATTCATGATATGTCACAATATAAACTATGTATAATATATTTAAGAAGAGATGAGCTCCAGTTTCAACTAACACATCAGTGCTCTTTGGGAAATGCCAACCTGGCTACCCCACTAAATGTGATATCTAGAATTTGGAAAGACAGACGTGGGCACTATCAAGAACATGCTAAGGTAAGGGTGATGTCACGAAACATTAGGATGCAGGCGGGCCCCAGCCATGTTTGGTGCCTCTGCTAGCTTTTGGCAAGTGGTGGAGGTAAAGCGTCACTCGCCTCTCGCCAAATCTCTGCAACTGAAAACGAAATGAAATGCTGGTATGCGTGTGGGGGACAGGCCGAAATCGATTTCAAGCACTAGTTTGACAGCCTTACTTTTTAAGGATTTTTTTAAGAAAAATTAGTTTATTTTTTCTTTATAAAATAAGAATTATTTAGAAAAATAGAGTTACCAAACTAGCCCTAAACATGACGTATACAGTACGGTCATTTTCACCGGTGAAATGTTTTTTTTACTACTAAATGTATTGTTATAAACATTCGGTAAATGTATTGTTATAAACATTCGGTAAAACAGCTTTTATGGAAAGATAGTAAAAAGAAAACTGAGAAAAACTACTGTTTTTAACTTCACCTTGGTTTGTACTATAAAAGAGCTGAGAGCAATTTTTATAAAGATATATTGAAAGAATCTATTAAGTACAAAAAAGGCCGAAATCTTTGATATATCTGTGGCAGCAGCCCTATGATCGAATCGCACGAAATTGGTGGCTTTAATTTTGCAGTCCCCTGCAAGACCGGGCAGATATAGTTCCCTGCAAGACCGGACATGTTACACGTGACCGGGCAATTATAATTTTTGTGTTACACGTGTTACAAGTTTTTAAGTTTTAATCAATCTCATTAGTAGGGATAAAAGCGAAAATGAATAGGTCCTTTCGGGAACTCGTTATCAAGGTTTTATAACATCTTTTAGGTAAAAATGGAAATAGAAATGGAGTCAAATATAAACCACCTACTTAGTTTTCGAGGTGAAAATAGACGGATACATATGTATAGTAGGTCATTTCGTATTCTATCTTAATATAATATATTTTAATCGGATTCCGAATCAGATATGGTCATAGCGATACGTATATAGGGACCGAATATTTATTCAGATAGATAAGTGACGGATACAAATATTATTTAGTTATATACTTGATACATGTCGAATAATGAAGAAATTGCTTATCCTTGACTCTAATTTAGTTCACCAATAGAACAATCACTACCGGACTCGCCTTCTTTGTTGAGTGTCCCAGACACTCGGCGACACTCGGCAAAGGCTATTTTACACTCAGCAAAGCCTTTGCCGAGTGTTACACTCGGCAAACAAACATTTTATCGGCAAAGGGTTTTTTGTTGAGTACTTTTTTCGGACACTCGGCAAAGACTTTGTTGAGTATCAAAAAGCACTCGATAAAGAAAGAATCGCAAAAAAATCGAAAAATAGAAAAACATTTTTTAAATTATGGGAACAACTCTTCAACCACTACCTATTACCATACCGATGTCTTATCAATTTTCATCATTATTTTGAATCAAATTTGCATGTTTTGTGAATGAGAATCGAACTCGCAACCGCTCTCTCGCATATACCCTACTCTACAACTACACTACTACATCAATTGTGTCGGCGTTCCGAGACCGGGGGGTCCCCGAGCCGACGAGTGAGTGTGCCGCGTGCCCCAGCCCAGATGGGTCGAGCGCGTGGGCGAGCGCGAAGGGGGGAGAGAGAGCGAGAGCGAGGTGGCCGGAGCCGGGTCGTGAGGGAGTCGGAGGTTCCCGCGGCCTTCGTGTTCGTCCCGCGCCCAGGTCGGGTGCGCTTGCAGTAGGGGGTTACAAGCGTCCGCGCGGGTGAGGGGAGCGAGCGGCCCCGAGAGAGCGCCTGCCCCTGCCCTCGTTCCCGCGAGGCCAACCTTCTCTAAGAAGGCCCTGGTCCTTCCTTTTATAGGCGTAAGGAGAGGATCCAGGTGTACAAATGGGGGTGTAGCAAGGTGCTACGTGTCTAGCGGGGGAGAGCTAGTACCCTAAGTACATGCCAAGGTGGCAGCCGGAGAGATCTTGGCACCCAGCTAGTGTGGCGTCGTGGCTGTTGGAGAAGCAATGGAGCCGGGCGGAGGGACAGCTGTCGGAGTGGTTGGGCCCTTGCTAATGTCCCCCTGCTTTCGTAAGGGAGCTGGGAGCCGCCGTCGTCATGGTCCAGCGGGGCGCCATCATTGCCTATCTGGCGGAGCTAGCCAGATGGGACGTCGGTCCTGTTCTCTGCGGCCCGAGTCGTCTCAGGGTAGGGTGATGATGGCGCTTCCTGTCGACGTGGCGGACTCGTGCCCTAGGTCGGGCGACGTGGGGGCTCCTCCGAAGCCGAGGTCGAGTCTGTCCTGCATGGCCGAGGCCGAGGCCGAGGCCGAGCCCGAGCCCCTGGGTCGGGCGAGGCGGAGGTCGTTCAGCAGAGGTCGGGGTGGAGTCCGAGCCCTGGGTCGGGCGAAGCGGAGTTCATCGTCTTCTGGGGCCTTAGCCCGAGTCCGAGCCCTGGGTCGGGCGGAGCGGAGTTCGCCGTCTTCCGGGGCCTTAGCCCGAGTCCGAGCCCTGGGTCGGGCGGAGCGGAGTTCGCCGTCTTCCGGGGCCTTAGCCCGAGTCCGAGCCCTGGGTCGGGCGGAGCGGAGTTTCCTCTGGCGCTTTTGGCCAAGCCTGGCTGCCCGTCAGTCTTATTCTTTGCGTTAAAGGCCCCAGTGACTTGGTCGGTCGGCGCGGTGATTTAGTCAGGGTTACTTCTTATCGAAGGCAAGGCCTCGGGCGAGCCGGAGATGCGTCTGCCGTGAAAGAGGAGGCCTCGGGCGAGACGGAGACATCTCAGGGTCGGCTGCCCTTGCCCGAGGCTAGGCTCGGGCGTGGCGTGATCGAGTCGCTCGTATGGACTGATCCCTGACTTAATCAAACCCATCAGGCCTCTGCAGCTTTATGCTGATGGGGGTTACCAGCTGAGAATTAGGCGTCTTGAGGGTACCCCTAATTATGGTCCCCGACAGTAGCCCCCGAGCCTCGAAGGGAGTGTTAACACTCGCTTGGAGGCTTTTGTCGCACTTTTTTGCAAGGGGACCAGCCTTTCTCGGTTGTACTTTGTTCCGGTGGGTGCGCGCGAGCGCACCCGCCGGGTGTAGCCCCCAAGGCCTCGGAGGAGTGGTTTCACTCCTTCGAGGTCTTAATGCCTTGCGTAATGCTTCGGCTGGTCTGGCGGTTCCCTCATGCGAACAGGCCGTAGCCCAGGTGCACTGTCGGGGCCCAAGTTCTCGGGCTGGTATGTTGACGCTATCAACGGTTCGGCCGGAGCCGGGTTTGCGAGAGCAGCCCCCGAGCCTCCGCACAGAACGAGAGGACGATCAGGGACAAACTCGGCTTTTTTACATACGCCCCTACGTCGCCTTTCCGCAAGGAGGAGGGGGGGAGAGCGCCATGTTACCCTCGATGGGCACCGAACATGGTGTCTCCGGTGAGCTGTAATCGGGTAATCCGAGTGGACGTCCGTGCCCCGTTCGTTAGGGGTCGGCTAGGGGCCCAGAGGCACGCCCAAAAGTACCTGCGGGTGATCTGCCGGACCCGGTCCCCTGGCGACGGGGTCCGAGGGCTCGTTGCCTCCCTCCGATGGGATTCCGTTACAGAGTCGTTCCCGCTGGTCTCGGAAATGTCCTAGGGTACCTCAGGAGCGCAGCCCGAGCCTCGGTTATGTATCGAACGTACCCCTGGTCATCCCTCGCTCGGTGTCTGAGGCGACTGTGAACCCTTCGGGGGGCCAGCCTTCGAACCCCTGATCAGTAATGGGCGCGAAGCCCGAGTAGCCTGAGGCGATCGTGGAACCTTTCGGGGGGCCGACCTTCGAACCTCTGACCAGTAGTGGGTGTCGGGCCCACGCGATCTGAGGCGGCAGTTGAACCCTTCGGGGGGCCAGCCTTCGAACCCCTGATCAGTAAGGAGGCTCGGAGCCTAGTTCCTTCACGGGGAAGGATCCCTTTGGGGGTGTCCCCTTTCCTGGTCCCTGTTGCAAGAGATAGAGAAAGAAGGAAAAGGGAAAAGGGATACGAAATTTGAACGACGTGGCGTACCTTTTTTGGTGTGGCCGTTTTGGCGAAGGCGAAACGTCGCCAGCCGCTTCCGCTAGAAGCGCTGCCCGTCGAGCCGCGGAGTTAATGCGCCGGGGCGAGTAGTTGGCGAGGCTGCCGTCGCGCGTGCGCGAGCCGTTCGAGGAACGGGTCACGGGCGTGTCGTCTTCACACCGTGAGAGAGGGGGTTCTCTTGCTGCCTCCGGATGGGACGTGAGCCTGGCTGATGGCGTGATCGCTGCTCTTGCGCGCCTGCCACTGTCATTACTGCCGGCCCACTTTTGACCGTGTTTGACCGCTGCGTCAGGCTGGCGCAGCTGGGCCGCGCGTTGGGCCGCCTCGGGTCGTGGTATTGGTTCCGCAACCGAGGAGGTGCGGTGGTGGCGCAAGTGGCATAGTGGCTTACATGCAGCATTCGGCGCGGCGGTTGCGCGACGCGTGGGCTTGAGCCTCCGCGCTGGCCTGTCAGGAGTCGGAGAGGCGTGTCCACTTGGCGCGGCTGCATGCCGCCCGCATGGCTGCCCACCCCCTTCGCCCGTTGGTCTGGGCAAAAGTGGAGGGTCGCTTGTAACTGCTGGATGGTTGCGCGCGCGCCGCGCGCGGCAGTTCGGCTTCTTCTGCTCGGAGCCGGTCTGCATGACAGGTGGGCCCCAGCCCCCGCGCCGCAGGGGAGGGCTTTGGAGGCGTGTTGGAGAAGACTCAGCCCGTGATGGTTGGGGGCACAAGCACGGAGAGTTGCCTTTAAAAGGAGGGCGACCCCTTTCGTAAGGCGACCATGTCTTCTTCCTCCCTTATGCATCGTGTCTTTCCACCTTTCAAGCCCCCGGATGGGGGAAACCGCCGTCTCCGTGCCTCATCGTCGGGGGACACCACTCCGTGGGAGCGGGTACCTTTCGGCCATCGTTCGGCTTCAAGGATTTTCATCACACAGCCCAGCGGCTCCCCTCCGCTGGTGATCACCCAAGACGGTGGCCTCCAGCTCCCGAATGGGGAGGGGCAAACCGGGCTGTGGTCCCGGCCCCGCCCTCAGTGTTGAGGGTGTTCGTCATCCTCGCCGGGGCGGGGAGCGAGGCAAGCCGGGGCCCCACCTCCTACGCGGGTCGGCGGGCCACCTCATTTTCCAGCTTCTGGTGGTGGCAATCGCCTTTTAGCCCCACGGCGGAGACATCCTCCAGCCATGCCGGGGAAGGAGAACTGTTGCTGCCCAGCTAGGATGCAACATTCCGTCTTCCTCCTTGCATTCGCGGCGAGGACGGCTGCGAGGATCTGCCGGGGTGCTTAGGGGCGTCCCGCGTTTGCTGGTGATTCACCCAGAGCTTGTCGCTCCTCGGGCTTCCCTGGCGGGGAGGTTGTCCGTACCCGCGGGGGCGGAACCGGAGTTCCGTTTGTAATGGCACTTCGAGTGCCGGGTTTTTTGTTCATTTCGGCTTTCGGGGCCTGAACATGTATGTAATTACGGCACGGAGCCGTGTTTTTTCCTCATTTCCGAGCACTAAGACCCGTCTGCTGATTGTCTAAACCGCTTCACTAAGCATGAGTCGCCCCGTGTCAAGGTGACGAGTGAGGTATCCGTATCCCGGAGGCGTAGGAGTCCCTCGGCTCGGTCGGCCCTGTTGTCCGAGGCTCCTCTAGCTTAGTTAAAGAGACCCCTCGGCCGCTCTTCGACGAGCCGAGGCCGGGGGTAGCGATATCAGCATGAGCAGAGGCAGAGTTGGCTCGGAAATGAAACCTGGTTGGCCGGAGCCTAGCCGGGTTGTCCGTTGGCAGGATCGACACCGGAGTCGGTCAGCCGAGGCTTCGGACCGGGCTCGTGCCCTCGGAAGGTGGTTGGCCGAGGCCCCGGAGGTGGCTGGCCGAGCCGCCTGCTCGGGCCGGATTCCCGGAGAAGTCCCTGACAACGATCGCCCGGGCGTGGTGATGACGCCGTCCTTTGGAGCGGAGGCCCTCGGACCGCGTCGCCGTCCGAGGCTAGTTCGGGCCTTGCCGAAGGTGCTGTCGATGCCGAGGGTGTCGCCGCCCCCTTCCAGCGCCAAGACCTGAGCCTGCAGGATCAGCCTGTCTTGTAGCGTGTGCTTTGTGCGGCCGTCGAGGCCAGAACACACACCCTTGCTGTGTTGTAAAGCTGCGTCCCTTTTCCTCTTGTTCCAAGCATCTGGACTTTTTGTCGGTAACAGGGATGTTTGTGCGAGCGAAAGTTGCTTCTCGCGGAAGGTGAGGAGTGAGGTATCCGTATCCCGGAGGCGTGGGAGTCCCTCGGCTCGGTCAGCCTTTCCGCTTACGCGCACTTTTACTCGTCCATGAGGCCCTATCACCGACTTAGTCGAGAAAACTCGAAGAATCGCTTCGACAGAAGAGCTTCCGAACGTAGAGACTTGTTTGATCCGCGGAGTCACCTTATCCGAGCGCGAGTTACTTATCGCAGAAGGTGATGAGTGAGGTATCCGTATCCCGGAGGCGTAGGAGTCCCTCGGCTCGGTCAGCCTTGGCTGCTTACGTGTACCCTGTCGTTTCCATGACCCACTTTTCGAAGTAGTCAAAAAGCACGAAAGATATTCTGATAAAAGAGATTTTTTGTTCGAGGAAAATTTTGACGCAGAGGGGGTTTCCCCCCTTTTAGCCCCCGAGGGAGGGTCGGGCTTTGCCGAGGCGAGGCCGACCCTTCCTTGTTGACTAAACTTTGCGTGGGTGCGAGGTATATGAACAATTTGGAAACATCTCAAGGGTAGAAGCGACGTAGCTGTTGGATGTTCCAAGCGTTGCCGTAGACCTCGCCTTGACTGTTGGCTAGCTTGTACGTTCCGGGCTTCAGAACTTTGGCGATGACGAATGGCCCCTCCCAGGGGGGCGTGAGCTTGTGCCTCCCTCGGGTGTCTTGCCGCAGCCGAAGCACCAGATCGCCCACCTGGAGGTCTCGGGGTCGGACCCCTCGGGCGTGGTAGCGTCGCAGGGACTACTGATATCGCGCCGAGTGTAGTAAGGCCCTGTCCCGAGCCTCATCCAGCTGGTCCAGCGAGTCTTCTCGGCTAGCTTGGTTGCTTTCTTCGTTGTAGGCCCTCGTCCTCGGGGAGCCGTATTCCAGGTCAGTGGGCAGGACGGCCTCGGCTCCGTAGACCAGGAAGAACGGCGTGAAACCTGTGGCTCGGCTTGGCGTCGTCCTCAGGCTCCAGACCACCGAGGGGAGTTCCTTCATCCATCGCTTGCCGAACTTGTTGAGATCATTGTAAATCCGGGGCTTGAGCCCTTGTAGAATCATGTCGTTGGCACGTTCCACTTGCCCATTCGACATGGGATGAGCTACGGCGGCCCAGTCTACCCGGATGTTGTGATCCTCGCAAAAATCCAAGAATTTTTTGCCGGTGAACTGGGTGCCGTTGTCGGTGATGACGGAGTTCGGGACCCTGAAACGATGGATGATGTTGGTGAAGAACGCCACCGCCTGCTCGGATCTGATGCTGTTCAGGGGTCGGACCTCGATCCACTTGGAGAATTTGTCGACGGCGACCAGCAGGTGCGTGTAGCCCCCGGGCGCCTTCTGTAGAGGGCCGACGAGGTCCAGACCCCACACAGCGAAGGGCCAGGTGATGGGTATCGTCTGCAGAGCCTGAGCGGGCAGGTGGGTCTGCTTCGCATAGAATTGGCACCCTTCGCAGGCGCGGACAATTCTAGTGGCGTCAGCCACCGCCGTCGGCCAGTAGAAGCCTTGGCGGAAAGCGTTCTCGACGAGGGTTCGAGGTGCTGCATGATGGCCGCAAGCCCCCGAGTGTATTTCCTGCAGGAGTTCCTGACCCTCGGCGATGGAGATGCATCGCTGGAGGATGCCCGAGGGGCTACGGTGGTAGAGCTCCTGCTCATCGCCCAGCAAGACGAACGACTTGGCGCGTCGCGCTACCCGCCGAGCCTCGGCTCGGCCGAGGGGCAGCTCTCCTTGGCGGAGATATTGCAGGTACGGGGTCTGCCAATCTTGATCTGGCATGACCCCGCTCTGCTCCTCCTCGATGTGCAGTGCTTCGCCCTCGGGGGCCGAGGGTTCCTCAGGTTGAACCGAGGATGGCTCGGGCTGGGCCGAGGTCGCCTCGGACGGGGCCGAGGGCACCTCGGGCTCGGGCGTGCCGCCTATCTTGACGGAGGGTTGGTGCAGATCCCGGGAGAAGACGTCCGGGGGAACCGTCGTTCGCCCCGAGGCTATCTTCGCCAGCTCGTCCGCAGTCTCGTTGTAGCGCCGGGCGATGTGGTTAAGCTCGAGCCCGTAGAACTTGTCTTCCAGGCGTCGAACCTCATCACAGTAGGCCTCCATCTTCGGGTCGCGGCAGTGGGAGTTCTTCATGACTTGGTCGATGACGAGCTGCGAGTCGCCGCGTGCATCGAGGCGTCGGACCCCTAGCTCGATGGCGATTCGCAATCCGTTGATCAGAGCCTCGTACTCAGCCACATTGTTGGACGCCGGGAAATGGAAGCGGAGCACGTAGCGCAGGTGTTTCCCGAGGGGCGAGACGAAGAGCAGGCCCGCGCCGGCTCCCGTCTTCATCAGCGACCCGTCGAAAAACATGGTCCAGAGCTCCGGTTGGATCGGAGCCGTCGGCAACTGGGTGTCGACCCATTCGGCTACGAAGTCCGCCAGTACCTGGGACTTGATGGCCTTTCGAGGGGCGAACGAGATTGTCTCGCCCATGATTCCCACCGCCCACTTTGCGATCCGTCCCGAGGCTTCTCGGCACTGGATGATCTCCCCCAGGGGGAAAGGATGACACTACAGTCACCGGATGAGACTCGAAGTAATGTCGCAGCTTTCGCCTCGTCAGGATCACTGCATACAGCAGCTTCTGGACTTGTGGGTAGCGGATCTTGGTCTCGGACAGCACCTCGCTGACGAAGTAAACTGGCCTCTGAATGGGCAAGGCATGCCCCTCTTCCCGCCTTTCGACCACGATCGCGGCGCTGACCACTTGAGTGGTAGCGGCGACGTAGACCAGGAGGGTTTCTCCATCAGCGGGGGGTACCAAGACGGGCGCCTGGGTGAGGAGCGCCTTCAGGTTCCCGAGAGCTTCCTCGGCCTCGGGAGTCCAAGTGAAGCGCTCGGCCTTCCTTAAGAGACGGTACAGGGGCAGGCCTCTTTCGCCGAGGCGCGAGATGAAACGGCTCAAGGCCGCGAGGCATCCCATGACCCTCTGTACGCCTTTTAAGTCCTTGATGGGCCCCATGTTTGTGATGGCTGCGATCTTCTCCGGGTTGGCTTCGATGCCCCGCTCGGAGACGATGAATCCCAAGAGCATGCCTCGGGGCACCCCGAAGACGCACTTCTCGGGATTGAGCTTGACGCCCTTCGCCTTGAGACACCGGAATGTCAGCTCAAGGTCGGAGAGAAGGTCGGAGGCTTTCCTCGTCTTGACTACGATGTCATCGACGTAGGCCTCGACCGTGCGACCGATATGTTCGCCGAACACATGGTTCATGCACCGCTGGTACGTTGCACCCGCGTTCCTCAAACCGAACGGCATGGTGACATAACAGTACATGCCGAAGGGCGTGATGAAAGAAGTCGCGAGCTGGTCGGACTCTTTCATCTTGATTTGATGATACCCTGAGTAGGCATCAAGGAAAGACAGGGTTTCGCACCCTGCAGTGGAGTCCACGATTTGATCGATGCGAGGTAGAGGGTAGGGGACTTTCGGACATGCTTTGTTGAGGCCAGTGTAGTCTACGCACATCCGCCATTTCCCCCCTTTCTTCCTCACAAGTACAGGGTTGGCAAGCCATTCGGGATGGAATACCTCTTTGATGAACCCTGCTGCCATCAGCTTGTGGATCTCCTCGCCTATCACCCTGCGCCTTTCCTCGTCGAATCGGCGCAGAGGCTGTCTGACCGGTCGGGCTCCGGCCCGAATATCCAGCGAGTGCTCGGCGACATCCCTCGGTATGCCGGGCATGTCCGAGGGACTCCACGCAAAGACGTCGGCGTTTGCGCGGAGAAAGTCGACGAGCACTGCTTCCTATTTGGGGTCGAGCCCGGATCCGATCTGAATCTGCTTGGAGGTGTCGCCACTGGGGTCGAGAGGGACGGCCTTAACCGTCTCCGCTGGCTCGAAGTTGCCGGCATGTCGCTTCACGTCCGGCACCTCTCGGGAGAGGCTTTCCAGGTCGGCAATGAGGGCCTCGGACTCGGCGAGGGCCTCGGCGTACTCCACGCACTCCACATCGCATTCGAATGCGTGTTTGTACGTGGGGCCGACGGTGATGACCCCGTTGGGGCCTGGCATCTTGAGCTTCAGGTAGGTGTAGTTGGGATGGCCATGAACTTCGCGTAGCATGGCCTTCCCAACACTGCGTGGTAGGTCCCTCGGAACCCGACCACCTCGAACGTCAAAGTCTCCCTTCGGAAGTTAGAGGGTGTTCCGAAGCAGACAGGAAGGTCGAGCTGTCCGAGGGGCTGGACGCGCTTCCCGGGAACGATCCCGTGGAAGGGCGCAGCGCCTGCTCGGACGGATGACAGATCGACGCGCAGGAGCCTGAGGGTCTCAGCGTAGATGATGTTGAGGCAGCTGCCCCCATCCATCAGGACCTTGGTGAGCCTGACGTCGCCGATGACGGGATCGACGACGAGCGGGTACTTCCCTGGGCTCGGCACGTGGTCGGGGTGGTCATCCTGGTCGAAGGTGATGGGCTTGTCGGACCAGTCTAGGTAGACTGGCGCCGCCACCTTCACCGAGCAGACCTCCCGATGCTCCTGCTTACGATGCCGAGCCGAGGCATTCGCCGCATGCCCTCCGTAGATCATGAAGCAGTCGCGGACCTCGGGGAACTCTCCTGCTTGGTGATCTTCCTTTTTGCCGTCATCGCGGGCCCTGTCACCCTCTGCGGGTGGCCCGACCCGGTGGAAGTGGCACCGAAGCATGACGCACTCCTCGAGGGTGTGCTTGACGGGACCCTGATGGTAGGGGCACGTCTCCTTGAGTGCCTTGTCGAAGAGGTTGGCGCCTCCGGGGGGCTTCCGAGGGTTCTTGTACTCGGCGGCGGCGACAAGGTCCGTGCTGGCGGCGTCGCGTTTCGCTTGCGACTTCCTCCTGCCTTTCTTCTTGGCGCCGAGCGGAGTAGACGCCTCGGGAGCATCTTCCGACGGGCGGCCCTGGGGCTGCTTGTCCTTTCGGAAGATGGCCTCGACCGCCTCCTGACCAGAGGCGAACTTGGTGGCGATGTCCATCAGCTCGCTCGCCCTGGTGGGGGTCTTGCGACCCAACTTGCTCACCAGGTCACGGCAGGTGGTGCCAGCAAGGAACGCGCCGATGACATCGGAGTCGGTGATGTTGGGCAGCTCGGTGCGCTGCTTCGAGAATCGCCGGATGTAGTCCCGAAGGGACTCTCCCGGCTGTTGCCGGCAGCTTCGGAGGTCCCAGGAATTCCCGGGGCGCACATACGTGCCCTGGAAGTTGCCGGCGAAAGCCTGGACCAGATCCTCCCAGTTGGAAATCTGCCCCGGAGGCAGGTGCTCCAACCAAGCGCGAGCGGTGTCGGAGAGGAACAGGGGGAGGTTGCGGATGATGAGGTTGTCGTCGTCCGTCCCACCCAGTTGACAGGCCAGGCGGTAGTCCGCAAGCCACAATTCCGGTCTCGTTTCCCCCGAGTACTTTGTGATAGTAGTCGGGGGTCGGAATCGGGGCGGAAACGGCGCCCGCCGAATGGCCCGGCTGAAGACCTGCGGACCGGGTGGTTCGGGCGAGGGACTCCGATCCTCCCCGCTGTCGTAGCGTCCCCCACGCCTGGGGTGATAACCTCGGCGCACCCTTTCGTCGAGGCGGGCCCGACGGTCGCGGTGAGGGTGCTCGTCACCGAGGTGGCCCGGGGCCGCAGGCGCGGTATTGCGCGTGCGCCCGGTGTAGACCGAGGCTTCCCGCGTGAGTCGGGAAGTCGCGGCACGAGGTTCCGAGGGGTACCCCTGCCTTCGGGAGGCAGAGCTCTCGGCCCGCCGGGTCGCAGCGCCTTCCAGGAGATGCTTGAGCTCTCCCTGGATTCGCCGACCCTCGGTGGTTGATGACTCCTGCATCGCGCGGAGGAGCATTGCTGCGGTGGCCAGGTCCTGACCGGTTCCGCCGGATGCGGGTGGCGGTCTGTCCCTGGCATCGTTGGCGATGCGGTGCTGGAGACCTTGGGGCAGGTGACGTATTCCTCCGGCCGGGGGCTGGCTCGCCCATACCTGCCCGACGTTCCGGCGGATTGCCTCGAGCGCTCCTGCTCCCTCATCGAGCCCGGCCTGCGCCCCGCGGACTTGCTCGAGCTGTGGGTCGTGACCCCCCGCCGGAACGGGGACCACAGCTAGCTCCCGCGGGATGTCGGCGCAAGGCGCTGGCCTAGGGGGATCACCATCCTCCGGCATGCCGAGACAGCTGCCTCCGGAGGGATCCCCTAGCTCGACGTGGAAACATTCGCAGCTCGGGCCGCAGTCCTTGTCGTCAAGGCTGCGGCTGCCGTCGGAACAGTTGGAGAGGCAGTAGTTGCATGCGGTCATGAAGTCCCGCATGGCACTGGGGTTGCCAGATCTAGAGAAATCCCAGCAGATGCTGGGGTCGTCATCTTCCTCGGACCCAGAGGGTCCGTAGGTCGAGACACCCGTCAATCGGTCCCAAGGCGACCGCACACGAAACCCCAGAGAGGTTGCACTCGCCTCAACGTGAGCGCCCGCCAAAGCGAGGCCGCCAGGCGGGTTGAGGCCGAGTCGAAATGACGAAGGATGGGAATCAGCCCGTACCTTTTGGTCGACGAGGATCGACGAAGTCGCATCGGGGGCTGATCGTGCTGTCGTCCTGGGTGCGAGGGCGACGTCCTGCAGGCCCTCCGTGAGCGTGCTGGCGTCGTCCACTTGCTCGGGATCGGTGTGTCGCGGGGGGACGGCGCTCGCCTTCGCCTCAAACGCGTGGGTGACGCCCGACGCGTCCTCCGTTGGGGCGCTGGGGATGTCGATTTGCTTGACAGTCGACTGAGCGCAGCCTCCCGCTCGGCCTTGGTTGCCCCGCCTCCTCCTCCGATGGCGAGGGAGAGGATGGGGTGAGCTCGAAAGTTGTCCTTCCCCCACGCGGGAAAGACGTCGTCGATTCCGCCGCCGGCGGGCGGGCTGTCCGCCACCGTTGTCGCTGTCACGCGGCGGTGGAAGGAGTATCATGTCGTAGCTGCCATCGAAAGACATGAACTCGAGACTCCCGAAACGGAGCACCGTCCCGGGTTGAAGAGGTCGTTGGAGACTGCCCATCTGGAGCTTGACGGGAAACTACTCGTCAACACGCAGCAGGCCCCTACCTGGCGCGCCAACTGTCGGCGTTCCGAGACCGGGGGGTCCCCAAGCCGACGAGTGAGTGTGCCGCGTGCCCCAGCCCAGATGGGTCGAGCGCGTGGGCGAGCGCGAAGGGGGGAGAGAGAGCGAGAGCGAGGTGGCCGGAGCCGGGTCGTGAGGGAGTCGGAGGTTCCCGCGGCCTTCGTGTTCGTCCCGCGCCCAGGTCGGGTGCGCTTGCAGTAGGGGGTTACAAGCGTCCGCGCGGGTGAGGGGAGCGAGCGGCCCCGAGAGAGCGCCTGCCCCTGCCCTCGTTCCCGCGAGGCCAACCTTCTCTAAGAAGGCCCTGGTCCTTCCTTTTATAGGCGTAAGGAGAGGATCCAGGTGTACAAATGGGGGTGTAGCAAGGTGCTACGTGTCTAGCGGGGGAGAGCTAGTACCCTAAGTACATGCCAAGGTGGCAGCCGGAGAGATCTTGGCACCCAGCTAGTGTGGCGTCGTGGCTGTTGGAGAAGCAATGGAGCCAGGCGGAGGGACAGCTGTCGGAGTGGTTGGGCCCTTGCTGATGTCCCCCTGCTTTCGTAAGGGAGCTGGGAGCCGCCGTCGTCATGGTCCAGCGGGGCGCCATCATTGCCTATCTGGCGGAGCTAGCCAGATGGGACGTCGGTCCTGTTCTCTGCGGCCCGAGTCGTCTCAGGGTAGGGTGATGATGGCGCTTCCTGTCGACGTGGCGGACTCGTGCCCTAGGTCGGGCGACGTGGGGGCTCCTCCGAAGCCGAGGTTGAGTCTGTCCTGCATGGCCGAGGCCGAGGCCGAGGCCGAGCCCGAGCCCCTGGGTCGGGCGAGGCGGAGGTCGTTCAGCAGAGGTCGGGGTGGAGTCCGAGCCCTGGGTCGGGCAAAGCGGAGTTCATCGTCTTCTGGGGCCTTAGCCCGAGTCCGAGCCCTGGGTCGGGCGGAGCGGAGTTCGCCGTCTTCCGGGGCCTTAGCCCGAGTCCGAGCCCTGGGTCGGGCGGAGCGGAGTTCGCCGTCTTCCGGGGCCTTAGCCCGAGTCCGAGCCCTGGGTCGGGCGGAACGGAGTTTCCTCTGGCGCTTTTGGCCAAGCCTGGCTGCCCGTCAGTCTTATTCTTTGCGTTAAAGGCCCCAGTGACTTGGTCGGTCGGCGCGGTGATTTAGTCAGGGTTACTTCTTATCGAAGGCAAGGCCTCGGGCGAGCCGGAGATGCGTCTGCCGTGAAAGAGGAGGCCTCGGGCGAGACGGAGACATCTCAGGGTCGGCTGCCCTTGCCCGAGGCTAGGCTCGGGCGTGGCGTGATCGAGTCGCTCGTATGGACTGATCCCTGACTTAATCAAACCCATCAGGCCTCTGCAGCTTTATGCTGATGGGGGTTACCAGCTGAGAATTAGGCGTCTTGAGGGTACCCCTAATTATGGTCCCCGACAAATTGTGTCTATATTACGTTTTCATTTCTCATGTACTATAACAAACGAGAGTAATTTGATTATTTGATGCACTAAATGAATTCATTTGAAAATGTGACCAACTATAAATTTGCATAACTTTTCAAGATCTACATGTTCTATTTTGATAGTTTCTTCATCCCATGCCGTTTATAAAATTTGAATTTCAAATTTAAAAACTTCACACGAATTTTTCTATGATAAAATGATTTCAAATCAAAACATTGTCAATTACAAAGTTTCATTACATTTCAAGTCCTACAACTTTTATTTTAGTGGTTTTTCCATCCAAGATAGTTTGAAAAAAATTAAATTTTAAAATTCAAACATAGTTTTGCATGACAAGATGATTTCAAACCAAAACATTGTCAACTACAAAGTTTCATAGCTTTTCAAGACCTACAACTTTTCTGTTGGTGGGTTTTCCATTCGAGGTCGTTTTTAAATTCAATTTTTAATTTTTTTAAATTCAGATGTAGTTATCGTTGACAAGATGACTTCAAATAAAAACGTTGCCAACTACAAAATTCTATAACTTCTCAAGATCTACAAAGTTTATTTTGGTTGTTTGGACATTTGTTCATCTCACATGATGGTTCTAACATTATACACAAATCTTATTCATCCCTCTTATAGTTTCATAAACTACGAGAGAGATATAAATTTTATGAACAAATTTACTTTTATTTTTTTATATAAAGAAATGATCAAAATATAAATTGTACATCTTTATGAGTTATACAAACTTGTAGTTGAAAACTTTTTCATTTGAATTAATTTACTGCTTTAAAATATGATTTTTAAATTTTCTTTGCCTAGTGTTGAAAAAACACTCGACAAAGAAGCTCTTTGCGGAGTGTCAGCACTCGGCAAAGATTTTTTTTGCCGAGTGTTTTTTACCGAGGGTTTTTTTGCTTGGCATTCGGCAAAGAGCTTCTTTGCCGAGTGCCCGAAAAAACACCCGGCAAATCATTTGACACTCGTCAAAGTGTCGAATTCCGATAGTGAATTACACACGAGCATATATATCAAAATAAAAATATAGCAATAAATTTAGATCATATAATAGTCCAACACGATATTTCGAACATAATGACTAGATTCAAATGACACAATAGTCTAATACCAAAAGATAGTTTTCAAAGACATAAGATAGTGTAATAGAGCACAAGATTGTTTATATGTGTTACCATCATAATTAGCATGCACACACATAAACATACATAATAGATTAAGAAAATTATAGGAGGCGCCAATACTTGTCTTTAGAAAATAAGCAAATTATAGTGTTAATAGACAATGAAAGTATTGGAGGTATACATGGGATATAGTTACTTGGTATAAATTTAGATACTATTTCAAGGATTTTGATGTGAATATGTGTTCAAACAAAAATGTGATGTACTACAAAGTTATAGATCTCTTCGATCTTTATGACCTTCATATAAACTTTATCTTCATCTGAGTTTATATGTAAAAGTTATGAATTTATAACAATATTATGCAGAAAAAGAAAAACGGGTACCTAAACCCGGGTAATATGTCCTTAAAATGTTTGAGGGTTTTTGAGCTGAATGCATGCATGTCCTTCCGCTGGCGCGAAGTAAGGGATGCAAAAGCGCGTCATGCATAGTCCATATCTATCTAAGGATGATATTTGGTAAGCCCCACTACGATCCCTCCTCCCTTTTTGCCATTTCTTTCCATCATTTCTCTCTTTTTATACGCTCTCTAGCTAGTGCGCGCAGTATCGCAAGCACTTCAAATTGTGCAGCAGCGGCAGCGGCAACATAGTATAATATTAATATAGGATGGACTATGTTGTCAGGATGGACAATAAAGTGGGACACACTGAACCTCGTCGCCAGTCCAATTATTATCTACTAGAAGATTTATTAAGACTTCTAAGGTTGAAGCAACTCAGTTTTTAAGAAACCAGTTTTTTATTTTTTAGCTAGGAGAGACTAGCTTCTTGGTTTTTAAGAAACTGTGAATCCAATTTCTATAAACTGATACATAAACTGGTATGTTTGGAACCAACCCAGATTTCATAAATCAGTTTCTTTAAAACATGTTGGTTCCAAACAGGCCCTAAGTCGAGCAAGATTCATGGATTCCGAATACATGGTGGCCTATATATAATGAGTTGTGGTTTGTTGCTATCTCTACCACGAAAGTCTTATGCAACCTAGGTCTCAATCTCACCACTAGTCTAGCGAGTTAAACTACAAAAGAAAACACACAATTTAAGGATAAAGTATAGAATCTTAATTGATATAGAGATGCAAGCTCACATCAATAATTCCAATACTTTTTACTAAGGTCTCAAGAATATCATGCTTCCTCCTAGTCCTCCTCTGAGTCCCTCGCAAGGATGCCCTCACAAATGCCAAGCTTTCAGTTGGATAACTCTGTGGATAGCTCCCGAATCTTCTCCACACATAAGTGTGCCTCCAAGATGGCTGCTCTCGGATCACTCTTTGTCGTCTTTACTATCGAGCTTCCAATCAAACCGTCATAGATCACGTTCCCTCTAGTACACTGTGATGGTCACACCAAAACGTGGTTGGTATAGTCTCACAAGACTACAAGCCCCTTTGATTGTAATAATAGTGTGCGCAAGCACCAAGTGGTAAGAAGTATGCAAACTTCACTAAACACTAGGACTAAACTTAGAGCAAGCACATAAGCGATGATCTAACTACCCTAACACTTTACAAAGAATCTACATTATGCAAAGCATCTTACACTAATCACCATATATATCACTAAGCATTATGCAAATGGGGAGTACTAGAATTGAGCACCATGCACCTCCTTTGGTATGATCCTCACGTCTCCCTCATTTCAAATGACCTACCAAGGGGATATATATATATATATATATATATATATATATATATATATATATATATATATATATATATATATATATATAGCCCCTAATCCCAAAGTAGTTGTTGGGTTGCATAGTAGCTTTCTGTGTAGGCGTCGAATATGTCTGGTGCATCCATGTCAGCTAGCCTTGATGTCGAACATATAGGTTGTTGGGAGAGGAGGCCATACCTAGTGTTTTATAACTTTTTTTTCTACATAATCTATCAAACTAACCTTGCTTTGTTTGAATCTATCCTCTCCCATACCCCTTTTGTCTCTACTTCATTGCCTTGATTTGGTTTATTGTGATTTCTTTGATCTAATTTTCTGTGTATTGGCTTAATCTACAAGTGCGATGACATGTGAGGATAGGATCTAGCCAGTAGAGTAATTTGGTATATTCTTCACGAGCACAAAGATCTGATTTTTGGAGAAATTTTTTATAAACTCTCCTTTTTGAAGATGGATTTCAATGTCTGCTTTGGTTATGAGTGTTTGTCGATTTGATATTTTGAGAAAAGGATTACAACACCCTCAACAACATCTCTACAAAAGTTTGAGTTCAGTCAAAGTGATTTGATCCAATTTTTTTCCCTTTAGAGAGAAATTTCTAGGCTGCATGGAGCAGAAGAACCGGCCAGAGACAGGTTCCAAACCATCAGGGCTAATTTGGTGACCAGGAATCATGGGAGGATTGAAGAGAATTGAAGGGGAACTTAGTTCATTTCCCCCTCAATCCCCTCCAATCCCCCGTGATCCCCTTGTCATCAAATTAATCCTCAAAGTTGGCTCCACAATCGGCCAAAGGCCGGTATGGCAATCCCTAGGCCATTAGAACCAGCAAGGCCGTTTTGCAAACTGACCATGCCTGTTTTGCAAACTGACCATGCCTGTTTTGCTGGTTCCATGGGTTTTCGGATTCTTTTTGCCCTTTGCTGCTCGATCCATTTGTTGCGGTGTTTTTGTGGTTGTTCTGTTGTGTTCTCTAGGATCTCTTAAATACATCTACGCACCAATTGGCTTGTGTGTTTTTGTCTTGATGTTTTTGGAATCTATGAGCGTTTGGTGCTTGAATGGGACAAAGACTAAGATTTCATTGGAGAAATTTCTATTTGATGTTTTTTCAGTTCATTAGATATTAGATAAATAAAATTAAAAAAAACTTTGACTGTATGCACTACCGGAATTCGGCTCTTTGCCGAGTGCCGGCGGCTTTGCCGAGTGCTTTTTATCGGGCACTCGGCAAAGTCGACTTTGCCGAGGGCCGCACTCGGCAGAGTCCTGCGCTCGGTAAAGATCTTGTTTACCGAGTGCAGGGCACTCGGCACAGCCAAGCACTCGGCAAAGACTGTTTTGCCGAGCGTCAAGCACTCGGCAAATATGGCTCTCGGCAAAGGGCCGTTAGCGGCCGTCTACAACTGACGGCCGTCAGTCTTTGCCGAGTGTCAAATATCTGGCACTCGGCAAAGAGAGTCTTTGCCGAGTGTCCTATGTAGACACTCGGCAAAGCATATTTTTATTTTTTTTATTTTGGTCACCAAACTTTTTGTGGTATGTTCCTACACTATGTAGACCTACATGTACCATTTTGGGACGATTATAACAGTGTTTTCTATAGTTAGTACATTTAGTTTGTTTATTTGAATTTCTTCGGAAAATTCAGATTTGAACTGCAGGTCACTCGAAACTTGGAAAACCGTGCATGCAAAAATGATATCCATACTACTTAGCACAAGTTACGACCGATTTCAGGAGCGGACCGGAAACTTCGAGCAACATGCTCACTCAACATGACCGTAAACTTTCCATCTAGGTGTTTAAAAAATTGTATAAAACAGAAACAAAGTCAGAAAATCATGAAACCTGTCCACGTGTCATGATATCATATGTAGAGGCTGTGATAAAAATTTGAAAAAGTTTCGAGAAAGCTGTAACGCACTATGTGTACAAACCTAAGAGATCCACATTGAAACTCTATGATTTCATGTGTGGTTCTCTTAGGTTTCTACACATAATGTCTCACAACTTTCTCCAAACATTCTAAATTTTTTATCACATACTCTACATATGATATTATGACATGTGGACAAGTTTCATGATTTTCTAAGTTTGTTTGCGTTTTATAAATTTTTTAAACAGCTGTGTGGCAAGTTCACGGCCATGTTGAGTTAGCATGGTGCTCGAAGTTTCCGGTCCGATCCTGAAATCGGTCGTAACTTGTGCTAAGTAGAATGGATATTATTTTTGCATGCATAGTTTTCCAAGTTTTGAGAGACCTGCAGTTCAAATGTGAGTTTTTCGAAGAAATTCAAATAAAAAACTAAATGTATTAGCTATAGAAAACACTGTTCTAATTATCTCAAAATGGTACATGTAGGTCTATATAGTGTAGGAACATACCACAAAAAATTTGGTAGGGAAAATAAAAAAATTAAAAAGTATTTTGCCGAGTGTCCACAAATGACACTCGGCAAAGGTTTGTAAAAGATTCTTTGCCGAGTGTCATGACTTCCACATATGGATTGAACGAATTCTTCCGGCGATGGTTCGAGGCTATGTCCCTGAGCATGTCTGGCTTGCGCTTGCAGAGTTGAGCTATTTCTTCCGCCAGCTTTGTGCAAAAGAGTTAGCTCGGACCATGATTACAGACTTGGAAAGGATGGCACCCGTGTTACTGTGTAAGCTGGAGAAGATCTTTCCACCCGGCTTCTTCAATCCGATGCAGCATTTGATTATTCATCTCCCGTATGAGGCACGAATGGGGGGGGGGGCCCGTGCAGGGACGTTGGTGCTATCCAATCGAGAGATGTCTAAAGAGTATCCGAAAGAAATGTAGAAATAAATGCAAAATCGAGGCTTCCATTGCAGAGGCATACATACTGGAGGAGGTGTCAAACTTCACAACAACTTACTATGGTGACAAACTGCCGAGCGTGCATAATCCACCCCCTCGTTACAATGATGGCGGCAATGAATCGAACCTCAGCATTTTTCGAGGGCAACTCGGAAGCGCGAGTGGTTCGACCACCAAGACCCTGAGACATGAAGAGTGGCGCCATATCATGCTATATGTATTGACCAACCTTGAAGAGGTGACGCCATACATGGAGCAATTTCTTCATGAATTCTGGCGTCGATCAAGGGACCCAACTCCACAGGAATATGATACCCTTCTTAGAAAGGGTGCGGCAAATGGATTGCTCGATTTCATTTCCTGGTTTAAACATAAGGTACGTGCTTAGTTTGTTATTCCAAGTTGCTCTTACGTGCGAATAATATAACAATCTAGCGTGTTTGAACTTGCAGGGCCAAAGAGAGCCGTCTATGAGTGCCGAGTTGAGACAAGTAGCCAATGGCTTTGCCTATAGGGTCAGGAAATTTTCTGGGTATGACGTCAATGGATACCGTTTTTGCACAACAAGCTACGACCAAAGTCGGCCCAATCGAAAAACCACGTGTTCTGGAGTCTTTACGCCCGGGCTTGACGAGGTCGAGTATTATGGAAGAATTGAAGAAATATATGAACTCAATTTTTATGGTTCCAAACCTCTTACTCCAGTGATATTCAAATGTCATTGGTTTGACCCTGGAGTTACGAGACGGACACATTCTAATCTTGGGATAGTCGAAATTCGACAGGATTCCACCTTAACAGGAGACGATGTCTATATTGTGGCCCAACAGGCCACACAAGTGTATTATCTTCCATATGCGTGCCAAACGAAACAACATCTTAAGGGTTGGGATGTTGTGTATAAGGTATCACCGCACGCTAAATTACCTGTTCCAAACGATGAAGATTATAACTTAGACCCGGACACATATGACGGAGAGTTCTTCCAAGAAGATGGGCTCGAAGGGCAATTTGAGATAGATTTAACCGAAGCGATCGGAATGGAAGTAGATATTGAAATGGTTGTTGATGACGAGGATGATGAGGTGCAAAATGAGAATGACTTAGAAATACTTGAAGGCAATGCCAATGACGAAATTGCGCCTTCAGATGATGTTGACTATGAAATGGTTGATAGTGATGATGACACTTATGATCCGGCTAACCCGGACACATATGAAGATTATTTTTAATCGATGTAATGCTATATTTCATTTATTTTGCATATGTTTCTAAATACATATTTTTTTATCTGCGCTTAATTGTTTACTCTTAATTGCAGGTTGTTGGACAAAGATGGTGGGCGGTGGGATGAGGACGAGGAGGGGGAGGGGGAGGGGGAGGGGGAGGAGGAGCACCCGTAGGACGGAGGAGGAGGCACAGCAGGACGACGTCGTACAGCAGCAGGTGGAGCAGCAAGCCGCTGTCGATGCGGCACAGCAGGACGACGATGATGCAGCGCAGCAGGACGACGACGACGACGACGCTGCTCAGCAGGACGTCTCAGGTTCTGGCTCCTCAGGTTCGAGGAGTATCTACCTGCGAGGTCCCGCAAGCCTACCTAAGTGACCCATACTTCGTGACAGACGTCCGCTGATACGACCCGATGGAGAGAGGTAGGTAACTTTAGATGTTGTTGCTGCTTTTTCATATTATATGTTCAAATTAATAATAGAAACTAATACTTCATCTTAATCACTTCGACAGGTCTTAGATGGTTTTGGAGACTGCAGGGGGTCACGGCCGCAACCCCAATGGCATCCTCGGCCTTCTATGCCGGGAACACTTCCCTGGACTTGTCGAGTACGCCGGAGTGACGAGCCCAGCATACACCTTCGACCACTACGCCGTCGCCCCCGATGTAGTAGATCGGGACGGCAGACAAGAGGCGGAGCGGGTGAAGCAAGAGCTGTGGGTAAGTCTTCCTCGCACTATATTGTTTAATAAGTCGCATTTGTTGCATATTCTTGAAATAATGTATGGATACATCGTCTTTGTATGTAGGATTTCTTCAGGTGCGATGCTGGATACGAGGCCAGGGCGGATGTGGTGTCTACGACGTGCTGTAAGAAGCTCGTCGTGGACATGCACTACGAGGCGCGCATCCAGGCCATCGTCACTTACCACGGCTCCGTCCTTGGGGAGAAGGTGAACAAGAAGGACGCCCGAACCATGTCATTGACTGCGGACCAGTACTTGCAGGTAAATACAAAACTTTATTATTGGTACTAAATATGCTTATTCTTATCTTCTGATATGCGGTGTACTTATATTTTTTTAGATGATTCCTCATTGGTGCGCCGCGCATCCTGAGTGCTGGGAGAAGATGGTGCAGAGGTGGTGCTCGGCTGAGTGGGACGAGGCGCACAACGCTAGCCGGGAACGGCGTTTGCTGATGCAAGGTCCCTCCCACCATCAAGGCAGCCGCAGCCTGGGCAAATACGCGGAAGCATGGGTACGCGCTCTTTTTTATTTAGGTATATAACTTTCGATTAGACATGATTTCTAACCATATCGTTGGTTTTCTCGCAGTCGGCGGCACATGGTGGCGCGCCTTGCTCCACGTTCTCGGCATATGCCATGGCCCACAAGGGGAAGGCGACGTCCGACGTCACCTACAACCCGGATGATGGGCCCGAGGCGTACACCAACCCCGCCATCCACAGCCGACTCAGTGAGTACACCGCCATGGCCAAGGAGGTCCATGGGCCAGATTACGATCCGAGGACCGAGGACATCGACAGAGATGTCCTCATGAGGGTCGGAGGAGGCAAGAGGCATGGGCGGTACTGGATTGCCGACGGGGCAATCGACTCGTCCTCCACTCCCACTCTCTCTCAGGTGCGAGCAAGGAGCACGAGCGCGAGCCCAGCCATACGACCTCGGCAGGACACCTCACAGCATCGTATCCAGCAACTCCAGGTTATTCCTTATCTATTCATCGTTCATTGATTTTTATATATCTTCTCTTTGCATTATCGTAACATTAGGGCGAAATATTACAGACTCAGCTAGATGATGAGAGGAGGCAACGTGAGGAGCTGGAGAAGAGGATGGCAGAGATGTTCGCGTACATGCAGAGCCTTGGCGCCGCACAGGGTCATGCTCCACCACCTCCGTTGTTCCCTGCAGCTGACCCTACAGAGTTCACTACTCCTGTGAGTATCAAAATTTTAGTACTGCATGATATTTATTCATATGTTCTCACACATACAATCTCTTCTCTGTGCAGGGTCAATCGGCGGCGTCGAACAACCCTCATGCTTCGTCCAGCCCTTCGCCGAACCAGTCCAGATGCCCACCTCGTTGATGATCTGTTTTGTGATGATCCAGACTTACCTTTATGAGTGTTGGTGATGTTAGTTAAACTTTATCTTGTGAGATACTTGGTGATGTTAGTGATGACACAGACTTATATCTGTTTTGTGATGATCCTTACTTATATTTGTGAGACTTTAGTGAGACTTTGTGATATATATGGTGTTGATGATAAATGTGTTCATTCTGTGATGTGATTGATATATAATGTGATGTGAATCATATATATCTTTTGTTTGTTTGGATGGAACAACAAAAGCAAATAAAAAAGGGACATTCTGGTCACTTTGCCGAGTGTAACACTCGGCAAAGGGGCGCTTTGCCGAGTGCTATGACCATGGCACTCGGCAAAGAAGGCAACCTGGGAACCGGTAAAGCCATCTTTGCCGAATGCTGACAATGGCACTCGGCAAAGAAGGAAACCTGGGAACCGGCAAAGACATCTTTGCCGAGTGCCATTGCCAAGGCACTCGGCAAAGGGACTGGCAAAGGGGCCCACTGGAGGGTTCTTTGCCGAGTACCTGTCCAACATACACTCGGCAAAGAAGCCTCCTTTGCCGAGTGCCTACTAGAGCTCTCGGCACAGGGACTGGCAGTGGGGCCCACTGGGTCAGTCTTTGCCGAGGGCCTCTCGAGCAAACACTCGGCAACATTGACCTCTTTGCCGAGTGCCACAGACGGCACTCGGCAAAGGATCCGTCACCGTTACTTGGCGCCGTGACGGTGACTTTTCTTTGCCGAGTGCCCGACAAATAGTACTCGGCAAAGAGGCTGTTGCCGATGTACAGTTCACCGCTTTGCCGAGTGTAAAATTGCCTTTGCCGTGTGTCTGAGACACACGACAAAGGAGCTGATTCCGGTAGTGATGGGGTCCGCTGCAGCGCTGAAAACAATTCCATTTTCTAAGAAAAAGAAACATTGCGCCTTGCAAATCAAGTATAAACTTACGGTATATACTTAGCCACTAATGCATGCATGGTTGGGCAAAAACACGCAAATGAGATTTACTGGAACTAGTGATGAGGCGTGCTAAAAGCATGCAATACACACTTGCTAGTGTCATAGTAGCATAGACGACGTTGCAACCACGCACTGACGGCTCTCGGCCAGCTTCCCTGTCCGTTGAACGCCTTTTAACTGTATGGAAAACAGACCGCTCTTCTTGGTTCCGATTCTTCGCACGCATGGACCATGGGGAGAATTTACTACGACCACCGGGGCGGGCCGGCCGGGGGAGCGCGCTGGGCTAGCCGGCGGCGGCGTGCGTGGCCGCTCAGGAGTGGGCGCGCCGCCGCGCTAGCTAGTGGGGCGGCACCGCCGCAAAGACCGTGCCGCGTGTCGTGGCCGTCGCCGTCGAGACCGCGACGGAGGACGTACGCACGCGGTCGATCGTGCCAATACACGGCGGCCGCCCGGCTGTGGCTGTGGGCGGCCACCGCCGTACCTCGCGCGGGCGCACGCGTTGACACGACGAACACTGTGGAGTGTGGACCGTGGGCTGCTTATCTGCAAACCTTGGCCCAAGTGGCTGATGGCCCATGCATCATTGCCGGCAAGGGTACCACCCGGTTCCGGCCCGTGCTGGGGCGAGTCTAGACCGGGCAGTATCGGTGAGGAGTGAGGACACTGGCCTTTTCTTCTTTTTTGGGAGGATGCAAGTTGTTCCAGCTTCAACTTGACCAGTGACATAGCATCGGTCCAAAATTATTGCAAATAAGAGATACAGATAGATATAGGATAGCCGCAGCTGTAACACGCATGCAGTCGCAATGGCTCTTGAAACATTATGACAAGGCGTATAGTTTGATATATAGAAAAGAAGAAGCTAAAATTGGCATGCTTCAAGTTCAAGCAGTTCTAATTCCCAACCACTCAAAACGGTGTCCCTCAAGCGAGCAGCGACTCCTGTCCGCTCGAACTCGCCTATTTTCCGCTGCAAACGCTTCTACACAGCCATATCTACATATATATGCACGACGGAAATCCAGGCCGGCCGGTCGTCCGACTCCCATCGCCTTTGAAAGAAGCTAGCATCAGGTTCGACGTACAAGGGGCACAAATAATCTACCAGTGCGTGTGCTCATCCGTGCACGCCGGCAAGGCAATGGTGTCCTCCGCCCGTGCGCTCATCGGCCTCCTCGTCGCCGCGGCCTCCCTCGCCGTCGCGCTCTCGGGTACGTATATATAGCACGCACGTGCAGTGCATGGCTGCATGCATTGCCGGCCGGATTAGTAAAATGCATGCATGAACGGCAGATGGCGGCGGGATGGCGGCGCCGGTGTACGGGTACGCGGCGGGGAGCCCCAACGGGCCGGAGAACTGGGGGAAGCTGAGCCCCGCGTACAAGCTGTGCGGGGAGGGGAAGCAGCAGTCCCCGATCGACATCGTCACCAAGCAGGCCGTCCCCGCCGCCACCCTCGACACCCTCAACCGCACCTACGGCGCCACCAACGCCACGCTCATCAACGACGGCCACGACATCACGGTACGTAGCTAGTAGGTTCCGAACTTGCGATGAGAGAGAACATCTACATCTATATATGTGCATGCATCTGCAATATATATATGCAGCTGGCGCTCGAGGGCAAGGTTGGGACGGTGACGGTGAACGGCAAGGCGTACAGCTTCGAGAAGCTGCACTGGCACTCGCCCTCCGACCACACCATCAACGGCCAGAGGTTCCCGCTGGAGCTGCACCTGGTCCACAGGAGCGCCGACGGCGCGCTGGCGGTCATCGGGATCCTCTACCAGCTGGGCGCCCCGGACTCCTTCTACTACCAGCTGAAGCGGCAGCTGGGCGAGATGGCCCAGGACCGCTGCGACTTCGCCCAGGAGGAGGAGTCGCGGGTGGAGGCCGGCCTCATCCACCTGCGCTCGCTGCAGAAGCGCACCGGCAGCTACTTCCGCTACACGGGCTCCCTCACCGTGCCGCCATGCACCGAGAACGTCGTCTGGAGCGTCCTCGGCAAGGTGCGCCAGATCAGCCAGGACCAGCTGCAGCTGCTCAAGGCGCCGCTGCCCGGGAGCGACGCGCGCCCCACGCAGCCGCTCAACGGCAGGACCGTCCAGTTCTACAACCCGCCCAACAGCACCATCTCCTTCCAGATCTAACACTAAAAGTACTTTGGAATCTTTAATATAGCGTAACTCTGTTTATGATAAATCAATATTCTATCATTTGTATTCGTTCCAACGTATTCGATCGAGTCAGTCATGCGTGCCTAATAGGCCATGATTTAACACACCGTAGACCCGATAAAATGGGTCCGATTTACCCCTACGACACCTAACCCGTTATTCAACCTAACAACCATGTCGTTACCTTCTAGATGGATTGTGAGAAAACACTCAACTCCAATCTCTACTAATAATTAAGATCGCTATGTAGACCGCCCCCGCCCCTAAAACCCCGCGCCCACCTCCGCCCACCTGCGCACGCCGGAAACCTCGCCGCCAAATCCGCCCACCACCGCCCACCTCCGCTCGCCTGCGCACGCCGGAAACCTCGCCGCCAAATCCGCCTACCTCCGCACAACTCCGTTCGCCTGCTCCCAAGCCGCAGTCCCGCCGCGTCCCACCTCCGCCCACCTCCGCTCGCCTGCGCACGTCGGAAACCTCGCCGCCAAATCCGCCTACATCCGCCCAACTTCGTTCGCCTGCTCCCAAGCCGCAGTCCCGCCGCGTCCGCCGCGAAATCTGCGAGCCGCCCTACCACCATCCCCACGCCGCAAGCCCACCGAGACCGCCGCGAAAGCCGCTCGCACGCCGCAATCCCACACGCCCCACACGCCTCTGCATCCGTGGCGACCTCCGCGAACCGCCCGCGCCGACCATTGCCGCACGCCATGGTCGATCCATGGAACCCCGCACGCCTCAAACCAAGCCGCGTCCCATGGCGAACTGCCCTAACGCCAGCACGCGGCAATCCCGCAAATCCCGTCGTGGCCACTGCAGCCACCTCAAATCCGTTGCGCGTCGATTGCGGCGGGACAAACTCCCTAATCCTACTCACTGCGCCTTCCATTGATCATATCCCCGCATGCCAACATCCTCTTTCCCCTACATTCCCACGCCCCCGTCCCTGGAGGATCCAAAGGAAAAGGAGTTTGCCCCTCTGTCGGAGAGGAAGGAATTCTAATATTGCTTCGGTCGCGGGTGCCTCGACCAAGGTATGCCATGCGTTCTCCTTCCAGATTTGTTAATCCGCGTCCCTAGAGCAGATAAATTCATGTCAAAATTACAATGGGGACGGGACCTTCTTTTCTAGGGGAAGTTCCTTTAGAATTTAAATACCCAAGGTTCTAAGGTCTCTGCAAGGACAAGGATGTTCTTGTACAAGAGCAGGTCATGCGGCTTGAGAGGGATGTAGTGATATGTATTTTGGACAACTATAGAAACTTTACTGTTAATTCGTTAATAGATGATGCCAAAAGCTGCATTACATGCTTCCAAGATTTTTAGACAGAACTCCCAGATAAACAATGATTAGTTCTATGTTACCTTTGGCAGCTGTTACTTGGGATTTGATAAAATGCCCTTTGTCCCTAAACCATTCGGCAATAAATGGAACACCCAAAAACTTCAGTTAACAGAGCACAACTTCTTACCTAGAAAAGAACAGATGAGAAGAATAGCCTGAAGTGCACAAAGAGTGCATACTGATAACACTAAACAACAGGTTTGGCAAAAAAAATCCCATAGGATTATGACACTATCATAACTTCAGGGACAAAGGAGAATGGCATATCTGCCAGCTGCAATATTATGTTTTTACATCAGATAAGAGGTCGGTTTCAAACTTTGTTTTCAGTTCTTAGTTAAGAGGGCATTAAGAAACTCGAATGTGCTTCTTGTGCTTGTATTTTCTGGCATTTAGGTGAAGAAACTCAATAAGTGGTTGTAAAAAAACAGATATCCAGTTATGTTTCAACGTTCAACTAAAGTTAATAGTTTTAAGAGTGACATCAAATGCAGTAATACTTGTCAAGATATTTAACTATATCTTGAACCATATAATAAATAAAAGAGACAAGAAAAACTTATTCAATACCATATGCCAACTAAGAACACAGACAGCATAGAATCAAAAGAAAAAAACATATTTAGCATCGAGGGACAGAAGGGCTGATTAGTAATGGCTAAAACCTGCATTTCCAAGTTTGGACACCTCTGCTTCAGCATGCTGGATGAATTCTGCCTTATTTCCTTGCACATAGATGTGTAGCCGGTTTTTCAGTGTCTCTGCAAGTTTTTCTTCCCGATCCTTTTGAACAGCCTGCAGTTTTAGTTTTTCATCGAGCATGATATTATTGCAGAAAGAGTATGAAATGCAAAAGAAAAAAACAGGGATAGGAATATGTGATATTGACCAACCAACAACCATGATGATATTAAGTTATTAACCAACTATCTGAAAGTTTATAGAACAATCCTGCTAAAGGAACATACCTGCATTCTCTCTTGCAGTTTTCTTGCATCAATCTGCTCATCTTCACCAAAATTATCAAGTGAAGCCATTGATGCCATTGCCAGTTGACCAATATATTCCTCAAAAAGCTCACTACCAAACAGAATTGCAAAAATTGTTGCAGGATCAATAATCCCCTCCCTGTCGAAGATATTTAACTATATATTGAACCATATAATAAATAAAAGAGACAAGAAAAACTTATTCAATACCATATGCCAACTAAGAACACAGACAGCATAGAATCAAAAGAAAAAAAACATATTTAGCATCGAGGGACAGAAGGGCTGATTAGTAATGGCTAAAACCCTGCATTTCTAAGTTTGGACACCTCTGCTTCAGCATGCTGGATGAATTCTGCCTTATTTCCTTGCACAGTGATGTGTAGCCGGTTTTTCAGTGTCTCTGCAAGTTTTTCTTTCCGATCCTTTTGAACAGCCTCTTCAGCAGGGGATATAATTTTCTCTAAAGTTCTAAATACAATATACATGATGGTTAATCATGAATCCTGACTCTCTGAGCTTAACACCCTCCCTTTTGGTACAGCCTCTGTTTCCTACTAATAAGATGCAGCAGAATCATGCCACTTGGTAGCACTTCAAGTTTTATTTTCCTGCTGAGAGCAGCAGCAATGCCAAAAAAAAGGCACTGGACTGGTTTGAAACAGTTTGATTCACATAGAAATAAGAAACTTTCCCATGTTCCAACAAGCCCTGGTTCCATTGAAAAGCGGCAGCAAGTAATTTATTTGTAACTGAACGTACGTTGAGATGCCGTCTTTCCCATGCGAGTCATAAGCTTGGCGCTGTGTAGGGTCACTGAGAACTTGGTATGCTTCTCCTAGAATGGACAAAACAGGCATTCAACGAAGCATCAAGCAGTCTACATAAAACAATATCAGTACAATTATCAAAACAACAGTTTTTCATTTTGCATCAAGGGAGGCATCACTCACTCAAACAATAGCTGATAACAGTCCTCGAATAATGACATCCTTCTTGATACAGCAACCTGATTCTCATAAACAGATATCAGTGCATCAAATAAAATTTTATAACCTACACAAATGATAAGCAAGTGAGCATAAACCCAACTCACTTCAACAATCTGTGACCAGCCAGTCAACATGTGAAGTTGGGCAGCCTGCTCTTCAAGATTTTTGTTATATCGCCACGCCCATTTGAGGAAACGATGAACTTATTCTTTTAGTCCAGCTTTCTCAGGCTCGGTTAATTGTGAGTTCAATTCTTGTGAAATCTAAGTAACAAAAAGAATTCATTAAACATGAGATCAATTTTGGAAAAAAATGAACAGAACAAGGACACATAAGAATGAACACAGAACCTGGAGAAGTTTTTCATGGAAAGCATCAAGATCAATCAGTCGGTCACCTCTCTCTGAATAATAATATACACCACCATTTTCAAAATTGGCAGAGTTCCTTAGGATCTCTTCAATCTGTGTACCAAAATGTAGTGAGAACTAAAAAATCTATGGAACTGGAAGTTTAAAGGCCATACCTTCGATTCGATTCCCAAGCTGGAAAGCAGCTGAGTATCCAGACATCTAAACTGTAGAACCTCAAGCAAGTCCAAAACCTAAGTGCAACGTTTCAAGTGTTATAAGGATCTTGATAATGGCTATGTAGATCAAATATCATACTTGGCTAGCAAATAAATAAGAACCAAAGTAGCTTAAAGAATATTTGGAAACTTTGTTTCAAAAGGAAAAAAAGTAAACTGCATGAAGAGTAACACTGCTCCTTGTCATGATGGATTTACAGTTAAGTTTTTTAAGTCATTGTGGTATATGATAGGTGGTGACATAAAGGAAACGTTAGATGAGTTTTTTAACCTGACTGCAGTCCAACACTGATTTAGAGCATCTAACCAAATGAAAATGCTTGCATTAGAGGTGCAGCCCAAAACTTCGAGATTTCTTTCCATATTTCTGTCCAGATTTCAGAGAACATGTACAATCTTTCTCTGAGACAGTTAATCGTGGATTACAATAGCTGGGTGTGCGAACCCATTTTCTATGCGCGATTCGATTTGCTGTTTGCTTATGCACAAGGGGTGGTGCAATGACTAAGTGCTTTGTTTGCTCTATTGGATGGTATTGAAGGAAGGAATTGAGAATCGAAGTTTTACACTCATCTCCTTTTGTATATACTTACTACCTTCTATCATTAGTCTGATTAATCTGCATTTGTTCATTGGCTATGATGCAAGCTACACCAAAGTATTGGACTGTCGTTGTCGAGTTATTTTCAATGAATTATTGAAGTGATAAATTTGTGCGGTTTCTGGTACATTTCAGATTGTGTGAATTTGGTAAAGGGAGCCAAGGACAATCATTTGAGGGTTAAGGGACCTGTCAGGATCCCTATAAAGGTTCTCCACATCACCACTCCCAAGTCCCCTTGCGGTAAAGGTATCAAGCTATTTCCTATCCTCTGCTGTTGAAGCTGTTCTCCACATAACTTGCATTGGAGCTATAATCTGAAGCAGAGGTGAAGGCTTTACCAATGTACCTTGTTTTATGTTACCCTGTTTTCTGTTAAGTATGTTTGGGTCCTTCCATGGTCCCTTTTCAGCCTTAAGGCAGCCTCCGTATTCAGGACAGGTACAAGTGCCACCAAGGAATTCCAGCAATTCACTGAGCATTTTTTAACAGATTAAATAATAATCATAAGAGATCAATTAAGAAAATATTATGCTATTGTTAATTTTATTTTGGATTCCATTTTTTTCCTTAAACAGATTTTTCTTACTACTATAACATGTAAAACTACTGTATCTATCCTGCACCATGGGAGGTGATTTTTTGTTATTTTTACGTTATTATCTACTCCCTGTGTTCCTAATTATTGGTCACTTTGGCTTTTCTATAGTATATTATTCCAAACTTGTGTGTATTTCGGGTATTTATTGGGGTAGTCTAAAGTTTATATGCATACTTCCTGTATATAGAGGTTGATGCTATTTATCTAATGATATTGGTAAGGCTTAGCTAATAGTATGATTTGTGTACGGTGAGTTGTATCCATTCACAATTCTCTTTCTCATATGCTTCTCTTCCTTCTATTTTGGATCTGCCATTAAGTACAAGAACAAACACCATTTACTGCTCAAATAGAAAACACCATCTAACTATCAAATTTTTGCTTCAATAAAATTCACCTACTACGTATACGTAGATGTTAATTCTAAAAATCCATTAATAACATGATACGATTTTTTTACATCTTGGAGCAACTCTAGCCCCCCATTTCAGCATAAATCAAATCTTTGCAGTCTGTTAATCTTCAGACTGATAGACGACACCTTCCGAGCAATGGCCTTCCATATCATCTGCACGACATCATCGGTCTGAGATGGGTATTGGTACTCAAAGTGCTTTTCCACTTCCTTTAGCCTGTTCCACATGCGTGTCCACTCTTCTCGGCTGATCCCTTTGATCAGGTTCATTAGAAACCCCTTCTTTCTCGTCTTTCAGAAGGTAATACAGTTCTTGCCAGATGAAACCACCCTACAACATTGTGAGGTAAAAATGTGAGTAGAATAGCAAATATATATATATTATATAAATGTGCGTGTGTGTAACCCACGTAATCCATGATTGACTGTCAATTATATAAAACTAAAGCATACTGAACTTGTTTACAGATACATATAACACTTATCAGATTGTATAGCTACTTACCTAAGTATATTGAATGAACTTGTTGTGAAAAGACAGAGTGCGGTATGCTGATGGTGGTCATATAGGACTGGGAGAAATGATTGCCTACATATGAGCTGGACCAATGGTCTGTTTGTAAGGATTCTATTCATCCTCATCAAAAAAACACCATCTAACTACCAAATTTCTGCATCAATAAAATTCACCTAGAACATATATGTGTTCAGTGGACTGATGATCCAGACGTCATCATGAAGTTAGAAAATTATCAATCTACCTTGTTTGGTTTATTTGGAATGGCTGAAAACTCACCACTATATTAGGTCTGTTCTTTTCAACTGCCAGTAAGGTTTTAGGCATTGTGTCATCAAAGGTATTTAGTATGAGCTGCAGACGCCGTACTTGAGCACCAACTGGGCAATACAAATCCGTCATACGCTATCATGCATGCCATCCACCTCTGCATGAGCTGCATACTCGTGAACTACAAGCCTTAATCACAGTCACACCTACAGTCCAAAATAAGTGCTCAACCAACCAACCCACACTGCTCCTATGTCGTGCTATATCAATGCATTGGACTATTTTACAATTTAGTTTAAAATATTTTCAAATGGTAATAGGTTTTGATGGAGCCAGCCGTATTGAACCATGAAAGAGTTGCATTGGACAAGAAAAACAGGATGCCTGAGTAAGTTATATTATAAACAATAGTTAACACAAGATTTTGCTATCAAATTTATGAACGTTATTTAGTTGCATGTTTAATATAGCTTCAGGTTGTTCGATGACTATAGCGATGAAGATTTTTATGGGGTACAACTGAAGTATAGTATTGTCGCTCGAGTTGAAGTTAAATTCCCGATTGAACCACGTTATCATGACAGGCAACATTACATTTTGTCTGACATCAATGTAAGACAACCCCTCTTTAGGTTTCATTTACATAACTATATATAATGTTCGTACCACAATCTATTTTGTGTTGAAATCAAATTAGGGAGCCAAGATCGAGGCCATTGCAACTTGGTATGAGATAGTCAAATACTTCAACAATTTGCTCCATGAAAAGCATGTCTACAAGATGCACAACGTATGGTTTGGTCTTAATCCGGGTGCATTTAATTTTCGACATCTAAATGGTACCATGGAGTTGTATTTCACCCACCAAACTGTCGTAGAGCCATACGCTGTCCCAGTTCAAATGCCGCCATTTCCAAAACATATATTCTTGAACCTTGATGATATTGCCGAGCTGCCAAACAGGACTTTAGTTGGTAAGAATATATCGATCTACTAACCCTATTAAAAATTCCTTTACACAAAATTGAGTATTAATCCATATTAAATTGTGCTTTTTGTAGACATTATGGCTATTGTAGTCCACTTGGATACAATCCATCGCACAATGTGAGGTACATTCAAGAAGATTGTTATAATGGATGCTAGGTATATTACATTAATATATTACCGATATGATGTTAAATCTATTAGTACTAATCTATTCTTCACAAAATCAATGTCACAAGGTGGTCTTTACATACCATTAAAGTTTGGGGCGATTTATTAAACAAAAATGCACTACGCTGGGCGTTGGCTAATGAGAATTATAGCATCATAATTGGGACCATGTTTCGGCGGTTCAGAAAACAAGGTACAACATATGTTTACGCCTTGCAAACACATTATTCACTAATTTTTCTTTTATAATGATTAATATTGAATATTTAAATTTGCTATTCTAGAGTGTCTCGAATCAACTGACCATACAACAATACACTTCAAACCGTTCCATCACAACACCCATTATTTTGAACGTAAGTATTTTATAAGATTACCTACATCAAAATTATGTACTTGTTTTCATTATATTGTGAACTGAGTAGACATGTGATTAAATGTTGCACTCATTGCAGCAATTCAAAAGGCTTTGGTGGCGCGGAACGATCGTCAGTTTGCCGTTAGATATCTTGACGAACAAAGACGTAGATAGAGTCTGTAACTTTTGCAGATCTGAATTTTATGATGGAATACATGTACTTTTATTGATGCAACTTACATGTGTCAAGATTTGTAAAACATTTTGTTCTACTGTGACATATCAATGAATAAGTGGAACATCAAATCGTTTAGCCCGTACGTTTTCCATTTAGAACACTAATATTGGTTTAATGTTGTGTCATGTTTGACATTAAATTAGTAAATTCGCTCGTGAAATTATGTCAAATATACAGATCAAATCCAGAACAAATTTAATGTACATTCGGTATACCGAAGCCCATCTATAGGAGCTAGGCGTGCACCAGGAAGATATTCCACATCACCAGAGTTATGAAAACAATTACTTAGCGCGTCACCCATATCTATCTATGCAGTTCAAACTTGGAATATAATACAATATCTTATACGGACACCAAAATCGTTCTCCTATCACCTCTCTCTAGATCTTATCTCTTTACTCTCGGTTATGATGCTTGTTTCTATAACCTCTATTACCAAGGGCATCTTTTTTGATCTTCTATTCGCTTCGTTTATTGCAGTCATATCATTTCACCCTTGGTTCTTGCAGTATTATTTTTATGCTCATGTTTTCTCGTGTACTGTTCTTGTTATAGATCAGATGGGACATAATGCCGGTCACAAACCATTCACAGACATCTCTAGCAATATCATTAGAGGTAAAGGTCAATACACAAACTAACCATACATCGTCGAAACATAGTAAGTAGGGAACACTAATACACTAACTTACATTATAGGTGATCAAAATGAATTGCTCGGACCAATGGTCGATGCTAAGGAGCGTAAGAGAAAACGGGATAGGGAAAGATATGCAGCGATGTCCGTTGAACAAAAAAACGAGAAGAATAGGAAGTGTCGTGAAGCACGTCAACAAAACAAGGGACACAATGTGATGCCCAATGTGTCAGGAGGTGATGAAAAACGTCCAATTTTAATTAATAAATCTGCGCATAAACCTACAATTGGAAAGTAATTGTGTTCATATTTTATAGGTGACCAAAATGAACAGCTTAGGTTGTATAATCAGACACCAAGGCGGAAAGAGGGAAAGTTAGAGTACATAAGAAAACGTAGAGCACTGCAAGCAAGCACTTTGAATCAGGGGTCCATCGCCATGGAGGTCCCAACATATACCTCTGAGGTTGTACACCCTACAGCAGATGTATCGGAACCTGATTCATCCTCTGATAACGCATGCAACTGGGTTATCCTTGAATACACCAGTACACCTTTCATGCCAGCTTCAACACAAACTAAGGATGTCGGTTCACTCGATATGTCTACTGGGCCACTAAGACGTAAACATCATGTTCTGCCTGGTGAAAGACAAGCTATCTTAGCCCGTCAAAACAAGAAATTTGAAGCAAACATTGCACGTAATGTGGCTACTTTGACTGAGGATACTATCAGTGACGTCGGACAAATGGATGATTCGACACAACTCGGTTCAACTATAGAGATCAACAACACTGGTAATTATACTAACCAGTTTTAAATGGATCTTGCACGACGACGATAAAATGTAGTTCGACTAAACGTGTGTTTCCATCAGTACAATATAGGAATACACCCCAAAGTGCGATCGTGGCAACAAATGGGAGTGCAAACATGGTCGAACAAAGAAGTGGGTTGGAGCAAAGCCAGTCGATCCCAAGGTTCATTTCCAATGGTAATTGTTAAAAATCTTTATTGAGGTTATATATTTTCTCAACCCTGAATGCCCTGTCTTTTACTTGGATTGTATTTTCACGATCCAGTTGATGACGATGATGAGGGTGTCATATTCGGAGAGGATAATGATGAGAACGAGGGATATCTATTCGCTGGTAAATGTACTTATGTCAATTTCTATTACAATACCAATGCGTATCTAAATTCAAATGTCTTAATCGTTCTTTTCCAAAAAATATCAGATGATGACACTAACGAGGACTTCGAGATAGATGGTACTCAAGATCAATCTGTTGTCACTGATGTGCCTGACCCGTACGACAAGGTCTACAGTAACATCCCTGAAGAAAAACATATGCTGAAGCACGTTCCCCACTGTGGTTATTGCACTGCGAAGAAGTTTGAGTATGAGCTGCCTAGGTTTTGCTGTCGAGGTGGGAAGGTTGAGCTAGCCCCACTAGAGACCCCTCCCCAGCTCAGGAGGTTGTGGGATAGTGCAGACTCTGATGCTAAGCACTTTCGTGATAGCATCAGGTTTTTTAATGGCCATTTTTCTTTCACTTCCCTGTACTGTTGCCTTGACAGTATGACAACTAATATGAGGGATTCTGGTATATACACATTCCGTGCACAAGGCATGATGTACCATAATATCAATTCATTCGGTAGTGAATGTGGGGCAGAGCATAAGCACCTAGAGCTTTACTTTTTCGATGATGATCCCAGTCTCGAGCATCGATACCGTAAGTGTCGTGAAGATCAGATTCAGAAAGACCAAGAGGTTATTAAACAGATAGTTGGCATACTTCGTGGAAATCCGTACTCTGAGCACCTTAGGAGCATGGGTCTTGTTGAGAACCTTGCTGACTATCACATCGCATTGAACCTTGACCAGACGTTGAACCAGAAGACATATAACACACCTCTCACTTCGGAGGTGGCCGCTGTCTGGATCGAGGGGAGCGAACGGCGAGGCCAGTTCAGCAAGAGTGTTATGCTACATGGGAAGGATAGGTCAAGCCACGGCATCCGCTCATACCATGGATGCTACGATGCGCTATCATATCCACTGTTCTTCCCTAGAGGTGAACTTGGATGGCATGCAAATATCCCAAAGGTTGGTGTATCCATGGACGAAGTGGATGCATACCGGGCGACGCATAGGGCAAGTAATGCAAATGATGAAGATGCGGGTTAGTTGTTTCTTTGTAATTTCTAAGTTGTTCACATTATTAAATATGTTTTCGGCATCACTAAATAATCAATTCTTGCATATGCAGAACCTCCTATCCATCTATGTGTGTCCGTGCGTGATTACTACTGCTACAAATTTCAGATACGTCCAGGGGTATTCAATCCAATACTTCATGGTAAACGGCTTTTCCATCAGTTCGCGGTCGACACATACATTAAGATTAAGAGCTCCCGTTTAGATTTCATACGTAAGAACTAGGATCGGTTAAGGGCAGACCTATACCAGGGCTTGGTGGATAGCATGTTAGATGGAGATGTTAGAGGAGAGAAGGTTGGAAAGCGAACTGTGGTTTCACCGTCGTTTATTGGCGGTCCTCATGACATGAGACGTCGATATATGGATGCTATGGCTCTGGTGCGGAAGTTTGGTAAACCAGACATCTTTCTTACCATGACATGTAACCCTAACTGGGATGAGATAAGGAGAGAGCTTCTACCTGGACAGACACCGCAAGATCGTCCGGATCTTGTAGTGCGTGTCTTTCATGCGAAACTACAGGAGCTAAAGCATAGGTTGACTAAACAGGATATTCTCGGTAAAGTCCGAGCCTACGTCTACGTTGTGGAATTTCAAAAACGAGGTTTGCCACATGCCCATTTTCTACTCATCATGCAAAGGAAGTACAAGCTCACATGCCCTGAATAGTATGACCTTTTGATCTCAGCTGAGATCCCATCCAACAAGTACCCTGAACTACGAAAGATGGTTATCAAGCATATGATGCATGGCCCGTGCGGGTCTCTAAACCCTAACTGCCCATGCACTAAGGGTCATGCATCGTGCAAGAATCAATACCCACGGCATTTCCGTGAGGCAACCATGCAAGGGAAGGATTCATATCCTAATTACAGACGTCGTGACGATGGGCGTAAGGCAAAGCTTCGAGGATGTGAATTGGACAATAGATGGGTTGTCCCTTACAACCCTTACCTCCTTCGACTCTTCAACTGTCACATCAATGTTGAGGCGTGTGGGAGCATCAAGGCTGTTAAGTACCTGTTCAAGTACATATACAAAGGCCATGATCGTGCGTCGGTTGTTATGAGAGATGCGAGTAAGGAAAATGGTGATGTAGATGAGATCCAGCAGTATAGAGATGCAAGGTGGGTGACTCCTTCGGAAGCCTTATGGAGGATATATGGATTTGAGCTTAGTCAGAACTCTCCATCTGTGATGCAGCTACAACTCCATCTTCCAAACATGCACATGGTGACGTTTCACGAGCGACAAATGGTCGAGCGAGTCATCAACCGTCCAGGTGCTGATAGGTCAATGATTACAGCATATTTTCAAGCGAATAAGCTATACGAGGAGGCTCGGGGCATCCTGTATCGTGACTTCCCTGATTGGTACACTTGGAAGCATGGCAAAGTGTGGCAAAGGAGGAAACAAAATACGGGTGGACAAGTCGGTAGAATCATCTCTGCTCTACCATCTGAAGGGGAGCGCTTCTATCTTCGGCTCCTCCTAAACCATGTGACTGGTGCTACCTCCTATGTGGATCTAAGGACAGTAGACGGTGACACACTACCATCGTTTCGTGAGGCAGCACAAAGAAGGGGATTACTTGAAGCAGACAACACAATAGATGAGTGTCTCAATGAAGCTGCTCTTTACCAAATGCCATCAGCGCTACGAAGGTTGTTTGCAACGATACTGGTTTACTGTGAGCCGAATGATGTGGCCGAATTGTGGCAGAGACACCTTGACACAATGTCCGAGGATTATCATCGTATTACTCAGAGCAAAACCCATTTGCAGCAGATGGTCTTGATTGACATTAGAAACATGTTGCAGTCAATGGGTAAAGACATAAAGACATTCCCTCTCCCTGCTATCATCGATAGATATGACGATTCACAAGGTATTGATAGAGAGATTTACGAGGAGGAAAGTATCAAGGCGACGATAGAAGATGTTGCTTTTCACGAAACCCTAAATGAGGAGCAGAAGTCTGCCTATGAAAAGATCTTATCTGTTGTTGACACCAGTAATGGCGGTATGTTATTTGTGGATGGGCCTGGTGGGACTGGAAAGACTTATCTGTATAAGGCATTGCTTGCGGTGCTACGTAGTCAGGGCAAGATTGCAGTTGCAACAGCTACATCTGGGGTTGCGGCTTCCATAATGCCTGGTGGGAGAACTGCCCATTCACGCTTCAAGATACCACTTACTATTGATGATGGTGCTATATGTACCTTCACGAAACAAAGTGGGACATCAAAGTTGCTACAGAAAGCGTCGCTCATTATTTGGGACGAGGCATCAATGGCTAAGAGACAATCAATTGAAGCGTTGGACAACAGCATGCGTGATATCATGGGACGCCCTGGTCTGCCCTTTGGTGGGAAGACTATTGTGTTTGGGGGAGATTTCAGACAAGTACTCCCTGTTGTACGTAAGGGGTCAAGGGCTCAGATAGTTACTGCCTCTCTACGGAGTTCTTACCTATGGGAATCAATGTGCCACCTAAAGCTTGTTCGCAACATGAGAGCAAAGAGCGACCCATGGTTTGCAGAATATTTGTTGCGTGTCGGTGGTGGAACTGAGGAAGTGAACAACGATGGTGATGTTCGTCTTCCAGATGAGGTATGTGTGCCATATACCGGTGATGACCACGACCTTGACAGATTGATAAATGACATTTACCCCAGTCTAAACGAAAACATGTCTAATACAAGCTACATCACTTTAAGAGCAATATTGACTACTCGGAACGACTGGGTGGATATGATAAATATGAGGATGATCGATCGTTTCCAACGGGAGCAGATGATGTACCATAGCTTTGACACCGCGATGGACGATCCTAATAACTATTATCCATCAGAATTCCTAAACACGCTGAGTCCTAATGGACTACCCCCACACGTTCTGAAGCTCAAAATTGGGTGCCCAATCATGTTACTTAGGAATATAGATCCTGCTAACGGACTTTGCAACGGTACACGGCTGGTGGTACGTGGTTTCCAAAAAAATAGTATCGATGCTGAAATTGTCCTTGGTCAGCATGCTGGAATGCCGGTTTTCTTGCCTCGTATACCCCTGTGCCCTTCTGATGACGAGATGTTCCCTTTCCATTTTAAAAGGAAGCAGTTTCCAGTAAGACTAAGTTTCGCCATGACTGTTAACAAGTCTCAGGGATAGACGATTCCTAATGTTGCTGTGTACTTGCTCGAACCAGTGTTCTCTCATGGCCAGCTATATGTTGCTCTCTCAAGGGCCACAACTCGATTGAATGTGAAGGTACTTGTAATTCCAGTCACTGATGATAAAATGAAGAAGGGGGTGGAAAAGAAGTCAACAATAAATGGTGTAACATACACAAAGAATATTGTCTACAAGGAGGTCCTTGCGCCGTAGCTGGACTGTGAATTTATTTCTGTCGGTATAATGTCTGTGAACTCGGCCAACACTGTATGTGAACACTATATGCGGATGTTTCGGGTTGTGGATAATTTGAGGTTGAATGCAGCTTCATATTTTATTAGGGTCAAAAACTGTACAACCAGTCTCAGATTTTATTTATTGAAGTTAATAACTGCAGTGCAGTATGTTAGTCTCTGGAGAATAATGTTACGTAAATTTGCATTCAAATGATTGAATGTAGACTGCCGCCGCCTCCCCTCTACAACATGTGTATATCATTTTATTTGCAATATTTTATTTGATCTCATGACTATTTTGTTCGTAGATTATATTTGCACGCAGGGTGATCTTGCACTCATCGATTGGATTAAAGAAATCCCTTATGAACCAAGGGTAGAAGTTGTGCTTATTGATGATGCCTTTGTGGAAAGGAAGTGGATGGAATGCCTATTTCAACCGGACGCATATCTAGGTGATGAGGTAATTCATGATAACTCAACTATCTAGGAGCACCACACTTCCAAGATACTCACCCTGGTATTTTAAACCATAACTTACATATTTGCATGTGATAGACTGTTACATAAATTTAATAAAAGCTCAAGAGCATCTAAAATGCCGATCTGGAGGTCGTGTACACATAGAAAATGCTTTTCAATTCAACTTTCTAAAACGAGACGGTGATGCTGAAACTAAAACAGATGAGTTATATCCAAGTAAAGACATGGCACAAATATCTAGCGCTGAAAGAAGGGTTTTACTTTATCTAGACCATGACATGGTAAATACGAGATTGCAATCTACACGGTTAGTGTTTACATGTATTATTATGCAATATTTATAATTGACTTGTAGGTGTTTATTCCAATAAATATCCGAGAAATGCACTGGTATCTTGCCGTGATCAATGCAAGAAATATGGAGATACAAGTGCTCGACTCACTTGGTACATCATCCGGTCGCAATGACCTCATTGACACTGTGAGTTTATACAAACTCAACAATTACTAATCCCTTATTAACTTAAAATCTCAACTTCTAATTCTATGTTTTTATAATAATACAAAGATAAAAGGACTCCAAAGACAAATTGATATGGTATCTCAGCGTAAGGAGTTAAAAGATCACAGGTGGCCAGACCTCCGAGTTGCTTCTTGGCCACTTAGAGAAATAGAAATGGAATATGCAAAGCAAACAGATAGGTACACCATACATTCTTCTGTGTTGCTATTAATATTCATTGCTATTAATCTTGACATTTTATCATCTTGTTGATGTAGCTCCTCGTGTGGCCTCTTTCTACTAAACTATATCGAATACTGGACAAGGGATGAACTATCTGATAATTTTACCTAGGTATATTATTACTACTATGACATTATGCGTGCATCATGGACGTCATGAATTGTGGTAGAGCTTTCTTCCAGGCTGCAGACTTGTTTGCATCCCTACTGTTCCAGGTCGTGCTCGTCTTTGTTTTTTGTCGTACGACCGACGATTTTTTATGATTGGTTTAGTTGCGATTTTTTATGATTGGTTCAGTCGTTTTGCTTTGCATACACTGTGGACATAACTGCAATCTGCATATTTATCACATGCACAGATTTTCTTGTTGGCAGTTTGTACTTTCTGATGGGTCTCTTTTTTGAACAATAAATTACATGTGGCTATAACATGAATATATGTTTGATGTCTTCTGTTATTATGCCAAACCAATTGATACATATAATTGCTAAATAAATTGTTTCTTATTTGCAGGATGACATGTCACACTTTAGGAAAAAAATTGGCTGCTATATTACTATCTTCAGATATAAACAAGAGAAAGGGGTGTCCGTTATACAAGTATGACAAAGAAGTCGATGCTGCAAGCTCCTCTGATGTTCAGATATTAGATAGTCCCACAAATCCTAAGAAGAGGAAACTACTTTGTGTATCTGAAGAAAGCGAAGTATTAATGGAAGATGATGATGGCCCCATCACTCAAGCAGACTTAGAAAGGTGGTTTGTTCATGATTGGGATAAAAGAACTCCTATAAAAATCCCGACCGATGAGTGCACTAATGAATTTTTACTGAGTGGCCTTTCCACAAAGGACATGCCAGTGACCAAAGCCGATTTAATAGATGTTCTATGTGATTACATCATGACAATCCAAGATGATACGATATTAGAGTAAGTGATCATTATTTTATCTATTTTATAGGTACCAACTACGTAGAGTTTTGATATATACTTTTGTCATGTTGCATTACAGGATGACATGGGTGCGAAGTTTCAACCCTTTTAAGATAGAAATATCTGTCAAAGACCTGCAAAACGTATTAAGGGTAAATCTAGATATGACTCTAAAATGTTTTGACATGGCTGTTCGATTGTTGGCCATTAAAGAGTCACATATGTCGAAAGATGAAATGATAAAGGATAAAAAAACATTATATGGACATGCGCTTCTGGGTAAGTTTGTTTCCAATCAATAATGTAGTAATATATTGTATCTATATATATATAATCCTCATGTGGACATGTATATATATTTATCTAGAGAATGGTTGGTTTTGGTAAACTTCCAAAGTACCATCAGGATCCTACAGCAGAAGAGTTAGCTAAAACACTCGACTGTTGGCCTTCATTGAACTATTATATCACTGGTGGTAAATATGTAAGTATGTGTTCCTAATGACTGATATTTTGTAGGTTCTAATGCCATGGAAATTCAACGGATGCTACACACTTTTCGTAATCGATCATGGTAAAAAGCACGTAACTTTAATAGACTTTACACCCACTCAAGATTGGTGTAAACACATGCCATACAAGAGGTTTGCGGAAGCAATTATCATGGCCTCCAAGAAATATAAGATTGCCTACAATAAGAAACGTTTTGGATGGGCAGATGATATTTTTAAGTGGGAACATACAATTCTGTCTGGTCTTCCAATGGACTTAAAAGGGTATTTTCTCAATACCATGTTCTCAACAGTTTAAATTTTTTCTATGATAACCATTGTATATAATATATTTGGCCAAACATTGTTCTGTAGGGTTAATACAAGCTACTTCGTTCTACAAGCTATGGTCATGTGGGGGAGTGGTAGACGAATGGAATTTAATAGGGTGAGTGGAGTACGTTTGGTTCATGTTCAAACATACATTTCAGTTACATAATATAAATTTGACGTTTTATTCTCTTATGTCTTTGTGTGTAGGATGCAAAGATTATTCGAAGGAACTTTGTAATTGATCTATTAAGTTACGAGGAGAATTCATGCCGCTATGCTATCCCTCCAAACATACAACAACGACTTATCAGTATCGCTAAAAAAGATTAGATTAGTGTAACACCTAGACATCTCAGTTTTCTGTTACACTCGGGGGCAAAAATGTAGTATCCAGATTTACAAGACCATTCTCTATGTTTGTTTGTCTGTAGATATGAACAAGTTCTTTGTCGTTTACTGGTTTTGAGTTTTCTTGCCTATGTAAACTGCTTCGTTGAGCGTTCTATGTTTACAATTGGAGCTTGATAGCGTGACGAGACCTTTGATATTAGATTGGTAGGAGCTGCGTTCCCTATGCTGACGATATGTTTCCGTTGCAACGCACGAGCACCCACCTAGTATAACATAAAGCCTAGTTGAAGGAGTGTGAGCGACCGAGCAAGCTGTTGGATTTTGAGAGCACCTAGAGGGGGGGTGAATAGGTGATCCTGTAACACTTAAAACTTAAGCCACAAAAACTTGGTTAAGTGTTAGCGCAATAACCGCCAAGTGGCTAGAGAGGAGTCTTCAACAAAACACAATAACCAACAAGAGATCAATCACAGAGATGGCACGGTGGTTATCCCGTGGTTCGGGCAAGACCAACGCTTGCCTACTCCACGTTGTGGCGTCCCAACGGACGAGGGTTGCAATCAACCCCTCTCAAGCGGTCCAAAGACCCACTTGAATACCACGGTGTTTTGCTTGCTTTTCTTAATCCCGTTCGCGAGGAATCTCCACAACTTGGAGCCTCTCGCCCTTACACTTGAAGTTCACAAAGAAGCACGGAGCAAGGGAGGGATTAGCAACTCACACAAGACACAAAGATCACAGCAAATACGCACACACAATACACAGACTTAAGCTCAAAAGACTAGCACACTAGAACGGAGCTTAAATCACTAGAATGTCGAACAAGTGCGCAGGAATGGAGTGTGAGTGATCAAGAGTGCTCAAGGAATGCTTGGTGTACTCCTCTATGCGCCTAGGGGTCCCTTTTATAGCCCCAAGGCAGCTAGGAGCCATTGAGAGCAATCCTGGAAGGCAGATCTTGCCTTCTGTCGACTGGCACACCGGACAGTCCGGTGCACCACCGGACACTGTCCGGTGCAGATATCCTTCCTTATTTGGCGAAGCCGACCGTTGGAGTCTGAGAGCCGTTGGCGCACCGGATACTGTCCGGTGCACACCGGACAGTCCGGTACACCAATGTGACCGTTGGCTCGGCCACGCGTCACGCGCGGAATCCTCGGCCGACCGTTGCCCCGGCTGACTGTTGACTCACCGGACAGTCCGGTGCACCACCGGACAGACCGGTGAATTTTAGCCGTACGCTGTTAATCATCTCCCGAGAGCGACGAGTTCGCCTGTGAACGGCTCACCGGACAGTCCGGTGCACCACCGGACAGACCGGTGAATTATAGCCGTACACCGCCGTCGAAGTCCCGAGAGCAGCCTGTTCGCCAGAGCCAGCCTGGCGCACCGGACACTATCCGGTGCACCACCGGACAGTCCGGTGAACCCAGACTGAGCAGACTTTGGCTGAACTTAGCCATCTCTTCTCCAACTCGATTTTTCCTGTTTCCAGCACTTAGACACAATACATTAGTCCATAAAACAATCTACTAAGTCTAGAAACATTCCTTTTGACATGATTTGCACTTTGTCCACCACTTTGCATAGATTAGCACCAAAGCACTTGTGTTGGCACTCAATCACCAAAATACTTAGAAATGGCTCAAGGGCACATTTCCCTTTCAATCTCCCCCTTTTTGGTGATTTATGCCAACACAACATAAAGCAACTAGAACAAGTGCAATATCAATGCAAATGAAAACCAAAAGTTGTTTTGAATCAATTTTGGCATATATGGATCACTCTTTGCCACCACTTGGTTTGTTTTTGCAAATCAAACTCAATTTCCTATCTCTAAGTCAAATTCACTTGTAGAGACATAAAGAGAGGTATTCCAACAGAAATTGATCAAGGATTTCCAAAACTCCCCCTTTTTTCCCATAATCCCCACAAGAGGCCAACTTTTGACAAAAGAGACAATAAAAGAGTTTTGACAAGCCAAAAGCTCTAATCTACTATTTTCAAAATTTCTCAAGTGGTAGCTGATCCATTTATTGCTTTGGCCTTTATTTTCTCCCCCTTTGGCATCAAGCACCAAAACGGGATCAATCTTGGCCCTAGAACCTCATTGCCTCACCAAAAGCTTCAAATAAGAATACAAAGGCAATAAGAGTACATGAGATGAACTTGGAACAAGTTACCCTCTCATCGGAGTGCAGTGGAAGTCTTTCATGGTCCAAGTCCACCTTTTCCCTTTCAAACCTCCTTTGAGACTAAATCTAGCAAACTCAAGCAAACGGTTAGTCTCAAAGGGTAAAGTTGTAGCACAACTCCCCCTAAATATGTGCATCACTTGCACAAGGACTTGTGAGGTCCGGGGAGTGATTGTACAACTTGAGCACCATAGTAAGCAACAAAATGCATAAGGAACATGATCAAGGGCATAAACACATGTATGCTATAAATCAATCCAAGTTCCGCGAATCTAGGATATTTAGCTCACTGCGTAGCCTGCAAAAGGTCTTTTCATCTAAAGGCTTAGTGAAGATATCGGCTAGCTGGTTCTCGGTGCTAACATGAAACACTTCGATATCTCCCTTTTGCTGGTGGTCTCTCAAAAAGTGATGCCGGATGTCTATGTGCTTTGTGCGGCTGTGCTCAACAGGATTTTCCGCTATTCGGATAGCACTCTCATTGTCACATAGGAGTGGGACTTTGCTCAGATTGTAGCCAAAGTCCTGGAGGGTTTGCCTCATCCAAAGTAGTTGCGCGCAACACTGTCCTGCGGCAACGTACTCAGCCTCAGCGGTGGATAGGGCAACGGAAGTTTGTTTCTTAGAGTTCCACGACACCAGGGACCTTCCTAAGAATTGGCACGTCCCCGATGTACACTTCCTATCGACCTTACATCCAGCATAGTCGGAATCTGAGTATCCAATCAAGTCAAAGTTAGACCCCTTTGGATACCAGATCCCGAAGCAAGGCGTAGCGACTAAATATCGAAGAATTCGCTTCACAGCCACTAAGTGACACTCCTTAGGATCGGATTGAAATCTAGCACACATGCATACGCTAAGCATAATATCCGGTCTACTAGCACATAAATAAAGCAAAGAACCTATCATGGACCGGTATGCTTTTTGATCAACGGACTTACCTCCTTTGTTGAGGTCAGTGTGTCCGTCAGTTCCCATCGGCGTCTTTGCGGGCTTGGCGTCCTTCATCCCAAACCATTTCAGCAAGTCTTGTGTGTACTTCATTTGGGAGATGAAGGTGCCATCCTTGAGTTGCTTCACTTGGAACCCAAGGAAGTAGTTCAACTCGCCCATCATCGACATCTCGAATTTCTGCGTCATCACCCTGCTAAACTCTTCACAAGACTTTTGGTTAGTAGAACCAAATATTATGTCATCGACATAAATTTGGCACACAAAAAGATCACCATCGCAAGTCTTAGTGAAAAGAGTTGGATCGGCTTTCCCAACCTTGAAAGCATTGGCAATTAAAAAATCTCTAAGGCATTCATACCATGCTCTTAGGGCTTGCTTAAGTCCATAGAGCGCCTTAGAGAGCTGACACACGTGGTCGGGGTACCGTTCATCCTCGAAGCCAGGGGGTTGCTCCACGTACACCTCCTCCTTGATCGGCCCGTTGAGGAAAGCGCTCTTCACATCCATTTGGTACAACCTGAAAGAATGGTGAGCGGCATATGCTAGCAAAATACGAATTGATTCTAGCCTAGCCACAGGAGCAAATGTCTCCTCGAAGTCCAAACCTGCGACTTGGGCATAACCTTTTGCCACAAGTCGAGCCTTGTTCCTCGTCACCACCCCGTTCTCGTCCTGTTTGTTGCGGAACAGCCATTTGGTTCCCACAACATTTTGCTTGGGACGAGGCACCAGAGTCCAAACTTCATTGCGCTTGAAGTTGTTGAGTTCCTCCTGCATGGCCAACACCCAGTCCAGATCTAGCAAGGCCTCTTCTACCCTAAAAGGCTCAATAGAAGAGACAAAGGAGTAGTGCTCACAAAAATTAACTAATCTTGAACGAGTAGTTACTCCCTTGCTAATATCACCCAATATTTGGTCAACGAGATGATTCCTTTGAATCGATGCTCGAACTTGGGTTGGAGGTGCCTGAGGTGCTTCTTCCTCTTCAACTTGAACATCCTATGCTCCCCCTTGATCATGCGCCTCCACTTGAGGTACCTGTTCGTCATCTTGGGTTGGGGGATGCACCATAGTTGAGGAAGATGGTTGATCTTGCTCCAATTGTTCCTGTGGTCGCACATCGCCAATCGCCATGGCGCGCATTGCGGCCGTTGGAACATCTTCTTCATCTACATCATCAAGATCAACAACTTGCTCTCTTGGAGAGCCATTAGTCTCATCAAATACAACGTCGCTAGAGACTTCAACCAAACCCGATGATTTTTTGAAGACCCTATACGCCTTTGTATTTGAGTCATAACCTAATAAAAACCCTTCTACAGCTTTGGGAGCAAATTTAGAAGTTCTACCTTTCTTCACAAGAATATAACACTTGCTCCCAAATACACGAAAATAAGATACATTGGGTTTGTTACCCGTTAGCAGCTCATATGAAGTCTTCTTGAGGAGGCGGTGAAGGTAGACCCAGTTGATGGCGTGGCAAGCCGTGTTCACGGCTTCCGACCAAAAGCGCTCGGGGGTCTTGAACTCTCCAAGCATAGTCCTCGCCATATCTATGAGCGTCCTGTTCTTCCTCTCTATCACACCATTTTGCTGAGGTGTGTAGGAAGCGGAGAACTCGTGCTTGATCCCCTCCTCCTCAAGGAACTCCTCCACTTGAAGGTTCTTGAACTCGGACCCGTTGTCGCTCCTTATCTTCTTCACCTTGAGCTCAAACTCATTTTGAGCTCTCCTGAGGAAGCGCTTGAGGGTCCCTTGGGTTTCAGATTTATCCTGCAAAAAGAATACCCAAGTGAAGCGGGAAAAATCATCAACTATAACAAGACCATACTTACTTCCTCCTATACTTAGATAGGCGACGGGTCCGAAGAGGTCCATATGAAGCATCTCCAAGGGTCTTGATGTGGTCATCACATTTTTGGTGTGATGAGAGCCTCCTACCTATTTCCCTGCTTGACAAGCTGCACAAGGTCTATCTTTTTCGAAATGTACATTAGTTAGACCTATCACGTGTTCTCCCTTTAGAAGCTTGTGGAGGTTCTTCATCCCCACATGTGCTAAGCGGCGATGCCACAGCCAGCCCATGCAAGTCTTAGCGATTAAGCATGCATCTAGACCGGCCTCTTCTTTTGCAAAATCAACCAAATAAAGTTTGCCGTCTAGTACACCCTTAAAAGCTAGTGAACCATCACATCTTCTAAAGACAGACACATCTACATTTGTAAATAGAGAATTATATCCCATTTTGCATAATTGACTAACAGATAACAAATTATATCCAAGCGACTCAACTAAAAACACATTAGAAATAGAGTGCTCGGAGGAAATAGCAATTTTACCTAACCCTTTTACCTTGCCTTGGTTCCCATCACCGAATATTATTGAATCTTGGGAATCCTTGTTTTTGACGTAGGAGGTGAACATCTTCTTCTCCCCCGTCATATGGTTTGTGCATCCGCTGTCGATAATCCAGCTTGAACCCCCGGATGCATAAACATGTAAGGCAAATTTAGGCCTGGGTCTTAGGTACCCAACTCTTGTTGGGTCCTACAAGGTTAGTCAAAATTGTCTTAGGGACCCAAATGCAAGATTTATCTCCCTTGCATCTTGCCCCTAATTTCCTAGCAATTACCTTCTTACCCTTTCTACAAATGGTAAATGAAGCATTGCAAGCATGATATACTGTAGAAGGTTCATTAACTTTCCTAGGAACATTAACAACATTTCTCCTAGGCATATTATGAACAACATTTCTCCTACCAACATTTCTATTATGCACATAGGAAGAGCTAGAAGCAAACATGGCATGAGAATCGAAGGCATCATATGCATTATAACTCCTATAAGCATTTCTAGATTGTCTCCTGTCATGGTACACAAAAGCATGGTTCTTTTGCACACTATTAGCCATAGGGGCCTTCCCTTTCTCCTTGGCGGAGATGGGAGCCTTATGGCTTGTTAAGTTCTTGACTTCCCTCTTGAAGCCAAGACCATCCTTAATTGAGGGGTGTCTACCAATCGTATAGGCATCCCTTGCAAATTTTAATTTGTCAAATTCACTTTTGCTAGTCTTAAGTTGTGCATTAAGACTAGCTACTTCATCATTTAATTTAGAAATGCACTCTAGGTGTTCACTACAAGTGTTAAGATCTTTACACCTAGTGCAAACATGTTCTACACAAGAGTTAGATTTACTAGCTACTTCTAGTTTAGCATTTAAATCATCATTAACACCTTTTAAAGTAGAAATGGTTTCATGACAAGTAGATAGTTCATAAGAAAGCATTTCATTTCTTTTAACTTCTAAAGCATAAGATTTTTGTGCCTCTACAAATTTATCATGTTCTTCATACAACAAATCCTCCTGCTTTTCTAGTAACCTATTCTTGTCATTCAAGGCATCAATTAACTCATTAATCTTGCCAATTTTAATTCTATCCAAACCTTTAAATAAACTAGAATAGTCTATCTCATCGTCATCACTAGAATCATCACTTGAAGAAGCATAAGTGGTATCTCGAGTACATACCTTCTTCTTCTTTGCCATGAGGCATGTGTGATGCTCGTTGGGGAAGAGGGATGACTTGTTGAAGGCAGTGGCGGCGAGTCCTTCATTGTCGGAGTCGGAGGAGGAGCAATCCGAATCCCACTCCTTTCCGATATGTGCCTCGCCCTTGGCCTTCTTGTAATTCTTCTTCTTCTCCCTCTTGTTTCCCTTTTCCTGGTCACTATCATTATCGGGACATTTAGCAATAAAATGACCAAGCTTACCACATTTGAAGCATGAACGCTTCCCCTTTGTCTTGGTCTTGCTTGGCTGTCCCTTGCGACCCTTAAGCGCCGTCTTGAAGCGCTTGATGATGAGGGCCATCTCTTCATCATTGAACCCTGCCGCCTCAACTTGCGCCACCTTGCTAGGTAATGCCTCCTTGCTTCTCGTTGCCTTGAGAGCAACGGGTTGAGGCTCATTGATTGGACCATTCAGTGCGTCGTCCACGTACCTCGCCTCCTTGATCATCATTCGCCCGCTTACGAATTTTCCAAGGACTTCTTCGGGCGACATTTTGGTGTACCTGGGATTCTCACGAATATTATTCACCAAATGTGGATCAAGAACGGTAAAGGACCTTAGCATTAGGCAGACGACGTCATGGTCCGTACGTCGCGTGCTTCCGTAGCTCCTTATTTTGTTGATAAGGGTCTTGAGCCGATTGTATGTTTGGGTTGGCTCCTCGCCCCTTATCATCGCAAATCTTCCGAGCTCGCCTTCTACCAACTCCATCTTGGTGAGCAAGGTGACGTCATTCCCCTCATGAGAGATCTTGAGGGTGTCCCAGATTTGCTTGGCATTGTCCAAGCCGCTCACCTTATGGTACTCGTCCCTGCACAAGGAGGCTAACAACACAGTAGTAGCTTGTGCATTTCTATGAATCTGTTCATTAATAAAAATAGGACTATCCGAGCTATCAAACTTCATTCCATTCTCAACAATCTCCCATATGCTTGGATGGAGAGAGAACAGGTGACTACGCATTTTGTGGCTCCAAAATCCGTAGTCCTCGCCATCAAAGTGTGGAGGCTTGCCGAGAGGAATGGAGAGCAAATGTGAATTTGAACTTTGAGGAATACACGAATAATCGAAAGAAAAGTTTGAGTTAACCGTCTTTCGTTTGTCGTAGTCATTGTCGTCGTCCTTATGGGAAGAAGTGGACTCATCACTGTCGTCGTAGTAGACGATCTCCTTGATGCGTCTCGTCTTCTTCTTCTTTCCATCTTTGCGTCTATGGCCCAAGCCAGAGTCAGTAGGCTTGTCATCCTTAGGCTCGTTGACGAAGGACTCCTTCTCTTTATCGTTGATCACGATTCCCTTCCCCTTAGGATCCATCTCTTCGGGCGATTAGTCCCTTTGCGAAGAGAACGACTCTGATACCAATTGAGAGCACCTAGAGGGGGGGTGAATAGGTGATCCTGTAACACTTAAAACTTAAGCCACAAAAACTTGGTTAAGTGTTAGCGCAATAACCGCCAAGTGGCTAGAGAGGAGTCTTCAACAAAACACAATAACCAACAAGAGATCAATCACAGAGATGGCACGGTGGTTATCCCGTGGTTCGGCCAAGACCAACGCTTACCTACTCCACGTTGTGGCGTCCCAACGGACGAGGGTTGCAATCAACCCCTCTCAAGCGGTCCAAAGACCCACTTGAATACCACGGTGTTTTGCTTGCTTTTCTTAATCCCGTTCGCGAGGAATCTCCACAACTTGGAGCCTCTCGCCCTTACACTTGAAGTTCACAAAGAAGCACGGAGCAAGGGAGGGATTAGCAACTCACACAAGACACAAAGATCACAGCAAATACGCACACACAATACCCAGACTTAAGCTCAAAAGACTAGCACACTAGAACAGAGCTTAAATCACTAGAATGTCGAACAAGTGCGCAGGAATGGAGTGTGAGTGATCAAGAGTGCTCAAGGAATGCTTGGTGTACTCCTCCATGCGCCTAGGGGTCCCTTTTATAGCCCCAAGGCAGCTAGGAGCCGTTGAGAGCAATCCTGGAAGGCAGATCTTGCCTTCTGTCGACTGGCGCACCAGACAGTCCGGTGCACCACCGGACACTGTCCGGTGCAGATATCCTTCCTTATTTGGCGAAGCCGACCGTTGGAGTCTAAGAGCCGTTGGCGCACCGGACACTGTCCGATGCACACCAGACAGTCCGGTGCACCAATGTGACCGTTGGCTCGGCCACGCGTCACGCGCGGAATCCTCGGCCGACCGTTGCCCCGGCTGACTGTTGACTCACCGGACAGTCCGGTGCACCACCGGACAGACCGGTGAATTTTAGCCGTACGCTGTTAATCATCTCCCGAGAGCGACGAGTTCGCCTGTGAACGGCTCACCGGACAGTCCGGTGCACCACCGGACAGACCGGTGAATTATAGCCGTACACCGCCGTCGAAGTCCCGAAAGGAGCCTGTTCGCCAGAGCCAGCCTGGCGCACCGGACACTGTCCGGTGCACCACCGGACAGTCTGGTGAACCCAGACTGAGCAGACTTTGGCTGAACTTAGCCATCTCTTCTCCAACTCGATTTTTCCTGTTTCCAGCACTTAGACACAATACATTAGTCCATAAAACAATGTACTAAGTCTAGAAACATTCCTTTTGACATGATTTGCACTTTGTCCACCACTTTGCATAGATTAGCACCAAAGCACTTGTGTTGGCACTCAATCACCAAAATACTTAGAAATGGCCCAAGGGCACATTTCTCTTTCAGATTTTTTATGGGTTTGGCCCATTTATTGAATTAACTCTATGGTGTGTAATGGTGGGGAATACCAATAGTACCATACTGGAAGTCCAAGAGCCTTTTGGCTTGACTTATATGGTGAGAATTATTCCACCTAATTTGAGAAGTCAAGAAATGGACAAGGGCGTACCACACGCGCGCGCGCCGCCGGTCGGGCGTGGCGAGGCAGGCGGCGAGCGCAGCTGCCCGTCTCCTAGCGTGCCGCATGCGAACCTTCTCCTTCAGCTTTCCTCTGCGAGAGGTTAAGTAGAGGAGAACTCCTGACACCTGGTACACGAGAACAGAACCATTTTCAGAGTCACAGCCCAACCGCAAGTGAAAGTATTCCTATCTCATGACTCTGCGCGCACAGAGCAGCGAGAGGGGGCAGGTGCCATTCGAGACCTTGCACGGGGGATCAGCAATTAGGTTTTTGGGGAGCGTCTACGCGACTGCCCAAAACATCTTCTTCCTGGCGACATGACAAGGGAAGCTGGACAAGGATCTAGATCATCAGAGCGCATGGGAAGGTATGATCAGTTTATTTCCTTACTGTTTTATGTTCTGCAGATTATATATGTTTCATATATTCATCTGTGTTGTTTCGTATATAGCAATAATTTTATCTTATATGTTCTGTCTTATTATAATATGCTATATCTGTTTGTTTTAATTTTACAGTCATGCTGTTTATATTGCTATCTGTTTAGTTTCAATTGTTCAGTTAGTTTATATGCTTATCGTATCTATATGATTTATATAATCTATATGCTTTGTGTTCTCATGATCCATATTATTTTGGATCTGTTTGAGATCACTATTTCTATGATTAATTATTTGTTATATGTCATCATCATAATGTTAATTTATGGAATTAAAATGATATGGAAAATGCATATATTTCTAACAATCCAAAATCCTAATGTTAGACATTTTTCTGTCAGAGGTTTTGCTGCTGTGCTAAAGCCTGATCCTTTTAATGGTAAAAACTTCTTGATATGGAAAGCTAAGATGGAGTTGTGGCTAACTGCAATGTCATGTTATTATGCCGCTGAGAGCAAGCCTGCCAACTTACCTCCTGAGGATGAGGCTAAGTTTAAGGCTGATGACAACCTCTTTCGAGGAGCAGTGATTAGCGCACTTGACACAAAATTCCAGAAAAGCTATATCATCTTCCTACAAGGAAAGAGCTGTGGAATGCACTTGTTGGAAAGTTTGGAGTTACTGACACTGGTAGCGAGCTGTATCTCATGGAGCAGCTGTATGACTACAAGATGGTTGAGAACCGATCTATAGTGGAACAGGCTCATGAGTTTCAGGCACTAGCTAAGGAACTTGAGCTTTTCCCTTCTCCTTTGCCTGACAGTTTGTGGCTGGCGGTATAATCGCCAAGTTGCCACCTTCTTGGAAGGACTTTGCTACCTCTCTCAAACATAAGAGACAAGAGTTCAATGTGGAAGAGCTCATTGATGTTGAGGAAAGGGCTAGAACAAAGGACAATGGAAAAGGTGTTGAGATCTCTACTGCTAATGTGGTGCAAAAGAGAAACTTTCACAAGTTTAACAAGAAAAAAACCAGAACAAACAAGAGAACACAAATAAACCTGTTCAAACAGCATAGTTTAAAAAGAAGAACAACAACAAGGGAATGAGAGGATGCTTTGTCTGTGGCAGTGATCAACATTGGGCTAGAGAGTGCCCTGATCGCAAGTTCACACAGGACAAGAAATCAGCTAATGTTGTAACCACTGAAACTAGAGATGGAACATCTGGGTATGGTAATTCTTTACCATTTGTTCTTTCAGTTTGTAATTCACCTGAGTGGTGGATGGATAGTGGTGCAAACATTCATGTGTGTGCTAATGTCTCTATGTTCTCTTCCTACCAGGTTGGGAGGTCTGGCGCCTTGTTAATGGGAAATGGGTCACGTGCTCATGTTCTTGGTGTTGGTACGGTCATTCTAAAGTTTACTTCAGAAAAGACGGTGCCATTGAAGAGCGTGCAACATGTGCCCTCTATCAAGAAGAATCTCGTTAGTGCTTCTATGCTATGTCGAGATGGGTACAAAGTTGTTCTTGAATCAAATAAATGTGTTGTGTCGAAACATGGTACTTCTGTTGGTAAAGGATATAACTACGGAGGCTTATTCCGCTTATCACTTCATGATGTGTGTATTAAAATGGTGAATTCTGTTAATATTTCTGATGAGTCAGATTTATGGCATTCACGTTTTTGTCATGCAAGCTTTGGCTGTCTTATGCGGTTAGCAAATCTAAATCTAATTCCTAAATTTAATTTGGTCAAAAAGTCTAAGTGCCATATGTGTGTTGAATCAAAACAACCCCGCAAGCCTCACAAGGCTGCTGAGGCGAGGAGTTTGGCACCTCTAGAACTTGTTCATTCTGATCTGTGCGAGATGAATGGAATTTTGACCAAAGGTGGTAAAAGATACTTTCTCACTTTTATAGATGACTCCACCAGATTTTGCTATGTGTATCTCTTAAAAACAAAAGATGAAGCGTTTAATTATTTTAAGACCTATAAAGCTGAAGTTGAGAACCAACTTGAGAGGAAAATAAAACGGTTAAGGTCCAATCGAGGTGGAGAATATTTCTCTAATGTGTTCGATGAGTTCTGCGTGGAACATGGTATTATTCATGAGAGGACACTGTCATTCTCACCACAATCCAATGGGATTGCTGAAAGGAAAAACCACACTCTAACAGATTTGGTGAATGCCATGTTGAGTACAGCGGGGTTATCCAAGGCATGGTGGGGTGAGGCGATTTTGACAGCGTGTCATGTCCTGAACAGAGTTCCAACAAAGAACAAATAGATCACACCATTTGAGGAATGGGAAAAGAGAAGATTAAATCTCTCATATTTGCGCACTTGGGGTTGCTTGACTGAAGTGAATGTGCCAATCAACAAAAAGCGTAAACTTGGGCCTAAAACTGTTGATTGTATATTCCATGGGTATTCTTTCATAGCACTAGGTATAGGTTCTTAATTATAAAATCTAATGTGCCTGATATGTATGTTGATACTATTATGGAATCAAGAGACGCAACATTTTTTGAGAATGAGTTTCCCATGAAGAATACACCTAGTGATACAAGTCATGAGACTATAATTCCCCATGAGCACGAACTGCCTATTCCTATAGATCATGCTGAGGATCTTCATGTGCACATCCCTAAGGAGGATGACACTATAGTCACTCGAAAGAGCAAGAGACAGAGAGTTGCAAAATCCTTTGGTAATGACTTTATAGTGTACCTTGTGGAAGACACACTAACTACCATTAGTGAGGCATATTCCTCTCCTGATGCTGACTTATGGAAGGAAGCAGTAAGGAGTGAGATGGAATCTATTATGTCTAATGGAACTTGGGAGGTCGTTGACCGTCCTTATGGTTGTCAACCTATAGGCTACAAATGGATCTTCAAGAAAAAGCTTAGGCTTGATGGTACAATCGAGAGGTACAAGGCAAGACTTGTGGCCAAAGGATATACCCAAAAAGAGGGTGAAGATTTCTTTGATACCTACTCACCAGTGGCTCGATTGACTACAATTCGCACATTAATAGCCGTGGCAGCCTCTTATGGTCTTATCATTCATCAGATGGATGTTAAGACAGCTTTCCTAAATGGAGAGTTGGATGAGGCGATCTACATGGATCAGCCAGAAGGGTTTATTGCGGATGGTCAAGAGAACAAGGTGTGTAGGTTGATAAAATCATTGTATGGCCTAAAACAAGCACCTAAGCAATGGCATGAAAAGTTTGATAATACTCTTACAGCTACTGGTTTGCTGTAAATGAATCTAACACGTGTGTATATTATCGGTATGGTGGGGGTGAGTCTGTTATGCTGTGCCTTTATGTTGATGACATTTTGATCTTTGGATCAAATCTCAATGTGATTGAGGAAGTTAAAAATCTTCTATCAAGCAATTTCGAGATGAAAGATTTGGGAGAGGCTGGTGTCATTCTAAACATCAAGCTTGTTAGAGAAGCTGATGGTGGGGTAACTTTATTACAATCCCATTATGTGGAAAAGGTATTGAGTCGCTTTGGTTTTAGTGACTGTGATCCTGCTCCAACACCTTATGATCCTAGCGTGCTATTGAGAAAGAATCGGAGAATAGCAAGGGATCAATTGATATACTCTCAGATCATTGGCTCGCTCATGTACCTTGCAAGCGCAACAAGGCCAGACATCTCATATGCTGTGAGTAAGCTGAGTCGGTTTGTGTCAAAACCAGGAGATGATCACTGGCGTACTCTTGAGAAAGTGTTGCGGTATTTGAAAGGTACTATGACATACGGTATTCATTATACTGGAAACCCAAAAGTGCTGGAAGGCTATTGTGATGCCAACTAGATTTTCTGATGCTGATGAGCTTTATGCCACAAGCGGATATGTGTTTCTGTTTGGAGGTGGCGCTGTTTACTGGAAGTCTTGCAAGCAGACTATCTTAACGAAGTCTACAATGGAAGCAGAACTTGCAGCATTAGACACTGCTGGGGCTGAGGCCGAGTGGCTTCGTGATTTCCTATTGGATTTACCGGTAGTTGAAAAACCGATACCGGCTATTTCTATGAACTATGACAACCAAACGGTGATTACAAAGGTTAACAGTTCTACGAATAACATGAAGTCTACAAGGCATGTTAAGAGGAGATTGAAATCTGTCAGAAAGCTGAAAAACTCCGGAGTTATAACGGTGGATTATGTCCACACATCTAATAATCTGGCAGATCAATTCACTAAGGGTCTGTCACGCAATGTGATAGAAAGTGCATCGAGAGAAATGGGTATGAGACCCATGTGAAATCTACTCTAGTGGTAACCTACTCTATGTGATCGGAGATCCCGTGAAGTAGAGTGGAGAAACAAGCTAGGAGTAGATTGTGAGGAAAGATCCCTTCCTTTAACTCATTTCTGATGCACATCTTTCCTATCTGTAAGGCAGGATGGTATTTACCTTAATGTATTCCAAGAGTCTTACAAAGATGAGATGTTGTCCTACAGAACATCTTCTAAGGAGTACACCTATATGAGTCAGACTGCTGGTCACAGTCTATGGGAATTGGGTAATCCCTAAATACTCATGAAAGGTACTGAAGTGTGACTTATATGCTTCTAAACAGCGGGAATGCCCTTTTGCAGTCTAGTATCAGCAAAGGATTTGAGCGAATCTTATTTCACACAAAACTGTCAATTCAAGGCTTAGTCCATTGTTCAGTTGTGAATGAGTGAAACTCTTATTCTAGATGGATGTTCAACTTAACAGTCTCCATCGAAACACTGGTATATCAAAGGATTGTGATTCTGATACTTCATCATTACAAACCCTAGAGTTTGGTGGGGATTGTTGGATCTTTTATGGGCTTGGCCCATTTATTGAATTAACTCTATGGTGTGTAATGGTGGGGAATACTAATAGTACCATACTGGAAGTCCAAGGGTCTTTTGGCTTGACTTATATGGTGGGAATTGTTCTACCTAATTTCAGAAGTCAAGAAATGGACAAGGGCGTGCCACGCGCGCACGCCGCCGCCGTCGGTCGGGCCGGGCGTGGCGTGGCGAGGCAGGCAGGCAGGCGGCGAGCGGGCGTGGTGTGGTTGTGTTAATTTTTAGCACTCATTAACCACAGCAGTTTCAACTCTGGGTTAAAACCTTTCAGTTGCCTGTCTCTTCGTCGGCTGCATGCGAGACCCTTGTCCTTCAGCTGCCCGTCTCTTGGCATGCCGCATGCGACCCTTCTCCTTCAGCTTCCCTCTGCGAGAGGTTAAGTAGAGGAGAACCCCTGGCACCTGGTACACGAGAACAGAACCATTTTTAGAGTCACAGCCCAGCCACAAGTGAGAGTATTCCTATCTCGTGACTCTGCGCGCACAGAGCAGCAGAGGGCAGGTGCCTCCGAAGCCCTTGCCGTTCGAGACCTTGCACGGGGGATCGATAATTAGGTTTTTGGGGAGCGTCTACGCGACTGCCCAAAACATCTTCTTCCTGGTGACATGACAAGGGAAGCTGGACAAGGATCTGGATCATCAGAGCGCATGGGAGGGTATGATCAGTTTATTTCCTTACTGTTTTACGTTCTCCAGATTATATATGTTTCATATATTCATCTGTGCTGTTTCATATGTAGCAATGATTTTATCTTATCTGTTCTGTCTTATTATAATATGCTATATCTGTTTGTTTTAATTTTACAGTCATGCTTTTATATTGCTATCTGTTTAGTTTCAATTGTTCAGTTAGTTTATATGCTTATCGTATCTATATGATTTATATGATCCATATGCTTTGTGTTCCCATGATCCATATTGTTTTGGATCTGTTTGAGATCACTATTTCTATGATTAATTATTTGTTGTATGTCATCATCATAATGTTAATTTATAGAATTAAAATAATATGGAAAATGCCTATATTTCTAACACAAGCTACAAAAAAGAGGCATGTATCCTTATAAAAAAAGTGCAGTATCTGCAAGGTATGTGGGTCATATGTCTACTTTAATTTTACTTTTTATGGGTAGGGTATATTTTAATTTAAAATTTATTTTTATGGAGAAGGTGCATCACATTGGCTTGCCACTAGGCCCTCGGGTGAGGACAGACGCCGCTGACCTGCAAAGTGATGCTGGAGTGGGGCGCACACAGTGGCCCCACATGCAGCGATGAATAGGGATGACAACCAAAGGTTGGGGTGTGGTAGGTGCATGGTTGTGGCAGTGTGCATGAGAAGGATGCCTGTAGGCGGCGACACGAAGCGTGGATCGTCGTCGCGCGCACGAGCCGCCAGGGCACACGGTCGCGGAAGCATTCAAAAGATCCAACAACAATTTTTTTAAAGCCTAGTATTAGATTATGTGTTGTTGAGCACTTGATTTTCATCCCTTCGGAGTAGAGATGGCAATGGGGACCGGATCCCCGATTTCCCCGCAGGGAATTCCTCTATTAGGGAATGGAGATGGGGGAGTTTCTTCTCCACGGAGATGTAAACAGAGCAAATTCTTCCCCGACGGGTAAACATGGGTGGGGAAACATTCTCCATTCCCGTTCCCCGTGCGACCCGTTAAACTTACACGTGACAACGTTTTCTTATAATAATTAATAATAAAATAAATAATTACCTTGTCAAGAGATCTCTCATTCTACAAATGTGTTTATTTTGATATACACATAATGATTTCTTACATCTGACAATACGTATAAGTGATGATGTTTTGCATTAATAACATATGAAGTACGTCCTAATTATAATTTAAGTGGGGACGGGGATCCTTGATGGGGATTTAGCCTCGCGGGGAACAGGGATGGGGAAGAAATATCCCGCACAAACAATTGTGAGGATCCCCGTGGGGAGATTTTTTTCGTTTTGGGGATAGGGATGGAGAGCTAAAACCCGACGGGGAATTCCTCATTGCCATCTCTACTTCGGAGGCATCAAAAGTCAAGACAACACAGTGATATTAAGCTTCATCTTCATCTTTTTGTCTAACATTTCTCAAGAAGATTTGAAGATGTGATTAAAGGAGTGGAGAAAGCATGAAGAAAATACAAGATGAATTATATGATGTATGAATACATGACACATAATAAGACCTTACAAATTATCGCTTACTTCTTCCTGCTCTTTTTTATTATTGAATTAAAGATTACATTTGTACCTTTGGCTTTGCGAGGTTTACAAGAAGGAAGAAGTACAGCTTCGAAGAGGGAGCTGCCAGCCTTATATCCGATATAGAAGATCCCCCAAAATGCATGTCACTATTCCTCTATTTATAGGCACGAGGTACAACTTCAGTAAAATTACAATCGTGACCTCAAGCCTATACATTTGAACTATTAAATGTAATGAGGATAGTGCTATCTTTTCCCCTTGCTATCCTAGTGAGCAAACTCTTGAAGACTTCTCACAACTTCATTCGGTTTCATCAATTGCACATATGCATCACTATCCAGAAGCTTGTGCCTTCGTACTAGAGTCTATATTTTGTTTCATCCGAAGGTGCTTTCGGTATGGGTTTGTTTCATCTGAAGGTGCATTCGATATGGTGCCTGTAACATTTGAAATAGGCTAGAAAATAGATGTCAACTTAGTGTTTTGACTACCTTTGGAAGAAGGCATCCAATAGGTGTGTTATATATTGTGCTTGTTTATAGGGGTACCTCGTCTCTCTTTATATAGTCTAGAGGGCAATTGTATAAATTCGGTCCTAGTCGACTAAGACAGAAATGTTTTAATACCTGTTTGAACATGAGTCTTATTTTAGAAAAAAATATTAAATATATTGCCTCTCTGATTCTGATTCTAAACATAGGACAATATATGCTGGACCTATATTCTCGTGCACACTATTCCTAACCTTTAGTTTCAAAATAACATGATTTATTTCTAATAACATAACAAAGGACTCAACTATTGAAGCTGTAAATATGATTGATGTACTGTCACAACGCATGATCATTTTATTAATAATGTTTAACGGGTGGATTTTTACATCTGCACCCATTGGATGATCAGTAATTGAAAATAATTAAATAAAAGCACTACAAATAGTAAGAAAAACACATATAGTTATTTAAAAGTACACCACATATATGTTATTTAGAAGCACACAATATGTATTGCAATATAAATTCACATTTTAAAGAAGTGAAGATGAGTAGATGACCTAGGATTTTATTGGGCTAGACTAAAATCGTGTGCGATCGAGGACTCAAAATTAGTATTCTAAGTAGTCCTGAAAGTTTGGGTCGTGCCCAATGGGCCGGCCCGTGAAAAATGAAACAAAGCACGACCCGACACGACTGATTTAAAATCGGGCTAGCACGGCATGAATCACGGACTGGGCCGTGCTCGAAATGTCAGCCCGTCGTGCTACGAGGCCCGGCACGTCGCTGTGGGCCGGGTTCGTGCCGGCCCGGCACAAAACAGCATGGTGATTCACCGCACACCGCAGACCCAGCTACGCAGGCTCATTCAGTCATTCGTCTACCGGCTACCGCACGCGATTAGGATTTCCTGTTTCCTGCCACTTCCCTCCGCTGGCCGCCGTCATCCATTCATCTACAACACGCCCAGCCTCCCAGCTTCCTGCTCCTGCACCCAGCGGCCAGCGGCGGATGTGTTCACGAGCTGCTCCAACTCCAAGGCTGGCCGGTGATCGTGGATTCCAGCTACTCGTTCCTTTCTTTCGTTGTGCGCTCGGCTGGTGCTGGAGGCCGACGCCTTCTTCCTCTGCTGGTGGTGGAGGCTGGCCCCTGGAGACCACTGGAGCGCAGCCGCAGCCCGCAGCGTCCACGAGCTAGAGCGCAGCCGCAGCGTCCACGCCTTCTCCCTCTGTGGTGCGGGTCTGCATCCACGCCTGCCCTCTGTGCTGCGACTCTGCGTGCCGTGCCTGGGCCAGCACGGCCCGACGGAAGCCCGTCGTGCTTTAGGGCCTTGCTGGGCTTTATTTCTACTCACTAGGCCCAGAAAGGCACGGTCCGATTCTATTTCGTGCTTGCTAGGTCCGACTAACTGAGGCCCAAAGCACGGCGGGCTCGTGCCGGGCCGGCACGGCACGGCCCAAGTTGCAGCACTAATTCTAAGGTTTATTGAACACACATGGGTGAAAAGTCACACCTAAACAAAACCCCACATCCCATCATTTTAGGAGGTCGGGTCGGGTGCAAACCCATGAGTGGAATTTGACACCTAGACCCACACCCGATGGATGTGAAACTCGTGGGCACCCATACCAATGCAAATAAAATAACATGACTGAAATAATAGTGAACTATCTCAAACTAGGATAAAAAGAGTAAAATCAGGGTTGACAGTAAAAGGAGTATAATGTCTTGAACTGGTTGTAATGATTGAAATCAGAGTGAGGCGTCTTAATTAAAACCGGTTGAAAGGAATGGAATCAAAGTTGAATGGTGCGGATCCAAAAAGAAACTACTCCGCTTCGATATCTGATTAGTGAATGTTGACACCTTTTTGGAGGTGTCAATTACTCAAGAGAACCAGCGGCGGTGCTCTCTGGTCAGGCGCGGACGGTCCGCGGCCCAGGGCTGGACGGTCCGCGACCTGGCGTGAGGCGGCGGTGCTCTCTGGTCAGGCGCGGACGGTCCGCGGCACAGGGCCGGACGGTCCGCGACCTGGTGCAGGAGCTGGAGTTCCCTGCCTGACGGCCGGACGGTCCGCGCCCTAGGGCCGGACGGTCCGCGCGTGCGCAGGGTTGGCGGAGGATCGCCGGCGGCGCCTGGATCTCGCTCCCGGGAGGGACCCCATCGGGGAGGAGAGATCCTAGGTGGTGTCTAGGCTCGGATAGACCGACCTAGACTCCTCTAATCGACGTAGAGTCGAGGAGAGGCGGAGAATTTGGGGATTGGAAGGCTAAACTAGGGCTAAACTAGAACTACTCCTAAGATAAAATGTGAAATAGAAGTTGTATTGATTCGATTGTTGATTACAAATCGGCCGTATACCTCTCTATTTATAGAGGAGGGGGGCTGGACCCTTTACAAACTAATTTCCGAGCTTTTCCCGTGATTTTAGCTAACAACCGTAGCACAAAACTCGAAACCCTAATCTGCTCTGCACATGCGCGGACCGTCCGGCCCCCAGGCACGGACTGTTCGGACCGCGGACCGTCCGGCCTCAGGGCCGGACCGTCCGCAAGCCTCAATACGGTGCTCAACATATGCCCCCTGCCTTTTGGTGGAGCTGAGCAAACCAAAAGCAACTAACTCGATGTGATTACATCGGTTCTCTTAGGCATTTTGCCACATACTAGGATGGTACTGTTTGAGGAAACGCCCATTCAAAGCCTTAGGCAAATCCTTGCCTTGTAATGTTTGTAACAAATAGGCGTTGCCAGACATCACCTGTTTTACTTTATAAGGACCCTCCCAGCTTGGCGACCATTTCCCGAACTTCCGGTCTTTATTCCTTAGAGGCAGAATGGTCTTCCACACCAAGTCCCCTACTTGAAATGATTTTGCATTGACCTTCTTGTTGTAGGCCTTGGCTACCATGATCTTGTCCTTTTCTATTGCTCCCAAAGCTATCATCCTCTTGTCGGTCACCTCATCAATATTATCCATCATTGAATTATAATAATCAGTAGCAGTTAGATCATTTTGTCTGGCGAACCTGACTGCATTCAAACTTATTTCCACAGGCAACACTGCTTCCTACCCATAGACAAGCTCAAAAGGAGATACTTTAGTAGCCCTATGTTTAGATATTCTATGAGCCCATAAAGCTTCAGAAAAAATCTTATGCCAATGTTTAGGATTATCAGATATCTTCTTTTTTATCAAATTAATCAATGTCCTATTACTAGACTCGGCCTGTCCATTGGCCTGAGCATAATATGGAGATGAATTAAGTAGCTTAATTCTGTATAATTCAGCAAATTCACGTACCTCCTTTGACATAAAAGAAGTACCCTGATCTGTAGTCAAGGTCTGGGGAATGCCGAATCTATGAATAATATGCTCAGTTATGAACTCAATTACCTCCTTGTGCGTCATGTTCTTTAGAGCAACGGCTTCAGTCCATTTGGTGAAATAGTCAGTGGCAACTAACACAAACTGATGCCCCTTTGATTATGAAGGATGAATTTCTCCAATAAAGTCTAATCCCCATCCTCTGAACGGCCAAGGCTTGATGATAGGATGTAATTCGGCTGCAGGGACCAACTGTAGGTCGCCGAATTTTTGACACACTTGGCAACCCTTGTAGTATTTGAAACAATCAGCTATCATACTAGGCCAATAAAAACCAGGCCTTCGCAACAATCACTTCATCTTTGGAGCTGATTGATGAGTACCACAAATTCCATCATGTACTTCGGCCATGGCTAATATAGCATCATCTGGGCCCAAGCACTTAAGCAGGACATCATTTACCCTTCGGCGGTAAAGTTCATCACTCATCAAAACATACTTGAAAGTTGTTCGCCGAATGTTCTTATCTGTCCTGATATTGGGATTTCGTAAATAATTAAGTATAGGTGTCCTCCAATCACTTACATTGGCTTCATTATCAGCCGAATCGATTAAGAGAACATTTCTGGTAACCCCGGACGGTCCGGCGTCATCACGCGGACGGTCCGCGACCTAGGAATTTGGCTCTGCACTTGTTGGGGTCATGCTTCGTTGCGCCGAAGGTCTTGCACGAAGAAGCAGCTTCGGCTGAAGTTGTCCCCAGGAGATGGCCGAAGGTTCCTTTTCATGGAGCTTCGGCGTTACAAACCGACATAAAGATAGAATGACCTTTTTATCCATAGAGGTCTGAGTCAATGTTGTAAACTTTTGTAAGGGGCATAATTGTAATTTGTCACAGGCTGTGACCTGTATCTATAAATAGATGAACAGTACCTCTGTACTGTTCACGCGAACCTGCCATTTGCTTTCGCATCACACCTGTACTTTTGCTTTCCTCAGGACCAAAGGTACATTTTTAATTCGAAGTCATTTATATTCGTTCATGATAATAAAAATGGAGATGATTCTATGATAATATTTAGATGTTTATTTCATACCTTATGATCTGTATGAATACTTTGTTCCTTGCTATTATGTTTACGAAGGTACGTCCTTCGTAACCTTCGTCCGAAATTCCTTATATCCCGAAAGGATATAATGTCTTGGAGGACGAAGGACTTCAACCCTTAACATTTTCTATGTTGCCTTGTTCTTAATTCTTAGCATTTGAGAACAAGCCCCCAACATTGGTGCCCACCTCCGGTGAACTCACTTCCACTTTTCTGAGCTGATGGCTTCGTTCAACAATCAAGCTGGAGCTGCTTCGGCTTCGAAGCTGGTGCTCCCGATAACAGGCGGTTCTTGCTCAGAGCCGGTTAACAAGAAGCAGAAGAAGGAGGCTCAGAGAAGGGTGCAGCATGTTGGAGTGCAGGGACCCTTCATCAAGTCAAAATGGTCCCACATTCCAATTACTTTCTCTCAGGAAGACCTTCAGCTTAAGGATTATCCTCACAATGATGCCATGGTCATCTCTTGCGTGATCAAAGGATTTCTGGTCCACAATGTCCTAGTTGATACAGGCAGTGCAGCTGATATTATATTTGCTAAGGCCTTCAGACAAATGCAGGAGCCTGAAGACAAGATTCATGATGCTACGCACCCTCTTTGTGGCTTCGGAGGGCGGCAGATTGTAGCACTTGGGAAGATTACCATGCCGGTAACCTTCGGATTTGTTAACAACACAAGGACTGAGCAAATTGTGTTTGATATTGTTGACATGGAGTATCCTTACAATGCTATCATTGGTCGCGGTACTCTTAATGCCTTCGAAGCAATTCTTCACCCAGCTTATCTTTGCATGAAGATACCTTCGGACCAAGGGCCTATTGCTATTCATGGAAGCCAGGAAGCTGCTAGAAGGGCTGAAGGAAGCTGGACTGATTCCAAAGCAATCCATAACATAGATGGAGCTGAAGCTTGTGAACAGTACAAATTTAGAAGGGAGAAAGCAGCTTCAGCAGATCAGCCGAAGCCCATGCTATTGTGTGAGGATATAGCAGAGCAGAAGGTGCTGTTGGGCTCGCAATTATCTGAAGACCAGGAGAAAACCTTGATAAGGTTTTTATTCAACAACAAAGATGTTTTTGCATGGTCAGCCAATGATCTCTGTGGAGTAAATCGGGATGTTATTGAACATTCGCTCAATGTTGACCCATCCTTCAGACCCCGAAAGCAGAGGCTTCGGAAAATGTCTGATGACAAGGCCGAAGGGGCTCGCAATGAAGTAAAAAGACTCCTCAGTGCAGGAGTTATCAGAGAAGTGAAGTATCCAGAGTGGCTAGCTAACACTGTTATGGTGAAGAAGGCCAATGGCAAGTGGAGAATGTGTATCGATTTCACAGATCTCAACAAGGCTTGTCCGAAGGACGAATTCCCGCTGCCAAGGATAGACTCTTTAGTCGATGCAGCAGCTTCTTCAGAGCTCATGAGTCTCCTAGACTGCTACTCAGGCTATCATCAAATTTGGATGAAGAAGGAAGATGAGCCGAAAACTAGCTTCATAACCCCAAGTGGCACATATTGCTATCTTCGGATGCCTGAGGGGCTCAAGAATGCTGGAGGGAGTTTCAGCAGAATGACTGCGAAGGTTCTCCAGTCTCAGATAGGCAGAAATGTGTTGACCTATGTTGATGACATTATCGTAAAAAGCACGAAGCAGGAAAATCATATTGCTGATCTGCAGGAGACCTTCGCCAGCTTCAGACAAGCTGGTCTGAAGCTGAATCCAGAAAAATGTGTCTTCGGAGTAAAGAAGGGTAAATTTCTTGGATGCTTGGTTTCAACAAAGGGAATCGAAGCTAATCCAAATAAAATCGAAGCTATACTTCGAATGGAGCCACCAACCACAAGAAAGGGAGCCCAAAGATTGACAGGAAGGCTGGCATCTCTCAACAGATTTATATCCAGATCAGCAGAAAGAAACTTACCATTTTTCGAGGTGCTGAAGTCAGCTGAAGTCTTTCAATGGGGCCCAAGTCAACAAAAAGCCTTCGAAGAGCTGAAGCAATACTTGATAGATCTCACAACATTAACTCCACCAGCGCCAGGGGCTCCTCTGTTGTTATATGTGGCAGCTTCGCACTCAGCAGTAAGTGCGGCACTTGTCCAGGAGAAGCTTGATGGCCAAGTCAAGAAGCAAGTTCCAGTGTATTTTGTATCTGAGGTCCTTAGTGTCTCAAAGAAAAATTATACAGAGCTGGAGAAGGTATTGTATGCCGTTTTAATGGCATCCAGGAAGCTTCGGCATTATTTTCAGGCATACAACATTATTGTTCCTTCTTCGCAGCCGTTGAAGGATATCATGAGAAATAGAGAAGCTACTGGACGGATTGGAAAATGGGCTGCGGAGCTCAATGAATTTTACATTGATTATGTGCATAGATCCTCGATCCAGTCTCAAGCATTGGCAGATTTCATTGCCGACTGGACGCCAGGGGCTCAGGATGAAGAAGCAAATAAAGATGCCGAAGTGTGGACAGTGTTTTGTGATGGCTCTTGGGGAACCTTCGGAGCAGGTGCAGCTGCTGTGTTGGTCTCACCATCCAAGGTTAAAACTTGTTATGCAGCAAGACTTGACTTCAGCTGCACAAATAATATTACTGAGTACGAAGCCCTGCTCCTGGGTCTTCGGAAACTAAAGGCAATGGGAATCAGAAGGGCGATTCTTAAAACTGATTCCCAGGTTGTTTTGGGTCATATTGACAAAAGTTGCAAGGCTAAAGACCCGAAGCTTGAAAAATACCTAGACACGGTCCGAAGGATCGAAGCTTCCTTCGAAGGATTTTCTGTCAAGAATATCCCTCGAGGGCAAAATGAGCATGCTGATTTGCTAGCCAAGTCTGCAGCACAGGGGCTGCCATTACCTTCGGATGTATTCTTCGAAACAATAAAGGCACCTTCAGTAGAGCTCCTTGAAAGAGCAGTCCTCAACATTTCTCCTGTTTACAGCGAAGATTGGAGAACTGAAATAATCTCTTACCTTCAGGGTAACTTCCTATCAGATGACGAAGCTTACAATAAAAGAATAGAGGCAAGAGCTCGTCCGTATGTCATGATAGAAGGGGAACTATACAAACATGGAGTTTGTGCCCCGCTGCTCAAGTGCTTGTCTAGAACCGAAGGTATAGAGTTAATGAAAGAGATACATGCAGGCCTGTGTGGATCCCACATCGGATCTAGGCCGTTACTTGGAAAAGTTTTCCGCCAAGGGTTTTATTGGCCGAAGGCAGCTTCGGATGCAGCGGAATTAGTTCAAAAGTGCGAAGGTTGCCAGAAATGTGCAAGAGATCAAAAGCAACCTTCGTCTTTGACCCAGCTGATACAACCCATCTGGCCATTGCAAAGGTGGGGCCTTGATTTGTTAGGTCCATTACCACTGGCTCAGGGGAATCTAAAATATGTTATAGTGGCTGTGGAGTATTTTTCTAAATGGATTGAGGCGAAGCCATTAGCCACAATAACTTCGGCCACTGTCCAAAAGTTTTTCTGGCAGAACATTGTCTGTCGCTTCGGAGTACCGAAGGCCATCACTGTAGATAATGGAACGCAGTTCGACTCCGAAGCTTTCAGAAATTTCTATGATCAAATTGGAACGAAGATCCATTTTGCATCAGTCAGGCATCCGGAGTCGAATGGGCTCGTTGAAAGGGCCAACGGCATTATAATGACAGGAATAATGAAGTTAATCTTCAATCAACCCAGGGGAAAGTGGCCAGATCAGTTAACCAAAGTGGTGTGGAGCCACAATACAACAGCATCAAGGTCTACAGGCTTTACCCCATTCAAGTTATTATTCGGTGACGAAGCAATAACTCCGGAAGAAGCCAAAGCTGGATCAATAAGAGTAGTAGCTTCGGCAGAATCAAGTCCTGAAGATGATTGTCTTGTGGAAAAAGATGCTTTAGAAGGAATCAGACTTCAAGCCGTGGAAAACATCAATAAATACCAGGCTGAAACAGTTAAATGGCGAGATAGAAAGGTCCGGCTAAAAAATATTGAGCCGGGACACTTGGTGCTTCGGAGAGTGGCCAACCCAGATACAGTGGGCAAGTTACAATTGAAATGGGAAGGGCCTTTCTTAGTAGCATCTTCGTCAAGGCCTGGTTCCTACAGATTGAAGGACATGGATGGCAACGAAATTCCAAGATCTTGGAATGCGGATGAGCTTCGGCGATATTATGTATAACTTGATGTAACTTTTTATGTTTTTTCTTTTCTTTTTCATGGCACCCTTTTCCTTTCTAAAGGGGGAGAAAGGTTTTTAATGGGGCCATCATCTGTAATTTCCTTTTTAGTTTTATAAGAGCAAAATCCCCCAAAGAATGTAAATGTAAAAGCTGAGAACGCACCATCGAGTGCCGAAACTAAAAAAAAGAGAAGAAGCTCCAAAGACGTCCCTAAGGGGATGCAGAGCTCTGATTCCGCCGAAAGTAAAAGGCGAAGAAGCTCCAAAGACGTCCCTAAGGGGATGCAGAGCTCTGATTCCGCCGAAAGTAAAAGGCGAAGAAGCTCCAAAGACGTCCCTAAGGGGATGCAGAGCTTACAGCGAAAAGTCAACGCTGATACCGCCTAAGTAAAAGGCGAAGAAGCTCCAAAGTCGTTCCTAAGGGAATGCAGAGCTGATGTGTGGTTGTTTCTAAGGAAATAATGGCTGAGAGTGTGGCTTCGGACATATGTTTTGGACATTCATTCGCACATTACATTACATCATAGCATTTGCATGCATAAGCATTCATTCATAGCATTTGTGTACCTAAGTGCTTGCTTCGGCAAACAGAAGAAGTGGTCTTTTAAAGTGGTCTTTTATGATTCGTTACGTACAAAAAAGAAAAGCTTCGGCAAAAAGAAGTGGTCTTCTATGCTTCGTTGTGTACGAAAAGAAGGGAAGGTGTTTTTTCGCCTTCGGCTCAAAATACTAATTTCGTCCACATCAAAGCGACTCAGTAGAAGGGTAAGAATATATTACAAGGTATGTACAAAGTTCCTTGAGAACAATTTAATTGTATTTACAAAAGTTGTTACAAGAGTATCCTGAGTTTTTCCATGGTATACTCCTACTAATCTCCACTAAGCTTCAGCTTCGGCGACAGCTTCGGCAACATATTTTAAGCATCATCTTCACCTTCGTCATCCTACATGAATCAAGGTATCGCGAGTAAAAATCAAGCGTGAAGGAGAAGGTAAGTACAAAGTATGATTTCTTACTGGATCAAGATGACTTCGAGCTTCGTCTCCAGCTTTCTCTCGCCCGCCTTTTGTCCATATCATTTTTATAAATCTATTTGAGATGCTTCGGGCGAGGTCAGGAATATCATCCAGAATTGATGGAGACAGGGTGAAGTTGGGCCTGTTGACGACTTTTCCATGCTCGCAGCCGGCTTTTAGGAACGCAGCAGCGGTACCCCGAGAAGCTACCCAGGCACAGAAGTCACCGTGCCCGGCTATAACTTCGTCAAGTTCTTCAATTTCAGCTTCAATATGATCGAAGGCTTTTGGTAAATTTTCCGCTGAAGGGTTAAACTTCCCGCTGCTGGCTCCAACAGAGTAAAAGATCTTTTTTAATCGTTCAATACAATTACTGCTAAATTTCAAGCACTTGTCTTGAAGGCTTGTTAGTGATTTCTTCAAGTCTGAGTTGGTCTGGACTTCGGCTTCAAGTTTTGAATTGAGCTCTAGCTTCTCCTGTTCAAATTGTTTTGATTGGCAGATAAGCTTCGAATTCAATTCTGATACTTTAGCTTCAGTCTCTGCCAGCAAGCCTTCAGTTGATTGGAGTTCAAAGTCTTTCTTTTCAATAATGGCTGATTGCTCTTTTATCTTGTTCTCTAGATTTTCAATTATAGCTTCGTGTTTCTTATCTTCTAGATCTTGTTGCATCTTCAGAGCTTTGCTCAGTAGCATGCTCTGCACAGAAACAACCTTCGTTAGTAACATTTTCATTATTAAAAACAATAAAAGCCAGAGAAAAGGTTGTTTACCTTGAAATTGGAATAAAATAAGCTGCCGACGATATGTTGTCGTCGGTAGCGGCTGATATCTGTTTCTAGCTTCGGAAAACCGATACTCTTTGATAGAGTACCGATGACCTTAGCCCCAGCCTGATCACGAATGCAGCCCAATTTTTCATCATCAATGCCTCCAAATAGAAGAGCTCCTGGCTTGTATCCGCAAGATTTGGCATATTCCTTGAGCTCTCCTATTTCGGCCATCGTCAGCTTTTGCCCAACTAAATTTTGAAATGTGTAGGCTTCGTCGTCCGAAGTGTCTTCGGCTATTTCTTTCCCCTTCCCAGGCACTGTGGCCATGGTTTTTTCAGCAGCAGTGGCAGCTTCTTCTGCAGCCATGTCTTGCAAAATTTTGTCGATGTCCTCAATGGTAGTTTCTAAGTTCACATCTTCGGCTGTAGCGGCTTCGGTAGCCGCGACCTCCGAAGGTGCGACTTCGACGTTTGTTGTGTCTTCAGCAGCTGCCGTTTTCTGAATTGACGCCCTCGGCGGTGTCTTATCGATAACTTCGGTCACTGCAATAATTCTTTGCCGCTTTGGTTTGGTTATCTTCGTTTGTTCCGGCTCTTCCACCTTTCGAAAAAGCTTCGTCAGTTGAGGCCCTAATGGACTTAGCTTCGTGGGCACGGGTTCAGTCATTACCTTTAAAATTTCCTCCACGTCGCTGGTAGAAGGTGGTGTGGGGGTCCCCTCTTCTTCGGATAATTTTCGCTTCGGAGTTGATATTTTTCTTTTCTTGGGAATTTTCTTCTCTTTTGCTGGTCTTTCTTCATCCTTGTTCAGAGTTTCGGTCACTCTTTTTCTTTTTTGGCCCTCAGCACCCTTGCTCAACTGCTCATAGTCAGGGTACTCGAAGCCCAGGGCATCAAGCACTCGGTTCAGCCTTCGCTTCGGACGGGTGCCGAAGGCTGCTGTCATCAGTTGATCTTCTTTTTTCGAATAATTTCCAAGAATTTCATTACACATCACCTCAACTGTGTCCAGCCACTCTTGGCAGGGCTTCTTAAAGTATTTCTTGAATTTGAAGTGATAAGGAAGCCGGACAAGTTCCCCCTCCTTCTTCTCCCCCTTTAACTTTGGCATTTCCCATTCTTTCAGAGTAGGGAAGACTCTGAATGCCAAGAATTCTTGAACCAGATCCCTGGTACCGATATGCTCTGCAATAATTCTGAATTCATCCATTGCCTGTTGTGTTTGACCCTCTGGTGTCATGTTGCAGCGGGGTCGGGTTTCTCCGAAGATCAGCTCGAGTGGACTTTGCACAAGCTTCTCCTTGTCGTCATCAACCTTGACATAGAACCATTCTGATTTCCAGCCTGCCGGCCATTTGCTTCGGTAGCTGATCACAGGAAACTTTGCGGTTTTCCGGTAGGCAAAATTGTAGCAACCGAAGTTATCATGTAGCCCATCTTTTCTGGCCTTTGTTTGATAATGTAACTCATGAACTCGACAGAAACTGTCGGCAAATGGCTCCACTGCTTGGCTTCGGAGGGCCCAAATATAAACGCTAAGCCTAACGATAGCGTTAGGAGTTAACTGGTGAAGGTAGATACCAAACCTCTTCAGTATCTCCGCAATAATCTCGTGAAGAGGGAATCTCAGCCCAGCCTTTAGAAAGCTCTTGAAGATGACAATCTCGTCCTTCTCTGGCTTCGGGGTGGTTTCTTCTCCCCCGAAGCGAAGTAGCTTCTTCTGATTTTCACTGAAATAACCTGCTTTCACCATCTTGGAAAGATCAGCCTTTGAAACAGTCGACTTTCCGAAATCTAGGTGACTGGGCTTGCTGGGCATGGCAATACGGTAGTCATCTTCGAGATCAGTCCCTTCAATGTTTTCTTCTTCTCCTTCGGCAGTTGTCGGGTTTGCTTCAGCAGCAGGCATTTCTTCCGCAGTCACCAGTCCGGAACGCTGCATCGCTTCGGAGATGGGCACAGTATTCGAACCTTCGGCTTCGTCTCCTTCACGTGCAACTCTGGCAGTAGATCGTACTCTGGCCATTTGATTCTGAATTTGGGGAAGTTAGATACTTTTTCTTTTTCCTTTTCTCCCGAAGCCTTTCTTTCTGACGAAGCAGACGTCGAGATGGACCTTTGTTCGATTCTGAGAATCAAGCTTCGGCTATAGTTAAAAATTTTGGCAGCAAAATAGTGCAAATAGCAATGAATGCTGTGGTAACTTCACACCTACTCGTCTGTTTATATAGTGCTGCAGGTAAGAAGGCGAAGCGGCAGGATTTTTACACCAGGCGGGCAGTCACTTGTACTCGCTGTGCAGTGGACCGCAAAGATCAAACAGTAACTCTGCAAGGTGGGCCTGGCACGCGCTCGGAAACCGGATCGTTTCTCAGCAACGAGCTCAGGGAAGGTGTTTTTTGGACCTTCGGCTTCCCGAAGCTAAAGAGGCTTTTTTCACGGGTCAAGCTCGTTACGAAAAACGATCTAGCACCGCGAAAGGGGCTACTGTTGGGGTCATGCTTCGTTGCGCCGAAGGTCTTGCACGAAGAAGCAGCTTCGGCTGAAGTTGTCCCTAGGAGATGGCCGAAGGTTCCTTTTCATGGAGCTTCGGCGTTACAAACCGACATAAAGATAGAATGACCTTTTTATCCATAGAGGTCTGAGTCAATGTTGTAAACTTTTGTAAGGGGCATAATTGTAATTTGTCACAGGCTGTGACCTGTATCTATAAATAGATGAACAGTACCTCTGTACTGTTCACGCGAACCTGCCATTTGCTTTCGCATCACACCTGTACTTTTGCTTTCCTCAGGACCAAAGGTACATTTTTAATTCGTAGTCATTTATATTCGTTCATGATAATAAAAATGGAGATGATTCTATGATAATATTTAGATGTTTATTTCATACCTTATGATCTGTATGAATACTTCGTTCCTTGCTATTATGTTTACGAAGGTACGTCCTTCGTAACCTTCGTCCGAAATTCCTTATATCCCGAAAGGATATAATGTCTTGGAGGACGAAGGACTTCAACCCTTAACATTTTCTATGTTGCCTTGTTCTTAATTCTTAGCATTTGAGAACAAGCCCCCAACAGCACTGGTTATCAGATTTTCAGTTTTGTGAAATTTCCCTCTCTTTATCCGATAACCTGATGCATCTTGTGCCAAATCGTTAGCTCTATGATTCTCAACTCTAGAAATATGTCGAATACTGAATTCGTCAAAAGAATGGATTATGCTCCAACATTTCTCAAGGTAACTATTTAGAGTACCATCAAAACATTGATATTCTTCTAACACTTGTTGGACAACCAGCTGAGAATCACCAAATACCTTCACATGTTTTACTCCCATACCATTTAAAAGTTCTAAGCCGAATAGGAGGGCCTCATATTCAGCTTGATTATTAGTGCAATAAGTTTTCAATCGGCTAGAAAAGTCAAAGGAGACATTACTTGGTGAAACAAGCACAATGCCAATTCCTTGCCCTTCATTGCAAACCGATCCATCAAAATATAAAGTCCAAGGAGTAATAGTGAGGTATGACATGTCTAGTTCATGAATATCATTAACTCGATGTTCTACAATGAAATCCGCTACGACTTGGCCTTTCATAGATTTCAATGGTTCATAGGCCAAGTCATATTCTATGAGTGCATAAGCCCACTTACCAATCCTACCACTCATAATTGGGTTATGCAACATGTATTTGATCACATCGGCTTGACCAGAAACAGTGCAATGACTAGACAGTAAATAACATCTACATTTGGTGCATGCATAAAACAAGCATAAGCATAACTTTTCAATAAAAGTGTACCTTGTTTCAGCATCCACCAACCTTCGGCTTAGATATGTCACCACATGCTCCCTCCCCTCAGTTTCTTGTGTCAGAACAGCCCCAATAACCTTGTCTTCAGCTGCAATGTATAATCTGAATGGTGCTCCTACTTGTGGTGCTTTTAACACGGGAGCCGAAGACAAGTATTTTTTAATGAGATCAAATGCTTCCTGCTGCTCTGCCCCCCAAGTGAATTCGGCATCATTCTTAAGCCGAAGGATAGGGGTGAAGGCATCAATCTTCCCGGCTAGGTTAGAAATAAACCTTCGTAAATAATTCACCTTGCCGAGAAACTTCTGCACTTCGACCTTACAAGTCGGAGGTCCCACATTCCGAATAGACTTGATTCGGTCAGGGTCTATTTCTATACCATGTTCATGGATGACAAATCCTAAAAACTTACCAGCCGATACTCCAAAAGCACATTTACGTGGGTTCATTTTCAAACCATACCGACGCATTTTATCAAAGGCTTTGCGCAAATCAGATATATGAGGACTAAACTCAGCCGATTTGACTACAATATCATCAATGTAGACTTCCATAGTGTTTCCTAACAACTCATGGAAGATCAGATTCGTAGCCCTCTGATAAGTAGCACCAGCATTTTTAAGACCGAATGTCATGACAACCCATTCAAATAAACCAATGAAGCCTGGACATATAAAGGCCGTTTTAGACGCATCCTCTTTGGCCATGAAAATCTGGTTATATCCGGCATTACCATCAAGAAAGCTAATAATTCTATTTCCTGATGCATTATTGATTAATGTGTCGGCTATGGGTATGGGATATTCATCTTTAGGAGTTGCTCTATTTAAATTGCGAAAATCAATGCATACCCTAAGCTTACCTGACTCCTTCTCTACCGGCACAATATTGGAGACCCACTCTGCGTATCTACAAGGTCTAATAAAATTAGCTTCTAGCAGCCGGTGGATTTCGTCCTTGATTCGTGGGAGAAGATCTGGACGAAATGTTCTAGCTTTTTGCTTGAAAGGTCTGAAACCAGACTTAATAGGCAGCCGATGTTCGACAATCTCTTGGCTTAGTCCAGGCATTTCAGTGTAATTCCAAGCAAAACAATCTGAATATTCCTTCAATAGACCGATCATCTCATTTCTAGAATCGTTCTCCAGGGTCTTGTTTACAAAAGTCGGCCTTGGAGTTTTACTATCTCCTATGTCAATCTCCTCCAAAGGATCGGCCGATGTAAACCCCTGTCCTAATTTATCAAGATCTCTGAATTCCTCTATCATGTCCCCCACAGAGGAATCAGATGATCTTTGTGTGATGGCGGACTTTCCGGTCTCGGGGACCGGATCATCCGTAATACTGTCGTTTCGCTGTGATAGATGTTCAGTCTTAAAGTCCGAACTGTTTTGTGAAAGACCGGACCATCCGGCTTTGAGAGCCAAATTGTCCGTGATCAACGACTCATGAACTTTGTGTGTATTCATCATTTAAACTTTATTTAGGATTTAGCCGATTCTCCATCGGCTCTAGCATTACAGGAATGAAACCTTTCTTATCTATACTTATGAACTGATAATCAGAAAAATCTACTCCTGTGAGACATGTAGCAGTCTCATAAGTCCAGAGTACAGGGGCATCGGCCACAGCGATGCAGGCCGATACATCAGCATGTACTTGTTCTATGTCATCGCCTACCCATTGTATTAGCATTTGATGTAACGTAGAAGGTATACATTGATTGGCGTGAATCCAATCTCTGCCTAAGATTAAACTGTAATTTCCTTCTACATCAGCGACGAAGAATGCAGCGGCAAGGGTCTTAGTCCCGATGGTTAATTCAACGAACGTGACTCCCCTGGCTTTGATCGAACTATCAGTTCCAACACCGCTGAGGGTCATGTTGGTTTTGACAAGTTCGTCATCTTGTTTACCTAATTTTCTGTACAATGAATAAGGCATTAGATTTACAGCCGCCCCTCCATCTACCAACATCTTAGCAATCGGTATCCCATCAATGTGGCCGCGCACGAAGAGCGGCTTTAAATGATTTACCGATTCCTTTGGTTTAGTAAAGGCGGCTTCTTTAGGACCAAAATCAAACTGGGCAACAACAGGTTCATCATCGCCGATGATAGTACAATCGACAGAAAATGTAATAATATTTACATCCATACCTGAGCGTTCTGGAGAAGCCTCGTAGTCGACCAGGTCTTCTCCCAGCAGGTCGTCCTTTTCCATTGATGTTGTCGTGTTGTTGGAGGCTTCCTGGTGAACGGCGGACGGTCCGCATGCGGGGGCCGGACGGTCCGCGCTTGGTGCAGGTTGTCCAGAGACTTCCTGGTGAACGGCGGACGGTCCGCGCGCAGGGGCCGGACGGTCCGCGCCTGGTGCAGATAGACTTTCTATTTCTGTGGCCGTTTGTTTTTTCTCAACGGCCTTCGGTCTCCATTTCTTTTGCAGTGGCGGGTATAGTGGATGTGTGATGAGGACATCAACACCAACACGAGCACATCTACACCAGTAGCACCTTCTCCAGCCCAGGCACCATCTTCCCCAGTCCAGGCGCCACCCCTTCCACCTGGGCCAGTGACTCGGGCCCGTGCAAGAGAATTGAACTACATCATGTTGTTAAAGAACGAAGGCCCGGAAGAATAGACGACCAGCCCAATTGCGGCCCATAATGGACGTCCTAGGGTTGGCCGCCCCTAGGGGCTGCGCCCCCTCTCTATTTATACAGGAGCTGCGCCTCCTTTATTTTCCGAGTTTTGTTTTAGATCTAGCTTTAGCTACTCTCGAACACGCGCAAATCTGCGCTGTCTTCGTGTATTCAGAACTCCACCCTCGAGTAATAGATTAGATTGCTCGCATCTTTTTCTTGTTCGTTCTTCGATTGCGCACAGGAAACGATCTTCGTGATCAGGCCGATCTCGCATCAGCAAGGTCGGTAACCACAGGGAGTTGGTTCAGCGATTGCATTGGCGCCTCGGGCTTGCTCGTCGTAGTCGGATCGCAAGGGTCATCTTCCGCCAAATCGAAATTATCTCCTCTCGCCGAAAGATCGGGCACCTCAGCTACATCAATTGGTATCAGATTTCCAGGTTGATCGGTGAGTTTATCGAGTGTTTTTTTTTTCCTACAGTCCACAAAACCACATAAAAATTCAGGTTAGACCTTATCCCAGCACCCTTTTGAGCCTCGCACTTTCTTTCAATAATCTGCATTGTTGAATTTGTGTGCTTTCGCGTCATTTGTTGCTGGTTGCATTGTGTTCTTCCACCATTCAAACCCTAGCGCCGCCACCATCTTCCCTTTGATCACGCCACAAACCGAGTCAACATTGTTTCCTTGTTTTTCTCCTTCGGTTACGTCAAAAAAAAACAGAAAAAACAAACCGAGTCAACGGCCGTTTCCTTGTTTTTCTCCTTCGGTTACGGAAAAAAAACAGAAAAAAAAAAACAAACCGAGTCAACATCGTTTCCTTGTTTTTCTCCTTCGGTTACGTCAAAAAAACAGAAACAAAAAAACAACGAAGGAGAAAGGATACGGTTGTTTCATCCCGGTCGTTTGAAAACATAACTTGAGGTACCTTCCTTAAACCGGGCATAACTTTTCGCTCGGGTGTCCAAAAAATCTGAAATTTTTACAGGAGCTAGTTGACACCATTCTGAGGCCGGCCAAACTCACCTTTGGTCTGTTTGGGTTCGACAAAATTGTCAAAAAAATTCAGGAAGATAAAGAAAAAAATCCGTCAAAGTTCTCGCACGCTTTTCAGAGAACTTCCTGATTTTCTATAGACCACATTTGAACTCTGTTTTAGGTGAAACTTCGTCTAGCTCCTATTTTGTTGCTTATTGTGCTGAGAAAAATATCAAAAAAATCATACAAAAAAGAAAAACAAAATCACTTGTGATTCCTACTAGTGGCCTCACTAGTACAATATTTACGGTACTGCCATTCTGCTAGTTCCATCTGTCCTTTGCACTTGTGGCCAGCAATATAGTTTCGTGTTCTGCACTATAATTCAACTTTGCATTATTGTTTGGTCGTGCTAATCCTTGACTTGAGTGCAGCCTACCCAGAACTCCACATATTTCTACGACGAGAAGGTTTCTGTTTCTCCAGGCAATCGCTCATCCAATCTTTCACCGGTTCCACCTGTTGGTTGCAGTTCACCACTGTGGCTTGGTAAGAACGGATAAGAATTTGATAACAGCACTAGTGTGAGCGCCTTGTGAGCAGTACACCCCTGTTTTTGTCGTTGGTTTTTTTTGGTGTTTTGGTGTTTGCGCTAACTATGGCAGGAGCACATGACACGGTGGATGCCCAGTTGCTGGAAGTAAGGCGACAAGTTGATGGACTTGCTGATGACATTAGGACGATGCATGAACGGCTTGATTCAACGGTCACTTCGACGACCGAGCGTTTCAACCAGCTTGACCTTGCTCAAACGGCGACTCGCACCACACTCGACACCATCCTGGCACGCCTTGATGCGTTGACCACAAAGATGGAGCAGGACTACGGCGGTGACACTGAGTGGGACGATGGAGATCGCCGTGGTCGTGCACGCCGTGTGGTTCGTCATCCCCCTAATGACTTATTTTCTAAGATTAAATTTAAAATTCCACCTTTTAATGGCAAATATGATCCTGCTGCATATCTTGATTGGGAGTTAGAGGTTGAACAAAAATTTTCATGCCATGATATTGCTGCACATTCTCAGGTTAAAGCTGCTATTAGTGAATTTACTGATTTTGCTTTAATTTGGTGGCGTGAGTTTAAAATAAAACATCCCACTACCATTCCAACCACTTGGGATCAGTTGAAAGCTGCGATGCGACATCGATTTGTGCCTTCGTATTATGCTCGTGATTTGCTTAATAAAATGCAGCGTTTTCAGCAAGGTTCTCAATCTGTTGAGGACTATTTCCAGGAGTTACAAAAAGGTATGATTCGTTGTGGGATATTGGAGGACAACGACGCTGCTATGGCACGTTTTCGTGGTGGTTTAAACCGCGAAATCCAAGATATACTTGATTATAAGGAATATTATGATATGACTACTTTATTTGAATATGCTTGCAAAGCTGAACGTGAAGTGCAGGGACGCCGTTCGAAGCCATATTCTAACCCTTTTGCAGGACGAAGCTCGACATCCACCTCAGCACCAGTTCCCCCTGCGCCATCCACGTCCACCACTACTCCACGTGAGAAGACGACCAAACCAGCCAGCACTGCCCCACCCACAGGTCGTACACGGGATATTCAGTGTCATCGCTGTAGAGGATTTGGCCATGTGATTCGGGACTGCCCAAACAAGCGCACTTTGCTCATTCGTGACGATGGTGAGTACTCTTCCGCTAGTGATTCTGAAGAAATTGAACATGCACTACTTGCCACTGACCATGCAGCTAAGGCGGAGGTACATGTCAACCCGGGCGACGCTGATAGGTATGAAAGTCTTGTTGTGCAGCGTGTTCTCAGTACACAGGTCGCTTTGCCCGAGAAGAATCAGCGACACACTCTGTTCCATACAAAGGGTGTTGTGCAGGAGCGGTCAATTCGCATCATTATCGACAGTGGCAGTTGCAACAATTTGGCGAGTACCATGCTGGTCGAAAAGTTGTCGTTACCCACTCGTAAGCATCCAAACCCATATCACATTCAATGGCTTAATGATGGTGGTAAAATAAAAATCACGCGTTCCGTGCGTGTTCCTTTCTCCATGGGTGCTTATTCTGATTTTGTTGATTGTGATGTTATTCCCATGGAAGCATGCTCTTTGTTACTTGGTCGACCTTGGCAATATGATACTGATAGCTTGCATCATGGTCGTTCGAATCATTATTCTTTCATTTTTAAGGGTCAGAAAATAATTATACATCCAATGACACCTGAACAAATTGTTAAAGATGATCTTGCCCGAGCTGCTATAACTGCTAAACAACTTGATCCATCGCCCTCTGTTCCTTCTGAAATTAAGTTGAAGGCTCCTGTTTTACTTGCTACACGTGCTGATTTTGATGATCTACACGGTGCTCATTTGCCATGCTATGCACTTGTATGCTCTAGTGTCCTCATTTCACTTGATGATGCACCATCTTTGGCTATTCCCCCTATGGTTGCTAACCTTTTGCAGGAGTACGCTGATGTCTTTCCCAAAGACTTACCACCGGGTCTCCCACCGCTTCGTGGCATTGAGCACCAGATCGACCTCATTCCCGGCGCACAGCTTCCGAACCGCGCACCATACCGTACAAATCCGGATGAGACGAAGGAGATTCAGCGCCAGGTACAGGCGTTGCTTGACAAAGGATACATTCGTGAGTCTCTTAGCCCTTGCTCTGTTCCTGTGTTACTTGTTCCCAAGAAAGATGGGTCATGGCGTATGTGTGTAGACTGTCGTGCTATTAATAACATCACTATTCGTTATCGCTATCCTATACCACGCCTTGATGATATGCTAGATGAGCTTAGTGGTGCCATTATTTTCACTAAGATTGATTTGCGTAGTGGTTACCACCAGATTAGAATGAAACTGGGTGATGAATGGAAAACAGCCTTCAAAACGAAATTTGGTTTATATGAATGGTTGGTTATGCCGTTTGGATTGACTAATGCTCCCAGCACTTTTATGCGAGTGATGAATGAAGTTTTGAGGCCCTTCATAGGATTGTTTGTGGTTGTTTATTTCGATGATATCCTTATTTACAGCAAATCTAAGAAAGAGCATTTGGAACATTTAAGTGCTGTTTTTGATGCATTGCGTGCCGCCCAGTTATTCGCTAACATGGAAAAATGCATCTTTTGCACACGACGTGTCTCGTTTCTTGGTTATGTTGTTACTCCACAGGGCATTGAGGTGGATAGCAGCAAGATTGCTGCCATTCGGGAGTGGCCTACACCGACGACGGTCACACAAATTCGGAGCTTTCTTGGACTTGTCGGTTTCTACCGCAGATTTGTTCGTAATTTTAGCTCCATTGCAGCGCCTCTACATGAGCTTACAAAGAAAGATGTGTCGTTTGCTTGGAGTGATTCGCAGGAGGAAGCGTTCAGCACTTTGAAAGATAAGTTAACCCAAGCTCCCCTATTGCAATTGCCTGATTTTAATAAAGTATTTGAGCTTGAATGCGATGCTAGCGGTATTGGGCTAGGTGCTGTTTTGTTACAAGAAGGAAAACCAGTTGCTTATTTTAGTGAAAAATTAAGCGGTGCTAGTCTGAAATATTCTACTTATGATAAGGAGCTTTACGCGTTAGTGCGCACTTTACATACATGGCAGCACTATCTTTGGCATCGTGAGTTCATAATTCATTCTGATCATGAGGCTTTAAAACATATTCGTACCCAAACAAATCTGAACCGTCGTCATGCTAAATGGGTAGAATTCATTGAGTCTTTTCCTTACATTATTAAACACAAGAACGGGAAGGACAATGTTATTGCTGATGCTTTGTCTCGTCGCTATACCATGCTGTCACAGTTAGATTTTAAAATCTTTGGTTTGCACACTATAAAAGATCAATATGTTGACGATGCTGATTTTAAAGATGCTTTCGGCCATTGTATTAATGGGAAACCATGGGGCAAATTTCACATACAGGATGGGTTCCTGTTTCGCGCTAACAAGCTGTGTGTTCCAGCTAGCTCGGTTCGTCTTTTGTTGTTACAGGAAGCACATGGAGGCGGTCTCATGGGGCACTTTGGCGTCTACAAGACACATGAGGTGTTGGCTGCCCACTTCTTTTGGCCTCGGATGCGCGCTGATGTTGAGCGCCTTGTTGCACGCTGCACTACTTGTCAGAAAGCTAAGTCACGGTTGAACAACCATGGTTTGTATATGCCTTTGCCTGTTCCTACTTCCCCTTGGATTGATATTTCGATGGATTTTGTTTTGGGATTGCCTAGAACTAAGAAGGGGAGGGATAGCATTTTTGTGGTTGTTGATCGATTCTCCAAAATGGCTCATTTCATACCTTGTCATAAGACTGATGATGCTAGCAATGTTGCTGAATTGTTTTTTAGAGAGATTATTCGTTTGCACGGTATTCCCAATACAATAGTCTCGGATCGTGATGCCAAGTTTCTGAGTCATTTTTGGAGATCTCTGTGGAATAAATTAGGAACTAAATTGCTGTTTAGCACCACTTGTCACCCTCAGACTGATGGTCAAACTGAGGTAGTTAATCGAACTTTGTCTACCATGCTTCGGGCTGTTTTAGACAAAAATTTGAAACGTTGGGAGGATTGCTTACCTCATGTTGAGTTTGCTTATAATCATGCAACACATTCTTCTACAAAGATGTGCCCTTTTCAAATTGTTTATGGTTACATTCCTAGGGCGCCTATTGCTTTGTTTTCGCTAGATGCTACGGACGCCCCACACATAGATGCTCTTGCACATGTTGAACAAATGATTAATCTCCATGAACAAACTCAACAAAACATTGCTGCTGCTAATGCTAAATATCAGATTACTGGTAGTAAAGGCCGGAAACTAGTTACTTTTGAACCTGGTGATATGGTTTGGTTGCATTTGAGAAAGGATCGATTTCCTACTTTGCGCCGTTCTAAATTGATGCCTCGTGCTGCTGGTCCTTTTAAGGTACTAACCAAGATTAATGATAATGCTTATATCCTTGACCTGCCTGCGGAGTTTGGTGTTTCCACTAGTTTTAATGTTGCAGATTTGAAACCGTATGCGGGAGAAGATGAGGAGTTGCCGTCGAGGACGACTTCAGTTCAAGAAGGGGAGGATGATGAGGACATCAACACCAACACGAGCACATCTACACCAGCAGCACCTTCTCCAGCCCAGGCACCATCTTCCCCAGTCCAGGCGCCACCCCTTCCACCTGGGCCAGTGACTCGGGCCCGTGCAAGAGAATTGAACTACATCATGTTGTTAAAGAACGAAGGCCCGGAAGAATAGACGACCAGCCCAATTGCGGCCCATAATGGACGTCCTAGGGTTGGCCGCCCCTAGGGGCTGCGCCCCCTCTCTATTTATACAGGAGCTACGCCTCCTTTATTTTCCGAGTTTTGTTTTAGATCTAGCTTTAGCTACTCTCGAACACGCGCAAATCTGCGCTGTCTTCGTGTATTCAGAACTCCACCCTCGAGTAATAGATTAGATTGCTCGCATCTTTTTCTTGTTCGTTCTTCGATTGCGCACAGGAAACGATCTTCGTGATCAGGCCGATCTCGCATCAGCAAGGTCGGTAACCACAGGGAGTTGGTTCAGCGATTGCATTGGCGCCTCGGGCTTGCTCGTCGTAGTCGGATCGCAAGGGTCATCTTCCGCCAAATCGAAATTATCTCCTCTCGCCGAAAGATCGGGCACCTCAGCTACATCAATGTGTGTCATTAAATGTCTTTTCCGCCTCCTTCTCCTGGCTCTCCTTTGCTCTTAGGCGCTGTAATTTTCTCTTTTGGGATCGTGTCAATCCCGCTGGGCACCATCGAGGCATGGAGTATTTTGGATCGGCTGTTTTGATGGTAGCCGTATCCTTTTCAGTTGTGTTGGCCGATTCGCCGAAAATCATCGGCCCTTTATTATCTTCTTGTATGACAACATCTGCAGTGCCTATTTTGATGATGTCCTTTTTTTGTTGTTTGTTGAGTTGCTACAGGCATATGCCCCCCTGCCGTATTGGTCGGCCTTGAAGGCCGAGTAGTCCGGCAATCCTGTTGGGTTTGTGCCTGGTGACCGGATTGAGCAGTGCTCAATCGGTCTTGTACTGGTGGCGTCAACCTGTCAAAAACAGATGTTTGGGGTGCCCCCCAGGCGGGGTACTGTGGCATCCCAAATGGATATGGTGGCATGCCCCACATTTGATTTGGGACATATGGCGGAGGTAAATATGTGTATGGATATGGCATAGGTGGATATGGAGGTGGAGGTGTCCATGCAGGTATGTTAGGTCTCACTTGTACAGTATGACCTTTCATTTCTTCCGATTGGTGGGGTGGTCCAATCGGCCTGACCTGACGTTGCTCATGAATGGGTGAGCGGGGTCGCTTTGGTGGCCGGTCACTGGGGCCGGCCTTCTTTTTTACATATTTAGACAACAATTGATCAAAAGTCGGGCCAGGCTTGATCAGCCGACCAGCTGCTTTAAATGTATTTGTTTTCCACGTACCTATCTCTGGTCGTCGTGGTTTGAAGGTACGTGGTCGCCGCGAGTCCTGAGCATGACCGGGCCATCCGTTGGAGTTCTCCGGACCGTCCGGCGGGGTCCCGGACCATCCGCGCCTATGTGCCGGACTGTCTGGGATGCGCAGCACGGGTTCCTTCATCTGCCTCCCTGTCTGCGCTTGCCCCCCAGTGCTAGAGGCTGTGATGGTCACCTTTAGGGTCTCCCCCCCCCATCGGGAGTCTTCTCGGCCACTACTTTCCTGCAAGAAACTTTACGACCCTTATCGGCCTCTTTAGTATGGCCGATGATTGTCTCTTTGCCTTTGCCTTTATCGGCTGTGTTTGGCCGAACCAGGACTTTCTTGCCCTCGAAGTCGATCATGTTCATCGGAAAGGGCTCTGTATCTACCTGCATTTCCTGAAATTTCAATCGTCCCTCATTAATGGCCGATTGAATCTGTCGACGGAATACATTACAATCATTAGTGGCATGAGAAAATGAGTTATGCCACTTGCAGTATGCCCGTCGTTTTAACTCGTCGGCGGATGGAACAGTGTGATTTATTTTAATATTGCCATTTTAAGTAACTCATCAAATATTTTATCACATTTACCAACATTAAATGTAAACTTTACCTCCTCCTGCCGTTTCTTTTGAACCGGCTGTAAGGAAGCACAAGCCGAAGATTTGGCCTGCTTTGGCCAAACCATTTCAGCAGCATATATTTCTGTTGACTCGTCATCTGAGCTACTTTGATCGCACTCTACTATATGTACGTTATGACGAATTGCTTTAGCAGTTTCTTTGCTTCGGCTTTCACAAGCCAAAGCTCTCTGGTGTAACTGTGCTAGTGTAAAAAATTGGATGCCCTCTAATCTTTCTTTTAAATAATATCGTAGGCCATTAAAGGCTAATCCCACTAGCTGTTTTTCTGCTAAATGAATTTGGAAGCATCGGTTTCTTGTATCTCGGAATCTCCGGATATAATCATTAACAGATTCATCTTTTGTTTGTCGCAATGACACTAAATCTACTAAATCCAACTCATAATCACCGGAGAAAAAATGATCATGAAATTTTTGTTCTAGATCCCCCCATGATGAAATGGAATTAGAAGGTAAAGTAGCGTACCATGCAAACGCGGTTCCCATTAGAGATAATGAAAATAATCGTACGCGAAATGCCTCTGTGTCGGCCAATTCTCCTAATTGTGCTAAAAACTGGCCTATGTGTTCGCGCGTGTTCTTTCCTTGATCACCCGAAAATTTTGCGAATTCGGGTATCCTGGTTCCCTGTGGGTACGGGTGGTGATCAAATCGGCTGTCATAAGGTTTCCGATACGATTGCCCCCCAGGGACCATGCTTACTCCGAGCTTATCTCGAAACGCCCCGGCTATTTCTTCCCTTACTATATCAATGGCAGCCGGTGCGAGACCACCGGCTCTCTGGTCAAACATAGGTGGGGTTGGCTGGATATTAGCATGTTGTCTTTCCCCCCATTGGTTTGAGTTACGTGGTGCATTTTCATTTGCCCTATATGGGTCATAGGTTTGATCGTTTCTTTCCGGCCTCCTAGGTGGGGCCGGAAAGCTTTCCTGGGCTCTAGATCTTGAATTAATGGGCTGGTGCATTGCATAGTGTGATGGGAAGTGCTGCTGGGACGGGTGAGGATTCAAGTAATAATCCTCCTCAAAAGATTCATGCGCGGACTGTCCGGATATGTACCCGGACCGTCCGTGATTATATGCGGACCGTCCGTCGTTGTATGCGGACCGTCCAACTGGGTAGTTTGGGTTCTGTGCCGTGTGTGGTGGCTCGGGCGCATATCTAGGTAACTCATTAGAAATAGGTCCGACTGTTGCTGGCCCGGACGGTCCGCGCTCACGTGCGGACGGTCCGGGCATGTGCAGATCGGCTGATTTGCTGCCGATTTGCGGTTGCTTAGGGTATGTGTCCATCGGCATCCCATAAAGGGGTTGTGACTGGTCGTGACAACCTGTAGCCGATGTATTACGCGTGTTACCCCCTAACTCAACTTCGTGCGAAGGAAAATTTGCGATATTAGATTTATCAAATGCACATACTAGTCTCTTAAAATCGCTTTGCATACCCCCTATGATGTTCTGCATTTGTTCACGTTGCTCTTCTACATAATTTCTAAGAGATTGTAGCTCGTTGGTATTACTTACATTGGGGATATCTGGTGTGGGTTGGAGCGAAGCCGGATCCGTCACCCGATGTCGGACGACCTTGTTGTTCCTATCCATTTTGAAGTCGGCCAAGAATTTTGCTTTTGCCTCCTGGATCATACGCTCCTTGTGCTCCTCAAACTGGAGTTGTTCATCAGCCGACAAGGTTTCCCAAGTCGGCTCAATGATGTTGCTTGGGGAAATATCAGAGCTATCCCTTGAACCGGCCATTGAGGGCCGATTTGATGCGTCTATATTTATTGTCCCCAGCGGAGTCGCCAAAAAGTATGTTGACACATTTTTGGAGGCGTCAATTACTCAAGAGAACCAGCGACGGTGCTCTCTGGTCAGGCGCGGACGGTCCGCGGCTCAGGGCCGGACGGTCCGCGACCTGGCGCGAGGCGGCGGTGCTCTCTGGTCAGGCGCGGACGGTCCGCGGCACAGGGCCGGACGGTCCGCGCGTGCGCAGGGTCGGCGGAGGATCGCCGGCGGCGCCTGGATCTCGCTCCCGGGAGGGACCCCGTCGGGGAGGAGAGATCCTAGGTGGTGTCTAGGCTCGGGTAGACCGACCTAGACTCCTCTAATCGACGTAGAGTCGAGGAGAGGCGGAGAATTTGGGGATTGAAAGGCTAAACTAGGGCTAAACTAGAACTACTCCTAAGATAAAATGCGAAATAGAAGTTGTATTGATTCGATTGTTGATTACAAATCGGCCGTATACCTCTCTATTTATAGAGGAGGGGGCTGGACCCTTTACAAACTAATTTCCGAGTTTTTTCCGTGATTTTAGCTAATAACCGTAGCACAAAACTCGGAACCCTAATCTGCTCTGCGCATGCGCGGACCGTCCGGCCCCCAGGCGCGGACTGTCCGGATCGCGGACCGTCCGCCCTCAGGGCCGGACCGTCCGCAAGCCTCAATACGGTGCTCAACAGTGAAGCTGTGATAAACATTTTTGGTTAGTGAAGATGACAAATAGTATATAGGAAGGAAAACCAGATATGTTGATAAACGATGACCAATAAAAAATAGGAACCCTAAGAAACATGTCTTCCTCCGAAGACATGTTGCTTGATAGTGCAAAAGTAGTAGATGTAGATTGATGACCACAATAGCCACTCGCCAAGATAAAGGAATCCTAAGAAACAACGAATGCTTGATTTCCACTACTAGTAGAAGGTATATGTTGAAACTCGTTGCAGAAATCAAATTAAAGGGCATTGAATGGACTCCTACGATGGCGTCGCTGGTATGAGCGTCGTCGATGTGGAGAAGATAAGGGCGTTATTCAGAGGCGAAATTAATCACGGATCTCGCCATGAATGAAAACAACCAAAAAGCTTGACAAGCCAAAATCTCAATTTCTAATCTAATTTCAACAAGTGTGTACACAGAGCAACAAAGCAAACCGAAACCCACCCACGCACCCAAACCGCCTACTACACGGGCCTGCCTACCCACCTGCGCACGCGCTACAACGGCCCAGACGTCGCGACGCGTCCGTCGCCGTCCACCTCGGCCGCCCACTCCGCAGCCCGCCGCCCGGACGCGAACCGCCGCATGCCGCCCAGCCCCGGCGCCGGCGCAGCCTCCGCCTCCTGCGCCGACTCCCCCTTCTCCCTCCGCCTGGACGCCTCGGCCAGGGGCGGCGGCGGAGGAGGAGGAGACTGGTCGACGCACTCGACGCTGTTCCTGGACCTGCTCCGCCGCATCAAGAACGCCAGGCCACCGCAGCACCCGCCTGCGGCGCCGCGAGGCCGCGGCGGGCGGCCCAGGCGCGCGCGCTCGCGGTCCGAGAGCACCTTGCCGATGCAGGACACCTTGGGCGAGCCGGGCTCCGGGACGGCGGCCCTGGGCGCGCGCCCGCCGCCGCCGGTCTTGGCCTTCTTGGGGAAGATGGCAGGCGGGTGGTGCCGCCGCGCGCCGCCCTGGCCGAGCTTGCCGGAGAGGCCGATGATGGGCGCCGCCGTCGGCTTGAGGTTGCCAGAGAACCGCTGCGAGGAGCCGTTGGCCTGGCCGCCTAGGCCTCCGCCGGGGTGGTTCTTGAGGAGGCACTTGGGGTTGGTGTTCTCCTTGAGCGAGTCGTCGCGGTCGTAGACGCCGCTGATCTCGGACCACGCGATCTCGTCGCCGATGCGCAGGCGCGAGGACTCCGCCGGGTCGCCGATGCGCGAGGCGGCCATGAGATGATGAGATGGGAGGAGAGGGACAGGAGAGAGGCGTGGCGTGAAAATAGCTCCGGCGTGGCGTGCGCGTGGGGTTTTAAAGGAGTTCTTTGCTGACTCGTTGAGATTGATGTGATTGGGGCGGCTGCGAATTTTTCTCTGTGTTCCGTTCCGTGGGCCTGGTCTACAAACGAGTAGTACTCCTACATACAACGGGTCTCCAGCCTGCACCCCCACCACACCACCACCAATAAAACACAAATAAACCTTTGACTTTGTAAATATATTTGCGTATCGCAAAGCCATTGGATATATTACTATAAAACCCGGGAAGGACGTAAACCACAATCCACGTTATATATATATATATATATATATATATATATAGGGTAGAGGTAATCGAAGCCCTGGGCTTCCGTTAATGGGCGAAGCCCCAGCCAGGGAGACCGAACGGGTCGCGTTAGGTCCACTGGACGCCAGCCTGCGCGATTTATGCAAAGGATAACCACGTATCCCGCCTTACACGCGACATGCAATTACGCAAGCATAAATTTGTGTACAAATGTGCATAACTCATGCATAAATGGAATCTTTGCATGCCAGGAATCGCGCGCACGAATATCTGCATGTGCTAGACGTTTACGACTGCATAACGTTGTGATACATGATGGCGTAAACCATGCAAACGTTCACGGCAGGTTTTGGGATAAGGCAAGACGTGCGCGAAAATAAAGGCGCGGTTACGGCAGGATCGCGCGCACGAATATCTGCATGTGCTATACGTTTACGACTGCATAACGTTGTGATACATGATGGCGTAAACCATGCAAACGTTCACGGCAGGTTTTGGGATAAGGCAAGACGTGCGCGAAAAAAAAGGCGCGGTTACGGCAGGAAGCTAATACAACTTTACAGCCGCGTCCACGTTCGCTCGTCCATCTGAGTTATTGGCGGCGGTTAGCGGCGGCGGAATTGAGAGGTCCGGCCGGCGAAGAATATGTCCACCACCAGCGCTGGCGAAGACATCCTGCATGTAACACCTGTGCATAAGCCAGCAGGTACGTCAGTTTCCATGGACATGCAACCTGTTTTGTCTGCAATCGCCCCATACACAGAGGGTGAATCTGTTACTCCTCCGGCGGCATTGAGGGCACCTGAACATATCGAAGAGCACGCAAAAACAGCAGACGTGGTTGGTGCAGAGAAGCACATCCCCATGAGACATATTGGGCCACATGAGCAGGACACGCCTCATATTCTTCAAAGCCACGTAAGTTCTCCCGTATTACATTAAATTTAGTCGCTATTGAATCGTAAATGTTAAATTTCTGTGCGCAGCCGGACAATATTGATATAAGATTGATACCTAAAGTCGGTATGACATTTAGTAACGTGGATGAGGCGTATAATTTTTATAGTCAATATGCATACGAGGTAGGATTTCCGTTGAAGAAATATAGGGAGCGGAAGAATAGTAAATGGTTGAACTGTTCAATGGAAGGAAAGGTTGCTGAAAGGGTAGCTGGAAATCCAAGGATACGTAACACATGTTCGAAACGAACACAGTGCAAGGCTGGGATGAAACTTAAAAAAATCTACGATGATGCTAAAGAGAATGTTATTTCTGTTCGGATTGATCTGGTAAACTATGAGCATAATCATGAATTTTTGAAGAAAGATACAGAAAAAGGGCAATTGCAATGCAACAAAACACATGATCGTGAATATATGGAGTTCCTTAGAGAGATGCAAGAAAGCAGGATTCCACCACATTGCATTATGGATTTTGTTACAGAAATGCATGGTGGCCCAGAAAACGTTCCAATAACAGTGCAGGACATGAGTAATCTGTAAGTGTATTATGCATTGACAATAATTGTATTTTATATTACATAAACAATCGTAATGTGTTGAGTTAGATATAGTGCATAATCATTACATTTTTTGACAGGAAAAAAGCATGGCAAAGGGAGAGAAATGCAAATGATGTGTCAAAGCTGTTATCTTTTTTTTCATTATGCAAGAAAGATAATCCACAGTTTTTTTCAGACTTTCAACTGGACAAAGAAGGGAAAATTTTAAGCATATTTTGGTCCCATGCTAGCCAGCAAGCCGAGTACATTGATTTTGGTGATGCAGTTACATTTGATACTACACATAAGACTAATATGTATGATAAGCCATTAGGCATGTTTGTTGGCTCGAACCACCACCTACAATGCACAATATTTGGGTTTGCTTTACTAGGAGACGAGACAGTTGATACATTCGAGTGGGTCTTCAATACATTCAAAACATGCATGGGATGTGACGGACCACGAGTGATGCTGACAGGTATGTTGCAATAAAATGGCTCGTAATTATTATGGCACGTACTATATGATATCATATTGCCTTGCATGATGTTATGTAAATTTATATATTTCAGATCAAGACCCTGCCATGCCAATTGCACTTGGCAGAGTATTCCCAAACACAATACATCGATTGTGTTTGTGGCATGTGCAAAACAGGTATATGCCCCACTTGAATGAATTATATGCAAGATTTGAGGACATGGATTTCAAAACAAGGTTCCAATCTATAATACATCATCCATTGAATGAAATGGAGTTCGAGGCTGCCTGGCAAATGATGCTTGATGATTTCAAACTACACGAGAACAACACCCTTGCCAGATTATATGAAATACGCAAAGATTGGGTACCTGCATTTTTCAAAGGAGACTATTGTGGTCTTATGGTCTCTACACAACGAAGCGAGAGCATGAACAAGTTGGTGAAGAGTGCCCACGTGGATGCAAACACACCGCTTCATCAATTTGCAAAGCAGATGATGAATCTCCTGCATAGTAGGAAGATGAAAGAGGCCAAAGAGGCACTAGGATGCATGGTAAGTGAAAAAATTTTATAAACATATGTTTTATGCTATTAAAAACAAAACAGTATTAATACTATATTGTGTAATTTGCAGGGTCAAAAAGATACAACTACATTGTATATGTTTGAAATAAGAGTTGCAAGGGCATACACTAGAGCTGTGATGACAAGGTTTCAGGAGACAGTAAAATATGCAACTGCATACCGAATAGACCGTGATACAGAGGGTGATGAACATGATTGGGTGGTGAAACATACTACAAGATCAAATAAAATTGTTTGGGGTCAACACCAATTCAAGATAAGGGCTGATGTGGATGCCGGAAAGTATTCATGTGAGTGCAAGCATTGGGAGCATACAGGTATATTATACTAAACGATTTTTTGCTATATAAAACTATAAATTATTACGAATACATAGCAGTTTACGATTAAAATATGACATAATGTATGTTTAATCAATTATAGGTCTATTTTGTGTTCATCTTGTACGCGCTTTCATGCATCTACAAATTGAAAGGATCCCGAGTGAGTATATTTTGCAACGATACACATACTCCGCGCATCAAGATGTGGCTTTTTCAAGAGACGATAGGAATTTGAAAGGAAAAGATGGAGAAACTAGATCATATAGACAGAAGATGTTGCTTAAAAAAGCAATGAAAGTAGTACACCATGCGAGTCTGTCTAAAGCTGGGAATGATAAAGCACTAGAGATGATGGACGAATTATTAGGGTTATTGACGCGTGTGGAGCCTGATATAGGTACTGGTGAGAGTTGTGGCACAAGTGTTTGCGATGACATCCAGGTACGCACCTCGTGATGTTATGAATTTTGCATAATTACTTGTCAATAATGATACATGATTGTAATGATGATATAGGTCGAAACGTATGAAACAGAAGAAATGGCTATAGACAACTTACGCAAATTACATGATGGGAACGAGGTATGGAACAAATCTTTATAATGTATTACATATACTGCTCTATAAGATTTGAGTCTTCACTGGACTTTGTTTTATTTCACAGAAAATTTTAATGGGCTCTAATACTACTGAATGCAATACTAAGGATGATCAGTGTAATATGCAGATATTAACATTGGAACATAACACTGACATTCGGCTGGTTGAGAGTAGTTCTATGGATGTGGAAGCTAGAAAGGTGAAAACATTGCTACAATATATGATGACATACGTGAATGTAAAATCTGACTTGATATCTTTGTTTTGTAGAAACTGGAATTTCATATTGAAGGTGTAAACTTAGCAAGACCAGATAAGGCCAAGCCTAAGGGAAGAACAATCAAAAGTAGTGAGCAACAAGTTTTAAAATTGGGTGCGAAAGGAGCTAAGAAGATGAACAGGAAATGCCAGAAATGTGGCATAGCTGATGGTCACAACAGCCGTACGTGTTTAACTGTCGAGGATAATAGGGTTCGATTGGCTAACCTATCTGGACGTAAGCGAGGACGGCCTCCTGGTTCAAGGAACAAAATCATAGCTGCAGCCCCGCAATGGAATGAGACATCAACGTCGAAAAAACGAACGGTGGATGTCGGAGATGATGATTCATCTGGTAGAGAGTAGAAGACCATAAGATACAAATATTTCCTTGTGTAAATGTGATTCCTGTGTTCATTTGACAACTTCCAGAAAGTATCATAAATATACTTGAAAACTGGCATAAACGTCTGTATAATTGGTCATAAGCTTTAACAGTTATGCAGCAAACTGACTGTACATATACTTAGCATACATGTATGCGAAAAAATGCATAACTCTGCGTTGTGTAATGCATAAGATGGTTAGCCTGTGAACCATGACTGTACAAAAAAATGACCCTGTTTGCAGTATATAACTCTGATAATGTATATAATAATGTATTGGCATATAATGATGACTATTGTATCATAAGTGTATGGACAAACATGCATAAGACTGTCAATAATTATATCGTAAACTTCGGACAAGAAACATGCATACTTCGAGGTTATTGACATAACAATATTGTACAGAAACCTGGCAGAATCAAATGCAAGAAACACACATTACTTTCAAACACAGTTTGGTACAACCATTCCAGTTTAGAAGTTAGCTGATCCCCACAGTTGTCATTGACTTAAACTAAGAAACGTCTACGGACTTTGGCCATAATATACACACATCACTGATCTGAAGATTAGGGAACCATTGTATGCAAAATATATTACATGACCAAACTAAACTACATCCTTTAGGCCTTGAATCTTTGGATGTCTTGGAGCAGCGATAATGCATTGTTCTTCGGGTGGAATGTGATGTAATGTAGCGCAAGAGACCGTATCTGACTGGTGTTGCCCTGCAATACAAAAACACTGAGTTAGTTATACCTCTGTTCCATGAGTTGCCATGGGCCAACTATAGAATTAAATGATAAATTTGTACGTACTGCTTCTATGTCTGACCGCAAAGATCCTTCGTCGCATTGATAAAATAGAATGTAACCCATGACATAAAACCCACAGTCATTTGATCCAGCTGCCATGGTAGGACAATTTTGGCACAAGTCAATTGTGAAGTTACCAAACTTGGGAAAGCATGTACTGGGCCGCACATGTTGTATTGCTTTGTTTAATCTGCTCATAATAACCTTAGCCCATGCTAACTTTCTGCCACCTGAGCCCAAATGTGCAAAATGATAGTCCTTCCATGTAGTTCCACCAAGTGTTGGTCCATATGGGTTGGAATCTAAAATATGAATGCACTTCTTGACCTTGTTGACAACATACAAAGTCCAATGCCCCCTGCTTACCATGGGGACCATGATCTGACCGTGTAAAAAAAGCATAAAATTAATAGGGTAACTTACAAAAGCATAACAGTGTGATATGTTCCATTTAAAAGGGATTGTGTTTGGATTATGAAATACGAGTGTTACCGCTTTGCGTTGGTCCAAATCATCTGTCTCAGGCAATGAATTGTCTAGAAATGTGTGGAGTACAGATTCATCAAAAGGTTGAGGGTTGCGACTGTGTCGTTCCTGTTCCTCAAAGTTGAGTATTGACTGCAATAAACAATATAAATGGAGTGAGTGTACTTGGGTTGATCTAATTTGTATATGAAAATGGTGTATGTAAGTTACAATAGTTTACCCCAACATTAACATCAAGAACCAAACTGTTCGAACTCATCGAAGTCTTCTGATTTTTTGCATCATCAATAACACATTGGATGAAACACTGCATGAATCCATTGTCGAGACACTTCCCATCAGCAAAAGATTCATATATGTCATAACATGTCGCTGAATATTCACCATAATCTATTATGGTCCTGGTGAAATTTTTATATCAATCAGATAGGTCGCGTAAAACTACCAGCATATAATTTTGATTAAGTATGAACTTCATACCTGCCGGTGTCAGATTTCAGACCACACAAATATTCGCGTAGAGCTAACACGGTTTGCATCTGCACATCAAGAAAATCCTGGCCAACCTGTGGAGTGTTTGTAGCTGGATCGGTTTCAACAGAAACCTAAAAATATATATGAAAATATACATAAAACTCTGTAAACAATTTTGACAACTATAAAGAAAATGAAAATTACTGAGCTGACATAAAGTGGAATATACGTAGGTGGAATGAAGTGTCATAAACCGGCATAAAATTAATGAACTGACATTACTGATACATATCAAGAGAAAGAAATATTCTTGCAAACTGCATAAATGAATGTGTAATTTATCATAGGCAGCTAGCAGTTATGTAAAAACTGCATGCACATCTACTCAGCATATATGTATATGTAAATGGGCATAACACTGATTTGTAAGATGCATAACCTATTTAGACTGTGGATGTGTAATTTATCATAGGCAGCTAGCAGTTGTGTAAAAACTGCATGCACATCTACTCAGCAAATATGTATATGTAAATGGGCATAACACTGATTTGTAAGATGCATAACCTATTTAGACTGTGAATGTGTAATTTATCATAGGCAGCTAGCAGTTATGTAAAAACTGCATGCACATCTACTCAGCATATATGTATATGTAAATGGGCATAACACTGATTTGTAAGATGCATAACCTATTTAGACTGTGAATGTGTAATTTATCATAGGCAGCTAGCAGTTATGTAAAAACTGCATGCACATCTACTCAGCATATATGTATATGTAAATGGGCATAACACTGATTTGTAAGATGCATAACCTATTCTTGCAAACTGCATAAATGAATGTGTAATTTATCATAGGCAGCTAGCAGATATGTAAAAACTGCATGCACATCTACTCAGCATATATGTATATGTAAATGGGCATAACACTGATTTGTAAGATGCATAACCTATTTAGACTGTGAAGCATGGCTGTACAAAAATCTGTGAACAGTTGAACAGTACAAAGAAAATGACAATTACTGAGCTGACATGTTCAGATGGAGTCTGATCAAAGCATGGACCACTGTCAGGCAAGTCTGTTTCTGCCACTTGTTGTACGCCGTCAGTAGACTAACAATGATGGTATAAATGGATTACAAATTTAGTAAACTGCTAATGAGAATATAGAAAAACCACGAGGGGGTTTAGACATACCTTGATTTGCGGAGTCGCATCAAATATCGGCGCGTCAGGATCCATGTGTGGTGTTGCTTTAGAGGTGACGTTTGTATTGGTCGGCATGTTCTTGCCACCGTCACCATGTTTAGCCTGAAAGAATTGTAATGGTTATATTTACATAGAACGATTAATACAACCCTAGAATGAAAAAATACAATTAATAATAAAAACATTACCACTGAGGTTGTAGGTGTTTTGTTCTGTTTCGATTTATTTGTATGAAGCAGTGGATCAATATCAGCTTCATCGGGACAACTTTCTAATAGTACACGAATATGCTGTTGCCTTAACAGTAATTCATGTACCTGAGTGTCTGTAAACTGCGTATCCAGCTGAGAAGCTGGAGTAGACATATCGTGTACAGTTGGGGTGGCCGGACGCGTACATCCTTCTGTACATGTCATGTAAACAAATAAAACATTGTTAAAAATAATGGCATCAAAACCATATCGATAAATGATTGCATAACTTTTTTATATTGACGTAAATACATTAAAAAGACTAACCAGCTGTCTGGGGAAGAATATCATCTGATTTTGATGTGGTTTTCTGCACATCATAAGCATCTTCGTTGTCACCCTCCTCGGCACGGAGGACCTCGTCAATTAACTCGCCAAAAACATCGGATAGATTGAATTGTTTCTCAACAATCTGCTGTAGAGACTGTTTAATAACTGAACACGCCTTACCAACCTCCGCATCAAAATGTGACAGCTTCTCTATGAAACCCATCCGGTGGCGGGATGGAAGCTGATTCAGCTTGCTTGATATCAAATCCCTGATGAGCGGGAGTTCGATGTGAATTGAGTGCTGTCCAGATGGGTCAGGACGAGGAACATCAAAAGTGTTGGTCCTGGTCTTATGCTGTTGTAAATTGAAAATTATTAAGTAAATGTATAGCATATCACTGAATGTTATGTTGAAATTCTATGCCAAACAAATATATAAATAGAATCATGCCTTGAATTGTACATGAACGGGTGGTACATCTGTGTAGCAGGTCTCTGAGGAGCTTCGGAACTAAAAAAATGTGTGAAAGATGGAGTAAAACTTATACAAACATATTAAATTGATAAATGAGATTCATATGTTTAATGGAAAATGCAAAACATCATCACAAATATGCTTACAAACTGGCATAAAGGTATGTGAACATTATCATATGCATGTAAACAAGTGATTGACACATAAAAAAATACCGAGCAATGTCCAAATGCTTCTTCTCCTTTGCGTATCTTGCCCTTGTCAGCTCTTGTCAGGGCTTGAATAATATTCCTATCAAAGTATTTGATTCGGGGTGTTCCACGTTTGTTCTGGGGTGCCGCTGAGTCATGCAAATGATCCAAATAATACAGCTGCAAAAGGCATAACATGAGTCATTATAAGACATAACAAAAGCATAAACTACATGTATATGGATTTTGCATACAAGATTATGGGTACATGTAACAGACAAAAAAGGATATGCTTACAAGAATAACGATGGAACATCCATAGATGGTTGTAGAAACGTTCGTAACGCTCCTATTATGCCATTTCTTGGCAGCTTGGCATAAATCATTGAAAATAAGCTGGCACCAGTCAATCTGGTGGAAACGATCCATCTGCTCGGTTAAAAGAACCTCATGGTTCGTTATTCCCCAGCTGGCAGTAGGGAACAACAACCTATTGAACAATATCAAGAAAAAGCATCTGATGCTTAAATCATCGTCAGAACCTTTCCTCAAACGATCTTGTAGAGCTGTAACCCCAAAATCTTCTTTCGATAGACCAAGTTCAGCTCTCAAATTGTTGGCAACAACAGCTTCATCGATGCCCAATGCAGTTCCTCCCCCAGCATTCGGTAAACCCAAAATTAGGTGCACCGTATCCTTTGTAATTTTCAGCTCCTTTCCAGGGCCAGCTCGAATTGTCATGTTATTGTGGTCGAGCTTTTCCATCAGCCAAGCTAAGTGTGATCTGCTGCCGAGTGCGTCCAGTCTCATGTCAAGAATACTAGAAAATCCCCTACGTGCAATTGCTTGTTGCTGTCTGTCATTTAATATCTGTATGGTTACTAACACATCTTGGGGGTTGCATCTGACGTTCAGCCTCTGCTGGGAAAAATATATAAAATGAATATTGTAAACATTTACATGTGCATAATCGCAACACAATGTTTAACTCAGACATCAAGACAACATGATTTCAGGCATAAAAATGATATATTGCCATAGACATAAATATCTAACCTGTCGGGGTGGGGGCACTGCTTTCCTCCGCTTAGTGACTACCTTCTTCAAAACATTCCCAGGGCTGTCGTCCAAGTTACGCTTCTTGGATAATGGCATAAAGTCATCATCATCAGCAGCAGCATGCCTTGTTTTGGGTCTAACAGTCCCCGCCGGAGCACGGGGTATGTCAACGCTGAAGCACTCCTGAGTAGACTGGATTATGATCCGTTTTGGATTGGAAGGTGGTCGGTCTATGTTCTTCATCACTGATGTTCCTGCCAAATGAAACAACACATATACATAAAATACGTAAAGGATCAAAAAAAAGATAAGCACAAACTCAATTCAGATCAGCTCATGACCATACATTGCATAAATGTATCAACAAAGCAGCATATCACAATATTGTAAATTGCATAAACTTGTGAGACTACCTTGATAAAAAAAATCTGCTCATATGCGACATCCAATTAATGTGTAACCTGGTTATTTCGTTTGAGCTGGCCCAATTTGAACAGCAATAAGTTTTATGGCATAATGTATTGATGTATGGATCATACTTCTGTCAACAAATCAGCATAACACAATATTATAAATTGCATAAACTTGTGAGACTAACTTGATCAAAAAAATTCTGCTCATATGCGACATCTAATTAATGTATAACCTAGTTATTTCGTGTGAGCTGGCCCAATTTGAACAGCAATAGGTTTTATGGCATAATGTATTCATGTATGGATCATACTTCTGTCAACAAATCAGCATAAACAAAGTATTGTAAACTGCATAAACGTGTGATAGATTGCATAGTATACATTTGTGTATCCAATTAACTATAAATTTATAATGAATTGGTATTTGATAAATCAAGCAATTGGCAAAATAATAATGTGAACTCTATCTACGATTCAGATTGTAAGAGTTAAAGGTTGATGGCTTACCGGAATGTGGATGGGCCTGCAGGGCGGCTGAATCCGAGACACCTGTGCAGGGGACAACCCAACGCGACGCGGGGCTGTGTCAAATGCGTTGGGGACTCGACGTTGGGGACGGACCTCGCGACGGTGTAGGGGACTCGGCGTTCGGCCGCCGCGGTGGAGAAGATCGAGGTCTCGGTCTCTGACGAGTAAGAGAACGCAGGGGCGGCACAACCGCCTCCTCGATTCCGGGGCCCTTGCCGGAGACGAAGAACAAGGCCACGACCTGTGTGCGGCGGAGAAGGCGAGGGCGAGCGGCGGAGAAGGCGAGGGCGGGTCTCTGCGGTGGTGAAGGAGAATGCGACGGCGGGGGAACTGCGGGGGAGAATCTTAATGCGACGGCGGCGGTTAGTCTAGGGTTCGCCGGGCGCGGAGGAGAAGCAGCATACGGCGGTGGATTTTGGCTAGGGTTCGGCGGGAGCGATTAATACGGGAGAGCTGAGCTAAGAAAACGAAAGCTCAGTTCCTTGATTCGTGGGCCCGGAATACGTAAACTGCCCAGATTGCGGGAACACGATCTTTCCGTGGGCCCGGATGCCGCGAGACGTGCGCACACCAAAAGAGCGTAAACGGTAACAAAAAGGAGCATAACTCGTATTTATAATTGACGTAACAGTGTATTACAGTAAACCAGTAAAGCGTGCGCGCCGGTCAGAGCACCTGGTCGGTTTCTGGTCGGGGCTTCCTGTAGTTAGAGAGAGCCCAGGGCTCTAAATACTATATATATATATATATATATATAGCTTATTTATAGAAGAAAATAATATATATTGGTGCAACCCTACAAAGAAGGCGCAAGAATAGAAATAGAATAATTTTAAAAAATACTTTTTAAATAACTCTTTCACATAAAGATAGGGTTGGAATGACTTTTTAAAATATATAATTTTAATATATTCTCTTTCGCTCCTTCTGGATATTTAAACCATAGTGTGCTTAATACCCAACGTATTCTTGCTATTTATCGGCTGATGGACATAAAGCAGAAATATATTACAAGTCCAACCATCAGTGAGCCTGAAGACATTCTATCTCACTCTCACATCTTGGGTGTTCTAGCCTAGAGTCTTAATCTACCTTTATGCACGTCTACTAGTTGAACTCTAGTGCAAGAGTTTGAAAAATGTCTAATGTGTGAACCCCTTAAACTTTACTCAACCCCTCCCTTTTATAGCGCAAGAAAAGGAGAGAGGTTACATAAACCTCGGATTCTACCCGCTAAGGCCCAACTACCTTGTTCTTATCCTATTTTGGAAGTCATACCGAGGCACATGCTCTCGACCACGGTAGTGCCTGTGAGGGATAGATATCCCCGTGTCCTCATGGACACTAAAACGTATCACGAGCCGCCTGACGGGCCTCCCACCGAGTTGTCCTACGGGATGGGTCGGCATGAAGTAGCTGGGTTAGGCGAGTCTAATCCAACACGACAAAGACCGACATCCGAGTTAGGCGCTACTGAAGCACTGATATCTTAGGTGATCAGTTGCAAGCACCCAGGGAGCTAGGCATTCGGTGATAACTCGGGCGACAAGGCGATCAAGACTCCAGATATATAGGACTGCAAGTTGTAACAAAGAAGGAGATAAGTAAAGTAGATAGTGATCACAACTTGTAAAAGAATAACTCTCTGGTCGTGTATATAAGGCCAAGGGAGAACCCCTACAAAATCATCTCATCTTACACCATTTCAGCCCCATCCTCATTAAGAGCCATCTCAAAGCTCACTTGTAATCCTCATACTCCAGAAATCAATACCTGGCCACAACAGGACGTAGGGTGTTACGCAATTCAAAGCGACCTGAACCTATATAAATCTACGAGCAATACCAATGTGCCTCTACACGTACCATTGAGTCACAATCAACGACGCCATCCTACCCAAAAGCACCAAGTGGGTAACCCCGTGGTGTGCGGTCGGGTCACAAACATCGACGGTGCCAGACATGTCCTTCGCCCAAACGATTGTCATATCTATCGCAAGGGCCAATATGATATGTCACATCTATGGGCAACAAGGCCTGTGTTGTTCAATATGATGTATTTGGTAGCTGGTGTAGCCTTTTGTTCTTGATAATATTTCATAGTACACTTTGTGTGCGCTCGTGTTGCAACAAGATCAATGCACATACCATATGGTGGTATCAAGTATCTTACAGTCTAAGTCATGACAATAACACACTTGTCAAGCCAATAATGTCGCATGTCACATATTTAATATGTTGTGCCTAAGACTTATTTGTTAAGCTAACATATGGACTTGTATTCAATCCTTTAGATGTGGGGTCCCTCTCCCTGGTCATATTATCCTCGATGGACCTAGTCACATCCTTTTGTCTTGCAATAGGGTTATACTGAATCATGGTGAATCCCTTGTTCCCATGGGGATTTGTGCCACATACGGTTCGGGACCCAACCACTTTTGTGATGGGAGGCCAAGGACCTTTAGGGACTAACAAAAGCTCTCGAATGTCTTGGTGTTGCTAATGTTAGGGGGGAGACTGTCACGATTGCCTATAATCTTCATAATGCCCAAGGCACAAGGACCCCTAGGGACTTAAGTTTATGAATGCCCTAGGCACGAGGGGTCTGAGGACATACTTTTAGAAGCATCCCAAGGAACAAGGGCCCTCAGGGCCTAGATCACTGACTAGTGACGTAGGACACAAGGCTCCTTTAGGACATGTACAACCTAGATACTATATTGTGGTTCTCCAAGCACTAGATACACCTAACAAACCCCTTCATACAACCTAATGTATTTATGTCTTGTATCTTATTCACTAGAACCTCTCAAGATACGACTCATTTATGTGGGTTGTATGAGTAGAATCATATCTTGACTTAGAGAACCGTGCTAGAGACATTCCTTCATCAATATATTGTATCTTGTGTTTTTTGCACTTACTCCCATGATACCCCTTAAGATACATGGTATTTATGTGGGTTGTACATGCCCTTAGGACTTATGTTATTGCACCCTAGGTTCTCCCAGGGCACTAGGATCCTTAGGTCTTTGAGTGCCCCAAGGCCCACTGAAAGGGAAATGGGGTCTAACCTTTTCCTAATTGATTTTGGTGGTTGAATTGCCCAACACAAATAATTAGACTAACTAGTTTGCTCTAGAGTATATGACCTACAGGTGCCAAAGGTTCAACTCAAAGCCAATACAAAGATTAAAAAGGGTTCAAAAAGAAAGGAGCAAAGGAAATCGAAGTGCTCCCTGGTCTGGCGCACCGGACTGTCCGGTGTGCCACCGGACAGTGTCCGGTGCACCACCGGACAGTGTCTGGTGCACCAGGGAAGAACAACTTCAAACTCTTCACCTTCGGGTTTCCCAGGCGCACCTCCGCTATAATTCACCAGACTGTCCGGTGCACCAGCGGAGCAACGGTCATCTGCGCGCAACGGTCGACTCTGCAAAGTGAACAGTGCAATTCAGATGTCAGAGCAGACGGTCAGAGGGGCACCGGACTGTCCGGTGTCGCACCGGACTGTCCGGTGCCACATGAGGACAAAGCCTCCAACGGTCGACCTGCTCCAAGCCCTAACGGGAGGATGACGTGGCGGCGCACCGGACACTGTCCGGTGGCGCACCGGACTGTCCGGTGCGCCCATCGCCAGCAAACTTCTCCAACGGCCATATTTTGTTTGGTAGCTATAAATACCACCCCAACCGGCCACTTCAAGGTGTGGGAGCCCAAGCAACATTCCAAGTCATCTAGTTGACATACTCAAGCCTTCCCAACCACATATATTCATTGATCCATCCTATACACAAGATTTAGACCACTACAACCCACACAAGTGCCACAAAAGCAAGAGCAAGCAAAAGAAAGCCTCCTGTGTGATTTAGCTCTAGTGCCTTGTGAGATTCATTGAGAGATAGTGTGTACTACATCTTTGTGTTCATTTGCGCGTGGAGTTTTGACTCCCATTGAACTTCCTCCAAAGTTTTGGAGGCTTGTAAAAGCTAGCAAGAGACACCAAAGAGTGTGGTGGTCCTTGTGGGATCAAGAGTGATCCTTGAGAAGAAGAAGAGCTCGCCGATCCTTGGGTGATCGGTAGAGAGAGGGAAAGGGTTGAAAAAGACCCGTCCTTAAGTGGACTCCTCAACGGGGACTAGGCCTTCGAGGGCCGAACCTCGGTAAAACAAATCACCCGTGTCCATTGTGTTTATTGCTTGTGATTTGTTTGTTTTCCCTCACTCTAAGTTTTTCTTGCACTATTCCTTGCTAACCTTATTTGGTGTTGCTTTAAGTTAAATTCTCGTTTAGTGAGGCAACACATTGCAAGAAAGAACTCGTGGCATTACTCTTCTCATCTAAGCCTTCTTGCTTTATACTCATAGACTTATTAGTAGTATTGATTTATCAATTCCGCATTATTTGAAAGCAATACTCCTCTCAAGCAAGGACTTAGTTTTTATACTCCGATTATTGTATATCTTGTTCTAACCACTAATTAAGGGATCTAGTTGGGGGATAAAGTTTTAATTTTTCAGGTTTTGCCTATTCACCCCCCTCTAGGCGACTTTCAATTGGTATCAGAGCTAGGCACTTCATCTTGAGTCTAACAACTCGAAGTGATGGCTCGTAAAAGATCCCAAAAGAACAAGAAGACCCAGGAGAACACAACTCGGAAGGAGGTAACACTTGAGATTTTATTTGATGATTGTTCTAACTATGATTCATGGTCTACTAGTGTGCTAAATGCTTTTAGAACCATAGATCCACGATTAGAACAAATTATAGACAAGAGCATCTTTCCTTCTAGTTATAATAAAGAAATTGTTTGTGAGGAGGATCAAAGATGTTTTCGCTTAAACTACCTAGCTTATGACATCTTAAGTAATTCTCTTAGCAATGAAGATTATCATGCCTTCATATCGAGTTATAATGAATCCATTCATGATGCGCATGATATTTGGACTAGAATTAAAAATAAATTTGATAAGTCCAAACATGATAGTTCATTTTGTGCCTCTACTTCCTTTGGTATTTGTGATACTAACCTCTGCAAGGAAGAAGAAGAAAATGAACGATGGAGACCAAACGATGAATCCACCTCTCCAAAAGGTTTGTCTTCCCATTTCGATTCTCACGTATGTTGTGTGGCTAATGAAAATGATAGCGGAAGGACAAATGAGGATGAGGAGGAAGAAAGAAGCTTCTTGCATCTCTACGCTCGCCTAAGCCAAGAAGATAAGGCAGTCATGCTCAAACTTCTAGAAAGAGCGAGAGAGCAAAGCGAAGCTCGTCAAAGGCTAGAAGATGTTCTCTCCATGAAAATGCTACACTTTGACGAGTTGACTAAAGAACATGAGGAGCTAAAGTGCTCTCATGTTGATTTGGTCCAAAGGTATGAAACTGTTTCAATTGAGCATGATAACGCTTTACATTGTATCGCTCAATTAGTAAATAGGAATACCTTGCTTAAGGACCAAGTAGAAAAGCTAAAAGTTGAAAATCTAGCTTTTCAAGAAAAATATGATATGCTTCTATGTTCTCATGAAAATCTTATGGATGATCATATCATATTGAATTTGACTCATGAGGTTGTGATAGAAAACTTAAAATCCCAACAACCTCACTCGTGCACATGTGTTAAAATTGAAACTACATTACCATGTGCTAATGCTTGTTGTCCGTCGATAAGCAAATCTTCCTTTGAGCTAAAATTTGCAGGAACAAATGATGATTCTTATCAAAAGCTCAAAGAAGAAAATGAGAGGCTAAAGATGAGCTTGACACAACTAAAAGGGAAGTGCATTGCTCAACCTTCTCAAGATAACCGTAATCACATGGTGAAGAAGCTTGAAACGGGAACAACCGTGGCATGCACTAAATCCCTTGAGGAAAATGTCAAGGACTTGAGGATTGCCAAGAGGAAGAAACGAAAGATGAAATTCAATACCTCCTCCAAAAGCCTTAACCACGCCTCCACAAAAGGTAACATCCAAGGTAATGATTAAGCCACACTTCACATTAAGAGGTGTAGTGAATGCTTTGAAAAGGGGCACTTGATTAGGTCATGTCCCTACATTAAAAATGGCTTGATTATTAACAAGGATGATAGACTTTGTGTTAAATGCTCCAAGAAGGGACACTTACTTAGATCTTGTCCCCATTTAAAACAAAAAGGCATATGGTTAGAAAAGAAAACATTCACTAACCATGTAGCAAGCAAGAAACAAGGAAGGAAGAAATCTTCAAGGCTTGAAGATCGCCTATGCTACATATGCCGAAAGAAGGGACATCAATGCAAAGATTGTCCCATTGGTAACAACCTCGCTCCTAGCTTGTCAATTAATTTTCATGTAACTAGGCAACCCAAAATTGCAACTTGTGCTAGAAAGGTAATGAGTTTACCAAGTGCTAACACAAAGGACTCTTGGGTTCCTAGATTTTTGTTGACTAACCATGATGGACCCATCAAGCGATGGGTACCAAAACGTGCTTGACAAGATTTGCAGGAGAAGGAGATGATATGAAGCTTTGGGGTGCTTGAGAGAGTCCATTCAATACTCAATAACTCAAGCTATCAATCTTCAATAATCTATATATCCAAGATTGACCCAAAGTTATTTCAATTTATTATGTCTAATACTCATATCATCTCGAGGAAGATATTATATGTTGTAGGAAATGAAGAAATATCATGTGCGAAAAATCAAGGCCTACAACATGGAGGAAAGCCAAAGGATGGTAACACTTATCTTTTAAGTGCAAGTATTTTAGAATATCATTTCTTATGTGTCTTGTGTAGTCACATAGGAAAATGGAAGCACTTCAAATATCTTTAAATGATATCACCATTCTTTGAAGAAATTCCTCTCATATGATAGATTGCATATTCATCATTTCTATACCATAGCAATCTACATGCTTTAAATTGTTGCAAGTATCTAATGGCATGTTTTTCGCTAGTCATTCTATTATTGCCATGATTCTAGACATAGAGAGATACTTCAAGTTCTTAAAAGAATAAGGTGTCATGTAAGGAATTCAAATCCTTAGGACACTTATAAAAGGAAAACTCTCTCTATAACTAGAATAGTGAGACTAATGATTTTATCTGAGTAACCCAAGTAGTCTCACTTGTAGAGAATAAGTTTCTCTTTGGAAATGCGTAATCTAACATGAAAAGAAAAAAAACCAATCCAATGATTTATGATGTATTTCTACTTGCTTAAATTGGATATGGTTCTTTCACACTTATCACTTTCCATATCATGAATTAGATTTATTCCCATAATCTTAAAGGATTATTTATGCTTGTTTTTATGAGTTAAAATTAAGCATATCATCATCTATGGATAATCCAGTTCATGCTATGAAGTTTCCATGTTTTAGTAATCTATGTTTTCATTCATTATCAAATTGATTACGATAAGGGAAACTAGTGCTTGTGCTACTAATGACATATCTCTTGAGCTTACTTATGGAAATCTACAAGAGAGTAAGCGCATGTTTAAAGCCACAAGCCTCAAGGGTTGCTCTTCACCCGAAGGAAGGTAAAAGAAAAGGTATGGGAACTCATCTTCTTAATCAAATTTAGTTCCCATCTCAATGGCTATTGAATCTAAATTATCATATTCTACCTATGTGAATAGATTCTTTATTGGACTTAAGTCAGCTAGATGTGCATTCAATCTCATTCTCTTAAATGCATCTGTCCATTAGAATCTAATTCATGCCTTTGCTATATTTGTTATGATGCTAAATTTCAATATGTAGAAGTGAACTTCCCATGATTGGTCAAAATATTTAAAAGGTGCATACTCCTCTTTTCTAATGATGTGCACAAATAATAAGGATTTTACTTCATACCTGTGTGACTTATGAATGATGAATTGTTTATTTCCTATCTAAAGAAATCATTCTTCATCATATGCTTCCTTGTGCTATTAACATCTTTCTTGAGTATTTTCAATAAGTTTGAAAGGAAAAAGAAACAACTACAAAGGGAGGACACTCACATGAAAGAGAAGGACGTCAAGAACAACAACACTCACCTGGATAATAAGATCCTCAAAACAATCAATGGTGTGGTTGTGAGTATTCTAAATCCTTTCATAATGAGATTACCAGGCTTAAGTTGTTTATGCAAATTTTATAAGCCTTGATCAAGATGTATAATGCTTCTCCCTATATGTCTTTAAAAGTGAATGCATTGAATCAATTTCTTTCAAATACTCGATGCATATCTTTAGGGGGAGTCTATTCTTATATCTTGATTATGTTGAGACTATTGTTTTATCTTAGTAATTTCATATAGTCTCTTGCATGAGATTAAGTTTCTCATGAAGTATGCTACTTCAAATTAATCCATCTTGTTAAAGTAATGTCATCTTTATCAAGGATTGTAGCTTTCATTGCCAAAGTAGCATATTTACTGGATTCTCCTATTTCAATCTTATCTAATGCATATGTTGTTCTTTTGATCACATCTGTTAATTATTGAATAAACACGTATGTTTCTTAGTGTCGCATATACTATCAATCGATCTCTCTTGATGTGCACTAAGTTAAAAGGAGAATTCATGACTCATGTATGCAATTTGTGATCCATTTGCCATATGCTAACAATAACTTTGAAAAAGATCACTAGTTGTAGAACTCTCTATTGTGCAAAATATTTCCATATATTATCATTGAATATAGGTCTTAAGCATCTAAGACTAAGGACAAGCACAATGAAGGGAGCGTCTCTATGTAAAGGTACAAAAAGGTAAAACTATCTCCTTTCATTTAAACTTGTACCTAAATCTTCCTTTTCTATACTTTCTTTACATATCTTGTATAAAAGGAAGAGAGAGCATGTCCACGCATATCCCTGCTTCATATCTAGTTTAACTTCTCAAAAATTCATTCATGCTTTAATACATCTTTGTTGAAACTAGATGAAGTGATTTAATTGTCAAAGAGCTTAAAGCTTAACTTTGTAATGAGGATAAGCTGCCTTTGTTCCAAAGGTGGATGATCCTTAAGTCTCCTTGAAATCTTTAAGGGCAAATGCTTGAGATGTTTATAACATGCTTTCATAAGTGCATAAACTGTCATGAGCATCACACTTATACTATGACACAATGCACTTCACATTCTTTATGATATAGATATGTTCTCATTATGTGCAATTGGCATTTAAGGCCAAAATATGTGTTCCTCTCCATGCACATATTTAGGTGGAGCAATCTATGTTATATAGAACAATGATCATGCTTGATATGATATATCCTTTGATCATATCCCTTTTGTGTCTATGACTAATGTGTTTTCAAGTGTATTCTCATGCTTAGTCATAGAATTGAAAGGGAAATGGAATATTCGGCAAAGACGACGCTTCCACTCAACTCCATCGGTATTATCCACTCTTTGCCGGTATTCCGCATAGTTCTCCACTTTGGTATAATCTTCACTCATATCTCTATTTCAATTGGTATTTCAATTGTTTGCCAAAGGGGGAGAGAAAGTAAAGGGCTTATATTTCACTCAAAGTATCCGTTTTTGGCGATTCATGCCAAAGGGGGAGAAAGTATTAGCCCAAAGCAAAAGGACCGCACCACCATATTTTAAAAAGAATTTTTCAAATTGGTATCTTATTATATCCAAAAAGGGGGAGAAAGTAGCACCTTCAAAAATTGGTATCTCAAAACCCTCTTGAACACTAAGAGGAGAATTTTATTGAAGGAGAGTTTTGTTTAGTCAAAAGGAAAAGCATTTGAAACAGGAGGAGAAAATTTTCAAATCTTATAAACGCTTCTCAAAAAACTTATTCATTTACCTTTGACTATTTGCAAACGAACTTTGAAAAGAATTTCCAAAACATTTTGCAAAACAAAAAATGTGGTGCAAGCGTGGTCCAAAATTTTAATATGAAGAGAACAATCCATGCATATCCTATGAGAATATGTATTGGCTCAATTCCAAGCAACCTTTGCACTTATCTTATGCAAACTAGTTCAATTATTCATTTATATATTTGCTTTGGTTTGTGTTGGCATCAATCACCAAAAAGGGGGAGATTGAAAGGGAAATGGGGTCTAATCTTTTCCTAATTGATTTTGGTGGTTGAATTGCCCAACACAAATAATTGGACTAACTAGTTTGCTCTAGAGTATATGACCTACAGGTGCCAAAGGTTCAACTCAAAGCCAATACAAAGATTAAAAAGGGTTCAAAAAGAAAGGAGCAAAGGAAACCGAAGTGCTCCTTGGTCTGGCGCACCGGACTGTCCGGTGCACCACCGGACAGTGTCCGGTGCACCAGGGAAGAACGACTTCAAACTCTTCACCTTCGGGTTTCCCAAGCGCACCTCCGCTATAATTCACCGGACTGTCCGGTGCACCAACGGAGCAACGGTCATCTGCGCGCAACGGTCGACTCTGCAAAGTGAACAGTGCAATTCAGATGTTAGAGCAGACGGTCAGAGGGGCACCGGACTGTCCGGTGTCGCATCGGACTGTCCGGTGCCACATGAGGACAAAGCCTCCAACGGTCGACCTGCTCCAAGCCCTAACGGGAGGATGACGTGGCGGCGCACCGGACACTGTCCAGTGGCGCACCGGACTGTCCGGTGGCGCACCGGACTGTCCGGTGCGCCCATCGCCAGCAAACTTCTCCAATGGCCATATTTTGTTTGGTGGCTATAAATACCATCCCAACCGGCCACTTCAAGGTGTGGGAGCCCAAGCAACATTCCAAGTCATCTAGTTGACATACTTGTTGGGGCCGTGCTTCGGTGCGCCGAAGGTCTTACACGAAGAAGCAGCTTCGGCTGAAGTCGTCTCCAAGAGATGGCCGAAGGTTCCTTTTCATGGAGCTTCGGCGTGACAAACCGACATAGAGATAGAATGACCTTTTTATCCATAGAGGTCTGAGTCAATGTTGTAAACTTTTGTAAGGGGCATAATTGTAATTTGTCACAGGCTGCGACCTGTGCCTATAAATAGATGAACAGTACCCCTGTACTGTTCACGCGAACCTGTCATTTGCCTTCGCATCACACTTGTATTCTCGCCTTCCTCAGGACCGAAGGTACATTTGTAATTTGAAATCATTTATATTCGTTCGTGTTAGTAAAGATGGAAATGATTCTATGATAACATTTAAATGTTTATTTTATACCTCATGATTTATATGAGTACTTCGTCCCTCGTTATTATGTTTACGAAGGTACGTCCTTCGTAACCTTCGTCTGAAATTCTTTATATCCCGAAAGGATATAAGGTGTTGGAGGACGAAGGACTTTAACATTTAACATTTTCTGTGTTGCCTTGTTCTTAACTCTTAGCATTTGAGAACAAGCCCCCAACATTGGCGCCCACCTCCGGTGAACTCACTTCCACTTTTCTGAGCTGATGGCTTCGTTCAACAATCAAGCTGGAGCTGCTTCGGCTTCGAAGCTGGTGCTCCCGATAACAGGCGGTTCTTGCTCAGAGCCGGTTAACAAGAAGCAGAAGAAGGAGGCTCAGAGAAGGGTGCAGCATGTTGGAGTGCAGGGACCCTTCATCAAGTCAAAATGGTCCCATATTCCAATTACCTTCTCTCAGGAAGACCTTCAGCTTAAGGATTATCCCCACAATGATGCCATGGTTATCTCTTGCGTGATCAAAGGATTTCTGGTCCACAATGTCCTAGTTGATACAGGCAGTGCAGCTGACATTATATTTGCTAAAGCCTTCAGACAAATGCAAGAGCCTGAAGACAAGATTCATGATGCTACGCACCCCCTTTGTGGCTTCGGAGGGCGGCAGATTGTAGCACTTGGGAAGATTACCATGCCGGTAACCTTCGGATTTGTTAACAACACAAGGACGGAGCAAATTGTGTTTGATATTGTTGACATGGAGTATCCTTACAATGCTATCATTGGCCGTGGTACTCTTAATGCCTTCGAAGCAATTCTTCACCCAGCTTATCTCTGCATGAAGATACCTTCGGACCAAGGACCTATCGCTATTCATGGAAGCCAGGAAGCTGCTAGAAGGGCCGAGGGAAGCTGGACTGACTCCAAGGCAATCCATAACATAGATGGAGCTGAGGCTTGTGAACAGTACAAATTCAGGAGGGAGAAGGCAGCTTCAGCGGATCAGCCGAAGCCCATGTTATTGTGTGAAGACATAGCAGAGCAGAAGGTGTTGTTGGGCTCGCAATTATCTGAAGACCAGGAAAAAACCTTGATAAGGTTTTTATTCAACAACAAAGATGTCTTTGCATGGTCAGCTAATGATCTCTGTGGAGTAAATCGGGATGTTATTGAACATTCGCTCAATGTTGACCCATCCTTCAGACCCCGAAAGCAGAGGCTTCGGAAAATGTCTGATGACAAGGCCGAAGGGGCTCGCAATGAAGTAAAAAGACTCCTCAGTGCAGGAGTTATCAGAGAAGTGAAGTATCCAGAGTGGCTAGCTAACACTGTTATGGTGAAGAAGGCCAATGGCAAATGGAGAATGTGTATTGATTTCACAGATCTCAACAAGGCTTGTCCGAAGGATGAATTCCCGCTGCCAAGGATAGACTCTTTAGTCGATGCAGCAGCTTCTTCGGAGCTCATGAGTCTCCTGGACTGCTACTCAGGCTATCATCAAATCTGGATGAAGAAGGAAGATGAGCCGAAGACTAGCTTCATAACCCCAAGTGGTACATATTGCTATCTTCGGATGCCTGAGGGGCTCAAGAATGCTGGAGGGAGTTTCAGCAGAATGACTGCGAAGGTTCTCCAATCTCAGATAGGCAGAAATGTGTTGACTTATGTCGATGACATCATTGTAAAAAGCACGAAGCAAGAAAATCATATTGCTGATCTGCAGGAGACCTTCGCCAGCTTCAGACAAGCTGGTCTGAAGCTGAATCCAGAAAAATGTGTCTTCGGAGTGAAGAAGGGTAAATTTCTTGGATGCTTGGTTTCAACAAAGGGAATCGAAGCTAACCCAAATAAAATCGAAGCTATACTTCGAATGGAGCCACCAACCACAAGAAAGGGGGCCCAAAGATTGACAGGAAGGCTGGCATCTCTCAACAGATTTATATCCAGATCAGCAGAAAGAAACTTACCATTCTTCGAGGTGTTGAAGTCAGCTGAAGTCTTTCAATGGGGCCCAAGTCAACAAAAAGCCTTCGAAGAGCTGAAGCAATACTTAATAGATCTCACAACATTAACTCCACCAACGCCAGGGGCTCCTCTGTTGTTATATGTGGCAGCTTCGCACTCAGCAGTAAGTGCGGCACTTGTCCAGGAGAAGTTTGATGGACAAGTCAAGAAGCAGGTCCCAGTATATTTTGTATCTGAGGTCCTTAGTGTCTCAAAGAAAAATTATACAGAGCTGGAGAAGGTATTGTATGCCGTTTTAATGGCATCCAGGAAGCTTCGGCACTATTTTCAGGCATACAACATTATTGTTCCTTCTTCGCAGCCGTTGAAGGATATCATGAGAAATAGAGAAGCTACTGGGCGTATTGGAAAATGGGCTGCGGAGCTCAATGAATTTTACATTGATTATGTGCATAGATCCTCAATTCAGTCTCAAGCATTGGTAGATTTCATTGCCGACTGGACGCCAGGGGCTCAGGACGAAGAAGCGAATAAAGATGCCGAAGTATGGACAGTGTTTTGTGATGGCTCTTGGGGAACCTTCGGAGCAGGTGCAGCTGCTGTGTTGGTCTCACCGTCCAAGGTTAAAACTTGCTATGCAGCAAGACTTGACTTCAGCTGCACAAATAATATAACTGAGTACGAAGCCCTGCTCCTGGGTCTTCGGAAACTAAAGGCAATGGGGATCAGAAGGGCGATTCTTAAAACTGATTCCCAGGTTGTTTCGGGTCATATTGACAAAAGTTGCAAGGCTAAAGACCCGAAGCTTGAAAAGTACCTAGACACGGTCCGAAGGATCGAAGCTTCCTTCGAGGGATTTTCTGTCAAGAACATCCCTCGAGGGCAAAATGAGCATGCTGATTTACTAGCTAAGTCTGCAGCACAGGGGCTGCCATTACCTTCGGATGTCTTCTTCGAAACAATAAAGGCACCTTCAGTGGAGCTACTAGAAAGAGCGGTCCTTAACATTTCTCCTGTTTACAGCGAAGATTGGAGAACTGAAATAATCTCTTACCTTCAGGGTAACTTCCTATCAGATGACGAAGCTTATAATAAAAGGATAGAGGCGAGAGCTCGTCCGTATGTCATGATAGAAGGGGAGTTATACAAGCATGGAGTTTGTGCCCCGCTGCTCAAGTGCTTGTCTAGACCCGAAGGTATAGAGTTAATGAAAGAGATACATGCAGGCCAGTGTGGATCCCACATCGGATCTAGGCCGTTACTTGGAAAAGTTTTCCGCCAAGGGTTTTATTGGCCGAAGGCAGCTTCGGATGCAGCGGAGTTGGTTCAAAAGTGCGAAGGTTGTCAGAAATGTGCGAGAGATCAGAAGCAACCTTCGTCTTTGACACAGCTGATACAGCCCATCTGGCCATTGCAAAGGTGGGGCCTCGACTTGCTGGGTCCATTACCACCGGCTCAAGGGAATCTAAAATATGTTATAGTAGCTGTGGAGTATTTTTCCAAGTGGATTGAGGCGAAGCCATTAGCCACAATAACTTCGGCCACTGTCCAAAAATTTTTCTGGCAGAACATTGTCTGTCGCTTCGGAGTACCGAAGGCCATCACTGTAGATAATGGAACGCAGTTCGACTCCGAAGTTTTCAGAAATTTCTGTGATCAAATTGGCACGAAGATCCATTTTGCATCAGTCAGGCATCCGGAGTCGAATGGGCTTGTTGAAAGGGCCAACGGCATCATAATGACAGGAATAATGAAGCTAATCTTTAATCAACCAAGGGGAAAGTGGCCAGATCAGTTGACCAAAGTGGTGTGGAGCCATAATACAACAACATCAAGGTCTACAGGCTTTACCCCATTTAAGTTGTTATTTGGTGATGAAGCAATAACCCCGGAAGAAGCCAAAGCTGGATCAATAAGAGTGGTAGCTTCGGCAGAATCAGGTCCCGAAGATACTTGTCTCGTGGAAAAAGATGCCTTAGAAGGGATCAGGCTTCAAGCCGTGGAGAATATCAATAAATACCAGGCTGAAACAGTCAAATGGCGAGATAGAAAGGTCCGGCTAAAAAATATTGAGCCGGGACACTTGGTGCTTCGGAGAGTGGCCAACCCAGATACAGTGGGCAAGCTACAATTGAAATGGGAAGGGCCTTTCTTAGTAGCATCTTCGTCGAGGCCTGGTTCATACAGATTAAAGGACATGGATGGCAACGAAATTCCAAGATCTTGGAATGCAGATGAGCTTCGGAGATATTATGTATAACTTGATGTAACTTTTTATGTTTTTCTTTTTCTTTTTCATGGCACCCTTTTCCTTTCTAAAGGGGGAGAAAGGTTTTTAATGGGGCCATCATATGTAATTTCCTTTTTAGTTTTATAAGAGCAAGATCCCCCAAAGAATGTAAATGTAAAAGCTGAGAGCGCACCATCGAGTGCCGAAACTGAAAAAAAAGGAGAGAAGAAGCTCCAAAGACGTCCCTAAGGAGATGCAGAGCTCTGATTCCGCCGAAAGTAAAAGGCGAAGAAGCTCCAAAGACGTCCCTAAGGGGATGCAGAGCTTACAGCGAAAAGTCAACGCTGATACCGCCTAAGTAAAAGGCGAAGAAGCACCAAAGACGTTCCTAAGGGAATGCAGAGCTTATACTGCCTAAGTAAAAGGCAAAGAAGCTCCAAAGACGTTCCTAAGGGAATGCAGAGCTGATGTGTGGTTGGTTCTAAAGAAATAATGGCTGAGAGTGTGGCTTCGGACATATGTTTTGGACATTCATTCGCACATTACATTACATCATGGCATTTGCATGCATAAGCATTCATTCATAGCATTTATGTACCAAAGTGGTTGCTTCGGCAAAAAGAAGAAGAGGATTTTTATGATTCGTTATGTAAAAGAAAAGCTTCGGCAAAAAGGAGAAGTGGTTTTTTATGATTCGTTATGCTTTGTTGCGTACAAAAAAGAAAAGCTTCGGCAAAAAGGAGAAGTGGTTTTTTATGATTCGTTATGCTTTGTTGCGTACAAAAAAGAAAAGCTTCGGTAAAAAGAAGAAGTGGTCCCTTATGCTTTGTTGTGTACAAAAAAGAAAAGCTTCGTCGCTCGGCAAAAGAGGAATTGGTCTCTTATGCTTCGTTGTGTACGAAAAGAAGGGAAGGTGTTTTTTCGCCCTTGGCTCAAAATACTGATTTCGTCCACATCAAAGCGCCTCAGCCGAAGGGTAAGAATATATTACAAGGTATGTACAAAGTTCCTTGAGAACAGTTCAATTGTATTTACAAAAGTTGTTGCAAAAGTATCCTAAGTTTTTCCTATAGTATACTTCTACTGATTTTCATTAAGCTTCAGCTTCGGCGACAGCTTCGGCGGCATATACTTTAAGTATCACCTTCAGCTTCGTCATCCTACATAAATCAAGGTATCGTGAGTAAAAATCAAGTGCAAAGGAGAAAGTAAGTACGAAGTTTCATTTCTTACTGGTTCAAGATGACTCCGAGCTTCGTCTCCAGCCTTCTCCCGCCCGCCTTTTGTCCATATCATTTTTATAAATCTATTTGAGATGCTTCGGGCGAGGTCAGGTATATCATCCAGGATTGATGGAGACAGGGTGAAGTTGGGCCTGTTGACAATTTTTCCATGCTCGCAGCCGGCCTTCAGGAATGCAGCAGCGGTACCCCGAGAAGCTACCCAGGCACAGAAGTCGCCGTGCCCGGCTATGACTTCGTCAAGTTCTTCGATTTCAGCTTCAATATGATCGAAGGCCTGTGGTAAATTTTCCGCTGAGGGGTTAAACTTCCCGCTGCTGGCTCCAACAGAGTAAAATATCTTTTTTAATCGTTCAATGCAATTATTGCTAAACTTCAAGCATTTGTCTTGAAGGCTTGTTAACGATTTCTTCAACTCTGAGCTGGCTTGGACTTCGGCTTCAAGTTTCGAATTAAGTTCTAGCTTCTCCTGATCGAATTGTTTTGATTGACTGATAAGCTTCGAATTCAATTCTGATATCTTAGCCTCAGTCTCTGCCAACAAGCCTTCGGTTGATTGGAGCTCGAAGTCTTTCTTTTCAATGATAGCTGATTGTTCTTTTATCTTGCTCTCTAAATTTTCGATTATAGCTTCGTGTTTTTTGTCCTCCAAGTCTTGTTGCATCCTCAGAGCTTTGCTCAGAAGCATGCTCTGCAAATAAACAACCTTTGTTAAGGAATATTTCCATTATTAAAAACAACAGACGTCAGAGAAAAGTTGTTTACCTTGAAATTGGAATAAAATAAGCTGCCGACGATATGTTGTCGTCGGTAGCGGCTGATGTCTGTCTCTAGCTTCGGAAAACCGATACTCTTTGATAGAGTACCGATTACCTTAGCTCCAGTTTGGTCTCGAATGCAGCCTAATTTTTCATCGTCCACACCTCCAAATAGGAGAGCTCCTGGCTTGTAGCCGCAAGATTTGGCATAGTCCTTAAGTTCTTCCATTTCGGCCTTCGACAGTTTTTGCCCAATTAAATTTTGGAATGTGTAGGCTTCGTCGTCCGAAGTGTCCTCGGCTATTTCTTTCCCCTTCCCAGGCACTGTGGCCATGGTTTTTTCAGCGGCAGTGGCAGCTTCTTCTGCAGCCATGTCTTCCAAAATTTTGTCAATGTCCTCAATAGTGGTTTCTAAGTTCACATCTTCGGCTGTAGCGGCTTCGGTAGCCGCGACCTCCGAAGGTGCGACTTCGACGTTTGTGGTCCCTTCAGCAGCTGGTGTTTTTTGAATTGACGCCCTCGGTGGCGTCTTGTCGATAACTTCAGTCACTGCAATAATCCTTTGCCGCTTTGGTTTGGTTACCTTCGTTTGTTCCGGCTCTACCACCTTTCGAAAAAGCTTCGTCAGTTGGAGCCCTAATGGACTTAGCTTCATGGGCATGGGTTCAGTCATTACCTTTAAAATTTCCTCCACGTCGCTGGCAGAAGGCGGTGTGGGGGTCCCCTCTTCTTCGGATAATTTGCGCTTCGGAGTAGATATTTTTCTTTTCTTGGGAATTTTCTTCTCCTTTGCTGGTCTTTCTTCATCCCTGATCAGAGTTTCGGCCACTCTTTTTCTTTTCTGGCCCTCAGCACCCTTGCTCAACTGCTCATAGTCAGGGTACTCGAAGCCCAGGGCATCAAGCACTCGGTTCAGCCTTCGCTTCGGGCGGGTGCCGAAGGCTGCTGTCATTAGTTGATCTTCTTTTTTGGAATAATTCCCCAAAATTTCATTACACATCACCTCGACCGTGTCCAGCCACTCTTGGCAGGGTTTCTTAAAGTATTGTTTGAATTTGAAGTGATATGGAAGCCGGACAAGTTCCCCCTCCTTCTTCTCCCCCTTCAACTTTGGCATTTCCCATTCTTTCAGAGTAGGGAAGACTCTGAATGCCAAGAATTCCTGAACCAGATCCCTGGTACTGATATGTTCTGCAATAATTCCGAATTCATCCATTGCTTGTTGTGTTTGACCCTCTGGTGTCATGTTGCAGTGGGGTCGGGTTTCTCCGAAGATCAGCTCGAGTGGACTTTGCACAAGCTTCTCTTTGTCGTCTTCAACCTTGACATAGAACCATTCTGATTTCCAGCCTGCTGGCCATTTGCTTCGGTAGCTGATCACAGGAAACTTTGCGGTTTTTCGGTAGGCAAAATTGTAGCAACCGAAGTTTTCATGTAGCCCATCTTTTCTGGCCTTTGTTTGATAATGTAATTCATGAACTCGGCAGAAACTGTCGGCAAATGGCTCCACTGCTTGGCTCCGAAGGGCCCAAATATAAACGCTAAACCTAACAATAGCGTTAGGAGTTAATTGGTGAAGGTAGATACCAAACCTCTTCAGTATCTCCACAATAATCTCGTGAAGAGGGAATCTCAGCCCAGCCTTTAAAAAGCTCTTGAAGATGACAACCTCGTCCTTCTCTGGCTTCGGGGTGATTTCTCCTCCCCCGAAGCGAAGTAGCTTCTTCTGATTTTCATTGAAATAACCTGCTTTCACCATCTTTGAAAGATCAGCCTTTGAAACAGTTGATTTCCCAAAATCCAGGTGACTGGGCTTGCTGGGCATGGCAATGCGGTAGTCATCTTCGGGATCAGTCCCTTCAATGTTTCCTTCTTCTCCTTCGGCAGTTGTCGGGTTTGCTTCAGCAGCAGGCATTTCTTCCGCAATCACTAGTCCGGAACGCTGCATCGCTTCGGAGATGGGCACTGTATTCGAACCTTCGGCTTCGTCTCCCTCACGTGCAACTTTGGCAGTAGATCGCACTCTCGCCATTTGATTCTGAGTTTGGGAAAGTCAGATACTTTTTCTTTTTTCTTTTCTCCCGAAGCTCCTCTTTCTGACGAAGCAGACGTCGAGATGGACCTTCGTTCGATTCTGAGAATCAAGCTTCGGCTATAGTTAAAATTTTTGGCAGCAAAACAGTGCAAATAGCAATGAATGCTGTGGTAACTTCACACCTACCCGTCTGTTTATATACTGCTGCAGGTAAGAAGGCGAAGCGGCAGGATTTTTTACACCAAGCGGGCAGTCACTCGTACTCGCTGTGCAGTGGACCGCAAAGATCAAACAGTAACTCTGCAAGGTGGGCCTGGCACGCGCTCGGAAGCCGGATCGTTTCTCCGCAACGAGCTCAGGGAAGGTGTTTTTTGGACCTTCGGCTTCCCGAAGCTGAAGAGGCTTTTTTCACGGGTCAAGCTCGTTACGAAAAACGATCTAGCACCGCGAAAGGGGCTACTGTTGGGGCCGTGCTTCGGTGCGCCGAAGGTCTTACACGAAGAAGCAGCTTCGGCTGAAGTCGTCTCCAAGAGATGGCCGAAGGTTCCTTTTCATGGAGCTTCGGCGTGACAAACCGACATAGAGATAGAATGACCTTTTTATCCATAGAGGTCTGAGTCAATGTTGTAAACTTTTGTAAGGGGCATAATTGTAATTTGTCACAGGCTGCGACCTGTGCCTATAAATAGATGAACAGTACCCCTGTACTGTTCACGCGAACCTGTCATTTGCCTTCGCATCACACTTGTATTCTCGCCTTCCTCAGGACCGAAGGTACATTTGTAATTTGAAATCATTTATATTCGTTCGTGTTAGTAAAGATGGAAATGATTCTATGATAACATTTAAATGTTTATTTTATACCTCATGATTTATATGAGTACTTCGTCCCTCGTTATTATGTTTACGAAGGTACGTCCTTCGTAACCTTCGTCCGAAATTCTTTATATCCCGAAAGGATATAAGGTGTTGGAGGACGAAGGACTTTAACATTTAACATTTTTTGTGTTGCCTTGTTCTTAACTCTTAGCATTTGAGAACAAGCCCCCAACAATACTCAAGCCCTCCCAACCACATATATTCATTGATCCATTCTATACACAAGATTTAGACCACTACAACCCACACAAGTGCTACAAAAGCAAGAGCAAGCAAAAGAAAGCCTCTTGTGTGATTTAGCTCTAGTGCCTTGTGAGATTCATTGAGAGATAGTGTGTACTACATCTTTGTGTTCATTTGCGCGTGGAGTTTTGACTCCCATTGAACTTTCTCCAAAGTTTTGGAGGCTTGTAAAAGCTAGCAAGAGACACCAAAGAGTGTGGTGGTCCTTGTGGGATCGAGAGTGATCCTTGAGAAGAAGAAGAGCTCGCCGATCCTTGGGTGATCGGTGGAGAGAGGGAAAGGGTTCAAAAAGACCCGTCCTTAAGTGGACTCCTCAACGGGGACTAGGCCTTCGAGGGCCGAACCTTGGTAAAACAAATCACCCGTGTCCATTGTGTTTATTGCTTGTGATTTGTTTGTTTTCCCTCACTCTAAGTTTTTCTTGCACTATTCCTTGCTAACCTTATTTGGTGTTGCTTTAAGTTAAATTCTCATTTAGTGAGGCAACACATTGCAAGAAAGAACTCGTGGCATTACTCTTCTCATCTAAGCCTTCTTGCTTTATACTCATAGACTTATTAGTAGTATTGATTTATCAATTCCGCATTATTTGAAAGCAATACTCCTCTCAAGCAAGGACTTAGTTTTTATACTCCGATTATTGTATATCTTGTTCTAACCACTAATTAAGGGATCTAGTTGGGGGATAAAGTTTTAATTTTTCAGGTTTTGCCTATTCACCCCCCCCCTCTAGGCGACTTTCACCCACTAGGCCTCTAGGCTTTCACAACAAGCATAAATGAGTTAGTGTGTAGTCATTCCTCTATGATGACACATTGTAAGTTACCTATGTTAAGCATCTTCCCTAGCCAGGGCCAGGGGAGGTTCCTAGGACATGAGCCTCGAGAGTGGTGCTCCCCACGACAACTTCTATATCAAGATCCTAGAATGCATCATGCCAACATCTAGGAGTATGGACTTTCCCTGAGCACTGATAGAGGCCTTGGGTCCGCTGCTAGAGTGATCCTACAGGCGAGCCTATTTTACTTGCTATATGTCTAATGAAACCAATTCCAGAAACGCTTGTCCTCATACTTCACATCTCATCGCCAAGGGAGCGAGCGCCTCACAGGCATCATGACAACTAGGTCCCTTGGAGACCGATCATTAAGGGGAGGACTAAAATTGGTCAGGGAGGAGAAACATATCACAACAGAGAGAATTCATGCCATGGTTTAGCTATCCTTGAGTTTCCATCTTCATGGATTACATCTGTGCCATGCAAGGCCCGTTATTAATCATCGCCACCCTTAGCTCAAAAGCCAAAACATGTCTGCACCTTTTGATAAGATGTGGCACTCCTTAGGGCTTCAACCTAGTCATTACATGGATGGATCTAAATTACTACTTACTTTTTAAGTGACAATGATTATCGTCATTCTGTGACAACAAATGTAGGATGCCTTCCATAGGCAAGTACTATAAACCAAAGCTCTGTTGATGTGTGTTTCTCTGCATTTGGACATTGCTGTCACGCTGCTGCTGGCAACAAAACGTACTCAGTTATGGTTACAAGGTGGCGTATGCTTTGGTCAGGGGTGGGGCCAATATGGAGACATGGGTTTCCAAATGAATAACCAAGATTTTTGTATAAAAAATAAATACATATAATTAAAAAACATGTATGTGTAAAAAATAACAAAGCTTACTATTTGTTGAGCTCTAAAAAGAGCAGTGCGGACGGTCCGCGGTCCGGACAGTCCGCAGTGGTGGCGCGGACGGTCTGCGCGTGCGCAGAGTCAGCTAGGGTTCCTAGTTTCTCGCGGGATTTGTTACCTAAAACCGCGGGATTAACTCGGAAATCAGTTTGAAGCGGATCCAGACCTCCCCCTTTATATAGATGAAGGGCTACGGCCGATTGAACCCCCAACAATCGATCAAATCCAGTCTATTACTCGTTTTTTACCTTATGCATTAGGAGTAGTTCTAGTCTAGTTCTAGTTTAGCCCTAGTTTAGCCTCTCGATCCCCAAATTCTCCGCCTCTCCTCGACTCTACGTCGATTAGAGGAGTCTAGGTCGGCCTGCCCGAGCCTAGACAACTCCTAGGATCTCTCCTCCCCGACGGGGTCCCTCCCGGGAGCGAGATCCAGGCGCCGTCGGTGATCCTCCGCCGCCCCTGCGAACGCGCGGACCATCCGGCCCCAGGGCGCGGACCGTCCGGCCGTCAGGCAGGGAACCCGGGCTCCTGCGCCAGGTCGCGAACCATCCGGCCCTGTGCCGCGGACCGTCCGCGCCTGACCAGAGAGCACCTCCGCCTCACGCTAGGCCGTGGACCGTCCGGCCCTGTGTCGCGGACCGTCCGCGCCTGGCCAGAGAGCACCGCCGCCGGTTCTTTTGAGTAATTGGCGCCTCCAAAAGGGTGTCAACATACTTTTTGGCGACTCCGCTAGGGACTAGGTGTCTAGATCTGCTAAAAATCGGCCCATAAATGGCCGGTTCTAAGGATCACACCAAGATCTCCACTACCAACATCATCAAGCTGGTCATGGAGGCGCTTCCGGCTGATGACCAAAGGCCCTTTGAAGACCTCGTAATGCGCGATGAGAAGGAGGTGATGCGGCAATGGAACGAACAACGCGACAAGGAAGAGGCGGAACTGCTGCATAAACTCTCCGAACGGCGCAAGGAGGCGGCGGACAAGTACTTGTCACACTTCACGGTAGATCGCCACCAGAAGATCGTCCGTCAAGGGGAGATCGATATGGAATCTCTCCTACCTCTACTTCAGGGTCCCGCTGTAAGTACTCCAGACCTATCTCTTACGACTTTCATGGATCAACGAGGAGATCAGTTAAAGCAATATGTAGATGAATCTATTAAAATGCATTTACGTGCATACGAGAAATCAGCTGCTCCTAACTTTCCATCGCGAGAGTCTAATACAGTGCCACCCACGTCAAACACATCGGCTATAAATGGGTCACCCTTGACCCAGCCATCATATGGTATGCCGATGCACGCTTTCGTGTCACCATCACAGCCGCAACCACTAGGCACGCAGCAGGTACTGGACGCGACCAGACCGTCCGAGCATCATCTTAGACAGTCCGGTTATACCGCGGACCGTCCGACCAGATGCAGGCCCGCACACAAAACACTCAAGTCGCACCATACATGGCCGGACCATCAGGGTACAACCCTGAACACTTCGGCCCCATCACGGACCGTCCGGTGCTTCACGCCGGACCGTCCGGATATGTTGCAGACCGTCCGCCATCTTACGTCGGACCGTCCGGATATGGCAGGAACCGACCGACGTATTACGCTGAACCATCCGACTCCACACGAGTCCATGCGCAGACTGCCCAAGTCGCGCCATATATGGTCGATCCGTCCGGGTACAACCCTGGACCATTCGGCCCGATCACGGACCGTCCAGTTCTTTATGACAGACAGTCTGGGTATGAGACTACCCACGTAGCACCATATACGACTGGACAATCCGGATATACCTTCGGACCATTTGGCCAGGTCGCGGACCATCCGGCTTCTTATGCCGGACCGTCCGGATATGCACACGCAGAGCCGAGAGTTGCGCAATACGCACAGTTCCCACATTCATCGCAGCAACATTATGGTGCCCCATCGGCAACATATTATAATCATGCCATACCACCTCATGGACATAGGGCTGAATACTATTCGGCCACAAGAGAGCCTGAGAGGTATAGGGCAGGAGCTGGTGACATTAATAAGACACCTAGCACACACCTCAAACATCCCTGTGAGGAAAGCCGACAGAGTGATGTCAGGCAACCTGAGATTTCCACCCACAAACTCAATGGATGGTCGCCAGATATGGCGGAGAGGATCAGAGACGAGGTAGCCGGGATGTTCAGGGACAAACTCAGTGTTAGTGTGTCAGGTACAGGGCAATCGTATTGGAAGCCTTATAGCCACCGATTCGACACCGTGCCATATCCACAGGGAACTAGAATACCAGACTTCTCTAAGTTTTCTGGTGAAGGTGGGAAAAGCACAAATGAACATATAAGCCAATTCATAGCACACTTGGGAGAATTGGCTGATGGGGAAGCCTACCGCGTTCGTTTATTCTCGTTGTCCCTTACTGATACTGCATTTGCATGGTACGCAGCTTTGCCACCAAACTCTATTAACTCTTGGGAAGAATTAGAGCAGAAATTTCATGAACACTTCTTCTCAGGAGAACATGAGTTAGAATTGGCTGACTTAGCTTCAGTCCGACAGGGGCCTGAAGAATCGGTTAATGACTATATCCGGAGATTCCGGGACACTAGAAACCGATGCTTTTAGATTCATGTCGTAGAAAAACAACTGACAGGGCTAGCTTTCAATGGGTTGCGACCCTACTTAAAAGAAAAATTAGATGGCACCCAATTCTTTTCGCTAGTGCACTTACACCAGCGGGCTATGACCTGTGAAAGCCAAAGTAAGGAAACATCAAAATCGGCTAGCCATAAGATGCATCTAGTGGGATACGATAATTCGGACGATGAATCCATGGATGTATACACCGCCGAACTGGTTTGGCCAGGACAGGCTAAACCTTCAGCGTGTTCTGCTTTACAGTCGATTCAAAAGAATCGACAAGAAGAAGTTAAGTTTACCTTTAATGTTGCCAAATGCGATAAAATATTTGACGAGTTACTGAAAAACGGCAACATTAAATTAACTCATACTATTCCTCCTCCTGATGAATTAAAGAGGCGTGCTTATTGTAAGTGGCATAATTCCTTTTCTCATGCCACCAATGATTGTAATGTTTTTCGTCGACAGATACAATCGGCCATAAATGAGGGTCGATTGGCTTTTCAGGAGATGCAAGTAGACACACAACCCTTTCCTGTTAATACAATAGAACTCACACGCAAAAAGGTCTTGGTTCGACCCGAAATGGCCGATAAAGGCAAAGGCAAGGGCATCGTCATCATCAATCCTCGCATGTCAGATATATCACAAAAGGAGATTGCTCGAAAGGCTTCGGACGAGAAGGCTAAAAGGTCCAAAGACGCCGAGGGGCAGGCACAGTTAATGAACCAAACACATCAGCCTAGCCCCAGCATCGTAGATGGTCCGGCACCTACATGTGGACAATCCGGTGCTCAGACAAACGGTCCGGCTAACTCAGCTGGACAGTCCACCTATGACCAAAGGCGTCAACCTCTACACAAAGCAAGGGAAAAAACGCAAGGTCAAAGCACATATAATCGGCTGATTAAAGCCGATCCTACTTTTGATCAGTTGCTCTCCAAAAATACTAGCAAAAAGACTGTTCCACGTGATCGGTCAACAAAGAAACCCCGGTCACCTGCTAAAACAAAACGGTCAAACAAAACGACCCGAAAGGCGACACAACAAGCATCGCCTATTCATTCTATGAGACTAGGGTACTTTCCACCTATTTACTCATCGTCGGTATATTATCCTGTTCAAACATGGAATGGCACGATGATGAATCCATGGTACATGTATAGTCCCTTCGTCTATCCAGACTGGGGACACCTCCATTCTATTCCTTTTGATCCATTGATCAAATGGTCATGGCCGAGAAAGATACAATCCGAAACGGCCTTTATATTGGTGCTTTATTGAATAATCTCCATATCTAAAAGCCGGTGACCTACATCAGGTTTAGTCCATATGCTTTTGGTTCGTCAACCTTCACCAAAAGGCAGGGGGCATATGTTGAGCTCTAAAAAGAGCAGTGCGGACGGTCCGCGCGTGCGCAGAGTCAGTTAGGGTTCCTAGTTTCTCGCAGGATTTGTTACCTAAAACCGCGGGATTAACTCGGAAATCAGTTTGAAGCGGATCCAGACCTCCTCCTTTATATAGATGAAGGGCTACGGCCGATTGAACCCCCAACAATCGATCAAATCCAGTCTATTACTCGTTTTTTACCTTATGCATTAGGAGTAGTTCTAGTCTAGTTCTAGTTTAGCCCTAGTTTAGCCTCTCGATCCCCAAATTCTCCGCCTCTCCTCGACTCTACGTCGATTAGAGGAGTCTAGGTCGGCCTGCCCGAGCCTAGACAACTCCTAGGATCTCTCCTCCCCGACGGGGTCCCTCCCGGGAGCGAGATCCAGGCGCCGTCGGCGATCCTCTGCCGCCCCTGCGCACGCGCGGACCGTCCGGCCCCAGGGCGCGGACCGTCCGGCCGTCAGGCAGGGAACCTGGGCTCCTGCGCCAGGTCGCGGACCGTCCGGCCCTGTACCGCGGACCGTCCGCGCCTGACCAGAGAGCACCTCCGCCTCACGCCAGGTCGCGGACCGTCCCGCCTGGCCAGAGAGCACCGCCGCCGGTTCTTTTGAGTAATTGGCGCCTCTAAAAAGGTGTCAACACTATTCAATAACCTAGTAGCAACGGAACATCCCACCAAGCTCATCTGAAGTTCTGAACCATCTCAGCCTCTCACAGTTGATGGCCTGACGTCCTAGCTTCGTGCGGTCGTTGGTAGTAGACGAGCGTGTGGCCGTGTGCTTTAGCAGAGTAGCACTAGCAGCAGATACTACTAGAACATGTATATGGAGATTGGAGACCGATGGTGCCATGGCGGAGAAGTAGATACTACTAGAACACGGTGTTTTCTTGAAAAGAAGTAGCGAGAGCACACTTACGTGCGCGCACTTGGGCGTGCAACGACCAAACCTACTACTAGCAGTAGGGTAGATCGTTGTAGATCTCCCTCCACCTTGCAAACAAATCGGTAAAGAAAAGCAGAGCACAAGCACTACTATATCATCAATTTATCATTCTAGTAGCTCTTGACTCTCGTTGGTCACCGGCTGCAGGACACAGCTGTAACTGAGCGAGTTCACGACGTGGTCCGTGGGCCAGGCCTACGCGCAAGAGAAGAGCCTGGGACGGACGACAGTAGCGCAGCCTTGAGATTAACGACATAGTACTGTAGTGTTTTCTTTTAATTAACAAAAGAAGAAGAAGAAATAAAATCGATGAGCTGCTGTTAGTGTCGCCTAGTGACAGCACAGCAGCCATTTGTCGTTTGGAGCGACCGGAGGCGCCAGCCAGCACTGACACTGATGAATTCGCCGCGGTTTCAGGGGGCCCTTTTTGACCTTGGACTGGACTCTGCTCATCTGCTGTCTCTGTCTGCTGCAGGAGGGCAGCTGCTCGGCCGTCCCTTGCTTCCCCTTCGTTCGCACAGTCCTGCTCCTCCACTGCTGACCGACATGTGAAGATTCTCTGGCTCCAGCAGGTACGAACCGCCACAGCTGACCGTGTGTCTTCGTGGATCGTGGTCTCTCTCTAGTACATTATATTGTGGACAAGGACAATTCCAAATCTTCCAGGTTTTGTCTACGGAGGTTGTTGCATGTCACTCGTTGTCGTCGCGTTGGCCCTACTAGAAAATAGTAAATTTCCGTCCTTCAGTACCCTCCGTCTAAAAACCGATGAAAAAGTATCCATTTTCTTGTAGTGATATCAACTTCACTGCAAATAGTACGTCGCCTAAGATGATTGTTCCGTTCCAAAAGGATGAGCACCGCTACATGTACGACTTCAGTTGTAGAAGACTCGAATACGACTAAAGTCATCTAATAATGCTTGATTCACTAGTTTAGGTTAAAAGGTAATGACAACTGTAGATTAACGTTGGTCGTACTCCGAGTCATACGAGTGGGTCGTACGTGAAGCATTTCCTCGAAACAATATCAAGCTTTGTCTGAAGCAAGTGAAGTTCTTCACATATGAGTGGCATCTCTTGACAGAATCCAGAGCCATGTCAACCCGCGGAAGAAAATGATTGTACCCGACGACACATGCGAAGTGTGCTTGGTCGGCCCTGAGACAACATCACACATCTGTGGCTTCACTCGGGACTTCAAGGCCTACCCTCCCGCCAGTCGGCGTCAGCTTCAATATCGGCACCTGCTGCACCGACCTTCACCAGCTCCCACGCCCTGCTACCCTCCCGCCAGGACGCGTTCCTCAATACACAATTAGGTACCAGATAATTGTCGGGTAGTTCGTCCCGATAATATTAATTGTCCAACCATCCAACAAATACATAAATTAAGCAATACACAATCATGTATATGATAGATCAAATGTAGTAAAGGAAACCGATAAAATTGACATCATGCAGTTCAAAGTTACTAATCACGAGGACATTGTAGAACCAACACCACGATATTAAAAATTCATAAAGCATTCTAGTTTTACTCAAAAATTGTAAATAAGTTACAAAAATTAATAAACATTTTATACGAAGATAACTCAAGTCCTCATATGAAAATGATAAAGTAAAGTATTGATTATGTTGAAACTTGGATACTTACAGTGATTTCACATGTAACTCATACAAATAAGTGAAAGTAAAATGGAAGAAACGTGGACATCTTATAGATCTTATGATAAAAACATTTTTATGGTTATATATGAACATATGTTGTGCCTCCGTAAAATTTCATGATTTTTAGGCTATTTATACACATATCAATTTCTTGTCATAGAAAATCATCAAAATACAATTAAATCCATAAAATAATGTAGCATCGATCGAAAATTGCAAAATAAGTTACCAATACTAATAAATAGTCTATACAAACATAACCTTAAGTTTTCACGTGGAGATAACATTAAGCCCACCACATAAAAATGATAAAGTCTATTAATTTGATATAAATTTGAACATTATTTCAATGATTTTAGCCTAAAGATGTATTTAAACAAAAAAATTGATGTACTACAAAGTTATAGATTTCTTCGAGCTCTATAATTTTCATATAAACTTTATCTTCATTCGATTTCATATGTAAAAGTTATGATTTTATAACTATATTATTATGCAGAAAATAAAAAAACGGGTACTTCGAATTTTGGGTACCCGTATCCGACCCGAATATCTGGATATTTATCGGGTAGTCCTCGCTCCGTGTCCGACTCCGAATCCGAAGCTTCAGTATCCGGGTATTACCCGTATCCGTCTCGAATATAAAAATAACCGAATCCATATAAAAAAAGGTATTTACACTATCCGTATCTGGTTTTCACCTCTATCCACCCGACCTGTTTTCACCTCTGTCCACGCTTGCCGCCAGGCCTGTGGCCATACCGCCTTAAGAACAATGACTCTGGCCAAGCAATCGCTTGGTGTGGATGTCTTTCTCACGCTCTCTCTTGCTTGTAGTTCCTTTGTCCCCCTCGGTGTACTTACGTATCATCACTACTGTCGACGTTCGCTCTGCAGCTCGGTTTCGCGTGGTCTGAACGCATGCTGACACTCAACTATTGTTAATCTGAGATAGTACGTACGTACTAGTAGTTTAGAATCTGCTGGAATGGAGAAAAGATACGGCCACCAGCATCAAGTTGTGCGTAAGACATGACAGCAGCACACAGCAGGAAGAAGCCTGGTGGCGATTCAAACAAAGCACGTCCTCCTTCGGTTCCTACTTCCTACCCAGCTGTTTTTGGTTCGGTATGCTCGTCAACGGGTCGGTCGTCCTTTCCTTTTGGCCTCTCCTTGCTCCGTTCTAGTAGAATAATAAATATATACTTTTATTTAGCCTTGAGACGAAGAAATCAATATATTATCAAGAGATCACACAATAAGTTTAAAAATTCTAGAAGCACACTGGCGTGTCATGACTCATGAGACGGATCGGTGCGTAGCAATTAGCAGCCACCCCAATAAAGAAGAGAGCACACAGGCAAAGACAACTTTCTAAGAACCAAAGCGAAAGAGAATCGGAGTACCATCATCGGTTAAAAAAGGACTCCATCGGTACACAGGACTAATGGAAGTCGAAAGCATTGAAGCTTCTTCTTCGTGATACCAAAAAAAATATACCTACTCTGTTCTAAGCCCTTCTAGCGACAAGTATAGTGGCAGAACAAAGGTAAAGGGTATTGTATTTTGATCATCTTACAAGTCATTTAATGACTTCTCAACATTTTTAGTCTCTGAATCCAAATATGGTAGAGACTAAAGTTTAGGCTCTAGAGTCAACTTTAGTTCTAGGACTAGAGGAACCGAACATGCTCTAGGGTTTAATCGCTCAATTGCTAAGCTACGGTATTCAGGCTCTATGGAGTTTTTAGAACCATGAGGGTTGTCGTTGCGGAAAACTCCGATTCTTTGAGACAAATGATTTTATGGCTCAAAGCTATCCTTTTTTTAATTCTTAGTATAGACTCAAAATTATAATGTACGATCACTTCACATGAGGCAGCCCCTCTACATTGTACCTTGAGGCGTTGGCCCCTCTACATTTGGTTAGGGTTAGGTGTAAGTATAGATGCCTATATGGGTCGGGCCCATCGAGCGACCCAATGCTAGGCACAGATTTGGCCCGGTGCCAGCCCAGCACGGTCAGCTGCTCGACGTGCCCGTGTCGGCCTGATCCATTGGGCATACCATGCTTAGGGTGTCCCGACTGCGGCCCAATGCTAGGCACAGATTTGGCCCGGTGCTAGCCCAGCACGGCCAGCTGCTCGACGTGCCCGTGTCGGCCTGATCCATTGGGCATACCATGCCTAGGGTGTCCCGATTGTGGCCCAATGCCCCATGGATAAATTACCTATCACTCGTTTGGTCGTCCCTGTTGTGCCCTACCATTAATTCGCGGCTCCTCGCTCCCCCACTACATCGGCGCATCCGCAACTCCTATTTGGTCGTCCACTTCTCATCCACAACTCTCCTTTTTCCTTTTACTCTTCGTTTGCAAACCCCCTCCACCCCGCCCATCTCTCTTGTCGTCCGCTTCCCTCTCCAAATTGATGCATCCCTATCCCTAATCCCCTATGTTGTCCAACAATGAACGCCAAAGTCTGCAATGTACCGAACGAGGCACCGGGCGTTACCCAGGCACTTGATCAAAGAGGCACCACGAGCCCCAACGTAATCCAAAAGCTGGCCCGAGTGGTGGCGCAACATCTCCAGCTTTGCTTCTAAGGCTGCCACGAGAAACGAGTAGAATTAGAAAAGGAGACAAATGAAGAAAAAACCCGTAAAAGCAATAATCAAACGACTTACCAGCGACGCGACCGTCGACCTCGACAAGCTACACCCATCGCAGCTCGGCTTCAACCTCAGTGGCCTCCTGCGTCGCGTGAAAGGCATCGCAACCCCCCTCTAAGCACCCAAGGTGGAAAAGGAAGTGATGTGGAACCCAGTCGAGATGCAATCTCCGGGTCAACTATGACCACACTGCTGCAGGAAAAATAGAGCAAAATCAGGCAGAGAGAGGAGGTCGGCAAGCTCGAGGAGAGAAGCCTACCTCGGCTTGAAACCGACGGAGCATGACACCTGGAAAAGCTCAAAGTTCGACCGCTAGCCCAGTTGGAGACGAGTTCGACAGACGCGTCAAGGATGACCAGTAGGGGAGCAACCACCTGAGGTTTATATAGGGGGCGGAAGGGCACCCGACTCCACCCTAGGAGGCGGATGGTCGTGGCACCAATTTCTGAGGGAACGCCACAGTTGTTCGCGAAACGAGTGGACAGGACACACGTCCGACCCGTTATAAGCCCTTAAAGGGAGAGGCTCTCCCCTTGGAGGCTCGAGGGCTACTGTCGGAGAAATGATCCCTGGTCCCTAGGACACGTTGGTCAGTGAGTGCGCTATGGAAAAAGCCCCTGATCGCTAGGGCACGTTAGTCAGTCGGAAGAGGCAGGTGCGCCAACCCTAGAAGGACCTGCCCTAGTCGAACCCCGCGGCACCGAGCCTAGGGCCAGGCGTGGTGGAGCCTGACGAGGGAGGACGGGCGTGTTGGAAGGGAACCACTCGAGTAGGTGTCGCGCCCGGCCCCAGACTAAACCGCCATAAATGACTAGTCACATTAACTACACTTGGCACTGAACTGTCATAAATGAGTAGCCACATTAACTACACTTGGCACCGAACCGTAGTATGGGAGCCAGTCCTCTTTCCACTCATGGCCTACGGACCCCTCGAGCCACATAGCACTCATGACCTATGAGCCCCCAGACTGCGACGCCTTAATAGCCCGTGCACCCTCAGACCGTGGTGCTCTTATGGCCTATCGGACTAGGCTTGAGCGCGTAGACCTCCTGCAGGGCACTAAACGACGGACTACACCAAGCCCCAAGCTACAAAAGCCAGGAGTCAGTATAACTAGAATGATGGCGCCTAGCACCATCACTTCCCCGCGATAAATACATGATAGCTAAGCAGCCCTAGGCCCCGTGAGTGTGCGTGGACTCACCCACGGGTGGCCGATCCATGTCCGACCTATAAAAGGGAGAGGCTGGCCTCTAGACAAGAGGATCGAGAAAAAGGAACCGAAGGACACTTGGGGAGGACCGAACGCCTTCAGACGGAGACGAACCCGCAAGGACGAACAGGAGGAGGAGTGCCGACGAGGATCAAGAGGCCGAAGCCCCCGCCAAGCCAAGACTTAGCTAGGACTCCACTGTACAACTTCTAAGCTCCACTTCCACACCGATAAGAGATCTAGGAGCCTCTCCTCCCTCTCTCGACTTCTTGTAACCCCTAATACAAGTTTGATCGTCAATGATGCTGAAAGCACAAGCCACCGATGACTAGATGTAGGGACGTTTTGCCCGAACCAGTATAAATCTTGTGCCCTCTGCACACACCATCCGGAGCCCAGAACACACACAATAAATTTACTTGTCAGAGCGAGATACGAAACACCAACAAGACTCCAATCCTATAACTCTTAGACACTCAAGTGCTTAAAGATCACTAGTGATCTAAGGTGCTTTGCAAATTGATTAGGTTAGGTAGACCGTTGTTATAGTGCTTGCTCTAGGTTATGTCGAGTTGATTAGAGCGAGGTTAGACACCTTCAAACCCATCGGTGCTTGTGTGCATTGTTGTAATTATACCAAGTGTGACGAGCGTCTTGCGAGATCATACCAGCTGTGTTTATGGGGTGGTCATCATCATGTACTAGAAGGAACGAGGCCCTCCGCGTTTTAGCCAGAAGCTTGATAGTGGAGATGATGGGGAGCATTCGATAGAGACAGGAAGCGGAGCACCACTTGCGCATGGAGAAGGCTCGTGGCTATCTACAGATTTTCCTATCCGGGAGATTGGTCCTCGTGTGGGCTACCCTTTGTGTATGGCTCCAACGATGATTAGTATGAAGCTTGCGCGATTTTTGATACCTTGATAAAAATACTAGCATGTCGGTGGAAGTTTGCATTTCTAGCTCATTTATGCTTCCATATTTATATTGCTTTACTTGATTGTGCGCTTTATCGTTTGTAGCTTAGTTATAGTCTAATTGGTAGGACTGGAATCTAGGTGCATAACTCCATTTAGAGATAACAACATTTAGATAAAACCTTACTTATACTAACTTACTTGGTTATCCGTGTAGATCTTGTTTAAAAGGTAAAATTAGAGTTTTAGATCAGAGCGAAAAATAGTTGTCCTAATTTAGCCATCACTACTAGAAATATGCTTATTTAAGACATACATCTTAAGACAAATATCAGTGCATTTTATAGAAGCGTCTTTTATCATATGGTGCTGAGTAAGGTAAGACGGTTTGTTGGACATCCGTCTTTAATGAAGAAGGTTTTTGAGACAGATATATGGTTGGAAATGTCTTATATTGATTTAATACAGTTTGATTTTGAAAACCGTCTCAAATAAATATACCTTTTGAGGCATTAAGTTTACAAGAAGTGTCTTTTATTTTGGTTAGTATATTAGACACTTCTGTATATGAAACCATCTCAAATAAAGATATTATTAGAGTCATCTAGACTATACAAAATTATCTTAGATGTTAGTGAGTATACTAGAAACTTGTAAACATAAAACCGTCTCGTACGATATTTCTGATAAGACATATTGTGCAAAAACATAGCCATAGTAAATTCTGATTAGATTGAACTAAACATTTTTTGGAATTTAAAATGAACTAGTTAGCTGACTGTATGTTCGTACGGTTTCTATATATCATATAAGTAAAAAATCTTGCTTAAATAAGAAATTTCTTCAAATAAAATTATACTTTTGAAATATGATTATTTTTTATTTTCTCATTAACAGTATGTTTATAATTATAATATCGTCTCGTTGTACGGTATAAGCAACCTGATAAGCGGTGGTTAATGCCACAGATATTTCTTTTTATATCCGTATTGCACATATATATACAATATGTTTTATTAATATAGCGGTGGTTAATGCCATCTCATGCGTCCGACGCCCATCATCGAGGCTGAGAGGCAAGATCTGTCTTCTTTAGTGCCCAAGCGCGGCACCCCAAACTTCCATGCTATGCTTTTGTTTATGTTTTATTGTTATTTCATGATTCATGACATGACAGGCTCCAGACTATGCTTTAGACATTTAATCAGTATATTCAGCTCAAACGAAATGAGATCTAAACGAGAGGGTAAGTCTCACATCATACCACCCGTTCCTATTTTTCCTAAAGCAGGGGCAGGGCAAACCGTATTGTTGGCTCCGCCTAGGGTCTCCCTTCTACTGCCACCGCAACCTCTTCTACTGCCGCCACAACCTCCCTTCTACTGCCGCAACCTCCATCCTTCGAATCCCATCCGACCTAGCCCTGCAACCCACCGGACGACGAGCAGCGAGGCCCGCGGCCGAGATGGACCGGTACCTAAGGGTGGAGCGGCCGCGGAACGAGTCAACCATCGAGGAGAACGAGATCCGCATCACCGCGCAGGGCCTCATCCGCAACTATGTCTCCTACTCTACCTCCCTCCTCTAGGTGCCTGGGCTTGTCCTCGCCATCGCCGTCGTATCGTATTGTACTTAGGATGCGCTGTTCTGTTCGAGTCCCGTCCCTGTCAATTCAAAGAGATCCCCAGCAACGTGAGGGAGGTGTTCCTGACCGGCGCCACCTCCAAGCTCGGCAGGGCCATCGCGCTCTACCTCTGCAGGAAGAAGATCAGAGTCCTGGTAAGCACTACACGTAATCTGCTCAGCATCATCGATCCATAGATGATGACCTGTGTCTTGCCTCTAACCTCTCTCTCTTTGTCTCTCAGATGTTCACGGTGTCGTCGGAGAGGTTCCTGAAGATCCAGAGGGAGGCGCCGCCGGAGTACCAGCAGTACCTCGTGCAGGTGACCAAGTACCAGGCCGCACAGAACTGCAAGGTACGTATGCACGCATGGTTACATTTACTATAGAACTGGAGTTATTTTTTATGTGACTATATATATAAATATAACAAATAAAGTTTTATTGGACCCGTTCTTTGACCATGCCATTGGTATCAACGTTCCAAGGTCCCGCTTCCTACCAGTTAAGGCGACATCAGATTTGCAGCTAGTACAGGTTTGTATGCTATGCTAAATAAAATTGAGTATGTGATGTGCTCTCTATGCGTCTAAATGAAAACTTCTATTTTTGCTTTGCAGTCTGATCTATATACCTTGGTTGAACTTGGTCCTGAGTTCAAGAAGGTCAGATTCTAGCATTTATATTTTCATTAAAAAAGAGGTTCAAACATTAACTTGTGAGGTCCAAACGCGATTAGGATGATCGTGTTTCTTCACATATTGGCAGGTTGGGAGCTTCCTTGGTCGCTTCAAGTCCATACCTAGCATTGTTGAGCTTGACAGCTTGAAGGTTTCCGGTGATGTTTGGTTCGGTTCTGGAATTGTACTGAAGGTACATCTTCCTAAGTTACAGAACAACTATAACATTCCTAAGTTGTAGAACAACATCCTAAGTTCAGACAAGTTTCATGTATTTATTCAAAGACCGCATGTATCATGCTAAAAAGATGTAGAGAAACTTAATGGGAACAATTTGCAGCTTCTTTTCCCATGTTGTTTGTTATGACTCCTTTATGAAGACAAATATCTTACAGTGCTTAAGTCATGGAGTAATGACACTTCTTCTCTGTAACTTTAGGGGAAAGTGACCATCACTGCAAAACCTGGCGTCAAGCTAGAAATCCTAGACGGAGCAGTGATTGGGAATAAGGTATGTTTTCTCAAGAGGCACTACTGTTGATGCATCAAGAATTATTGAGAGCACCTAGAGGGGGGGGGGGTGAATAGGTGATCCTGTAAAAACTTCAAACTTAAGCCACAAAAACTTGTTAAGTGTTAGCACGATTATTGCCAAGTGGCTAAGGCGAAGTCTCAACAAAACACAGTACCACAAGAAAATCAAGCACAGGGGTGACACAGTGGTTTTATCCCGTGGTTCGGCCAAGACCAATGCTTGCCTACTCCACGTTGTGGCGTCCCAACGGACGAGGGTTGCAATCAACCCCTCTCAAGCGGTCCAAAGACCCACTTGAATACCACGGTGTTTTGTTGTTCCTTTCACTATCCCGTTTGCAAGGAATCTCCACAAATTGGAGTCTCTTGCCCTTACAAGTATATGATCACAAAGAAAGCACAGAGTAAGGGAGGGAAGCAACACACACAAATCCACAGCAAAAGCGCACACACACGGCCAAGAATCGAGCTCACAAGACTATCTCAGAGTTCTCACTTAGAACAGAGCTCGAATCACTTAGAAACACAAACGAATGCGCAGAGACTTAGTGTGGATGATCAAGAATGCTCAAAGGTTGCTTGTGTGTCTCCTCCATGCGCCTAGGGGCTCCTTTTATAGCCCCAAGGCAGCTAGGAGCCGTTGAGAGCAAATCCGGAAGGCCATCCTTGCCTTCTGTCGTCGGGGGCACTGGACAGTCCGGTGCACACCGGACAGTGTCCGGTGCCTGATTTGTTTCCATATCTGGCGCGTCCGACCGTTGCCGACCGTTGGCAGATCTGGAGCCGTTGGCGCACCGGACATGTCCGGTGCACACCGGACAGTCCAGTGCCGTCTTCCGACCGTTGGCTCCGCCACGTGTCCCGCGCAGATTGCGCGGCCGACCGTTGGCCCGGCCGACCGTTGGCTCACCGGACAGTCCGGTGCACACCGGACAGTCCGGTGAATTATAGCCGTACGCCGTCGGCGAATTCCCGAGAGCGGCCAGTTTGCTCCGAGCCAGCCTGGCGCACCGGACACTGTCCGGTGCACACCGGACAGTCCGGTGCTCCAGACCGAGCTGAGTCTTGGCTGCACACAGCCAAGTCATTTCCTCCTCTTCTCTCTTCTTCTTCTTTCTGTTTCTAACACTTAGACAAATATATTAGTACACAAAACCAATGTACTAAGGCTTAGAAACATACCTTTACTTCATGATTTGCACCTTGTTCATCCATGTACATAAATTCACAATTAAGCACATGTGTTGGCACTCAATCACCAAAATTCTTAGAAATGGCCCAAGGGCACATTTCCCTTTCAATCTCCCCCTTTTTGGTGATTTATGCCAACACAACATAAAGCCACTAGAACAAGTGCAAACTCACTTGAAATAAAACTTAAATTTATTTTGAATCAATTTTGGCATATATGGATCATCCTTTGCCACCACTTGGTTTGTTTTTGCAAATCAAACTCAAATCTCTATCTCTAAGTTAAACACACATGTTGAAGCATAAAGAGAGTCATTCCAAAAGAGATTGATCAAAGATTTCAAAAACTCCCCCTTTTTCCCATAATCAGTACTTCTCCCCACAAGAAGCCAACTTTTGACAAGAGAGACAACATACGAATTTTGACAAACCAAAAAACTCTATTCTACTATTTTCAAAATTCTCAAGTGGTAGCTGATCCATTTATTGCTTTGGCCTTTATTTTCTCCCCCTTTGGCATCAAGCACCAAAACAGGATCAATCTTGGCCCTTTAACCCCATTGCCTCACCAAAATCTTCAATTAAGAGCAAATGGCAATAAGAGTTAATGAGATGGACTTGGAATAAGTTACCCTCTCATCGGAGTGCAGTGGAAGTCTTGCATGTTCCAAGTCCACCTTTTCCCTTTCAATTCTCCTTTGAGACTAAATCAAACAAACTCAAGCATATGGTTAGTCTCAAGGGATCAAGTTGTAACACATCTCCCCCTAAACATGTGCATCACTTTGCAACGGACTTGTGAGGTCCAGGGAGTGTTGTACAACTTGAGCACCATAATAAGCAACAAAATGCAAAAAGGAACATGATCAAAAGCATGAATACATGTATGCTACAATTCAATCCAAGTTCCACGAATCTAAGACATTTAGCTCACTATGCAGCCTGCAAAAGGTCTTCTCATCTAAAGGCTTGGTAAAGATATCGGCTAGCTGGTTCTCGGTGCTAACATAAAACACTTCGATATCTCCCTTTTGCTGGTGGTCTCTCAAAAAGTGATGCCGGATGTCAATGTGCTTTGTGCGGCTGTGCTCAACAGGATTTTCCGCTATTCGGATAGCACTCTCATTATCACATAGGAGTGGGACTTTGCTCAGATTGTAGCCAAAGTCCCTGAGGGTTTGCCTCATCCAAAGTAGTTGCGCGCAACACTGTCCTGCGGCAACATACTCGGCCTCAGCGGTGGATAGGGCAACGGATGTTTGTTTCTTAGAGTTCCATGACACCAGGGACCTTCCTAAGAATTGGCACGTCCCTGATGTACTCTTCCTATCGACCTTACATCTAGCATAGTCGGAATCTGAGTACCCAATCAAGTCAAAGTTAGACCCCTTTGGATACCAGATCCCGAAGCAAGGCGTAGCGACTAAATATCTAAGAATTCGCTTCACCGCCACCAAGTGACACTCCTTAGGATCGGATTGAAATCTAGCACACATGCATACGCTAAGCATAATATCCGGTCTACTAGCACACAAATAAAGTAAAGACCCTATCATTGACCGGTATGCTTTTTGATCAACGGACTTACCTCCTTTGTTGAGGTCAGTGTGTCCGTCGGTTCCCATCGGAGTCTTTGCGGGCTTGGCGTCCTTCATCCCAAACCGCTTCAGCAGATCTTGCGTGTACTTCGTTTGGGAGATGAAGGTGCCGTCCTTGAGTTGCTTCACTTGGAACCCAAGGAAGTAGTTCAACTCGCCCATCATCGACATCTCGAATTTCTGCGTCATCACCCTGCTAAACTCTTCACAAGACTTTTGATTAGTAGAACCAAATATTATGTCATCGACATAAATTTGGCATACAAACAAATCACCATCACATGTCTTTGTAAAAAGAGTTGGATCGGCTTTCCCAACCTTGAAAGCATTAGCAAGTAAGAAATCTCTAAGGCATTCATACCATGCTCTTGGGGCTTGTTTAAGTCCATAGAGCGCCTTAGAGAGCTTACACACGTGGTCGGGGTACCGCTCATCCTCGAAGCCAGGGGGTTGCTCCACGTACACCTCCTCCTTTATTGGCCCGTTGAGGAAAGCGCTCTTGACATCCATTTGGTACAACCTGAAAGAATGGTGAGCGGCATACGCTAGCAGGATACGAATGGACTCTAGCCTAGCCACAGGAGCAAAAGTCTCCTCAAAGTCCAAACCTGCGACTTGGGCATAACCTTTTGCCACAAGTCGAGCCTTGTTCCTTGTCACCACTCCGTGCTCGTCTTGTTTGTTGCGGAACACCCACTTGGTTCCCACAACATTTTGCTTGGGACGAGGCACCAGCGTCCAAACTTCATTGCGCTTGAAGTTGTTAAGTTCCTCCTGCATGGCCAACACCCAATCCGGATCTAGCAAGGCCTCCTCTACCCTGAAAGGCTCAATAGAGGAGACAAAAGAGTAATGTTCACAAAAATTAACTAGTCGAGACCGAGTAGTTACTCCCTTGCTAATGTCACCCAGAATTTGGTCGACGGGATGATCCCTTTGAATCATCGCTCGAACTTGGGTTGGAGGTGCCGGTTGCGCTTCTTCCTCCATCACATGATCATCTTGTGCTCCCCCTTGATCACACGCCTCCTTTTGATGAACCTGTTCATCGTCTTGAGTTGGGGGTTGCACCGTCGTTGAGGAAGAAGGTTGATCTCGTTCATCTTGTTCCTGTGGCCGAACGTCTCCAATCGCCATGGTTCGTATAGCGGCCGTTGGAACATCTTCTTCATCTACATCATCACAATCAACAACTTGCTCTCTTGGAGAGCCATTAGTCTCATCAAATACAACGTCGCTAGAGACTTCAACCAAACCCGATGATTTGTTGAAGACCCTATACGCCTTTGTATTTGAATCATAACCTAATAAAAACCCTTCTACAGCTTTGGGAGCAAACTTAGAATTTCTACCCTTTTTCACTAGAATGTAGCACTTGCTCCCAAATACACGAAAGTACGATACATTGGGTTTGTTACCGGTTAGTAGCTCATACGAAGTCTTCTTGAGGAGTCGATGAAGATAGACCCTGTTGATGGCGTGGCAAGCCGTGTTCACGGCTTCCGACCAAAAGCACTCGGGGGTCTTGAACTCTCCAAGCATCGTCCTCGCCATATCGATTAGCGTCCTGTTCTTCCTCTCTACCACACCATTTTGCTGTGGTGTGTAGGGAGCGGAGAACTCGTGCTTGATCCCTTCCTCCTCAAGAAACTCCTCCACTTGAAGGTTCTTGAACTCGGACCCGTTGTCGCTCCTTATCTTCTTCACCTTGAGCTCAAACTCATTTTGAGCTCTCCTGAGGAAGCGCTTGAGGGTCCCTTGGGTTTCAGACTTATCCTGCAAAAAGAACACCCAAGTGAAGCGGGAAAAGTCATCAACAATAACTAAACCATACTTACTTCCTCCTATGCTTAGATAGGCGACGGGTCCGAAGAGGTCCATATGCAGCAGCTCCAGAGGTCTTGATGTGGTCATCACATTCTTGCTGTGATGTGCTCCTCCCACTTGTTTTCCTGCCTGACAAGCTGCACAAGGTCTATCTTTTTCGAAATAAACATTTGTTAGACCTATCACGTGTTCTCCCTTTAGAAGCTTGTGGAGGTTCTTCATCCCCACATGTGCTAAGCGGCGATGCCACAGCCAGCCCATGCAAGTCTTAGCCATTAAGCATGCATCTAGACCGGCTTCTTCTTTTGCAAAATCTACTAAGTAAAGTTTGCCGTCTAGTACACCCTTAAAAGCTAGTGAACCATCACATCTTCTAAAGACAGACACATCTACATTAGTAAAAAGGCAATTATATCCCATGTTGCATAGTTGGCTAACGGATAGCAAATTGTAACCTAGAGACTCAACTAAAAACACATTTGAAATTGAGTGCTCGTTAGAAATTGCAATTTTACCTAACCCTTTTACCTTGCCTTGATTCCCATCACCGAATATAATTGAATCTTGGGAATCCTTGTTTTTGACGTAGGAGGTGAACATCTTCTTCTCCCCCGTCATATGGTTTGTGCATCCGCTGTCGATAATCCAGCTTGAACCCCCGGATGCATAAACCTGCAAGGCAAATTTAGGCTTGGGTCTTAGGTACCCAACTCATGTTGGGTCCTGCAAGGTTAGCACAAATGTCCTTAGGGACCCAAATGCAAGTCCTGTCTCCCTTGCATTTTGCCCCTAACTTCCTAGCAACTATTTTCCTATCCTTTCTACAAATAGCAAAGGAAGTGTTTAAAGCACAATAAATTACAGAAGGTTCATTCACTACTTTCCTAGGAGCATGAATAACATTCTTTCTAGGCACATGAGCAATATTTCTCCTAGGCATATGTACAACATCTCTCCTACACATATTCCTATCATGCTTATAAGAAGAACTAGAAGCAAACATGGCATGAGAATCATAAACATGTGAATCAAAATCATTATAAGCATTTCTAGCATTTCTCCTATCACTATACATAAAAGCATGGTTCCTTTTAGCACTACTAGCCATAGGGGCCTTCCCTTTCTCCTTGACGAAGATGGGAGCCTTATGGCTTGTTAAGTTCTTGGCCTCTCTCTTGAACCCAAGACCATCCTTAATTGAGGGGTGTCTACCAACCGTGTAGGCATCCCTTGCAAATTTTATTTTATCAACTTCATTCTTGCTAGTCTTAAGTTGGGCATTAAGACTAGCCAATTCCTCATTTAATTTGGAAATTAAAACTAGGTGTTCACTACAGGCATCAACATCGAAATCCTTACACCTAGTGCAAATCTTAACATGTTCTACACAAGATTTAGATTTATTTGCTACTTCTAACTTAGCATTTAAATCATTGTTAACACCTTGTAAAGTAGAAATGGTTTCATGACAAGTAGATAGTTCATAAGAAAGCATTTCATTTCTTTTTACTTCTAAAGCATATGATTTTTGTGCCTTTACAAATTTATCATGTTCATCATACAATAAATCCTCTTGCTTTTCTAAAAGCCTATCCTTTTCATTCAATGCATCAATCAATTCATTGATTTTATCTATCTTAGATCTATCTAAGCCCTTGAACAAGCAAGAATAATCTATGTCATCATCATCACTAGACTCACTATCACTAGAAGAAGCATAAGTGGGATCTTGAGTACTCACCTTCTTCTCCTTTGCCATAAGACATGTGAGACGCTCGTTGGGGAAGAGAGCCGATTTGTTGAAGGCAGTGGCGGCGAGTCCTTCGTTGTCGGAGTCGGAGGAGGAGCAATCCGAGTCCCACTCCTTTCCTAGATGCGCCTCGCCCTTTGCCTTCTTGTATTGCTTCTTCTTCTCTCTTTTGTTCCCCTTTTCCTGGTCACTTTCATTATCGGGACAGTTAGCGATAAAATGACCAAGCTTACCGCATTTGAAGCATGAGCGCTTCCCCTTGGTCTTGGTCTTGCTTGGCTGCCCCTTGCGACCATTTAGCGCCGTCTTGAATCTCTTGATGATGAGAGCCATCTCTTCATCATTGAGTCCGGCCGCCTCAATCTGTGCCACCTTGCTAGGTAGCGCCTCCTTGCTTCGTGTTGCCTTGAGAGCGAGAGGTTGCGGCTCGTTGATCGGACCATTCAAGGCGTCGTCCACATATCTCGCCTCCTTGATCATCATTCGCCCGCTAACGAATTTTCCAAGAACTTCTTCGGGCGACATCTTGGTGTACCTGGGATTTTCACGTATATTGTTCACCAAATGAGGATCAAGAACGGTAAATGACCTGAGCATTAGGCGGACGACGTCGTGGTCCGTCCATCGTGTGCTTCCGTAGCTCCTTATCTTGTTGATAAGGGTCTTGAGCCGGTTGTATGTTTGCATCGGCTCCTCGCCCCTTATCATTGCGAACCTTCCAAGCTCACCCTCCACCAACTCCATCTTGGTGAGCAAGGTGACGTCGTTCCCCTCATGAGAAATCTTGAGGGTGTCCCAGATTTGCTTGGCGTTATCCAAGCCGCTCACTTTATGATATTCATCCCTGCACAAAGAAGCTAGAAGAACAGTAGTAGCTTGTGCATTCTTATGAATTTGTTCATTAATGAACATGGGACTATCCGAACTATCAAAGTGCATTCCACTCTCTACAATCTCCCATATACTAGGATGGAGAGAGAATAGGTGACTACGCATTTTGTGGCTCCAAAATCCGTAGTCCTCTCCATCAAAGTGTGGGGGCTTGCCGAGTGGAATGGAGAGCAAATGAGAATGTGAACTTTGCGCAATACGAGAGTAATCAAAGGAAAAGTTCGAATTAACCGGTTTCCTTCTCTCGTAGTTGTTGTGGTCCTCGTCCTTTTGGGAAGAAGTAGACTCGTCGCTGTCGTAGTAGACGATCTCCTTGATGCGCCTTGTCTTCTTCTTCTTCCCTTCCTTCCGTCTTTGGCCCGAGCCGGAGTCGGTAGGCTTATCGTCCTTCGGCTCGTTGACGAAGGATTCCTTCTCTTTGTCATTGATCACAATACCCTTCCCCTTAGGATCCATCTCTTCGGGCGGTTAGTCCCTTTGTGAAGAGAACGGCTCTGATACCAATTGAGAGCACCTAGAGGGGGGGGTGAATAGGTGATCCTGTAAAAACTTCAAACTTAAGCCACAAAAACTTGTTAAGTGTTAGCACGATTATTGCCAAGTGGCTAAGGCGAAGTCTCAACAAAACACAGTACCACAAGAAAATCAAGCACAGGGGTGACACAGTGGTTTTATCCCGTGGTTCGGCCAAGACCAATGCTTGCCTACTCCACGTTGTGGCGTCCCAACGGACGAGGGTTGCAATCAACCCCTCTCAAGCGGTCCAAAGACCCACTTGAATACCATGGTGTTTTGTTGTTCCTTTCACTATCCCGTTTGCAAGGAATCTCCACAAATTGGAGTCTCTTGCCCTTACAAGTATATGATCACAAAGAAAGCACAGAGTAAGGGAGGGAAGCAACACACACAAATCCACAGCAAAAGCGCACACACACGGCCAAGAATCGAGCTCACAAGACTATCTCAGAGTTCTCACTTAGAACAGAGCTCGAATCACTTAGAAACACAAACGAATGCGCAGAGACTTAGTGTGGATGATCAAGAATGCTCAAAGGTTGCTTGTGTGTCTCCTCCATGCGCCTAGGGGCTCCTTTTATAGCCCCAAGGCAGCTAGGAGCCGTTGAGAGCAAATCCGGAAGGCCATCCTTGCCTTCTGTCGTCGGGGGCACCGGACAGTCCGGTGCACACCGGACAGTGTCCGGTGCCCGATTTGTTTCCATATCTGGCGCGTCCGACCGTTGCCGACCGTTGGCAGATCTGGAGCCGTTGGCGCACCGGACATGTCCGGTGCACACCGGACAGTCCGGTGCCGTCTTCCGACCGTTGGCTCCGCCACGTGTCCCGCGCAGATTGCGCGGCCGACCGTTGGCCCGGCCGACCGTTGGCTCACCGGACAGTCCGGTGCACACCGGACAGTCCGGTGAATTATAGCCGTACGCCGTCGGCGAATTCCCGAGAGCGGCCAGTTTGCTCCGAGCCAGCCTGGCGCACCGGACACTGTCCGGTGCACACCGGACAGTCCGGTGCTCCAGACCGAGCTGAGTCTTGGCTGCACACAGCCAAGTCATTTCCTCCTCTTCTCTCTTCTTCTTCTTTCTGTTTCTAACACTTAGACAAATATATTAGTACACAAAACCAATGTACTAAGGCTTAGAAACATACCTTTACTTCATGATTTGCACCTTGTTCATCCATGTACATAAATTCACAATTAAGCACATGTGTTGGCACTCAATCACCAAAATTCTTAGAAATGGCCCAAGGGCACATTTCCCTTTCAATTATACAAAAGAGAAACCATCAATCCAGGTGTTATATGGTGGTATTATTTCGTTAGTGATATCATGTCATATTAAGTACATAAGGAAACCTGTCAGTCTAGTTGATACACAACAGTATAAGTTTCTTAGTGGTGTAGCTAGTTCAGTAAAGATGAAAAGCGTCAAACTAGTTGTGGAATGGTGGTATTGTTTACAGTACATGTGTTTGGACTTTGGACACTGGGTTCCAATGACATTATGAGGTCAGAAATTGTGATCACCTGCTTGACAAATGCTAAGACTGTGATGTGACTTGCATTTGCGGATTGCAAACCTATTCTTACTCAGAAATTCTTGTGTACAGATTCCAAGTTCACACAGCAGGAGTTGCCAGCTTGCAAGCCGATTCTTACTCCAAAATGGGTAGGCTTACGGGTTGTGAATATTATGATGCTACTGGTTTTGGAGATTTAGGAAGGTAACATCGGACAAGGTCACAAATGTTTTGAGCTTTGTCATATGTTTTCTAGGTTGTCTCTGTTTTCTTCATCGTCGGGGTCATATTTGTTCCCATTGGTGTTATCTTTAGGATAATTTTGGAAAAGGAAAGAGAAAACAATACCAGATGCCTTACAACCTGAATTAGGGATGAAACTGCTAATTGCACATGGAAGTCACCAAGAACTTGGTAAAGGTGATTCAATGACAAATCTAATGATTAACATGTGCGATGTGGTAAGTTTGGTCTTACTCAGTTTTCACTTCAAAGTTCTGGTTAGATTTGAGCGCTTGTTTTTCATGAAGGTCGGCTGAGTAACTTGAGTATTTTTAATGACAAAAGTTACAAACACCAGATGGCTAATGCTATCTGTTTCCTCTTGTAGGTTCACATGTAAATGCATGCAACTGAAGTGCATTACCAATGTCCCAAGAGGGTAAGGGTACAGTCTGATGTATCTGTAAGGATTGCTAATGGAACTAGTGTTCATGTAAATACTCATGTTCAAAATTTGAATCTGGATATTGAAGAGCAATCACACAAACACTCGATTTCACACATCGAGGAGCCAAACACTAATAATTCAGAAGGATCCCTGGCTGGTGCTGCTGTCTCGGATGTATTCCGCAGGCAGGATCTTCCAAAGCTTAATGAATATCTAGCTGTTCATCGGGAAGAATGTGCAGCTAGATGTCAAGCAGTGTCTTCTGTAATGACTCATTTATTCCCTATGTCAAATTAGTCTTAAATAAATTCTCAAAGGTGTTTCATGTTACTATACTTTTGATGCAGGTTAAATATCCTATTTATGATCAAATAGTGTACCATAACGATTATCATAAGAAGATGTTGAAGGATCAATATGGTAAGTACTAAGTACCAGAGAGAGGATTACTATTTTTATTTCCAAATGTTTTACTGCTGTTTGCTCCATTGCATCTAGGCTCTAGGCTCCATTGCAAATTGGCTTGCTTGTCAACTTAACATTACTTCTGTTTGTGGAGTTTGGGTATTGAAGCTTGTATGTCTTGTTGGGTTCATTTTCTTAGAGGGACTGAAGACAATCGAGCAGATTACAATGGACTCAGCTTCGGTCGAGACCAATATGGTTAGCCTGCTGTACCATTTATTTGATCCTCGTACTTTCCCACTGTTAACTGTAATTAGGGTCTTATATGCACATATCAACTCTTTGTAAGTTATTCTTTGAGGTCATGGATCCAAGTATATCACCTGATAAACTGTGTCAAGCCTTGGAACAGCACAACGTGCTTGCAATGCCAGCCAATTTAACACATCATCTCTCATTGTTCTAGTTGAGCATGATGATCTTGGTAGCTGTGTGAGGTTGTTGTTTTTCATTAGTAGATCTGTGTACCTTATCCTTGCTATACTGTCCATATATGCTGTGTGCATGAAAGTCTTGCATTGAAAATGTCATGTGCTACAATCGTTAGGACTATTAATAGATGTTGCTCACTGCTTGCATTGAAAATGTCATGTGCTACATTGAAAATGTCATGTGAAATGCTCACTGTTTTTCTATTGGTTTGTGTGTAGTTCAAGCTCTGCAAGGTGAGGTCTGTTTAGTTTGGATAAAAAGGCATCCCCTACCTGAACACCTATGACGGCCGCACCATCCGCTACCCTGACCCGCTCATCAAGGCCAACGACACCATCAAGATCGATCTGGAGACCAACAAGATCATGGACTTCATCAAGTTTGACGTCGGCAACGTGGTCATGGTGACTGGCGGGAGGAACACCGGGCGTGTAGGAGTCATCAAGAACAGGGAGAAGCACAAGGGCAGCTTTGAGACCATCCACGTGCTGCTTGAAGCTTTTTGCTATGTCTAGTTTTCTCCTATTTGTTGTACAAGAAAACATAGAATAGAATTCAAATTTGGTGGTCGCAAAAGTGTGGAGACTTTAATTCATATAAAGTTAGGCTTAACATTAGTGCAAACAGTTGTATTTTAGTTTAGATTTAGAGTACACTTATGTATGCGTTGTTTGACAATGCTTATTTATGATATATTGAACGATACTTATTTATATTATATTAATTATAATGTTGTTCAATATATGTGTATGTATATTTCTCTTTCAAATTATTATAACATGATATCTGAAAAAATGATTATAAATTAAAGAATGTACTGCCGTGTAAGTCATTTCATTTAAATCTTAATAAGACGGTTACCAAAATGTCTAATATCAGTCTCCTAAATAAGACGGTTCCTAAAACGTCCATTATTAGTCACCTAAATAATATGGTTTTCCTATTGTAATCGTCTGTTATTGTAGGATATTCGAGACGGTTTGATAAATACTTTATAACTTTTAATGTTTGTATTCTCTACGATTCTTTAGAAGTAGTGTCTTAAAAAATCTAATTCAAGACAGTTTATCGGACGAAATGACTTAAACAAATACCTTTTTCAGACGGTTTATCGGACAAAATGACTTAAACAAATACCTTTTTCAGACGGTTATAAATTAAAAACTGTCTTATATAATATCTTTTAAGACGGTTTATAACCATTTTAAATGTGGGACATCTTTTACGACTCCATAAAAATTGGACACTTCATAAGCGTCTTAATAACTGAAAATTAACCGTCACATATAGCATGATCTGTAGTAGCGCATGTTGGGCGTCCACGCTACTTTTAGGTTTTCAGGTTACAAGCATTAAACCTAAACTCTATCGACGTGTGATTATTTGTGTCTTTGGCAATTGTTGCTACGCTACCGACTCACAGCTAGGGTTACAAGGAGGCTTCTGCTTTGGTGCCGGTGCCGGTGCCACTTCAGATGGTGTGGAGAAGTAGACTAGAACACGGTGAGCACAGGATACTACGTGCGCACGCGCACTCACACACAACACTTGGGTATGTGACCATGCATGAAACATACTACTAGTATTGGCATAGATCGTCGTAGATCTCTCTCCACGCACCATGCAAGCAATAGGTAAAGAAAAGCAGAGCACCAGGGACGAAGTATCTATCATTCTAGTAGTGGAAACCACTAATATATAAGCAGATACTATGTTAAGCGTGCAAGTAGATTTTTTTGTCTATTAGATCTAATCCAACGATAGATACAATTATGGTTTGTTAGGGAGTTCTTTTTATAAAGCTACACTAGATGGTCGTGGAAGGGTTTAAGTGCTAAATATGACATACCGTTTGATCTAGATCTAATGGAGAAATATTTGTTTGCACGTTTACACCTAGTACCTTTTTGCATATTAGTCATCGTCATGAAAAAATGGTGGACATACTAATTCATTACTCCAACCAAACATGATGCATGTGCTTTAGCTCCGTAATTCTTGTTTCAGTAATCAAGCATGGTGGAGGATCTGAAATTTCGACGAACTTGGGACCACAAAAATACTTACAAATTGCTTTTTTAGCAAAAAAAAAATGTATGCTTCCCTCACGAGGCACAGAAGCAATACAATTTAACTTGCAATCCAAACTAAATACCAGATGTTTGAAAATTGTTCGGAACAATTCGGTGGACGCTTAGAGTTCACATTGAGATGGACAAGAATGTCCTTGTGTTCGTCAATGGAGAAATCCACCCATATCAAAACGGTATCGAGATGCAGGAAGCTAAGTGGCAATAACACAACATCATCTTATTTTGCATTTCGATATAGAGGCAACACAACATGACACTATTAGTTTGCTGCTCGAGAACCAGAAGAAAAAAAAGGTTAGGCACCAACCAACCTAGCAACCTACCTACCACGCGTGCAGAGTCCCGTCGGCGAACACCATGCAGAGTCTGGGGCGGTGCAGCGCAATCTCGTCGGCGAACACAGGCGGCCTCGGATGTTGCTGCTGGTCATCGAATTGGAACACTGTCGTGGACGGGGACGAGGAGCCGTGGACGGCGGCAAGACAGAGGTAGAGGAAGCCATGGTGGCCAAGAAGCAGGTATGGCAGATGTTGCTGCTGCCCGAGTTGCCCGAGAAGCCACAACTGTTGTCGCAAAACGTGATCTCAGGCACCCGTAGTGTTGGGGCGAAGGCGCAACACACCCTCGCTTGGTCGTCTACACAGCAAAAGCGGAATATATCGGAGGAAAAGCAAAATCAAGCGAAGACGGAAGAGCGAGAGCCCCATGACGGAGAGAGCGTATAGAACGGACAAAGGCTTAGGCGCTCTCCGTCGCAGCGGGGGGTAGCGAAGGCCACTGCGACTACCGAAGACTGAGCGCGTGGAACACGAAGATTACGTGTCGTTACCCGCTTGTCATTGTAATGGGGGCCGTGTGTAACCTCGCCGTGCTGACCGGTCCCACTTATAAGCCACTGTGTGGGCCGAGTTGATAGTGTGTTTGTCCATGTTTGTACTTAATCACGTTGTAATGACCTGCGATAACCCCTGAGAGGGGAATATTCCAGGGATAACGTAGGTAACCAGAGGCACAACCGTCTTTGACAGGGTGGAGAGCCGTCCCCTGGTTACCTATAAATACCCTCGTACAGCCCCATTGCGGGGGACAGAAAAAACATTGTTGCTCTAATACATTATGTTAGCCGGCATCAAACTGTTTTCGTTCTCCCACTATTTGAGCTAGTTTGACCACGTGTCGACAAGTTCCAACACGTAGCTCCATTGGCTTCTCCACCTTCTTGTCGCGTTGAGCCATGAGAGAAGAGAGGACAGAGAAAGTAAAGCTCGAAACGACAGCAAGGAGCCTCTCTGTGGAGATGGGAGGAGAGGGAGAAGGAGCGGTTACGCGGTCGCTGCATCACGTGGAGAGGAGCGAGCGTCGCTTGGAGGGGAGGAGGAAGGGAGCGATGGCAGCCAACACCGGGGGTGAGGTCAGCTCACGGACAACGGACGATGGCAGAGACGGGCTCGATGGAGGAGGAGAGCACCTCCGCGACACGACAGCGAGGAGCCTCTCTGCGGAGACAAGTACGACCATGGAGAAGCGGGCGCGACGCCATCGCGGCGGCCCACGGAAGACGGGAGGGACAGGCGAGGTGGGAAGGACCGGAGGAGTGAGGGGTGCGGCGGGATGGCACCGAGGCTAGGGACACCGAGAGCGAGTGGGGCGCTAGGGGAGGGGCGGCAGCCGCGGCACGGGCGCATCTCGCGGGCGAGATTTCCGGGTGGTAGGCAGCTGGGGCTGGCGCGACGTTCGGACGGGGGCGTGGTGTAACTATGGACGCCCTTCTTAGCTCCTTATAGTGTAGTAGAGATTTGCTACACGGTTTATCCATTGTTTATGTAATAATCCAACCATTGTTTATGTAATAATCCCTGAGAAATTAATTTAATATTAAAAATTACAGAATTCTCTAACATAAAACACTTACAACATATGTCTGAGACCGATGAAACATTTAGCATACATTTGTAACATACATGTATAGCCACAACAATATATATGCAATATATAGATCTATTTTTATTATATTCGAATAAAACATTTGCAATGTACATCACAAACACATGAAAACGTTTGGAACATGTACTTGTAATATAGGCTTGCAGCATCATATGTCACCTTAATTGCTGCTTGCACTAGAGGACCCTGTTCCAAAGAGGCTCTTCAGCGCGTGAAGCTTGACAGCGGCGTGTCGAGGTCATCGATCGGTGTAGAGCTCGGCGGCGCCAATCTCACCAGTTGGAGTTCGATGACGTATAGAGCTCTCATGACGGCGCTGAGCTCGTCGACGGTGCGGATGTCGCAGGCGGTACAGATGATGCTGGTATGGACGGCACTCGGGCGGTGGAGAGCGTGGCGCGGCAGTGGTCCGGCGCGTGCGCTCGGGAGTGTCCGGACGTACTGGAAGGAGCTTCCGGACGCCTATCGCTCTGTCTATCGATGGTGACATGGTGTCCGGACGTACTGGTGTCTCCTCCATTCCAGATTCCTGCACTAGCTGTATCCGTGCTAGCTGCCGAGCTCCCGTCCCAGCAGCTCACCGCCGTGCTATACACAGAGTTTCGTGAACGCCAATCCACGGGCGGCCACACGAATGGTGGCCTCTCAAGCGGCACGTCCGGTGGCGGCGCCGACTTGGTGAGCACCTGCACCACCTCCACCATGCTCGGGCGATCGGATGGGTTGGGATTCGTGCACGCCAATCCAAGCAGCAGCAGACGCTCTGCCTCGTCCACAACATCGTCGTCCAGGTCCAGGCCCAGCTCACGGCGGTCGCCTTCCGCGGTGAGCACGCCGTGCGCAGCCTCAAGCAGCTTCCCTTCCCGGTGAAGGCGCCACACCCAGTCCGTGATGTGGTCGTCGTCAGGCACGACATCCCCGTTCTTCCTGCCGGTGACGATCTCCAGGATGAGCACCCCAAACGCATAGATGTCAGTCTGGCGCGTGGCCTTGTGCCTCATCGCGTAGTCTGGCCCTATGTAGCCAAACGTGCCGGCGACCCCGGTGACGGAACTCCTGTTGACAGCCACCGTGCAGGCGATGCCAAAGTCACCGAGCCGAGCACGGAAGGTCGAATCGAGCATGATGTTGCTGGCCTTGATGTCACGGTGCAGCACCATGGGCTCGTGCTCATGATGAACATAGTGCAGGCCTGTAGCTATGTCCCTGGCGATGCCGTACCGGGTGTGCCATTGTGAAACACTTGTGTCGTCTTCTTGCTGCTGCCCGGTGCTGCCCCTTCGGAAGAGATGCTGATCCAAGCTACCGTTGGTCATGTACTCATAGATCAATAGCGGCTCACCTTTGTTGTAGGACCAGCCTAAAAGTCAAAAAATTTTAAATAAATAGGGTCAAAATTGAACTAAAACAATTAATCTTGTACAAATGTCGTGTTTGTCAAACGTGGCGGTATAAGTTTATAATAAACCTTTTAAGAATGAGAATATATATATATATATATATATATATATATATATATATATATATATATATATATATATATATATATATGATGTAACCATACTTATTGGTACGAACTGCGCGGCCTTGGCAAATATAGGTGGGAAGACATTTTAAACAATATCTATGGGAGGTTGAGAGTATTATTTTTTAAAAAAGAATAGTTTTTAAATGTCCTCTCACTTTTATATCTGTGTCTTTGTTGCATGGTTGCACCAGATATGTTTCCTTTTAGATTTGATTAGAATAACAATAATAATGACCAATTTTAAACTCTAAAGCAATTAGTCGAAAACCTAACCTAAGCCCAATACAAAACACACTAGATTTGTTTCCTTTTCTTCCGTGTCTTCACCAACTACCATCCTCCCCTAAGTCCACTATGCACTGGAGTCTTTCTTGAGTGTTGACACACTAACAAGCTTAGACTTTGCCTATCAACTACCTATGTCTTCTTCCACTACACCGCCCATCCAACTCCATAGGTTTGTAACCACTCCACATCTTGCTCGGTGCTTATGTTGCCTTTCGTTCATTAATGTCGCAGCACTCCCACCTCTATAGCACCAGCTATCTAGGTTTTGTGACCACCAGATACAATTCTACTATTTAGGATTGCTTCCACCATGATTTCCACTCCACCATCATGCCCTCCTTGATCTTCCCTTTGCATTCCCTATCAGTAGTTTGGGTTACTCATCTCCCTCATGACCCTTTTTTAAATATCTTCCTTATAAAATGTGCTTCAACACCTGTTAGCATCTCACCCGGGTCACCTTAAGGCCCTTTGATATGCCTTAGGAGTGTTCAGTGTCATGGTTGCAAGCAAGAACGTCACACACACCCTCATCACCTCACTACTAAACCAACCAGCTTCTGCCACCCAACCATGTAGTTTTCTCACCGACCAAGCCTCCGCTCCGTCAAAAAACCAACCACCTTCTGCCACCCAACACAAAACCAAGTCTGCTTTTGCTACCTCACTACTAAAGTACTAATCACCTCGTCATGAATTGTAGGGATCGTCTTTGCTACCATTCTTATTCGGCCTGTTTGGTTGGCTTCTCCCTGTAGCTTGGCTGCATGGGCCAGGACAACGGGAACCTGGCTCTAGAGATACGACCAATTTGCTTGCATTTGCAGAGCCTGGTCCAGGGTGCTTTAAGTATCGTGCGAGCCCGGTTCCACATCTACATGCAGGTAACCAAACACACACCTCGCACACGTAGATCCTGGTTGACAACAACCAAACACCAGCTCATTGCATCCAACCATGCAAGCACCAGCAAATACAGGCAACCAAACACATAGATTAAGTATCCAACCACCATGCGCGTAACGGCACCATGCTCAGCCAAGTGCTCTCCCCCTCTTCCAGCTATAAGCCTAGGTGCAGGTGTCAGCCTATCTCAACATTGTACACACTATTCTCTATGAGCCTTGTGTAAACCCAACTCCCCAACACACACCACCACCTTCGGTAGAAATCACTGCCTTGAATTCACCGTTGCCTACCATCCCATCTACATGAGTAGGGATAAAAATGGTAAAAACGATCAGAAAAACATCTAAATCGATTTTGTTTAAGTATCTTCTTAACAAGACAATAATGAAAACAAAAAACCAATGGTTGAAATACGAGATTAGGATTATCCCTTATTCAAAATTGATAAACTCTAGTCAGAAAGATAAATATTTTATAGTTTCTACAAATACATAATGAAGTGGTAGATTGCCTAATTTTAAGATATTAAAATATACAAATAACTCTTCTTCATCATTCATATTATCCAGAGTAATTACAACTTCTATTTTTCTCTTCTTCGTTCACTTGAACACAACAAAAGTCTATAGCTTGAATAAATTATATAACAAATGCATCTCATATTATCTAAAATGGTAATGCAGTATCACTGAAAGGAAAATGTGCCCTTGGGCCATTTCTATTATGTTTTAGTGATTAGATGCTCAACACATATTGATGTGTCTAAATATGAGATAAGAGTTAAAGAGATGCAAATGGAAAATTAAGGTATCATTCTAGCCTTAGTAAAATTGTTTTTGGTACTAACTTTGTTCTACTAAGTGCTAGGAATCTTCTCAAAGTGAAAGAAATCGAATTGGAGAAGTTTTGGCTAAGGCAAGCCAAACTTGCACCAGCCTGATGTGCACCGGACTGTCCGGTGCCTAGGCTGGCGCCCCGACAAACTGGCCGCTCTCGGGAAAAAGCTGAGGGCACCGCGGCTAAAATTCACTGGACTGTCAGGTGTGCCAGCCACGCCCACGCCAACGGTCGGCCGCGCGATCAGCGGGCGACACGTGGACTCTGCCAACGATCACTAGGTCCCGTGTTTATTAATAAGCAAATACATAAAAATACCCAAGCTACTACTGTTTTCTTAGCATCTTTATGCACGAATGAATATAACAAAGTCAGCGGCTTGGACAATGCCAAGCAAATATGGGATACCCTCAAAATCTCTCACGAGGGTAATGACACCACCATGATTACAAAGATGGAACTGGTGGAAGGTGAGCTTGGGAGATTCGCCATGAAAAAGGGAGAGGAGCCAACCAAAACATACAACAGGCTCAAGACCCTGGTAAACAAGATCCGAAGCTATGGGAGCAAAAGATGCACAGATCATGATGTCATTTGACTCATGCTATGGTCATTTACTGTTATTGATCCTCATCTTCTAAACCTTATCCGTGAGAATCCCAAGTACACCAAGATGACATTCGAGGAAATTTTCGGAAAATTTGTAAGCAGGCACATGATGGTAAAGGAAGCTAGGTACGTTGATGACATCGCCAACAGACCACTCCCACTCTACGAGCTGAAGCCTGTTGCCCTCAAGGCAACAAGTAGCAAGGAGGTGCTACCTAACAAGGTGGCACAAGTGGAGGCTGCCGGGCTCAACGAGGATGCAATGACGCTTGTAATCAAGTGCTTCAAGACCGCTTTGAAGGGACGCAAGGAATATCCCAACAAGAATAAATCAAGGGGAAAGCGCTCTTGCTTCAAATGTGGTAAGTCTGGTCATTTTATAGCACAATGTCTCGCTAATGACAATGACCAGGCACAAGAAAAGAAAGGGAAGAAGGAGAGGAAGAAAAACTACAGGAAGGCGAAGGGTGAGGCGCACATTGGCAAGGAATGGGACTCCGACTGTTCTTCATCCGACTCCGACGATGAAGGACTAGCTGCCTCTGCCTTCGACAAGTCCTTCCTCTTCTCCAACGAACATCACACATGCCTCATGGCTAAGGAGAATAAGGTATAGACATGAGATACCCCCAAGTACACTTCTTCTAGTGATGAGGAATCTGATGATGATGTAGACTATAGTGATCTCATTAAGGGTTTAGATAGATCTGAAGTAGATAAAATCAATGAATTAATTGATGCCCTTAATGAGAAAGATATGTTGTTAGAAAAACAAGAAGATATTCTTTATGAAGAACATGATAAACTTGTTAATGCTGAAAAATCTCTTGCTTTAGAAGTTAAGAGAAATGAACTTCTTTCTTCTGAACTAGCTTCTTGTAATGATTCTATATCTAGTCTTAAAAATTTAAATGCTGATTTAAATGCTAAGCTAGAAAAAGTGATTATTACTAGTTCATCTGTGGAGCATGTGTCTATATGTAATAGGTGTAAAGATTTTGATATTGATGCTTATAATACTCATGCTTCGACCATTCTTAAGTTTAATAATGATGTTGGAATTCTTAATGCTCAACTTAAGACTTGCAAGAATGAAAATGATAAAATAAAATTTGCTAGGGATGCCTACACCATTGGTAGACATCCCTCCATTAAGGATGGACTTGGTTTCCAAAAGGGAATCAAGAACATAACAAGCCAAAGGACTTCCAATCTTATCAAGGAGAAAGGGAAGGCTCCTATGGCTAGTAGCACTCATTCTTCATATGATAGATAGAATCATGCTTATTTGTATACTCATGTTAAGGATGCCTCTAACATTGCTCATCATGATAGTTGTTATAATCATATTGTTTTACCTGTACGTCATGATGCTATTTTTGATTCTCATGCCATGTTTGCATCCTCTAGCTCTCCGTATGTTCATGGTAGGAGTAGATCTAGGCGCCATGTTCACCATGTTGTTTCTCATGCGCATAGAAATGCATCAAGTGGTCCAACTATGCTTTATCATACTCATGATGCTTCATTTGTGCTTATGTGCAAAAATGATAAAGTAGTTGCTAGAAATTTGGGCCTAAGTGCAAGAGAGGCAAAACTTGCATCTGGGTTACAAAGTCTAATGTGACTAACCTTTTAGGACCCAACAAAAGTTGGGTATCTTAAACCCAAGCTTAAATCATCTTGCAGGTTTATGCATCCGAGGCACAAGCTGGATTATTGATAGCGGATGCACAAACCACATGGCAGGGGAGAAGAAAATGTTCACCTCCTACATCAAGAACAAGGATTCCCAAGACACGATCATCTTTGGAGATGGGAGTCATGGCAAGGTCAAAGGTTTGGGAAAAATAGCCATCACTACTGTGCATTCAATTTCTATTGTGTTCTTAGTAGATTAGCTTGGTTACAATTTACTTTCTGTAAGTCAATTATGTCATATGGAATATAATTGCTTATTTACAAATATTGATGTATCTGTCTTTAGAAGAAGTGATGGTTCATTAGCCTTTAAAGGTGTATTAGACGACAAGCTTTATTTAGTTGATTTCACTAAAGAAAACGCCGATCTAGATGCATGTTTAATAGCTAAGACTAATATGGGCTGGCTCTGGCACCACCATCTAGCACATGTTGGGATGAAGAATATTCATAAGCTTCTAAAGGGAGAACATATGTTAGGACTAACCGATGTATGTTTTGAGAAAGATAGACCTTGTGCAGCGTGCCAAGCAGGGAAGCAGGTGGGAATTAATCATCCAGGAAAAAATGTGATGACAATGTCACGAGAACTAGAACTCCTCCACATGGATCTCTTTGGCCTGTTGCTTATCTTAGCATCGGGGGAAGTAAGTATGATCTTGTTATTGTCGATGATTTTCCCGCTTCACTTGGGTATTCTTTTGCAGGATAAAATAGAAACCCAAGGTACTCTAAAGCGCTTCCTAAGGAGAGCTCAAAATAATTTTGAGCTCAAGGTAAAGAAGATCAGGAGCGACAATGGATCTAAATTCAAGAATCTTCAAGTGGAAGAGTATCTTGAGGAGGAAGGCATCAAGCATGAGTTCTCTGCTCTCTACACACCACAACAAAATGGTGTAGTAGAGAGGAAGAACAGGATGCTCATTGACATGGCGAGAACAATGCTTCGGGAATATAAGACGCCTGGGCAGTTTTGGTTGGAAGGTGTAAATACAGCTTGTCATGCCATAAACCGGCTCTATCTTCACCGCCTCCTCAAGAAAACATCTTATGAGCTTCTAACCGGTAACAAACCCAGTGTTTCATACTTTCATGTATTTGGAAGCAAATGCTACATCTTGGTAAAGAGAGGTAGGCATTCAAAATTTGCTCCCAAAGCTGTAGAAGGGTTTTTACTAGGTTATGATTCAAATACAAAGGCATATAGGGTCTTCAACAAATCGTCGGGTTTAGTTGAAGTCTCTAGTGACTTTGTATTTGATGAGGCTAATGCCTCTCCAAGAGGGCAAATTGATGTTGATGATGTAGATGAGGAGGAAGTTCCAACGATAGCAATGCAAACTGTGGCAATAAGTGATGTGCGACCACAGGAACAATAAGATCAAGATCAACCATCTTCCTCAACACTTGTGCACCCCCAACTCAAGTTGAGGAACAAGTACCTTAAGAAGCAGACATGAATCAAGGGGAGCACATGAAGAAAGAGATAAAGAGGAAGACGTACCACATACACCTCCAACTCAAGTCCGGGCCACCATTCAAAGAAACCATCCAGTGGATCAGATTCTGGGTGACATTAGCAAGGGAGTAACCACTCGCTCACATCTAGCTAACTTTTGTGAGCATTACTCTTTTATTTCTTCTATTGAGCCCTTCAGGGTAGAAGAAGCCTTGCAGGATATGGACTGGGTATTGGCCATGCAGGAAGAGCTCAGTAACTTCAAATGAAATGAAGTGTGGAGCCTGGTGCTATGCTCGAAGCAAAATGTTATGGGAACCAAGTGGGTGTTTCACAACAAGCAAGATGAGCACGATGTGGTGACAAGGAACAAGGCTCGACTTGTGGCAAAAGGTTATGCCGAAGTTGCATGTTTGGATTTTGAGGAGACTTTTGCTCCTGCAGCTAGGCTCGAGTCGGTACGCATATTATTGGCCTATGCTGCTCACCACTCGTTTAGGTTATTTCAAATGGATGTGAAGAGCGCCTTTCTCAACGGACCAATCAAGGAGGAGGTGTATGTGGAACAACCCCCTGGCTTCAAGGACGACATGTATCTCGACCATATGTATAAGCTCTCTTAGGCGCTCTATGGACTTAAGCAAGCTCCAAGAGCATGGTATGAATGCCTCTAATGCTTTCAAGGCCAGGAAAGCGGATCCTATACTCTTTTCACTAAGACTTGTAATGGTGATTTGTTTGTCTGCCAAATATATGTCGATGACATAATATTTGGTTCTACTAATCAAAAGTCTTGTGAGGAGTTTAGCAGGGTAATGATGCAGAAATTCAAAATGTCAATGATGGGTGAGTTGAACTACTTCCTTGGATTCCAAGTAAAGCAAATCAAGGAAGGAACCTTCATTTCCCAAACAAAGTATACCCAAGACTTACTCAAAAGGTTTGGGATGAAGGACACAGAGCCCGCTAAGACGCCAATGGGAACTGAGGGACACTTGAACCTCGACAAAGGAGGTAAGCCCGTTGATTAAAAGGCATACCGGTCTATGATAGGTTCGTTACTTTATCTTGTGCTAGTAGACCGGATATAATGCTTAGCGTATGCATGTGTGCTAGATTTCAATCTAACCCCAAGGAATGTCATCTTGTGGCCGTAAAGCGAATTCTTAGATATTTAGTTCATACGCCTTGCTTTGGGATCTGGTATCCAAAGGGGTCTATCTTTGACTTAATCGAATATTAAGATTCCGACTACGTAGGGTGCAAGGTTGATAGGAAGAGCAGATTAGGGACTTGTCAGTTTCTGGGACGGTCCCTGGTGTCTTGGAGCTCTAAGAAACAAACATCTGTTGCCCTATCCACCGCTGAGACCGAGTATGTTGCCGCAGGCCAGTGTTGTGTGCAACTACTTTGAATGAGGCAAACATACGGAACTTTGGCTACAGTCTGAGCAAAGTCCCACTCATATGTGATAATGAGAGTGCAATCCGCTTGGTGGATAATCCTGTTGAATACAGCCACACTAAGCACATAGACATCCGACATCACTTTTTGAGAGACCACCAGCAAAGAGGAGATATCGATGTTTGCCACATCACCATCGAGAACTAGCTAGCCGATATCTTCATCAAGCCTTTAGATGAGAAATGGTTTTGCAGGTTGCGTAGTGAGCTAAATGTCTTAGATTCATGGAAATTGGATTGACCTATAGCATACATGTGTTTATGCCTTTGATCATGTTCTATTAAGCATTTCTCTTGACTTATTTTGGTGCTCAAGTTGTACAAGTCATCCCCGGACCTCATAAGTCCTTTGGAAAATGATGCACATGTTTAGGGGGAGGATGTGCTACAACTTGACCCCTTTGAGAGTAATGTGTTTCTTTGAGTGATATTGATATAGCTCAAAGGTGATTGAAAGGGAAAGGAGGGCTTGGACAAAGAAGAGGCTTCCACTGCATTCTTGTATTAATGTGTCTTGTTCCAAGCCACAATCGGTATTTTTCTCATTGCCCTTGGTCTTATTTGAAATTTTTGTGGGGCAATGAGGTTCAAAGAGCCAAATAGTTCTTCTGTTTTGGTGCTTAATGCCAAAGGGGGAGAAATTAAGGCCAAAGCAACTGGATCAAGCCAACCACTTGTGAATTTGTGATTTTTCAAAAGTTTTTAGTGTAAGAATACTTTATTGCAAAAACTACTCTCTTATGGGGAAGAAATTTGATTAGGGAAAAAGGGGGAGTTTTGGTATTTGATGAAAACTAGTCTTGAAAATATACTTTGATTTGCCAAAACAAGTGTTTTTGTCATGAAGATAGGAAAATGAATTTGTTTTGCGAAAACAAACCAAGTGGTGGCAAAAGTGATCCAAATATGCCAAAATCTATGTAAATTTAATTGGTCTTCAATTTGACATCAATTTGCACTCTTTAGCTCACACATGAAAATGTTGTTGCATTTGGAGTTGCTTTTGATGTGTTGGCATGAATCACCAAAAAGGGGGAGATTGAAAGGGAAATGTGCCCTTGGGCCATTTCAATTATGTTTTGGTGATTAGATGCTCAACACATATTGCTGTGTCCAAATATGAGCTAAGAGTTAAAGAGATGCAAATGGAATTCTAGCCTTAGTAAAATTGTTTTTGGTACTAACTTTGTTCTACTAAGTGCTAGGAATCTTCTCAAAGTGAGAGAAATCGAATTGGAGAAGTTTTGGCTAAGGGAAGCCAAACTTGCACCAGCCTGCGGTGCACCAGACTGTCCGGTGTGCACTGGACAACGTCCGGTGTCTAGGCTCGCGCCCCGGTAAACTGGCCGCTCTCGGGAAAAGCTAAGGGCGCCGTAGCTTAAATTCACTGGACTATCCGGTATGCCAGCCACACCCACGCCAACGGTTGGTCGCGCGATCAGCGGGCGACACGTGGACTCTGCCAATGGTCACCAGGTCGCACCGGACTGTCTGGTGTCCACCGAACTGTCCAGTGTGCCATGGGGGCCAATGGCTACAATGGTCGGCTTCGCCATAAAAGGAAGAAAATCGCACACTGTTCAGTATCTAGTGGTGCACAGGACTGTCCGGTGCATCCACGGACAGAAGGCAACGAGGGCCTTCCAAATGGAGCCCCAACGGCTCCTAGATCCCTTGGGGCTATAAAAGGGACCCCTAGGCGCATGGAGAAGGATACCAAGTCGTAATTGAACATCCAACAACGCCAAGACATCGAATTCGCGCCTTTGCTTTAGTAGATTGAGATTTGGGTACATGTGTTGAGCTGTAACTCCACTGCGATGTCTTTGTGCTCTTCTCTCTTGTTTCGTGTGCGTGAGTCGCTGAAAGTTTGTCTCATGTGTGTGGTTCTATTCCCTCCCTTACTCTTGTGATTTACTTGTGATCAATCGTGTAAGGGTGAGAGACTCCAAATTGTGGAGATTCCTCACAAAGGAAAAACTTGAGATAAGGAAGAAAATCGTGGTACTCAATTTTGATCTTTGGATCACTTAAGAGGGGTTGAGTGCAACCCTTTACTGAAGGAGGTCACCACAACATGGAGTAGGCATTGGTCGAACCTTGGGATAGAGTGACTGTGTCACTTGTGCATCTTTCCATTGTGATTGTTTTCCTCCATAGAGTTCTCACATATTCACTTGTGCTATTGTTCCTAAGTTTAACATATATCTTGAAGGAACAATCAAGTGAAGAGTTCTCTTCTCTTTACTGCTATTCATATCATCTTGGTTTTAATCCTTCTAACACATACTATAAACCAAGTTTATCTTGTTTAGAGTTAATTATTGCAGTATCACCTATTCGCCCCCTTTAGGTGCTCTCAATCACCCGAATCAAAAACAAAAAATATGAAAATGATAAAAACTATCTAAATCATTTTTGTTCGTTCCTAATCAGTTCTCGAACAAAATGAAGAAGAAAAAGAGATATCCAGAATATGACAGTACATGATTTTCCCATCCCGTTTTCAACCCCTATACATGATCCCCTCCATAAGCTCCACCTCGCTTAACTTTGGGATGCCTAGCCAGCTACTTGCCAACTGCTCAAGACTAGTAATGTAAAGCCTCTTTAACAAGGAAGGATAAAAAACTATGCAATCGATGTTCGTGGTAAGGGCTCCATCGACAAGCCACCGTCCATTGGAACACCGATGCATGGTAATCACTGAACTCCCTTGACCTCTTGCTTATGGGGTTGCTAGTGAATGTAAGGCTTGATGAACTCCATGGCCACTCTGTTTACTTAAATGCTAGAAAAAATCCACTCTCAAGTGAGGAAGAGCCTCTAAAGAGTGGAGACTTTGAAGACACAAGTAGCTCTAAGTTTAACTAGGAGGGACACATCCACTCCTTGGATGCCTTATTGTCCCAAAGCCAAGATGACCTAGTGTAGGCTTGCATTCACTTATAGTGACCTTGATATTGTGATAAGAAATGCGTTTGACCACATCCATGCCACACTTTCTCATGTTGTGCTAGGTATGAACTTTAATCTACTGCCTTCTTTAAGATGGGCTTTGTTGCTGACACTATACATGCACAACGCCCTTTCATGCATGATGGGGTTCAACTCTCCCTTGAGCGCCTAGATGAGACCTCAAACCATTTTTTAGAATTGCACCTTGGGTTGCTTTTGATGTTGCTATGGATTTTCCTAATGAGCATTGGTATGATTGTATGAAGAAAAGATCAAGGAGTATTTTGTGTTTTTCCAAATATGGTAGAGATTTACCCAATCTTTGTCCCTAGATATGACTTTTCAACATTACATCTGCTTCTTGAGGTCAATGATAGATTGGACATTCCATCCCAGCTCTACATTCTGGCAAAATGTGGCCTTGGCCTTAGGAATTCAACTCCCGGACCAGCGGTACTTACTCCTGGCATCCGTCCACTCCTGGACTAGTGGTACTTACTCCTGGCAGCTCTCTAGGATCATACATTCCGGTCCAGGCGTGGACAGAGGCAGACCAACGATACTTACTCTTGGCAGCTCTCTAGGATCATATATTGTCCCCACAGACCAACACGAGTGTTTTGAGCGCACTTTATCCTCACTCATGCGCACCCGAGAAAACTTTTCGGTCGGTCACCTATCCCAAATTGCTCCAAGCCAAGCACACTTAACTTGGAGGTTCTTTCGAAAAATAGGCTTCCAAAAAAGAAGATGCACCTTGTTAGTATGGATACTCTATTAATTCTACTAAGCCTTGGGCCACGATATCACAATCCACCGGGGCCAGGATATCACAATCCACCCCCCTTAGAAGATCGACGTCCTCGTCGATCAACCCCAATCTAGGAATCTCCTCTCTTAGCCACGTCTGTGTGTCTAGTGTCATCATATGCCATGCCATGTGACCACTCTGGGCCCACATGAGCCATATACCCGAATCCCTAGCCCACACACGCCCATGAAATCGCGAGGGTCGGCTCTGATACCAATTGTAATACCCCGTCCACACCCGGACCGACAATACTTACTCCTGGCAGCTCTCTAGGATCATATATTGTCCCCACAGACCAACACAGGTATTTTATGCGCACTTTGTCCTCACTCATGCGCACCCGAGAAAACTTCTCGGTCGGTCACCCTTCCTAAATTGCTCCAAGCCAAGCACGCTTAACTTGGAGGTTCTTTCAAAAACAAGCTTTCGAAAAAGAAGATGCACCTTGTTAGTATGGATACTCTATTAATTTTATTAAGCCTTGGGCAATGATATCACCATCCACCGGTGCCAGGATATCACAACTCAATAGAAGACAATAGGTACCTCGAAAGCTCTCTTGTGGGTTTTGGTGGTTTGGATGACAACCCAATTAAAAGGACTAACAAGTGTGCTAAGTGTTGAACATGTGCTTAATGCAAAGCTTACAGGGTTCAACATAAGTGAACAAGTGTGATGGTCCAAAGCTTGGAATATCTATAGATAATGGACATCACAAGTAAGATGGACATTGCTTAAGTGAGACTCGGTGTGCGTAACTCGGAGACAACTGATCAAGCCAAGGATGGAGGCAAGAAGAGCTTCGAGGCATCGAGTGCATGGGAGAAGGTCAAAGAGCTGAGGAACCCAAAGCTAGGGGTGAAGAAGAAGACTTGCAAAGTCAAGATTGATCAAGTTGAGAAGAGATATGGTGCATCGAGGATCATAACTCAAGAACATGACTTATAACTAATGAGGGTGTTCGAGCTTAGATATGTCAATCTAGATCAAGTCAAGTTGACTTGATGGTTTAGTCCAACATCGACCTCAAACAGGCCAAAATGGGTAAAACGATGAAAAAAGTGAAGTATGTAAGGTTTGAGTGTTCAACTATGTTGCATACACCTCTTACTACAAGTTTGGTGCTTTGTTTTGCTCTCTAACTCTTTCTGTAGAGAAAGTGCCATTCTGAGCTCTGCTTGAGGAGAAACAGAAAAGCTAGGAGAAGAAAGGGAAAGAGGTAAGTTTTTAGGAATAAGTCAATTAGATTATACTCTAAATGTGTTTGTATAAGTCTCAGGAAAATCTTCCCAAAAGTTGAAGTCAAATGGAGAAAGAATGGAGGAAAAAGCACTTAATGTGGTGTTGGCTGGTGCACATGGTAGTGAACAATAACTGTCCGATGCACATGGCAGTGAATAGTAACCTATTCGGTGCACAGGACAATAAATAGTAACCTGTCTAGTGCACACAGGACAGTGAATAGTAACATGTCCAGTGCACATGCCAATGAATAGTAACATGTTCGGTGCACCAATGGCTAGCCCTTTCAGAGAAGGAGACTGTCAATCAGATCCGTTACTTTGCACTATCCGGTGGAGCACCGGACAGTCTGGTGCACCCGCAAACAGGGATGGCTGGGAGCTTCCAAATGAAGCTCCAATGGCTTCTAGGCCCCTTAGGACTATAAAAGGGACCCCTAGGCACATCCAACAAGTGTACAAGAGCAGCCAATAAGTCCATACATCATTTGGATCAATTCTTTCTCTTCTCTCTTGTGTATCTCTGTAGTTTGTGTATAGGTGAAGTTATAAGCCTTCAGAGATAGAGAAAGTGCTATTGAGAGCTAGAGCAAAATCTTGAGCGCGTTGTTGCTCTGCCGGAGTGATGTTGAGAAGATTGTAAGCAGCCACGACATCGTTGTAACTGATATCAACTTAGTGGAAGGCTCTATTTGTCACACTGATAGATATGAGCAAACGGAGGAAGGAGTTGAAATAGATTCCAAGCCAAGGTGTGGCTAACTCCAACAAGGACTAGGCAAGTATTTCAGGCCTGACCAAACCTCGAGATAAATCCCTGTGTCTTTGTGCTATGCTCTGTGTTTTGTGCTGTTTCTCTGTCTTATTTTCTTTTTATACTTGCACTTCAATACTTATATGTGGTACAAGCTGTCTTCGAAGTGCAGTGTTTAAGACAGGAACTTCAATTCTGCTGCAACCTACTCGAAGGGTCTTTCATTCCACTGCGATCCAGTCTTTGAGTAGAGTAAGAATTTCCAGTTTTTAAGTGTTAATATTTATTCACCTATTCACCCCCTCTAGGCGACATCTAGATCCTGTTCTCGGACAAAGGAAACTTTAAATTGGTATCGGAGCTAGGCCTCTCGAGTGTGGGCTTAGACGTCCGAAGATGACGATGTCGTCACAAGAGGTACCTCTAGAACTTCTTCTAGGTGATGGTTCTAATTATAAATCTTGGTTCGTCTCTATTTATAATGCTTTCATGAATATTGATCCTGATTCGAGATAGATATTTAGTAGAAGTATTTTTTTCCTCTGATATTAATAAAAATCCTTCTAAGGCTGAACTAAGATAATTATCTCTCAATCACCATGCTTGCAACATCTTAGTTGACTCTCTTTCTAGAGGTGCTTATTTTGCCATCATGAGTAGTAATAGTGATTTATTTGTTGATGCTCATGATCTATGGACTAAAATTAAGTTGAAATTTTTTAAGTCCATATGCACTGCTTCTGGTCCCACTATTGCTGGTGGTACTGACTTGTCCAAGGGAGAAGAACAAGAACGATGGACACCAAGCGATGAATCCACCTCACCGACAGGTTAATCTCCCACTAGTTATAAATGTCTTGTTGCTAACGATGATAGTGGAGACGAAAGTGACGATGAGGAGGAATATGAGGATGATAGCAAGGAAGAGTCTTCATCATCACAAGGTACCTTTTCCTGTATTGCTTCCATCGATAATAATGACATGAAAAATGAGACCGACAGTTTGGAAGAAGAGGAGATTCACCGGTTCTACACCGATCTCAACAAAGAAGACAAAGTGCTCTTGGTTAAGCTGTTGAGGAGGAACAAGGAACAGGGCGAGACGCTTCTCAGGCCAGAGGAGACTCTCATCAAAACCAACAACAGCATAGAGAAGATGACCAAAGAACATGAGGAGCTAAGGTGCTCTCATGATAATTTGGTCCAATGGTATGAATCTGTTTTATTTGAGCAAAGAAATAATAATGATGTATTATCTGATGTTGCTCTACTTAAAACTAAGAATTTCATGCTTAAGAGTCAAGTAGAAATGATAAACTTAGAAAAACTTGCTCTAAGTGAAAAGTATGATATGTTGTCTTATTCTCATAATGAATTAGTTGATGACCATATCATGCTCGACATTGCTCATGAGGTAGTAATTACAAGTTTTAATTCATGTGAAACTCATTCTTGCACATGTGATCAATTAGTTAAAATATTATCATGTGCTGACCTCCACTGCCCCCAAAAAGGTCAATCTTTGATTGAGCAACAAGTTGTAGGGTCAAAAAGAAAATTTCTTGGGAACAAGAAAAGAAGATAATTGAGAAGAAGACGCCATGCTCGACTTCCTCAAGATATCCACGAACGCGTGGTGAAGAAGCTTGAGGAAGGAGAAACCGCAGCAAGGGTCAAACTCCATGAGAAAGAAGTTCCTAAGGCAATAAGTGAAGCAATCAACATGAACAAAGAAAAAGGTAATGATTTAATTAGTCATGTCGTTCGCATTGATCATCTCTCTATGTCATCCAAGAGCAAAAAGGGAAGAGGAAAAGGAGATGTTTTAAGTGCAAGGAATTAGGCCACTTCATTGCGTCTTGTCCACACAAAGACAAGGATGAAATGATGAGGAAATGCTTTGGATGCAACGATAAGGACCATGTGATCACTTCATGCCCACTCATGAAGAATCAAAGACGTGCATTCCCCACGATGATCCTCACCAAAAAAAGAATGGACAACAAGCATCATTCCAAGCTGAGCGACACTTCTACTACAAGTGTGGTGAGCAAGGTCATCTATGTAAGGTATGTAAGAAGGGTAAGGTGCCTAAGCAAGTAAATTTATCTCAATCTTATTCGCTTAGGAGACCCAAATCATACACTTGTGCTAGATCAATAATGAGATCACTTAGATCTAGCACAAATGCTATTTGGGTACCCAAGGCACTACTAAATGATCTCTACGGACCCATCCCGAGATGGGTACCAAATTGTGCCAACTAGATCATGCAGGTGTGTCGAGATGGACTGGAGACCTTGGGAGAGCTTAAGATGGTTAATTCAACTCTATACTTAAGCTATCAATATTATTGTCTATTTATTGACCCAAGGTTGAATTATTATGCAATACTAATCCCATGTTCATCTCGAGTTAAATAAGTTATAGAGGTCCTTAATCATTATTGGTGAATCAAGCAAAGGACTTTGATGAGAATCTGCAACTTGCTCTCCAAAGGACGATACCCTTGTATCTTAAGTGCATTATTTTCAATCAGTATTGCTCTTAAGTTGGCTTGTCTTGCTTGACCTATCCTTGAAGTAATTATACCTTTAAGATTGCTTGTTGTATAATGTCATTCATTTGGTGTTTTGGTAATCCATGTTTTTCAATATAATAATCATGCTTGCTTGATCATGGTTGTGTGCTTTATAATGTATATCTCTTGAATCTTTAAATTGGTAGGTTTTCATTTGATATATCTATCTACCTTGATTAGCTCTGTTGGTATATATGGCGAAACCTGTATCTTTTTGTGTAAATCATGTTATATTGTTTTTGATGATTATGCATCAATTTATATTAACCTATGTGCAAGCATGATAGTTTTGTTTAGTCCATGTTCACTTGATTTCCTTGTCTTGGTACTCTGTGTATACGAAAACAATAAATCCATGTTGTGTCTCTAATGCACCCCCTTGAGCTATGAGGTGCATGAGCAAAAGGAGCCCTTAATTGGTGACAACATGTGTTCTCACTCCACACTACCTAAAAGAGTGGATCTCATGGTGTTCAGGTAAAAGGCAGAGGTATGGAGTAGGGAACTATGTAATTCATTAAAAAATCTTGAAGTTCCATTGATTGTGATCATAGTTGTTTTCTTGCCTTTCGATTGGTAGTATCTTGTCTTAGGTGCTTTATGCTTTATTATATTGTTTCCTTTCATTTGGTGTACCTAAGCAATTTATTTTAAATCAGAGTGTGTCCAGATCTCATGCTTAGATGTTCTTTCAATATATGATCCTAGCTTTTTCAATTGGTATATGTGTTGCAATGATCATCATGCATGTAGCATGCCTATGTTGCTTTTAAAGTGTTATATCTCTTGAAGCATGCTTTTTTCCATTAGGCATAAGTTGTATTATGTCATTTTTTATTTATATATTTTTGTGATGCAATTGATATATTATGCCTAGACCAAGGTTTGTTGTGATCCCCTCTAGTTTTGAGGATGCTAGAATGTGCATGGTGCAAGTCATTCAAAGACTTGATGCACAACTTAAGGGGGAGCACACATAACTAGTGTATTTTGAAACTAACTGTTTCTTGTGTGATCCTATATAGTCTCAAGTGGAAAAGGGAAAGTGAGCAAGAAATGGAGCAATCAGGACTTGGGTACCTCTGCAAGTCGTGTAATTGGTATCTAAAGTGATAAAGGATTGGGGCACAAGTGTGGAGGAGCTCCCTGAAAATAAAGCTATTGTAATACCCAAATATTGAAAGAAATAAAATGTATAGGAATTGGGGAGACATATAAAAAAACAATAATTGCCTACTTGTGATGGTTTTCTCATCCTTGCATTAAATATATTAAGTAAAGAAAATGGTGCATCATGTTAGAGTTAATTGTTTGTGCATTTAAAAAAATAATATCAATATGGATACAATAATAATGAGAATTAGGGTTAAACCTAAATTGGAATTCTAGAATCGGACAAAGAGAGCACTAGTTAACACAAAATAAATTAAAAAAAAATAAATAAATTCACCATGCCATGTTTAAGCTGGACATTTAATGAGAAAACAAAATTTACCACGAAGTTTGTATTTGAATGAGAATTTAAATTATGAAGTTAAAAGAAAATACAAAAGAATAAGAAGGCAAACCTGCATTGGGCCTACTTCGGTTGAGATGGCCCAGCCAAATTCCCTTTCGCGTGGCCCAGCAATCGCACTGCTGGTCAGCCTCGCATCGCTACTACACGCGCAGGTTTCGTCTCACTGACGCGTGGGCCCCACCTTCAGGAGTCTTCCTCAACAATGCCCTGCTATATCCCTGCGGATGGCGCGGCGTTGGGCTCGGAACAGAAGCACGCGATCTCTGGACGGATCCTCCCTATCAATCCGATGAGCTCGTGCCCAGCCTTCCTCCGCCCAGAATATAAAGCCGAGTCCTCCTCTCGTCCAACCACACCCCATGGGCGCCAAGCCTCTGATTGAATCGCCACCGAGAGCTAGAGGGCAGGGAGATCCGCTGACCGCCGCCGATGATGAACCCGGTGTGTGCCGTCGTCGTGCTGGGGGTGAGAAGGAACCCGTGCCGTCGTTGCAAGCCACCGTCCGACGGGCCGCCACCAGGTGCATCTCGCCGTGGGCAGGAGTAATGGCAGAGGCCGAAGGTCTGCCGCCGCCGTCGTCGTTGCTCCCTACCTTCGACGCCTTTGGCGACCTTGGGGCAATCAGGGAGGGTTGCCGTGGCCGCAGGTTTTGCGCGTGTGGACTCCTCGGACGAAGAACACCACTGGGCTCGCCCGTGTTCGTCGACGGTGGTTTGCATGTGCCAGTAATCCGTGCCACGCCGTGGTCGAGCTTGCCCCCATCACAAGAGCCAGTAAGTCATATCCAGTAGCATTCGCATTAACCTCTTGGTCGCGTAGCTCCCAACCAGGCTCGATTTGGGGCACTGGGCCATCGGGTGGACCAGCGCCGGCCACGACTTCGCCGTGTTGCACGTGGCGCCGTCGCGCCTGGCAGCCGGGGGAAGAAGAACGTGCCCTCGCCGTTGGATATGAGTTGGGCGGCTCAGATCTGATGGAGAGCGCCGTTTCAGATAGGGTAGCGTGGACCGTTCGATTTGATCGGAGGGCTGAGGTTGGGGCACATCTTCGTTAAATCTCGACCGCAGATCTCAGATCGTGCGCACCAGAACAGATCGCGACATTTTAAAATCGGGGGCCATCGGATCGTGATCCAGTGACCCAGATCACACCGTACCCCTTCGCTGAGCCATGTTTACAAATAAACCCTTGAAGAAATAGATAATGAACCCGCAGTCCATTTTGACTGTAGACTGAGTCTTGGTTCTATTGCGCTTGAGCCCCCTGCGCTTCTGTTTAATTGAGGCGCAGTCCAGTGGATAGGAAAATCATAGAAAATGATTTAGAAAATGATTTAGAAAATGATTTTTAGTGTTAAAATAAATCCAGAAACTTATTTAATTCATAACTAATTCATTTTAGCTCCTTTTTGACCCATTCCAGTTGCAATAATTTTGTTTTAATATTATTTATCACCTAGTACCTTTGTTTAGCCATGAAACTTAAACTAAAATTATTCACTTGATCTATTCTACACCAAGCACTAAATAACTCCAGAAAGTCATAACTCCTTCGTTCTAACTCCGATTTGATCCGTTCAAGTTGCGTTAGTCTCGTACAAATGCATAGACTATTATTACGCAGTTTATTCTTATGTTTGGTGTAATGTTAATTTTGCCTATACACTGTTTGTTTGTATTACTACGACTAGCAGTGAGGTCACGAGTCGTCTGAAGATCACCCTGGTAACTGGAATCTCAAGTCCCAGGCAAGTTGTGCCCTTGATCACTTCTTTTTACCCACTCATGTTCTAATTAATCATAATGATCTGCATAGGTTAATTTTGATGGGACCCAATAGGTTACCTTAGTTTGTCTATCTTTATACCTTGTTTACCACTGAACTTTCTGGGTAGTACTTGCTAGTGCTATATGTGGTTTTGGGTATGGAGATACACTATTCATGATTATACTTTTGTTATCAGTTGTTATTTATTGTTCATGATAAGATCATTATGTTAATTGGAACATGGAGCGACCACCCGGGAAAATAGTGCTACCACAAGGGAGGAATGGGACCCCTTGGCTGATTAATTAGGAAAGCTAGTGGAAGACTACCTTACCCGAAAGGGGCAAGGGCAGTAGGGGAGTGGTCAGTGTAGGGAGGCCCTCGGGAGGATTTTGCTGCGATGGCGGTCCTGCAAGGGATTCCTGCATTGGAACTTCCTATAAACTGTAGCGGGTTTTCGGAAGCTAGTGGAACTTTGTAAAGGCCTCGTAGTGGATCCCTAGCCATTCACCTCGGTAGTGTCTAAGGGCCTTGCAAACCCTGGCGACATGGGATACACGACTTGTGGGTAAAGGGTACAACCTCTGCAGAGTGTAAAACTGGTATACTAGCCGTGCTCACGGTCATGAGCAGCTCGGACCCTCACATGATTAATTTATGGAACTAAATTCAATTTGTCATATGCATTGCATTGCAGGTGATGTTGTTACTTTTGTTCTATTACTTAATTGGGTTGGTATTTACTTATACTTAGTAATTGCTAATAAAACTTTGACCAACTTTAAAAGCAATGCTCAGCTTTAACCATCTTCTTTGGTAAGCCTTACACTTCACGTGAGCTCCCACCTTTGGCGAGTTCATGCACATTATTCCCCACAACTTGTTGAGCGATGAACGTATGTGAGCTCACTCTTGCTGTCTCACACACCCCACAGGTCAAGAACAGGTACCACAGGATGAGGCGCTTGGAGGATGCTGCGATGTGTTCGTGAGAGGTCTAGGCCGTCGTCTCCCAGTCAACTTTGGGTTGCTGGACCGTTGTCTCCTTATAATGTAATTATTTATTTTGTATAGAACTCCTGTTATATATAAAGTTGTGACATTCGATCCTGTGCCACTATTCATCATATGTGTGAGACTTGGTCCCAGCACACCTGGTGATTATGTTAGCACCCGGGTTTTGGACCCCTAAGATCCGGGTGTTACAGAAGTGGTATCAGAGGAATGTTGACTGTAGGACGAAGCCTAGGTAGAACTAGACAACCATTCTTTACTACCCTGATTCTTTTCTATACTTTTCTTAATCTATTCTTATCTATTTCCGCTTTACTCTGATTATTCTTACCTTTTCTTTCTAAAGACAAATGTGGATTTCACACTTTGAAATCCTGTGACTAAAGTGACCTTTAGGAATAGGAGACCTAATTCTAGGAACAAAAACAAAACTATTTTTTTAAGTGTCTATGTATTTGAATGTTTGTTCTTATGATACTTGCCTGATTTGGATCTTTGATTGAGTGTGATGAGTTGTGGAATAATGTCCACAATTGCATCTGCATATACACATAGGTATAAAAATATATTTATAAAATAACTAGACAACCTAGACTGTCCCCATTGGAACATATCTAGCTTAAGAGATTTATCTTATCCTAAAAGCTCTCATTCTAACCAATTCATCTTATCTTGAAAGATTCTTTCTTATCTTAATAGATTCTCTCTGATTTTAAAAGATACTCTCTTACTTTAATAGACTCATCTCTTCTCGAAAGGATTCTCATCTTATCCTAATAGATCTAACTAATCTCAAAAGATTCTACCATGATCTTAGAGACTCATCTTGTCCTAACAAGCATACTTATCACCACTTTGCTTATCTTATAATAGTGTAACCAACATGATCTATTCCAAAATAAATTAAGCAGATCTTATCTAGTCTAATCTGGTTATACCAATTTAATTCTGATTCCATCTAAGTTGATCAGATCTAATCTAAGGGACAAAACATATTGGATCATACTGGAAAAAAAATTGGATACTAACTCTTATAAATATGTTTTAATCTAAATTGGAGTTCTAGTCCAACCTGGTCATCTGCAACTATCCTAACCATTCGATGGTTGCATGACCCTCTATTTAACCTGACAGAGATTCTAACGTATTCTAATAATATATATTCTACCCTGGTAGATCTATCTAACTTAAACTAAGTCTAATCTAGTCATATTCAATCTAATCTAGCTCCTACTTAATCTAATATGATCTAATCTAGTGTGAGTTACTTAATGCTGGTACACAAGATAAGGCCATACCCCCATGCACTTGAAACTAAACCAGTGCTTTAAACCAACACAGCCATATGCATGAGATCTAATCCAACCAATAGAGTCATGAAGAATTGTATAATCCATCTATCCCTATCTAACGTCAAACCAACTTTTAACCTATATCATGTAGTCTCTCATTCATACCTATCTTAATCCTATATCCCAACCCCGATGATATACACTAACCTCAAATAAATGAGACCAAGGCCGGAGAAGAAAAGATCAACCACGTCAAGGAAGGAGGGAAGTCAAGCACAATCTTCAGATGCATTACCACCCAACACGCAGTTCTTTTTCCCCATAAACTTTCTTACCCCAGGCTATGCTTGCCCTAACTTATCCATCTCTTAGATTCAACATAATAAGTAGCTGAATACCCAATCACTCACTAATAAAAAAAAAGGAGAGACTTTTGATTTTTGAACTAACTAGAAACTGAAATCTAGACTACAAACTAAATTAGTTGTATCCCCTTTCTTACAAATCTCGAGGACGAGATTTCTGTTAAGGGGGATTGGATTTGTAATACCCAAATATTGAAAGAAATAAAATGTATAGGAATTGGGGAGACATATAAAAAAACAATAATTGCCTACTTGTGATGGTTTTCTCATCCTTGCATTAAATATATTAAGTAAAGAAAATGGTGCATCATGTTAGAGTTAATTGTTTGTGCATTTAAAAAAATAATATCAATATGGATACAATAATAATGAGAATTAGGGTTAAACCTAAATTGGAATTCTAGAATCGGACAAAGAGAGCACTAGTTAACACAAAATAAATTAAAAAAAAATAAATAAATTCACCATGCCATGTTTAAGCTGGACATTTAATGAGAAAACAAAATTTACCACGAAGTTTGTATTTGAATGAGAATTTAAATTATGAAGTTAAAAGAAAATACAAAAGAATAAGAAGGCAAACCTGCATTGGGCCTACTTCGGTTGAGATGGCCCAGCCAAATTCCCTTTCGCGTGGCCCAGCAATCGCACTGCTGGTCAGCCTCGCATCGCTACTACACGCGCAGGTTTCGTCTCACTGACGCGTGGGCCCCACCTTCAGGAGTCTTCCTCAACAATGCCCTGCTATATCCCTGCGGATGGCGCGGCGTTGGGCTCGGAACAGAAGCACGCGATCTCTGGACGGATCCTCCCTATCAATCCGATGAGCTCGTGCCCAGCCTTCCTCCGCCCGGAATATAAAGCCGAGTCCTCCTCTCGTCCAACCACACCCCATGGGCGCCAAGCCTCTGATTGAATCGCCACCGAGAGCTAGAGGGCAGGGAGATCCGCTGACCGCCGCCGATGATGAACCCGGTGTGTGCCGTCGTCGTGCTGGGGGTGAGAAGGAACCCGTGCCGTCGTTGCAAGCCACCGTCCGACGGGCCGCCACCAGGTGCATCTCGCCGTGGGCAGGAGTAATGGCAGAGGCCGAAGGTCTGCCGCCGCCGTCGTCGTTGCTCCCTACCTTCGACGCCTTTGGCGACCTTGGGGCAATCAGGGAGGGTTGCCGTGGCCGCAGGTTTTGCGCGTGTGGACTCCTCGGACGAAGAACACCACTGGGCTCGCCCGTGTTCGTCGACGGTGGTTTGCATGTGCCAGTAATCCGTGCCACGCCGTGGTCGAGCTTGCCCCCATCACAAGAGCCAGTAAGTCATATCCAGTAGCATTCGCATTAACCTCTTGGTCGCGTAGCTCCCAACCAGGCTCGATTTGGGGCACTGGGCCATCGGGTGGACCAGCGCCGGCCACGACTTCGCCGTGTGGCACGCGGCGCCGTCGCGCCTGGCAGCCGGGGGAAGAAGAACGTGCCCTCGCCGTTGGATATGAGTTGGGCGGCTCAGATCTGATGGAGAGCGCCGTTTCAGATAGGGTAGCGTGGACCGTTCGATTTGATCGGAGGGCTGAGGTTGGGGCACATCTTCGTTAAATCTCGACCGCAGATCTCAGATCGTGCGCACCAGAACAGATCGCGACATTTTAAAATCGGGGGCCATCGGATCGTGATCCAGTGACCCAGATCACACCGTACCCCTTCGCTGAGCCATGTTTACAAATAAACCCTTGAAGAAATAGATAATGAACCCGCAATCCATTTTGACTGTAGACTGAGTCTTGGTTCTATTGCGCTTGAGCCCCCTGCGCTTCTGTTTAATTGAGGCGCAGTCCAGTGGATAGGAAAATCATAGAAAATGATTTAGAAAATGATTTTTAGTGTTAAAATAAATCCAGAAACTTATTTAATTCATAACTAATTCATTTTAGCTCCTTTTTGACCCATTCCAGTTGCAATAATTTTGTTTTAATATTATTTATCACCTAGTACCTTTGTTTAGCCATGAAACTTAAACTAAAATTATTCACTTGATCTATTCTACACCAAGCACTAAATAACTCCAGAAAGTCATAACTCCTTCGTTCTAACTCCGATTTGATCCGTTCAAGTTGCGTTAGTCTCGTACAAATGCATAGACTATTATTACGCAGTTTATTCTTATGTTTGGTGTAATGTTAATTTTGCCTATACACTGTTTGTTTGTATTACTACGACTAGCAGTGAGGTCACGAGTCGTCTGAAGATCACCCTGGTAACTGGAATCTCAAGTCCCAGGCAAGTTGTGCCCTTGATCACTTCTTTTTACCCACTCATGTTCTAATTAATCATAATGATCTGCATAGGTTAATTTTGATGGGACCCAATAGGTTACCTTAGTTTGTCTATCTTTATACCTTGTTTACCACTGAACTTTCTGGGTAGTACTTGCTAGTGCTATATGTGGTTTTGGGTATGGAGATACACTATTCATGATTATACTTTTGTTATCAGTTGTTATTTATTGTTCATGATAAGATCATTATGTTAATTGGAACATGGAGCGACCACCCGGGAAAACAGTGCTACCACAAGGGAGGAATGGGACCCCTTGGCTGATTAATTAGGAAAGCTAGTGGAAGACTACCTTACCCGAAAGGGGCAAGGGCAGTAGGGGAGTGGTCAGTGTAGGGAGGCCCTCGGGAGGATTTTGCTGCGATGGCGGTCCTGCAAGGGATTCCTGCATTGGAACTTCCTATAAACTGTAGCGGGTTTTCGGAAGCTAGTGGAACTTTGTAAAGGCCTCGTAGTGGATCCCTAGCCATTCACCTCAGTAGTGTCTAAGGGCCTTGCAAACCCTGGCGACATGGGATACACGACTTGTGGGTAAAGGGTACAACCTCTGCAGAGTGTAAAACTGGTATACTAGCCGTGCTCACGGTCATGAGCAGCTCGGACCCTCACATGATTAATTTATGGAACTAAATTCAATTTGTCATATGCATTGCATTGCAGGTGATGTTGTTACTTTTGTTCTATTACTTAATTGGGTTGGTATTTACTTATACTTAGTAATTGCTAATAAAACTTTGACCAACTTTAAAAGCAATGCTCAGCTTTAACCATCTTCTTTGGTAAGCCTTACACTTCACGTGAGCTCCCACCTTTGGCGAGTTCATGCACATTATTCCCCACAACTTGTTGAGCGATGAACGTATGTGAGCTCACTCTTGCTGTCTCACACACCCCACAGGTCAAGAACAGGTACCACAGGATGAGGCGCTTGGAGGATGCTGCGATGTGTTCGTGAGAGGTCTAGGCCGTCGTCTCCCAGTCAACTTTGGGTTGCTGGACCGTTGTCTCCTTATAATGTAATTATTTATTTTGTATAGAACTCCTGTTATATATAAAGTTGTGACATTCGATCCTGTGCCACTATTCATCATATGTGTGAGACTTGGTCCCAGCACACCTGGTGATTATGTTAGCACCCGGGTTTTGGACCCCTAAGATCCGGGTGTTACAGCTATCAAGGTGGAAATCTTTAAGTGATGACATAGGGAACTCCGCCAACTTAGATGGAAAGTACACCATCACATGGTAAAGGTAAAAAAGGAGGTATTGACATTTTTTTGCATATTTGTACCTTAATTTCCCTCCAATGCTTGTGTTGCATATGTTTAATGTGTAAGGGGAGTAATGTTAGTGTGTTGCATTTTCCCTGCTTCATACCCTGTTGTCCCTTGACATCATCCTACGTTCTTGTTTGAATATGGTTTTGGTGTTTGATGTCAAAGGGGAAGAATTTCTGCATTAAAGCTTACCTCGACCTAAGAGGAAATCTTATCTTTAGGGTGAAGATTGTTGTGTGCTAAAGGGCTCAAAGCTCAACCTTGCAATGAGGGGTTTCCTTGAGTTCCTTTTGATCTTAAGGAGGAGAATGCTTTAGTTTTGTTAATAATGCTTGTCACATGCTTCTTGTTGTATTATATGGTGATAATGCATAATTAGTGCTTATGTTACTAATTGACGCTTTAATATTGATATCATCTCGTGTTTGGTATGTAGAGCGATCAATTGGTATCTATCGTGCTTGTTGTTTATCTTGTGATAGATATTCATGTTTTCTTGTATTTATGGTGCTTTAAATTGGTATCTTGTGATAGATATCCATATGGTATAATTGGTGTTTAACTTTTATTTTGTACATTTGAGTGTCATGCGCATCACAGTTTGATTCTTGACTCTTTACACCCCACATATGCTTAGTTGTAATAATGCCTCACACTTAGCCTAGGAACGTGCTATTTGGCATATGTGGCCAAAGTTAAGATTTTCATGTAAGCACATATTTAGGGGGCATTCTATAGCTTATAATTCAAAATTGTGCTTCAAATCTTAATCTTGTGTAAGCTTTAATTGTGTTGCCATCAATCACCAAAAAGGGGGAGATTGAAAGCTCTCTTGTGGGGTTTGGTGGTTTGGATGACAACCCAATTAAAGGACTAACGGGTGTGTTAAGTGTTGAACAGGTGCTTAATGCAAAGCTTACAGGGTTCAACATAAGTGAAAAAGTGTGATGGTCTAAAGACTGGAATATCTATAGATAATGGACATCACAAGTAAGATGGATATTGCTTAAGTGAGACTCGGTGTGCGTAACTCGGAGACAACTGATCAAGCCAAGGTTGGAGGCAAGAAGAGCTTCAAGGTATCGAGTGCACGAGAGAATGTCAAAGAGGCCGATGAACCCAAAGCCAGGGGTGAAAAAGAAGACTTGCAAAGTCAAGGTTGATCAAGTTGAGAAGAAATATGGTGCATCGAGGATCATGACTTAAGAACGTGACTTATAACTAATGAGAGTGTTGGAGCTCAGATATGTCAATCTAGATCAAGTCAAGTTGACTTGATGGTTTAGAGTCCAATGTCGACCTCAAACAGGCCAAAATGGGTAAAACGATGAAAAATGTTAAGTATGTAAGGTTTGAGTGTTCAACTATGTTGCATACACCTCTTACTACAAGTTTGGTGCTTTGGTTTGCTCTCTAACTCTTTCTGTAGAGAAAGTGCCATTCTGAGCTCTGCTTGAGGAGAAACAGAAAAGCTAGGAGAAGAAAGGGAAAGAGGTAATTTTTTAGGACTAAGTCAATTGGATTATAGTCTAAATGTGTTTGTTTAAGTCTCAGGAAAATCCTCCCAAAAGTTGAAGTCAAATGGAGAAAGAATGGAGGAAAAAGCACTTAGTGTGGTGTTGGCTGGTGCACATGGCAGTGAATAGTAACCTGTTCGCTGCACAGGACAATGAATAGTAACCTATCTGGTGCACACAAGCCAGTGAATAGTAACATGTCCGGTGCACATGCCAATGAATAGTAACCTGTTCGTTGCACCAATGGCTAGCCCTTTCAGAGAAGGAAACTGTCAATCAGATCCGTTACTTTGCACTGTCCGGTGGCGCACCAGATAGTCTGGTGCACCCACAAACAGGGAAGGCTGGGAGCTTCCAAAGGAAGCTCCAACGGCTCCTAGGCCCCTTGGGACTATAAAAGGGACCCCTAGGCACCTCCAACAAGTGTACAAGAGCAGCCAACAAGTCCATACATCATTTGGATCAATTCTTTCTCTCCCTCTCTTATGTATCTCTCTAGTTTGTGCAGAGGTGAAGTTATAAGCCTTTAGAGAGAGGGGAAGTGCTGCTGAGAGCTAGAGCAAAATCTTGAGCGCATTGTTACTCTATTGGAGTGCTGTAACTGATATCAACATAGTGGAAGGCTCTATCTGTCGTACTGACAGATCTGAGCAAATGGGAGAAGAAGTTGAAATAGACTCCAAGCCAAGGTGTGGCTAACTCCAACGAGGACTAGGCAAGCATTTTAGGCTTGGTCGAACCTCGGGATAAATCCCTGTGTCTGTGTGCTCTGCTTTGTGCTGTGTGTTGTTTCTCTGTCTTATTTGATTTTTATACTTGCACTTCAATACTTATATGTGGTATAAGATGTCTTCAAAGTGCAGGGTATTTTAAGATAGGAACTTCAATTCTGCTGCAACCTACTCGAAGGGTCTTTCATTCCACTGCAATCCAGTCTTCGAGTAGGGTAAGAATTTCTAGTTTTTAAGTGTTAATTTTTATTCGCCTATTCACCCCCTTCTAGGCGACATCTAGATCATATTCCCGGACAAAGGGAACTTCCATACCTCCACAACCCCACCTCGACAACCAGCATTTCCCTTCAAGTGTTGCAACACAAGGTAACATCACCCCCTTTCATTAACCTTGTTCTTTGCTTAGCAACAACTCTCGCTCACTTCATGATATCCTCTCGACCAAACACCAAAGCTTCAATCAAACTCTAAAGCTCATAACTCACCGGTCTTCCACCAGATAGAAATTAAGACTAAAATTGAGTTTAAAACCCCCATACCTCTTCACCTATCACCAGTTCTTACCTCTATACCTATGGTGGGAAGTTCTCGGTTGGAAGGTGATTATTATCATATAGCATCAGAATACAAGGATTGATGCTCATGCTCCTACAACATTTTTTTGTCATGGATACTAAGGCATCATAGCACAAAGCTTTTCTTAACTACAGTACTGTCTATTCGACCAAGTTGAAGAAACACTTCACCAAGACTAACATCTTATCTCAGAATAGATAGTGCCTTGGAACTAGTGAGTCACTCAAGCTAGTTGCTGCTAGTAGGTTGGAATGTGGCACAATCGTTGCAGTTGGGGTCATCCAGTGTGCAACCACTCGTGTCGTTGTTGCACTTGTTGTTTTACCAACTACCTATCATTGTTGTTGTCATGGTCGTGGACTTCTGTGTTGGTCTATAAGATGTCTTTCAACTGTGTTCGCTTGACAATGGGTCTAGTTTGGTCTGTCTTAGCTGCTACAACCAGATCAAGAGTCGTTCCCTTTGGTTCTATGTTGGCTTGAAATTTAACCTTGGGCATAAGGTCCTATCTATTTTCAGTTTGTTGCCTTGCCTTGTGCTAGGGTGTTGTGTCTACTATCATGACAAGCTCAAATGTTAGAACCATGATGATCTTTTCTTCGAATGTGTCTGGATTAGGTGACCCGGACAAGTGTTGTGTTGTGCATGATGCAATCCATGCAGTGGCCCCCTCTATCACAAGTATTTGGAGATATAAGCTCCAAGACATAACCTCCTATAGAGCAAAATATTTTCCTTACAAAGTTTCAAACAACTTCAAGTATAACCATGCAACATGTTCTCGACGAGGGATCATTATGACATGGGGTCACTCCATGGTTTCCATGGATTCCATAATCAGCCAGTGTTACTACCTAAGCACTTTTTTCTCATCTATTTTATTAGATGTAAATGTTGTTGTCACCAATGTTTATGGTCCCTCAGACCATATGCCTCTTGGATGTTCCTTGATGTCCTTCTTGTGTTGTCGCCTTTGATTTCTAGACCTTGGTTGATGTGAGAGACTTCAACCTCGTTCGTTCTATGATAACAAGATAAATAGACTTGCCAACCCAACTTTGGTTAATGTTTTCAATACAATCCATGTTCTATTTATTCAGGAGCTCCCACTCTCTGACAAGAAAATCACATGGTCCAATTGCCAAGCCCAACCTATTATGGCCCGTCTCAATAAAGAGTTCACCAACAACACCCTAACCCTTGCCTTACCATTGGCATGTCTTTCTTCTCTCCCTAGGCCTACTTCTGATCATGCCTCTCTTACCTTCTCTCTTCACTAACAACATCAATCCCCCTATCTTCTGTTTCAAAAAAAATTGGCTCCAAAATTGACCCTTCCTTCCTTCTATCTTTGGTACCTCAAGATGTGATCCTAGCTCAGTAGGTGTGAAGTAGAAAACCACAAATAGTTAAGGTGGTTCATTAGACTTCTTCACAAAATTATTTCTTATGTGTTGTCTCTTGTATGGTGGCCAAACTATTATTGCCTCTTGTACTATGGCCAAACTAGGGATGACAATGGTTGTGCAACCATTGGGTACCACTCAACCATACCCATACTCACTAGTATAAATTCTACCCATGATGAAACCCATAACCATGCATGGGTGTAAAGTTTTGCCCATACCCATACCCATGCGGGTGTCAGGTACCCATAGGTTACCCATACCCAAGAATATTTGTAACACATGCATCAAACAAAAGGACTATGATTCCTTGAATTAGCATATCATAGATGTTATGCAACAAGTCAAATAAATAATCATACAGATTAAGACAAATAGGCAATATTATTGCTCAAAATTATGGTATTCTAGATACCATGGTATTTTTAAAGTATTGGAAACTTTACTCGAACCCAAAGTTTTCATGACATGGCTAGCTTTTACCTAATACCATAGTTTACATTGTTGTATCCAAACAATGTTTCTCAAACCATGGTATTTTTGGTACTGGTCAAAACCATAGTATTGTCATGACAATTCTAAACTATAGTATTGTAAAACCTTGTGTTTAAGAAAAATTGGTTCCAAAAAGGCCCTTTGGGCAATTATATTCATTGTTGCCAATTTCATTGGGTACAACTTTTAGCCCATTAACATAATAATAATGGGTAATGATATTCATCTACACCCATGTCCTTGACTCCTTGTGGGGTAAAAATTCATTGAGTTCTGGGTTGCAGGTATCCATTGTCAACGACCATCTAGACCATGGCAAGTGGAATGCTGCATGTTTAATGGATTTATCTTGATAGAGAGTGGAAGACTAAAGTGACATGAATCATATTTGTACCACTTAGTTTTGTTATTGAAAAGTATACCATGCTTTATTAAAACTATTTATAAGTATTTAACTGTGTACGTATTTTGTTTGGTACAGACAAAACACTTGGTGAGTCGTCGTCGCCTAGGACTCAAGGGCTGCTGCTCGTTAATTAATTAAAGTGTCATGAACTAGACTACTTTGTAGTACTAAAAAACAAAGAAAATGATAAAGGAGCACGAAAGACTTTGATATAATGTTGCCGACATGGAAAAAAAGAAGAAAGGGCAGATCGAGGAGCTAGAGGTTAGTTAACTCACCGACGAGTGGCACTATGTTCTTGTGGCGTAGACGGTTGATGATGCTGACCTCTGCCAGGAAGTCGTCGTAGCGCTGGTCCTCGACATCCCGCATGAACTTCTTGACTGCCACCTCCATCCCTCGCCCCGTTCTCAAGGAAGCAGCGGGCAGCGTGCACCGGTACACAGCGCCGAATCCGCCCTTCCCGAGCTTCGTGTTGTCGTGGAAGTTCTTGGTGGCCTTTCTGATGTCGGCGTAGTCGACCTGGGTGGGCACTCCGGGGAGGCGCTGCATGGTTTTGGCGAGCTTGTCCTGCTCTTTCTTCCACTTCCTGTACTTGGAGTTGAAGTAGACGTACGCAACAGTCGCCGTGATGGCAACGGCAGCCGCGGATCCGAGCACCGAGGACAATATGATGGTCTTGCCATTGTTGCCCGTGGACGTGGACGTGGACGTGGAGTTTGAGCTCGACGGATAGTAGTAGGAGTAGGGGAGCCTTTCGGCCGTCAAGCTCCACTCGCCAAGCAGCTGGAGCTGCCCCATGGTGGAGTAGAAGCCCAGGGATGCAAACTGTGGCATGATGCTGCTGAGTCTGAGGACCCCGTTTGCTGTGGCCGTGCTCGGCGTTCCATGGGTAGAGTCGACGGCGACGGAGATGCTGTGCTCGACGTGGTCGTAGCCGACCCACACGCTGTATCTGCTCCCCGTCATGGAGGAACTGCCCGGCGACTCTATGTCAATCTGTACCAAGCTAGCGTTACGGGGGTCAAGTATTGTCCCGTAAACGACGGTGGCCTGCGCAGAGACATGGCTGCCGCCGGTGCCGGACGACGGCGAAGTGTGGCTGGCGGAGGTCCCAATCTGTGGAGGAGACATGGGAATGGGATACTTTATATACCCTACATCATCATCGAGCGAAGGTTGGATGGCGAACACCAGGCTGCTCTTCGGCTGGTAGATGCCGCTGATAGTGAAGGTGATGTCGAACGATGCCTCATGGAAGCTCACCCCGTCGTCGCGGTACGTGTATTTCCATAGAAAGATGGGCTGAGGGAGGAAGAACCAGCCCTTGTCGGACAAGTTGAATGGCAGATCATTGGTGGTGTGAGATCCTTGCAGGCCACCTGCAGACACGTTACTTATGGTAGTGTTTGGATTGACGTGGAAGAGGTGGCCATCCGTCTCATTGAATACAGAGCTCAGGGTGTAGGGCTCGAAGTAGTTCTGCAGGTCACCGGAGCCACTGCCAGAGCAACAGAGCAGTACAAGGGAGCATATGAGGAGCAGCAGGACGATGGTGCTGGAACTGGAAGAACACGGGACGACGCACATCGGTCGTCGTAGCCGAACGAAGCGTATCGACACTTGCGTTATGCTCTCATTGCATCGCTTAGCTTGCTTTATAATGCCCACTCCTCCCTCCACCTCCAGTCATCCACCCAATCCTTTGTCTAGCCTGAACAACGCTTTCATTGGCCGTACTCCTTTACTACTACGTGCCCGCGCCATGAAGATCGAATGCAGATGATGACCCGTTCAACAGAGAAAATTCCAGGTAACGCCGTAACGGCGACGACGGCATCAGGATGACTGAGATTGGTACCTAACGCGCTTGTTGAGATTGGAGAGAAGCTGTGTTTAGGTTAGGTATACACAACATTGACTAGTTGTCACCCATGTTCAGAAAACAAAACGGATCACTGATAATTTATAGATACACTATCAGCGACTCTTATCTACGTGATCAGAGACTCGTTTGAATGAAACAGAAGTCGTTGATATAGGTCTTGGGTGGGACTGCTTCAGATTTAGAGCCTATTTGTTTCCTTTCATTTTAAAGAATTAGAATCTAACTGTTGGCGCCGATCCGGGCGCCAATCACTGCGTCGAGAACTGACGGCGGTGCTCTCTGTACAGGCGCGAATGGTCCGCGGCCAGGGGCCAGACGTCCGCGACCTGACGCAGGACTCGGGTTCCCTGCCTGACGGGTCGGACGGCCCGCGCCTAGAGGCCAGACGGTCCGGTCGTACGCAGGGGGCGGCGGAGTTCACCAGCGGTGCCTGAATCTCGCTCCTGGGAGAGACCCCGTCGGGGAGAAGAGATCCTAGGCATCGTCTAGGGTTTGCAGGCCACCCTAGACACCTCTAATCGACGTAGAGCCGAAGAGAAGCGAGGAATTTGGGGTAGGGAAAGGCTAACCTAGAGCTAAACTAGAACTACTCCTAATGCATAAGTAAAAACGAGAAATAGACTTGATTTGATCGATTATGCGGGGTTCCATCGACCGTAGCCCTTCATCTATATAAGGGGGAGGTATGGATCCGCTACAAGTTGTTTCCCGAGCTAATCCCACGATTTTAGCTAACAAATCCCGCGAGAAACTCAGAACCCTAACTGACTCGGTGCAGGCACGGACCGTCCGCGAGGACATTTCTGACATTTCTGGTGCTCAACATATGCCCCCTGCCTTTTGGTGGAGGTTGACGAACCAAAAGCATATGAACTAAGCCTGATGCAAGCCACCAGCTTTTTCAATCCAATATGGTGATCATTCAATAGAGCCCCAATGCATAAAGGCCGTTTAGGATTGCATCTTTTTTGGCTGTAACCATTTGATCAATAGATCAAAAGGAATATAATGGAGGTGCCTCCAGCCTGAATAGACAAATGGAGTACGCATGTACCATGGGTTCATCGTCGTACTATTCTATATTTGAACATGACAATACATCGATGATGAGTAGGTGGGTGGAAAGCATCCTGGCATGACAGGATGAACAGACGATGCTTGTTGCGTCGCCTTTCGGACCGTTTTACTTGGTCGTTTTGTTTTAGTGGGTGACCGGGGTTTCTTTGTTGGCCGATCGCGTAGAATGACCTTCTTGCCAGCATATTTGGCTAGCAATTGATCAAAAGTAGGGCTGGCTTTTACCACCCGACCATGTGCATCATGTTGGCTTTGCCCTTGCATCTCTTTCCTTGCTTTGTGTGGACGCTGATGCCTCTGGCCATGGGCGGATTGTCTGGCTAAGTCAGCTGAACCGTCTGTCTGAGCACCAGACCATCCGCACGTATGTGTCGAACCGTCCACGATGCTCGGGTCAGGTTGTCGTGCTCGGCTCCTCAATTGAGTCTATCCTCTGGCACCTCCGGACTTGTTAGTCTTCTTGCACGGAGCCTTCCGAGCAATCTCTTCTTATGATATATTTGACGTGCGAGTATCGCTAATGACGATGTTTTCGCCTTTGCCTTTATCGACCACTTCGGGCCGAACCAAGACCTCTTTGCATGTGGGTTCTATGGTATTGACAGGAAATGGTTGCGTGTCCACTTGCATCTCCTGAAAAGCCAACCGGTCCTCATTTATGGCCGATTGTATCTGTCGACGAAAAACATTACAATCATTGGTGGTATGGGAAAAAGAATTATGCCACTTACAATAAGCACGTCTCTTTAATTCTTCCATAGGAGGAATAGTATGAGTTAATTTAATGTTGCCATTTTTAGTAGTTTGTCAAATATCCTATCGCATTTGGCAACATTAAAGGTAACTTTAATCTCTTCTTGCCAATTCTTTTGAAGCGGCTTTAAGGAAGAACATGCAGAAGATTTGGCCTTTGTTGGCCAAACAAATTCAGCGGTATATACATCTGCGGATTCATCATCTGAATTATCATGCTCTACTAGATGTATAGTATGGGCGGCTGATTTTGATGTCTCTTTAAATCGGCTTTCACAGGCTAAAGCTCGCTGATGTAGCTAAGCTATTGAAAAGTACTGTGTCCCATCTAATTTGTCTCTTAAGTAGGATAGCAACCCATTAAAAGCTAGCCCTGCTAGCTCTTTGTCTGCGACATGGATCCGAAAGCATCGGTTTCTAGTGTCCCAGAACCTCCGGATATAATCATTTACCGATTCTTCGCGTCCCTACCGGACTGAAGCTAAATCAGCTAGCCTTAATTCATATTCCTCGGAAAAGAAATGTTCATGAAATTTACTCTCTAGATCATTCTAGGAATTAATGGAATTAGGAGGCAGGACGGCGTACCATGCAAAAGCGATACCAGTAAGGGATAAAGAAAATAAACGAACACGAAATGCTTCCCCGTTGGCCAATTCGCCTAAGTGTGCTAGGAATTGACCTATATGTTCGTGTGTGCTTCTCCCATTTTCACCACAAACCTTAGAAAACTCCAGTATCCTTGCCCCTTGTGGATATGGGACAGTGTCAAACCGGTGATCTTATGGCTTCTGATATGATTGCCCCACTCTAGCTACACTAACTCCGAGCCTATCTCGAAAGAGTTCAGCCATCTCTTCCCTAATTTTCTCCATTGCGCCCGGTGGCAGACCACCGGACCCTAGGCTGTGGGGTTCATTCGGTCGGGCATTGTTATGCCAACCTTCTTGACGTGACCGATCGATATTGTTGATCGGTCTGTGATCGTACGACGTGCTGTGGTTTAAATTTGTAGGGGGCGAAGCGTACTGCTATTGTGGTGTGTAATAATTTGGTGTGTAGTGTGCGATAGTAGGTTCGGTGTATGTGAGAGCACCTAGAGGGGGGGGGGGTGAATAGGTGATCCTATAAAAACTTCAAACTTAAGCCACAAAAACTTGTTATGTGTTAGCACAATTATTGCCAAGTGGCTAAGGTGAAGTCTCAACAAAACACAATACCACAAGAGATCAAGACAGAGTTGACACGGTGGTTTATCCCGTGGTTCGGCCAAGCCAATGCTTGCCTACTTCCACGTTGTGGCGTCCCAACGGACGAGGGTTGCAATCAACCCCTCTCAAGCGGTCCAAAGACCCACTTGAATACCACGGTGTTTTGCTTTTCCTTTTACTATCCCGTTCGCAAGGAATCTCCACAAATTGGAGTCTCTTGCCCTTACAAGTATATAATCACAAAGAAAGCACAGAGTAAGGGAGGGAAGCAACACACACAAATCCACAACAAAAGCGCACACACACGGCCAAGACTCGAGCTCGAATGACTATCTCAGAGTTCACACTAGAACAGAGCTCGAATCACTTAGAATCACAAACGAATGCGCAAAGAACTTGTGTGGATGATCAAGAATGCTCAAGAGTTGCTTGTGTGTCTCCTCCATGCGCCTAGGGGCTCCTTTTATAGCCCCAAGGCAGCTAGGAGCCGTTGAGAGCAATTCTGGAAGGCTATCCTGGCCTTCTGTCGACGGGGGCATCGGACAGTCCGGTGCACACCGGACACTGTCCGGTGCCCGATTTGTTTCCTTTTCTGGCGCTTCCGACCGTTGGAAGACTGCCGGAGATCTGCGAGCCGTTGGCGCACCGGACAGTCCGGTGCACACCGGACAGTCCGGTGCCGTCTTCCGACCGTTGGCTCGGCCACGTGTCCTGCGCGGATTGCGCGGCCGACCGTTGGCCCTGGCCGACCGTTGGCTCACCGGACAGTCCGGTGCACACCAGACAGTCCGGTGAATTTTAGCCGTACGCCGCCGGCCAAAATCCCGAGAGCGGCCAGTTCGACTCGAGTCAGTCTGGCGCACCGGACACTGTCCGGTGCACACCGGACAGTCCGGTGCTCCAGACCGAGCTGGGACTTGGCTGCACACAGCCAAGTCATTCTCTCCCCTTTTCTCTTTTTCTTCTTTCTGTTTCTAACACTTAGACAAATATGTTAGTCCACAAAACCAATGTACTAAGGCTTAGAAACATACCTTTACTTCATGATTTGCACCTTGTTCATCCATGTACACAAATTCACAATTAAACACATGTGTTGGCACTCAATCACCAAAATACTTAGAAATGGCCCAAGGGCACATTTCCCTTTCAATCTCCCCCTTTTTGGTGATTTATGCCAACACTACATAAAGCCACTAGAACAAGTGCAAACTCAATTCAAATAACACTTAAATTTATTTTGAATCAATTTTGGCATATATGGATCATCCTTTGCCACCACTTGGTTTGTTTTTGCAAATCACACACAAATCTCTATCTCTAAGTTAAACACACATGTTTAAGCATAAAGAGAGTCATTCAAAAAGAGATTGATCAAGGATTTCAAAAACTCCCCCTTTTTCCCATAATCAATACTTCTCCCCACAAGAAGCCAACTTTTGACAAGAGAGACAACTTAAGAATTTTGACAAACCAAAAACTCTATTCTACTATTTTCAAAATCTCTCAAGTGGTAGCTGATCCATTTATTGCTTTGGCCTTTATTTTCTCCCTCTTTGGCATCAAGCACCAAAACGGGATCAATTGTGGCCCTTTAACCCCATTGCCTCACCAAAATCTTCAATTAAGAGCAAATGGCAATAAGAGTTCAGAGATGAACTTGGAATAAGTTACCCCTCATCGGAGTGCAGTGGAAGTCTTGCATGATCCAAGTCCACCTTTTCCCTTTCAATTCTCCTTTGTGACTAACACAAGCAAACTCAAACATATGGTTAGTCTCAAAGGGTCAAGTTGTAACACATCTCCCCCTAAACATGTGCATCACATTGCAACGGACTTGTGAGGTCCAGGGAGTGTTTGTACAACTTGAGCACCATAATAAGCAACAAAATGCAGAATGAACATGATCAAAGGCATAAATACATGTATGCTACAATTCAATCCAAGTTCCGCGAATCTAAGACATTTAGCTCACTTCGCAGCCTGCAAAAGGTCTTCTCATCTAAAGGCTTGGTGAAGATATCGGCTAGCTGGTTCTCGGTGCTAACATAAAACACTTCGATATCTCCCTTTTGCTGGTGGTCTCTCAAAAAGTGATGCCGGATGTCAATGTGCTTTGTGCGGCTGTGCTCAACAGGATTTTCCGCTATTCGGAAAGCACTCTCATTGTCACATAGGAGTGGGACTTTGCTCAGATTGTAGCCAAAGTCCCTGAGGGTTTGCCTCATCCAAAGTAGTTGCGCGCAACACTGACCTGCGGCAACATACTCGGCCTCAGCGGTGGATAGGGCAACGGAGGTTTGTTTCTTAGAGTTCCATGACACCAGAGACCTTCCTAAGAATTGGCACGTCCCCGATGTACTCTTCCTATCGACCTTACATCCAGCATAGTCGGAATCTGAGTACCCAATCAAGTCAAAGTTAGACCCCTTTGGATACCAGATCCCGAAGCAAGGCGTAGCGACTAAATATCTAAGAATTCGCTTCACCGCCACCAAGTGACACTCCTTAGGATCGGATTGAAATCTAGCACACATGCATACGCTAAGCATAATATCCGGTCTACTAGCACATAAATAAAGCAGAGAACCTATCATTGACCGGTATGCTTTTTGATCAACGGACTTACCTCCTTTGTTGAGGTCGGTGTGTTCGTCGGTTCCCATCGGAGTCTTTGCGGGCTTGGCGTCCTTCATCCCAAACCGCTTCAGCAGATCTTGCGTGTACTTCGTTTGGGAGATGAAGGTGCCGTCCTTGAGTTGCTTCACTTGGAACCCAAGGAAGTAGTTCAACTCGCCCATCATCGACATCTCGAATTTCTGCGTCATCACCCTGCTAAACTCTTCACAAGACTTTTGATTAGTAGAACCAAATATTATGTCATCGACATAAATTTGGCATACAAACAAATCACCATCACATGTCTTTGTAAAAAGAGTTGGATCGGCTTTCCCAACCTTGAAAGCATTAGCAAGTAAGAAATCTCTAAGGCATTCATACCATGCTCTTGGGGCTTGCTTAAGTCCATAGAGCGCCTTAGAGAGCTTACACACGTGGTCGGGGTACCGCTCATCCTCGAAGCCAGGGGGTTGCTCCACGTACACCTCCTCCTTTATTGGCCCGTTGAGGAACGCGCTCTTCACATCCATTTGGTACAACCTGCGACTTGGGCATAACCTTTTGCCACAAGTCGAGCCTTGTTCCTTGTCACCACTCCGTGCTCGTCTTGTTTGTTGCGGAACACCCACTTGGTTCCCACAACGTTTTGCTTGGGACGAGGCACCAGCGTCCAAACTTCATTGCGCTTGAAGTTGTTGAGTTCCTCCTGCATGGCCAACACCCAATCCGGATCTAGCAAGGCCTCCTCTACCCTGAAAGGCTCAATAGAGGAGACAAAAGAGTAATGCTCACAAAAATTAACTAATCTAGATCGAGTAGTTACTCCCTTGCTAATGTCACCCAGAATTTGGTCGACGGGATGATCCCTTTGAATCATCGCTCGAACTTGGGTTGGAGGTGCCGGTTGCGCTTCTTTCTCCATCACATGATCGTCTTGTGTTCCCCCTTGATCACACGCCTCCTTTTGATGAACCTGTTCATCGTCTTGAGTTGGGGGTTGCACCGTCGATGAGGAAGAAGGTTGATCTCGTTCATCTTGTTCCTGTGGCCGAACGTCTCCAATCGCCATGGTTCGTATAGCAGCCGTCGGAACATCTTCTTCATCTACATCATCACAATCAACAACTTGCTCTCTTGGAGAGCCATTAGTCTCATCAAATACAACGTCGCTAGAGACTTCAACCAAACCCGATGATTTGTTGAAGACTCTATACGCCTTTGTATTTGAATCATTACCTAATAAAAACCCTTCTACAGCTTTGGGAGCAAACTTAGAATTTCTACCCTTCTTCACTAGAATGTAGCACTTGCTCCCAAATACACGAAAATACGATACATTGGGTTTGTTACCGGTTAGTAGCTCATATGACGTCTTCTTGAGGAGGCGGTGAAGATAGACCCTGTTGATGGCGTGGCAAGCCGTGTTCACGGCTTCCGACCAAAAGCACTCGGGGGTCTTGAACTCTCCAAGCATCGTCCTCGCCATATCGATTAGCGTCCTGTTCTTCCTCTCTACCACACCATTTTGCTGTGGTGTGTAGGGAGCGGAGAACTCGTGCTTGATCCCTTCCTCCTCAAGAAACTCCTCCACTTGAAGGTTCTTGAACTCGGACCCGTTGTCGCTCCTAATCTTCTTCACCTTGAGCTCAAACTCATTTTGAGCTCTCCTGAGGAAGCGCTTGAGGGTCCCTTGGGTTTCAGACTTATCCTGCAAAAAGAACACCCAAGTGAAGCGGGAAAAGTCATCAACAATAACTAAACCATACTTACTTCCTCCTATGCTTAGATAGGCGACGGGTCCGAAGAGGTCCATATGCAGCAGCTCCAGAGGTCTTGACGTGGTCATCACATTCTTGCTGTGATGTGCTCCTCCAACTTGTTTACCTGCCTGACAAGCTGCACAAGGTCTATCTTTTTCGAAATAAACATTGGTTAGACCTATCACGTGTTCTCCCTTTAGAAGCTTGTGGAGATTCTTCATCCCCACATGTGCTAAGCGGCGATGCCACAGCCAGCCCATGCAAGTCTTAGCCATTAAGCATGCATCTAGACCGGCCTCTTCTTTTGCAAAATCAACTAAGTAAAGCTTGCCGTCTAGTACACCCTTAAAAGCTAGTGAACCATCACATCTTCTAAAGACAGACACATCTACATTTGTAAATAAACAATTGTATCCCATTTGACATAATTGACTAACAGATAGCAAATTATATCCAAGACTCTCCACTAGGAATACATTTGATATAGAATGCTCATTAGAAATTGCAATTTTACATAACCCTTTTACCTTGCCTTGATTCCCATCACCGAATATAATTGAATCTTGGGAATCCTTATTTTTGACGTAGGAGGTGAACATCTTCTTCTCCCCCGTCATATGGTTTGTGCATCCGCTGTCGATAATCCAGCTTGAACCCCCGGATGCATAAACCTGCAAGGCAAATTTAGGCTTGGGTCTTAGGTACCCAACTCATGTTGGGTCCTGCAAGGTTAGCACAAATGTCTTTAGGGACCCAAATGCAAGATTTATCTCCCTTGCATCTAGCCCCTAATTTCCTAGCAACTACCTTCTTACCTTTTCTACAAATAGCAAAGGGAGCATTACAAGCATAATAAATGGTAGAAGGTTCATTCACTACTTTCCTAGGAGCATGAATAACATTCTTTCTAGGTACATGAGCAATATCTCTCCTAGGCATATGTACAACATTTCTCCTACACATATCTCTACCATGATTATAAGAAGAACTAGAAGCAAACATTGCATGAGAATCATAAACATGTGAATCAAAATGATTATAAGCATTTCTAGCATGTCTCCTATCATAATACATAAAAGCATGATTCTTTTTAGCATTACTAGCCATCGGGGCCTTCCCCTTCTCCTTGACGAAGATGGGAGCCTTATGGCTTGTTAAGTTCTTGGCTTCCCTCTTGAAGCCAAGCCCATCCTTAATTGAGGGATGTCTTCCAGTTGTATAGGCATCCCTTGCAAATTTTATCTTTTCAACTTCACTCTTGCTAGTCTTAAGTTGGGCATTAAGACTAGCCACTTCATCTTTTAGTTTTGAAATTGAAACTAAATGTTTGCTACAAGTGTTAACATCAAAATCCTTACACCTAGTGCAAATTGTAACATTTTCAACACAAGACTTAGATTTATTTGTTACTTCTAATTTAGCATTTAAATCATGGTTAACACTTTGTAAAGTAGCAATGGTTTCATGACAAGAAGATATTTCACTAGAAAGCACTTCATTTCTTTTCACTTCTAAAGCATATGATTTTTGTGCCTCTATAAACTTATCATGTTCATCATACAATAAATCCTCTTGCTTCTCTAAAAGCCTATCCTTTTCATTCAATGCATCAATCAATTCATTGATTTTATCTATCTTAGATCTATCTAAGCCCTTGAACAAGCAAGAATAATCTATATCATCATCACTAGACTCACTATCACTAGAAGAAGCATAAGTGGAGTCTTTAGTACTTACCTTCTTCTCTCTTGCCATAAGGCAAGTGAGACGCTCGTTGGGGAAGAGAGCCGATTTGTTGAAGGCAGTGGCGGCGAGTCCTTCGTTGTCGGAGTCGGAGGAGGAGCAATCCGAGTCCCACTCCTTTCCTAGATGCGCCTCGCCCTTTGCCTTCTTGTATTGCTTCTTCTTCTCTCTTTTGTTCCCCTTTTCCTGGTCACTTTCATTATCGGGACAGTTAGCAATGAAATGACCAAGCTTACCGCATTTGAAGCATGAGCGCTTCCCCTTGGCTTTGGTCTTGCTTGGTTGTCCCTTGTGACCTTTAAGCACCGTCTTGAATCTTTTAATGATGAGAGCCATCTCTTCATCATTAAGGCCAGCCGCCTCAACTTGCGCCACCTTGCTAGGTAGCGACTCCTTGCTCCTCGTTGCCTTTAGAGCAATGGGTTGAGGCTCGTGGAGTGGTCCGTTCAACGCGTCGTCGACGTATCTTGCCTCCTTGATCATCATCCGCCCGCTCACGAATTTTCCAAGTACTTCCTCGGGCGTCATCATCGTGTACCTGGGATTCTCACGAATATTGTTCACGAGATGAGGATCAAGTACGGTAAAGGACCTGAGCATTAGGCGGACGACGTCGTGGTCCGTCCATCGCGTGCTCCCGTAGCTCCTTATCTTGTTGATGAGGGTCTTGAGCCGGTTGTATGTTTGCGTCGGCTCCTCGCCCCTTATCATGGCAAACCGTCCAAGCTCTCCCTCCACCAACTCCATTTTGGTGAGCAAGGTGACGTCGTTCCCCTCATGAGAGATTTTGAGGGTGTCCCAGATCTGCTTGGCATTGTCCAAGCCGCTCACCTTGTGATACTCGTCCCTGCACAGAGAGGCTAGCAACACAGTAGTAGCTTGTGCATTTTTATGAATCTGTTCATTAATAAACATAGGGCTATCCGAGCTATCAAATTTCATTCCACTTTCCACAATCTCCCAAATGCTTGGATGGAGAGAAAACAGGTGAGTGCGCATTTTGTGGCTCCAAAATCCGTAATCCTCTCCATCAAAGTGAGGAGGTTTGCCAAGTGGAATGGGAAGCAAATGAGTATTTGAGCTATGCGGAATACGCGAATAATCAAAAGAAAAGTTTGAGTTAACCGTCTTTTGTTTGTAGTCGTTGTGGTCCTCGTCCTTTTGGGAAGAAGTGGATTCATCACTATCGTCGTAGTAGATGATCTCCTTGATACGCCTCGTCTTCTTCTTCTTCCCTTCCTTTCGTCTATGGCCCGAGCCGGAGTCGGTGGGCTTGTCGTCCTTCGGCTCGTTGACGAAGGTCTCCTTTTCTTTGTCGTTGATCACAATACCCTTCCCCTTAGGATCCATCTATTCGGGCGGTTAGTCCCTTTGTGAATAGAACGGCTCTGATACCAATTGAGAGCACCTAGAGGGGGGGGTGAATAGGTGATCCTGTAAAAACTTCAAACTTAAGCCACAAAAACTTGTTATGTGTTAGCACAATTATTGCCAAGTGGCTAAGGTGAAGTCTCAACAAAACACAATACCACAAGAGATCAAGACAGAGTTGACACGGTGGTTTATCCCGTGGTTCGGCCAAGCCAATGCTTGCCTACTTCCACGTTGTGGCGTCCCAACGGACGAGGGTTGCAATCAACCCCTCTCAAGCGGTCCAAAGACCCACTTGAATACCACGGTGTTTTGCTTTTCCTTTTACTATCCCATTCGCAAGGAATCTCCACAAATTGGAGTCTCTTGCCCTTACAAGTATATAATCACAAAGAAAGCACAGAGTAAGGGAGGGAAGCAACACACACAAATCCACAACAAAAGCGCACACACACGGCCAAGACTCGAGCTCGAATGACTATCTCAGAGTTCACACTAGAACAGAGCTCGAATCACTTAGAATCACAAACGAATGCGCAAAGAACTTGTGTGGATGATCAAGAATGCTCAAGAGTTGCTTGTGTGTCTCCTCCATGCGCCTAGGGGCTCCTTTTATAGCCCCAAGGCAGCTAGGAGCCGTTGAGAGCAATTCTGGAAGGCTATCCTGGCCTTCTGTCGACGGGGGCACCGGACAGTCCGGTGCACACCGGACACTGTCCGGTGCCCGATTTGTTTCCTTTTCTGGCGCTTCCGACCGTTGGAAGACTGCCGGAGATCTGCGAGCCGTTGGCGCACCGGACAGTCCGGTGCACACCGGACAGTCCGGTGCCGTCTTCCGACCGTTGGCTCGGCCACGTGTCCTGCGCGGATTGCGCGGCCGACCGTTGGCCCTGGCCGACCGTTGGCTCACCGGACAGTCCGGTGCACACCGGACAGTCCGGTGAATTTTAGCCGTACGCCGCCGGCCAAAATCCCGAGAGCGGCCAGTTCGACTCGAGTCAGTCTGGCGCACCGGACACTGTCCGGTGCACACCGGACAGTCCGGTGCTCCAGACCGAGCTGGGACTTGGCTGCACACAGCCAAGTCATTCTCTCCCCTTTTCTCTTTTTCTTCTTTCTGTTTCTAACACTTAGACAAATATGTTAGTCCACAAAACCAATGTACTAAGGCTTAGAAACATACCTTTACTTCATGATTTGCACCTTGTTCATCCATGTACACAAATTCACAATTAAACACATGTGTTGGCACTCAATCACCAAAATACTTAGAAATGGCCCAAGGGCACATTTCCCTTTCAGTATGCGTATTAGACGACGGTGGTGGTATTTGTCCTTGATATGAGTTCATCGGCATACCATATAATAGCTGGGACTGCGAATCCCCATTTGTCACCGATGTATTAGACATAGATATCCTGTTACTAGTTTTATATGATGGAAAACTAGGAGCAACAGACTTCTCCAACGTACGCATTAATTTTCTAATTGATTCTTCTAACCCTCCAATCTGTTGTTTCATTTGATTCTGCTGATGATCTACATACTGTTTAATAGATTGAATGTCGTTGGGTTTACTTACGTTGGGGAATTGAAGCGAAGATAGAAGAGATGTGACGTCGGTCTCTCCATGTTTGACAACTTTCTGGTGGCGATCCATCGTGTATTGTGACAAGAATTTCTCCTTCGCTTGACGCATGTAGTCCTCGTATTGCTATTGCTCATCGGTCGTCAGACTTTCAATAGCCGACTTCAGGATATTGTCCAAGTAGATATCGGTGTGATCTTTAGAACTGGCCATTTGAGGGCCTGATTTTTAGTAGATCTAGACACCTTTCCCCAGCGGAGTCGCCAAAAAGTGTGTTGGCGCCGATCCGGGCGCCAATCACTACGTTGAGAATCGGTGGCGGTGCTCTCTACACAGGCGCGGACGGTTCGCAGCTAGGGGTCGGACGGTCCGCGCCCTGGCACAGGGCTCGGGTTCCCTGCTTGACAGACCGAACAGTCCGTGCCTAGAGGCCGAATGGTCTACGCGTGTGTAGGGGTGGCGGAGTTCGCCGACGGCGCCTGAATCTTGCTCCCAGGAGGGACCCCGTTGAGGAGAGATCCTAGGCTTCGTCTAGGGTCGGCAGACCACCCTAGACACCTCTAATCAACTTAGAGCCAAAGAGAAGCGAAGAATTTGGGGTAGGGAAAGGCTAACCTAGAGCTAAACTAGAACTACTCCTAATGCATAAGTAAAAACGAGAAATAGACTTGATTTGATCAATTGTGGGGGGTTCCATCGGCCGTAGCCCTTCATCTATATAAAGGGGAGGGGGTCTGGATCCACTACAAGTTGTTTCCCGAGCTAATCCCACGGTTTTAGCTAACTAATCACGTGAGAAACTCGGAAACCTAACTAACTTTGCGCACGCATGGACCGTCCGCACCGCCACCGTGGATCGTCCGGACCGCAGACCGTCTGGCCTCAGGACCGGACCGTCCGCAAGGACATTTCTGGTGCTCAACACTAACTAATGAAGTATGCCATTTTTAGAATGTGACAACTTTCCAACGTTTATATATAAGTCTATCTCAAATTCATGGGGTGAGAGGTGAAAATTGATTATATAGAATTACATGCTACTTTTATAATGTACAACTTATAACACACTCTTCTACTTGTTTATTTATAGCATAAGTATAGTGTATAACTATCTCTCTCATATGATTTAGGATAATATATAAATAAATTGCATATACAAATATATTAACTTAATTAGTTTGTGTCTAAATTATGATTATTAGAATGGAATTCAATTCCAACCAAACAAATCGGGCCTTAGAGATTTTGGTAGAGTTAGGCGTTGGGGATATACTTCGTCGCCGAAGGTCCTGAAAGAAGAAACACCTTCGGAAGATCAACACAGAAGCAACGCTGAAGGTACCAACCAGGAAGCTTCAGCATAGTAACACGCTTCGAGACGAAGGGTTGCACCGACTTAAAGATGAAAAGACCAATCGATCCACAATAATCTGAGTCATGATTGTAACTAGTTATAATGGATACAAATGTAATTTCACATAGGCTACGCCCTGTTCCTATAAATAGATGAACAGTACCCCTGTACTATTCACGCGGACTTGTACCTGCTTGTGCGTCACGCTTGTACTTTCACCTTCTGTCAACCGAAGATATAAATGTAATTTAATATATATTTCTTATTCATTCATGATTATATAATAAGAAATATATATTATAATGTCATATAATTGTCCATGTTGTTTCTCATGTTTCATATGCTTCGTCTATCATTGATATATACTGTGATGATGAAGGTAAGTCCTTCATAATCTTCGTCCGAAGATCATTATATCCTTGGGAAATAATGCTTCGAAGGACGAAGGGCATTAACCACTAACCTATTTTTGTGTTGCCTTGTTCTTAATTCATAGCACTTGAGAACATGTCTCCAACATTGGCGCCCACCTCCGGTGAACTCACTTCCACTTTTTGAGCTGATGGCTTCATTCAACAATCAAGCTGAAGCATCTTTAGCTACGAAGCTAGTGCTCCCAATAACTGGCGGTTCAAGTTCAGAACCGGCTAACAAGAAACAGAAGAAAGAAGCACAGAGAAGGGTGCAGCATGTTGGAGTGCAGGGACCTTTCATCAAGTCAAAATGGTCTCACATTCCAATCACCTTCTCACAGGAGGATCTTCAGCTCAAAGATTACCCTCAGAATGATGCTATGGTCATATCTTGTGTCATCAAGGGATTTCGCGTTCACAATGTTCTGGTTGACACAGGCAGTGCAGCGGATATTATATTTGCTAAGGCCTTCAGACAGATGCAGGAGCCAGAAGACAAGATTCATGATGCTACACACCCTCTTTGTGGCTTCGGAGGAAGGCAGATTGTCGCACTTGGTAAAATCACAATGCCAGTCACCTTCGGCTTCATCCACAATACAAGGACGGAGCAGGTCGTCTTTGATATTGTTGACATGGAGTACCCATACAATGCAATCATTGGCCGAGGGACACTTAATACCTTCGAAGCTATACTTCATCCAGCATATTTATGCATGAAGATACCTTCGGAACAAGGGCCCATCGCTGTTCACGGAAGTCAAGAAGCTGCTAGAAAGGCTGAGGGGAACTGGACAGATTCAAAGGCAATTCACAATATAGATGAAGCTAAAGTTTGCCAGCAGTATAAGCACAAAAGGGAGAAGGCTGCTTCGGCAGATCAGCCAAAGCCTATGCTTCTATGTGAAGACATAGCTGAACAAAGGGTATTACTGGGGTCTCAATTATCTGATGAGCAAGAGAAAACTTTGCTAAGATTCTTATTCAACAACAAAGATGTTTTTGCTTGGTCAGTTAATGATCTCTGTGGTGTCAACAGAGATGTCATTGAGCATTCACTCAATGTGGATCCATCCTTCAGGCCAAGAAAGCAAAGGCTTCAGAAAATGTCTAATGACAAAGCCGAAGGTGCTCGAAATGAAGTGAAAAGATTTCTCAGTGCTGGTGTCATCAGAGAGGTAAAATACCCAGAGTGTTTAGCCAATACTGTTATGGTGAGGAAGGCCAATGGCAAATGGAGAATGTGTATTGATTTTATAGATCTTAACAAGGCTTGTCCGAAGGACGAATTTCCATTGCCAAGAATAGATTCTCTAGTAGACGCAGCAGCCTCTTCAGAGCTTATGAGTCTACTGGATTGTTACTCTGGCTACCACCAAATCTGGATGAAGAAGGAAGATGAGCCGAAGACTAGATTTATAACCCCCAGTGGCACATATTGCTATCTTCGAATGCCTGAGGGGCTTAAAAATGCTGGAGGAGGCTTCAGCAGAATGACAACCAAGGTTCTTCATTCTCAAATAGGTAGAAATGTATTAACTTATGTTGATGACATTATAGTGAAAAGCACGAAGCAAGAAAATCACATTGCCGACTTGCAAGAGACATTTGCCAATTTTAGGCAAGCTGGCCTGAAATTAAATCCAGAAAAGTTTGTTTTTGGGGTGAAGAAGGGCAAGTTCCTTGGCTGCCTAGTTTCAACAAAGGGAATTGAAGCTAACCCAAGCAAGATTGAAGCTATCCTCCAGATGGAGCTGCCAAGTACAAAGAAGGGGGCCCAACAGCTGGCAGGAAGACTGGCATCATTGAATAGATTCATATCAAGATTAGCAGAAAGAAATTTGCCATTCTTTGAACTACTAAAGTCAGCCGAAGTTTTTCAATGGGGCCCAGCTCAACAAAAAGCCTTCGAAGAGCTGAAGCAGTACTTGATTGATTTAACAACATTAACTCCACCTACGCCAGGGGCTCCATTGCTATTGTATGTGGCGGCCTCGCACTCTGCAGTGAGTGCGGCGCTGGTACAGGAGAAGCTAGATGGCCAAGTTAAAAATCAAGCTCCAGTATACTTCATCTCTGAAGTTTTAAATCCATCAAAGAAAAATTACACAGAATTGGAGAAGGTATTATATGCTGTGTTAATGGCCTCTAGAAAGCTTTGGCATTACTTTCAAGCATACCACATAATTGTTCCTTCGTCACAACCTCTAAAAGACATCATGAGAAACAGAGAAGCTACTAGAAGGATTGGGAAATGGGCTGCAAAACTTAATGAATTCACCATTGATTATGTGCATAGATCCTCAATCCAGTCCCAAGCATTAGCAGACTTCATCGCTGATTGGACGCCAGGGGCTCACGAAGAAGTAAGCAAAGATGCCGAAGCTTGGACAGTGTTCTACGATGATTCTTGGGGAACCTTCGGTGCAGGAGCGGCTACAGTCCTAGTGGCACCTTCAGAAGTCAAAACATGTTATGCAGCCAAGCTTGAGTTTAGTTGCACAAATAATATTGCTGAGTATGAAGCACTTCTGTTGGGGCTTCGGAAGTTAAGGGCAATGGGAATAAGAAGGGCCATTCTGAAAACTGATTCTCATAAAATTTCCGGCCATGTGGACAAAAGTAGCAAGGCAAGAGATCTGAAGCTTGAAAGATATCTGGATATAGTTCGAAGGTTGGAGGCTTCCTTTGAAGGTTTTTCTGTTAAGAATATCCCAAGTGGTGAAAATGAGCACGCAGATTTACTAGCCAAATCAGCGGTCCAGGGGCTCCCTCTACCTTCGGAAGTATTTTTTGAAACAATAAAAGCACCTTCGGTTGAACTCATGGAGAGAGCAGTGCTTACTATTTCTCTGGTACATAGTGAAGATTTGAGGACTAAAATTATATCTTTCCTCCAAGGTAATTGTCTTCTAGATGATGAAGCTTATAATAAGAGAATGGAGGCAAGAACAAGACCATATGTGATAATAGAAGGAGAGTTATACAAACATGGAGTCTGCTCTCCACTTCTGAAGTGTTTATCCAGAACCAAAGGTATAGAGCTGATGAAGGAAATACAAGCAGGTTTGTGTGGATCTCACATTGGGTCCAGGCCTTTGCTGGGGAAGGTCTTCAGACAAGGATTTTATTGGCTGAAGGTAGCTTCGGATGCAGCAGACCTAGTTCAAAAGTGCGAAAATTGTCAAAAATGTGCAAGAGACCAAAAACAACCTTCGTCGCTAACCCAGTTAATAAAGCTAACCTGACCATTGCAAAGATGGGGCCTAGATTTGTTAGGTCCACTTCCACCTGCACAAGGCAATTTAAGATATGTTATGGTGGCTGTAGAATATTTTTCCAAGTGGATTGAAGCGAAGCCTTTGGCCACAATAACTTCGGTCACAGTCCAAAAATTCTTCTAGCAAAACATTGTTTGTCGCTTTGGCGTGCCGAAGGCTATAACTGTGGACAATGGAACACAGTTTGATGCCAAAGCTTTCAAGGGATTCTGTGATCAAATTGGCACGAAAATTCATTTTGCATCAGTCAGACATCCAGAGTCAAATGGACTTGTTGAAAGAGCAAATGGTATTATAATGACAGGAATAATGAAGCTAATTTTTTAATCAGCCTAGAGGAAAGTGGCCATATGAGTTGATTAAAGTGGTGTTGTCACACCCGGGTTTTAGGGGCACCAAGACCCAGGAGCGAACATAAACACCAGGTATGCTGGGACCAAGTCTCACACATATGATGTATAGTGGCACAGGATCGAATGTCACATCTTTATATATAACAGGAGTTCTATACAAAATAAATAATTACATTATAAGGAGACAACGGTCCAGCAACCCAAAGTTGACTGGGAGACGACGGCCTAGACCTCTCACGAACACATCACAACATCCTCCAAGCGCCTCATCATGTGGTACCTGTTCTTGACCCGTGGGGGGGTGTGAGACAGCAAGAGTGAGCTCACATACGTTCATAGCTCAACAAGTTGTGGGGAATAATGTGCATGAACTCGCCAAAGGTGGGAGCTCACGTGAAGTGTAAGGCTTACCAAAGGAGATGGTTGAAGCTGAGCATTGCTTTTAAAGTTGGTCAAAATTTTATTAGCAGTTACTAAGTATAAGTAAATACCAACCCAATTAAATAGTAGAACAAAAGTAACAACATCACCTGCGATGCAATGCATATGGCAAATTGAATTTAGTTCCATAAATTAATCATGTGAGGGTCCGAGCTGCTCATGACCGTGAGCACGGCTAGTATACCAGTTTTACACTCTGCAGAGGTTGCGCATCTTTACCCACAAGTCGTGTTACCCATCTGCCAAGAGACGGCCAATCCCATACACCTCTACCGAGGAGGTGAGGCAGGGTAACACTACGAGGCCTTTACAAAGTTCCACTAGCTTCAGAAAACCCGCTACAGTTTATAGGAAGTTCCAATGCAGGAATCCCTTGCAGGACCGCCATCACAGCAAAATCCTCCCGAGGGCCTCCCTAGCAGGAATCCCTTGCAGGACTGCCATCGCAGCAAAATCCTCCCGAGGGCCTCCCTACACTGACCACTCCCCTACTGCCCTTGCCCCTTTCGGGTAAGGTAGTCTTCCACTAGCTTTCCTAATTAATCAGCCAAGGGCGTCCCATTAAACCCTTGTGGTAGCACTGTTTTCCCGGGTGGTTCTCCATGTTCCAATTAACATAATGATCTTATCATGAACAGTAAATAACAACTGATGATAAAAGTATAATCATGAATAAAGTGTATCTCCATACCCATAACCACATAAAGCAATAGCAGGTACTACCCAAAGATTCAGTGGTGAACAAGGTATAAAGATAGTCAAACTGGGGTAACCTATTGGGTCCCATCAAAATTAACCTATGCAGATCATTATGATTAATTAGAACATGAGTGGGTAAAAAGAAGTGATCAAGGGCATAACTTGCCTGGGACTTGAGATTCCAGTTACCAACTTGCTCTTCAGATGACACGTGTCCTCACTGCTAAACGTAGCAATACAGACAAACATGGTATATGCAAAATTAACATTACACCAAACATAATATCAACTGAACAATAATAATCTATGCGTCGCTACGAGATCGCGGGATCGAGAACTACTAAGATCGAGTTACGATTAAGAAGTTATGAGTTATGTGACTAAAATATTAAGCTATATTATAAATTGGTTAATATAAATCATAAGAGAGGTTATTCTCTAAATAACAATCTCCACTTTACTCTAAATTATAAATTGTCCTTATATCATATTCTAGTAGATTATACTAATAAGTAGATTAACAAGACTAACCAACATAAGTTAAATAAAGATCTAATTATAAAAGAATGAGACATGGTATAATAAATGTTGTTACTGCATAGTAAATATTTATACGAGACTAGCGCAATTTGAACGGATCAAATCGGAGTTAAAACGGAGGAGTTATGAATTTTCTAAGGTTACATGTATTTGATATAAGATTAATTAGGAAATAAACTTTAAAGTGGTTTTCATGTCAAATCAGTGGCATTATTTGATAAACAATATTATTATAAAATTATAGGAACTGGAATGGACTAAAAATGATTTAATATGCATTTTCTATGATTTATACAAGTTTCTACCATTATTTTTTTATTAAAATGAATTTAAAATGAATTTCTCTGATTTTATTGCTGTCTGGACTGCGCGCAGAATATTGGAAAGAGCAGGGGCTAGCGTGCAAAACTTCCCAAGAAACAGGTTGTGGCCGCCCCGGACCGCGGGTTCGTTTCACTATCTTCTAGGGACTCATTTGCAAGATTACCGCGACGGCTTATACTCAGGCCCGATCTGGCCGTAGGATCAGATATCCAAGGCCTGAAACAAACCGCGAATCGGTATCCGTTCTAGACTGTACAAAACGAGATCTAGGGCCCAGATTATAGCGCACACACACGATCTAATCACTACCGTTCATCTACGGTTTGACGGTCCAGGGCCGTTCTTCCTCCTTTCTCCTACCAGACACGGCGGCGCCCCAAACACGTTCACAATTTCACGTCGGCGAGCCCCTGACGACCGCGCGGATAAGTGCTAAAGGGGGGCAGAGCATCGGGCAAACAACGGACTTACCAACGTCGAGATTCAGAGGAGCTAGCCTCGGTGTAGGTCGATCCGCGGCGAGGCGCAAGCACGAGTGTCCCTTCCGGATTACCGGCGGCAGGAATCCGGTAATCACAGCGAGTACCAGCGACCCGCACGTCGAGATGAAGAAATCTACGGCGGCTACCCAGATCAATGGTGGGGTCGGAATATGACGGTGGCGGCTCATCACACGGCGCGTCTCTGTTCACAGTGCCCAGCTCCTACTTCGGTTATGTGTGGAGGGTCATCGGGTGCGGCAGTTCTTATAGTGCCTAGGGATGAGGTCCGAGCTGGAGTCCCAGATCCCAACCACACCGCGATGAAACCCCATCGGTTCCCAGAATCGCGCGCACGTCAGTTGTGGCGGCGAGACTTTCGCGAGGTTGGTGATGAACCCGACCGCCGGGACCCACATGTCATCGGATGAATGAGAAACGACTGGCACTGGCTGGATGGGCCGCGGGACTCAGTAGAAGTGGGCTGGGGTGTGGAGAAAGTGGGCCGGCCAGGGAAAAATGGCCTAAGCGCAGGCTTCCTTTATTCTTTTCCATTTAGTTTTCCTATTTCAGATTTCTAATATCCAATTCGAATTTGAATCCCTGTTTGAATTTTCTGATTTCAACTCTCAAGGATAGTTCTAATGTAAAGCTAAATCCTCTTTTCATTATTATGTATTTTTTTCTCCCTATTAATTATGGAGGTAATAAATGGCTTTTATTACAATTTTTGTTTTATATTTTCCATTTATCATTTGAGGTCAAATTAAATCTTGATTCCTTTATTCAAACAAAATGTATCGCAACAAAATCATCGACATGAGGTGCATATTTATTTATTCATTTATTTGTTGGTTGAATAATTTAATACCTCTAACTGAGTATGCATAAAGAAAAGAAAGTCAAACAATTGCCAGAACACTAACATATAAGTATACTTATTTATTTATTTATTTATTTCTCTTATACAAATTTCGGGCTTTACAAATCCTACCCCCCTTAACAGAAATCTCGTCCCCGAGATTTGTAAGAAAAGGATATAGGAAGAGTGGTTTGCAATTGAGCTTTCAGTTTCTAATTATTTCAAAAATCAAGAGCCTCTTTTTTTTGAGTGATTAGGAAAGCATGGGTATCCATATGTATAGTCATTTTATTATGTAGGACGAAAGATGGGTTGGTTAGGGCAAGAATATCTTGGTGTAAGAAAGTTCATGGTGAGACATAACTCCGTGTTGGGTGGTAATGCACCTGAAGATTGAGTTTGACTTCTCTCCTTCTTTGACGAGGTTGATCTTGTCCTTTTCTGGTCTTGGTCTCATTGAGTCAGGGTCGGTGTATTTCATCAGAGTTGGGGGAATACGGTTAAGATAGTTATGGATGAGATAGACTACATGATGTAGGTCAAAATCTGGTTTGATGTCAGGTGGGGGTTGATAGATTATGCAATCCATCAAGACTCTATTGGTTGGGTTAGATCTCATGCATGTGGCTGAGTTGGTCTAAGACACTAGTTAGTTTCAAGTGCATGGGGGGGTATGGCCTTATCTTTTGTACCAGCATTAAGTATCTTACTTTAGATTAAATCATAATAGATTAGATGGGAGCTAGATTAGATTGGTATGACTAATTTGACTAGATATGATCTAATTAATTTGCATTAGATCATGGTTGTTAAACTAGGGTGGATAAGCATGCTTATTAGGATATGATGGATCCATAAAGATAGAATCTTTTGAGGTCAGTTAGATCTACTAGGGTGACATAATATCTTTTAAAGATAAGATGAGTATCTTTTTAAGATAAGATGGATCTATGAGTGTATGATAGAATCTTTCAAGATGAGATGGATATTGTTAGGCTAGATACTTTAATGAGGGATAGTCTAGTTTGTCTAGTTATCATTTTTATAAGCATTTTTTTTGCTATATGCATATGCAGATGTAATTATGGACATTACTCCACAATTCATCACACTCAATCAAAGATCCAAATCATACACGTATCCTAAGAACAAACATTCAAGTACATAGAAAAAAAAATAGTTTTGTTTTTTTTTGTTCCTAAGATTAGGTCTCCTATTCCTAAAGTCACTTTAGGCACAAGATTTCAAAGTGTGAAATCCACATTTGTCTTTAGAATAAAAAGGTAAGAATAATCAGAGTAAAGCGGAAATAGATGAGGAGAGATTAAGAAAAGTTTAGAAAAGAATCAGAGTAGCAAAGGTAAGTAGATAAGGGTTGTCCAGTTCTATCTAGGTTTCATCCTACAGTCAACATTCCTCTGATACCACTTCTGTCACACCCGGGTTTTAGGAGCACCAAGACCCAGGCGCGAACATAAACACCAGGTATGCTGGGACCAAGTCTCACACATATGATGTATAGTGGCACAGGATCGAATGTCACATCTTTATATATAACAGGAGTTCTATACAAAATAAATAATTACATTATAAGGAGACAACGGTCCAGCAACCCAAAGTTGACTGGGAGACGACGGCCTAGACCTCTCACGAACACATCACAACATCCTCCAAGCGCCTCATCATGTGGTACCTGTTCTTGACCTGTGGGGGGGTGTGAGACAGCAAGAGTGAGCTCACATACGTTCATAGCTCAACAAGTTGTGGGGAATAATGTGCATGAACTCGCCAAAGGTGGGAGCTCACGTGAAGTGTAAGGCTTACCAAAGGAGATGGTTGAAGCTGAGCATTGCTTTTAAAGTTGGTCAAAATTTTATTAGCAGTTACTAAGTATAAGTAAATACCAACCCAATTAAATAGTAGAACAAAAGTAACAACATCACCTGCGATGCAATGCATATGGCAAATTGAATTTAGTTCCATAAATTAATCATGTGAGGGTCCGAGCTGCTCATGACCGTGAGCACGGCTAGTATACCAGTTTTACACTCTGCAGAGGTTGCGCATCTTTACCCACAAGTCATGTTACCCATCTGCCAAGAGACGGCCAATCCCATACACCTCTACCGAGGAGGTGAGGTAGGGTAACACTACGAGGCCTTTACAAAGTTCCACTAGCTTCAGAAAACCCGCTACAGTTTATAGGAAGTTCCAATGCAGGAATCCCTTGCAGGACCGCCATCACAGCAAAATCCTCCCGAGGGCCTCCCTAGCAGGAATCCCTTGTAGGACTGCCATCGCAGCAAAATCCTCCCGAGGGCCTCCCTACACTGACCGCCTACTGCCCTTGCCCCTTTCGGGTAAGGTAGTCTTCCACTAGCTTTCCTAATTAATCAGCCAAGGGCGTCCCATTAAACCCTTGTGGTAGCACTGTTTTCCCGGGTGGTTCTCCATGTTCCAATTAACATAATGATCTTATCATGAACAGTAAATAACAACTGATGATAAAAGTATAATCATGAATAAAGTGTATCTCCATACCCATAACCACATAAAGCAATAGCAGGTACTACCCAAAGATTCAGTGGTGAACAAGGTATAAAGATAGTCAAACTGGGGTAACCTATTGGGTCCCATCAAAATTAACCTATGCAGATCATTATGATTAATTAGAACATGAGTGGGTAAAAAGAAGTGATCAAGGGCACAACTTGCCTGGGACTTGAGATTCCAGTTACCAACTTGCTCTTCAGATGACACGTGTCCTCACTGCTAAACGTAGCAATACAGACAAACATGGTATATGCAAAATTAACATTACACCAAACATAATATCAACTGAACAATAATAATCTATGCGTCGCTACGAGATCGCGGGATCGAGAACTACTAAGATCGAGTTACGATTAAGAAGTTATGAGTTATGTGACTAAAATATTAAGCTATATTATAAATTGGTTAATATAAATCATAAGAGAGGTTATTCTCTAAATAACAATCTCCACTTTACTCTAAATTATAAATTGTCCTTATATCATATTCTAGTAGATTATACTAATAAGTAGATTAACAAGACTAACCAACATAAGTTAAATAAAGATCTAATTATAAAAGAATGAGACATGGTATAATAAATGTTGTTACTGCATAGTAAATATTTATACGAGACTAGCGCAATTTGAACGGATCAAATCGGAGTTAAAACGGAGGAGTTATGAATTTTCTAAGGTTACATGTATTTGATATAAGATTAATTAGGAAATAAACTTTAAAGTGGTTTTCATGTCAAATCAGTGGCATTATTTGATAAACAATATTATTATAAAATTATAGGAACTGGAATGGACTAAAAATGATTTAATATGCATTTTCTATGATTTATACAAGTTTCTACCATTATTTTTTTATTAAAATGAATTTAAAATGAATTTCTCTGATTTTATTGCTGTCTGGACTGCGCGCAGAATATTGGAAAGAGCAGGGGCTAGCGTGCAAAACTTCCCAAGAAACAGGTTGTGGCCGCCCCGGACTGCGGGTTCGTTTCACTATCTTCTAGGGACTCATTTGCAAGATTACCGCGACGGCTTATACTCAGGCCCGATCTGGCCGTAGGATCAGATATCCAAGGCCTGAAACAAACCGCGAATCGGTATCCGTTCTAGACTGTACAAAACGAGATCTAGGGCCCAGATTATAGCGCACACACACGATCTAATCACTACCGTTCATCTACGGTTTGACGGTCCAGGGCCGTTCTTCCTCCTTTCTCCTACCAGACACGGCGGCGCCCCAAACACGTTCACAATTTCACGTCGGCGAGCCCCTGATGACCGCGCGGATAAGTGCTAAAGGGGGGCAGAGCATCGGGCAAACAACGGACTTACCAACGTCGAGATTCAGAGGAGCTAGCCTCGGTGTAGGTCGATCCGCGGCGAGGCGCAAGCACGAGTGTCCCTTCCGGATTACCGGCGGCAGGAATCCGGTAATCACAGCGAGTACCAGCGACCCGCACGTCGAGATGAAGAAATCTACGGCGGCTACCCAGATCAATGGTGGGGTCGGAATATGACGGTGGCGGCTCATCACACGGCGTGTCTCTGTTCACAGTGCCCAGCTCCTACTTCGGTTATGTGTGGAGGGTCATCGGGTGCGGCAGTTCTTATAGTGCCTAGGGATGAGGTCCGAGCTGGAGTCCCAGATCCCAACCACACCGCGATGAAACCCCATCGGTTCCCAGAATCGCGCGCACGTCAGTTGTGGCGGCGAGACTTTCGCGAGGTTGGTGATGAACCCGACCGCCGGGACCCACATGTCATCGGATGAATGAGAAACGACTGGCACTGGCTGGATGGGTTGCGGGACTCAGTAGAAGTGGGCTGGGGTGTGGAGAAAGTGGGCCGGCCAGGGAAAAATGGCCCAAGCGCAGGCTTCCTTTATTCTTTTCCATTTAGTTTTCCTATTTCAGATTTCTAATATCCAATTCGAATTTGAATCCCTGTTTGAATTTTCTGATTTCAACTCTCAAGGATAGTTCTAATGTAAAGCTAAATCCTCTTTTCATTATTATGTATTTTTTTCTCCCTATTAATTATGGAGGTAATAAATGGCTTTTATTACAATTTTTGTTTTATATTTTCCATTTATCATTTGAGGTCAAATTAAATCTTGATTCCTTTATTCAAACAAAATGTATCGCAACAAAATCATCGACATGAGGTGCATATTTATTTATTCATTTATTTGTTGGTTGAATAATTTAATACCTCTAACTGAGTATGCATAAAGAAAAGAAAGTCAAACAATTGCCAGAACACTAACATATAAGTATACTTATTTATTTATTTATTTTTTTCTTTTATACAAATTTCGGGCTTTACAGGTGTGGAGCCACAATACAACCGTATTAAGATCAACAGGTTTTACGCCATTCAAGTTATTATTTGGTGATGAAGCTATAACCCCAGAAGAAGCTAAAGCAGGGTCAATAAGAACAACAACTTCGATAGAAGACGAAGCTGATTATCACGTGGCAAAAGACACTATAGAAGGGACCAGGCTTCAGGCTGTGGAAAATATCAATAAATATCAATCTGAAACAATAAAATGGCGCGACAGAAAAGTCCGGTTGAAAAATATCAAGCCAGGACATTTGGTGCTTCGGAGAGTGGCTAATCCGGACACAGTAAGCAAACTACAGCTGAAGTGGGAGGGACCTTTTCTAGTGGTATCTTCGTCAAGGCCCGGTTCTTACAGGTTAAAGGATATGGACGGCAATGACATTCCTAGATCTTAGAACGCGGATGAGCTTCGACGATATTATGTATAATCTGATGTAATCTTTTTCTATTTTTTCCTATGGCACCCTTTTCCTTTCCAAAGGGGGAGAAAGGTTTTTAATGGGGCCATAGCTTGTAATTTTTCCTTTCTTATTCAGCTCTACGAGAGCAAAGTCCCCCAAAACATGTAAAATGTAAAATCTGAGCATGCACCATCGAGTGCATAGAAAAAAACAGGGAGAAGCTCGAAAGTCGTCCCTAAGAGGATGCAGAGCACGACAAAGCTACAAAAAGTCATTCCCAAAGGAGCGCAGTGTAAGTTTTCTGCTCAAAAGTCGTTCCTAAGAGAATGCAGAGCCAAATACCGCCGAAATAGAAGGCGAAGAAGTTCAAAAGACGTTCCTAAGGGGATGCAGAACTTACACCGAAAAGTCAACGATGATACTGCCGAAATAGAAGACGAAGAAGTTCAAAAGACATTCCTAAGGGAATGCAGAACTTACACCGAAAAATAAGCGGTGAAGCCGAAAAATAAACGACAGAGATTTTAATCATTCCTAAGGGAATGCAAGGTCTGGATGTGGCTTCGTTTGCGTGTGTTTGGATATTCATTTGCACATTACATCACATCATACATTGCATTCATATACATTCATTTAGAAATTTGTAGGATCATCATCATCACATCATAGAGTACAGACAATTGCTTCGGCTCCAATGACAAGGCTTCGGCAAATGCAAAAGAAGCAAATTTATGCTTCGTTGTGTACGAAAAGAAGGGAAGGTGTTTTTCGCCTTCGGCTCAAAAAGAACAAGTTTCGTCCACATCAAAGCAGTTCATACATGCATAGAAAGGTAAAATATATTACAAGGTATCGACAAATTTATAGAGTAATGTTTGATTCCTAAATTACAGTATTTTCTACAAGGTTAATTCAAAAATTCCTCTAGAGTTCCTTTACAGCAACTTCATCACTTCATCATTGCCCATCAAGCTTCGGTTCATTGTTCTTCAGCTTCGTCATCCTGTACATAACAGCGGTATAAGGAAAGTGAAAATTTTAAGGAGAAGGAAAAGTAACAGGTACAAGTTTATTACCAGCTTGAGGTGGCTTCGAGCTTCGTCACCAGCTAGGTTTCGCCCACCCTTCGCCCAAATTTGAGTTACAAATCTGTTTCCAATGCTTCGGGCTAGGCCAAGGATATCATTCAAGTCCGCTGGTGACAGGCTGAAGTTTGGCCTGTTTACAATATTTCCATGTGTGCAGCCAGCTTTCATAAAAGCAACAGCCGTGCCGCGAGAAGCTAGCAAATCACAGAAGTCACTGTGTCCAGCTATGACTTCGTCAAGAGAATCAACTTCACCTTCAATATGATCAAAAGTGCCTGGCAGGTCTTCAACCGAAAGTTTAAACTTTTCAGAACTGGCTCCAACTGAGTTGAAGACCTGCTTCAGCTGTTGCAAGCACCGGGTGCCGAACTCTAGACATTTATCTTGAAGCTCCTTCAGAGATTTCTGCAAGTTTGAACTCTTTTCAACTTCAGCTTCAAGTTTTGTTTCAAGATTTGTCTTCTCTAGTTCGAAGCTTTCTAACTTCGAGGAGAGTTCATTGTTCAATCTGGCAATCTCGGCTTGCGCTTCTACCAGTGAACCCTCCATTGTCTGAAGCACAAAATCTTTCTTTTCCAGAGCAGTTTCATAATATTTAATTTTGCTCTCTAAGCCCTCAATTACAACTTCATGTTTCTTGTCCTCGAGGTCTTGTTGCATCCTCAAGGTTTTACTTAGGAGTAGGCTCTGGAAAAGATAACCTTCATCAGAAAACACCTTCATCTCAAAACAATAAAAGTAGAGGAAAGAACTTTACCTTAAAATTGGAATAAAACAAGCTACCGGCAATATGTTGCTGCCGGTATCTGATGAGGTCGGCTTCAAGCTTCGGGAAACCAACACTCTTCGACAGAGTGCTGATAACCTTCGCTCCAGTTCGGTCTCGGAGGCAACCTAAGCTTTCTTCGTCAATGCCACCGAAGATCAGCGCTCCTGGCTAGTAGCCGCAAGATATAGCATAATCTCTTAGCTCATCTTTTTCAGCCTTAGATAACTCTTGCCCAATTATGTTTTGAAAGTTAAAGTCTCTTTCCTCCGAAACATCTTCGACGACTTCCTTCTCTTTTTCAAGCACCTTCTTCCCTTTTCCAGGAACTATGGCTAGGGTCTCTTCGGCAGTTGCAGCAGTTTCTTCTGTAGCCATATTCAAAATCATCTTATCAATATCAGAAAATGTGCTCTCAAGATTTGTGGCGTCGGTCGCTGCAGCTTCGACAGTTGTAGCTTCGGTGGGAGCAGCTTCGGCAGCTGGTGTTTTTGACGCTGAAGCCGGTGGTGGTGTTTCTTCAATAGCTTCAATAACAGTAATAATCCTTAGCCTTTTTTCAGCAGGTTTCTTGATTGCCGCATGCTCCTTCTTCTTCTGTAAAAGCTTCATCAGTTGTGGCCCTAGTGGACTTAGCTTGAGAGGTAAAGATTTAGTCATTACCTTTAAAATTTCCTCTACATCAGCAGCAGGAGGCGTTGAAGGAATTTCTTCTTCTATATCACTTACATTAGACTTCGCAGCCACAGCTTTTCTCTTCTTCGGAATAGTCACCTTTGGCTCAGGACTCGATTTTTTCTTTTTTAATGCTTTCTCATCTTCTTTTATCATTCTAGCAGCTTGCCTCTTCATAATACAGACAACTCTTTTTCGCTTTAGTCCTTCAGCATCCTTGCTTAATCGTTCATAGTCAGGGTATTCAAATTTCAAGGCATCCATTACTCGGTTTAGCCTTCGTTTCGATCGGGTGCCGAAGGCTGCGGTCTCAATTGATCTTCTTTCTTGGTATAATTGCCCAAAATCTCATTGCACATAGCTTCAATCATTTCCAACCATTCTTGGCAAGGCTCCTTGAAATGTTTCTTGAACTTGAAGTAATAGGGCAGTCGAACAAGTTCATTCTTCTTCTTTTCTCCCTTAAGCTTTGGCATATCCCATTTATTTAACGTCAAGAATACTCTATTGGCTAAATATTCCTGCACCAAATCTCTAGTACCGATCTGCTCAGACATGACCTAGAATTCTGTCACAGCCTGTCGGCATGGTGACCCTAACAGCATGTCGCATAGGGGCCTAGTTAACCCGAAGGTTAGGCTCAGTGGGCTCAGAACTAACTTCTCCTTCTGCTCATCGATCCTAACGTAGAACCACTCATTTTTCCAACCGGTTGGCCATTTGGTGCGATAGCTGACTACCGGAGTTTTCATATCTTTGCGGTAAGCAAAGTTATAACAGCCAAAATTCTCGTATAGTCCATCTTCTCTAGCCTTCGTCTGATAATGAAGCTCATGCACTCGGCAGAAAGCTTTGGCATGCGGGTCCGTTCCTTGGTGTAAGGAAAATGGACCCCGGGCCATTTGGCTAATTGAGTTTTGGTGTTTGATGAACAACACAATCCGTGAACTAATAAGTTTTCTAGTGTCTGTGTTTGTAGTTCACAGGATGCGAAGAGAATTGGACCAAGGCAATGAGGATGCAACACCTCAAAAGAAGACATAAAAAGATGCATAGGAGTCCAATACTCAAGAACAAAGAAGCCCGAAGAAATCAGCGAAGAAATCCAAGACAAGGGCTGTCAGCCAGCGCCTGGTGGCGCACCGGACATCGGTGTCCGGTGTGCACCGGACTGTCCGGTGAGGCACCGGACAGTCTGCGCAGAGAGGCCACAGACATGCGCTCTCTGGCTGTAGCACCGGACTGTCCGGTGTGCCAACGGGCAGAAGGCAACGGTCGGATCCAACGGTCGACTGCTACAGGCGCCAACGGTCGGCTGACGTGGCGTGCACCGGACATCTACTGTGCAGTGTCCGGTGGTGCACCGGACTGTCCGGTGCACCCGACGACAGAAAGCTGCTGCTTTCTGTCCAACGGCTAGTTGGGGGTGTGGAGGCTATAAATACCACCCCAACCGGCCATTCTCAGGTGTGAGAGCCCAAGCAACATACACAATAATGAGCTAACTACTAAGCTAGAAAACATTGGTAGCACCGCAGCGGCATCTTTAGTTGAAATACCTGAAATAATTAAGAAAGATGCTTCTACTTCCTGCTTTGATTTAATTGACGATTCTAACCCCTGCAACCAAGTCGTTGTTGAGAATATTGTTGTAGAGACATGTTCGGATGAGGTTGCAAAGGAAAATGAACAATTAAAGCAAGAAGTGGCTCGCCTTGGCAAGGCTTTGTATGACAAGAAAGGCAAAGCCAAACAAATCCGACCTCCACAGGATAACACCACTGCGGGAGTGAACAAGCCTGTAGAGGGAGAAACTGTGATTTGTAGGCTATGCCACATGGAAGGCCACAAGTCTTTCCAATGCAAGGCGATGACCAGGGATAAACAAAGGCAAAAGCTCAAGCAAAAGCCATCAAGCAAAATCTCCAACACCTACATCAAAAAGGTGAACAAAAAGGATGCTACACCATATTTGATCAAGAAGAAAAAGAACGGAAAGGTGATAGCAATCAAGGCCAACAAGCAAGCCAACAAAGGAAAGGGGGCCAAACGCATCTGGGTGCCAAAGGAGATAATTTCAACCATGAAAAGCACCAAGAAAGTTTGGATCCCGAAAGGGAAGTGAGTGGACCAAAGGCTACGGGAAATTTGGAGACTTGGCAAAATTGGTATGTATATCATGGGATACATCATATTGGATCAAGGTTATTGCCAAGTGGGTTAGTGAAAATTTTGGACCCAAATTTCCCACCCATGACTAAGGTAACTAGTTTTATTGTATTTCTCGTTTTTAGATATGCGTATCTATTTACCTTGTATCTAGTTTACCTTTCTTGCCTAGTATTACATGTGTTATGTACTTTTGCTTAAAATCATGCATACTAGGTAAATCATATGGTAGGATTGCTTGCTTTTAATTCATATACCTAAGCAAACCTACATGGCTTAAAATGTTTATTTAAGCACGACACATAGCTTTAATATCACTCCATAGTAAATGATGCATAAATTGAAAATTTTGATTTCTACAAAGTGTATCATTTAACTTATATGTGCCAAAGTTTGGATTATGGATAATTTGCCCCTCTTGATATCAAATCAAAGTGCATGTCTCCTACAAGTATTCAAAACTTGTATGCACACCTTTAGGGGGAGGTTACTCTATAATCTAACACTTTGAGACTAACACCTTTTCAAGTCTATTTCATGTGATAGTCTCATTGTAAGGAAAATGAAGTCCCCGGAGAAAGACAACAATCTTCCACTGCAAAATCTCCAAGAACTCTTATGTCTATCAAGCTCACCATTGACTCTCAATTGGTATCTTTTGAGACTACATTCAGTATCATTTACATGTCTTCTCCAATATTTGATTAGACTATATTTCATATCATATGCTTCCATGTTGCTAAGTAGTTAACTCATATTCTGTTACCTATGCATAAGGGAAGTTAGTCTTTTCAAATCATGTCTTGCACCTCTAATCTTCACATGCTCTTTTCCTAAGTAGAGGATCTCTGTCAGGGGGAGTATTTCTTCATCTCTAAAAAGGGGGAGAAAACTTCTTTCTAAAGAGACAACTCATTTAGGGGGAGTAATCTTTTGAGGACTCCTTCAAGTGGTATCATTCATATGGTTTATTTTAATATCTTTCTAATGGTATCATTTGATAGATTTCTTGTTGAGGGCAAGCTTTTATTTACTTCCTACATGCTTTTAATGTCTTCCTTTTCGGTGGTTGATGCCAAAGGGGGAGAAGTTTAGGGACCAAAGCAATGAAAACTATATCAAACACCAAACACCACCAATTTAAAATTTTATATCTACAAATGGCTTTTCAAGTGGTTTTGGTTATTTGGTCCAAAAATAGGAAGTAAGTGAATTATGGAGTTAGGGGGAGGCTTAAGTCCATAATATCACATTGTGGGGACAATCATGCATCTTAGCAAGTAAATCGCATATTTTCACTCAAATACTTGTATTATTTGCTTGCTTTGGTTGTGTTGTCATCAATCACCAAAAAGGGGGAGATTGTAAGGAAAATGGACCCCGGGCCATTTGGCTAATTGAGTTTTGGTGTTTGATGAACAACACAATCCGTGAACTAATAAGTTTTCTAGTGTCTGTGTTTGTAGTTCACAGGATGCGAAGAGAATTGGACCAAGGAAATGAGGATGCAACACCTCAAAAGAAGACATAAAAAGATGCATAGGAGTCCAATACTCAAGAACAAAGAAGCCCGAAGAAATCAGCGAAGAAATCCAAGACAAGGGCTGTCAGCTAGCGCCTGGTGGCGCACCGGACATCGGTGTCCGGTGTGCACCGGACTATCCGGTGAGGCACCGGACAGTCTGCGCAGAGAGGCCGCAGACAGGCGCTCTCTGGCTGTAGCACCGGACTGTCCGGTGTGCACCGGACTGTCCGGTGTGCCAACGGGCAGAAGGCAACGGTCGGATCCAACGGTCGACTGCTACAGGCGCCAACGGTCGGCTGACGTGGCGTGCACCGGACATCTACTGTGCAGTGTCCGGTGGTGCACCGGACTGTCCGGTGCACCCGACGACAGAAAGCTGCTGCTTTCTGTCCAACGGCTAGTTGGGGGTGTGGAGGCTATAAATACCACCCCAACCGGCCATTCTCAGGTGTGAGAGCCCAAGCAACATACCAATACACATAGTGCATATTTCCAAGAGCTCAAACACCCAAGTGCTTAATAGAATCACTCGGTGATTAGCATAGGTGCTTTGCGAAGTGCTTAGGTTAGTTAGACCGCTTTAGCGCTTGCTCTAGGTGAACCCTAGTTAGTTGAGTGAGTTTTGTAAAACCACACAACCCCTCGGCTCTTGCGCGAGTCGTTGTAATTGTACCGAGTGGGGCAAGAGTCTTGCGAGACCGTGACAACCGCGTTTGTGTCACGGCCGCCACCGTGTACCGGAGGGAACGAGGCCCGCGGTGTTTCGGCCGGAAGCTCGATAGTGGAGACGGCGGGGAGCGTCCGAGAGGAGCCAGAAGCGGAGCACCACTTGCGCGTGGAGAAGGCCCGCGGCTCTCTACGGAGTTACTCGACCGTGGTGCTTGGCCCTCGCGTGGGCTTCCCTTTGCGTAGGGGCACCAACGAGGATTAGTCGGGACCTTCCGTGGTTCCGGATACCTCGGTAAAAATACCGGCGTCATCCACGAGAGTTTGCTTCTCTACTTAGCTCTTTACATTCCGCATTTATATTAAGCATTTAAGTTTCAATCTTGTAGTCATACTTATTTAGTATAGATTGAAACTTAGCCTTTTGCGGTAGAGATAGCAACACTTAGACAAAACCTAGTTTGCACATTCTAGTTTTGATTATTTGCATAGGTTTTGCTCTAGGGATTTAATTGTGGCCTAGTTTAGTAAAAGTTTTAGAAGTCCTAATTCACCCCCCCTCTTAGGCGTCACCCGTTTCCTACACTTGGCTTCGGAGAGCCCAAATAAGGACGTTGAGCCTAACGATAGCGTTAGGAGTCAGCTGATGAAGATAAACTTCGAAATTTTCCAAAACCTTCCCAATCATTTCGTGCAAAGGAAATCTCAACCCCGCCTTGAAGAAACTCTTGAAAACAACCACCTCATCATTTTCTGGATTCGAAGTAGTTTCTTCATTGCCAAAATGAATCAGCTTCTTCTCGGCTTCCCCGAAGTATCCTAGCTTTATCATCATAGGCATATCAGCCTTAGAGACGGTAGACTTTCCAAAATCCAAGTGGCTGGGTTTGGATGGTATGACGATGTTATAATCAATCTCTTCTTCATCAGCATCATACTTGTCAATATCAGCTTGATCAGCTTCGGTAGCAGGCGCACCTTCCTAGTAGCTCCCTCTATCACATCCAGTCCCGATCGCATCATTACTTTGGAGATTAGGGCAGTCTCGGCAGCTTCGACCTCCTCTCTGTCGCGTGTAACTCTAGCGGTTGAACGTACTCTGGCCATCTGATGCTGAATTTCTTTTACCAGTTGACTTTTGCAATTTTGTCAAAGCTCCCTCTTATGACGAAGCTAGGCCAAGATGATGCTTTAACTAAGAATGCGATGATTAAGCTTCGGCTATGGTCAAATTTTTCAGTAGCATAACAGTACAATAATAATGAATGCTGTGGTAACTTCACACCTACCCGTCTGTTTATATAGTGCTGCAGGTGGGAAGGTCAATCGCCAAGCCGCCCGCACCCGTCGAACAGTCACCTGCACCCACTGAACGGTGGACCACACTACGGGGGAAGGTGAATCACCAAATCGTGCGTACCCGTCGCATAGTGGGACCATCTTGCACTAGTAATATTTTAATCGTTTCTCGACAACGAGCTCAGGGAAGGTGTTTTTCGGACCTTCGGCATTCCGAAGCCTCAGATAATTTTTTCACAGATCAAGCTCGTTATGAAAAACGATCTAGCACCGCGAAGGGACTACTGTTGGGGATATACTTCATCGCCGAAGGTCCTGAAAGAAGAAACACCTTCGGAAGATCAACACAGAAGCAACGCCGAAGGTACCAACCAGGAAGCTTCGACATAGTAACACGCTTCGAGATGAAGGGTTGCACCGACTTAAAGATGAAAAGACCAATCGATCCATAATAATCTGAGTCATGATTGTAACTAGTTATAATGGATACAAATGTAATTTCACACAGGCTGCGCCCTGTGCCTATAAATAGATGAACAATACCCTCGTACTGTTCACGCGGACTTGTACCTGCTTGTGCGTCATGCTTGTACTTTCACCTTCTGTCAACCGAAGGTATAAATGTAATTTAATATATATTTCTTATTCATTCATGATTATATAATAAGAAATATATATTATAATGTCATATAATTATCCATGTTGTTACTCTTGTTTCATATGCTTCGTGTATCATTGATATATACTGTGATGATGAAGGTAAGTCCTTCATAATCTTCGTCCGAAGATCATTATATCCTTAGGGAAATAATGCTTCGAAGGACGAAGGGCATTAACCACTAACCTATTTTTGTGTTGCCTTGTTCTTAATTCATAGCACTTGAGAACAAGTCTCCAACAAGCCCTATATGGCAATGACTCCAACTCCACAGATATCTGCTCCACTCTGCAACTTCAGGTTCAGCACGTGGAATTAAAGTTGCGTTTGAGGGGATGTTTGGCTAGCAGGTTGTTCCTAACCCTAAAAGGAGCATTTTGCGACTCCTTCGACATTTTTGCCCTTTGTTCCATTTTTTAAGGAAACAATTTGTGTACAACTAATTTCGCCATGCATATAAAAGGACCACAAGAAACGTTAAAATACTAACAAATTACATGTCCATTTTCTAGAACCAAATATTTCAAGACGTGTTATTAATTCGTATCTAGTTCTACACTAAGGCAATAGAAGTAGCCAAAGTATCATGAAATGCGTCCATGGTAACAAAGCTTGATTCTGATGTTGACCTTTTGGTCACTTGTTCTCAATTGTTGTGAATCAACAACAAGGCAACACATTTGTTACATGTTAAAGACTTTCGTCCCTCGAAGCATTATTTCCTCTCGGGTGTAACGAATCTTGTACGAAGGTCATAAAGGACAAGTCCCCACCATTCACAGATATAAAAACATAATTGCAAGTGTTATATAATATCACATATTTACTCCATAATAAATGTATTGATGTTATCAAAATTTGTACTACATCGATACCTTTGGTTTGCTTGAAGGTAAAGGCGAGAGTGCGATTACAATCCAGCGTGAATAGTACGGGGTACTGTTCATCTATTTATAGGCAGTCGTACAGCTTCATACATTATTACATTTATACCCTAACAATTACATACAAGGTTTACAAATGTCACTTGGATAGTGTTGTCATTTGTATTCAATAACTTGAACAATACCTTCTCCCTTCGTCGCCTTCCTGCTTCATCGTGACGAAGCTTGCTTCGTCGTATTTCCCTCGAGTTATGTCGAAGCTTTCCTAGTAACAAAGCTCCTGTTATACTTATTAGTATGCTAGAAAAAATAATTAGCCGTGTTTTTGAGGACCTTCGGAAGACAAAGGCCCCCAACAGTAGCCCCTCGCAGTATTAGTTTGTTCCTTTGTAACAAATTCAAAATACGAAATGAACAAAGGCCTTTAGTTGAAAGTCCGAAAAAACATCTTCCCTTCGCTAGAATAGCGAGACCTTTATTGCGGGGCCCATCGTGCAGTGGTGCTCAACGTATATATATGAGGGTTTGCATTGAAAATATTTTTCGTGCTTTCAGGCTTTATATTGGATTTGTCGTTTTAGCTTTCTGATTCTATAACCTCGATTACTTTGGAGCTTCGGCTTTTTGTTTCAATCGACGCTGAGATGGCTGAAGAGAAGAAAATCATGGACCCCACAATAGCTGGTTTTTATGAAGCCATGGAGAGGTCCAATGTCGAGAAGATTACTGATGCAATTTTAGTTGGGTTGTCTGGGGATTTTAGTGACAGCGAGGGTTTTGATGTGGAGAGTGACAACGATGATGCCGAAGATCGGCCGTGGAGGCCAAGTCATGTTGTATTTGGAAAATCCACTGTTAAGAGAGGATAGATTGAAGCAATGAAGGGTAAATATTTCCGTGATACAACAATAGTGAGGGCCAGATGAGAGAATATTGTTCCTCTTCCTGAAGCTGATGAAGTGGATGTTTACAAAGGTTTTATGAAGATTGGCCTTCGGTTTCCTTTGCATAGAATACTGGTTGGAGTACTTAAAAGATTCGAGATATATCTTCATCAACTCACCCTCGAATCTTTGATCAAAATCGAGGTTTTCATCTAGGCAATGAGGAGCCAGGGGTTGGAACCAGACGCCGATTGTTTCTGTAATATACATGAATTATCTTATCAAACAAAGGCAGTGGGGAAGGAACAATATCATAACAATTTTGGTTGCTACTCCTTTGTGTACCACTCTGATGTGAGATGCCTTATCCCCATATTTCGGAAAAAATGGCTAGGATCCTGGATGAGGCAATGGTTTTATGTTAAGAATGATTTGGTTGAGAGGGAGGATGTAAAAGATATAATTCAGCGTCCAATACGATCACGCTTCGGCATCCGAAGGCGCTCGATCGTGAATAGTGATAAAGCTCAAGCCTATCAAGTAGCCTTCAACACTGTGTGCAGTTACATTAGCACGAGAGGCTTGATCCAAGAGCATATAGATTTCAAAGTATGACCCCTTGTTAAGAATGGGAAATGCCGAAGAAGACCACTAATAGCTCAAGCGAAGGTGGTCTAGTTTATTTGAAATATACATACCGCTATAGAAGTCAGTTCGGTGAGCCAAATGACAAATGGCTCGAGGCCATCGAGGCGACCGCTGATGATTTGTTGGGGGCTTATACGAAACCTAAAGATGAAGCCATGAATACTGCCTTCAGTGCCCGTGGAAAGAAAAGGCTGAATAGATTTTTTGATGTTATTGGCTTTGCCTATCCCGATTACTGCTTTCCGGCTTGGAAGCAAGGAGCGAAAAAGAGAATTGCATCATCGACCCCCTCTACCGTGCTGCAACCAAAGAAAATGAAAGTTGTAACTCACCGACCTAAGTCATATGTCTTGGAGAGGGCTGCTATACTGCCTGCTGCAGGGGTCTCAAAGACAGAGGTTGTTAAGTCTGCCGAAGAAGTCTTCCCAACTTCAGAGGTAATACCCGCAGCAACAGCTGAAGTTCCCACCATTCAACTGAAGAAAACAGAACCATAGAATTCTAAGACCGAACAGCAGCCGAAGCTGCAGAGTCCTCCAGCAATGCCAGAGTTGTCAAGGATTGCAACCATTCCAGCGGCGACTCCTAGAAAAGGGAGGAGGATGGCTAGCGTTCTAGACGCTGTTCTGAAACCTTCAAAGATGGTTACTTCTGCTCCTACTAGGGTTTCCAAGGACAAAGTCGAAGAATTGGAAGAAGCTATCGCTGCAAGTGTTATTCCTGATTGCACTAAAGCCGGACCTTCGGGAACCAGGCCAACAAAGCAAATAAATGGGATTCTGCTAGAGAAGTTATCACTACCGATACCCGAAGCGGCGGCGACCAAAGATCTTAATTTTATTATCTGCCATGCTTCGGGAAAACAACAGACACAGAGGCAAATTGCCGAGGCCCAACAATACGCTAAGAAACTAAAATATCCTCGAGGATCTCTAGTATATGAAGGTTATGAAGAAAACGACTTTCTATACTGTCTTCCTGACAGCAAGGAAATCGATGTCTGCCGAGAGATGATGGACAAGATGGGTTATCCGAAGCTTGAGCTTGGGCTATCCTTAATGCCGAAGGACCATCTACAATAGTATGAAGGTTTGTGCTTACTATACCTCTCAATCTTTTGGTAATCATTTCAAGTATATTATTTGCTCGTTTTAATAAACATTTCTTTTATTATTAGGGTCTTATTTTAAGCAAAGCTTTAAAAGCTCAAAAGGATTGCGAAGATGAGAGCACAAAAATAGCCTTCGGGAATTTGCGCTCAGAGATTATAACTCTTCGGAATGAGGCGCTTGAAAAGGATAAAATCCTGCTTTCTTTGGTTGAAAGGTTAAAGGCAAGCGAAGCTAGCTTGGCCAAATTCTCCGAAGTGGACCAAAAAATTCTAAAATTTGAGAAAGAAAAAGAAGATGCAAAACATATAACTGATATGGAATATGCCTTATCTAAGTTGGATTGCACAGATCTGAAGTAGCAGGATTGGAAAAGAAACTTGATAAAGTTACTGAAAATTTCAACGTGGAGCAATCGAAATGCAAGATATCCGACACCGAGCGAATGAGGGTTCAAAAGAATGTTGAAGAGCTTCGGCAAGCGAAGGAGGAATGCTATAACATTGCCATGCAGTGCTCAGACAAACTAAAAATGCTTTTACTAGTTTTGGCGTGTTCTCGGCTAACCGGAATTTCATGCGTGGTGACCCCAAGGGTGTACTCAAATAGATTGAGGGCAAAGTTGAAGCATTCGACGAAGTTCTCTCTGGCAAGGGCATTTTTGTGCCTGTGTAGGCACTCGGGAAGCTGTATCTTTACTTGAAAAGCTGGCTGTGACCATGCGAAGGTTGTAATTCAGCCAGACTTTTCAGTTTCAGCGACTGATATCAAGGAGCCGTCAGCCGAAGCTACTGTCCTCAGTGGGAAATTCTATTCTGAAGTGTGGATGAATGGCGATCGAGAGATGGCAGACGAAGCAATCAGGTGAAATGAAGAAGAGTCTCATCTTGCCTTAGAAAAAGCAAGAAAAGCTGAAGAGGCCGATGAGCGCAAAAGACGTATAGGTATATTTGTCATATTTTAGCTACGTAAGTATGTTAGCCTCGTGCCTGACAAAAGCTTATATTTTGGTGTAGCTGAACTGTCTCCTCCTCCAGAGGCATACAACCCTGACGTCGATCCAGCCCTAAAGGGTACTCTCGATGAAATCAGAATAGCGAATGCAGCAATTGATGAAGCTATAAATAGACTTCTAAACGAAGCTGCTGAGAGAGTCCTAAAGGAGGATAATTAGGCTATTTATAAAAACATATGCATAATTTTGTATGTTGTTTTGTATGTAATAAACAATTGCAAACTATGTGTCTCATGATGTAATATATTTCTTTGTGTAGCGTGAAATTGTCATGCGTACTGTTTTCAGCCGAAGGCGAAAAAACACCTTCCCTTCTTTTCACGCTTCATAAAGAAAAATCCTTTTTTCACCGAAGCGGCATTATCAAACTCGAAGGTCTTACCATAGGTCTTACATAATAAATACCATTGCCGAAGTAACAATATTAGTCCCGAAGTCCTTGATGTAGGTCTTGTATGAGGAATTCTTTATCATTTTATAGCAACGGGTAAAGTTGCAACATCCTTTCATAATTCTTTGTCAAAGAGATGCTTAGCTTCGTAGGTTAACCATTGTTGACGAAGGAGCAATTTCCCTTCTTTTCCACTATTTTGAATGATGCAGGATGATGAATAATGCAGGACGATGCGATGATATGATGCAACAAAAATAAAAGACACTTCATAATAGTAAGACTACATCCCCTTAGGAATGACAATGGAGCCTCTTCTCCTTTTACTTAGGTGGCATTTAAGCTCTGTATCCTCGTAGAAACGACTTTGGAGCTTATTCACCTTTTACTTAGGTGGTATTTTAGCTCAACATTCCCATAGGAACGACTTTGGAGCTAAGCTCTGCATCCCCTTAAGAACGACTTTAGAGCTTCTTCACCTTTTACTTAGGTGGTATTTAGCTCTGCATCCCGCAGGAACGATTTTGGAGCTTTTTTCACCCTTACTGTTAGACTCAATGGTGTAATCACAGATTTATTACAACACGTCAAAGGTTATACCTTCTCAAATTGTCTTTGAGGCAAGAACATAAAATCGAGAGAAATGAAAATTACAATAGGTGTATATGAAAGTTTAACCCAGCCCCTCTGTGGCTTCAGTAAATGTGCCTTGATTCTGGAACAATGCTATTAACTATCCGAGCTTCGAACTCTTCTCTTGCATCATTGTTGATGAATTTGACGTGCCCTTCAGGCTATTGGTTGTGGGACAAAGTTGAAGCCATGACCAATGGTTGTGGCAAGGCCTAAGCAACTGGAGAGTGGCTTGCTAAAGCTACTACAATTGTGGGATGTGAAAATGGCTGTTGATTGCCCTCATACTCTGGAATGTATGGGGAATAACATGAAGCAGTATGCAGGACTTGTTTCGGCTGATTTTGCCATGCTTCGGCCTCAGCTATCTCCTTTTGCTTCTGTATTGTAACTTGGCAGGTCCTAGTTGTGTGCCCCTTATCCCCTCCACAGAACAAATAGAACAACCTTCTCGGTTGTGAGTTGAATCTTCCTCCAAAGCTAAGTCCCCCTCTGCCTCTTGGGGCTAGTGGTCTGAAGGAGCTTTGCTGCATCCCGGTTGAATGGGAGCTGTGTTGATGCCCTTGGGTGTGATTGCCTCTATCTTCGCTTGAGCTGGGATTGTGTATCGTCCTGACGTGCCTTGGGTGGAGCCTTCCTCCGAAGCTTCTGGTCATCTCAGAATATCTGTAAGCTTCTTTTCTTCTTTGCAGGAAGTCATTGTCGGCTCTGATGTACTCATCCATCTTCTGTAGAAGCTTCTCTAGGGTTTGTGGGGGCTTCCTAACAAAATACTGCGCTGTTGGTCCTAGACGAAGTCCCTTGATCATGGCTTCAATAACAATCTCATTTGGCACTATTGGCGCTTGAGCTCCGAGACGTAGAAACCTTCGGACATACGCCTGCAAATACTCATCGTGGTGCTGTGTGCATTGGAGTAGGGCTTGAGCAGTCCCTGGCTTCGTCTGAAAGCCTGAAAGCTGGTGACTAGCATATCCTTCAACTTCTGCCACGATGTGATTGTTCCCGACCGAAGAGAAGAATACCAGGTTTGAGCAACACTCCTGACTGCCATGACAAAGGATTTCGTCATGACAGCAGTGTTGCCACCATATGATGATATGATTGCTTCGTAACTCATGAGAAACTGCTTCGGGTTTGAATGCCCATCATACATGGGAAGCTATGGTGGTTTGTACGAAGGTGTCCATGGGGTAGCCTGTAATTCTGTAGCTCTTCGAGCTCTTCTTGTCGAAGGTGGTCGTTCGAGTTCACCGGAGGTGGGCGCCAATGTTGGTCACTTGTTCTCAATTGTTGTGAATCAGGAGCAAGGCAACACATTTGTTACATGTTAAAGACTTTCGTCCCTCGAAGCATTATTCCCTCTCGGGTATAATGAATCTTAAACAAAGGTCATAAAGGACAAGTCCTCATCATTCACAGATATAAAAACATAATTGCAAGTGTTATATAATATCACATATTTACTCCATAATAAATGTATTGATGTTATCAAAATTTGTACTACATCGATACCTTCGGTTTGCTTGAAGGTAAAGGTGCGAGTGCGATTACAATCCAACGTGAACAGTACGAGGGTATTGTTCATCTATTTATAGGAAGTCATACAACTTCATACATTATTACATTTATACCCTTAACAATTACATACAAGGTTTACAAATGTCACAGGGACAGTGTTATCATTTGTATTCAATAACTAGAATAACACCTTCTCCCTTTGTTGCCTTCTTGCTTCATCGTGACGAAGCTTGCTTCATCGTATTTCCCTCGAGCTATGTCGAAGCTTTCCTGGTAACAAAGCTCCTGTAATACTTAATAGTATGCTAGAAACAAATAATTAGCCATGTTTTTGAGGACCTTCAGAAGACGAAGGGCCCTAACAGACCCATCAGAGGCATGTTGAGGCACTACATATTTGTTGTACCTTTCTAGGGTAGTTGGAACAAAGTTTGGATCTCGATCTAAATTAGCGAAGTTTTCATCCTCACTTGCATGCTCACATTATGAAATTGTGAAGAACCATGGTTGCAACAACAATTTTATTTTGTGTAAGCATAGAAAAACATGACATCTTATAGAGGATCTGTTATTTCATCTTCAATACCCCAAACGAGCACTCCATGACATTTTTTAATAGATGAGTGAACTCAGTTGAACTTATCTTTTGAGTATTTGGTTCTATACCTCGTTGCCACTCTGGTAAGTGATACCTTTACCCCTTGTACACAACTAGATAATGCGACCGATTAGGATAGCCCGCATCCATAACATAGTAATTACCTACATACATATGTTCATTTTAGAAGTCCAAGCTTCTTGAACTTTCCACATCTTGGGATATCTTGAAATGTGTAAGCACCATGAATAAATCAACAAAAACATCAATGAATAGCGATAACATATATCAGAAATATGATAGGGCACTTACCACTCTAGCTCTCTTCCACGAATCATCATCCATGTCAATAGTGCCTTTCTCATGATCCCGACTAGTCCATGTTTGTCTCCATTTAAGTTTCCTCCATACCTTGAAATTCTCCTTTAATTTGTCCCATTTATTCTTTAGTTGCAACCTAGTCACTACAAGACATGTCCTTTATTTGAACTTTTTGTCCACCTCAGCATACCCAACTGAATTTATACAAGTGTTTGGTCGATCCCTCTCACAAGTTGTTCGGCAAACAACTTATATACAATCCGAGTGTTGTCAATGTTCCAATCAATTTCGGGCATCTAGTGTAACTCACAATTTAATTTCAGTAGGCATATAAAAACTAACAAGCACATTCACAACAATTATCAACTAAAAATCACATTTGCAACATTTGCATTCTAATTCTAGTATAGAGAGAAAGTTGTATACCTTGAAGCAAAGCACATGACGGGGGCAACAAGGATGGGTGGGGCACGAAGTTGGCTGCTAGCGTGCATGGCCGACGATGTCTACAAGATCGGGGGCGCAAGGAGACATATGACGTTCTTCGATTATAGATCACGTGATTAAAAACTAAAAGCAACATGTTAATCTCGACCTTGCATCGAGGAACAAACCAGGAGATTAAACTACTAGTGGTATGAGATGCCCAGTGACCAATCATGTTTTGTATATGCACGCTGAAACCAACAGGCTATGGAAGGCGACACTAGTTCCTAGAGATTTGGGGAGGCAGGCACTAGAAGACACGTGGTGGGGGTGGCTCACATGCCGCGATGGGGGACAATGAACGCGCATGCTGTGGGGGCAACAGGGCGCTATAGACCGACGAAGGGGACGACATACGACTGCACGGGGCACACAAGGGAGTGGTGATTGGGTGCAGCATGCAATAGAAGATGGGTTCCCATGTATAAAGTTCCAGACATGTTTAGGGACCATTTTTAATGGTGTGGGGCCAACCCAGACCAAATCATCCCGAAATTTCGAAGGAACCGCACATTTCTGACAAACACGACATCAGATGTTGGTTATGCGCATTATATCGTTGTTTCAACTCAGAATACTGTTTTTTTAAAAGACAGTAAACATACTCATTGGGCACACCCATTAGATGCATTTAGAAAAATCATGTAAACAAAAGAAAACAGTATTGACTCCAAATAAGGTCTGTTGAGTCAAATAATAGGAAGTGACGACCATAGGAAGTGAAGGAGGACGTGCTTTGTTTGAAAATCGCCAGTTTTTGAACCAGGCTCTCCTCCTTTGTGCTGCTGTCATGTCTTACGCACTGCTTGATGCTCTGCTGGTAGCCGTATCTTTTCTCCCTTCCAGATTTCTGAACTACCAGTACCGCGTACTATATCAGATAAAAAACAATAGTTGAGTGGCAGCGAGAGTGTTAGGCTAGGCAACATTACTATTTGCACCGCAGTTCGTGTCACTGCAAGAAAATGGATAATCTTTAAAGGTTTTTAGGCCGTCGACCGAAATTGTTAGCTTATTGTTATTGGCTAGCTAGATACCATCACGAATTTCGTGTCTTTTTCCAACAGTGTGTGAGCTTTCGTGGCTGGTGGGCCAAAAAAGACGAGGTGACGACGACGAATGCCCGTGCAACAACCTCCTCCGTAGACAAAACCTGGAAGATCTGACATCGTCATTGTCTAAAATATGCCCACGAAGACACGCGGTCAGCTGTGGCGGTACGTACCTGCTGGAAGCTGGAGAATCTTCACATGTTGGTCAGCAGTGCAGGAGCTGGACGGGCCGGCCGAGCCGGAGCTGCGAGGGCTCCTGGTGCAGACAGAGACAGCAGACTGCAGCAGCAGAGTCACAGTCCAAGGTCAAGGGGACGACTAATATGCGATCTCGTCTACTATGCAACCGTGCAAACAAGTCATCTCATTCCTCGGATCGACATCCAACGCTAGCAGAATGTTTTGCAATTACACGCTCCCACATTCCGCACACACCATACTTGCAGCCGAGAGCCGAGTCCTAGCGCTCCCATACTCAGGGGGTGTTTGGTTGCCCCTGCTAAAGTTTAGCCCGGGTCACATCAAGCGTTTGACTTTCAAATAGGAGTATGAAATATAGACCCAACCAACTGGACTAGATTCGTCTCGTCTTTTAATCTTCGGCTGACAAATTTGTTTTATAATCCGACTACATTTAATACCCGAAACGGAGGTTCAAACATTCGATTGGACAGGGGCTAAACTTTAGTTTGGGGTAACCAAACGGGGCCTCAATCGAGCCGATTCCACTAGCTTGCCGCCCTCCTCGTCGCGTCCTGCACCTGCATCGTGCAGCAAGTGGCATGCTCCAGGGCGTCGTGCTCGAGGCAACCATGCTACAGGCCTCTCGGTCGTCAGGGTTGAAGGGTAAGGCAGCAGGGGACGTCTGCTTTTCCAGTTAGCAAACAGGATATGCAGCATTTCCAACTAGTGCTGTTTCAGTTTAGCAATCTGGCTTCGCACCCGTTGATTCAGTTTAGGCCTTAGTAACCGGGAACTGGGAACTTGGTCACGTTCCTCGTTTCGGGAACGTTCGTTCCATTCCGAGAACGTGGGAACAATCTCGTTCCAATAGTGTTAAATCCTAGTTTTTGTAGCGTTCCGCGTACCATGTTTCCGTTCCTCGATCCCATCGATCCGGAAACCTGGTTACTAAGGTTTAGGCATCAGGTTTTAGAGGAAATAATGAATTTGTTAAACCAAATGAAATTCATGATCTCAGCCATCTGTTTAGTTCAAGCCAAAACTGTGTACACACTGAACTCAAATATGCTTGATCTGAGATTGTTGTAAAACCACACGGTGAATGCAGGAAAGCGCATATATATATATATATATATATATATATATATATATATATATATATATATATATATATATATATATATATATATATATATATATATATATATATATATATACACTAAGTGGATGCCCGTGCGTTACAACGGGAAGATAAAATATCACGATAACTCATGTACAAATGTGTTATAATATTATAGAAAAAGGTTACAAATGTGTTATAATGTTTAGGAAAGAAAACAAACCCACAGCCTGTGCATTCACTGGGACCTGAAAATATTAGGTGGACTGACCTCCCCACAGGACGAAAAGGCAATGGAGTTGCAATTGCAAGCACACAAAAAAGTGGCTTGCACAAGAAAGCTTATATCATGGCAGATGTTCTTCGGACTTGGAAAATAATACACGAGAAAAAGAAGACATGGAAAATATGTAGTTCTACACGCCTATTGTTGATGCACCATCGGTATTGCACGAATCAACTTGTGCTGATGCTAGTACATCATCCAAAGTTGCAGTCTGCTTGTCCTTCATCTGCTCTACATTGTCCTGTACCCCCTGCTGCCACATCCTAATCTGCACCTCGATCACCCTCTGCTCCTCCTATATAAAACTCCCAACTCCAACCAAAATAGGTGAGCTTGGTATCTAGGTGCATCAATAGAAAATAGAAAAAATGGATTTCGCGTGTAGATGACAAGATGTAAAATGGATTTAGTACACTGCCCCTTTAATAGTTAGTAGAGATTAAAACATGTAAACCACACACAAACCATATTGGTCTACATCAACCTATTTATTGATGTAACCTCAATTAAAATTATGATGTCTTACAATTTCTAATAATAGTCAAATATGTCGACAACCGTACATTAATCTAATCTTTTTTAGCGATACTGATAAGTCGTTGTTGTATGTTTGAAGGGATAGCATAGCGGCATGAATTCTCCTCGTAACTTAATAGATCAATTACAAAGTTCCTTCGAAGAATCTTTGCATCCTACACATAAAGACATAAGAGAACAAAACGTCAAATTTATATTATGTAACCGAAATGTATGTTTGAACATGAACTAAACATACTACACTCACCCTATTAAATTCTATTCGTCTACCACTCCCCCACATGACCATAGCTTGTAGAACGAAGTAGCTTGTATTAACCCTACAGAATAATGTTTGACCAACTATATTATATACAATGGTTATCATAGAAAAAATTTAAACTGTTGAGAACATGGTATTGAGAAAATACCCTTTTAAGTCCATTGGAAGACCAGACCGAATTGTATGTTCTCACTTAAAAATATCATCTGCCCATCCAAAACGTTTCTTATTGTAGGCAATCTTATATTTCTTGGAGGCCATGATAATTGCTTCCGCAAACCTCTTGTATGGCATGTGTTTACACCAATCTTGAGTGGGTGTAAAGTCTATAAAAGTTATGTGCTTTTTACCATGATCGATTATGAAAAGTGCGTAGCATCCGTTGAATTTCCATGGCATAAGAACCTACAAAATATCAGTCATTAGGATTGCAACGAAGTGCTTTTTATAAATACATTCGAAATGAACACATACTTACATATTTACAACCAGTGATATAATAGTTCAATGAAGGCCAACAGTCGAGTGTTTTGGCTAACTCTTCTGCTGTAGGATCCTGATGGTACTTTGGAAGTTTACCAAAACCAACCATTCTCTAGATAAATATATATACATGTCCACATGAGGATTATATGTATAGATACAATATATTACTACATTATTGATTGGAAACAAACTTACCCAGAAGCGCATGTCCATATAATGTTTTTATCCTTTATCATTTCATCTTTCGACATATGTGACTCTTTAATGGCCAACAATCGAACAGCCATGTCAAAACATTTTAGAGTCATATCAAGATTTACCCTTAATACGTTTTGCAGGTCTTTGACAGATATTTCTATCTTAAAAGGGTTGAAACTTCGCACCCATGTCATCCTATAATGCAACATGACAAAAGTATATATCAAAACTCTACGTAGTTGGTACATATAAAATAGATAAAACAATGAGCACTTACTCTAATGTCATATCATCTTGGATTGTCATGATGTAATCACATAGAACATCTATTAAATCGGCTTTGGTCACTGGCATGTCCTTTGTGGAAAGGCCACTCAGTAAAAATTCATTAGTGCACTCATCGGTCGGGATTTTTATAGGAGTTCTTTTATCCCAATCATGAACAAACCACCTTTCTAAGTCTGCTTGAGTGATGGGGCCATCATCATCTTCCATCAATACTTCGCTTTCTTCAGATACACAAAGTAGTTTCCTCTTCTTAGGATTTGTGGGACTATCTAATATCTGAACATCAGAGGAGCATCCAACATCGACTTCTTTGTCATACTTGTATAACGGACACCCGTTTCTCTTGTTTATATCTGAAGATAGTAATATAGCAGCCAATTTTTTCCTAAAGTGTGACATGTCATCCTGCAAATAAGAAACAATTTATTTAGCAATTATATGTATCAATTGGTTTGGCATAATAACAGAAGACAACAAACAGATATTCATGTTATAGCCACATGTAATTTATTGTTAAAAAAGAGACCCATCAGAAAGTGCAAACTGCTGTCACACCCGGTTTTTAGAAGGTAAACCGAATGCGAACCATGTACGTGCCAGGATCAGTTATTCACGTACACAGCAGTTACATAACATGGACATCATCACACAGTGCTCAAATAGTATTAAAAGGGAAATAATAGTCGATTACATCATACGTCTGAGACGTCCATATAGTCCTTACAATAAATCAAAGTGCGGAAAAGAAACGTAGATAACCGCGGCCTTCACAGGCAGCTGACTGGGGGTTGCCGCTAACCCACACCTAGAACTCGTCGTAGTCTTGGAACTCCTGGAAGTCTCCTTCCACAGCTTCATCTTCTCCTGAGCAGTGGTTGCAATGCTGACAACCTGGGATGGGGGGGTTTGGTGTGTAGAGCAAGGGTGAGTACACATCAACATACTCAGCAAGTATCCTGTTTGGCTGTAGTGGACTAGCTTTATGTGGGGATAAGTCAAGCAGTTGCTTTTAGTTGGTCAGTTTGTTATTTACTAGTAGAAAGCCAGGTTTTAGCATTAACCCAAGTTATTAACCCAAAGTACCCTTTCCAAGCGGAAAGAATACCACTTACCATTACCATAAGCATAATCATAACCATCCTCATTGCCACCTGTAAACCAAAATGTCTCTGATCAAGTACCACTAATCACTGGAGCTCCCTTGGCCGCTCATAACCGCGAGCACGGCTGATATATCAGTTTTCAAACACTCTGCAGAGGTTGTGCACTTTACCCACAAGCCGTGATTCCCTTTCTGCCCGGAGATCATGACTCTCCATTGATCACTACCAAGGTGACCCAGCAGGGCATCACTATGTAGCCTTTACAAAGATTCCCTGGGACTGTAGTCGCCCGTTAGGTTTCCTAAATGTACCGCACTCCTCCCCAAGGGACAAATCAACCTTGGCAGAGCGAGCCGCATACACCGAGCCCCATTGACGGCACGACGGCTAAGCGAACTACACCCCGGTTCCTCTAATTATTCAGCTAAGGGCGTCCCATTCCACCCTCATGGTTGCACTGTTTTCCCGGGCGGTCATCCATAGAACAGGTCCTTACGGAGAGGCACTCGAGAAACTGCTCGAGCCCCCTTGAAGACCACAAGTATAACATCATGATAAGAGAAGGGAAAACAGCGTATCATATATAATCTCATCATGTTCATTGATTAGAGTTGAGCAATAGCATGAAGCTAAACAGTAATAATCCGACCCAAATAGGTAAACAAGGACATGGATAACAAAAGCTAGTCAATCCTTAGGTATAAATGTGTAATGCGGGAGGTGAATTAAAGAATGATTAGGACAGAGATAGGTCAAAGGACACTTGCCTCCACCAACCGACTGCTGCTCAGGGGCTTCTCCTGCGGGTTCTTCGGGTTCTCCGACCGGATCGTCCTCTATGCGAGCGCAAACATACATACATCCACATATTTAATACAAAAGAACAGTACACCATACAATAGAATGCAATAAGTAAACTGACGTTCCACGCGGGCTCGCAGTTATAGTTAAGAGAGAAAGAGAACGAGACAGTCGGGAAACGGTCACGTTACATGATTATAAATTAACTACTCGCTTAATGGAAGGAAATTTAATGTAGACACTATGTTTAGCGTAAAGTAAAGTCATGTTTCATGTCTAATCATTATAAGCAGGTGGAGATAAATAAAAAGAATGGTCGCGCGGCGAGACACGCGACATAGCACTCTAAAACAAATTAAGAAGTTAACGACTCGTCGCGCGACCGGGCACGCAACGAGACACTTCGCCTTGGTTATGAGGAGACGTTAAGCGTCGCGCGACGAAACGCACGACGGCATACGTCGACTAAACTGAGTCCAAAGTGGAACGTCGCGTGAATACACACGCGGCGTTACACCTTAAACAACCTGAAATAAAAATGGATCGTCGCGCGACGAAGCGCACGACGCAACACACAGATAGAATCTGAAATTAGACAAATCCGTCGCGCGGCGAAGCGCGCAACGTAGCACGCTAACTAACGGAGTTTGACGTTAACTACCGACTAAAAATAATCATCGCGAGCGCGGGCGAGCGGGGACACGGTCGGACGAGGCCGAGCGCGGGAACGGGCGGCCGAGCCGGGGCCGGGGCGGTTGAACCGGGGGGGCGGTTGAACCGGCCAGGGGCCGCGCCGGGGGCGCGCAGGGCCACGCCGGGGGCCGGACCGCGCCGGGGGCCACGCCGGGGGCCGGGGGCCGCGCCGGGCGAGCAGGGAGCCGTCGGGGCCGCGCCGGGCGAGCAGGGGCCACCGGGGCCGCGCCGGGCCACGCCGGGGGCGCGCCGGGGCCGCGCCGCCGCGCACGGGGCGGGGCCGCGTCGCCGTGGGCCAGGGGAGGGCGGGGGGCGGGCCGAGCGCCGCCGGGGAGGCCGGGGCGGGGCAGGGGGCGGGGCCGAGCGCCGCCGGGGGGCCGGGCGGGGGGCCGAGCGCCGCCGGGGCCGAGGGGGCCGAGCGGGGGCCGCACGCCGCGGGGGAGGGAGGCCGGGCGGGGCCGCACCGCCGCGCCGAGGGGGCCGAGCGGGGGGTCGCACGCGGGCAGGGGGAGAGGGAGGGCGCGCGCGGAGGGAAGAAGAGGAGGGAGAGGGAGAAGGGAAGGGGAGGGGAGGGGAGCTCACCTCGGGGTCCAAAATCCGGTGATCGCCGTCTCCAAATCCTAGGGCACCACGGGGAGAGAGAGGTGGAAGAGGGAGAGGAGAGGTTGTTGCGCGGGAGATCCAAATGAGAGAGAGGGAGAAGGGGGGCGCATGGGGGGTTTGGGCGCCAGGGGCGCACAGGGCCGGACCGGGCCGGGCGGGGCTGGGCTGGGCTGGGCTGGGCTAGGCTGGGCCGGGGCCACTTCGCGGATCGAAAACCCACGACGAGCACGGACCACTAAACGGAATTAAATCGCGAATCGAAATCCGGAACGGAACGAGACGAACACTCAACATCAGACAAAGAAATGTGCTTCGACATGATGCAACACCCATGACACTTAGGTTTTGGGTTATACATGACACGAACACCTGTCGCTATACTGGTTTGAAATTGGGAAGGAGGAGCGAAATAAGAAAGAGAAAAGAGAGTAACGCCCGAATTTGGTGAGAGAAAAGAAGAAAAAAATTCTACCCCTAAATTCAGGGCGTTACAAACCTATCCCCCTTAAAAGAATCTCGCCCTCGAGATTCAGGGTTGGCTAGCAAAGAGCTCAGGGTATTTAGCCATCAGATCATCTTCACGCTCCCAGGTTGCTTCTTCCTCAGAGTGGTGATTCCATCTGACTTTGCACATTCTGATGGTCTTCCTTCGGGTGACTCTGTCTGCAACCTCAAGGATTTGCACTGGCTTCTCAACGTAGGTCAAGTCCTCCTGGACTTCAAGACCTTCCACTGGCAACTGCTCTTCTGGCACACGCAAGCACTTCTTCAACTGAGACACATGAAAGACATCATGCACAGCGGACAAATTCTCTGGCAGACTGAGCTGATAGGCCACTTCTCCACGTCTTGCAAGAATATGATACGGACCAATGTAGCGGGGTGCTAGCTTGCCTTTCACTCCGAATCTTCTGACTCCTCTGATCGGTGACACTTTCAGATAGACATAGTCTCCGACTTCAAAACTCAGCTCTCTTCTTCTTGTGTCTGCATAGCTTCACTGTCTTGACTGCGCTATCTTCAGATTTTCTCGGACCATCTTGATGTTCTCTTCAGCTTCAAGCAAAATATCTGGCCCAAACACTTGCTTTTCTCCAGGCTGATCCCATTGCAACGGAGTTCTGCAACTCCTTCCATAGAGCGCTTGAAATGGTGACATCTTCAAACTGGCCTGGTAACTGTTGTTATAGGAAAACTCCGCATAAGGCAATCGCTTGTCCCATCCGGACTGATCTTGCAACGCACAGGCTCTCAACATGTCTTCAAGAATTTGGTTGGTCCTTTCGGTCTGGCCATCTGTCTGCGGATGATAAGCTGAACTGAAATTCAGATGTGTGCCCAAGGCTTCATGCAACTGCTGCCAGAAATGAGAGGTGAACTGCGTTCCTCTGTCTGACACTATCTTCTTTGGCACACCATGAAGACAAACGATCCGAGACATATACAACGCTGCCAATACGGCACTGCTGTAGTTGGTCTTGACTGGTATGAAGTGGGCTGACTTGGTCAAACGGTCCACTACTACCCAAATGGAATCGTAGCCGGCTCGAGTGCGAGGCAATCCGACTATGAAATCCATACCGATTTCATCCCATTTCCACTGAGGGATCTGTAATGGTTGCAACAATCCAGCAGGTTTCTGGTGCTCTGCCTTAATTCTTCGACAACTATCGCACATAGCCACATGCTCTGCGATTTCCCTCTTCATTCCGTACCACCAGAATTTTTTCTTCAGATCCTGATACATCTTCTCACTGCCAGGGTGAATCGAATAGGCTGTCTCATGAGCTTCTTTGAGAATCAACTCCCGAATAGACTGGACATTGGGAACACATAAGCGGTCTTTGAACCATATCACTCCTTCTGCATCTTCTCGAAAATCTTTGCCTCTGCCATCTAGAATCAGTCGCCGGATCTCACTGATCTTCTCATCATTCTTCTGCGCTTCTTTGATTTCGCGCTCCAAGGTAGGTTCCAATTCAACTGTGACTCCTCGCGAATTGTTCAGAAATCCGAGACTCAACCTGTCGAACTCCTTGGCCAACTCATAAGGCATCGGACGAGCGACCATCAGATTGACTTGACTCTTTCTGCTCAAAGCATCTGCCACTACGTTCGCTTTGCCTGGATGGTAATGGATCTCCAACTCATAGGTCTTTGATCAGCTCTAACCATCTTCGCTGCCTCATATTCAATTCTGACTGAGTGAATATGTACTTCAGACTCTTGTGGTCTGTGTAAACATCGCATTTCTGTCCATACAGATAGTGCCTCCATGTCTTCAGCGTGTGAACCACTGCTGCCAACTCTAGATCATGGATTGGGTAGTTCTTCTCATGAACCTTCAGCTGTCGGGACGAGTAAGCCACAACTCTTCCCTCTTGCATCAACACGCATCCCAAACCTGTGTAACAAGCATCACAGTACACAGAGAAGGGCTTGTGCACATCAGGCAAGACTAAGACAAGCGCTGTTGTCAACTTCTCTTTCAGCGCTTCAAAGGCCTCTTGACATTTCTGGGTCCACTTGAACTCAACCTTGTTGCCTAGCAACGCTGTCATTGGTTTCGCAATCTTCGAAAACCCTTCAATGAATCGCCGATAATATCCGGCCATTCCAATGAAGCTCTTGATTCCTCGAGCATCCGTTGGCGCTTTCCAGTTCAGAATGTCTGCCACTTTCTTCGGATCCACAGCCAATCCTTCTTTGTTGATTATGTGACCCAAGAACAGGACTTCACTGATCCAGAATTCACACTTGCTCAACTTTGCATACAGCTGGTGCTCTCGCAATCTCTGCAATACCATCCTCAAATGACCTGCATGTTCTTCTTTGCTTTGAGAATAAACTAGAATGTCATCAATGAATACCACCACGAACTTATCGAGATAATCCATGAATACACTGTTCATCAAGTTCATGAAGAACGCTGGTGCATTGGTCAAACCAAAAGACATCACTGTGAACTCATATAATCCATACTTGGTAGTGAATGCCGTCTTCGGAATGTCCGAAGGTCGGATCCTGAGCTGATGATAACCTGACCTCAGATCGATCTTGGAGAACACACTGGCTCCTCTCAACTGGTCGAACAGATCTTCTATTCTGGGCAAAGGGTACTTGTTCTTGATCGTGACTTCATTCAAAGCTCGATAATCGATACACATCCTCTTGGTGCCATCTTTCTTTTCCACAAACAAGACAGGAGCGGCCCAAGGCGAGGTGCTTGGCCGGATGTAACCTTTCTCTGACAGCTCATCAATCTGCTTCTTAAGCTCAACCAACTCTGGTCCGGATATTCTGTAAGCTCTCTTAATGATGGGGGCGGTTCCAGGAAGAAGCTCTATGGCAAACTCAACTTTCCGCTCTGGTGGCATACCCGGTAAATCCTTTGGAAACACATCTGGGAACTCGGACACCACCTTGATACTCTCAATTGGGTCTGCTTCACTGCTATCGACAGCCATCTGATAACAACTTCCTTTCTTTGGCTCAGGCGGGACTAACTCGGTCACCACTTCCTCTCCTAGTGGGGACACCAACTTGATTGTCCTTTTATCACAACTGATAACTGCCTGATACTTATCTAGCCAATTCATCCCTAGGATGACATCTATTCCCTGAGTACCCATTACTATAAGGTTGGCGGGAAACGCTATCCCCCTTATTTCCACACTTATATTCAAACAGATGCTATCAGCTCGAATTCTACCACCGGCTGAGTCAATCTGAATGGGGGTTGACATGGTAGTAATTGGAAGATTATGTGCTTCTACCCATGATGCAGTAATGAAAGAATGCGTTGCTCCAGTATCAAATAGCACTTCTGCAATATGGGAGTCGACTGGGAACATACCTACTATCATGTCGGGAGTCTCCTGAACTACTTCAGCCTCCAAGTGGTTCAGTCTCCCATGATTATAGCGCGGTTGAAAGCGGTTGCCTGCTCCAGGCTGAGACACATTCTGCTTTGCTGGGGCATTGGGGCCTGACTGCTGCTGGGCTGCCTTCTTCGGACATTGCATCACCCAGTGGCCTTGCTCTCCGCAGTGGAAACATGCTCTGTTTCCAACCTGAGCTAGTGCTGCCTGATTGTTCTGCTGGCTTGCTGGGGCAGGAAGACGAGGTGCCTGCTGATTCTGCCTCTGAAACTGACCTCCTGATTGATTGCTCTGACGGTTCTGGTACTGGTGCTGAGGATACTGCCTTTGGAACTGCTGATGCTGCTGAGGTGGACGCTGGTTCTGCCTGAACTACTGAGGTTGATTGCCTGAGAAACGAGGACGGCTGCTGCTTCCAGGCTGAGGTCCACTGATCTTGCGCTTATGATCCTCCATCTCCTTACGCTTCCTTTCTGTCATGATTGCTCTGTCAATCAGGTGCTGAAATGTCAGGAAGGTATGATTCATCAGTTGGTAGTGAAGAGGGTCAACCAAGCCTCTCAAGAAACGGTACTGCCGTTTGGCGTCGGTGTTGACATCCTCAGGAGCATAGCGAGACAACTGCAGAAACCTGTCTCGATACTCACTGACAGATGATGACCCTTGCTTAAGGGCCAGGAACTCCTCCTTCTTCACTGTCATCAGACCTGCAGGCACATGGTACTGACGAAAGCTACCTCTGAACTCTTCCCAGGTGATGGCATCGGGGTTGGCATGGGTGGCGAGGTAAGACTCCCACCATGATTGGGCTGCTCCTCTCAACAGACGGGGACCATACAGAACTTTCTCTCTGTCATCGCACTGAGCGGTATGCAACTCCCGCTCCACAGTGTGCAGCCAGTCTTCAGCATCCATGGGGTCAGAAGAGTGAGCGAACGTTGGGGGATGACCTCTCATGAATTCAGCACGCTTGTCTCTGGGCATCTGAGGCATCTGAGGCTGGGGTGGAGCCTGCTGCTGTTGCTGCTGCTGCTGCTGAATGGTGGCCAAAGTCTGACCGATGGCCTGAACTGCCTGAGTCTGCATCAGAAACATCTGCTCGATCGACATCGGGGGCGGGGGTGGCAGGTGCTGCTGCTGGGGCACCTCATCCTGTGGGCGGCTCGCTCCTGCTGAGCACGCCTTCCTCCTCTGCGCCTGTTCTCTGACATCTGCAGAACGCAACCACACATCAGAACTGATCTGGCCAATCTTGCAGCATAAGAAAAGAGTATAGAATTCTCCAACAGCACTGAACAGATGAGCATCTTCACTGATCTCCAACACAGACCACACAGCTTCTCAGATAAAGAGGAAAGTGGAATAAAGGTTTTCCCAACTATATAACTAACTCCATTAACATAATGGGTAAACCAAAATGCAGGGGATACCCACACTCTGGTGACAGTCATTACAAAGATCCAAACCAAACATAGTTCATCATGACAAACATAAATGCACAGGATATAGCAAACTACCCTGTCTAACTAAGACTAACTAAAAGCGGGACTAACGCTAAGACTGTAGCTTCTATGTATATATTTTTCGTATTAATTACAAGATCCAACTCTAACGATCTATGGTTCTAGATTTATCTTGGTCTTGCAGTCGGGATTGCCATAAGACTGGTGTCCACGCCGAGGTGAGCGGTACGGGTGCTGAGTCCCGACGGGAGCGGGGGAACCATCATCCAAGTGACGACGTTCTGCGCGCTCAGCCCGCAGCAAGGCGATCTCAGCACGAGCCCTACTCAGCTCGTCTAATGCATGGTCCAGCTCCGTGTTTAGCACGGCGGCTAGGTTGACTGTGCTGCTCAACCTAGGATTGTCCTCACCAGCAGGTGAAACAATCACGCCTCCTGTGCTGCCAGATGGACGGCGGGGGTAATACTTCAGGTCGAGACCGTTAGCTACCCCATCGAGAACCGAGCAGTAGTGCGAAAGCGCACGCCGTGCAGCATCCTGCATGGCTGCCTCAGCTGAGTCCCGCTCAGAGATAGAATAGTGCTCTGAGCAAGCCTCTGCGCCCTGGAGACTGTTCTCCGGACGGCGCACCAAACAGGTCGCCTCCCAGCGGTCTGGGTAGACCCCGCGACTATGCTGGTAGACCACACAGCGATACTCGATGGACCAAGTACGCCGGTCAAGTGCCTGACGTAGCAGGGTGTCGAGCGCGTCGTGGAAGTGACACCCGCGAGCAGCGTCGCGAGTGATGGGTCGAGCAACCCATCCTTCCGGCTCATGGTCAGCAGGGAAGTCAGTGTCGTGGCTTGGGCTGTCGTCGCCATCTCCGTCGTCTGGGTCTCCTCCAGTAGCTACTCCAGAAGCTGGGGCGCCCAGTGGTGGTGCAGGGGGCGCCTCCAGGGGAAGCACAGGAGAGCAGCTCCTCACAGACTCTATCTCCTGCTGGAGCGAGAAGGAAGAGCCCTGCTGCTCCTGTCGTCGACGTTCCTGCTCCTCATGCAGGCGGTGGTGCAGTCTCTCGAAGTGGCTGGACTGTCAGGCCACGGGACGGCGAAGCGGACGCTCAGCAAGGCGGGAGGGTAAGAAGGGGATGACGGACTTTCGTGCAGTGTGTCTAAGACGAGCCATCTACAAAAGACACCGCAAGCAAAAGAGTGAGAACAGAATTAATATGACCAGCAAATAATGAATCATAAAAAAATGAAGGATTAGAATAAAACATAATTTTCAGCAAGGTATAATATATAGTAGAACATAGGTTTGGTCGGTATGACCAACTTTTGAAGGGATACCAAAGTCAAGGCAGTGACAGAGGTCTATAATCCTTAGAACGACCATTCTACTCTAGGTTAGCGGTCCTACAGTCAGCACGGCTTTGATACCACTTATGTCACACCCGGTTTTTAGAAGGTAAACCGAATGCGAACCATGTACGTGCCAGGATCAGTTATTCACGTACACAGCAGTTACATAACATGGACATCATCACACAGTGCTCAAATAGTATTAAAAGGGAAATAATAGTCGATTACATCATACGTCTGAGACGTCCATATAGTCCTTACAATAAATCAAAGTGCGGAAAAGAAACGTAGATAACCGCGGCCTTCACAGGCAGCCGACTGGGGGTTGCCGCTAACCCACACCTAGAACTCGTCATAGTCTTGGAACTCCTGGAAGTCTCCTTCCACATCTTCATCTTCTCCTGAGCAGTGGTTGCAATGCTGACAACCTGGGATGGGGGAGGTTTGGTGTGTAGAGCAAGGGTGAGTACACATCAACATACTCATCAAGTATCCTGTTTGGCTGTAGTGGACTAGCTTTATGTGGGGATAAGTCAAGCAGTTGCTTTTAGTTGGTCAGTTTGTTATTTACTAGTAGAAAGCCAGGTTTTAGCATTAACCCAAGTTATTAACCCAAAGTACCCTTTCCAAGCGGAAAGAATACCACTTACCATTACCATAAGCATAATCATAACCATCCTCATTGCCACCTGTAAACCAAAATGTCTCTGATCAAGTACCACTAATCACTGGAGCTCCCTTGGCCGCTCATAACCGCGAGCACGGCTAATATATCAGTTTTCAAACACTCTGCAGAGGTTGTGCACTTTACCCACAAGCCGTGATTCCCTTTCTGCCCGGAGATCATGACTCTCCATTGATCACTACCAAGGTGACCCAGCAGGGCATCACTACGTAGCCTTTACAAAGATTCCCCGGGACTGTAGTCGCCCGTTAGGTTTCCTAAATGTACCGCACTCCTCCCCAAGGGACAAATCAACCTTGGCAGAGCGAGCCGCATACACCGAGCCCCATTGACGGCACGACGGCTAAGCGAACTACACCCCGGTTCCTCTAATTATTCAGCTAAGGGCGTCCCATTCCACCCTCATGGTTGCACTGTTTTCCCGGGCGGTCATCCATAGAACAGGTCCTTACGGAGAGGCACTCGAGAAACCGCTCGAGCCCCCTTGAAGACCACAAGTATAACATCATGATAAGAGAAGGGAAAACAGCGTATCATATATAATCTCATCATGTTCATTGATTAGAGTTGAGCAATAGCATGAAGCTAAACAGTAATAATCCGACCCAAATAGGTAAACAAGGACATGGATAACAAAAGCTAGTCAATCCTTAGGTATAAATGTGTAATGCGGGAGGTGAATTAAAGAATGATTAGGACAGAGATAGGTCAAAGGACACTTGCCTCCACCAACCGACTGCTGCTCAGGGGCTTCTCCTGCGGGTTCTTCGGGTTCTCCGACCGGATCGTCCTCTATGCGAGCGCAAACATACATACATCCACATATTTAATACAAAAGAACAGTACACCATACAATAGAATGCAATAAGTAAACTGACGTTCCACGCGGGCTCGCAGTTATAGTTAAGAGAGAAAGAGAACGAGACAGTCGGGAAACGGTCACGTTACATGATTATAAATTAACTACTCGCTTAATGGAAGGAAATTTAATGTAGACACTATGTTTAGCGTAAAGTAAAGTCATGTTTCATGTCTAATCATTATAAGCAGGTGGAGATAAATAAAAAGAATGGTCGCGCGGCGAGACACGCGACATAGCACTCTAAAACAAATTAAGAAGTTAACGACTCGTCGCGCGACCGGGCACGCAACGAGACACTTCGCCTTGGTTATGAGGAGACGTTAAGCGTCGCGCGACGAAACGCACGATAGCATACGTCGACTAAACTGAGTCCAAAGTGGAACGTCGCGTGAATACACACGCGGCGTTACACCTTAAACAACCTGAAATAAAAATGGATCGTCGCGCGACGAAGCGCACGACGCAACACACAGATAGAATCTGAAATTAGACAAATCCGTCGCGCGGCGAAGCGCGCAACGTAGCACGCTAACTAACGGAGTTTGACGTTAACTACCGACTAAAAATAATCACCGCGAGCGCGGGCGAGCGGGGACACGGTCGGACGAGGCCGAGCGCGGGAACGGGCGGCCGAGCCGGGGCCGGGGCGGTTGAACCGGGGGGGGCGGTTGAACCGGCCAGGGGCCGCGCCGGGGGCTGGACCGCGCCGGGGGCCACGCCGGGGGCCGGGGGCCGCGCCGGGCGAGCAGGGAGCCGCCGGGGCCGCGCCGGGCGAGCAGGGGCCACCGGGGCCGCGCCGGGCCACGCCGGGGGCGCGCCGGGGCCGCGCCGCCGCGCACGGGGCGGGGCCGCGCCGCCGCGGGCCAGGGGAGGGCGGGGGGCGGGCCGAGCGCCGCCGGGGAGGCCGGGGCGGGGCCGAGCGCCGCCGGGGGGCCGGGCGGGGGGCCGAGCGTCGCCGGGGCCGAGGGGGTCGAGCGGGGGCCGCGCGCCGCCGGGGAGGGAGGCCGGGCGGGGCCGCACCGCCGCGCCGAGGGGCCGAGCGGGGGCCGCACCGCCGCGCCGAGGGGGCCGAGCGGGGGGTCGCGCGCGGGCAGGGGGAGAGGGAGGGCGCGCGTGGAGGGAAGAAGAGGAGGGAGAGGGAGAGGGAGAGGGAGAAGGGAAGGGGAGGGGAGGGGAGCTCACCTTGGGGTCCAAAATCCGGTGATCGCCGTCTCCAAATCCTAGGGCACCACGGGGAGAGAGAGGGGTGGAAGAGGGAGAGGAGAGGTTGTTGCGCGGGAGATCCAAATGAGAGAGAGGGAGAAGGGGGGGCGCATGGGGGGTTTGGGCGCCAGGGGCGCACAGGGCCGGACCGGGCCGGGCTGGGCTAGGCTGGGCCGGGGCCACTTCGCGGATCGAAAACCCACGACGAGCGCGGACCACTAAACGGAATTAAATCGCGAATCGAAATCCGGAACGGAACGAGACGAACACTCAACATCAGACAAAGAAATGTGCTTCGGCATGATGCAACACCCATGACACTTAGGTTTTGGGTTATACATGACACGGACACCTGTCGCTATACTGGTTTGAAATTGGGAAGGAGGAGTGAAACAAGAAAGAGAAAAGAGAGTAACGCCCGAATTTGGTGAGAGAAAAGAAGAAAAAAATTCTACCCCTAAATTCAGGGCGTTACAACTGCCAACAAGAAAATCTGTGCATGTGATAAATATGTAGATTGCAGTTATGTTCACAGTGTATGCAAAGCAAAACGACTGAACCAATCATAAAAAATCGTCGGTCGTACGACAAACAACAAAGGCGAGCACGACCTGGAACGACTTGGAACAGTAGGGATGCAAACAAGTCTGCAGCCTAAAAGAAAGCTCTACCACAATTCACGGTGTCCATGATGCACGCATAATGTCATAGTAGTAATAATATACTTGGGTAAAATTTATCAGATAGTTCATCCCCTGTCCAGTATTCGATATAGTTTAGTAGAAAGAGGCCACACGAGGAGCTACATCAACCAGATGATAAAATGTCAAGATTAACAGCAATGAATATTAATAGCAACACATAAGAATGTATGGTGTACCTATCTATTTGCTTTGCATATTCCATTTCTATTTCTCTAAGTGGCCAAGAAGCAACTCGGAGGTCTGGCCACCTGTGATCTTTTAACTCCTTACGCTGAGATACCATATCAATTTGTCTTTGGAGTCCTTTTATCTTTATATTATTATAAAAATATAGAATTAGAAGTTGAGATTTTAAGTTAATAAGGGATTAGTAATTGTTGAATTTGTATAAACTCACAGTGTCAATGAGGTCATTGCGACCAGATGATGTACCAAGTGAGTCGAGCACTTGTATCTCCATATTTCTTGCATTGATCACGACAAGATACTAGTTCATTTCTCGGATATTTATTGGAATAAACACCTACAAGTTAATTATAAATATTGCATAATAATACGTGTAAACACTAACCGTGTAGATTGCAATCTCGTATTTACCATGTCATGGTCTAGATAAAGTAAAACCCTTCTTTCAGCGCTAGATATTTGTGCCATGTCTTTACTTGGATATAACTCATCTGTTTTAGTTTCAACATCACCGTCTCGCTTTAGAAAGTTGAACTGAAAAGCATTTTCTATGTGTACACGACCTCCAGATCGGCATTTTAGATGCTCTTGAGCTTTTATTAAATTTATGTAACAGTCTATCACCTGCAAGTATGTAAGTTATGGTTTAAAATACCAGGGTGAGTATCTTGGAAGTGTGGTGCTCCTAGCTAGTTAAGTTATCATGAATTACCTCATCACCTAGATATGCGTCCGGTTGAAATAGGCATTCCATCCACTTCCTTTCCACAAAGGCATCATCAATAAGCACGACTTCTACCCTTGGTTCACAAGGGATGTCTTTAATCCAATCGATGAGTGCAAGATCACCCTGTGTGCAAATATAATCTACGAACAAAACAGTCATGAGATCAAACATAAATCACTTGCAATAAAAACAATACAAATTGATCCATACGGTAGTATGGAAGTTATCATACCTTTCAGAACTATTGTAGTAGTCACCGATTTTTTTGCCTTGTTATGAGACAAGGACATTAGTAGAGATTCATCTATAGATAATGTATTATCTCTTTGGATGACTGTAAGTGCAACATTTTCCTCTTTAGATTCCATCCACGGGAGACAAAAACCTATAATCATTGTTACTATGTATTATTTGATACACGATTCAAATGTTTCTACTATAACCAGCTAAACAATTTTACATGCATTAGTGATAACATAACAATGAACAATTAATATTGCAAATAAAATGATATAAAAGTATTGTAGAGGGGAGGCGGCGACAGTCTATAGTCAATCATTTGAATGCTGATTTACGTAACATTATTCTCCAGAGACTAACATACTGCATTGCAGTTATTAACTTCAATTAATATAAATAAAATCTGAGACTGGTTGTATAGTTTTTGACCCCAATCTTTACTAACTATTAAGAACGTAATGTAGACTGCCCCCGCCTCCCTACGCCCGCTCGCCCGCAAACCCCGTCACGACCGTGGCGAACCGCCTCCTGCCCGCCCTACCGCCCGCACGCCGCAATCCCGCCGCGGCCGCTGCAGCCACCGCCGCCCGCCCGCCCGACGCATGCCGCACGCCCACCCAGCGCGACCCATGGAACCCCGCAGCCGCCCCCAAACTAGCCCGACCGCACGCCTGCAGCCGCCTCCGAACCAGCCCGAAGCGAGACCGGAGGGGCACGAGCGCCACCGCCTTGATCCCGCCCGCTCCTCCCCATTACTCCTCGCCATTGCCGCCGCCATGCCCGAATTCGCGCCCTACTCGCCCAGATCCGACCGCGACTCTGATTTCCCAACCGACGGTTGTTACGGAGTCGATGGAGCCATCTTCGCCGCAGTTGACGGCCACCTCCCATCTACGCCCGTGAGGCGCTCTATGGAGGACGGAGGCGAGGTCACAGTCTGTGGAGTAAGGAGATCATGATGGGGGAGCGGTGCCAGTCGTTGTACTTCTTTGGGGTCATCTACTATGACGCTAAAGGCCACCGCGTCGCACAACCACTGTCGCGGCGCTAGCCTGCTGTCGGCCTCCGTGACCTCGCCGCTAATGCCCACAGCCCCACACCACGCTTGTATTCAGTGGGTGGGACAGCGATACCCCTGCGGCGGTGGCGTAGTGGGAGTGGGACGGCGAGGAGATCAAGGGCGACAACCACGAGGTGCAGAGCTCCTACAAGGGATCCGCCTTCAACACCATGGCCATGCTCCAGGAGTCCCTGCCCTTCAGGTGAGAGCCCATTTCTCCATGGGGAAAGATTCTTGATCGGCCTTAGCCGCTTAGTGTGCTGATCAGCTGAATTGGTTCCATATAGGTACTTCGCCTTTCATATGAAAGGCAATCTCAGCTCCATGAACAACCCAGCTTTACTTCTAAACAAAAGCAGCAAAGAGTTGGTTCTGGATTGACTCCTGTGAGAAGAAAGAGACGTGCCGATGGGACCAGCCTAAAGCTTCTGAAACGTACAGTACAAGCAAGTGGATCTGCTGAACAAATATTGGGGCAACCTATTGTTGATGAAGAAGTACCAATGATCAGTCGGTATGCTATCTTAAGAAAGAGCTGCATGAGAAGTAAAAGATTCTTTTGGACATGTGAATCTGATAGGTATTATTTTTTTTGTTTGCCCATGCTTGGTCTGAAAATTGATTTCTAAACCTCAATACTTTAGTTGACGATCATGCACGATGGTCCTGACTATTTTATTATTATTTGTAGAAAACTGCTGATGGCATACATTAGAGTGCGTGCAGTACTTGGGGCAAGATATTATCGTGTACCTTGGAAGTCTCTCTCTGATCTTCCAGCTCCACCACATACATGTCTTAGAAGGATGGCACTACTATTGAAAACAAACGGAAAGATAAGAGGAGCTGTCATGTGTTTATGTAACCTTCTTGGGGAACGGTATGTTAGATATCTTGAAAAGGAAAGGAGTTTGAAAAGGAGAAGATTTTTTCCCCAGATTTCAAACAGAAGTCAAGAAAACTGTTTGGATTCAGATTGTGAGCAATTCAATTGAGATGACTTTGAAGTTCCAAAGATAAAGAGTGCACTTAATGAAGTCCTTGAATTAATTCAAATAGAAAAAATAGATCAGGCCAAGAGAATTGGGCCTGTTAATCAAAAAAACATTAACAATGATAATGATGTCACAAAGGACACAATATGTTCACAGGAACTGCCAGTAAGTAATTTCTACATTTAACATCAACAGCAGATACACAGACATATATTTGTCAATAATATTTTTTTTCATTTTAGAATAATCAGGCTATACGAGGTGAAACCAAAACGAGTGCAGTTTCAGAAAGCGGATTCTGTGATCCTGAAAAATCATGCGGACATTCAAATGCAGAAAGTGAAAACATGGAAGTCTTCTGCAAACCTCAAGAAAAAATCATTAAGGATCACCGAAATAAGATTATTGAATTGAAAGAGGCATATGGAAATCATTGGCTGTTGAGAAATCCTATAAGGGTTGAGGTTAAGACAGAGGCAAAGTCCACAAGCAAAGTTGCTGGACAACATGAGCTTGGTCCATCCATAACACCATTAGGGCTTTGGTTGGAGGTTCAATCAATATACTTCTTGTTTTTATGATAACTGTGTTCTGATTTTCTTGAATTCTAGTTGTTCCCTACAAAATCATAACCTTGTTTTGGTGCAGTATATGATATGTGAAGCATCAAAGAAGTCATCTCAGCTTGTTGATTTCCTTGTGCATAATAGTGGGAAGAAAATAATGGTGTAAATACATGATGACCTGAAACTTATGTTTGGCTACTTATTCTTAGTTGTATGTAGCATTGTGCTAACTTTTGAATCTTCCTATCGTGATAAATTGCAGATATTTTGCAACATGTGCTTGTGTAGATTATTGGGCTGTTGTTCTTCCACTAATTAACTCGCTTAAAGGTTCTCCAATAATTGCTTCCCATGGGAAGATGAAACAGGTTGGTAGAGCAAAGCACTTTTTTCACGCCACACGTGGTCTGCCTCATCGTCGACGTCACCTTCCACGTGAGCTCGTGCGGCGTGCGCGGGGGGGGGGGGGGGGGGGGTGGTCTGCGAGCGCAATGTGCTCGAGCTATTGGCTGACAAGAGAAACCTGTCTTGTTCCATGTAGGCGGACGACAGACGAGGTGTACACGCGGGTGTCGCTGCTGCCCGAGGACGAGGAGAAGCCGGCGCATGCGCGGGTCCGGGAGGACGAGGACGCGGATCGCGGCGACGACGAGGACGGCGCCGCCATGAGGCCACTCGCACAGACGCACACATGTTCTGCAAGATGCTCACGACATCCGATACCAGCACACACTGTGGTTTCTCCGTGCCATGCCGCGCTACCGAGGACTGCTTCCCGCCGTTGGTACGGCCAATGGCTACGAGATAGGTCCCTTCTCGTGGTGGTTTGGAGGTTGCTTGGGTTACTGACTCTGTTTGGTGTGGCGCGCAGGACTACAGCCAGCAGAGGCCATCTCAGGACTTGTGGCCAAGGATCTACATGGCACGGAGTGGAAGTTCCGACATATCTATCGAGGTACAACCAGAGAGTTTATTGGCTGGGTTACCTTGGCTTGTTGACTGATTATGGGCTATATTGGTTCTGTACATCAGCTTTGTTATTTGGATTCTCTCTGCATACATGTGTTCTATTTTCTTAGCATGTTATTCAGGCTTAAGTACTGAATGGGATTCAGTTTAGAAAGAGGGCTTCAATTGTGCTAATTGATTGTCTGCATCTTTAGTAATAATTAACTGAATGTTTGCTTTGATTTTCAAGCAATGGAGGTTATTGTATTTGCATTGAGTCTGTAAATTTAAGCAAGTTGCTACTTCCATAATAGGGGTCCTTTCTTTTCAAATCCGACCCACCCCCATCGATTTTTAAATAAGCATTGAGAAAGAGCTTACCGGTAAATACCCTATCCCTGTCTGAACTCTTGGAAGAACTTAGAGTTGGGCACTTGTAACATGGTTGGAGGCATAGACTTGGAGTCCAAACGCCATTCCCTAAAACCTTATGAGTATCTTACTATCCTGCCTGGGTACTTCGCAAGGCGTGTTGCTATCCAATTAGGCTGGCTTCATTACGTAGAGCGGATCCACCCATACATAATAGGAGTACTCTTAAAGTAAGACCTTTAGAGCCTATAGTTTAGCTTAGTAGCGGCCGACTGTTCAATTTGAGAAAGGCCCATCTCCTGATTGTCTCAAATCAAGCAATGGAGGTTATTGTATTTGCATCCAGTCTATAAATTTAAGCAAGTTTCTGTAAATAAATATCTTGAACCTAATCTAAGTGTTCAGGAAAATCAATTGGCACTTCAACAAAAGATCGTGCACCTTGCGAACAGCGAAACATGTGTTATTGTTTACAGCGAAACAGGTGTAATAAGGGCCCGAATGATGGGCACTCCTACAACTGAACCATATCCTTCATGATTCTTTTGGCCTATATCTGTCTCCTTTTATTGATACTATATTGTAGGCTAAAAAAGAAACCTATGAAGGTGTTGAGAAGAATGAGTTAAATAAAGTGGAATCATACCCTATTTTGCTCTTTTTGTTGTTGCCTATTAACACATCTGAAATTCTGAACTGACATGGAATATTGAGGTCGATAAAATATGCGATGTTTATTTTTATATAATCTTTGTGTACTAACATTTTGTCATAAAAAATTAGATTAGTGTACAAGATGTCGACATGTTTGCTTATGATTAAACATTCTATATTTACTCTTTAGAAATAATTTGTACGATATTAATAATGTTTGTTCGACATCAGTGTAATTTATTTGGGTCGATGCATTTATAATAATATTGCGTATTTATATCATGATCATTGTACTCACGTCGCCCGTCGCTAGGGTCCTCAGTCGTTGAAGGCTCGTCAAATTGCATTTCGTGGCATCGCACGGGCATATACCTAGTAAAATATGAAGCTGCATTCAACCTCAAATTATCAACAACCTGAAACATCTGCATATAGTGTTCACATACAGTGTTGGCCGAGTTCACAGACATTATACCGACATAAATAAATTCACAGTCCAACTACGGCGTAAGGACCTCCTTATAGACAATATTCTTTGTGTATGTTATGCCATTTATTGTTGACTTCTTTTCCACCCCCTTCTTCATTTTGTCATCAGTGACTGGAATTACAAGTACCTTCACATTCAATCGAGTTGTGGCCCTTGAGAGAGCAACATATAGCTGGCCATGAGAGAATACTGGTTCGGGCAAGTACACAACAACATTAGGAATCGTCTGTCCCTGAGACTTGTTAACAGTCATGGCGAAACTTAGTCTTACCGAAAACTGCTTCCTTTTAAAATGGAAAGGGAACATCTCGTCATCAGAAGGGCACAGAGGTATACAAGGCAAGAAAACACGCATTCCAGCATGCTGACCAAGGACAATTTCAGCATCGATACTATTTTTTTTGGAAACCACGTACCACCAGTCGTGTACCGTTGCAAAGTCCGTTAGCAGGGTCTATATTCCTAAGCAACATGATTGGGCACCCAATTTTGAGCTTCAGAACGTGCGGGGGTAGTCCATTAGGAGTCAGCGTGTTTAGGAATTCCGATGGATAATAGTTATTAGGATCGTCCACCGCGGTGTCAAAGCTATGGTACATCATCTGCTCCCATTGGAAACGATCGATCATCCTCATATTTATCATATCCACCCAGTCGTTCCGAGTAGTCAATATTGCTCTTGAAGTGATGTAGCTTGTATTAGACATGTTTTTGTTTAGACTAGGGTAAATGTCATCTATCAATCAGTCAAGGTCGCGGTCATCACCGGTATATGGCACACATACCTCATCTGGAAGACGAACATCACCATCGTTGTTCACTTCCTCAGTTCCACCACCAACACGCAACAAATATTCTGCAAACCATGGGTCGCTCTTTGCTCTCATGTTGCGAACAAGCTTTAGGTGGCACATTGATTCCCATAGGTAAGAACTCCGTAGAGAGGCAGCAACTATCTGAGCCCTTGACCCCTTACGTACAACAGGGAGTACTTGTCTGAAATCTCCCCCAAACACAATAGTCTTCCCACCAAAGGGTAGATCAGGGCATCCCATGATATCACGCATGCTGTTGTCCAACGCTTCAATTGATTGTCTCTTAGCCATTGATGCTCGTCCGAAATAATGAGTGACGCTTTCTGTAGCAACTTTGATGTCCCACTTTGTTTCGTGAAGGTACATATAGCACCATCATCAATAGTAAGTGGTATCTTGAAGCGTGAATGGGCGGTTCTCCCACCAGGCATTATGGAAGCCGCAACCCCAGATGTAGCTGTTGCAACTGCAATCTTGTCCTGACTACGTAGCACCGCAAGCAATGCCTTATACAGATAAGTCTTTCCAGTCCCACCAGGCCCATCCACTGGTGTCAACAACAGATAAGATCTTTTCATAGGCTGACTTCTGCTCCTCATTTAGGGTTTCATGCAAAGCAACATCTTCTGTCGTCGCCTCGATACTTTCCTCCTCGTAAATCTCTCTATGAATACCTTGTGAATCGTCATATCTATCGATGATAATAGGGAGAGGGAATGTCTTTATGTCTTTACCCATTGACTACAACATGTTTCTAATGTCAATCAAGACCATATGCTGCAAATGGGTTTTGCTCTGAGTAATACGATGATAATCCTCGGACATTGTGTCAAGGTGTCTCTACCACAATTCGGCCACATCATTCGGCTCGCAGTAAACCAGTATCGTTGCAAACAACCTCCGTAGCGCTGATGGCATTTCGTAAAGAGCAGCTTCATTGAGACACTCATCTATTGAGTTGTCTGCTTCAAGTAATTGTCACACCCGTTTCCAAAGGGGCAGAGCCGGGTGCATAGCATATGTGTGCCAGGATCTATTTCCACACATATGTTGACGTCACAAGTGTAATATATCAAAAGAACAATGCATAAAAGCGTAAATTACGATTATATTAACATATTACACTTCAAACAGACATAATGTCTTAACCTTTATTTATCAAAGTACAGCGAAACAAGGACATCCATCCACAGGAAGATGACCGGGGGTATCACTAGACTAGCATCCATGGAGTTCAGCATCATATCTTCATCTGCAACTTCTGATCAAAATTAAGCAAGGGTGAGCTCACTTATGGTCGGGGCTCAGCAAGTGGGGCAAAAACTAATGCAAGTCTAACAAGGTGAGGCTAAGGTTGAGCAGTAAGCATTTTAGTTGGTCAATATTTTATTAACAACACATGTCTTACTAATAAGTGTGAATCCCAAGTATTCCCATTAAACAAAAGTATGAGAGTATATCAAAAACACTTAAGTGAAACCACTTAAGCAAACCATTGGTAGATCATCGGATCTCGATTTATTTCCATCTTCAAGTTCAATTATCATGTGAGGAGTCCAGGCCGCTCATAACCGTGAGCACGGCTGATATATCAGTTTTACACTCTGCAGAGGTGGTACAACTTTACCCACAAGCCGTGTATCCCCTCTAGCCTGGGTCGGCCAAAACCCGTAAACACTTCCGAGGTGAGTGGCTAGGGATCCACTATGAGGCTTTCACAAAATACACTTAATACGAAGCAACCCGCTAAGGTTTCTAAAGACGATGGTGGTGGCCCCCTGGGTGAGGTACCTTAGCCAAGAATACGTTCCCATGTTAACGTGGGCTGCCAACACCTACCGCTCCCCCTCTTGCCATATTTCAGGTAAGGTTGCCAGGCACTAAGCATATAAAGCTAATTACCAAAGCCAGAGCCATGATAGCACTCGTGGTTGCACTGTTTTCCCGGGTGGTCACTCCATGTTCCAATTAATATGCAATAATCTTGTTTAACCATCGGGTTAACAACAATAATGTAAACTTACCATTTTGGATCATTAATATCATAAGCGGGAGTGACTGCATAAAGTTAAGTTGTAGCAATAGCATAGCTACGAAGGTAAAGTATAATTCCCAGGTTTGATCAAGGAATAAGGTTGGAAAGGTTATCTAAATTGGTAACCCACCAAATTATGCATATATATCCAAAAGAATAAATTTTATTAAATGTATTGTTTGGGATCAAAAGAGTATGCAGAGGGAGAAGTCCACTTGCCTTGCTTATTAAAAACTTGAGACTCTTCCACGAATCTGAATAGATCTTGATTCTTAACTACTAGATCAACCACTGAATATCACACAAACAAACAAGAAGAACAAACACCACTCAATAACATACCACATTCACCATACGTAAAGCTAAAAGAAAGCCTAACGTAAAGAGCGCTCGCTTTTCAAAAACATTACACGCAAGGGTTATAATAAAAAGGTATTCTTTTCAAAAATGTGTGATCTATACTTTATAAAACAAGACATGAGCTTATAAATATCTTAATTAAAATATACAAATATTAGGTTCATCAATTTTAATCTTTTATAAAACGTCATACGCGATACGTCTAAGATAAAGGGTTTATAAGATGATAAAACACGTTATAACAATATTAAACCTTTTTAACATTTTAGAAAAGATATATGTTATATCTAATGTTAATGGGCTACTAATCACATTATTAATTGTAGAAGAATTATGGAGCATATTATAAATATTGTTATTCAATCACTTATGACAAATTAAGATATAAGTCTAAACAGGTTTTATGTGAAAAGATCATTATTATTAAACACCTATTTATGGAAAGTTATGATATATGCCTTAAATAAACTTTTATGTAGGGGACAATGAACAAACAATTATATTTTATTTTTATTAGAAAGTACATGTCCTATATTCTTTGTTAAGAAAGCTATATACAAAACAAATATGTAAACTAACATTTTAATTATAAAAAAGACATGAACACTAATTTTCTTTATTTTATCCTTTAGGAAAAGCTAAGTGATTCGTATATAATGTGGACTAAATTCTATGAACTCATTAATCATGTCATAAATCTAGTTAAGAACAAATTTACTATAGGTTTGATTAATAAATTATGATAAAGGATAATTAATCTATTAATTATCTTTAATTCCATTGTAGGGACAAATAATCTAAATGATCTAATTCATTAAAAAGGAAACTTATGTTCATCAATATTTAATCTATCATTTTAGTTATGTGGGTGAATTAAGCTATATTAATATTACTAGAAATTCCTATCTGGCATATATAAAATACTTGAATATAAATCTAAATCATAAAAGGTAATTATATAATTATTGTTAAGAAAAGGTGAAATACATTTGTTTTAACTTCATAATTAGAAAACTACGCATAAATAACAGTTATAAATTAGATTTAAATTATGAAAACATGTGAACAGTTGGAAACACTAATTAAAATTGCTTACCATATAATTGTGAAACTAACGAAACCGTTTCTATTTTATTTGGGTTTCTAATATATATTTTATAATAAAAACTGTAACAAGGACCTAAACATAAATAAAAGTAGACTATAAGAGGTAGCTAGTAAATATTTACATTTTTGTGTACAAATATCTTGATAAATAACTATCTGTTATTTTTGTTCACAAAAACATAAAAGCTATAATTCTTTTTAATTTCTAATTTGAAAACCACACATTATAACAAATACAAATTAATTTACAAAAACAAATAAATCGTTGCAACTATCAATTCAAACTGATCAGCATACTAATATATAGCTATCTAAATACTATTTATTTTATTTGCATATCAAATACACATAAATTAATGTCGCAAGAATTAATATATTATTAACCATAGCTTTTAGGAGGTAGATTAGAAATATGACATTTTTCTACCTTGGAACAGCAGCAGGGCGGCGCAGGGCGAGAAGAACTTCGTGTCGCGGTAATGGATGCTTCGGGTGCTCGACGAGCAGGCAGAGACCACGAGCGCAAGGACGTCGTGGCACCGGCGCGGACGGTGTCAAACAACAGCATCAGCACACGGCACGGCGAGAGGCTTGGCACCGAGACAGAGATTAGGCAGAACGTTGGCGACGGCATGAGCAGCACGAGCAGCAGGCGTAGAACGATTAACGACACAAGCAAGGGGCAACGGTGAGTGGCGCGGGTGGAAAATGAGCAGGGGCACACGCGGCTGAGAGCAGTCCGGGAGAGCGTGTTCTGTGGCATGGCTTTGGCAAGGGCTCGGCACTAGCGAAATAGCGAGCAGGGCCCGAAGCAGAGCAGAACAGCAGGACACGGTGATCGGCGTTCGACGAGCAAGGAGAGCGCAACAGCAGAAGGAACTCTGGTCGACTGAGCTGCGCTTGGTAGCGAGGGTAGGTGAGGAACTGGTTCCACCGGGTGCCGGCACTGCTATTTATAACTTGGAGAAGAAACAGAAGTCGATGGCGAGAGGACAGGATTCAACGGCCATTAATAGCTGAGTGGAGCTGCTTGATGGCACGGCTAGTGGGGGAGAAGAGGCGGGCGTGGGCGGCTGCTATTAATGGTGTTCAAGAAGAAACAGTAGCAGCATTTTAATGGGGGAGAAGAGGAACGAGCTCGACGTGAGTGGAGAGGAATGGGAATGGAGTGCCGGCGGCATGCACACTAGGGGAAGGCGAGACAACGGGGTCGCTGAGGAGGACGAACGGCGACGGCGTTATCTGGTGTCGAATGAATGGACGAGAGCAAGGAATGGGATGGGAGATGAACAATTGCCTATGGTGGGGTCCACTGTCGGCCACAACAACAAAAAAAAAGAAGAAAAAAAGGTGGGCGCTCAGCCTAGCCGGTGACCTAGCCGGTGAGTGAGCGTAGCTTGCTTTGTTTTTTTTTCTTAATTTAGATGCGTGCGTGAGTGTTTTGTGTATTTTTTTTACTTTTTTAAAGAATAGACATATATAAATATACATAATATATATTTAAATATTTCAAAAAATATTATAAATTCAAATGTAATATTTTATAAATAAATATGCTCATTTTTAAAGAATAAATTATTTTAGTCAAAAGTCTATTACTTAAATAGAATGGGCTCTATAAAAAATGATTTTTTTCCAAATACCTACAAGGAAAGTTATTAACCTATCAAAAAGCGTGTTCTGAAAACACTTATTTTAACTGCTCATTCTTATTTTTTTGTAAAATGAGATTTTCACACTAACTTAAAATCCAAACATTGGATACATCAAACAAAATTTATGCCTTGGCATGAATGCATCAAACACTTAACAAAAATTTATCTAATCAAGAAATTATTCAATTTAATTATGTCACCATTTCATTTTTTAAACATAAATTGTTTTCTTTCTATTGAAAATTAATACATCAAACTGGGTTGTTTTCATTTGATGGATTTAGGGTGTTACAAAATCTACCCCTCTTAAAAGAATCTCGTCCTCGAGATTAAGAAAGGCTAGCACGAAAGCAAAGGAGATACATGGTTATTTGTAGGTTCTTAGTTCACCTTGAACTCTTCTAAAATTAGGGAACTTCCTTACTTCTTTGCTCCGCGATGAATACTAATCAAACGACCTTCATCATCGTACTTATAAAATGGTTGGTCTTCTGGATTATTGCTTAGGTCATGCTTTGCAGCTTTCTTCTCCAGTCGGTCTAGACGCTTCTTGGGGCATTCACGAATAAGATGTTCTTCATTCTTGCAGTAGAAACAAGCACCTCTTGCTTTGAGTTCTTTGTGAGTCAACTTTGCTTGACCAACCGGGGGTGAGGGTTGACCGGGTGTTTGTATCTCATATAGCTGAGTCTGACTTGTTTCTTCTGTTTGGGTATCCAAGTGTTTCGTGGCTTTTGCTTGTGGTTGAGGTGAACTAATCATGTATCCAAACATTTTCCTATTCCTTTTGTTGTTCTTCACGATGTTGATAGAAGTTTCTGTGCATTTTTGTTCATATTTCATGTCTGAAGACTGAGATAGCTTTATCTCGGAGGTATCCGGTAGTGAACTCTTCTCAGGACAGTTACGGAAGTAATGACCTTCACGTCCACATTGATAGCAAGTTTTTCTTGACTTTTCCATGTTTCCCTTTTTGTTTCTTGGACCTGATGCGGCGACGGGGCTAAAACTGTGTGCAGGTGATAGTCCATCCATCAATGTAACACTCATTTGCTTCTTTTTGGAGCTGGGCATCCTTGTGATGTTTCCTTTTTGGAAAACCTGGCAATTCATCGTCTGACAGTGCATCAGGTATGAGAGAATCTGCTACTAGTTGTTCTTGGGGAGACATTTGTCTGTTTATGCCAGAAAATAAAATCTAGTTCTTCTGTTTTGTAGTTTCACTTTCGTTTGTACTGATCCGGCGACAAGGAATTCCATAGTACTCACAACAACAACATGTTCCAAGGTTACTTGTCTGTTGGTTTGGTTGTTCATCCTTTTGTGTCTTGAATATCTGTTCATCAGTTGTTTTATTTATAGTGTTGTTTTGACTTGTCAACACACCACATTCTTTGCATTTGGTGACATCACTTATAGTTGACATTCCAAGGTCTGACATTTGTATGGGTATGGAAGATTGGAAGGGACAAAAGGGTTGAGTTAAGACAGATTTTAGAGAGCAGAGAAAACCCATCTATCTAAGGTTTTATCTAGCTAACTGATGCCTTTGTGGACAAAAGTCACACAATACACCAACAATCATTTTAAAGAAGCAAATCAAACATGAACACAAAGGACAATGAACTCAAGCATACCAGCACAACACAATCCAATTTTACTCATTCAACCAAAACAAAAGGTGAGACAAGGTTTGGAATAAGAAAGATATTATAATATCAAGGAGTTGGGTAAGAATTACCAAGGAGTTAGACAAGACATATTTGTTGGTGGCCAAGAGTGAAATAAGATAACCATGAACTTTTAAAGTGAGGATAAATGATACAACCAAGGATATGAAGTGAGTTAGGGAGAAAGCATTATCAAGGAGAGAAGTAGAGAGGCAACAGTTTTAAAGTATCAAGGTAGATATTGCGCAAGGGTGGCAATACAATGGCAAGAAAACAAAAGTATAAGAAGTCAAGGGTTATAAAGCAATATTAGGGATTAGAAAACCACTTATAATATAATTTAATATCGCCATTACCGATCTAGTCGAAAATCTTAATACTAAAGAACAGTCCTATCACCTTAGCCAAGAAGTCAAATAATAGATTCAGGTGATCCATAACAAAACTTCTTGCGGAGTGGGGATAAGATAGAGAAGAAGGCATTGTTGATAGCTTCGAAAAGGTTTCTTCTGGCAAACTTCGCTTCAAGTTCCGCAATCCTAGCTTGATCATCTTGCAATGCTTCTCATTAGAACTTTCAGATAGACGAAGAATCAGACAAGAAGGGTTGAATATAAAAGAGACGAGTTTTCATATAAGTAAGTTTTTATGAAGAAAATTAAGTCAAGTTTTGAACGACTAACTGGGCTTTCCATTTCAAACTAATCTAGCGACCTACGGTCACATTGCTTTGATACCACTTCTGTCACACCTGTTTCTAAAGGGGCAGAGCCGGGTGCATAGCATATGTGTGCCAGGATCTATTTCCACACATATGTTGACGTCACAAGTGTAATATATCAAAAGAACAATGCATAAAAGCGTAAATTACGATTATATTAACATATTACACTTCAAACAGACATAATGTCTTAACCTTTATTTATCAAAGTACAGCGAAACAAGGACATCCATCCACAGGAAGATGACAGGGGTATCACTAGACTAGCATCCATGGAGTTCAGCATCATATCTTCATCTGCAACTTCTGATCAAAATTAAGCAAGGGTGAGCTCACTTATGGTCGGGGCTCAGCAAGTGGGGGAAAAATTAATGCAAGTCTAACAAGGTGAGGCTAAGGTTGAGCAGTAAGCATTTTAGTTGGTCAATATTTTATTAACAACACATGTCTTACTAATAAGTGTGAATCCCAAGTATTCCCATTAAACAAAAGTATGAGAGTATATCAAAAGCACTTAAGTGAAACCACTTAAGCAAACCATTGGTAGATCATCGGATCTCGATTTATTTCCATCTTCAAGTTCAATTATCATGTGAGGAGTCCAGGCCGCTCATAACCGTGAGCACGGCTGATATATCAGTTTTACACTCTGCAGAGGTGGTACAACTTTACCCACAAGCCGTGTATCCCCTCTAGCCTGGGTCGGCCAAAACCCGTAAACACTTCCGAGGTGAGTGGCTAGGGATCCACTATGAGGCTTTCACAAAATACACTTAATACGAAGCAACCCGCTAAGGTTTCTAAAGACGATGGTGGTGGCCCCCTGGGTGAGGTACCTTAGCCAAGAATACGTCCCCATGTTAACGTGGGCTGCCAACACCTACCGCTCCCCCTCTTGCCCATATTTCAGGTAAGGTTGCCAGACACTAAGCATATAAAGCTAATTACCAAAGCCAGAGCCATGATAGCACTCGTGGTTGCACTGTTTTCCTGGGTGGTCACTCCATGTTCCAATTAATATGCAATAATCTTGTTTAACCATCGGGTTAACAACAATAATGTAAACTTACCATTTTGGATCATTAATATCATAAGCGGGAGTGACTGCATAAAGTTAAGTTGTAGCAATAGCATAGCTACGAAGGTAAAGTATAATTCCCAGGTTTGATCAAGGAATAAGGTTGGAAAGGTTATCTAAATAGGTAACCCGCCAAATTATGCATATATATCCAAAAGAATAAATTTTATTAAATGTATTGTTTGGGATCAAACAGAGTATGCAGAGGGAGAAGTCCACTTGCCTTGCTTATTAAAAACTTGAGACTCTTCCACAAATCTGAATAGATCTTGATTCTTAACTACTAGATCAACCACTGAATATCACACAAACAAACAAGAAGAACAAACACCACTCAATAACATACCACATTCACCATACGTAAAGCTAAAAGAAAGCCTAACGTAAAGAGCGCTCGCTTTTCAAAAACATTACACGCAAGGGTTATAATAAAAAGGTATTCTTTTCAAAAATGTGTGATCTATACTTTATAAAACAAGACATGAGCTTATAAATATCTTAATTAAAATATACAAATATTAGGTTCATCAATTTTAATCTTTTATAAAACGTCATACGCGATACGTCTAAGATAAAGGGTTTATAAGATGATAAAACACGTTATAACAATATTAAACCTTTTTAACATTTTAGAAAAGATATATGTTATATCTAATGTTAATGGGCTACTAATCACGTTATTAATTGTAGAAGAATTATGGAGCATATTATAAATATTGTTATTCAATCACTTATGACAAATTAAGATATAAGTCTAAACAGGTTTTATGTGAAAAGATCATTATTATTAAACACCTATTTATGGAAAGTTATGATATATGCCTTAAATAAACTTTTATGTAGGGGACAATGAACAAACAATTATATTTTATTTTTATTAGAAAGTACATGTCCTATATTCTTTGTTAAGAAAGCTATATACAAAACAAATATGTAAACTAACATTTTAATTATAAAAAAGACATGAACACTAATTTTCTTTATTTTATCCTTTAGGAAAAGCTAAGTGATTCGTATATAATGTGGACTAAATTCTATGAACTCATTAATCATGTCATAAATCTAGTTAAGAACAAATTTACTATAGGTTTGATTAATAAATTATGATAAAGGATAATTAATCTATTAATTATCTTTAATTCCATTGTAGGGACAAATAATCTAAATGATCTAATTCATTAAAAAGGAAACTTATGTTCATCAATATTTAATCTATCATTTTAGTTATGTGGGTGAATTAAGCTATATTAATATTACTAGAAATTCCTATCTGGCATATATAAAATACTTGAATATAAATCTAAATCATAAAAGGTAATTATATAATTATTGTTAAGAAAAGGTGAAATACATTTGTTTTAACTTCATAATTAGAAAACTAAGCATAAATAACAGTTATAAATTAGATTTAAATTATGAAACCATGTGAACAGTTGGAAACACTAATTAAAATTGCTTACCATATAATTGTGAAACTAACGAAATCGTTTCTATTTTATTTGGGTTTCTAATATATATTTTATAATAAAAACTGTAACAAGGACCTAAACATAAATAAAACTAGACTATAAGAGGTAGCTAGTAAATATTTACATTTTTGTGTACAAATATCTTGATAAATAACTATCTGTTATTTTTGTTTACAAAAACATAAAAGCTATAATTCTTTTTAATTTCTAATTTGAAAACCACACATTATAACAAATACAAATTAATTTACAAAAACAAATAAATCGTTGCAACTATCAATTCAAACTGATCAGCATACTAATATATAGCTATCTAAATACTATTTATTTTATTTGCATATCAAATACACATAAATTAATGTCGCAAGAATTAATATATTATTAACCATAGCTTTTAGGAGGTAGATTAGAAATATGACATTTTTCTACCTTGGAACAGCAGCAGGGCGGCGCAGGGCGAGAAGAACTTCGTGTCGCAGCAATGGATGCTTCGGGTGCTCGACGAGCAGGCAGAGACCACGAGCGCAAGGACGTCGTGGCACCGGCGCGGACGGTGTCAAACAACAGCATCAGCACACGACACGGCGAGAGGCTTGGCACCGAGACAGAGATTAGGCAGAACGTTGGCGACGGCATGAGCAGCACGAGCAGCAGGCGTAGAACGATTAACGACACAAGCAAGGGGCAACGGTGAGTGGCGCGGGTGGAAAATGAGCAGGGGCACACGCGGCTGAGAGCAGTCCGGGAGAGCGTGTTCTGTGGCATGGCTTTGGCAAGGGCTCGGCACTAGCGAAGTAGCGAGCAGGGCCCGAAGCAGAGCAGAACAGCAGGACACGGTGATCGGCGTTCGACGAGCAAGGAGAGCGCAACAGCAGAAGGAACTCTGGTCGACTGAGCTGCGCTTGGTAGCGAGGGTAGGTGAGGAACTGGTTCCACCGGGCGCCGGCACTGCTATTTATAACTTGGAGAAGAAACAGAAGTCGATGGCGAGAGGACAGGATTCAACGGCCATTAATAGCTGAGTGGAGCTGCTTGATGGCACAGCTAGTGGGGGAGGAGAAGAGGTGGGCGTGGGCGGCTGCTATTAATGGTGTTCAAGAAGAAACGGTAGCAGCATTTCAATGGGGGAGAAGAGGAACGAGCTCGACGTGAGTGGAGAGGAATGGGAATGGAGTGCCGGCGGCATGCACACTAGGGGAAGGCGAGACAACGGGGTCGCTGAGGAGGACGAACGGCGACGGTGTTATCTGGTGTCGAATGAATGGACGGGAGCAAGGAATGGGATGGGAGATGAACAATTGCCTATGGTGGGGTCCACTGTCGGCCATAACAACAAAAAAAGAAGAAAAAAAAGGTGGGCGCTCAGCCTAGCCGGTGAGTGAGCGTAGCTTGCTTTGTTTTTTTTTCTTAATTTAGATGCGTGCGTGAGTGTTTTGTGTATTTTTTTACTTTTTTAAAGAATAGACATATATAAATATACATAATATATATTTAAATATTTCAAAAAATATAATAAATTCAAATGTAATATTTTATAAATAAATATGCTCATTTTTAAAGAATAAATTATTTTAGTCAAAAGTCTATTACTTAAATAGAATGGGCTCTATAAAAAATGATTTTTTTCCAAATACCTACAAGGAAAGTTATTAACCTATCAAAAAGCGTGTTCTGAAAACACTTATTTTAACTGCCCATTCTTATTTTTTTGTAAAATGAGATTTTCACACTAACTTAAAATCCAAACATTGGATACATCAAACAAAATTTATGCCTTGGCATGAATGCATCAAACACTTAACAAAAATTTATCTAATCAAGAAATTATTCAATTTAATTATGTCACCATTTCATTTTTTTAAACATAAATTGTTTTCTTTCTATTGAAAATTAATACATCAAACTGGGTTGTTTTCATTTGATGGATTTAGGGTGTTACAGTAATCCCCTTCTTTGTGCTGCCTCACAAAACGATGGTAGTGTGTCACCGTCTACTGTCCTTAGATCCACATAGGAGGTAGCACCAGTCGCATGGTTTAGGAGGAGCCGAAGATAGAAGCGCTCCCCCTCAGATGGTAGAGTAGAGACGATTCTACCGACTTGTCCACCCGTATTCTGTTTCCTCCTTTGCCACACTTTGCCCTGCTGCCAAGTGTACCACTCAGGGAAGTCACAATACAGGATGCCCCGAGCCTCCTCGTACAGCTTATTCGCCTCAAAATATACTGTAATCATTGACCTATCACCACCTGGACGGTTGACAACTCGCTCGACCATTTGTTGCTCGTGAAACGTCACCATGTGCATGTTTAGAAGATGGAGTTGCAGCTGCATCACAGATGGAGAGTTCTGACTAAGCTCAAATCCATATATCCTCCATAAGTAGGGATGGATCCGGATATTTATTCGGATGTCATTTTTTTGGTCTTCTTTCTTCGATTGTGAACAACTAACATATAGAATTTGCTATGTAAATTTATATTCTTGTTTTTAGCATTGAGACTATTAATCTTCACAAAAAATAAACATTAAATTCATTCTATATCTTTTTAAATAATTCATATAAAATTCGGATGTCTATCCGAATACGGATTCGGATGTTTTTTCACCTTTTTTGTTGTAGGGAGAAAATAATGTACATAAAAAATTATACAAAAATTTATTTAAATACTTCATAATATTCTTAATAACATTGCCGAAAATTAACTTTAAATTCTATGTATATCTATGCTAAAATATTAGATTTGTGATACAATTCGGATGTTTTAGGAACATCCCCATCCATAAGGCTTCCGGAGGAGTCACCCACCTTGCATCTCTATACTGTTGGATCTCATCTACATCACCATTTTCCTTACTCGCATCTCTCATAACAACAGACGCACGATCATGGCCTTTGTATATGTACTTGAATAGGTACTTAACAGCCTTGATGCTCCCACATGCCTCAACATTGATGTGACAGTTGAAGAGCCAAAAGAGGTAAGGGTTGTAAGGGACAACCCATCTATTGTCCAATTCACATCCTCGAACCTTTTCCTTACGCCCATCGTCACGACGTCTGTAATTAGGATATGAATCCTTCCCTTGCATGGTTGCCTCACGAAAATGCCGGGGGTATTGATTCTTGCACGATGCACGACCCTTAGTGCATGGGCAGTTAGGGTTTAGCGACCCGCACGGGCCATGCATCATATGCTTGATAACCATCTTTCGCAGTTCAGGGTACTTGTTGGACGGGATCTCAGCTGAGATCAAAAGGTCATACTATTCAGGGCACGTGAGCTTGTACTTCCTTTGCATGATGAGTAGAAAATGGGCATGTGGAAAACCTCATTTCTGAAATTCCACAACGTAGACATAGGCTCGGACTTTACCGAGAATATCCTATTTAGTCAACCTATGCTTTAGCTCCTGTAGTTTCGCATGAAAGACACACACTACAAGATCCGGACGATCTTGCGGTGCCTGTCCAGGTAGAAGCTCTCTCCTTATCTCATCCCAGTTAGGGTTACATGTCATGGTAAGAAATATGTCTGGTTTACCAAAATTCCGCACCAGAGCCATAGCATCCATATATCGACGTCTCATGTCACGAGGACTGCCAATAAACGATGGTGACAACACAGTTCGCTTTCCAACCTTCTCTCCTCTAACATCTCCATCTAACATGCTATCCACCAAACCCTGGTATAGGTCTGCCCTTAATCGATCCTGGTTCTTACGTATGAAATCTAAACAGGAGCTCTCAATCTTAATGTATGTGTCGACCGCGAACTGCTGGAAAAGTCGTTTATCATGAAGTATTGGATTGAATACCCCTGGACGTATCTGAAATCTATAGCAGTAGTAATCACGCACTGACACACATAGATGGGTAGGAGGTTCTGCATACGCAAGAATCAATTATTTAGTGATGCCGAAAACATATTTAATAATGTGAACAACTTAGAAATTACAAAGAAACAACTAACCCGCATCTTCATCATTTGCATTACTTGCCCTATGCGTCGCCCGGTATGCATCCACTTCGTCCATGGATACGCCAACCTTTGGGATATTTGCATGCCATCCAAGTTCACCTCTAGGGAAGAACAGTGGATATGATAGCACATCGTAGCATCCATGGTATGAGCGGATGCCGTGGCTTGACCTATCCTTCCCATGTAGCATAACACTCTTGCTGAACTGGCCTCGCCTTTCGCTCCCCTCGATCTAGACATCAGCCACCTCTAAAGTGAGAGGTGTGTTATATGTCTTCTGGTTCAACGTCTGGTCAAGGTTCAATGCGATGTGATAGTCAACAATGTTCTCAACATGACCCATGCTCCTAAGGTGCTCAAAGTACGGATTTCCACGAAGTATGCCAACTATCTGTTTAATAACCTCTTGGTCTTTCTGAATCTGATCTTCACGACACTTATGGTATCGATGCTCGAGACTGGGATCATCATCGTAAAAGTAAAGCTCTAGGTGTTTATGCTCTGCCCCACATTCACTACCGAATGACTTGATATTATGGTACATCATGCCTTGTGCACGGAATGTGTATATACCAGAATCCCTCATATTAGTTGTCATACTATCGAGGCAACAGTACAGGGAAGTGAAAGAAAAATGGCCATTAAAAACCTGATGTTATCACAAAAGTGCCTAGCATCAGAGTCTGCACTATCCCACAAACTCCTGAGCTGGGGAGGGGTCTCTAGTGGGGCTAGCTCAACCTTCCCACCTCGACAGCAAAACCCAGGTGGCTCATACTCAAACTTCTTCGCAGTGCAATAACCACAGCCGGGAACGTGCTTCAGCATATGTGTTTCTTCAGGGATGTTACTGTAGACCTTGTCGTACGGGTCAGGCACATCAGTGACAACAGATTGATCTTGAGTACCATCTATCTCAAAGTCCTCGTTAGTGTCCTCATCTGATATTTTTTTTGGAAATGAACGATTAAGACATTTGAATTTAGATACGCATTGGTATTGTAATAGAAATTGACATAAGTACATTTACCAGCGAATAGATATCCCTCATTCTCATCATTATCCTCTTCGAATATGACACCCTCATCATCGTCATCAACTGGATCGTGAAAATACAATCCAAGTAAAAGACAGGGCATTCAGGGTTGAGAAAATATATAACCTCAATATAGATTTTTAACAATTACCATTGGAAATGAACCTTGGGATCGACTGGCTTTGCTCCAACCCACTTCCTTGTTCGACCATGTTTGCACTCCCATTTGTTGCCACGATCACACTTTAGCGTGTATTCCTATATTGTACTGATGGAAACACACGTTTAGTCGGACTACATTTTATCGTCGTCGTGCAAGATCCATTTAAAACTGGTTAGTATAATTACCAGTGTTGTTGATCTCTATAGTTGAACCCGGTTGTGTCGAATCATCCATTTGTCCGACGTCACTGATAGTATCCTCAGTCAAAGTAGCCACGTTACGTGCAATGTTTGCTTCAAATTTCTTGTTTTGACGGGCTAAGATAGCTTGTCTTTCACCAGGCAGAACATGATGTTTACGTCTTAGTGGCTCAGTAGACATATCGGGTGAACCAACATCCTCAGTTTGTGTTGAAGTTGGCATGAAAGGTGTACTGGTGTATTCAGGGATAACCCAGTCGCATGCGTTATCAGAGGATGAATCAGGTTCCGATACAACTGTTGTAGGGTGTACAACCTCATAGGTATATGTTGGGACCTCCATGGCGATGGACCCCTGATTCAAAGTGCTAGCTTGCAGTGCTCTACGTTTTCTTATGTACTCTAACTTTCCCTCTTTCCGCCTTGGTGTCTGATTATACAACCTAAGCTGTTCATTTTGGTCACCTATAAAATATGAACACAATTACTTTCCAATTGTAGGTTTATGCACAGATTTATTAATTAAAATTGGACGTTTTTCATCACCTCCTAACACATTGGGCATCACATTGTGTCCCTTGTTTTGTTGGCGTGCTTCACGACGCTTCCTATTCTTCTCGTTTTTTTGTTCAACGGACATCGCTGCATATTTTTCCCTACCCCTTTTCATCTTATGCTCCTTAGCATCGACCATTGGTCCGAGCAATTCATTTTGATCACCTACAATGTAAGTTTGTGTATTAGTGTTCCCTACTTACTACGTTTCGATGATGTATGGTCAGTTTGTGTATTGACCTTTACCTCTAATGATATTGCTAGAGATGTCTGTGAATGGTTTGTGACCGGCATTATGTCCCATCTGATCTATAACAAGAATAGTACCCAAGAAAACATGAGCGTAAAAATAATATTGCAAGAACCAAGTGTGAAATAATCTGACTGCAATAAACCAAGCGAATAGAAGATCAAAAAGATGCCCTTGGTAATAGAGATTATAGAAACAAGCATCATAACGGAGAGTAAAGAGATAAGACCTAGAGAGAGGTGATAGGAGAACAATTTTGGTGTTCGTATAAGATATTTTATTATATTCCAAGTTTGAAATGCATAGATGGATATGGGTGACGCGCTAAGTAATTGTTTTCATAACTCTGGTGATGTGGAATATCTTCCTGGAGCACGCCTAGCTCCTATAGATGGGCTTCGGTATACCAAATGTACATTAAATTTGTTCCGGATTTGATCTGTATATTTGACGTAATTTCACGAGCGAAGTTATGATTTTAATGTCAAACATGACACAACATTAAACCAATATAGTGTTCTAAATGGAAAACGTACGGGCTAAACGATTTGATGTTCCACTTATTCATTGATATTTCCAAGTAGAACAAAATGTTTTACAGATCTTGACACATGTAAGTTGCATCAATAACAGTACATGTATTCCATCATAAAATTCAGATTTGCAAAAGTTACAGACTCTATCTATGCCTTTGGTCGTCAAGATATCTAACGGCAAACTGACGATCGTTCCGTGCTACCTAAGCCTTTTGAATTGCTGCAATGAGTGCAACATTTAATCACATGTATACTCAGTTCACAATATAATGAAAAACAAGTACATAATTTTGATGTAGGTAATCTTATAAAATACTCACGTTCAAAATAATGGGTGTTGTGATGGAACGGTTTGAAGTGTATTGTTGTATGGTCAGTTGATTCGAGACACTCTATAATAGCATATTTAAATATTCAATATGAATCATTATAAAAGAAAAATTAGTGAATAATGTGTTTGCAAGGCGTAAACATATGTTGTACCTTGTTTTCTAAACCGCCGAAACATGGTCCCAATTATGATGCTATAATTCTCATTAGCCAACGCCCAACGGAGTGCATTTTTGTTTAGTAAATCGCCCCAAACTTTAATGGTATGTAAAGACCACCTTGCGACATTGATTTTGTGAAGAATAGATTAGTACTAATAGATTTAACATCATATCGGAAATATTAATGGAATATACCTAGCATCCATTATAACAATCTTCCTGAATGTACCCCACATTGTGCGATGGATTGTATCCAAGTGGACTACAATAGCCATAATGTCTACAAAAAGCACAATTAAATATGGATTAATACTCAATTTTGTGTAAAGGAATTTTTAATAGGGTTAGTAGATCGATATATTCTTACCAACTAAAGTCCTGTTTGGCAGCTCGGCAATATCATCAAGGTTAAAGAATATATGTTTTGGAAATGGCGGCATTTGAACTGGGATAGCGTATGGCTCTACGACAGTTTGTTGGGTGAAATACAACTCCATGGTACCATTTAGATGTCGAAAATTAAATGCACCTGGATTGAGACCAAACCATACGTTGTGCATCTTGTAGACATGCTTTTCATGGAGCAAACTGTTGAAGTATTTGACTATCTCATACCGAGTTGCAATGGCCTCGATCTTGGCTCCCTAATTTGATTTCAGCACAAAATAGATTGTGGTATGAACATTATATATAGTTATGTAAATGAAACCTAAAGAGGGGTTGTCTTACATTGATGTCAGACAAAATGTAATGTTGCCTGTCACGATAACGTGGTTCAATCGGGAATTTAACTTCAACTCGAGCGACAATACTATACTTCCGTTGTACCCCATAAAAATCTTCATCGCTATAGTCGTCGAACAACCTGAAGCTATATTAAACATACAACTAAATAACGTTCATATAAATTTGATAGCGAAATCTTGTGTTAACTGTTGTTTATAATATATAACTTACATAGGCATCCTGTTTTTCTTGTCCAATGCAACTCTTTCACGGTTCAATACGGCTGGCTCCATCAAAACCTTTTATCATTTGAAAATATTTTAAAATAAATTGTAAAATGGTATAATGCATTGATATAGCACGACATAGGAGCAGTGTGAGTTGGTTGGTTGAGCACTTATTTTGGACTGTAGGTGTGACTGTGATTAAGGCTTGTAGTTCACGAGTCTGCAACTCATGCAGAGGTGGATGGCATGCATGATTGCGTCTGACAGACCTAATATAGTGGTGAGTTTTCATCCATTCCAAATAAACCAAACAAGGTAGATTGGCAATTTTCTAACTTCATGATGACTTCTGGATAATCAGTCCAGTGAACACATATACATTGTAGGTGAATTTTATTGAAGCAGAAATTTGATAGTTAGATGGTGTTTTCTATTTGAGCAGTAGATGGTGTTTGTTCTTGTACTTAATGGCAGATCCAAAATCGAAGGAAGAGAAGCATGCGAGAAAGAGAATTGTGAACGGATGCAACTCACCGCACACAAATCATACTATTAGCTAAGCCTTACCACTATCATTAGATAAATAGCATCAACCTCTATATACAGGAAGTATGCATATAAACTTTACACTACCCCAATAAATACCCGAAATACACACAAGTTTGGAATATTATACTATATAAAAACCAAAGTGACCAATAATTAGGAACACAGGGAGTAGATAATAACATAAATAACAAAAATCACCTCCCATGGTGCAGGATAGATACAGTAGTTTTACATGTTATAGTAGTAAGAAAATCTTTTTAAGAAATAAATGGAATCCAAAATAAAATTAACAATAGCATAATATTGTGTGAACTACGAGCACTTTAATGCTTAACACATGTATAAATTAGTGAATAGTGAACAGATCAATGTATTACGTATTCCTATTAATGAAAGCACTAAAAACTCAATCAGTAAAATTAAACAAATCCAACCAGCAGACAGCTTGATACCTTCACCGCAAGGGGACACGAGAGTGGTGATGTGGAGAACCTTAGTAGGGATCCTAACAGGTCCCTTAACCCTCAAATGCTTGTCCTTGGCTCCCTTTACCAAATCCGCACAATCTGAAATGTACCAGAAATCGCACAAATTTGTCACTTCAAGAATTCATTGAAAATAACTCTGCAACGACAGTCCAATACTATGGTGTAGCATGCATCATAGCCAATGAACAAATGCAGAATAATTAGCCTAATGACACTGTTTTGGTTACGAATCACACGCCAAAATCAGTGCACCCATCAACTGCAAGCAAATAGCTATGAGAAACAATTTTATCATCTGCAAGAGAAAAACCATTATGTGGAGGAGGTGCTTCAACAGGAAGACGGAGACCTAGCATGGACAGTCGTTTGAAATTTGACCGTGGCAGTAACAAAGAACATGATGAAGCTGAGAGAGATGGAGGCACATATGGTAGAGGCGATCACTCTCCAAGCCGTGATGGGCCTGATGATCAGATGTTTGATGGAAGTAACTAAAAATTCAGAAGTAGTGTTTTTTTATTACTTCAATGTGGCCATAAATTCTGTTTTTTTATCCCCCCTCAGTTTCGTCTGTAATCAGTTGCAGTTGTTGCTGGCACTTCTTTTTTCTATCAAAGATATATAGCACCAAAAAATTAAAAGCCAGCATGATAGGTATTCTTTCATGCTCCAATTGATGGTTTTAAACAAGTGTATGGAAATGAATTGGGAAAATGAAAATAACCCTGCAACGACAGACCAATACTATGGTGTAGCATGCATCATAGCCAATGAACAAATGCAGAATAATCAGCCTAATGACACTGTTTTGGTTTTGTATGTGGTGTACAAATTTTATGGATAAGTTGTGAGGTTCTTGCTGTAAAAAATTCAATGGGGCTTCTGGTAACTGTAAAATTTCAGGCAGTTTGGATACTCTGGGACATTGGAGCCTGGGTTAGCAAATCCAATGTAGCGACATGGATTTGCAAGAAACAAGATATGGTCCCTGGATGATGAGCAGCCACCACTGAATCACAATGATAACGGAAGCAAAGTTTCTGTTGAACTTATTCTAAAGCCATCTGAAGATGACCTCAAGTGCTGGTCACATTGGTATGCATTTCTTTAAGGTTATCTGTGTCCGTATTCCAATGCCATGTGCCTACTTTTTGTTACAACTAAATGAGGGTTAATGTCAAATCTCTGTTAAGTATTGTGCCATTGAGGTGTATCGTCTAATGACTGAAGTTGGGTGTTTCTGATGTTATTACTTTCTGGAAGCAAGACTTTATGAAGTAAGAGAGCAGGTAGACTACTAAATTCCAGAACTCAGCGTGTAAAAGCCAGATCATTTTCTTGTACTGCTAGCTGATTATGGTGTTGGAACAACCCTCGCTATATTTTCAGCTCACCTAGAAAATATAGTGAGCAGACTTATGAGTCAAAGCAGTCCACTCCGACCAATTCACTAAACTAACATGACGCCTGCACTCCAACCGTCGTTGGTTAAGCTGTTATCTTCTGCTTCTAAAAGCTAGCTTCCTACATAATGGCTCCCAGATTACATCAGGTCAGGGACTGCAGGCATGGCTGAAAAGATGTAAACTTTGCTGTTGCTGATTACTTCCTCCCAACAACAAGCAACCCTTAACAGTTGACCACAGCAAAGAAGCAGACAAGGAAAATGCTGCTGCTGTTATGGTGCATCTATGCAACGGTGAGCTCAAAGGAGAAACATACCAAAAAAGGAATCAAAAAAATCTTTGGAGGTCTTTACTTTTTCACATTCTAGACTTTTAAAGTTGTTTTCAGAAGGATACTGATGGCCTATGTTTCTATTCTCATGGACTTCTATCCTTAGATGCTGACCTTGCATGCCAATCTTGTATAAAAATGTGAAAATCAATGTTCTGTTTTTCATATAGTCAATGGTTTGGACTTGAATGCAGTGGACAAATTTACTACTGTGGTGCATTGGTATTATGTTAATTGATACTCAAGCTTTTATGTTTCTAAAACATTGGTCAGGACTTAAGTGGATTCTGTTTTACTGGTGGACGACCTCCGGTGCTTGGCTTTTTTGGATGGCTATTGTCATATATTCCTCTCACTCCAGATGTGTTAAATGAAATAGTTTGGTGGTAGATACAGGCTAAACTATTTCATGACACATGGATTAAAAGATACATGAACATCCAAACGATACCGTATTTTAGGGAGCAAGGAAGTTTTGGGCTGCACCTCCAATGCAAGTGTTGGGGCGAAGGCGAAGATGCCACCCTTCGCTCCAGCCTTCGTCAATCTTGCTGCACCAATGGAGGCAATACGAACGGCGGGGTCCACTCTTCGTCCTTTACACAACGAGACGAAGGCCTACGACGACGTCGCCTCGTCCCACGTCCTCACCTGACCATGAGGCCCACGTGGGATTCGGCCCATTGTAAAAGGCCCCGCGCGGCGTCGTGTGTTACGGGCTCGATTTGTAATGGCTTTTCTGTAATGACAGTCTGTAACCCTCCTTTATGGGAATATTGTAGGGATAGTCCAGAGGCCTGAGGGTACAAGCGTCTTTACATTGAGACGTTGGGCACTCAGGCATCTATAAATACCCCCGTACAGTGCCCTTGAGAGGCCAGATTAACAGAGCGGTTGCCGCCTCGAGTAAAACCGTGTTCACATCTTTCTCACTCCCCCGTTGGAATCAACTTGCACGGGAGCGCATGTTCACATCTTTCTCACATCTTTGATTTGAGTATAGCTGCTCTAAATTAGTGTTGGACTGTAGTCAGGTAAGCTCACTGGGGACTTGAGCATCATGAGAGCTGTCCTTTGCTCTGAATAATTTAGCTGTTCTTTTTTTCATTGTACAGCCAAGTTGTTAGATTTGATGGACATGTTTTTTATTAGTTGAATAGGAGTGGGTTGGTTCCATGAACTTGCAATTTCCTGAGCTGTGCGTGCAAACTATTGATTGATTTGCTTCCTTCAAACCCTTTTAAATCAATTGAAAATACACTGTATAGTACTTGGACCTGATAACAAAAGTATGTTCCTCTTATAGGTTTCTATCTACCTTTTTTCTGCTAATCTCTTCAAGCTAACTCATGTACGTGTATGGATCACATTCTCACATGGTAGCATATGCAGCATAGGTTATGTTCCTGCATTCTAGATTTCAATAATTAAATCAAGAATTTATGTCCATTTCATAGGAATTTGGTTCTGCTATTTTAAATGAACAATATATGCTTCTGCAAAAAATCTTCATGTTCTCCATGAATCAAAGGGTTGCTTGCAGTCTCTTATTCTAAGGATGAGCTTATAGTGTTTTTCCACATATTTATATTATTTTGTTGTCATGAGGAATCTATGTTGTCATGGATTCCTCATTCCTAACCACACTTTCTTTTAAAAATACGCAGGACATATCACTTCTCCATGGTCTGGGGATTAAATTTGTTCTTGTTCTAGGAACACATATTCAAATTGATAAGCTGTTGTCAGAAAGAGGTCAGTTCTGTGCAACACCCTCATGGGGCAGCTTCACAATTCATCCTTAAGCAAGCACTCTGTTTGCACTTGCTTGTGCTCATAAAAATCTACCAGATTTTAAAACAAACCAGTATATAGGATGGCTACTAATCATATAAAACCTATTATAAGAAAGTTAGAGAATCATTTAGCTGCTGTGCAACACCCTCATGGGGCAACTTCACAATTAATCCTTAAGCAAGCACTCTATTTGCACTTGCTTGTGCTCATAAAAATCTACCAGATTTTAAAACAAACCAGTATATAGGATGGCTACTAATCATATAAAACCTATTATAAGAAAGTTAGAGAATCATTTAGCTGCTGTGCAACACCCTCATGGGGCAGCTTCACAATTCATCCTTAAGCAAGCACTCTGTTTGCACTTGCTTGTGCTCATAAAAATCTACCAGATTTTAAAACAAACCAGTATATAGGATGGCTACTAATCATATAAAACCTATTATAAGAAAGTTAGAGAATCATTTAGCTGCTGTGGCATACTGGCATATAGTTGTCTTAGACATTTGGCCCTTAGAGCTCCAGGAAGTATATTTAATATGCTTGCAGACTATCATGGCTATAGTTTGAATTTTTGGTGAAGTACATTAGCCAAAATCTGAAGCTTTGTTAGGCCTCCAGTTGCTTTTGGTTACACACAGAGTTATTTTTTACACTGTCCTGTTTTTTTTGCTTTGCTAACATCTGTTGGTTTGATGATTCTTAATGCATCTCTATATCTCTTACTTTCTTGTAAAGCATGTGTTTAGCTTATTAAATTTTGTGTAGGGAATAAGGCCAAGTATGTTGGTCAGTACAGAATTACTGATGAAGATGCAAGAAAGGCTGCAATGGATGCAGGTGGTAGAATACGATTGACAATAGAAGCTAAACTTTCTCCTGGTCCTCCAATGTTAAATCTTCGTAGGCATGGTGTTATTGGACGCTAGCATGGTCTTGTGGATAGCATTGCAAGTGGCAATTTCCTTGGTGCATTATCTAACTACTCATGTGATCCAGTTAGAACCAAGAGTTGACAATTGACCAGACCGATTTTGGGCTGTCTAAGGCTCAGAGCGAGTTAGGTAAAAAAATATGGCAACTAAAACCGATTCAAGCATCACAAAACAAAGATCCAAAATGGAACCGTGGCGATAGAGCATACATGTTTTCTCAGCCATAAATGATTTTCCAACTTACATGAATTAAATGTATGACTTTCATACACTACGTATGAATTATGTTCCTTCATTACGTTAATTCAATATTCATAATGTATTGCTAATAGGAGTTTTACAGCTTCCACAGGGGTACTTGGATGCTTTTCTCTTATGTCACAGTTCAAGATTTCCACGAATCATTTACTGTTCATTTACTCTATTTTCTTACTGATAATCTCACAGCGTTGGTAGATCAAACATGCAGAGTATATATGAAAAGTAAATGAACATTCACAGATAGTTGGCATTTGAATGAGGTTTAGCAAGATCAGAAACAGGGAAAAGAAAAAAGGAAGCAGACCTTACGGAGGGTACTCGAGTCATCCTCTTTGAAGATATGCAAATTAATCCAGGAGAATGTCCACCCCGACCACTATATTGCACTCCGCGCACGGGAACACAGCAAGGCGGGCAGAGATTTTCCAGATTGGTCGCGGCTTGGTGGGCGGGGTGTCGGGCGTCGGGCGCGAACTTTGTGGGGCGGGTGCGAGGCACGCACAGAGAGCCGGCGGAGAGGAGGCGTAGCGGGCGCGGGGTATGCGGCTGCCGGTGCGGAAGCCATTGTCGGCTTGAGGTCGGGCGTGGGGTTTGCGGCAGTCGGGCGCGGGGTTTGCGGGGCGTGGGGATTAGGATTTGAGCGTGTACCAGACAGCTCTGCCAGATTTCGCGCTCGCGACGGCGGATTGATCTCGGGGCCGGGCTTGGGGTATTGAGCTCGGAGCTTCGCGCGAGCGGGAGTATGCGGCGGAGGATGCGGCAGAGTCGAAGCGCGCGGGGCGACGGTTGCGCTCCGCCCGCCCAAGTGCGGCGGGTGCGCGGGATTGTTGGGGACACCCGATTCGTGAAAGGATTGGTAGGGGGACGAGCGTGGTTTGCGAGCTGTTTGCGGCGAGGATCCCGGAGGGAAGGTAGGCGGAGGGCGGGCAAGGGCGGTCTATGCTCGACAGCGCGCGGGTAGGGAGCAGGGGCAGTCTACACTGTCCCTTTAATAGTTAGTACAGATATATATAAAGAGCTCCAGGCTCTATCTAATCCGAGAAGCCCAGGCCACCCCGCTTGACCTGTTGACCAGGTGTTCTATACGCGCCATCGGTCCATCCAACACGATGTTAGTAGATTTTATGATTCGTATACAAATATTTACGCTTTTGTTGTATAAATGTGCAGATGACCTGTCCCACGCCCGCTCCCTGCTAGTGGACCTCCAAGGCATCCCAGGAACTCTGATCCTCTCCAACCCTAATCTAATTTGTAGTCACCGTCGCCTGAGCCAAGGTTGCCATCTCCGCCCCCCCCGTCGTGCTGTCTCCGTGCATCGCCCGCAGTCGCTTGCATCGCCGCCGTCTCCGTCTCCTACCCCGCCATCCAGACCCCATGCCTTCTTCCTGCCTCCGTGAGCTGTCGTCACGCCATGAATGCGAAGGTCTCTTCGCCATCGAGACCTCCGTCTTCAAGAAGGAAAAGGTCTCCCTGGCTGGCCATGAGGAGGTTTGATTTGCAGGCCTAGCCACCTCATCCACCACCTACCTCGCCATCGCCCGCAAAACCCTAAATCCTGCTCCCTCCATACGCACAGCCGCCGCCTCCATCCCTTCTCTGCCACGCAGGCTCCATGCCTTTTCTTCGTCTCCGTGGGCCACTGTCGCGTCGTGTCTACGAAGGTACCTCGTCATCGATCATCACGATGCCAACCCCTTTGACGAGGGTAGCGCCAAAGACAACCCCTTCTCTGTGAGCACAAAACCCTTTTCACTTACTCCAGAAATTTTGCTGCCAACCTAGGCTAGGTGGTTCGGTAGATCTAGAGATTTTAGGCGAGTATCCGATCAACTGTGGCTGTTGGATTGTAGAATGGAGGAGGCGGAGGCATCAAGCAGTAGTACGACTTCCGTCCGATTGAGCCCATCAGGTTTAGTGGTGCCGGTAGAGACGACGCCATCGTCGTTGTCCCACTCAAGAACATGGGGGTAAGGTGCTTCATTCACACTGCTCCCCTTTTTCCTTAATTACTATTCGCATGCTAACCTCTAGTGTTTTTGGGACTTTAAGAGCAAGACGAGGGAGCTCTCGTTGTGGGAATTAGATTTGAAGTGGCGAGAGGCGGTGGGTTTTTTGTCCTCCATTTCTACTATCGAACTTTTAGGTGGTTGTGCTTGATCGGTGGTGTGCTCATGCCTTCTATTTTGTGGTTGTAGGATATCAAGATGAGGAAAGAGACGCTGAAGAATGGTGCAGATCCACATTTGTTTTTGCATAATTGCTGCCATAGCTCCACCAATTGTATTTCATGAGAAATCATTAACGTAAGTTTGCCACTCCTTTTATCTAAAGTAATCAAAGTCATTAGTTGTTATGGGATTGGGTAATGTGAGTAAGCACCATTGCATAGATAGCCAGTGATGTTGGCTGCTGGAAAAGGAGAAATCAATGAATTATAGATTGGGATCATAGAACTTCAGAGAGGAAACTAGGTTGATTGTTCAATATTTTTTTAAGAACACTTAGTATCCTAGATAATATGTGAAACAAATAATATGATTTACTCCTTAGCTTGTAATAGCATGTTCAATGTAAAAATAAGTATTTAACCAGCCACATAGAAGCATGTTTGCTTTATGACCCTAGAAACCAGCCAGGCACAAGCAGCACCTCGGCCCCCTCCTCGGCCAGACGGCTACTGTCTCAAGGCGTACACTGGCCGCTCACCTCGTGAGCGTGTCTGGCTCGTCATTGGCCTCCAATGCCGCGATCGCGCTGCTACTCCAATTGTTGCTGACGCGCATGATCTCCACTGTTAAGGTACAGTGATTCTGTTTTTTGTTTTCTACATGTAGTGGGTCGATAGATGCAATTCATAGATTATCTATTGTGGGCGCTGGAAGCTGTAAAGCAATATCAATCAATGTCTACTGATCAGCAGAAGCAATAACAGCCAAGCTCTTCTCTGGTAGCACCTCCAATTTTTTTCTTCTAGAGATGCATCCCTCAATTCAGTCGTTTGTGCTCCCTGGTTTGATCTCTCCATCAGCTAATAACTGGCTAATATTATAGCAATGTTTAAGAAAATGCATACACCATTGGGTTTACAGAATACCAAAATTAAATAAGGGCAGAATTTGACTCGATCTGCAGAATGTATTTTAGTGGATGAGAAATTTATATCAGCATATTTGGCCTAACATCACCCAATGTGGACCATATTATAGTTCTAGTAACTGAAAATCCTTAACTACTTTGTTTGATAAATAAAGTACTTTAGCACACTCTCCTCATAAACCTAGTTAAGATTATAAGCAATGAGGACAATCTTATACCCCCAACTTCAACCTCTCTATATGAAAGGATTGTGGACCTCATAACTTAAGCTTGAAAATGAACTAGGTGTCAGGCCTTAGAATATCAGTAGATACTAGTACATAAAAAGAGGAACAAAAGGTGACACAGTTTTATCCATAATGGCATAAATAAAGTCATTCTTTTATTAGATGCATGTGTTTTTGGTGGTCCTGCACTCCTGTTTATCTCTCTAAAAAACTTGAAGTGTCATAACAAGATGCAAAAGTAGTAGCAGTGGCAGACCTTCTCATAGGATGAAAGGAGCACGACTACCCCTGAACCTGTATAAACTACATAGTTGCAGCCATTTTGCTTGATAAAAACTAAAAGTTAGCCTTGTTATTTAATGATTAGCCCCTGCTGGATTTAGGGTAACTGAATGTGTGGTAATATTTCTCTCTTTTTCCCCAATGTGTAGGAGAGCACATGCTGAACATTTGTGACATTTTATTCATCCATTTACATGCTTACCTCGCTTATGGTGTTCCACAGAGCTTAGTAATCAGGTTCCCGGATCGATGGGATCGAGGAACGGGAACGTGGTACACGGTATGCTACTAAAACTAGGATTTAACACTACTGGAACGAGATTGTTCCCACGTTCCCGAAACGGAACCAACATTCTCGGAATGAGGAACATAGCTAAGTTCCCAGTTCCCGGTTACTAAGCCACAGAGTGACATGAAACTATTTTCACTTATGCAAAAGGTTTGATAAAGGAACTATTGTACTTTAGATTTTGTTCCTACGTTTATCATGTCAGCAATTTACATTAGATTTGTTCCTACGTTTACACCTTTTTAGCCCTTAGATGCATGCATGAATCTTGAGAGGTAGATATATTGACAAGACATCATTTTCCATAGGCTCTAAATGCTTTAGTAGTTTCTGCTGATGATTTTGCTTTCTTACTAGTTATGATATTTCAACAGACCATTTTATTTGTGCTGACTGCACAAAAGATAAGATGGTATCTTCCAGCTCAAGGCATTGTTTGCTAGTAGACTTCATATTAGTTGCTGACTGTCTCAATACAACTCAAGACATTTTTCATAACACCATTGTTGGTTTATGAGAAAATAAAGAAAACAATTTAGGTTGCTATAATTTTCATCGACTTGGGCACATGTGATTATTACACTTGTTCTGGTTTTTATTAAAATATATTTTTAAGCGTTAACCTCTTCTATTACATCACGTAGTTGCTAGACAAGCGACAGAGCATGAACATATGGCGCTTTGTACAAACAATGAATAAGTATGTAACTATGTAAACATTTCACTTCTATGTATTAGGATGATTATGCAGTGGAAGAACTTGATATTGAGCTGAGTGGAAGTTACCATACTTAATTGCTTTGAATTGATTTTTCTGGAGATATGACTTGACTAAACATCTAAAGCAGCTCCAGTGTAGAACCCTAATTTTTGTCAGTGAGAATTCTCAATTAAACTCCGAGACCATTCACTTGACATCGAAGCTCGACATGAGATATTGTGCTCTAGTTGAGGTAACTAACAATCATCTATGTGTTTACCTCTATGCATCCTTTTTTGCAACTGTTATGTCTATCTATGGTACTATTTATGCATACAACTACATTATCTATGCTTTTGATTTGTTCCAAGTCTAACTATGCTTTTTAGATGTACATATCATCGCACCATATATGCATCCCTTTTGCAACTATTATAACTAGCCATGGCACCATTTATGAATCCAACTGTTATAACATTAGAAATTTGTGCAACTGCACTATATCCATTGGAATTACGTGCTTTTGTCAGTAATTGGCTCGATGGATTTGAATTTCTGATCCCCAAGTATAATGGCAGATGCTTAAATAGTTATTGGAAAATGGGAAATCTTTCTGCTAAAAATGTATAGGGACTTTTTTTGCGCTCACAGCCAGATGCTTAAATAGTTATTGGAAAATGGGAAATCTTTCTGCTAGAAATGTATCGGGACTTTTTTTGCGCTGACATCCAGTTGATTGGAAGCACATTAAGTCCTTAGCTCTGCTAGTTTATGGAATATGGAATGCTCCATTTTCTATATGTGTCTTTTGGAAATAAAACATTGTTACATTAATTTTCCTAACAACCCGTTTTTCTTTTCAGGTTTGTGCATCAAGAATACTTTTTATCAGAGTTCACTCGAGGAATGCAAGAATTAGGATAGGCCAATTAGATCTTTTTTATTGGTGTATACTGAGTTTCCTCTGATAAGGACCTTGTGTCACCACCTAGGTCAATTTTACTAAACATTTTTGCCACCAGCCTTAAATACATACTACAAAGTCTGATTTACGCTAAAATTATACACATTTATGTTGTTTTTGGTTCAAGTTTTACATTGAAATCCGTACGAGCCAGAAACAAGGCACAATCAGATATGCGCGATTTTTATGCTGTAATTTTGGGCACCATTCACCGTTATGAAACAAATCTATGATTTACGATAAAATTCGTATATATTTATGATGTTTTGGTTCACGTTACGTTGAAATTCGCTCGAGTCATAACTTGCGTATGATTTTCATGCCGTAATTTTAGGCACCATTCGTCGTTACGAAACAAATGGACGATTTACACTAAAATTCATACTTATTTACGGTGTTTTGGTTCACATTCGCCCGGGACAGAACCCGTGCACGATCAGATGCACGTGATTTTCACACCGTAATTCGAGCCAACCCAAGTCGTTACGAAACAAATTGACGATTTATGCTAAAATTTGTACCCATTTATGTTGTTTTGGTTCATGTTTTACGTTGAAATCCGTCCGAGCCTGAACCCGCGCATAAATGGTCGTGCACGATTTTCATGCCATAATCTTAGGCCCCATCACTGTTATGAAACAACTCTTCAATTCACGGTAAAATTTGTACCCATTTATGTTATTTTAGTTCATGTTTTACGTTGAAATACGTTCGATATATATATATATATGTCGGTACCCTGAAACAGGGGTACCCCTTACTACAGCATGAAGACGCGGTGCCCACGTGGCTATCTCTAGTCGCGTGGTGAACAGCACCCGACCCCACCACGTGAATGGCTCCAGGGCCGCCACGTGGCCACAGAAGACGATATACTCTAAGATGTCAACAGTGGGTCTAGACCCCCATGGAAAAGTGCCGGACCCCTGTACGTGTGGACCGGACCATCGGGAAAGGGCCAGGACCCCCACGGGCACGACCTGGACCCTCGGGACGGGTCCTGGACCCCTCTGTGTGGGGTCCGGGCCACCCGCAGCCGGGTCCCGGGACTCTATGATAGAGAATACCCAGGCTTTGCTCAAGGTCAGGCTGGGGTCCGGTGCCGACATGTGTCCAGGCCCATCCTGGTGCGGACCTGTCCGCGTACGCTACTGCTCCCAGCCCAGGCGGAGACCCGATGCTGCCACGTGGCTTACTGCGCGTGACATAAGCCAGCGGGCGGAGCCTGATGTAAGGCCTCCGGGTTGTGCGGCCTCTACATTTATTGCGGATAAGGCACGCCGCCTGACAAGCGATGTGCCGCCTCGGCATTTAATGAGGCCTGCCCACTCTACTGTCAGGCGGCGACCTGTCCATTCTGCTGGCAAGCAGTGTGCCGCCTCAGCATTTAATGTGACCTGTCCATTCCCCTGGCAGGCGGCATGCCTATCTATTCCACTGGCAGGAGGCACGCCTATGCTGCCGTATGCACTATACTCATCATCACTCGTACGTTGCTAGGGAAGCTTCCGCTGCACGCCAATGTTACGCAGACCGCGGATACCAGGACGCAGGAAGATTGCACTAGCGACTAGCATTAGTTGCTACAAGTATTACATCCGTTATGTTCCTGGGCCCACATGTCGGGGCTCAGTACCCATGTACGTGCCCCCTTGAGCTATAAAAGGGGGGCACGCGACGTTACAAGGACAACACACACACTCATTTAGACGCTCAGACTCACAAGTTCATACAAGCTCTTAAGCTCAATACGGCACACAGTGGAGTAGGTTATTACGCTCCGGCAGCCCAAACCACTCTAAACCCTTGCGTGTTCTTGTGTTCATCGTCCATCTAGCAACAGGCAAAACGCTTAAGCCCCCTCCTCGTCTTAGGATTTAGGGCAGGTGCATTCCGCCACCCGGCCGGAGATTTCCTCTCCGACATTTGGCGCGCCAGGTAGGGGGCTTGGCTTTAAGTTTTTGCTTGTTTTCCTGCTCGACACCATGGTTCACATCATCGAGCACCACGACTTCGTCCCCGAGGACTTCCCCATGGAGGAGGAGGCTGCCTCTTCCACACCATGGGCCTCCAGCCGCCTTGCGCCCGATGCAGCTGCTGCTGTGCGCTCTGCGCGACAGCACACTCCTACGCAGACATCCAGGGCATCAAGGGCCGCTCCCGGTGTGCTGTCTGCGGCCAGGGAGTTGTTGCGCCACCCTCCTAGCTCCACAGCCTCGCCAGGGGCCATGAAGCAGTGGCGTGATGACGTTGATCGGCTACTCGGCATGGCGCACTCTGGCTCAACCAGGCCCAGGCCTCGGTCATCCTGACGTCAACATGAGGCGTCGACAACTGTGCGCTCACCCTCGATGAGGATAGCGCCGACTGAGGACCTGCGAGTGGAGCTCAACCGCCGGCGCGCGGCGGAGGACGCTCCAGTCTCTCTGGAGAGGTCTAATGACCTGCAGGCAGAACTCAACCACAGGCGTGCGAGCGAGGATGCCCTCGTCTCTCTGGAGAGGGCGCGAGAGCGCCGACAGAACATCGAGGGTCGCAACCTCGACTATGACTTCGCTGCGGTTGCACCGCAGACTCCAACGGGCGCCCGCATCTAGGCGGGTGTCCCATTGGCCGGCGTGGGCTGCGCCGCACTTGCGGACCATCTTCGCGCGGCGACCTGGCCATCCAAGTTCCAGCCACACCTGCCGGAGAAGTACGACGGTACGTCCAATCTGTCGGAATTCTTGCAGGTTTATGTCACTGCCATCACGGTAGCAGGTGGAGACACCACCATGATGGCAACATACTTCCATGTTGCCTTGTCTGGGCCGGCCCGGACTTGGCTCATGAACCTTGCCCCAGGATCAATCTACTCCTGGGAAGAGCTCTGTGCGTGGTTCATAGCTAACTTCGCCAGCGCTTACCAACAGCATGGCGTGGAGGCCCACCTCCACGCAGTGAGGCAGGAGCCCGGGGAAACTCTTCGGACGTTCATCTCCCGTTTCACCAAGGTGCGAGGCACCATACCTCGTATTTCAGATGCTTCCATCATCACTGCTTTCTGCCAGGGAGTACGTGATGAAAAGATGTTGGAGAAGTTAGCCACACACGACGTGGAGACTGTCACCACACTCTTCGCTCTGGCCGACAAGTGCGCGAGAGCCACCGAGGGCCGTGCATGGCACTTGGCACCATAGATCGAGGCTGCCCAGACGGGTGGCTCGGGCGTCGTCGCTCAGGATGGCAAAAAGAACAAGAAAAAGAACCGCGGCCATGAGAAGTCATCGTCTGCCGCTCTGGTCGTAGCAGCTGCGGCTGGGGGCCGGAACGAGCGCAACAAGCACCCACGGCCGCAGAGGGGTAACAGTGGCTCATGCCCTGTACATCCCAACAGTCGCCACAACGCCGTGGAGTATCGCGAGATCATCGAGCTCGCGAAGCGCGTCAGCGAGCGGCGCGAGCAGACCTACATGGATGGCTCCCCTCCTCGCCGCTGGCCTGGTAAGGAAAGGGTCAACAGCGGCGAGGTGGCCATAGGAGAACCGGACCTCGGGTATCAGTCACCCAAGGGGGTCCTGAAGGATGTCTTCACCGAAGGCTCCAACTCCAGTGACGACAACTAGCCAGGCTACCGGGGCGACCCCGCCCTTCCCGGTCTACGGGTCTGAAGCCTGTCTTCCCCCGAAAACCCTTATGGGCTCCCCATGGGCCCAGTCTTTTGTTGAGTCTATGCAGGAACGGCTACGGCGTAAGGACATGGGCTTCATCAACAAACGCTCGGGCGCCACCGCCAGCGGATTGTGCATAATAGGGAGTTCGGGGTCCAGGACCTGGTCCTTAGGCGAATCCTAAACCAAGAAGGGCTCCTCAAACTCTCCCCCAGCTGGGAAGGACCCCTCAAGGTGACGAAAATACGCTGACCCAGGTGTGTCTGCCTTGCCACAACTGAAGGAGTGCCTCTTCCCAACCTCCGGAGCATAGAGCATCTCCGTAAGTTCTATCCATAGGAGCAGGTCTGAGGGGTTGGGGTCCCTTCTTTTTTGTAACTAGGTTGTGCATACGTGTATACCAGCCTGGTGAGGTCTGCCCTCATAAGCCCGGCCTGTTGGTCTGCACTCATGCATATCGAGTTATAAACAAAGGATTTACCCCCTTAGATGTGCTCTTGTGATAGTTTTATTCTGCTACAGATTCATGATATTATTATTTTTTATCTAACCCACCCATACGGTCTCCCACCCTTGCTAGTATAATGACATCCGAATTGAGTAGTCAGGCTTGCAGTTTAGGACCCCTCTACGAAAGCAGGGGGTCCGGCAGCCTGGGGGCCAGTTCTAGAGAATGGGTACCCATCCCCTAGGGGGTCTAGAGCTGTGTAGCTGCTTAGCTTGATTCCGCACCCTAAGCCTGCACGCTCCACCACGATGGGTATCCTAGTATTTGGAACTATAGCCCTATGGGTCTGGGAACCTGGGGTCTGGTTCTAGAAAATGGACGCACATCCCCTGGGGTGGTCCGGAGCCGTATAGCCGCTTAGCCTGGTCCCGTACCGTAAGCCTACACGCTCCACCACTCTGCGATTGGTGCCCTAGTATCTGGAACTATGATTCAGGGGGTCCGAGCACACGGCTTGGCTTCCTAGGCCAAATCCTATAGGTCCTGTTGCATGAATCAAAGGATGGCTAAAACCAGACGATGGGTCCTAATGAGTGTGCTGCTAACACTTCCTAGCCGAAGCTGTGTGCAGGTCCAGGTCCCAGTCGAGGCTACCTCCTGGGGGCCGGGACACCAACTCTTTCTTAGGTATGCTGGTATCCAGCCTCAACGCATCGAGCCTACATCCCAGGGGGGCCAAGTACCAGGAGAGGAGTTGGTAGAACCACACACAGCAAGGACAAATACTGCATAGATAAGAGCTATTTTATTGATAGTTCTAAAAATATCTTACAAAAACAAAAGTTATTACATCTGCCTTCAAGCGGAGCCCTAGCCTCATTTCTACAGGTGTGAACTACTCGACATCAGTAGGGTCACGCTGGAAGCGTGCAGCCACCGTCTCCACGACATCTTGTACGACCTCCCGGGCGGCGTCTTCAGTATCGGCCACCGATCCAGCGGTCACCGTTGGAGGCGATGTCGAGGCCATTAAAGCCAAAGAGATGGAGCCACAGCTCAGCTTGCTTCCCACCTCATGGAGTTGGAGCTAGACCAGTTCATGGAGGCGTACCATGGGATGCTGGTGAAGCTCACGCGAAAGATGGAGCCGCAGCTCAGCTCGCTTTCCACCTCCGTAAGGTCGCTGCACAACACCCTTTCGTATGGGCGCTGGCGGAAGAAGCATCGCCCCCACGGACATCTCGCATAGATGGGCAAAGATGGCCGCCTGGAGGATAGAGTGGGGGGTGGGGTGCTGAAGCTGGAGGCCGAGCTCCTCCAACAGCAGCAGAAAGAATGGCGAGATCGGCAGCGCCAACCCGCAAGAGAGGTAGGAGACGAAGAGCACGAACTCCCTGGCGGCAAGATTGCCGAGGGGAGAGGCGCCGACACGGATCCTTCCAGCCAAAGCCGGCGCGCCCCATCCGAGTAGGTTGCGCATCATGTTGAGTGCCCCCTCGGTCTGGAAACGCTCGGGTTGAACCAGCGAGGCCATGGCGATTGCGGCGGTGGAAAGCTGAAGAGCGCGAATGTAAAGGGGCGCAGAGGGCTCGGAGGCGAAAGGGCGCAGCAGCTGGAGAGAATGCGAAAGCGTAACTGCTGCATGCGGGGAGAATCCCTTTTCAAGGAAGACTCCCCCGCTCATGCCCCGAGAAATTCCGTCCGACGCGCACCTAGTGCCCAAGCGACCCAGTCGCTGACATGGGGGCCCGGGCCCACAAGTCATGCAGCTGGTGCGCCGGTCTTCGAGTGCAAGAAAAGACGAACCACCGCGCGAGGAGCGAACCACTGCGCACGATCGTGCGCCGCCTTAGGGCCGCTGCAGGGGAATATTTTTAACATAGGCGGCAGCAACGAGGCGCCCCACGCGTGGCCCGACGAAACCGCCATGCGTGGGGGCCACGCATCAGTCAGCCGCAGGGACAGACGCGACAGTTGATGTGACCGATGGCAGACTAACAGCGTGTGCGCGCCGAGTTAATGCAGCATGCGCTGAGGTAGCGCCCCAGTCACCGGTCATGCCATACTGACGCAAGGTACGAGTTTTGGCCCCACCTGCAGGCTCGCATCCTCCCCTGAGGTGGGCCCGGGGGCCACTGTCGGTACCCTGAAACAGGGGTACCCCTTACTACAACATGAAGACGCGGTGCCCACGCGGCTATCTCTAGTCACGTGGTGAACAGCACCCGACCCCACCACGTGGATGGCTCCGGGGCCGCCACGTGGCCAGAGAAGACGATATACTCCAAGTGTAAACAGTGGGTCCGGACCCCCATGGGAAAGTGTCGGACCCCTGTACGTGTGGACCGGACCACCGGGAAAGGCCAGGACCCCCATGGGCACGACCTGGACCCCCGGGACGGGTCCTGGACCCCTCTATGTGGGGTCCGGGCCACCCGCAGCCGGGTCCCGGGACTCTGTGACAGAGAATACCCAGGCCTTGCTCAAGGTCAGGCTGGGGTCTGGTGCCGACAAGTGTCCAGGCCCAGCCTGTTGTGGACCTGTCTGCGTACGCTACTGCTCCCCGCCCAGGCAGAGACCCGATGCTGCCACTTGGCCTACTGCGTGTGACATAAGCCAGCGGGCGGAGCCTGACGTAAGGCCTCCGGGTTGCGTGGCCTCTGCATTTATTGCGGATAAGGCGCGCCGCCTGACAAGCGATGTGCCGCCTCGGCATTTAATGAGGCCTGCCCACTCTACTGTCAGGCGGCGACCTGTCCATTCCGCTGGCAAGCAGTGTGCCGCCTCAGCATTTAATGCGACCTGTCCATTCCCCTGGCAGGCGGCATGCCTATCTATTCCGCTGGCAGGAGGCACGACCATGCTGCCGTATGCACTATACTCATCATCACTCGTATGTTGCCAGGGAAGCTTCCGCTGCACGCCAATGCTACGCAGACCGCGGATACCAGGACGTAGGAAGATTGCACTGGCGACTAGCATTAGTTGCTCCAAGTATTACATCCGTTATGTTCTTGGGCCCACATGTCGGGGCTTAGTACCCTTGTACGTGCCCCCCTTGAGCTATAAAAGGGGAGGCACGCGACGTTACAAGGAAAACACACACACTCACTTAGACTCTCGGACTCACAAGTTCATACAAGCTCTCAAGCTCAATACAGCACACAATGGAGTAGGGTATTACGCTCCGGCGGCCCGAACCACTCTAAACCCTTGCGTGTTCTTGTGTTCATTGTCCATCTTGCAACAGGCAAAACGCTTAGGCCCCCTCCTCATCTTAGGATTTAGGGCGGGTGCATTCCGCCATCCGGCCGGAGATTTCCTCTCTGACAATATATACACACACACACACACACACACACTAGTCGGTTGACCGTGCATTGCGATGGATCACAACAATATTCATGTAAACTATCCACCAAAAAGATTTCAAGATTTTTTATTGATTGTCTCCGCTCTTTGTATAATAATTTTTATTTGACTAATTAATGTTGTTTACTCTATCCAATATGTCTTGATTAGAAGAGAGTTCACAAAGACTGACTGAACGAACATAGATTATAGAATGACATAATTCCTCCATACATAGACCAAATAAGAGGAGGTCTATGAGCTCAAGTTTCTAAAATAAGTCACATGAACTCAAACTTATAAAAAAGATAGATCAAAATATGGAGTGGTTGCTAAAGTCAGGCATCAATAAAAACTGGATACGCTCCATACAAATTATGGTAATTCGTAGCAATTAGTATCGTTTAAAACCAACAAATAACATTTCCTTTTACTGTTAGCGTGACAAATCATTGCAGCTCCATCCAATTTAGCAACCTCAAACACCATGGAGTCCATTGCGCCAATGTGGTCTCAGAAATGATCTAATGCATGCAAGAGCCAAGAATACAAGGGACGAGCACCATGTGGTAGTGCCCGCATGGATCTCCAAATCCTAACACATATTTTGCAGGATCCATGAGCCATTATCAGAAGAACACAAAACATACACTACCGGACACAGCTCCTTTGCCGAGTGTCTCAGATACTCGGCAAAGGCTATTTTACACTCGGCAAAGGCTTTGTCGAGTGTAACACTCGACAAAGAACGCTCGACGAACTGTACATCGGCAACAGCCTCTTTGCCGAGTACTTTTTGTCGGGCACTCGGCAAAGAATTTGCCGAGTGCCATTTGACACTCGGCAAAGAAAAGTCACCGTCACGGCGCCAAGTGACGGTGACGGATTCTTTGCCGAGTGTCTTCTTTGGCACTCGACAAAGAGGCTAATTTTGCAGAGTGTCTGCTCTCGCGGCCCTCGGCAAAGACGGGTCCAGTGGGCCCCACCGCCAGTCCCTGTGCTGAGAGCTCTCGTAGGCACTCGGCAAAGGAGGCTTCTTTGCCGAGTGTCTAGTGGACTGGCACTCGGCAAAGAGTCCTCCAGTGGGCCCCTTTGCCAGTCCCTTTGCCGAGTGCCTTGGCAACAGCACTCGGCAAAGATGGCTTTACCGGTTCCCAGGTTTCCTTCTTTGCCGAGTGCCATGGTCAGCACTCGGCAAAGATGGCTTTACCGGTTCCCAGGTTTCCTTCTTTGTCGAGTGCCAAGGTCATAGCACTCGACAAAGCTACCCTTTGCTGAGTGTTACACTCGACAAAGTGACCAGGATGTCCCTTTTTTATTTGTTTTTGCTGTTCCATCCAAACAAACAAAAGATATATATCATTCACATCACATTATATATCAATCGCATCACAGAATGAACACATTTATCATCAACACCATATATATCACAAAGTCTCACTAATATAAGTCTCACAAATATAAGTCAGGATCATCACAAAACAGATATAAGTCTGGATCATCACTAACATCACCAAGTATAACTAACATCACCAACACTCACAAATATAAGTCTGGATCATCACAAAACAGATCATCAACGAGGTGGGCATCTGGACTAGTTCGGCGAAGGGCTGGACGAAGCGTGAGGGTTGTTCGACGCCGCCGATTGACCCTGCACAGAGAAGAGATTGCATGTGTGAGAACATATGAATATATATCATGTAGTACTAAAATTTTGATACTCACAGGAGTAGTGAACTCAGCAGGGTCAGCTGTAGGGAACAACGGAGGTGGTGGAGCATGACCCTATGCGGCGCCAAGGCTCTGCATGTACGCGAACATCTCTGCCATCTTCTTCTCCAGCTCCTCACGTTGCCTCCTCTCATCATCTAGCTGAGTCTGTAATATTTCACCCTAATGTTACGATAATGCAAAGAGAAGATATATAATAATCAATGAATGATGAATAGATAAGGAATAACATGGAGTTGCTGGATACGATGCTGTGAGCTGTCCTGCCGAGGTCGTATGGCTGGGCTCGCGCTCGTGCTCCTTGCTCGCACCTGAGAGAGAGTGGGAGTGGAGGAGAGTCGATTGCCCCATCGGCAATCCAGTACCGCCCATGCCTCTTGCCTCCTCCGACCCTCATGAGGACATCTCCGTCGATGTCCTCGGTCCTCGGATCGTAATCTGGCCCATGGACCTCCTTGGCCATGGCAGTGTACTCACTGAGGCGGCTGTGGATGGCGGGGTTGGTGTACGCCTCGGGCCCGTCATCCGGGTTGTAGGTGACGTCGGACGTCGCCTTCCCCTTGTGGGCCATAGCATATGCCGAGAACGTGGAGCAAGGCGCGCCACCATGTGCCGCCGACTGCGAGAAAACCAACGAGATGGTTAGAAATCATGTCTAATCGAAAGTTATATACCTAAATAAAAAAGAGCGCGTACCCATGCTTCCGCGTATTTGCCCAGGCTGCGGCTGCCTTGATGGTGGGAGGGACCTTGCATCATCAAACGCTGTTCCCAGCTAGCGTTGTGCGCCTCGTCCCACTCAGCCGAGCACCACCTCTACACCATCTGCTCCCAGCACTCAGGATGCGCGGCGCACCAATGAGGAATCATCTAAAAAAATACAAGTACACGGCATATCAGAAGATAAAATTAAGCATATTTAGTACCAATAATAAAGTTTTGTATTTACCTGCAAGTACTGGTCCAGAGTCAACGACATGGTTCGGGCGTCCTTCTTGGTCACCTTCTCCCCAAGGACGGAGCCGTGGTAAGTGACGATGGCCTGGATGCGCGCCTCGTAGTGCATGTCCACGACGAGCTTCTTACAGCTTGTCGTAGTCACCACATCCGCCCTGGCCTCGTATCCAGCCTCGCATCTGAAGAAATCCTACATACAAAGACGATGTATCCATACATTATTTCAAGAATATGCAACAAATGCGACTTATTAAACAATATAGTGCGAGGAAGACTTACCCACAGCTCTTGCTTCACCCGCTCCGCCTTGTTGTTGAATTGTCTGCCGTCCTGATCTACTGCATCGGGGGCGACGGCGTAGTGGTCGAAGGTGTATGCTGGGCTCGTCACTCCGGCGTACTCGACAAGTCCAGGGAAGTGTTCCCTGCATAGAAGGCCGAGGATGCCATTAGGGTTGCGGCCATGACCCCCTGCAGTCTCAAAAACCATCCAAGACCTGTCCAAGTGATTAAGATAAAGTATTAGTTTCTATTATTAATTTAAACATATAATATGAAAAAGCAGCAACAACATCTAAAGTTACCTACTTCTCTCCATCAGGTCATATCAGCGAACGTCTGTCACGAAGTATGGGTCGCTGAGGGAGACTCGCGGGACCTCGCAGGTAGATACTCCTCGAACCTAAGGAGCCAGAACCTAAGACGTCCTGCTGAGCGGCGTCGTCGTCGTCCTGCTGCGCCGCATCGTCGTCGTCCTGCTGCGCCGCATCGACAGCGGCTTGCTGCTCCACCTGCTGCTGTACGGCGTCGTCCTGCTGCGCCTCATCCTCTGTCCTATGGGTGCTGCTCCTCCCCCTCCCCCTCCCCCTCCTCGTCCTCGTCCCACCGCCCACCATCTTTGTTCAACAACCTGCAATTAAGAGTAAGCAATTAAACACAGATAAAAAATATGTATTTAGAAACATATGCAAAATAAATGAAATATAGCATTACATCGATTAAAAATAATCTTCATATGTGTCCGGGTTAGCCGGATCATAAGTGTCATCATCACTATCAACCATTTCATAGTCAACACCATCTGAAGGCGCAATTTCGTCATTGGCATTGCCTTCAAGCATTTCTAAGTCATTCTCATTTTGCACCTCATCATCCTCCTCATCAACAACCATTTCAATATCTACTTCCATTCCGATCGCTTCGGTTAAGTCTATCTCATATCGCCCTTCTAGCCCATCTTCTTGGAAGAACTCTCCGTCATATGTGTCCGGGTCTAAGTTATAATCTTCATCGTTTGGAACAGGTAATTTACCGTGCGGTGATACCTTATACACAACATCCCAACCCTTAAGATGTTGTTTCGTTTGGCACGCATATGGAAGATAATACACTTGTGTGGCCTGTTGGGCCACAATATAGACATCGTCTCCTGGTAAGGTGGAATCCTGTCGAATTTCGACTAGCCCAATATTAGAATGTGTCCGTCTCGTAACTTCAGGGTCAAACCAATGACATTTGAATATCACTGGAGTAAGAGGTTTGGAACCATAAAAATTGAGTTCATATATTTCTTCAATTCTTCCATAATACTCTACCTCGTCAAGCCCGGGCGTAAAGACTCCAGAACACGTGGTTTTTCGATTGGGCCGACTTTGGTCGTAGCTTGTTGTGCGAAAACGGTATCCATTGACGTCATACCCATAAAATTTCCTGACCCTATAGGCAAAGCCATTGGCTACTTGTCTCAACTCGGCACTCATAGACGGCTCTCTTTGGCCCTGCAAGTTCAAACACGCTAGATTGTTATATTATTCGCACGTAAGAGCAACTTAAAATGACAAACTAAGCACGTACCTTATGTTTAAACCAGGAAATGAAATCAGGCAATCCATTTCCCGCACCCTTTCTAAGAAGGGTATCATATTCCTGTGGAGTTGGGTCCCTTGATCGACTCCAGAATTCATGAAGAAATTGCTCCATGTATGGCGTCACCTCTTCAAGGTTGGTCAATACATATAGCATGATATGGCGCCACTCTTCATGTCTCAGGGTCTTGGTGGTCGAACCACTCGCGCTTCCGAGTTGCCCTCGAAAAATGCTGAGGTTCGATTCATTGCCGCCATCATTGTAACGAGGGGGTGGATTATGCACGCTCGGCAGTTTGTCACCATAGTAAGTTGTTGTGAAGTTTGACACCTCCTCCAGTATGTACGCCTCTGCAATGGAAGCCTCGATTTTGCATTTATTTCTACATTTCTTTTGGATAGTCTTTAGACATCTCTCGATTGGATAGCACCAACGTCCCTGCACGGGCCCCCCATTCGTGCCTCATACGGGAGATGAAGAATCAAATTCTGCATCGGATTGAAGAAGCCGGGTGGAAAGATCTTCTCCAGCTTACACAGTAACACGGGTGCCATCCTTTCCAAGTCTGCAATCATGGTCCGAGCTAACTCTTTTGCACAAAGCTGGCGGAAGAAATATCTCAACTCTGCAAGCGCAAGCTAGACATGCTCAGGGACATAGCCTCGAACCATCGCCGGAAGAATTTGTTCAATCCATATGTGGAAGTCATGACTCTTCATCCCTAAGACTCGCAGAGTAGATAAGTTCACCCCCCTACTAAGGTTAGCTGCATACCCATCAGGGAACATTAACATCTTGATCCACTGTAGTACTTCCTTCCTCTGGGCCCTGCTCAGGACGAAATCGGCCTTAGGCCTTCTCCATGTCTTTCCACCACTAGGCGGCTTCATCTCTTGGTTTGGTCTATCACATAACTCTGCCAGATCCACTCTTGCCTTTACGTTATCCTTTGACTTATCAGGAATCTCCATAATTGTTGCCCAAAGTGCCTCGGCGACATTCTTTTCAGTGTGCATCACGTCAATGTTGTGTGGAAGGAGCAGGTCATCATAATAGGGGAGCCGAGTCAAGCCCGACTTATGTGTCCACATATGTTGCTCACCATATCCCACAAAACCACCTTCTGGGTTGGCCACGAGACCATTTATCTGTTGGCGAACTTCGGCGCCAGTCATCATTGCAGGTGGGCCGTCTGTCACCACGACACCTTTCATAAAGTTCTTGATGTCTAGTCGGAATGCATGGTCAGGAGGGAGAAATTGTCAATATTTATCGAATGACGAATATTTGCCACCCTTCTTCAACCAAATGAACCTAAGAGCTTCCTTGCAAACTGGGCATGGGAACTTACCGTGAACACACCAGGCGCAAAATAGCCCATACGCCGGAAAGTCATGCATGGAGTACTGGTACCAAACATGCATTTTGAAGTTTGTCTTCGTAGCTCGGTCGTACGTCCATACCCCTTCCTCCCAAGCACGGACCAATTCATCAATCAAAGGCTCCATGTACACGCCCATTTTATTCCCCGGGTGTACAGGAATTATCAACGACACGAATATGTTCTGTCTTTGAAAGCATACGCCGGGGGGGGGGGAGATTGATGGGGATAACAAACATGGGCCAACATGTGTATGGGGCAGCGGTCATTCCATAGGGATTGAACCCATCTGTGGCCAGCGCAACACGAACATTACGAGCCTCTTTGGCTTTCTCATGGTGAATGGCATCAAAGTGGGTCCATGCTTCACCATCGGATGCGTGAACCATCTTGTCAGGATTGTATCGTTTGCCTTTTTTGTGCCATGTCATCTGTTTCGCGGATTCCTCTGTCATGTATAGACGCTGGATCCTCGGTATGAACGGAAGGTGGCGTAGGATTGTCACGGGGATGTCGAGCTGCCTCTTCTGTCCATCACCAGAGTCTACCTCCATGAACCTAGATGATTTACACTTCGGATAGTACTTTGCCTCAGTGTGTTCTTTCCTAAATAGGACGCAGCCCTTCGGACAAGCATGTATCTGCTCATACGTCATCTTGAGTGCACGAAGGAGTTTCTATGCCTCGTACATGCTCTTTGGCAGAACGTGATCCTCCGGAAGCAGGCTGCCAATAACTGTCAACAAACCATCGAAGGCGTCTCAACTCATGCTATACTGCGACTTGAACGCCATTATACGCCCAATGGCATCCAGTTGAGAAACCTTTGTCTTGCCGTGAAGGGGTTTCTGTGCCGCGTCAAACATGTCGTAGAATGCCTTTGCGGTCGCCTCTGGCTCGTCCTCCATACGTCCTTCGGCGAACTGTGCCTCGTGATAGTCGTTCAACATGTCCGCTACCCCAGCATCAGCATCGTAATCCTCGACACGTTGTCTCACCACCTCCTCTCTCGTGCGATGCGCTTCACCATGGAAGATCCACCGAGTATAGTCTGGCGTAAATCCATTCTTCCAAATATGTTCTACCATGACCTTCTTTGGTTTTCTTTTCCGGTTGTCACATTTGCTGCACGGACAAGGGACTAGACTAGCTCCTTTAGCAGCTTCGCCATATGCCCGTTCCACGAAAGCATCGGTCTTCCTAATCCATTCTGGGGTGACATCATTACGTCTTACGCGGCCCGTGTACATCCACTCACGGTCCTCCATCCTCTAACATATATAACCGAGTATAGTTTAATATAGACATGTAATGCATGTACACTACGTTCCTACCTTCTAATAGGTGAGGATAGGTCCTAATCCCACCCGCGGTTGCGTAGATGGAGTTAGTTTCCATGCTCTACTCCGATCCGAGATAGAATTTCGGCAGCACCTCCCCGCTGTTCTCCGGATACACGTCCTGGCAGGGAGAGTGTACTGTCCGGAGAACAACAGGGAGGTGACGCCGAAACTCTGTCTCGGACCGGAGTAGAGCATGGAAACTAACACCATCTACGCAACCGCGGGCTGTCCAAAAAACGTGGACAATTCGAAACTGATACATTTGTAGATATGCAAAGATCTACATATCTACACCGTATCTCTTTCGAACGGGAGACGCCTAACTGGGTTACGTGATCTACGACCATGATGCGGAAATAGAGGTTATACCTAGGGTGGCGGTGGAGTCAGGCTAGCGGGGCTGTGGCGGGTTGGTGCAGTGGCGACGCGACGCCGTGTAGGCAGACCCGCAGTGGCTAGGAAGACAAGTATCTTCTCTGTAAAAAATAAACAAACATGTCAAAAAAATCGGCAGCACTTCCCCTGTACGGGGAGGTTTCCAAAACCTGCAAATAGATCTAACAGCACGATGGCTGACACGCACATATACAAACAACAAGATGAATGCAAGTCACATCTAAGTGGCATCCATATCCACCATCACACATATTTCAACGGCATCCATATCCACCATCACATTATGCCAAATTAACACAAATAGTATAAACTCTCTAAACACACATACTAAACTAATTAAACTCACTAAAGTCACTATATTCACTAAAAACATATAGTATAAACTCACTAAACACACATACTAAACTAATTAAACTCACGAAAATCACTAAATCCCCTAAACACATATACTATAAACTCAATAAATACATACTAAACTAATTAAACTTATTATACTCACTACGACGGTGGGCGCGACGACGGCGAGCGAGCGGGTGAGTGAGTGAGAGTGAGACGACGGTGACGCGACGACGGCGGTGGGCGCGACGGTTTTTCCATACTTACCAGGCCGATCCAGCCCGTTTAGGCCCTAGCGGGCCAGGCTCAGACTGGGGAACGAGCCCGCGGGCTTAGATGGCCCGGCTCGGTTTTCTAACCGTGGCCGTTTGGCCATCTCGTCGCCGTGCTCCCTACGTCCGCTATCACGTCCGTGTCCCGATGACGATGGCTAGAATGCTCCCAGTCAAAAGTATGTGAGGCCATTTTACCCAGCCAAGACCTGTGTGTATGTGAGGCCAGAATGCTCCGTGTCCCGATGAAGACATGTTTTCGGGTCTACGTACACGACGCGCGGACTCACCTCCTCACCATTTTACCCAGCCAAGACCCGTGTGTATGTGAGGCCAGTGAGAGCGGCTCACCCACACTTCTGTTCGTCGTCCTGCTAACGCCATAGCCACAAAGCTTTCCATGGCTCTGGTCCTCCCATCCTCGTTGCTGCCATTCCTAGTCTCGTCGTCGGTGTGGGTGGCCTTATCCCTGCCGTTGCCTGTGGTAGCAGCTCATGGCGGGCAAGGAGGGCAGCACTGCTCGCCGTTTCTATGCGGTAACATGAAGATCGCCTTCCCGTTTGGGCTTATCCCGGAGGGCGCCGCACAGACCAGCTGCGGCGCTGGGGTTGGGTTCTAGGTTCGTTGCTATAACACCATCCCGCGCCTCGGATTTTCTCAAAGCGAGATCACCTTGAAGATCCTCAGCATCTTCTACCACAACCGCTCCTTGCTCCTCGCGGATAGACCATGGTTTACATATTTCAATACGACTACTAGCACCAAAGGGTGCCGCATCTCGACGGCCAACACCTCGTCCCGGCTTGCCCCTCCGCTCTCGGTCAGCTCCGACAACCAGAACCTCATCTTCTACAACTGCACCAAGCCACCGTCGCCAGGCGAGGGGCTCGTGGGCACGGCATGCCACAACAACACGTTTATTTGAATAACTGCGGCAACCAAAATTAAAAAATAAACTTTGCCGAGTGCCGGATCTCGGGCACTCTGCAAAGACGCCTTTGCCGAGTGCTAGTTGTAGAGCACTCGGCAAAGATGTGTTCTTTATACTTTGCCGAGCGCCAACAGACAGGCACTCGGCAAAGCCGCCTTTGCCGAGTGCTAGCTGTAGAGCACTCGGCAAAGATGTGTTCTTTATACTTTGCCGAGCGCCAACAGACAGGCACTCGGCAAAGCCGCCTTTGCCGAGTGCTAACTGGACAGCACTCAGCAAAGTATATTTTATTTTTTTATTTTTGGCAACCAAACTTTTTGTGGTGTGTTCTTACACTATGTAGACCTACAAGTACCATTTTGGTACAATTATAAAAGTGTTTTCTATAGCTAGTAGATTTAGTTCGTTTATTTGAATTTTTTCGAAAAAATCACATTTGAACTGCAGGTCACTCGAAACTTGGGAAACCGTGCATGCAAAAATGATATCCGTCCTATTTAGCACAAGTTACGACCGATTCCAGGAGCGGATCGGAAACTTCGAGCAACATGCTCACTAAACATGGCCGTGAACTTGCCATCCACATGTTTAAAAATTGTATAAAACACAAACAAAGTCAGAAAATCATGAAACTTGTCCACGTGTCATGATATCATATGTAGAGTCTGTGATAAAAAATGAGAATGTTTGGACAAGGTTGTGAGACACTATGTGTAGAAACCTAAGAGAACTACACATGAAATCATAGAGTTTCAATGTGGATCTCTTAGGTTTGTACACATAGTGCGTTACAGCTTTCTTGAAACTTTTTCAAATTTTTATCACAGCCTCTACATATGATATCATGACACGTGGACATGTTTCATGATTTTCTGACTTTGTTTCTATTTTATACAATTTTTAAACACCTGGATGGCAAGTTCACGGACATGTTGAGTGAGCATGGTGCTCGAAGTTTCCGGTCCGCTCCTGAAATCGGTCGTAACTTGTGCTAAGTAGCATGTATATCATTTTTGCATGCACGGTTTTCCAAGTTTCGAGTGACCTGCAGTTCAAATCTTAATTTTCCGAAGAAATTCAAATAAACAAACTAAATGTACTAGCTATAGAAAACACTGTTATAATTGTCCCAAAATGGTACATGTAGGTCTACATAGTGTAGAAACATACCACAAAAAGTTTGGTGACCAAAATAAAAAAAATAAAAATATGCTTTGCCGAGTGTCTACATAGGACACTCGACAAAGACTCTCTTTGCCGAGTGCCAGATATTTGACACTCGGCAAAGACTGACAGCCGTCAGCTGTAGACGACCGCTAACGGTCCTTTGCCGAGAGCCATATTTGCCGAGTACTTGACGCTCGGCAAAGCAGTCTTTGCCGAGTGTTTGGCTATGCCGAGTGTCCTGCACTCGGTAAATAAGCTCTTTTCTGAGTGCAGGACTTTGCCGATTGTGGCGCTCGGCAAAGTCGGCTTTGCCGAGTGCCCGATAAAAAGCACTCGGCAAAGCCGCCGGCACTCGGCAAAGAGCCGAATTCCGGTAGTGATATGCAGACAATAAATAAAGTATTAACACACCCAATTATGTTCGGTCCTTAGCACAACAAAAAACTAACACCCAAAACAACACAATAATTTTTGCAATGACAGAAGGATGGGTGACAGGTACATAGAAGTGGTACAAGCATACCGAGTCGACACCGTGATAAGGGAAAGGTCATGTAGACAGGCAATGCCGAGCCATCGAATGGGTGCCATAGGCAGCAAATCAGGGACCCTCATCCCTTGCCTCCCCAACTTCTAAGGTTTCGTAGAGCAGGAAGGGAAGAGGAGAGACGAGCATACCTGTTCATTGCCGGAGAAGGACACGACAAAAAATTGAGCATCTGGAGACGGGCACTTGCCATCTTCCTTCTTTTAATATCTTCCATGGACGTAATGGACTTCTCAGTTACTAAATTTCTATCAGTATCATGTGCTTTCTCTCTGAAAATGAGTCCATATAACATGTCAGTAATTAATAAATATTTGTCACACAACAAAGTACTTACAAGACACTGGTGCAGGACGCGACGAGGAGGGCGAAAAGCTAGTGGAATCAGCTGGATTGAGTATGGGAGAGCTTGGACTCGGTATGGTGTGCGGATGGTGGGAGGGTGTAATTGCAAAACATTCTGCTAGCGTTGGATGTCGATCGGAGGAATGAGATGACTTGTTTGCATGATTGTATATTAGACGAGATTGCATATTAGTCGTTGACTTTTTTCATTCATTTCCCTCATTTTCTTTTCGTGGAATGAAATAGATTGGTACATTGTTACCTCAGTCATCATGAGAAAATAACTAATTATGTCAGTATTAGAGGGTGTTTGGTTTTAGGGACTAATCTTTAGTCCCTTGATTTTTATTCCATTTTAATTTCTAAATTGCTAAATATGGAAACTCTGTATTTAGTAATTTAGGTACTAAAATGGTATAAAATGGTATTAAATTAGTCCCTCGAAACCAAACACCCCTTAGTACAAGAATGAAGTGATGTTTCCAAGAAATTTGAAGGAATGAGTTCACGATGTATCACCCCATAAAGTGATTTATCAAACTAAACAACCTTAATAGAAATTACTTGTTTGTGTCGGTGTGTACATTTGGAGATAAATAACCCTCCTGACTTGCAAATAGGTTCAGTTTATTCTCTCAAAATTTCTAGAAAAACGATGACCGGTTATATGAATGCCATCTAATATATACTGCACCGATTTTAGCTCGTTCAAGTCGAATCGTCCTTTACTGGAGATGATGATGACGACATGAGCCATGAGGTGATATGTAATAATCTTGACCATCTTGTCGTCTCCAAGGCTACAAAATGGTAGTTACCCCGTTTCAAAATAAATGGCCACTATAGTTTCTTAGAGTAGGATTTACAGGGGTATATATATATATATATATATAGGGCAGGTATAACGGGAGCCCTGGGCTTCAGATATTAAAGAAAGCCCAGGTCGGTTACGTGGTCTGGTCCGCTGAGACAAGCGCGCCTGTGTTTAATGTAGTCCAGACAGACGGCATGTAGGACAGACGACGCCGTTACGCGGTTGGTTTAATGGCAAGGCGGTAACCATATGGAAGTGGCACGGAATTATAGGGAATAGATTCCATATGCAAACATGCTTACTCTGTTATGTGGGCGCGGAATTTATGGATCTTGCATGGGGTGTAATGGCGGCAGGTAAATATAATGTAGAATAAGATGTTGAAAGATATGGCATAAAATCGATACGGTATAAATGTTGCATAAATAGTATATACCGTTTGGCGTAAAATATTGTGTCATTGTGCGTAAGTACTGTGTTATGGATATTAGTTTTACATGTACATCGCTAGAATATCGGGACAGTTTCGGAAATAATGGAAATACCCTGGAAACGTGGATGCGGTTACTTGTATAGTATCCGTGATTTCCTTTCATCCGAAAAAACACCACAAAGCCTGCATAACTATTTGGAGGTGGAGATGGCCGGCTCTGGAGAGTCGCAGGCGATGGTAGGAGATGGCGTTCGTCTTGATCCAGAGACAGAGGGAGTAGTTGATGGTAACTCACTGGTCACACCACCTCCTGCTCTGCTGGGTCCTGTAATCGACGAGATGAGCATAGGGGAAGAAGGAGAACAAAGGGTTCGACCTCCTATGTCCAATATTAGCTCCAGGGAGATGGATACGCCTCAAATACTGCATTCACATGTAAGTCCAATTGTTGTATTTGATTCTTGATTGATTAGATTGTTATGATCATATTCCATGGTACAAACAACAATGTCAATGAATTTGCAGAAAAAAACATTGATCCAACTATAGTGCCAACGGTAGGGATGACTTTCAAGGATGTTGATGATGCATATAAATTCTATAAAAGGTATGCATATGAAGTTGGATTTCCACTAAAGAAATACAGAGAGAAGACATTCAGTAAGTGGATAAATTGTTCACGTGAAGGTAAAAGTGCACCAAAATCAAATGAGACACCTAGGATGAGGAATAGGACTTCGGGGCGTACGCAATGTAAGGCTGAAATAAAATTAAAAAAAAATATATGGTGATGAAAAAAATGGTTGTAGCTGCAAAAATTGAACTGGTAAACTTGGAGCATAACCATGAGTTCATAACTGACGAAGCAGAGAAACAACATTTACGTTGCAACAAAAGTAGGGATGCTGAGTTCATAAATTTTGTTGATGCAATGCATGATAGCCGAGTGCCGCAGCATTGCATAGTTGATTTTATATAAGAAATGCATGATGGGCCAGAGAACGTACTGGTAACTGCTCAAGATCTGAAAAACATGTAAGCAATATTTTTATGTTTCATGTGTATATATTAAGTGCCATAAATATTACTGTAGTAAATGTTTGTATAATCATTTTTTGTGCAAACAAATGTAGGAGGGCAACAAGGAGACGAGAAAACTACGCAAATGATGTTGCCAAACTTTTGGCTTTCTTTACAGAATGCAAGAAACAAAATCCATAATTTTTTTGTGATTTTCAGTTAGACAATGATGGGAAAATAGTGAGTATTTTTTGGTCACATGCAAGTATGCAGGGGGAATATGCAGAATATGGGGATGCTGTGACATTTGATACAACACACAAGACAAATATATATGATAAACCACTGGGCATGTTTGTTGGAGCTAACAGCCATCTGCAGTGTACAGTGTTTGGATTTGTTTTGTTGGGAGATGAAACAGTGTAGACTTTTGAATGGGCTTTCAATTCATTCAAAACATGTATGGGATGCGAGGGTCCGAGAGTTATGCTAACATGTATGTGGTATGTCAATTTGTTATGCAAAAAAGTGAATTAATTTATTGTGAAAGTAAATTAATAGTTTGTGAGCAATTGCAGATCAGGATCCTGCAATGCCAATTTCTCTAAGAACTGTATTTCCAAAAACAGTTCACAGACTGTGTTTATGGCATGTCCAGAACAGATTTATGCTATTCTTAAATGAGATATATGCAAGGTTTGCTGATAAGAATTTTAAAACAACATTCCAATCTATTATACATCATCCATTAACTCCTCATGAGTTTGAATGTGCCTGGGAAATGATGCTAGAGGAGTTCAATCTTCATGAAGATATGACTACGCAAATTATATGAAATAAGGAAAGAATGGATACCAGCATTTTTTAAAAATGACTTCTATGGGGTAATTGTATCTACACAACGAAGTGAGAGCATGAACAGATTAGTGAAGCAATCACATGTAGATGCGAACACCCCTCTGCATGAGTTCGCTAAACAGATGATGAAAATGTTGCATAGCAGGAAAATGAAAGAATCAAAGGAGGCATTGATGAGCAAGGTATGTCGTGCTTGTTATCAATAACGTATGGCATACATGTTTATGTAAATACTTTGTCTAATTATGATAATAACGTCTTATAGGGACCAAGGACAACAGATACATTGTATAGGTTCGAAGTGAGAGTCTCTAGAGCATACACCAGAGCTGATATGAATAGATTTGAGGAATCAATGAAATACACCACTGCATACAAAATATTAAAGGACACAGACGGTTGTGATAAAGATTGGATCGTACAACATACAAAAAGGTATAATAAAATTGTGTGGGGACAACATCAATTCAAGATAACAACGGACATAGATGCTGGGGAGTATACATGCGAGTGCAAACAGTGGGAACATACAGGTTTGTACATATTGTGTTGATTAAAATAATAAATTTGCATACTAAATAATTTGTTGATTGTAGTACAAATTAATGTATATCGTTAAAAAATAATGGTTGGTTTTCATGTTTTAAGGTCTATTGTGTGTTCATCTTTTAAGAGCCTTCATGCATCTTCAAGTTGAAAAGATACCTTCAAAGTATATATTGCAAAGGTACACTGTCTCGTTAAGAAAAGATGTACCATTTGAAAGAATTGATAAGAGCTTCAGGGGAAAGGATGGAGTTACTAAATCATACAGACAGAAAATGTTGCTAACGAAAACAATGAAAGTGGTTCGCCAGGCGTGTATGTCAAAAGCAGGGTACGATAAGGCAATGGATGTGTTGGATGAGCTCGATGGCGTTCTATGCCGATTAGAGCCAGATATTGGATGTAATGAGTCATATGATGTTAGTGATGATGAGGAAAACCAGGTAATAAGATTTCAGTTTTTTAAATGTTATACTATTTGTAACATATAGTATGCATAGTAACATATTATTTGTACCAGGAAGGAGAATTAAATAATAATAATGCTGGCGATGGGATGGAAGATAAATATATAATCTTGCATGAAGTATTGTATATAATGAATATATAAAATCAATGAACTAGGCAAATTTTATTTTGTAGGATGAGGATAAAACCATGACTGGATGTGAACATGCGTTAACATTAATAACCGCTGGTAACCAGGTACATATTAAAAAAATATTGTTCATTGGTATATAATGAAAATATATGTTTATGCTGCATGTAAATGTTGATGTATTTGGGTTGGGCTATATAGGTGGACAACATGAGAATTCCACTTGAGGTTGGTGATACAAGTTCTCCGTGTCACGTAGCACATGAACAAATGGAACATATTGGTGCATCCTCAGAAGCTAAAAAGGTGAGCATTGAGAAATGATTTTACTGATTGGTAGAAAGATACTTTATGTAAATATGTGTATACTAATTAATAACTTCTTTTATTATACAGAGGTTGAATTTTAATGTGGATGTTATAAATCTGAGTATGCCGGATCGTGCAAGACCAAAAGGACAGACAATAAAAAATACAGAAGATAGGATTATGAAACTAGGTGCGAAAGGAGAAAAAAAGAAGAATAGGAAATGTCAATTGTGTGGAGTAGCAGATGGACATAACAGCAGAACGTGTCTGTCTGTGGAAGAGAACAGGGCAAGACTAGCAAAACTGGCTAATCGAAAGAGAGGACGACCGGCCGGATCAAGACTAAACAATAAAACAACTGCTCCATAGTGGAATGAAACAGCGACTGCTAAAAAACATCGTATTGATGAAGAAGTAGAAAATGAATAAGCCGCTGAGCATATGGAATTGGGTGAATAATTTGAAGTGTGACTAAAGAGTGGTCGATGTAGTATAAATTTGTAATAGCACAATGACCTATGTTTTAGTTTTTGGAAATTAATAGTTTGCATGACTGGGTTATATAATGCGTTGATATAATACTATAGTATGTTGCGTAAAACTAGACCATTACCCAAATTATGAAACTGAATATATACCAAAAATTGGCATTGAACGTTTAGCAATCGGCCGATCTGGACATAAATGGTATATAGACTCAATACACTTAACATAACTAAGCAAATGGGAGTACATACTTTGGGTTTCACACTGCATCTACACTAGAAAGGTTGTAGCATAGGCACTGGTCACAGTTATCATAATTAGCATGGTAAATGTGTAAAAAAGGAACCTAATGTATATAAAATAAGGAAGTATATAGGTTGCATAAAACTTGAATATTAAAGATAATATGATAATAGAAATACGCCAAACATTGGACGAAAACGATTAACCATCTCACAATCTGGAAATGAAAAGCATATAAGTTCATAACAGATAACATAACTAGACAGTCTGGTAACATTTATGTTTTACACACTTGAAATAAAAACTGATACGAAGTAGCATAGACACTGGACACAGCGAACATAAGTGTCATGGGGAGTATCATACACATGAGCAACACATGACATAAGTGACTTAAGAAGTAACATAAACAGTTTGGGGGTCCCATAGGGAATCATGTTTAGCTATGATATCTAAGTCTTGGCTTTCAAACAATGTCGTTTCCTTGGAACATACTTGAAAGGCAGCAGTTCTGCAGGGAGGGGGTAAACCTTATTGTTGCGATGAAAGGTCAGGTAATGCAGAACAAAAGCACGTTGGTCCAATGGTTCATCCTGAAATAGTCATAATAGTTGAATTAATGCTAAGAATAAGTATGAAGGAGTAATATATGCATGATCAAAACACTAATTTAGTAACATACCGGTACATAAAATTCTGATAAGTCGCCATCATCAAAATCGTAGTATCGGAGGAAGTTTGCGACAAAAAAACCACAATCGTTTGACCCTGGTAACATGGTTGGACAATTGGGAAGAAGCCCAATCTTGTAGTTGCCAAACTTTGGTAAACTTGTATCTGGTCGAGCTTCATGTAACGCAATGCTAAGTCTTCTCATTATTAATCTAGACCAAGGTATCTTTGTTCCATTTATCAACAATTGATCATTGTGGATTTGTTTCCAGGTAGTGCTTCCAAGCAATGTCCCATAAGGATTTGAATCTAAAATGTCTATTCGACGAAGTTGAAAGTTGATTGCATAAAGGGTCCAATGACTACGGCGTAGCATAGGAACCAGGATCTGTTAAGATATATGTATAAGTTTATGAATGAACAATAATAGGGGTATGGAAAATTAAAGATAACGTAAAATATAACTTATGACCAATAGAACATTAAAATATTCTTACAAATAAAACTGATTGGGGCTCACCAATTTTATTTGGTTCAGAACTTCATTTGGAGGAAGCGTCAGTTCTAATTGTTCTTTAAGAACTGATGTTGAGAAGGGCTGGGGATTTGAACTGTGCTGTTCGAACTCCTCGATATTCAAAACGGTCTGGACAAAAAATATATTGATTAGTATTATATATTTATACAGTAAGGGTTGAAATATGATACAAAGTTGAAGAGAAAAAAATACCCCAACATTGACATTTAGTATTAGAGTGTTGATTATGGTATCTGGATTGTATAATACATCATCATCACGAATACATTCGATAAATCCCTGCATGAAAATGTTCTCAAGGCATTTATTAGGGCCAAACGATTGGACAACATCCAGGACAAAACCTCCAAATCCTCCAAAATCAATGATAGTCCTCGAAAAAATGAAACTTTAATTACAAATCATCTAATTATACTTAATTGAAGTTTGAATAACGAATACATACATGCTCGGATCTAGTTGTCCTGATAAAACGAACTTAAATAGTTGGCGAGCACATTCTTCACGTGATACGTGGGGAGGTTCAACAACTGCAGATTTAGAGGAAATATCATTTGCAACAAGTTCAGTAGTTGCCTGATTTATATATTTGTTAGTAATCAATGGCATAAATAATTATGTATTGTAATGTACATATATAAAAAATATAAGAAGATGAAACGACATGACTTACTTCTGTCAATGGGGTTTTGTCAAACTGTGGTGCACCAGATACGGGAGTATCATGTTTAACAGTTTTTTGTCCTTCCTGAAAAACAATACAATTATTAATATAAACGTAATCAAACATAGGTTATAACTAATATTAACATAATATGATGAAGGTATAAATACTGACAGTATTTATGTTTGGTGTTAATTCAGAAACATCAATCTTGTCGGTTGTGGGAGCCTAGTGAATAGAGTAAATAAAAACATGCATATATATTATTGTTGCTTGCATAAATTGTAATTGAAAATATAATAAATGTGAATAAAGGAAAACAAACATTTGATTTTGGAGTCTTGTCAAATATAGGGGCATCCATAACTAAATTTTTTTCACAAACGTTTCCACTGACAATCTGTAATGGTAACATATGAAATTTGAGTAAACAATAACTTGTATGCTATATTTAATATATGATTTATATATAAAGTTTGTATGAAAAAACTTACCTGTTCTGATACTTTGATATCATCAGTAGGAACATGTATTTCCTGATCATGTTGCTGATTATCAGGGGTTGGAACAGGTGGAGTGGATACTGGAGCATTTGTTGGAGGCATTGAGGTAGTGGGGGATATCTACATTTGGAAAATATAATAATAAAGTAGTTGTTACTGAAATGTACCAGAAATATAAATGTATCGTTATAAAAAAATGGTTAAACATACACATCATCGCAAACTACATCAATATACTATCAGGATGCATAAAATAAATGAGAGTTTTCAAAATAAAATCAACTGAAAGGTGTTGGTGACTGTATGAGTGAAAATTAATGCATAAGTTATATATACAATGCTACATAAAATAAAGTATTTGAGATCGTATAACTAAATATAATTTTCCCCGCAATAATTCTTGAGCTTGATTAATTTAAAAAAATAAACATAAATAATAAAACCTTCTTGCTGTGAATCGCGCTGCATTGCAGCCCTCAGGACTTCATCGATCATTTCCCCAAATGTTTCAGATAGTTCAATCTGCTTCGAAACAATCATCTGATGGCTCAGCTGAAGAGAATCACAGTACTTATCCACCTCTTTGTCATGAGCATCAAACATTGATTCAAACATTGGTCGATGTTGGGAGGGCAAACATTTCAACTTGTTGCCAATCAAATGCCTGATACGTGGCACATATATGTTGAAAACGTCAGAAACGGGCCGTTCTGGTGTAATGACGTAACACGTTTCTAAACGGCTACGGAACTGTATAAAGCCCAGTTACAACTGTTAGCAGTAATTAAAATTGTAACATCTGCATAACAGGACAAAAAATGTTTATGTCTAACCTCTGCATGGCCGAATGGTTCACCAGTTTTACGGGGGGGACGTCTGTCACCCCTAGCCAAATCTCTTATGGTCTCATTATCAAAAAACTTAATGCGGGGAGTACCATATTTGTTATCAGGAGATGCAGGATGATGTAAGTGATCAAGATAGTAAATCTGAAAAAAAATTATGCAAAAAATATATAATTAGTACAAAACAAATATTTGCATATCATATATATGCACATTAAACAAAAGAATTACTTACTAGAACAATGAGTGAACATCCATATATTCTTGCAGTAATATTTGTTTTGTTCCTTTTGTGCCAACGTGTGGTAGCATCACACAAATCCGTGTAAACTAGTTGACACCAGTCAATATCAGCCATTCGGGCCATGTTTGAAGTCATTAGTACCTCATTGTTTGTAATGCCCCATGAAGCAGATGGAAAAAGAAGTCGATTGAATAGAATCAGAAAAAAGCATCTGATTGATAACTCATCATCATTGCCAAGCACTATCTTGTCCTGAAGCTTGACAACATCAAATTCTTCTTTACCAACTTTGAGATCACGTCTCAGTTTTGCAGCAGCATCCACTTCACCATACCAATCAGTAAACTCCCTGCCCCCTCCAGCACATGGCAAACCCAAAATAAGACGAATCGTCTCTTTTGTTATCTTCAGTTCCTTGCCAGCCCCTGGGCGTATGGTCATGTCATGTGGATCCAATTTATCCATCAACCACCTGATGAGAGATCTGCTCTCTAAGGCATCAGTTCGCAAATCAAATATACTGGAAAATCCCAACCTAGCGACTGCATCGCGATGCTGATCGCTCATTATCCAAGTTGAGACAATAACATCATAAGGAATGCAGCGGATATTCAATTTCTGAAAGCATAAATGAATATGCATTAATACACAAAGTATATATATTGTTATAACTAAGGATACTATATATACATACAAGTCATATTTATTAGAGACTTGTAAATAACTAGTATACAACACTAAAAAAAATAAACAACATACTTTGAGATAATAATATACATAAATGTAACGTGGGGGGGAAATACAAAATTGATTGGGCACCAAAATTAACACATAAATAAACAGAAATATATACATAGTACCTGGGATTTTCTAAGAGTCTTCTGTTTAGACTTGACATCTATATCAAACTTTGGACTGCTTTTCACACTCGGAACTTGTGGGGAAGGGACTTTTATCTTCTTTGCACTGTTTTTTTCTGAAGGGGAAGGTGAGGCTGATCTGAATTGGTGCTTCAAAGATGGAGCATCCATGAAATCATCATCGGACAGTGTGGATGGAGCAGAAGGAGGATTTCTTTTTACACGACAAGCTAGTGCCTTTCTGCGAAAACGATGAACTGGTGCTGGTTGTGGCTTTGTCTGCTTCTGATTATGTGGATTATTATCTTGATGCGCTGAGATGCTAGATTGAGTTCGTCTGGAAATGTCAACGGAAAAAACCTCCTGACTTGACTCAATGGTTAGTCTTTTTGGATTAGTTGGAGGGCGATCAACATATCTCATGATTAAACACTGAATAAATCTGTTGAAAAAAGTTGTTTTTAAATACAATGATTTATGCATGAATATATTCGCCAAAAAAAGGATCTAATTTTTACTATAACTATCTACAATGCATACTACATAATACTAAATGGAGTTACATAACTTAAACTACCTTTTCCATTTATATGACAACATTTAATGAACAATGGTTATATACAAACATAAAAATTAATTTAATATTTCATATAATTGTAACTGGAGCATGATAAAATAAGTGCCTTTTTTGCATCAACTAACTATACAACATATTTTAATAACTGGTTCATAGTAATATACACATTTAGCTGATATTCAAACATGAATATTTAAATTACTTTTGCATAAATAACAGTATCTGTATGTATTTATATATAATAAACAGGAGTGTAAACTACTGATTCAAGTAGATAGAACAATACAATTATGCTTATTATCTTGCCCAATGTTCATAAACATCTGTACAAATGAGCATAGACAGTATTGACGATATGCATATATATCAAATCCAATAAGTATATTGTATATATAATAAAACAGGTGTGTAAACTAATGATTCAAGTAAATAGAACAATGCAATTATGCATATTATCTTGACCAATATTCAAAACATTTGTACAAATGTGCATAAACATTATTGACGATATGCATATATATCAAATACAATAAGCATATAAGTGTTACTAATATTGTGTAAAGGTACTCTCTACAAACTCGTGAATAAATACCTGATCCACAACCTTTGTCTAGGTCTATGAATGCCGAGCGATACAGTGGATCTAGAAGAAATGCAGATGCTCTAAGATCGGGGCTCCTGAACAAAAGAGAGATGCAATGAGCGATGCAATGAGCCGATTAGAGAGATGTATAATCGGATACAAATCACACATTTAGCTGAAGAATAAGGGTTACAATCAAATCCACTTCAATCGACAAAAAATGCTTCAAAAATCGACGGAAACCCCGATGTATTTCAAGTTGGATTACCTGGAACTTCTGGGAAAGCATTGGCTCTTGAATCGGGCTCCAATGCTCGGAGATTGAAGGAGCTCAGCTGGATTGGAGTGGCGGAAATCGCTTGGCGAGTCGCCTTAGACGCAAGGAAAGACGGCGCGACCGCTGGGGTTTTCTTCCTATCGACGCGGGTTTGTCTGAGTTGATTGCGCGAAGACGGTTTTAGAAACCGGGAAACGGGGGAGACGTGGCTGGGCTGACGGGGGAAACGGTATCACGGCGCCGTGACTGGGAACTGTTGACCAGGTCTGGTTCAACCCAAATGAGCATATTGACTAGCCTGGTCTTCCTCTATTATTGGACGCCCAGGGCTCTTAATATATAAACTATATATATATATGTATATTTATATGCAATTTTACTACTCATACTTACGATAAATTAGAGGTCATCTAAGATCATTGAAACCATAGAAATGCTTCCAAACTTCTTAATAATAATTTAATATTTACATGGAAAACAAGGTGCTCAAGACTCTATTTACATGTATGTTCTCCGGTGCTTTCTCATGCATTGTGTAATTAAACAATTTCCCTGTTTGTTGATGTCTCCATAGATATCATAGCACAGAACTTGTATTGTGCTGGATAGACAGCAAGGTAACTCGGCAAAGCAAATTAGGAGCAGTTTATTTTGTCCACTACCCTCTCGGAGATGATACTGATTTTATGTGAATGGTCTTTACCTTTTTTAGGTCCGCTTATATGATACTTGATCATATGACACATTCTTTAGGATGTTATGTTTAGTTTTTACTTTTTGTAGAGTAGGATTGTTTCAACGGGTAATGCATGCACCTTCTGTTCCACTATTGCTACTTAAGTATTTTTTTCTCGTGTTAGCCTCACTACCAGAATTTGGCTCTTTACTGAGTGCCAAATATTTTACCGAGTGTTTTTTTCAGGCACTCGACAAATAAGCTCTTTGTCGTGTGCCAAAGAAAAAACCCTCGGTAAAATAAAACACTTGGCAACGAAGCTCTTTGTCGAGTGTTTTTTCAACACTAGGTAAAGACAATTAAAAATCACATTTTAAAGCGTTAAATTAATTCAAATGAAGAAGTTTTCAAATACAAATTTGTATGACTCATCAAGATGTACAATTTATATTTTGAGCATTTCTTCATATGACAAAATAAAAGTTAATTTATTTATAAAACCTATATCTCTTTCGTAGTTTATTAAACTACAAGAGAGATATATAAGATTTATACATAATGTTAGAACCATTATGTAGGATAAACAAATTATCAAACAACCAAAATAAACTTTGTAGATCTTGAAAAGTCATAGAATTTTGTAGTTGACAACTTTTTCATTTGAAGTCATCTTGTCGACGAAAACTATGTCTGAATTTAAAAATTTTAAAATTTGAATTTTGAAAACGACCTCAAAAGGAAAAACCACCAACATAAAATTTGTAGGTCTTGAAGAGTTTAGAAACTTTGTAGTTGACAATATTTTGGTTTGAAATCATCTTGTCATGCAAAACTATGTTTGAATTTTAAAATTTAAATTTTTTAAACTACCTCGGATTAAAAAACCACCAAAATAAAAGTTGTAGGTCTTGAAATGTAATGAAACTTTGTAATTGAGAATTTTTTTTGATTTAAAATCATCTTATCATATAAAAATTCGTGTGAAGTTTTAAAATTTGGAATTCAAATTTTGTAAACGGCCTTAGATGTGGAAACTATCAAAATAAAAGTTGTATATCTTGAAAAGTTATGCATCTCTATAGTTGACAATATTTTCAATTGAATTCATTTAGTGCCTCAAATAATCAAATTATTCTCGGTTTGTTATAATATATGAGGAACAGGCCAACCCAGCTCACATACCGCATTAATGGGCGAACAGGCCAACCCTTGGAACCACCTACAGCTCCAGGTGGCGAAGAGCCGACATCGAAGTGCCAAACCTTCCCGTCTGATGAAGACATCACTTCTATACATACAATGAATGGACCGATAACACGATCTCGTGCACGACAGATAAATCTTCAGGTACGTTCTACCCTAGTCAATTGTGTTTTAGAGCTTACGCTTGGGGCCATGGATGTTTTGATGATTAGGTACCTTGGAGAGGACAAGCAAGGACTTGGGAAAGGCCAAGGTGTTGATGTGGAGCAGCAAAGGCGTCCACAACAGGAAGGAGATCAAGTCCGAGTCGGCTGTGACTCCATCTCGGGTTCCAGGACCAGTCTGCACTAAAATGGACGCCCAAGATGCATCCTGACTCCGATTGCGTTGGACTGGATATGGTTGGAAAGATAACGAGATTATATAACCAACCCAATTGGTTCCACCCTAAAATTCATCCGGAGTCAACGGGAATCGTCGAAACAAGTCAGCGTTTAGATTCTGTTTTGGTGCTACAACACCGTCTGTTGGGCCGTTGGGCCGTGTATCGCGTCGGAGCCTATTAGGGGCGAGTCCAGGGGTCACGCACGCCCTAATACTCTATTTATTCAGCAGCCGCCACCACATTTAGGTTTGGGTTTTGCTTAGATCAATTCTGTCATCGAACAGTGTCGCCGTCATCAGTTTGTGAGACCCCATCCCGTGATCAATACAATTTTGGTTGCGTTTCTTTCCTGTTCTTGATTGTGTTCTTGATTGCGCTTGTAGGAATAAGCCTTCGTGGCGAGGTCATTTGTGTGTCACGGTGATAACCAATGGAGCCGTGGTGTAGTGATTGCGAGGAACCGTTCGCTCGAAGCCTTGGATCATCAACGTCGAGATCTCCGCTTAATCAAGTTATCGTATCTCACAGAAGATCGGGCCACATCTACTATCAATTGGTATCAAATTTTCAGGTTGCCCGTGAGGTATAATCCTACCTTTAGATTAGTTTTGTTTCGTCCCATAGTCCACAAAAAGCCAAAAAATAATTACGATCAGTTTATTCTGACCTAAAAACCATCACCTTAGCCTTTGCACAATTCAGTTTTAGAATCCACAGTTTTGAGTTCGTGTTCTAGGTTGAGTTTTGTTGCTGGTTTAGATATGTTTTGGTTCAGTTTGATTCTGTCCATCCGCTTCTATCCTACAAAACCGACCCTATCTACAAAACGGATCCTATCTCTAAAACCGACCCTATCCATAAAATAGATCCTATCTCTACAACCGACCCTATCCACAAAACAGATCCTATCTCTAAAACCGACCCTATCCACAAAACAGATCTTGTATATAAACCAACCATAAATTGAGGTACATTCCATAAAACGGGCATAACTTTTCGCTCGGTGCTCTGTTTGAGCTCAATTTTTTACAGCAAATTCCTGACTCCATTCTGAGGTGACCCAAACTCGCCTTCGGCCTGTTTGGTTCGGTCAAAAATTCAAAAAAAGTCGGGAAGATAATTAAAAAATTGTTTAAGTGTTTTTAGGAATTTTAGAGATCCTTTGTGAATTTCTCTAGGCCACAATACAACTCTGTTTCAAGTGAAATTTTGTGTGCTTCCATCCTTTGTGATTTTAGATCAGTGATAAAAAATTCAGAATATTTCGAGCTCTTTTGCTGGTACTACTTTGGAAACACGCCTTTGATTTCTACTAGTGCTGAAAAATCTGCTCTATTTACAGAACTGTCATTTCTACTAGATACTTGTACCTCCTTTCTTGTGCTTTGGTCCAACTGTTCTATTACATTTTCTAGGCCAGCAACTAGGATGAGTACTTGGAACACTTATTCAGCATTGCTATCTGTTACTGACTTGTGTGCCACATATATATATATATATATATATATATATATATATATATATATATATATATATTTAGTCAGCCTTCCTAGAACTCCAGCTTTCTCTCGAGCAGAACAGCTACTCCTTTGCAATCACACCCACGCTCGTTGGACAGTCACACTGGTCACCGTTTGCCACTTGCAGTGCTGGTAAGAACGTTGTAAGAGCGGGGTAAGACGCTTCATAATTTATATTCCACCACCACCCTGAGAGATAGTTGTAGGGTTCACATTGTTTGTTGCCTTTTGTCTCTGTTTTGTGCTAACAATGACAGGACCAAAGAATCAAATGGACAAGGACAAGGGGCCTAAGCTTAACAACGATGAGTGTGTCTCTCAGATGGATTTGAAGGAGATGATGCGCGCGATGACTGAAGCTTTTAAAAAATACCAGGACTCTACGGCGACATCCTATGAGCAGCTTGATCGACTAGTTGATGAACTTGTTACACGCATGGACATACTGGAGGCTCGTCCCCCATCACCAACTCTAGCCCCAGCTCACTCTCCTATGGACGACGACGACGATGACGACGATGTGTATGCACCGCTGCGACAACGCCTCGCACGTAATCGACAAGGTATGGGAGGTAATGGTAGACGTCGTCATCATAATCCTGAACCAGACTATGATCCATTTGCTAAGATTAAGTTCTCTATTCCATCGTTCATGGGTTCTTATGATGCTGAAGCTTACTTAAACTGGGAGATGACGGTAGAACAAAAATTTAATTCCCATCTTGTTCTTGAGCAGCATAGGGTTAGACAAGCCACTAGTGAATTTAGAGATTTTGCTATCATTTGGTGGAATGAACTTGTTAACACACGTGCTGCACCACAAACATGGAATGTGTTAAAAGAGGAGATGCGAGCTCGCTTTGTTCCCCCTTCTTATAGACGTGATCTTCGAAAAAAATTGCAACGCTTAGATCAGGGAGACATGTCAGTACAGGAATACTACCAAGAGCTTTAGAAAGGTATGCTACGATGTGGGGTAGTTGAGGATCCGGAGGATAAAATGGTTAGGTTTTATGGGGGATTGAGGCGGGAGATTCAGGATATTGTTGATTATAAAGAATATCATTCTATACAACGCTTGTTCCATCTTTCTATGTTGGCAGAAAAAGAATTGCAGGGTCATCAACAGCGGAGGAGCAGCACTTTCGCGCCCCACCAGCCACCGGCGCTAGCCAAGGCGTCATCCTCTTCGGGCGTACGGACATCCACATCTTCCTCCACCAGCGGCACACGCAGCACCGCACCTTCGGCATCATAGGGACATGACAACAGCAAGTCATTGGTGCCTTCGGGTGTTACAGCAATACCTGCTATGACCACCTCTTCCACAGGCCGCTCCTCCGACATCAAGTGCCACCGCTGCCAGGGACTTGGCCATATTCAGCGAGATTGCCCCAGCAAATGGGCATACATTGCTACTGTTGATGGTGGGTATGTTAGTTCTCCTGATGTTGAAGATGAAGATACGGTTGGAGCTAACATTGCAGAGAGTTATGATGGTGATGAAGAGGTTCTTGGTACAACAGCGACCGAGACCTATAAGGCCTTGATTGTACAACGAGCTTTGAGTGCCATGACTAGTGACGACGACAACAGATAGCGCCACAACCTCTTCAATATGTTCCTCATCGTCAAGGACTGCCGTGTACATACCATCATTGACGGTGGTAGCTACAACAACTTGGTGAACGTTGAGTTGGTCAAGAAGCTTGGCTTGACCACACGAGAGCATCCCCACCCTTATCACATTCAATGGTTTAACAACAGTGGTAAGTTCAAGGTAACAAAAAACAACAAGGGTGCATTTTTCTATTAGCTCTTACCATGACTTTGCTGATTTCAATGTGGTGAGTATAGATGCTTGCTCTCTTTACGAGGACGTCCTTGGGAGTTTGATACTGATGTTATTCACCATGGTAGATCTAATAAATATACTTTCATGTATAAGGGAAAGAAAATTGTGTTGCTTCCTATGACTCCCACTGAAATGGTCCACTTAGAACATGAGAAAAAGATTAATGCTAAGCAAAAAGGTGTTTTGAACTCTGAAAATCAGCAACCTATTAAGTTAAAAACTCCTACTTTGCTAGCCACTAAATCTGATCTTGATGAGTTACATGCCTCTGTTGGACTTTGCTATGCCTTAGTGTGCAAAAATGTTTTCTATTCCATTGATGATACGTCTATTGCTTTGCCACCGGCTATTGCTAACCTTTTGCAAGAGTATATGGATGTGTTTCCCTCTGAGATACCCCCTGGATTACCACCTGAGTTGCCTCTAGATTTTCGGGTTAGCTCCACCTTTAACATTTCAGATGAGATCGAGTCGAGGATGACTCCAATTCAAGAGGAGGAGGATGATGAGGACATCACTTCTATACATACAATGAATGGACTGATAACACGATCTCGTGCACGACAGCTAAATCTCCAGGTACGTTCTACCCTAGTCAATTGTGTTTTAGAGCTTACGCTTGGGGCCATGGATGTTTTGATGATTAGGTACCTTGAAGAGGACCATCAAGGACTTGGGAAAGGCCAAGGTGTTCAGGAGGAGCAGCAAGGGCATCCAAAACAGGAAGGAGATCAAGTCTGAGTCGGCTGCGACTCCATCTCGGGTTTCAGGACCAGTCTGCACTAAAATGGACGCCCAAGATGCATCCGGACTCCGATTGTGATGGACTGGATATGGTTGTAAAGATAACAAGATTATCTAACCAACCCAACTGGTTCCACCCTAAAATTCATCCGGAGTAAACGGGAATCGTCAAAACAAGTCAGCATTCAGATTCTGTTTTGGTGCTACAACACCGTCTGTTGGGCCGTTGGGCTGTGTATCGCGTCGGAGCCCATTAGGGGCGAGTCTAGGGGTCACACATGCCCTAATACTCTATTTATTCAGCAGCCACCGCCACATTTAGGTTTGGGTTTTGCTTAGATCAATTCTATCATCGAACAGTGTCGTCGTCATCGGTTTGTGAGACCCCATCCCGTGATCAATACAATTTTGGTTGCGTTTCTTTCCTGTTCTTGCTTGTGTTCTTGATTGCGGTTGCAGGGATAAGCCTTCGTGGCAAGGTCATTCGTGTCTCACGGGTGATAACCAATGGAGCCGTGGTGTAGTGATTGCGAGGAACCGTTCGCTCGGAGCCTTGGATCATCAACGTCGAGATCTCCACTCAATCAAGTTATCGTATCTCACAGAAGATCGGGCCGCGTCTACTATCACCGTCGATGTGGACTCTTGGGG